>JAFBJZ010000112.1:0-2541086 GCA_016785225.1 Psettodes erumei
TTCTGGCATTTTTAAGGCCTATTATACAATTGGCTGCTTATAAAACACCATTCTATGATGTTTTGGTGCATTTTCAGGACAAAATAAATTTTGACATTTTTGGCATTTTTCGACATACTATACTATGTCGTTTTTTTTTTCAATTTTTGGACATACTGAAGTATGACCTTTTTTGACCTTTTCTGGCATTTTTAAGGCCTATTATACAATTGGATGCTTATAAAACACCATTCTATGATGTTTTGGTGCATTTTCAGGACAAAATAAATTTTGACATTTTTGGCATTTTTCGACATACTATACTATGTCGTTTTTTTCAATTTTTGGACATACTGAACTATGACCTTTTTTGACCTTTTCTGGCATTTTTAAGGACTAATATACTTTCGGGTGGTTATAAACACCATTCTATGATGTTTTGGTGCATTTTCAGGACAAAATAAATTTTGACATTTTTGGCATTTTTCGACATACTATACTATGTCGTTTTTTTCAATTTTTGGACATAGTGCAATATGGTCACTGTTTTTGACCATGCCAAAAAAGAGAAATAGTAACAGAACCGGGCTGCTTTGGCAGGGTTTTAATAGTGTGTTGATGTTTTTGGCTCTTTAAAAAAAGAGAAATGCATAGAACAGGGTTTGTTTTGCAGGGTGGATACTGCTTGGTGTTTTCAACCCTGCCATATAAACAGTAATAGAACTGGGCCGCTTTGAAAGGGTTCATCATTGTTTTTGGCCTCGGCAAAAAGGAGAAACTATAACATAACGAAGCTTGTTTAGCCAGGTTTCAGTACTGTGTTGTGTTTTAGCCCTTTTATATGTGTTCTAATAAAATGGTATTTTTTGTGTTTTTATGTGCATTTTTTAACACATATTGTGGATGTAATGAAAGCAATAGCTCATGGTACTATACCTGCATAACAAGTCAATAGTACAATATTTATTGTAATATTGTCAGGCTATAAAGATACCACACCTCACAAGATAATAATGCTGATATCATTTAAATATTTATAAAATGAAGACTTCAAAAAAATGTTTATTAGAATAAATAACTTAAACAGGTATATTTCAGCTTTAGAAACAAAGTCAAGTGGATTTCAAACACAAATACCCATGTTTTTCAGTTTCCATATGAACTAATATGGGAAACATAATTACACCCTATAATCATCTACACCTTGTAGATTACATATGAATTTATTTCTTTTTAAACATTTTTTCATTTATTTAGTTAAAGTTGACAATACAATCTTCTCAAGATTTACATATGAATTTTAATGTGCAAAAAACAGTTAAGTCAGTTTTAAAAATAGCCTCTTTGCTACAGCTGACCCTAGAGCTGAATGAGTGTTGCATTCACTGACTCACACACACACACATTTGCTGGAAAGGCTGGGCATTTACAGTGTCCCCTGCTGTTGAATAAGCTTTCTCACTTGGATGTGACATTGCTGGTACAGACAGATGTGAGTTGGCCAAGAGTGACAACAGTGGGTCACAGTGGGCGTCATCTTTCCACCACTTGAGAGGACATACAGATGGTGAGACGGAGGTCCCTTTGTGGTACAAAACCATCTCTGCTTCCATCCCAAAGACAAGCTGTGTGCTGCAGTCCACTTGACTAAAAGAACCCCCAAGGAGATCTTCAAGAGCAGTTTTTTGGATGGAGGAGACAAAACCTCTTTTACTGCGTGTACTCTTTGTGGCAAAGAGTAGTTTCAAACTCCAGCTGTCCAGCAGCCTGTGGAGGGCAGCCCGGTGTGGCTCCTTCCCCTTCACTGGGGTTCTGCAGAAACAAGAACACAGAAAAAAAATCGTAAATGTCTTGTTTTTGTCTCTCTTTTTATTTTCAATAAACGCAACCAAGACCACATTCACTCTCATAAGAACAAATTAGAAACACACACACAATGAAAATATTATAAATAATGGGAGCTCTCTAAACAAGTCATACACACACACACACATACACAGTATATTCAAATAAATGTGGTGGTGAATGAAAGGAGGTGACCTAAGGCCTCCAGACAGTGAATGTATTCACTGTGTATGGAATGTATTCAAAAAAAGAAAATCATGTTTGTTCATTGACAATACCTTCTTCTTGTTTAGCTTGTGTCAACTCAATCCAAATTTAAATTATGAAGTGCACCACCAACATTAAAACAAAGCAACACCGAGTTTAGTCGAGGGTTTCCCTCCCTGCTCCAACTGCAGTCTGGACCAGGATTATTCAAAGCCTGAGCACCCTTTATAATCTCCCCATCTCACTCACACACAAATTATTTTATTTCTCTCAACAACGGCACCCCCCAGGGCCACGTGCTGAACCCTCTGCTGTACTCCCTGTTCACGCACAACTGCATGGCCACACACAGCTCCAACACCATCGTCATGTTTGCCGACACAACTGTCATCGGCCTGATCACCAATGGCGATGAGACGGCGTACAGAGAGGAGGTCAGAGCCCTGACATCTTGGTGCCAGGACAACAACCTCCACCTCAACCTCAGAAAACCTAAGGAGCTGATTGTGGATTACAGGAAGCGACAGAGAGAAGGACACGATCCCATCAGCATCAACGATGGTGGAGAGAGTCAGCAGCTTCAGGTTCCTCAGGGTCCACATCAGCGAGGATGTGACCTGGGCTCAACACACTGACACATCACAAGAACGGCGGTTCGGGTGGTGAAAACCACGCAGCACATCACCTGGACGGAGCTGCCATCCACGAGGGACCTCTACAACCAGCGGTGTAGGAAGAAGGCCAACCGGATCACTAAAGTCCCCCACCACCCCAGCAACAAACTGTTACAGCTGCTACAGTCTGGCAGATGGTACTGCAGCATCCGGTCTGGCACCACCAGACTCAGGGACAGTTCCATTGCACAGGCCATAAGAATGTTGAACTCTTGAGTTGTCAATTTTATTATTTATTACATTTTCTGCTACTTATGTTTATTCTGCATTTTACTCTTTCCTTTCTTTTATCTTTGTTTCTTTTATATTGCAATGCTGAAGGAGCCCGAGACCCAAGAATTTCATTGCCAGTGACTACTCCTGTAATTGTTGTGCACATGACAATAAAGAACCTTGAAATACCTGGTTCTGCATCTGTGTTTCAGCTGGTTGAAATCGTCCTCTCACATTCAGGTGGGGCGGGTGTGGAACCAGAGGTCAAACACAACGTCCTCTTGCAGAAACTCTTCATGCTGCCTCTCATTCAGGACGGCTGTCTTCATGTGGATGATGGTGTTGATGATGGTGGAGTCATCATCTCGCTGTGCCCTGCTCTCTTGTATCATCACGATGAGACAGACAGTCAGTTGACATTCATCACACAGCACAGTGGTTCAATGTTGTGAGAAGTTTTACCATGTCAGCTGTGTGTAGATTGTTCATCACTCAGCAGGGCTGCAGAGACTTGCTTGTTGTTGCTCCTCGAGCTCCCACTCTGTAACACCTCATCTGTGTTGGATCAGAGAGAGTCGTGTCTGGAAGCAAAACGTTTTCAGTTGCCATCCACTTCTCATAACATGTGCTGTGACAGTGAAGGTGAAGTCCAGCCATCCAAAGTGAGTGAGATGCTGTGATTACTTGAGGCTCTGTGTAACTTAACATTTGGATGTTCGTACAGAGCTGGTGATCATGTTTGGTTAATGTATGTCCGCCACTCACCTTCTGAAGCTTCGTTGTCCACACGGCTGTCGGTCTTTGGCTGCATATTCACCGATACGTCTTGTGATTTCTTCAGTTCTCGTCTTGTTGTGAGGAAGAAGGCTCCTACACGCTGTGGTGTCTGCCATTTTACAGGATGAGCGCAAAGGATGATGGGTACACAAGGAACTGCGGTTTTTGTAGTTCTCACTTCCCTCAGATCTGCTCCACTTCGGTGAAATAAAACTGGTTTTTGACCGAAAAGAGACTACACGTTGTGTGATGTTTTTATCCCTTAATATACTATTTTGCATTTTTGCATGTTTCCAGCATGTCCCTTTTTGCGTTTTTACATTATACCACATATTATACTATAACAGATGTTCGTTATTCAATGCCATTTTTCATTTGTTTTATGACGTACCATACCTTGACTTTTTTTTTTGCATTTTTAAGACATATTATAGTATGATATTTTATGAAAAATTATACTATAATGTTCCTTTTGTCATTTTATGACATTATATTATTTCATGTTATTTCATTACATTTTCCATAATTTTTTAATGCCTTAATAAAACATCATATTTTTCATGCCTATGACCCTTTTCATGATTTTTTTCTTTAAGAAAAAAGCCTTAATATAATAACATTTTTCATGACATTTTTAGCCTTGCTTTACAATGACATTCTTCATGACGTTTCTAATGAGGCTTTATGCCTTACTCTACTATGACATTACATACTATGACATTTTCACCTTTTTAGTGTCCTTTTTGTATCATGTTTTTCTGCCCATATTTAGTGGGGGATTGAAAATAATAAGAAAATGATAGGTTCCTTCCAAATCCTGGATATGAATGAACTTCTGCATGGTTTCCTCTTATTGGAGACACAGCAGCCCCATCTTCAGCCGTGGTTATCTGCCTGTGAGGAGACCTCTGTGATGTGTACAGTAGCACTTTATAGCAAGCTGCACGACTTCAGCACCATTTGGCAAGGACTGCACAAGACCTCCCGTGGCCTTTGGAAAATATGTCCTTTTCACTGCCTACAGAGCACACACTGTGCAGCGCTCTGAACTCTTCCTCATTCATCACGTCTTGTACCATTTTTGGGTGGAGGACCACCTTATATGTATATGGTCACGCACAGTGTCCTTTTCATTTGGAGTTGCCTGCTGCCACCTCGTTCGTCTCTTCTCAGGACCACTCTCTCATACGTGACTCAGAATGAACAGTTTTCAATCTGGCTGTTCCAGCGGTCGCAGGTTCCTTTAGTATCAAACCAGCAGTACACGCAACTTAAAACTGGTTAGTGTTGCCATGACAGAAAGTAAATATTGTACCATTCACCTGAGACAGCTGTCATAATTTCTGCACCCGCAGCCGCTTGGCTGAGCGGGAGTTCATATGGAGACCAGTGAGATATAGCAACTGAAAGGAAGCCTAATGGCCCATTTGGTTTGTATTTGTGGAGACAAATCAGTTCAGTCAAAACGTAAGTGCTGAAACAAAAATGTGTCTGAAACAAGTGGGAGGAGTGCAGAAATAATAATAAATGTGTTGTTACCACTGTGTAGCTCTGTCTTTCTTTCTGCAGTGTGATTTAAAGCCATAGGGCTTTTTCATAGTTTGTCTCAACACTTTGGGAAATACACTTATTTACTTTCTTGCCTTTTATCCAAACTGTTCAGTTAGTTTAGCATAGCATGAAGACTGGAAACAGCAAGCTTTATTTGATCCAAAGCTAACAAGTTCTGCCCACCAGCACCTGTGAAGCTAATTAATACATGATATTTAGTCAATTTATCATCATGCTACACAAACATACTTGTTTGGTACATGACCCCCATAAAAGCATAAATTCTCTTTCTAATACTTTGGCTTCTGCACAGACTAAACAAATGAGATGTGATTCTGTGTTCATTAGTGAGCCTTAAAGGAGCTGGTTGGCTGATTTTGTTGTTAAGAGAGCCACACGAGCCGATTTTCCCCGTTTCCAGTTTAATCTTATGCTAACCAGCTGCTGGCGGTAGCTTCATATGTGTCCTACAGACATTAGAACTGTATCTATCTTCTCAGCTGCTTGTCAGAGAATAGCAAGAACACCAGAAGTGTTAATGCAGGATATGGGAAGAAGAGACAAAGAGGACAGAGGAGCATCCTCAGGAGGTTCAGTGTTGATATCTAGTGCAGTCTAGAGACTGGAACTACTCCTTGATCTCATATGTGTGTGTGTGTCTGTTACTGTCTGCTGCTTGATTGGATGAATGTAAATATTTGAGCGCAGCACAACTGCCTGCTGGGAAGCCGAGCCCAGGCATCGAACACCATAAGTGAATTTAGGTGCCACTCCGGGCCCTGCAAGCAAAAAGCCAAGGTTGGACCTCAACCCCCACGCTGTTACACTATCTGCTCACAGCCCCAGGAGGGCACAAGGCAGCAGCATGGCAGATGCGGTGGTGGGGTTCTTTTATTACAAACCTAATGTGGCACAGTGTCTGATGTAAAGACAGAGATGGAAGAGGAGAACACTGCAGCGTTAAGGCTGGCGGGAGCTCAGCAGGGTTAAGAATGTGAGCCATGTTGCACCTGGAGGTGGTGTGGTGCAGGACAAAATAGCCACCCCAGCACTTCAGCTACCATTTAACCCCAGCATTCCTCTGACACAGATACAGTTAAAGTCAATGCATGCAGGGTGGCACGAAGAAATGCATGCAGGTCTGTTTTTCAAGTCATATAGTCTCCGAAGGTATCTGTTTCCTCCAACATCTGATACAGACAATCAACAGGGCTTCTCTAAATTCCAAGACTAGCACTGACCTCCCTGTTTATCTAGAAGTCCAGATTCCTAGTTTCTTTGACCTGCAGTGCAGCTCATGAGGCCTTCCCTGACAAATCCCCTCTCAGAGACCTGCCTCCTCCTTTCTCGACCTGTAAGTAGCTTTGAGTAGCCAGAGATCAAACAATGTCCTCGCTCGTGTCATCAGGCAGACAGAAGTGCCTGCGGTTGAACCCCGCTAAATGACTCTCGAGAGCTATGTGGTTACAAAACACTTGTCACGCCTCTGTTATTCCTTATAATCTGATTGAAAGGAAATCCTGCGACAAAGTGGATAGCGGACACGCACGGCCCCGAATTAAATGAAACCCAACAACATGTGGAGTAACTAGTGTTTGTGTGACCTGGGTACGATTTCCTTGGAGAGAGCTTTATTTGACTTTAGCTTGCTAGTGGGAGGGTGGGAGAGGTAGAGGTTGGCTTTGTGTTTTCAAATTCAATTGTCCACTATACTGTTGGAGAGCCTGCGCTTCCTGTGGTTTGCAGCAATAAACCTTAACTCGGGTTACAGCCAAGGCAAAAAAAAGGACCACGAATGGTCAGGAAAAAACACAGGGATGTGGACCTGTAATAAGGTTAGGGCCTCAAGCGACAAGGCCCTGCGAGAGGGCCTCAGGGAAATGCCAAGAAGTTCAACCTCTGAACTCCATCCCTCAAGTCTGCTAGGTTGAGGTCGGACCTGGTGGAAAAACCGCTTCCACGGCCTTCTAAACCTCCTCGTCTCTTCAAAGACGGTGAAACTGGGAGTCTTTCAGCCTTGGTGGTTTACAACAAATTCTCTGGTACGGCCCAAAAATCGAGATCAGCTTGGCAAAGAAAAATAAGCAGTGCAATTACAACACAGTGGCCAGATTATTTATACAAAATAATGAATTTGTTTCCATACATGCCAATCATCTCACCCAAAAGGGAGTTTATTAATGTGGATATTTTTTTCTCCTCTTTTTCACCAGGAGTGAAGCTCTGCAGCAGAACATGTGTCTAGTCCATGAAAATGTTTGAGGCATGTGGAAAGCTTACACCCGCCCCGTGTTGATACAAAGTGATTAGTTTATTATAGAAGCCGATGGCCTGAGTACATGGGGTATTTGCTTCCATGTTGCAGCGGTAACATGAGAGAGAAACGGACGGGTGTCCTGATACAGCGAATGACGACACGGTCACGGAATCTGAGGCGGAGAGGCGGCGTGTGGCCGGAGGTACGCCGCGCTGGACAGGAGCACCGTGAACATGGGGAAGTATGGGTGGTGGGATGATGAATGAAGTTACTCATCCTTCCATTTTGTTTCCACAAGGCGGCCGTGCCCCGGCTGCCCGCCTGTCCTCAGCCCTTTTTGCTTATTGTGACAGTAACCTGAGGCCGGGATGAAAGCAACCCCCGCGGCGAGAGGAGATTCTCTGCGAGGGTGAGGAGTCCCCTTCCCCTGCTTTCTTTAGGGCCTGTACACAGGGCGCCGTGTTTTTGAAAATAACAAGTGTGGGTTACAATACAATCATTTAGGTTTAAATTAGATTGACAGGGTATCAAATATGATGAAACTCAATTACAGTCCTGTTATAGCTGAGTTGACTTACATGGATCCAAGGCCAGGGGTTCACACCAAACAAGTCCAGGGCCTTCCTGCTTACCCGGGGCCTGTTCTTATTAAGTTATGGGGGGCCGAGCGTGATTGATGGCTACACACACAGGCCTGCTGCTTCTGAGGATGTGGGCGAGCCTCTGTGTTGACAGAACCCACGGTAGTTCCAGGTTGTCGCCTTGACTGAAATATTAAAATAATTCTATTATTAATAAAGAATACTTGTGTCGGGCCCACACAAGAAGATTCAAGGATTATCACGGTGAGTAAGAGAAGAGGGGTGGGTGGGGGTTTGACTTGACTTCTCTGTAACCCGAAGGACACCGAGGCCCTACAGCAGGTCGCGCAGCTCAAAGCAGATCGGAGTCTTGAAACGGGACGCTCCCGCTCTGCTTGATGAAATGTCAGAGGGTCTAAACTTGAACGGGTGCGACAATGTAAACACGAGGTCCCGCACAATCAAAGTGTTTCCACCTGCAGTGACACAGCCATCAGTTCTGGGCACGCCGGTCATTACCTCACAGCCCTCTGGTGCTCAGAGGGTAACCTAAGAGAGGCCAGAGCTCGGCTGCGGGCTGATTCAGAGGGAGGAAAGAGCAGGAGCGAAGGGCCATTTTCCTATACCTCACCTCAGAACGTAAACAGTCAAACCGTCCGCAGACCTACAGGTGCCTCCAGGCCTTTTTTGTTTTTGCCCAGAACAGGGAAGGTTGTCTGGAGAGAGAGAGTTTGTTCTTGTTTACAGAAAGACTTAACCCCAAAAACCTGAGGGCCCTGAAATCCAACAAATCTGTTAAAGTGAATTCCCAGAAGGCCCGCTGCCTGCACCCCTCAGTCCTGTAACATTTACAGAGGTGACCTCATGGCAAACATATTAGTTCCTCGCTGCAATATACAATTCAGGTGGTTGCAGTGAAGGATGATCTTTCCAATCATCCTCTCCCTCTCCTTCTTGCTCTTCTAAGTCAGCATGGCAAAACAATTACCTGATAGCAAAGCGGCAACGAGCATGACAAAGTGAGTGACGTCCGGGAACCCGACACCTCATGAAACGATGCCCGACGTCTCGTAACGTTTTTACGCACGACAGCATGACTGCTCTCCTGAGGGGCTCGTCTGAGCGCTAATCCACACGAAAGCCCGCCGCTGCGGCAGGCCCGAGGAGGAGCGGCGGAGGAGAGACACGGCCGCGTTAATGAGAGCCAGATCCGCTCTGTTAGTTTAGCGCCCGGCCGCGCGCTCGAGACGCAGACGGCGGGACAGAAAGCAGTCCATCAAGCCGTCCCCGCAGAGCCGCTCTCGGGCTTCTGAGCTAACAAGGTGGGGCAGGACAAGATGGTTTCTGGGTGTCTGGCGTGTTACCGTGTCTGGACGTGCCAGAGAGTGTTTAGTCCTCCCTCCCATATCCACAACAGCCCAAGTTCCTTCTAGTTTTGGGGCTTTTTTGTAGTTGCTGTGCAGCCAGAGAAAATATATTAACCAGAATTCTCTGTGTGTAACAGTGACTGCTACTCCAGATCCATATGTGATCCATTAACAACTTTTGAGAACTGATTAATTCAAATATGGAGCTCAAACATTTCCATCTTCCCAAATGCGACTTTGATCTTTCCTCTCTTTTTTTATGCGACTATCAACTGAACTTCTTTGGGTTTGGGACGGTTGTTTGAATAAAGGAAGCAAGCAATTTGATGACATCACCTTGGGATGTGGGAACTTGTGAGGGAGCTTTTTTTTTTTCTTTTTAAGACATTTTAAAAACTGAAATATATTCAAGAAACTGGTAAACTGAATTAAAAGAGTCGCTGTTGTATTTAGTGCCATTCCTGCTGTACCAAATATTTTTTGTTGGAACGCCTTCGACTCGGGGATCCGTGGATGGCTACTTCTACTACTACTACTACTACTAATACACTGCTCTTCGTCTCCCGATGTTACAATACAGTGAAATATCAATCGACTGGCTACAAAATATCAATTCTGTCAGCTCAGCCCCTTCACTAGCTGATGTTTTTTCCAGTGTGGGCATGAGGAAACGGCAGCGCTACAGCTCAGCACATGGCTGGACCACATGAAGGCATTATTACGCCGTTCGCCTCCGTTGTTGTTTGACTGAGACATATTTCCAGACGGCTGCCCGGGCTGTGGCAAGAGATGAGGGATACGCTACGAGGGGGAAGAGTCCCCGCTCTGGCTGCCAGCCCCGACCCTTTCATAATCGCCCAGGAATTATGCACATCCCGGTCAAAGCACTGGTGGAGTGAGTTATGGCTGCGGTGGTGTTTCCTGAGCGGTCTGCCAAAAAGATGATTTAGACAGATCACACGTCTGGGGTCTGGGGGTTCCTCGGACACTGTTTAAACACGACTCTTTATTCTGAGGGCAGAGGAATGCGAAGGGCGCTGAGTGAAAAACCCATCACCTAACAGCGACATTTCCAACATGGCAACGATGGCAGCAGAGTTATTGGTTTTCTGTTATGAAGAGCTGGACATTAAGGCCATTACCACAAAAGAGCAATTCTTCATTATTGGTGAGCGGAGAATTCTTCGAGTAACGGACGGCGACGGAGCACGGAGTCTGTGTTAGCAGCATATTCACTTAAAAAAAAAGAATTTTATTTTCTTTAATACATAGGGCGGCTTGTAGTGATATATGCATACATTCAGCTTTACAGTTCATACAGGAACTATCCCCCAAATTCCTAAAATACGTACATTTTACAGCTTTACATGTTTTTACTTATTTCTGAACACAAAAATATATTTACCAGTTTAATGAGTAAAAGCCTACTTCCTTTTCGTCTTCCAATTCCAATGGTAAACCTGTATGCATTGTTTGTTTTGCTAAATATAAGTTAAAGTTTATAGTAAACAGCCTCTGAAGGTCATTCATTGGACAGACAAACACAAAAAGAATGGCACGCAGAATTATTTCATGCAATTAAAAAGGGATTAAAAAAAAAGAAATCCAGTTTGCGGTTACGACACGCTTGCCACCCCCTTATGACGTCAAACTCTCGGAACTACACTTCCCAGACCTTACAGCAGCACTCGAATACGACAAACATGATCAGAGGTCAGGGGTGCAGCACATTTATAACTGCTTCTCAGATACAAACAGCGATAGGAGCACTGGGAAATCCATTAGCAGTGTGGAGTGCACAGCTCTCCCTTTGATTTTCCAGAAATTCAGTGGAAACACCCTGATGACTCACTGCCCTGTTTAATATTGAACACTTTTCCTTTGTCTCTGTACAGTCATAGGAATCCATATCAAAGAACGCAGCAGTGCTAGTGATATGGCTGATATTATCTGTCTCGGTGAGAGAGTGCCAGCAGGTCGCACTCCATTAAAGCAACTCATTACGAAAAGAAAGAAAGAAAGAAAAAAAAAAAAAAAAAAAAAAGGCGTGCGATTTTAAGAGGCGCCCTCTTCTTCTGCACCCAGTGGAACGCCCTCCCGGTGCAAAATCTCTTTGATTCATGCGCTCTTCAAAAACACATCAACGGTTTGAAGTCCAAGTCAATAAAAGCAGTGAAACGTCATTCCAAACACTTGGTAACTCTATTATATTCTGAAGAAATGAGGCAGTCGTGTGGGACAACTGAGACACGTCGTCCGAGTGGTGAGACGGAACACAAGCCCGATCGGCTCGATCAGCTTCTCTATAAGCAGCGTAATGTTCAGAGAGGGGTGGGGTTGGGGTGGGGGGGGGGCAGAATCAAGCACAGGACCGAGCAAAAGGGAAGGCAAACACTGGAGGAAAGTCAGCCCTGCACTGCTTCAGATGTGCTTACTAAGGCAAGATGCTCCGAGAACACAAAGCATGCTGGAGACGAGTAATTACAACATAAACAACAACAACGAAAACAACCTATTCCCGTTTTTGCATTATCAAGCTTCACAGACTCATCCATTTGTCAGACAAACTTTGGTTTACACTTCTGGACTCAGCTGTCATGTTCGAATGAAAGCCCGAAGAACCAGGTCCTCAAACTGCACAAAACTAACTCAAAAAACAAAACAGAGGAGAGTTGCTCAGATTCCTTTAGGAGGGGGGGGCTGAGCTGCATTTGCGTTTGAGCACGGCATTATTATTAATTTTTTTTTTGTTTTTAGAAATTGTGCAAAAAGTAGTGTCTGTGTGAACACAGGCAGAGTGTGTGGACGGTCAACCCTTACAGCCCAGCGGAGGGCACGCAGTCGCACCTCACAGTGGGAAGAGGGGTGTTCTTTTGAGAGTGTTTAACTGTGTGTTTGTGTGTGTGTGTGTGTGTGTGTGTGTGTGAGAACTTCATGTACGTGCTGTCTAGACCAGGGAGCAGTAGCCACCGCAGCTTCCGCCTCCCGCGTCCTCGTCGGTGAGCTGGACTCCTCGGCCGTGGTTCTCGCTCTGCCATAAGCCGGGGGTCTGGATGATCTTCTCCACCAGCTCCTCGAACGCACACTGCACGCCGTCCCTGGTCTTAGCGCTCGCCTCTGGGAGCGCAGAGCGGGAGGGGCAGGGGCAGACGGAGAGGGAAGGCGAAAGAGCGGCGGGACGAGCGAGGGCGGGAGAGATGAGGAAATGGGCGTGTGGAGGAGGAGAGGAAGAAAATGAGCTGCAGATACAACAACTGGTAATGTCTGCGCCTTGATGTCATCATCTGCTGGTGGTGGAAAAATGTCTCAACAATAACTGTCATCTCCAGACACTAATAGTGGGCCGCAGGAGGTTGTTAGGGGACGGTGTCAACACCCGCTCCGCAAGATGATGACATCCAGAAACAGTAATAACCAAATCAATCTTACTTAGATCAGATATCATATATGAGAAAACGCCTCGATAACAGTGAAATCCTTCCAACATATTTCAGAACTGAACGAAGACAAAAACTCTGGTGGTTAACTCCATGTCATTTCAGCTCTTTCGCGTAGTCCTTTTCTGATAAATGTGAAAAATAAAAGCACGGGGGGGAAAGAAGCGGGGCGCATGGAAGATGATATATGAATCCGGTTTTTATAAATAGAACTATGCGAGCATTCCTCAGCAAGTATGATAGTAATTTCAAAAGCTGCTTCCCCTGTGTAGCAGCCTTTGCAGAGCAGGGAATCCTCCCGACTTACCTATAAAAAGCATGGAATGTTTTCTTGCAAACTTCAGCCCTTCGGCCCTGTCTAGCTCGTGGTTTTCCTAAAACAAAAGGAGAAGGTAATGGCTTATTTGAGGTCTGCTGGGGCGGAGCTGTCAGCTACTGTGGTCCACGCAGGGGCAGAGAGGAAAGGAGATTTCCACAGACAAAGAACAGGACACAATAAATGCATAATGCTCTACTTAGTGGGCTTTTTTTTTTATCCTTGCTGACTGATTCTGGTATCCTGGTGAAGGACCAGCTGCAAGAAAATATGAAAGTGGGGCTGCCACGGTCATTTAGTTCTGTCATTTGTCAAATGGGTGTAAGCTGGCTTCTTCTTACAAAAATGATAATTCTGGCAATTTAGTTCCCTGTTCTGTGGAATATACACTGATCAGGCACAGCATTTGTACCGGTAACTGGTTTTAATGTTATGGCTCATCAGTGTATTTTTGTCTCAGTGAAAGACATGGAGCCATGGAAAATAAGTGAAACGGCAAAATACGTTTAAAATCACATTACTGTTGGTTCAGGAAGAACCCTTTCAAAACAGGCCAAAGACATACACCCATCCGCCACAACCGGCTTTAACGCTGGGCCTGATCGCTGTATGTGTCCACACAGTTAGCGTGCCGTGCCAATAAATAACTTTAAAACTCCTCAGCACAGTCACGCTGATGAACCGGCTCCAAGCGGGGCAGAAAAATACAGAAGAACCCAAAGATCTTAATGAGCTGCCCGTATCTCATCAAACAGCCTTGTTGGCCTGAGTGGGAACACAAACACTTTTACACTCACCTTATCTATTTTGTTTCCAACCAGCATTTTCACAAGGTCGTTCCTCGTACAGTACGTCTCCAGCTCGTTGAGCCAGTTATCCAGCCTGGTAAAGGTTTCTCGCCGCGTGACATCATACACTGTGGAAATGAAAATGGACGTGCTCGGAACGAAGTCAATTATATAAAAACACACACATTGTACGTTTCCTACGACAAGTCGACTGTACCGCGGGCCCGAAGCGAGACCGGGGAGTAAATGAACAGAGCGTCGGAGCAGTATGGCAGAATGAGCGCGCTGGAACACAGACACTGTGCCGTATTGTTCACTTGGAAACACTTTCTCCTGGAGTAATTAAATCTAACAGGCCTTGGATGTTCAAATGCATTTGCCTGCTATTTTAACTGAGGAGCGGTGACCTAATTAACTTTTACTCATGAGTCATTTCGGCTTTTGAAAAACAAACAAAGCTTGATTAAATAAAAAAAGACATTTAAATAACTGCAACAATACAGTATTAACTTAAAACATATGGTTGATAAAAAGGATCCGACGGTGTCACATGGGGAGCGCTAATATTCCCAGTGCTATAGCAAGGCACCTTCTGTTTCTCTATATCATTAGTATGTGCAGAAACCATGAGCTGCGGTGGACGTCTGTTTTAGAGGTTTGACTTCCTGTGTGCGTGCGTGCGTATATATGCTGTGCGTGTGTGTCCATATGACGAGCGTATAAACTGATTTCCAGAGAGACAGGGTGAGATGGAGTGTGTGTGGGTCACAGGATGAAAAGCCATCACTATTTTTTTTTCTGTGGAACAACCAGGAGCCTGACTGTGTAGCGGGCGGGGGGGGCAAACCCACGCGCACATTGTGATGATGGTGTCAACAGCGACAGCTTACCCAAGATGACTCCCTGGGCACCGCGGTAGTAACTCGGCGTCAGGGTTCGGAAGCGCTCCTGTCCCGCGGTGTCCTGCAAAAACACGACCGGCTCAGCGCCGCTGGACGCGCTCGCGAGGAAAAGCGGTGGCTCGAACAGAAGGAAAACCGGGGGCAGACGGACATAAACAACAAGTCTGACTCTTTCTGTGTCCCTCAAGGAGCGCGTGGACACAGATGGTGTCACAAAGGCGCCATCTACTGGAGACTTGAGAGAAGAGAGAAGACACCCCCCCCCCCACACCCCAGTGTGAGCAACTGTAATCGCCAGTTTTTCACTTACCCATATGGCCAGCTTCGCCTTGTTGCCGTCCACAGAAATGGTCTTCACTTTAAAGTCAACACCTAGATGAGGAAGAGACGGTCATTCAGCCGTGCCTTCACGATGACCTCATCCTGCGTCACTACCGATGTGATGACTCTCGCAGCTTTGGCCAATTACTGCCAAGAATATTATCATGGCGGCAGACTATGATTATCGATGATGAATTGTCAAAACACGTGCACCGCACGATGTCGGTGAACTCCCGTTAACCCCAGCTATTCAGACTGGCATCATGCCCATCCCGTGTTCTGTCGTTAAATTATGGTGTGTGTGGTTTAATGTCCGCAACTGAAACCAATGCAGGTCTGTATGAAATTTTTTTTTTTTTAAACCTGAAAATCCACCACCTGTGAAACGGCTCAGACAGCGATGATTCAGAACTAATATCCCTGCCGGGTCCCGGGGGAGCAGGCATTTACATGAAAATAACAATGTTGTGCCCCTGGCTCTGTTGCCTCTGTGCAGTGTCTGGATGACAAACTGGCCCCAGGTCCAGCATCCGCTGACAGATTTAGCAGGGAAATATACACTTGTGATGGGCTTGTTTTTACATCTGGGAATTGGAGGTTCGGGGACCGAAGCAGAGGCGGCAGAGAACAGGGGACAGGGAGACGGGCCGAACCGCGCGCTCAACGAATATACAGCCTGCTCGCACGGGCAATCGCAGAAGGCGGCCCTTCCTCGAGCCCGACAGGGACGCTCAGATACTGACGCCGGGCGCACGTGGAGAGGAGTTTACAATAAACACGTCCCTGATCCAGAACCAGTACGTCTGCTGCTTTGATCTCCGACTAATTCAGACACAGAGAACATACAGGAAAACATCTGTTTGCGATATCACAAATGCTCTCACTGCTGCCTGCACAAAATATTCTGATGCAAGAAACACAACACTGACCGCTGCACATTGAGTTCCGTTAGTTTCACTGCTTTTTTTTTTTGCATTTAAAAATGCAGCGTATTGCTATGATTGTGGTCTTCATGACAGCCCTCTCTCTCTCTCTCAGAGCTGAATCACCATCAAAAGTACCCATGTGCCTGTGTGCAATTACCTGAGACTTGCTGCAAAACGTATTTTTCATATCGCTGTCTTCTGTGATTAGCCAAACTGCAGTTTTGATATAAATTCCATTAATCGTTCAGCCCTAATGCAAAGGCATGAGTGCTGATTATCATCAAGACCAAAGATGGACGCGTGATACAGTCATAAATTGTCACCCAGCTAAGACCTTTTGTGCTAACGTGACAACGCCCTGAGAAAGCTCTCCTCGCAGGGAGAAACCCAACCTCAGGTGGTGAAGTTGAAAATACTGGTACTGGATTAAAAGTGTTTTTTGTGCGTGTGTGAATCTGAGGGGACCCGAGTCAGCGAGGGGAGGCTCAAGTCCAACGAGGACATCTGTTTGGCAAAGAACGGCAGCTGGACAGTAGCGATGCACGGCTCGACCTTGACGAAAATGTGTTTTTACTGTTGGAATCAGCGCCGTCGGTTCTTACAAACAAAGACAGCATTGTGAGCCGCAGGCCTTCGACGTCATTAGAGGACCAAACTCGTCGTCACAGGACGACAAAAGCTCGGGGCTGCTGGACGCTTTAATGAAGAGTTACAGCCTGAAGACCGTCTGAAAACACAGCAGGTGTGTCCTTGTTGGATCAAATGATTTACAGCGTTAAAAGAAGCTGGGGATTATTCGCAAATCAACCATGTAAAAAAATGACGTGTCTCTATGTTCACCACTATGTACCACCACCACGATAGCCTGGCCTGTCGTAGGGTGTTTTTTCACACTCCTCATTAAATTGTAACATTCATCGAGCGGGGCTGTGCGGTAATGTGGTGACTTGTTCTTCCAGCTCGCCGAGCAGTCATACCTTCTGGGTTCTGTTCTGTGACCTCAACTTAATTACGGTTCCTCTATTAAAAAGGAAAAAAAAAAAAAAAAAAGTTTAATTTCTGTTTTTCCAATAATACTGGATGTGCAGTGGACACGGGCAGCGAGTGTGGTGTGGAGCCAATTCCGGTCTTGGAGCAGATAATGGGATTCTGTCATTAAGTGGATTTTCCCTTCAGTGCAAATGTACAGTATTCAGTGGGGAAGCGGCGTGAAGTACAGTTTATGTCCACTGTAGGCTACAGATTCTGACCTATTACTGTGTACATATGTACTTTATTATGTTAAAATATATTTCTTATTAATAAATACTCCCTGGGCACTTTATTAAGTACTCATATACAATACAACATCTTTTCATGGTGTAACATGGTGGTGGGAAAAAAGTTTGAACCAACTCTTAATTTCAATCTCAGTCGAGTTAAGGCCTACCATTAAAGATGGTGGCTCAGTTGGACTCCAGGTTTTCATTTCACTTTCTCATGTGTTGAGCTCATACTCACCGATTGTTGCTGACTGTTCTGGGTCAAAGGTGTCATCTGTGAATCTTAAGAGGAGGCTGTTGACAGGAAGAAGGAAACGGGAAGATTAGGACCCATTATTAATCACTAACAAACACACCAGAGCAGGATGGCTTTTTTTATTCACTAATTCTAGTCCACACAGGGTGATCAAGTTTTTGGTCTGGGATCAGGTTTCCATTAGCGTGGCTCACATAACGTGTCCTGCGGCACCAGACTTATCTAATTCTGTATCTGCATCTTGTTCTATTGATCACTTTGTCCTTCACTCGCATTACACATACAAGCTCCGGATGATGTCACCGCTTAGATGTAGTCAGCAGGACAGGGTTCACGTCTTGATGATGACTAATCAAGTGCAAAGGCCTTAATCACAGCGCTGATGATGGGGATAAGCTCACTCTTTTCCTTTGACCCCTACATAATTCTCTTATTTTCCCTCATGGACCATCAGGAGGGACGCTGGAGCGGGCAGTGTTTATTGTTTGAGGTCCATACGGCCGATGAGTTGCGCTTGGAGACGGTTAAGATAGAAATGTATTCCGCAGAAGTCATTTGTTCGGCCAAAATGAAACTTGTGCGTTCCACGCCAGGAAGACATCTCCCTGATGATTGGAGGGCCTCTACAGATTGCAAAGAAACAAAGTCAATATCTGTACGCTATTCAAAAATGAGTCTCGTCAGTGTACCTATTTGAAAATAGCGCAACTGGCTCAGGAAGATTCAAACAATGACATTTGAAACTAATCATTGTCCGAATTAGTTTATTGTATTAAGCAAAAGCCTATTTAATAATAATACAAAATTGCATTGTGGAAACAATGTCCTTGGCCTGAATGCTGCACCAGCAGGCCAGCGTACAGTACAGCTGGACGTCAACCCGTCTGTTTTCGGGAAATATACGCAAAACCTGGGTCTATGTTATGGTGTTGACATAAACTCAGTCCCTCCTCTGTGCACAGCAAACTACCAGCACTGATGCATAAAATGTCAAAGGATCAAACTACAACAGGCAGACAACCAAAATTAAAATGACAGTGCTCTGTTGTAATTAAATTAAGTAGGATGAAACAAATTAGAATAATGCCGAGAATGTGAATAAAGGAAGAACGAAAGGCCAATAGAATTACATTTGCTACCGACACCATGGAAACATTAGAGATGACATTCTTTGACCTTAACGACATGATTAATACAATCTTTCAGATTATTTCCAACCTTCTGGGCTGCAACGCTTGGTTGATCCAAAATGAAGGGTGTTCCCATGTCCCTTTCACATTCAATCCCTTGTTGATCATGCTGGAGATCCTAGTCTTGGAGTTTACTAACCTCCTATTGTTTGTGTTACAGCTTATTATTTTAAGAACCTAAGGCTTGGTCATCAGTGTGCGCTGAATGATGATTTTCTTTTTTTTTTTTTGGCTGGGCGGTTCACTTGTCAAAAGACTTTCATCCAAGCTGCAAGCAGCTCATTATCTACGTACCGTGCTATGGCTCTGGAAGGCATGCTGCACTCGATACCATAGTTTGCAATGTGATGGTTGATGGCTCAGGCTGGCTATCAGGATTCTTTCATGCAGTCTGGACCACAGTCATGGAGAACAGAGAACCTGACCCAGCTCACTGTTGGCATGGCTACCCGGTGCAAACTGCCAGACTCATGTTGGTAAAATCATTACACTCTGCTTTCAATATTAGGCTGATTTGCGGTTGCTAACAAGAAAGCCTGATTACCAGATGATGGTAAAAGATCAAGTGCGTGGTAAAAGCCAAACAGGCTTCTTGGACAGGCTTACTTAGGCATGAACCTCTTAAATTAAGCTAGCACATGTAGATATCTGCTGTGCTTAATGATGTGGGAACCACTTAATTAGGATGATGCCACCGCTATAAGGATAAATGAGATTGGTGACAAGGGAAAGCTGTGCAATTATCTACAGCAGAAACAGTTACAACTCATCGACTAAAGATGATGTCACGTAGCGCGACCAAAGGTTAGCTGGACAGCTAACACATCACCAGTCTCAATTAACATTTAAGCAGCCAGATAGCGTGACACGTTTTCTAATACGAACATAAAAGACGAGGAGGATAACCATGGCGCATTTTAAAACGTTTCATTATCTTCAAGTCTCACATATCTGGCTGGCGGCTAAGCTAACAGCAGCGAGCTAACGTTAGCCGTGAGCCACGACATCATTTTCCCCGGGAGACTGCTTCACGTCTTACCTGGACTTCCCAACACCGCTCTCTCCTATTATCAGTATTTTCAGCGTCGTGAGTACGTCTTCGTCCATGTCCCCCTCACGGTGAGCCGTGTTACTCTCGACAAACGGCCACAGCAGGCAGCACGCAGCAGAGATAGTTTGTCAGCGTCTACGGAAGACGCCTCACCTCACAACCACATCCGGTGATGACCTATAGCACATCCGGTTGGTGAAAGTCTAATTTGGCTTACTTTTATGATTACGTAACAACACAGACATTTATGTTACATATGGAAATCATGTTAATGTTAGTCAGAGATTTTTGTTTCAACCAGTGTTACGTAACATCAATATGTGTCTGTTGAATGCTATTGGTCTTTTTAATATGCATGTATTGTTTATTCGGATAAATTTAGCCTATTGCTGTTATACCCTGTGACATAATTTCTGTGAATAACGATGATTAATTATGCGAGATTAGAAACTTGACTTTTATTATTAATGTCACGTACACGTAATTAATTTTAGTATTTCATTTAAAAGCCTAAACTTTATTTTTAATTTGGAGCCATTTAAATTTGGAGAATAATTAATTTGATGTAATGCTATCAATTATTGGTTATTATTTTTCATATAATTTGTAAATCCCTGGTTTTTATTTACTGTATGTTTTATTTTACATTTTAATATCACAAAATCTTTTGTGTGTGTGTATTTTTAATCCTGCAATGTGAAGCATTTTGGGCTACATGTTTGTATGAAAGGGTCTATATAAATATTTTTGAGTTGAGTTGAAATAAAATATATTAAATACTTATTTAAAAGGCTCAGTGATCAAATATATTTTTTTTTGAAATGGAAAAAACAAGTGGGACCATCAGTGTTTTCAAGCAACACAGCATAACTAGATATGTAATGGATATTATGTGTTTACATGTTTAAGTAAAAATATGCTCTGTACCAATACCTTTACACTGTAGCTAGCTATATTTGAACTGTCTATGTACTAATTGGTAACTTTATCTAACAGCTCCACAGGTTCAGTAGAAACGATCTTCAAAAAAATGTATTGTGTCTCCAGCTTTCAGCTGTAATATGTCATTCCTCAATTTTCTGGCCCTTATTTTGAAAAACTGGAGAACCACACCTGAAAATATAGAAAAAAATAAAACACAAACATCTTTCAACCATAAAGAAAGAGACATACAGCTTTTGTCCTTTATTTAATAAATAACTCAGCACGGAGAGAGAACATGGTACTGGAATAAAAGGCACTTTCAAAACAATACTGTAAAGGCTTGTGTGTTGTACGTCGGAGGCATTCGGGTGTGAAAGCATTTCAGAGGTGATTCACGTGACATTGGAACAAATACTCTTGATTCATTCATACAGTCTAAAAAAATGTAACTAACAAAACACACAAAAATGAGCTCACCAGTTCACTGAACAAGCTGACAGGAAACAGATTTTTGGTGTACTTGACAAGAAAACAGGAAAGGACCTGAGAGTATGATTAATAAAGTTACTGCAGTTAGCAAATACAATAATATTTCATTCGTTAATTGCATCTTGTATCATAACTATACAAATCCTTTTGATTGTTCAACATTGCCACAATTTCATAATTTTAATAAGTGGTATACAATCCCTTTGTGATAGTATATCAACAATACAAATATTGATATTAATATTCTTCTTGTGTGTTTAGTCATTCAGGACAGACAACAGTACTCAGTAAGTGTGCAATAAAATTTGAAACATTGGATGCAGTTACATTTACAGTTATTCACCACTGCAGAGTCTGTTGGGATTCAACATAACTGTCGATCTAAAGTTGAACTCTAAATATTATTCAATATTTCCTGTTGCTGTTGTTTTCTATATATACACACACACACTCACACACATACACACACAATGACATAATGTGCTGCTATGGCTGACAATTTACATATTAAACTCAGGTCCTGTCTGGAACACACAGAAACACACAGGAAGTCAGTGCACGTAGACAGACAAGAAGAGGGACAAACAGACTAAATGAGACAGAAGCTGAACAACAGAAGCTTGTACATATACTGCTTTGTATGTTCATATTGTCCACACTGTGTTGTACAAAAAAAAGAAGCTAAATCGTCTGCCCATACAAGTCCTGTGGCAGGAAAAAAAAACAAAACACACCATCACTTCATCAACATCTGCAGATATGCAACTTAAAAGTATATACACATATTGTATACTGTACATTAAAAATACAAACAACGTGGATAAATCATACGTGTTAGTGAAAATACAGATGCAGTGGCTGAATGGTACATTATAATAATATAATGATAAGGCGAAGAAATGACACAAATTCCATTGCGAGTTCTCCTCGGAACCCGAACACACTAAATACTGCAGATATCAAACAATTGACAGCGGAGTTCTTGAAACCTACTATTTCATCATTTTCCCTCATATTTGGGATTGACCACAGTCGTGACGGCGCTTTTGTAGATGGGATTTTCACCCTGGAAAGCAAACATTAAAGGTTATTTTCATGTCTGTAACCCAAGCAGACAGTGTGGCATTATTAGGTCATTACACTCACCAAACCACGCAGGACCACAGGCACAAGAACAGAACATTTTATGTCCTGTCATTTATTTTGATCACACTCAGCACACAGACATGCCTTTGTGATACAACACCACATATTAGGGCCTCATATTGATTGAAATAAAAACTTACCACTCAAGGTTTTTGTATTTGTAGCTTGAAAAAGTTTTACATCTTCAAACACCGAGCAGAATTTGTGCACGCTCATGCAGTTTTTTCAAACTATCAAGGCGATATGACTCTTCTTATTGTTTAACTTAAAATGTAGAAACTGAAACTGGAATGAAAGCAAGGATGTGCATACTGAAACAGCCCATGCAGGAAAAAAATCAAGTGGAAAGGAAAAGAAGTACAAACTTAAAGGGAAGCAGCTTTTCGTCCATAGCTTGGGTTCTGGAACTGATTGACAGGACTCTTGTATATGGGGTTTTCTTGCTACAGGCAGAGAATGAGGGCAGAATAAAGAGTTCAGCAGGGAAAAAGAATAACAGCATGGAAAAAAGGAATAAAAAAGGTAATATAAAAGGGGAAAAAAGGACAAACAGATGGGAATAGTGGAGGTAAGGCAATGTGAGAAACGAAGGCAAAGAAATAAGGATTAAATAGAAAAAAGAAAAGATACCCTGAGAAGTCGAAGTCTCCTAATTAAAGATTTTAATCCTTTATCTTCATCATGTTCACCATTTCTGAAATGCCCTAACTCCATCAACTACCTAAGGAAGCTTATGCAGGTGGTTTGTGTTTTAATCTTAAAACATTGAATTCCGTTGTTTAGTTGTAAAGAAACTTCTTCATTTTGGGTCAAGTTATCAAATTGTGTGAGGCAGATGAACCCTGGGCACAGACATGCCCACCGCACCCTTTGCATCACTAAGAGTGGATTTGTGTCATGTTCTTGCTATTTTGGTGATAAACCTGAAATCCGCATCCATAAGCATGGATGGGAGGGAGCTCATGCGGGATCTTTGAAATTCCTTATGGTTGTTATGCCTTGTTATCTTGTCAGGAAACTCAGCTCGTTCTGAGTTTTCAAAAAGCCTCTCATCTCTCAAAATTAAAAGGGATGTGGAGCCACAGGCAGCCCTGCCCTTGGTAATAAGACAGACTCCAACATGCAGCACTGATTAGGAACTTCTGCATCATCTAAACCACAAACATGTGGATATGACACAATACTGCCACTAGGTGGAGCCATATTACTGCACATACGTTTATGCTGAATTCCAGCCTTCTTCTTATTGATGTTGGCTGATGATGCTACAAAGGGGAGGAAGCATAGGGGGGAGGAGCTGTGGCCACTCCTCAGAAAAAAAATCCAGCTATGCTCAGAGTGCATAACATTCCCAAAAAAGTCCACAGCGTCTCTGACATTTTTCCCTTTTATGTCGAGCACCATTCAAAAGCAACAGATTCCGTCCCGTTTCCGCAGCTGTGGGACCGCAATCGAGACACTTTGTAATGCTATTGACAGGTCTGTGAATCTCGTCTGCTGCTAAGAACAACAAATGATCTTCACAAGTTCCCAGCCAAACAACACCTGCTTTCTACATTTGAATTACTCAACCAAAACCCCAGCCAAAAATCAAAAATATTTATCAGGCTCTTCTTTCACGGAGCTGGTTACAGGTCCAGGCACTCACCGTATCCCATCTGGCATTCATCTTCTCCTTCTCGAACTTGGCGAACTCTCGTCGGTCGTGAATGATCATCAGCAGCTTCCAGATGAGCAGCAGGGCTAGGCCGATCAGGACAATGCCGGCGACTACACCTGCTATGATTGGGATGATGTCGGGACCGGCGGGGCAGTCTGAAACACAGCAGGGCACAGCAGAGCGTTCAGGAAGCTTAAAATAACAGCACCATGGCAAAAACATGGATTCAACATTCACACGTGAATAATCAAAAGACCTATTTTTTGCATCCCAACCACCACAACCCCTGTAATTAGCTTCCTCTGTAACAGAAACCTTCCACACCCTGGTTCATGTCAGACCGGCCTTGCGCTTACCCAGTGTGTCGACCACATGCACCTCCTTCTCTGTGTTGTTGTTGACGGCGTAGGTGTAGTAGAACCAGCAGTCGTTGGCGTCCCTCTCCTTGCAGTGCATCACGGGGTAGGAGGCGTCATTTGGCTGGGGGAGCTTGTCTCTGTCCTTCACTTTGATCAGGTTGAAGTAGCTGCACTCTTGCTCGCACGTGTCCTTCTTCTCACCGGTGCCAAAAGCCCGGCACTGGACACACTCCCTGGAGGCAAAACAGCGCTGTTGTTAGCAATGAGCACGGACCTCGACATCTTTTTACAGAAACTATCCCTGTTCTTCAAGACCAGGGGTTTTCTCAGTCTGACACTGTGCCCTGCACATCCTCTGTTGTTCTTCATGTTCTGGAGTTATGAGGAGCATCTTTTATGCCCTTGTGTCAGTTATGCTGAGTCTAAAACTACGTGCATCATGTCTGTGTTCGCATTTGAAGGCAGAGATAGATATCACAAAATCTGGGCTAATAAAACTAGAACTTACTTACTTACTAATGTATGATTTAATACATTTACAGGCAAGAGAGCAAAGATCGTTTCTTTTTATTTGGTGTGAATTCGTCCTTTCAAATACTTTTGTGAAATATTGGAATTTGTTTCAGTCTTGTGCCTTTTTGAAATGGAATTTTCATACTTGAAAAAAATGTCCCTGCCTTTCTCTGTTTTCTTCCCAGCAATACAAACTATGAAAGTACATCGTGATAACAAGTGCATAAAGTTTTGAGAACTTTCTTAATCTTAGTATCTCAACATGGCACAAAAAGGTAAACACATAAAAATGTATGAGTTCTGGTCTCTGTAACAGAGCATGCACGATCACAGCATGATGACACTGAGAGAGAGAGAGAGAGAGAGAGAGTGGTGACATACTCTACAAGACTTGTTCTGTAAAAATACATTTGAAAGGTCAGCCAAGGCTGATGCGAGGCTCCAGTAGCCTGAATTAGCCAAACTGAGTGGGTATGTGCGACCTAGCAGTCATGTGCGGGGTTATTATTGTTACTGGTATTGTATCACAGTAACAAACCTAGAGCCGCCTGCTGGGAAATATGCATCTGCTGTGACAGAGGGAGTTTTTGTTGCTCAATCAAGGTTCAACTTCCTTGCCATTATAGAGATAAGGAGTAAGGATGATAATGACACAACTTGTTGAAAATATTTTTGGAATTTAAATAAAGATAGACTGAAAATACATTTAAAGTTGAAAAAAAACAGCATTAATATATTGTACATCCAAATATGTAATATATTTGCATACTGGCATGGCGTCAGTTCAGACTTACTTGTGTTGAGTGCAGACTCCTGGGCAGGTGGGGCAGGTTTCACAAGTGGGACCCTGGAATTTGGGGTCAGTGCACTTACAGTGGCCACATTCACACGATCCTCTGCCGTTACAGATCTGCTTGTTGCTAGCCATGCACGTGCTGTTGTCCAAAGAACAGTCACAGGCGCTTCCGGTCCACATGGGGTCACAGACACACACTCTGCACTCACAGCGCCCATGACCTGTAAGAAAAAAAAAACTTTAACTTTAACCTTTTCCCTTTCTAAATATCATCCTCGTGGCATTGTAACACCATCGCTGCGCTGTGTGAAGCCCCATGTGCTGATGTCTTGGGCTCAGAAAGAAATGCGCTGATGCACTCACCTCCACACAGTTTGTTCCCAGAGCGATCACAGTTGAAGTTGTCACACTCGCAGTACTGGCCGCTGTACCGCTCCTCTGGGTTCTCTCTCTTCTTGCACTCGCACGTGCCACACACACACTCCCCGTTGTTGCTGCAGGTGTCGGTGCCGTTGTCTTTCCGGCACGTCCGGTCCATGTCCTCAGTGGCCACGTCGTTGCTGCTGCATTCGCACTGCCTGCCCACACGTCCATCGTTACACCTGAGACAAAGGAAACGGTTGGGATTACGAAGCCGTTCATCAGAAATCAAAAGATTTTCCTGTGTAAGCTGTATGTTACAATAAAGACTGTATTGGACTGATTCACAGACTTACTTGCAGGCTCCACATTCATAAGTCCCATTACCAAAGTGGCAGAGTTCACTGTTCTTGACACCCTCCTTGTGGCAATCACATTCACAGATGAAGTGGAGGGTAATCTCCACTTCTTCTGTGAATCCCAGGGGTTTTATCTTAATGGTCTCAGGCTTGCCTTGTTTCGGGCAGCCCTTGGATGTCACACTGATGGTAAACATGACCTGTAAACATAGCAATCATGGGACAAATTATTGCCTTGTGGTGCAAAGTAGTAAGTTTGCAGCATGTCTGGAAATTTCAAAACAAGAGTTCTGCATATTTGATATTGGGCTGCATAAGTAAAACTGACTGATTGACTGTTAGAAACATTATTTTACTTGTTTTACAGTTTCTTTATTACTAAATGCTGTGTATAGTTAAGGCCAACATGCACAACAATGAAGAAGAAAGGCAAGTCCACTTCAAAGCAGGGGATTAGTAGGGTTTTGCAAATACAAACTTATTTAAACTGCTGCGGTGTTATTTGGAACTGGATTTGTGATCAGTGAAAAAGCCAAAATAAGGAATTAGAAGGAAAAAAACATGCTGTTTATGATTTTACTTAAAGTTCAGAAATTGTTAATGGCCAATACAAAGTAAATCTCTAACATGTTTATCAAATTATAGGATACTATGGGTCCTCCTGTATAATACTTAGAAAGTATTCATTGCAAACAATGCATGTTATTCTAAAGCAAGACGATGTATTTTTTGCTGAATAGATGCCAAAGAGACGAAAAGTAACAATTACAGGAAAAATATTACAGCCGAATACAAAACACTGGCATAAAGCATGATTATGTCAGCAAACTAACAAAGCAATGTCTGTGACATGCTCATATCTATCTGAGCTTTGCTAATATAAACTAACATTAGCCATCACAAGCTTCTGGTCAATCCAGACTACAGAAGCAAAAAAGCAAAAAAGTTTTATTTTGCTATATGTATATGTAGATGATTGACAGATCAGTTATTGGCAACACAACCAATGACATACAACAAAATTTTTCAATCCTCACCTCATCTCCGATGGAGATGTTGGAACACTTGCGTCCACTTTCGCCCTCACTGACAACTCCGTTCTTGCAGCGGGATGTGTAAGCGATGGTCACGCCCTCTGGAAGCTTGCTGTTCTCCAGGATGACCTCGGACGAGAGAGACTGACAAGACCCAAAAGACAGCAGCATGGATGTTGTTATTCCCTGCGCTGGAATGTCATCTGGTAGCTTTGTTTTGACAGCGTGCGATACACAAAGGCTTAGCTGAGCATTAAATGAGAAAACGCGTTTGGAGAAAAAGAATTCTGATGGTTCCAACTCAGGCAGAATACTGAGTCACTTTAATGTGGTTCATGTGAGTGAATGACAACGAAGCCGTTTTAAAAGAGCACTAACAGTGAGCAATCTCAACAGTGTACTTACATTGTAAGCATCTATGATGAGGTTGATTACATTGCTGGAGTTGGCAGACAGCGTGCCCACCGCAGACTTTGGTATCAGGTTTTTCAGTTCCTGTGCAGAGAAGGGAAGTTCAGAGAAAATTTTGAAACAAATCGCTGTTAATCTTCTGATGTCTTTTAGAAACAGCACAGGATCAAGAATCCTCTTCTAGGAAAAAGGATTCTTGGTCAGTTTACAACTGACTTTTTGTGATTGTTATAGCTCTCGAGCATATTGAGACTACTGTGCCCTGACATAATGACGCAACTTTGTTCAGACTCAGGTGGAACTGGGAGAAACTGGCCAGAAAAGCAGCAGCATGACAGAAGGAAACAATCAGGGCTTCAAGAAGATGCTGCCATTAACTCGGAGCAGATGTGGCAGCCAAGGTGGATGTTTTTACGTGCTGGGAATCTTCCAAAAACACACGTGCACAAAGAAGGAATGAGGAAGAGTACTCTCAAAGACAGGGATAAAAAAGTTAAGTGATAGAGTTTTTGGGAAGGAATACTTTGACAGAATGAAACTGAAAGGAAACTAACCTGGTAAACGGGCTGGAACTCCTCTGTGACAGCAAAAATTGTCTGGATGTTGTTGTCGCTCAGCTTCTGAACCAGGTGAGCAATGGAGGGGTAGTCCTTCAAAAGAAAACAGAGGAGAAAAGTCAACGACAGAAAGCAGCGGCGTATGACTAATGGGGAAATTTAAACAAATAAAAAAAAAAGCAACCTGTAAAAATCAGTCACAATAACATTGAGCTACTTACATAATAGTGGCTCATCGTGTAAACATTGTTCTCCAAGTGACATTTTCCATCGTTAGGGAGCACGATGCCGCCTAGTTTGCCATCTCCAGCAAAGTGGAAGCCAGCGTCAGTGGAGAAGACCAGCAGACGAGTCACATTCCTCCAACCAATCTGCTCCTGATAGACGAGGAAGACGCAAATCAAACTATCAGTAAAAAGTTACTCGCAAATATCAGCACAGTAAAAACTAAGAAGGTATTTGAGCAGCAGATTATCACCGCGTTAAAAAAATCTCCTCGTAAACATCAAGGACTCATAAAATACCTTTTATTGCCGCTGCATACCTCCAAGCAAGCCGAGCGTTAATTATTTCCCTCTGGATTACAGAATAGCAATGAGCATTTCTATTCGTTTGCTTTGGCTTACCCCACACACAGCCACTTGCATGATGGCGTCAAAGCCCCCTTCAGGAGAGTCCAGGTTTCCAGAGATGTGCTGCTGGCCTACCAGGGTGTTAAACTTCGAACCGTCGCTGGTCAGCTTCAGGACGTTCTTGTAGCTGAAGGGGCTGGTGCAGTTCTGATCGCCGGTGCACGGGTTCAGCAGCTTGGCCGGGGTGGTGCTGATGTACGGCATGACTGTCTTCTCCACAAAGGAGCCAAAGCCTTTGAAGGAAACATGGATTCAGAGGTTTAATTTAAAAGACTTGAGCATGAAGTCAGCAGTGAAGTGGGCTTCTCAAGGTGTGTGGTTTGAGACTGGGGGCTCTAGTTTAAGGGTCAGCTGACACAGGATGAATTTAGAGGAGCTCAGCCAAGTCTCTAGTGTTTACTTCTTTGGTTTGTTTGTGCAGGTCAGACCAAGGTCATTCAAACCAATTCAAACGGCACTGAATACGCACAACAGGACAACCGGAAATACCAGTCAGTCTTTCATCATCTTCATAAGAAACACGTAGATGGGTCATTCTGAGACTTAGAGAAAACAGATTGGTAGTGCAATATGAGGAATCTAATATGAATGTGTTTTGTCACTCCTTTTTTTTATACTTTTTTTATTCTTTCTTCCTCATATCTATATGGGGTTTAGTCATATTCCATGTTTTGGAACAGCAGTTTTCAAAAATTTGGGGGTTTTGAAGGAAAACAGGAAGTATAATGTTGCTGAGGAGACTGTTATTGTAGCTGTGGGTTATAACCTGACTCACATTTTCCATCCTGTATCAGCTAACATTTTGGCAAATACACAAATAGACAAAACTATGACTGTCTTATTGTGAAACTGAAAAAAAGAATATTTCCCAGATATGTCCTGAACCTATAAAAATTGTCTGTTTTATATAATACTGAAGCTGATTTATGGATGTTTATTCACAAGGTACATGAGTGATAATGACATCCCCTTCAAGTGGAAGTCACAAGGATGCTAAAACATGCATATCACGTCTGTGTATTCAGAAGTGATATAGAGATATAATGTAAACATGCAACTTTTCTACCTCATTACAGTATCTTTCCTTTACATCTCACACATCTCCTGCAGAAGCACACCTCACAGTTTTGAAAACATCTTCTAAAAGAAATGGTGACTGGGACTGAACCAGTTTAAAAAATGTGACAGTGAAAAACTTTTCATTTCTTTGCCGAATGAAAGAAAAGCCTGTCAAATCCACAATGAATATCCTCACCTATCCTGAAGTCAGAGGTGATCTTTGACATCTCCACCATCAGACTGGTTCCCAGATTCTTGACGTTCTCCAGATCGTCCTTCATGGAGTAGGACAGGTCCATCAAGTAGTACAGGTCAATGGGATAATCCTCCGCTCGTTTGAACTTCAGGTCAAAAGACTGGGGCTCACCTACATGAAGTTCATACCATAATTACAAAACTCTGTAGTGGTAAATATCTAATCAAAACCATACAAGACTATAGAAAAATGGCTTCTCACCAGAGCGGAGGGTGAGGCGGAGTTTCTGGGGCTGGATCTGAGTGATGTCCTCTGGCCTCAGCTTCTCCGCCCCCTTTCTGCGATTCGTCACTGCCTTGTTCTTGAGGACCCTCTGTTCCCCGTGTGGGTTCTCGATCATTGCCTCGTCGCAGCCCCTCTTCAACAGCGACTGCAGCTCGTCACAACGGGACGACACGGTTTCGCCCTGTTTCAGGAAGTTCTGGGAGCAGTGGCACAGGGGGGGGAGTTAAAGGGTAAATCCCTCAGTTTCTAAGTGAAAACCTGTTAAATTATTTTAAGGAGTGATAGCCAATCTGTGTCTTTATTTTCTGAAATTGGGTCATCTTGGCTTAGACTTGGAGATTATGAATTTATGAATGAGTTACAAACTGGAAGCCCTGGGTGTAAAACATGGGTGTTTATACGTGCATAATGGCATCATCGAGCTACACTTCCCAGCAGCGAATATAGCCGACGGCTTCGATGCACGTACCGGGTCTGTACACCAGCCGCATTTGGCTCCGGCCTGAATGCACTCGCCGCAGTATTTGGCATTGGCGCTGATGCACTCGTTCCCCTCTGGGTGGAAAACAAAGAGAGGAGGAGGAGTAGGCAGAGTCAGAGTGAGCAGTGCTACAGCACAGTCCCTGCAAAGTAAGCAGCCTGTTAAGCCCCGCGTGTTTACACATGAGTTCATGTGGAACACTGCGAGTCTCGGCCCGAAATTGGAGACAGAATATTCCGTCCTTTTTCGAGTTCTGTGATGCTGAGGCGGAGCTCGATCGGATCTGGTCGGGGACGTCATTAAGACAGAGTACCTGGCCTCTCTCTCCGGGGAGGGAGTCATCATTATGAAATGACATTGTGTGACTGAGCAGAGAAAGCTTACCTTTCTGAGCATCGCCGTGACAAAAGACTCCTAACAGCATGGATATCAAGAGCAGCTTCAGGTCCATCTGAAAAAACAAGTGAGAAGAGCTCAGTTTAATGTGCCGCGGTCTCCACACAAAAAGAGCTACTGTTGTATGGAAAAGCAACATGCCATTTGTGACTATGTGTCTCTTTGTTCACAATAATAGCCGGCGTGCTTCGTGGCCTGAAGGCTTTAATTCATAATTTCCGGGACAAAAGGGTCCAAAAGAGAGAGAGAGAGAGAGAGAGAGAGAGAGAGTCTCAGAGAGATGAAAGAGTGAATCCGTAAATGGCTTACTCATAATCGGGGGTAATAAATTATCCAGTAAGGGCAAGGGCTGGACTATTCTCAGTCAGCTAATTTGATTCAGACCACCGTCACATGCAAACATGTAAGCACGCGCACACACAGAAACACATGGTCACATCCAGTTGCCCCTAGATTGGACTGCAGGCTCCTTTTTCCCATAACCCCTTTTACTGTAAATAGCACCGACTCCCTGGAGTCCCCCCCCCCTCCTGTCGTATATATTGATCCCATTTCTGCGCGGAGGCCCTTGGGTCAGCCATATCGATGCATCTTGTCCTGCTCTTAATGCAAAGCTCATGACTTACTAATGATAAGGGGACTGAAGGGTCTTTCTCTGCACTCAAGGGCTGAATTGTGAACCATAACCAGCGACACCAGCATCTCCGTGAGACTACAGTTGGACACGGTAATGCTTTCAGCTCAAGCTTGCTGACATTAACTGTGGTCACGTGCTGATGTGGCTGTCGTCGCTTCGCAGGTATTTGGTCACAAACCAAACAAACGGACAAAGTGAAAATTTATCTGATGATGGCACGAGAGGAAGAGTCAGGGGATCAATGGAGTTATTCATCCTAAGGGGAGCATGAGTGTTTTTCAAGTTTTAAGGATATCCCTCCTATAGTTGCAGAGATAATTTCGATCTCAACCAAAGTGGTGGAGAGACCACCTTACTCGGTCAAGAGTTTCATTCAAAACAACAAAGAGTAAGAAAAGTCGGGATCATCCTCTGAGGACCATCAATGTCTGTACTGAATTCTCTGCCGGTTGATACAGTGGATGCCAAGATAAATGAAAACTTTGACCTGCTGGTGCTGTTCTAAATGAAACCTCACGACCAAATCAGTTGGTCACACCGCTTGAGGATTATGAACGTTACCAGAGGGGAAAATATTATTCTATTGAATAGTTGCAGAGATATTTCAGCTGACCAAATGCTGACCACCTGGCTGACACTGCCATGCCTAAAGCCATGCTTCATGGCTAAAAAATGCCTGGGAACAGATCTTTTGTGGTTACGGCTTCATCTGCAATTAATAATCATGAGCTTGGGTTATATTTACACTCCTCACCAACTATTTCCAGTGACCCTTTGCTGTTATTATGAATTCTACATTACGGCTGCTCTCTTAAAAGATTTAGTGGAAGGCTCCTACAGAGAGACACCGAATAAATGATGTGATGCTGTATAAAGGTGCGCTGGCCGGCGAGGGAACAGCATGTGCCAAATCTAATTGCCGCGTGGAATGTAAAACCAATAAATCCCAAACTCACGGCAGCCGTTTTCTGAAAGAACCCCCACAGTAGCTAATGTCTACCGCACTGGATATTAAAGCATGAGGTTCAAATTAGAAGCAGACAGAGAGGGGTGAAGTGACAAAACCTTATTTTGTTGTTTTCGACCAGTGGCCGTGGCTATTCATAGAGGCTAAATTAAAAGACTGCGTTCCCTTACGCTGGGGTAAAGGAAGCTCTGACGCTCACTGTGCACGGTGTTGAATGATGCATTCCTGAGAGCCTGTGTGAGTGCGTGCGTGCGTGTCCGTTTATATAGACACACGGCGGGTAGACTGCCTGTCTGCAGCCCCCCCCCCTTCTCCCCCCAGATTAGATCAGCTGGCTTGAATCTCTGCTGCTTTACATGGGGGCTGCGAGCGTTAGCGATTCCATGTGAGATAACTCGCTAATCTAACCCGACTCTGCCACACTGAAGCTGACAGACTTTCAATAAAGCCGTCACAAAACGTTCACACGATGAGCTAAAACTGAAAGACGAGGAGTATTGTAAAGGTAGAAATACTCTGACAGAGTACAGGAAATATATGCGAGTGATTTTAGTGAACGCAGAGCTTGAAGTTAAGGAATCTGGGTTCACATTCCTTTTATAACAAAACCACACACACTCACACATGTTTTCTTTCCATTATTGCCAGGGTTTCAGTTTTTGCTTCCATGTTGCAGTTCCAGGGAATCATTCAAATGCAAACTACTTCTATAAAAGTCCGGCGAGGTGTCGAGTTAAGAGAAACAACCGTGTTGTCTTTATCTCGGGAAACTTAGCAGCTGCACGGAGGAATGCTCGCTGAAAAACACAACACAAAACCTCGAGTGAAATATAGAGCTGAGGATGGAGAGCAGCCTGAGAAAAGGCACCTCGGAGTCACAAATACAGCATGGTTTTGGTTAGCATGGACAATATGAACACATGTATTGTTTTTTCTTCTGTGCTATTTTAAGAGTAAAATGGCAGAGCAAAGATTAAAACCAGAGCTGATGAAGCCAAAGAGATGTGGGAGAGGCCTCAAGAATTATTCTGCACACAGCACTGCTGAATGGATCTATCTTTAGTCGCTAATATTTTCTATTTGTATTTTTTTTATTATAACTAATTCATTTAATAACTATGAATTTTAGCATTTAATTGCATTGTATGTTCCAATTATCTTCTTCATTGTTTTTTTTTAAAGAATTTATGTGAAGTGGCTGCTGCAACACTGCAATTACCCTTTGCTAGTTTTAAAGTACTCTATCTATATCCAGCTATTGATCCATCTCTTTATCTGCATAAAACAACAGAATGGTATAAAGTCCACATCCCCAGAGTCTGAGGAGATGTCTTCAAATTGCATGTTTTGTTTGACCCACATCCCAGAACCCGAAAGGTATTCCATTTAACATCATACAAAACAGAGACAAGCAGCTCTAACCAGACGACATTTGGTAATCTAAATGACTAATATACGATATGAGTTCAACTAATTGATAAATAATTGATCGATGGCTGACATGATCTCTCGGCTGGACTGTGTTGAAGCACAGCTGGCTGCGGCCAGCCAACGATATTTTTCAAAAAGTAAATCTATTATGAGAAAAACATAACACGTGAATCATTATCCTAATTGAACTATGTGAACAGTGCAATAATCCGAAACTGTTTATATGTACTGGTAAGCAGTGAAACTAAGCAGGGCACACAAGGTGAACCCTAGTGAAATTCAAACAAACAGGAACAACACTACATCCTGTTTCCGCATAATAGAACGCTGACCTTCACAGTGGTACTGAGCACATGGTAGGTTTCTCTGTAAGTCTATCGTGGGTTGGTGCAGAACTTGCCACACTTCCTGTCTGCGGCCTCTGCACTGCACCCCCCCGTGGGAAGGCCTCTAAGGAACTCAGAAACCATGCCCGCATACAAGCAAGATAACGCCATCAAATCAAATCATCATCATGTATTACTGAGTGACACCGCCGTAAATAGTCGGTTTGTCAGTTTGACAAATGATTTTTGAAAAGTTTCATAAACAGCTGGAATATGTTGAGGAAGATAAATTCCAGGCAGTTTCCTGTCAACAGCGACACAGAGGGGTGCATGCTTATTTTCTTACGGTAGAGCAGTTTCTGCAGGTCTCACGCTCTTCCCGTATCTCTCGGTCAGAACCCAGTGGGCGTGCATTGCACATTTCACCCCTTAGCGCCTGTCCACTGGCCACACACACACACACACACACACACACCTGAGACATGACGAATGCCAGCTCAAATGTTTTACGGGCTTTCCAAAGCTCTATCAGTTGGAAGGAGAGGGTGATGCATGGCAGACACTGCAGTGCGTGACTAAAATGGGCCGAGCTTCTCGGGCATTCCTGAGGGACTGAACGCTGCCCGACCAGGATAGTAACCTGTAACACTGTTACTGCACTTTGAGGAAATGTGAAGCCCGGCGCCCATGATGCAGCGACGCCATATTTGTAGCACCCTGCTTCCCGTAACCTCCATTCTCCGGTTCGTTGCTGCTGATTTAGTGTTTAACTGGAGCTGAAGTAATTGTCTCATTTAGCAGTCAATAAAATAAAAAAACAGGACATTTCAGAACTGTTTATCGGGTCATTTATTCAGCAAACGTAATGAATTAAACAAGGATGACAACAGCAACAAACAAGAACTCAGATCAGTGTGCAGAGTCTTTTTCAGTCTGATCCTCTTTCAGATGCAAATGTTAGATCCACAACAAGAGATGGACAGAGGCAGCAGACAGGACAGTCTCTGAAACATGACTATGGTGACTCAAGATGACATGGTCTATGGAAAAATTACCCCAATGTGTACATTGTTGACTTCAGATTTCGCTCAAAAACGACTTACTCCTGTGCTCGAGCTCCCGAGGCGTCCACTCCAGGACCTGCTGGAGGTTTCTGAATCCCCCCTGCATGAAAATGTCGTGGTGTAGCTTAATTGAGCCGCACAAACATTTCCTTTAAATAGAGCTGCATTTGCAAGGGAGCCCTTACTTAAGCGAGCGATGCCATGAATAATGACCAGCAGTGTCAGGGGAGGCAGCGAGGAGAGAACTGGTGGTTGATGGGAGTCACAGTGGTCTTTGTGGAGCGGGGCCTGGGCTTCCCTCCCTCAGAATGGCTGTTCTCCTCCGGCCACGAAAACGAAGGAATGGAAAAGAAGGAAAAACAGGAAAGGGTGGTGCAGAGCTCGGAGGCGAAAGGAGCTGCCTCAAGACCTAAGGAAAGGATCTTACAGAGTTTCCCCGCTTCTGCTGAGTTAGCTCTTTGTCTCTCCAAATCCTCCCCCCTCCTTTTCTCTAGTACTTAACTGGTTGTTAAAGGCTTTTCCATGTCACCAGAATATTTAGGAGTTAATTTGGCAAAGGTAACAAAGTGATAATGAACAGGTCCTCAATGTCTCTAAGACAGTGCAGACTTTAATTAATATCTGATTTAAAGACTCCGAGATGCGTTCCGTCATCCGAGTGGTGTCCGCAGCATATCTTTGGAATGCCATATTTCCATCCTCCCTCTTTCCCTCCCCCTCCATTTCTACCACCCACACAATCGCTCAGTTCACTGGCTGCACAGTGCGCAGAGGCAGGCCGGCGGCCCCGCACTTCAACGTACCCTTGAAGCGCCGCAGAGCGGAGAACACGTCCTGGCTCTCAGATGTACAAGCGGGCCGGCAGAATGGAAGGGGAATACCAAACAGTGTCCGTCTCTGTCCCCCCCCCCCAGCACCACCAACCCCAGCCCCCTACCGCCATCCAGAGGACCCTCTCATGGGAGACAAAAGCAGTGAATCAGGCTGCCCTCTGAAACCATGACAGAGGGTCTGATCTTTAAAGTGCTCCCACTCACCGTCCCCTCGCCTCCAAAAAGAGCCACTGTGTGAGGAATAATGGTAATGAGAAAGATGGCGATGTCTTCAATCGTACTGGGCTTCGAGGACACTGACATAGGCAGAGAACCCAATGCGGTCATCTTTGCGCAGAAGAAGAAGAAGAAAAAAGTAAAAACAAGGAAAAGCTCTCCAAATGACAGGGATGAAGAAATGTCATCACATTTTCCACATTACGCGAGCGTTCCGGTTGTTAAGCCGTGCCTCGGTAGAAGGGGCATCGTCAGACAGAAAAAAAAACAAAACACAACAACTGTGGAAATAACTATGTTGAAGGAGATGGAGCGGTACCTCGTGAGCCAGCAGAAGCAGTGCCAGTGAGTTTCCACGGCGCCTGATTCAGCCTACCATTCCTTATTTTCAGCCTGAGAGAAATACGCAGGTGGACGCAGAGGTTTGCATCCCCTTTCTCTTAAAATGAGAAAAACATTTTCCATCAAAATGCACAGTCAGCTAGTACAAATGTTCCGTAACAATATTGAGCAATGCGTGTATGAAATGAAAGTCGTAAACTGTCGAAACTGAAATATCCGGTCATCCAGTGCACAGGGATGCGTGGCCAGATAAACAGAGATAGAACCCAGCCTTGGAGGAGAGGAACACCATACCCACGCTGTCAAACATGGCCGAGGCTCGCGCATGTCTGCGTCAGACACTGGAGCTCCGCGTAGAGTGCAGGGAAGTGCGAACGCAGCCCAATATCAAAAAGGATGTTCCCATCCAATCGGTCCAAACATGTAAAAGATGAAGAGGCGGCGGATCCTCCAACAAGACGATAATCCAAAGCACAAGGCAAAGTCAACTCAAGTTGAAGTAGCAGAAGGGGAATGTTTTGCCACCGTCTTCTCAGTCTCCAGGCTTGAATATCACAGAAAACTTGTGAATAGATTTGAAGAAGGCTGTGTGTGGCAGAAGGCCAAACATTTGGAACAAATATGCCATGAAGATTGGATTAAGATGACACCTGAGAGGATACAAAAGCTGCTCAGAGGGAGCCAAAGAGGCTGAAGGAGGTTATAAAAGGCAAAGGGAGGACACAAGGTATTGGAGAAATTTTCATATAGGAGGATGCAAACTATTATTCTGATAATCTAAATACATTTTTCACTATAACTTTAATTTTTATACACTCTTTCACCATTTTTGCATTTGTACTAACTGAATGTGTGTTAAACGTTGTGTTGATAGGGGGGAAAAATGGTTTGTTATTTCAAAGAAACTGTGTGTTGTACATCAGCTTCTGAGAAACGCCTCAATGATTTGAGGCCTGAGAAAGTTTGTAACCACTGTGCACAAATGATTAGCTGAACGGGCTCCACATTCCCTCTAACTGCACGTCAGATGGCTGCCAGAACCCGTCAGAACCCTGACCCATAAACCGGCATCTTGTCCGTGCTTAAAAATGAGGCCGCATTGTTGCGTTACAAAAGTTGCTCACCTGTTGTTGATCAAAGCGACAGCTCTGAGACGCAGCGGTTACAGATGGCCTGCACGCGGCGGGTCTTTGTTAATCGGGGGTTCGGCAGCAGTTTTCAGAAGCGGTTCAGTGAAACCCAGAGTGAGACCGTGCCCTCCGTAACAGCGTAATTGAATAATTGGGAAAAGTAGCTGCAGCCGAACTTCCAGTTTTGGGACTGGCTCAGCGGAGGGTCTTCGCTGCTGCTCCTGGAAATACTGCTCTGCGTTTCACACTAAACACTTACGGGAAAGCCTGCCAGCATTCCCCTCCTGTGACAGAGGCTAAAGATCCACTTCTGGGGGAGATATTGCCCTGGAAGGACTTTCAAACTTTTCCACTCCGAAAAGCAATAAACACGTAAGCGGGTTTTGGTTGCTTTTCTGCGACTGAAATACATTCATATCGAATGGCGTTCACATCTCATCACACTGTGGCCCCCCCCAACCCAGGAGACACAATTAAGCCGCAATCTTTGGGGGACGGCCAAATCCATGTGATTATTCCCGGCTACGTCTCTGTGTTGAAAATAGCCGTGCAGCGCTAACAAGTTATTTCTGGCTTGTCGGCCCCACCTGGCCTCCGCAGTCACAGAATCACACATCTGCCCCGGCAAACACGCACACATCAAACCGTCCTCGCTGGACACAGTTTCCCCTCTGATACAAGCGACCTAGTGTCAATAACAGAAATGATGACATTCCCCTGGAATGTGTCATCCCTCACAGGAAAATGTCTTCCACAATTTGCTGCTTTTTTTTTTTTTTTGAGGTCAAAGACAGTAACCTGACAGGAGCAGGCTTCGCTCCAGCATCTGTAAAAATCAGCCATTTTTCAGGGAGCCATCTGTTTTACCATTTATGGTGCTCTTCTAAAAAGCAAGATCTGAATAAGGGGAGAGCGCCCGATTCCCACCACCGACCACCAGGCCGAACATGTGGGCTCGTTCTGGGGCTCTCTCTGGTGGGGGGTGGGGGGGGTGGGATTGTTGCTTGGCTGTGACAGCGTGATCCCAGGGCTCAGCCCGCGGTGCGGGGATCTGCTGTACAGTAAGCCTCCCCAAACTCCCCGTCTTTGCTGAGTCAGCCCTTTTTTTCCCTTTGCTGAAACGCAGGAAGCTCGGCTACATCACACAGGAAAGCCTGCCCCCGTTGTCCGACTGGAGGCCGGCCACTTCTCCCCTCTTGAAGCCGCAACGATAACATATTTGGCATTCAGCTGAGAAAGGAAGGAAATGCCGACAGTAGAGAGGGAGAGAGAGGTGGGGGGGGGCAGAGCGCTTTGTTACAGAGAGCTGAAAATGTCGAGAGCTGCCAAAACAGCAGCATATTGTCTTTGTGAAGGCGCGTCTGATTTCTAAATGTGAACCAGGCCATCGGTGTAATCTAAGCTCTGGGAAAAGCCAAATAAAAATAGAAAAAAAAAAGAACGGAAACGGCTTCAGACACCACAGCCACGGGGACGGCGCAGATATGGAGTCTCTGGGACGGTGAGCAGAAACCAGAGCAGCACCTGCGGGGGGAATCATTCAGCTACGCGGCAGCAGTCTGAGGTCTCAGACAAATATTTACAGCTGCGCAGAGTTTAATGACTAGTGTGTCAGGACTGAGACGAAAATGACGAGCGTTTTTCCCGCAGGCTCTTCGAGGAGAGCTGCTGCTACCGGGGAACAAACTCCTGGAGAACGGTAAAACGCTAACAGATTTTTAAAATCTTTACTTTATTAACCTTTAGCATGCTAGCATTTACCAGTTACAACTGCTGAGGTCACCCACCAAAGCATTCATGGAAAGACCCCGCTGAGAGAACCAATAGCTGCGCCGCTTTGAAGTCGGGGGGAAACGGGCCACACAAAAAGAGGCAACGCTCCAACCGAAGCCCAGCGTCATCGTGACTTCACGGAAACTGCATTCACTCCCAAGGCCCTTCTGTTTTCGCTGCGCAAACAGAAAGTTTGTCAGAGTGCCGTCGGGCCCAGCCTTCGCTCGACGCTCCACGACTGGCACGTTAGTGACCCCTCACGTGTCTTTCATTAAGCGGCCAGGCTTGACACTTGAACTGGAGGGCCTCCGTTTCCGCTGTACCGCGGGGGAGTGAACTAAACAGTCGGCGCTCTCTCTCGCTGTGCGCACGTCCTTCCGGGAAGACGAGCGTCTGTCGTGTTTTATTGTCAAGGGCTTCTCGAACGGGCCGCTGACCGAACACCGTCCCTCAACCGGATGGAACATACATGGAGGAATTATAAAATCAAGCGAACGAGCTGCCTCAGTTTAGGGCACTTACACTTCTTACTCAAGCAACCCCCCCACCCTGCAGGGAGTTGCTGGTGGCTGGCTTCACACCCCTGAGACAGGCCACGCTCACACAGACAGAACAGGGTTTGCATTGTGCTGCCTCGATGCGTTCACGCACACGGGCCACCGAGGCCGGGCAGGGCAGATGAAAGATGATCGCTTTTTACGCACTTTGTTATGAACTTTCATTGTTTGCTTCTGCATACACGGCGGGTTTTGAGAAACCGTATAATATAGTGCAAATTGCATATCAAAAGATAGAATACTACAATAACAGTTGAGCAAAGTTCTCTAAATAGAGGCAAACACGATGATAAAACAGCAGCCAATACTCAGTGCCAGTAAAGAGTTGAGGTTTGATACTGGGCCCTGATTTTCCAATTGATTATAAAGAGATTTTTTATTCTGCAGCTGAAAGTGGTGGTGAGAGACAAACCAGTTGGTGAATGAAGCCACATTTCTAAAACACAAACTCCGCTTTATATCCTTGGGCCGAGTCGCGCCGCGAGTGAAAGGCCCGTCAACGTTTCTTCTCACGCTCGCGGGCCCCCCTGGCCTCGCAGTTAAACTTTCGCGCCGTCACAATAATAAACACGCTGTGACAGGACTCGCAGCCTGCGAGAGTCCACCACTATTCCCTCCCGACACAACATGTTTAGCCTCATTTTCTTGGGAGACCTTGGCGGGCAGAGGTCAGCTTAAACCGTGCCATTCCTTCCCCCGGCGTTCAGGAGCTGTTTTTAGAAGCCGGAGGCCCTCTCTCTCTCTCTCTCTCTCTCTCTCTCACACACACACACACACACACACACACACACACACACACACAAAAAAAAGAAACAGAAGTGTATTTGACCTACACATGGAAAGGGAGAGTGCGCAAAAGTTTTGGCTGAGAGCAGCTCCGTAGAGGTCGCAAACCAAAACCGAGAGGACGGCCCACCCCGCAATCTCGCTGCAAAAATAGACAGGCCTGTGCCAGAAATGATGCTCACGAGAATGGAAGGGAACAAAAGCAGTGAGGGAGTGAGTTATTGCTTTGCACGGATAGTCTCAAATTTGCTGCTATTATGTAACGAGACTCTTAATTACCTTATGGTTTGAGAAACCGTCAGAATGTAGGAAAGACTGCTGAGGTCGGAGCTTGTTGCGCAGCCTCCTGATTCACTGCCTAACAAATCAGACATAACTGCTCTGCTGGGATCATCAGCCAGAGACCCACTCTCAAACTGGCAGGGTAAGTGTGTGTGTGTGTGTGTGTGTGTGTGGGGGGGTAAATAGCTGTAACAGGCGATTATTCGTACCACTTTACGCCTTTGAGACCCCCTCCACCCTCCCAGCAGAGAGCATATGTCGCAGAGGGTAATCATGCACATGCATCACTACCGTCCTATAGGCACGCACACACACACACACACACACACACACACAAGCAAAATGACAGAGCGCACATTCATCACCTCTGTCTCAGGGGGACGCGAGCTTACACATCAGGTGCGTGTCGCTCACCGACAAAGACACAAACGCACGCGCACCTCTGACGTCACATGTCCAGGACTAAGGCCTGGGTGTGGTCCTGTGCGAGCAGTAAGTGGCCTCATAAATCAAGCTGGGGCCCGGCCCCCGTTAGCAACAGCTGTCCCCCCGGGGGCCTCGGGTCACGTCCATTCAGCTGCTGGCTACTGGCTACTGCTGGCAACCTTCTTTTAACCCCCCCCCCCACTTCCCCACCCACCCACTCCTCCCCCAGTGTCCTACATTTATCCTCCTCCTCAATTATCCTTCCTCCCCCTCCCCTCCTTACTGTCCCTCCTCCACCCACTTTGCCTTCCTATGTCCTTCTGAAATCCCCTCGCTCCCTCCGCCCCAGCCGCCCTTCCTGCCTCCATTTCCCTGATTAAACTGATGTCTGGGCTCCTGTGGAACAGCGTGGACTCAGCTCAGTCAGCTCCATTTGTTAGCCCTTCATCCTCCTACTCTCCTTCCAATAAAAACGGCGGCGGTGGGGGTCACTGCCTGATCCAATCAATGGATTGCGCGCAGCCTTTCAGTCACGCAGTAACAAGCAGCAGGCTCTTCATGTTCTCTCACAGAACCGCTGTGAGTGTATGGTGACGTCTTCGTCGCACATCCGTTCCTCCTCAACATGTTCGCTTCCTTTGGTCCTCTTGAGACCTCGCCGACTCATGCTACTACTATTACTACTACTACTACTACATCTCCCCTACCCTCTGGGTTGCCAGCGTCTCACGTATGGGGATCCCTGAGTAACTTGAACAGATGACGTGAGATCACTTGTTGAAGCCCTTTCATATGACAATTCCACATGAATGAGGAGAGCTGCAACAACAGCCTGTTGCATGATGGATGGATGGGGAGCCTGCTGTAGATGATAATGTCCAATGGCTAAGCTGAATAATTACACTGCAATACAACCCCCACCCACCACCACCACCACCACCACCACCACCCACAGTAACACCACTTTTTAAAAACAGCAGTAAGCCACACATACATACCAACTCTTAGAAATCACTTAGAGATTTAACACCTTCTCAAAATTGCTCCGTAATCAGGCTAATTATAGGATACAAAGCATGTCAGACTACACAGTGATCTCATATCTGGTTATTATGGACAGCCATCAAACACAGCAGCATTCAAATGACCTCACGAGACAGATGATTAATAACGGCACAGAGTTAACGTCGCACATTGGGAAAACATGGTGGAATAAAACACAATAAAGATGACAAAATATGGCGATAAAAGCGCGAGATCTCTACGGGCTGGTTTACCTTGGCGCTGTGGTGTTATGACCGAGGCAACATTCAGAAGAGATGACCCAGCACAGACGGACAGTCGGACGGACAGCAGCAGTAACTATCTGCCCCGTTGGCACCGGAGGGGGGGGGGGTTCTCCTTACTTTCTCCTCTGAAAAAGACAAAAGTGACGGTAGATCTCCCCCCTGCTAGCACATTCCACTCCACCTCCCTCCACAGGCTCGACGGACGCGGTCTTTGGGACAGAGGCGACGTCCCGGCTGCTGCGGCGGCTGTGAGGACCTCTCTTCCCCGAGCTGAATCGAGGGGAAGAAGAAGAGTCGAGCCCGGAGAGTTGCGCTGCTTCTGGCCGAATTAACATCCGCGTCTACTGTGGAGCGCATCCGGTACCGCCCTTCAAAATAAAAGCCGAACTAAACGTAAGTCTACTGAGTGAACGCTCAAGTTTCTTCACTTTATTCCATTCAAACAAGGCTCTTGTGATATCTAAAAAATAATTGCATTGGGTTTTGGCGTGTAAGTAACATTTAGTCTCGTTACTGTAACAAAGTAGTTATTTGTGAAACTTGTGGGTTGGCATATTTAAAAACAAACAAACAGTGATTTAAGTTTTAGTTAAAGTTTTTGGTGTTTTAATTTTAAAGCCAGAAACGTTGCAGACACTGGTGGAGCTAGACTTTTATCCTCGGGGTGGCCAGTGGGTGGCCAAGGCTATTTCAGAGGGTCCACAGACTATGACAATGAATTTGTTTCTTGACCAATCAATTGCAATCGGAGTCTCAAATGTTGAAATGTTGAAATGTACATACTAAGCACACAGGACACAAGATGCAGTTTGTTAACATCCTTGTCAGAATCAGAGGCCTCTGTGCCCTCCTTCAATAGATTGTATAGTGTAATCAAAAATAAAAATGTAACCAGAATAAAAAAAACACCACACATCAGAAACCAACACTTGAAAATATGTAAAAACTTAAAATTCATCAAGTGAGCATGTGACTGCTTCTGCAGATGCTCTGACCTGGTGGTGATGCGCTGTGTTGTGCCTCACGTTCTCTCTCCTGACTCGTCCCAGGATGGGAGCTGCCAGGACTGCTGATATCTGTCTGTCTTATCTTTAACAAGAAGTCATATATCTTGTCCCTCTGTCTTTTCATTCTCAAATCACCCTATGAGAAAAATAAGACAGTCTTGTTGCAACCGGCTCCTTTCGACAAGACGTGCGCTGTCGTGATATGTCAATCATCTATATTGTTAGTCTATATTGTTACTTTATATTAGTATTTGTATTTTGAACTGTGACCTTCAGATCAGGCTGCTGGGCAAGACATTGTGATGACTGGCTACAGTCCACAATTATTTCTTCTAATGGATACAGAATTTCAGATATAACAGTAAAAAAAAGTGCCGGGTATGGGAGCTTTCAAAGAATCCAGTTTTATTTTGAAGGCGAGTGCTCCCGATTTTCTGTTTTATTTCAGGTTACTTTCGTTAACTTAACGGAGCTCTGTGACCCTCCTTCTGGCGTCACTGCTGGACACCCCCCTCCCACACACACACACACACACGCACACACACAGGCGCGCGCACAATTGTCTATTGATAACAGTGTTAAGTGTAATGTGTGAATGCTAGAACTTAACCGCTTTACTATAACGGAACAGAATTTATGTATGGCTGTCTTTCTTCCTGATCATAGTTTGATAACTCATGAACAATTACCACAAAAATCATTAGAAACCTAGTCCAACCCCAGCCGTACATTTTATATTTAACCTATAAGTTTGATTAGCGACCTAGCAGTCAATGAAAGATGTAAAGTTGTTTTTTTTAATTAAAGAAAGACAGGTGGTATGTTACCACTCTTGTGTATGAAGACATTCAACATCGAAAGCTGTATGAAAACTTTATTTCAGTGGCATTTTAAACCATCTTAACTGCCAGAGTATCATGCAAACTAAATGTTTTTTTTATGTTGTTTTGTATTTCACTTTTCCTCAGCATTAGATACATAGAACATGCCGAGCCAGCACGGTTGTTGGATCAGTTTCAGTGAAAAATAATCAACTTAGTCAGCTATTTACTTTAAACTTAGTGGAAAGTCATTTGCCTCAGCACTGGGGAGACAGCAGAAAAATGTAAAAGAAAACAAACTGATGCCCGGAAGAGATTTGGATCCTGTTTAGTCTCCAGAGAGTGTTTACAAGGGAATGCAGCTCTTTATTTCCTTGTGCTCCGTAAGCATCCGGAGCACGCTCACTGGGTGATATCGTTTGAACAGCTTTAATAGGATGAGTGACTTTTATTCCATCGCTTATCTCTTTTCTGTATAGCTCTTATCTTTGTTATAAGGTATCAAGGCTTGTAGCAGATCCGAATAACGCTGCAATTTCACTCGTATGAACGATATTTAACCAGATTAACAAAGCGGAGACATTAGAATGAGGAATAAGAACCCAAGCCTAATAACAGGAAGTGGAGGTGATGAAGATCAAGACGAGCATTTCCAACAAGCAGCTGGACAGCTGGTGTCTGCGCTTTCAACAGAGATTTGGAGCTCAGACAGGCTGTATGTGACACAGAAGTATAGCAGACTCTATGGAAATGGAAATTAACTTAATGGTATTCACTGTCTCTATTTTGGCTTCAACATCTAACTATAAAACGCTTAGGCTGGTTAAATGAAAACCTGAGACAGCAACATGTCAAGCCACGCAAAAATCAAGATACAAACACAGTATAAAAAAAAAAGGTAAATTGTTCACCCCACATGAAAATGTCACAGGTTTCTGCCCACTGAAGGTCAAACAGTGTCAAATGTGAAACATAAAATGCAAGTTTCGATTACAACCACATGTATATTCTCTAAGAATAGTAGTATGTGTGTCCCTTCATCCATTTTAGAAGCTGATGACATTACATAAATAACCTCCAAAGTGAGTTCTTGTATATGGGTCGAAGACAAAAAGAGGTGAGGGTTGATTAGAAAAGTCCCAACGCCCCAAACATAAAAAACGTATAAAAAAACTTAATGATGTTTTATGTTTAATCGTTTGAAACAAAAAATAAGGGCTATTATTTACTACCTTTTTACCAAGATTTACAGAAGACGTCCACTAATATGTCATTTTGTGAAACAACAGTTTAGGTCAAAACATGTTTTGTGGCATGTTAGAGCATCAATAATACTATTATGTATAATAATAATAATAATAATAATAATACAAGACAATTAATCAGAACATTTACCAGAGAATTATTTAACTAATATTTTTGTTTTTCCAAGAGTTAATTGAAAAACTGAAGCAAATACTGTTTTTCAAAATGTTTTCTATGTATGTAAAATCACTTATACAAACATAAAAATGGAACAATCTTGTCTTTGACCCACATACAGTATATGTATGTCAGTACTTTTCTGAGTTCTAGAGCCTCCCTGTGGCATCTTTTGGTCATTGCATGGAAATGGGCATAAATACAAAAAAAGGCAGTAATAGTTTGTGATGATGATGATGATGATGATTATTAATTTTTTTTATTGTTGTTGTTGTTGTTTTGTAACTATAAACATGAAATAACTATAAACATGAAATATGTGCTTTTGATGTGCCATGTCAAAATCTCCTGTTAGTGCAGGTCCACCTGTACAGTGGTTATACAATCCAACACAACATCTCTGCCATGAATTTGAAGTTTCAGTTTTTCTTGACACCATCAAAAAGGTCATCATGTTTAATATTGAGCTCATAGTGGGTGGTGATGTTGGACTGGACCACATTATACTGAAGGTGGTTCCTAATATTCTGGCCCTCTCAATTATTTAATGGGGTGGACAAAATATTAGAAACACCTCTCAATATGATACAGTCCAGCACCACACCACTGTAAACTACGACATCACAATAATCAACATGCAGTTAAATGGAAACCTCTCTGAAACTGTCAATCATGATGGAACATTATTGTCTTTGTAAAGGGAGAATTTATGGCAGAGTTCTTGTATTGGATCACATTAGATCGTACAAATGGAGCTAATGAAGTGGCCAGTGTGAGTATTTGTTCTCAGTAATGATGCGCCACCCAGTGGCATCTATAGAAAACTACAGACACATTTGACACTCAGAGGCTAGTGGCCATTATTGAAGTATCTACTCTCTGTTAATGGCTGACATTTTATAATGAAATAGTAATAATAATAGTAATGTGCCTCACTTTCTGAATGGTTGATAAGTTCTTCTACCATTCTGATGGACTGTGTTGGACTTCTGTGTTTCTGGGAAAGAAAGGTCACTAAAAACATAGTCTATTATTGAAAATGTATGATAAGGCAATAAAAACGTCACTGTATAGTATAGTAATATATTATAGTATGTCATAAACCATCCTGAAAATCATTTGAACATTAAAAACATAATAGTGTAGTAAGAAAATAAGTAAAAAATAGTCATGAAAAATGTCATAATATAGAAAGGCATAAAAAAACTGTGAAGAATGCTATAGTGTAGTAACATAGCATAAAAAGTGGCAAGAAAAATTTTATAGTATAGTGAGGCATAAAAAAATCATGAAAAACAATTAAGCTATTAATATGCCCCAAAGTTACCTACATGTCATTTCCCTGCACTGATGTCAGCCTGTGACATGTGCCGACACCCAAAACATGATTCCCCCTCCCTCTAACGCTACCCAGGAAGGAAAGTGATAAAAAAGAAGATAAGGGATTGTTACTATCTACAGTGCAGAGTAGATAAAATAATGCAGAAGATAAGCAAGAATATTAGACATACCAAGCATATAAACAACAAGAAGTGATGTTAGGATTAGGCCTCTTGCACGTTATGACTCTTTGATACAGATAAAAGCAGCAGTTATCATATTTGACGTACATAAATAGGATGATTTGGGTTTTGGCTGACTAACATCATCACATTTTGACACATTTTTACAGTGGTTGCACTAGTAGCAGGACTGTCAGGGTAGCAAGCTAACAAACTTTAACTTTTTGCCTCCTGGATTTCTTTGTATTTGAGGAAAGGTTAGCGGTTTGCCTCTTACCTGTAGATGTTTCTATAACATCTATGACACTGAGTCCCTGGATGATGAGAGTTTTTCAGTAGCTGGAAGGTATAGCTTGTACAGTGATGGTGTTGTTCCCTTTCTCTTCTTTAAATGCAAAAACAATGGCAAAGTTTCCACCCTACACAAATGTAACCCTGCTAAGTAATCCCTATTTTTACACAATATACCAATCACCTCAGTATGTCTTTTTTTCTGTAGTGTAAAGAAATACAGCTACTTTTTTTGCATCCTAACAACCCAACACCAAAAAAAAAATGTAATGTGTTGTGCCCCAAGTCTGGTCATTTCATAGTAAGGCATAAAAAAACATGAAAAATTTCATAGTATAGTAAGGCGTAACAAAGTCATCTATGATTTATTTACCATTAACAAACCATTAGTAACAGCTTTCCAATTAGTGCCAACCATTCACTCTCCGCCATCATTTTCGCTCCTCTTTAACACTCCAACAGGTGTTAAGGAGCTGCTGCTTGTGAGGCTGCTGGTTAACCCTTCGTAGCACAGGTGCAATGAAAACGCATTACTTCCTGGAAATAGGAACAAGAAAAACTAAAACACACTCTTTTCTTTTTAAGGCCTTGCTGTTTATTCATTTTTTCCTACAACAGCAAATTACAGAAGCAGTATTGAAAATAAAAGTCTTATTTTCTTATTCTTGTAAAAAACAAAACAAAATCTGCACAAAATTTGAATGACGGTACAAAACGAAGCGTTAATATGCCATGAAAATGGAGGGGCAGGGACATTATTGTTGGAAAATCTATTATGCCTTTTTCGATAATGAAAACATCTCAATATCTTTACATTTCAGAATTATATCACGTATTCTGAAACTATATATATAAAAAGATGAAAGAAATGAACACCTGTTTTTTGTGTTTTTGACTTCCTTCTGTTTTCTTTTTTTTGCAAATGAATTCTATAAACACATAAACCTCTTAAATATATTTATCAGTGCAACATTGTATTTTTTTTGAGTCCACACTACAGTATCCTTTTTCTCTATTTTAGCGCACATCGCCGGAGCTGCAGGCTTCCATAGCTGAAAGAGCAGACGGACAGGTTGAATCTGAAATGAACAAGCTGAGAATGCGTCACCACGGCACCACGAACAACGCACACGGATGTAAAAAAAACGTCGCCCCCCCTCTCAGGATCAAGGTATTGATTGTTTGATTGTGGTGTGGAAAACCACTGAGTTCCAGGTCCCATGGGCCTTTGTGTCCTCAGTATTGTCAGTCTCACAGAGTTCACACAGAATTCCTTCCCCCTTGTAGTTTGTGATGATGGGATTGTCCCAACATCCATCCAAGTCTCAACAGAGAATTTGAAGAGTTCACATTGAGGTGACATTTTCTTTTAAGCTTAAAAAGAGATAGAAAAACAGACACATTCCTATCAGCGCTCCCGTTGATTTTGTCTCTAGGAGCTTGTAGACAGTTCTTTTGTGAGAGATGACCACAGGTGAACTGAACAGCTGTGAGTTGGTGAGAACCCCCAGCGAACAACCATCCTTTGGTAAAGCCGCGGGGGAAGGCCAGGAGACCTGATTCAGGTGACGCCATTCGATTCCCCCCCGCTGTACCTGCGACCCGTCCTTATGACATCAGCTCTGACATCACAACGTTATGGCTGCTACACGCAAAACACGTAAAACTGTCCGAGGCCCGAGGAGCCTTGAGCTACAATACAGCATGTGAGCAATACAAACTGGGTTTTATCAAGAGACACGTGTCTGGCTAAAGTAATGATAGCACCATTCTTCAGTTAGTGTGGTAACCCCTCTTTTAATAGGCTCCCATTAAGAGGGAGTCAGAAACAAAGTGCATTCAAGCTGCATTGTCCAGATAGCACTAATCCACAGTGATGTTTGGAGGTGATGAGTTATTCTTAGCTAAAGCAAAGCAATGATGATTGTTGGGGTTTTTTTGGTATGCTGGCAGAGATTTTATAGTTTTATCACCTCCCAGGCCATCAACTTGTGTGTTTGAAGCTATGTGAAAAATTCTGGTGACTAGACTCTAGTCGGACTAACAGCAGAGATATGATAATGAAATGAGGGATTAGCTGACATTAAGAAGCAAGAGTTTATTGTGTCAGCTTTTTTTTTGTTAGCTTCTGACTTGTTCCTTCTTCGGTGGTTTTCATGAAGTGGGCGTTTCGATGGCAGATGGCTTGAATGCACATTGAAATTGCTATAACATCAGGGTCACGCAAATCGTGCTCATCTGAGCAACTTAATCTCAAATAAAAAAACGTAACACTGCACTTTCCACAAAACAGTCAGGATTGTATTTACACACACACAAACCCATGAAAAAAGGGATACTGCAGCTTTTTTCCTTTTTACTTTCTTTAAAAAGGGCAATAAAATATATTAAAACTTATTTACAGTGTGTGGCTTTAGGACAGAAAACAACAAAACAAAGCGCTGTGATAGACTGTTATCCTGTTTTGCAGGTATTTATATGATAATGTGCCCCTGTTTCCTGTCATCATAACTTAAGCCATGTACAGTAAGAAAAATCAACAGAGGAGGCCAACCAAAATCTACTAAAGGCACTGTCAGAACCATACATTGCCATGAATGGGACCCTCACTTTAGAGTGATAGGGGTCAAAGGGGAAAGAATATACGTTTCAGGGTCCTGGGTTATGGGCACACCCTGTATGCCATCGGGCAAATCTACAGTTTTGCCGGACATATTTCCATTTAAGATTTTGATACGTCTCTTTCAAAAGTTGAAATAAACAGCCTTTGTGAACTGATGATGAAAAGACATTTCCTTCCCAGAAAACGATAAATACTTTAAACATTATTAATAAATTGGTCTCAACACCAGCATCCGATTGTAAAAATGAATGAAAATCAAAATAGAAAATTAAAATATCATCTAAATCATCTGTACATACTTTTTTTCTGTACTTGATTTTTACACAGTGTCCCCTTCTGGTGGGTTCTTTTTACTGCAGCTCCTGAGAAAAACGTGGATCAGTCCAAACCTCCCACTGGGTCCTGAACCTGTCCCTCATCCAGCAAGTCGAGGGTGTTGGCAGTCCTTTGAGCTTATCTACTCGCGGCCATGCGAGAGGATATGCCTACAGCCAGTCTTGTGCACTCTCTGCACGTCATACAGTCATGCTGATGCGCTCAGTCTCATCTTAAGCCTCGGAGTATGAGCTCTGTACAGTGAGTTTGTCTTTCTTTAGTTTGACACCATCCACTAATTCAAAGTTATAGTTTTCCAGGGCTGATAAGTTCCTGTCTGACATACCTCCGTGTGAGCAGGCGCAGTACAACACCACGCCACAGATGGCGCCCAGGAAGACCCCCAGGGCAGACATGGCAATGATCGTGATGAGGATTGGGTCGAGCGTCTTTAGCATGTTGCCCGCTCCGCTGATCTGGTTGGTTTCCACAAATACCGGGTATTCAGTGATCTCTTCAACTGTAGAGGGGAGAGATGGAGACAAAGGACATGTAAGTACACAAACTGAACTTTCCTAAGAAGGGTGGGGGGAAGTAATGAGTTTAATTTACTATTGATACTGTAGAAAATTGTATTTTTGGTTTTGCAGGTGACGGCGTGCAGCGGAGGCCCTGGGCTGGAGTCCAACCCAGGGCCCAGTGGGGCCCTTTATGTTTATGTTTACTTACGCATTTCATCGAAGCTATCATCAGGTAGCATGGGCTCCGTTGGTACTGCTGGATCTGCGAAAAAATAAGTTTCGATTAATAAATAAACTCCAGTCAAACATGTACTAGCACAGCTCAAAAGCGGTAGAATATCATGAAAAAGTTTATTTCAAAAAGGTAAATAACTTGTTTTATTTTGGAGGTTAACTTCCTAAGATGAATAGGAAGTAGTAAATTAAAACAAGTATAAGTTCATCATTTTTTAAATGAAACCTTTTCACGATATTGTAATTATTTTAGATGCACTAGTACAGTCATATTAATGACAAACAACAGAGAAGGAGGCCTTACCTTTACAGTCCGTTATGCTGAGTCCAGTGTGAACCTTTATGTCATCCACAGCGATGTCTCCCCATTTCTTTGTCCCCACCAGACCTTCGATCACCACCTTGAAAAAAAGCACAGAGCACAGTGTAGTGGTAAATGCCCAAACAAGTTACAGACTGAAATGTAAGTCAGCTTCAACTCATAAGAATTTTGATTTACCTGATAGGGTTTGTTGGTGCGTGGCACAAACACGCGACCTTCTCTCCAGCGGTTGCCTTGGTGCCCGCTGACCGTCCACAGCAGGATGTCAGCCAGCCCGTCAGCTGTCTGTTTGCGCTGCTTGATGTGTAGTGTGCCAATGTGTGACCCGTACATGTGGTACCAAAATGACACACACAGATCTAAGTCTGGAGAGCTGACCACAGGACTGACCAGCCGAGCCACCTCCGTCTCTTCAGGACCTGTGGCCAAGGTGTAGATGAAGTTCCCTGATCCACCTGTTGGATAAAAGTGCAGAATTAAATGACAGACAAAAGCTAACTGACTGTAAGGGAATGTGAAATGTGAAAATTTCTCCATGACCCATTTGAGCAGCACCCTGCAGGGCTCTCACCTGTGTGGTCCATGTTGGGTCCAGTGTTGAGGGTGGGGGTGCCACTGGACTGGATCTGCCACCTTGAGCCAGTGTCCTCAGATGTCCAGCTGCAGAACGACGGGTCATTTGCCCACCCAAAGTCGCAGGAAAACCACAGAAAAGCTGCAAATAAATCAAAGAAAGGTCATGTATGTAGATCATGTATCAGAGGAGATCACATTTCACCGTCTTCCTTATTACAGGAGGAGAACTTGCCGAGGGCTCTGGGCTTTACCTGAATAATGACCTCAGGGCATATCATGATTTAACTGTAGGCTACACTTTGGCGCATACTCCGATCATCCTGACTAATGACAAGCACTAGAGGGCAGCAAAGATCTGCCGGACAGAAACGTCGACAGTAACTCAGGAGGGATAAACAGACTGGGACAGAAGGCAAGCTACAACTCAGACATGAGATAGACAGTGAACTGTCAGTGTGGCTCTCATGTAGACCTTTCAACTTGGCTGTAGTTAGTGATCTCTTTTAATGAATGTAACATGGAACGTAAAGAAAGGTATGAAGGGACATTAAGAACAGACACAGCACAAACACAGGCACAGGGGAAGGGGCCTGGACATGGTGTCCAGTTGAGAAAGCAACATTCATAGCAACCCGCAGAGAGCCCCGGATTTTAATGAGAGCAGGGACTTGAGGTTTGAAGACATTTATCGTAACAGTGCCAGGGCCCCATTCCAACAATGCACACCCCCACGGACACACGGCGCGCTAAGGAAGTCTCCGTGGAAGCAAGAAAGTGTGGGAGCTCGGGCTTTTCAAACCAGATAAAAAAAACCTTCCAAGCAACACAAGGGAGTGAGATGTTTGGGATGTTAGCCTTGGCCTTAAACTCCAGCAAGAGATGCCTTAAGAGATTCAGTGAAGTTGTTCTCCAAATGACAGAACATAGGAGCCAAAGATTCCCTTTATTAATGGGAAGGTTTTAACTACTGTCTGCAGGCAGGGGCTCTATTTACCCATTAAACACAAAGGATGGAATTCCCATGTGGAGCTGCATTTCAGTGCCAAGCCACTTTTTTTTTCATCAAGAACTCCCATTCCCAATTAAAAAGGCTTTGACTTTTTTTTTGTTCCATTCTTGGATGGCTTTAACTGAGGCTACCAACCAACGCTGGATGAGATGAGCAGCCACATGAATAACTCGGCCACTTGAAGAAAAGAAAATGGCACTTTTTTTCTTGCCAAATACCAACGATAGCTACATCATCTGAGATTCGGGTGCAATGCCGCACACATAACCTCTCACACATAGACAAACGCATATAAACAGAAATGATTAGCATGTGCGGTCTTGAAATGAGTGGACTCTTGAAATGGAAAGCCAAACAGATAAGTGTTTATGTGCGGACAGTTGGTCATGTTCACGCAAACAGGTAAACATGCTCCTGTGCCTCAGCTCTCATCTAATGTCGTAGCCGGTGCCCCGGCAGACTGCAGACACACCACAGAGCCGGCTGATTAGAGTGAAGGGGGACTGGGTGGAGCCTGTGGCCCATTAGCCAAGGTCAGACAGGGGCACAGCCTCTCAGCTGGCTGCTGCCTCATCAGCCTGCTATAGGAGACACCGCTATGTGTGTGTGTCTGTGCATGTGGCCCCAAAGCACACCTAATTTCCTGTGGCCATTTGCATTGTGCTTTCCTGTTTTCTATTATAGTGTGTGTGTGTGTGTGTGTCAGTGTCGGCCCAGTGATTAGTGATTATGCTGAGAAGGCAGCAGCAGAGCACCAGTGCTAATCATCAGCTCGCCCTGCATCACACAGCCTGGCTCACCCCGTCAGCAGGAGCTTCTCAGGGCCATATCATCAGCTTTAGTAACAGACACACATCAGAGGAGAGGTGGCCATCATTAACTAAGGCATGCTGCTTGATAAATCTGGGGTAGCGTTCAATATATGCTCTATATTTCAGCAATCCGGCATGTTCGGTGCTTAGTGAGATGTGGAGAAAGAAAGAATTGCTGCTCACCTGGGATGGTATCCACTTCAGCAGTAGTGGTCTCTTGCGTCGTGGTACCACCTGTCACAATAGGTTAGCACAGTTAGTCTCATCTGGCACAGTGTTACTTTGCATATTACTCCAACCATGCACTAAATTTATTTATGCTAACTAAATTTAACCAACCGCCACATGCCTTGTCTTTCCCTCCATCCTTACGAGGGCCCTCCCCTGATCTATCTACCACGAGGCACTTTTCAAAAAACATGACGGAGACAGTGCCGTGCTCATCACTGGAGACTGCTGGTTACTGGGGAGTGCAGGCAAGCAGTGCAAGCTCAGAGACTTAGTGGGTTAGTGGGAAATTAGGCCAACGGGAGTAGGTGGGGAAAAAGGAGGAGGACGAGGCAGGTGAGAGATGAGGCGGAAAAGAGGGAGGCAGAGCTACTGTAGCTGTCGGTAGGTTTACAAACAGGTGTGAGTAGCTGCGCACACTTGGTGGTCTCTGCCGCATGTGCGATAATGCTCCCCTGTGAGCCGGAAGAGGCGGGCTTAAGCAGGGAGACAGGCTGAAGAGGGAGGTGGGAACTGCAGGTGTCACAAATTAGAGCTGCGTGCCCGCCAGTGTGCATGTGAGAGCACGCACGTGCGCTTTGCCAATATTCACAGTAGATGGCAGATTAGCTGCGGTATCGAATCAAACTGTGGCAGAGAGCTGCGAGGGAACGGAAGGGAGCAAATCAAGAGTGAGCCGTAACAGAAGGAGGGAAGGAGGGCAAGGGAGGGTGCAGTCTCATGAGGGCGATGTTAGCACCTGTCACGTCGTAGTCATCACCTGTGCCGCTGTGGCAGCTCGCCTGGTCGTCGTCGCACTCGTCCGATGGAGTAGTGCTTGGGAGTAGTGTGGTGGGTGGCGGCGTAGGAGCTGTAAGGAGGAGAGAGATTAGATTTCAGATTAAAATGATGTGGGGGCAGGAGGGGGTGAGTTTAATGGGTCTGTGATTTTCTTCTGATTAAACAATTACAGGCAACTGTAATTTCTCCTTTTTTTCCTTATTCTTCAGAGAAGTTAATGACATAACTTTCCTACAGTTTAGTTTGATCACCACAAATGACACACTGAGACTTAAAAGGAAAATACTGAAAGTGTTTGCCAGTTACATTCAGCATACGATTTTGTCCAAAGAAATATACAATAAAAATAGGTATAAGAGCTACTATAGATGTCCTCAGAAATTTGAAGTGAATACCTTGTAAACAAATAAATGTGAAAACAGTGATCAGAACCGGACTAAAATTAATGAGATGTAAGGAGTGCTTGCATGGGGTGTAGATTTGGTCTGAAAAAGTGGGTTTTCAGATGGTTTTATACTCACAAGAGAAAAACTAAGAAAAATGGAAATGCTCTGCCCACAGTTACACACTTTGAAACTAGGCATGAGCCATTAGCATCCCTCCTTTTATCAGGCTGAGGAGGTGCGGGTGTATAAATAGAGCTAAAGCTAAGGCATGGCGCTTTTGGCTTGGGCGACCGAAACTCAGAGATTGGGACTGACTACAGGCTGGGCCCCTGGCTGCCAGAGTGGCCTATCATTATGACTCTGTTTCACTTAGATGTGGGCAGGGCCCCAGATCCACGGCACACTCTGCTGCAGCGCAGCCGTCCTGCGGTGTGTATGTGTATTTGCGTGTGTTTACAACTGACTGAGTAATGAACGGGCTTCCCCATCGAGAGGGATGAAAAAGAGAGCGGAAGGCATAGACAGATAGGGGTAAACCGCTTGAAAATGTGTTTGTACATTATCTGTGTGTGTATGTGTGTGTGTGTGTGCCAGTAGTCTGGCTCTCTCCCTGTGCAAGATGAAATATGAGGCAGATCAGCCCCTGTCAGATTCAGGGTGGGGAAGGTCAGGGATGGGGTCAGCTTTGCGTCAGGGGAGCCTCTAACAGAAATGAGGATTTAGCCCTCCTACTATGGCTCCTTACACACACACACACACACGAGTAAAAGCACCTGTGTACGTGTGCACGATTGTGTATACATGCCTGTAACCACATGTTTGGCAAGGTGATTGCGGTTGCTGTGTGTGTATATGCCTGTGCGAGTATGTGTGTGTTTGGTATCAACACTGAAAACAAGCATTATCATCTGACTAAAGCTCCCGGTGGGAGTCCACGAGGCTTACAACGGAACAGGCCTCCCTGAAATCCAATATGTAAATCCACTTAGGGCTGGAGCGCCACACATTCTTGTATCTCGAAAGCTGTTTCTGCACTACATCAGCTTTGAGAGAGACAGATAGAGGGCGAGAAAAAAAAAAAGATAGGGGCAATTTTAAAGATAGCGAAGTGTGCGCGGTGCTGTGAAAGAAGAAAGACATGTATGGGTTGGGAGAGGGGGCCGGGCTGCAATAATCCTACAGGGCCAGGTGGGCTTTCATTTGATCCCCTGGAGAAGTGGCTAGCTATGGGGGTAGCTTTGATGCAACGGAGAGACAAGACAACTGTCCCTTGTAGGGATACAGAACAGGAGCTGGACAGCTGTGCGCTTGACACAGGGAGTCCTCACACACATCTTTAAATAACCTGGACTGTGGTAAAGACAAGAAGCAGCCATGTCATCAGCTGGGATGATAGATGACTCACCTGTGTGTGTGAGTGGGTAACAACATGTACGTTCTGTCTCTGAATGAACGTACTGAACTGAAGTGTACCCAGTAAAGTCATCATGGGTAATTATTCTGACTGAAAATGTAAAATCGTCATCACCGCGGGTACTAATGTCACCAGCGTGAGTGAAAAAGTTCTTACTGTGGTAAAATGGTTTACAACAGCTGGAATCTTCATCATGATGGGACAAAAAAAAAAGTTTCACTCTGGGTGGTGACGTTGCCACCACTGGTAGAAACATCGCTGCTACTGGTAGAGTCATCAGTACCACAGGTAGTAATGCTGCTACTGCTTTTCTTTGCTTAATTTGCATCAAAACTTAAGTGATGGATAAAACGCAGAGAATGCGGCAGATTTACATCTGCTGGGGATCCATCCTTACCTTCAATCTCACAGCCCAGGAGCTCCAGTCGCAAGCCCATGCCGGCAGGAGTGGCCCTCTCCGGGTAAATTCTGACGAAACGGGTCAGCAGGGGCTCCACCGTCCTCAGCTCAGGAGTGTCGTAGTTGCTGTTCCCTTCAAATATCTGGCAGGGAGAGGAGGTGGAAGGAAGCCGGGACAGAGACAGAGAGGAAAGAGTGAGTGAAAAAAAAAAAGACATATTGGTGCTGATAATGTCACTGCTGTGTGTTTGAGTGATACAGCTCTCCAAAAGCAGATACCCTGAGGCAGACTTATTCCTGCATTCTGGAAACTAGAAGTGGGGTGGTGGGGTGGCGTGTGGCGGGTAGGGGGAAAGATGATGGGGAAAGAACAGAGGATGACCAGATCGCTGTCATCTTGCTGACATCTAAAGCACAGCTTAGGCAACTGGCGCAGGGGGCCGGTGGCACAGACAGCGTGGCCCACGCCTCTGTCAAAAGGCAACTTTCGACTCCTTCAACTGTGCCTCAGATCCTCTGCGAGGGAACGAATAAATGAGGGGAAAGGAGGAGGATGAGGGGAGTGAGAGAAGCAAGCGAAGGTGGAGATAAAGGATTGATGGAAGTAGATTAATGGGTGTGATCACGTGAAGGAGCCTGGTGCGCGTTAGATGCTGGGAACCTCTTAGATGCGGGGAGAGAAATGGCTAACTAGGACAGGGGGGATATGGATCCTACTCCATCCCTTCATATATCAAGCATCAGCCCATCTGGATCAGATTTATGCCCTGTCAGGGACACTTGTAATTGGGGACAGACTGTTGCAGCTCTTCTTGGGGGTGTGTGCGTGCTCGCGCATGTGCCCGTCTATACGTTTTCTTTGTGTGTAAGCGTGTGCATGCACTGAGCAAAGCGTTGGCATGCGTCTTCCGAGCATGCAGTGACACTGGCAGATAAATCTTTGGGCCACTTCTCCATGTTTGCACGCTCCGTCCTCCCTCTCCCTCATCTCGTCTCTCCCGTTTTCCCTTGACTCTCCTCACCCCTCCCTCCTCCCTGGAGAGGTTTCACCATCCACTGAAAGGCCTGAACGGTGTGTGTGTCGTGCAGAATACAAAGCAGGACGAGAGAACTGGGAGAGGACTCCGAGACACGAGATGCTTATCCTAATGTGATTCAAAGCACTGCTGAAATTGACTCAGAACGACTGCTGAATGACTCACAACTGCCAGGCGCAACGCTCTGGTGAAAATTGACTAAATGCATCATAATCGGAATTGATGTTCTGATGCATCTGAGAGACTCTTTTAGAAGCATGTATTCAAATCATTTTCCACAACTCAGAGGGTAAAAACCCATCTTTGGTTTGTTCTAGAAATCAAACCATCAATTCCATCTCATTCCCCTGGAAGAAATTTGCCTACACATGAAGAAGTGATTAGGGGTTGGTTAGGGTTATGCCTCTGGTTTGGTATCAGATACCAAATATCCTTAAACACCATTTTTCAAGGATGTCGCAGCACACGATCACCAAAAGACTCTCACCTTTGGCTTGTTCCCATTGGCATCTAACACCATCCTCCAGTCAGAACCGTTGTTGCTGTAGCCGAGGCGGAACTTCTTCATGAAGACTTTGTTCTCGCGGTGCTTCCCCCCCTGGATGATTAGCCCCTTGACGAGCTTCTCCTCACCGAGGTCCACCTGCAGCCATTCGTTGGTGAAGGGCTGGGGCTGAGGGAGCAGGGTCCACCCCGTCCTGCTGGTCAGCAGGCGAGCGTTCTCTGGTACCCAGCTGCGGTCCGTGTGGGAGGACGCAGTGATCTGGTTGTCGGTGATCAGGCCTGATACCATGCCCAGCATGCCCGAGCACGGGTACTCTGAAAGACAAGAGGGAAAGCACAACGGCGGTTAGCCTTTTGAGTCAAACTAATGACAACCTGGAGAAATGATGGGTACACAGGCAACAAAAGTTGATCTGCAGTATATCCAAAGGCTGGATGTTCAACATAATTTAGCAGGCCACGAGTCGAGTTTGGTTAGTTTGAGGTTCATATAGGGGCAACAGGGATAGTGAAAGTCAAAGTGAAGAGGACGATTCCCCAAACTCTTTGTGATGTTACTGTGATCTCCTCCTCTATTCTCTTTCTCCTTCTGTCTGCAGACCTCATGCATACTAATTCCTCTGCCTGAAGCGGTTGTCTCCAGGCAGCCAATTAAAAGCCTCCTCTCGGTTGGTGCTTCCACCTCCTGCATTCTGGGAGCGCCTTTTCTTTTCATCTCCCTTATCCACCCCCTCCTCCCTCCATAGACTCACATATACTCGCACACAAACACATTCTCTTTGTGTTTTATCTCATTCTTCACTCATCTACCTTCTGCTACACAGCTGTCAACATCTGTGGGACTGAGTCTTTTAACACCTCCATGTTTCCTGTCCACATTTTCAAACTTTCTTCCCCTCCACTTATTCTATGCCACTGATCATATCCAGTCTTGGCTCTATAGGTTTTTAGATCCATCTCCAATTTGTCTCTTAAAAGAGAAGGCTTTAATTTGTCCTCATCCATTATTCTCGTGACATCCTCGAACAGGATAACAACCTGCTGCTCCAGCTTGGAGCCATTTGCATGCTTTAACCTGATTGTTATCATTCCCTGTTTTCAGCATCGCACTAAGAAAAGGTGGGGGGGGGATAACCCGTGCCATGCTTGCTAAGATGTTGTCGCGATCCTATCTCATGAAATGTTATTGAATGTAATGTACGTGAATGTGAAACTCTACCAACACTTTCTGCCAGGACAGCAACCCAACAATAAAGATTTCTCATTACAGTAAATTTGGACATTACACTGTCAAGGATTAAACACACCCTTGGAATACTTTGGTGAATTACATCTGGATTATGTTTATAAAAGGACATTGTTTCTGAAAATGAGCATGATGGCCATGAGTCCATTCTATCAATACATTTTAAACACTTTGAAATTCATGTAAAATTTCACGGCACTAGCAATCTTCCACATAGAGCCCAACAGTGAATAACAGGGAGTGGCAAAGCTTTGGCAAAATTTGGTTTAGCATCAACTATTGTGCACTTCTGAAAAACAAGGAGTAAAATATACTGACATCATTCTGCCTGTCATTGTGCACTGAACAGTTTGTGAGGTCATGTTAAATATGCAAGAGTTTACAAAAGAGTTTCTCAATGTTGTCATAACCGCCAGGAGTCTGACACTCAGCAGCTTGTATTAGGGCAAAGTCTTCCTTCTGTCTTTTCTTAACTTTCCTCCAACACTCAGTCCCAAGGCACTGAGTCAGGGACCTGTGGTAAGCAATAACAAACATATTTACGATCTGGCTCCCACTGAGGGATAAATCTTGGCATTATTACATCCTCTTGTGTCTGTATGAGACAAAGTGTGCACTGTAATGCTGCAGAACTCAGTGGTGTGGCTGCATCTGGGAAAGTGAGCGAGGATATGGAGAACAAGGCTTCATTCAGACTCGCCATTCTTTCTCTGGTTATCTAAAGCAGCTCCGATGCAGACCCGTGGGACCTGCTGGTCCTGCACTCGAGAAAATCAGGGCTCAGGAAACAAATGCCCGTGGTCCAGGAGCCTCTTTTCACGGTTGCTCTCCTTGTTTTGTCAGTTTTTGGCCAAGATCTACTTGGGAGCAATCACCAGTGCAAGTCTCCGATGGAGCTAAAGCATCTTTGACGTGGGACAGGTCATGAGTTAAAGATACAGTATGTGCCTGGAGAAAGATCTGAGTTTAGGCACTTGGGTGAACTCCCCAGGGTCATCTCGAGCTGTTAATCGATTTCAGCTGCGATCACATAAGCTTCATGGATGGCATGCACGCAGTGACACGCCCAGAGGTACAAATACATGTGTGTCTGTGGACTCTTAAGTGTGGGACATGTTGATCCGTGGCTATGCGGGCCACATTTAGGGGTTTGGGTGGAGCATCAGTGGTTCATCAGATATTTATACCCCATGATATATTTACAAACAACAGGGCGGTACATCTTTTTTATTAATGTGTAGCTGTTTTTTTGAGCAGGGGCACGCGACCATGATGATTTAAGGAAAAACATCTTGCAACATTCTGGGTTTCAACTCCTCCCTTCCTCTGATGCCCTATTCATGGTCTTAACTTCTAAAAAAAAATGCATCTTCCAGTATTTGAACATTTTATAGAGCTCTGTATCCCTGTTTAGGCTGCTTCGATGGCAGCACTTTTCAGGAAAAGTACAAAAAAAAGCACAAAGAAGCTCTCCACACTTTTCTCGACAAACGTTTTTCATTAAAGATCTGGTATTAGGGATTTGTACCCCAAGGTAGAATGGAGTGAGTCAACGAGTTTATGCAGCCCTCAAGAGCCTCAGTTTTTTCTCTCTCCCTCCCACTGTGCTGCTACCATGCAGTGGAGCTGGCAGCATCTTCAGAGCACCCAGGGGTGCTGACGTCATCACGGAGGCCCTGTGGTGAGCGCGATCCTGTGATGTGTTTATGCTCTGTGCGGCGGTCTGGTCGCGCGCCCAAAACACACGCCCCAGCTGTAACCCTGGTGCACGCACAGTGCCCTCTGCTACAACATGCACGGACGCGCATATGTAATGCGTAATGCATCCTGAAATGCAAGTGGACTGCTACTTTCTGTGTTTTCTGTCCTTGTAAGATATACTCCTTCCTATAAAAGGAGAAAACACACAGGCAAGCACTGATAAACATTCAATACATATGCTCACGAACCCATAGAGAGGCAGATGTGCTGAAACCATATGAAAATGAGCCACACACACACACACACACACACACACACACACCACTCATTAAAATAACAAAAAAAGCAAAGATGAGCACTTTGCCAAAATCAAAGCTCTGCAAGCAAAAGACAGACTGTGGCTAAAGATGAGGCTGAGACCAGATCAGCAGGAGAGCCCACCCAGCTCCAGCACTCTCTGCCTGCCAGCTGCTGGTTCCATTTATATTGAATGAGGTACATCTAAACATGGGGTAGCATAAATAGGTAATCCTCCTTCATGTGCCACTTCTCCATTATGCAGCAGTTTGCTCTCGCCTTAGAGGAAGACTCTCGCCAAAACAGAGCTTCATCTTACACCTGGCAGAAATGAGGTGTTTGCACAACTGGGACCAGGATGGGAAATACCAACTAGGCTTCAACAAAAGAAGAGCTAAACCAACACTAAGATGTGCATAAATCATAAACAGACTCAGTGGTGTGTGATTATGCATTTGAAACTGTTCCTTGTTTAATTTGAATGAAATCAGCACTATGTAGGGTTTGTTTTCCGTGGCAGCTGCGAGACGTGTGTGTGTATGTACGCATGCAGATCAGCGGGAATCTCAGCAACACCAACCTGATATCTTACAGCCGTACACCTCGAAGCGCAGTGCGATGCCTGTTTCCCAGGTAACGGGACGGATCCGGACGAAACGTGTCAGCGTGGGTTTGGGCAGCATCGTCTTGGCAACGTCTGTTGGGTTGGTGTTGCCTTGGAAAACCTGCGATAGAGGCAGAGGAAAAGCAAATTATTTTACACGTTGAGTTAAAATTCGGGTTGGAAATGTGTACGAGACCTTGGCTGCATCGAATATAGAAACAGAGCCAAGGCAACAAGAGATTCACATTCATTTTAGGCCAATGAGATATTAATAACTGGAGCCGAGCATTCAGCCTTTGTCTCCATTCAGTCAACACACTGACAGAAGAGGGAGGATTAGAAATCTAAATGATGCATTCACAGAGACAATCTTTACAGTGTAACAAAACCTTTCTATAGGAGACAAATATCACATAAAACAGTCAAATAGCTCCCCTGTCACGCCTGAGATTTGCAGAGCTTCCTCTTGCACCACATGTAGCAGCACAAACATACCACGGCCTGCAACTGTGAAACCTGAGGCGGTTAAGTGCAACACTGACAAGACCAGATTGGCTCAAGATGCCCTTTCTCTGTCCTCTGGTTCCAGATCTGGTGGAGGTTTTAATGCAGTGTCTTGTTTAAAGGTCAGAGATGTCACTGTTCTCCCCTGGGGTCGGGTGACAGTTTACTAGCACCATACGACGAGTCCCGGCCACCCAGCGAAGCAACTCCCCACAGTCCTTCACTGTTCATTCAGGGTAATTGGATCACACCGGTGACCATACGACCTCATGACCTCCGTGACGGACTTGCTATGGGCCAGCTAAGAGCAGTTACCTGCCATGGACAGGCAGGTAACAAGACAGCCGATCAGCTGATCAAGGATGACCTACAACACAACCATGGTGGGCCCATTAGTCCATCCAACTTGCTTGTTCTTCTGTAACCATGTCCCTGAGCAGTACTTGTAAAGCAAGTCCACTGTGGGATCCTGCCACAAAGTCATTCACTCTCTTAAATGTCACGCCCAGACTCTTCTCCACTCACTAACTGTAAAGTGGCTTTTTCCAGAGCGGCGCTAAGACGCAAAACTGCAGGCTCAGCATGTAGCAAATGGTGCCCCTCCGCACAAAAGCACTTTAGAGTGTGGAAAAAAAAAAAACACAGGCCGGACTTAGCATGGCACGTTTAAGCCACCACTTTACATGAGGGACTGTGTACTTGGAGAGACCATAAAAGAATCAGGCCCGGGGGGCATGTGTACACAGCAGCGCAAACGTGCTTGTTTGGATGCTCCCTTGCTGTTGGGGAAATTTTTTTTTGTTCCGCTTGCGTCTTCGCACTTTTTTCCCCGAAGAAATGCCTTATGGTATTTACATGTCACGCAAGGCGAGGACTGTCAGGCACACATATGCCTCCCTGACCCTACGGACACCCACGGTGGTGGGTGCGTTTACTTCCAGATGGACAAAACCTGCTCTGTTTGACAGGCCGATCAGCAATCGATGGTTATAGCCTGTCACGCTCCAGTCGAGCATGCCGACACTCCCGTCCTTTCTCTTCTTTCCCCTCCTGGACCCACCTCTACCAGCTGCTCAAACATGAGTGCCTCTGCCGTTTCTTTCCATCCCTATCCCCCTTAACTGTTGTTTGTCGAGTCTTTTGTCACCCCTGCTTCTTTTACGACAGGTTGACGGGAGTCTTGCACTAAAACGGCGGCTACATTCTTTACACGATCCTCCCTGTAGCTACTGCAGTGCCACATTAGCACCGCAGCCTGTGCTGTAAATACAATTCAATTTTAAGCAAAGTGTATAATTGCCTGTTGGGGGACAGAGACTGGAGTGCATATAGCTGGGTATTCCCCCTTTAGTTGAATTCAAAGGCGACTTGGAGCAGACCACAATTCAAGTCAGCTGTCTGCTTTACTGAGATGGGATATTCCATGTGCACTTCATGTGCAGGGGTGGTTTTTATGAAAGAGTCACTGGTCAGGCAGTTATGAAAATAAACTATTTTCATTATGTAGTCTCTTTTGACTATCTTACATAAAGCTGACAGCTGCACATGTCAAGAAAACGTATCAAAATGGCATGTGTCCAAATGATTTAGCTTTTTTCTTTTTTTTCCAAAGTCATCGAGCCTAATAACACTTAGCTGGGAAATGTTGTTATCAGACTATTGCCGGCTGAAATTAAGCTTTTATTTAAAAGGCAGAGGAACAGAGTCACCTACCTTTTGTTTGGAGCCTTCCTTCAAAGTGATCCAGTCCTCTCCATTCGAGCTGACGTCCACTTTGTAGGACTTGACAAAGTAAATCTTCTTGGTCTCCTGGGAGATGGCGCCCTGGGTACCGATGGCTGAGACAAACCGCAAGAACCCGAGGTCCACCTGTAGAGGGCAAAAGAAAGACACAGCTGAGCAAAATGCTGCTTCAAATGACTTTGCACATCAACCATTGTGGAAAAAATTCCACAGCGGCTTTAAGAATGCCAAGATTTTCCTTCAGTGTTGGGAAGGTGGCTGACTAACTGGAGCAGATACCGCTGAAATAAAACACTCATTTCCTGTTCAAGTGCATGAGTAATTTTTGCTGAAAATGCTTTCAATGAACGGTTGGTGTTAATGATGCGCTGACGAGCTGGCGAGTTAAAAATACAACACCGCCATTAGAATCACCTCTGGCCATAGTTTCATCAGCTTCTACCTGGAATTTAATAAACAGCAATGAAATGATATTCACATTAATGAAAGAGACAAAGGATGTCAAGTTAATTTCCTGAGATGGGAGACAAGAGCTTATTGGAGAGAAGTGAATGTTGAATGGAACGGGGACTGCAATCACATTATCAAAATTGGCCAGGAGGACGGAGAGATACAGACTGCATATCAAATATTGTTCTTTTTAAATATGCAGGGCTTTATAAAGTAATCATGAACTGCGGTGCATTACTGGAGGGCTTTTATATATTTCACAAGGAGGCAGCGGGGTCAGAGAGGCATGTGAATGAGTGTTTGGGTGTGTGTCTGCTCTGTAGTCGCATGTACAGTATATTGCGTGTGTTTGTGTGCGCTGCATTCAGAGCTGATGCTGGGCAGAGAAAATTACCGGTTTGCATCAGATCTGATAGAGCAGCAGCAGAGTGTCTGCGAAACATCACACCAGCAAATAGAAGAGACACGCGAATGCTCTTCTACGGGTCACTCTGGCTTTTGTTTCTACCTCAAAAATGACTTCTGATCCAATTGATGCTTCTGTCTGTTGCTTGTCTAATGTCACTGGGGCTTTGAGGGCCTGACTAGGAGTGCAAAGGAGAGGTCAGTTATTGCCAGTTCTGGGACACACACTATTTTTTTTCAGCCAGCAGCAATAACAAATTGGCTGCCTCTGACCTCTGTGGAGGCTACTTAACCCCACCGCACCATCCCTTCATCCGTAACTGAGGAAAAGAGTGGGCTTGATGCGAAACTGAAAGGCTTTCAGAGAATGTTAAATCCTCAGCGTACGAGGCGGCATGCTTAATTTTAACAAGCGTTAACACTGTCTCTGACAGGCTGAGCTGACGTTAATGAGGAGTAATGGTGTTGCATGCAGACGCCACTAAAGCGCAGGAGCCGGATGCAGGGAGCCGGGGTGTTGGTGGAGCGGGTTTTTCCACACGGTGATGAGAGACAGCGGCCTTTGATGCTGACGTGAGATGGGCTTGCCCTCTGATGGATGGTGACCGGCGTCTTGAGTAGATTACTGGATCGACTCGGCGGAGACCATCGGTATGTGCGTGCGCAAGGGTGTGCAAGACAGAGCGACAACAGTGAAATCCTTCATGCGGGCAGGCGGACACAGTAGCGTGTGCATAATTGAGAAAATCAAAGCCAGGTTGATCCGCCTCCAAAAATCTCAAAGCAGCTCTAGCACGTTACAACCATGGAGGCAGAGCCAGCTAGCTTTGGCTGCCAACCTTATATACAGCGCTGTACCACACTTAATGACTCGGAGCAAAGAGCAGGAAAGGAACATCTGCGTGCCACAGAGCGCTGGTCATTTCTGCTGCTCGAATTCACTTCCACAAGTAAAAAGACATAAACAGATGGGAGCAATAAATGAGGTTCCATGCTATTCTCTTACTGTCTCTTGGCTACTCAAAGGATTTGGATGGATGGAGACTAACAAAGAAGACAGTCTTGTATAAAGAAAGAATACTTTTGTTCCTGTCTACAGGCTCAGTGGGCTTATACAGTAAGTCCCAGATTTCTTTTGGGTCGGCAAATAGAGACAAAATCAAATCCCGTCGGCTTCAGACAGTTCCCATTTAATAACACCAGAGCTGAATTCCTCTCTGCTGGGCAGAGAGGCCGCATGTGCCACTGCTGGAAGAGGAGAGCACATGGCGACGGCAGCGAGGCCTGCGCTTGCTCACATCAGCCCAGACAGGTCTTTAACATCTGCCTTCAAATGGCCAGTCTGACTCACTTTAAATCAGGACCAATGGAAAAGAGCCTTACTAAAAAGGCTTACCTCAAAAAAGGTCTAATAGGAAGACTTGGCCTTGTGATGTTTTCCCTGACAGGATCTCATTAGATGTAATGGAGAAGAGGAGCCTCTGGGAATGAAATGAGTGGCGGGGCTAATTGGGAACACTCATGGCTGCTCAGGCTCAAACAATCTCAGGACATGAGCATGATGAAATATGGCTGATTTGAAGAGGGTTGGACTGAGATATGACTTTAATCAACATTTTGGGGCAAAGGAAAAGGTTTTTTTGTAAACTAATGTTTTCATTTGAAGGGAAGAAACTTTTGTAGGTGTTCTCTGTCATTTAATGAGTGTGGAGAGGAGCCCGGTTTTGAAGAGCTCAAAACTGTAACATACTTTAATCACCCACAAACCAAAGAGATGCTGGGGAAAAAAACTGAATTATATATACACAAAATCTAAAATTGTTCGCAGCTTGAGTCCGAAGATGTTGCGTCAGGGTCATGTGTGACAAGAGGAGAAAGGATGCATGAGTGGGAGAGAGGGAAAGGGGAAGATGAAAAGAGCGAGGGGGGGAAGGCTGGGAAGGGAAACAAGCCGCTGACAGCGATGCCTTGGAAGATGTGAAGGACAGAATCATGGGGGCTCCTGTGAAGAAGCGCGCAGACTAGATCAATTTCACAGACGCTGCCTGATAACAGGGCCCGGGTAATGAGCAAAGCATGATTTATTAATGGCTACTTGTTAGAGGCAGAGGGACGAGGCCGAAACGGCGCTAACAGACATGGGGTTACGCGGGTCATGGAGAGAAGACCGGCCGCCCAGATGCTTGGATGTAAAGCACAGTCCATCCGACACCGCAGAGACCACAGCGAAAACAAACAGGCCCACATAATGATCACTAGTGGGACTCCTTTTAGGCCAGAGCCACGAACAGCACAAAATGACCTATATACATGCACATAAAACCGATAACCGACATTCAGAAACTGCACGCAGTGCAGCAAATATATCACTCTGAGATGATAAACTATCAAACCCAGAGAGACTGAATCCTGCTTAATAGCTGATGTAATCACAGCATGGAAATGTGTGAATTATGAGTCCTAATCAGGCGTCTACAGTGACATGTTGCATTTTGAGACTATGCTGATCGAGCAGGACGAAGTCCGTGTCTGCTCACCATACTGTTTCCTCCTACGGGAAGTGTTTGGACCCAAGCCCGCCTACAGACAAATGACGCTATACATTCTGAGCACAGTGGTGCACAGTAACTCATATCTGGAAGGAAACACACACGTGGAGCCATAAAAGATGCCGGGCAGGGTTAGAAATCACCTGGACTCCTCAGAGTTTTTCCATGCTGATATGTGGGGGGGGTGGGACGTCAGTGTGTTCTTGTCTCCCGCTCCAGCAGTCACAAATATGTTTGACTCTGTGTGTTTTGGGTTTTCACTAACTGATGACTCAAAGTCCCTTCCCTCACAACACGGCTTCAGTCGTCTCACAGACTAATGAAACCAGAAAGGCAGAAAAAGAATTAGTCGTACTCGGGCTTGTAACATCAGCTGTGAATGCAATTAGATCAACACATTAAAAATGAGGCATCTGAATGAGGCGGATAAACTGCATATGTGCGTAAAAGTGGGGATTAATGATGAAGGATGACAGGCAGACAATGTATTCACGTATTTACAAGTGTTTGTGCAAATTTGAAAAGATCCTTTTCGCAGCGCAACAGCAATGGCGTTCGTGGGCGTGATCGTGAGGTCTATCCGTTACTCAGTGTATCGTCTCTGCGCTGTGTGACTCAGACGCGCAGCAAGGCCACATGCTATGCGTTTGGGGTGGAAGCCTTGTCACTGTTGTGTGTGGGTGCAGTGGGGAGACATGCGGTTTACAAAGCTGGGTGAGCGGGGCGGTTGGGGCTCTATCTCTTGCTGCTTGATTGCCTTATAATTGAGTTGCCAGGAAGTTGTATGCGCAAAGCTGTATTCAGGAAGAAGTTTACCAAATGCTTTCTTTTAAATCCAATTTCTCAGCTCCGGTGGGGGGACTTCCCATTTTGGGGTGTGTGTATGTTGGGGGGGGCTGGATGAATAACCAAGGCCTCTGGGGAATGACTTTATTCGTTTTCCCTCACCAAAAACAACAACAAGAGAAATGCCGGGGGTGAGAGGGGAGGGGGTGCTCCTCTGTGCTCCACTCTGAAGCCAAAGAGCCAAAGAGCAGCTGGCAGACACAGACAGACGCCCCTGACCAGTAAACAGCCAGTGGAAACGCTCTGCAGATTCCTAAGGATGGTACAGCAAGATGAAAGATAGCCTGGAATCATCCTGGGAGATACAAAGCCTATAGTCACCTGTTTTTTTGGGGGGGTTTTGCATACAAAATCAGATTACTTCTTTTGTATGGTAATGAGAGAAAGCTGACATTTTTGTGAACTTGCATACATGCAGCTAAACAAACGTGTCCTGGCTCAGACGCAGCATTTCTGAAACAGCTTTCAGCCATCTCCTCTTCACTAATTTCACTGAAAGGACTTTACTAGTGCTGGTAGCGAAAGGTTTCTGGAACGGCTCCATTACCTGAAACAGTAATTAATTCTTCTTTCATGAAAATTGTATTACTCTAATGCTGTAGGACCTTATGAGCTCCACTCACGACCTCCCATTTATCATAAAACCCAGCTGACAGGATTCCAGTTTATTTTTAGCCCCCCCGACACCTCTTCGGTGGCATTAAATTATGCATGTCTCCCCGTGCACCAATCATCTGTTTTCCTGTCAAACACGGATGTACGGGTTGAAAGACAGCTGTAATGAAATCAAAAGCTTGTCTCGTTTGTTGTGTATTCAGTGTGCTCGGGCTCGGGTATGAACTGCGGCTTGACTAACGGTTTCGGTCCCAGCTGTTGGAAGGAAAGAGTTTTCACAGTCCAGTTTTAGGACTTCCTCCCCTGTGAATCATCTTTAAAGACCTCAACTCCAGGATCATTCCCATCCGTGCACACACACACACGTGACTAACACTCTGAGTAATGATTATGAAACAAAGAACCGGTGATCAGGACGGAAATGAGGGTGACCTGGAGGTATGTCATGTCTGGAAGCTGCCTCAGGATCCTGTCCCAGGATGTACAGCTGAAAATGACCGTTTAGTGATGACGAGTGACTGCAAGGCTTTCAGGCATTTTCCCCGTCTCTAGCGCAGACGCTGAAAATGACACTGATTACGGCTGTGCTGAGTTTTTTTGCTCTCTGGGTACTTATGCAGCACTGTTTCATTTCATTACATCATGCCATCCCTCATGTTTCGATTTCAAGTCCCACTTTTGGGCTCTGGGTCTCCATCCCCTCATTGATTTTCCAATTGAGAGCGAGGCACGGGAGCAGCGATGCACAGACAGCATCCATTGTTTCCATTTGTACGGCGCAATGATGATCTCACTGGCAGCCGCATGCCAGGCCCCGCTCCGCGGCTCTCACTAGACTTCATCAGCTGAGAAGCTGCTGTTAATTACCGGTCCATATTCTAATTACTCATCACTCGGCACCGAGGTAAGCCCTGGACTGGGGACAGAAGTGAAGAGAGGGACAATGGTAGTGTGTGTGTGGAGGGGGGCCAATTTCTGCAACTCTCTGACCTGAGGTAATTGAAAGCACGTTTGGATGAGAGAGAAAACAGGATACGGCAGAGCGTGCTCGTTTAGCATCTGATCTTCGCCTCCCCGTTTGGGACTGCAGAAAGGATAAATGCTATGGTGCCCCGAGTGGTGTTTTCTTAGAGGAAGCGTGCAATTAGTGGTCGTTTGGCTGGTAAGGCGGTAGGAGGCGACCTGTTATCTTTGCTAAGTGGCCCAGGTTTCGCAGTCTTACGGATTCAAATGAGGAAATACGCGGGTCATGTACCCCCAACCACCCCGGGACAAGTTCCGCTGCAAATGGTTGACTTTACCTTGAGATTAGTATCACATGCAGGAGATAAAGGAGCGTATTGTGTAAACTCCCAGCGATGTCGTGTTTCAGCAGTTTCATCGATCAGAAAGGTAAGATTAAAGCATTTCTCATATGACAGGCGCAAAGGGCCTCACTATATCCTCTAACGATTAAACAATGTAGGCTATCAGAGACATATAGAGGTCGATAAATACTTAAATACTGATGAAGCAGTTGGGGATAATGCATCCTGGCAGGGCAATTGAAGATAATGGCAGGAGCCATTGCAGCTGAATCATAAAAACCGAGAGCAAAAATTAACTCCTGTGGATAAAAACCCTGAGCTTGTCTTGGCATATGGAATAACATGTACTGTATATTGCCATTATGAGATGCTCAATAAAGAGGCTTTCAGGTATTGACAGTTGGGTTCTCTCCAAGACAGTGTAAATTATTCATGTTGTGTGCATGTGCAATCAATGGAGGCTGCCTGACGCAGACCCAGTCTTGCTTTCACAGCAGCGTGCAGGTGCTGTGGTGACACTCGGCGGCCATCAGATCCTTCCGCTGACATATTTGACAAAGCCATTCCACACTATGTCAGTTTGAAGCAGCCCCCCCCCTCTGTCCTGCAGGAGCTGTACGTTTTCGGCCTTTGACACGCCAATCTGAAAGCATAAACCTTCCCCCGCAGAGATGAATGTGTTGCACAGAGCCAGGTATTTCCTCACCAACGTTATGTGTCACCCAGGTTTCCCTTGTTGAACCAGCCTGAGCACATTAAGCAGTGATCAGTCTAGAAACTGGGTAGTCTGGGGGGTGTACCCTCATTTATTTTTTGCAACCTGCTGCAGAGACCCTGCTGTTCATCCTCTTAAGCTTCAAAGAGAGCCATGGCTCGTACAGGCGGATAATATGCACAAATCTCCCTCCACCTTGATGTAGGTCTGAATCACAGCTGAATTTTCAAGAGGAATGAGGAAAACAAGGGCAGAAGGCAGGAATGAAAGGGAACACATCTGAAAGGAACAAGGACAAATATGAAATCCTGTTCTGAGGGATTACTGCCTCTTTCTTTACCCGGTCCTCGAGCCGCAACCCCCCCCCTCAAAGGACATCTGTCCATCTCTGCGTACACCAAAGGGTTGATTAATGACCTGGCTAACCCAGCACTCAATGCTGAACCATACCACACCAATCTAATTACCCAGAGAAGTGTGCACAGACTCGGGTATCTTGCCCTCCTCGTCTTCATGCATCAGAATGAAGCAGCATTAAAATGAATCACAAATTCAGATTATGTTCAGCAAAAAAAAGAGAAGAAAAAGCAGAGCAGAGGAAAATGCCCAGGAATCAAAAGGCTGCCTGTCATGAATAATAAAACTGCCGGCCTCAAACTGTAGTCGGGGAAAGATAATGAAATAAATAATGAATTGATTACTATGCGTGTAACGACGCGCTGAGATGATTTGTACGTGCTGTGAAGGGGCCTGAGCATGTTGCAGCGCCGCGGACAGGCTTGATGAAAGAGGAATGAGGAATTGAACTCTTTTAATACCACTTGTGATAATTGGGCTTCTGCTCAGAGTGCTCTGCACAAGTGCATCACACTCTTTAGAAAACATAAATTATGGGGCAGCCACGGACTCGGCTCTTTCGCTGTGTTTGAAATTAGAAATTAGAGGAGCATCGTGTATCATTGCTTCGATCTGATTAGTATTGGGAAATCAGCATGCCCATTAGAGCACACCCCCTTTTTAAAATCCCGATTTTACTACCAAATCAAATCCTCAATAGGATCAATACTACAGCAGGGAGAGTCTTGAGTGGCAACAAATCATTGTGATCTCTAATTTCCGCAGTCAAAAAGGCAAACTGGGGAAGAGCAGCCTTCAAGCCTGTTCTGTTATACATACCTGACTATGAACAATGGACTTTGCCTTAAGAGAGACTAATTCATCCATACAACAGAGTCTCCAGCTGCTGGAAAAGTGGTTAGGGGAGCCATGTTTCTTCCTGATCTTGGAAGATGCATCCTTGCTCCCCCGGCCCTCCTACTCACTAACAACTCATAGAACGTTCACAGACAAGCAAGGCAGAACACACATGAACCTGTACAAACACACGCTTGCACACTGATTAAATTAGTCTATAGGAGCAACGGGGGCCTCCAGGACAATATTTTCATTGCAATAATAAAGGAAAAGCTTACTTATGGCCCTCCCCAAGCAAATATTTGGCTTTGGGTCAGCTCTATTATTCATCCCCAGAGGAATATGCGGGGGCCAAACTTTTCAGCCATGAAGCAAAAAGTGTAAAAAAACAGTAGAACAAGAAAAACAGTCTGGGTATTTACAAGGCCTGGAGGCTTTCTGTTAATAAATCAAACGTGCTCCAAATGCATCTAGGTTTAGGTAGTGCTGCGGCGGGCGTGCCACGGGTTGTGTGTGTGTGTGGGGGGGGGGTGTTGCTGTGAGTGGACTTGGGATATGTGACTTATCCATCTGAGGATGGAAGAACTAAATCCTTAATCTTTCCACATAAAGTTTCCCTGGTGGGTGATGATCGCTTTGTGCAGATAAGCCGTCAAACAGAAAAATATGACACAGCCTGCTTGTGTGTCCCAGTGTGTGTGTGTGTGTGTGTGTGGCTGGGCAGGATGCCTGGACTAAATCCCAGCATCCCCGTGGGTGGACTCTGTTATCAAGGAAAGGGAAAGTTATCAGGTCTGACAGGAAGACAGAGGGAGGAGAGACACAGACAGGTAGGCAGACAGTGACAGAGAGACTGGACACAGGCAATTTTTGCGAGGCGTGGACTCAACCGCCCCGGAGGTCCATCAGGACGGCCGACATTCATCATCGGAATTGTTGAGTCTTGTCAAAGTGTTATGGAGAAACTACACCTCCAGAGAGTGAAGGACAAACACAGAACACTCCCACTGTGTTCAAGCAGGCAGCAGTCACTTCTAATACTTTGTACACCCTCAGTTTGTGACTCACCTCCACAGACTTACTGCAGGCAGCTGCCAGAGCTGACTGTTCACATATTCTCTACCTTTACAGCAGTTATCTGCGGCACCAAACCTCAAGTATTTCCTCTGTAGGAGAGAAATGACGTTGTACCTGTATCCACTCTTTGTTCGAGTCTTCTGCCGGCGTCCACGCATTTTCATAGTAGTTGAGTCTGGACCGCTCTGGGGACCAGCTGGGGTTGTACTGGGACGAAGCCATGATTTGGTCTGCTGTTACGTCTCCCGATTCCATTCCCAAAGGGTCGCTGCAGTCAAAGTCTGAGAAGTAGAGAAGTGGGGGTGGGGGTGGAAAGAAGAAGAAGAAGAAGAAGAAGAAGAGGAGGGCAAAAGTGAAAAGATGTTGAGCCGAATTCTGAGCGCCAGAATGTACCCAGCATTTCAGTGTCCTCCAGATTCAGAGCTTGTCTCTGGGGAGGAGGACGCCGCCACATGACAGGCACTCAGTGCCGCTGGCTAGAAGAGAACAGCGCATCAGCGATGCCTCAGTAAATCCTTTCTGTTTCTGTCTGTCTCTAGTTTTTAATGGAAGCAGGATGGAAGTGTTCCACATTAAGACGTAAAGATGTCTTCATAAAACATTCAATATGGGCTACGTTTACGCCCGTATTAGGCCTTAAAGTGACTTTCACTCCAGTTATTTTTTTGCACTGACTGGATCAGTTTCCCTCACCTCCCCAAGGGCAGTTTGTCTATTTTTTATTTCACAGTGACTATTTCCCCCCCAACTCCTTCTCTTGGGGCAGTTTAGGTGCGTTAAGAATCTGTATGTTGGGGCCATACATCACACTCAATGGCCCAAACACCCATGGTAGGAGGCGGCCTCCCTTGTTTGTGTTGACACGGGACAGCCGTTTTGTGGCATCCTGGGCTCCGTGGCTAAAGGCTAACCCAGGTCAGCTTGAGGTCAGCCTCTCTCATTTCCCAGAGGTCAGACATGCTGACACCGCCGTGGACGGAGCTGCAGCAACGGCTGGAACGAACGATATGACCTGTTGATCCGGGAGGGCTCGTATAAAGTCGCCACAACAACACAGAGGTATGTGGAGGCACATTTTCACCCAGTCGCGGACAATTCTTGTCCTACATGTCTATACTTCTTCCTGCTGGACGGATGGTGAGGTTGGTCATAAAGCACCTTGAACAGCACCAGTGGCATAAAGTGCTCAAAAACGCAGTCAGGCACTTGTGCGTGTATGGACACACGCTCAGAGGGCACAGGATGAGGAGCAGTGTGGAAGTGCGACGTGGCTGCTGCCTATGAGCTAACACAGATGGTCTCCCCATCTGCCACGCTGCTAACACACCTCAGTCACTGGGACGGCGTGTGTGCCTGTGCTTTGCAGAGTGTGTATCAGAGTGTTGGTGCGGACCTGAGAAAACCATCTCACACCTCTCCATTCTCATCGTCGGCTCTCGCCGTGAGGACTCCCCTGTTCTTGTCAAACTTTTAAATGCATATCGTTCTGGATTAATGGATCGTGATCAACAAAAACACGATCAGGCATTTGTTTACTGCAAAAGGACGGTATCTGATCATGTGGCCTGATAGCCGAGAAGGGTGACTGCAGGGAATGACGGCAAGAAAAACAGGATAAGAGCAGAAAGGCTTCCTTTCATCACGTTATCATCTCTCAACAGTAGCTTTCAGCCAGAGTGTACCCGTCTCCTTGCCATGCCGAAGCGAGAAAATCCACCGTGTATTATGCATAAGGGGATTATGAAAGATTCAAGTGGTACAAGTCTGGAAGAGCGCAGGCTAGGTTTGGAGTTTTTTATTTTATCTTGGCTACCTCTCAGTGGTGATGTAAGACCAAGCAACTCATGTAAATTAAGGTATTTACTGATCATGGGTCAGATATTTCACCATGCCCCTCATTGCTTAATGGGAAAAGTTGATTTGCGTAATCTGATCTAAGATGTGTGATTAAAGTAACTCAAGTAACTCAGGAGAAACTAAGGAGAAATTACATCAGTCATCGTCGGGCTCATTGCTGTGAGGTGGTTATTTCGACTGTTGTGTTCACTTGTAAACTCAGCATCTGTCTTCCCTTTGGGCAAAACAAAGTCCTCTTTGGAGATGATTAATAGATTTGCTGAATGTCATCCATCTCTATTGCTATTCAAAGACAGATGTATGTGTGTGTGTGCGTGTGTCCGGGGTGGTCTAGCCTTTGGGCAGATTTATGTCTCCTACCATGGCTCGTCTTCCTAAATTAAATGTTTAGCTGGAGCAAAATGCGAAATGGGGTGGTGGAGGTCAAGCTCTGTTACGACGACGTTGCATGTAAAAAACAGTGTGTGAGTGTGTGTCCAGGGTGGTAACTGGTGGGGAGGTGGGGAGGCTGGAGCCTGTCTGAGCCCACAGTCTGTAAACCTAGGCCTTGTAAACCACAGGAGGCAGACTTGTACCCTGTAACACATTCCCCAAATGAAGAAGCAAGAGGTGTTTATTTAATAACTCTTAAGCGCTGTTACACAAGTGGGGATTTGTCACAACAGGACCATGTGTAGTTTCAGCTGCAGATGACTACTTCTTATTTGCTAATATTCCTCTGGTGGTTACTTTACTCTGCTCTAGTTCTTACTCAAACTACCCACTAACAATTCTCTGGATTCTCATTTCATTTTGATTTCTACCATCAATATACAGATTTTTTTTCAGGCTGTGTTCTTTGCCCACCGACCGACAGTCCCACCTGTCTGACTTTCAATGTCTTTATCCTGGCTCACCTTCTGGGACGGTCCTTTCGATGATGGTGAAGTTGGCAGAGAAGCCTTCCTTTGCGATGGCGCTGTCGGTATTGATTGTTAGTGCCAGGATGCCCGTATAGGAGATGATGCTGCCTGGAGTGTTCTGCCCACAGTACCTCCCGATGTATGGACCCACTGGAGAGAGAGAGAGAGAGGGAGAAAAAGGACACTGCTGTTAACTGCTGTTACTCTGGTGTTAGTTTAATATTTGTTTGTTTGCTGTGGCCATGACACACACAGGTTTTACTACCAATTCTACCCTGTGGAGCTGTAAAAACAATAAGCTGCTGTGTGTCAATACGCAGCATGTTTCATTTTTTTTACTTGACCCCCATAGCCGGGCATGAAAAGAGACTCCTAACATTCCACGCCTGCTTGCCGGCACAACACAAAAAGAGAAAAGCGGAAGAGGGACCTGTGGCGTGGACAGGTCACGGTCTCTGTCTATTTGATGGTCGTAAATGCTTCAGACATCCCGTCTTCCCGTACTCAGCCTTGTTTTTTTCATTCTTGAGTCGACCTGAGGCAGACACAGCCACGGCTGAGTAGGTTTTGTGAAAGGGACCAAACTAGTAAAGGCCAGGCAGAGACAATAGGGGAGCGTTTAAAGATAGAGAGCAATAAAAACATGAGGGGGGGCACGTTCCAGTGGGCAGACAGAGGAAAACGGGGGAAACAGGAGGGGAGAGACATTTGGGGGAGGCAGAGGCAGGTGGGGAAACACTGGGGAAGAGCGATGTGGTAACGAGGGAGAGTGAGAGAGCATAGTGACCTTGGCCTGTGCCTCTGATGTGTGCTGTGATCCATGCACCTCTGTGAGTGTGTGTTCCTGTTGCGGTGCCAGGACCTGCGGCTTATCTGTGATTAGTAATGCTGTGATCAGCGGCGAGTGACAGTCCTGCCTCCCCATTGCCTCCTGTCTTTCAAAACATGCCTACATGAGAGGTAAAGGCCAGGCCACAGGGAGTTATAGGGCAGAGATATGATGGCTCAGATTAATCTCCATCACCCTTGTGTGTGGGGATCCATGTGTGCTTTTTAAACCCGCTAAGGCCCGGCCTGAGCAAAATTGCCATCTCCTGGATTATCTGCATGACTCCCCCAGTGCTATGAAATTTTAAGAACCTTGATATGAACTCTGCGTCCTGCCTGCCTTGCCGGTCTTCAGGGAAGAGAGATATGGCAGGGAAGGTTCGTCTTCCACAGCGCCTGGCCAGCGAGGCATGCTTTGAGAAGCGAGGGGGGGGGGCGTACGGGGAGGTGCGACTCCCCCGGCGCCTTCACTGCGGCCTGTATTCGCCTGGACTTTTCCCACCTCTGTGCACCCCTGCAGCTAGCGTGACTCCATCCTTCTGTGCTAATGTACTATTGATCCAGCAGGTACCACAGGAACCGCCTGGCAAAAGCCAACACGCTATTTTCCTCCCACACCTTTATATACAAGGCTGTCTGTCACACACAACAACACTTGATGGGTGTGATGCGAGTCCGAGGTGGTTTTGTCCAGTTTCTGCCCTGAATAAAGCCACTGCTGGATTCTAGGGCATCTGATTCTTTTTCTTTTGTGTCAATGTTTCAGATGAATCGACTGAGAAATGTGAATTTTGTTAAAGCGGATGTAACACAGGAAATACCCGACCCCTTAGGTACTTTTTTGTAAAAATATGTATTTGAAGGTGATAATAATGTGAGACATTCTCTGCTCTACAAGCTTTAATCAAACCACCTCTAGAAAATTAAACATGTCCCACCTCTGGGGAAGGAGCATACAAATGAGCTATGGAGTGGAATCAAAAGGTCATCCGCGCACAGGTCAAATCTACAGAGACGTGAGCTCAGCGTATTGAACTTTGAGTAAACTCACTTGAAAATGCACAGAGATTTTACACCTCAACATTATTGCTGGGAATGTCAGAGCGGGGAACACAGATGTGCGCCAGGTCGAACGCTACCAGATAAAATCCTTTTAGTTTTCAGCCACCGATGGGTGAGAAAGGCTTTCATCTAGTCTGCACCCGGTGTTGGAATGGCTGGGAGAAAAACTGAAAACTTCAAGAGATGATTTCGCTGGCTGAGTTCAAAGCCTCATCTCGGGCTATGGAAGCATTGCTTTGAACACCGCTCGCCCTCTCTCTCTCTCCCTTTCTCTCGCTCTCTCTCTGTCTCCCACTCACCTGCTGATTCTTTAGATGGATTTGTGAATGCTATTTTAAAGCAAGAATTTATTGTGTGTCTGAATCTGCCGCTGCTCAACCCCGCTACCAGGCTCTTAACTGGACAAATCTGGTTCACTTCAAATTCTACAGGCAACATTTTTCTCTCCGGTGGGAAACATGAGGAAACTTCCAGAGGAAATTCCTTTTAGGGTCGTTTCCTGCAAGATGGGATTGTGTTTGCCATGCATCAGGACGCAGAACGGCAACAACCTAAATATCATCGCTTACGTAAGACCTCGAATCCCCGTGCGTACTGACACCAACAAATCCTCAGACACAATGCAGCTTGTGACACTAAAAGGAAGGGCGGGAGGCTCTTGTAATCAGGAAGTGTTTTGGCATTGAGCGATGACGAAGCATTGCACTCATGACGATAGCCTCTTGGACCCCTGCCAAGTCTGGGGAAGGCAGTTAGCCCACTGGCCCAGATCACACTATCATATTGTGCAAAGCTGTTCATTTCCTCTGGAAAAAGCAGTGACAATGCATCTTCTCTCCCTCCCACTACAATCTGTAGTTCTCTAAGCAGTGAGGCAATGTACACATCCATATCTTTCCTATTCTACCGCTGAAACAGTCCGTCTGTGTCCAAACTGGTGGAGTTGATTTTGCTATCAACCAAAATAAAATATATTCATGTAACAAAAGGGGTGGAATTTGTTTCTTATGACGTTTTCTTGCCATTTGTATGAGACAGACTGCTTTACAGGTGAAACAGAACACAGTTTTGACTGGCTCTGTTTGCTCACCTCCAGGGAACCCGTCCCAAATCTCCAGCCTGTCATAGCGGCAGAACACGCCAGCCGGGGGTGTCGGGTCGGGCTCCAGCTCGAAGCTCTCAAACTCCAAGATGATCTCGGACATCTTTGGAGCGAAGATCATGAAAGTGCAGTCGAGGTTGTTGGGGTACTTCTCTGGGAAGCCGGGTGACTTTATGACACCGCTGCTGGAGGTGAAGTTCCTGGAGCATTCGGGACCTGCAGGAGGGGACAAGGGGAGGATATGAGATGAGAAATGAGGAGATGAGACTGAACGGGGACAAAGTAAGGGGTGGGGATGACTCTCTTGCATGTGCATTGGTTAAGTGATCTGTTGCGGGTGGCTTTGTGTGGGGTGTATTGAGAAAGTCTGCCTCCCAGCTGCTCTATTGAGCTGAGTACAGTTTATGGCCCACAAAGGAGAGACCACCTTGATGTTTTTTCTATTCACTGGAGGCTACATCTGGATCTCGACTCCATTCACCGTGATTTTATGCGCTTTTTCCCTTCCCTTTTCACAAATGACACACTGTGTCATACCGTGTGTGTGTGTGCTAAATCTGTAACTCCTGGAACATCTGGACTGTAAGTGTAAACAACAGTGAAAGGGCTCAATCTGCAGAATCGGGAAACAATGAATAAATGGCTCAAGTCACACAGCAAAACCCTCTCTCTTACATTCACACACACACACACACACACACACACACACTCATCAGAACACACAGTCAGTGAAATATATGAGAGGTGCTCAGGAAAAATTACAGTGTCAGTGATGGAAGGCGAAGGCAATGACTGCGCACACATCAACACGCACACACGCACACTTAAACACACAATTTTACACAAGGGAAAGTCAAAATATTTATTCACAGCTCCCCAGAGAGCTGCCTCTCAGCTGATGAGGAGCATTAACACATTCCTCATGTTAGCCACTCGTCAGAGCGTTGCGAGCACACCATTATGATTTGAGAATGAGTGACACATGGTTAAAAAAGAACAACAAAACAACGATGCTAGCAGCTGCAGGGAAAGAGAGAGACATTAAGGCATGCTCTCTATGCAGGCTCAAGCACTGGTCCAGTGTGTTACCAAGTCTGGCTTTTCACGAACACACATATGTACAACATCAGGGGGAAAAAAAGATGACTACTGACATCCAGGGCAATTATTTGGAGCCATTAGTGGCAGAAATGTGCCCATCATTTTCATGCTGGTCTGACAGCCGGCGTGATTGGTGCAGATGGCGCCGATCAAGACTAAAATTGCAGGGAGTTATCGCTAGATAGAGCCACTATACTACAGTCATTGCAGCTTAAATGAACGTGGCAAACTGCTTTTTCCACCGTCATTCACGGATCTTGCTGGGCCCCTCATTCAGGACCATCAGGCCCACTTCAGCCCGTCCACCTGTGGACTGAGTGACAGGAGCGAGGGCCACGCCGATTTCCTTTCTCCCCAAAGTTGAAAGCCACGGCGAGCGGCGTTTTGACTGTAAAGAGAGTTGACATTTAGTCCAGCAGCTGAAGTGTGGCTTTTGAGAACAGTGGGCACCATTAATTTCACAGCTTCCCCACTTATTTACCCCTGGAAAAAGAGAGAGATTTTGGAGAGAGAGATGGGATGGAAGGGCTGACGCAGCTCTGCACTTTACCTCGCCATATCTGGGCGAAATGTCAGCCAGTTTTGGGGGAACAAAAACCACTATAGGTGCGAGCCACTCATTTGAAAAAAGGCGCCCACGGTCCCTGAGTGCTCGAGAAAGCTACAGAATCCAAAGTGCAATTCAGCTCATTGTGCTGAGCTTCCTGCAGATAAAGCCTGAGAATTCCACTTTCATCCATTTCATCAGCCCAAAGCTTGACCCTTATCTCAGCTCAGAGGTTAACCACAGCTGATTTGGTATTTGGAAACATTTCACAACGTGTGAAAATTCAAGCACAAGACTGGCATACAAAAAAGTATAACCTTATATAGAATGTAATTACAGAGAATATACTATCAAAGCCATTATTTGTTGACGTGTAATGTATTCAATTTTACGGTATAGTGCTAAAAATAGTAGTTATTCTACATTACATATCTCAAAATCACCTTTAAGTCTCTCTTTCTGAGTACACATGACAACTATTGTGCCCCCCACCCCCACCTACAGAAAAAGACATCGCAATAAAACAGAGTGGCAAGAAAAGACCGAGTGTTCTGGTCATTCCCAGCGGCAAGATAACCATCCAACAGATCTCTTTTATCTGGCGTGTCCACACGGGAGGGCTCTCACTCCCGGCCCCCCTCGCTACACATGGGACGCTGCGTGTTGATGTCTGTGCGAGCGAGAGGCACTCAGTTATAGCCATCATACTTTTCCATTGCAGTGTCAGTGTGTATGGCAAGTGCCTGCATGCATCTTTGTTGACAAGGAGCTTCGGGAGAGGAATACATCCCGCTGTCAGCCAAATGTTAACTCGCTGCCCCTCGCTCATTCGCTGTCTCTCCCCTTGTTTTATCGCTGCAGTTGTTGGTGTCTCTCCTGGCACGCGCATTGCCTCAACAGCAAGAACGGGGGCAGAGAGAAAGGTTTTTGAAATTGGAAACAGAACAGGATTTTGTAAATATGACAGGTAACAAGCACATACAAACACTTGGCCAAAGTGTACCTGGCTGTCCAACTGCTGCTTGAAATCGAACAGCATGAATTTACGGCGGGAAGCGGGGTGAGAGAAAAAGAGGCAACCTTGAACGCGCAACGTTTACTGGCAACCTCCAGCCTGGCGCACAAACTTTTACTGCCGGCAGTAATGGATTCTTTTAGCTCTCGTTTACATCCAGCCCTTCTCCTCCGGATGGGGGGAGTAAACAAATGTCAGTCCCACTCGCTCGCTGACTGATGAGAGTTTGTTTAACAGGACAAGCTGTTGTTGGCAAAATGATATTTAATGGAGATCTGATTTCAATCTTTGCAAGTGTTAGAGATTTATAATAAATCTTAAATAAATATGGACTCAGCATTACAGGAGCGGGGGGCCTTTCAACTGTTAGTCTTCCTTGATGACTTGTCCTCCACGTCTCTATTAAGCTGCTGCTCTCAGCGCTGAAAGCAGACCAGAGGCTGGGCGTTAATCACTGGAACAACAACCGTGCAGGGGCAGGCCTTAAATGTGACAGCCTCTTGCAATTTTTACTTTTAAATCTGTCTCTCTCTGCCTATCCACATATTCTGTCTTTATTTGCCACCATTATTTCCCCTCTCTCTCCTTAGTCAGGGTTATTAGTGGTCGGAGCCATAGGGACTGAAGGTGTTGTTCTTGGACGGCTAGGTAAATCACCACTGTTTATGTTCCGTGTTGCTCTCTGGCTGATCATTAGCCCAGTTCAACCCTCTCTACCCCACCCCCCAGCATTCACCCCCTTTACAACACACCTTCCCCTTAACTCCGTCCTTATGCCACACCGACAGGGGGATATAATCGCGGGTGGAGAATTAACTCTTTCAACACGAAATCAAACATTAACCTGAAGCCTGTGGAGTGTCAGTCACTAAAACAGATGGAAGGGCAGGTTTACATTTACCCATGCACACACACCCTGAGGCACTGCACTGACGTGGTATTTAGTGCCTTGACTGTGCCTGGGATGCCCCCCCTTTTCAATAAGGGATGACACACATGGGAGGGGGGCAGTGAGGGTTGCACTCCCCCCTCTGGCTCCCTTTAAAGAGATTTGTTGTCTTAAGTTTCCATGAGGGTCGAGTGTGTGTGTGTGTATGCGTGTGCGGGTGATGACAGTACGTCTCCGTGCCAGATGTGACCTATGCCATCAGGGTGTGCCGCCCATGAAAGCATAAAGTACCCTCTATTAGGCCCCACCCGACACACACACACACACACACACACACACATGCACACCTTGAAAGTGTTTTTACAGGTGTGAGCTCAGAGTCAATGCCCCCACGTCACGATGACATAATAAACAGAGCTTTTGTGCGTAAGATGGTGTTTTTAGCGTGAAGGGGAATGTGATAGCCCCCCCTAACAGTCTTTCTGCTGAATAATTGTAAGCAGATGAAGATGAGCTTGTGCGTGTGTGCGTGTCTATACTAGTGGGAGGGGGCCGCCGGTGGCACTATCTCTGCCTCCTCGCCCACTTCAATGGGCCCTCAGCCAGCCTTGATGTGGCTCGGAGCGAACTGTGGGGCTGTTAAAAGAAAACACATGTTGTGCGTGCATGCTCATACTTCAGAGGACGGATGCTTCCAGAGACACTCGAGGATTTTGAGGGAAATCCTGTCAGATGACGGAATAAACAGAATGACCAGGATTTTGGTGGAACTCAACTCAGTTTATCTCCAATGTTTGCTCACAGAAGCCTCTGTTAAGACATACTGTACACACACAAACACAAAAAGCTTGCCGATCTTTTCCTATCACTTCAAATCACCCTGTGACTCGCCCCCTCCTCCATCTCTTTCTCTCCAACCATCTCGTCTTCTGCCAGACTCCAGCCAGCGGAGCGGGGCTGCCAATTTGTGGGCTATAAAATAAATAGCCCATGCTAATTAAGATGGTTGGATGGGACTGAGGAGTGGAGAGGGGTAGAGACTGATGTGGAAGCCGCAAAACAACCTGTTCTCTCCCAATTATACACTTTGCAGGCTACCGCAGTTGAAAGCCAGGGCTACGGATGCCAGCAGGTTGAAGTGTGTGTGTGTGTGTGAAAGTGTATTTACATAGTTCACAGCTTGTGGGGAAACCTGCACATGCATCGCTGCTGCATGCTCCCTGATTTGACTGCGTCTTCGCATATGTTCGCTTCGTCTGGGCATATTTATCTTCTGCGTGACCGTTGCTTGTGTTAAACCCTGGGTGAAAAGGAGCACCACTCCCTGAGGTTAACTCCCAGCGATCTCGGGGCCTGTAATCACAGCGGTAAACAGCGGCATCTTTCGCATTTCCCCCCTTCATTGGCATGCATAAGGGCGAGTCTCTTGTTCCTCCATCCGTTATCGGAGCATCTGTGTATCATCATTAACGTTACATGTGTTAGCCAACTCAATGTTTTCCCAACTAATGTCCTGCTTGTTGATAAGCTGTGCTAATCAGCTAGCTTTGTATCTCTCTTTCTGCTTGGTACTGTCTCTCTCTTGAACAACAGGGCTGTTAATTGATCTCAGAGCCCTGTTGTTGGCAGCGCAGCAGTTAAAACGGGGAGTAAATTCCCAGCATAATGAGGGTCTGGCTCCACTGAGGAAGCAAAAGAAGCTAAAATCTCCTGATCCATCTTTCCTCATATCTCAGCGCCCCCGGGTGTGTTCAGCAGTTTCTCCCGCTATCGCTGCTGGGCCCCGAACATGCCTCACTTATAATCAGTCCAGGCTAATAGATGGAAATGGGAAATATCGAGCTAATATGGGGAAGGATGTAGGTTTAACCGGCCTATTGAGGGGAATGAGGCGGCGTTGATGAGTTTGCGTATGTCGGGGTGGAGTGTTGCCTTGATCTTGCAAATGGACCCGCACTCCACCAGCTGCCCCTGCCGTGACGGTGACACGCACAAGCCCAGACGCACAAACACACACGAGCCCAGATTAAAAGGAAGGAGGGGACCTCGGAGGGCCATTCATCTTGTCTCAGAGGTCATGGGGGGTTGTCCCATAGAGTGCTGCTGAGGTTAATTAATGAAAGTGGAGTCTGTAGCACCTGTCTGCCTACTAGTCACTATCCAGATATCTGCTGTCCTCCCCCTGCTTCTTTCAGTCCAAAACAAAGCCAGACAACCACCCAACAGGACGTACTCCCTCATGTTCTGCCTTGTTCTGATAAGATAAACATCCCCAGAGGATATTTATGGTTTATCATACCTGCCTCCCAACTAGAAATTACCCAGAGGTCTTATTTTTAGGTTTAACGCTCAGGAAGGAACCTCACACTGATTGGATACCACAGCAGTGCTCGGCAACATTAGGAAGTGAAAGCATGTCCTGAGCCTAAACCCTGTCAAGTGTATTGTGCTCACTTTCTCCACAGAGGGCTCATTGGTCATAATGGCAGCTTCAAGTCTTTGCTGTGCTATAGTCCTAGAGAGCCATCTGACAATAAACCAACACTTGAAGCATCATTTGTTGAATCAAAGCTTAGCAAATTATGCCCTTGCTTATTGTACAATAATGCAAACCGGATAAAAATTGCTACAATTATGGAGCATATGGGACTATGATTCATTGGTTTTGAATGGAGCATATTGCTTGCCATATTGCAATGGCATAATTTGATGCACTGGTGCCTTGACTGAATCACAAACAAACCATGAAATTAGACAGAGAGGCTCTTTCTTGCCCCATTATCAGGATTCTACCTCCATCTTTTATACAGTCTCCTGCTGTGTCGGTACAATGGATTCAGCTAAAGACAAATCATGAAAATATTTGTGATGTGGCGTCAAGATCTACTTTAAGAGATCAACCATTTTAATATCAATAACATTTCGTTTTTGGCATATCTGTGCAGTAAACATAAAAACAAAAAGAAAACTCCAGGTGAGCTGCTAAATAGGGACAAGACTGCTAGTTCTGCCTAGTGTTTTTTTCATTGAATAATTGACCAAGATGCCATATTTGTGGCATTAATATTTTCAGTGACACATCATGTCATGTTTCATATAGTATAAAGAGAAGCTCCAGCTCAAACCAGCCACCCACCTGTCTTGAAGACCTCGTATCGGATGGAGAAACCCGCTCCGTGGGTCTCGTAGTCGGACACAAACTTAATGAAGAGCTGGTTCCCGGAGGAGACGACTGGAGAGGGGGCAATCTTCCCGCAGTACTTCCCCACCAGCTGACCACTCTCGTCCACGCCATCCCGCACCTCCACGTAGTCATACCTGAACAAGACAAAAGACAGAGACAATGTCAGTCAACACTGTGGTTTACAAAACATGTTCTCTTTCAAATTTGGTGTTCATTTTTCATTTTCTTTGTTTTTCTCTTTATGTAAATCACATTAGTTGACAATTAGGATTACTGCAATGTTGTGTGTGTGTGTGTGTGTGTGCACACACGTGCACATAAAGTCATGATTCATGCTCAGAGGAGCACTCAAACAGAGCAGCGCAGCATATTGTGCAGGTAATGTAGTGGAAATAAAACACTGTGTACTAATGAGGTCTCAGGTTAAAACTCAAAGAACAGGTGGGCAGGCTATGCTTTCATTATATCGACCTGGTGCAAACACACACACACACACACACACACACAATGCAGAGGTTTTATACTCCCAGCAGCACTGAGGTCAGGTTTACATAAGCACTTTAACTACTGAACTTCAGCTGTACAGTTGTCTATGCCCTGCTTAAGCACAGGATAACACTGACAGCATGTGTGCGACTGTTCTATAAGAGTCTAAGAGAACTGAAAAAGATTATATTTTTGGCCTTTTGCTCAGGGTGGTGTATAGACAGAGCAGGCGGTAAAGCTATTAAACACACGCATTCAAACATCACATTCAAATGGAATTTCAGACCCACGGCTATTGAAGGGAGCGGCCGCCTAATTGAGTCGGTGCAGAGTTTGGGAGCAGAAGAGGAAAACCGTTTTGAAATAGGAAGGGGAACTGGAGCCGTGACGCCCACCCACACACAAACACACACACACACACACACACACACACACACACACACTAGCGAGGCACTTGTTAAGAGTGAACATTAAATGCCATCAAGTCGGTTTTACTCTAGTGCCTGCACGTGTGTGTGTGTGTGTGCATTTGCATGATGGCTGAGATGACTTTTCCGTGCTGTGTTTTGACTGTGAGTGGCGGGCCGAGCGGCTCTCCAAAAACAGACCATGGTTCAGGTTTCAACAGTTCCTAATTGCCCGTAACGTCCGTTCCCGCCAAGTTTTCAGCTATACAGGGTACTTATCGAATAATTTTCCTGCCTAAACCCTGACGGCCTGCTGCCGTGGTCCTCCAACTTCAACCAGGGAGCAGATGAAAAAAAAAAATGTAATCCACACACAGTAAGTACGGATATTAATTTTAATGTATGTGAAGTGTAATGTGCAGCAGGTGTGCAGGCACTTTCAATCATCCACATACTCTTCCTTTCTCAGAAAATATGTGCCCTCTGGGCAAGGGGGCCTTTCTTCACGGTTTTGCTTGATTCCGAAATTACTGTCAAAACATCAGGCCTCTTTAGCGATTCTGAAGTCACTTAATTCACAGGATTTTGCACAAGAAGGCGATTTACACTTTGAATGATGGCTCAGACTGGGCGAAATCCCTCAGGTAGGATCTGACATGTATCCACATGCAGCGTATTACACCCTTTTCTATGAAAATTATTTCCTTCACCTGCCTTAAACTGAAAAAAACAACAAAAAAGAAGTAGTTTTAAAACAGAAATCAAATTACCAGACGTGATTTGTGGGAGGCTGGGAGGGGTGTCTGCTGGATTTTCATATGCAAAATATTACAGCAAATAGTGGGAGTCATTTAGTTGGGCCAGATGGGAGGCAGAGTATAACTAAATGTAGAGTTGGACAGAAGTGGCACTCCTTGAAATTGGGTCCCCTGAAGAGCAGCGCTGGACGGATGACTTCACTCATCTCTCTGCTCAGACAAAATAATGTGAGGTGATATGGAGCCGTCGGCATGTATCAGGTCTCTATTTATTCTTTATCTCTCTGTCTCTCAAACTAAGGACCTGACACCAGGCCTTGATAGCCAGCCCTTTGCCCCACACCATGCGGACATTACGTCGTCTCAAAAACTGACTGGATATATATGGCTTCCTCCACTTGAATTCAAACATTTTAAAAAGCCTTCAGGAGCTTAGTCTGTGTTCTGAGTTGTTCAGTTATTTGGCGTCTACTTATTTCCCTTTTTGCTGTGATTTCAGGAGCTTGGTTTCCACAAGAACCACTTTATTTCAGCTACTTTATCAGCTGCAGTTCAGAAAAAAACACTAGTTTCCCAGGGTGTTTACAATGTCCCCCCCCCTGCGCATTTGTGACTAAATGATCAGCGAGTTACTCATGATCAGTTTAAAGAGCATCCCCTCAAGCAGCATTACAGTGGGTTCCTGTTGTAATGATGTCAATATGTAGTTTAGTCCCCATAGCAAATATTTATGATGAAAGAATTTAAAGTTTCAGAGTTATAAAACTCATCCTTTTTCACTGTCAAAAGTGAAGTGGCAGTTATTGTTGAATGTGTGAGTGTAATATTAATATTGCAACTTAATTTCACTTTAACTTTAAATTTTGGTTGCAGTCTCTCTCTCCTATCCTCTCCAATCTATCTCTTGGTTCACAGCTCACAACCGAGAGCATCAATCTTTCTGTGGATCTGCTCCGTTCTATCAGCAGACTTATAATTCACCTCAGAGTCTCTGTCTCTGCAGCTATCCGACTCCTCCCCTGCAACTGCCAAAAGCTGAGCATTGCCAGACGCCTAAAAAATTGATGCTGAGATGCATCACTGAGATGAAGGAGGAGAGAGAGCGAGATGCAGTACAGCCGAATGAGCTGAGCTAAGTGTTTGTGTGTGCGGTTTTGTGCGCACGTATGCACGACATATGTGCAAACAAGGGTATATACGTGCCGAGCCGTTGTTTCTTAGTAGCATGTAATCACGGGTGTGCATGTGAACACAAGCCAAATCAGTAATGCTTCCATTTTTCCTGTCCTCACAAGCTCCTTATTCACCATCCATACCAGAGAAATAGTCTCATTGTTGCTGCTATTTCAACTCGTCGCACCTCCAGAGAGGCTGTTTATTGCATTTTTACCCTGGTGCATTATCAGCTCGGTCGGCCCTCATAAAGGCGGCACAGTGGGAGAGAGGATGCAGATGGAAGAGAGAATACGCCCTGGGGGTCTTCGCTGTGCTCTGTGTAAGAGCAGAGAAAGGCAGAAGAGACCTCTAAAATGTCTCTATTTGTGTCTAAATGACTGGTGTGTCAGCCAGAACTCCAGCGGTTCCGCACCAGCGGGTCCACGCGCTCCATCCAAGCCCTTATCATCTGGAAGACATTATGGGAAACGCTTGGCGGGGCAGTTCGACGCCTCCGAAAAGGCTCTCCTGTTGCCAGCCGTGTTAAATGTGGCTCTAATCCATTGCTCTAAACACCTGCGGGGACTCGCTTCCAGGGCTGAGCGTCTTTAGGGATGACAGAGGACAGTTAACAACCTCCATCCGTGATCATAAAAGAAGAACATGAACGTGGCCTACTTTTAAGCCCCGGATGGGCCCATAGTTTCGGGGTTTGCCTCTTAACTATGTCCTCCTGACCTGTCGAGTTAAATTTAGATTCCTCTTCTCAGGGGCTTGTGTGGTGATTTTTTTTTTTTATGTTGCATCGCTGATGTTGTTCTTATTCCTCATGACAATACAATCCAGTCGAGCCACACATCTATGTCTCCGTCTACTCTGCTGTGGGTCTGGGTGGTCTGGTCTGGGGTCTGCCAGCATGCCACAACATACCCTGTGTACACACACACACACACACACACACACACACAGACAGACACGCACACACAGTGAGCTGCCTACCACAGTGCTAATAGTGAAAACGGTTTGCCAATCCAGCGGGGAAATTAAAGGGAGAAAAAAAAGAGAAGGGTGGGGTGAGGCAGGGTGAGGGGGGTGGGTGGGGGGTGGGCGGGTGAATGTAATTCTCAACGACCTTCGCTTCACCGACTCAAATGTATTAGCTCGCCTTCTTTCTTCAGGCACAGAGAGAAAGCAATCCGCTAGTGTCAAACGAGAACATTAGCCCTCCTCGCGAAGCCAAAGAGTAGGCGACAAACCACTGGTCTAACAATATAACAGTTATATTGCCTGAAGCTTTCCCATGAAAATAATCTGTCCTCCCTCTATAAATGCCTGCTTGATATGGTTCTACAAAAGCAATGCAATCTGAGGCAATGGAATAACGCTATGACAGACTGCATAAGCCTCATACAGTTGGTTAGATTTCTTAATCAGACCATTTATAAGCTCAAGCATTCAGTGGAAAACCTCAGAACAAGAGCCCCTTTCTCTCTTTGGTGCAGCCGTGTACAGAACTAATGCCTGAAGATTTTCTCTGGCATTTCTCTTTCTGTGGCTGTCACAGCAGGACTTGCTGCTGCACGAAAATATGCCACCTACAACATGTCAAAACATCTCGCAGGTGGAGCGGCCCTAAACAACCTGCTCGGGACAGCTCGGTGAGGCCAGGGGAGACCAAGCGGGAGAAAGGACCTTGTTGTCAGCTGTCAGAAAACTCTGTGTGGAGGCTTCGTGTGTTAACGGGTCCCGGCTAACAAACTGTCACTGGGGGCACCGGCAAAACATCATTAATGTTTGTACAATGGGGCCTGAGACAAGCTGATCTGCTACTTACTTTTTCCAGGAAGCCTGGAGGGGACACATCGCTGAAATAAAGTGGGCTCTCTTTCTTCACTTTCCCTCCGCACTGCCCCCCCCCCCCCTGCATGTGACATTCATTAACCCGAACTAGAATAACAAGTTCCCTCGTTCCTTGGGCCTGGTCCAGTTGTAATGACCAAATAGTCAGCTTGCCTGGACAGACAAGGAAGAAGGGAAATTTTTTTTTTTTTTTTTTTAAATGGGGCAGTAAACCAGACCTACAGCTTAACGTTCTCCGCTAAAAACATTAACCCCGGTGACGCGCTAACATTAAGATTTTTGTGGAAGGGCAGGACCTTATCGTTAAAACAGAAGCTTGACCATGAGACATGAAAAAAAAAAAAATTAGGAGGCTTTTTTTAAGCTATCACCCTCTCTCTGCTCATATGTCTCTACTTCTGTATCCGCAGAAAATTATTGCAGAAGCTGAAGGCCACAGAGCGCGCCAACCCACCGAGTGGGATAAACCGCCAACCAATCAGAGCTGATGGGTTCAGAAGTGGTTCCTTGTTGGTGAGCGGCGAACGGCGTGATTGCTTTGCTCGCTGCCACGCTGCCGCATGGATGGATGGAAGATAAAAAAGATGGATGACAAGATGGATATTCCACACCCCAGCGGCCCAGCTGCACCCGTCCAGCGGGCCTCTTTGGGTGTCACCCGCACACAGTGAGACGTATTTATAGATGCTGTGGCTGTTTTTGATTTTGTGGCCACACGTTCGCAAAAGCATATTCGCTTTCCTAAACAGCAATTATCATTAGCATTGATGGATACAACGTGCCTCCATCCATTAGCTTTCGTAATTACACTGTTGAGAGGTCTGCTGTCACTGACAATCAAATTAATGAATTTGGCTATTTAGGCTCAATTATTGCACTCTCTGCAACATGCCCAATAATGCTTCATTCATAAAAAGAAGCACAGGCTGACAGTAGGGGGGGTTCCTTCCTGGTCACCACAGAGCAGGCTCACAGTGCCCAGCACGGGGTGGGGGTGTCCTAGCAGCGGAAATATACCACAATATCACAAAAGCTACCATTGTTATCTGGCCATCTGAGTCACCTCACATGTAAGGCACAAGTTCAGCTGACTTGTTGCCTACAGGGCCAAAGCGGAGCTGTGCATATGTTCTGTCCCGTTATGGACACTTTGATCTGCTACCCTCGTTAGAACTGATGAATGGCAAACAGATCACAATACTATGATTATATGCAAGTGTGAATATACAGTGTGTCAGCACTTTCTAATTTGACTTTATCATTTGTCTTATGTGGCCAAACACTGCCAACCTGAAGATAGAGTAATCAAGAATCTCAGTATTTTCACATATTATCAATCAAAATTCCCCCTACTTCTGAAAGAGTCTCTTTGGTATAAGAGACCTTTTTTTCTAATGGATCCAAAAGCTGTGATTCCTTTTTCAAGAGGACAATGTCCACTGTGTTTTACAATAAGGCTTCCCTTGATAAAAAAAAATGAGGAGAAAAATGTGGATAAGACACTAATGAGCTGCTAATTGTCCATCAGATGACCTACTGAAACAATAAATGACTGTTCAACTGCAGAGGGTGAAATGCAACTTTGATTTTCATCAGTTTAAAAAAAATGAAATAATATGCCCAATAATAACAATAAGAATATATAATCTATATAATAATATAAGGGAGTTCTTAAATCAGTGAAAATACATGAATCACTGTCTCTGTGTGCAGTTGAAGACCGTATGAAAGCAGTGTATGTTGTAATAGCTTCACTTGTGGTCAGAGAATATTGTTCGAGCTACAGATTCTTTTCTTTCACACATCCTGCTATCATGAATTCAGTATGAGTAAGTACAGTTAATTAGAAAACTGCCGGAGGAAAAATGGAAATACACATTTAGCACTTCTTCCCTACTAAGTGAGCTCCGGAAATGAAACTGCTCAGCATACAGCAGTGCTCTGTATGTGTCTCAGTGAGCAGATATAGATATATTCAGGCTCTGAATGCATGATGTTGCAAATGAAGCTTCGGATCCTTAGGGTAAATTTCTAAGAAACACTTCACAGAACTAAAGCCACAGTGTACTAGTGGCCTTAATATTGAGAACTGTTATGCAATATTTGAACACAACAAAGCAAGAAACTCTGATAGGTAATACAAAGGAAATTGCCAAAGAAGTGTGAGAAATTCAAAAAGAAAGAAAACCAATAAGAGAGAAGGTGTGAAACGGCCCATGTATTTTCTCAAAGAGGGAAGAGACAAAGAGAGGGAGGGAAAGAGAAATGCTCCAGCCCATTTCTGGGGCCATTACAGGAGGGAATGGCTCCCATTTGTCCCACCTTGACATTTGAGAGGATCTCTGATTACACAGGAGAGAGGGGCAGACAGAGGTGGGTGAAGAGAGCGTCCTCCACAGGGGTCTGTGGCATGGCTCAGATGATGCGCTGTCATTGCCACAATGAGAAGTCAAGGGTAAAAATAACAGGGCACTGGGAGAAGGGGTGGGGGGGTGGGGGGGTGATGTGGCATAGCGGGGCTGACACGTACACAAAACACAGTGTCCCCGCCCGGCTCTCGTCGCTTACTCACCCTCCGGGGCTCACCTGCAGGGCTCAGTTGCGTGGATACATGCACGCCCTGCCGGGAGGGCACACGGGGCCGCTTCATCCAGACTTACTGCATAATGAAGACTCCAAAGACCCACAAACCTCATCTCAGTTCACTGTGTATGAATTTGAAAATTACACTCCCGGCCTGGGAGCGGGGACTTGTAATATTATTTGGGCTGACTTCCGCTTGAATCATCACTCAACTTTACCAAAGTGTATAGGTATATCATTTTAGGCTTGTTATTCTTTGAGGGTTGATTGTTGTTTTAGTTGCCTTGTGGATGGAACTCCACTCTGTCTGTGGCTCACTCGACTCAGCTACATTTCCATTAAAAACAAAACAAAAAATCAATGAGAAAATAAGTTTGTACCTCTGTTGATTTCGTTTGTATCACTGTGACTTACTGATAGTCAACTCATGCTCATCAGAGAGGTTCAAAGACAGCATCCCATTCATTTTGTCACAGACAAGGGGAGGACTATTACAGGATATCCTGTCCATGACTGCATCTGTAGGATGTACATGATGACATCCAGTGTACTGGTATCATGTGATAAGAAGAAACATGGAGATAATTGTCAACAGTCTTGAGCCAGTGACCTACTGAACTTAACTTGAGACTAAAATTAGCCAAGTGAGCGCGACATGACTTCATGGGCCGAGGAGAAAAAAACAGTAACAGTGACAATATGAACTCTGCCAAAATGGAGCGGCATACAGGATATCATCTATTTGTCTGTGATGCTGTGGGAGGCTAGCGGAGCTCCCCGTCGGGTAATGAGCTGTGTGCGCGAGGAGCATGCCGCATTCAAAAGAAGTGCAAGGGGAGCAGGCGGAGGAAGGGGAGGGAGCTGCAGAGTTGAGGAGGAGGTCAGCTCGAGGTAAAGCTTTGGGGGGCTGTTCAAAACTCTCTCTCCTCTCCGCTCCACAATGGGCAGGAAGTGAGAAAGACCTGCTGGTGAGGGAGATAGAAAAGAGTGTGAAGGCATGCGAGTCAAGTGGTTGGTCGAGGCGGTGACGGAATAAAAACAAAAGAGAGAAATGGCGCAAATAGCTGATAGAGGTAGCTGGCAAACATTTGTCAACGCTACTAAAGGTTCAGTGGTGTGAACCATGCTGTCTCTTTCTCTCTCTCTCGCTCCAAGATTCCTTTACAAGGCTCTGCAACAGATAGGAAGCTCGAGGGCAATGGTGGTAATAACTACACTGGGAATTATTCAATTAAACACCCCATCTGCCCCCCCTCCGGCATTCTCCCTCTTCTTCCCTCTCTTTGTCCTCCATGCAACCTGTGGAGGCGGCGGGGGCTGGGGTCGGGGGGGTTAGAGAGCAGTCTGGGCAGGGCGCTCAGTGACCCGGTCATCTGGCTGGACATGCAACTTGGCCGGGAGCAAGGCGAGACTGTGAACAGGCCCTGAGAGGGTGCTGTGGAGGACTGGGTTTGTCCTCCTCAGCCTATACAACACGCACAAACAGCCAGCAGCAGGCCACACCTGACCTTAAACCACACAGTAACCTTGAGACAAGACAAGCTATTCCCGGGTCTTGACAGGAAGAGGAAAAGCAATGGTGATAAAAATACATGAGGTTTCGACAAAGGGCACAGCCAGCTGATCAGCCGCTGCCAGATTCGGGGCGGTTTCCTTTGAATGCGGATCAGCCCTTGGACGCCACGTCTGTCATTTAAAACCACATCCTTAATTTCATTGTGATAGCTGCTTTGTTCTCATTGTGTGCAAAGAACTCAGATTTTCCAGTGATGCAGCACTTTGAGAGCCAAAGAGTGCGTGCTGTGAGGGCCGCACGCCAAGCGGTGCATCTCTTCCGTGGTGCGGGGCAGAGAGACTGAACGCTTGGCATTACAGGGGCTGATCTAAGTGCTGATGGCCGGCCAGCCCTTGCCAGCATTTAGAGGGCAAGGTGACTCTCCCAGTTACCGGCCCTGCAATCAAACTTTCCTGCCAACTTGGAGGCCTGTCTGCTTGTATCCTTTCCTTCTGCTTCCTGGTGAAATCCCTCTGGGAGATGGTGTAAGTATGCATGCAGGAGAGAGGCCTTCTTGTCACTTATCCCTGTGTAAGCAGGGGTCATCTCGGAAAGGCTAAAGAGGCGCCAGAGATACAAGCTTCTAATAACACGCTCAGCGCCGTCCTGCTGTGATAATGCCACAAATGGTCGCTGCGAGGCTGAATTTACAGTCCTTTTTTAAACAATTGCTGTCACCTAACAAAAGAAATAAAGCTGTGAGTAAAAAAAAATGCAACAGCGGCTGCAATGAAAAAAAAAAAAAAAGACCACAACTAATGTTGCCAATTTTGCGAAGAGGGATCAAGCGAAGAGCAAACAAAGCGAGGGATTGTGAGTGCTCTAACTCAATCAGAGAGCGCTGGGGTACCGCCCCATCAATCACTGTCTGCTTGCCACCCCGACCGCATCAGGCCGAGCTGAGTGGTGGAGAATCACCAGCAGGCCGCGACAGCCCCGCTGCGCGCAAAAAAACAGTGACCGAAAATGACCCCGGGGATCTGCGGGCTGAGACAGGAGGGGTTGTCGGCTTCACTTCCTACCTACCTGCCCTCTCACCAACTGCAAACAAACTTTACTTCACCCACAACCCCTCGAGGGACATGCTTGATTGTTTGAGTAAAGAACGCTGTGGTTGCCGAGCACCCCCCCCACACACCGGCCACCCCTTTTATGAATTTGTAAGCGCTGGGGAGTTAGGGAAACAAACAGGCCGAGCGGGACCACGGCCACATCAATCAAAATCATGAGCCCCATTCAAGGTTAGACCACTGAAGGAAACATGTCTGACAAGCCTGGACACGCTGTATTAAAGCGTCGAGAACTCCCTCCTCCGTTTAGCCGACGACCGTCTTCTCTTTAGCGTTTGAAAGTAATCCACCCCTGACAACTGCTCACCCACCCACATATCATTCAGTGCCCTCCGTTATCACTTCCTCTTGTTTTCCATACAGCCTCATAAACTCAGAAATCCGCATTTGATGGAAAGAAAAGATAAAAGGCGAGAGAGGAAAAACCTGTTGCTAATTATATTATATGAGGCGGTGAGAGGGAGAGAGACGGCACTTATTGCCAACTGTCCTTTGGAAACGGAATCGGATAATTGAATTACAGCCTCAGTGTTTAATGCTTTATCATCAACGCTGGAAGGAAAAGGAGTATGAATTTTCTTACAATCAATAGATGTGTATCCAGATAGAGCGCTGAGATTACCAAATTCTGTCCTCTAATCACGAGTCTCCCTTTTCTAGCAATCTGTTTTGGATGAAAAGTAAAAGAGCGTACGCCTGACATCTCTAAGCTTTGTGGACTGCAGCTCCGTTCCACAAGAAACTTCCATATAGGGGAAGCTCGTATTGGTGTGGGGCTGGATGTAAAAAGAAGACACAGAAGAAAAGAAGAATTCACCAGCCGTGTGCCAAAAACAGCTAAGGGACGCTGAATCCCTGGCAAACACGAGTCGCTAACTCCCACATCAAGATGAAGAAAACAAAACAGGCAGACACGTGAGACTGCAAGATGCTTTTGTGCTGCTGCAGATATGTGACTGAGGCTCCAAATCCAGCCGCTTATTTATGAGCAAGGGCTTTGTCTCGCCTCTTCCTCTTCCCCTCCCTCGTTCCTCCTTTTCCCCACTCCTCCGCTGTGAAGTGGACCTCCCTCCCGCTGCGAGGTGGAGTGGCTCGCCTCCCGGTTGTGGTCAGGTTGTGCATGAATCAAAGCGGTGACAGAGCAGCGGGGAGGATGGCAGATGCCACGGCCAGAAAGCTTTTCAATCAGCCTGCCCTTCCCAGCCACAGCCAAGGTGAAACACTTCACTGGCAGATGGAATAAAAAAAGAAAAAGAGAAAGACCCTCAACCCGACGGTCACCCACGCGCAAACATGTACATGTGAGCACACGTGTGCACAGACCTACTTTAATCCTGCTCATTAGCCAGGGAGTAACCCTTTATGTTTAAAAGAGATGTAGAAGAAGAAAGCGACTACTGACAGTGAAGGTCAACAGCTTTCTGATGCAACAGCTCGGCCTGCTGTCCTGTCTTTTCTGCCCTCTGGTTAATTAACTAGGTGAGCACTTAACATTTATCTGCGCCACAGCTTTCATTTGCTTTGAACGGCTCGCTCGCCTCATTAATGGTGATCTTTTTGCAGGTAGAAAATGGGACAACGTGGTGCGAACGTAATAAAGTTTGGTGTAATTGCTGTGAAGTCAAACAACATATATTCAGAGCCGGTTGAGTTGCATCTGACGTGCTGGTTTTTTTCCGAGGCACACTATTTAAACGTAATTTTCGATGTAATTTGATTTCCAATGTTATGAACTGTGGGAGTCTATTGCTGAGGAAAAGACCAGGTGCATAATTTCAGCTGCTTTTGTCAAACCTGGTAGTTAGAAGAAGTGATGTCGCCGTGGGCACTCTTTTATTTTGCCGTGCCTATTTTGCTACATCGCTTTCAACTCCCCCAGCATGGATGCTTCTCTGTCACGCACTTTGAGGAGAAGCACGCATCAACAACAGAAATAAACGTCCGCTAACAGGCCGTGAGTATTACCAATGATCCCAGTCACTCCAAAGCCTCGTACCCCCCTTCCCCCCCAGCCCCCCCAAGGTCACAACGCTTCCCTTCTTTAAAAGCCTCTACTGACATTGGCCTTTTAAAAAAAGGTTCCTCGTGCGTTCCTGCCGTATTTATACTCTTCCATGACAACGGCTGATAAATGGTCACACGGCCCGTTTCTCCTTATTTGCCCACGGTTGCCTTGCAGAGGAGCGTGAGAGAGCAGGGAGAGGGAGCTGTTTTCAGATGCGGGGGGGGGGGGAGTTATTGCTCCTCACTCCCCAGCTGTGAAGCTCCGCCGCTCTTTATCATGAAACTGCTGCATGCTTTTCAGGTGGAAGGGGTGAGAGGGGAATTAGGGAAAGTGGCCAAGTGGATCTTTTCCCTAAAGCCTCCTCTGTCCACTCTCACTTCCTCAGAACAGGTGGCGGTCTTTGTTGTGCACTCTGAGCATATGAGTGGAGTTAGTGGGATTCCAAATGACAAAGACAGAGCCAACTATAGATCTAGAAAAGGGTAATACCCTGCCCCCCCGAGCTTCTGTTAGTCATCTCTGGAGTGCAGGCCCGGTCGGGAATGCCAGGAGGGGCAGGATGTCTATTGTGGAGGGTACACAGCAGAGAATGTTTGCCTTCCTTGCAGGCCAGGCAGCCCCACGGGGGCAGCTCAGCGGGAGGCCATGAGAGTGGAAGGGGCAAAGGGACAGAAAAAGGAGAGCACTTCAATTAAAAAGAGGAAAAGAGCACTTTTCCAAGCTCTGGGTTATAACCCCCTGAAAGCAAGGGGGGGGGCTCTCGCAGACTTATGAAGCGTGGCGAGTTTCTTGCTGACTTTCTGCACAATCTCCCCCACATAGGGGTGCTTGAGAAGGCATTCCTCAAATATCTCCATTGCCTTGTACTACCCTGCCATGCAAGTCATCTGACCCCCCCCCCCCACACACACACACACACACACACACACACACACACACACTATCTACGGCACAGAGTGGAATTTCTGTGAGGTCCACAAAATACCATCCAGACAGTGACAAAGGTAAAGAAATGAGGGAGGGCTGACAAAAAAAAGAGACACTATCTCCCTCTGTTTTAAACCTCTCACTCCTGCTCCTCCAAAACAAACAGCACAGCCTTGACTGACTGACTGACTGACTGACTGACTGACTGGTCGACCGGCTGCGAGACAATCCAGCGCGCCGGAGAAGTACGGGAACTGTTTTTCGGTCTGGTCAGCAAATCCGATGCCATCAATGATTCATAATGTTGACAAGAGTACCATCGTATAGAGAGCTGGCTCACCTCTGCAAGTCAGCAGGAGAGGAGACAACGCAGAGAGAACAGCCTGCAGCTCAGGATGAAACCCTCTCCAGGTTGTGGTTTTGTGTGTTCAAAATGCTGGAAAATTTATCAGAAAATCTTATGCGAACAGAAAAAAAAAAACTAACCGCTGTGTGTCTTACAAATTAGATAAATAGCCCTGCGATCGAACTTATGTGAAATCGGCCTGTCACTTTTTTTTAGATTCAAATCCATTGAAACCTCAATTTTTCCTTCAGATGGCAAAGCTGCCACAGCCAGACAAGCCTGACAGCCCTAATCAGATAGTAGAGAAACAGAGAATGGGTACGGGGGGGGAGCAAATGCACATCTATTTACTTGGGATTTTTTTTCACTTCAGCTTAGCTTACTCATTCCACTGATTTTCAGAGCGAATTGACTTCAAATATTTGCTTTGATGCCGGCTGCGCCTTCGCCTCAAACTTCATTGGCTGCAAAGGTGGCCCCTGAAACTCCACTCTGTGAAAGTCTACAACGGTGCGTGAAAGGTAAACACGTTCTGCATTCAGAATCACAAGGCTCACTTAGTCCCCCTTATCTCTGTGATGAAGTGTTTTCCTCCTCCAGCTCTCAGGATACAGGCCTCTGCACTTCCCCAAACAAACCTGTCAAGGGTAGCGCACACGTGCAACAACACCACCGACGCCAGGCTCCACTCAGCCGGGGCTGTTTTTCTTTTTACGAGCGCCACTTTGAGTGCTTCTTGTTTGGTTTGCTGATAACAGCCATGTTGGGGAACATGTGGTGCATGTGTGTTCCATTTGCCCACTAATTAGATTGCAAGGCAGTGCACTGAAGCATGTATTGTAGCCCACCCCACCCCCTGCGCCTCCACCCGCTCTGCCAGTCCATCAGATAAGAAAGCCATTCTGGCTCTCATCAGTTTCCATTATGTAAGGGCAGATTTGGTGAGTGGAGCTGCGACAGAGAGTCTGATGGCTCTAAAACAAATCATACCCAACTACTGTCTGCAGATCTATAAGTGACTATTCCCTTGCTTATAATTGAGTTACCTATGACATGTCTTGTCAGCGATTATCACAATAACCTACCCTCATGTTGCACATTGCCATAATTTCAAATGGAGGAGGAAGAAAGGGAAAATGGAATTCACTCAATGGCTTGTCTTTGCTGGCTCCAGCCAAAGTGAACCCGCACAAGGTGGAATATATTGTGAAGTGGAACTAAAGCCCCATGAAAACCACTCTCGTAAAAACATTAAAAATGAAACGGTACACCATGTTAAAAATAGGAAAAAGCTGTGCGTCTCCATGACCCTGTTTTCCGGTGCGACCTCTGCGTGGTTCACGTGAAGCGGAGACTTAAGTTTCACAGCCTGGGTCGTTTGTTAGCTCATCCTCCAGACAAGCAGCTCTTGTCGCCACGCTGTTGGCATTACATAGGTTGTGTCTGTTCCAAATGTAATTAATATGCATATATAAGATAGAAAAAATGGAAAGAGGATGAGAAAGAGAGAGAGATACTCACAGACGCACATCCACTACACAAACTTCATCTGCTAACAAATTTATGAACAGCCAATTAACTGGCAATCTGCAAATTCGCTGGCTGCTAAATGAGAGAGCAGAGCTAATTTGTAAATGATACATCGATGGATCGCTGAACTCAAAGCCCAGGCTCCTTTTAACCTGGAAAATAGCTGCCTTCCTCCAGCCTGCGGGGACTAAATTCTTTTTGGCGCGTGTGTTTAGACACAGGAAATTCATTCTCGACTAATTTGATTAGCACAAGCATTGTTGCCGCTGCACCCCCTCCTCATGTCCCTTTCTTGCTCCCGGTTTCTGACGGACTCCCTTGGACAGTTTAATGGTCCCACTGGTGCTGAAATTGGACCCAAAAGAAGTGTCAAGGAGCAGCCCACCTCAAAAGAGACAGCAGCATTCCATCCACCATAAATCTCTGACAGCAGTAAAGAAAGGTTAAAGTGGGATTGAGATGTGGGATTAAAAGACCAAACCCTGCAAACCTATACCGGCACCATTCAAGGAGCACAAAAGACGCGCAAGGTCCAGGTTTTGGGTGGAGCTGGGATACAGTAACAAGATCCAGCAAAGCTCTGTACTCTCCTGAGCCCTGCAGCGTAAACAAACAGCTGAGACAGAGCGGGGCAGAGGCACCGACACACGCACAAAAAAAACCACACACAATCATAGACACACAGACAGGCAATCAGGGTGAGGCAGTCTGCCCAGGCAAGGCTCACCTCGGGGCACCCACACTGACACAGGCTCATCAGATTACTGCCTGTCTCCGGTTTCATCGGCTTCAGCGATCTATCTGACAACAAGTTGCCGCTCAGCCTTTTGTTTGATGCGACAGTTTGCGGCTTACGAGTCAAAGAGGGATCGGTAACTAATTGTGAGTGAGAGATCCGCCTTAAAAGGGCTATTTCACCTCTTTTTGAGTCAAAATTGAAGTTCAAAAATACCCACAGGAGACAAGTAAAGTTACTTGATCCCAATTCTGACATTAGCAGAATTAAAATTAGATCAGATTTATCCTTTATTGCAGCCCATTCTTTGAATTTCTCACTTGTTTGGAGAGTAATGGTATTTTAAGAGGGGATCTGAAAGTAAATGGCTTATTAAAATGGACTTTTTTTCTTGTAGCATATAAAATAGCTGGAGTTAATGGCCTCTGGTAAGCTTCTGGCCCCACAACTCTCCCCCGATGCCTTCTGCATAGGTCCCCGCTATTCAAATCAATATCACATCCCGGTGACTTCACTCTGCAAAGACGAGGAGCGAGGACATTCCAAAACCAAATGGCAGGGGTGAGACATTCCTGCTGCCCTATGTAGTGCCAGAGCAGGATTACATTAACACAGTTTCAGAGTGCGTGCGGACACTAGATGGCGCAGTTTCATGTGCAATATGCACGAGGGAAAGGAATGAGAGTCACACACACACAAATGCAATAAACCTCACACGTCTAAAGAAATACACATATACACACACTATTAAACATTAATAAATCTTCAGGTAGGTATTTGTGTGTGAACAGCATATGTTTCAATTGAATTATTCATCGTAATCCCTTCTCGTGTTGTAGTTCCCAAAAGAAAGTAAGGGCCAAGTAGGCACCTTGAAAAGCTTTTAGATGGTTCCGAGACAGCTCAATTACACTAATAGTGTTATTTCATTTGCCTAATGGTTGCAGAATAAAAGCATGTAAGATTAACTGTTTTGATCAGAGGTTTCCCTGTATCCCCCATAAAACTATAAAACTCACTTCAGATCAGACTGGGGCCCCGGGGACAAAACCTCACTGAATGAATTGAGTTTTGGGGGCCAAAAAACACATCTGCTTTTCATAGGCAAGATTGCTAACTTATGCCGCACTTACTTGCACTCCCGGTCCTCCAGATCGAAATGCGGATTGAAGTTGATGAGGATCCGCTGGTGGGGACCCGGCGCCGATATCACCCACACGCATCTCTGAGAGGGGGAATAAGACATGGGGTATCCGGGCGAGGTGAGGTAGTTGGCAGCTGAGATTCTGATGTTGCCTCCACATTTATCTGCAGAGAGAGAAGGGCAAAGAGGTTTTTTTTAGACTGAAAGGCAAGAAATTTCACCACTACAATGCAAACTTAAATCTCATTCAACTCCCATGGTTCCAAAACACACACATTTATCTATCCACCCGCCTATTAAGACAAACAAATGTTAAAGGGTCTGCACAGAGGTTAACTAGAATAAAGTATCCCGCTGTTACTCTGTTTACTTTGGTATTCTGTATTATTACTAATAATTATTAATAGAATGTTGTTTATGGTGAGTCCCTTAGGCAGACAAATGTTTCATTTAATCCTGTGGCATTTATAGTTCCTTACCCTAAAATAAGAAAAGGGGCAGCTTGTAAACACTTTCTGTGGAAGCACACCAGCAATCCACACAAAAAGACTGAATGAGAAAGCTTCAAGAAAAGTTTTGTTTTGCCGCAGCCAAAAGTCACGGTTTGTTCTTTTAAATCTCCCTCAACACCCCTGTAATAATCCACACCCAATAATCCTTTGTTTCAGAGGCCGGCAGCTGCTACTTGCATTTATCTTCATTTGCTGCTATATTCCTCCTTTTATTATCTGCTGCTCTAATCTATGCACACACTTCTACAAAAATCAATTAAATCGGAATAAAACCAGCAGCGCAAATTGGAAACGAAACTGAGGCTCAACGAACAAAACTTGGGGAAGTCGAGAATTTGGCCTGACTTTTTGAACAGCATCCTATCTTAACACAGAGCAGTTTGGTAACTTGTAGCTGGCCACTAATGCTGAACGAAAACTGATTTAAATTATTTTGTAAAGTTTGAAATATCTATCACGGGAAACTGGAAGTATTGAGTAACATGATAAAAATAAAACCAATACCTTAGCACAAAAGTCACACCCAACAACATATACACCAATAATAATAACGGGATATTTTGAATATTCAATAAATAGGAAAAAAGAAAACACAATTGAAAGAGGGTGTCAATACAAGACGCGCCGTTGAGCAATAGGCTGTGTAGAAATAGAAGGAGGGTTTTTCTTTAAGTGTTGGCAGAATGGGCAGGTGAGCGACTTGCGAGTTTGCCATGAGATCAGCGGAGATCAGAGAGGGCTAATCTTTTAAAAATACCGGGATTAGTGGCCTTGCAGAGTAAATAAAAGATTTATTTCAAACTGATATCAGATGTCACACGTACCGTTTCTGAAAGCCTTGACCACCAAGAGGATTCCCGTGAACAGGATAAAGACTAATCCACAATGCATCCTTGTTTAATCTCCAAAAAAATAAAATTACGCATACAAAAAAAACCCCTCTCAAAATGAAACTCCTCCAAAAGCTTATTGGGCGAGCACTTCTTCTTCTTCTCCCCTTAACTCGGAAAATAAAACAGAAGTGTCTCTTTTTTTTAACGAAGTTGGAAGTGATCTGAGTGCGGGCTCAGGTCGCTGGCATCCTGTCATTCAGCTCCTGTTTCCTCTCGCCTGTGCCGGCTGCGCTCCACTCTCCGACGCCGACCGTGCCATATCCTCTCCAAATCGGCCAAAAGCGCACGCGGCGTATTAAGAGACGACCCCGCTCCCTCTGGGTCCTTACTCCGTCAAGCGTTGCCCGTGCGGGAGGTAATCCTTGGCTGCTGGGTTGAAAGAAAACAGATGGGAGATGTAAGCGGGGTTATAAACGGCCGCTGCCGCCGTGCGCGCTGGACATTCCCGAAACTGTCTAAAACCGCTGCCGATGCGAACAAGACTGTGAAGGCGCGGATACAACCCGTCCCCAGACTGTGACCACTTCACTTCTATAGGCTCGGGGAGGGGGGAGGGGGGGGAGGCTCGACGAGGTTTATGATTGGCTTGATTACAAATAGCTAACCTATATGGTATAAGCCCAGTGTCTTTATGTGTAAGCGGAGCTGCACACTGAGTCACAGAGCACCAGCAGCCCGTTAAGTGACATGACTCTCTCCGTCTCCCTTTCTTCCTCTCGCTCTCTCTCTCTTTAACTCACTCACCCCCCCCCCTCCCTCCCTCCCTCCCTCCCTCCCTCTATCTTCGCCGACAAAAAGGAGTTTCACATTAATAGAAGATGTAGTAACACAACAGGGCTCTCTCCAGAAATATGTAAAACACAATCGGGAGTTAAAACAGGTCATTTGATGAAAAACACGCCGCAATAAAACATCTTCAATATGAAGTCTGGATTATGAGGAATACCGTAGGGGTATTTCCTCAGGATGTCCTCTTCCGCTTCTATCTATTCATTATATGTGACACGCTGTACTGCCTATCAACAGAAGTTCCCTCTGTCTCCCGTAATGTAAGACCGACTCACCAGCTCGGATGGAAGCATATCTGTACTGCAGTGCTTATTCCGATCCCCGCTGCTCAGTGTCGAAATGATAAAAGAAAAGTGTTTTGTTTTCCTTCCCCCCTTGTCGATTTATTTTTATGCACCGGGAGCTATCCAGATGTTACAGTCTGCCCTCACAACAGTGACACCATTAAAACTGGCACGCTGAAATTTAAGGGAAATCAATTAAAGCGTAAATTATCGCAGCTCCAAGTCGCTTTTACTCCATGCTGCCCTTACTGGGTCACACTGCACAAAAACAACGGATCTGACTTGAATTCAGCAATGCTGCACAATCACTATGCGTGAAAATACATGATTATGAAAATGTACTTGTAATATGCATGTTGCAGTTTGGGTATTTTAAAACTAAAATAACGAAGGCCTTGAAGCTACAATTGGATAAAACAGTCTTATTATGGTAAAATTATGGGGGGGGATACTGTAGGTGCAATTCACTATAACGCAGCAATAGTTCTGTTCTCTTCAACCTTATGCACAAGTCGAATTAAAACGACTGCATTCACCTGCGGCTTCAGGACTCGCAAACCCGCAGGCATCCAGCCCTCCTCTCTCCACTTCCAACATGCGTGGAGCGGAGTGGAGCTACGATCCGATAGACTTCCTCCGATCCCGTCAAAATGTCACCGAATCTTCTCCGGATTCCCCACACAAGCGGGTCAAATTAGCCCCCCACCAAAGTGCCCCTCTTTTATTGTCGCGGAAGAACGACAGCGCAGTCCGAACCGGCCCTGGGTTCTTGTCCCGCGCAAAGACGCACGGCCGATGCCCGGAGACTCACTCTCCTCTCCGCGTACGGACGAGCCTGCTCCCCGTTGATCTCTCCGGGTCTCCTCGTTTCGCTCCCTCCCATTCAGCGCTGTCACAAGTGAAATCCGGCCAGCGTGAGAGACAATAAGACAGTTCCGAGAACGTCAGAGGGAGACAGTAATGTAGATTTAAAAAAAAAAAAAGTCTTAACAGATCTATCGCAAGTTTATTTTTCCTGTCCGTCTCTCCGTGTGCCACCGCTGTCGGCTCCTCCACTGATTCGAACGCAGAGGGTTTGAGTCCCTTCCAGCCCCACACGCCTCTTTACGAGGGGATGAGTACGCGAGCGCGCGCGATCGTTTCCGTGCGCGCGCGTGTGTGTGTGTGTGCGTCCCGGCGCGTGGAAGGGAAGGGGGGCGTCTCTGCAATCAAGATGCAGATTTAACCCAGCTGCTTCTCCCTCTCTACTGGACGCGTCAGAAACTCATAGCGTGCATAAAGCGGCGCCGGGAAGCCATCGCGAGCCAAACCCGTGTTTGGCATTTTGAATCACTTTACGCAGAATCATTCTTAGCTTTATATGACCTCGTGTGAAACTGCAGGAATCCTACTGGGGTGCTGCACACATTCAGTAAAGCTGTAAATCCGTGCAGGAGAACTGCAGGATTATAAAAGCCATATCGTGGAAGAGGTCACTGTTGGGCATCATCGACACTACAAGTCCTTACAGCAATATCATAAGAAAACTATAGAGGCACTGTATGTGCTGATGCACTGTCTTCTGGGAGCCTATAGGAGCCCAAGGAGACTCACAGAGCGCACAGTGTTGTTTCCGTGAACAAAGAAGCTGCTCTCTCTCTCTGTGTATGAGTGATCTGTCTGTCTGCCAGCCACTTCAGCCTGCACCAAAAATACACACAGACTCATGAATGACAGCATATGTCAGTTTTCCACATGATCTGGGAGTCCTTCACATTGTAGGTGTTAGATGTGGGCAATCACTCAGTAAAACATAGGGGGGGGTGAATAAATAAAATAAAACCTCCTGAAATTACTGTTATTAATCAATATTATGATTCAAACAGGACTGACAGGAGTCAAATGAAAACTTTTTGGTGGATTAAACAAACTCTTGCAAGAGCACAGGGGTGGTCAAGGGGGAAAATGTGTTTTTGTGCAGGGGAGTGGCCCCCTCCCTCCCCCAGTTTTAATTCTGAATGGCTCTCTGATTTAGTACAATCATTTATTATGGCATTATAGGTTTTGTTGTTGCATAACACTGGACATTTCCTTAGAGCTATCAGTAACGTCTGTACATCCCCTTAGTCAAAACACCCATTCATAGTTTTATTCTTTGTCATTGTGCAACTGTCCAGTAAAGGGAACCGAAACGGGATTCAACCCCCGAAAGTTCCTCCATCCAGCTTCTCTAACCTCTGTCCTCAGGACTTAAGGGTTAAACCCAGCAGCATGAAGGCTGTTTTAGCCCAATTGACTGAAATAACTGGAGGCTTCCAGCTGCAGCTCTCTGTGGTTAGGAGCTTTATGCCCTGTAGGGGGCGTCAGAGCTGGCGAGCAGCTCCACAGCCTCACCTTGCTGCACTGCCTTCCAGAGTGCGCAGCTGGGCTTACACACAAGCACACCGCTTAAAGGTTTTGGCAGGTTTAAGCATTATATTGAGTGTACGCTTTAGTCAGACCTCCTGTGCACTAGCTTTAACACTGTTCTATTCTTCTTCTTTGTCATGTAATAATAATTCTTTCTGTCTTACATATTATCCCGTCCCTGTTCTAATAAGTACCAAATCACAGTGTTGCCCTCGGAGGACTGCAAGAGGCACTTTATAAATTCAGGTTGGCATTCTTTATGCACATTGTGAATTGAGTTGTCTTTTTGAAAAGTTTTTGTGACACAAAAGAGCAAGATAAGCTTACAATCCCTGCACATCATTATTATTATTATTTTTTTTTATTCCTGGAGAGCGGGAGACGGAGGATCGAGTGGCTTTATTCCCATCCCAGCCCTGGCAATTCTCTGTCTTGCAGATAACACAAATGTTAAAATGGTGGCGGGCATCTCTATCAAAGGCAGCGCTAACTAGCCTTTCGTGTCTTCAGGATAACACAGGAACAATGGCTTAGAGTCATTTCACAAGGGTGCCTGCCTGTGCCATATCTAAAAAGGGAGGGGAGGGGCAATAAAAGAGCCATTTAAAGGATTTGCTTCTTCATATTTATCCACACTAATCTTTAGAACAGCCCTGATGAATAATTAGCTCTGGTACAAAAGCAGACATTTTATGGCTCCTGTGAGCGGTGGACTTGATTTCATTAGCCCGCCCTTTATTCACCAAAGTGAGTGAGTCAGAGTGAAATGTTCAAGTTCAAACCATTTGGCACAAAGTCAGCGTGAGCATTCCACCCCAGTTTCTGATTGAAAATCTCTCTTTGGAGTCAGCTGCCAAGAATTCAGATGCGATTCATCACTTCTGCTATTTTGGATTAGAGGTCACTGAGAAAGAAAAAAAAAAAAAAAACTCTGAACAAGCGATGTTTCAGTTCGGGGCATGAAGGCTTTGAATGACTTGTATGTAATGGCCTGCACCGTCAGAACTCCACCCAAAAGACCCTCCACGGGAGGCCGTGCACCAAAATGCTAGACAGCACTCTCCAACGCCAACTAAAAACACCAAAGGAGGGAGTTTATCTGGGAAGAATGGCGTTCCATCACTCCAGTGCAGTTAAAAGAGACTTGTCGAATCTATGCCAAGGAGCAGGGAAATAGCCCCGGAGGCTCATGATGGCTCAACACCTCACAAAGCAAGCAACACTGCTGCTAGACAAAAAACAAAGCCCTAGATTACACTGCGACATTTCTTCTCATCCAGTGCCAATATCTTAAAAAAATGATTGCAGCTTCCACTATGCTTGAGGTTAGGGCAAGATGTTGGTAACAGCTGATGAAATGCAAATGTTAATTGTAGGTCTGTGACAGGAGGCAAACTCACGAAAGTGCTTCACGCAAGATTTAACTTGACATTTTGGCATCCCGAAAACATCCCTCTCAGGGTGTTCTCAGATCTGCGTTGTTTAATTCAGCTGAATTAGACGCTGCTTCCTTATCCCCTCTGCTTGGTACAGTTTGTTTGGGCAAATGTGAACACGTCATACTTGTGTACTGCACCGAAAGCCTTTAAAAGGAAGCGGTCCCGGTCCTTGTCGCCTCTGTGTTTGGGCAGATAGGTCCTTCTTCAGGAAATTCTTCCTGTGTTTACTTTCTCACTTCCACCCCAGCCCCAAATATCAAGGGAAAACACATCCACTGAGACAGACCAGAGCAAACAAAATTCCCTCGAGCTATATTGTGTCCCATCAAAACTCTCCTGATCACATATTGCCTAAAACACTTTCCTGGTGAGGAGAGTCAAACCAACCAAGCAGCCTCGGGGAACAAGTCGGGCCACCCATTCAGAGATTTGGTCCATTTTCCGATTGCAGCTGCGAGGCCTGATATTTTCAGCCCTGCTGCCCCAAATGACTGGGTGCAGGGTGCCAGTCCTGATGTCATATCATCCAACGTATGTTGCTCTGATCTCAGCCAGACTCTGGGTCTTTCTTGCCGCCGTCATGCGGCCCATTTAAGCTCCCGGATTTATGCGCTAAAAACCCGACCTTTGATATGAGCTGCACCATATCCATCTTGGCAGTGTCTCCTTTGTAAAAACAACAAGAGGGCATCAGGGACACCACTGCGGCTCATACTGTACTTTGGACTTTTGCGATGACAAATATGGCGTTTCCTCCTTGCACCAGCAGGAACATTTAAATGCACGCTCCCATTCCACTGCATTAGAAAACAGATTGGAGTTGCAGACCGTGAACTTCTATAGAGACCTTGTTACCTGCTAATCATACTGTGTTCCACTTGCACTTCCATGACAACCATAGTGAAAGAGCCACGGGGAGAAAGGTTATGGTGTACGTGAATAGGGGCTGCATGGCTCCCACAGTTTAGAGGCTGCTGCACTGTATGTTTTTCACAGTTTTCGGCAGCTGTTGATAATTACTAGCAAAAGAATGTTTTCACACGCTCTTGAACAGGCTTGCTGGCACAAACGACACACCTTCAAACTCTGTCCATGTGTTGTAATCCTGGGCGCTTTTTCTTTTTTTTTTTTTTGTTCGGGAGGTATGTGGGACGCACACGTGCACGTTTGTGCGAGGCAGGAGGCGGAGGGGAAGGGGAGCAGAGAGGTGAATGGATCGGAAAACAGAGGGGAACGAGGCAAACAGAAGCCCGAGTGAGCTGGCTCTCTCGCGTTCACTTTCTGGGGCTTGGGGTGAAGACGTGGGGGAGACAGAGGAGACCCTGAAGGATCCCTGCACCACCGGCTCTTGAAAGGAGGGGCGGTGGTGGCGGGTGTGGTGGTGGGAGGGGAGGCTCAGTCAGATCAAGTCGAGAGTAATTGCTACAAAGGCAGCGTTTCTCCTTCGAGGCGTTTGGGCGAGGTGAAACTAAGTGTGAATGGAATTAGCGGAGGGCCGTATATAGGACCTCTGAAGTTTCGAGACGTTATGGTAATAGAGAGAGAACCGACGTGAAACGTTTTCAGGGATATTCCTCATTCGAACGGAGGCAGGGGAAACACGGAGGAGGAGGGGGAGGAGGCAGGCAGGCAGGCAGGGTAAAAAAGGGGATGGAACAAAAAAACATAAAGAAATGGCTTCATTAGAAGTAGAAACATTTACAGTGACATTTAGTGAAGCGGGGAAGATGTATGAATAAATATGCATAATGTTGCCGGGAAGCATGGAGAGCTTCTCAGGGGCAGAAGAAGGGTGAGAGTGATGGCTTCTGAATTAATGATGAGGGAGCCTACTGTCTGTCTCTGGGTGTGCATGTGGGCCTGCATGAGTGTCTGCACATGTGACAGCATTTAACTGCAAATGGATGGGTGTGTGTGTTTGCGCGTGAATTTAGGATGGGCGCACACACACACACACACACACACACACATCCAACTCATTCTTGCAGCACCCCAATTTCACATCATCACGGATGGAAATTACCCAATCTTCGATACCTAATCAAGCGATCATTTTTTGGAGACACACAGATTTGAGATTGTCTCTGATGCTTAATTACATTTCTGGAAAGCCAGCGAGCAAACCGCCTGGCAAATTCCAATTTTTGGTGCAGACAGACATATATATATATATATATATTTTTAATTTTTTTTTGTGCGGGGGAGTTAATGTGCTATTCTCCACATTTTTTTGAATACACAATTTGATGAATATTTTGCTGCTCATCATCAAACGCAGAGGGAGAAGCCCCGGAGATCAGGGCAATGAAGGGGGTGGGTGGGTGGGGGGAGTGTAGAGCGGGTAGGGAACTGTCAGGGAGAATGCTATGTAGGTCAATGAAGAATTGCACTGGGATATTGCCTCCTCAGCTCACAGTCTGGGAAGCTGATTTGATTTCTGGTGAATCCATCCGACTTGAATTATGAGAGATTACCCTCCCTAAAATCACCTTGGTGACTGCCCTAGAAACCCTCTGCTCTCAGGGGGGTCTGTACATAGAGATCTATACAGCATATTGGCTAATATCTATACATACTTACAGTCTGTCCAGTTTCTTCAAAGAAACCTTAGCTGTACACTTTCAATACTGTGAAGGCGTGTCCTTCAGATATAAGCTCTGGCATGTAGTGGGGAGGGGAGCTATCCGTCACTGCATTTATCCAGACTTTTAGGGCTGACATGACATACAGTAGGCTCTCACCCAGTGTATATTAAATAGCAAATCACTGTAAGAACGACCATACAGGGACACTGATAACATCAGCGCATGTTCAATGACAAAGTTCATAACATAAACGTGTTCCTCATACGCCAAATGCACGGACTGTACTGTAACTGTATGCCGAAGGTTAGGGAAAGATTGTCGTTACTGATAAGACAAATAGCAACAAAAAATGTGACCTGCAAGGATGCACATGGCTTGCACCCATCTTGCGGTCAGTGTGAATTGTTGCCTTCAATAAAACAGAAGCATATCTGCTCCGTGAGATGGGACAGATGTCAGAAAGGTTAGGAGTCTGATGCACTCAAGAAGCAAACATTTAAGCTGTAATCATTACATTTGAAAAAACAATGAAAAACCAACAAACTGCAGGCCCACACACATACTGGAGCAATGTAAAAGTTATGATAAAGGCACATTATTAGTTACTGGATGAGTTTATGCAACATTAACATGGAGACCTACAAATTTTATAATCACTGACCTTCCTCAAGGTGCAAAGCTAAAGAAGAGAGACTGGATAATTTGGACAGGTGGATGAAGGTCATTCAACATGTTCTTTGCAAAAACAACAAAAAACTAAACGCCAGAAACATATAATTTAAGCAAACGCATTATTAGCCCTTATAATATATCCATGAATTATCCTTCTCTTTTGATCCCTGATGAACGCCGGGCAAGGTTGGAACAGAGTGTTCTTTTTCTTCAGAATCATCAACCAAACAAGCCATGAACCTAAAAAAGGCTTTTTAAAATCATAGTGTGACTTTCCCATTGCTCCTGCTCAGAAGTCACAAAACACCAATGCCATTAAGCTGCACATTCTTAACCTTCAGAAGTTGTCAGGGTGGCGGTGGTGGACTGATTTAACCAACCATCCCCTTTTTAAAGCAGGTGAGGTGTTGACCCCACACTTACAGGAGTGGCCCCAACAGCATTTGAGTTTTGCACTGCTTCTCAGGGGACCAGCCTCCATTAAAACTGATGATGTATTGTAGTGGTGGTAGTTTGACTTCAGTTGCATGACAGACTTTTTCCCTCAGTAAGATAAAACGTCTTGCTAGGTGAAACAGAGCCCCTCCCTGCCTCCTGTGCTTTGTTAGTTTGTTAGTAACTGCCACAACAGGTGGTAAGCCTAGCTGTCCCTCCGGCCCTCCAACTTCATGAGGAGGAGGGGGGGGGTTAAAGACACACACACAACAGGGTTAGAAAAGGAGCCTGAAGCAGCAGCACAGTGAGTACAAAGCCCAGTGTCCTGGCAATTAAGAAGAGGAAATCCCAACAATGGCGGCCCTGCCTCTGATGGTAAAGATTATCTGAAACAGTGAGACGAGCTACTGTGGAAGATGAGATGCTGGGCTTTGTAAATGAGTGAGTGTGTGTGTGTGTTGCTGAGGGGATGGGAGGTACCTCATGGGCCCCACTACTCTTATCCAGTATGTCTCCTGTCACTCCGATCATTATTCATTTTTCATGTGGATTTTGGACACATTTGTCTCTTTTAATGTCTTTGTCACAAGGTCTGACTGTTGTAGTGCAGCTGCCAACTAAACGGTCATGTGACGGGACCGGTGATTAAGACTGACATGATGTGACTAAAGAGGACACTGATCCTGATCTAACTTTGCCAGGAAGTTGTAGTTGCACTAGGAAACACACGCATCACAAGACTGCATGCTCGCCAGAAAAGCGAAGATGGTCACGAGCAGAGAGAAGTTTCTGATACGCGTAGAATTACCCTACTTCTTCTAAATGACTCGTCAGGCCTTTTCCCCATCGGAAAGAAGAACAATTGAGGGGCCTTCAGACATCAAATGTATTATTGTTCGACAGGCGCATTGTGTTGCCTTGTGAGTATACTTCTCTATCAAAGTCAGGCAAAGCCCTCTTAATCTAACACAAAATTAAAATGCCACAAGAATGCAAATGACTTAAGGAGCCACTCATCAACTGGGCTGAAATTTCTCGAGCAGCAGACTGATGCGCATTTCACAACACATGCTGCTCGGGATATGTCATCGTCCCCAGGCTGTGAACGGACACAACTTCTTCAAATTATTTTTTCAAATGAATCTGGCTTTCACCCTAAAAAAAGGTAATAGGCTCCCCAGTCTCCTCAGCCCGGCTTAATAAGGTGTAGCAGTGAAAAATACATTGTTCAGTTATAGATAACATTCGTGATAATAATATTTAACAAATTGAGAGCTGCGGGCAATATTTTCATCTTTAAAGTAACTAGTATGTTCTCCTGTTGCTTCAGTGGGTCTTCCCAATATGCAGTGGTATTGTAGTGGTACATTTACATAAAAGTACCAATGTAGCAACTGAAAAAATACTTAAATGCAGTGTTTCATTTTGTCCTCACTCTTAGCCTAAGCGGACCAATCACGGCTCTTGCTATATCCATGTTGCATCACTGTATTGTTCCATCATTGAGGAGGTGCATGGCTACTATACTGTAGTGATGGAGCATTAACACCTCACAATATCTAAAAAAAAAAGTACAACTGACAAGGAGACACCTTCAGTCAGAGGAGGGAAAAACTCTCAGGATAGCTGAAATTAGTTGGAGTTTAACTTTGAACACAGATTTCTTGTGCAATTCAGGTACATCTACTTTTTGTTTAACATCCAAAAAAAACATGTGGTTTGTCGAGCTCTGTACTTTCCTGAACTGTACCTACAGTCAATGTCTGCAGTACTTTCAAGTTTCACTTCTTCTTTCCTGCAAGCTCACGGCTGAACCCTGAAGTCCTCCCCGTCAATATCTGGAGTTGTTATCCTGACTGCCAAGTGCTGCCGTCGCTGCAGGAACAAACTAACTCCATTTCACCATGTCAGAGTGCAGCCCTAGGAGAAACCAGCCTGTCCGCTGAGACAAATAGAGACAGTCAGCGGGAGAAAGAGAGCGCGATGCAGCAGGACAGAGACTGAGAGGGAGGAGAGACCGGTCTCGACAAATAGAGGCAGGGATGGAATTATGTGGAATCAGAAACAGTGGTAGGGACAGTGGGTGAGAAATGTATGTACATCAGGAGCAAGGAAGGGAATTGGATGAAGGGGAGGATGGAGAGAAAAACTTGGGAGGGCGGGGGAAGGAAGAAGTGGAGATATTCAGATTGAATGCATACAGAAAGAGAGGGAGAATGAAATGGAGTTTGACAGGGAAAGAAAAAAACGTAATTGGATTGAAACAGAGACAAACAGAGGATAGGGCTGGTGTATATATATATATATATATATATACACACACACACACAAAGTTAATGTGTGTGTAGGCATGAGAGAAAGTTGGACAGAGAAAGAGAGAGAACAGACAGGAGTAGACAGTCAGACAGTGGCTTTTTAAACAGAGAGGGCTGTTATCAAAAAGAAAACCAACCTGGTCCCCAGTGGACATCAGCGGTCTGAGTACTGAGCCTGGAGAAGCCCATGTTTGTTGGTACAGGCCTAAAACACATGGCGCTCTGGTTTCTAAGTACTTCTTCTGACACAATTCTCAAGACACCAAGAGGCTGCCCAGTGTGGGTTAAATACACAACTACGCTACCAGGAACACACTTGAATAGATGACAGTGTCTAGTATAACATTTACCACTAATCATTTTTTGAGATAGAAAGATACAGAGATACGGAGACACAATAAACAGAACAGAAGTGCACAAAGTCACTATGCTCCATTTCAATTTGCTATTAAGACTCAGGCCCATGAATTGGATCGCAGACAATAAGCGACAGCTCACCACAGTTCCTCCAGTCATATTTTATGGTTAATTATAAAGTGTTTGATGAGAGTGGCTGTTTTTAAAAGGCCAAACGGATTGGACGGCTGCGACGCAGCGTTGCAGTGTTCACAGACTAGACATATGGCGGGGTGTAATCGCCACGAGGTTTCGGCAAACGCTTTGAAGACGGGGGCCTGGCATGAGAACACAGCGACACAGACAACACGAGACACTTGTTCCTCACACATTGCATCCTTGTTAGCTGCGACTTTAATTTGCGATTGGACACAATCATTATAGGCTTCGTTGATTTTTCAAATGCCCCCCCTTCAGCTTCTCTGATATGAATCAATTGCCAGACTACAAGCTACTACACTGCATTGGCCAGTGGTGGAGCTAGATTTTTATCCTCGGGCTGGCCAGGGGGTGGCCAAGGCTATTTCAGAGGGTCCATAGACTATGACAATGAATTTGTTTCTTGAACAATCAATTGCAATCAGAGTCTCAAATGTTGAAAAGTACATACTAAGCACACAGGAGATAGAATGCAGTTTGTTAACATACTTGTCAGAAGCAGAAGCCTCTCTGTGTCCTCCTTCAATAGATTGTATAGTGTAATCAAAAATAAAAATGTAACCAGAATTTAAAAAAAAACACCACACATCAGTAACCAACACTTCAAAATATGCAAAAACTTAAAATTCATCAAGTGATCATGTGACTGCTTCTGTAGATGCTCTGACCTGGTGGTGATGCGCTGTGTTGTGCCTCACGTTCTCTCTCCTGACTCGTCCCAGGATGGGAGCTGCCAGGACTGCTGATGTCTGTCTGTCTTATCTTTAACAAGAAGTCATATATCTTGTCCCTCTGTCTTTTCATTCTCAAATCACCCTATGAGAAAAATAAGACAGTCTTGTTATTCCTAGCATCACTTACAAAATGTCAGGGCAAATAGACCACTGTAGATGTAAGTTTAATATTCAAACTTTTTAGCTAACTGACAGGCTAGCAACCATCTTCACGTTACAATTAATTTAAGCCAACAGAGCATGAAACAGCTAGTTGGCTGATTGTATGCCAATTTCACTCCTCTAAAATCATTGGAGAAACACGCCAATATAAATAGAAACCCAAATTAAATGTAGACATTAATGTGGAGCGGCTGTTGGAAGCTGACACTGGTCATCTGTAGAAGCCATGAGATGTAACGTTAACGTTAGCTTGATACCCGTGGCTTGTAGCAAAACAATCTCCTATCTGAACACAAAAGTGGTTCTAAACAATGACTCATTAGGACACCACCGTCAAACTTACTTTAGAATGAGGATTTCACTGTGCATGAAGGCTGTTTATCCCTGTACAGGAGGGACTAAGCAGTCAACAGGCGTCACTAATTTCAAGATGCAACCGACTCCTTTCGACAAGACGTGCGCTGCCGTGATATGTCAATCATCTGGGGTGGCACCTGGGGGTCCAATCAGATTTCAGGGGGGTCCAGCGCTACCCCGGCCTCCCCTCTGGCTCCGCCTCTGGCATCGGCTCAGATGGTGGTTCATTGGCACCCCTGTTTCTGCTCGACAAACAGTCATAGCAGTCAGACTGAGACTGACTGTTGTTGACCTTTTCTGACCCCATTTGTTTACCTGCAAGCATCTGATGCAGCGATACTCCTCCGTCTGTTTTATCAGTCCTGGTCCCACCTTCGCATCCTCACAATGGACCCTCAAGGCAAACCACACACAAACGCACATGCACGCCCAGCATGACACATACGTACTGAGGTTATCTTGCCTCGACATGCCGGCGGTAATCAGTGTCACATCACATTGCGCGCAGCATATCCAACAACTCTCCAAATGAGGACTTTAAAATGAAGTGTTCTTCTCCGCTATACGGTCTCTTGCCCGCTCCCTCCCCCTGTCTTCCCATTACGGCATCCCTATCATTCCGTCAAGTCAAGGAAGTGCGCCTAAGCAGACACTTAATTTGTCTTGCTTTGTCATTAGCTCGGCAGCCGCAGAGCAACCCACAAATACATGCCCCCGTATCGATTTAACGTCGGCCGCTGCGTGGCATTGATGCATGAATTGGCTGCCCTTATTTTGGTGTGAGAAAAACTGACAGGACATCGCATTGTAATGTGCATCACACACTGATACAATGGGCAGCCCTGATGGCATCTGATATACTGTTCCCTCACTGCTTCGAAAAGACAACACATAACAGGCGGCCTGCTGTCACTGATGATGAACTGATGAGTCCTGCCTGAATACACAAAGGGGAGGAAACCCTGTCTGTCCACTGCTCCATCTTCTTGTTCAACACTTTTCCGGACTGTCCTGAACATCACACGATTTCAACGCGAGCTTCATTTCCATGTGTGCAGGAGCTTTTGATTGTGCCACATGCTCTTCAACAGGTGGAGCTGCACAGTTTTCTTCTCCATGTTGGCAAAAAATTTGAGATTTACAATTTCATGACAACTGAACTCCATCTGCTGTGTGAACCAAAGCACCAGAATAGATTTTGTGGAGAAACTGTTTTGTCAGTGGCTGTTTGTGAGATCAAAAATGCACCTTGAAATCTTAAATAGTCAGTTTCCAGTTTATAAAATGGAAGACAGTAGATGATTATGGAATCCAAGGATGGCACAATTTAAAAGCGTGAATGATACTTGAGGGTTGAGGGTTTTTTAAAAAAATGAAACATGTTTTACATAAATTGTTTGGACTTTACTCCAAGATCACAAGGACATTTTTTAGCAGCTCATCATGAAATGAAGTATTACTTACTAATATAGATAAAAGACAAGAAAATAAGTGAAATAAGTGCATAGTACTGACGTGATGATTTTGTGGGAAGGGGGCTTTAGGAATGCTTGTGCTTCTCCCCTGAAAATGCCTTAAAAGTTTTAATCGCAAAAAGTGAATTTGAAGGAAGAAAGTTTTAGTAAATGAAAAGTGGTAATAGCAGGGTCAATTTGTTTCATAAACATGTATGACTGTATTTTATTTATCTGTACTTTTTGATTAGTTGCTCACAACGCACATTGGAGAACTGTACTCCCACTTTATCAAATATGAGCAGATGAGCCTTGTCAACGTGGATCGATCTGTCGCTCCACTGGGCGGGATGCAGACACAATGAGTGACTGCTTTGTTGTGAAGCAAAAAAAACGAAAAAACCCAGGGAGAAGCGAGAAGACATTTAAAAAAAATTGATTGGATGTGACTCTTAGCCACTATTAAGTATTAAGCTGAGTAAATTTATCATTCGTCATAGCATCCATCCTTCAAGTTTGCTAATGTTCTTGCTGTCTGACTCGTGCTGCTGTAATAATGAACCAATCAGGCAGTGAGCCAGTGTAGTTTATGCCACTGCAGCTACTTCAGCTGTCTGGATTTCGGCCCCGTCAGCGCTGGTACGAAGATTTTACAGCACGCGGGGCGGATGAATGTGCTCGCTCATGTCGAGCCATTCATCTGAAAGACAAATCTTATTCATGTTGTGCGTAAGACGCTGCCTTGTGTTTGTAAATGTTCCATGGAGATTCTGACTGACTGGATGACAATGCTGTTCATAACTTTGTACACAGCAGCACAGCTGATACATGGCTCTTGATACAGAATGAACGTGAGGCATAAATACACAATCATTTCTCAACACACTGGATTAATGTTGCACTGGGGATTTGATCACTCCCTATAAAAAAACTCCAGAACCTCTTCTCACAAGAAGAATTCACATCACAGTCCACAACATTATTGGCATTATTATTATTGTTGTTGCTACATGTACTTATTTACTTGTTTAGGGTAAAAAAAAAAATACAGTAGTATCTGCTGGCATGACTCTTATGGTCCTTCTTAGTTCCAAGAGCCACAATTATCTTCCTCTGCTGACATTTTTGGTTCTGAAAAATGCAGGATCATGAACAACTAGCAATAGTTTGGTGAAGGCTCCTTCCTGTTTCAAAGCAAAGCCTCCATAGACACACCCAGAAAAGGGATAGGAAAGGATTTTCCCACAACTAGTGGAAAAAACTTGACTGGTCTGCAGAGAGTCCTGACCTCAACCACAACCAGCAACTTTGACATAAACAGGAATGCCAAATGTGAGTCAGGCCTTATCACCAACATCAGGGACCAACATCAGTTATAATATTGCAGCTGAATGGAAGCAAACCAGATGACGGGAGGTTAATATAGCAACGGATAAATGGGGTTCCAACAGGGCTGGAAAAAGATGTACCACAATTACTGGGTGAAGCTCTCAGGTGTCCAAGTACTCTCGTTTCATATACCTTTGGCGAAGACTATCCTACCGACAAAAAGCAGCATCTTTTCAGCAAGTGCAACTAACATATGTCTTCATTCAAGTGACAAAGCCCCTTTAGCTGCCATTGTAATCATGATACAAGCAAAAAAGGAAGTACTTTAGCAGTTTAGGGAGGATAGGAAAGAGGCTGGGGTCGAGGGATAAACAGTTTGTCTTTAACATGGGAGATGCTACTTGGTTCCTATTTCCAACCATGAGGGGACTACCTCAACCAAGTGCTTTGTATTGTAACCATAATGATGAACTTCCCCTAATCACTGATGTATGTAAAGAAGGAAATGGCGATTTACCCATTAGTTCACTGTAACTGCTTCTCACTTTCCTTGTCAAACTTCCCACATACTTTCTATAACAAGGCGTGATGTTTACTTTGTGTCAGCAGGTGTTTTCTGCCTCCTTGCATGTCTTCGTCACACTCAGTTTCCAGGCAGCTGAAGGGCACGGCGATGAGAACAGCAGAGCATAATGCAGGGCTGACATAGCTTCTGCAGAACACTTAATGAAGACAGGCAGGAAAACAAAGATGTGAGGAAGAAAAACAAACAGAAGAAGAAGGAGTCGGCGATGGTTAGGTCAAACGAACGAGCAAGAAGTGGAAGAGGAGCACAGCAGCTCACAGATGGCTTCCAGGTCCCTCACAAATTCTAGCAAGACCAAAGCCTGGCCTTGATATATGTGGTAATAAAGTTATTAGAGGACTCGTAGGCGATTTGCTTTGGGGGGGTGATTCAACAAAATGACCTCACTTAGATATGATGCTGCTTTTGAAATGGCTCTGACAGTCTGCAGCACTGAAGCCGCAACTCTCCCAGAGCTCCTCTGATACCAGTACACAGGGAATGTTTCACTTGGCTCTGTTACACAATGAAATGCTCGGAATTTATATGGGGTTTTCAGCGTGGGCGAGGGTTTCTCTTGGGTGAGCAGAGTCTGAAGCTCGGCTGAGAGCATCAGCTGGGTTTGGATGGCTCAGCACGGAAACTGGATGATCCAACAAGAAGTCGGTGGAAACTTTGCACACGCTTGGATCTTTTATTGCTTGTTTAACATGGGATTCAAAAGTCTTCATCCCTGCTACTCACATTTAGACCGGTCACAAGATTTCATGGTTGAGGTACCCTCAAAAGGTAAAGTTTATTGTGAACAAGAAATGGATAATTCTTAAAAGACTTTAAATATAAACACTTTTGCCCCCCCTTTCCTAGAGGGTAGGGAAGTGACCAAATAAGGAGAATAAATGTTGTGAAAGCTAAAGGGAACAGTGTGGCCGGAGGTTCACCTTCCTCAGAACGCAGTATCACCAGATGATAGGCATATTCAGCTATTTGCCAAGGAAACCCTCTATCCAAACATGAAAACACAGCTCTCCTGTTTCACCAAACACTGCAGACGAGAGGGGAGAAGCAGACTTAAATAAATAAAAAAAAGTTTTTCTCTCATTTGAAGTTCAAAAAGTATGACTTTGCACTGCTCCATGGTGGCAACTCTAGATACTGCTATGGACTATTATAAGATCAACAAAGCCTGTCATTGGCACTGTTTGTTTTCACAGAGAAGAGACCAATAACTAGCTGTATGTTGGTGTATGTGCATTCTTCTCCATAAATTAGCAGGAATGGCTCACAGCTTCAAAGACAAACATCAAGCTGACAAAACAATCTCACGACGAGGTTCATGTAGTGGCTCTTCTGGAGCTTCATGCCCGTGGAACATCTGTAGTTTTTCTCCATCTGCTGATCGTCGTGTGAAGCGATCGAAAGCTCCAGATAAGTGGCTACTGAGTGCATCTAGTGGTGAGATAATTCTCTTATTACTTTCCCGGGGCTTACTTTTAATTTTCAACAAACTATCCAGTGCACCAATTGGGAAATTAAACCTCTGTTTGTTTTTAACAAAGTTTAACAATGATGAGCACGCTTGCAACATAACATATACTGTGTGTCAGCGTGTGAGTGTAAAAACAGACAATTGGTCATATCTGACCAATTTTCACTTTACTCTCCCCACAAAAGTTCTCTTTGCAATACTATAATAGCATTATTAGTGCTTTGTCCATTATACAACACAGAGGAGAAGAAAAGAAACTATTCAGCTGTTCCTCCTCTCCCAAGCTTCATGTCTTGTCTCTCTATCTCTAAATAATCCAACCACCTAACAAACCATTCATGCAATCAATTCACACACGTCACAATCATCAAAATATCCAGAACATTAATTATTCATAAGAGCAGCATTCAACGATGTAACAGGAGGGCGCAAAAGAAGTAGTTAAGCCTGATCAAACACATTCTGTCAATATTACCCATGAAATCAAACTCCAGGGTGTTCTCTTTCTACTGACTAAATTCACAGCAACAAAAAAGTTGCAAAAGTAGCTGCTACAGCAGAAAATGAATCAGGTTCATGTTAACACAAGCATAAACTATGCCTGACATCACAGATGTGAAGGGCTTGTTTGCTTTTTCCCTAAAAACAATCCTCATTACCGACGGAGCTTCTGTGATAGTAACATTGTCACAGCCCCTCTCTTTCGTGTGTGTGACCTGTTTTTCCTCTGGTGTTTTCCTGAGAATACAGTTTGGAACGTCACAACCCCTTGATGCAAACCTCTGGAAGCATGGCCAACCAGCCGACCATACTCCCGGCCACACTTCCAGAGCTTGACGATCCAATCCGTTCGAGGGATCTTTAGCCACTAAAACATATTTAGAGCATGCAAATCAGTTAAATTATAATACAAATACACTAGAACAGTTTCTCGCTTTATCAGTGCTGCTTTTTACAGTTTACACTGACAACAGTCATGTGTTGACATATTTACATTGCATGGAACTCCACTTGTTGGAGCACGAGGCTCATGTTTCAGGATCTGTGGAAGGACAGCAGGCAAATGTGTAGTATTCTTCAGCACACAAACAGACGGCCACAGATTCTCACATGCTCGCTTTGAAACTATTTCTGAATGACACTGTTCGCGCTGTTGACACATTCTGCACATCCCCAGAGTCCCTGTTTATGATGGAGGATAGATGTGCAGTGTTTGCGGGTGTGTTTGTGTTGAGTGCGCATCAGAAGAGAGCTGCTGGAGCTTTTGTCTGAGTTAATTACTAAAACAGCATCAAACAACGGAACAGAAAAGCTCTCCATGGATAGCCTCAGCTAGCTGGACAGTTTGTCACAGCTTCAAAACCACCTCCCACTGCTTTGATAAGATGTGTGCATTTGTGCCTGTTTGTGCAAGTATGTGCATGTTTGTCTGTTGGATAGCAGAAGAGTCTGCTTGTCTGTGTTTGCCTGGTGTGAGTTTGTGTGTCTGTGTGCTGTCATGCTGGGTGTCCCACAACAATTTTGTCAGCGAGCAGATAAAGAAAAGCGTCTGTGTGTGTCCAAACATTTTAGCTGCGCACAGTCCGGCGTGGACACACACTGGTTTCTATAGCAGCAGCAGAGGAGGAGCGCTGTGCAAAGAAGAGCCCCGAGGCCTTCACACTATGACTTGACTTTGCTGAAGGTTCAGTGACAACTCATCTTCCAAATCAGGGCAATCAGGTCACATAAAAAGTCATTTTAGCCAAATCACAAAAGATATATTCTCTGCTCCATCACTAACTCAACTACAATTTTATGGAAGTGAAAAAACAGACCCTTCTGTAATCAGTTTTCACTGGAACTTCTTTTAGAGGTCAATTTGTAGTCTGTGGACAACTGTGAGCTAATGAAGTAATGATGATAGGCCTCAAGCAAAAAGGTTGTTGAATTCTTAACCTTAAACCTCTTTTATTTTTTACCATATGCGGGTTTGCTTGTCTTCAAAAAACACTTTTAACTCCACATGATATTTAATTATCGCCATGATCAATGCTTCAAATATTTATGCAAGGCAAGCTGTGCCATCTACAGTGCGAGTGACGAGAAGGCCTACAATCAGCCTTAGACTTAAACAAAACAGATTTCATAGTGTCAGTGTGTGTTTGTGTGAACAGTGGGATTAGGTGACTCAGAAATGAGACATGACCACAGATGTCAGTGCTGTGTCATCTCAGAGCCATGACCTGACATTAAAAGATGATCTGATATGCTGTTGAATGCCTAAAAACAAACTTGCTAATAAAAATCTGTTTGGGAAGTGATGTTGCACAGTTGGTGCAAAGGAAGTTGCACTATTGCGACAACTGTGGTAGTGTCAGCATTTTCCTACCAAGTATGGGAAGTTGAAGTTGTCATGCTGAATTACAAATATATTAATATCACTGATATACTGCACAGAATATCAATCTTTTGTTATTTAGCATTGCACGTATATCATGGACTCACAATGGACAATTAAAAAAGGGATCGAAATCGATGCATCAGAACAATTCTTCTCCCTGGTGAAAACCTAATGCTACAAATGCTCACAATGAACCTTGACAGATTTGAATATGTTGGACTAATGATGGCTGATATACACACTTTATATGCAAAGAGATATAACCACAGTTTGATGTGTAAAATTGGTCCACTCTACATTTTCTTTTTTCACTGAGTTCAGTCTTGGTCACTGGCAACTGAAAAGCTTAAATACCACAAGGGTATGAGGTAAAAATCATGTTTTGTGCAATACTTTGCACCAAATGTTGCACTGCAGTAGGCTACATGGAAATACTGCCAAATACTCATGCATCACAACATGACAGAAAGCTCTAACAATAGTCTTACACATGCTGAAAGTGAAGGTATTTGAGCTTTTAGCAAATTCTCTATCTCTGCATGTGGATGTTTTGAGTGCTAAAGATTAACAGCTATCAGTTTGGGAATACTATTCTTCTCCGACTATTGTTGGATATTTCCAACCCTCTTCAGGTAGAATCATATCTTCAGTTCCCTTTATTAAAATCCCCATTTAAATATCTTTATATTTTCCTATTGGAGTCACGTCTCGGGCCCAGTGAATGACACAATAGCTTGATATCTCATTCAATTGAAATGCCATGGAGCAATAACGATTTGCTACAGCAAACAGCTTGCAAATAAAGCTTGTCTCCCTGAGCAGTAATAAAAAGCCTCATGTGGAAGAGGTTATATTGGGACTGTGAGAAATCAAATAGATAGGATCTGGAGTGCTCGATTGCACTCAGAGCTCGGTAAAGAGAGTTGGGCTGCCTGGTGGGGCAGGGCAAACACTGGAACCTTGCACTCAGTGTTGGGGGAGTTGAGCAACATGCTGAAGAAGTCAGCAGGTCACAAACACACGTGCCTACTACCTGTCTGAGTTCACATATTTGGCCTCATTGACTCGGGTTACTGTGAACTTTTTGCCAGAACCTCATTTCTTCATCATCATTAGAACCCTGGCCTCAAACTCTTTTGACTTCAGAATGTCCCTGCCAGTTAAACTCCACGAATGAAAGAAAGTTTTTCTTGAAAGAAAAGAAAGAAAAAAAGAAAAGAAACTTCCAAAACTTAAAAAAAAAAAAAGAAAATCATTCTTGAGATTTAATGCTAATGTGTTCTTGTTTGCCAAGATCATTTTGGAGCTTTCTCCGCACTACACAATGCATTGTGACAGTAGTGTCCATTGACAGCACACTCAGAAGAAGGTCAAATTTAGTCTGCAGTCTTTGAGTGTGATTCGTGTTGTCTCTTTCCTTAGTAAACACACTACTCAAAATGTGCTCAGAATTTTGATGCAACAAAAAGTGCATTTTCATAATGTTAGGGGTTGGGGGACCACTTCTATGGACAGGAAGAATTATTACAGGGTCACAGTGTATGTACTGGTATGTGAGTACTGTATTATTTGAACCTGAAGTATCTTGTTTTTAATTGCTCCAAGATCAGTTCTGGGTTAGCGAAGGAATTCAGTTACCAACTGCTTCGATTTAAACAGTGGCTTCCACAAATGCACACACACGCTGTGTCATTTCCCACACAGAACAAGCATTTTGCTCACCCTGTGATTTACTTGGAAGCAGAACGCATTGCTTTACATTTTGTACACTCACACGGTTGATGAGATCCATGCTCGCAGAGGTCACCAACTACAAAAGCCTTTTATTATGTTGAGTGTTAACCTTTAACCAGGGGCAGCTTTGAGGTTTCTGCATACACAAAGGCTGACAAGGTCACACAAGCTTGCCGTCCTCTTCACATGGCCGCAGGGCCCAGACTCCACTTTTGGAGTCCACCAGTTGGAGATAACCTCACTGAACATCAGAGGTCCTGGGACTCAGGGCCGAATGAGTCACTGATTATCTGTGTTTACAAAGGTCGACATCATTATAGCCCTGGACACGGAGTGTCCGCAAGCTTATCTGTCACCTGGCCTCGATGACCAAACGGCCTCCTGTGTGAAGAGGCAAGAGTGGAGCTGTCAGAGGATCAGCAGATAGTAAACAAGCTGCAGCCAGAGCTGCACCTATCCCCTCTGAGTGAGATATGTAACAGAAAGAAGAGAAACATTGGTGAGAGAGGTAGAGAGGGAAGCCTCTCTCAGCCCTCAGGACATAATTATTAAACTTGCTCATTCCAACTAGTGCAACATAGTGGCGAGACTTCAACTCCAGGGTTCTGCTAAATCTTCTGATTAGCCAGCCAGAGATTGTGGTGGAGCACTCCCCTCATCTTTCCCAACCATGTGCCTTGTAGCAGAACATGTACATTAAATGTTTTTAGGGGGAAAAGGACACAGTGCATAGAATTAATATCTCCTTGTAAAAATCTACCAACCGTAAGTAAATAAAGTCTGCTTTCTAAAACCTCTTACGAAGCATTTTCTTGTCAACACTGGAGCCCTTAACCCTGTCTGCTAAATGCTATTATCATGATTAGGTTGCATGTTTTTGTGCATGTGTGTAGTCTCCTGTTGTGAGGACCTAAATCTGTTCACACAGTCACAGTTTTGTGGACTTCCTCATGGGGACACGAAGATCCCATAATATATAACTATGACATGTAACTAACATGTCATAATGTCGTAATACAACTAGACATGTTTTAAGGTTAAGTTAAGGTTAGGCAAGTAGGCGGTAAGTAAGTCATGGAGATGACTCTCGCTTCTCGCTCGCTCGCTCGCTCTCTGCAGTGGAAGAGTGATTGTCTATGATGCCAGCTCTTCAGTACGCAAAACTCATTTCCAGCATAATTATGCACAAGTAGCGGCTACATAGCCACATAATTTTTGTCCCAGAATTTCACTGTCTCAGCTCCACACACACACACACACACACACACACACACACACACACACACACACACACACAGGAGACAAACCATATCAATCAAGCACGGAGGAACAATGAGGCATCCGTGGGGCGATTGTAATCTTAGACGCGTATCATCACTCTGTACACCTCTTCTATCTCCTGGAAGAGGAAGACAAAATGATCGCCCGCCTCAAACAGGAAGACAGACAGTAACCACTCTTGCAGTGCCAGACACTCTGTCACGTATGTACATCGGCTGAAACAGGCTTGCAATCCCAGGGGCTGCCGTTGGGTGAAATAACCAAAATGCATAAATGGGTAAGTGTGTAAACAGAAGGAAGAGGGAAAAATAAATGTAAGCCATACCACTTAAGCACTTCTCCTGTGGGGGAGCCGGTAAGTTTTATGGTAATACCAGTGATCTTTTTTTTCTTTTAACCTTAATTCAGATAGAGAAACAGAGCAAATGTGCTTGTTCAACAAAACAACAAATCTCCTACTGTTGTGGAGTACATGCAGAAAGTTGCAGATTTGGGGATTGCCTGGCTAAGGGCACCTTTGAGGCTTTTTTCTTACTGTCAACAGATCCCATAAAAAGACCAAAACCAACATTTTGTATGTCAAATTGAGATCACTATGGTGTCCCCTCAGGACAAAGTACATATACAAGTGAAATCACAAACAACACATTAAGGTAAATAAACAGTAAATCCAATGTAATGGTAAATGTAGTTTACTGCTGACTCTGCTGTCCCTAGTGATTTGAGGTTATAATTCATTTTGGAAGATTCTGGAAAACATATTCTCAGAGTTGAAATAATGCTTCCTGCTTCCAGTATCGTCTGACGGTAAAGCCGAAACGTAAAATAAATACTTGTTTTATTAGACAGTTTAACAACAGCACTGCCAGTGTGGATTTAGCTGTTCTGCTGTTCAGATATATCACCATGTTTCAATAGAAATAAATATATATCAACAAAAATGAACAAAGCCAGTGTGGTCTATATTCAAGTTTGGTTGGTTTTCTAAATATGTTTCACAGATTGGATAACAGGTGTATTTTCTATGACACTCGCTATGAATTAGACATCCCCCACCACCTTGAAATTCTGCATCTAGCTGTTTTCCCAAATTGAGCCCATCACTCTCCCTAGTGTCCTGGAGCACTTCTGGTGTAGCATTCCTTTTTGCATGCATTTTCACATTCATTACATTTCTGGGTTTGTAGAACTTGTCCCCTGATGTTTGTGTTTACACTTTTGTATATGTTTTGTCCTTAGTTGGTCATGGTGTCAGATTTTAGGTGAGTAATATTTCTTGCAGCGGCCTGGCTGAGAGACATGACGGACAGTTTTCAGGGTTTGGTCTATTCCTCAGGTTCGTGGACAATAAAGTAATAAACTAACAGTATATTTGCTTTAAATTGTTATTCATTCTCACTACTGGCAGAATATTTGGATTGACAAACAGCCTGCCACTCAAACCACCGGTGTGTCGTTGTGAGATGTTTCATTAAAGAAGGCAAAAATCAAAATGTCTCTCTCTCTCACTGTTTGTTTCCCATCATTCCCTCTCCCCTGACAGCTCGACACAGACCACAGTTTAATAAGGCCATTTCATTTCCTGGATCCCCCCCTTTGCAAAACAAACGTGTCCTTTTAATCAACACTGGCTGCCTGATTGCAATTCCACCGCAAAGCATCGCCTCCTTTATTTGCATCATGCTTGGAACTGTCATCGTGACCTTGCCGTGCCCCGTCTCCAGGATTCACCCTTCATTGGCCCAATAAGCCCACCCACTCGTGTGATATCATTCCAGGGGAGTGCTGGGATACTGATGTTGGATGCGTGTGATGCTCACTCCCACAGCTCCAGCATAAGTAATGCATTTGATAGGAGGAGGAGAAGAAGAGGCTAAATATCTTCTCGGTTTGGACCCTCACACACACACGAGGGGAAGCGAGACGAGTGTGAATCTCTGAGGCACTCGCAAATGGCTTTCAAACAGCATAACATTTGCGTGTGTAATTCAACACGCAATAGCGAGAGGGATGGGATCTGATGGCCCGGTTCCCCGTGATGTGTTGATGCCACTTGCACACGACCCCCTGCTGCTCTCCCCAGCATTCTGCATTCACCGTTCACTTCGCTGCTTCATGCCTCACATCCTTTCTCTCCTGTACTTCTTGTCCACTGTCTTTACAATTCCCCCTTTTCTGTATAAACTCCCTTTTCTTACTCTCATGTGCTCTTTATTCTGATATTTCAAGAAAACGATCCTCTCTTCACTGATTCCCTGACTGGTTGAGGAGATAATGTGGATGGGAAGCAGAGACACACAGGCCTCTCGCTGTCTTTCTCGTCGGGTTTTTAATGCTGTCTGTCTGCTCATCTCTTCGCTCTTCCTCAGACGGGGGACTCGTGGTGATGAAGATGCTCATTTCTCTCTCCCCTGGAGGGCCAGATTGCACTGTTGTGCCATTAACCAAAAGTTGTGCTCATGCCTTGGCAGCTTATTAACATATTTCATCTGCATGCGTTACTCTCCCTTCGCCATTCAATTGCGCTTCTTATTTTTCTCGCGGTAATGTGCAACCTATAAGTTACAATAACTTATTTTGGTAATTTGAGTCAAATAATCACTGTTTCCCATTAGGAACAGAGGCAAGCTTTTTTAGCATATAATTACACTGTGGGTAAAAAAAAAAAAAGAAGACGCTAAAGCCACACTGAATTATGGAGCTATCTGTAATGTTTTGGGTTACCAAAAAGAGACAGAGGTGGCCACACACATAGACAGAGGGAAAACAAATAATTGGCATCTGTCAAGCGTGCCTCTGAAAAGATGCTGGAATCTGAGAAGAGAGAACTGCGGTGGGAGAGCCTGAAGAGGAGGCAGCAAATCCATACCAGTGTCTCAGAGTTGTTAACTGTGTACTTCAGGGACTGCACATGCATGGGTACACAGAAACATAGATGCACACCTATTCATTAAAAGGCACCTGCCCCCACTCTGCCCCTTCTCCCTGTTACTCTCTTTCACCTGCTCCTTTTGTTCAGCGCTAATGGTCCACAGCAACCTATGGTCATCCTGAGAAGCAGGAATGTTGCATAGACCTGGAGGGGCCCGACATGGATGGAGGGCGACGGGTGCTGCGGAACCAGAGTTTTTTACACACCACCACACTGGATTAAACTTTAACCCTGCTGTAACAGCTGTGAACTCTTGTGCCCTGTTCACCGATGGCATTAACATGCGATCCCAAGTGGACAGCTCTAAATACATCACTTCATACCTGGCATTAGCATGCGTCACCACACGTGTCATGAGTAACCACCTGTCATCTCACTTTCCCGCTCTACATGCAACACAAAGGTCATGTCCATTTTCAAAGACCAAATGTGATTTGTTGTTAACTGGTGGAAGGCAGCAGTGTCTGCCAGAAAGAAAGCAAAAGAAGAAACTAAAACAAAACAGGCGTGGTCCAGGGGGACCAAAATGTCAAACTGCCCAAGGAGAACCTCTATGGGTCTTCCTGAACTTTCCAAACTGTCCACACAGTAGACAATCTCACTTGATTAGAGAAAGCAAGAGTACAAATGAGCATGTGCTGTTGAGTGGACGGTCCTAATATTTGGTTAATCACTGCTAAAAGAATGTGGCCACACGCAGCCCAGAACACCTACGAAAAATCAGACATGAACTCTCACCTGGATACATCAACCTATCATGAGGCAGTGAGGATGGCACACTGTTAAACATGGCTAAGTGGGGAGCTCAGCCAAATATCTGAGGTGTTTATTTAGTCCTCACATCTTGTTTTTGTTTTTGGCTCACTTCATAAAAAAATCTTCTCCCGTAATAACTCCTAATCTAAAAATGTCATGATTTTTCTTGATAGTTTGTATAGTGCAAAAGCTAAAAAAAACCTATACTGATAAGATTTGCTTTTATTACATCCAACTGACTACGCATGTGAAAACATCAGAGATAATACATGTATTTCACTCCATTATTGGGCAACAGTGAGCTCCTCACAAGCCGTCGTCAGTGGCTCTCCACGATCAAGCTAATTATTCCTCATCATATCCAGCAGGTAGTAATTAGGCCTTTGTTACTTGCTATCATACTGTTGATACAATAGACGGCTCTCAGGCTGCAATTGTTCTCTGCAATTGTGAAGAGGTAAAGGAGATTATGCATTTTAATAGGTGAGAATTAAAATGATACGAAGCAAAAACCCAGCGAGAGGAGAGGCCGCACTCTTTGTGTTTACTGCTGATGTTTATTCATGGAAAATGCGAGTGTAATCTCATGATTCAAAGTGACTCATTCATCGAGCTCAATCAAGGGTTCTTGACTGTTACTGATGATCAAAATAGAAAACTAAATTGACTCCTGTCTCGGCTGATATGCAGCAGAGGCAAAACAAAGAGCAATAGGCTATTTAAAAGATCAAGCTATAAAAAAAAGCTGATTGCTGAGTGCGTTTTCTGCAGATGTTGTTTGGCACACAAAGGGATGAAAGAGATTCTAAGTGACAGGCAAGCTGATTTTGAAGAATACAACACTCAGAAGACTCTCAGCTGATTGCTGTTATACCCACAATCAACTACTGGCAGGGACATACACACAAACATCATTTTATTTTTGATAACTGTGTTTTTCCGCCAAATTTCATTCAAAATGTTATTATGAAGGGACAGGGGGCAAGCCTCCCCAGCGGAAGAACAACTTCATCATCTCAATGCTATGTTCAATGACAAAGACCTCTTGTGGTGGGGACACAAGAAAGGAGGGGCAGTCTGCACAATTTTCAAGCTGTTGAGGGAGCTGTTTTGTTGTTTTTTTTTAACAGAGGTTATATGTTCTAATGTGATGACATCAGGCTACCCACAAAAAATAGAGTGCAGATTTCAGAGGGGTATCAATCTTTTAATCTAAAGCTTGTTAAGGAAGTCTGTCATAAAACGCCAGTCAATTCCTTCAACTCAAGGTGTACTTCTCACAGTCCTAATGAGTAGTCATGGAGATAGTTTACTTCATGAAACTTTGCTAGTTATGAAACAATGGTTATGTGCTAGCACATGGAAATATATGGGTTCGAGATTGTAACCTTAGTCTCAATTCAAAGATGGTCTCTGGCCTCAGATGATCTTTCTCCAGCTGCTAACCGGCAACTCAGGAATGTCAATGAACACTTCTTCGCCAACTCTATGTTATGGTTTGGTGTTTGTTTTAAGTACATTTTTGAGCAGAATAAAACAGCCAACTAGAAAAATATGAATTACTTGAGAGAGCATTAGGCTCATTCACATTCTTTTGTGTCTCATTCCTGCACTGCCCAAATACAAGCTTTCTTTGGAATATCCAGCAGCACACAAGAATAATGTTGAGCCCACTAAAAAATGTAAGAAATGTCTGACCATGCAGGGGGGGAGAAGAGGAATGAGTGTCTGTCTGTGGTTATCTGGTCAGTGCCTCACAGAAGTTCACTGCATTAGTGGAGACAGTGTGAAGCCAAACGACAAAGCGTAACATTAAAACTTAAAGCAAATGCGTGTATTTGGCAAAGAATTGGAACTATTCCTTTAACAAGTAATTGTTGAAGAATATTCTTGTTAAATAATTGTCTGTCAATTGACTAATCAATCGGCTGCAAATCTATATGAAAAATAATTAAATCTAAGTCATTACCTTTTCCTTCTGGCATGCACCCAGCATACTACATCACTGCAATTTGTCACTGATCCCAACACAGTAAGCCTTATAATAAAACCTATCACCAGGTTTACATACAACAGGTAAGTTGTCTTATAATGATAATGTACATGAGTGCTGGTGTCTAGATTTTCATCAAGTAATTTGTGTGTTTAGGAAAAAAATAAGCATCAGTTCCTGCAAAGATGGAAGATTTATAAGTCAATAAGCGTAAAAACAACTCTTACTCCCAACACTGTGAGCACCTGCAATCTGTATTCAGGTTTAGCTCCTCACTTTTAATTAAGACTTCGCAGTGTTTAATAAATTCTGGCAGACGAGAACACACAAATCACATCTGATAAGGTAACAACTTGGCAGACTTGCAGAAAGAAACAAAAAAAAGAGTTGCCCTTCACTGTGTACACAATGTAATAGTCTAGCGCTCAATAAACAACCCACTGGGGAGATGGGGTGGACTCTACGTCAGTAGGATTCATGAAGTCTTTTGACCATACAAACTTCCACTTTTTGTTTGTTTCGCTCAGATTCTGTGTTAAGAGCCTTTATTAAGTACTAAGCTCAGGAAAACTCCTGCCATCTTTGCTGTGAGTATATGATTGCTTAAGTTTCTCATTGGTCATTATTTTCTTCCTTGTTTGACATTTCAAAAATGAGGGAGCCTGGGAATAGTTTTGGGAAGGAAACAGAAATAGATTTAACCTCGCCTGCTGTTTGCTGGTTTTGAACTCAACTGTTTTATTACGCCTCACATGTGGATGAATATTTTCTTCAAATAATGGCAAACTGATATAATCTCCTAAAAGAATCTTTCTCAGACAGCTCAACATGAGCCGACTTTCAACGACTTGTTGATATGTGAAATCTGTAAATCACCTTGACTGCTCCACATTACCCGTTTGGCTGAGTGTTTTCTCAATGATGCAAACACCCTCCAAACTCCAGCAACATCACATTTTTCCTCAGCCTGGAAAGCAAGGCAGCACAGCCGCTTGCCAGCGCGGTGCGTCAAGAGGCGCGTTTGTGCTCCTTCTGAAGTAACACGCTTGCCGTGAATGCTCCTCTTGAGCCCCACTCGTGCATCTCTATTGTCCTCTCCATGCCGATGCTATCAAACACAACAAATCTCCCCGTTATATTTTCTTTGGAGCTTTCATCTGTGCTTGCTTTATCTAAGAGGGGAGGACAGGGAGTGCTGTGACATTTATCGCTGTGTTGGTATGTGAGCGAGCGGGTGTGTATGTACGGTTCCCTGTCCCTTTATCTCTAAACAATAGATACACAGGGTGTTAGAGCAGCAGAAAGATGAAGATAGTAATGTGTGCTGGAATGCTGGTATCATGCTGGGCTCCCTGCTGAGCGTGGTGGTGGTGGTCGTGTGTGTGTGTGTGTGTGTGTGTGTGTGGGGGTGGGGGGTGGGGGTGGGGGGGGGTCGACATTTGTAAGTTTGCATGTGCAGGGTCAAGGCTTTAAAATGCTCATCTGAGGAGTACAGTGTGAGGCTGAAAAACACCCTGTAATGAAGCAGGGGCACAAGACTGAAGATCCTGAACAGAAAAAAATGAGAACGGTGACTCATCTGGAGCTTAGATCACCGTCACCCGCAAGGACATTCACCAGTTTATGATTAAATCCATGACAGCAAAACAGATAGGACCTCTGGAAGTGCTTAGGACTTCTCAGATAAGAGCCAATGTGGTTTGCAAAACGTGCCGTCTGGCACGGGTTGGCCCTTTGAAGACCGCAAAAGACAGCAGGCCTTCTGCTCGCAAGAAAAAGTCCTCTGCATGAGGGATGCTGTGCCTCACTGACATGCATTTATCATATTGTCTGCCTGCTCACCCTTTAAACAACTCCAGCATTTACACAGCCCAAACAACATCTGTCTTCATGTCAATCTCTCCGACGCAACCCAAAGACACACCACCGACTGCAGCAGACTGGCTGGGTTTACAATCTGGCTTCAAATTAGCTTGTTTGGAAGTTTTCATGTGGCTGGAAGACTTCTAGGCAAGCGTCTATTACGAAAGCATGGCAATGAATAACATAAGTGGTGTAGCGTGTGATCAGCTTTCAAAAGGAACCTCAGAAATATAAGTATCTTGTTTAAAATCCAAACAACCGCAAACTGAATTATTTTGCCCTTTCAACTCAGATACCATCCATCCTTATTTACAGGAGTTTCATTTAGTTTTTCATCTGCAGTTAGTTCGGTTCAGTGACACTGTGGTGGGGTAATGGATTTTATAGTAACTTCTGTCAAATCTTGAGTTGTACCTCCTTTCAAAAAGAAGTCATTTAGATGGGCAGGGATTATGGCTGCCCTGATGCATTGTCCACATTAAAGGAAATGTCAGCAAGAGAACACACAAATAACAGCTGCTCATTTTAGTTGACGTGTGTGTTAATGAAATGAAAGACAGAAAAAAAGCAAGCTTGAGCGACATGCTGCCTGTCTACATGAGGGAGGCGGTCACATTGACGGGCCTTTCTCAGAGGCGGCTAAATTGCTAATGTCCACTGAAATGTCATCAGTCAAATCAGCGCCTCATCTTCTTCTCCCAGCTGCTTCGACCGGGAGATTTCTTTCGGCCCAACATTGATTGACAGAGGAAGGATTGATGAGGGTCTCTGCAGAAGGCTGTCTGTGCTGGCGACACATCTATTCCTCTTCAAGATATTGCTCTGAACAGACAAGACAAAGTGACTAGTTGCAGGCTTGTGCGTTCCCCTGACATTCCTCTATGTCGAATCAGGCAAAGTGACAATCTGTCTAAGTGCACAATGCTTATTCTGAACATCCCTCTTTTGTTCGACACAAGCCAAGTGACTACTGGCCCATCACGTATGTGAACTGATTCTGAACAACTACAGCGTGTTGGCGCCTCAGCGTCCCAGGGGTCAAGCCTGGGCAGCAGATAACTCGCTGTTGGCGAAGGGGTGGTGAGGAGGAGGGAGAGGGGGCTGTGGAGCTGGGCCGAAGGGCTCAGTGGAGGCCCGCGTCTTGCAGGCAGGCGGATGTGATGAGTGACTGGCACCTGTTCTCGAAGCACCAGATGGCCAGGCGGGGACCAGTGCCAGTGGGGTGAGGGAACCTGTGTCACTCTGTACATCTGCAGCCTGTGTCAGGATTCTGGCAGGGCCGCGGTGTTCGGCCAGCCATCGCCACTCAGCAGCCTGCAGTCATGAGGATGAAAATTCAAGTTGGGCAAGGGATGAGTCGAAATACAGCCGAGCACCTGATGCTGTGTTGTTGTGCAGGGAATCGGTGGCAGTCATCCAAATAGGATCTGAGAATATGGATAGAGTCAGAGTGAGATTGGCTTTGGCATTGGGACAATTTACCTAGGTGAAGTAAAAGTTAGAGCTCATCAAAAAGTTCAGTTTAATTATGGACTGGGCCAGGTGAGCTGCTGTGCCAAAGAAGTTAGATTCTGAATATTCAGCACCTGGGAACATGGCTCGACTTCCATGTCTGAAGATGAAAACACGCGGCTGCTGCTGCAGCGCTGTGACACGTCATGTGACGCCCTCGTCAACAGGAAGCGTCATGCTGCACCGCCCCGACAGGATCAGCACCACACACAGAGTACCAGCGTCAAGTGACGCAGGGTGGAACATCAACTCTTGCCTCAACTGTTGGGGCTGTTCACTAAAATGACAGGGCTGACCATGTAGCTCATAGCTTGGCCCATCTACTCTATATCCCACATTTCAAATTCTAAAGGTGTCAACTGTTGACAAATGGGTCAGGGTACAAGGACACCTGTAATGATGGTGTACAGCATGGCGCAAATGTTTTGTCTACAATAGAAGAGGCAGAAGCATGTTCAACAGCAATAACAGGTATATAGAAACTTGTAACCACTGAGGACAATATACTTCAGTTTTCTTCTCATTTCATTACCATGGCAAGTGTAGTGCATCAGCATCCATGGATGTGGCATTCAGATATAATGGTGCTGTGTGGCCTACTGACCCGCACTGATCAACCTGCATTCCTCCTCAGGGATGCGTCATCCAGCAGATCCGGGCAGAACATCAATATAAAGGTGATGCTCTCTTCTATATCTCTCCAAGGACTTCTGCTGTGATAGCAGCAGCGGCATCTAGCAGTTAAACGTGGATGGAGTCAGACAAGCCTGTGAAATCTTTGTCTCTTTGTTGTGTGGCCTTTTCCACCCACCGCCGAGTCCCACGGGTGACTGGCTGGCTGAGACTAACCAGCTCAAAGACAGCTCCACTGATCAATATTTGAGCAGCTTGGTGCTACCAGAGCTCCCCGTCCATGTCGTCGGGGTCCCCGCTCCTCTTGCTGGGACAATTGCCAGGACATGCCGGGCTGTTTGAGGCCTGCTCACTGAGGTGATCTGGTTCTAGCAGCTAGAACATCCCTTGATCCATTATAGATGAACTTGGGAGTTTGTGAAGTTGTACGTGTGTAATTGAAGGAAACAAGGCGGCAAACATCGGTACACAAAGGACAGCATGTATACATTCTGAACATATGCCAAACACACACTGACTTCCCAAGCAACTGAAACAAGCAGTATCTTATTTCAGTGCATCATTACAGGGGTCTGCACAACACAACAGGTTGGCTGCTCAGGACCCACGGTACGAAGAGGTGGGTGGATGACAGATAGTGACACTTCTGTCATCACGAGCTGTAAAAATCCACAGCCATTACAGTAGAATCATGGACTTTGAAAAGAGGCGCGTTTGCAAGCCTGCGTATTCAAGGGCTCTCCACCTACGCAGATGCTCAAATTACAAATGTGATCCGGCAAAACTGTCATTGAAGCGAAGGATGGAGAGAGCCTCTGCCTTTGATCACTGCGGAGACGACCGCCGCAAATAGCCATTCCTCCATAACCAAAAGTCCGCTAGTAGAAAATGGTTTGTGACAGTTCCAAACAGTTTGACGCAACACCAGAGGCCACAAACACACATGAAAAAGAAGCACTGAAGGTTCAGCCTTCATTCAGTGTTACATGACCTAAATTTAGACTTGGAACTCTTCTTCTATTGACTTACTATGGCCCAGATTAACATTTATTTTGGTTATAATTTATACAGTACATCAGGGTCTTTTTTCATTCCATCAAATGAAGCAAAACTTTGATCAGTGTGTAATCACATGAGAGAGTGAGAGAGCGCGAGAGAGAGAGAGCATTGTGTTGTCTGATAAACACTTTGGAATAAATTATCAGTTGGATGTATGCAGAGCGAGGGTGCTGATTTATTTTGTTGCTCTCGTAATGCTCTGTTAATTAGAAGAGGGGAGGGATGTTTAATTAATGCTGGTGGGGAGGATTAAGAACAGGGGGGCAACAGCTTTCAACTTGTCAATTAGAAATGCCGAAGTAAAACAACACAAGCTGGATAACTGACAGATACACTGACAAGATGCTAACAAGGCTGCTGTTGGGTTCCCAGTCCGGTACATGTGAAATTTTGCCAAGATTCATGATTCAGATTCAATTTTCTTACAGTCTCTGCCGTGTCCATTTGTGTTTTTAAGGAGGAAGCAACACACCTCTGGGAAAAAAATAATTACATCTCCACTGTATTTCAAAATATGCCTTAAAATACCTTTTCATCCATTTCTTATTCAGCACCTGTATGCCACGACATGGAACCAAAGGCTTTTCTTTTTTTTTTTTTTGCTTGAAGAATGCCTCGCAGTTCCTTTTCCACCAATCACTATTCTGTATGTGTACACCTATGCGGGACACAAACGATCACAGATTTGAATATTTCCTCCATAAGCCCATTTCTCCTGGTCTCCTGTCTTGTTTCGCCAAGTCTACCTCAACCTCCTGACATGAAACTCGAGATTTATTTCATTCACTGTTTCCTTGGCAACTCTCTCCGAGAGACCAGCGAGGTTTCAGCAGGAGACAGAGTGCGGCAGTGGAGTCATTATTTACTGCAGGGCTCAAGCTCTGATATTCACTGACATGCTTTACAATATCACCCCCTTTCTCCCCTGTCTATTTCCACCCCTCATATCAGGACATATATAATTACAGTCTCCATGGCGATGCTGTTGGTAGGGTTACTGACTGGACATTTTCAAACATAGCAATTATCTATTATGAAAAAGATAGAAAATTCCCTTGTTTGTTATTTGTGACAGGGTGGAAAATGCCTGTTAACGTGTAACATTTCTAAAGGTTACACGTTTAATAAGGCTCTAAAACTGCGAAGAATGAGAGATTGTTCAGGTTCATTTGGAAATACGCGCTTCCAGGCTAATTAGAAGAGTTATTTTACGTGCTAATCGCTGTTTGTTGGTTCAGCGTCCTCACAATGAGGCAAGGCAAGACGGCAAGGCCACCTTTTTACTGGGTGATAAATCTAAATCTGAGAGGTGTGAAATTCAGTAAGCTGGGGTCTTAATTACTGCCCGTGTTCCCTTTCTCCATTCAGCCATGACCATAAAGTGAACAAGACCGCTCTGAGTGGCCGCAGCATGCATGGAGACACAAATGGAGTTCCCCTTGTCCCAAACCCATACATCATCAGCTGTCAGGTCTGGGGCAATGTTAGTTCACTTTCATTAGTAAACACTTCATGAAGTTTGGGTAACACTTACATACTGCAACATTGTATCATAGACAAACTAGAGTGTGATTTGGCAGTGTATTGCTCTAAATCCAGGTGTTTAAGACGCATTCAAAGTGTTGGCAGAATGACAACTTTTCATTGGAGCGTTGTGGCTTCAGACAAAAATCCATTAAGGCAAACTATGCTTTAAGCTGAGTGGTTCCATGCTACAGCACCCAATGATACAGTGATATCTTTAGTATTTGGGCAACATTTGGCTTTTTCTGTGTCAGTAAAAAGTTAAAAATTTGAACTGAACTGCACAGTGCCCTGCACCGATTTGGTTGAAAAGGACCGCTCAACAACTCATCACAAAGCATCACTGGCCAACCGCACTGGTGCTCTTATGGCCGAATGGGAGAAAACCCACATATCCAAAGATCATGTGGAAAACCAAAACTTGCCATGTAAATGGAGCCATTACAACAGAAAATGAGTATCAGTGGTTTATTAATCGCATCTCAAGCTTATCTTATGATGTAGTGTTTAAAGGGCATCAGGCCCCACTGTCAGACCCCACATCATCCCTACCTATTCTCTCTCTTGCTGTTCTCTAATGAGTGGTTTTGAAGCATCACTTTTCACTGCACAAATGGAACACCTTGAAACAAAGAGTTGGGCCTGTCACAGCAATGTGATTCCATACACCCACTCAGACACGCAGGTGTTATTGGAGCCCTTCTCCTTGACTGACCTTCGGGATTGCCTCGCACCAAACACCGTCTTTGTCTCTGAAATGGCAGCAATTAGCGGCTGGAGCCAAGCAGAGGGGTTATTTTGGATGTGCGAGGGGGCAAACAGAGTGAGGAAGGAGTGCATGGGGAGAGAGGAGACCTGCGTGAGCCATGGGGGCCCGGAGTGGGAGGCAGAGAGAGGGAGAGCCAGAAGGTCAGGGATAATTAGAAGCCTTTGTGCCCATCTCAAGAGGCTCAGGAGGAAGCCCACAGATGGGCCCTCAGCTCCCAGACACCTTGGAAATTGTGGTGCGCACACACATACACACATTCTCGAGGGATGCCACAGTGAAAGCAGCAAAACAAGTGACAGTGGACACATGTATTTTGAAGGAAGATGGACGGACAGGAAAAATGAAAGACCTGAAGTCCGCCTTCAAACAAGTCACCTTGTTTGTTGTCTTTGTTACAAACTCTCTTTTCTATAATTGATAAATGGGTATAATCACATGAAATGACTATTGCAGCGTGCTAGCCAGTTTTCTCATTCACATTGCATGATCATTATAATGTCACAGTTGTGCTGGCTGAATTAACTTTTTTTTTGCTGCGGAACGTGCTGCCACCAGCTTGACTTTTAACTTCAAATGTCAATTATGTCACCAGGGCCCACATCCGGCCTTAAGCTTTCCCTTCTCAGTGACCCGGTGAAAAATCAATTAAAGCAGCTGTGACTGGCTGGACCTCAGGTACAGGAAATGCGAAACAGCCGCGATGCTGGCAATTATTGGCCTGACATTTTTATCCGGGCTCCATGCAAATTCACCGCCGGAGTGTTTAGCTGTGAGGTGAGGGAGTTAGTTTCAGAGGGGCAGCAAGTGGTGTTGTCTGCATTATAATCAAGAGTCAGAAGCAGCATGATACGCAGAGACACAAACACATACACAGTGAATGAATTGACATTCATTCTCCTGGAACCACTCGTACCCATCAGTTAAGGTCCTGACATGCACTCCAGAGGGTCTCATGAGGCCGCCTGGGAGTTAACCTGCTGATATAAGCCCTTCTGTCACCGCAGGTTGCCTGTCAGTCAGGTAACATTTCCATTAGGGGTGTTGATGGCACACCTACCATCACTGTCATCTGATTAATGTGTAAGCAGTTACTACTGCCACACATGTCTGCCTGCCTTTCAACTGGTATTTATAATTTACCTCCTCAGTATGCAGTCGTGTTTACTCCGGCCAGCGTAGCTGAGGTGAAATAATTTCTGAGAGCGTGGGACATGGTGAGGAATGCACCATACAAAATAGCCTCACTGCTTTATATTCTCGTGCTGCTGGTGCCATAACATCTTTCAGTGTTCTGGAGTCAGTGTAGTGAGTGATGTAAATGGTAAACAAATGTATTATGACACAGGGTCAACACTCCACTGCAGCGCTGACAGCCGAGGCAGTGGGAAGAAATTACTTCTGATTGATATTTTGCCTCTTGTCAGCAGAGCAATTTCAACCTGAGCAGACGGACAGGATTGAAAGTTTCCCCTGCAGAGATACTGTGTTTCGCTTCACTGCTATGTAAATAACTAGTTTGTGCAATGTTTTAATGAAGGTGCTGGTGGAGGGGGGAGTTGAGGGAGGAAGGGGGACCAGGACTAAGTGGATGTCTTGGCTAAGATGCACGGGTCACCTGTAGTAAATCTTTGCATGATAGATTGTGTGTAATTGCTAAGCTTTGTTTAATCTGAAGCTTAGTGTTTTGGCATGCTTACTCAGCGCCATGCACGGCATGCAAATATCAGCTAAATGCCACATTCATTAAGGGATGTGGAGCCGTCTGGATGCGGTGAAGCCCTTTCTTTCTGTCTTCACAGTGGATGTAGACGAGTGCACATGCTCATGCCTGGGGGTCTGAGAGTTGGGGATGGGTTTCCCCCAATCTGTGGCCATCCTCAGGGATTGTGACATTCTGTATGTGTGTGTGTGTGTGTGTGTCCATGCAGTAATGTACAAATGTGTGTGTGTGCTGGTGTCACATCCATGAAGGAGACAGTTTTTCCTTTTCCTGAGCCTCATGCAGCTGATGAACAATGACTTGACTGTTGACTGTGGTGTGAAATGTCAGATGTCTGTTTGTCTGTGTGTGACATGTCATTTGGACAGGAGCGGATTTCCTCCCTTATTTCGTTGCATCGCCATTTGTTTACTAGTGCATCTCAAAAAGAAGAATATTGTGAATTTTTTTCGAAATTAAATTCCACCATTTTCATCTCATTTGGATGATTATGGTTTATAGCTCATGAAAATCAGAAATAGTGTATCCAATGTATTTACAACACAGAAATGTCCAACTTCTAAACAGTATATTCATTTACACACTCCGTACTTGGTTGGAGCTTCTTAACAAATTACTGCATCAACAATTTTTAAATAACTGATAGTAAATATTGAAAGTTTTCACCATATTCTAATTTTTAGAGATGCAATAGTATATGAAGGTGTTTGTACACGCTCAATGTGGCAGCTCCCCTCAGCAAGAACCATTAAGAAAAACCATAGATCACTCCAAAGTCTCATGCTGTGCTGCCGACATGCACAGCATTTGGCTCAATTACTCATCATTGTAATATTCATATTTTTCAAATGCCCTTTGCACAGTGCGGGGGTGTATGGAGGGTGGAGTAACCTGCCTAGTCCATCACTAAATGTCTGTCTATTTTATATCTACTGAGTGAATACAATGAGGCATCACCACACTAACCTCCCTCTCCCCTGCTGGCCTGCAAAACCCAGTTTTGGCTCAGTCCATTATTATCAACTTCTTGAGTGCCGATAGCAGTACATAGAAGGTCAGACAGCTGGCCAATACCTTCCTACTTCTTGTTCTCCCCATCATCTGCCCCAGCTCTCTCCAGAGAGGAAGAGCCTCCCTATGGTGCCCTGTTGATTCTTCCTGGCAAAGCCACAGCTTTGGCCTTTTCCCCTGCAGGCACCCAGAGTAAGGCGGTGTGTGTGTGTGTGTGTGTGTGTGTGTGTGTGTGTGTGTTTGTCAATTAACAGGAGGTGGGGTTGTAGATGTGGGTGCTGCCCTGATAATTAGTTAAACAGCATTCTAATGGTGGACCATGCCATCTGTCCAGAGGGGAGGGGCAAAGAAAAGGTCTCACACGTTTTTAATGAGGCTTAACATTCACTCAAAGCAATAATAGGATTGCACAGTGTGACTCAAACACTTGCATTTGTGCAAAGGGCAAATTAAGATGCACTGTTCTCAGTCAGTCATAAAGCTGCTATTAGTGGGACATTAGTAAATGTAGGATCCTGATCCACACTATGGTTAAATGTCAGGATATTTCCGTCTCTGGTGTTTAATTAATTTTTTTTTTAATAGTTTCTTATCAAAATGTGTCCCTTGTGATAATACATTTATAAGTGACCCACAGCTGACAAAGTTAAGTCCAGTAGCAGCAAAACAGTCCTGCAGACATCCATTCATCAGTATTTTCCAAGTTATGGGAAAAAGAATCAAAACATCAAAACGTTACAAAGAAATAACCAGAGGCCATTGCACATTCTTTGGATATGGACATAATGCCTATGAATACAGTGAACAGAGAGGGCTTTGGGGGTCTGATAAAAAAACAACAACAAAAAAAACACTGGACCAAAAATGCCAGATTACATCCCGGAATTATATTTCCCAAATTGACATTCCACAAATGTACGACACAACATAAGATGGTTAAGTCCAAGTCAAGCTGAGCACTACGTGAGTACCACAGACCTTTGGTCTAGATGCCCAACAGCGCCCAACAGGAGTTTCACTGTGCATTTCCTCACTGCAGACTTATAACTAAAAACACCATGTCTCTGTGAAAATATAGGTCTTGGATTAGGTGAGCTATTGGCTAGCTGGGATTATCATACATTGTCCTTAAATTATGCAATGTCATAATACTTGACTAATAATTGACTGTAGATTGTGTGATGGTCTGCCTCCAACCTGCTGGTGTCCATTGTCCCGCTTCGTTTCCACTTTTTTTCTATAAGAACATATGCCCACCAAAAAGTCTGACTACTGTCTGAGACTGGAGAAGGAATGTAGGGACATGCTGTTCATCTACAATGGCCCATCTGAAGTCCAGGTTGCAGGGCGGCTGACACTGCTGTACACTGCTGGCTGAATTATTAGAGCAGCCCGTTGCGCTCGACCTCAGTGTTCATCACCATTAGACCCACATAGCATGCCATTACCAGACAGAAAATACACAATGAAACTGCGCCATAGCTATACCATGAGCTGGAAGGAGAGAGACTAATGGAAGCACAGAGAATGATGGTTGTTGATGACAAATGCTTGAAAAGGTTGATGTTGTACAACAGGCATGGTCAGTGTTAAAGCACTGTGGTCAGAAGAGGAAAAGCAAAAATGCCCTAAATGGTTCATAAAATGCTGATGAGGTTGAACTTTCCCTTCACATGTTTTGTTGACACCCCCCCATAAAAATGCAACCCCCCCCCATGAGCCTCCAAACTGTTATTGGTGACTATGATTGGTGGGAACTTCTGATGAGGTGAAAGCAATTGAGTCGACAGCCTGGAGCAGAAGAAAATGCTGGCACCGTGCATCCCGAAGTAGAAGAAAATGCCAACCTCACACAAACCACTGTGTCAACAAAAACTTAAACTGATTTTGTAAATAACTGGAGGCGTGGAGGACGGACTGGTTGGAAACAGGGAAGGCAAAGTGGCTCCATCATCTTCTGTGAGGCCGGCCATCATTTTCCAGACGTACTTTAAAAAGTTAAAACAGAATCTTTGCGGTAAAATTTCCCCCCCCCCCAAGCATACAACATGGATATATTATTTCAGAGTGTGACTCTGCTCTCTGAAACAGACATTGATGCTATGGTGACTACCCAAATATTTATGTGTTTATAAGAAGTTCACTCCAGCGTCTGGAGTCACATCTCCTGCAAAGCACATATTCTGGATGGCACACTGATGGCTGCAGCACTTCTTCCACCATTAGATTGTCTCTTTAAGCACATAAGACAGCGTATCGATCGGAGTATACTGAGGTGCGTTACTGGGTGGCCATTAGCGTGCGCAGGCCCAAGCAGAACATGAGGAGATGGGTGGGTGAATGCTAGCTACTGCCTTTTTAATAATAGACCAGTGGGCTCTCATTTTTAACCACTTGTGGAGGGGCGTTCTCGATTGATTTCATTGTTCAGCGAGAAATATTGATAGGTTTCATGCTCCTTGTTGTGGAAAATCGATGGCAGGTCTCACGCAAAGGAGATGGAAAGATGGAAAAAAAGGGACTATGATGGAAAGCGGGATGGAAAGGCATGGTTTGTTATGTACAGAAACCTCCGGTGTTGCACTGGACAATAATTTTAAATTCATGGCAAGAAGGCTGGAGCAGCAGAGAGACAAAAGCAAAGGAAAGGGCAGAAAATGATGTAAGAGGAGTGAAAAGAATAGAAAACATGGGGAAGGAGTTGAGAGAAAAGAAGGCTGTATAAGAAGAAAAAACAGGAAAGGTAGGATAGAAAAGGAGAAGGGCAGGACAGAAAAGGCACTGACAGAAAAGCAGAAAAATGGAAGAAACCAGAAAGGCAGGACAGAAAAAGGACTGGATCAGGTAAAAAATTAGACAAAAGGACGGGAAGGGAAAGGGAGGGATGGAAAAAGAAAGGAAAGGGATGGAATGTATAAGGGGGACACTTGAAGACATCACTGGGGAGTATCAAGCACAAAATGTGCAGGCTGACAGACTGATTATTTGAGAGTGACCCCTAAGGGCTCCACAGAAAGAGGTCCACTGCACGTTGCTCTCCCCATAGAGAGAGCTCTATGACTCCGACGACACAGTCAGCCGAGTCCCGGGACCGGGAGAGGCCCATAGTGCGACGATGGGCAGCACCGGGGCTAATTACCCCTCAGAGACATGAAGCGAATCACTCAGCTGTGTCTCACACAGATGCACTGAGAGCACAGATTAATCCTATTCCCCCTTTTCTCTGGCGACAGAGACTTTCTAATGAATCAAGAGAGGTTTTCAAAGCATCTTGTGTCTTTCACTCTCTCTGCTCAATTTCATTTGAAAGTAAAAGCTCCATTTTTTCCCCAGGTCAATCAATGACAAAAGCTTATTTGGATTGACCCAAGTGGTTTGTGAGCAGCTCGCGCGATTGTTAGAACATTCTGATGCACAGACACATTTCATCTTCTCATTTGTATGCCCCGCTGCGCCGATGTTTGTCTGATTTGATATCTGCAGGAGAACTGAAGCGATCAATGCAGTCGCTGGTAACGGCACCTGCTCAGACTCTGCTAAATGACTGGACCAACACTTTTCCACTCACATTTGTTGAGATGACAGGCCTTCATAACAGTTTGCACTTGCTTAAGAACATATCAGCATAAAGGGCGCAGGCTGCTGCAGCTAATGCTGGTCATGATGCACCATTACAGCAGTTTCCTGCTCCTCTCAAGACAGCTGCAAAGTCAGGAAAGCTGTTTTCGGGTGTTGATGTTCCTTATGTTCAAGTCCTGTTAATTTTTTGCATAGACAATGCAGCATGAACAGAAACACTCCGATGGCTCGGATGAAAAAGAAAGGATGAAGCAATAGCAAAAATGAGCTACTGCATGAAAAAAAGTCTGGTTCTTTGATGTGGTGTCACAAGGACAAAAGGTCAACTAGAACTACTTGGGGCTGGTAAAAGGCCAACGATTATACTTTGAAGAAATCCAAAGATTCAACAGTTCATTTTTAGCTTTTTGATGGATGAATTTAGAAATTACAGTGATGAGTACTGAATCTACTACACTTTATGATTCGCGGACTGGCTTCTTCTCCATTTTACTGCCATCTGAGGTGAAAACATGTGCTTTACCAAACTGAGGGGGGCAAAAAAGCGAATTCAGAAAATAAGTATGGTGAACTGGCTTTCTTAGAAATTCCCAGATGGACTCATAGTAGAACCAGTGGAATGTCTTTTTTGTGGCCAAGAATCTCATAATTTAATATGTCCTATTCAATGAGAGGCATAAATTAAAGTAATGCAACACTGTAGCAGTCAGATGACAAAAAAAATATTATTTTTGAACAACGGTAACAGTCCTGAACTGATATCCTCCCTCTTTTAATTAAAAATATCACAGTTCAGCTCCACAATGTGGATTAGTTAGATGGCTTGTCAGCAGCAGAGCTGTCGGTGTGACATCAGGAAGTCACGGCCCCCCCCAGGGGGTTAGGGCGGGGGTGGCTGAATGATGAGCACCGTGTGTGTCATCATCATGCTTTCTCCTGAGGCTCCCATGGGTGCGATTCCCCAGAGACAACACTCTCCCTGATGAGCCAGCACAGAACAATAACTGGCTGCCAGTCCACTGTGACTGCACAGGCTTTTATGTGTCAGTGTGTTAATTGTGTGAACCAGCCTATCTTTCAATCTTTTCACTTTTTTAAACTTCTGACATTTTTTTTTTTCATACATATTCCCTGTTGTGTAGGCTATCACTATTCAGCCGCCGTTTCAGGATGCTGGAAATGTCAATGACATGCAGCAGCCGGAGCGAGATCCTCACAGACCAACAGCTCAGAACTGACACATCATGGGACAGATCGCAAATTTAACCTCACGTCTACTCTCAGCTAAGAGGGACACACACTCTGTATGTCAGTGTGGGGGTCCAGCGTTTTTTTCTCAATGATTTATAGCCTTTCTGAAAGTAAAAGTATTGGATGGGGGGTGGGGGGATTAGGTGGACACCTTTGATCTCGACCTCCTGCAGCCCTCGCAACCCTTCCCCTCAATTCTATTTTCTCAAAATGTCTCTCCTAAACAGGGTCATGTCTGCTGCAAGCGACACCCAAGTGCTCAGTGCCTGCAAACTGAAGCCTGTGTGCATTTGTACCGGCTACTAGCCTGAGCCCCGGCGGAGCATCCATCTGAGGTGGCCCCACCACAGGAGATAATGTGCCTCCCTCTTCCTCCCCGCTGTCCCACAAGGACCACAGAGGTGTGAATGCATTCCTCTTCTTTATTTCATTTAACACTCAGGCTCTCAGTGCCCGGATTATTATTATTATGAAGAAGAGATGGCAAGGAATTAAAAAGAAGGTGACAGACGGTGAGAATGAAACTTCCTTCCCTCATCCCCGGCCAAAGAAAGGAGTAACGGCTAACCGGACAAGATGTGTGATTTTCAGCACATGTGGTTTGCATGAAGGCATTTCCCATCTCTACACTTGCCCCCACCTCCACCCCCCCTCTCCCACCTCCTCTCCTTTCCTTTCACTCCCCCCCCCCTTTCCTACATGCATGAGTTGCAACCTCCATATTTCATTATCACTTGAATGAGGCCAAGCCTGATCAACCCTGCTGTGAGAGACACTTAATTTTCAATTTGGGCTTTTTCATAGCATACCTGAAAGTACTGAATCTTGGAATTTTAATTGGAAAACTACAATAAGATGTACGTGCACATTCCTGGGTTGTCCAGTCACGGCTATCTCTTATAATCCGGATAGCTTTAAAAAGGAGGGACAGCAGAGAAGGTTCGGGTCAGTTCCCACCTCCCGACACCCTGCGCTCACCTGTGTGTGGTGCCCTCTTCTGCAATTATTCTCCTTGCCCAGTCATTTCTCTCCCTAGTGCTTTTATTGCATCTGCTGCCCAAGACAAACAGCAATAAAGCCAAGGTAACCATGGATACATGAGGGCCACATCTCTTTCTTTTCTTCTCTGCCAATGCTATTGAAAAATCCCGCTTTTCAATTTAAGTGGTCGGAGTCTCTTACTTCTCCCTGGTTCCTCAAGGTTATGAATGATGTGTGGGAAGGAAACAATGCTGTGCAGGCTTTTCTAGAGAAAGAAAAAAAAGCGAGAGAAGCCAACAAGGTGACATTAGAGAAGTTAAGGAGGAAAACAGTGATTTTTAAGTGCCGTTTTTTTATTTCCTTTGACAAGAACGACGAGCAGCGGAAAAAAACGACGAGGCAGTAACGATCACAGGAACATCAGGCTTTTTTGCGCAAGTCAAACGCTGGCATAATCACAACAGAAAGAAACATTAACAGCCCTGTTTCAGTCTGTCGCCCTGACTGACTGAACGCCTAATCTCTTGACAGAGCTAATGAACACATCAGCTAATTAGAAGCACAGGGAGTGTGCTTTTACATGCGCACACACAACCAAAAACACGCACACATCCTCGCTCCCCTTTTCCAAACATGAGCAGCTATCTGTCTTTGTTTTCAACCTCTATCTCCCTCTACCTTCTGTTGTACAGCTTGTAGACCCGCGTGCAGGTAATCGCGTATTTTCTCTTGTTGCCGTTCTTCGCTCACAGAAATTGTCAAGATGGCAGGTTAGTGTTGGCGAATCAGGCTTCCAGCTGCCCGAATGGCAGGGGATTGAATCCCTTGTCTAAAAAGCTGATTTGATACTTTTTGAGACTGATTCCACATTTTTTTTTTCCAGACAACACACATAGGCAGAGAGAGAGAGAGGTGAAAGAAAAGTGAGAAGAGGAGGTGAGCGGAAAGAAAGCACAGGCAACGAGGAAAAAAAAGACCAAAAAATAAGGTGAGCGGAGACAAGGAGAATTTAGAAAGGAAATGAGAAGAAAAGACGGTTCACAGCTGGCTGGCCTGAGGAGGACAAAGAGGAGGAGGAAGTGGGGTCAGAGTCTATGATTGTGCCTGAGACTGAACATGACAGTGGCTGTAATAGATTCTCCTAACACCTTCCTTGGGGTGACCTGCCTGTGGGAGGAGGGCTCCTCAATGATGACAGGTGAGAATGCAGAGGAGGCCATCAGAGGCTCATCATATGCTGCAGACCAGCATCACCATGACAGTAAAGCTTAAAAAAAAAGACACACACACAAGCGCTTGTCTTTGTCTGTGTTTGGGTTTTGAGAGTGCTCAATCAAAATCGACAACACTGCTAAAAGCGGTGACAACTTTAATGGCAGAGGTGCCGGTGGGAATGGTTCCCTCTTTCTTCGCGTATAATGTCCCGAGCTATTATTCCCTCACAAAGAGGAGGCGTTATTAAGTGATCTATAATCCAGCGGCTACAATGAACTGAAGTGTATTTCTTCCTCTTCTCTGTTTGTGCTGTAGCCTGGAGAGTTCGAACAGCAAGAGATTTCATTATCCTATTGTACTGCCAGCGCGGCTAGCAACGGAGTCACCAGGCAACGGGGCGCCACGCTCCCTGTTCTGGGTCTTGTTGCAAAGAGTCAAAGTGTTTGCTTTGCACATTCACAGCTACAGTTGCTGTATACACATACACACACACACACACACACACACATGCACACACACGGACTCCCCCAAATCCCCCTTTTCAGTCTCTAAATCAGCCCTAATCCTTTTGGGTCTGACCAAAGTCCTCCAAACAAACATAATGGACACTAATCAGCTCTGCAGCCGGTGTATTGGCTTGTTTTGTCATGCTTAGATGATCAAACACAATAATGCTGTTTTCTTAATAAAAGAGGAGGTTATTAATCTGATGATCTCCACTCCCTGTGTGCCATAAACCCCCCCCCACCCACACACTCCACTCACTTCTACTTGTTCCTCTCTGCCATTTTTGGTTTCATTGTTGGTGTGTGTGTGTGTGTGTTTGTGTGAGTTTCGGATGGGTCGAGACATGCTTGCAATCAGACTGAATGATGAGGAGCGAGTAATCACTGAGTTATTAACAGCGCATCGCCAAATTAAGAGCCGTCAACATGTTTGATTGATGAAAGTCACTGAGGACAAAATATTTTACTTTCAGGAAAACTCTGTCTAACTGCAACTACAGTCACCAAAGTAACCAAGCACATTTGGCAAAATCACTACAGTGAAGTATGACGCAGAGTGAGCAGGTTCGAAATGTTGGATGCGATCCATAACTACACTGTGTGGGAAATACAGTATAGGTCAAAATTAAAGTAAAGATTCAATGTGAATATCCATGTGTTTCAATGTACAGGGAGTGAATTTATTGTTCACTCTTCCAAATAAGTCTGGCTAACCTTGGTGCTTGTTTAAAATCTGCTTCCTGCTCCAGCTGACTCATCGTTGGTGATATTACCCGCAGGAAAGTCGTCCAAAACTATAAAAATATGCCCAGGGTCATATGAAATTGAAATTCCTTCTATACTATTCTGATTAAACAGCACAAGTCAGGACAGACATGGAGATGCTCCTCCTGTTTGTCCTTGGGGGGTTTGCAAACAGTGGGGCCCTACAGCAGTAACCCAGCTGAGTCCAGGCCAAACAATAAAAGGTTCATCCAATTCACTCTGGCATGTGGTCCTGCCTTTTCAAATGGAGAAGGGAACAGCACCTGGTATCTCGCGTTCCTCCATTACGCACTGCCAAGATTGGAGAAGATTGCTCTGCCAGAACAATAATGTGGACATCCACCATGAGCGTCCATCAATGCCCCGACCCACCTCCACCCACCCACAGCCCATCTTCTCTCCCTTTCACCCGCTGCTCTCTTTCAAACACTCGCCCAAATCAATCTGCGCGTGTGCTCATGGATTCTCCCTCCTCCCGGTCTGTCCTTTATGGAATAAGTCATCAACGGTCTTTATCTCTCATACTCTGTCTCTCTCTTACAGCGCTGGCTTTCCTTATCGTGGCTGAACCAACTGCTAGACCCTACATGCTCTATCCCCTCCCCATCCCTTGACTTCCCTTATCCAGGCTCTGACAGTCAAGCCAATAGCTAGATTTTTTTTCAGTCTATAATGCTCCTGTGTTAGATGGAGCCAGGAATTTATACTTCGGCATCAGATTTAACCCACTGTTTTTTTTAAACACCATCACAACATTAGATACATGTGTTGCCCTGTAACTCAATGATTCAAGCATTTAGCCGCTATATTTAGACCTGAAATCAATGTACATGGAAGGACCATAAACAGTGGATTCATATGCCGAGGCAAAGTAACCTGGATGTCAGTTGAGTCTCAACTTTGACCCACCAGCTTGAGCTACTGACCAACTGCAAACTGAACATTGAAGGACTGTGTCATGTTTTCTGTGTCACGGGACACACAGATTTTTGCCACAAGATTCCAGCAGCACTGATTTTGTGAGGCCTTGAGAATGAATCTCAATGTGCCACTCTCTGGTGTGATGTGGCACTTACTGGGCTGAATTGGCTTATTTCCCGGTATACCCATAGTTGTTATGTGAATAGCTATGCAAGGCTTTGCAGATTACAAAATAGGAATTTGTCTAGTTTTAATGAAAAGAAGGATGTTCCGGAGCCTTGCTTCACGCAGCTGCACAGTGCCTTGTCAGAGGTCTCCATGAACCCCTTCGCCCGTGTAGCGCTGATATGCATTGTTGAGAAGGTGCATGTTAGCTGGCCACATGTAGCCAGCACTCCGCCCTGACACAGAAGCATATATCTAATGAATCAATCAATAAATAAAACAACCATCTGCTTCCCTGATGCAATGTCATTGCTGCCAGTCCTATGTCTAAGACGCACATCACTCCTTTGTGCCGCACGCCACAGACCTATGCACCCATTCAAACACTTTTCCTGACGTCCGTGCCTTGAACATCTCCCACGCACCTGCCCAACCATTCACCGATGCTTCTCCCCCTGCTTATCTCTCACGCCTTGGATAAGATGTTGCTGGGCAGATTGGCTGGCAGGCTGTGAGGCATTGCTCGAGCCCGTGTGGTTGGCTGTGAAGCTACTGAGGTGTAATGCAGGGTGACAGTAACGTAGGGGAAGAGGATGTGATGTTTTATCACTCGGCACCGTGCAGGAATCTGCTACGGGATTTCATTAGGTGCTGCTTGTTGTACTCTATTTTTCTCAGGATAGTTTTTCATTTTTGATGGTGAGGAGAAAACTTATGTGGGAAAAACCTCAGTCATTCACAAAGAAAACTACTGTGCACCCATGCGACAGATGCATAGACACACACACTTTAAATCCACACTTGCACCTTTATTGTTGAATAATACCCAATGCATCTGAACCCACAGTATTAAGCTGTCCACCACTTTGGGCCATTATATTAACAGTAAAATGCAGCGGAGGCGATAATGTGGTGCAAATTACAGCACACTTGATTTCCTGCACTGCCACTAATGGCTGTGAGTACAGTCTTTTCATTGCACAGTAAAGTTTAATAGCATTATTAAAGGAGCCGATATATCACTGCATGCATGTGATGTAAGAGTGGATCTATTTGCATAGGCAAAGTAAACAATGTGTTTAATGGATTATTGGCATGCCAAGCGGATAATCAACAGGTCTGTCAATGAGACAAGAGGTCCTGCACTGTATCACTAATAGATTCAATGCTGGCAATCACTAATTAACACACAGATGCCAGGAAATAATGTCAGGGGAACAGACACTGATTGTGTAATGGGAACTCTCTGCAGACGATTCTTATCGCCTTATCAGGAAATAAAGTAAAGTAACTGAGGGTTATTTGGTGAATAATTAAATCATCTATGAAATATTAATGAAAAAAGTATAAGTGTTACTGGATCTATGAGCTGCAAGGCGCCCAGAGAAGCACCCAGCTCTAATCCCAGGATCAGAACATTCTGCAGCCTGGAAAAAAAGAAAGGAAAAAAAGAGATATTGAACCAAATCCTTTAAAGGCCACAGATTGAGAGATTTCATCAGCTAAAAAGGACAGTGTGAGTTCCTGTAGCAAACACAAACAGCAGAATGACTCAGAAGACGAGTCAACACCCCAGATGAGACACAAAGGTTCAGAGACAGTTCACTCACTGACACCCAATAATCAATGTGCTTTAGCTTGACAGCATCAGATGAGTTTCTGGGGCGCTGCACATAAGAGTGACTCTGTCAATAAAAAACAACTTTACTGCATCCTCACAAGTTCTATCATATGTCAATAAAGAACAATGTGTCAAAGGTTTCTTTTTTGATTGACTCTCTTAGATAATCCTGTGAGAGAGCATCCTGTGTTAGCAAATCATTTACAGAAGTGTTTCTGACTCCAAGAGCAGCTGCTTTTGTTGTAAGATTTCAGTCTCACACAAACAAAAATGGGCTATTCTTCATATCAGCGTATTTGTAATCAAGTTGTCAAGTCACTATTTTATCTTTTTATTTGTTCCATCTTTGCACAAAATTGGTATTTGTGTGCAATTTGCCCCTCGTCAAATTGCTCACACCTTTTCTAATCTTGTTGTGGAGGGAGTTAGCTGGGAGAGTGCAGACTGCCACCGAACAGCAACACAACTTGTCAATATAAATGCAGTTCACTGTCAGTGGACAAAGAGTCTTTGGAAATGAAGCTGAATTCTTTCTATTTTTCCAACGACAAATACAGAAGTGGGAGAAAAAGAGTGTCTTTTGCATTGTACTGAAAAGCAGTGCAGGGCATCTTAACCAACCACTCTGCTGACTTCATCCTGGCTTTCATACACAGGAACCTCATCGCACAATAGCGCCAATGTTGCCGCTCTACACTGAAACTGACAATTGTATCCTGAAGGCTCTTCTGCAGCTTAGAGACATTCCATTATGTACCAGCTCACCCACAAACAAGATTTTACACACAAACACACAGTGTAGGGACTGCTGTATCTGTGTGTTTTCATACATTTGACCTTGACTTCAAAAACCATCTTGCGTGTGTGTGTGTGTGTGTGTGTGTGTGCTGACAGTGCTCTCTGTCAGCGAGTGACTTGACTATTGAGTTGTGTTTCTACAGGCTTCACAGATTTACATGGCCAGCAGTCGGGAGATTTAGAGACAACAGAGAGGGGTTGGCAGTGAGGGGGAGGCAGGGCTCAGGGTGGTGGGGTGAGTTACCTATCATTTGAAGCAGCCTGTCTTGCATAACCCCACGCTTTCAAACGGAGCGAAAATGCTGATGAAGCTGCGGAGCAGAACAATTGAAGGCAGAAAGAGAAAAGGAGCGAGAGGGAGACAGAGACAGAGGAGAGCCTGCCCACTTCTTTGGTGTATCAATGTAAATTCCTGACAAGGCAAGCCTTCCCCTCCCTCACCAAGTTTGTGTTTTCCAGGCTTGCATTTCGACTGGATCAGCATTCTAATGAAAGCCCGCGATGCCCCAGAGCTCCACTTGAATCCCGCCAGAAACAGTCAGCAATTGTCTCTTTTGTTAATATGCAACTTCTGCCGTGCACCTGTAGAGAAAACTCGAGGGATTTAGAATCACGTTCTCATCCTCCCAGCTCAGGAAAAGTCATCATTCTCACCTCTATCGAACAAGTTTCAAAACATGGAGGGGGAAAGATATATGAAAACTTCCAAGTTCAAAAACACTCTGCCCAAAGATTAGAGAACTTGGATGCCTCTAACTCCCACTGAACTCATTCATCTTCAGCGTTCCTCCCTTCATAACATTTTCTGCTTCTCTTCATCCCCTGGGCCCTCCATGAGCACCAGAATCCTTTGGATCAGGTACAGATTCAGGAGCATGAAATGCACTTCAGGCTAGCAATGTTACACCCAGACTCGACCTGGAAAACATTAACATCTCAGACCTGCACAACTTCAAAACTGCTCTTGCTGCTCTGGATGTATTGAAACAGCCTCAGGCCCTTTCATACTTCTGCTATGTGTGTGTGTGTGTGTATGCGCATGCACAGAAGTGTGTAGCATGAAAGAAATTTTCCATTTGCAAATTACATCTGAGGAAACAGTGCTGACCAGCTGGTACCTTATGTTTATCAGGGCCTTGGCTCATTACACGATGAACAGCAGGAAGCCCTGGCAAGTGTTTGCTGTCTTACATTAACAAAACAACAATAGGGAGCAACATTTCTCGCCCGTATTTCATCCAGGTTATTGACATGCAACAACAAAGCGCACACACACGAAGAAGGGACTCAAAAGGAGGCGTAATTGTGTATATTTTCAAAATTCTGCTTCAATCACGTTCTGGATAACAAGCATAGGTAAAACAGCTCCATTTTTGTGTGAATTCCATCACTTGCTGAAGAGCTGACTCTGCATGTCATTATTGTATGAGCTGTTCCTCTTGAACTACACTTTGTGTCATACAGTCAAAAAGAGCATAAATAAACTTTTGTTTAAAGAGAAAAAAAAGACAAATCTATTTTTGACATGGGTCAGGACACTCACGCTAAAACTGAGTGATCATGACTATTCGAGCCATGCTGGAATGGTGCATAAGGTTTTGCCCACAGGCGAGCGTGGCCTTATTTACCTGCATGATGTGTTACAGGTGAACCATTACCCACAAAGCGCAAAACAGTCTGCTGTCCCTTTCTCTTCATCTAAGAGCTTCTGTTTCTGCTTGTGCTATTCCTGCCTGGAATACTCTGAACTGATCCACTGACAAAACAGCAAAGAATATATCCACAACCTGCCTAGTGGGTATTATCTTACATACAATTTCGAAGACACATTTTATTGAATAGCACTGCTAACCACCCAATTCAGCATTTTCTATAGGTTCTTCACAATAGGAGCCTCCCGACAGGGGAATGCTTACTAATATGCAGCAGCAGCAGGAAAGCTTTGGTCTGTTTTAGCAAAATCGTACGACATCTCAAAAGCAGCTCTGATGTGGCTGTGAGAGTGATAATTGAACATTAACAGCTGGTGGCTGAAAACACAAACCGGTCCATCGGCATCAAACTAGACTGGAAACCACAGAAATTCAGTTACGTTCAAAACATAATGAGACTAGTCACCAGCACAGCTACATGTGATGTTGATCAGTTTAGCACAAAACAGTAGTTTGGTTTGAGAGAGCAAAGCGCCTAAAGTTAGCCCTGCTCGGCCCGGTTATTAATTGAGGAGGCCAAACTCAGTCCATGGGAAAACAACATTAGTGCAGTGTTTACTGACCTTTAGCAGGTAGGTTTTAAACAGGCTTTGTCTCTCCCTGTCAATTAAAAATAAGGCCTTCAAAAACTTTTGAAAAGCAACAAAACAACCTTGAAAGTCATTCATTTTTATTACAGTGAAATACAGTGTCACATTTATCAGTGTGCCTCCTGTTCCAGCAGTGATACTGCTACAGTACAGTGTCACCTTGAATTCTTGAACAGAAAAATCTAAAAAAAAAAAAAAAAAAAGGGGGGGGGGATTATGGGATTGATTTTCACCAATTCCCTCAGATACCATGAATAGAGAAATGAATACAGGAACCCCAGTGGAGCCCATGCTGCAACTTTACAGAAACTTCCTTATTTCTTAGACTATTTCTACATAAAGCTGAATCTGCATCTGACTGTGCCTATCATTGTATTAATTATGCAATGAAAAACTGCACTGAATACTGAATTGTTTTGTCTACTTAATAATATGATTGAACAATCGAGGGCAAAGGATGCTGCTTCTTGTCCGTTTAGAAGTTCAGCTGGCAGCCCACGAAATCAAACTTGTGTGTGCTCATCAGTCCAGGAACAAGTTGGCAAGAGATTGACATATCTAAGGATGAGGCAATGCCCTGATAAGTGAAGCTGGCATGTGTCTGAACGTTCGCCCATTGCCTCCCAATAAGTTGAATTAAAACAACTGGCTGGGAATCGACTCGAGGCAAGCCGCAAACAGAGAGGGCCAGTTCCCCACCTGTTCCCTCCAGTGAATTCATGCCTTTTTCAAAAGAATGCAAATCAAAGTGGCTGTCTCTCAACAAAATGATGTTATCAAAGGATGGAAACAAATGCAGTAGTTGAAGGGAACTGGGAGAAATTGTTGTTTCCTCGGCACACACACACAAAAAAGAATGAAACAGAATGATTGCACTGGCAGATCAGCCCTTCCTCATGTATTTTCCCTCAGATGAAAGACTCGTACCTGTTTTATCACAAACACACACACATTTGGCTTTGCACTCTACCTTCACAGTCCAAGTGTATATCAAACATTCCTCTGCTTTGCTGTAATTTCTCTCACATGATTTTTTTTCCTTTCCCCTTTCCTTTCATTCTCTTTCTGCGGGCCACGGAAATGAAAACAGAAGCGGAACACGGGAAACCGAATTGTTCTTTCTTCACGCTTTCTTCATGTGTAAATACGGAGCCGTCAAGTGCAAACTGAATTCTGCAGCTGGTCGTCACGTAGAGACGTGGGATACCGCTGGGATGCCACACAATCCCACACCGGTTCCTGTCACATTTTCCTGCCATTCAAACCCAAACACTAAACAGTCAGGAACCGGATCCCATACAAAAAGGGGGTGGGGTGGGGTGGTGTCAGAGGGGTCAACCTGTTGACTAAAACTAGTGTCTATGGAATGTAGGTGATGTTTTAACACCTTCATAGATTCTTTTGTCTGTTTCTGTGTTTCTTGGTACAGGGGTTGCAATACAGATCTAGGTTAAATGCTGAAAGAACTAATCAGCATTGTGTATGTTAATTACAGATATGAAGATAGCAAACAGCTCCTTCATAATGACCTCCCCTGGGCCTGTGTACAGTTATCCCGCAGTGTGCTAATGGGGTTACTCCCAGTCCTTTGTGAATTTCCCACCACCATCTATGGAACCACATAAGCATTATCGGAGTAAACACTGAACATTTACATATTCATCATTACAAACATGACCTAAAATAGTACTGCTAAAGCACTCAGATGAAAGTTTTAAGATCCCTAAACATCAGAGGGCGGATGGAGAGACGCAGAAGGAGTCTCGGAGTCAACATCATTCATGTAATGGTATTTCTGTATTAAATGCAGGGCCAGCAAGCCAGTTAGACCTCTAACATTAAAGAAAATGAAATTCTGTTTTCATGCAACTTGAGTTTCACAGTTTTGGGTTATTATTCTTAGATCACAGCAATAGATGGGGACAAAAAACACAATCTGGAACATAGTTGGAACAGAAAACAAGATCATAATATACTTATTAACCAAACTGTCCATTGTAAACATCCATCACAGTTAACAGACCTACCTAGACCTTGCTTTTGACCTACCATAGCTGCTGTGCTTTTTTGTGCAATGAGAGATTATAACAAATGAGATCAGGTGAATAAAGTGCTTCAGATAATCTGCATTAACTCTTGGACTGTTTGCAACTTCCGTGATCCTCTGAGGAGTTGTTTCTTGCTCCCTCAGACTATAGGAAATATCAGGTGGAAATTTTTAGAGACCCAGACTTTGCTTAAACCTGTATTAAGTAACTTTCTTGGAAACTTGGGGGCAGCCATTCATCATCTGGGAGCAGACTGGATGACGCTGCAGCCAACAACTGGAGTGATGACTGGAAGGTAATTCAGCTCAACAGGGTTCCAGCAAGGCCTGTGTCCTTTTCTGCTCATAACTGGTTAAGCCATACAACAGTATGGTAATTACAGCCCCAAGATGTTTCTCTCTCTCTCTCTCTCTCCTGTCAACAAGCCCCAGGGAAGAAAGAAAAAAATGAAAAAAATGCCTGATTGAATGTTGCCTGATATTTAAGATTCTTTCTGCAACTGGATCTAACACCAGTGACATTGAAACAAAACCATCAAATGTGGGCCATAAGAACACAAATAAGATACTACAGAGGCTGTAGGATGATGATACTTGTTCATGAGTATGAGTGTCAACGAACAATACACACAGTCATTTAACCCATTATTGATCAGTGCACCTTTAAAATCAGTGTGTGCATCTGTGGCACCATCCCTTCTTCAGGACCATCAGGGGCCTATATGTCTACCTTTCAGCTCTTTCTGCATTCCCTCCCACCCCCTCTTGTCCTTTCTGCATGGGGGAACGCTATCTTGACAGTAGGAGATAAACATCGGCCAGACGCTGAGAAACATAAGAAAGAGGGAAAACAGGGAGAGAGTTGTTGCAGAGAACACACTCTTCCCTTGCAGCCATGTCTTGTTTGTACACTGGGGAGATGGCAGGATCTCATGTTTCACCAGCTTTTGTCGTGGAGCCCCAACACCGCTGTCTGCCGCTGCCATCCCTGCATCCCCAGTCGTTATGAACAGAGTGTGCTGTTGGGCTGCTTTGCATCTTCCAGGCGCAACTATGAACAAGAGGAAAGAGCGAATAAATCAGACCTGCAGAGTTTTACAGTAGGATCTGCTTTTCCCTGCTTATCTCATGTCCCATTCTTTGTCTCAGGCCTTCTATGCTGTCTCAGCTGCTCAACTGATGTAACATGACACCAACTTGATGTCTATCACGATCCTCATTACAGCTCTGTTGTCCTTTCCCAGACCCACATAGGAGATCCGTCTCCCCCCTTCCCTCTCTTCTCTTGTACCATCTCCATTTTCACATAAAGTCTGTCCTATGAATAGATGAGGTAGCTCTTTTAACTATAAAAAGGTCAAGCTTCTAGTAGTGCCAGGATCTTGACTTGTTAGCTATAGCATTGAAAGTAATTTAGCACAAGCCAGGTTATACTGACATTTGAATGCCTGCGGTTGTCTGTGGCATCAAGGGCACAAATGACTTGGGCCAGAGTGGAAAAAATGTAAGAGTCGATGCCAGAATGGCTGAAGAGAAAAGGGAAGTGATGTAAAAAGACAAAAGACAGTGCTGACACATTAAAGATGATCCCCGAAATAAGACAAGCATAAGAGAATCACTTTAAATCAATGAAAAAATGAAATCTACATTTATAAGAAAGTAAAGTGCGCTGTGCAAAGAAAAACAAACACAAATAGCACATCTCAAACAACTTAATCCTCAAAGACATTCTTCAAACTCTGCAAACTTGACAGAATTGCTGCAATCAAAAGGCACACTCTCAACAGCAATCAAAGTCCTCTCCCACAAGTTTGAATGGTTTGTGATGATGATTAGTTGACCATGTTGTGGAGCAGAGGAGTGGGTGCAGATGCGGCTAATTCCAATGGTGCGCCGAATGCTGATTGTGTGGCACACAGTGCTAGCAGTTAATCAATACAGTTAGTATTGCTAGCCCTTGTCTCTGCATTTGAGGGCTCAGCACCTGTGACTGCAGCCCTGAGCTAATTTGAGCTTGATTATCATCAGAGCTCATCTGTTTCCCTGCATTCCAAAAAATCTCCAATTAGATGACTTGGGGTGCTGCTAAATCTAAGTATACAGCAGTGAAATGTATACAATACAGACAGTTAGTCAAGCATGGGACTTCATGTGGCGACTTCTTACAAATGTATAATTCAAGGCTTTTTAACTACGGTATGCAATCATAATCAACAGTTCTGTGAAGAGAAACACGACTTGCTGAACCAGAGAAGCGATCCTGCACATGTGATTCATGTCATGCCTTTTGTTCTTGTGTAATTTTTGTCACCCTCTAAAACAGTTGTAGTCTAATTTAATGTCTATGGTGATACCCCTAACACCGGAGCATGAAATACTGTAAATATTTCAGGTTGTTTGTGTTATATTCATGCATGGTTGGTTCATTGTGCTTTTGTTTTTGCAGAATGCACAGGGACGTCATCTGAATAGCAAAATGACTCTGTGTCATGTACATGGCTTTGTACAATAATGTATAGCCATCACATGCTGCTATGTGAAGATGGTGCTCGCGGCTATCATTCCTGGCCTTTGTTTTTCCCTCTTTTGAAGCAGGAGACGAGCCACAGAATGACTCCATTAATGCAAAAACTATTTCTTCCAAATCAAAAGAAACACCCCACCTAGCGTAATGACAGCCTCTTCCCTCCTTGCCTCTGGTGCTTTCCTTTTACCCATCACAGGAAAGGAGGTCACGAAGGTTGGAGTGTACAGTAGGGTATCGTGTAGTGTTAATGTGCATGTGTGTGGTGTCGTTTCCTTTGATTGACAGTGCACTGTTGAACCGGTGCAGCACTTTGTTCTGCAATCAAAGGAGACAAATGATCACAATAGATTATGAAACCATCATATTTGTTTTCCACTTTCGACATCATTGCTGACGTTTTGCATTACACTTTGTAATGGTGATGGAGCCTCTCTCAATAGTGTTGGCTCAGTAATGGTACAGTAACTACCCTATTCCACTACCAAATGTGATTCATTATTACTAGATACATAAAACACTTATGTTTCATGGTAAAGAATGGTAACCGAATGATTTCTCTTCTTATTTCACAGCCTTGCACGCATTAAAGTATGACTGTATATGACTGTTTATCTTTTGAGACACTAAGACACTAAGACTTATTTGACAGAGATTTATCCACAATATATAAAAAAAATCCTGAAGACTACATTTTTATTTGATATCAGGGCCATATGATATGGACTATTTATTGTATGTTGCATTTAGTGGCTCTTTGCAGAGGGTCACCTGTTATGGGAGTCTGTGCCCAAACCACTGATGGTTAGCCTCTGTGGCTGGAGTCCTAATTAAGTCAGCATGGAAATATCGTGAGCCAGCATCATAATGATGCTAATTGTTTGCTTCGACCCAGGAAAAGTGCATCATGGGCATAATGGGATAATAAGAAGCTCTAATGCCACCCCCGACGGGATAGCACCTGCTTATTAAACTCTGAAAGCTATATTTAGTCACCGTAGGTACTAATACAAATTAACCATATACATATCTACACACATGTTTTTGTTCCAGTGATTTTGTAGGCAGGCTATTTGTTTGAGTGCATTGCAGTTTAGAAATGAAAGAAGACAAAACAGTAGAGAGAGAGAGAGAGAGAGAGAGAGAAAGAGAGAGAGGGTGAGAGAGAGAGAGAGAGGAGAGAGGTTCTGGAAGAAAGCAGGGGGGTGGTTGCCTTTCATATTCTCAGCATGAATCCAGCAGAAAGTCATTACCCACAACAATAGAATTTCTGCTCTATTTGCCTGGCATATTTTTCCATCTGGCCTCTGAAGTGTGCCACCCTTGGTCCGGAGTCTAAAGTAGTGCCCCAACAAAAACAACTCTTTCCACCACTGTAACAGACATGCCATGGCCTCTGTCTCAAGATGTGTCGGGAATACACAATTGCCATTTTTTTCCCCTTCATGTCTACGATTCTTATGCAACAACAGGATAAGGCCACCAACAGCAGGAACCCCCCTCTGTATAACTGCCATGAACATCTGCTGCACCAGTGATTTCAAAGTAAATAGAGGCTTCTTGGTCTGACATCCCATCCATTGAGTTTCAGAATGTGGAAACATAAGTATTAAGTCTTGGAGGGCTGGGAAGTATTAGGCCCATGGTGCAGCTCATCATTAACAAGAATGTGGTGCATCATTCACGTTTAACAGAATGAAATTTCCTACAGTACCTGCTGACAACCTGAAAATAATTTTCCAATCGTATCTCCATTGAACCATTTGTAACCATGTCTCATTGCTCTCCAACAATTAAACAGCTTAGGGGAAACTGAGATGCAGTAATGGATCCAAACAAAACATTTGGCAAACTACTGTAATGAACCAGTCCTCCCACCGAAAGCCCAGTATGTGGGAACCGTTCTGAAATGGGTCGGAGCGCTCTCATCTTTCCACCCATCCCTCCTTCCATGGTTTCCTTTGCTTTCTCACTCTGGCTCCTATTAGCAGTCCATGAGAGTGGGAGGAAGGAAGGAATGCTTTCTGGCACAGGGGTCCTTTTGTTGTCTTGGTGACTGCGGCTGAACCACCTCAAAAAAACGCAGGGACCTAATACATCATCAAGCCCGACTCCCCAGGCATTTGAGGCGAGGCTCTGATCCGTTTCTCCGCAGAGCGTCATCCTGTTCCATAAACACAACCCACAATAACGTACCACCTTTGCCATTTGCTCCAAAAAAACCAAAAACCTTCCTGGCTATCATCCAAGTCCTTAACACTCACCAGAAATGTTCCTGTGCCGCCATGCGCATGTCCCTGTTCATCTGCAGTCATTTATGTAAAGATTGTTTTTCTATGTGTACCCATCGGCTTTGAAGTGCCTGTTCTGTATGCTTTGACTATGTCTGTGTTTTCTCTGCGAGACAAAGCCTCCTTCTAATTTCTGTGGCTGTGTGCAATTTTGGCGGACAGCCTTCAGATTTACACAACGAAAGTGGCCCACCTGCTCCATGTTTGTCAAGCCGAGAGAGGCGGATATAGTGTCTATGTTTGAGATTGTAGATTTGATTAGAAGATTACTAATTCATCCTTACAAAGCTTGGGTTACTTGAGTGCTTCATGTTTTTGGATTTATAAAGATCTTAAATGTCTATTCCTGTGCTGATGTAAGGAGATAGCCTTATGTAAATAAAGTTATCTGTAAAAGCTACAGTAGACTTCTCTGGATTATGATTTGAGGAGGCACAAGACTAACATTGTAATAAGTTTCCAATAAACATGCTTTAAGTTTTGGAAAGGGCACCATTAACTCTGGAATGCACAATTTGGTTCCCTGGTGTATGGCTACCCAGATTTTAATGTGCAAAGACCTGTTATTGCTCCGATTGTGAGATCTTTATTCAGTGTTTTTCATCTTAATTTCTGTTTGCTTTTCCTTCTGAGAATACACACCAGCACATTCTCACATGCATGCATGTGAAAGGCACATGCCTTAACACACACACACACACACACACAGACGCACGCTCAGAGTTCCTCTGGCTTTATGAAACATTTCCCGGGAGGCCGAGTGACTGAGGAAGTGTCACGTAGATCATTTTCTCATTTCTCCTTTTGATGAAAGCTTGTTTTTGATAACTCCCCCCACCCACCCTCTCTGAACGCAGAAACTGAAGTGACTAGAGTGAATGAAGATGCTCAACAGGATATCATAGCTGTCAATGCAATATTACATTCCCTGAATGCTTTCTTGGACTAATGGTAAATTGAATTACACTGCAACTGAACGATCAACATCATCTCCATGCAAATATGGATTTAGCTTATGCAGGGGTTTAATAACTAAAGTTTCACTATTTCTCACTGCTTAATGTGCGCATAAATGGCTGCAGTTGTCATTACTGATGCAGTCTGCCTCCAAACCTGGTTTGAACTATATTCAAAGTCAAGGCATCGAAGCAATCTCCTCCACTGTGAGCTGACCTATTCTTGATAGCATACGGAAACCAATTCATTGCTGCTTCTCAGAGATGTGATGTGACTCCAGTCTGGCAGGGGTGGGCAGGAGTGGACAGGAATGAACGGAGCGATAAGGAAGTCCAGACCCAGTCGCCCACTGCCCGTCGCAGTAAGGCAGACGTGTGACAGATCATAAAATTAACAGGCTGCTCTCTTTTTTTTTGACATACAGTGGCACTGCACAAACAGAGCTGCTGCCCAGAGATAGCAGGCAAGGCAATCACCACGAGACACAGAGGCAGACGGGGGGTAGGAGGTGCGGGGTGGTACAGCCAGGTACTGCTTCCTGAAATTATACTTTAGTCGAGGTAAAATTAATGCTGGCTTGCACTATTTAATAAAATAAACCAAACATACTGTATGTTAAATGTAAAGCATAAATGCATTAGTAAATGTTTACAAGTAGTAGCCCAATACACTCCCCAACAAACAGGGACAGCAGGGGACTACACGGGTCTGTACACAGGACAACAGTGAACAATCACAGGTGAACATGTGGTGATGGTGCAAACCGGAGGACTACGTGGCCTGGAGAAGCTCACAGAATCGAAAAGAATGTTTGCCTTAGACATTTTAAGACCTAAGATAGATATTCTGCAAAGTACAGTAACAAAGTAAATATTTAGTGGTTTTCCATAATTTGAAATAACTTGGACCGAAAATACATTATTTACATTGCACTCTCTGTAGCTTTACCAGGACCAATAGGATACAATAGATTTCATGGTATCTCACTGTGAACAAAAAAAAAATCTTCCCCTCATGATGGTATCAGAGGAAAAGTCTGGGGATCTTTAATCTGTACAAAATTTAATGGCAAGCTCTCCAACAGAGGTTGAGATGATTTCATCTGGACTAAAGTGACGGACTGATCAATTTACTGACTGACCAACCATTACAATTTACCATCTTTGGAGACACGTTGCTGGTGTGACTGTGAAGCAACTGTGAGAAGAAACGACTGGTAAACGCTGCTCCTGGTAACAGAGCAGCGGCGGAGAGGTTTTTAGCATTCAACACATCAACCATAGGTGCTTTCTCCCAGATATAATTTAAAGATATCCATCAGCCGCGTCTTCTCTCCCTGGCCCTTTGAGCTGCTCTTCAGGATGACCAACAGGCCTCAGCCATGGCCATCTCTGCGTCCGCTGATAACCTCTCACAAAGCCGGGACCCAGCATCACCGCTGGCCAAAGTGGGGGCAGTGTTTGGAGCATATTTTCTGCTTGGTTGGTCCCAATGTTTTTGGAATTCTATTGACTCTGCTGCCGCTGATCTCAGTAAGGGGGAAAAAATGAAAAAAGGGACAGTGGGGAGATGTATAAACCTGCTTTCAGTGATGGAAGGTGAGATTGTGAAGACTAGTGAAGCAGGTAGGTGTGGGCTCCAGGGTGTACAACCTGTGCTTGTGCTTTTGCCCCTTACACTGCTGAAATGTCAAATCTGCCCTGTGCGCTCTGTTCAAATGTTATTATTTTTATCACATACAGTACGGTACAAACCCCGCTCGGTTGTCTGTCACTCACCTCCCTCAGTCTTATTCGATCAATTCTTTTTCTTATCTCACTACTGGCTTCGAAAACATTCAATTTTTAATAATTCTCACTGTCTGCCTATAGACTGCAATGGTTTCATTTTTCTCTCCATCCTGGTGGGCAATTAACTTCCAGTAAAATGTAAATTTACTGTTGATAAACAGGATTCTTTTTATGTAGTTAAAGTACTAAATGCTCTTTCATGAAGGCCTGGTTTACAACCAGAAGCTGGGTGGTGTAGTTACTCGTCCAGGCTGAATCTTTACATATACACTAATCAATCTTGTTTCTTCTTATGTTTTTTTGATAAAGTTAAAAAAAATAATTGACTGTGGCTGCTAACTGACACCCTGATAGTCAGGCAGACACATCCTAGCAGTCACAATTATGGGTGTGATGAGGATAAATGACTACCATATTACAAGATGGCATCTCATTCATACCTATGCAAGTTGCTCACTGAGCACATATGGCAAAAACAAAAAGACAAAAAAAATTGGAGAAAAAAACCCCCAGCAGACTTGTGGGTTTGAGACTTCCTCTGGCTGACCGATCTGACTTCCTGTGGGCTCCATGCACACATGAATAGGGGAAAATGATTTAACCATTTAACCATACACATCTCCAAACCTTTCCAAAAGTTACTGAACTAAATGGATAAAATTCTGACCATAAATACACTCCTTCTCAGGGTCTGTGAAGCTTACAGCCACTGCTGTTATATAATGACGAATAGGGATAATGCTTTTGGGTCTCTGTGCATCATGCGATGCTGCTGGAAGTTGGTATAGTGAGTGTGGCTGCTACACCAACATTGCCTGTCCATCCAGCACTGTTGCTGGGGCATGGGTGCAACAGCTCTCTCAGTTGCTAATGAGACATTAAGCTTGCAAAGTAAATTCAAGAATATTTGTACGATTGACTCCAGACTTATAATTGTCTCCAAACCATTTTTCTCTCCACCAGAACAGGTTAAATAAAAGTGGATTGTGCATTAAAGTTAATAAGCTACAATGGCTCATTCTGTTTTGGAATTTGCATGGATTTACTCTGCTGTTGCAAGCGAATCACTTCATTGAAATGAGTTGATATCACTCAGAAATTGCACAGTTTTAATTACCCATGTAACTGTGGGCCTTTCTGTCTTCCAGCACAATGTTTTGACAGTAAATTGGTTTTAATATGACAACATTAATGTTGACATTCCCACAAATCGTTGCTCACAATGTCACTGGTGCATCGCCTGCATGTTATCCAGAAAATATCATCTTGAAAACACTGATTAATATGTATAACTCTCCAACCCCTCAGATAGAGAGAGCTGCTCTCTCTACCAGAACCAGCACAGTTACAGTAGCGTGAAGAGAGCAGGGTTATGAAATGCCACAATGAATTTGGGCATTATGTTGAGACACTGGAGTTGCCAGGCTCTGTGGGGATTATAACATAATGAAAAATACTGCTCCTCGCCATGGCCTGTCTCATTTGGCCCCCACGTCTGTTTCCCATAATGCTCAGCCACAGGGAGTCAAGTGCTCTGAATGGTCCTCTCCTTGGATCTAATGTGTGCCCCACACTGTTGTCAGAATGGCTTAGCTGTTACCTGGTGAGAAGAGCTAAACGTCACTTTCTTCACAACAGAAGGTTAGACGGGCTCCGTAAAACTGCTTCCCAGGGACAATTTTTGCTGTTGAAAGAGAAGACTTTCAGAAACTGACGCTACTTCTATTTGTGGATGTGAAACAAAACGGACACATAAACGTACTTAATACATTCACTTGTGCATCTGTTTTTCTGTCCTCATCCCTCTTTCTCTTCTTGCCAGACGTGCTCTCATAGGCACACGCTCTCCGCTCAATAATGCTTGGGCCCACTTCAGCCATGCACCATCCTGACTGATGGCTCCCTCAGCAGCACTCCAAATGACTGTGCCCATAACCATTAGAAAATATGGAACATGAGCACTAAGCTAGCGTTGAGAAACATACAATGCCGATTAATCAGGGAGGGGGCCTTTCCCCTCTCAGATGCCTGCTGCTGTATTACATGGGCACAGGGGACAACTCAGCGCTGAGGAGGCCAATAAAACTGCACATCCTCTTGGGGGAACCGAACGCTGCCAGACCATCCGCTGTCGTCGACGCCTGGTGATGAACTGGGCCATTAAAACCCGGCGACACCCAACACTGGATGCCCGCGGGGGGCCGCGGGTCTCCACTCATCTCGGCTTTTACAGTCTGGCTAATTTCTGGGGAGGAAATCTATGCACAGCGTTCAATTCTAATGAAGTCAGGAACATGTGTGTGCGAATAAGATGATGAAATGTAACCTTATATCCAAATTGGTGTTCTGGGTTGCTGCTGTGATCTAATTGCTGAGGGGTAAAATGACATAATTTTAAATGGGTTTACAGAACTCTTGCAGCTTTCAGCGTGACTTGTTGTGCATTGTGTTGTGTGTGAAAACAGAATCTCCATTCAAAGATGCCATTTCCTTTTTTTCTTACTACAAAAGGAACCAAGCAAAGGAAACTGCTGGGATTGTTTTTAAGTTAACAACATGGCCCGCTGCCTAACAAGGAGCTTGGGGGAATAACATGTTAAGTGGAGATGTGAGCGAGAGTCCTGCACTGTTGTGTTGATGTTTATTGCCCACAAACAGCCAGGCGCAGACTCTCTACCTTATCCTGCTCATGAAAGCCTGGCCCGATTTCAAAGTTTCCAAAGAGAGCACAGTCTGCAAAACACCTGCAAGATAACACTCAGGGAAGAGGATTAAACTGCCATTTGACTCTCTCTCTCCCTTTCTCTCCCTGCCTCGCTCTCTCTTTTCATGTGTTGAATCTCAAGTAAAGACTGCGACCGTGGCATTCCTGCCGGCTCCAAAGGCCGACTTGCCGATATCATTCAGCGGTGAGCCCCTCGGATTTGTTTGCTTAATCCAATATTTATGCTCTGTGTATGTTCGTGAATGCAAAACAGTTTGTGCCTCCAACAAACAAGACACACGGTTCCCAGATAAATGCAAAAAAACTGCAGGAACCGTTGCAAAAAAAAAAAAAACAGAAATGGGAAAATAAGAGCATTAGGGGAAATTCTGTGAGGAATGTCTGTGGCTCACAACAAAGCAGATAGCCGGAGTCGACCCTGTGAGAAATTATCAAGGTGGGCAAGTTGAATGTGTTGAACGTCTCCACTCTTCATTTGCACCACTGCTTGTTGGCAAAGTAACGCTCTAGACTGGCTTAAGTTTAGTCAAATTGCAGTAGGTAAAATCATATTAAACAAGTGCAAAATTGTAGGCTGATAAACCAGATTTTTCTGTAATCTCCAAGCAAAAACATGTGGAAATGGAACAAGAAATCCAATAGTCAACAAAAAGTGATTATTCCTTTCAGCTCAGGATTGGGAGCATAAACTAATCTGGCAGTCAATATGAGGGTGATGCTACAACCCCTCAAGGAAACACAGCCCATCTGAAATATCCTCCATTCCTTTGATCTCATTCGATCTTATCCATGTCGGTCCCCCCCATATCCATGCATAGCAATGATGTTCTCCCAGAGGTGGCATTGAGATGTCTCTGGCCCTTCCCTGCATCCTCGCGTGTCCAGATGAATTGGTCAAAGGCCTCATCTGCTGCTGATCTCCTCCCATCCACGCCTAGAAGACATTTATGGTCACGCTGCCTAGTAGAAAGCCTCACATGGCTCTGGGGAGGACAGTGGGACCCCTGCCACGGCTGTCAGTGATTCACCCACAGCCTGGCTAGCAACTGAGCACCACCACTTGTTCCAAGCAAGAATGCTTTTATGGGAGTACTGCAAACCGTGGGGAACATTTTGCTGTCTATGTTGATAAAATGTCCATGTAGTATTTCTCTTGAGGCAGAATGACCAATCATCACATTTGCTTGAGCCAGGTTTTAAGATCTTTGACCGTTTCCAACAAAGCCCCCCCCCAGGCTCTAGAAGCGCGGGTGTTATCAGCGGTCACACGCGTGGCAATAACAGATAAAGCATCTTCTATATGGCACCACACAGATACACACACACAGATAGATAAACACATGGACATAAACAGATCTGCAGAACAACATGCTTGTATCATTTCTGTATTTATATTTAACCCCTGCACAAGCAATATGTTGTTAAAAAAAAAAAAAATATATATATATATATATATATAACTTTAAGGTATTGTGTGAATGGCTGTACAAGTATAAAATAAAACTGCCATGAAGACAACTTTGAACAAACCCCATGCATAATGCTTCTGCAGACTGGAGAAACACATTTCAACCTTAAGTTTAAATGCTGTGGTCCTGACTAGAATTGATATTAAAAGAAAAGAGAAAGTACAGTCTCTGAGCACTAGATATGACGTAGAGGTCAACCATTTGGATTTTTTTAAGGACTTATCTTATAATAATAATAATTTAGATGGCTGATTTATCGGTCAACACACCCCTTGCTTTCTGAAAAAAAATCTGCTGTAGTTTACATTGTAAAACATGAGCTAAAGTCAGTTGCACATTTGTGGTAGCACACTGACTAGCGAGTGAGATTCAGGCTCTTCTACTATTCTATGCAAATAAAGTATTGAGTTGAGCATTGCACCAGCAAAGACATGGAAGAGGAAGACTATGAGATGCAAATATTAACACTCTTCAAAATATTCAAAACATAAAACATCTGCCTTGCAAATGTTTCATGAGGAAGGAAACGCATCTAATGCCTCAGTTAAGAACTGTCTGATCAACTTTCTGTCTTCTTAAAATTCAGCAACTTATGTCTATCAAAACAAAAGTCATGCTCTGCTTCATTCCTCAAGGGTTCATGCAAATTTAAAAAATTTTAAAAAACATATTCTTTCCAGAAACAATGTCTCAGTTATCCACAGACCTCAACTTAAGTGAATAATATGAAAACTGTTGACACTTTGTTCCACTGATTAACGGTTTCTGTTGAAGGTTTTTGTACTGTGAGTCAAGTAAATTCCATTAATACTGCTGTATTAGAGAGTTGGCAGAAATCTCAATACCTTCTGAATAAAACTGACTCCAATGTGTTTTTCTGGATTTTTTTTTAGATTCTGCCTCTCACAGTTGAAGTGTACCTACAATAAAAATTATAGACCTCTCCCTTCTTTGTAAGTGGGAAAACTTGCAAGATTGGCAGTGTATCAAATACATATTGTCCCCAGTCTGTACATATATATCTATCTATCTATATATATATATATATAGGAAAAATAATTCCTTTCACAGCTCATGCCTTTACTTTTCCTTGACATGATGAGGTGGAGCATTATGTAGACTTAAACTAAATTGGGTTGTGAGGGCATTATTTATCATCAAAGGACCTTCTAATTGCTCTTGATAGTTGAACATGTTGAGGAGAACACCAAGAATATGAACGCTAGCTTTTATCGCCTATCTTTAGCTGAGGCAGAATTAAGGATCGGGCCTGCACATAATCACTTGGCACAGGCAATTACAAAAATAATTAGAATATTAATTAGAAATTCTCATTAGTGCACCCTGTTGTTTTAGGAAATGGGTTTAATGATAGGGAGGCCTCTGGTCTTCATCGTTCCCAGCGGGGGCACGGGGACATGGCCTGGGGGATGTGACAGAGCACAGTATCATATCAAGCAGAAGAAGAAAGAGAAATTCAAACAGAAATAAGGCGGAGTCCATGAAGGGTCGGGAAAAAAAAAAAGAGGCCAGGATAGATTAGGGCCATGTTTAAATGTGAGCTTGGGGGGTATTTACATAGTTAATATCTAACCCAGATTTGTAAGCATGACTTAATGCTTAGAGCATATTACCAGGCAGTGTGATGAGGAGGCTGTCATCACATCATCTGGGGTCTGTCTGGGGGCAGATCAATGTGCCTCATTGCTTTTGTGCTGCTTCCTGCCACTAATATATGCTTTCAGGGTCCATATCCCAATTAGCTTCTGCATACTTTACTATCTAAACTAGCGTTCAGCTCTCCAGTCCTATTATTTGCTCAATTCCTTTTAGTCTGAGATCACTCTGTATCCCATAAGACAGAAAAAAAGGCAGCGTGTTGTCTTTCACCCCGCAGCTGATGAGCAAAGAGGCGAGGCAAAGTGTAGAAAGCAGGCCTATTCGTTTGACGGGAAGGTTAGTGAATAATCAGCACCCGCCTGCCATGACACTGGACCGCCACTGGAGACTGAGCCAGGTGCTCCGGTTCACAAAGTTATTTATTAACCATATTCAAATTTATTCCGCTGCCACAGCTGCCATTCCCACGGTCATCTCACAGCCGCTGCATGTTTATCATCTCTCTCTGTCCCTCAGTCTTTATCTCTCGCCGTCTCGCTTGTTCTCATTTGTTATTTTTCCTACCCCCAACCCCTCCTCCCCCCATTTTGATTTTAGCAGATTGCAAGCTCCAAATAAACAAAAGTAGCAAAGTCCTGAATTCAAACAGGAGTTGTGATGCCGCATGAGTTCATGAGATGCCATGAATATTAAAATGTTGTGGTGACAGCCACAGTCATGGGACACAAAGTCCTAGTTTTGTGGCATGCTTCATACTGATGAATTATTTGCCTGTGGACTTTCAATTCTACAGTTAATTTGGAATTACAATTCCTGTCACCAGTCTTATGATGTGCGTGTAGGATGTCAGTGGAATAAGGCCCCCTCCACCCCAGAATCCATAAGGGTGTTGCATTCACACTTGTCGGATTGAGCTTCTGGATAGGAATGTGCTTTTTCTAACCTGCATACAATAACACACAGCATAATAACATGTCAGGAATCAAAGCAATCCCACTGGCTAGCCAAGGAAACCCAATTCCCTTCAAATCAGCCTTCAAACCCTTCCATTTGACTCCCTTTAAGAAAATATATCATCATGTTTGACAAATAAACCCATGGTGCATCCATCCCCTCTGTGTGAAAGCATTAATGGCAGCGATTGCCAATTTGCATGAGTGACTTGAGGTGTCTAAACAGTGAAGAAAAAGAGCACTGCCTATTATAACAGTCTATTGATACCGCTGACATGTGTGCCTCCCGTGAGTGCAAAGAAACGCCTTTCATCTTTTGTCAGGACAGAAAATACTGCGTGTATTGTGCTGGGGTATTTTGCAGGAGGAAAGCTGACATTATGAGATGTTCCAATGTGCCATTGTATGTTTTTCCATCTAGTCTCCATATGTATCTGACAAATAACTACACAGGTCTCAATTGGAGGCCGTTCTCCGGGCGCCACAATTCCACCATTTTTACATATTCAGAAAATGCACGTTGATGTGAGGATGACTTGTACTGCTCTTGCCTTGGGGCAGTGTGGTCTTCAGTATCACACTGCATTTCCCTGTGTCCTGCTATTCAGCAGCTTCAGCTGAGGAGACAAAGAGGCTGTAGCCTTTCACCACCTCTCCCACCAAATTACAGTTTGAGACCCTGCCGGTGGTAAATGCCATGTAGCCATAGATGACAGAGTGACAGAAGAGGATGGGGTTGTTAGTTGCAGCCCTTCTTTACCATCTGATTTTGTTTTCCTCCCTTAATACCTTAGCTTATCCTGGGGCATTGTACTAAACATCTGACTTCTCATATTTCTTGTCTGGCTTTTTACTGGTCACTGCATTACCTGATCTCAGGAATTAGCTTAGTGAATGCAATGTTAATGGGCCATACTACGAAACAGATTGTATGACTAAGTAAGGTTCCTTAAAGACTCTGAAGAATTCTTGTTAAAAAGATAAGTTTGAAACAACCTCCACATACCCATTTGAAGACTGAAACCGTTCCTTTTTTTCAAATTAGTAAAATAAAATAAAAAAAATCCCTCTATCTGTTTTCTGGACAGTGCTTCTGTGCCAAGTTCCAGTGGTTAGAGTGAAATAAAATGTTAATTTTGCACTAAAAAATGTGGAGGATACCTACTCAATCCCAATGAGTTGTAAAAAAATAAGTTGATATATGTCTTAGTTGAATCTTGAACTGTTTTTGCACATAAGGAGGACTGTAGATGTTGTCCCCATCACTTACACTGGAAGTACTTTAGAAAGGGCTTTCTTAATGGCCTGGATGAACAAGAGGAATGATTACACTAAGTGAAAACTGTTTCCTTGTACATATTAGCTCCTGACAAGACACATGAAAAACTGAAAGCCTGTCCTTTACAGAATATTAAGGGCAAATTCAACATCAAAGCCTGCAGCTATGTTGGAGTATCCAATTCAAAGCCATCTTGGAACTTTATTGTTAGAATAATTCACTACTTGACCAACCTCATCATATCACTGCACTCTGACCCCTGTACATCAAGGTGGTAATAGGTGAAGTGGAGGCTGTCAGCACGCTCTCACCACCCCTCACCCAGCCACTCATAAACCACTTCCTCCAGTTTGTAACTGGGAGTAGCTGCCTCCATGTTGACCTTGCCATGCTCCATTGATTTGGGTACTTGAAGCTCAGGTTGTCTGCATTTATTAAGATCGGAAGCAGACTGGGTGGGTTGCTCTGAGTTGACGGGTCTGACACCAGACACCAGGTACCTTCCCCTGATGCTCTCAGGTCTTTTGACACAAGTCTAATAGGCTCCGACAGGCTCTCTAAATGGAAAATGTTAATGACTGAGTATGTTAGCAGGATGTTACCAGCTGATACTATCAAAGGATTCGGGGGGGTTGGGCAGTGGTACTAGAAAGTGACTGGATATCCAACGTCCACGATCGCTCAGGATGTGAGAAATGGAGCTGAACAAAGGAAAACACAATAGCATGTGATAGAAAAAAGGGAAAGAAGAGAATTCACTCTGTATGGGTGTGCAAGTGCACCAAGTATTTACATCAGCTTTGGCCGTATTTTAAATCTTAAAGATCTTAAAGAAAAAATCTTTAACTGCATTTATTTATTATTTTTAGAGGTATGTATTATGAAGTTGGTGTTTTTAATTGGGCCAAACGTCTGAGCATTTAATATTATGTTATGTTATCAACCTTGAAATTAGAATGTGAAAACCTCCAACTTGTTAGAAATGAAAAGTCTAAATGCAAAATATTATTTCATAAGATGAGAAATTTGAGGGGCAGTGAGACCAAAATGCTAACTGGCATTTTCCCTGAATTTCTGAAAAGATAACCGAATAAGCCGATTTTTCTTTTCTATTCTGTCCACCATCTTCAAACCTCATTCAGTCTTGTGCATAATTTCAACAATTTAAAAAAATGACTGAATTACTTCTGTGCAAGAATAAAAGGAGGAAATTACTTAAGTATCTTATTCATTTTTAGCATAATTTCAGTAAAATTTCATTTTAATGAAACAAGGTTCAGAAGTTGCAGTGAGAACGCTGAAATTACATTTACCCTTCAACACACCATAGACACTGCTCTCTGCAGCTCACAAGTCACCTTAAAGTGCTAACTCCAGTCACCGTTAGCCACAACTTCACAGAATTAGACGTCCTATTCAGTACATTCAGGTTAATTTAAATCATTTTCCTAAAAGACAGCTTCCTGTAGAGCAAGTAAAGTGGAAGGATTGTTCTGTTCTGATGTGGACTCAGTAAGGAGTCCATTCTGTGGCAGGGAAGAATATTTGAATCAGAAACAGTCTGTGAGCTTATAAAGGGGAAATGAAAGATGTAAAAGCGTGTGGCAGATTTGTGCTGGTTGCTTTTGTGTATTGAGAGGTCTGGTCAGGACAGATAATGTTGTTGTGAGGTGATGATCAACCAGTCAGATATGGGCTTATGCCCTGGTTTCATCAAGCATGTGACAGGTAGTGGTACAGTTAGATCACATTTCCTTGACACCTAACAGAAGTCTGGGTGTACTTTTGCCAACAGACTGCTGCTAGTGCCTTGCATTCCAAATGATTTCTTTTTCCAAGCATTACCACTACCATATCCATAACCTTAACCAAGGAGTCTTCTAAATCCCCCAAACCAAGCACTTTTTGTACTTAAACCAAACCAAACCATGGAGATGGATGATCACTGAACAGTTTTGGAAGCACTGACAAATGCTGTTGTCCAACCAAAGGGGATGTAGAAAAAGGGGATGTCATAAACCACTTCCATGGGTCTTTTGGTAACACAGTAACAATATGTTTTGTTGTCTCATTTGGAAGTCTGTTTGTCCTTTTTAAGTCTTGCAAGCAATTCTCATCACGCATCACTCTGACCTCTACTCGTTTCCAAAATTATAGTCTACATACATAATGTTGACAAACACCATGCAGGGAATTTGAGGGTCGTGGCACAGCTAATGCATGAGTACATAACAGTCCAAAGAGAGCTGGAATAAATAGGAGATGTTTGTCCATATACTTAATGTGCTTAGATTGAGACTAAATATATACTCGAGCCTGCTAAGGTTTTCATTTGACAATGAAAGATTATGCACTTTACACTGTGTAATGTGTATATTACTCTATAATATAAACCATATCAATGTAGAGCACAATGATTTAGTCTTGTAGTTATTCAACAGGAGTTGTATTGAGGTGTCACACAGCTGATTTAACTGTTCACGAGAGTAATGGCATGTGAAAAGGAACTTGTTTCACTTGTTTTGTGCTGTAAAGCAATCCGCCAGAGGACCTAATGAAACTGGAAGCTTAAAAACAAGAGCCACAAGAGATAGATGTACCTCAAAAACACAGCACATCAGTAGACTGCATTCTGTTTGGGAGCTTTCACGGTAAGCCAAATAGCATTCAGCATTCCAGCATTCCAAGATAATTAAAACTGCATGACTTCCAGGCACTCCGGCAGGGTCGTCGATCTTCCGTGTTCCAAAAGTAGCTCCTGTACTTGTCACAAACTAACTTCAAGGTTTAAATTTGACCAACTATTTAAGGTCCCAGCTCATTCCTCCATTCCATCCCTGCTCATCAATCCCTAGAAAGGTTCCAAAAACTCCCTCATCCAAAGACACATTCAATTCCCTGAGCTGTAACTGACCATGAGCTTTTCTAATACTTCAACAGTCTGTTCAGTTTTTTCACAGAGGGTACAGTCACATGTCTATATTGGCTACAGTTGAATAACACGTTTGAGTGTTTTGGTAGCAAAAGGTGAATGCTGTATCACTGACGAGAAAGTAATTCCCCATACTTCAGCAGAGTCATTGCTCTTCCTCTTTGTGGCTCTTTCAGATCTCTCTTTCTGTCATGGTTCTTTTACTTTTGTCGCTCTTCTTTTTGTGTCCAAATCTGGTTCCAAAAGGCAATCTCCAGCAGTCGTGCTTCACATTTCTTCATTGCTGCTGTCTGGTTATGAATCAGACATAGGCATGTGTTGATTCACATGCTGTCTGATTTGGCCTTTTGCCTCAATTGTAAGCTGCCTCATGCAGGGTCTGTGATGCCAAATTGGAAGTTACAATAAGCTGAAATGTTCTTTATTATTATTATTTTTGTTTCAATTTATTTTATTATTCTTTAATATAATATAAACATATAGAAACATTCAAACCAAACTGTGATATTTCTGCAATGAATGAAGGCAGACATTTTCAGAGTTGAATACAATATTGCGATGAGAGAGACAGAGAGAGATTAGCTGCTGAAGTATGGAGTAACAAATAAAAACAACAAATGTTTTTGGAGAAAAAGTGTTTTTGAGAGCAGTGTGCAGCTAATCATACACAAGAGTTGCCTAGTTCCAGGCACTCATGCTATTTCAGGCATTGAGTGCCCTTCCATCCCTTTGCTTCCTAATAGCTAATCCCTATTGATTTTCCCTCCAAACATCTGTCCTATTAGTATGTTCTCATCAAATCTCTGATGAGGCCTATTTCCAAGATTAGACGGAGTAAACCATTCAGCCATAACAACAGAACCCCGTTAATGTAACCCTGAAAAGGTAGCTACAAGTACATGGATAAGGATAGAGGGAGAAGGGACCACAGGATGAAATGGAAATAACCATGAAATAAAGGAGTTTAAATCATAACCAAAGTTACCTCTGGGTTGAGAGTGTTCTCTCCATAAATGCAATCAGTCTTCATTTGGACAGGGCCTGTAATAAAGCAGGATGGGCTCCATATTACCAAGGTAACTAATTTCTATTAGCTTCAAACAGCTGAGAGAAGACAGGCCAAGAGGAGAGCTGGGAAGTGAGATGGAGAGGGGCAGAGGTAAGTAATTGTTGATCACAATAGCACAGCCCAAGCTTGGGCAGACCATGTAATTGGGTCAGGCATACATTTCTCAAAGGTAAAGTCTATGAAAAATGAACCAAATAAAAGTGATAAGACAGTGAATATGCCTGTTTTTCTAACCATTATATAAGGACTCTGTCAGGCTTGATGATGTACATTACATGACCAATTCCATGTAGACCTTTGGTATTCATTCAAAAGTTTAAATGCGAAATTTACGGAGTAATAACTATGAATATGCACCATCCTCAATGCTTGAAAGGTTTGGACAATTTTGGTTCAATGGCTACTTCTCTAAAATGATACGTGTGGACTGCACAATAGGCTGAATAACAGCGTTGGGAAGAAATTACGAGGCTCTGGCATTTCTAACAATCACCCTATTCAAGCTTTTGAAGCACTTTTCTCACATCTTTTTTGTTCTTTCTTGCTATCTTTCTCCTCTCAGCTGTCAAAATGTGGATTTTTGTAGTGCAACTACTCCAACATTTGCTTAAATTAAATACCTTTGATGTTTAATATTTCCCTTCTCCTCGTCTAGATAAGTGGATGGAGGTTTTTATTGTTGAAAAGATCATAATGTCACCAATCTGTGGAAACAATTACCCTCGTCTTCCCCTGTAGAAAGTTACAACCCTCACCCTTGTCTTGTCCTACATGTGAACATGATTCCACTCACTCAGTTACTACGGGTTGAGAATGTCACCTACAAGCATGTGGTGGAGCAGAGAGGAAGACAGAGAGCAAAGAAAGAGGGCTACATGCAGTTTTACTGGTGAAAGCGAAGGCTGGGAAGTGTTTGATTCCATTTAAAAGGCTAAGGTAGCAGAGTTGGCAATGGAAAGTAAAGGGGATCACTGTGTGTGTGTGTGTGTGGGGGGGGGGGTAAAAGAAGGCATGAATCATATAGAAAATGTGTGTGTGCTGGAACCTCTGAAACAGCTGTGCAGCGCCTCATAAATGCACCATGGAGACAGGTGCTCCCTAACACGGAAATATAACCACCATGCCAAAAGGAGAGGCCCTGTTTAATGCCGCGCTGTGGGACAGGGAGGAGGCGATTCACAGTTCATCTCCACTGACCCGTCTGTCCTTCAAGAAGATTAGCCAGTCCACAACAACTCGGAGCCAAAACAGAGGACGACCTGGCTCCATCCTTTTTCTGACGGTTTTTTTTGGTGGGTGGGGGGCATGTAATCAGTGCTAAAAACACGGTGGAGTGAAGCAATACAAGAAGCACTGATGCGTAAAACCGGCCTGCGTGCTGAATGCTCAAGCCTTCACCACTTTCAACAGCTCTTCAATCAAATTGATGCAATTGCCCTTTTTACAAATGCAATGAGTCAGTGACAGGCCCCCGACCTCATGCCCCCCCACCCCGCCACACACACACTTCAAATGAAGTCTGATTTCAATATGAAAGTGAGCTTTGCACATAATCAAGCTCAGAGGGGACCAGAATGGGACACACACTGATGGCTGGGATCCAGTGGGCTTTTTTCCGTGCCTATGTCCCAGCTCTGCATTTTTCTTTATTTAGCTTCATGTTTTCCATAGTTTATTACACATGACTGAGAACTGAGACAGTAAGGTTTCAGTCCAGTGGCAGTGGGGCAGATACATACATGCTCCTATGCTGCTGTGACTAATGTGAATCCAATACCATACACAGGACGGAAGGTTTCAAAATTTCTGACAAGATTAACAGACATCTCTTCTGAAATATAATACTGGGCACATGTATTTGCCAACTGTGCACACCTGAAGCCTTCCAGGGTTTTTAAACCTTATTGATTTTTGACTACTCACAACCTGAGAGAGACAAGGTCTCAGCCAGTCACTGCAGCAGGTCAATGACGAGGAACAAGGAAAAGGGAAAAAGTTAAACTTGAATGCCCCTCCTTCACAGAGATTAACATTTACTTGGATGGATAGCTAAAACAGGAGATTACACAGGGGTGGAGCACCCTGCCGGATTAGGACATTAGCAGGTTGGTACATGATATACAGATTGTGCCAACTGATGCTATTATTGCCTGGGTACCTACTTGGAAGCTGGTTAGAGTTTCAAAAAAGTGCAGACGTTCCTCCAACACTTCAGCTGCTTATCTCAATACATTCAACTGAACTGGAATCCTGGCTGGAAATGCTATGGTCTTACAATGGACACAAAGTGACATTGAGAAACGACAATAACAGATTGCACTGACAGGGTCTGATGGGGTTGCAGGTTAATACCAATGATTTAATAAAAGCTTTTCCAGCTGCAGAAGTTTCTGGCCATCAACATGTTCTTTCTGGCCCATGCAGTTATTTTGGAAAGGAAGACTGTGTTTCTGAAACCAAAAAACAAATCCCTAATCAACTAATCTCATTCCAGCATTTAGCAGCACTCAGCTGCACCCTGAACTAATCAGCTGGAGAATTCATTCTTGTAATACCGGCAGTCACTTTAGTTTTGTTTTTAATTGTTGTCCTATGAGACAAAGATAAAGGTTAAAAATGATCAAAGTTTACTTATTGCTGTAAAAATGAATAATTAGCAGCAGAAGGAAAGTTTTACATGAGATTAGATTTCTGTCCTCTTTAATATGTTTAAATCAGTTTCTTATTGTGTTGAGGGAAAAAAATATTGTTACACTTTGTTGTGACACAAAGGCTGTAGGGTAAAAAAGTGTCCATATAATTATTTTGCTTTGGAAGTAATGATTACTTTTTTAATTGGAACTGATTTAGCAGAAAAATGGCTGATAATATTTTTATTAAAATTAAGCAGCATTGAAAATTGGAACCTATTCTGTATTAAGAGAAATGTGATGCTTTAAAGCCACAAAAATATTGATTTGAAAGGTGCAATCACATGATTAGCCACTATTTCACTAGAGCACTGTTCATATGAGGCCTGCTCACATACATGTCTTAACAGCACAGGAAGTCATCCCCTGCTAGGCCACAGCAACAATGCCATAAGGATGTCCTAATGGCGTCTGACTGACGTCTTCCCCCTGTCACATAAAACTTCATTAGCAGTCCCTCAGTCTCAGTCTCGACAGGTCAAAGCCATTACTGCACAGCATCACCAAGACAATAGCATGTGTCGAGGTAGGTTTGGATAAATCCACTCCTCTATTGGATTAGGAAGCGCCAGAGAGAGAAAGGCGATACCCCATAATGATATGTCATGGCTGCCTGAAAATGCATGGTCTGTGATGAATCGCAATGTTTGGCCTCATAAATTATAATTATTTTGTGCCAGCACGGTTTGAGTGAGCCACTTAGCATCGCAGCATCTATCAGTCCACCCATATGGCACGGAAATTAACGCTGGACTTTTTTTTCCCCCTTTGCTCAGAAAAATGAAATTAGGAGGGGGACAAAACACAGTGATCTGGTTAATAATGGAGCAAAGTGGCTTTGGTGAATCGTATGAAGGCTACAGAGTTTCTAACTGTATTCGCACATACTGCAGGAAAATCCACACCTTAGCAGCTGAGGAACGATTAGACACACTGGCATAATATATTATGTTTTCTTGACTTCTCCACCAACAACTGTTTCTACTTTGCCCCTACAGTTCATGTTTGGTATTTGTGCAGCTGCTCTGATTAAATTAAAATTTTATGTTTGTCAAGTTGCATTGGCCTATGCCGCCAAACTAAAGGAAACTAAGCTAAAAACTGAAAAAAGTTATATTCTGGAAACAACATCAGACTACAATGACTGTCACTGTAATTTTCATAATTTTCTGTATGTGTGGCACACGCTGAATTGTTTTCACATGTGGTTCAGTTTAAATTCCAATCTCCTGTGAAAGTGCCTGGCCGCTCCCCTCGTATGGAATCAAAAATGAAAACCCCCCGATATGATGCTTACGAAATCCCACTTGAGCAGAGCGACACATGCTCAGACAGGCTGCTGGAGCCAACACTTGTACTGGGTTTCGTAATTTCCAATTAGCGTGCAATTCCAAGTCCTAATTCAATCCCGGCTAAACTCATTTGCCAATTCATGTGGCAAGTCGTGCATCATCTAAAAATAACTGTTCTAGACATTTATTATTGTCATCCCTGGTTGCTATATACTGGTGTGAAACCTGCAGACGTCTGCAGTGGAAAGACTCACCGGGTCAGGGAGAGGGAGAGAGAGAGTGGGGACAAGCAGACAGAATCAGAGAAAATGACAGGCAGATAGACTGAAAGACAATTCCGAGTGAAAAAAAAAAGAAAGAAAGCTCCGAGGTCCATGGGTTATGATTCAAGTCGAGGAAAATGTTGCTTCCCACCTCTGTCTGGCACCTGTCCAGAGGCTCATCCACAGCTTCCCTGATGTTTTTATGTGACCAGACAGCAGACCGCAGGGCACAAGTTGCTCTGGTAGCAGGTCCTAACATCTTCTCAGTGGTTTTCCTGCCCCACCAGGCAGCCAGCACTGAGACAGGACCTGTTGTTTGACACACTGAAGGAGCTCTGGCCTCGGGACAGTGCGGCTGCAGAGTTTTCTCTCCTGTCAGAGCGATTCGAAACCTTGCAATTTGTGGGATCGGCTTTTATATTTTATGTTCTGCAGTATGTTTACAGCTTTGAACAAGAAGAAGAAGAAAAAGAAATAAAACTCCAAACAAGTGCTGGCAATTGCACATGGCTGGCTGTGCCAATAATGACTTTGCTTCTATATTTTGATTAACACCATACAACAGTCATTTCTTCGAGTAATTTCACTGCTGGACGGTGGAGAGGTCTACCTGTGGTGAAAAAGATGGTTTTATGAAATATTAATGCTGGTGCTAGGTGGCACTTTGTGTACAGAAATCCTTTGCCAGCACATTCTAAATAATGACAATACAAGGAAGCTAAGGAGGAGTCACAGGAGTAGTTAAATTGTAAAATATTACTTTTAGTCATGATTTTTTGGCACACAAGTGAACTATTCATTATTCAATAGCATCGAGTACTGATGGAACAAGATGTGAATGACACGTTTGTCCAGATACATGCAAACACTGTGAAATCACAAATTGTCATTCTGATTGTCATTTTCTGTTTAATTATAGATACAGTGGGGTAATAAGTGAGGCCCAGAGCTAGGCCACCTGCTTCTTTTTCCCATCCAGTCCCCTCATTAAGCTGAGCTATACCTTACACATCTTGAATATAAGGGAATATTCATTTTGGAAAAACTGCCTGTTGTCTTTCTGTCCGAGAGTTCGATGAGAGCTCGGTAACACCATAAACTGGGTAGCAGCCAGTTACTCCAGCTGAGCACAAAGGGCACTATACTTCAGCTTTTTTTATGGATAACACAAATGAGATATAATGTGATACTATCCGACTAGAATAATTAACACGTAAAAGGAGCCGAGTAGGCCTTTTTTGTTTTATTTGGAGCCGGACAAGCTGTTTCTCCATTTCCTTTCTTTGAGCCTAAACTAAACTGGCAAAAGGACTGGCTGGAAATATTCTATATTATTGTTACTGTCCACAAAAGAAAGAAACCTTGAGGAAAAAAAATCTGTCTATCTCTCTACATTTCTTCAAACTTACTGCAATGTCTGTATATAGTATATGAGTCAAAATAAAGTACAGTGTGTGTATGTTTATAGTACTGAAGGAACAGCATCACTGGAATAACGAATTTATACTTGGAATAAACACTTAGTCACACTGCTACCTGTTAATCCTCTCATATTCATGGAAGTTTCTCCTCCCAAAGATGCCTTTAATTAGATATAGTATGCTTTGAATAGAAAATCTCATTAAAGTGCCAGTATGACTCTGCCACATTAGGGTGGAGGTAACAGAAACATATTTTGCCCTGAAAATCAGCAACATATAGTAAGTATTCTCTCCACATCAGTGCACTCACTGTGAAACCTTGATGTAGAGGATCAAACTGATGTATCAGATTCCACTGGGATATAAAATTAACATTACAAACAGTACATCCACAGCACCTCCTCCCTGCGCAGCCTCTCTGTGGAGTTGGAAGAAAAATAAGAACAGGCAGAGAAAAGAGAGGAGTTTTCACCTTTGGGCTGTATGGTAATTTGAATGATCTAACTGGTATCAGATTTAGAGGTGCATGCTGAAAGTGAAGGGAATAAAAGGGAGTGCTGGATCACGAGCGATGTGAGAAAGACCGAGGGTGAGAGGGAGACCTGATACGGACTCTAATTATCATAAGCCATATGTCTGCAGCCTGTGGAATGGCCGCAAGGTAAATAAAGATGATGACAAACAACGCTGCATGTACTCCAAATACCGCCCCCTTACTCCTCTCCCTCCTCATCGCAACAACGTGGGCTGCCAAATGAATTAGCATCAGCTGCCTGATACTTTTGTAATCTATTCTGAGCATAGCAAACAATACAAATTGGATTTCTAATTTATCCTGACTCATTTATGCAAAGTAAGAGTAATGGAGCGTCGCCATGGTGACGGCTTTCACACATGGCAACCTTCATCACAGAGCTCAGAAATACCTTCATCTTCCGTCCTCGACAAGAACTGATATCAAAGCGCCCGAGTTTCTCAATATTTCAATATGGCTGAACACAACACACAAACACACAAAATCAAACTCAGTCAGGTTTTTGTATGTAATGGCTACACATGCTCACCAATGGGCAGCACGTAGAAACACACACAGAAAATGATCATCTCTGCAAAGACAACTGGTGTTTCTCAAGCAGCAGACTCCTTACATGAGCCCAAGGCATCAACCATTGATTAGCCAGATTAATTACAGGATAGCTTCTAGACGCCACCTTTTTGCAGCCAGGAAATGAAAACAAAAATCTGCTCCTGAAGCAAATCCACAACTCCACACACAAATACAGACACAAAAAAACCCACATGCAATGGAAAAATCAATGATGAGGCCTCACAATGCACACAAAATCAGGGCCCTCACTCTTTTGATTATCTTACTCCGAAGAACAACAAACCCAATTAATGATATCGTTTCTGGCTCCATTGAGCCATTTTCTCCGTCCGCGATAACCTAGAGACACCAAACATGCTGATAAATGGGCCGTAAACTCTTATCCGCTAAAATAACAACACTGCCTAATGTGTCCACTAGGATGCTTATCACAATGTAATCATTATTGCGTTTGCGCTGAGCTTACAATGTAGGTCAGAGCTGTGTATATTGTGCACTGTGTTCATTATTTAGCTTTGCCTTGACATTGAAAGTATTTTGTGCATTTTCCCCCAGAGCATTGCTGCAGCAGAATGAGTTCCAACAATGTGTGCGGTGCAGGTTCAGAACTAATTTTGGCCAAATAAATCTCATCCGCTCAAGTGGTGCTTGAGGACATTGGGGGTCAAACATCCTAAGATAAATGATATAAAGCTTAAAATCAGTGTTCATAATGCAGCAAAAGAGGTAATTTTCTCTTTCTAATTCTCATCACGTACTCCTCGTGAATACATGATGGTGTCCACTGCTCCGTGCAGTACAGGAGCGCGTTGGACTTTTCTCATGACGGATGGCGCTTCAATATGTGCCGTTCACGGGTGCCAAATTTGCTGTGATCACACATTCTGTCGTCACATCAGCGTACATCATAACAGAAGTCATTTCATGATTAGCATAAACACACAGTAATAATTGCGGGAGGGAAAGCGAGCAAACAATGAAAGCGTGACATTTATCTTTCCACCAAACAGAATGTGTAAGAGTTGACTGGTGCAGCAAAAACAGAAGGTAAACGCGCAGTTGGATATAAATGATGCCACCCTTAGCCCCGTGCACACTGTTCAGCATGCTGAGAAAGCCAAAGCCTGACAGGCACAGCCATGTCTCATTATGGTTGCCGAGCTATGATTGAGACAATTTAATAGTAAACTGTCAAGTCTCTGGACACCTTCGGCCATTCAGTTAAAAATCACATATTTATCTCCCACAGAGAGTTTTATAAAGCGAAAGCAGCAAAGCATTTTTCGGTGTGATTCAGTTTAGGGAGCTGAGAAACAGTGCTTATGGAGTAAACACTCCAGTGACTGAGGGGGGAAGAGGCACCACACTAATCAACAGGATATCACAGTTTGTCTAACCTTCATTTTCCACTTGACCAAACATCTGAAATTGCCCCCAAAACCCTCACACCTGATTCAGGTCCGTCAGGCAATTTACTCAGCCTTGTCTCTGTCTTTATCTCCTTTTCTCTGTCAACAAGACAAGGCGAACAAAACTCAGCCTTACATGTGCAGCATCTGACACTCTGACACGTATGATTTGTTTTTTTTCCCAAATTCTCCCGCATCTTGGTATTTCCTTATGTTGAACAGAAATTTAAGATAAAAGATATTTATATAATTCATTAATTCTTTAACTTATGAATTTAGATGACATCCCTTTCTCGAGTATTTTGTCCAGCTATGGCAGAAACAACAACTGAGGAGGACAAAGACTGAGGGGGAATTGGGGTTTGAGTCAAAGACGTACGTCAAGTAAAATTTGCGTAAAAAAAAAGAAATGCTTTTGTTCAGTTACGTGTCAGTCAGATGTCAGTAATCTGATGAATGACTTAAAAACAAAGCATCCAGAATAGACACACACTGTATCTAGGTTAACAAGCAGATTGGCCACACCCACCTTTCAGTTATTCATACTAGCATACATACATACATACTAGCTGACTTCACTATGCATGCATGTATGTTTACCATGCATGAATAATGTAGTTACCAGGAATACTGCCTTTCAAACATTATGATGGCCATTGTTAACATTTGGAGACTCGGCCTTATCGCTATCATTATTTTCTACTTTTCTGTTACTTGCTTAACCACTCTAAGAATTATTTGCATTGCTACAGCTGCGGTCTGCTCACCAGTGTAAAATGCTAACAATGATACATCGGGCGTCTTTCTCCATGGTGATGACATACGCAGACATCAGAAGGCTAGAAACAAGCACAGGTTGTGTGTGCAGGCGCTCTGTATGTGTTGCATTGACTGCTGTGTATCAGGTATCCACTGTTGCAAGCTTCTGGTGGCAAAGGTCACTGCTGACGCTCTGTCGAGTGCTTATTGATGGCATTTATCCTTTTTACTGTCAGTTAGGATCACACATGCACAATGCCATGATAGGTTATCCTTACCATTAACGGACGACACGGAGACGACAGGCGACAAAGGCGAGGCTGCCTGAATGGTGAGATGGTAATGTGTTTACAGGGGAAGAGAGGGAAGAAAGGAGGGGAGGGGATCATGAAATGACAGCCAGAGAATTGAAGCTCAGCGCCGGGATTTGTCTTACATTTCCCTGATCTTGTCCCCGAGCGCTCCCCGTTATCGTCCTCGGAGGGGGGAATTTATTTTCTATTTATTTCATTTTTATTTGGGTCTCAAGCTGGATATTTATATATTCATTTGTGCCACCAGTGCTGGCTGAGAGGCGAGCCGTGAAGTGCATCACATTAAATGTATTGACATAAACAGTTCGCGGGCGCATCGCCTCAGCCTTTGATGAGGGTTTAAGTAGGAAGCCATTGAGAGACTTATGGAGAAACGTTCCCACGGGATCAATAGATTAGAGACCTAACTAATCTCAGTGAGCTAGAAAGCGGAGCTCGTAAGGCAAAATGACAGTCATATCAGTAACACACGGTGTGCCATCACTCCTCTCTGCCCTCAAACTCTAATTATTTCTCACTGCAATAATAGTAGGTAAAGAGTACGTAACAGTGTCTGTTGTTGTCCATGTGTTCTGGTATTGCTCTGAGCTCCTCAAGGAGTTAAACACACAAACTGTCTTCTCACTGTTTTGTTTCTCTCAAATTTTACTGGATGTTCATTATCTTTTAAACTGTGCTGCAGCTATTATGGCGCTGATGGCAACACTGACAGCGAGCAGGATTCTTTAAAAAGGTGGTCCTGAATGAGAGCCTCCACAGAATGGTGAGATACTGAGTGTACGTCAGTGATGCTATCCTGAAACAGTTATAAATGTCAGTCCTGCATCCTATCTGATTGCTTCTTGGCATTTTGGCTATATTTAGACAAACTGCCCATGCCTGATTTCTCGGATAATAGGGTTATTCATTTTTCAAAACAAAAGGAAAGAAGTTCATCTGGGTTGAAATGACAGCAAAAACGCAAAAATGATTTTTAGATATTAAATCCATTTTAAAAGGAACACAATGGCACCCAATCTCTGTTTTATGAAGATAATTAGGGAATGCTGTGAATTAATGTCAGGTAAAGATCATGATCACGATTAAATACTGAAAAAGTCAAAACAGTCAGGGTTAACTTACGAACATTTAGTCATAATCACAACCTTTCCCTCATCTCAACCAAAGCCTACACCACACAAAGGACTTTGGATGTGAGCCACAGTCTCCAGTATCCAAGTCCTGCAGTCTGCACACACAACATCTTTGATGAAGTTATGTATAATGTATGTTTTTTTTAGTATGTCCCAGTATACAGTATGTGAGTTAGTCCCTAGAACCTTAAAAAATAACATATTTGCCTCTTTTGTCTTTTTGTTCAAACATGTCCTTTGCCCACACAAGCTCTGTCTCACCTCTTCCCTCAAACCGGAGTGGCCAGCGGTTGACAGATCCAAGGTGAGGCACCCAGGACAGAAGTCCAATTAGACCTATCTGTGGGGAGTGAGCCTCTGCACCATTCATCATACCATTTCAATTAAAGCCATCTAAGAAATGATTAAATAATCAGTTGCAAGCTAATGGAGCCGTATATCCTAGTTATGGGAGAACATTGGTCATCAGCTTGGGAATGTCTGGCCACTGCCAGATGTCACGCAGCAATGCCAAGCGAGTAAGACGGATGATAGAAGGAAGAGAACAGGGAGGACGGGAATGAGAGACAAAGAACAGGAAATGCTTATTAGGACGGAGGGAAAAGCATAATTTTGGCCACGTCATCACTCATTTCAGTGTCACTCAAACATGTAACCATGGCTGACGCTGCTGATGAAACCGATGAGGTCAACAGTGAGGCGTGCATCAGCCTGCAGTGAGGGGCGACACAGAAACTGTCATGACTGTTTGTCTGCTGTAATGCCTAGTCCTGTCCCTGACAGCCTAATGCTTACAGTACACAGCCATTTAGTGGGAGCTGCTGGGAGAGTCTGGCCCGCCGTGGATGGTGACAGACAGAAACAGACAAGTTTTTTTTTCCTGTCTGCACACCGAATCTCGTAAATATCCATTTCAGTACGTTTAATATTTTTCCATCACCCAGGCGTCACCCAGAATTTAATTCTGAAAATAATTACAGCAATTTTTTGGGGGGAAAGCATGGCGCACGATGCAGGAGCCCAATATTCCAGGGTTAATCTTCTCACGCAGAGTTTTATTGCAAAAACATTATACACACACCAAACCGTGCGGTGAGAGCGGTTGGGTTAAATAGCCGTCATTATCAGGCTGGGTGGCTGGAGGATGGAGGTGACCCTGGACAGCTCTCCATCTTCCTGCTCTACTGCTGCACATTAATGGTTAATTGATGTCACAGGGGACTGCTGATCAAAAGCTTTCTAACCAACCCCCCCTTTTCAAGCATGCTCCACCGTTATTCTATTAACAAGACCGGCATGCCATACTGTGGTGGTGTGGGGTGGAGTGCGGGGTATGTGAGGGTTGGGAAGCTGCGAGGGGGGGTGGGGTGATGTTGTTCCCGTCCTCCTCTCCTCACTCATCTCCCTACCCCTCAACAAACTCCCCTCCCTGCCCTCCCCCTCCTCCACGATAATTAGCCCCTGCCATACACAGACCATAACACACAAGCACACACACACACACACACACACACACACACACACTGAGCTGCCATCGGATCTGCGGCTTAAAGTGCTGATGTTCTGACAGCCATCAGCAGAAATAGAGGCAAATCTTATTTACCCTGGTGCCCCCCCATTTATGCTACTTTCACAATTTCTCTCCTCACTATTATCTGTTCACCTAGATTTGCTCTCAGCAGTCATGCTAATGCAGTAAGCAAAAAAGGGCCTTTACAGTGATTGTTGGGGCTGACGATCACAGACAATTTCAGAACTGGAGGGACGGAGGAGATCTTTCTATCACTGCTGAATATGACACATAGTTTTGGTCTGGGCCTTTTGGGTGTTTTCCTAATGATGCATGATTTGATTTTCCATTAGCAGCTCATTTGCAGATGCATTTTGTTATTCCTTACCCTTTGACCTATGCAGAAAGATTTTTTTTAATAAAAAAAAATATGTTAAAAAAGCCGCATGACATAGTGAGGCAGAACACTTAGTCACCACTACCTCAAACTCTGTTTAATCTGCTTCTTCTACAAGAAGAAGATGCATCAGTACATCTCTGCACTGATACCTTGGGTAGACTGTGTTCTGCTGGACACCTGATCCTCCAAACTGAATCCCTGCCACACCATGTAACACACAGGAAGCATATGCACTAAGATGGCTTTGTGAAGCTGTAATATTGGGAGTTTGGCGGGCAGCCTGCAATAATTAGTGTTGCTCTGGGTCTGAGTTGCTGTTTGTGAGGCTCACAGAACATTCCCTCTTAGGCTCTTTGGCTGCCAATTAACTCTCTCTCTGTCTCTCACACACACACACACACACACACACACACACACACACACACACACAAATGATCTTGCATGTGCCCTGAGCTGTAATCTCTTCACAGATTGGAGTGTGCAAGCCTCATTTCTGTGACTCTCCTAATGGCTCGCCTTCTGACTTCCGCGATGTGTCGCACAGGTTTGTCTGTGATTATAGTGGTTGTAGGAAAGAGTGTCATGTCACGCCAAAGGCAGATTATGCTGACAACTTTTATTAGGTGCAGTGGAAGCTTGTGAAATATCTATTGCACACTGAGGAGGAAAGAAACGGGTCACAGAGGATACACTTCATCAGCACACTTTTCTCTGCTTTAACCAAACCCAAAACTCCTGCACTATGTCTAGCGAATAAAAAGCATCTAATGTTGGATGCATCTGAGCTGCTGGTTTTGAAGCCATGCTGTGCGCGGTGAGAGCGAGGCCAGCAGAACCAGTTATGCATCACAGAGGAAGCAAGATAAACGCATCATCCTCATCGCTCTCGCACAGCGATTTCCCAGTAGTGGGTCTACTTGATGAAGTGCCAGATCCCCTCCCTGTTATTCTCAGCGCGCCAGCAAAGTGTCCACATGCATGAGTGTATTCATCAGTCAGGTGGCACGAGCCTGGCTCCCCCCCCTCCTATTCTTTTTTCTCGCTGTTCCCAGGTGTGAATGAGATTGGGTTGATTTATCTCCTTTGGCCTGCTTATCAGTGAATTGTAGTGATAACCAAATGAACTCAGGTAATGCAAAAGCGCACACACTCAGTGATTAAATATGTTGTTAGCATGCAATTATGTTCTGTAAGACATTGGCATGGCAAACGGTACAGAATATAATACTGAGTGTGCAAATATTTACATGATTTATGAGTTAATGAGGATTCCTGGCCTGCAACTGACTTAAGTTGTAAACCAAAAAAACATACGTGTTGCATACATATCTATGAAAATATATAGATATATTTACCCACAGATTAATGAAAAATGCAGGTATTATTATGGGATATTGACTTTGCTATAGGTAAAGTAACCTGCTTCAGCCATGTTCCATGCTGTTGGACTTCCTCACTAGTGTGCGTGTGTGTGTGTGTGTGTGAGAGAGAGCTGGGGCTTCCCTGCTTGTTATGTGCTGGATCGACATAGATATTTACTCGCAGCAGGCGATCGATCAGAATCACACAGATGTCTTAGGTCCAGTGTGGTTATTTACCACAGAAAAAAATCAAATCCTTCCATTACAGCTGTCTGGTGAATTAGTGGTGCTGTATAAACTGAACATAATAGCCTAATACAGAATAAAGATAAGTAATGTAATAATATCTTAAATTGCACTGTTGTAGTAATCTGCACAAGGACAAAAATAAACAGAGGCATCGGCATATGGGATAGACATTTCTCTGTCTCTGACACCTGCAGAGACCTTGTCTGTTTCTTTTGCTTTGCCACATGTCAATTAAGTCAGGTCCTCACATGCAGCGTACCGTGCTGATGTTTGTGTTCATCTGTGTTTTTACCTGTCACATCCAAATCCATGCAGCATACCTGCAATTACACTAAATCCCCAAAACTGCCAACTCAAACCCAGAAGAGAGAGGGTGCAAACGTGCCATCCAGCCTCCACCCTGACATTACAGCCCGCGTCACCTTACACAAACACCCGTCACACTCATCCCCCCACTGCATCACCAGTGAACTCATAACGCTGGTGACTTCTGACATCATACAAACCGCCCTGCTCTTTTGCCATGCAGGGTTTACACTGCCATCAAGGGTGGAGTGAAAATGCAGGGTGAGAGAGTTGGGGTGGGGGTGGGTGGGGGGGAGCTCTCCAATGAGCAACCTTGGAGTTCCTCTCACAGCACTTCAAAGGAGGACTTAATAGAATGAGCTGGTCAATAGAGGGGGACTGACTGCAGTGTCAGATGGAGCTAATCATGCACTGGAATAACATTTGCTGAGACAATGAGTCATTGCATAACCTTTGGAGAGTGTTGGTGTACATTCACAGCCAGACAGAGCCTGACATCATGGCTGGATGTTTTGTGCACCATGTCACAAACGCACTCAGCAAAACATCACTGTTCACACAGCATACTGTTACAGGGGAACGAGCAGTGTTTGGAAATGTATGTGCCTGTTACACCACACATGAAGAGTCAGTCAACAGGAGTAATCGCTCCAATCTAACTTCACATTGTAGGGACTAAATAATATGAACAGACATATAAAGTACAGACCCTCTAAGGGGAAGGAAGAGGATTTTCATGTCCTCATGGAATGCGTGATGCAGGAATCCAAGCTATATGAAACCTGCGGGCCCTGTAGTTGGTTTGGGTTGTTCGTGGCAAAATGGATGCTGACAAAAAACACAGAAGGTTATGGTTGTTCCTCTTGGGTTACAAACACAGGCTATACACGCACATATACACTTCATGGATAGTTTACAATCAGCACATGGCTTTAACAGCAATTTGTCTTTTGAAGTCATGCCAGAAATCACATTCCTAGTACTATAAAGTCCTGTGGTTGGTCGTGTGGTTGGTCTTTGCTTTCCCTACTACAAACAACTCCACAGGAGTCTGCTTGGAACCAGGCCAAGACCCACTTTTTCAGACGTCTCAGCGCGTTGTTTAAGTGTACAAAAGACTTCGATTAACAGCTGCCTAAAAGAAACCAAGTTCAACTGATGCGGCAGAGCTGGTCTGAACCAACCAAAAGGGTTGAGCGTGAAAGCATCCTAAGAAATATGATACATCATTTTCTCTTTTCTGAGTTTCCTCTCTCTTGGTCTGACATTTTCTCTCCATTTCCTAAAAACCCAGGATTACCAAGACCTTTTGCAAATTTGTCATGGTGTGAAGTCTGGTCTCAAAACTCACCATAATTGAACTAAGCACAAATTCTTCACCATTGCAAGCACATCCACTGATCACAGTGTTTATGCTGAAATGAATCTGAGTCCAAGTGTGAAATTTAGCTAGCATTAATATGGATGAATTCTATGACTTGCAGTGTGGAGAGCATGTTAGCAACAAATCGACACAGTGAAGTGTTTGCTGTGGCCTTGTGCTGCAAGTCGAGGGCAGCTCATTTTAAGTGCGGATAAATCATCGAGTGAGTACAATAGGAATGCGGCGATAAAGCACAGCTGAAATATTAGCGCAGGGAATGTACATTTCTGAAGTTAAGAGGCCACACTACCAACCCTTGTACTGTGATGTCTGCCTTTTGTGAGGTTTAATTAGACATGATATCTTAATTTGCACACAGATGTACCACAAAGTAATTATAGAGTATTTTCCAAAGACTAAGCAGAACATAGAGAAATCCCCCAACTGCCTGTTGACTGCTGAAGTAAAAATAGCTCATTTAAAGACAGCGGAAGGCTGTCGTCTTTGAGTAAGACTTCTAGTCTGGCCTCTTGGGATGAGGCTCACTGCAATTTATCACAGCCACTAATTATTCGTGTTATAAGCCACTTTCTCTTGCAGAAGGGGAAAAGGGGGGAGCGGGGAAAACACAACAATGAAATCACCACTTGCATGAGCGCTGACACAAGAGTGGAGCAATGAATGCTCCATATGTCTAGATTGTGCGCTGCCCGCTGATTATAAGACGTGCGTCTCATCCAGAGGGAAGACGAGGCCTGTGCTAGTTCAGTGGAGTGTGTGCTTCCAAGTCTTGTTTATTCAGAGAGAGAACAAAAATATGTCACCGTGTGATCGCTGCTCCCTTTCCACCCCCGTTTTCAAAGATCCGAGCCAACCTTGCTGTTTGCTCAAATTTAATTATTTATACCATTTATTCAGCTGACGTCTACGCTGTGATTAACAAACACTTTATCGGATTTTCACTCAAAGGATAAAAAGATAAAAGATGGAGAGGCACGCACAAACATGATGTTATTCTCCTTGGTAGCGAATCTAAGAGGAAAAATACAGTAAGCAACGGCTGGAAGATCCCACTTCAAACTCAGTGTCTTCTTTAAATGTGTTTTCTTGCCTTCATTATGTTGCAGCACATTCACATTATTCTAGGTCAATGGCCCCATTGAAGACCTAACTTGCCGAGAGAACAGCACAGGAGCTAATTACACTAATAGGCTCTGGCAAAATGTTTGATACCAGACTACTCGCTCTAATCTAAGAGCTGATAGGACACCACAAGCATTCACGTCTTTTACTTTTATCTTAAAACTTCAACTAACCACATTAGGCTGTCACATAGAAATCTAATTTGATGTAACTGCTTACAAGGCCACTTGTAGTTCTGAATATCTGTCTCTTTGTAATTTTCTAATCAGGTAAGAAAAATATTTGGTAACATTTTTTCAATGAAAACTGTGGTGAAAAATATTCCTGGGGGTGTAGGTGCAGGAATAATGTCGGCAGTTAACCGTCTAACACATCTTGTTAATGTCATCCCAGCTGTTTCAGCTGCTCTTCTTGAGCTTAACCTGAGGCAACTGTATTTCAGTGAGCAGGTAAGTCAACTGGGTTTCTGAAGGACTGTGTTACTCCTGATGGGGAGCTCTAGCTCTGTTAATGCCAGATGAGCGACGATGACAGTCAGCCCGGGTCTGCGAATGGCAGCTGGATTTACTGAGAGTCAGTCTGATGGATTATTGCAGAGCGGCGACATGTGGAACAAGGAAACTTTACCTTTTCCACTATCCCCACAACACAGAACAACACCTGTTACTATGGTAACCATTGATAACAAAGATGCCAACAGCAGCCTCAGAAAGACAGGGCAAACAAATAAAAAAAAAAGATGCATGAATGAAATTACTAAAATTTCAAAAACATTACTAAAGTGCCCATATTTTTTGTTACTAAAATTAAGATCGACAGTACTTTTTTTCAAAATCAAGTGTAAAAATAAAAGCATTATTATTTTAGGTACCTGCATAAATGCACACTGTATGGCCTACAGTGTTTATGACCAAAGAACAATAACCTTTTGAGTTCTGAAAAACAAGAGGCAAAGTAGCTGTGCTTTTTTTTTGAGGTCATCTCAAATGCTACAAAGCAGAAACCACTATGAATGTTTATCTAATGCCTTAAGGTAATCGTTTTTCATGCATTGCCATTTTTTCCCTATACATTGCTTTAACTTTCCTTTTTTTCTATATTTAAGATTAGTGTCGAGCAAGACTGGAACTGTAATTACTGTTTTTCTTCTGTCACCCTCCTCCTGTATGGACATAAATCTGCTTCTTTGTGATTGCATTATCTCTTGAAGAAATCCAGTCTACCCATTCAGCATTAAGAGAAACATAGCCTGTGTACACAGCATACTGGAGATTGCTTTCTTTCACATGCATGAGATGCATAAGATGAAAGAGCACGCAATCCCCAGATTACATGAGCTGTGTTCCTGAAATAGAAGCTGATGCATGTGATGGCATGACGGTTGTCATGTACAGAAGGAGCATTGGTTGAAGGTTGCACATGGGGAATCTGCGCTCTGAAAGGCCTACCTGGAGGGAAAGCACATTCACATTAAAGATCTCTTTCATCAAAGCTATGCGGTGGTTTAGCATCGCCTGTTGATTTATCTCTGTTACTCACTGAATGTTATGTTAAAACTTTCATATTTGGTGTGACTTTGACTTTCAGTTGTTCAGGTGTGATTCATTGCAACGTGGTATTTATTTGCATAGAGAATATGAAGGAAGGCCACATGCTGTGTGGCTGATTGCATTCCTTCAATGCTCACACAAACTATATAGAAGAGATGAATAAATATGATAAAAGTAAACTTTTACCACTCTACTTTCCAACTGCATAACAAAATTAGCTTAACCATGAAATTCCTACATGACCAGCCCAGTTCCTAACAACCACTTTTATGTGCATTTTAAAGGTATTTATTGTTGTGCATTAAAGGGTTTATTGTGTTGTGAGAAAATTAATCAGCAACAGTTTGGACAATTGATTAATCGTTTGAGTCATTTTCAAGGAAAAATGTCAGTGTTTTGTCCCAGCCTATATGAAATAAATATCTAAAAATCCAAAAAACAAAACAGTCAGGTATCTACGATAGTATAAATGTATTTTATAGATGACAGGGTTGCACATACACTACCCAATCTTAATAAGATTCAACAAGTCCGAGTTTACAACCACAGTCTTAACCTAATCAGCCAAATATCATGGCTGCTGTATCACGAGAGCACACAAAATCCTAATGTAATAGCCAGCGCAAAATGTAATTACTCTTATTGCATTATACATTAGGTGTTTGTACAGCAATGTGCACAGTTATTACATACTTGTACAGGCCACTTCCTGTGTACCCATCAGTCAATAAATAACTGTCGCGGTATGCAGAAGAATGCTTTGTCTGTCCCCTCTGTGCAGCATGTGTGGGAGCCCATATGTTCGTTTCAATAGCAGGCGTGATGGATGCGCTGCTGGGATTATTATACACAGTGACGGAGGAGCGACACTTCGAGCTTATCTTCCCGCTCACCATTCATATTGCCCACTTGGCCAAGTATCCAGCTTCATGCCCGAGGAAACGACTGACCAAGAGGGGCCCAGTGATTACCGTTAAGATTCGAGCCAAATCTCACGACTCGCGAACCCATTTCCATTCCAACCACAAGCTACACGTGAGCACGGCTCTAAATTGAAATTCAGCAGTATCAACAACATTCATTCACAGAGTTTAACAATAAGTCAACAATGAGAATGTGGGATGAATGCGCTCGATAGTGCAGATATTCAATTACGATGGATTGAATGATGGCTTAGTGAGCATAATGCTGCTGCTCTTCCATACTGGCTTATTTATTTTTGGCTTATTGTTTGCTGCCTGCGAGTCAATTGTTGGAGTGGACTAATAAGCAAGATGCCATTCTCAGTCCCACAGTATGTTTTCATACACTTTAAGTTATTCCGAGTTGGCGGATGGATTATGGGTAAAACCCCTTTCAACGCCCCATATGTTTTAATCACCTTCTATTCATCTTCATATTGGACCACTTGACCTGAAAACCAAGCAACTCACTGCTGCTCATACCTGGGATGCACATGCCTTCATCCTCCATGTGCTGGTATGCAAAATGTGCATTTAGAAGTTCAAAACAAGTTGTTCAATGGAGGGAAGACATTAGTGAGTGGTGAGGTGAAAACGCTAACTAATGGCCTTTACTGTATCTCCCAGCTGCAAGAGCTGCAGATGTCTGGGGGTGCAGAGACAAACATGAGGTGGGGGGACCGCAGCATCCAGACAACAGCTCACACTTTTCCCTGACGCACAATTTGGCCACGACAAATGAATTCTGGACTGCTCGGGAAGGCAGGCGAGCCAGCTGGGCGTCGGCTAACACACGTGTAATGTGTTTTCAGTGTGCCGAGCCCGCTCCATCAGGGATATGCATGATTGAAAAGTTGGGCAAGTTGAAAATATATTTGCTCCGGTGAAAAGTGATTCACCACAATGTGACCTAGAAATTCTTACTGTAAAAAAATGAGGAGTGAGTGAATGGATGATGGGAATGAAAATGATAACTAGTATGCATCCGTGCTGGTTGAAAAAAAAAAACACTCCTCGATCATCAAAATTAATAAATAATTGGTAACCACCACTATCAATGCTGTGGCCAGCTCATTCTTTCAAGAGTGCCTGGATTGAATTTAGAAAGACATGATAATGGGGCTCCTTGGCATGTAGTGAAAGAGTGAATGATAACAATGAAATCTACTTGGCAGAGACGATTCAGAGAGAGAGATTGCCAGTACCAAAATATGTCATATTAAGTTCATACAGCAAAGTCCATACCTCAAGAGCTCTATTCTGTGCCAGTGTAGTAAGTCCTGTGCTCACTGCCTTATGTGTTTGGATGTGGAAAGTGAGAATGTGAAGAGGTAGTGTTGGGCTAAATATGTTTTCGTTCACCACCTGTAATAACCACCAGTAATTCTCTCTCCAATATTTTTGCTTGTAAAAGGAGTAATATGTAGCAGCAAATCATTCAATATTTTCATTCCTCTCTACATAGCACCACCTTTGCCTTCACTTTTGAGACAGGATACGTCAATAAAACTTTCTGATGTATGTCATATTACAGCTATGAAAAGTGATGGTACAACAAAATATATCTTATAAAACAGAGCAGGTAAATAATCATCCTCCCTCTATTCTGGACTAACTGTATTTTTTTTCCAAATCTGTATTGGATATGCATGCCCATAGACTTCTCCCCAAGACTGTTTGTTTAATCTGCTAGGACCACTTCCATTCACTGGCTAGATTACTGTGTGCATAAACTTTGACCCAAATACAATACCTCTTTTGTCTCTGATGGATAATGAACTAACTTGAGCCAACATTACAGCTGACTGTAATTACCTGGCCAGAGTACTGGAGAATTATGCATTTGACACTCCTATTAAACAAAGTGACACAGTTTTGTGTCATCTGCACACATAACTGTTATGTTGTAATTTAGAACAAGAACATACACAACATACGCAGCTACGATTGTAAAATACACACTCCTTTCTATTAGAAAAATGAATGAGTCTATAATGTGAGATGCAAATTTGTAACATTTAGTTTATCTAGCAATAAATTATGGTCCAGTACATCAAAAGCTGAACTAGTAACACTGTTCCTGTTATTTTTTAATCACGATAAAGTGTATTTAATATTTCATATGTCAGTATAAAGTGATTCCTGACATGAATATGTGAGCTTTAATGAATTACTTTGTTCTGCTTTCCTAGTTATAGCTGCTATGTTGTGAGCACTATTCTCAGTGGCAATACATAGAGATAGAGATAGAGATAAGTTATCTCTTCCTTTTCTCACTCACTGCTGGCAAAATTTATTTTTAAAAAATTTTATTCACAACCTCTGGAAAGTCCAAGATAGCTATTTGAGGTAATCTGCCCTCTCCTGAACTGCTTCCTTTTCCTTATACCTAAGAAGCGCGACCGCAGGGGGTCTGAGCCTGGTGGAACTCCCATCCCCAGCGTTCTCTGTCCTCTCCCCCAAAATAATTTTGTATTGATCAAGTTTTCACTTCTCTTGACTCAGCTATTTTCACACCATTTCTCATTTGGAGACTGAGGAATGCACAGAACAGAACAGATTCTGGTCCAGGGAGAATTCATCAGTTCGAGGGAAAATAAGAAAAAACTACCTTGCTGCCTGCACAGACTGATATATATATCATATATATATCAGTCTCTGTAGGCAGACTGATATATATATTTACTGCACAGCATATCTACACTTTCAACACAACAACAATCAACATACATGCAGATTCCTCCTGGAGGTCATGAAAGTGTTGTGACTCACAGCCGCTGAATGTTGACTTCCATCTGAACTTATCCTGATGTTGTTTTCTGTTTTGGGACTGCAAAAATATCTGCATTTTCTCACTAACAGGTCCATGACCTAAATAAATCATGCCTCCTCTCATTTGGAAGTGGAGCTGTATGAGCCGCTGGATGATGACGGCCTTTGAACTATTCCTCCCAGACCAACCGCTGGTTATTAATTCACCCATTCTTTTGAAAAGAGTGCCTCATTATCATCCCAATATCAGCCCATCCCGCGAGAAGTTTGCGAAGCCAAGCCGTCAAGATTTTGCACCGCAGCTTCACAGGCTTGTCAAATTAAAAGGGTCTGCCAGTGACACTTTGAGGGTGGCTCTCCAAAAACAGAGGGGAAGAAAACATAAATTATGTAAGATCTTTTTGAATATTGCATTGCAGAGGAGGGTGTCCCATATGCCCGCCGTTTCCACTCTCCGAGAAGACATCTATTTGAACGTGCTCACACTGGAACAATGCAGTGGAGGTAAACTCAGCCACCTCTTTTCTCGACCCCGTTATCACTGTGAGCACCATGGACTCGGCTCCTGTGGGTTTTGTAAGAGAAAAGCTTTGGAAGATAAGGGGTAGAGGAGACGATGTGATTGAATGAAATCTGCATTTGGAGAGTGGATGCGGATAACATCAGACGCTCTTGAAGATGACCTGGGTTCTGGGAAGTGCAAAGCAAAAATAAGATGGAGCTGCTGTCTGTTTTCTAACAACTCCTACTTCTCACACTGCTTCATTTGAGATGAGAGAAGGCGCAATATTTGTGCCCGTCATTGAACCAGATGTGATAAATGAGTCAGATTCGGCTCCAGTGTTCTGCAGACAAAATGATCTGGGGATGATTTTAGAAGAAGTTCTCAGAAAAAGAATGAGAAGAGCACAGTGCAGGCACATGGTGTGGGATATCAGAATGCAGAAAACACAGCAGGGAAAGTGCATCAGAAATTAATAGAAGTTGTTTCCAAGACACACTAGTAAAGAAATACCCTAAAAACTCCCATTTGTGACTGAAACAGAGCAACTCAAACGACTCCCTTGGTACAATATTCCACAATCTATTAGTTTTACTGCTAATCACTTTTCTCTTTCACGCTGTTGCTTTTATTGACCTTTCATCGGCACCAGCGCTCTCCTGCTATTTCACTGTGCGTTGTGTTTCCATCTACTCCCCTTCATTCCCTGCAGCAAAACAAAGAGATAATTGAATTGCACCCAACAGGCCACCTGATAAGTCAATCTCATATTCAGAATTTTTTGATGAAGTCTCACCATATGGCCTGCATCCTTATTTTCTGCCCAGTAAGCCCGTGCCTGATTGTTATTATTGTAATTACTTGAATGGTAACAATTGTTTTGCAGGGGACTGTGAGGAATGTGATGCAGCTGTTTTGCACCACTGAATTAAACAGCGAGACACCTTGGTGGTGAATGGTGTCAGTAATAGATGGCACCACCAGAAAGGAGCTGTGGGGTTTACCATTTGAATTCTGATTTCCTAATTATAGTAATTATGCTTGCATAATTATGATAATTTAGCATTGTGTGAATCACACAATGTGGAAGACCTTAAAGGGAGATGAGATTAAACTCATCATTCTGACTGACTCACTACTCTAATGTATTCAAATATAATGCCGTAATCCTGTAAGGGGCATATAGTGGTTATAGAAGATAAAGGAAAACTGATTGGAGAGTTGGAAATGCGGTGATGACATCCGCCAGCTATTTTAAATCATAAATCATGCCTCTTCTTGAGTAAAGAGCTTAACTTGAGCCTTTGTTGTGATAAAAAAATAAATTCAAGGAGTTAAATCTCAAAACAAGCTTTGTGGTTGAGGAGTCACCAGGAGGCTTGTCAGCCTGATTGCCTCAGAGGAGAAGACGGTCCATCATCCTGCTCCTGCAAACCACAGGACGGGCGTTCCGCATCTTTTTTTAATGAGGTGAGTTTCTATGATCAGATGAGCAACTCAAGTACAGGTTACGGTACATCCTGCTGTCACCTGAGGTGAAGTGCAAGCTAGAGCAAGGGAGGGCAAACAATGAATATCAAATGACCGGAGGGGCCACAATTCTTGAAAACACCCTCTTTCATTTAGTACACACTGTACTCATGACGAGGGAGTCTTAAGTCATTACTCATAGAATGGATTTGCCTTGAGTGCACATGTACTAAAAGCCAGGGAAGATTCTGAGGCAGAGTTGTCACACATGTCCACCATCTGTCGAGGACCCCTACGAGGCGCATTAGACAGCTCCTGGCAGTTCCAGAGACATGCATGGCAGTAGGCCTCTGCTGAGTGGCCGTCACCTCCCATCGGGCCTCTCTGGAAATGCTTGCGCTCTGCCGTTTGCTTAATTTCTCATTTGTTATAAATCCATCATCCCTTCTGCACCAGTTGAACACTGGCTGCTCTCAGACAGGGGCATGCAGTGCCAAGACAGGGGAGGACAGAAGCTCGGATGGAGGCGGGCTGCTTGAGGCGCTGTAGATGTATGGATGCGCTCCGTGACAATGGCAACAAATAAAGAGTCGATACAACGTACACAGAGTCTAGCGCCAAAACTGATGAAACGTCACAGCTGATAAACTGTCTGTTCAGCTGACTCACTCCTCTCTGCAAAATGCTGCTGCAGTTAGACCATAATTCCACTTTATTACAAGTTAAATATTATTTTCATAAATTTGTCCATCATTCAAACCAGTAATAATAACACTGCACTTCCAAAGTTAATTGCTGAGATCTATTTATGTGGAAAGTCTGGATTTAAACGACCAGGTTTGCAAAACTGACAATAACATCGATCACAGTTTTGTGACAGACTCCAGTGTTCTGCTTTGTCCTGTTGTACTTATCATAGTTGTACATATACACAGTTTTACTGAGATTTGTACCAATACAGTATTGTCTGTGCTCTCACTCTCACTCTCTCTCTCATCTGTCTGCTCATATTTCTTGCTACTTTGGACTTTTTGTGGCAATACCAAATATTCACACATCACAACTGCAGTCTATAACTAAAGCCCAAACTACAACAACAAGGCCCAAGCTTTAATAAACCAGAACCATCCTCTGACCACATTGTCGATGAAAACCCCAAAGCCAATTAAAAAAAAACTATTATCTTGACTTGCATGTCATTTTCTGTGTGCCAATATTGACATACATAATTTGCATATAAGTAATCAGGTCACTGTCTTATTAGGATTATGTGCCAAACTGTCATGCTGTTGCAGACTGAGCTGTGACTCTGCCTGTGTTGCATTTAATAGGGATCTAGCCCTCTTTCATTTTTTTGTTCACTAGCCTTGCCCACAAGGAAATCAATGGCGTAGCAAATCAGAGCTCACAGCATTAACACATTAAAGTCACAGTCAAAAAATTAAAAAGGTTGCAAAACAGATGGTCTCGTTTTATGCAAATGTTATTATGCAAAACTAAGCCTGGAGGCTTGGCTATTTTTTCAGCCTTTTAATTGGCAGAGAAGAGAGAGAGGTGCCAGACGTTGCAGGTGGTGAGGTAGCCCCACTTTTCCTTTGTCACATCCTGAGAGAGAATTTTCAGAGAATTTTATTTAGTGTTTTTTCCACCAGGGCCTCGCCACAACCATCTGTACGCTAAGACGGGAGCCCACTGAGCTCTGTGTGATGCTGCAGCTTCTCAAAGCCCGGTGAACTGATAATGTAGCATGTTTTTGCTCGCAGCGGGCGCCCGCTCACCAAGGCAACCGCGGCTGAGAATAAACCTGTGGTTTAAGAAGGTGAGCATTATCCACTGTGCTCTCTTCCCTCTCCTTTCATGCCCCTAACACTCTCAGTTGCTGATTAACACCAAGGAGGCTGGAGTATGTCTGAATAATTAGGAAATACGATCTGAATGGGCCTTTGCATCGGAAGGGTCTGTTCAAGCTGCCTCCTCATGAAGGGAACAAACATTTAGCTCCTGGCCTCCCAAGAAAACATTTCAATTCAATTTCATTCAAATTTCATTCTCCCGTGAAGAAAATGAGCCTCTCAGGCATGGTTTAATATAAAACACACAATAAAAAACAGAATATAAAAGCACTTTTAAACACATCATAAATTGCTACAACACATATCAGTGTGGAGTGACATCATCTGATAAAACTGGTAGTTACTTGCAGAGTTTTTGCACAGACATGAACACTCAATGTCACATCATGCAAATGCAATAATCTAATTCAAGAGAGGCTTGAGTTGTTTTGAAGTCTGCAGGAGCAGCACACAGAGGGTGCTGGCTCCGACCTCCCTCCTCAGAGGAGCTACTGAGCCATAAAGAGACAAAGAGGCAGTTCAAGCCAAATTACTTCAATCGATACCTGATGAAATCCAGCTTTTTGGACCCCGATCACATAAACATTCATAGGATATGTCGGACTTTGAAATCCTTAAATATATAACTCCTCTTTCCTATAACATTAAAAAAAAGCTTTTGATGTCGGGTCCTTTGCCCAACATCAATCTTTCCGAAAATGTGCTCTTCATCAGCAGGCTTTAGAATATTGTGCATCACTTTTTTCCCTCCATTCTTTAAAAAGTCTGCTGTTTGGGTAGCAGTCATCTGCTCACCATGGGACTGGAATTGCAGGAAATAGTGCGATTAACTGCTGGCACGCACTTTACACACAAAGAACATATGTGAAACTGCTGTTTGTGTGCTGCTAACTTCTTAAATGTGATAGCACAACATTCGGAGTTTGGCAGGGCAAATGTGCTTTTGGCTCATACAGATACTCTTCTGTTAGGTTTGGTTTCCAAATAATCATATCTGAATCTCCAAAAAAAACCCAACTGTCCTAAAAGGTTTTACGTGTTCTTGATATAAACACAAATGATTTCAATATGTGTGAGGGTGCCACAAAGACAAGAGCTGTCGCTATGTTTCTGCTTCTCATTGCAACAAAGAACACATGAGGCAACACAAGATGCCACGATCCTGACTGTGGCTGGACCCGTGGGGCAGCGCAAACAGGTCACCAACACCTCTGACTCTATAAATATGTAAAATCTCTGGCATGTTCTCGGCTCCCTGTTGAGCTCGGGGCCTGTGAATCATTCAGCCACCCCCACCTCCTCCGCCCCGGCTCGGCCTCTTTGGGGAACAGCCAGAGTAAACAATGTAAATAAGTCATGATGACTTGTTGCCACGAAGGTTGGCACGTGGTCACACAACCAGCACCGGTGCAACGCTGAGTGTAAACCTTGGTCTAGCAGTGGAGACTGATCGGCTGACAGTTGTTGCTTGGTAATGAAGGCAACAATTCGATCCAAACATTGACATTTATTGCCAACATCATGGCCAATTTAACATTCTTGTCTAATTTGTTTCAGAAGAGAAAGAGTAAACTGTGAGTTTTGGAGTGATTTGAATCCCCTTTTCAATGAGAAACAATATACATATAACGTATTTGGTCATTTATCACTGCAAGCTACCAAAGTTAGATTTAGTCTTTCAGCAAATCACACACAGGAGATGTGCAAATATCAGCCAGAGTCCATGTCAGACATGGTTGAACATGATCATGCATGTGACTTCTTCTGCTGGATGTGTGTTACTTCCAATCATATTCAGACAAACAGGCTGATATTTCCTCTGGGTTTGTTTAGACAGTAAGGCAGAACGCTTCCAAATTATAAAGCTGCCACTCAAACGCTGCCAGATTGAGTTTTGCTAAATGACAGTATTTAATAGACGCATTTGATTAAATATTTCTGCCTAATGCCAAAAATGTATTCATGCAAACTAAAAATACTTGCTGTCAGGGACACATTCAGGCTGGACTGAAACATCCCAGCCTGGAATTCACTCTGCTCATTATATTTATATTTCTATGCATCATTTGTATAGGCTCTAGTTGTAGCTGGTACCAAACATAAAAATTTGGCATTTATGTTCCTCTGGGAGAAAAAGTATCCAGATTACATTCTGATTCTGATCAGTAAGAAGCCTATCTGAATACAGAGCGTTCAAGGTGCTATGGGTGAATCCTCAACTCAACTCACTTCACCAATCACAGCACATGCAAAACATACAGGGCCAGACCCTCAAGTATCAGGCATAGCAGCAGTTTCACACACATTCACTGAAGGCCTACATAAGCTATGGAAGTAGAAGTTTTGGTTCCTAAACATGTTCCTGATTTTGCTGCATTCACTTTTATTCCCTCCCTGTGTACTCCACCTTTCCTTTTCTCCTCACCATGACAACCGTCCGTATCGCTGCGTGACTTGTCTAAAATATTATGGGTAGAGTAGAGGCAGGTAGATGGTTGCTATGTGCGTCTCAGGGAGATGGGATGACGTCATTCTCGACACTGCGGCATGAGCGACAGTTCCTGACGTGCTGAGGTCTGTCAGCTCATTTCTGCTCATTATTTCATCGCTGGTCAAGTTGACTGTTCGCAGCTCGGGTCCAAACGACCCTTAGGCCACTGGGAAATGTCTCCACCGGACACATCTATTTATTTTGTGTGTGTGGAAGTCAACCCTGTGGCCAGACAAGGATGACAATGACACCGTTGTCCAACATTTTGAAACTCTCAGCAACTACTATATCTGCACATGACAGCTATGGTGGTTTGTGGTTATGGCTGACCTATGTACAAAGCATTAAAAGAAAAATGTTAGCCAAAACTAACACAAGGTGCTAACACAAGCAAATGTTGTCACTGGTCTCAACACACGAGTTTCACAAAGTCTGGAGGTCACGAAGGAACAAGGTTCCAAGACTGATTCATGTACACTATCACAAAAAATACAATGTAAATAAACAAACATCCAAACTATTTCTCCTTCTAAATGATGAGGTTTAATGTCATGTCTATGAAGATGTACTTAACTGGACTGTGGACAATAAGTGGGCTGATTCTGAGTCAACATCTGCCTGGACCATCCAATTCTACCATTTTCATGAAAGCTGTCCTCCAAATCTAATTGCGTCTGTTCCTCAAAATAAAATTATCGTATCAAGGAGCGCATCAGTGCTTGGCCACAGAGCCATTATGTGCCATATTGGGGTTTAGTTGTTGATGGACTCAGTGTATTTAAGGCATTCACAGTCAGGGCAGAAATATTTGCCAATAATCTCTTATTATGAGGGAGGAAGGAAGAGAATTGCTTGAATGGTAGTAGAGGGCTTTTTTTTCTCTGGGTGAGGAGAATGGAAACTCAATGAAATAGAAGGGAGACACAAAGCGAACATGTGGGGGAGATGATTAATAGTGAACTCCATTATTGAAAGGCCTCACTCATAAGATGTTCTCATCTCCCTGGAGAGCCGGCGCAGGACTGCAGGCTAGGTTCGCACTGTTGTTTTTTTTCATTACCAGAAATTTCCTCATAACACCATGGCAGAGGAAACAACACCCCTGGGGGCTCCGACGCAGGAGAACGGATGCTTTAAAACACCTATGAGGGCTCCAATTAATCGTGAGAGCATGTTGCAGATTCAGTTTTTGTTCTCTCAATAAAAAAAAAAAAAAAACTTGAGCGACCTAAAAATGGGGCACTCAGGCGACAGGAGCGGAATTTACAGCCACATTATTGCCCTGGTCATTAGGGTTTACAAAGCAGTTCAGGCACAATTGCATATCTGTCTTAGAGAGTATTTTCACTTGTGAGGAGAACGCCGATAGCAGTATTCAACATTTCAGCAATAACTTCTTCGGTTCTTGTTAATCAACTAAATTTAACTGCCCAGGATATTGTTCTATTTTACATTGTTTAATCCTGAATCACAATTCAAATGGCCCTTTTTTCAAAGAAGAACTGTTGGCACACTCGTGAATAGGCCATCGGTTAAGTAGACTGAGAGCTCAAACGACATTTTGAAAGCTTTTTGGAGCCAGTAATGGACTGGGATGGATGTGGAGTGGTCGTGAACGTAGCTCATTAAACACGGGGATGAAAAGCTCTCTGAAGGCTCTCCACTGTACGGCTGAGCAATTCCAGTCACCTGCGGCGAACCAGTGGCATGAAGCTCCTGGTAAAGGTAGCTCCTCCAGTCAAAGGTGCTTTGTTAGGTTATTGTGGAGAATAACAGGTCAGTGTTTGCCACAAGCTCAGGAGAAACAGAGGTGGACATCTCTGGTGACAAATCATTCTCTTAACAGGGCCGAGAAAGGACTCTTTTCTCTTGATTAGTCCTCAACTCAGTGGCAGTTGACTGATTTTTTAAAATTATACTTTTTACGGCTGGAATCTTGATCATAAACCAACCCTATATTTAGAGGTCTTAAATACCTTCCTAGGGGCGAGCAGCCTTCCCCAAGGAGTGATTGTTCTCGTCTTAAATGCCAAAGTAACAAGTGATTTTGGCATTTAGCATCGCCCATAAAAACATTTATCCGTAAGTCATGTCCGCTTCGGCTCTGGGCGGTTTCTATTTGGCCTAATGTGTGTACGCTAATGCACCAAGACAAAAGACAGCTGGTTTTTATTTCGCTAACCTTTCTTGCCTCCCAGTTGGTCTTATTAACCACGTACTTACTGGTTCCCGCGTGACTTGTTACGGCAGTTTACATTAAAAATGAATCTGTAGGTTCTATCGGCTGATAATTCGTCATTAGGCTGTTGTAAACCCTGCTTTATCACCTGTTTAATTCTTTATGCAGATTGCGGGGTCACTGACCTTACAGGATGTGTCTGGCTGCGGCGAGCAAAAGCAGCGGTCTTGGTAATTATGCTGTAAAGGGGCCAAGGTCAATTAGAGAGGAAATTCTCTGAGTGCAATTAAATTAATGTTATATATATTCGTTGCTACCTCAATTAAGTGCCTCAGCTGTCAGATTATTGTGTTAAGAAGGTTTTAGAGTGGCTCAAGGAGGAGGGTTTCACACACAACCCTGCATCAGTCACTTAGCATTTCCTCTTGATTTCTAAAAAGAAAACAGCTCCCTTTTACATCTGAAGTGGCATTGTCTTTTTGTGCACTGTGTCTGCATTTTTTTGTTAATAGAAAAAAAGGATCAAATTTGACCCAGATCGACGACCAATATATGACACATTCTAATGGGCAGCAGGAAATGGGCAGATATAAAAGGAGACCATCAGTCAGCCACAGACAGATAAGCGAGGGGCAGGTAATGGGAGGAAGCCAGCGGCGGCTGCCGTTGGTGCTGATATCTCTATGGAGCAGACGTAAAGCTTGAGAGGATTTGGGAGACGGTGCTGGCTGGCAGGAAGCATCCACACTGGAGGAGAGATACTGTAGCTGTCTCTCTGGCTAACAAATGTCTACTGTAAGCACTTTTTAAGTGTTTGTAAATGAGATGGCTCCAGTTTTCGGAGGAATTTCATTCTGTTTTGTGTGTGTGGGATGGGGGAGTCTGTTCTTCCACCTAACAACTGCTGCCTAAGGTGTTTTGAATCAAGACTGACATCTTACCTTAATTCAATTCCCAACAAATTAAGGGTGTATCCTCAATGCAGAATATTCTTGAAAGGCAAGAAAGATCACCCACCTTCCTTCAAGACTGACTGTGCCTGCCCTTTACCTGACAATGTGTCCCACATAAAGTCAGTCTGAGGCCCAGACAGAAGGAGGAAGAGCTGTCACCGTATCCCTTATCATCCTCCACAGCATTGTGGATGTCAGGACTCCTGCTCTTTTCATTTCTTCCACCCCTTTTTTCTTCTCCTCCCTCCCACCTCTGCTGTTTTCCCCTGGTATTCAAGCGGTTTAAGAAACGCATATAATCTTCAACCACCCAGCCAGCCCTAAGCCTCAAAGAGTCACCTAGATATGGGCAGATGGAGGTGAGCTATCAGCTAACCTGTAACCGTGGGCCTGAGGCGATAATCATTTCAAAACTGCGAGGGGAAATGGTTTTAATAGCCCTGTAAAGGTAACGTTTGTCTGCCTTATCACACCTGGCAGATGCATCTGAGCGAGGGGAGGGGAAAAGGAAAACAGGGGCAGGGGGAGGAAGAAAGAATCAGCTGATAACAGTCCCTCCCAAGGGAAGGATAAGTCTGGAATTAAAAAAGTGCTTCCTTCAGGAGAAAGTTGAGGGGATTAAGGTTATTTCGCTTCTCCCCTCTGTTCCACCTGCACCTCATCCTCACCTCAGCCTGTCCCTCCTCCTGCACCAGCCAGCTGTTTGCCCCTGGAGTGAGCCTTTATGAGCTTTGCAGCACAATGGACAGACACCTCCTATTTCCATCCTCAGGGTTCAGCTATTTTCTGACTGGACATTGCTTTGTTTTCCTCAATACATCTGTGCATTTTACCGACTGGTGACTCCACCAGGTGACACTCCACCACCTCCACCCAAAGCTCCTTTCATATGGTAAAAGTTTCCGAGGTAGCTGGCCTCACATGAAACGCCAAAGCTACATTTTCAAAAGGCGCTGTGTGCTGCTTCATATTCTACCTGTAGGGTGATTGGGAAAACTTCAACTGATGCTTTATGAGGAGCGTGGCCCTCTGTGTAGTATTACAGCTTAACTGTAATATTCCACTGACAGACCTGGACTCAGTCTCTGAGAGCAGCTCCTGGCGTTTGACAGTATATCTCTCAGCTGTTTCAGTCTCTTACATCATGTGTCTTGTGTGCACTGGTTTGAATTTATGTGTGACCCAAAACTGCTCACTTCTGATTCAATGTCAAACATGTATGGAGTGGTTATGAAAAAGTTTACAGTTTTGTTTATTGTTCTCATACCAAGAGTGGACAAGCTTTGGAAAGTAAATTCTGAACTGGGACACAGTTTTGAAGGCTGATACATACACTGTTATTTCTTAATTTAGTATTTTTTTTCCATATGCTACTTACGGTGCAGAGTCACAAGGGTCACTGCATGGCCATCAGGTATGGAGATGGCTCCTGTCAATGGGTTCAACTGTGATGGCAAGAGGAAAAAAAAATTATATCCAAACATTCAGAGGACATGGCAGTTATCTGTGTCACATACTGGAGAGTCAGTGCTCTGTGGGCGTCAACATGTGGCCAAATCTCTTCCTGCATCTCGGCAATGGCTGGTCAGCAATGGAAAATAACTGTGCAGTTATGCAAATGTTGCACTTGCGTACTAAGCTACTTGTACTTTACCTGAATATTTGCCTTACCTAGGAACTACAGCTGCCAGTTTAAGCTTCAAAACGGAATGTACAGTCAGTCTCTGAAAAATGTAATAAGAACAGCACAGTGGAACTGCTACAGTGTACACAGAGATCCTGGAGGGGTTTCTGTCTCTATCCATTTGCAGACTAACTTCTTAAAATGACACATTTACATAGCTCAGTGGTGTCGCGGAAATCGCACGAATCATCAATAATCAAACAAAGAATACAACATAGTGGACTTTCAGCGGAGATTCCCTCAAACAACGATGAAGCTCCTTTTTTATACAGTCCAAGAAAACAGAGAAGGGAAATATGATTGGTTCTCTGCCAAACACGAATCAGATTTCAAAACTGACTTAAACAACAGGCAAGCCACAAGCTGTTCACGTGCACAACATACATCAAACACATGAAGTCCAGGACGGAGAACTTCTTAGGGTGATAACGCAGACCATCTGGTTACACTTAGCATGACGTCGCCATAACATTCAGCTCGGTGAATCCCGGCAAGCATATAAGCCGAGTGATCAAAGGCACATAAGCTGTGAATAAATGATAAACTAATGATTCATCCTGGTATCACTTTCAAATACTCCCAACCTGGAGGTCAGGAAGAGTATGAGGGGCCTCTATGTAATTCAGAAGAACAGGGTTTTCACATGATTAACATTAGAGGAACCATTGAAGACATTTTTAAAAAATATATACATTTGTTTTTTCAGAATTTCCTCTCACGTTTTAACTTGTGAAATTACTCATTAAAAATCACAAGAAATCACTATTTATTAAATCATGGGAGATCCTCTGATAACAATATAAAGTAAGTCAATCATATGTACATGTTGTATATGTTTAGAAAATACTGCATGATGAGTGCATTTACTGCCAATACTGAGCTACATCCTGCTAATAATAATATAGTGTTGAAATATTTACATGTATTTACTTAATAATTCCTCCACCACTGTACCTAGTCACAATTCAAAGCACAATATGTGAGGTTATGAAATCATGAAGACTTCAAATGTGTGAAAACCTTTAGATTTTTTTAAACATTTCTCTTTGCTGAAAGAACCACATGTCCACTTAGTTAGTTTCACAGTTTCTTGGTTTGATTAACATTTTCTGGAGAATTGGCTCTGTAGAAATGTAGGAAGCTGCTGTCCAACACATTGTAATGGCAATTTGTCTATGATGTAAGAAAACTATTTTTAAAAATACAAATCTTTGAAAAAAAGGTGGATTTGGTTTAGTAGCTGTGGCCATGATGGACATCCACACCGAACAGGTGTCACCTATTCCCACCGTCAACTCCCCGACATGCTCCTACTGGGAGAGACTACACGAGACAGGCACAATGAACTGTCACAGGCCGTACAGGAACTTCCATCAATTTGGGAGCAAATCACACGATTGGCTTCCATCCGATACTTAATAAAAAAAACAATACGCTTGCTGCACATTGGAAAGCTCACTGAAAACTTTCCCCGCAGCCACCTTTTTGGACCCGTGAGCCTCCTCCCCGTGATGAGTGATTGTCAGCAGCCGTGTACCGCAGACACTGATTTCTCTTTAATGGCTGATTGAGCGTGTCACCAGTCACACTATAACCTGCGGTTTGATACGCTGCAGGCCGAGGCGTTTGACAGCCGTGACAGCTGCTGTCACCCTCAGTCAAAGCGAAATCGTGCCAGCGATCGGCGGCAGATGAAAGAGCACCTGGCTTCACGTGCACCGTCACGAGAACAAGTCGAACCAAGCAACATCTGCTGAAGTGGGGATGAAGAGAAAGAAAAGGCACAGGTGATCTATAATCGTGCTCGCACACGAGCAGACATAAAAGTAGAGGTTGTTCCGCTGGACGCCCCTCCCTGCACCGAATCGCACTTTGAAGTGTGTTTAGCTATGTTTAACACTCCCATTACGCCGCAAGGCAGAGATAACTTTCAACCCACCCATCTCTCTTTCTTCACCCTTTCCCTTTCAGTGTCTGTTTCCTTCTCTCAGAGGCATTGAGACTGTTGCTATCTGCACCTTTAATGCCATAATTAATTCCCTGACACCCTTGTCATCTCACTTGCATAAATTATTCTGCTGCATACCTCCAGGTACTGGTTAACACTCTTTATTTAGTAAAGAAGCAAGGTGAAAATTAAGCTCTTTTACAGAAACAAGCTAATTTGCATGAGAGGAGTGATGTGACTGACAGCTTAAATTGGTTAGTAACCTGTGCTATTAATATGTTCCATAACTTACTGCTTTCTGCTAACAATACATACTGCAAAACATGCTGTAAGGGTGTCATGTACTGTATCCTGAATTGGAAACCTATCCACTTTCTGGGGTCATATTACGGTGATTCAAAAACAAGCGACGTGGTCGTGGATCATTTCTCTGCTACACTTGGCTGAATTATGGAAAATGTTTTGTTTGTGCCCCCCATGTTTGAGGAAGCAGGGTGCGTGCAAAATATTAAAATGAGACAAATCCGGCATGTTTGAGATGCAACGTTTGTCATTTTGCCATGCCAGGGGAAAGAACGGGTCAGTGTTCCGCATCACGGTGCCCTGACGCTAATACCCAGAGACTGACAGCAGTGTCTGGAATTTCAGCAAATCTTTTTTTAAGTCCAAGACGGCTGTCAGTTTGAAACTAAATGCAAAAAGTGTTGCAGTGGGCGTGTGCACACCAGGGTAGACACAGAAACAATTTTTTTCCAATGCTAGTATGTGTACATGAACAAATACACCTCAGAATTTACCTGGTTGAGTGGCACATTGCAAAATGGAACCACGGTTGTGCTCGGAAGGCAGACGCGATCATTAAATCATATCAAAATTATTTTCTGTTTGCTGTGGGACACTCCTGAGGCAGACACAAACTGAATGGGAACGAATGCATTCAAAGCAGGTTGTTCGACATGAGCAGGCCTGGGGGGTTGTATATGCTCGGTACCCTCATAACATTTGTAAAACGAAATCTCCCACAGTAACTTAGCATTCCTCCAACTGTCTACTCTTTAATTTCAGCAGACAGAAAAATGCTGAAGCCTGTAGCGTTTAGAGAGGGGTCGGATGGGGTTCTTCCTCCCACTCGGGCGCGCCGGGCCTCAGCTGGAGCAGCAGCGGCCACGTTTTATTGCCCGGCATCCGGCAGAAGACTGCTGAATCTCGCTCGCCTTCATGAGCTTTACGGCTCACTGTTTTCCCTTAATTCTCACCGTTTGGCTACCCCTCACCAGCATCCAAATCCATCTCCCTAATCCTGTCTCACTTCCCCCTCACCGCCCGCCTCCCTTCGCTCTTTCTGCAGCAGCAGCGGCTAACCCTAAGCCCTCCACATGACTCCTCGTGTGGAGGAGTCTCATCGGCTCCCACATTCAGTCTCAGCCCCTCTTTCCCTCACATGATTGTGAGGATGATGGGCACAGCTGCTGTGGAGTCTTTCCTGTAATGCAGCGTTTGTGAAGAAACTGAAACTGTTAACCATTTAAAATAAGTCACAAAACTCACAAGTTTCAGTCACTTTTTCTTGGTGATGATCATACACTGGAGTTGTGAATCAGATGCGAGCGCAGAATCTGACAAACATACTGACTGTGATAACCAGCACTACGGAGCTCTGGAGAGACTTTACATGTTTGCTTGGATATGTTTCTTCTACGTAGCTTCTGCTTTACAGCGGAGGGAAACATGACTGTGCTGCGTCTTATTCTGTGTCACTGTCTCTGTCGTGTCGTCTTCCTCTTCCCACTCTCTGTTTTCTGCTCTTGTACTAGATGTTGTGGTCACGACAGCTGTCAGGGGGTCTGAGGGGGAAGACAATCACTTCCCATCCATTTCCATCGCTGAACGCCACACGCTCAGAATCCCGGAGTGAACTGAAATCAGAGAGCTGTAGCCTCCCACCTGTTTCCAGACAGAGTTTCATGCGTGTATGTAAATGTTTGTGCCCGCAGTGGGCACACTTGCCTGTCTGCGTCGGTTCGGGCGTCTCTGCGCTACGTTCTTCTGAGTGGAACAGCGAGTGGAGTGGCGGCCCACGCTTCTCGCTCTAAGTTTAACCTGCGAGATTCAACACCCCCTGAGGTGGTGTGACACGTCCCCCCCCCCCCATGGGTGCCTGCTTGAGTTTAATTAAACTTTGGTGGAAACTAAACTTGTGTCAGTAAGTGCTGCCATCAGCGATATGACTGAAGACAGCTTTCTTCTTCTATTGCTATTCTCTTGATAGAGTGACATGCCATGTTCTCACATTTCTCTTCCCTTTTTAATCACTTCTAACTTTGATCCATTTTTGCTATGCCACTATTTTCTTCAAAACTAAGAACATTTGCTTCTCTATGGCAGACGCCTGCAAGACCCTCTCTTGCTAATCCACAATAGCAAATTTCATACATTTAAAGTCCTTTAATAGTGCTTTATGTAATGAATAACAGATATTAAATGAGAAATACGGCATTTGACATTTTTTGAAAATGCTACATACGTTGATAAAGTAACTGTATTCTTTACTGAAAAGTGTATTCATATTAAATCTAAATGAATGTGAAATTGCAAAAAATGACTGAGTTGTTCTACGTACACACACAATACTCGCTACGTGATACCGTAAGTAGGATTTTGATTTGAGTACTTCCTCCACCACCATAGTTGTGCAAACAACAACAAATCCCATGTGGTCCAAAAGCATTTTCCCCATAGATTGCTATCATAAAAGACATGTCTGCAACAGGACACCTCCACCTGCAAACTACAGTATGCAATGTGACTGCAATATAAATTTCTTTTTATTAGGACCATAAAGTGCATTTTTTCCACAGCCTGAAACAGCTACTTGCGACATCATCTTGTGAGCTGTGGCTCCAGCCACAGTATTTTCGTAATTCTAGTGTCCTGACTCTTAAATGAGATTTCTCTCAAAATATTTTCAGAATATCACACACATTTTAGGAATCAATCATAGACTTGTCTTAAAAGATACAATTTTTTTTTTTTTTACATTTTTGTGTGTTAATGTCATCAGACATTATAAACACGTATGGAGAGAGAGAGAGAGAGAAAGCTCATTGTTGATTATAACTGCTTTCTGTGTGCTAATGGTGCCCTTCCTTATGTGTGCTAGAAAGCCAATTATCTGTTAGCATATTATCCGTATGAAATATGAAGCCAGCTGATCCACTTGGCAACCATTGAGAGAGAGAGAAAAAAAAAAACACAGATCACGTTCAAATTAGAGCGACGGTATGATGCACACAATGGCCTGGAGCTCTGCATGGAGCCATTTCCATCACATTTCCCTCCACCTCAGTGGGGTTCCTCATGTCTGACTCGGTTAACTGTTTGGACTCATGCCAGGGATATAATCTATACCGCACTCATGAGAGACAACTCAAAGCACCAACACACTCCGGAGCTTCTACTGTGACTGTTACAATATGGAGCATCACATTCCTTCAGCAGTGAGACAGAAGGTTTGGTGCTATGAGAAACTGTCTGTGAATCTGTGTCTGTGGAGGCAGAGATGTTCCAGCCCGTGGGGATTTTTTTTTTAACCCCATCCATAACTCAGATAGCATCGTGATACAAAAACACAGCGGTAAGATCTGATCGAGACTCTAATGTTGAGATATTCTTAATCTTCTGCATCAACATTCCAATGTTTATTAATTTCAATAGCCTCCCGCTTAACACGTCGTATGCAATTCATCACTTAAGACGCGGATTTTGTATTCCAAACACTGATCTCACTTAATTTTCTGGAGTGAAATGCCATGCTGTGTGGTCGTGCAGCTGAGAAAACAGAGGGGAAAAAAGGCAAGAACATATTCAGCTGTTGAAATTAAAGGCTGCAATCCACATAAAAAAGTCCATGACAGGCCAGCTTCATGGAATATTGCTGTACTTAAAAGTAAATTATCACACCTAAGGTGGTGTAATGTCTTCATCACATGGGGCTGTAAAACTTTTACTGGCCTCATTAATCTTTGCTTTTAAGGTGCTCAGCTGCTTCGTGGAGAGTCATGTTAAATATCACTGTTTTTGCATAATGACGCCACGAGCGGAGGACAGGCGCTAACGGCCCCGTTGCGCAAGGTGCGCCCGCTCCACAACAAGAACTCGTCCCCTTTTCCCACCTTACGTCCCGTCTGATCCCCATTCGCCGTGCTCACTGATGCTCCGGGAGGTGTCCTTGCTAAATAATTACAGAGGGCCTATTCTCACCTGTCAGGGTGGTCGGGCCCTTTTGCTGAGAGTATGACAGCCATCTTGTCCCCGCGCTCCTCTATTTCCATTAGCGTTAGCGGTCATTGTCACTGCAGGCCCATTCCAGGGTCAGGGCCCTCCACTACGGACTGTAATTGCAGCGCACCGAGCACTCTGGAGCCGCTGCACCGGCCTAATGAATTGTCACCCAGTTTAATATGAAATTACATTAGGGTGAATCGTAATAGATTAACAGGGTTGGTGGGGTTAGTCTCAAAAGATAATCCATTGCAAATTGCTGATTACCTGCCTAAAATTATTATAAGGAACACGTCAAGTGGATTACTCAGATACAATCTGATCGCCCTCACCTATCACCGGATTACTTTGTGCAGAGAGGGAGAGAGACGAATGCTAATCCACATCCTCCTTTAAAAGGTATTGGCCATTATCTTATTCTTGAAGTGGCTGCAGAGGACAGTGGAACTTTTTATCATGATGATGTTAGTTTGATCATTATTATTATTAATAATCCCAGCCTTAAAGGTTTAATTTATGTAAGTGTCCACTCAGGACTGACGAACTCACTAATGTGTCAGCCCACAGCCGCGATTATGATCTGTCTTCATTTTAATAAAGCTTTCCCTCTTTCAATTAGAGGAGAGTTTATTTAAATATGAATCCATCCTAGTAGCTTTGGTCCTATTGATTATCATAACTAACAGTGATAGGATGCTACTTTGTGCAAAGAAGGAAAACACATGCACAATCCTCCTGCTAATGTAAAAGCTATTGGCCATTAGAGTTTAGCTTGTTCTTGAAGTGGCTACAGAGGACACTGGAACTGTTTGCCCTGATGGAGTTGGTTATAATAATCATAATCATTCTAACGCATCACAGCTTTAATATATGTAAGTATATCATCAAAAGCGATTCACTCACTAACGTGACGGCCCGTGGCCCAGAGGATGACCTACCTTTATTTTTAGCTGGTCACTCAATAATGAGGCCTCCCAAGCTTTGATTAAAGGATAACTCCAGTTAACGCTGCGGCCGGCAGTTGATGTGAAGGTAAAAGCCAAGGTGAGTGCGCCGGAAACGTCAGTAATGATTACAACAACTTAACCTTATGTGGGTCACCAACTAGTCAAATTGGTAGCACTGCAACAAACCACTGAATACACCAAACTGAACAACAGATTTCATTCAACAGATTTATGTTCACATAAAAAAGAAAGAGATTGCACATATCAGAGATACAGGATTTACACACATGCTTCCCCTGCATGCAAACAAATAGGTTCTGTAGCACAGAGCTTATTTTTGCACAGCAAGCACAGAGCAGTACTAGATAGCATAAAGATTTAACACTAAAAGCAACTTTAAGTTCACATTAAGTATCTATCCATGCATATATCAATCACACGACTTGTGCCGGCTTATCTGGTTGCAGGGCAAACACAAGATAGTTTAGTAAATAAACCCTGTGCAGGACAAACGTAGGCGAGTTAAAAACCTATCAATCATTACACAGCAAAACTTCAAATGCCCAGAGGTAAATACAGAGCAGACTGACATCTGACTGGAAAACAAACACATACAAACAAACAGCTTCTCTACTGCAAAGCTTATTTTTGTGAATGGACCCAAAGAAGTATTGGATAGTACAAAGATTTTAACACTAAAAGCAGGTCCAGCTCACACACACACACACACACACACACACACACACACAGTAAGAATCCATGCATGCATTAACTGTACAGGCTTATCTACATGCAGGGCAAAGACCAGACACTTTAGTACACAAACCGTCTGACTCATCACACAACGCAACAATAAAACCAACACATTCGAAACAGGAGACATTCCACATTATGCGACGCCCTGAAGGCCTCTGCGATCCGCATGTACGGTAACAGCGTCAGTGTCCGGGGAAAACACGCCGCGGGACGTGACAACGCCTCCATAGCATCAGCAGCCACGCAGACATTTAATCAATCCAGCGAGCAAGAGATGGGGGGGGAAAGCGCGTGTCGGACTCACGTCGCGTCGAGGCGTTTCCCTCAGCCTGTCCTCTCACGGAGATGAAGCGCCCAGGTGACGTGATGTCCCAACCGCGCTCCGTCACGCACAGTTGAGCTCGCTGCTGTCATTAGCAGCGCTGAACGACCGGTTCTGTTTACCTCGACACATTGTTTGCTATTGTTTGTTCAGGTCAAAGCTCCATATACTCCGTTAGAAGTGATGGAAGACAATAAGATGATTTTGAAGTTTCTTTTTTACACAGACAATGATACAGAAGTATGCACTAAATTAACATTTCATTCCATGACATATCTCCACAATATTTAATGGAAATCTGACCACATGGAGGGTTTAATAAAACTAAGATGAGGACTCTCGTCTGTCTAGTTCTGTAATCACTGTTTTTTTTAATCCATATTTTCTTTATTGAGTCCAAAGTTATCAGAACTGATCGACTGAGGACAAAAAGTAGAAACATTAGATCCAGTTTTAATTAAAAGTAATGATGCTTGAAAGTTGGTCTGTCACACAGTTGAGGTGGGTTGTTCAATAAGTGAAAAATGAATAAGAGGGACCACTCTTCTTCACAGAGCTCTCACCATAAATAATTCTAAGTATGAAGGCTTATGTTTCACACACACCCCACACCACCACCCCCCTCAGAAGTGAATCAGCCAATGCATTTTTCATTGACCAGGGGCTCCATTAGACATGCTGATAGATGTTTCTGACACTTGAGGGGCACATTTTCATACATCCACACTGGGATGATTATTAACAGAGATAAGCAGAGCAAAATGACACACAATTACGCCCCGCACACACACAAGCACAAGCAGCCCAGTTTTGACGGCAATCATCTAACATTTCACACCTCGAAACCCAAGCGCACAATCTAGCATTGTCAGGAGCGCTGACCTAAAAACTGAGATACATTTCCGATATGAATAATAGCAGGCTTGTTCATATTTCCAGCGACGTAACCCATCATTATTTGTCCCCTCGACCAGTAAATATAGGAAGGCAGCTGCCTTCTTCACAGTGACAGCATCTCAGCTTGTGTACTCCTAATTTATCACACAGCAGGATCTAAAAGGCAGTTATCTATTGACTGCCTTAGAATAAAACAATATTCTTTTGTAAGGACAAGGCTGGGTAAACAACTAGTAGAAGGAAAATTACCAGTGTTATGGAGTTTTCAGTTATCTCCATCATTCTCCCTGATTATCAACCATTCGGCAAACACAGAATGTGTAAGTTCAGAGCCACTGTGTTGTTCTTGAAGGAACCCATTCAGCTTTCATGCCCAATCAGTCAGTCCAAAGCTGTATGGTGCATTGTTGTAAAACAGCATGGTGCCAGTATTTTTCATCTTATTTGCTTCTCCAGAGATGAAACATCCCATTGCTTTCAAGAAATAGCTCAAATAATTTAAAGCAAGTTGTAATCATTTCATCTGCAAGCAGCTGCACATCAGTGCAGATGAATTCTCTAAATGACTCCAGTGTGAAGGCATCTATCTGTGTTGTCCGCACGTTCAATAAGTGCACATTGGATGGACTGAGTTCATCGCCATGATCGTTACACAAAAAATGCATGAACTCCACTTTAAACGCCATTCCAAATAAGTGGTTTTATCGATCTGTTGTTTTGCCACATAATTATCAGAGAGGTGTAGCTAGTTTTAATGGACCTTGGCTGAGCGTGCAGGCTGGTGCTCACAGATGACAACATGATTATTCCACTACAAAATAAGGTGGAGACAGAGCGTAGCACTTCCTGTTGCCAAAGTGCAAAGCACAAGTTGCAAAGTTCACCTGTACATTTTTACCTTCAGTCTAATTTCAGTCACCTACAATGTAATCTCTTTCCATGTCCACCTTTCGTGTTAGGCTTCCTCTCTGCTGCACTCAGCTGGTTACATTTCCAGTTTTCGTGTATGTGCTCAGATCGACACGCCAATCAAATGGTCCCTACTGGCTCTCAATCTCCCAGCCTTCCTGCCTCGGGCTCTGGAGACAGAGGAAGGCCGTCCCAGGGTCAAGGCACTCCGTGTTCTCATTCAGAGAAACCCCACTGCTGTTCTTTTCTCATTACCCACGAGCCCCGTGTCTGGACAAACCCCCTCTTCACAACAGCACGCCTCAGCCTTAGGTAAGAGGTCAGATATTATTTAGGTTATTTCTATTTATTTATTTCTCCTCGACATTCCTGTATTACTCTCCTTGTAAACATGGATGGCGTATGGGTGTGCTGTGGTAACCTCTTCAGTCTGCTACATTTCTGATTTGTTGCTCATCTTCAAGAAATTGGAGACTGGTGTCAGGTCCTGTGACTGCCTAAAAAGAAAGTACTATTTATTCAGAAAGCAAAAACTTTTGCAGAGGGAGGGATTAATACCAACCAGGGAAGAGGAATGAATAGGCTTTTGTCAGCACCCCAGTTCACCCAAACATCTGAAGGAAGGGAGGAAAAAAGTGCTGCAGTATCACAAATTAATAACATACAGTACATTCAAAACATGCAAACATATACATTTTGGACTTTTTTTTATATGTATTTGTACCTTCAGGGCTGTACATTCTTCTACACTTCAGCAAAACTGCAATGATGAAAGAAATTACAAGCTACACTTTACATAGAAACAATAAAAACAAAGTCAGGGTACTTTCACGAGACGCTGACATTAACACAGAGCATTACCTACACAAAAAATGGTATTTGTGCACAGTCTTCAGCAGGCTTGCATCACCATCCATGCGCACAAGACGCCCGCTCTGATGCTACACAACTCAGGGTCCTCTGGTTTCCTAAGGACATGAATCTAAAAGAATGTATCTCATTCATCCTCAAATCATGAACTAATCTAGATGCAGATACAAGTGAGCGTGATGTAGTGCGGGTGTAGCGACAACCAAGCTCCATTCCTAAAGATGCTGGATACAAACACGTCACCAGTAATCTGCTGCATTAAAGCTGTCAGTCACGGCATTATGAAAACAGTCCAGTGAAGGGTCACCACTTTCACATCAATGCCGCTTTGATAATGGCACATCAGATTTAATTCTACACTGTTGTTTTGTCACACATACCAAAGTACGATATGGGTTGTTATCTGCAAATATGCAGATGAAAGGATATATGGCCTCCACTTTAGACACTCATGGTGTGTACTAGGAAGAAAGTCAATGGTGTGACTTGGCAAAACTGTGAAAACAGTATAAAACGACCATGCTTAATACTCTTGAGGAGATCCAAACATCTGCATCACCTAAATCAAGGAGAAACATGTGACAAAATCCAGTAATGAACCATCACAGAGACCAGCACAGTGGATCAGATCAACATTTCTGAGGGGACTGAATAGCTGTGTTATATATTGTTGTTGTCTTAGAAAACTTGATCAAACTGGTAGAAAGGTTTTTTAAATACTGTAGTGTGTTGCTGTCAATGATTCACAACAACATCTTAAACTTTACAGATAGTCAATTGTTTCTAAATCTACCTGGTTAAACATTCCTAATATTTTGTGGATAAGACATTGTATTAGTAACAAAGCAATGCAATTAAATAAAATAATGTTAAAAAAATGCAATCACAAAAATACATAGTGGCATATTTTTCTATAGTAAAAGTAATAATTACTTTTCTTATATGGATTTACATTGTCTCACTGAGTAAGATAAAAAAAAGAGAATTCAGTTTGGACCAGCGGGATTTTACCTTAGCCTTTAAAATAAAAATTCATGTCTATAAAGTTACGGTTGGTTCACACTGTGTGGTGGTAAAGCTAAAGAAAACATCTATAGTTCTATTGTTTGATAGACAATAAAGAATATTTATTGGCACGTATTTCATTCACACTCCACTATTCTGCAGTGAACACACAATGATTTAACATGGGAAGTGTGAGGTGGACCAGCCTCGGGCGACGGGCCCCCCTCGCAGCAGCTGTTGGTGCAGATGTAAGGTGACAGTAATCAATACTGATTATTAAAGTGGGAACACCATCTCCAGCGTGTGATTAATCTTCATTCCCCCATGTTTACAGAGCCTCCTCCGGCCCACTCGCCTCAGAGGGGGAACGCTCCCCATTATCTATCCCCAGAGACAGAGAAAACAAAACAGCGTCACCATTAAAGATACTCACTGTCACTGTGGGAGGAGGCAGGCGGGCACAGGTCATCAGGAGGATGGAGCCTGCAGAACATGAATATCCAAAACATGCATAAAGGAAATACGCATTCACTGCATTTGCAGGAGAGTGACATTGGTGCTGAGGCCCGGAGGTTGCACAAAACGAGCTAGTTTTCACGATGTATCATCGGACCGAGCCTGAGGCCATGGCTGCTCTGAATGGCAACACGCACAGGTGGGCTCCGTGCCCTGCCTGTGAGAAGGACACCACACAATAATCGTTCAAGTGGGGATTACACACAGCACTTTGCAGACAGTTTTTCCCTGAAGACACTTATAACGTTGCATTTGTTTACACATAAAAAGGTTGAGTAGTTGTGTGAAGAATAAAAAAAATAGATCTTGAGAGACAAATTCACGTCCTGCTTACTTTCACATCTCCAACCCTGTGGTCAGCTGTTATTGTCAGACAGGGTTTTACAAATGGAATGGTTTATGGGAGGCTGTCCGATGATCCGACAAGCAGTTCATTTGAAGCAGCATGCACCAACTTGTCATATTTGGGTTATTTGGTTCTGTAGATTCAATTTTTTGATTTTTTTTTCCCAACATATGCTTCCACTTCTGCTGCTGTAATCCTGCCTAGAAATGGCATTCGTAAACTGCTGATTGGCAACAGGTTTTTAAAAACAACACATCTGGCATTGTTTAATCACCTGGCTCAGTAGAGAGAACATGTTTTAGTGTTCAGCTTCCTGAGCTTTGCAAATCCAAAATCTGCAAGAGTCTGCACAATGCTGACTGACAATGTGTCCAATTTGTTTTCCTCACAATATCCTCTTTTATCAGCTGAAGCATGATCATCATGTTTAGGGACTCAGAGCCCTTGGGTTAGGATATGGAGAGATCATGCTGCTGGCGAAACAGTGAAAAAGACAGTGCCAACTCAAATCACAAGACGTGTGTTTACTTTTTCAACTATCTAACCAAACCACAGTCTTCCTCTCTCCTTAGCCAAAGTTTTAAAGTCTAACCTCACATGGGACTCAGGATGTCCTGAGGTTTGCACGCTCGCAAATCCTCCCCAGTCAATCCCCGTGACTTCTGCACACTTCACAGTCCCTCCTGGGTTGGAACATAATCCAGGCTGCAAAGATATTTCCATATTATTTCTATTATTCATGTAATAGCTTATTCAAAACACTGCTCATTGTTGTTGGTGTCCAGACAACAGAGTCATCATATAATCAGAGTTTTTGGTCATCTGAAGGAGACATAAACGGGCTCAGTAACACAGGTCCAAATGTATTATCAGGGTTGATTCTTGCTTCTGTCTAAATTGAAGCAATTCAGATTTTTTTCTGTGCTTGTGGAAAACAATATTAGTGCTGCAATACACATAAAACCCAAATGCCACAGATATGCAAACGTAATATTCAGCCAATAACCTTGCACCTAACAGTGTGTCTCTCCACAGTACGTTCTTTTCGAAAGTTAAGTCCTGTAACCTTGCTGCATGGCAGCGACGGTGAAACAAACAATTCATCATCCTTGCTCGACTGCATCCACAATCAAATTCAGATTAATGTTTAAAACAAAAACAAAACGAAAATCAAATTAGAGTCACTTAGAGTATGGATTGTTTGGTTTGGGGGCATTTATGCTACCAGGTCAATTAAAGGAAGAATCAATAATACAATAATGAAACAATAATGAAACTTTGGCATCACACGGAGGAGAGAGCCAAACAACCCAGGGTGATAATGCTAATCACTGCAAACATCTGAAGCATGTGGGAGCAGGTATGAATCATGTATGCACATTCGGGGGTGTGGGGGTGGGGGGGTGGGGGGGGGAGTGGTGCTCCTTGTGCAGATGTGCGTTTGATATGCATCAGCGACACACCATTAACATTTTTGGACTGGGTTGAAGGCTCCTGGTGCCTCTTGTCTCCATTGCCTGTGACTGCAACAGATGGTCACCCTCTTTCTCGCAGGCTCCACCCCCTCCACCAGTACTCCCCCACAGGTGTCAGACTCCCGCACCCCCACTCCTCCTCCACAGTTAAATAATCACCGACATCCAGCAGCAGCGGCAGCCCCCCCCTCCCATCAGTTGTCAAAAAAGGAATGGCCTCCTTCCTCTGTTTAATCCACTCTTACTCCACATCTCCCTTTTCCTTGTGAGGGACCCCCCCCCCACACACACACACACACACACACACACGCACGAACTCCCATCACTCAGCACCTGTGAGGATCCCACCGAAAGGAGATAAGGCCTTAGCGTAGCTCCGTCTCTCCTCCTCCGTAAGTGGGGGTGGGTGGGGGGGTCAGGTAGAACAAAGAGGGAGAAAGCACATGGAGGCGTTGGGAATTCTTGACAGCTGTTTCATTCGAAAGGCAATCTCCTCTCCTGGGTGCCATATCTGAGAAAGACAGGAGGAAAGAGAGAGAAAGAGGGAGGGAGAGGCAGCACTCTCAGGAAGGAAAAAGATCTTTTAAAAAAGTTCAGAGGATTAATTTAACACAAGGCAGAGAGGATCGCAGAAGGCAAAGAGGAGGAAGAGGAAGACGAGGGGGGGGATGCTTTCTTTGTCAGAGTAATGGCTCTCAGCCAGTCTAGTGTGCAAACTGGGGAGAGATTAGAGGATTTATTCCCATGTAGATTTTCAACGGAGATGCTTTGCTGGAGCCATTCTGTTTCCTTCAGCAGAACGTGCGGCCCGGGATGTTCTGCTTCTACACAAACACTGAGCAACATCGGAGCACCTCCTCTTTTGTTCCCAGGGACAGTGAGGCAGAGCAAGGGGGGGGGGGGGGGGCAAGTGTGTGCATGTGTCAAATGTGGCCAATGAATGAAATGTCAACATAAGTGACAGCAGGGTATACATTTAGCATGTGGAAACAATTGTTTCCACAGCAAGAAAATTGGCCTTTGTTCGGTGTCAAAAGGCAGAAAGCATTTCGCAGAATCATAATCCTCTGCACAGTTAAAGGTGGACACAGCAGCAGCCAACAAGTCTGGTGGAAATACTAATTATAGATGCTATCGCACGAGTAGACATGCAGTCGAATAATTCATCTTTTGATGTTGAAAACACAGAAACAACCTGAATTTGGGGGGGGGGAGAGATTATTATGAGATCAAAACTGCTGCGCATATTTGCATTTGTTGTGCTACTCTGTTTACCAGAATTCTTCAAACAATGCATTACCATTTCAAAGCTGGTCAAGTACGTGTAATTCCTTGTCCACACATGAAAACAAGATGAAATTGTGCCTGTCGATCTGATTTGTTTATAGATTTTACTCGCTCGCCGGTGCCGTGAACTCGGGCTGCCTCGCGCGTGACTGGCATGAAGCGGCCGGGGCGCCACGGAGGATGTGCCTCCTACAGGACGGATGTCGACATCTTGTGAAGAGCCCGCCGGAGAAGGGACTCGTGTCATTCCAACACGTGTCGCCAATCACACGGCCCTCCGAATGCCTTCTGTTTTCAATCTGGCTCGCTGAGGGGCTACTTGAAACGTAAAGGGAATGTTCCCCGTAGAGAGAGCGCGTGTGAGCGTACAACACCAGGGATCCCATTACCTTCCATGCTGGCCCACCAATGAACGCACTCTTTTTCCACAATAATACCTCTAAAAGTGGCCTACAACAGTATCAGCAACAAACAAACAGTTCCGAGGCGTCAGAGCTTAATCAAACCACTCTTTTATATGTAGTGAAGTCGCACTGTAACTTCAGCAGAAACCCAAAGACTGTTTCATGTACTTTGTTACAGTTTTCATGGCGACCTCAAGTCCCGCTCGAGCAGAAATAAAGTAAAACATCAAGCCTGAGCGTTCACAAGGCGGTGACTAATGGCACATGTGCGGGCTTGTTATCCTGATTGTTCCTTCTCATTGGTAGGGAAGGCCTCTCTCTCTCTCTCTCTCTCTCTCTCCTCGCGATGCCTTCAGGGCTGTAAACTGGTCCCAGACAGCGTGTGATGCTCCATGGGTGGCATGATGGGAAACGGCCTCAGGTTAAATTGGCACAGGAAGAGGACATCTATCTGGGGACTACTGTAGCCTGGTTAGGGCCTATTTTGGCCCCCAGGAGACCTTATTTCATTGGGGTCAGCGATATTGTGGGAGACACGCTACTTTATGACCTGCCACTTGATTATTAACATCTGCCGAACAGCCACACAAATCATTTTGTCACAATCAGGTCACCTTCACGAAATCTGGCTTTGCTGTTGTGTAGTAAAATTTTGATACTTTAAACTTTATTATTTCTCTTTGGCTTTAGGAGTTTGACCTCATGCAAATACAGACAATGAAAGGGTCATGTCTTGTAGCATTTTTAAAAAACTTAACAGTGGTTCATGCTGTTTCCTGCATTTCCATCAGTTGCTGCAGTATCTGTTTGCTGAACTGGGAGTGGTCTTGTCCCTTAAATCCTCAAAAAATGCTGCATTACATAGTAATATTACAAGTTCTGTACTTTTAAAATAAGGCTGGCTTAACATGTTTCAATAATTCAGTTAAAGCAAGTGTCATTTTAAAAAAAAAATCAATGATCTATTTGATTTTGAGACTGTACCTTTAACAAATTCAACTAATATATATACTGTCCAAAGAAATGTGAATTGAATATTTTATTTTGTTTATCTAATTATCTAAGTAATCATATTAAATCATCTTTTTTAAAATAATTTAAACTTAAACATGCCTCTAATTAACCCAGATGGGGATGGGACATGTTCTATTTTGCAACACTGTCTTTGCTCTGTACCTTCTACACCAATTCATACAGCCTGAACCCATTTGATGGTGCTCATTTCTTCCATACTGTAAATTATGAGCGATATAGGGGAAATGGCAAGTATACTGTCTATAAATATGCTTTGAATTGAAGTCCATCAGATTTATAACTGCCTTAAAAGTTCAGTAAGCTCGCTTCAGGTGAATTTATCTAACACCACCCTCATCACCACCATCCCTGACTGCTGTTAAAGGTCAACTGGTGAGCCCACAGCCTGAAACATTTTTGCTCCTATCTCACATCGTATTTTGCCGTACAAAGTGCTCTGCATTCTGTTTAACATACAGTATAAGAGCCCTCTGTCCCTCATCTGCTCATCTTTTCTTTTCAGTAAGCCTGTTCATCTGTGAGGCACACACACAAGCACACGCAAAGCCCCCTCCACTTTCCATGGTCCAGAGAGTGAAAGACATCAGCCCTTCCTCCTCCTCAGCTGACATGTTACAGAGGCCAGCCTATGCTCTCTCACACACACACTCACCATATGTTGCCCAGAGCTTTAGGGAAGAACCCCCCAGGTATGCGTGTGTGTGTGTGTGTGCGAGCGCTCACGTCAGCCTCCCACAATTGGCTTTTCTTGTGCATCTGCCAAGATTTATGACCACAGTTTTTCCTTCGACAGAGTCAGCTTCCTCTTTTGAAATCCCTGCGGGGCAGCAGATCGGGGATCAGAGGGAGAAGCAGGTTCTTCAACCCGAAACAGGTGACTCGGGCTCCTGCCTCACCAGGCTGAAAGGAGCGCAAAAAAACATTCTCCAAAGCCCTGGACTTGAGCTTTTTTTTTTTTTCCTTCTATCTACCGGCAGTTCACACGGGGCCCATCTGCTTCTCGTATCAACATACTCGCACTTGACGGCAAAGGGGGTCTACCGGTCCGGCCTGCAGGGGTGAAGAGGGCAAAGCGGAGTAATGAAATCAAACTGGTCCAACGACAGTGTCTGCAGTTGATCACTGGAAATATCTGAAGGTTTTCATTATGGAATATTATGATGGCGGGAAAGCAGACGGGGGATATTAAAGACTCGACAGAGCTCTTTCGGCGTGAGTAATGATCGGACAGAGCCGGGCCACAGACAGCTTTACTGTTCCCCCTGGCCTCCGAGTGTTAAAGGTGCAAGCTGATACGGCAGAGTACCCGCTAGGTTACACGCTGCGTTGTGCATCATGCCGGGATGAAACCTATTGTGTTTTAACGGCTTTAGATTACCTCCGCTGCCGCGTCGGCTGGATTTATGTCCGTCGCGTCGGCCTCGTAGTAATGACGACACAGCACATGAGACGATCTTTTCCACAAATCACAGAGGAAATGTAACCACACAATGGACATTTTATAGTCTGTAAAAGCTAGCCTGTCTCCATATTATATCAAATCTTTACTCTTAAATCTGCAGTGGACCATATTCTCCATGTACTATTTAATGGCACTGGAATACTCCTTGCTATTTTAAATTTACAGTTTCAAACACTGCCATATTCCTCTAATATGCCATTAAAAACCGAGACTGACAAGTTTTTTAAAAGACATGCTGATCAAACTTATAAAACGAAATCTAGCAAGGGACTCATTTGCAATAGCCAATAAAAATGCAGAATCTTGCCTCTTGTCTTGCGTCTCATGAAAACGAGATGTCTTCTCATTTTTAAAGGCTGGAATGAGTATTTTCGTCTCTCCCTTCACCTTCATTTCAACCTCATCCCCCCAAATGCTGTACAAGAGTGGATGTCTTCCTCGTACATTCCCCCCCCGACCAGACGGATTCTTTCAAAGGCCTCTCCCTTCCTCAGGATGAAGACAGATTTGGCAGGAGTTCAGTGATGCAGGGGCCAGCGCCTTGCACTTTCTAAAACCTGCCTTTTTCTTTCCCCGGAGTCTTAAACCGTCATAAAGTCAACCATTGTCTTCATCACCATCGGAGCGGTCGCAGGATGTTATTAGAAGCCGGGCCAGCGTGAGGCAAAGAGGATGTGTTCTTTATCGCGCGTCTTCGCCGGGGCTTCGGCGAACGCGGGGGCCGCACTTTGAACGAGGGCTCCAGCAGAAGTTTAGTCATGCTCCGCTCATGTGAGGAGCTGCTCCGAAAATCCTGACTTCTCACCCGTGAGCGGCAGCTTCTCGTTCAAACGCAGGCCTGCCCCTGAAATAATAGAACCATTTTATAACTGCAACAGAAGTTTAACAAACAGTGTTTCATTTCCACTTCTTAAAAACAATAATATGCTGCAGCAAGAAATTAGATATTCATTACTTCCCTTCAATTATGCAACTTGTTCTGCGGGTGTCTTATCAGGTAGAGAAACCATTTGCAAATGTTAAAGCAACACAATCAAGGGAAATTACTGTAACAAGGATTAAACTACCCTCAATTTATTCATGAAAAAAGTTGATACTGTATGTACAGAGAACAGCGGAAACGGCTCCTGATGATACGCTGTTGTAAAAAGGAAAATTGCACTGTGCTTACCTATTAGTCATCTTTTACCACTATAATACCATACTGTGGATAATAAAACACAATGAGGGATGGTCATAAAAATACAAGGAAACAATAAACAATATATTTCTCATTTCTCCCAGGATAAAAAAACAAAACAATAAATCCCCCCCCAAAAAATAGCTTTATGGGAAGAATCCATGTGTCACAGAGGCGGCGCACAAACATTAACTACACAACACAAATCATAAACATGTATTATGGGATATTATGAAATTTGCATAAAAAAACTCATTACATATTGCAGCCACTTGTGTCCCCTGCCCAGTCGGTGATCAGTTAAAACAGCTGCTGTGTCAGAGCGGACCTCCCCCTTAAACCCACACACACACACACACACCCCGCCACTTTCATCCACACGACCCACAGATGAACACCAAGGTGCGAGGAACGCCAACTAAGTGAAGACGGAAGGGGGGGCGGCAGAGAGCGGAGCGCGGCCCGGTTGCTAACCTCCTGTTTGTACGCGCCCGCTCGCAGGAGCAGTCACGATTACTCCATTGACGGAATCATCTGCGAGGTCAGGCCCGCCGTCTTCTCTGCCTCCCACTCAGCAGCCAAGTGCCTTGTGTGGCTGCCAAGACATATTCATAGACATATTGGAGCATCCAGTTACTGGCAGCGCTCACACACACACTTAAGCACATGTCCACCTACACCAACACAGACGCACACGCATTGGAAAACTGGTAGCTGAGCAAACACACGAGTGATATATTTTACGCTGGCTCGTATGTGTGACTCAGCACATACACAAATGCACACTGATTTTTTTTTTTCTGGACCAGAGACAGTCCACCACAAAAAGCTTACCAGGAATTTTACCTTCTTAATTCTCGTCTTAATCCCAAAAATGAATCGTCAACTTTGCATTTAAAGGAAAATATCTTCACATTTCAAAAAGCGTCGCCGCTCTGATAACGAAAGCTCGATTTCTTGTTCTTACAGGGATCCACCCACACACACACACACAGTCATACATACACGCTGTCACACATGCACACACACTTTGAAAACTGCACCACTCGTAATTGATTGAGCGGCGAAAAAGCTCCCGAGTGGTTTCCTATCAATGGACATAATCACGGAACGGAAAACAAAATCAGCCCCATTGTGTCGGGGCGACGGATACGCCGCCTCACGCCGGGGCCACCCACGGCACGGCACGGCTGCTGCGGTTTCCCGTGACCGTGCTGATGAAATATTCAGCGAGCGGCGGCTCAGGCGCCCCGGGTCCGACGGGCTCTGGTTACAGCCGAATCATTCGGGCGAGGCTGGGGCCAGAGCCACGCCGGCAAGGTCGCCGCTTCTTACGCCTCGCCACACGTGATGACAAACAGGCGCACAAAGGGGTGCATTCATATTTAATGAGGGACATTAATTAATAACCCAAACCTGACCCCATTTATTTAGCTAGATTCCCGGGGTGGGTGGGGCAGTGGGGGAGTAAAGGAGATCTAAAGTTGTTCTGCACCCCTGAGAGCGCCGCATGGCGAGGGGCGACACTGTGAAGAGAAAAAGGAGATAAAGCCAGCCAGCAGAGAGGAACAGAGGATTCAGGATTATCATATTAAATACAAGAGGGGGTGGGAAGGAGGACACAGACCCAGGCTGGCGGTTGTATCGGAAAACCAAAGGGGACGTTTCTCTGAACCGAGGGGAGTGGGGGGGTTCGCGGTCATGCCCGAAAGCCCGAGCTCTGACTCCACAGTTCGCGCAAGCTGCTTAACTTCCAAACTTTGTCGCTGCACGCCAACTCCATGTACACAGTACCGCGGCGCCCGACAAAGTCCCCGCGAACGGCGAAAATAAGCCTGATTCACACAGGCATGATATCGACTGACATCGGACACATGCCTGGGCCCGGTCCAGTGCATCGGGGTGTGATGTATTGACCGGTGTGGTGTCCGCTCTGCTGGATGTGTCGGATGGGTCAAAGGTGCAGATCATGAGCTCCGAAATAAAACGTGAATCATCAATGTACTAGAAGGCACTTGTGCATGTAGTTCAGTGGTCTTGATGCTGAACAATAACAAATCTTATGGTAAAAAATCTTTTTTTTTTTTTAAATATTAATGTTTTATATCGACAGTCCTATGAAAGTCTCAGCATTTTATAAAAGCAGACACATTGCCCTCTTTGTTTTCTTTCCCTGTTAAAGTTTTGTTACAATCAGTCCTAGATTTCTCAGGAGTAAAACGGCCTCCCTTTCTCCGAACCCTGAAGCCTGCTGAGCTTGGCGAGCTGAGAGGGAGACGGGGGCACGTCCTGCCTGTACGGGCCCTTGGGCGCGGCCTGCGCCGGGGCGGATCCAGGGGCCTCAGCGCGGTCTCTGTTCTGGTCGTAGGCGGCGCCGCCGGGGGCTTCCTGCACGGGTCTGGCCTTGTTGGCCGCCTCCTGCTCCCTGCGTCTCTGCTCCTGCCTCAGCAGCTCCTGAGTCTCCAAAAGCACGCGGGCGTTGAAGCTGGATGTTCCCAGGTAGCCGTTGCGCGATCCCTGCACGCTGGAGTAGCGAGGGTTCTCCTTGGACGTCTGGAAGCCCTCGGCCGGCTCCCACGACTCCTGGGACACTGTGCTGGGGTGCTTGCGAGGTTGCCTAAACACACAGAGACAGGTAAAGGGGTCAGTCGTGCTTAAACAGCAGCTGAATCTGAAGGGAGGGGAGGAAGGCAGTTAACTCTGCTCAGAAAACATTGCTTTTTTTCTACACTGGACCTCGGGTCAGCAACATTGAAGCGGAATTCAAAAGAAGCTGCCCTCAGCAGAGAACGTGTGATTAAAAGGGGATGCTGTAGTTAAAACACTGAAAGCATTGTGGGTGGAGCAAAGACAGATCTGTTATAGCCTGCTGCATGAGTCCACTGACACAAAGACTGAGACACGGAAGCGACGGGAAGCGAACAGAGGAAGCCCGAAACGCCCGCAGGACTATTAGTTCCGAGTTGTAAACAAACACAAATGTTAAAACGTCCCTGAGAAAAACAGCGGCTCTCATCCATTTAACTCCTCTTACCAAGGCGCAGACGGGTGCACTTACAGCACAGACAGAGTAATGGCGGGCCTCTCGGCCTTCATGGAGGCTGGGCTTTCAGGGTTTTGTTGTTGTTTTTTTTTTTTAATTGTAGGCAGAAGCTCTCCACCAAAAGAATACAATCTTGAGTGCATAGAATAGTAGCCGGATATTCCCATGCCAGCTCACTGCTTTGGAGGAACTTGCCGCGAAATATCTACAGGCAGGATAATTGCCTCCGTTTTAAGCAAATACCTTTGTCTGCCTTCAAGTAGCGCATGTCTCAGCAAAGGACATTTCCCATGTGTCTTTTGTGTCACATACTGTATATCGATGGGGAAGATTTCAAAGAAGCTTTGATTGTTTGCGTGCTCCCTGTGTTACATGTGAATCTCCATTTCTCAAAGAAAAGCCTCAAACCGTGTGAGAGGAGCCGACTGTCGAGCCGGTCTTTGGAGGACTGCGTGTGTAGAAAGCCTGGCAGCTGATGTCAAGAAGTTAGTGTCAGAGGGGAAATGTAATTTCTCCCATTAACCATGTGAGAATTTCAGCCTCAGGATTTTATTCATGGGATTCCCTGTTAAATGACATGGTCTGCTGAACGTTCTGATGTACAGATGCCTTGCAAGAAGCTGCAGTGAACCGTTCCATCCCACTGACTCCTGAAAGCAACATATCTGGCAACTAAGCCCTGTCTGTTCTATTTATTCATATCCATTCTGGGTTATCACACAAGGCTGGAAGTTGCCATTTTTTAATAAAAGCATTCCATAAGTAAATAAAATGAAAGGAGAAAACATTTTCTCCTCACATTTTTCAAACGCGTTAATATTCTGCAGGCCCGAATGGGAAACTGCGGCGGACCAAATGTGGCCCACGAGCCACCAGTTGATGATCAGCGCCGTGCGCTAACGGGATGGGCCAAGATCTCTCATTCCAAAACCAAAGCTATGTGCAGGTCTTCTGCCACACACGCAGAGAAACTGGACCTGGACAGGCGTCACTGGGAAGTGCCAGGATTTTGGCCTGGTCCTCTGTTATTAGAATCCATCAAGGTCATTTTGCGATGGGGGCCCTGTGACAGCGTCTTGGCGTCGGCGGCGCTAAGAGAAATCACACCTCACTGAGCCGGTGTGTGCTCAAAAGGCTTTTTGAGCTCTGTGTGCAGATGGGCGAGCTTTTAGGCCAAAAACACCTGCACTTCTCATCCGCCCCAGTCTCGTTCCAGAGGGGCTGAAGGCAACCAAAGGCAAAACAGCCGACGTATTGTGAAGGTAGGAGGTAAACATATCCGATTACTTTACTGTGATGTAGTATAACAGAGAGTTAGATGATTTAACATGTGATGGTTAATGGTGAAGATGATGTTAAGGGCGGCGGAGAGACTCATCTGCACCGCAGGAACAGTGACTGGAAGTGAAATGACATGAGTTAGGTGAATTAACTCCAGCCCGCTGTTGTCAAAAAGTAACATGAAAATGATAAAACGCATGTATTAGTGTAGTAGTGCATGTAAACAAGCACATTTTCCTCCTCTTTCCTGCTACTTCGGCTCGCCCTCGTTCAACATTGTTCCTCCCTGTCTCTAATTCAGCCCAGTAATTCTAATGGAAATCCCACAGTTCCAGCATTGCTAATGGAGGCCCCTTTTGGTATCTAAGGGGAGGGGGCGAGCTGAAGCGCATGGCAGTGTAATGCGAGTGTGTGTGTCCCTGTGTGAGCTCAGGTCCACACTGATGCACGCATGCATCTATGTCCCGCGCGTTGTGTTGTGACACTCGCGCAGCGTGTATGTGTGTGTGTGTGTGTGTGAGGGTAATTGGCGGAGGGGCAGCTGCAGGGACAGACTGCAGAGAGAGCCCCACCACATGCTCCATATCTGGGTTTTGCTGTCCGGGCGAGCCGCCATGCATTTACACCCCGCTCTGGCTTACGGAGCAGCCAGCAGCGCTCACCAGGGGAGCCGCTTGTTTAGAAACGCGGGGACGCCTGTTGCACAAGGCAGCGATCCGCGTTTCCAGAATGGCCCTCTTTTAAAAGTTTTTCAAGCAGATAAGAGGGGAAAAAAGGGAGATCTGAGGGGGGGAAATCTTTGGTGGCGATGAGAAGGGAGCAGAAATGGCGTCGCTCCACAGGAATGTAATCGTGATGGATGTGTCGGGGGAGCGGGCTCTCTTATCGCCTGCTACTCCTGCGCCAGAATATGTCACAAAGTAGATTAGTTACATTTACAGAAGGGAGGGGATGGGAAAATACATCATGCCAAAGAGTGTGGTAAATTTAGACTGACAGAACATAACAAACAAAGCCAGGAAGTTGGCTCGCAGAGAAACTTGTGGCTGCTGTGTGTTTCTTCTAAAACAGCTGGGAAGAATCAGAGTTTATGAGAAGGAGGAGAAAGCGCATACACACTCACACACATGCAAAATGATTGGGGGGGGTGCATGCAATGGGCAACGGATCAATCCCTTTGATATTACACAAATAAATGGTCCACAAACCTAGAATAATGTTTTCTTTATAGTGTGGAACAGAGTTGTTTTGGCTGAGGAGAGCTGCGTGGGTGTACCAGAGCGCTACCGGGCCACAGTTAAGAACCTTATCTCGACCGCGTTCGTCCGAGAGGTTGCCTGCATTTCAGAGTGCGAGCGCTTCTCTTTCAGGCTAATCAGTGGCCTCTCTCTTTCTCTCTCTCTCCCCCACTAACACAGCCGCTCCTCGCCCGGCCCCTCTCACCCTCCACTGCCTGTCACTGCTAATCCCGCTCCGACAACAAGCCTTCATTAGTGCGCTCTCAGTCCTCACATCCCAGACAGCCAGCTAAGCCTGGCCGTCATCAGATAACCAGCTACCATGGCTTCTTCTGGAAGCTCTTTGGGAAGGAGTTTTTTTTTTCTTGGCGAGGGATGGGGGGGGGGCTCCTTTTGGGTTGAACGGCTCACTGCTAAGGCCTCCGGTTTTGGACGAGAACGACGGGATGAAGGGGTTCCGAGAGAGCGGGGTGGTTGGAGTTAGAGGGAATTGTGGTTATTAATCTGTAAGCCTTCAGCTCTTTAATGAGCAGCCATACTAGACACGAGCTCTAAAAAGCCTTGGCCTGGGGTCAGATGTCAAGCCTGAGCCCATGCCACTCTTGGCTAAAAGACGCTATGAGATTATGAGAGGAATGCATATCAAAGGCCGTCCTGGCCTGGCCTTTTGTCCAGCCAGACAGACTTTCCCAAGAGAAGCAGCTCCTGGGGGGTGAGGGGGGGACTGTCACCTCCCATGAGATGCCAGCAGATAACACCTATGAAGGGAATGTGTGGATTGGTCTGGCTTGCGCAGACCACATTGATTATGGGTCCCATGGATCACAAATCCATAGCCTTGGACAGGAACACGTTTTAATCGACCAGACTGTGACTGCTCAGAGACAGCAGCGCAAAGGGAAAGGAGAAAAAAGAGAGGAAGGCTATATGAAGAAGTGATTGCTGTTTGTGGAGGGAAAGATTGAAATCGCAGGAGAGCGGGCTTGCTCTGGCCAAGAGAATGAAAGGACCACACACACACATCAAGTGCTCTGTCTTTGTTTAAATTGGCAAAGCAGCAAAACTGAAATAAATCAGACTTCACTCTCAGCATTTAAATGCAAACACCTCGCACTGGACTGCTGGAGATATTTAATAATGAGAGGAAATAATGTTTATTTTATAACTGACTTTAAATCCCTATTTTCAAAACAGTCACTCAAAATATCGAACTATTACCTTTAGTGACTTTCTCTTTAAGCATGTAAAGCTTAAAATGAGGATATTTCAGGATTGGTTACAGTTTGATGGCAGGAAATGCAAACACTGATACCAAACTCCTCTGCCCCCACGGCCCTGAGATGTAAGATACGCTATTATTGGCATCTCTGACAAATTTGCAAAAGAATTGAAACAGGGAGATGATGGCGATAAAGAGCAGCCGCTGTAGCTCTGAAGCTGAGCTGCGCTAGATGAGAGATTGCCAAGAGAAAAGTCCTTTTAAAAACAAGGCGTTGGAGTTGGAAAGAAGGCCTGTGACAAAGTAGCCACTTCCTCAGGGTCAACATTGACTTAATGAAGTTATATATCAGTCAAATAATTCCAGGCGATCACATTAAATGATTGCATTCAAAGAGAGAGTTGTGCTAAGCATCGTTTAAAAGTCTGGAGATGAGTTGAAAGTGGCTTTGTAGTGATTGACTTTGGAGCCAAAGAGATACACCAAAGAAAGTGTAGAGGAAAAAAAAGGGGAAAGTCAGAGATATGAGAAAAAAAATTGATGGAAATCGAAAAAGTCAAATGAAGAGGTTGGGAAAGGGCAGGGGGAACGTGATAAGTCACAGACTGGGCAGGGAGACAGAGACGGAGACAGGCAGATGGGATAAAGGAGGGATGTCTCACCGGGGCAGGGAGCTGTACTGTCTCTGTGCTTGTTGGAATCCGTCTCTGTCCTCGTGCTGCTGTTTCTGGACCTGAGTCTCCACTGTCACAGAATGACGTCCGCTCTGCGTCTCCGTCCCGTTGCCCACCTGCAACGTCCAACAAATGACACATACACACGGTGAGAGAGACAAACACTTCCGTCTTTGGACGCAGTGGTTACCTGCAGACCAGAGGATGCATGTTTGCACACTCTGGCTCACACACTCTTTCTCTCTCTCACACACACACACACACAAACACTTAGATGATGGAATACGTGTCCCTCAGCACAGCGGGTGGTTTGACAGCGTGATACCTCCTGGGTTTCGGCGGGTCCTCAGGGGACAGGTTGTTAGCGAGTGTGATTGCGTGATGAGAGTGGCGCTGAAAAACGCACCTGTGCCAGCGGTAATTCTTGTTAAAGGCATAATTCACCAAAATACGATCTTGAAAACGTGGGTTTGCCTTTGAGGACTGACGCATGGATTATCACGCAGAAAAACGCAGGATGTTGAGCCTCAGCAAACATGGCGTCTGTACAGACTGACCTCACATGAGACCAGAAACGTTTTGTTGGTTTGTTTGAACTAAAAATACATCAGCCGGCAGCAGAATCAGAAGCATTGTGGTTTGAAACATGTGAGTCAACAAGCAGAGCCTTGTTAAAGAGCCGGAAATTCCTATTGTTTTCTTTTTTGCAAAAAATGCCTGCAATGTACTGTTGATCAACTGTTTATTTCAGAACACACTTTGCATCAGCGGCGTTTCCGGAGACATAACCCGTCGATGCTTCCTGCCACAGACGTACGTGTGACTTGACTGCACATCACGTACCAGTGTGCGTCTGTGTGTGTTTGTTATCAGATGGCTGGCGCGGTTGACATGGAGATATCATCTCCCTCGACGCGGCGCAGTGCTAACGAGCTGGCTGATGAAAGAACGCGGTGGGCCAATTAAACGGCGGCGAGCCGAGGAGGTGTCCTGAGCGTGCCTCGACCGAGCGTCGGCTTTCAAGAGGCCCGGGCGGGTGATGTGGTGGGCAGGTGGGGGCGTGGATGGTTTTTGTGTATAAATGTGTGCTTAAGCAAATATCATCCAATAGTTTCCACTTTTTTTATTTTTCCGGCCAGCCAGATATTTCGAACTGAGCAGAAGCTCCTAAGAATCCGCATGAATTTGAAATGTGGAAAATGTGTGTGTTTGTTTGTGCGGCCTGTGGTGGAGACGGGGTAATAGCACATGACAGGATGGACTGGAGGGGTAAAGGTGTGTGGGCGTGTGGACAGGCTGTCAGCAAAAGCGTCTCTTTTTGGAAACATCTTGTGTTCTTGAGACGGCCGCTTTCCTCCTCGCTCGGACAGCTGCAATAACAGCGCAATTACATTTCACTCAGCGTCAGCGGCGAGTCCTTTCTCGAGCCCTGCGAGTCTTAAAAACATAATAGTATTCCATGTGGGTGAGGAGAATTGGACTCATATGTTTCAGGTTCTGCTGCAACAACACGTTTTCCCCCCGGTTCGGAGAGCGCGGCGCACACAAGCGCATATCAGATGAACTGCGAGAGAAACGGAGAAAGGATTTGACTCGGGCCAACCGCGGTGGTGAGAAAATAATTAGTCACGCACACTGCGAGTTTTTTAACGTGATCCGAAAGGAAGTGGTGAGGAATCCGGAGGTGCTCCGGCTCAAAACTTGAGTCTACTGAGGTGGAGGACGCCGTGCCAGCAGAAATGCATGAGAAATAGCCAGGAGAGAAAATCAGTCAGCGTAATGGCATTATCCAGGGAGGGGGGAATCAGATTATTCCGTGTTAGGGCCTGGAATACAATGCCATATAAAACATGACATTTGGCGGAATCGAATCAAAGAGACCTGCGTGTTCGTTTTTTATCAAATAATGTGAAAAATGATGTCAATACGCCGCGCTTTTATCCCTCCCTTGTTTCCTTGATGGTGTCACAGACAAAGCAGAAGGGGGAAAAAAAGAAACTCCACCTGTTAAAACATGGGAGCGTTCGCAGACGGTGAACCAGGAGAGGACATAATTATCAAAAGTATTTGCAGCGATCAAAAACCCGGCACCAGGAAAACAGCTGGAAGGGGGGTGGCTGAGGTTTAAGAGTTCAAAACATAAGCAAGATGGCCAAGGTGTAATCTTCCCTGGTTCAGAGCTGGTCACGGCCTTTTAGATATCAAAGCTGCGTGCTGTGACGGGTCAGCACCGACATATGCTTTTATCGCCCGCAATCTTCATGTTTGCACGAGATTTTGCTGTGCGCAAACACGGCGTATGGAAGGCATTTTCTAATGGGCCGGCAGAACCAGAAGAGAGTGGGAGAATGGCAGCGAAACCCCACATCCTGACGAAAGCCCAGCGGGATAATTCCTCCCTCTTAAAGCCTCCGCGTTGACCCAATTCCGCCAATTTATTACAAAGCAAGCCCCGGTCCATTTGCGATGGCCAGGGGTGTGCAGCCCTGGGCAGAGTATCCGTCTGAGCGCAAGCAGTGTGGTCTGTCATTTCCTGGTCTCCGGCCCAGGAAGCCAGGCCGAATAGGCGGTTGGATTTGTTATCTCCGCATCACGGGAGGACTCCACGGCACGCAGAGGAAAAAAAATGTTGCGGCCTGTTTTCTGTGTTTGTGTTTTTTCGCGGTGGAGATATCAGTGCGGATGAATGTGAGCGGTAATAGTGCTGAAAAATATCAGTGTAATCACTTTGTTCTCCTCTCCTCCCTCTGTTTCCTCTCTTATCTGTCCCCACGGTTTGGCGTCCAGGTAAATTGAGTGCAATAGAAATGCTGGATGTGTCGCCACGCGTGCATCCGCGCGTATGCACGCCTCCCGAGCGCAGATCTGCGATATCCACTCCCCAAATATGTTGGTATAGCCTACTGCTTATGAAAAATACAGCAACGCCAAATTATTTTTGAAGGCTGAGCTGGTAGCAAGAGGACAGCGATGACGAACAAGAAGCATCTTGAGCACGATGGAAAAATAAAAACCTGAGACTCAATCAACAGTGTCTGCTCCGTTCCTTTAAAGCGTTCTATCACTGTATGGCATTTACTGTATAATAAAACAGTGTGTGTGAAACTGTGTGCTCTTGTTCCTTGCAAGTACACTTACAAGACATTAAATTCATTTAAAATTCATACTTACTGACATTTCAAATTAAAGGGTCTGCGTGTAACACTCAGAAAAACCCTTGTTATTAATGACTGCAATCAGTGTCCCGTTGCTCGTGCTGCGCGGGCAGGCAGGCACAAGTGAGCATTCTGGGTAAAAAAGTCCTTTCTCCAGAAATCAGTCAGGGAGGTGCCATTTTTCAGATATGTTGCAATCCCTCCACTCATTGGCAATAAAAAAGCAACTGATACATGTATTTCTATGTATGCTTCACAGCATTGTTTTTCACAGCGACACCTCTTGACGGAGTTGAGGCGCTCCATGTGTCGTGCGACTGGTTAAAGCCGGGGGCTCTCACGCTGTCGTGGCACAGAGCTCCGCTGCCTCAACTCAAAAACCTTCGCCCCCGGGAAGTCAAGTGACCGAGGCTAAAAGTGGCATCATCTTCACATGATCGTGCAGGAGGAGAGGACACAGTCGCGGGCATGAAAGCGCCGTCTTTCCGGTCGCCACAGTTCGCCTCAACACAACAAATGCTTGTGGACGCATGTATCCCGGTAGCAGGAGATGAAGAGATAATCGGATCCAAAGAATTCCCATAAATAAGGGCTTTACAAGCTGCCGTGGGCGCGTTTGATCCGAGGTACCGGCGTGGCGCTCGGGCTCGTCTGTGTGGTCACGCTCACTGGTGCGCCGACCCAACAGCGCAAATTGATTTTATTGCCACGGACAGAGAGAGGGGGAAAAAAGGCAACTCTTTGGAAAATACATAGCACTTTATGATGAACATCTGGAAATCCCCTCTCGCGCAGCAGCGGCGAGGGAGGGAGAGAAAACATGCCAGCTCTAATTGTGTACTCGGGGCTCCATGATAGACAGGGCTTCTCGTGTCCCAGTCATTATTCCATTAAGGTGGAGCCGGGGTTCGAGGACTGACCTCAGCATTGTCATTAGAGGCGCTCGCAGCGGACATACCTGAGCTAGGCCTCCGACACCCCAGAGACGTGCCGGGGTCAAACCTGGTGGGGGGGGGGCTAACACCTCACGCTGCTCCACATGCTCCCTCCGTACCTGTTCCTCATTACGATGATCATTAGCTTGTACCTCTTCTGTTTTTTCTACCAAAAGTGAACCACTTTTGAAGAACTAATATATAACAGCAGGTTGTGCGGGATTCTCAGGGTTCTCAAGAAGAAGAAAAAACTAGTTACCAGTAAAATAAATCACAATAATACTTGCGAGTTGAGATAATTTTCAAAAACTTTTGAGTTTCACAGCAGTTTTGCCTTGAGGTCCAATTACCAATATTGCAATATGGAACCACAGTGCAATTTTCTACTGTGCAAATATTATAGGTTGTATATATATCTTTTCTACAGCATTTACTTGAAGGTTACCTTGCACTGAATGGGACTGCATCCAAGAGATTCAATTCAATTCAACATTATCTGTTCTGCAGCGTCCTATCATTACTATTTGGAAATTTGACAGCCCCGCAGACTCCCGCTGTTGGTGGAGATCATGTGATATGATCACAAGTTTCACAACAGCTCCTAAAAGGACCCTGAGGATTTGTCAGTATTGCTTTAATCCCCGATATCAGGAAAAGTGATCAAGCAAATCAGAGCCGGTGCCGTTTGTTTTCTGAAGGAATCTCCACTATAAATACAACAGCGGTCATGACTTCAGACGCCGGCAGCTGCTCCTGTTCTGGCCTGTGCCGCGGATCTGTGTGGAAGCCATTACGGCGTAACCTTGAGCATGCAGGGACAATGCGCGCACAAGCGCAGCTCTGCACAATCTGGCTTGGGAGGCCTCCTCGAGCGTCTCGCCTTTTCCCGATTCCACAGTTCCACTGAATGTTTCTGTTTGCAAAAATTGGAGGTCGCGGAGGTGTCCGCTTTCATCGCTCTGCACGACGTTCAACAATGACAAGGGTGAAATGCACAGGCAAAAACAGGAGATATCAGTTTCTGTGCAGAGAGGGGCTGCTTGATGTCACACAAAGGCCTCCACCTCGACCTATGAAGCCAACTATTGAAAAGTATTTTATTTAGTTCTGCTTCTTTCCACCAACTCATCTACCGTGTCACCTTACGTGTTTGCCTCCTTTATTTCCCATATTTTCCTTGGTCTCTATATTTGCCTACGTGTCTAAAATAAAGCCATATCCGTTTTGCATTTGGATGACTGGGAGACAGGATTTTCCCTGAGTTCACCTAATCAGTGTCAACACATAACATCGCTATGCCTTTATGTTTCCTAACAAGTTCTGCCATTGAGAATTCTTGTTCGCGGGACTAAAACAACACGCAAGAGGGCTAATAAAATAGCCTTCAATACTCCGGGGCTCGCTCTATATCTTCTTACCACTGGAACAGCAGGGGTACGCGCCACAATGTCAACAATCACAAGCAATTAGGTGCTCAGAGGCTCCGGGAGCCCGAGTGAGACCGCTCGGTTCTGAACAAACAGTTAACATCTCATTTTGACAGCGCAGAGAGAGAGTGAGAGAGAGAGAGAGAGAGGCGTCCGCTCTCAGTGATTTCCGACCATCAGCAGGACTAACACCGGAGCTAATCCGCAGCAAATAGAGTGTGAGGACGTGGCGGAAAAGGCTCCGTCCATGTCTAACCCAAACTCATTAAGACGGCGGGAAAAACAGCAGAAGATGCCCGCCACTCTGAAAACCAATTCCAATGACAAACTGACATGGGTAACTCTCTAGAAAATTTGATGCTAAATATTTTTACTTTGGAGGGCTGACATTTTGACCCGTAATTTATGAAGCACCGGTCGGTGAAACACATAGATCAGACTCGTCACGTGACAAAAAGTGTCTGTGATGTCTGTTTAAGGCCATTACACAGCAATTTTATACAAATATTTGACCTCTCGTCTGTTCCTGCTTGATGATACAAGTTTAGATCTGTGATTTAAATTAAAGAGTGTGACCGTCAACCAATCACTTCTCCCAAACAGTCAAATGCAGAGTAGGACTGTCAGTACACTAAGTGATATCAGAGTATTAAAGTAAAGTGCAAAGTCTTTACTTTAAACTCCAGGCACAGTTGAACTTTTCGTGCAGAGTAGGGAGGGATACGAGATCCAGCCTGAATTAATTAACAAAGGAATGAACTTGATTACATTTTTCCAATTAAGAGGAGTAAATCCCATTGTTATTACAGATCAATCGTGGAAGAGGAGAACAGCTTAAAAAAAAACCTCCACTAAAATTTTAATTTAACTCTTTTTCTTTTAATTTAAAAAATCCCTTTAATCAAGTCGGGTGAAAATGAAAATGAAAGTACACTTCGCTGTCATCATATTCACTCCCCTTGCTTTGCCTCAAAGTCCTGGATTGTCATTTGTCATTAAATGTTTCCCGCGTTCGTTTCCCCTCCGCCATCCTACCGCAAGCGCGTCATGCTCCCAAGTTAGAAGAGAAAAGGCCCAGACAGAGATGGCGAGTTAGCATTTGTTTAGCATAAATAAGACAAAGAAATAAAAGAATAGTCATACAACACTGACAGCACCAATTCATCCTAAATCAATTGTTCTTAATTTCACAGGTAATATTGTTATTATTGTTAGTCCCTGGTTGCAGGAATTTATGACACTATTTAACTTTGTTTTGCACACGCATCTAAATACCTTCTCCTGGGATGATGCAGGAAACAAATTACATTTTTGCTCCGTGCTTCTCCCATCACTCTGTATCATAAACAACAGTCAGAATGAAGAAAATTTACTGGAACATCTTCATCTCCTGTGTATTTGACTGAAGAAACATCAAGGGAATGCCAATAAAAGATGTGGTTTTTAGAAATGCTGACATTGACCTTGCTAAAAAAGCAATGATTATTTTTATGCCATGTCATGGGATGGCACCCAACTCAGAATGAAGTAAGGTCAGGTCACAAATATAAAATCACACGAATAAGATTTATTGATTTGCAGTTCTGCAAGTAGTTGGTGGCGAAGGAGATAATCCGAGTGCCCAGTGGGGCATCGGGGGAATTTCTAATCTCATTCAGTGCAGGGAATTTTGGAGTATGTGCACCCTTGGAGCTATTGGACACTCACCCAGGACTGGTCGAAGTTGTAGTTGTGCTTGTTGTCCTCGAGGTCGTCCTCCTGCTTGGCCTGCTGGAACTCGTGCCTCAGCCTCTGTATCCGGTCATGGTTGCTGGGGGCATCTGACCGCTGTGGAGGAAGGAAACGGGAGGTGAGACAGTGGGACAAGCCGCCTTGAATCCTGATGGCGGTTATTTGGAGGTCACTTTTCAGCAGCCCTTCGCTCAGACAAAACACCTGGCGCTTCACTCTCGCCGGTGTGTTGTTACAGATGCTCCTTCATATTGGAATAATTCACTTGACCAACCTAACACCCCTCTAAATTGTGCAGAGGATTCCTTGATCTGACAGTCATGATTCCCTTTTGCATACCTCACTGACATGTCTGCGTGCTCTCTCTCCCTGCACCTCCCTCTTCCCATCCACTGCTCCCTCAACATCCACATAACTGAGAGTGTCCCCCCGTGCACCATTGTGAGTGATGCATGTCCCTTTTAGACTGTAGGAGAACGCCGGCCTTTTATGGTATGCAGTCATTAAACTCTGTGGAAAACCCTCATTTACATTCCCTTCATTAAAGGGCTTTGAGGTGCCTGTCAATAGGAATCAATAGCCTTCCTTCAGCTTAATCAGGGTCTCCTTTTATCAGCAGCTACAGAGGCAGCACATGACAAAATGCATAATTATGACGAGACAAGCGGCGTTGGTAATAGGCCTGTACTTATGCATACCACAGGGATGAAAGTGACCAAAGGTTAGGAATTCATGCTGGGAGGGGATGGGAGCTCCGGGGACGTAAGGAGTGGGATGGAAAGGGAAGGGAGATAAAGGTAGGGAAGGGTGTTCTCGGGTACGGTGCTGAGTGAAAGAGGGAAAGGTTAATCAAGAGCATGTGAGGGAAGGGGGAGAAAGAAGGCGAGCCGGGATGAAGTCACCCGAAATCATCCCCGCGGGATGGAGAGCTGAGAAGTACAGGCGGGGGCGGGCGAAACAAGGAGTAAGAGCCGAAAACACCGTCAGGATGGAAAGTGGACACGGGCACCCATCACCCTGTCACCATGCGCGACACCCACAGGTGGCACAGCAGCAGTGGAAGCGATTGCTTATCTGAGGGGGCCCGGTGGATTCTGGGCGCAATTACGGCAATAATTGCAGATTAGAGCCAGCACATCCCTCTGATGATAATAGGCGCGAGGACACGCTGCCAATCAAGCGTCATTAAAAGCACAATAAATAGCAGCTCGTAAAAGGAAAGCGCCGATGTCGGCGCTTGCCTCAGAGAAGCACTTGGCGAGATGTGTTTATCGTGTTATTCGTACTGCCGGATCAAAATCAATTGTATTAGTTATACTCCATTTGATTCCTATAGCTTTATGTGTGTGGGAGTGCAAGGAGCATGCATTAGCCCTGTTATGTGGATGTGGGCAATTAAGTGGCTCATCGGGGTGTGAGGTGGCTTATGCTTTTAGGGCGGGAGGTGACGACGAAGTCCGTCTATTACTGCTCATTACAAAACCTGTGTATATTCGCGTGAAATTGCTTACACAGCAGACGCCATGTTGAAAAAAATGAAAGCACATAATTGTGGTCTACAAACAGAAGCCACGAAGGCTATATGTAAAAAAAAAAAAGTACATTCACACTCATAAAAGGAGAGCTTCCTCTAAAGTTTTCGTTAATTCTAATCATCTTGTCGTATGAAAGCATGATCAGGGCACTCTGCATGCACATGGAGTAGGCTACATCTGTTTAGTTCCATCTGTTTGCTAATGCAGAAAACACCACATCACCCACGTTTCTAGATTTCCCTGCAGACGCGTTGCATGAAACGCGCGTGTGCGCCCCAGCTACACTGCACCGCGCGCGTGTGAGCGCACACGGAACGCAATCGAGAAGCAGAAATAAAAACACATCTGCAATTCTGAATGAATTCCCTTCATGCTGCCCTCTTGCTAATGCATATGCTGAAAAGCAGCACATGCCATCATCACGGCTTGTTGGGAGAGAGGGTCGACGTGACTGTAATGGGCCCCAAACATTGATGCGGGAAACCAAATGCATGCAATTATTTTAATCCCCGAGGCCGGTCAGAGAAAAATAAAAAAAAAATACCAGACTGACTGCAAACGAGCTAAATTTTTTCTCGTTGACCGTCCAGGGAAGGTCAGGGCCAGCATCAGCATCTCAAATATGCACCAGTGGCCTGGAGGAACTGGCAGGGATGTGGCTGCAGTGGCTAAAAACACAATCCAGGCTATAAACTAAACTACTTGAGTGCATGTACACTGAAGTAGCGCAGGGTCTGTACGTTATCATGGATCTGCTCCAGTATGTGGTGAATGAAGTGGTGGGGTTGTGGACTGGGAGAAGATCAGTGAAGACAAGATCTCCAGCAAATTAAAGAAAGAGCAGCGCGGCATTGCAATATATTCTTCAAAGAACTGCAAATGGAAATTGCATCGAATATGGGCTGGGATTGGGGGGTGAGGGGGTGGGATTTAACTAGGGGTGAATTTGTCACGGTAGTTCAAAGGAGGCCTGTGCAATATCTAGATTATCTGTAGGGGCTTCTCCTCTTGGTCCTCCACCCACCACAGGGGCAGCCCGGTTGATGGGATTCTTGGAAAGCACTCCACGGAATTCTCCGTTGTAAATATATTCATACGGTAAGGAAAAAAAAAAAAAGAGCCAAGAAACGGAGCAGTGAGAAAGGGCAGGAATCGAGCACGAAAGAGGCATCGCATGCTGCCCAGTCGACAGAAGGCCCGTCTGCATACATAAAGAAGATGGATTCCGCCGCCTTCCACCGAGAGCTCCCTGATGCTCGGGCACCTCGATGCATAATTAGTCAGCCTGATCGTCACTGATGCATCAGGTGTCACCGCTTACAAATCCCCCCATGAATACATCAATGTCTGTAACAGGCCTGAAGAACACGAGCTGTGAGAAAAGATTGGGGAAAACGGCTGGTAGCAATTTGTGTCAGAAGATCACTTCAGCAGTTTGGATGAATATGTCACCCCTGCCAGCAATATATGGGTATGAGGGAATATGAATGAGTTCTGCTTATTACTTTGTGATAAACCGTGTGTTTGTGCATGAGGGAAACGGTCTGTCTCATATTTGTGCGTGCTTGCAGATCTTAGTCCCGGTCCAGTTTTTTTTTTTCTTCTGAAAATCCGCCTTTTTAAATTGCGAGCCAATGATAAATAGGAGGCGGCCTGTAAAGTAATTAAAAAACATGGCCGAAGATAAAGCATCCATATGCCGCGGCGTTTTCTCAGCCAGCATCTTCATTCTGTCCCGTATAATGAGATCTGCTCCAAATTCATTTGTGCGTTCGCAGACTGAAATGTCAGCAGTTGGCATGGCGGTTTGGCGACGGCGCTCCCGGACGCACGGGCCGCAGCGTGTCGAAGTAGAGCGGGACAAGAGGAATATGAAACTTTGCCGTCTCTCCTCCCCTCACGTGGTCAGTAAAGTCACGCTGCTGTATTTATAGCTTCGGCGGAAAGCTTTTTTTTTTCCCCGAAGGCTCGCCGGAAAGAGGTGAACCTGTGCATTCACAGGCGTGCAGATTCAGGTCAAACAACACGGTCTCAGGCCTATCTGAAAAACAACACACCCTCCACTGATCTCTTCATCCTGGCCTCACCCACGTCTTGCTTAAAGAGGATTAAAAACTAGCTGAAGTAGGAAAATGCCACAGAACAACAAAATCAAGCCCTACGCTTACTCATGAAGAACACAGATCTCTCAACGCACGTTTTATATATGACACCTTGCACAGGAACTCCATTACTGGTGCTTTTGAAGGAGCAGTGGGAGACATGTGTCCATGTGCATGCACATGTGTGACCTCCGTCCCACCTGTGCTTTTTTAACCTGGCCCGCTGACAGGGGTCGCGACCCCTGGGAAGCAGCGGTTGGAGGTATGCGGACGCCCGTCTGTGTAATAGTCATCCTCTGATCCGGGAGGATTTGGCAGATGTCTCACACACCACAGGGCTTAGGCCAAGGATGCATACTATGCAACGGTCCCCCTGTTTGCTCCTGTTGGTGGATCAAAGTCGCCTCAAGTCTTGGCATGCACTACAAACACCGCTACTGGCCAATAAAGGGGTAATCCAATCACCGAGAGTGTAACACGGGTCATATGAGCATTCCGAAGGTCATGGGCCAGCCAATCAGAACGGGAAAAAACGGACTGTTATAATCCTGGAGTTAAAATTTCAAGACATGAAGTTTGCCAGGAGTTTTGAGAGTTTCCAACCCGAGTGAACAAGGCTGAATTGTTGGGTCTTCGCTCTGACTTTCAAATCAGGCGGTCTGTTATTTCTTATCTGATCACTGTTGATTGAAATTCTATCAGATTATCTGGTTTCGTGCTCCGGCCCCAGTATCTCCATACGGCAGATGAGGGGGCAGGCGTCTTAAGTTCAGGCCTGTTGGCAATCTTGCATTAAGTCAAAGGCTTAGCTCATCTTTATTCCATCGCCCTGTGGACTTTCATTTATTTCAAAGACAGAGAGATGAGGCGTTTTGGGGAGACGGACAGCCTTTGGGACCTACTGCGATGATGGAAAAAGATTAGATATGTGTTACTGCTGGTCATTTCTGAATGGGAGAGGGACAAAGATAAAACATTTTTTTCAGAGCCTTCAAAGGAAATCAGCATATATCGACCAATCTACTGTGATTTTATGGCAATCAAATGAAAGCTGCATCAACTTTAGCCCTCATCTTCCTCTCCACGTTTCACTCTCTTTCAAATATTCATAAAAATATCTTCCCCTCTTTTCTTCTCATCTCTCTCCTTCATTTTTTGGTATTTGTTCCCATATGTTTTATCTCTGAATGCCTCAGTCCCCGTCTGTGGTTCCAGGGAAAGGTCATGAATTCCCTTCTGTCCCCCTCATCCTCTCCCACTAGCCTGGTAAGTGACAGCTGCAGGCTGGACAAAGGCCTGATAATACCCTGGATTTGTCAGGCTCTGACTTCACCCATGTCCTCCCGTGACTGATGCACCGATGGTGGCGCCTCGCCAGCTGAAATCCCCGTTTCTAGATGGCCGCTCTTGCCGTCACTGAGCTGCGTGTCGATGTGTGCGCGCGCATGTCTATCCACGGTTCCTTTCAGGCTCCAAAGCGGCCCATATGGGGTTCTCGGGGGTCCTAAAGGGCCTTCATATGGGATGCCAGCCTAGACCGCGGTGGTGACGTGACTGGGGAGCATGGAGCTCTGATTAACGAGGGGAAGAAGCAAATGTCTGCGGAGCCTCGGACAGACTGTCCAGCATGGCAGGCCCCTGGTGTACCGTTCATCTCCCGCTTCCCCAGTGTGAGAAATGAAGAAACAGCTCTGCCCTGAAGGGAACCACAGAAGGCTGTTCACCAGGAAACACAGCGCAGAAAATGAAGGAGAGAGGCCGATCACTGGTTTATCTCTTTGTCCCTCTGCAGACATATAACCCTCAGTATTTGCCCCAGTACACATACAGCTGTCTGGCTCAGCTTCACCCCAATTTGTTTTATTACCCCAAAGACACATGCTACAATCGCTCTTCTCCACAAGCCAACATCTCATTCTTCGTTCCTTTCTTTCATTCTTCTGATGGAGGGATTGTCAAAACACAGGAGCATGTGAGGAATCGTCTCAAAGACACCGCCGGTGCCGTCTGCTCTTACTTTTCACCAGCAGGTTTTTTACGGCTTTGGTTCCAAAGAGAACGCACTTTCATGGATTAATGGCATTTTTTTTCCCTGTGTGCTTTGCCATGTCGATGTATTACTCCTGGTTAGAGGAAAAAATGTGTGACCTTTTCTAAAAAAAAAAAAAAAAAAAGAACTGAAAGTACTTTTGGGTGTCTTGAAACTTCCATATGGTCTCTGGGTTTAATGCTAAAGAGGCTGAGATGGCACTGTAATGACTCAAGGCAATGTTGTGGCAGAGCCAGCTGGATGGCCAGAATAAAAGTTAAAAAATAAAAAGGTTAATGCCCAGGTGCAGTCCGGACATGTATCAATTATTCATCTGATCCTGTGAGGCAGATGGCAGCTGCTGTAACTCAGAGCGAAGGACAGACAGGACGACAGACAGGAGGTCATTGTGGCTGTCGATCTGAATTGAATGCAAGGAGTCCAAAAGTTTGTCCAGAGCAGTGTTAAGAAGCGTATACATGCAGTATATCAAGGTATATTGTAAAGTACATTTGAAGAAAACACTTCACCAGATCCATTTAGTCAGCTCTCATGAGCTGCAACAAATCTAATCCGGTGTAACCCAATTTCCATCCAGCAGCAGCAACAGCTTCTGGGAATCATACTGAGATGCTTTCATACAGCATACACGGCTGCGCAAAGGGCGGAACAGTGCACAACATTAACACAACATGATCTTTTGAAATGAACTTTTGCCACCTCTGATGCTGGCAGCTCTTCTTATTGATGTCTGACTGACAGCAGCGTCCTCCACCAAGAAAGAAATGAACTTTGAAGTTAAAGCCCCTAATCCCAGGCCATCGATTCGGAGGCACTTGCTCACTCACAGAGAGTATGGCCAGGACTGCGTAATGCGTTCACTCGGCCAGAAACGCAGACCCGCACGTGCATGCATGCATGCATGCATACGTGTAAGCGCCGCTTTGCACTGGGACAAAGCTGCGCTGCATGCTAATGATTAAAGCTAACCACGTGTTCAGAACTTGCAAGCGCACGCAGCTTTAATTTCCAGAGACGCTTAGAAGCGGTATGAAAACACATGTGGCAGCCCGAGTTTCATAACGGGGTAAATAAATAACTCGCTCCACATACAGCTCTCCTGGTCTCATCACCGCGCAGCGTCACAGCGGTTCACGTTGTCCCAGAGAAATCTGATGAGTTAACATTCCTCTTCGGGGTAAGGAGAGTGAGGAGACAGTCTTAAATAAGGTGTGAAGGCCATAGGCTAAAGTATCCATCTAAACAGGTTAGCTCAGCTTTTATGAGCCCATCAGGCTTTAAAGACAGCTTTTATGAGATATCAGAAAGCGAGACACTTTGAGGGCAAAAGAGAAGTGAGCTGGGGGTACGCTATATCACTTTGCCTTCCAGTAAACTGTTTTATGGACCCTGACACCAAAGTATTTGCTCTAAGTATAGGTTGGCGCCATTGAAATATGTAATTGCGCGCTGTATTTTGCATTAGACCTAAAATAAACACCCAGCGCGACTGGTGCGCTGCAGTGACGAGTCACCTTTCACAGGTCTCTCTTTTGAGCGGCACTCTGCAACCCACAAAAGAAACCCACAGGCTGGAGAAAGTGGTGAAAGCTTCAGCCAGCTGATTGTCAGCAGGTGGACAAGGAGGAGCCAAATGGATCTCGAGCCGGGTTTGTCCCGCCAAGCGTTGATACCTTGAGTGCTACAGAGTAAACTGTTGCAGAATTTAGGAAAGCAGATGGAGAAAACCTGCAAAACTAAAGAGTAGGAGAGGTTTTGAGCGGCGGAGTATAAAAAGAGAAAATGAGGACACTCCTTGTAATCCAAGTTTCTTATTCTTGGTGTACTGCCACAGATATAGTCCCACAGAAACCGTCTCACAGTCATCTCCAACCTGCTCCGCCAGGTCCGGCTGAGCTCACCACACAGCTGTGAGATCTGGCAGCCCACTGCCAAACCTCTCCTCTCCCCACTTGACTTATTTTCTAACTTTGCATGTTGCACATCATCCTTCAGCTGCTCTCCCACGTTGAAATGCCCACAGGCAGGCTTATTAAAGAGACGTGAACAGGCAAGTTTTTGGGTTTTTTTTTTTTTTTTTTGAAGAGCAACGTACCACAGCTTTCGGCACAGTAGCAAGAAAACTGACAGACTGAAGGGAGACGGTTCAAAGAGGGTTCAAGAGGTGAGTCCGTGCTAAAAAAAAACAGAACAGGGATTGAAATATTACTCAGATGAAAAAAGGTGGTGATACGAGTTATCATTAAATATTATCCTGTGTGCCATTCCAACATCTCATACTTCAAGTGGTGGTAAAATGACATGGCACATCTAAAGAAATATTTTCTTATGATTGGCCAAAGCTGGAATCACACAGTAGTTTGTGTTTGGTCAGTTTTTTTCTTTGCAAGATTTTGACCATTTCGAAGAGAAATCAATAAGGTTTTTATTAATAATTAATTACCAGATAGCATTTGACAGCTGAATGCCTGTTCTTGTCAAGACCACTTGGACATATCTAGCTCAAGACCTTTAAAGAGAATCCCTATTTGCATCTGTATGGTAATGTAATGTAACTTTCCAAAAAAAACAACAACAACAAAAAAAACATTATTTCTGAGGAAACTACAGCGTTGCATGGGTTCACTGTTTACACGTCTCTGCACGTTCATTCATCAGTCTGCGATGACCTGTGATAAAACCTGTGGCTGCCTGCAGGGGGGGAGACATGTAAAAAAAAATGCTGCATCTCTATGCTTTGGAACAATGTTGTATAAAAATGTACTCAATTTAAAACACTGGTATGGTCCGTTAATGCAAATATATGCAAAGTTATCAGCATGCGAATGAGCGAATACATCACTCCAGATGCAGCTGACCTGCTCTTATTCATTTGCTCACGCAGCTTGACGCACTCTCTCTGGCTACCAATAATGAAAGGCTAATATTAGATTTCAAATGGGCCCGAGCGGCGCTGATGCCTTGGCCATATATTACATATGAATTCAGAAATGTATTATTTGACATCTGGTGCATCATTTTCAGAAGGGCTGGCCAGCTTGGAAGGCTCACTTTTTTTTTTTTTTACTGTGACATTGAGTGGTCACATGTGCACCCGTTTTTATAAAATCTCTCTTGGCAGCTAACAAGCAGAGCAGATATCCTGTCTTTTATTAGGGCACTGAGGTCCCCCAGGTTCATACTGGAAGGCCCGCACCGCAAAGTGTCTCATTTTACGGCGACGCAACGTCGCGCACGCTTAGTGCAGCTCCCTCTCCAAATGTCACTGGATGACGCTCAGCGGGCGAGCCGCGATTCAGCGGTAAATAATTCACGCCGAGCCGTCGTAGCCCTCCTCCTTGTCCTGTACACAGCAGCCCCTCGAGTCTTCTCCTCCTCCTCCAACCCCCCGCCGCTACTTCCTCTATACATAATTAACGAGCGAGGCACGGTGGGATGCCCGTCAGTCAGAGCCAGGCTACAGCCAGGACCACTTTAAACAATAACAATATTGATAGTGGGTGTAATAAAGCAGAATTAAAAAGATGGATTCCAATGATTTTTTTTTTTTTGCCCCTGGTGCAGCTGGTCCCTGCTTTAAGTGGCGTGGGGGGGTGAACTGCTGCCTGGTTGTACTTCGAGGGAATGGATGAAGGTACAAAATAAAAGAAGGGAGGGAACAGAGGGATAAAGGCTGTTACCCCTCCCCCTCCTTACCGTCCCCTGGTGTCCTGTACCGGCTCCTGTACTCGCCATTACTGAATTAAGTCTCGGAGCCCTCCTCTGAAAGCCAGAGAGAGGGAGGAGGAAGGAGGTCGGGGGGGTCGTGACCTTTGATAATGGCATCACAGACGGAGGAGCGACTTAAAAGGAAAGATGAAGATGGCAGCATCATTTCAAATTGGACCATCGGTGCTGTGTAATAATCAATGTAAAGGTCAAGAGGTTGGCAGATACTGACAGATGGGGAGACAGAAAGAGGACGAATAAAAGGACGAAAATGAGCCAAAAACACAAATTAATGTTCACCTAACAATGCAGCCAACAATTTGTCTCCTCTCTTTGTACATAATGGCTCTAATGGATCCAACATGTGATTTATATCTCTCACCCCTGTACATCTGCATCTCCATATTTGATACATTTTTCCATTCTTATATTTTTATTCTTATTGCTTGTTCTCCAACTACTGCCGTCACACATGAGTGTGGGATCAACAGAGTCTAGCCTATCTTATCTTATCAAATTCTGAATTTAGACCAAACAAAAACAAAACTAGCATCTCATTCTACCGAGCGAAGGTTTGGGGGCTGTTTTTGTGAACTGCTTTCAGAAACTGTTTTGTGCATTCAATCTTCACGCCCCTGAAACATGTTCACATATCAAATCCACCTGTCCTGTGTCTTCTGCAATGTTGCAATGCATCTGGATCAGCCCGTAAAGTCAACCAGTCAAATCAGTGAGGAAGAAACTCTGCCATTACCGCTATCACCCATCAACCTCCAGCAGCCTTACATATGTTAATGCCCCTTCAACCTGTGACCCTCACATTCATGACATCATTACCAACCCAGCCAGACATAATGTTGGCCTGTCACCCCCAAGATCTATGCTTGCACCGGCTCGCTCTCTTAATGAAGCCGTAACGCTGCCTTAAAACCGCCGCAGCCGTGACGACGGCCTAATGCAAGTACACATCCATCATCTCGCATCAGGCATCAATCAATCAAAAGCCCCCCCCCTTTGACAGCCGGCAGCCCCTCGCCCCCTCCACGGCCACCATACACACACACACACATACGCGAACTCATTGGCTGTGATTATGATCTCAATTATCATGGTGACCGCGGGCCGCCGCTTCCCCTGCGACCGACATGCTAATCAGGAGCTGTGGCAGTCAATAATCAAGGCACGGAAAAGGCCATCGGGTGCACAACTGGTCAAGTATAATTCTATCTTTTAATGTCAATTGGCTTGAATTAATAAGCCTTGAGAAGATGACAAGATCTAGAGGGGAGCAAAGTCAACACGGAAAACTGCACGGGGAACGAGTTCGAATAGTTTTTTTTCTTCAGTGAAGAATATGCACATTTATTTTAAAAGCTGACCCTGTGACACGGCGGCGAGGCCAGAGATGATCTTAAGAGTGTCTTTGTCCTCCCTGGAGATTTAGAGGGTCATAACTTACTGTGTTCAACTAAAAGCTATGAGGTCAGCTGCGACAAGCTTTTAGCCTGTGAGGCGGTAACAGCGGCGGCACACACATGCTGATGCACGGACACCCCCCCCCTCCCAGTGCCAGAATTGGTTTTCAGTCACGTCCTGTTGTTTCTCCTCAGCAGCAGAGATTTGAACCGACCGGTTCATGATAATAAGGAAGATAGTCTGTCATGAGACCACATTGCTGACACTTCAAACCGCAGGAGTGTCTGTCTGCCTTTCGGTGCAGGTGATTATTGGACTTCCCCAAATATGAGCAGTTATCACAAACCAGATCACAGTGTAATCTCTTTTAATCCTCTGACTCGACTGCTTCTGAGTCAGACAGAAACACAGCTGTGACGAGAGGGACGGGAGATAAGAGCGGGGCTGCAAAGAGACAGAAAACCCGCACAGAAGTAGCGTCTGTGTCCTCGGTAACACAAATCTGGCTAATAAACATCCTCCGCTGAGAGCGACCGGCATTTGTTCAGCCATGAAAGAAAAACTGCAGCTTTACCAGAGGAACTTAAAGCGTGCATCACAGGGGTGAGAAAAGCATTACCTCGCGTATTCTTTTATCTCGTAACACACAGCCTCTACCTCAAGCAAGGCTACATGTTCACAGTGGCAACAAAAAAAACTATTTTAAATGTGACACAGCAAAGCACTCAGCCGAGCTCCTCGTGCACCTTGTAATGTCCAGGAGCATTATTCAGGCCTGGTTTGGCGGCTGCACTTTTAGCGGAGGGAGGTGAGAGGCACTGATGACAAAACACTGTCACCTTCAGGTGGTTTAAGGAATGGGTGACGGGAACGACTCCTGCGCTCCCAGAGTCCCAGACAAGCCGCGCGAGGATTAACCTCCCGAGCGGCCATGGGAGTCTGTCCACAGATGGCGACCGCGGCGGCTGCTGCTGCTGTGTGGGAATGAACGCACCAGTGGGTCAAAGCTAAATGAAGATGCCGTCGCTGCATCTGCCTGCACCCAGGCATACCCACGCGTGCACACGCACCCACGTACACAAAATGCTCATTATCCCTAAGCTCCCGCATCAGGGGGCGGGGGGTTGGGGCTGGGCGGGCATGAGAACAATAGCATTAAGTAAGAGCGAGCCCTTTAATTACGGCCCAGTGTTTGGAGAACAATACAGGTCTTGGGTAATGCTCAACCTGCTGAGTTAACACATATCCTCCAGGTATGACAAAACACACACAGGCTCGCACACAAAGCCAGTGGCCCCCGCTGTGTAACTGAGAACCGCGTGGCTGGTCTGAGAGCAGGCGGAAAGAGCTGAAGCCCTTTTAATTAGCTTTCCTCCCACACCGAGGGCAAGTGAATAGCCCATTATTTACCATCATCTTTAGTGATTTATTCAAACCTGCTCCTTTCACTGGCCACTTCATCAGGTCCACCTGTGCAGTGGTACACAGTCCAACACAACATGTTTGTGTGTCGCATGTTTCAGCATTTCATCATTCTACGTCATGTTTGTTATTGTGGGTGCTGATGCTGGACTGGAGTGCATTATACTGATGGGGGTTCCTGATATTCTGGTCCTCTCCTGTATATAAAAGGGGTGGACAAAATATTAGAGACAGCTCAATATAACCATGCGGTTAAATATCACTGTCGATCAAAACAGGACATTATTTTCTGTGTAAAGGCAGATTTTATATATATAATTAAATAACGGTATAATTGTATAAAATCAGAATATGAATAGAAAATGACTGCTTTAAAAACAACAGCTGTACTACGTTGTATAATAAAATGATCACAGTAGCTTATAGGACAGTAAAGAGGTGGCAGTAAATGGGTGGACTGGCTCTCTGATGGTCTCTGAGTGTGTCGAGGTGTCGGGGTATGCGGGTGCGTGTATCAGGGAACGTGTGAAGGATGAGACCTATAAATAACGTGAGTGGTGATCGTGACCATATGACCGGACGAGAAGTGACAGCTCTCCCTGTCGCGTTTGACAGGCTTAAGGCTAACTCTGCACGTCTGGCAAATTGGATTGGAGCTCTGGTGGCTTTACGAAGAAAGAAAAAAAAAAAAAAGACTGCTTCCCTGCCTCCTCACTTTTCCCCTTTATGGTTGTCTCCCTCTCACTTTTACCCCCCCCCACCACCTTCAGAAATTCAAAGCGGTGAGCGATGAGCTGGTCGTAGGTGATAGTTTCCATTTCATGTTTTAAAGTCGTCGTGGGAGGCCGGCCGGGAGCTGATAAATCATCATCGGTGAAGATTAAAAGACACAATCACCTTTAAACACTCAGGCCTCCTCCCTTTTTTCCACCAAGCCACCGGTTTCAAGGTGATCTTTCGATGGCGATGGGGAGAAGGACGAGAGAGCCGGCTTTTGAAACTTCTGACGGCGCCTGGAGGACTGAGTCAGCCGTCAGCTGAGAAAAACAACATTAAAGAGGCTGGAAACTTCCCTGCCTCTCCCCGGCATCACCTGACATCCCCAGAGTCCGCCCGCTTCCAGATGAGAAAGAGAATGAATGAAAGTAAATGAAATTAGCTCAACAAGTGGTGCCTCCACTTTTGCCATCGTCCGATCAAAACCAAGGCGTTCCCCAAAACGGCCTCAACAGGCCTCAAAGACCGGTTAATATGGCAAAGCTGAACTCATGCCATGCTCGGGTATCTTGTAAAGATTTATGAGAGGGGAGAAAAAAGAGAGAGAAAGCGGATTGATGTGTGTAATACAGGCAACGGCTTCAATGAGCAAAAGCAGCTGGTAGCAGTAAACAGTGGTTGCCAATTGGCGAGCGCCCACAGAATGCTAATCTCCAGAGCAGGGTGTGGTCGTCACGCCAAAAATGGAACCCAAAAAAAAAATCAATTCAGCTTCCAAAAAGCGGCCTTAACTTGAGTAACAGGAAGTACTGGGTACTTCGAGATCAGAGATTAGAACATTTTACAAGGACTGAAAGAACATCTGTAACCAAGAATGCTGTGGCCTCCCTGCTGAACATTATTAAAAAAAAAAAAAAAAAAAATCTGGGTAATGGAATAAAACAGCTGACTGACTTGCCATTAATGAATGACCGAATATCGACGTTTACTACGGAATCAATTGAAAAAACCTTCAAATTTAATCACATCCTGAAGACGAGTCATAAAATTGTTATATGGATTGATTTCATAATACACAGGTTTAGGGCCTTGTGTGCGTTTGTGTCTGTGTGTGCGTGTGGCCCAGCCAGAGTTGTTATTATGAGAGGCAGAGCGAAGTTTCTGCTTTTAATATGGTTGCTTGTGCTTATTGCAATATTTCTTCAGGCAGTTTAAGAACCAGAGACCTAGTCATTCCACTTCTGGCATGTTATGATAGTTTGCCTTAGCATACATCCATATTTGCACTAAGTCATAAAAATATTCCCCAAGTGAGCGATTTCCATACTTATGTAACATGAATTGGCTGTTGCTCCAGTAAGTCCAATATTCTCCGCTGCCTGGGTTATTTCAGAGATGGCGACATTGAACAACAAGTGCTAATGGCTTGGAATGGTGATTTCTCTAAAGGCACTTTCAGATTAATTTCCTGTGTTGAACGGGGATTGATACAGGAGACAGGGCCCTCTCTCTCCGTCGAGGAAGTAAGCAGGCAAAGATTATGTGACAGCGCTGGGAGTAATGAGAGCTCACCACATGCTCTGGTCGCTGTGCTCCTTCAAGAGGAAAATCTCTGATAATGAACTCTGGACCTTTACTTTGCTCCTCCAAGACCAGACAGACAGAGAGAGAGAGGGAGAGAGAGAAGTGGATGAGTCTTTCATTGTTACCGTCGTCATATCATCAGGCTGCCTCTCGTCACGCCTGTCTTCTCTGACTCACAGAACACACACAATTACTATCAATTACTAATCAATTAAGTATTAATAATCAAGTAATTGGTAATACCAATCAATTACCAATTACTTATCTCAAGGCTGTGCTGTAAATTCTTATTTCTAATTTGGATTAGTTGATACATTTTGGAGAAAATAAGTTTCAACTATCTCTAAAATTGATGGATTAAAATGTGAGATCTTTTCTTTAATACTCACTTTATTTAACTGTAAAACTCACTGTTCCTGCTCAGGGACAGTTCACATTTCATGCCTTGATTTTTGTACAGAGCTGAGATATAATGTTGTAGTAAGTAAGTAAGTAAGATTTTATTACCTTCAAACAGAGCCAGGCCAGCTGTTTCCACTGCTTTATGCTAAGCTATGCTAACTGTAGCTTCACAGTTAAGGGAGAAAATACGAAGGTGGTATTGATCTTCTCATCTAACCCTCAGAAAAGATGGAAGAGAAAAGCTCCCAAAATGCCAAACTGTTCCTTTGATGTCAGGTGGTAAGCCCTACAAAATGTGTGTTGAAACCCTTTCACATATATTGTGCATACAGCCCACAACACACACACACACACACACACACGTCCTCACTTAACCAGATCCCAGAAACTGGATTAATCTGCTGCATAAACTCAAAGGTATAAAAACTACAGGAACAACACAACGTGCATCCGCTCTCTCAGGGAGACTCGCGACTGGCCCAACTCCCGCCTCCGCTTTCACACCGCCACCTCATCGATCACAGCTTATAACGCCTGAGATGGACAGCTGCCGCGGAGAGCCAAAGGTTCCTGCTATTACACAGCCATCTCATCCATTTACTTTCAGATCAATGGGACGGTTAGTGAAATGGCCCTCAGAGCAGCGCGTCGTGCAGCCCAGACGCTTTAACCGCTGTGGCCGTGCACTTCCTCCTCTCTCGCTAACCTGAGCCCGTCCTCTCTCACCTCAGCAGTTTGTTTGGGAGATGGACTCTGAGACAAGACGGCGACCTGGACCAGCCAGCTGTATTAAAGTTTGATGGCAGCGTTTTTTTTTGTTGGCTGGTGTTCTTTACGGCGCTGCTCTGATTAACAGGGAAACAAAGTCACTTTATGAATAAGTAATGGATCTGCCTGGATACTGCCAAGTTCCCTTTTAATTAAATTAAGTCACATTTTATAAAAGAAAAGGAGAAGAGGGGAGAAAAAAATGGGCTCCCCTCCTCATTTGGACAGGAAAGATAGGTAAGCGTGCAGTCTGCGTTGAGATTAACGACTCATCATTAAAAACAGTGATGATTCTTGCTGAGGCTTCAGTTCAAAGTCACATGGAAGGGGACACTTGAAATGTCAGAAATGCAGGCAGGGGTTTAGAAGAGGCTTGTACGGCACACACACACACGGCAAACACACACACACACCCTGGCATTCTTCTCAGGATGGACTCACCACTGAAAGCCCTCCAAAGAGAAGGAATCAAATAAAGCCGTCAGGAGACGGAGATTAAAAGGCGCGCAACACAGTAAAAATCTGATTTATGAAGCTCTGGCCGGGTTGCTACGGGGGTTTGGGTGCCATGGTAACCCAGTGAACGGTGAGGTCGAAGGGGCGGCTGAGTTGGGAGACGCGGAATGGGGAGAAAAGAAAGGAGACTTTTAACCTCTCACTGTTGGCGTCTTTTCATCGAGGCCCCGAGGCTTCACCAGGCTGATGCATGAAGGTAGGGTTTCAATGGAGGGGTCAAAGTCCTCTTCATAAATAACCGAGCCTTTGTCATTGTTTCCATTCAGGCCAGAGCAGATCTGTTTGTGTCCTGAATGAGACAAGGCCTGAAAGACAACAAGTTCATGATTTTCACTTTACAGGAGCGCTGCATGTCTCTCCGCTGCTCTCTGTCCACTCCCTCCACCTGTTTCACTCCCGCCCCTGTCCCTCCTCCGTCCTTTATCGTCAAGTCCACTGCCAGTCGTCCGTTCACCCACCCGTGGTTAGCAGTTGTGTTGTTGTGTTTTTGTCTGTGGGAGCACAGTCCTGTGCCATGCTGCTGTGTCCGGGGGCCAAGGCCCTTTCCTATTGTCCGCTGCCATATGGAAGCCAGCGCCAACATGGAGATAAGCCTGTCCTCATGCTGTTCCCTGACCTTCTCCGGCACCCAGCTGGCACTAAACGTAGAAACAATTATTATCCCAATTATCCAGGCCAACTCTGTCTCCTCTTTGTGTACCGAGGGTGAAGGGAGGGGGGTGTCTTCTGAGGTGCTGGGGGAGACACTTTGGAGGGAGGCCCCACACTACCACTAAGAGGTTGGTCTGAAGTATTAGTTTGTCTATTTCAGTAAGGAGCTGAAAGTCGGGAAATCTTGCTGATGATTCACGACTGTGTTACTGACAAACATCTGAGTCGGAACCTGCATTTGAACCCAACTGCCAAGCAAATTTTATTCCAACATATCTTGCATAAAATGGGCTAAAGCGCATTAAATATGCACTGCAAAACACGCTTGCATCAGGTCGACGCGATGCTCAGGCCTGGTGGATGCCACTTGACTTAAGTTAATAACACATTTTAAAGTGGTTTCATCGAAAACAATTAATGAAATAATGAAACTGGATTCGAATAAGGGCATCATGTTTTCCATTTTATAATTCTATGTCATTATTCAGTCTTTCAGGGCTTGTTATTTGATTATCTAGACACAGCGTTCTTTGCAGCATTAATAATTCACGAATGATGAATGTTAAAAAAGTTTCCTCGGACACACACAAAGATTTTTTGGGGGGATTTTCACATCAAATGCTTTTCTATTGCTCATTTAGCAACATTTTAAACCACCTTAACTGAGTGGAAATACAGGTTTTGGGATACTTTCCTGTAGTTGTTATCAATACTTCATTATGTACATGGAAATATGATTATATAGTTAACACAAAGCTAATTGATGGGGAGAATACAATCTTTGAAGACATAAAAACACTGAATCCAATGATAATCTCAATTTCTTCAGCACCGATGACTGCTCTGGCATTTCAGGTAAAAAATGATGAAAAGTTCCACATGTTTTGCTTCATTTTTGCCCTGTCAACATTATTCTTCTTAAGTTGGCTGGAACAGATGTAAGTCTGGTGAGAAGAGAAGAGCAAAGTGTCCATGCCTGTTGATGGCTCACTGAACTCCATAAATAAGGCTTGTTCAAAGGGCCCTGAAATACTGCTACAAAGAAACAATTTCATAAAGTTGCCAGGCTTTAAAACGTGCTACTTTCACCTCCTCACCTTACTTTAATCAGTTCCTGGTGCACACTAGAGCTCACCAGGACACCGGGGCCTGAGCAGGAATTCTCTACAGATGTTCCAATGGCCTGAAACGGCAAGCATCTGTGTCATGAACCCTGTCTGACACGCTGAAAGACCGATGGACAGAAAAGACGACAAGTGCAGGGCTTCAAAGCCCGGGCCGGTGGTAGGAGTTAGCCCCCCCAGTGGAATCTGTTCCAAGAGTCTGAAACAGAGGTGGGAGGGGAGGAACAAGCCCTGAGAGAAAGTGAGGAGGATGAGGATCCCTCTGTGGCACAGCAATGTGTAGCCTGCAGTGTGTAAAGACACTGAGCGATCCACTCTGTTGCACATCACGACACCAACATAAACTGCAGCCGTACATGCCTGTAGGCTGCAATGAGACAATAAGACACTATAATATTTGACGACAATAAGCTTAACCACAGCAAAAGTATCCTCGCGACCGCCAACGTGTGGCAGCCACCTTTCGGGCTCTGCAACGAAAGCAGGTCCACGATAAATACCTGTCGAAAATGGGAGGTGACAACGCACGAGAGAAACGGCGACGGCATCATTAGCGCCAAAAAGGCTCTGCACCATCAGCTCGTCTTATCTCTGCAACTCTTATTGCTTTCTCTCCCCACAGTGAGAACCACTAAGGCTGCTGGGGAGCGTCCCCGATTCCTCCCTGAAGATTTTTATCCCGACTGAATGTGACGGGAGGTTTGGGCTGAAAAAAAGAAATCACTTTAGAAAGCTGTATTTTATTGTGTTGTTTTGCTCCGGGGTGGAAGCTCCAAAGAATTTAGTTTTTTGAGGGGGGTGTCATAAGCATGGCAGGAAAAATGATCTGGCTTATCCTCTCGGGATCTGCTTTCTGCCAGACATATAAATAATGAGGTAAATGCCACGATTTGGATTATTACAATGCTCTGTGGACCGTCTTTATCAAAACGATGGCCTGCGTAGAAGACAAGCCTGTCAGAGCTTGTCCCCTATCAAAGCAGGTCCACATCCTATACTTTACCGCCTGAGGTGTATCGCTGAGGGTTAAGCAATTTCAGCGCTGAAACTGGAGCCAATTGCAGCCTTTCACATCGAGAGAAATCGCTTTCTGACGGCCGGTATTAAAGGGAATGACCTGAAAGAAAAGAAAACAACGTGCACCTCGGCAGAGTAATGAAAGCAACGGAGGGTGGATTTGAAGAGATTAGCTCGCCAGCACTTACATTTAAATGCCTCTATCTGGCCTCGCTTCAGTCTATCACAGAGAGAACGTTAAGAAGCGAGGACGGCAACGGCGGGGTTGATTAGAGTGGGTTTGGGGATTAGGTCTGGGCAAAGGCGCTTTGAGTTATTTAAATCTGCCCCCTTCGTCAAGGTACTGAGCCACCGCCGGAGAAGGTGCATCGTGACTTATTCCGGCGGAGTGAATAAAAAGGCAGGAATGAAAAGCAGCGGGCGGGCGGACCCGCCCTCCGCTGCACTCGGCAGCGTGTACTGGTTCAGGTGGCGACTTCAGGACACGAAGCCGGAGACTGGATCGACGCGTGTTGGCAGATGTGGAGCTGAAGCAGATGCTCCGGCCGACCAGGAAATCTGACAGTCCGCTTTTAATTAGGGGCGTCTCTGTGAGAGGCCAGGAGTCAGGAAGAGGATGGGAAAAAAAACCCTTCAATGTCACCTTGAAAAACTCAACAGCAAAAACTTCAGGTCCAAAAAAAACACGCAAACGCTCTACAATGCAAGCCCATCACTCCTCACATTAAACATGAAAGACTCGAGAGTTCGGGCCTGTGGCTTTTCATGTACCCCCACCCTTAGCTGTACACTGGAGCTTTCTTGTGTCTCTATTGTTTTGCCAAGACTGTGATCTCTTCCGTGTGTGTGTGTTGGTGCCAGTGAGAGAGCGACTGGCATGGCGGCGGGGAAACGACGGGAGCGCCTCTCTGCTCTTTACCACGGCATCCCCGGCAGAAAGAGACGGCTCCCGTGTTTCTGATTGTCACGTTCCCTCATCGGCGTACCCACGGTGGATGGAGAGGCTGCGTGAGTGTGTGTGTTTGTGTGTGTGTGCGGCGAAGGAGATGGCTGGCATCTCAGCAGGGGGCCGGAGCCATCAAAGAGAATCCCTGAACTACTCATCTCCCTCCGCTGACGAGACGCTGCGCGAGACACAGACAAATGTGAGCGCGCGCGCGCGCCACGTTCTAAAATCCACAGCGCAGAATTACTTCTCCGAGCGCCTGACCTCCATCTGTCGGGTGCCGCTGGTGCCATATTTGTTTTCTTTTCATCTGCCTGGAATCAAAGACTGTAATCCTGCTGAAATGGGCAGCGCGACAGATCGTCTTACAAGAGGAAATATGTAAGTGCGATTGTGTGTCTGCGTGCGAGGGGGTCCGTGGGTGAGCGTTTAACACAGGAAGAACATCCAGGACCTGACTTGACCCGCACCAGCTGGCTGCCCCGCTTTTTGTCTGCTAACACACACACACACACACACACACACAGGCCGATCAGCCGGGAAATTAAAACCGGTTTTAATGTGGTGGCTGATCGGTGCGGTCACAGTGACAGTATGTCTGTATCTCCAGCCAATCAGCACACAATGCCCCAGCCTGTCTACAGTTCTGTGCAGTGTAGGATTCTGCCTTCAGGGTAAGAGCCGAGTTGAGACGGCAGACAGGAGACGCTGAAGTCACTCGGTGCCCCAGACATCAACGCTTCCTGTGGTCATACCTTAAAACGCTCAGCATCAGCTGCTGAACAGCGAAGAAGAGTGTTTGTGTTAGCGTTACGCCAGGAACCAGCTGCACACCGTCACCTCTACAATGACCCGGCGTGTGTGACATGATTGAGAAGCGCATCCAGACAGCGGCATTAAAATGAACGTTGGATATGACAGATTTTGTCGTTTAGCTGTCGTGTGGTGAGTCAACCAGCAGCAGGCGACCGCTTCCATCCCTGAGGAGCTTCACGGGGCCTCACCAGAAACACTGGCATGAATTATTCTTTTTTGTTTGACAACATCTATAACATGCTCTGTGATGCCATCACCCAGGACGCCGTCTCTCGCCTCGTCATACAAATAATGAATTATCCTATGATTGGTCAGGATGTTCGCCTTGTCTTACACAGTGACCATCTCGATTTGTTTGATTATCCGTATCAGCCGTCCATCTATGACGTTAGCTGACCCTTAAAGAATTTGTGGGAAGTACTGAAAACACTTAACATTGTTCATTTCAGGCTGGGTTCAGAGGGCCGTGGTCCGGTCTAATGAACGCTGTTTTATTTTCCTGCCCTACATGTTTGACCCCATTATTCGCTGTCCAGAGAAGAGGGACGGTCTGACCGACCTCTCGCGCCTCTGCATGATAGCCATGGCAGAGGCATTAGGATGGATGGGATGAGCTGAGCTTCTAAGTGCCGGGGCAGGTGGCGCGCTCCGAGTCTGATTCAGAGCGACTGGGCTCGTCCCGTCCGCCGAAATGTCCGCTTGACAAACCCCAGCCACGCTGCACGCACAAACACGCTCTGCAGTGAGGAACGCTGCGCTAACCTCCGAACATCGGGCTCTGGCACACAGGTGATTTCGATATGAATGTGGAGTCATGCTTAAATCTCAGTTTGATTGAACGAGAGAGAGTGGCAGCAATTCAGTGCAGCTGTATGTGTACAGTTTAAGCTGTGCTGCTTTGAGCTGCAAGGCATGGATTTATTCCAGTGTTCTTATCAATTATGGGTAAAGCCTCTAATTTCTAATTCCCTTGTATTCACTATGGCAAAGACCTGTCATGCCTTATTGGTGGACAAACATGGATCCATTGTTGCGTGTCTTTAACCTGGCTGAACGCACACACACACACACACACACACAGGCGGCCAGGGAGTTCCACAAACAGCGCCGGTCCTTTCATTCAGCAGCCACAATTGCGAGTCTTTAGCTGATTGCTTCGATTGATCACACGGGGCTTTAGAGGAAGTCAGTGGCAGAGCAGCCCACCATCGACTGCCGCGCATGGGAGGGACCGCGCGGCATTGGTGGAAATAAATCATGTGTTAAAATTATATTCTGATGTGGGGGCCTTGAGTGCATATTGATTCGTAATTATTTGTACTAACAGTGGTGAGGGAAGGACAATGCCATCCATTACCGTGTGAAAATAGGCGGGGGGGATCAATGCGCGTGGAATAAGGGTTGTGGTGAAAAGCACAGCGGCCGGTCCTCCGTCAAAGGCGATCATTAGTCGGAGCCAAAGAGAGAGCGCTCTCTGCCGTGACCACGGCTCGCCTCCACAAAGCTGACGGTAAATTACATTGCATTCACAGAGGAAAAATTGACCTCACTACTCTTGCGGTGGCAAAGGCAGCTCTGTAATAACAGTGTCTCTGGACTGGGGGCAATCATCCATTGCCTTCTGCATTTTTCTCTTTTGTCTGTCTCTCTCTGTGCCACTGATTGATGATTTTGACTCATCAAAAGGAAAAAAAAAAAAAATGACATAACAAACCGGGGGCATAATAATGACAGCAGAGTGAAGCACTCACTACGCACAGACGAGAGAACGAGGTGACATCACGCTGGCTGCAGTATCAGCCTGATACTATGCTCATGTAGCCGTACTCACTCGATACTCCAATACTACCTCACCCCAGTCTACGTTATGGTAACGTGATGCTGAGTTGAAGATATGTGAAGTTGACACACATTGACTCATATGTGGTGGGCACTGACCACACACACACACACACACAGAGCTGAATCGTGATTGAAAGTGAAAGTACCTGTGTGTGATCCCTGTACACACCACCACCAACAACAACATGATGTTTGTGTGTTTGGTTTGTTGACGTCAGACAGTGAGCAACATCTGACGACAATTAAACAGATTTTGAAAGTAAAGTTACATCTGTAATGATAATATACAGTACTTGATGTAGGCAAGCACCCAAGTGTCATTACATGTACTCAGTATGGTATAAAGTGGTATCGGTACATCCCTAATGTCAAGGTAGAAATTAGACAACAATTCAAAAACATACAGTGCCAAGACTGTTCGTGATGGTGTGCACCACGTGACGTAAAATACACTTGGAGTTTTGAAGATGTAGCGTGAGATGACTTCATCATGTCCTGCTTGATGTATGCCTTTTATGAAAAGATTAAAAAAATTCTCATCACGTAACCCAAGAAATAAATGTACCACAAAGGCAGAGATGTCAAGGTAACAACTGCAGAAATAAATACTGCACTATAGTCCACTGTACCGCAATGCATCGAGCACAAGACAACTCTATTCCAAACTAGGAAGCAGATCCAGAGACAGCTACTGTAAGTGTTCCCAGTTTCTGCTAATTAAGACAGGAAGCTCTAAAGTGAAAAAAAAAAAACAGAAACACAACAAAGAAAAAGGGCCTTCTCCTCAGTAAGAAAACAGGAGAACAAATGTGGACCGTCTAAACGTATTAACCCGAGCCTACGGGCCCGGAGAATATAAACCTGCTTAGCTACCCGCCATGTACACACACACACAAACACACACACGAGCGCGCCGTGCAAAGAAAGGCAATCTCATCCTCCCATTATGATTTGATAGCTCAAATTGTAGCAATGATTCAAGTGTGGTCCTGTGGGTTTTGTGGATGAGCCCGGAGCCTGTTATTTCACCACTGGGCAACAGGAAGGATGCTATTGCAGCCAACAAAATGACCATTAAATCACAGGCTATGAAGCCACTCTGGACTGGGGAGAAGCGTGCACCTACTGCTTGATGTGTCAGGTGTGTGTGTGTGTGTGTGTGTGTGCGGCGCTATTTTACCACCGCACGCTGTCACCTGCGTGCCTTGCGCGAACAAGCAGAAATTGTTTGGGTGGGGAAAAAAAAAAAAATTGCGCGCATATGCACTCGCACTGCCGAAGTGCACGTCGTGTCAGTGCAAATTGTATGGCGGTATAAATAACCGGTGAAGTGCAAATTGTGTGTATACAAATTCCCTGGATGCGCGTGAAGTGGAACCGATGGTCTCTGCTCGTCTCCTCCTCAAATGGTGGCGGTCACGAGAGTAAGCACGGTCCGCACGCCTCGCATTATTATACGGGCTCTGCTGTGTAGACATGGTTTGTAATGGGGTTCAAGATAGATCAGGGGTATATGTGATGAAATCCATATGTTTACAATGTGTGCGACCCAGTGCATAATGCATGGATCTTTTGGCCGCTGGAATGTGGTCGTGTTTGCCGATGTACCTTGTTTGTGCGTGCACATATGTGAGCGGGTCTGACGGCAAGACTGTCGCAACCAATCGAAGCCACCAGGTTTCTGTGAGATTGTGCTGCTGGATATGTAGTGAGAACATGCCATGCCAACACTACAACGTCTTTACTGGGCTGTTTGACATATCTGACATATCTGTATGATGACCTGGAGCCGAGCAATGATAACAATAGTTTTCTCTTTGGTAAACAGGCTGCCGCGGTGCTGAAGACAGGCGGCGACGTGAAGTGGCGAGTGTTGAAAGGTGAAAGGCGATGCAGCTCTGCCATGATGGCCTAACTTCTTCCTCTGTACTCCAAGGTGGGAAGGAGCCCCAGCTGTGCAAAGGCCATCCCGCCCGCTGCTCTTCCACTGGTCGGGGGGAAAGAAAGCAGCTCTTTGGGGGACTGGACTGGCTAAGCACCCTGCCGGGAGCTGACATATCGGGGGGTGAAAGACTCCCCACTGTGCTGGGCTGAACAGAGCAAATGCAGCACTTTCCTCACGCGTGTCACGTGATGTCACCTGCGGAGGACCGACCTACCATGTGGTAAACCACAAAGCCACAGGTACGCTGCTGGAAAAAAACCCCACTTAAACAAAGTTGGGTGACTTATTTCAGCCCTCCCGAGGACACAAACAGATGCTAAGAGCCACCTCAATGACCAGCAGTGAATCTGCAGAGAACAGGAGGAGCTGATGGCTTCAATCCGCCACCTGTGCCGCTGACGGTCACTACAAGAGACCGAGTACTTCGCTCAGAAGACAAAAATACCTTGATCTGTCCGTAAACCCTGGGTTCCCATGGAAACGCCATGGAGGAGGTGAACGCAACAGCTTGTACTACCGAACACTGACTAAAACAAATATGTTGTACTCACACCTCTGAGACTAATTTTTCTCTTAGGACTACTAAAAGTTTTTTTTTTTTTTAAATCTTGTTAAAATATTCACGGTGCATCATTACAATTAGAAAAAGAAGAAAAATCCTACTTGAAGCATTTTCATCAAATCAGCAGGTTCAGTAACCCTGCGTGACTCAACCCTCCACTACACTTCTGTTGGACAGTAACAGTACATTTACTTGAGTATTATACTGAAGTACACTTTAGGGTCCTCATTACTTACAGTTGTCTGTATCTTCACTAGAGATCGGACGGCATTAGTTGTAAATGAGTCCAGCCGCTTTGCTTCTTTGACTCAAAACAACAAACTACAGCTGTGGATCTGGAAGGTAAAAGCAAGCTGGATAATTTATTTTTATGTAAGGGTGTGCACACCCTTACATGTGTTTACACATGGTACCTGTGATATGGGCAGTATCCTTACTTGCATGTTATATACATATAATATTTTTCATCCCAAGACAGAATTTGGCTCAAGCACTGTGGAAGTAATAAAAAATGTGTTGATAAAAAAAACAAATGTACTTTTATTACTTTAGCATTTTTATGAGCAAGTACTCCAGTACTTTAACTAAATAAAAACCCGACTAAACAACTTTGACTTGTGTTGGAGCATCTCTACTTTTACTTAAGTAACGAAGTGGTGTACTTTGTCCTCCTCTGCCTGTTGGACAGGCGACGCCTGCTTCAAGGTTGTAAGAGTCACAGCGCTCACTGCTATGACCGACAGATCTCCCTACTGTAACTTTGTGAGGGGGCACATCAAAGGCAAATAATAGGCCATCTGAGCTGTGGCTACCCCACCCCCCCTCAACTGGGCCTGCTGAAAAAGGAAATGCTAAGGAGGGATGGGAGTGGAAGAGAGGAAGGGAAATGCAGAGAGGTAGAGGCTTAAGCCTTATCTCCTGCATGCCTGCCTCCCTCCAGAGGCATGAGCCTGAAAGGTTTCAAAGAGCCGGGGCCCGGCCCTTGTTTGCCGCGCTACTGAGTTTCCATGTGGTAAAACTGCAGGGAGAGAGAGAGGGAGGTGTGAGAGGGCGCGTCTGAACCGAGATGTGTCGACGGCTAAAGGGTCTGGTTAGGATGTGGCCCGCCACAGATGGACTTTGTCCAAGGATCATCAGCGCTGTAGTCGAGAGGGCCCAGCCAGGTCCAAGTCGGGTCCAGCTTTGTTAACAAGCCAACATATCAACTTGAAAAAGTAATGCTGCAGGACTCAACTATGATCAGAGATGTAATTCTTTCAATGCACTCAAAGCACAGAAGTTTAACAGGTAATTGTTTGACTGCTCGGATGCTGGACACAAAGTAAAGATGCATAGTTTAAAGTTTGGTCAACATGCAGCAGATGAGGAGACAAAAAACATAAAGAGCACACAGAGAGGCGCTGATTTACAGTAACCTTTTTTGCGCCGGCGCACGCAGTCACACTGACGCAAACCAGAAGCGCGCACAAAACCTGCTCAGCTTCTAAATCCCCCTCCCATTTTGACAAGGCTGCCATAACCTTTACCCACGCTCTCAACTCTCTTTCCCTAAGAAGAGTTTCAGTTCACCTCAATCTCTTCAGATCCCCGAGTGTTTGCTCAGGAGAGAGGGGGGCCGGCGTTTCAAGTCCGGCTTTAACTGACACGTGTGTAAACAAGGCGACTTCTGGCTTCTCTCCAGCCTGAGATGTGATGCCATAATTTCTCCTGACAAGCACGGCTTCAAATGGGCATTTATCTGAACGGGCCGGGGGGAGGCAGCGCACCAGCGAAAGTGACACATGTTGAGATTCAGCATAACAAAAGGCTGCAGCGCTCCGGGAGGGGGGAGCAGGGGGGGCGCAGGGGTTGCCAAGTCAAAGGTCTCCCTCTGTGAGCTGACATGGTAAGGATTAAAAAAAGAAAATTGCGTTAATTAAGTTATTATGGGGGGGTTCGGCGTGTGACTTTTGACTTTGGGAGGGGGGGAGGATTTGGGAATGTGTCGGGGGAGAGAGAGCTGCTACAGGTGGGATCCATTCAGCAGCTCCTGCTGCTTCGGCTGGTTTTGTCATTTTCTGGGATCAGAGGTGGAATGAACGGGAGTCACGTTCCAGCCACGACTCAGGCCCACAAGATTCCAGCTCAGTCTAAATAAGGTCATACTCATGAGAGAAGCGGAATAAAAAAAGAACAACAACCAAAATCCAAAATGTTAACCAACACAGATGCACTCCCCCATGAAGAGCTCCACATTTGATTCCCCGTTTCCCCTCGACCAACTGTGCAGGGAAAGTAATTCGAACGTCGGCTTGCGTTTCTATCACGGCCGTCCCTTCACGCAGGAATTAATTCCCATAAACACAAACCCCTCTAGTTGGAATAAATTTTCATTACGGAGATGAGAGGGAAAATAATAATCTTTGACTCACAGTTATAGCAAATGAAAGATGGTATCTCCTGGTGCTAATATTTTTTCCCCACACAGTTATTATAATGTAAATGAATCTCTGGATGTTGGAGAATACAAAACGAGTGCATCTGCTGGCGAGTGTGAGTGTTACTCAGGCCCAGTCCAAAACCCCAACACCAGGAGCAGATAGAAACTATTATTTGGAATTGGCAAAATCTCTATTCTGTAATCCACCTTAATATGATGGTATATGTAGTACATGAGAATATAGAGATGCAACGATAGCACTCTATGTCATACTGAGTACACGTACTTACATTACTGTACGTATATTACCATTACAGATGTAACTTTACTTTCAAAACGTGTTGACACACAACATCATGTTGTTGTTGATGGTGTGCGCAGGGATCACATACGGGTACTTTCACTTTCCATCATGATTCAGCTCTGTGTGTGTGTGTGTGTAAGAGAGAGAGAGAGAAAGAGAGAGATATGAATGAACTGAGATACGCTATGTTTTATTGTGAATATATATAGAAATGTATTGGAACTCAGTTTGTGTTGGTCAGTGTTGATATGTGTGTGTGAATGTGTAGCTGCCCACCACATGAGTCAGTGTGTGTCATCTTCAAATATGTGATGACGCTGCTCCTCCTCCGTCAATCTGCTCAGTTTACGTCGAGGTGACGTTGCTGTGAAGTGGTATCAGGCGCAGTGGTATTGGAGTAGTTTAACAAATAAGAGTACGAGTACACGATCATCGTATCAGGCCGATAACAGTTTTGTTATTGGTGCATCCCCATGAGAATATGCATTTGTGTATTAGATCTACACAAGCTGTCACAATGGGCTCTTCTCACTCCTTACTGGATAACGCTGGAAACTACCAACCCTTTTGGCTGCTCTTGCTCTACCTTGAAAGAACAAAAAAGTGTCACTTTGTTTGCAAAGCAGTGATGAAGTCCGTGGTTCACGCCCACCTGACTGCAACGACGTGACTGTGCAAACAGTCAAAGTGCCTACGTGTGCGCCCCCTGGGTGCCTGCTCCCCCAGGGAACCACCACAGATGCATAAAGCTGTCGGCTCTCATGATCGGCGGGGCGACGCGAGGAGATGCACGGTGACAGGGCTCACCTAGACTCATTAGACCTCCTGAGGACCAGATCCATTCAGCACTGCAGGCTGGTGTCACTGCTGGTTACCCTGACTCACACACACACACACACACACACACACAAACAGGACCGGAGCAAAACAAATGCTCCAACAGGGGAATAAAAAAAAACAAACCTCGAAGAAGACCTGAATCTATCTTGATACACGGCGTGGGCGTGACCACCTCGCAGTCGATATCGGTCACCTCGCGCCGCGGATTGCGACAGGTATTGTGTTTGACTTGTGAAAGTTGGCCGCGGCCGACATTGTCAGGACTGGTAAAAGTGGACGGGCAAACGCTAAAGCAACGGGGCAGAAAATGGCAGCGGTGATGACACACTGGTTTTGTTTACTGGAGGCACACGCTGACTGCTGCACCATGAGGGGGGGTGTAGGCCTGAGAGAAGAGAGGGAGGCTGGTTGGAGGGTCCGACGGTGAACACCGGCCCCTTCGAGAGACCCCGCAGCAAAGAACACCCATGCTCTGTGCACTTTGTTTGCAGAAATAAAAAAAGACAAAGTGCAAAGATGGCAGCAAGGGGAAAATGTGTTTCTGCTTGTGCACGAGTCAATGTTTGTGCATTTGTGTATGTGTATCGCTGTGCCATGGCTGAGGCAGTAGCTGGCAGTTCTGCTACCCCCCCCCACACACACACACACACCCCCGCAAACACAAACACACACACACACACACACACACCCTCACCCCCCAACTCTGTCCGCTCTGATTAAATGGGGCTTCTTACTATGTTGTGCCAGGAGCTCTGCCAAAGATAAAGACAGACTAACAGATGTTCCCCTTATCTCAGGACCAACCTCAAGCCCATCAGCTACTTAACACTCACGGACTCACACAGTCACACACACACACAGTGTCAGAATGTGTGCTTTTGTTACATCTCAGTCTGAAAAGAATCAGGGCTCGCGCAAAAAAAAAAAAAAAAATCTCTTCACTCTCAGTCGTGACAACGTCGTGAATTCATGCATGGAAAGACACAGGTGCACACACGCGGACTGAGCGCACATCTCCAGACTCCGGCAGCGTTTCCAGCCGCCCCACCCCTCCGCCCTCCTCCAGCCGCGTGCAGTTACGGCTGAAGTGGAATGTTAGGGTGGCTTTGAAGGGGTGTCTGCTTCGCGTCAACCCGACACGACACACTTATTGTTCCCACCATGCATGGCTGATTATATTATCTCCCTCTTCCACGTGCGCACACACACACACCGCAGAAAGAGAGAGTTTAAGAGCGACGGGGGTGAGGTGTGGGGGCGCGGAGAGAGAATGGAGACAGAGAAAGTCACAAAAGGAAGACGGAGAAAAAGAGTGGAGGAGGCTCTAAATCAGGAGACAGAGAGATCGCGGCACAAAGACGGGAAGCAGAGCTCAGCGGCCCCCAGGGTTTGGGGGTCTATGTGTAGGCATAATGAGCGGAGCCAAACATATCCAGCCTCATTAATTTCAACTATAAAAGCCACCTTCTCGGTAGCGCCACGCTGCCTGCTTCTTCTCCCATCTGCGAAAGCCCTCACTTGTCACCTGAAGATCAAAACAAGCGAGGAGGAGTGCAACCCGAAAAGAAATACTGAGAGAACATTTTGCTTTCTGCAGCCGGAGTCTAACAATATTCCCAACCACCTGATGTTGCAATGCGAGCGGTTAAGCAGCAATATTCATGAAAGGGATGTCCTCAGCATGGTAACAAAGAGTTTAAAATATATATATTTATATATACCAAGGGTATCAAATGGAAAAGTGCAATCTGACTAGAAGAAATACCACAACCCACCGTAAAGTGAAAAGTCAATATGCCAATTACTCTCTGTAATGAAAGTAAAAACACTCAAACTGTCAGTGCAGTGATTTACAGCGGAAAAAGTAATAATTGCTGAATGGATGAAGGAGAATTTGTTCAAACCTGCGCGAGGAGAAACTCCACTCATTTCATTTGAGCCAGTAAAAAGAAAAGGCTGCGTTCTCTTTATTAAAACAAGCTACACCAGAGGAAGCAGCTCCTTTCACTGGCTTACATCAGTGTTTTTCCCTTCCTCTACAAGCAAACACATGCCTCATTATGAGACATCTCTCACCTGAACATCAACAAGCCGCAGCTAGCTCCGCAGAGCAGCAGCAGCAGCGTTTCATTAAGTCGTCTGCTCAACTCTCGCTCGCGGCTGACGCTTGTGAAAAGAGACTGGTACACACCTCGGGGCATCTGCATCTTAATTCTTCGGCGACATGCTCCTCCGCGCTCTTCCCACAGTGGACCGGACAAGGTGGTCATTGTAACGTTATCTCTGCGGTGCGCGGAGGGCAGGCCCGGGGACATCCACAACCGCCAAAAAAAATTTCCCCGTTGTGGGATTAATAAAGTTAATCTAAGTTAATCTAAAACCTCCAGACCTCGGCGTTCGGTCCGGACCTCACGTCTCCCGCTCTGCGCTGGCCAAACAAAGGCGGCATTGATGGAGCAAAGATGGCATCTGCTGCTCTGATAATGCGGGATGTTTCACATGTCAGGCCCGGGCAGGAGTTTCATAATGCCCAGCACAGAGGCGGCTTTTGTGGCTAAACAAATAAGCAGCGTTTTGCAAAAAAGCAGGGGGAAGAACTGCGGCTTCTGTGCAGCAATCATTCACAACGCGCATGCTGTTCATTTGACACATAACATCCACTGGTTGATAACATTTCCCTTAAGCAGACAACGCCAGGGCATCATTTGTAAACATATGGAAAAGAGCAGGGGGTTGTATGTCATCTCGGGACACTATCAGGAAGTCTCACATTCCCGATCTTATCGAGCCGGGGCTCGATTCAAGTTCTGCTGTTATGAATTGCCTCAGTGGAGAATGGAGCGTATCTCTGCTTGCTTGTGTTTCGTGTTAATAAAAAAAAAAAAATCCCCCAACGTGAGGGTGAAAAGAGGAAAGGCTGTCAAGTGGTGGCCAAGTTTGTGTCACGTCCTATCTCACTCGGCGTGGTATTTTATCACCTCCCGCTCTCCCTCTCAGAAAGAGGAAAGTGCATGATAAACAACTCTTCTTTCAGGAAGAAAAAAACAAACAAACTTTGCCATCTCACTTCACTGCCCCCCCAACCACCCACCCACTCTGTCTCTCTCTTTGTCCGGCCCATGCTCCTTTTTGAACAAGCATGACACACACACACACACACACACACGTACACAGTTGCAAACTTATAGAATCAATAATAAATCAAAAGTACAGAAACAGTAAAAACTTTTTTTTTCCATTGCCAAAGCTACAGACCGCCAACTGATATTCTCAGGTAAGGCAGAGAGAGAAAAAAAAGGAAGCGTTACATAAGAATCTAGGTTAAAGCAAAAAGTGATTTGCCTGTGATCTGACACTGCTGATGGCAAATCAGGTATGAATATGAAAAGCAAAAAGAAACAAAGAGGCCTCATTCTCTTTGGTCTCTGCCTGGTAGACTTTCACTTTTCCGAAAAGGTAGAGTTCTGCAGACAGACGTAAAGTTTTCACACAGTGGAGCCATGAAACAGAGAATTCACAATGGGGGCTGCCAGATATGTGAACGCCTGTGTGTGGGCGGTGAGCTAACTGGGGGCGAACTTGCCAGGGTTTTCTAATGAATCAAATGTGGCGGGCCCCCAGCCTTCATTTTTATTTTTTTTTATTTTGCTGAGGGATTACAAAGGGATTTGGGACGACAGAGGAGGTCGTTTTTCCACTTCCTTCTCAGTCAAGAGACGAGCAGGCGCCCACAGCTGGACAAATTCCATTGTCTTATTATTTTTACTCAATCACTACATTTGTTTGGTAAATCTGATTTTGCGTCTGCATGCACTCTGATGGACCTATCCAAAACTGTGGAAACACAGATAAGTTTCAGACCTCTGGGTGTCCTGTGGCAGCAGATGAGTCACATTTGGAGGCGGGCCTTAGGAGAGGCAGGCTGTCAGCTTCTGTGGTGATGCATTAGTAGCTACCAGCTATTAGCAAAAATGAATTTAGCTTCTGCTTGACTTCATAGAACTTCGTTAGTTGGAAATCATATTATATGATAGTATAGTATAGAAACGTAAAGTAAGGTATGGTATGGTATGGAATATTGTATATCATGGTATATTAAAGTATTGTATGGTATGGTATAGTACGGTACAGAATAATAAAGTTAAATTAAATTAAGCTTTAGCTGATTAATTGTTGCCCCCCAGACAAGGAAAAGAAACTTTCTCGCTCTCGACATGAAAACTCACGTTTAAAGACATCGGCTTTGGCTTGGTTTGAATATATTGATATCAACTGGTTCCCACTGTCCTTGTCAGTCAGCAGAAGCAGTAGAAGCACAGCTCTTAGACACAGATCAGTCAGCGAGGCTTTCAGCCGGGTCAGGTCGTCCTCGGCGCGGCCACTTTCACTGAGCCGTGGGCCCTCTGAGCGGCCGTCACAGTGTGGCTACTGACAGAACATGTCAGCGAGCCACTAATCCCTGTTTAGCCTGTGAAAACAAAGACAAAGGCCTTTCCCTCTCGTTATCCCTCTCCCTGCCAGTCCCTCTCTCACCCACTCAGCCTGCCGCCTTCACACACACACACACACACACACACACACACGCTGAGGCCCATATGGAGAGGCCTGGCCGTCGCCATTGTCTCCCAGATTATCTCCTCTCTCAGCACCTGGTATGGGGGGAGGGATTAGCATGCCTCCTAACCGCTTTAAGAATGCTCTCTGCTCCTTGACACCGTCCCGCCACACTTCCTGTTTTGTTCTCCCGCCACCGTGGTCAAGCACCACATGTCGGGCTGAATGAGGCTCATCCCTGGGGGCCAGGATTTACGCGCAGTGCTGTTTAGCTGGACACCGGTCTGTGACGAGCGGACCTGGGGTTCAGCTAATTGACATTCTCGCACACACACGCGGGACCAAGTGGTGCACGTGTGCGCCCGCCCAGGTTGTGACCGTGCCCACAGTGGCACACTTACCCACGATAAGATTAGGGCGTCACAACAGGCTTAGTGATGTAGAGGCTAAAACACGTCTCTTATCATGGCTGGAAAAACAGCAATGATCTGTGACTGCAGGACGACAAGGTTCTGTCTGACATTCTGTGAAAAATGAGTTGTGCACAAGTTATTGACATTTAGTTGTAATTCATTAATGATCCTATAATTCATGAGAAGAAAAGCGTTTTCTTTTAAAGTCATACCTCTAAGTTGGTTCTGTGAGGCAAATCTTTAAAGTGTAGCCTCATGATCATGAGATGCGTTACACTTTTGAAACTAAGTTGATGATATTACTCTTTAATATCACTGACACAGTTTATGTAGCTCTGTAACTTAGTTAGAGCTTTAGGAAAAGCTGCATTTACCAATAATGCAAGCCAACTGATAAAAGCACAGGCCATGCTAACGAGTTAGCAAGAATGAATGATACTATTAGTCATTAAAAGTTACCAAGACTGCCAATGAGTTGCATTGTCTTGAGAATTGTCAGCAAAACATTATGAAGTGTATACTCAGTTCTAATGTGTCAGTGAAAAGCCTTATCTGACTGTATGTTTTCAACTCTGCAACTGATTTTGTGTATTAAAATCAAATTGGTTTTTGTTTGTGATAAATATATTTTTAGTGATAGAAGCATTAAACAGCCAATCTAATATCTTGGTTTTACTCATTTGTGACATGAAAGAGGGAGGATGTGAACTTTTACATCCAACTGTATGTGTCGGGTCTACCGCAGGTTGTGTAACCTCTGCAACTAAACCCCTCACCAAGGACGCTATTTAATACACGCACAGATGCTGTTCTGTTATTCATTTGCTTCCAGATAAGACGGACTGGCAAACAAACACCGGGGCCTTTGTGTTAGTGAGGTGAAGCCATCAAGGTCTCCAGATAACCTTGCGTATTCCACTGTATGTGCGTCTCACATAATCTGAAACTCTGCTCTTACAGCCTTGTGCGGTTCAAAACTGGAAACAAACAGCGGTCTAAAGTTACCGTCGTCCTTCGCCCGATGCTTTGTTCCCTTTAATCTACCCAGAAATCAGGGCCTTATTTTACAGAGTGCTATCTCGGCTGTGAATAGCACGCAGGCAAAATAAAAATCAATAATTACATTAATTGTGTTAGGCTAATGTGCAGGCGAGCTATCTGAGCTCTCATCAGCCAGCCCGGCCGGCGCGCGCGCACGCAGGGAAGGGGAGGCAGATAACGGAGGATGGCTCTGTTACACCTACGGGCTAATTACGAGCAATTCATCAGACAGATGCCGTGATGACAGTTAATTGATTTGTGAATTAATAATAAAGGGTGAAATCATTTCCAGCGTCATGGTACGTGGCCAACGCCGAGGCACTCCTCGTGCTGCGGGGTGCTTCTACTGATCATACCGGTTCTGTGAAAAACAGGCAGGGGACGAAAACGCTTCATCTCATGATCACGTCGCCAAATACATGTACTGTTTTATTGTGTTTTATTGTCGCTCGCCGGCTGAGCCTTACATCCATCGACCAGGTTAGTTTGCCGTCCGTGGGACACTTCAAGACAGAAGCAGCGGCCAGCAGGCAGAGCACAGTGTGAGAAAACCCTGCTCTACGGCCCCTTATCACGCCCTTCCTTTCAGCAGCTCCTCAGGGCCCTTGGAAGAGGAAGAGACAGTGGTAGGGAAAAGAGGAAGAGTCGTAAAGAAAGAGCGTTAAGAAAGAAGGAGGCGTGAGTGGATTCACGGGCAGCAGCAGGGGCATGGCCTGCAGGGAAACAGGGCTGTGCCACAGCGGCTGGTTAAAGGTTGCATTGTTGTTCTAGCCAGGTATGGGGGGGTGGTGGCTGCAGTGAGGTTCAGAGAGAGCACGATGAGGTTAGGGGGTCATGGGGGACTGGAAATAATGAAGAGGAAAGCCTCATTCACTTCCTTGGTTTAGCCTTTGGCCTATAATGAGGGCTCTTGACACCGGGGAGCACACTGATACGACAAATTTGGCAGCCTGGCAAATTGACCCGGGAGCCTGACGGGTGATTGACAGCTACTCCTCAGGGCTCTGAGGCTGCACTGCGTGTGTGCGTGTGTGTGAAGGAGGGAGACAGACTGACAGAGACGGAAGGAGAAAGTAAGACGGAGTGAGGATGAGGTGACAAGGGGCTGCTGACGACGAAGAGGAAAAATGTACTAAAACAGCCCTGGAAAGGTAATTGTGGGTAATTTCGTGCAGGACCAAATTAGAGCTGAGGTTCAAACATCGAGAATGGTCTGGACCAAAAGTGTTTACCAGACAGGGTAATTCCATTTCGGTGCGCGTTTGCGCGTGCACGAATGTGTGTTGCTCAGGCTCAATAAATAATGTATTTCTAACCCGGACTCTGCCTCTGCTGCTCCACAGCTGTCTTCTGGAAATACAAAAACAGATTTTGGTGCCAAAATGCCGCAGTTTGGCCACATATTTAAGAGGTTTTATTTTGTTTTCCATCTACTATCCTTGCCTTTCATTTCATAATCAAGAGTTTTTTTTCTTGTCTCGTCTACCCGGTAAGAAGCTTTCCCGCCCTTATTTTATTTAAGATACAAAATAGTTCAAATTTAGATTTTCAGGGAAAGGTTTATGGTGAATTTCATCATTTTGTATAAAACAACATCACAATCGTACATTTATATGAGTGGTACTGGAAGTATAGGGACAAACCTTCTATCTTAAATCGTTGCATACTGAACAGTGGTCTCAATTATGGGGACAAGATCATTTTAAACAAGAAATGAATCACGCGTGCCTGTTTATAAATCCACTGCATCCTCTTCTGCTCAGTATAAACTGCGGCGCAGACTGCCGGGTTCTGATGTTTGAGTAATGGATAAAGGTCAGGGGGAGAATCTTTATGTCTCTGTTAACCGGGGGCACATCTATCAGTCCGAGCCAGGTGTAAACACTGAGTAACAGTGTATTTATCTCCAAAGCCACAGAGCCCCTAACCTCTCCGCTGCTCGGCTCATAAAACAGCCTCCCAAACCCGGAGGGCAGACTTGCACCCGATGTGCAGCGTTTAGATACTGTCACAAAACCCCACCCTTAAATGGAAGAACCATATTTTACAGTGAGATGTGGCTGAGGTCTTTAAAGCTGGCAAGGCGAGACAGTACGGTGAAACTTAGCCCGTCTTGGGTACGTAAATCACTCACTGGCACCGCAACAAAGAAAGGCCTTCAGTCCAAATAAGTGAGGAGCTGTAAATCCAGTCTATAAACTAAATGAAATTTTGTTCTCAGGTAATGCTCGTGAGCTAAATATACCCAAGCACGCCAGGTGCCAAACCAGAACATAAAGATCCGCTCTGCGATTTTTTTACACCTCCGCATTCCTCAGCTGAGCTGCACGGAGTCTGAAAACCTGAACTCGGGGGAATGTTGCGACGTGCGGGTGCTGCACAGGAAGAGGGAGGAAATGCCACGTTCAAGGCCCGTCTGGAGCCGAGCGGCGATACGCTCATCGTCTTAATGGGCTGTGCAGTGAGATTCTTGTAATCTGGTACGCCCTTGTGGTCGAGGGAACAAGGTGGCCGACCGCAAACTGCAACATCGGCGGTTAACGTCAGGCCAGAGCGGCTGCGTGGCGTGGCGACCCCCTCCCTTATGTGGACGTTAGTGAGGTGATGTTTTCACAGGGCGAGTACTGCGCCTTCTGACTCCTTGTAAACCGATATTTAAACTGGTGGAGCGCCTTTAAAAAAGCGGGCCCTTTATCCCCGCGTCGCTTGATGTTAAGAAGCAAGCTGGTAAACACGAGGCGCGCTGGCTGAACTGACGGCGCTTTGCACAGACGTGAGCTATTTTCTGAAATGTTGTCTCGCGCTATCAGAAGTAAACTAATTCCGACTATAAAAAAAAGACAATGAAAGAAAAACGTAGCTGCGTGGGGGACCTGCGGGAAACACGCAACGTCTCCTCTGCTGCGTTCACCTGCTGTCAACACACTGCGGGCGCACGGCCACCTAATTAACATCCACGCCCCGCACGCGTGCCGACGTGTGTGTGTGTGTGATTGTGTGTGTTTAATCTCAGTCAGACAGTGGGAAAACAAAGCAACAATCACAACAAAAAGGAGAGTATTTTGGCCGGAGGCATCAGCCGCAACGCCGCGATACAAAGACAAAGAAGTAAGCAATAAGCAAATAAAAAAAAAAGAAACGGATCGTGTGAGCAATAATGACACAGTGACGGCTCTGGTTTATACGGCCAATAACCGTGTCACGGCATCATTGAGTCAGATCGGTGAATTACAGCCCCTGTAGGCTCTATGGCTGCCATTTTTCCCTTAAGTCTCCCCGAGGAGCGGCACTGTCCACATGTCCAGCGCATTCCTCTGCCCCCGGCCCGCATGAACGACGGCGCCGGTCGCAGGCCGCTGCCTCTCGCGTCTCCGATGGTTGTTTTAAAGACAGACTGATGGGAGTGATGAGAGCGAGGGCGGGGGAGGCGCTGCTTAAGGAGCGTCTCGGTGGAGGAGAGGGGTGAGTTATGGAGCGCGGCGGAGGCTGGAAACACCTCGCACCGCTCCGCCGTACTGGCCCGGTGAGTGATGGGATGGGAGTCTGCAGCCGTGGGAGGGTGGAGCGCTCCCCGCTTCAATCAGTCTCGCCGGCTCGAAGGTGGAGGTCTGCTCGCCTCCGCGCATTCCCGTCTTCTGGGTTAATCTCTGTCTCTTTGTCTGGCTCAGCGCCTCGCCATGGCTTTGCTGTATTGTTTTATTCTCACCTGGTTTTCGTTTTTCCTAACTCGTGCCTCTCATTCATCAGCTCTCCTCGTGTTTACAATCTCTCCAGTTGCCTCTCCCCCCTCATCCGCCCTTTCTCGCTCGCCCTTATTCTTGCTTCCAAAGCTGCCACGGTGAATAAAATAGTGGGTGTGCAATATTATCAGAGGATGCATCTCTTCATACCTTAGGGCTGGAGAGCAGAATGGCTCACGTTCGTCCAGGATAAAGAGCGGTTACAGCACACGGCACACAACTGCAGCGTCCGCAGTTTGGTTCCACCAACCAAACTTGCTTCTCGGCTGTCAGCGTGGAAGCGCCTCGAAGTAACGGCCATAAATACACTTTGAGAGAGAAGCCAGGTGATTATCGGCTGTGCCTCCATGAGCGCTGCAAACAAATATGGATCGGAGCGCTCGTTCAGGCTCATTCATCAGCGGCGTGGCGACCAGCTGACTGCTAATGAAGAATCATGTTCAGGTGTACGCCTCCTCCTCCTCCACACATTTCTGTGTGTTACCCAATTTAATTAAGATTCATTGTTCATGTTTATTGTGTCATGTACAGTATTTATGGTTGGGGGGTAGGTAGTTCCTTCCAAACCTAACTGTAGACGTTCCAAGGCTATACATCTGTTCCATAAATAGGAGGCGAGTAAAAGGCCTCTCTCTCTTTCTCAGTCACTCTGCCGGAGAGGAAGTGACGAGGTCAAGGTTAAATGACATGGGCAGGAGGCCAACAAACGTGTGGCACCGCCAACGTCCAAATGACGTCCGTCGTGATGTGTGTGCTCTCATGAGTGACACACACACACACCAAAGCAAATAAAAGATCAACAGGAGAACAGGAGCTCGTGCTTCCCGTTTGCATTGGCCACCTCCAGACCAGCAGACTGAAAGAGACAAGGCATGGGAGGGGGTCTGTCCCGTCACTCTGCAACCCAGATAAGATGTTCCCCCTCTGTGTGTGTGTGTGTGTGTGTGTGTGTCACCAGTGGACCACCTACCCAATCAAAAAACCACTACTTTCTCTTTTCTCTTTCCCTGTCATCCTCCTCTTTTCCTCGTCTCCGTCCTTTTAACTAAGCTGATTAAAAGGCAACCCCGAACCACCAGCATCTCGCCCCCCCCCCACACACACACACACACGCCCAACACACAGCCCTATGGCAGCGCGGGACTGCGAGCGGCCCTCGCTGCTTTCTGCATGAATATTAAGTGCGGGATTTGTGTCACGGGTTTGAAATTGGAAATCACAAGTTTGACTAATCAGCTTTGGAGGTTCCACATTCGTGGCTCGTGTGTGCGTGTCTGCGTGTGTGTGTGCATGCATCTCTTCCCTTGTCTCCAGTGGCAACAGAGACACACACGCGCACACACATACACACACAAACAACCTCACAACCACCACCCCTGATCCTGCTGCTAGTCAGGGTGCTTATTCTCTGCCTCGGTGGGGGCAAATACAAACGACCCCCGGCGCACACACACACACACACACACACACACACACGCCCCCTCGCCTCCCCCTCTACCCCTCCGCTGCATTCACTCGAACCCACCTCTCATTTAAAAAGGGACCCAGAAATAGCCCAAGAGGCTATTAGGAAAAATACAGCCAGAGGAGGAGGAAGCTGCAGGGGTGTACAATCCAAAGCCATTCAAGGGTACACTCCAGCATCTCTCTCTCTCTCTCTCTCTCTCTCTCCCCCTTGTCATCCATCCCTCTCCCCCGCTCTCTCTGCCACTCTTTGTTCTGATGAATCAGTGCTTTGGCGAACATGCTCATTATGGCTCCAGAGCCGGGGCTCGTTCAGTGTCCCTGGCATTGGTGGAAAAATGGGGAAGACAGACGGAACTGGGGAGAGAAAGAGACGGGAAACGGAGGGTGGGGTGGGGGAGAACCAGGGTGAGCGCAAACTGAAGAGAGCGGGGCATTAATGAAGCCAAATGCTAGAAGTTAGACGGTAAAGACTGTGCGCCGTGACCTGTAAGAAGACTTCAGGTCTCCATGTTCAATTTTTCTATATTCTGATCCTCCTTGCAACATTTCTGCCCTGTCTTGTGTAACAAGACATTATCTGTAAGAAACAAATGCTCCACTCATGTTAAAACACTTTTACAGAGCACTCTTGCCTCAGGGTTGGGGCTGTTGCGTTTGTAAGTGATGAAAATTATAGAGAACATTCAGAGGTATTATCAACAACAGCAATAATATCAAATTTACCCCCTTTTCCTGCTTTTAACTTAATCAGCCATGTTTTACGGAGAGTGTTTTTTTCTGCGCTGTGCTGCAGTGGTGAAATGTCTGCGCCGACGAGCCGGAAGGTGATGCAAAGCCGCACAAAGTGTTTCTTTAGGAAAATACTTCAGCGACAACATCTCTGACGCTTTCTGACCTCACGGGCACAGACAACAGGTGTGACCGTGCTCCAGGCACGATCTCACTTTCGTCTCGTACCAATTTATCATCTACTGTACATACTGTGTGAATGTACCGCGGATGGGCAAATGATGGAGATTTGCAAGACGCTGATTTTAAATGCACTGCATAAATGTGCAATGTTCTGAGAAATGTGTATGAAATGTCAAAAACAAACGTGCCATTGCAACTTTTAAATAACTAGACTTTGACAACAGATATGTTAAAAAAAATGATGCATAATATGTGTGAAAATCAGCAGAGCGATCCTTTAAACAGAGGTTCTAGGTGGCAGCCGACCCTTGACTCTCAGGCTGTGCATCATAAGGAGGCTGTCACTGCACCTTATCAATAAGCCAGCTCTGACAAATAGGTGAACGCGAGAGAACACATCTGGAGCTCGTGCGAGATGACGTTTCAGCCTGCAGCACCGCCTGCCTGGGCGGCGTGAAATCTGAAACATGTGGCGCTCTTCAGAAAATTAGTCAGTCATCAGGAACGTAAGGTTGAGGCCGAGCACAGCCACAGTTCAGTTCACTGCGCTGCAACGATAACTGCAGAGTCACCGTGTCCCACGCCCGCTCAGCAGACATCAGGCCTAACTTAGTCCCCGACCCTGACCTCTGACCTCTTCTTGGAGGGGTGCAACATAAATACCATAATTACAAACATAGCACATATTTAAAAGGTCATTATCTCAATAGAGCAGGAAGTACTTCTGCGTACGTGACCGTACCCGCTGCAGTATTTTTTTTTTTTTTTTTTTCCCCTGCCAGTCAGCTTTCCCATCTGAGTACCGCTCCATTTCCAGTCAGAACTCCCGGCCCCACCATCAACCACTCTGTTCCACTCATCCTGCTGCGATGAATTATGAATGACAGACCCTGACACACGCCAGAGACAGACATGAGCGCACACCACATTACAGATATGAATACAATGCCCGGCCGCAAGCACACAACCGATCGTCAGCTCTCACTGCCACGTCGTGAGCGAACCACAACTTAGAACAGGTCATAAAGCCAGTGTGGGTTTTAATAGACATCCTTGACTGCCACTAAAACAGAGCCATTATCCTGGGCGAAGCTGACTGCAGGTCAGTCTGGCAGTGAGCTTTTAATGACGGCCATATAACAGCTGGACGGGGATTATCCTTTACGTTTAATCACGGCGGAGAAGACAAGTGTTTCTGGGGACGACACTCGCAGACATAGAAGCTGTGAAGCGGAGGGAGCCCGCTAGCGTTCTTAGGTGCTAGCAGCCACACAGATCTGGAAAAGTATCCTGTAACAGATGAAAAAAAACCCATCATTTGGGACGTTGCTGCTTCTTGGGTTGCTAAAAAAGTCCTGGCATCTGATAAGAGGACATTTACTGTGCAATTCCAGGCAGGAGAAACAAAAAATGGAGAGAGCAGGGGAGAAGAAAAGTCAAGCTTGTTACCAGGGACTTACATGGCATTTGGTCGAATCAGTGAACCAATTCAATAGGGCTGACTAGGTTAAAATGCCTGCCGTTATTAACTTCCCCAGTAATTTCTTCTGGCATAAACAAACTCCACCAATCACAGTGGAAAGTGAAAGACACTTATGCGATTTCCTTGAATGCGACTCCCTTTTCTTTGAGAGCGAGCCAAGCTCTAAGACCTTTGGCTCCGCGATGATCCCCGATGACATCATGGGCTCATTACGGCGCGCAGACGAGACCACGTGCCGCCATTACTCCGTGGCGAGGGGGCTAAGAGCATTTTTACTGGCACGCTGATGGCAGGAGAAAGGTCTGGTGCGCCTCTATGGGGTTTTATTAGGTCCGACGATGAGCGCGCACAGGTCCGGCTCAGGTGACCTAACAAAGCACTTGTCCCATTTGCCCTGAAGCTGAGCCTGGGCATCAAGCAGAGCCTTTACTGGACGGGAACAGAGAGAGGAGCCCCTGGGCTTTCCCTGCTGCATTCTGCTCTAATTATATTCCGCCTGGGTGCAACGATGGAGCAAAAGTCAGCGAGCGAGCGCCGCGTTCACTGCGCAGCATGACCTCAGGTTATACACTCCGGTGACATGCATGGATCTCTAACTGGCAAGTCGGGAAAGGTTGCGGCTGTCCGTCAGCACAGAGCCGGAAATGCAGAATGAACGTTAAAAGCAAACAAATACGATGACATTTAAATAAATTATTACTGTTTTTATTCTTTAAAAAAAAATAAGAAAACTCACGAGTTTTATTCTATGAACGTCCACTCTATGTGACACCACTTCCTCGCAACATCCTGACAAATGCAGCACTGCAACAGCTATTCATCCACACAGCAACGTTATCAAGCACAGCAGAAAAAATAAGACTTTCCTGAGAAGGCAAATGACAAATTCTGCCCAAAACAAGACTTAACAAGACTAAGAGCAGAAAAAAAGCAATGGTGGCGGTGTGCACTATTTCAGAACCTCCTCATGAGTCAATCTCAAATATTGGAAGGCGGCTTAAGACAGATGGAATGTGTCATTGGCTGGTCTCGTGGATTTGGGATGTATTCACCCATTCAGCTCCGCTGTAATTACAAAGGCTCTCGCCGAGATCCGATTTGCTGCCGGGAGTTTGTTCAAGGCACGGGGATTGGAGCGACATTGCGCAGGCCTGACAAAAGGACTACGGATACTGCTCTTAAAATAGAGAGAACTAATGCGGCGCTGCGCTCAGTGCTCAGGCTCGCCGGCTCAGATGTGGGCAAGGTAAATTTAATTATGTGCCCCGTGCACACCGGCTGGCTTTCGATTAGAACGGACTAACTTCTTGATACAGTCGTACCCCGGCGACCACTTAGAAAATAGTGTAGGGGACACAGTTCGGTAATTGATGCAGGAAGGACTGATCAGCACAAAACTTTGAGGCCTAGATCTCTGCAGTCCATGCTGCGCAGAGGCCCGCTTCATTTAAATGCTGTGGAGTTTCACCCTTTTCAACAGCAAAAATCATTGCGGCAGTCAGGGAATGACAGTAAGAGGTTAGTTTTGAACTTCAGGGTTTATTGTGTATTGTACTGTAATATACCGCTGGTTGATTTAACACTACACCCGCCAATAGCAGCTATGCTGTGCTAATGTTGAAAATGGTTTTTAAAGGACAGTTAACAAAATTTCAAGCAGCGTGAAATTGCGAATCTGGAACCTGGCCAGGACATCATGCAGACAGTGGCAGGTAGCAGGAGATCCGAGGGGCTGGCACGCTGCCTGACGCTCGGTGGTCTCTGGTTGGTCCTCAGCATGCCGGCAAACAAATGAAGCGTGAGGATGAAATTGACTTCCCCGAGCAGGGAGCGGTGGAAGTTTATTTCTGGAGGAGCTGCAGTGGTGGTAAAAGGCGGCTGCTTCGGCGCTTACCAAATGAAAAGAGGTTTCCTTTTGATGTTCCACCTTGATCTGACCTTACCTTAACCTTTCTGCGAATGGACTGTTTTCAACCTGTGACAGATTCTTTGAGATGGCCTGCTCATATTTCTTGGCCAAAGTGCTGGTATAATTTGCTACAAACCTGTAAGGAAATGAAATGAGCATAAGATCTAATTGGAGGCTTTTACCTACTTTTCTAGTCATGGAGTAGTTGCCATCGTCTAAGTGTTCTGTCTTTATTTTTGATGAGCGCTAATATTAACTTGGTACAACCACAAAATGATTGTTATCCTTGTGGCGGCTGTTGCTTTGCAGCTGCATCTCAGCTCTTCTTGTAACCCTGTCTTACACAAGCTCTATTTACAGTTACAGTTATATTTATGGCTTTAGGGGGCTCCAGCCAGCTCTCACTGCACCGAAAACGACGACTTAACTGACATCGGTGCACAGAGGGGAAAAAAAATGCAATGCAGCGGTTGGCATCCGTGCTGAGGCCGCCTTCACGTGCGTGTTTGTGTTTACAGCCGCCGTGACTGAACGGACAGATGAAAGCGAGGCGAGGGGGAGGCGCGAGAGTCATCTGCTCGTCGACACGGTTTCCCGACGCGGACTCGCGCTCCGCCGCCGCCCGCCTCTCAATCACGTTCCTCGACCGATCCATTTCAGGAGCGCCCGTGTGACAGTGGCGGGTGGCGGGGCCGAAAGCTTTGATGCCATGTCAGCGCAGGGGACCCGTGATTAGTTTGTGAAATTGGTTATCTATCATGTGAAAATCAAAGTTTCTCACAGAGGGACCTCAGATTCACGTCACGGGCACGCCACAGCGTGTGTTGTTCAATCAAAATGGATTTCACAGCGACTGAACGTGGAGAAAAGCAAACCCGAGATTTGCAAACAAGCGTGTTCTCTGTGCGCTTTCCGCCATTTAGTTGCTTGACATTTTCAAAACAAATCATCAGATTCATTCTAAATTACAGAGGAAAACTTGCCGTGCCCTCCAAAAGCCTCGTCTATGTTGTTAATTCGTCCTCGGAGCGACGCAGTCAGTCGCCCTGTCAGGCATCTGCAGCGTTCAGGAGAGAAGGGGGGGGGGATTAAGTGTCTATTTGCACCTGCTGATTGCCAGGAATGAGATGCCCTCTGGCGCTGATCAACAAACGAGGCCTGCGCAGCCCCATCAGCGTCCTTCGCATCGGGCTCCTGGGCTGTTTTTATTTGTCGACTAGCCCCGAATCTTTCTAACAGAGGAACAAAAATCCCTCGCCATCACAGAAGGCAAATAATTTCATTGCTGACAGCCCGTCGCCGCCGCCCGAGGGCGGGGCCCGGCAGCATCCTCGGGCACAATAACCTCCGGGGCGTGGACGGCCTGTACTCAGTCACCGCAGCAGCGGCGACGACGACGACGGGTATGATGTAAACAAAACAAACACACCACCACACAACTACTGTTAGCTAAGGTATCCACAGCCATTGTCTGAACTGTACAGTTCAATTCCAAATGAAATCAAATGTTTGCAGGTTCACTACAGTAAAGTTCAAATTTTGACAAGCACGCACAAAAAGTTTTGTTCACGCTCCACACGTGCACACTCCCTGACCTCAGCTCCACCTTGCCAACTCCTAGAAACGCCCCTGGGCAGGCCTGAGCTGTATTTAAACCTCCCCCCCATCTCCCACTTTCCACTCATTCCACTTTGTCTGCTGGGGCACGCCTGCTTTAAATGGCACGCTCCCCTCCTTCCCTTTCATCTCCTTGTGAAAATTCATTAGGTACTGTATGCATGTCTTCCAGGCTTCCAATCTGAAGGACGCCGATAAAATACATGCTGTATGTGCAGCCTTAATCAGCTTGATCCATTTGATGTAGGAGTTGAAGGTGAGGCGGGTCTCTCCCTCTCTCCCCCTCTCCGCTTTCAGGCTGTTTGCTTTCTTAAATGAACGTAATGGTACAAACGGAGGATAAATTGCCTTCTTGTGCTCCATCTCATCACATACATCCCACAGGGCCCTTTCTGAGGCGGGAGGGTATGAAAAAAAAAAAAAAAAAAGAGAGAAAACAGGCCAGGGAAATAATTCACTTGCTTTGCCTGGGAGATACACGTTGCTATCTGTGTAGCACCCGTGCGATAAGGCTGATGTGCATGTGGTGCATTAGGCCTCCCGCACTATCGCCAGTGTCGAGTGTGTGCCGAGTGTGTGCGTCGGCCAGGCGCCCTCATTTTGTAACCAATCTACAGGGTCTGCAGGGGGCTCGCCCAGAGCTGTGCCAGGACACAGGCCGCCGGAGCAGCCCCCCCTCCCCGAGGATCCGCCCCGCCTCGGTCACCACACTGCCCGCCCTCTCAACAGGAGCGAACATTCCAAATGAACCCCCCCCAACCCCATTACCTCTGTGCTCCTTTATTATATCCAATAACACTAATTTCACACCCACACAAAGATACTGGGAGGGAGGAATGGAAAAACACTGGTGGATGTAAAACAAGAGTTAGCGCCAAAACATGCTGCCACGGCTGCGGGGAGAGAAGGCGTCGGAGTCAGCGCCGTTTCCAAGTCCTGTTTAGCTTGGCGTCTGACGAGAGGTGGAGGAAGTGGAAACTCCGGACAAAACGGCCTGGAACAACAGAGATACTGATGAGTAAGTAAAACGTAACGAGTTACCGCTAATGTATGCGTCCGGGGAAAAGCGAGCCGCTCCTCGACGCGAGACATATCAGTTTGATTCTCTGGGGAACGACCAGGGAAAATGTTATTAGGGACTTACGAGCCGTTATTAAAGTCTTAACGCAGATGCAGGGGTCGTAAAAGATTCATTTGTTTACCAATAAATTATTGAGAGGTAGGATTTAATCAAAGCTACAGATGTTGCAGTCAGAAAGTGCCGTTAATCTCACTTTGATTGCCGCCAAATGAAAATGTAGACAATAAAATCACGGAGACTGATTGTTGATTGTAGAGTTAATTACAGATGCCAAATAAGAGACAGCAAACAATTTAAAAAAAAAAAAAAAAAAACGTGATTACTCCGGATTGGCTCAGTGATCATCCGACTGAGGTGGAGCGCGCTCTCCATATGCTTCACTTTAACGTTCAGACAGCACAGCGCAGAACGAAGCCGAATGGTTATGAGTCCACGTTGGATTGTGATCTCAGCTGAACCGTGAGGATGATAAGACGAGGGGAAACACCCCCACCCATGGAGCAGCAGGATGGAGCTGTAACCACCTCACCAGCCGACATCTTCGAGCCTCCGACCGGCGGGCCGGCGAGGGGAGAAACGCTTGCGAACTTTCTCCTGAGAAGAAAAGCCTGACCCTTCTTTTTTCAGCTGCCTTGTAATCAAATTTTCAAGACCATGCAAAGCGGAGGTTCTGACTCCAGTTTTGGTACAGCCCAGTGATTGTTCCTGAAGGTGAGGCTCTCTGCTCTCTGGAGCTGCTGAGCTGCAGAGGACTTCAAGGGCTTTGCACCGCTGAGCTCCACGAGCTCCATATCTTTTCCTCCCTCCTTCGCTCCATCGCCCCCCCACCCACCTCCCTGCCTCTGTATCTCGCTGACTGTCTCTCGTGCTCTGCGGAGCTTTAGAAACTCGACTGGGTAATGGGAGCAGCAGTCAATCAAATTGCAGTTTCAAACGGTGATGCTTTGTTTCACGCTCGCTTCCCGCAAATCCCAGCGAGCCTGGCACCTGTCAGGCTGTGGTTCTGAGACACAGCATCAGACGCCAGTCACCCACAAACCTCACGGCCCCTGGGCGGATGGAGGGGTTGACTCGCCCGTTGCCTGTCAAGAAATGAGGTCATTCCATTTTGCTGGGTCTACCCTTTCTTTTAATAGGTTGAAACAAAACAACAAAACCTCAGAGCTCAGGTGTTTTTGTCTGGCTCGCTCTCACGTAAACTCTGCCGCGGACAGAGCACAAATTCACGCGGCAGGTTTTAGGAGGGGGAAAACGATATTTACATTTGTTTTACGCGAGGTTCGAACCGAACCGAAACGGATAAAATCCTCGATTTCTATTGGCGGGCCTTCAGTTTTACTGAGTCTGACAGCACTGTCAAAACACCAGCGGTGCTGCCAGCTCTAATAACGCGGAGGCAGGTAATAAATTGTCAAATGAGTTCTTGTTGTAGCGTGATCTCGTAGAGGACCAGTAAAACCTGATACGGCAGAACGGACGGGATCCGCGGCCCGCCCCGCCACGACCGGGGGTCCTCGTATCTGCGAGGGTTTATAAGCTCGGGTCTGACTCACCGCAGCTTTACAGTCACAGTGACCTTCCCATTAGGGCTCCATTATCAAAAGGTCTATTAGTAGAGAGAGCGGGAGGCTGTTTATCCAGCTGCAGCTTCCTCACATGAACTCCGGTGGGTAAACAAGAGCGCAGCTTTGAAACCCTTGGCGAGTCACGGGTGAGCGCCTTTATTACGGCAGAAACCCGATGCATATGTGCATAAACACACGCATAAAAAAAAGAGTCCAAGATGCAAAACTGTGTACGCATTGTGCCTCGGACCACCACCTCCTCTAAAAAGGAACACCTCCCCACATCAACCGGCGGGGGCCCCCGGGCGTCTCTAATTAGCCGACTGGATCTAAAAGAAGCGTCCTCTATTCGACTAAAGTGTTGTGTTTTAATGACAGCGCCGAAGACGTACAGTAAACAAGCCGGCGGGAGCCCAGACTCCCGGGTGCGCTCGCATTGTTTGATGTCTTTCCAGCTATGCTAATGTTTGAGTAAGGTGGCTTTCGGATGAAAGACGCTGATTAGCTCAAGCGCAGTCATCCCTCGGCACGCTCGCCACCTCCCGTTTTCCCGCCGCGTGTTTTTTGTTTTTCTCCCAGCGACGGCAGACGACTTAAGGAAGGGTGTCGGCTAATTTCGACTCGACTGCCTTACGTTTACTGGGCCCCTGGAACCAATCTTACAAGATCGCACTTGTGCAGTCGGGCCACGCCCGGGGAAGTCATGTGATAATCAGATGGCGTCCACCACGGTAACAGCCCCGTGTAACATTGTTTACCGTGCTGTGCAAGCTGGTCGACAACAGCACGCTGGCTTTGTTTGGTTCGGGTGTGTAAATTTATTTTCTATACTCTTGCAGAGCACGCAACACGAAACAAGCGGAACTATATTATCTGTTGAAGTGTGCGCACCGCTACACGGCGCGGCACACACGGGCTGTATCGTTGTCAGTCGGGTTAAAGGCTGTCTGATGTTTTTTAGGAAGTATTTGCATGTTGTTCGGGTTCATCCAGGCGTGTCACAACTTTATGGCGCGCTGCCAGATCTCTCACCACGGGGCTTGAATCTGCCACAAAATATCTCAAACGTCCCTGTAAGACAAGATGCCTCCGCTCTGATCAGAGCGTGTTCCTCTGGGGTCCACTTTAGAAAGAGGTTTGCTGCATGCAGGTCAGAGGTCGGCGCTGCGCCTTCTTCTCCTTCACACTGAAGGCTGACTGACGGCCGGGAATGAGCGGAACAATCCTCATCCATTTCCTTTTCCTGAGCCTTCAAACAGGAAGTTTGCGTTCACTCCGTGGTGAAATGTTAGGTCGTAATAGCAGCAGCAGGATTAGAAAAAAGTCAAGACGTTGTAAGCTGCACTGGATCTCTGAGACCAGTCAGAAACCAAAGAGCAAACTGTTGTATGGCACTTTACACTATGAAAGTTCCATTAAGTTTAATTTGGAAATGCAAATGACTGTTTATATTTGTTATGATAGGCGAATGATGGGAGTCCTGAATCTGAATGTGTTTCAAGCTCCTTTCTGCAAATCCTAAACAGAAAGCCTCTGAGCTAAATAAGAACCAGTGCATATTATTATATCTCAAAGGCAGCAAGACAAATATTACAGGCGCACGGCCGGGCTGGCATACACAAGATATGCAAAGCAGCGCGAGGTGCAAAACAAAAATGCAATGTCGAACACGCGGCGCATATTTCAAATCAAATAACAACGCTCGCGACGGCTAATCCTGTACCCTGAAAGCACAACTCCGTCCTGCGCTATCCAAGCTCAAGGCTCAGACCCCAGACTAAATATAAGCTTGTGTGTACAATTAACATGCAGCACTGAGCTTTTCCTGCTGCAAGAAAACCCATGGAGGTGAGAAGTCACTATTTCCAACAAAATATGAGAGAGGTGCTTCACGATATTTGTGTCTTCAAACTGATGAAATTCAGAGACAAAACAGAACGTGTCTGTATTCAAACGCAGGATCAAAGCGACAGAAACATGAAGCAGCTTTCAGCGGGTCACAGGAAATTAGGCCAAATCGGAATAAACCCAAGTAACTAAAACCATTTGAAAATGTGGTTTCAACAAAGCATCTGTATACAATCAGACGCGTCATGCGGGAGGACGTCTGCATAAATGTTTTTCCTCTCAGAAAGCCTCTGGCAGATTGCTATTAATATTCACCCAGGCTGAGGATTTGATACTGTATCCCTGCACAGACCTTATTGATATTCGCGGTGAGAATCAATAGCACTGTGTCTATCACTGACCAAAATCTTGTGATCTGAATGCGTGGGCCGGCTGAACACCAATCAGGCGCCGCACCGCCTTCTCTTTCATCAGCCCCGGCCGTGGACACAAACGGGTCTGTCCCGAGGAAACGTGTGGGGGGTGACCTTCACTTCAGTCACACGGATCACTGACCTTCCCTAAGCTGAAGCTGTATCGGCACATGGATTTAGGCGGCTACCGGAGAGGCCAGACAGCCGTGCCTGCTCCGACTGTCGCGGGCGAGTGAGAGGATGGAGATGGGAGATTCTACCTCTGGAAAATCCTTTAAAAACACACACACACACACACACACACACTCTCAAAGATGCACTGATCACACGCACACAAACACGAACAGTCCGCCCCACCTGGGCCTGGCAGTGAAAGGTCGCAAACCCCCGAGTGACAGCTGTCAGTCACAGCAGGTGGGTATTATCCCATCCATTAATAACACCCTGAAGGGTTCTGGGAAGCTACGGCAGCAGTGTCCTCCTGACTTGTCACCACTGGATATGACCTACAGGAAATGATGTTGCCCTCGTAACGCTTCCAACTCAGCAAACAGCTACTCGCTCATTGGAGGAGTGGAACAGGAAAACTATGCAAATGAATTCATCAAGATTTCAGAAGGCTGCATCGCCAGTGTAAAATGCATAATACTGTTGATGAGATGTCTTCACACGAGTTTATCCACTTAACAGTTCTCCACGCATTCAATTTCTTGTTGTGGTTGCAAAAGATTTGCCGATGACAGGCTTTGTTAAGTGAAAAGGAAGCTGTAACGCCGTCGTCGATCTTGGGGGATTTCACCTCGCTCGTATCTGGCACCGCCGCTTTCGCTCGCGGCACAAGAAAAACCACGGCACGTTCCCGGTTGGCGAAGCTGGAAAAGCGAATAACCAAAGAAAAACATTCGAGACGACTTCTCGCGCTCTGCATGCTGTTGTCGCTACATCAAATATTTGTGTTGACATGGAGTTTATAAGTGATACAACTCCCCGGCGACGGGGAAGCTGAACTCAGATGCTGCGCGACTGTGAAAAGGGTGCGCGAGAGGCCGGGGAGGATTACCTGTGAGCCGAGGATAATGAAAGAAAGACGACGCCTGATATTAAATTCTAACACGCGGAGCATTACCGCCGTGCTCCTGGTGCTGTTTTGCCTCGCCTGCCTGCTTGCCTTGTGGGAGAAGGCAGCGATAACGCTCGCGCAGCGGAAGATTCATTGTTTTTTCGTGTGTCAGCCACGGCGGGTGAAAGTGAACGCATGTCGACTGAACACCGGGGACGAAGCTTCCCTGCGCCGTTTGAACGAACACGAACGTCGTCAGGAACTTCACGATGGCGCGCGGATCCCTACCTGTCCGGAGCTGCGGGGCGTCCGTTGCGAGGCTTGTTGACCTGGGCGTACAGAGCTTCCAGGGGCGGGCCGTTGTCCCGAGGCTGAGGGCTCTGGGGGCTCTGAGGGTTCTGGGGGAGGTGGTAGTGGTGGTTGTAAGGGTCCATGCTGCTGCTGTCAACAGACGAGTCCAGCGAGCCGATGCCGGCGTAGGTGTGCTCTTCGTCCGAGCTGAAGGTGCAGCTGACCACGTCCTGGATCTCGGCGTATTCCCTCTCCTTCGCCTGCCTCTCCCGGAGCTCCCGCGTCTTGGCCTGTATTCTGTGAAGAAGAGAAAAAGGGGCATAAAATCATCTTCTGTCCGTGAATCGTCATACCCACAAATGCCACAATTCAATGTAATTTTCTCACTGGGAAAAGGTGAGGGACTTAACTTCCCTTAAATTCTGATGGAAATAGGTCTGATGATTTTCAGATGATCAGCATGATGAAATTTTAAAGAGCTGGAAGATGTTTTGGATAGTTTGAAACGTCTGCAAATGTTGCTCACTGATTTTCTTTGCCTTTGTTTTTTGGGGGGTGTATTTATTATGTATTTGGCTCGAACATAAAACAGATTTGTTATTTGTCTTGGCTCTGCTCATGGAAACATTCATTCTTACATTCCTGTAGATGTAAGGGGGCAACACGGCAGAAAGAGAAGAAACCTATCATAATATCCCATCCAAGATTCAGAGGCTTAAAGCTGCATTCCAGGTTTGAAGTTTAATCCGAGATATGGATCAAGCTGGATTTGAGAGCAGCGCCTCCTCGCTGAAAACTTTGAAGCTTCTAAGTAACAGGTAATGAGGCCCGTGAAAAATGTTGTCAGAGCAGCCATGCAGCAGTATTCAAATATGTGGCTTTGCATGAACCATCAGAGGACTGAGCTGAAGGCACTGATCTTATCCCACCCCAACAACCGGAGAGGTCCCCAGGTCCTGCTCCGCACAACGGAGCCTTTCACAAGACCTTTTCCTGTGTACCGGTTCCGTGCGAACGCCCGTCTGTCCATCTGTCCGCAGCTAACAGGGCTCAGTCATGGTGCTGCATGGGAGCGAGGAGCGCTGGCACTGCGGGAGCCTTGGGGGGGGGAGCGGATGGACAGTGGGGGAGCGCGGAGGGGAGGGGGAGTTGACCTCCCATTGCGGCGACCCTGGCAGCAGCCAGTATGCCGCTCACTGGTTCCAGATGTTGTATCCACGCTAACGCACGCCCGCACACATGCGCAGAGGCGCGCCGCCTCCCACCGGTGCTGGGCTTCCCCATTACCTCAGGTCATAACTGACCTCTGACCCCCCCCCCCCTCACTGCTGCTCCTCGTAGGTGATTGACAGGTTTGGAACAGAGCTCGAATCCCCCGTAGCCTCTCGCTCTCTCCCATGTCTGTGTATTATAATAACAGTAATCACATTTCAAACAATAACCATTTTTCAGTGCCGGATTAACCCAATTCCCACATCCTACCCATAGACTGCCCTGTTTATTTTTAGCCGTCCAAAATCCCATTTTCTCAGCATTATCTGCGGAATGAGATTTTGATGGAGGCCTGATGCAATGTTGCACGATACGCAGTCATCTATAACACCTCTAAGCTGGTTTGGCGTATCTCTCTGCATTGTGGCGGCGCAGGTACAGTGTGGAAATTGTCGACTCGCGACATGGTCGGTCTCACTTCGGCAAACAGATCACAGGCCCCCTCGCAGGGGAGGAAAACACTAATTCCCACAAGCCCTTTCACCTGCCATCTGGCTAAAATGATGTCAGACGTCTGCCAGGAAGAACCAGACAATGATGTTACCACAGGTTCACGGAAGTCCGCTGGGATCGCAAGACCCTCTGGCGTTTTATGGACTAATCAGATTCATAAAAACGGCAATATTGACATTTGGGATGAGATAATGGCCTCGGCTAGACTGGCGACACGAAGCAAAAAAGATACAGACCTCTCTTCCAGGGCTCGGGGAGTCTGACATGGATAAAGCTAATAGGTGCATTTCAATGAAGAGATATTAACCTCACATGAGTCATGCTGTTGTCTTTAGCATCGCTCCCATCAGAGCCATCCTGTAATTCAGTCGCCTTTATGCGCTTGTCAGCTTTCGAACGCCACTTGTTTCATGACATCCTTCCAAAGTCGAGGCCCTTTTTGTCGTGCAAAAGTTCTGTCTGCCCGCGCGTTCGCGAAAAAAAACAAAACATTTACACAATCCTGTCAGTCTGCTGCAAGAGGCCCGTTTCAACTTGTACTGGCTGTCAGACAGAAAAGCTGGACTATCCTTGACCAGGCGGCAGTGGGTTGTCTGAACGCCAAACTCTCAAGCCCGTACGACTTTTTATTCTAGTTGAGAGAGAGACCTTCGATAAAGATTTCAGGCACCTAATTTGCATCAGAAAAAGAATACAGGCATTCACCGTCTGAAGAGGATGAATCCTACCCGCTCATGCCTTCTCGTCTTGACATAAGCAGGTGCATGTTAGAAATTTTTAAGGTTTCGCTCATCCTGTGAGCTCGTCTACCCCGAGGACTGCCACAAAAGTTTTTGTCGATCATCGTTTGCACAGGAAGAGTCCCAGGAACTTTGGTGTTGTTCTCACTTTTTTGTTCCGTGTAATGTCTCAGCAGCTGCGTGCCTGACTCAAGGCATGATATCGGATGTGTTACATTTTTTTTTTTTTTTTTTTTTAAGAGTGAGCTTTTCCTGACCTTAACCAACTGTTTTGACAGCGCTAAACCTGAAAGCAGCCCGGGGTGCGGATCACTGTCTCTCCTCTGAGGCCTGCACACCCACCCCTCCTCTCTACGAACACACAGAACCCACAGTGAGGATGTTAGCAAAAAACATAAAGCACACTGCTATCATATTAAGGTATTATCCAGGGAACAGGGTTTGAATATGGCCCTATTCTGCGCTGTAATATGCTGTTATGTTAGGTTCAAACTTTAACACCGGCTAACCATGTACTTTCAGGGCAACCTGTGTCAGCTGTTCCGCTCCTACCCCCCCTCCCGCCTGAGAGACCGCGGCCATCGCCGCCGCCGCACGGTACCACATATACTCCATTAGCCAATTAATGGCCCAGCATGTTAACACTGAGGAAAGTGCTGCCCACACTAAACACGTCATTACTGTACAGCCCCAATTACTGGGCCCTCTCCTCTGCTCTCACCAGACACCGCATACGAGAGGAGAGGAATCAGCCCGTGGAGATTTCCTTTCAAAAAGGGCACGAGCGAGCGTTCGCCCCGCTGTGGATTTTCATTTTCCTTTTAATTGTACTGATGGCAGAAAAGAGGGCGCTTCGGTAAATGCTTGGTTTCCTGTTCTGTCTATTTGCGTCTTCCGTGTTTTCCTCTCCGTTCTTGGAAGGGGATCTGACCTCACGTGTGTCTTTAAGTAATAAGCAAAAAAAAAAAAAAAAAGCACAACGCTCGTTTATTTGTTCATAAGAGCGCAGCCGAAAGGCATTTCCTCCTGGCCTGACAGTCTAGACAGTTTAATGCTGAGGCTCTCAGGGCAGCTGAAGTTCAACTCCTAATCTACGGACTGGCAATGTCTTCAAGAAAATTATGCATCAGCCAGATGACGCTATTCTTTCTTCACTTCCCTCCTCCGCAGTTTTTTTTTTTCGCCGTTCATTGTCACTAAAGCCAGACTGAATACTGCACCTTGGCATCAAGTGAAAGCGAATGTGCTCTGAGTTCATTTCGGTGCACAGATGCGAAGGCAGGACTGTCGCGTGAGGTAATTACTTTAACACATCGCATTGGTGGAATGAGAGGCCTGGTGTCAGCTCACCTCGAGCTCTTCCTCTATACACTGAATACGTCTTACTGTTCCTCCGACGCTGTTGTGGACCGACGAAGCCGAACGCTCTCCCTCTTCTCCATATGTTTGTCAATGTTTAATCTAACCAAGGGGGAGGCTGGGAGGGCTCTCTGTACTCTCAGACGCTCATTTTGAAGTCAGCGCACTTATAAATTTGAAAGCCTGCCTCTTCAATATGCATTGTTACCATGGCGAGATGAAACAGAATGTATTTGCTCTCGTACTTTCTCATCCAGCCGCCTTGAATGGATTTTTCTTCTCAATACGCCCTCGTCCAAACATGTGCTATTGTTCTGAAGTGCAGATGGAGGGCAGAATGGATCGGAATCTAATCAAAGTGCAGTAAATGACTGCGCACGTAGCTGTCTGTGCCGAATCCACCAGCCTCGCCCCCCGTCTTTTGTGTTGACACTCGGCCTGTGACGGCATAATGCAATCACGGAGATAATTGTCCAAGTTTGGTGGTGTTAACTCAGTGGTAATAATCGCATTAACTTGCTGTAGGTATCAATATAATTACAAATGTAATCACACTTCCCAATCAGCTGGGTGTAGCTCCCTTTGAACTCACTATGCTAATGAGGCTCAAATAAGATACTGAAATAATGAGATGGTTCGCCAAAGTGCAATGATAACATTGGTGCCACAATCACTGTGATGAAAAAAGGATCTTCCTTTTGGAAATTTCTTTATATTTTTGAGCCACCGAGTGTCTGTATGGTATAAGACCAGAACTTAAATAAAAGACCAAATTCTCACATCTAATCCATGTTTGCTGTTTGTCAAAAACAAATTGTGCTGACTGACCTTCTCCAGAAATCACTGCTCAGGTTTTGATAGTCTAGAGTCAGCAGGAAGTCAAACAACAAACCAGAGGAAGCGGGGCCACTGTCCAAGGAAAATTAAAAAATAAAAAAAAGGTGATGATGTGCTCTTCTGCTGTGGTCTGGGAAACGGGAACAAGGAGCGTGGCAGCGGAGTGCTGCCCGCTGATTAGAAGCCAAGCGGAGGCGAGCAGATAAGAGGGAATGGACATCATAATCAGCCGCCACAGAGAAAGACAGAGAGAATGGAGTTCGGTTCAGGCGGAAAATGAGGAAGGGACGTTGTCAGGTTGTCTTTGTGTGCTCCCCACTTTGGCCGGGGAAATATAGTTTCGGGGCAAGCATGTGCTGAGATAAGTCAGAGACTGATAGAAGCTCCACCAACACCACCTGCCTCTCGTTCTCTCCTCCCCGATGGCCTCGCGTGAATGAGGGCCCCTCTCCAACCCACTAAGGGTCCAATCAGAGAGCTTGTTGCCTCCACAGTCCTCTCAACGTGAGCCAATCAGATAGGAGTGTGCTGGGTGCTGTCCACAGGCATAATGCACCCAGAGCAGAGGCTGCCGCCGCCGCTGGGCTGAACAGTGATAAAGATCAGCCGAACCACGGTGTCTAATGCTGCTTTGATGAGACGTGAAACAGCCAATCACGGGGGCCGTTTCAAATCTGCCAGGTTTGAGTGAAACAAACGCTGCTGATAACCCCCTCTTCATCAAGTGGATGCGCTGCACTGTGCGCGGGTAATGGAGTCAAAGTTTTATGGACTCTCTTCTCTGTCGAGATATCAATTAGCAGAACGGTTTTCCCTCAGAGTAAACAGGTTGTGGGCGTGAGGACCGCCGGCCAAACCATAAATTGTGCCACTCATATCAAGGTCAGAGTTTTAGATATATAACCATAGCTGGCTTATTGCGGGGCGAAAAGGGCAGGTTTTATGAATTAATCTGCCTCACCTCTTCGCTGACTCCTATTTTGAATCGCTAAAAGCCCCTGTCACAACCGTCTGCTTGAATTAATGATCGCTAAAGTCGGCCCGGCTCGGGGTTTTGGCCGCGGCCCATCCCGGAGCGCGCTGACACATCTCGCTGGCTCCGCAAACCCGTCGCAGTCCAATCCATTATTTCATAAACGCGCTGTGGAACGGTCCTGTCTCCGCGGCGGTAATGCAATCAATCAGAGTGTGAACCTTAAGCGGGGACCTACGACAATCAAACGTGGCACCTTGGGAGCGTAATATAGTAGTGCAACCAAAAAATACAAGAAGTAATGGATTTCTGAGCCGCCGTCCTGCTGAACCCTAATGCTTTGAATATCGACTCGGCCTGGTGGCAGGTTGGTTTATTATTACTCGCCGCCGGTTCCCTCAGGATTCCCTTTCCATTAACCAAAGGACAATCCCGGGCCTGGCTGAGTGATGGGATTTGGGAACAGGTACAAAGGGAAGGAATTAGGTTGCCATCCTGCGCAGGGAGCCGGGACCGGAGCTCACACATGCAGAACGGACACAAACAAGACGGCGAATGCGAATGTGCTGTAAGACAAAGTGGCGGACAAAGAAAGCGGCCGACAGCGGTGACAGCAAAGAAGCAGGAACGGGATTTAAATAGTGTGTGTGTGTGTTTGCGGGGGGCACGCACCCTTCATATCTCATGCCCGCTGCAGTGCATCTGTGTTGATTCTGCCGCTTAGCACGACAGTGGTTTGGGAGCCGCTCAAAGGGGCCGGAGCTGGACGGAGAGCCGGGCCTCGCCGGTCTCCGGGGCGAGGGAAATGTGGTGGGACCTCGGCCAGAGGCAGACCGCGCCCGCGGCGGAGCGGACCCTCGCTGAGAGTCGTAGCCGAAAAAGAAACGCGCTGCAGCTTTTTGAGCGAGGCCTCCAGATGTTCCATTCAGCGGGGGGAAGAGGGAAGAGTGCGCCGGCTTGTTTGTGTTTGTGCGTTTTTGACAGCCGCCCGTCCTACTCTCTCCTCTCTGGGAGAGGGAGCGGTATCAAGCCCCATTGTTCCTATTCAATTAGCTGTCATTACCGACGGCAGTTTGATTACTGAGTTCATTTGGCTGGTGGAGAACAATGGAAGCGGCAGGCTGTCTTTTCATTCCGCCTGCCACCGACATTGTCTTCCCCGCTGGAGAGGATTAAATCGGGGGCTTGTCTGCGAGGCGCAAGACCAACGCTTTGCCTCATTCTTCCAGACGTCCCGATGTCCACAAACACCGGAGGACACGGAGCCAAGGGGGGGCGGACAGGAGGGAGCGGCACATTCTTGAGCGATTAACAACCTGGGAGAGCCGCAGGAGAACACAAACGCACGACTACATCGATCTCACTATTATAATGAGCAGCGTTCAATCGTGCCAAATCCGCCGGGGCCCACGAGCACCATTAGGAGGTCAGTGCCTCTGAATGGCACAGGCAACAACAATCCATAAATGATCTATTTAATGCACTGATATAAAAGAAAGGGACATTTCGCAAATTGACATCCGAGTGCTTTCCCAGAATTTCCCAACCTTGCTGAACCATTTCGTTAATTAGGTAGCCTGCTAATTTTCCGGTCAGCAGTGTCCTTTCTTTTTTCCCCCCCTCCACCATTGTTGAGCCGGGCCGTAATTGTTTCGGCTTTTAGCAAGCCAAGGCTGCGTCTGAGCACTCACCTCTCTTGTTCCAGCCGCATCCGCAGGGTCTCCTCTTCCGACGCCTGCGTGTCCTCGGCTTTGGATTTACTGGAGCTCTTCCTCTCCATCCTGTCTCCTGGCCGCTCGTCCTTTCGGTTCTTTACGAACCTGAGGAAAAGAGAAGGGCAGATTGGATTTAATTGAGGCCCAGGCTATATATAATAATTTCCAAACCAATATTAACTTTTTTTTTTAACAGCGGTGTTTCTCTTGCTTTGTTCAGGAGTTTCATTTAAAATGCTCGGAAGGAAATTGAAGTGTCAAACTGTCAAAATCTTCACTTTGGGTTTATGCTGGGGAGACAGCTCAGGAGGAGTCTCCCTGGGCATCCGATCGTTATTGAAAGAACAACTTGGCCTTTTTTTTCCCCCAACATAAATGCAATCAAAGCGCAGTAAGCAATGTGAAAAGATGACTCCACACACACACACCGGATTCCCTCCCTTGACAAGACTCCGTCGAGGACAGCAGAACAGCTCCAGCGTGCAGTGTTGAAAGTACGTCTAAACAGCAGAAAATGGCAAAACTCCCTCTTTTTAAAGAGGGGATGAGCTCCCCATTTCCTCCCTCAGCTGCAGAGTTTACTCAGAGTGAGGGGAGCGCTGACAGCTCATGATTTAGTTTGGAGCGAGGAGGGAACAAACTACCTGCAGCCGGGGCGAACAGTAAGTGGGGGGGGGGCGCCAAGCTCGCCGGCATGATTTGTAACTTTCGAGGCAGTGTCACAAACTTTTACATTTTAATGGCGGGAGTGAGACGGCGGCGGCGGGCAAATCCGCGACAGCTTCCCAGCAGGTGAGTATAAGCCGAGCCGACGCTTATTCCCGGGTTTTGTGCTCGACAAATAAATGTGAGGATGATGAGGGATGGGAAACAGAAAGGCACGGCGAAGGGGTTCGCAGGGCTGCGCACGTGATAACTCTGTTGTCTGGCTCCGCTGGCTGAGACTTCATTACTCACAGCAACGCGCTCCTGGATAACTCTTAAGATCTGATGCCAACTTCATACATGTGCTCAGAATTTAGGGATGAAGGAGAAATTCTCTGATGAGACGGGAAGGGGAGAAGCGATATCATTAACGTCTGATGTCATTTCCTGCCTCTCCGAGACGGGGCCAGCTGTGGAGGAAGTGCAAAACGGCGGGATACAGAAAAAGGATGTATTACAGACAACGCCAGGCACATGTGCACATGATGGTCACTGTGCACACAGAGACAGAGGCACATCTGTGCACCATATACACTGGATTTTTTACTGTATCTGCCATCATCCATGACACGTTTCTCACGTGTGTCTATGCATGTTGATTCCCCATTCATTCATTTATTTCCTGGAAGAGGCGAGGGCTGGTCGTTGCATAGACATGACTGCAGTAATTAGGATTATCGTGGATGCTTATGAGCAGGGTGTGGCAACAAGAGAACAAGACACTGAGCAACTGTCGGGCACAAAGATAGCATGGAAATAGGTCTTTCTCAAACAATATTAAATTATGGAATATGGAAAGCAGCTGTTGCGATCTTGTAAATGATGAAGCAATTACACAAGGAGGAAGGGACAGATACAGTGTGGGAGAGCTGGGAATGTTTAGACAGAAAGCGGGAAAGCGGGGAAAAGGTCGACCGTTTACACGAACCGAAACGCCGAACGGGAAACTTAACTTTTCAAACACGGAGCCACTGGAAATCACAACACACTCACAACTCTCTAACCCAGTGATACTAAGTTTTTGTTTTACCGTTTGGCGCAACAGTCACTGGTTCCAAATGTGAAAGCTTGGCGAGAAGATTTATACTGCAAATGTGAGTTTGGTGGAAAGCAGGCCACTTATAGGTCAAATGTGATGAGCATCGAGACAAGGCAATAACAGAGCGTGTGCGGGCACGAGGGCGAAAAGAAATCCACTAAATAAAATCACAGAACAGGACTAGGTCTTTACTTAGTGTTTGTAGCACAAGACATTTGTGTTCTTGCATTCTACGCACAGACATGGATTATGATGTTCCACGTGTCTCAGACTGGAAGACGAGATAGCATGCAGCTCTGCAGTCTCCCAGCCCCGCGCTGCTTCCCTCTGAGTTTATTTTTACCTTCCCTCACAGCTGAGCTGTATTTGACAGTTTGAAAACTTTCCCCGAAAGCTGGAAAAAAAAAAAAATCACATCAGACGAGGTTGACTTTCGGCCAGTGGAAGTGCATAAATTCATGAAACGGGGGAATGTTTCCCTCCTCGATGTTTATTATTCTACTTTACATTAGAAGCAGCCGGGAGCTTTGTGCAAATGGTTTCTTTGTGGTAGCGGCTGCTTTGGAATTGTAATCCTGTGGATCCGCTGTGGCCTGGTAGGAGCTCCAGCTCTGCGGTTGTGCATGCAGGGAGCCCAGGCGAGGCAGAGGGAGTGATATGTGGGTTTTCTTTTGTGGCACAGATAGCATACATTACCTGATTAATTAATCAACAAATGGCTCTCGCAAGGCATAAAACTCCAGGCTGGGGCTGGGGCTGAGGATGCTAATAATAGTGAAGCTGCTATCTATCACCGGGGCAGGTGACAGCTTCCCTCACCTCACTTCAAAGACTTTCATTAACTTCCTGAGGACAATTCACCTCCCTTTTTGCCACTTGCAATTTTTTTTTATATCTCAGTCTCTTCCTACACCAATACCCCCTAAAAAAAACCCATAAAATAACCCTAGGGGAGACAAACTTCTCCCCTCAGCAGTTTTTTTTCTTCTTCTACTGGATCGACATCAATACAGTTAGGGATTTGTCATAGTGAAACATATTGGTGGATTAGACTGAGCAGGACCCTGGGCGTGCAGCAGTTCCCATATGAAAGGCCAACCCCCCTCCGCACCCCCCATTGCCGGTGGCTTGAGAAGCGGGGCCCACATCAAAGCGGAGGCGGAGGGAAAAAGACCATCCTACCAGAGCTATTAGAGGGCTCGGGAACACTCGCTGGTTCGCTGATGGCGCGGCTCTGCCCTTCACCAGAACGGCCCGAGTCCTGCAGCGCAACACAGGATTAGCCACCGAACCTCCGGTGACGCACGAGCCCCAGCGGAACATTTGGGCACTCATCATCTTCTCAGCGGGGAGAGCTCAGAGATGTCAGGGATCCGTGGTACCAGTGTGGGTGTAAAAACCCGCAAACTGTACTGACTTTCACACTCTGGAAGATTAAGTGTCTCATTTGGGAAATGAAGGGAATCTGATAGAAAAACGGGAATGACTTGGAGCTCGTCTGTGTGAGGAGGGAAGAACGCAGCTCAGACTTTTTACAAGCCAGCGTTGGCACCTTGGCATGAATCGAGGCTGGCATCAGCACACTTTTCTTGAGAGTGAAGTTGTTGAGGCTTGATAATGTGCTATTGATTGGCAGCTACAGTGTATTGTACAGTGAAATAACTACAGCATACATGGCATCTGGGCAAAGAGAGCTGACTGTGACCCAACAGTCTGACAGTAGGTTCCTTTGAAACCAGCTGCACAGTCGTGAAACTGCAACTTTGGAACCATGATGTCATTGGTTAACAATTTTTTCATCACACAGAAGTAGGAAGCAGAACTCTGAACTAAGATTATTCTGTTCAACAGCCATTTGACTTCAGATAGCCACTTCACCTGGCATGAATGGACATCTCCATTCAAGCCAGGTGAGCAATGATACACCATTTACATCCTGATAAAGCTCAGATCGCTCCTCTGCTTCAGTCCAGCGGACCGAAACCCTGTCTAATGATCCGTTCCTAAGCATCTATCTGGTGAGGGCGGCAGGTAAGAGTGATGAATATGCGCAGAAGACAAAGAAAGGATGGTGAGGAGCGAGGCGGATCGCGGAAGCAGCCGCGACGAGAGACGCTGGGCTGAGATTACGCAGAGTAAGATTCGCGGTTTGTCAGCAGGATACACAACCCAGATATGACCTCAGGCTGCATTCAGAGCTCGAGCCGCTCCATGCTATTCATCACTGTTTGGTCTTGATAATGTCTGATTGGCCATTAAACCTCGTTTAGATACTCTAACATGTGCCAGCTATATATGATGTATACTTTACTCATGCTACACGGAGAGGAGAATCGAAGCGTTCAATCAAAGAGTCCTGGCTTTGACATCTGCTGACAGCATCTCGTAAAATTAAATGTTTTCAAACCCTGATGCACATGAGATATACTGTATATATGTGGCTTTACTGTACGTATCTGCTTTTACTAGAAAAGAAGCCAGTAAATATGTACTCCATTCAATATGATGCATCATCTTATATCACTGTAAACAGAAGGGTTTATACCACTCGCAGTGGATGCCTCATACATCATCTTCATCGATTTACAGGGTAATAATACTTCAAGGCTGCAGCACAACAGGGGAGGAAAAAGTCCGAGGCAGAATTTCAGAAGAGGGAGAAAAAGTAAATTATGCAAAGCCTCAAAGCCAGTTTGATTGTTACAATCGTTTAATCTGGGGAGTAGATTTGAGAGAGGCAAATCTGTTTTGACATCTTCTGTGGGGAGTTTCTGCGGTTTGCTCACAGGAAGTGGCCGACTTAGGGAGCGAGGAACGGCGGAAAAATAGCTGCCTGCTCCCCTCTCTCTCTGAAAACTGCCGGATTGCAAAGCCGGCGCAAACAAACGGAACGGACCGCCCGTGTTGACCTCACGCGACGATGCGCTCGTCGCGTGAGGTGTTAAATCTTTTGGCATCACTCAAACCTGTGAATGGAACAGGTGAGCCAGAAAGAAAAGAAGAAGAAAAAAAAAGAGACTGCTTCTATCAATTTGAGTAAGTGATGAGGGGATAATTTCAAGGGCAGACAGAAGAGAATCATTATGGTTTCTGCTCGGCCAACCTGAAAGTTAATCCAAATCTCCCAGGGCGAAGTCCCCCCACCGCCGCAGACGGCTGATGTGGTGTCTGAGCCCCCACCCCCCCTCGTCCCCTGAAACTGTATTTGTCACTGTCGGAAAGAAAATAAATAACTCTGCCTCCACCCACTGCATTTCATTGCGATAATCCATAAAGCCCTTCTTTCATAAAAGAATCAAAGGACATTATTATCATCTTATTGATGGTGAAAAAGTACACAGAAAGTTAAGACTAGCACACACACACACCCACACACAAACACATATTTCTGTTTTTCTAACCCTGTCCGAGCAGGAACATGCCAATAATAAAAGGAGCGCATGATTTCTACACAGCGCTGCACCCTGACAGTGGCATGTAATTTTAATAGTGCCTTGTTAGGGAGGTGAGGCTGTCGGACTTGTGTGTCCTCCTGGCCAAGCTAAGTGCGGCCGCAGCTGTGGTGGGTAAACAGTCTCCACCTGGGGTGAGACACAGATGTCTTTTGTAAAAAAAATCCAATAAGACAGTCAGTGAAAGAAAAAGACAGAGAGGTTTTTTTTTTTTCCTCCTTCCCTACGAATCACATGGTGACCCAGCGATCGTTAACAGGCATTAAAGGGGCATTCGTTATCGTCGAGTGGCCTCCGCCGGTTTCCGGGGACACCAGACCCCCCGGAGAGGCACGGGAGGACATTCTCCAGTCACTCCTCCGCCGATTATCTCCTTCCCCGCGGAACTCATTATCTGCAACCTGTAATGTCAGTCAGCGCTTTCCCTGCTCAGCCTGAGCTCTTTTAAACTCGACTCGATGATTTGATGCATTTCTTCGGGAAAGGGGGAGAAGAAGCGCTCCCCTTTTCGAGTTTAAAGAGAAAGGCAGCGACCTGAGATTCATCAGTGCCTGTGTGAGATAAGGTAACACCTCCTGGGGTTGGTGATGGGGAACGTGCCTTCAAAATAACACAACTCCGACTGCAGGTGCACATTCCCCTGCCTTTCACAGGGACGCTGCCTCTTACAGGTCACAGCGAGATGTGACACCTCCGCGCTCTCACTTCATTGGACGGGGGCTTCCACACACTGAACCAATCGATTTCCACCCGTGGGGCCCGGAGTGGGGGGCTTTTGTCGATTGGCTGCAGCTCCTGAGCGAAGCCTGCCCCGCTTCCTCTACCAACGGTGCGTGCGTGTGGATACGAATCCAAACGGTTCGTGCCGGGTGGGAAAAGCGGCGTGTCCCGCATTGTGGAGTCATGACATGCATTTATTCATGACATCAGGCCGGGCCCCGGCAGGGGGACAGCGCCGCGGGCGAGGCGGAGGGAAAGCGATTCTGGCCCCCGAAACTTCTGCGCCTCTCAGAGAACCTGCGACGCTCCACCTGGCCTTTCACCACACCAAAACAATGAAAAAGCGAAACAATTTGCAGGTGTATGAATTGTGCGATTGTTGTATTTAAATGACAGTCTTTTCCCTTAAGCAATATCACTGTCCCCGCCTGTTCGCCATAAAGAGCTTATTGTATGGAAATGGAATACAGATGCATAGAAATTGATGTTATGCCGCCCTCTCAGAAAATTGTTTTCATCCTGAGATTTGTCTTTTCCCTCCTGCTGCGTCAGTCTGCATTTTCTCTTGGCTGCCGCTACTCCGCAGCCGGGTCATCCGTCTGCCCCCCCCCTTCACACTTCTTTCTTTCTCACACTGCATTTCTTTCAAGCCTGCGTGTGTGTGTGTGTGTGTCCAATCCCCCGATCAACAACTCGCATTCCGCATAGTTGTTAGTAGATGTAGACAACCAAAGCCTTTATACCCCAACTCCAAAAGCCCTGATGAGGAGGAGAGACAGAGGGAGGGCTCCACTAAAATAAATGTGTGTGTGTGTTTGTGTGAAGAATGGTCAGTCACAAAGAGCCGTGAGGCTATTTCTGGATGATACGGCTTCCTACAGATACTTTATTGTGCTTGCGCTTGTTTGTCCCATTATGTGTGCGTGCGTGTGGAGGAGGGTATGGTACATTTAATGGTGGAGTTAATCCGATCTTATTGAGGAATGTTCTTTCCTGCCACAGAAGAGCCCACAGAATCCAAACAGCACACGGAGCTGCTGCAGCAGCATCCACGCCGACAGAATTACATCACAGTGAATGGCTGAGCATGTTGTCTGCCTTTAAACTCCAAACTAGCTGCTTCAAAGCAACTGCTGAACCGCATGTGTGTGTGTGTGTGTGTGTGTCTGTGCGTGTTTTCCTTATGGAACCAAAGTCTGGTCCTAATGAGGCAAAACATCATTTCTGAGGTCCTGGTTAAGGACTGGGTTTGGGTTCATCTGTCCACAATGACTGGAAGTCAGTGTGAGTCTGCGACTGGCCGTCTGCACCTAAAAGTTGTTGCGCGAGTTTGCGAAAAGAAATAAGCATTCATCGCTCCGCGTGCCAATTATTCATATTTAAGCAAGAGCAGGTATGCACACAAGCACGTGTGTGTCTGCGCGTGTTTTATCTGCAGTATGCGTGTGCCTGTGTATCGAGGGACAGCTTGGCTTGTCCATATTTCAAACAGCTTGCGCAATACAAAGGACGAGGCCCAGCCCAACATGATTGCCTTTAATGTTTCACATAAATCACCGAGTTGTGTGTGTGTGTGTGTGTGTGTGAGGAGGGGAGGGGTGCTTTCTCGCACACGCACAGAGGAACGTTTCAAATCCCTGACACCGCTGATTAAAGCCTCTCATTACAACACAAATAAACAGTCCAAACGCATTCATACATCCATTTGTTAAAGTGTATGAGTGCGGCGAGGGGGGGAGTTTCTGAAGGACAATTTACACAGAAACACTCGAGCGGCTCCGGGGGAAGTTCAGGTGTTGGGCCTGAGCTCTGTGTGTGTGTGTGTGTGCGTGTGTGTGTGCACGCATTCCAATCGCACAACGTAGCGTTGTGCTATTTGACATTCGTTCCACGCGTAATCGTCCCGCACACTTTCTTTTCTTTGCACACAAACACAATAGTGGCCACATGCCTTGCCGAGCCGCAACCCCCACATAAGCAGAAAAACACACACACACACACGCGGCCATGTACAGTACAAATACACACTCCCACTCGGTTAAAGCCTTACCGGCCCAGCCCACACATACACGCAGGGCTGCAGGGATGGAAATAAGGAGCTACAGTAGGTGGCTCGGGCGCTGACCTAGATACAGTGTGGCACGCTGCATTCCTAATGGACCATTTTGATCACTGCCACTCTCTCCTCAGCCAGGCTCCCGCAGTCGCGCACCGCTCGGCTCTTTTAACGACGGCGGCAAACGCGTGGGCGACAGCGCCGCGGCGCACAAACAAAGGCCGCCCGAAGTCCAGAATGGCACAGGTGTGCAGAAATTTGGACACTTCCAGTGTCCACCTCCTCCAACTTAAACCCATGAGGACATGTAAGTGTGGGGAAACAGCTTATGATTATTGTCATGGCACAGGATTTTAAAATCAGTCAATGGTGAATTAATTTTGCTCATCAGGACTCTTTTCTCGTCTCTTCTTGGTTTGATTATCCTTGCTTCTTGCGACTGTCTCCCGACCAATTTACATGCTGATGAGTCCGGAGACAGATGTGTTCGGCGACGCTCGCCCGATTCCCACGATTTCCAAGACGCTCGCCTGACGAACGGGGCGAGGGGAAGAGGCGAGGCGAGGCGAGGCAGATTTCCTGTCTCGTAAACGTCAGGCTTTGAAATACAAGCACGGCCACACACCGGCCCGAGCGCTGGATTTGAGTCCACCGGAGAAAGGAGACAGCGGAACCGCTGATCCGTGATATACATCCCTCCCAGCGTTCAGAGAAAGAGACGGGAGAGGTCTTTCTGTCAATGCCACGATGAATCTCCAGGGCAGTGGAGACGGAGGAGGGAAGAGGGATACGGGTGGATATATGGAAGCAAAAGAGGGAGGGGAGTGACAGTAATTGTGAGAAAAGTGAGGATGAGAGGCAGCAGGCATCCCAATGCAGTCTCAGGCATGGTGACCATACATCACGAGCAGGGTTAGATAAATAACGCTGGACACTCCCTCTTCTGTCTTCCTGCCTTGTACGCTCTGGTTGTCCAAAGCGAGACAAATCCAAGAAGGGGACCATAAGCATGTCAAATTAAACATGCTGCATAAAGCATTTCTCAAGTCAATCAATTATTACAAAAAAAAAGAAAAAAAAAAAAACCTTAGTACAATTACTGTAAACAAATGAGATGGCGAGATCAATAAGTGGATTTGCAGCCTCTACTCACACACACATTCCACCGAATATTGTGCAAACTGAGTGAAATGTCTGCTTCACTGATTTACAGCACAAAGGGAGCTCGCTTAGAACAAGATTAAACCGCTGCGGTGAAGAAAGAGCGAAAACCTTTTGATCAAAGAGGAAACATCCTCAGGCCCGACCCAGCGGGCTGATGGGGAAACGCAGGATAACGCCACCTGGTAAACTACTAGGAGTCAGACCTAGGGGGAGGGACAAAGGATCTATACAGTATGGTGGCTTATGGCGTTAGGTTAGTTGTGCTTACGGTTAATGGCTAAAATTAATTTCAGGTCTGTGGAAAGCTGTAGTAAATTGTGGCGTGTGTAAACCATCCACCACCTCAGCCTCTGCACCCTTACGCTCCACCTGAAGGCATGAAGGATGCATGACTTGTGTTGGCGCCGAGCGTTGGGGTGGAATGTAAATGAGAAGACGCAGAAACAACCAATACGGACGTAATTCCTCTGAACACACAGCTGTCGATACGTAAAATAACATCTCGCAGATCTGAAAGTATAAATGTAGAAATGGAAATATTAACTGTTCGGCCCTCTCCACTCCTCCAGCCTCGTGTTTAGCCCCTCCCTTACACACAAACTAGGGTGCGGGGGGGCAGCTCACACATCTCAGTGAAGCAGGGAGAGCCCAATTACGGATCCTTCACGACAAACATGGGGAGGAATGAAATCCTGATCCAGCCATGAAAAGAAACTGCATTTCTCTTTGACACGCTCACCACAGACAGAAAAAAAAAAGAGAGAGAGAGAGAGAGAGAGAGAGAGAGAGAGAGATGGAAAACCGGGAAGGAGAAAACCGACAATTTCACTTTACATGCTCAACACATGTTGCGGGCGCTGACAGAACGAGGGGAGGACGGTGCCTGCCTTTAATTGGCTGTCTTTGATGGAAATCAGAAGTGTAATTCAACATCGATTGATATTACCTTTGTAATTCAAAAGCAATTTTCTCACCCCCCCCCTCTTTTTTTCTGCCTCGCCGTCGCCACCCCCCTCCCTCCCCCCCAACCATCTTCTCACTCACACGTTAGGAGCGCGTACGCATCAGCAGGTGGGAACGCAGCGGATGGGAAAGGTCATTTCAGCCAAAGGCCTCTATTTCATTACATGCTAAGCCTGGGAGGTGGGTGAGCGGACTAGCAATGAGTCCTACTGTAGCGGGGCGGGACGCTTCATTTGCATAGTGCATGCGAGGAAATAAATAGGTTCTCCCGTATGCATTTCTCAACTGTGTCTCTACCCAGCATGCTTTGCATCTCTACGTCCTCAGACCCAAACATACATTTAAACGTGGTTTATTACGGCGGCCATTAGCGATTTATTTGTACTATTTAGAAAAACAAAACGGGTTTGTGCCATTCTCGGATGCGCGTGCGCGCTCTTAATCTTTTCTCATTACTCTCAACTCCACCTGTCCTCTGAGAGTTGACTCTCGCCCGAGCAGCCTCTCTCTGATTTATCAAAGCCAAGCGAGGCCGGGGCAGGAGAGGAGAAAATAGCATCAAAGTGGATTCGGAGCGACTCAAAGTGTGAAAAACAAAAATCAAACAGAGCGGGGAGGAAGTTCAGAAATACCAGGCCGCTTCTGTTTGGAACATCAAGGCTGGGGAGAGGGAGAAGAAGAGAAGAGGAGTGGCGGGTGTGGGTGTGATTCCACTGGGGTTGGATCATTAGTAGTCATAGGCCTGGTAGAGTATGGAGGGCTGCACCGCTACACTTAATTTGAGCTCTTTAATAACACACTTTATGAATTCAGTCATGTTTGCAGCCCTCTGCCTGAGACGCAGCGTGAGAGACATCGGTGGATCTCATTTCAGGCCGACAAGATTTCAGATTCAATTAACTCGTGCAACGCCACCTCTTCGGGCGCGCGCACGCAGACGCGCACCAGCCTCCCCGCTTCTCCCCGTGCTCCGAGGTCCGTCTCAGAGCACCGCGTGATCATTCCAAACGTAATTACTCCCTAGCTGTCTGATGGAGGTCCAGCGCTGCCCAATCGCATTTGCATCGAGTGGCCGAGAGCAGAGGAAGCGCGGCCGGCCGACCGGCCAGACCCCCTTGCAACCCCCCCATGCTTTAAACAGCCATCTCTCTTATTCCTGCATGGTGCTTACAGTCACACAGCCCCCGCCCCCTAATCCTGTCACTCAGCCTCTCCTTGTGTATAAAAGCTTCGCCCTGCCACAGATCGACAGTGACGTCTAATTTTTTGACACCGCACACAAAGTTGCGTTCGCCTTAACCTGTTGCGCGGAGGAGTTGTGTTGTTTTACTGTTTTCCATCTCCCGTGGCTGCTCTCTGTGACTGCGGCGCTAATCTTCTCAGTGGGGGGACTTTGTTGCTCGTTGTTTGGCCCCCTGCCGGGCCTCTTTGGTACATGATTGGCAGGAGAGTAATGGGATGTCACACTCGGAGGACATTTTTGTGCTCTCTCTTTTTTCTTTTCTTTTTCTTTTTCCCCCTAAGCTGAGACGTCGGGAAAAAGCTGACCCTATCTTTGTATCGCGCCCTCTGCAACATGATAGTTCTTCCAGCCGCGCAGCCATTTGAAGGTGATATTGAGGAATGACTTTGCACTTGGCGAGGCTGCCGAAAGTTGCCAAAGTTCACTGTCGAGTTCAATCTGAAAAATTTATCAAGGACAGGTGACATTTGCGGCTCGCTTTGCTTTCACCTGCTCGGCGGGAAGGTCGGAGGCTCTGCGGCGCGAAAACACCCCTGAAGCCGAGAGGAAGTCGCTTTGTTGCTCAAGGGCGAGAAAATTAAGACAATCACTGACCGCCGTGCTGAGCTCGAGACTTGCGTCGCCCGGGGTCTTCCTCACGGTCAGGCTGCGGCCTGACGCCGGCCCTGCGCTCGCCATTGCTACCTCGGCACGCACGTTGTGATGAGCGAGGCAAAGCAGAGGAATAACAATTATCATTTTCTCTCAGATTACATTCAGCAGATGTCGGCGCCCACATGTGGAGGCGGCTAATTGCTGTCTCCAAATCAACTGTGGGATAATGCTACAAGCATATGCGAGCATTTGTGGGTGTGCGTTACGGAGGGAAAGCGTGCACGGCGATGCGCCAGGCTCTCGGCTGTGTGCGCGCGCGCGCGCATGAGTGTGTGCGTATAAAAAGCCGGGCTAATGTGTGTGCCATGTCGCTGTGCTAATGATCAAACAGGCTTACCCGCCATCAGCTGTTCACACCCACACGAGCAGAAAGAATCATATGGTATGAAGACGCCGAGCGGCACGGCAACACGCTAACTACCTTCTCTCGTGCTACGCACAGTCATGCCTTCATGGTGTGGCATCCCATAATCTAGCGCACGCGCACACGCACACACCCGACTCCAGCGCTCCCAGCGTGCTTCCACACTGCCCGAGAATAATAAAGATTGAAAGATAGAAAGCATCCCTGCGCTGCGCTCCATCCCCACCCCGCCCTCCTACATCTTTCCATGTAGCATTGAGTGGGGCTGCCTCCGCAGGGAGGAGCAGGCCGATGAGCTCCCAGGGGCGATGTCGGGTGAAGCGGGTTGGGGGGGGGGGGGGGGGGGGGGGGTGGGGCGCAAGGCTGTCACACCCAGCTCCAGCGTCGGTTGATGGCTCGACGTGAGGCATGCCACTTATCAGATTGGTGGGGGTGGGGGGGTAAGAGAGACGCGTGTGTGGGTGAGTGAGGGTGAGATGCCAGAGCCCATTACCGCAGTCTTTTCATCTACAGACACGCATAACATGCGTCGCACACTTGTGCCCGGGCAAATTTACTGTACGTGCTCCATGAAACCGCTCGCGCTGACACGCACACAAAAATGTGCAAAAAAACCCCCCAAAGATCCTCAGCCCCCCCCACCCAGGCAGACAGTGGCATGATGCCGTGACTGCCGCTGTGAAAAGCTCCTTTCTCCCCCCCACATCCTCCTTTCCCACTCTCCCTTGGTGCCCCAGTTCACTCCAGTGCACACAGCCCCTTCTCTCCCTTCACCCCCCCCCATTCCCTGTCCCACAAGCCTCCTGTTTCTCATTCATGCTACTGTTTGCTTTACCTACACGCATTTCCCTCAGTCTTGTCAAAAACGCATTTCTATTCACGTAAACAATTATTATTTCATTATTTATGAACGTGCAAGCGCACACAACGTATACGACGACACACCGTGTGAAGATGGCTGTGCAGACACGCTCTAAAAAATGTCTAATGTCGAAGAAGCCTAATTAAACCATTAAATTATCCGATTTCCCTTGTTTCTTTTGTTTTAAGAACCCAATACGAGAACAAATGACCCAGATTGGGGAGTTTCCTGTTCTTCCACACAACGCGGCACACAAACCCATGAAGAGATGGGAGATGGGTCTTTGATGGAGGAGGTCAGTCCGTCACGGAGCAGATAAACAGCACCTCATTAGGCGTGTGGAAGGGAGAAATGTCACTGTCTGCTAGCATGCTAGCGCAGAGCCCCGGGCAAGGCTTCCGACATCTAAACAAAGCTGATAGGATCGGAAAGTAATGATCACATGTTATCCACTGGAAGGGAGATGAGTAATCACATGCAGGGGTGGGGGGTGGGGGGGTTGATGCACCACCCGCCTCCCCCCTCCACGCCACTGGATGCGGGACAGGGCAGACATCCTTGAAATAACAGTGCCGTCAAGCCGCCTCGGGCTCCCTCTTCGTCCTACGCGTGCATGCACATTTCTATTCATTCAGAAGATTAGGAGTTCTCCATTACGGGACGGTAGGGGCCTGCGTAACCAGGCAGGCTGCCCTCCTATTGGCGGTGCAGCATGAACCCAGACAGGCGGAGCGGTCGGGGCGGCGCGCTGCACTTTCTTCGCTCTGGGCTTGACGCACTCAATTTTCTTTCCATCACGCACTCGCACACTTTCAGTCATTCTTGCACTCGCAGTATTTATCTTCCCCCATACTCCCCTCTCTCTCTCCCCATATTAGGCCATCCTGTTTTCCCCCGGCTCTGATATTAATGCACTCCCAATCAGGCTGTCCATTAAGCAGACGTGCGCGACACGTTCATCAGGCCGTCTGAAGGCCGGCATGCAAATGAGCTCAAATTGCAGCGGGGCTGCAAACTCCTTGAAATCTCCTTAAAAGGGAGAACGCGAGCGGGAGACGTGCACGCGTGAGAAACGCATGAAGGGGCGAGTGGCTGCCGTTCCATTTTATGCAAATGAGCGCTATGAAGACAAGCTTTACAAAAGGATTAACCCAATCAGGACGTCTTTTTGATGTTTTGATGCAACAGGCGAGGCACTCGCATGTGAAACTTGTAATGGAAATTCTATTCGCAATTCATAAGCTTGAGAGAGTTCAGTTACCGGCAGCCGAACCCTGCGCGACAAGCACGGCGAGACTTCGCTATTTGGAAATCAACAGATCTTTCACTTTTCCTTCCCTCTCCTCCCTTTTGTCCGCGAGGCATCTCACATCACTCCATTGTGTTCTTCGCAAAAAAAAAGTTTGGTTTTTGCATCCGGAGGGACGCATTCATTCTCACCTCGGTTCCCTGCCGTTTCTGACTTTCTAAAACTGTTTGTGAGAGAACGGGGAGAGGAGAGACGAGGACAGTGTCGACGTGTGGGTGTGAGAGCTGTCACGGTTTTAAGTAGAAAATTGTACGTGGCATCAAGAAGGATTCGGAGCGGCAGAGAGGAGGGAAGACAAAAGCCTGAGAGTCGTAGCGCCGCGCTGCCGCTTTGCATTCAGGCGGCACGCGGCCTGGTGTTAAATGCACCGAGCAGGGCCGAGTGTCAGCGAGGCCTGCCACGTGCCAGCTCTTAAGTGGCGGTGGCACTCGGAGATAATGAAGAACGATGATGAGGCCTAGCGGGGCACGCCGAGGGCCGAGGCTCGCCCAGCGGCCACCTATCGGCCCGAGCGCGCAGCCGCTCAAAAGGGTCTGCCGGCGGCGCCGAGCGTCAAAAAACCCTTTCGCTTACTAATCCGGCGCACTTCTCCTGCGCGCGCGCAACGCAGTGTGAGCCGCAGGATGCAAAGGCAGTTGAGGATAAAAAAAAACCAAACAACACACCAGAGTGAATATAATGGAAGATAAGCAATGCTCCCCACATTCCTCAATTGTGACCTCAAAACACACTTGTCGTCTTTATTGTTCATTACCGAGCCGCGCGGCGCGATACGCTAACTAATCCCATTAAACTAATCCACATGAAAACAACTTACGGCGTGATAACGGCCCTGCTCTGCCTCCGCCATTAATTTATGCCAGATTCAAATGTGCGTGGAATTGAAATAATTAATGCGACTCCCCCACTCGTTTTCCTCGTGGCAGCGATACTGAACGGATACCCGCAGGATATTTATTTTCATCTCCACTCTCCTTCCATCTTCCTCCTACTATTGTCTATTTACACCGTGTCGGGGGCCAAAGCAACAGAAGTTCATTAGTGCTCAGTGGCAGTTGTGTTATATTCCCAGCTGGACGACGAAGCGAACGCCCGCAGAATTTGCCAGTGGAGGTGTTGGAAACTGCCTCCAATTTACTGGATTATACGAAGCGACGGCGCAACGTTAAAGACGTAGAGCAGGTGCAAGTATTGCCGAACGAAAAAGGGGATTTTGGGCAGCGATACAGAAGCCGAGAAGACCAACCGTAATCCTCAGCTCCCACGTCAGCACCAGTATGGGCCCTGCACACTGTCTGATGGTTCACAAATGCTGAGTGTGTTAGGGTGGGAGGCGTGCACACGCAGGGGTTTATGAATAAAACATGTTAACCTTATTAAAAATAATCTGGCTCAAAAGTGCCAGAGGCCCTTGAGGTCGATAACCCCCCCCTCCGACTCCTCCTCTCGCAGGGTTCAAGGAGAAGGTTCCATGATTAGCACTGGCAACATCCAGAAAATGCATTCAAATTCCGTATGATCCGGCGGGCAGGCGTGTTGACTGGAATTAAATAAAGCAGATAGCAACTGATGCTCGGGGCCAATCTAGGAGCGCGAGGGCCGCGGCGTCTTGCTCTTACCTGAACATCTCGCCCAGGCCCTTCAGCATGCCTTTCTTAGCTTTCATCTTGTCCTTGTCTTTCTCCTCCTTATCCCTTTCCGGTTTCTTCTTCTCCTTCCCCGCGACCTTGTCCCAGTCTCTTCGCCCATCGTCTTTGGAGAGGCCGCCGTTCAGCCCGGGGCCGGCGACGAGGTCGCCGCTGGCCGACATGGACTCGCGGCCCGATCGGGAACTCCCCTCCGTGTCCTCATCCACTGGGGTGAAGAGACAAGGGGGGGCGGGGAGGGCGTTAGATATGGACATCAAGAGGGAAAAATAAAATGCAAGTCAATAAAGGGCGAACAAAAACTTTGCTTCCACTTGACTCCCCGTAGATCAAAGAAGCCGCATTTGAAATCTGCACACAACACCACTTTTTTTTTTTTAATCAGCAACAAAAAATCTCTTCTTTCCTCTTGTAACATCAGATAAACCATTAAAAGAAAAGCCGTCTCCCACAAGGTACGGCAGCTTTGAACAAAACAAGCTGAACTCATGCGTCTCATTAGAGCAGAATATATTTACATTGTGCTCCCTTCGAGAATAGTATTCAGTTGAACATATTTTCACTTAGCTGTGAGCCTGAAGTTATTTCAAGTGTGTACATTTCACACAGCTCACCAGAGAACCAGCTTTTTTTCCCTCCTTTTTTTGTTGTATTTAATAGAAAAGTGATACGGCCGAATAACGGTAGCGGTGCTGATGGTCGTATGAATCTGGTTCCTCATTTACGCCTGAGCTCATTTCAACCCAGACGTAAGAGAGAGATCCAGCTCCTTAGGAGATGTAGGGTTGATTAAACTCAAAGTTTCCATCACATCTAATCAGAACTGATGTGCAAAATGTAATTAATCTGTCAGTAATTATACTTTAAACAATCTCGAAAAAGGCTCGCGGGGATCTTAATTGCAAACGCGGTGTGCTCCGCAGTCGGCACGGCTCACGTCTGAGCTGTATCTCCGGCTCTGAGGCACGAGGTAGATGTCCTTCAGATTACAACTTATTACAGTCCCGCGTGGCGGTGTCTAAGTTGCACCTTTGATGGAGAGGAAGGGAGAAGAACGCTTATCACGATGCGAGGAGGCCGTGATGGATCTTCGGCATACGGGAGGGCGGAGCCGGCGGATTCGCATTTCAAGGATGAACAGCGGGGTTTGTTTTCTCCTGCGATCCGCGCGGGCTATCAGCTATTTCTTTCAGCTGCCATCTCGGAGGGAATTGACTGAAATGGAATCTCGACGCGAGGCGCCGCAGCTTAAGCTCCCGCCGCGCCCTCCCCTTCCCTTTCCCCACCTCCACCTATTTGGGAGCGGGTTCCGGACGAGTTTCAGTTCCTATCACTCAATCCGCGGCTTTCTTATCGTCCACTTAAGAACAACAGCTGCTGTGGGCCATGTCTCGCTATTTAAATGAGGGGCTAATGTTGCTACCGCTCAACAATGCCAAACTGTAGATAACACACTGAGTATTGTCATCCAGTGTGGCCGCGCCTGGTATGTCTGGGTTTGTTCGTGGCTCGGTTCTGCACATGACTGTGCATTAGAGGGAAGGGCAAAAGGGAACAGTTCTTTTTTTTTTTTTTTTTATAATTCAATGTAACTTTTTGTCGTCTTCCATTTAGCTTGAGTCTTTCAAATAAAGCGAGACAGATAAAAAGCAACCCTCCTATCAAAAAAATACAAGAAAAAAAGACAAAAGCCTTTATCGGCGGACATCAAAAGCGAGGCCATCCCCGGCAATTCAACAGAAGTGAAAAGAAAACCATTTGGCTTCGAGTCTCAAATGACAGCAGGAGCATTGATGAAAGACTATTTGAAAACAGCCAATCACAGGAAACATCTTGCCACTTTAATAATCACAGACATTTCAACTGGTCTGTCAGTGCAGGTTATGACAGACAAGTAAAAGGGATTTTTTTTTCTGCCCTATGCAGCAGATTCACCTTTTTTCATTTTTTTTGTTTCCTCAAACGATGCGACACAAAGCGGCGCGAGGGGAAGTGCATTTTGCCCAGCGGGATATCTGCGGGGACACATTTTCTTTAGGTGATGCCACATTCTTATTTTATGTAAATAAAAGTCTGGGAGCAGGGGAAGGCAGGGGCTTATCTGTCAACTTTGACTATTAACCTCAGTGACGAGCACAGACTGGCTGCTTTTATCTAAATTGAAAAACAGAGTTATTTGAATATCATGAGGGAGAATGCAATATACCGCGGCGGGGGAAATCGGTTGCTTTCCCCATTTTTCTTCACCGAGATAAGACTGTATTTAGTGGCATGCCGACAGAGCTTATGAGAACAAAGCGTTTCGGGCAAATAATTCCTTCTTTCTAAAATGTCCCCCAGCTCTTTTAATGGAATCCTTTAATGGCGAATGGAAATTTATATCTGGTGATTACTCTTGTGGTGCTGCAGTGTTATTACCTGTCGCAAAACATAAGACGGCTCTCTATATCCAGAGCATGTCTTTTTGTCATCAAACACCGAGTAGGAATGGATATATCCACTCAAACGGAAGGCGCCACCTCTTTCTTCTCCTTCTCCTCCGTCTTCACGGTTTACGGGCAAAAGTAAGGTAAATTTTGGTGTCGGTCCCAGTCGGGAACGCCGGGAAACAAACGTGAGGCAAAGTTGTTTAGTGGTAATGCGCCAAGACTAACTGGCACAGACATTTATTTTATTTATTATTGTGGTAAATCTAAATACACGTGACGTATTGTGTGTAGAATAGATCCAATGGGACCTGACGTATGTGAGCAAACAGCAGAGATCTCTGCACGATGCTGAAAAACACGGCACTGCACTTAAAGAGAATGTTAACTCCGGGGAAAACATGTCGGCACATCCCCAACAATGCCGCTAAGCATGTGAATATTAATGAGGGTGTAACCTAGACGCTTACTGCAGACATGCTTTGTGACACACACAAACACACATCTCTCCAGCAAGTGGGGATCCCTAACCGAGTTTGGGGTGGGACGGTGAAGTCTGAAATTGGGAACACACTCTGTGCATCACTTCTCCAGAGAAACAGTCTTTTGTAACAAACACTCACACGTCTCCATGCTGTTCTCCTCCTCGGCCAGCGTGACGCCGGGCCTCTCGTACGACTTGTCGATGGCGGCCCGGAAGCTCTCGTTGCAGCCGCGGCCCCTGACGATGCGCGAGCGCGGCCTGTTGACGTTGATCTCGCTCCTCAGCGTCGCCTCGGCGACGGCCGTCTGAAGGCTTTCCAGGGAGCTGGACTTCTTCAGGCCCAGCGAGGGCCCGACCTCTTGCTCCGCGGAGCCTGCGGAAAGAGGAGACCGTGTCAGGGAGGCCGGCGGCGTAATGGCGTGTGACTCCAATTCCCCCGACAGTGGCGAGCTAAAACCTATTATCACAGAGCTCATTGCATGTCACAGAATCATTTACGTTTTGCTAGCTTTGTATGTGATGATGTTATGTGCCGGGGGTTGGCAGGCAAAGGGAAAGTCTTGCAATTAACACGGAAAACGAATGATGCCATTGCCTGGTCAATGAAGTGTGCGAAATGAGAACAGAGTGTTACATCTTCACCCAGACACTTTCCTGTTGAGAATTATGATTCAACTTTTGTTCTCGTGTCTGCGGAGTTAAATCATATGGCTGAAACATAATGCATATAAATGAAATCTCAAAAGGCAGCGGAGGCGCTGGCGTGATTACTGTGTTCTGCTAAAATGTTAGAAATTCAGTTCAGCTCGAGCTGTGAACCTCAAACTATCCCCAGGGGTGGTCGTCACGCTGAGGAGGGAGAAGGAGTGAAGGCATTGCAGACTAAAACACATTCATTCCCAACACCACACTCGTGTACTCATTAGCTCATCTTAGCACAAACACTTCCAAGCTGTAGTCTTTCTTAGGGCCTCACGTGTACACAATTGTAGGTAATAGACAACGCGCTGGACACCGAAACACAACATGAAGGCACCATGGAAGGAAAGAAATGTTCTGATATCAGTCTTAGTAGCAGCAAGAGTATGCAATAATGTTTATGCGCAGATGTGGCGCACACTCTGTTTACTTCACAAAAGAACGCTGCAACAGGCAGAGCCGTTATGCAAAGGCAATGCAATCAACAGGTAAACGAAAAGGTTGTTATGACATGAGGCATTTTTGCTAAGTAGCCCGCGCATATACACAGCGCTGACGTGTAAGCTGCCAGGCCGAGCCTGTGTAAAGCAAAGTGAACGTTCATCAGTCAACCTCTTCGCCACTGGAGCCAGGCCCCCCTGAAAAAAGCTGTAATTATTTTTCCAATGGTTGCCAGGGGTTTGTTTAGGGTATGTTAGTGGAGCGCGACTCAGGTATTGGTATTTCATTTTGTCAGAGAGCTTCTGTCAGTTCCCCGGAGCTGTTACCTTAGCTGCCAGTTGGTAAACAAACAGCCGGGTTGATTTTCTGTCCCCTTTTATTCTACCTCGGTTCAGCTGCGGCACTGTCGAACGGAACAAGACGGATTCCTGAATATGTGCGAGTGAGGCCTTGTTAGATGGAAACTTCTGCGGAGGAAACTATCAGTAATAATGGCTAAACTGTTGATTCAATTACTGCAGCGGCCTGGCTGAGTCTCTGAGGACGCAGCACATGTCGATGGAGTCTGGACAGAGCAGCTTTGTGTCTTTACGACTCCCCGTGGACCATACAGACCCCCCGCGTGCGGTGAATGCGCGCTGCCGTTTCCTCTGCGGCTTCACATGGTGTAAATAAATGTCTCCTGCAGTCCTTCCTGTTGGTTTTCTATAGCAAAATGTTGCTATAAGGTCTTGTCTCTACACACACACTTCAGTCATCTAGCATCCACAGGACCCTCGACATGTTTAAAGTGGCCTAAATGAGGCACGAACCCGCTGCCGCTCACCGATCACACTGGATCCTCAGATGCAGGGCTGCACGGCCAAATACAGATTAGACAAAGAAAATAAACCCCCATCACTGAAAGAAAACAATTTGGGACCGCAGTGCGGAGTACCCTCCCTGAAACGTTGTTTGTCTGCGTGCTTGAGAGAACGGAACAGGGGGAGAGAGAATGTGGAGTGGCGTGAATGCACAAATATTGCAAAAGTGGGGTATGAACGAGCTAACTGGCAGCGCTGTGCAGAAACGCACATGTGCCTCTACTGTTATCATCATTTCACCAGTGGCAGCTTGTCTCTTTTGTTGGCTGAACGTCTCTCCTGTTTGAATATTCGCTTGATCCGTCGACATGCAGCAGCTCACCGGCGATTAGCCGAGGAGTTCAAACACCGGTCTGGACAGCTACTTGCGGAGGACAAACGCAGGAAGATGTCGTTTTAAAAAGGAAGTTTTCCTGCTCCTTTCAGGATCTCTGGGGTCACGAGGGCGTCCGTCTTTTTGCTGCGTTTGCTGCCTCGCTTAGAGCGTGAGTGCTTCGCTGACATCCATGGCGCCTATAGATCTGGTGTCAGAGAAGTCAGATAGGCTAAAAGGTCAGCTGCTAGCCAGCAGTGTAGGGTTTCCAGACTGGTAAACGGGCGGTTATGTATTTAACACACCGTTTTCCCTTCCCTCTTTTCCTCAATGTTAATAGAAGTGCCCAATCCCCGGGAGAACCCGGACTCAATCCCGAGTAGTAGCGTCCGAAAATAAACGAACACCAATCCTATAATGCTGCATCCCATTTAGTGGGAAGTGCAGACGGGTGCGCCTTCTGGCTGTGCTGGACAGTTAAAGGAAACTTTACGGTGTACTACAAACGTCTGAGGGGCAGAAGCTCTCTGGTTGCAGGAAGAGGAGATTCCTTTTACTGCTTAGCTCCTCAGAGGAGCTGGACCGTTTCTGATTACTGTGACACATTTTAATGCCAGCGAGGCATAAAAGAGCCTTACAAGACCCAGACAACGCAAGTAAAAATCGTGTTATTCATTTGTTCGGCAGAAGTAATCTCATCATGCGAAGGACAAGAGAGGACAGCTCAGGTGCAGATGGAAAATACCGTGATTTTTTTTACACTTTGTGGATAAAACTCAATCAACCCAGCACAAATGTCACGTAAATTTGGGGTTTCTCGAAGCTTAGGCATAAAGCCTGCCAGCGGCGGACACGCACGAGCCCGGGTGCATGTTCGACACAATGGGATTGCAAGTTAGAGCGGCACAGGATGCTACAGTTCAAGGGAACACAAATGACATCTGCTGTACTCAGAAACAGGGAATTATCCTCCCGCTTGGTATTCCGCGCCATGATCCCCCTTCGCCATTGTTTCCAGTCATCGCGGCGAATGACTGGGAGACAAAGAGAATGGGAGAGCGAAGCAAAGAGAGGGAGTTTGCCCACAGACCCCGGCTGCCTCCAACCTGCCTTTGTTTTCATCAGAAGCAGCCCGGGCGCTCTCCTGGGAGGGTTTGACAGACAGCTCTCTGTGTGCCAGTCTATTATGCGATTCCTATCACACAACAGAAGCCTCGGCGCTCTGTTCCTCATCTCCCTCTTATTCAGAGGGATGAAAATACATATTCCCCCAATGCACGCAGACACGGGTTTGTCTCTCCCCATACGTCTGGAGGAGAAATGAAAATTACCATAATGAAATACACAAAAAAAAACCGACGAGACAATCCAACCAAATACGGGAAAAGCGCTCGCAGGAATTTTGCCATGGCCGGAGACAAAAATGGCCGACGCGCTGTGCTCCTCAGCCAGATTAAGGGCAAGGACAGTTAATTGCAGCAGATCCATTGCCATTAAACGTTAGAGGGGAGGTATGGCAAACTCCATGAATAAATCAGAAGCGGTTATTACAGGGACAGGAGCCCATAGTATAATTAGAGCAGCTAAAACTATGCTCCCCAGCCATTACTCACCACAGGCCCTTGCATGTAAAGATGTGTGTACAGACAGGGGCTCCATTACACATAATTTATTCAGAGAGTCAGGGCTTTAAGCAGGGCGGTAAAAGGGTAATTACGTTAAAAATAGCCTCCAAGGTGGCTGAGGGAAGGCCACGTCCAGGTAGCCGAGTGGTAGCGAGGCATCCTTGGGTCGACCAGGCCCCTACGTCTCCGCCAGTGGTGGATCATTAGCCCGACAGAGGACGTCCTCCATATGCTGAACATGTGTCACACAGGAGCCCTCATTACCCGGACGTGTGTTTGGGTGCCAATAATTTCATTTTTATACTTGCTTATCACTCTCAAAGCGAGCATACTCACACAACCAGCTAGTACAATACGAGATTCAAGATTGAGCTGAAACAGCTAGCGTGAGCTTCAAGTTGTCACAGGGGTTTCCACACAGAGGACCCACAATGCAGACAAAGGACAGGTAGGGAGGGTGTGGTGTAAGTATATAGCTTCAAATGGTAAAAACAAACACTAACTGAACTGAAGGAAATCCAGAAGAAGAGAAGAAACACTGGGGAATACACGGAGCAATTCATCAAAACACAAACAAAAGGACAAATGACAAGGACAAGAGGGAAACACTCTTGTCTCACTTACGTCCAAAAAGGGGCAGGGAGACAAGTGGCCACAGGTGAGTCACATTAGGGAAGGAGGAAAAAGAACAAAGGCAGGAAGTAAATGCAGCACAAGACACACTAGGAAATGATTATCAAAATAAAGCAGGAAACCCAGGTCAACAAAAAGGTGAAACAATAGTCTCTCTTGGGGCAAATCTGTCATTTAACCCTGCTGGCCTCACAGTGATTAGCCACTGCCACTTTCTTTATTTGTTTTCATCAATATTTTTAGGACTCCTCGAGATATGCTATATGTTTGCACGAAAGTGATGTCAGATATCCAAAATGGTCCCTGTATCCTCCCTGTACAGGCCAGGTCATTAGCACATTAGTTCCAAATTTGTGGTCTCAGAGATCACTAAAGAACATCCCCTCCTGACCCAGCCATCACTTCCTTATGTGTCACTTTAATGGAGTGAATGCACGCTAACGCGCAGAAAACAGAGCTCAAAGCAGCCTGACTATGATGGATCAATTGCAGCGAGCCGCGGAGGCCAACTGGCAGCAAACGTCTCGCTCTTGCGAACGCCACTCCATCGCCTGGCTTTCTGCAGCACTCTCACACCTCCCGGAGTAATGAGTGTTTTCTTCATTCATTTGCGCTGCAGCGCGAGCACAATGGCACAGGTTTCCACATTAGTTGCCAAGTCTCTATTCAACGCAGTGCAACATGCTCTCAGCGATGTGAAAACCCTCTTCTGATCATGCCGCAATTACCTCAAACAACGCTCTCTTCCATACGCATTTGAAGGTGCCAAGATCACACGGCCAATAATAGTTGGTTATGTGCTGGCTGCGGAGAGAGAGTGGGACTGCTTCCCCAATCTCTGTTATTGACCCGCGGACCCAGCTGAAGAATCGTAACGGCCCATTGTAATAATGAAGAGACCGCGCTGGGCCGGTCCAGACATGTTCGCCTAGCTCCGCCAGTTCGTCTCATCCGCCGGCGCTAAGGAGCAGGAACGAGCACGTGCAAAGCAGAGGCGGCGTCGGGGAAAGTGCAGGCAGACGCTGAATAGTTTGAGAGGAGCGATCTGAGTGGAGAAGATAATACACCCCATGCGAGAGCCTGTCATTCACCAGGCTTACGAGCCAAAGTGGCTAGAAAGTGCTAACCTATTACTGTCAGCCGGAGCAGCGCCTCACATCTCTTTCCTCCCTTTTTCTTCCCTCGCTCAAGTTTCTCTCGCCACCTAAATGGGATTTAACCGTGGGATGTCTGACCGGTTTAGCATATTTCAACAACGACGGGCTTCAAAGTCGCGGAATCCATCCGCTGATGTGATTTGGGAGCACCTGGAACAAGGAAAGGGAAAGGAAGGACAAAAAAAAAAGTGACAGACTAAAATGAGTGCGCACTGTTGCGCATGTTAACGAGTCAGCGAGGGCGGCTCTGAGGGAAACGCACGGCTTCATTAACGTGTTAATAGAGAGCAGGGAGGTGTGCTCGCACCTCCTACCTCACCTGACTCCTGAAGACAAACTTGTCCAACAGCGAGCCCAAGGCTTAAGGGTAAACGTCGGCAATATGTTCTTTGGCTCATTTCATTTTCAACTCTATTATACATTACCCATAGGCCATTTTTCATTGTGGGGCTTTGATGTAATAAATTCATTAAAATAATCACCGCACTCGAGCGGCGTGCGCCTCCGAGATAAATGGAACTTCTGTGACATTACATACATAGCGAGTCACGCTATGTAGATTTCATTCTGAACAGCCTGCGTGGAGCTCGTTTCACAGCCCCCCCCGCCCAGTTCCACTCAGCCGTTGTCTCCAGCCTCTGTTCATTTCTCCTTCCGCCCACCAGATGTCCCCGGACTTTTTTTTTCGCTCACCTATTGACCCTCTGTAAGAGGCTCCCTGTCTTCCGACACACCTCTTCGTGGCTTCCTGAGCATCCCACTCAGTATTTAATCGTGCCTCTGCCTGCTCATCTGAGTTTCTACCGCCTGTGTTTGGACTTCTGCCGCCCGTCCGCTTGCCTGTTTATCCACGCCGCTTCCATCCTTTCATCAAACTAACTTTGCTGCAGCAGCCTGTACCAGCAGCCCTGACAGCTTGTGGTCCATGTATTGACTGAAGCCTCTCTCCTGCGGGAACTCGTGTCAGTTACTAGAGTTATTGTGAGAGGAACAAGTTAGTTATTTCCCCGCGCCATCTGAACACTGCGATACTCTGGCTGATGGATTACGCTCTTGTATTGGCATGGATTTCTGTCAGCAGGATATTTCACAAACTCAATTGGGCCCTGAAAGTAGTGGAAGGGAATGTGATTTTGAATTACATCTAATAACACACACACACACACTGAGAAATAAGAGACATTTGTAAAACATCAATACGACTGTTTATCCCGAGAGCAGGGTATTTTCTTGTGAGCAGATGAACTACTTATTTGTAAAAACAAACACTGTTTTCTGCAACTAATGGAATTCACAAATGAATGCTGACGCCACTTTGGCTCAATTAAGGAGCTTTTTTGATTAAACTTGATGATAAAATGTGCATTTGCACTAATGAGGACACCATCGTGGTGCGATCTCAGCTTCCTGTGCATTCTCCTCACTTCCTGACCTCAGTAACATCCAATTATGTTTCAGCGCTAACAACATAATGGAAACAATTTTTCTGCCCAAATGTTTTGAAGACCATCCCATGATGAGCAGCTATCATCTTTCTGCGAAGCAGCGCTGTCTGCTCAAAAGTTTGTTTGGTCTGGGTTCACGCTGTGGGAAAGTTCTGACGGTAAGCGGAGGTTGCAGTGGACCCCACAGAGCTCAGTGCAGCGGCCTGGACCCACGCCGTCTGGAGGAGAGTCAAAGGTTTCTGCAGGTCTCTGGGCTCCGTGTGGAAGAGGGTTAGCCCTTATCTGTTCCGATCAGCCAGTGATCCGAGAGAGGGCAGCGTCTGCTTCAGTCTCAGTGGGAGAGGCTCTGGACTCACGCTATTTTCTTCCCCAGATTCGGTCTGCGTGTTTGAGTGTGCGTGTGTGTGGGTCTGTGTGTGGCCTTCCCATCACTAAACAGTCACTAAGAGTCCACTGTGCTCTTGTGTCTTGTGTTTTACCCATGCTCCACTGGACAGAGGGTCATGGGATGGACGTGCACTGTCAAGGGAGAGGTTACTACCAACATTTCAGGTGCATTTACCGTTGGTTTCTCCTCCAAAGAAAATCATTCACACACACTGTTTCCTTCTGACTGTAACAAAAGAAGATGGCCAAAACTATGACGGTAAGTCCAAAGATGTAATAAATAAGAATATTTAGGAAATATACTAACTCTCTTCCTTGCTGGGACTCATCGGAGAAAATGTGTATCATCCTCATGTCGTATGCTAAATTAGCAGCAGCAAGCTAACACAGCCTCGCTCTATTCAAAGGCAACAAAAATGCCGAGCAGCACCTCTTAAGAGGCGGTGTGTGCAAAACTATTTCTTGAACGGTACCAGTTGCCAGGCAACAGGTGGAGCCTGAGAAGTTAGTGGTCCCGGTCAAGTGATAGCATGATACATAACTCAGCAAGTAAGTAGTGAGAAAGCAAATAAGAGTATTTGCCTAAATGTTGAACTCACACACTCTCGACCGGCGTGCGTGTGTTTTGTGTGTGAGCATTTACCCAGGTCCATGCTCTTGGACTTGCGAGTCTTGATGATCTCCAGCTGAGAGGCGTTCTCATACTGCTTGGTGCGTTTCTCCGACATGCTCTGGCGGCCGAAGCCCTCCCTCTGGAACGTGCCGTCGGGGTCCGCGTCCAGACTGAGCGAGCTGCGTGAAAAGAGAGGGCGAGATGGAGGAACGGGGAGTGTAATGTTTCCATGAGTCACGGCCCATGTGCTGCTTAACTCGTAATCCAATGATTATCCAATTAAAGAATATATTTTGTAATCTTCTACATCAAGGTGCAGTTATATTGCTGGAGGCCATCCTAATAATAAGACTGGGAGATAACATCTACCCATTAATATTCAGACCTCACCAGATCTCAGCCCAAAAACACACACACACGTGCACACACACACACACACACACACACACACACACACAGACAGTTTCAATCCTTCATTTCAATGACTATTCTAATCAAGGACACCTCCACCTCTGCTGGGTGAGTTTAGGACATGCAGAGGCCCGACTAAGAAGTGTGATATCCCAGTGAGGTTAGGGTGCTCTGGGGTCATTGCCATTCAATAACCCCCCCCATGTGTCTGGAGCAGCGGCAGTGCCCGGCCCACTTTAGCACACTCCCTTTTAGATCCTCTATCTCTGTCTGGATCTTAATTGAAAATCGGAGGGGAGTGGGGAAAGGGGATCGGGGGTGGGGGGTGAGGTATTTGCATGCAAAAGAGCGCATTTACAATTAAGGTGAGAACACTGGAGGGGAGACAGAGAGTCTAATAAATGTGACATGCACGAGAGCACGCCGTCACTTGCTTTTGTTCTGCTGATGATATGATTTGATGATTAGGATCACGACAGGAGCGTCGGATTTTGACGACACAACAGGAATCTGTCATGATACTGCAGACGGTGATGGTGAATATAAGTTGAATGGAGCCGGCGCTCCTTGAAGCACTGCTCAATATGTGTAATATCGCTCAACATCAGCCGCCGACTTGCTGGCACTCGTTAGCATGTAAACATTTCTTATTTGGGCTGTCGGCCCCGTTTAACAAAGGAGCTGCTTCCCGTGTCACCGAGGGGCCGGCGTCAACGCGTCACTTTGCTGTCGACCACACCTGACAATCCCAACTAAGATCAGGCTGCCTCGCAGGACCAACTCCAGCTGACACGGGAAGAGAGGGAGGTGGAGCAGGAAGAGAGGAATGACAGCACAGATGTATTATTCATTTATTCATCATCCCTCGCTTTTCTCCTCTCATCACTCCAAGCCCACAAAAACCAGCCTGCCCCCTCTTCTTTTTTTTCCTGATTCCGCAAATGTCATCTGTCGAAGCGTGACTGAGATGGTGCAGGGGGCGAAAGAAAAAGGTGGGGGAATTTTGAGCCTGAATTTAAGAGTTTTGTTTCGCTCTTGCCGGCAGAGGAGGCGAGGGCGCGGCAGGTCACGCAGGTACAGGCGGTTGTAGCGTATTACGAAGATGCTTCGGCAGGCAAGCTGCCGTTTCAACACTGCCTCTGCTTCAGCTGGGTTCACGCGGAGCCGCCAGCAAAAGCGCCCAGGTCGGGATCAAGAGCAGCCCGCAGAGAAGCGGACCAGAGGTGCGTGCTGTCCAGAGCTCGCACCTTAGGTCTCAGCAATCACGACTCTTTAGAGAGATGGCAGTGACCCTCTGCACCGCTGCCCTCAGAGAAGCCATTCCTGTCTCTGAAATTAATTAGAGACACCGCCGCTCCAGTTTTGTGCAATGTAAAGGCAAATTTAAAGCAATTTCAGTGGAACACAATACGATGCCTTATGTGGCACTTTACCCATGACATATGTGCTCTACTTACTGCACCAAAGTATTGCGAGGCTCGCATTAATCCTCCAGTCTACTTAAAGCCGGCGCACAAAGATTCACAGCTTGTACAGTCCATTAATAGAAATACAGCACTCAATTACAGATCTCGTATTCACTTCTCCACTGGCTATTAATTTTCCCAAAGGAATGCCAGTTGTAATGAGATACTGCTTTGGAAGCCTCTTTGCTCTGATCCAGATGCTTCTGCTGCTCAACCACCGTCTCCTGACTGGGCGAGTCTGTGATGGTGGACTTAGATGGTCGCCCGAACTTTGGCGACAGCCAATGAAAAATGCATTGGACAGATGGGAAAAGGGAACCGTTTGACCATGTGACCTCCTCCCAGAGAGGTTAGATAATCTGCACCGTTTCTTCCTCGGACCATCCATCTCCTCCATGCCTCTGGGTTATTTTTAATGGTGGGCCCAATCCATTTGGATAATACATTCTCTCATCTCCCCTTCCTTAAACAGTGTTTAAAAGCAATTTCCACCATTCCGAGCAGATGCTTTCCTCCGCGTTCAAAGTCCCCCCCTCCCCTCCCACCACCACATCATCTAAAATTAACTAGCCTGAGGATTGCTCACAGGCAAATCCACAGCTTTAACTTGCATTTTACATCAACGTGTTCCTGTCTCTGTCTCCGCTCGCAGGAAGTTAAATGTGTCAAACTGCTCATCGGGCTGGTTGCTAAGTGGTGTGCGCTAAAAGCCCTCCGCGCTCACAATTTACCCTGGTGACTTTTTTTTTTCCTCTTTACTTTCTTTTCATTTCTTTTCTCCGCTGCCAACGCTTTTTCCCTCATTTACAAATGACCCCAAAGAGTTAAGTCTCAAAGCGTCCTACTTCTTAGAAAAGTGCACCGCGGTTTGATCGACTGGCGGGGGTTTTCTGTGCATTCGCTTCAAGGCCTGAGAGAGGAGGCAGGAGGTGGAGAGTGACGCTTGGTAAGGTGCCTCTGAAATGCTCCTTCCGAGGGTTTGGAGAGCAGCAATTCATCTGACCGCGTGACTGCATAGCTGCCTTCAATCAGCCCTGCGTGAGAAGCTGGTGCAGAGGTCTGCGCTGCCGGCAGGTGCACCGCTGGACACTAAACAGAGACATATTTTCTACGTGTCAGAGGAGGAAAGGCGAACGGAGCGCTCTCCTCTTTCACCTCTGCTCTTAAACGTCAGATCGCTGGGAAAACGATGTCTCAGATTGCCGCTTATATTTCACTTGCTTAATTGCGCCCATAAAAGATTTGACTCGAGTCCGGACGTAAAAAAAAACGTAAAACGGAACGGTTCCATCAGCGCCACTCAGACGAGCAGCTGCACCTGCGATCTGCACTCGTTTCATTTTAGCAGTGACGAAGCTGCAGAGAGAGAACAGTACCAGTTGAGACCTCCTTTGTCCATCAGTGGACCCCTGTGTCGACTCCCCCCCACCACCCCCACCCCCACCCCACCCCACCCCCCGCTCCTGAGCCCTGCTACGCCAACTGCTCCAGTCTAATGGCAGAGGCGCTTTGCTTTGCGCGCGGAGGTTACCCTGGCATCGCTCACGCTGAGTTTCGCCTGCGCCCTGTCACAGTGAGGCAGTGTAGGGCAGGCGCGCGCGACCCCAGCTGCAGATAAACAGACTCAAGGTGAGCACAGAAGTGAGAGCATGTCTGACATGCTTGTAGCAGTGGTGCACCACTGAGACATGCTAAATATTCATAAAGACAGGGGGGCTATTAGCATTTAAGGGGGGGGGGGAAATGCCTGCAATTTGTGTGTGTGCTGGTGCCAGTGTTAAAAGTAACTACCGACTTTAATGGACATTTGAGACCAGTGAAATACAGTGCACGTGTGTGCGCATGCACTACAGGGCTGTTTGCATTTATATGTACTTATGCCGATAGCTTAATGGGAAAAGCACATGCTTAATAGAGCACTTGTGATTCTTAGTTACACTGCTGATGATAGAGACTATTAGGGAGTCAACTGAAGTAGGCAGTCTGCCTGCAGTGTTCGCGACCGAAGTTTGTTTGTTCTTTGTTCGTGTCTGCGTGGACCTTTTCCACTTTATATGTTAATTTGTGGAATTGTTTACCAGCCAGTGTGTGTATCCAAACACTCACGAGACCGAGCGTGTCCGTGCGGCAGCGTGTCTGCGCGCGAGGTCTGGGTGTTCCTCGTGTTGTGGGGACCTCGATGTGTTTACACCGTCACATTGTGGGGACTTGTCTTCCTCATGGGGACGAAAAGCAAGTCCCCACAATGTAAACAATCTAGTTTTGAAGTGAAGACATGCTTTAAGGTTAGGATTGGGCAGGTATTAGTTACTGTTATGGTTTGAGTAAGTCTCCAGGAAATGAATCTATGTCAATGTAACGTCCTCTAACGTCACGTGGACACTGTGTGTGTGTGTGTGTGTGTGTGTGTCTGTCTGGCATCTCGCTCCATCTCTGCTGGTTGACAGACTGTGTCAGGGATGCCTGGGAAATGATATTTCCACCTGCGACATCTCTCAAAGACAGAGAAGGACACAGTCTACTTCTCACTCTTCCTCCCCGTCTCTCTGTCCGCTCCACTTCTCCCTCGCGTTAATGAGAATTGACACCTCTCCTCTGTCTGCCTCTCATCCAGATTGACAGTGCCCCTAGTGGTCCAAGTGGGGAGGGGACTTTTCCTGGACCAGCTCAACTGTCTCTCTGTCATCACACTGAACCAGAAATAGACTCTGGATAAGGTGCGACAGCATAGCAGCAATCAAATTGTTCAGTATTAGGATCTGACAAGTGTATCGGTATTTATACCGATACACTTGTTACTAAAATGTAAACATAGTTAGTATTCTGAGTTTAACCCTGTAACTTTCCTTGATAGATTTGAAGAAAAAACTGGAGAGTAAAACCCAAGAGCTTCCAACAGGCAGGCAAACAATCAAATCAATCGCACGTCAATATGGAATTAAACAAACTGCGCTGTATTAATTCAGTCACAAGTGTTAATTATGCACGTGCTTCCTTTCTTCCCGCATGCAGTACAGGTTAATTCAGGCGGTCTGCAGGGCAGTCATGATAACAGCAGCTTGTGTGCCATGAGCTCGGCGTGAGGCTTGTGTGCATGCTACAGATAACCCCCCAACCTCCCCAACTTACTCCTGCGCTTTAGTATCAACTCACTGCACTCCCACCTTCGTATAAGTCAGAAAACTCATGGAGATACAGAGAGCTACAGGTGCCGGTGGAAGAAAGCGCTTCAGAAATAGGAAGCAACTCCGTGGGGCAACCGTGCATTTGTAGTGACATGTAATTACATGAGCATACAGTCTCCTCCTTGACCTGCTGCAGTGTATTACCGTATAGTAACATAACGTCAATAAACTGCATTAAGTATTGGATTTATGATTATTATTATAGTACATGCCATACAAGTGAATGGTTTATTGTACTTTTCTTCACAAAATTGTGCATATAAGCGGCTAAGTGAGGGGAAGAACACAACCCTGAGGGCTGGCAGAATGAAATAGCATGAGGAAGCAGAGAGGTTGTGTTGTTGGCAGGAGAGACACTCAAAGCCTCTGACAGAGCCTCGTCTTCAAAGTCAACCTGCTCAGCTTCAGCACTTTGCGAGTCTCCGGTTATTCTCCTACCGGTGCTCCTAAAGACTTCTCCTGAGCACAGGGGCTTGTGTTTTGTCTTGTTTAGATGCTACACTGTGACGTGAGCCTGCAAATACTTAAGAAGAAGTTACTTTTTGTTTTTCATCTGAAGGACAAAGTTGAAGGCATCTCAGGGAGGATTAGATCAACTACTACGGGGGGACTGTTGTAAAAGGGAAATATTCATGCAGACGTGGGTGATGGTGCTGAGCAGGCACAATGGAAGGTATAACTTTCCAAGTGAGTGCTATGGTCTCGAGACACCTGAGAACTTATTCCAGCTAGTTGGGAAGCTGGAGCTTCTCTGCAGAACTGGTCATCTTCAAATTCTACTTTTGTAGATGAGGACCGCTGATTACAGAGGTCTTTATTATAACTCATTGTAGAAAACAACAAGTTCTTTGTTTGCTAACGAAACATGGAGGCCTGAAAAAAGAACTTGGAATCGACTTGGACCCAGTTAGACAGCACGGACACACCCTGCAACTGCACTTTATCAACTTCTGGGATGAAAACCAGGTGGAAAGTAGAAACATTCCCTCCGACTCTCCGGTGAGCCTGCATGTCTTACAGTGGAGGAGCTGCCATGATTGTACACTAAATTGTGTTTCTGACATTGCGCATTCCATTCCTGAAAGAAAAAACCTTTCATCTCCCTGTTTATCCAAATTATTCGGCAAAGCCCCTAAATCAGGCCGCGTGTCTTATCTGTCTCACTGTAAATCATGCGGACGTGGCCCTTCCTGTTTGGCTTTAGATTCTAACTGATGGCGGAGGAGGCAGACACCGCAGAGCGGAATTAATGCCACGGGTCAGGCCCCGACGCTCAAATCAACTTAGTGCAGATATGCAAAGTAATAATTTACAACTTTTATTTATCCAGGGAAACCTGACAGAAGACACATGCTGCTCTCCGTCACTGACCTGCACTGCATTCACACACCCGTTCACCCTGCACACTGATAGCCCGGACTTAACCGGCACAGACACGGTCTTCTCCAGCTGGCTGATAGAGCCGGACTATGGGAATGGATTTAAATGCATCTCGAGCTTGAACCAGACTTGAACCGGCCACCAGCCTCTGACCACAAGGCACTTTCCTGATATTTATACTAATAAAACAGTCAGCGGCAAATAAAAGCTTGGCTATCTCTGCCATTTTAACAGACATCTGAAGCCCCTTTTACAGGAGGGTGACTTGAGGCCTGTAATGCTGATACGGTGCAACAATGGTTCACAACAATGGGACGGCTTGGGGCATCGACAGGAGAAGGGAAAACCGTCTCCACGAATAGGGGTCGGCCATACGCAGAGCACACACCCATTAGGTAGTGGCTGGGGATGTGAGGGAGAAAAAGAAAGTAGGTCAAGTTATGTGTCTCGATGTGAGATGGGAGTTCTGCCTCGAAAACAACCATTCATCTTGGGGGGGAGGGGGTGGTAACACAGGAACATGGTTACACGTGGGCTGTGTCATTCATTAGAAACCTTCTGAGGAGAAGAAAGAAACCGAAGGGAAAATATGGTGGAGGGGAAGATAAGAATTCCAAACAAGAGAGAAATCGAGGGAAGGAGTGGTGAGTAGTTAAAAAATTAAAAGGCTACGGTCTCGTTAATTGATTTTTGTTTACATTAGTAGTGTTTCACCTCATAATAATCACTAGCAGATGCCGGAATGACCTCTTGATTACCCCGACATTAATAGAGAGAAGTAAGCCAGGATGAAATTAATTTTAAAAGCCAACTGGCTTGCTATTCCGCGTGTGAGCAGAGTCCCACGCAGCGCTGGTGCCGGAGCGAGGAAATAAACGAGGGAAATAAAAAGAGAAGAGAAAGGGGGATTCTAAGGTTGCTACATTTCCAGCGGGTGAGAAAAAAAAAAAGGGCCAGGAGAGAAAGAGCCTGAATCACAATGATTCCACAGGACCACCCTTTTTTTGCGCGCGCGCGTTTTTGCGTATGCGCTCAGTGTATGGCTGAGGCTCGGTGAGGCGCTTCCCATGAGGAGGGGAGGCTGAATATAATACTGGAGGCCAGAGGTGAGACTTTCACAGCTCTGCACAATACATATTCAATACGTACAGGGGCCCCGGCTGCACTGGTGCAAGAGCTTAATTAAAAAGTAACAGTTCCAATACATTGGAGTCTGGCTGACCCACATCCTCTGCTGGCTCTGTGTGCCTGTTAGCGGTGCGTCTGTGCGTGTGCGCGTGGTGGGATGTTCGCCCGCACTTGAAAATGAAAATGGGAAACGGTATGAAGTATAATTCAGTCAGAACGAGGATACACACTTGGTGCATTTAAGCAGCTGTTAGATGTGTGTGCGTGTGCGCGACTTTGAGGACATGAATTATTCACAATAACCCAAGGCAGTGGTACACAGCACACTTCTGCCTTGTGTGGCACGTGCACCATCCCGGCTGGTGTGTGGAAGTCTGAGCGCAGTTCAGCCGTATGCTGTCGACCTAACCCGCTATGACAAACCTCTGACATCACATGAACAATGAGCAAATCTACTCATTCATAATAAATGAGCGAGAGAGCGTGTGTCTCCGGGGAAGAAGTAATAAAAATACTAAAACAAGGAATAAATAAGCCGAGCGTCTCTATTCGTGGCAGCCAGCATTCCATGTTGAAAAAAAAAACAAAACACAAAAAAAATCTTGTTGTCTGTGTGTCTTCTGTTGTCTGACTTCAGCCAGCCAATCACAAGAAAGAGTGGCAATCTTCATGGAAAAATGCCTCACAATAAACAGAAAAAGGCATGTAAGAGTTGGAAACAACCCATCTCAGTGGAAGAAGCAGTGGCTGACTGTGTCATTCATATGAAAAATGAGGACATGATTGGATTTCTTGTCTTTTGATTTCCTGCACCCCCAACCCTGCAGTTATGCAGGAAATGCCACGAGTAATTCCAGAGTGGGTGATTGTACTGAAGTGTGAACAGTTACAACTTCCTGTTTTGAAAGGCACTCTTTCAAATGAAAACATAAAGACCTGTTTTTTTTTTCAAATTGTCAAAGAAAATGCTGATTTTACAGTACCAGAATTTCTTTTTTTTTTTACCTCCACCCCACCTGGTCTGTAGGGGTTCCTCTGCTTAAACAGGTCTCTATAGAGACCTTCTGATGAGGCTGATGAGCCCCGGCCCCATTTTTATAATGAGCGTGCAGGAGTCGGGCTGCAGTCTGCAGGCTGCATGAGGCTCTGCAATCCCGCGGGTGGTCAGGGTTTGGGAGGTGGAAGTAGAGTCCCTCAGAGTTGTTGTTTTTTTTTTTTTTTTTTTACACACAGTCTGAGTGCTGTTGCTGGGTCATCCATTATTTAACGCACACACACACACACACACACACACACACACTCTCAAGAGCCACACAGATGCTTTTCTTCACATGCACATGGTATTACACAACCGCATACTTAAATCATGTTTTATTTCCTCACAACAAACCGAGTGCGTGATATGAAAATGTTATTTCCCGGTTTGTTGGAATACCCTATGTAATTGGGAAGTATCTCGCAAACGCTGAGAATAAAACTGCATTATAGTGTGTATTCCTGTGTGTGTATTGTTTTCCAACAGATTCTGCAGAATCTTAAGAGAAACCAGAGTCCCTGACAGTCCAGAAATTCAACCCTCACATACAAAAATACTCAGACGCTAGCGAAGCTACACCTCACACAGCCACTGTCCTGCTTTCCTTCCACACCGCCCATCAAGTTATAAATTATTCAGCCTGCTCACCATTCATTCTGACCGGGCAGCTCGTGGATCCAGGGCATCGGGTTCTCTCCCACGAAGCCCATGTCGTCGTGGGAACTGGTGGACGACTGGTCGGAGAGGTGGGCGGGGAGCAGGGGCGGCCTGTCGTCCTCGATCATCACTATGTCGTCCTGCGGCATGTTCACGGTCGGGGAGAGCTGGTAGTTACCTGGTGGGGGTGGGCACAGAGAGAGATCATATCACATATGTGGCTCCAAAAGTGTCTTCGCAGTTACAGAACACGGCATGGGACCAAATACTGAAGATTTTCTAAACATCAAACAGCGGCGTCTGATAACAAACGTGGAAAAAAAAATCTTCAATTCCTCCGCAGGCAAGTTTGTGTACACACACCAATTTTATCTTACTTTAGTAATTAGCCAGATAATACGGGGAACACAGGTAATTTTCAAACCAGGACATGTCTGAAGGACACCAATATTTCTCTAAAAGGGAAAAAAGGCTGCTTATCAGGTGCAGTTTTGCTATGCTGGATGCATATAAAGATGCTGCACAAGACAATCAACACCAAACGGCGGCGAGCACACGACACGCATCGACCGAGGGACCGCGACGCCTCACAACACAGGACACGGATGTGATCTAAGGCCTACAACTGCGTCTAAAGTTGGAGGCCATGCGAGTTGTTATCCATTCTCCTTCTGTCTCCTCCAAGGACAAATATGAGCAGGAGAAGAGCTCCCCTGATCTGTATTCCATCCTGGCTGACCCTCCCCACCGAGGACTTCTTTGAATCGCTCCTTTGCCGCTCCTCAGGAGTCAAAGTCAATGGGGAATGAGCTGACGCGGCTGGCGCTCGCTTCCGAGGGCGGGGAGAAGGGTTGTTCAAAAGCATTAGAAGTGGCATCGCAATACAGAGGTGGAGGATTCACTCTGCAAATTGATCAGTGCATGACTTCGGTGCGGAAGCATAAAATAAAAAAAGAAAAAGAGCGAGAGAGAGAGAAAAATCAAAGTCAAGATGAGCGATGAGGCCTGAGCCCTATCACGCACCTGCTTACGATTACACCGAGGTTTCCAGGCTGAACTTCCTATGGTCTTTGCTTTTGTTTGCATTACGGGAGAGCCATTTTGTAAATTTAATAGCTTCGGAACAATTGTGTGTAATCACTAACAGCAGACAACAATATTTACCCTGGCAGGATCCCAACACGAGACTGAGAGGCATTTAATTTCACTGGGGCCTGACGAATGATAAATGCACATTGCGCGAGTGAATCTGAGCGCTAATCAACGCAGCAATGAGGTGTAAAGTAACGAAAAAATGAAAAGAAAAACAAGGATAGAAAAACAAAACAGCTGTGCACGGGGGGGGGGGACGGAAACCGAGGGGAGCTCATAAAGATCCTGTCGTCGGTGCGAGGGAAGTCAAACAGAAATCAAGTGGAAAAAGTAGCTTTTTCTGGGTTATTTGTCATAATGGGAGTCTTATCAGTGGCATGTGGCAGAAGAGATTTATTATAGCTTTTACTTTTGCCGCTTGTACGATACCATAGGTGTTGTTACAGAGGATAGGTGAATAATATGACAAGCAGAGTGGTCGGCTTCATATATTCTTTTATCCTCAACTTCAGGTGCTCCAGGACAACACACCTTTACCACAAGCCTGCTCCTGTGCTTACACGTCTGTTAATTGATTCGTCTGGTCGCCTCATCCCTGTGTTTGTGGACTGCTCATCTAACCCGGTTAACATAGCTGCCACGACTGTACAGGTGAAATGAGGGTCGTTTCTCACGTGGGCAGCCTGACAGAGAAACAATGGGTAATTGAACCCCCCCACCCCCACCCCCGGCTACTGTAAATCAGCAGGACCAGAGCGACGACAGTGAGGAACACCAGGAAGTCGGCGTGACGAAGATTCATCTGTCACTTTCACAGCAGGCGGGCCAAGTAGTTAAATTACAGCTGGGTAGCAACATTCATCACTGAGCTAAATCATGTGTTTCTATTGTGGCATGAATTGTGATAGTCAACTTTGGTGTATTTAAAACAAATACTTTCAGTTTTACCTCCAATTCAGGTACTGTCCACTAAACTACAGGAGCTGAGAAGATATTCCAACAAGTAACATTTACTTTTGCAGCCTACAGTCGTCGCTATTTGTGCATATTTGTCATTTGCACAATCTTCATTTTCTTCTATCTGTATTCAGTGTATTTTATCGCTCTGTGTGCCTCAGGCTCTGTACAGTAGTTTAAGTTTGACCTCAGAGTCCTTGCACAACTCTTCCACGTCTTTCCCAAAATGCGACACTTCCCTCCTCTGTCATCATCGTCTCCGCTCTCCGAGTCGGTTAAACAGAAGTGTGGCGGTGTCACTAAGAGGTGCCCTGCGGTCGCGCGTCCACGGGGACCGTCCTCGTTCCAGCCTGCGCTTCCCTCCTCTCTCAGGTAGAGTTACCTCTCAATTGCATCAGCGACGTCAAGAGTCTCACTACAGAAGGGACCCGGGGCGGGCGTACAGGAAGCGCCGTAAAAAGGTTTGGTTCGTGTTTCGAATTCTCTACGCTCAGGTGAATCATTTCTTTGCATTCGCTACACGCACCGAGACGGTACAATAACCATAATCACCTTACGTTCACTCATGTCGGCAGACCGCTTTCCCAAGAGCGCGCGGTTTTAATTAGAAGCTCTGCGAGCGTTATGAAACATTTCCAGCCAGGACCTATTGACACAAGAGGCCAGCACTGAGGATGAAGAGCTGCAAAAGGCGCTCCACCTTCCTCTTTACTAACTAGCTAAAGGACACACACATACACACACGCGCGCACACACTCTATAAATGGCTCGTGGACAGGTCGTCGGAGTTGAAAATAATTAGAGAAGCTGCTGCACCTGCTTTTCTGCTGCTGTTAACATAATAAGCAAAGAGGGAAATCACAGCCCACCCACCGACCGGCGCTTGTTGGAACATGCAGCTATTTAGCTACGAAACCGGGGAAATGAGGCAGACCGATCCTGGGCTGACTGGAAGAGACCGAGACCAGAGCCTGTGTTTAATGGCTCTTTGGTTCATGAAACCAGGCCGGGGAAGAAAAACAGCAAAAGGCAGAGCGGGGAAACGCAGGAGCCTTCCCCAGCACCTTCAGAGGTGCCGATGGAGCTGCTCACTCGCTGTTTTAACACCACCACTGTCTCGTACTAGCTCCACACAGTCACACACACACACACACACACACACACACTGTGACAGTGCCTGTGTGTGTGTGTGTGTGTGTGTGTGTTTGAGCTGGAGTCGAAAATCGAGGCTGTCCATTGTGGAGCGATGCTGAAGCGGTACATTCTCAGGGCCTTGTCTGCAGTCTGTTTTTGTGTTCCTCCACCATTGTTTCTGTCTTTTCCATCATTCTGCCCAGGGAAGGTCATCTGAACATATTCTTCTTCTTAAGTCTGAAGCTGCTTTGTTACTCGCTGCTCTCCGGGCCAAATGGCACCAGAACGACATAACCACAAGCATCTGAAAATCTGAGTGGCGCAAATGCAATTACTGCGTTCTCCGAACCCTCGAACCCATATCTTGGCTGGAATCAAAACGCTGTTATTTAGCCTCTGATGACTTTGGCAGTTCTGGAAACACTCGGAGCCTGCCGTGGACTCATTTCGATGGAATGAAAGCAGCTGAAAAGAAATGCTTCAGCGTTGAGACGCTGTCACAGATGAATCAGCAGGCGCACACGCATCTCGGAGGGGTGGACGTGGGAAAGTGGTCTCAGACTTTTGGGCCGCAGTGCGTGTGAGGTCACGTGGGGGATAAATATGACTGAGATTGGTTGTTCACAGACGCTGGCTCTTTCACAGAGGGGCGAGGGGCTTCTGATTCGTGGTCACCGCGTACGAGCTCCCCGGCAGAACGACTGCGACGCGGCGGCCTTGCCGACGCCGTGACCGAGGAGGGATTCTCGGCAGCAGCGGACACACAATACCCACTGCCTCAACATCCAGCTCTCCCAGTCTGCTGTCACACATCCTGCTAAAAACAAACAGCAGTTGTTAGGTGGGGTGTGCCATGAGGCGGTAACATTGCAATGTGAAGGCTTAACACATCGCAGTTAACAGCTGCAACATGTTAAAGGGAGTGTTTACTGTTGTTACTGGTTGTTAATTTTAACGTCGGGACATTAAATGTCATCGCCACCGTGGCTCATCACTCAAACACAGAACAAAATAGCAAGAAAATGACGCTTGTTTCATTTGACACTTTTATCAATTGAACATTATAATCACATTACTGCGCTGCCACCCAATCTGTCCACTCAGTGCATGTCATTTTGACGAGAACATGAAAACATATGGCCTCCCTGCAAATAAAATCACCCAGTAAATGTGGTCTGTCCTGCTGCAGCACCCACTCAAATGGTGCAATCACGATTCCCATTTCCACCGCTGTACTGGAGCACGCGGCGGCCCTGGGGCCAGCCGGGGCTTAGCGTGCGGAAGCTATTCCGTGATATTGGAGCAGAGATGTTCCTCCTGCCTCGAGCACAGAGCGAAGACAGAGACGGATGAGCTCTTTGGCTCGGGAGGCCACCTGGCTGCATCCGTCCAACCGGATCAGAGCCCCACCGTCTTTCTCTCTCTGCCCTCTGACCAAGCGTTGCCCCTCCAAACATTGAGCTGTAAGGTGAGAGTTCGCAGTAATAGCCCCACTCCATCTTCTTTCTCCTCCACGATTTCCTCCATCTCTGTCCATCACGTGCTCTCTTTTCCTCTCCCTCCTCCTGTGACATTTTGGCCTATTGATCTGGCTGGAGGAGGGATCATTAGCTGATCCACGCTGCTACAGCTATCAGAGCCATACATGGATTGCAGCAGGTAATCACCCTAAGTACACACTGGTGGAAACCAAAGCTCAGCAGGGGACATCGCTGCCATTTTTTAAACAGGGCTCCACCACTGAACGGGGATTCCCTGGTCAATGCAATTGATCAGAACATTTAGTTGAGCAGCTTGACAACAGCGCCTGACTACCTTGTATATGGATATGAATAAGGACGCAGAAACAGCATTCGCCAACCTCAGTTTTTGTCTGACTCATGGACTGAAAGGTGCTAAACTATGTGCATAGACTGTAAGAATTGGAGGTCAACGCTGCACTGCTACCGGCAAAGATGATGTGCAGCATCAGACTCGTCTGGCATATATATAACCGCGATGAGGCGAAAAGGTTTTCCTCATGCAGAGATCAAGTCGTCAGCACTCCAAGTCTGTTATTTAGCCTTCAAATGCCATTTCAGGGGGACGTAATTTCAAAACCATCTCAACCTTTTCACATGAGCGCCAACTGCATATGCTATGAATCCACGCTGAACGCAAATATACACTCTGTAACTTGAGTTACGTATCAATTAAATCCTCCACTAATGCAAATCGGTTAAAAACACTCCAGCAGAGGAGTGAGCAGATGTAAAGCTGGCATGTAAATGTTAGATTTAATTGATGTTAGAAATTAGAATGAAGTTTGGCTGATAATTATTACCAATGAAAACATTAGGGTGACTGTACATCTAAAGGGCAGTGCAGAGATTTAAAAAAATGAAACCAAATACCAAACAGTGCTGTAATCATTGTTAATGAAGGACAAACGTGTATCCTGTATTCATATCACAGTATTACATGGATCAAATCTGAAACGTAGAATTGCTGACCTAAACCCTTAGTCACATGCTGCGGTTGATCAGATGTTGGGCGGAGCTGCGCTGAGGTCAGATATGATGTACCAATAACAAACTTCTCCCAAAGGTATATAAGGTATATAGATATGTCATTCAATCACAGCACACGCCCACGCAGCGGTCAATCAGAGTATGTTGAAATGTTTGACTCCTGCTGCTATATACCCCTTTAACACCAGATACCATGAGTAAGCACGGCGGAGCGCAGGACAGAGAAAGTTCCCCAGTAACATCATTTATGCCCGTGTCATGTTCTCACTGAGGCATGCTAATAGCACTGTGGAGGGGCCTGGACGCGAGTTAAGGGCGGTCACTCCGCTTCATCGGCTGCGCTGATGGCTGAGAGCCTGCGGACTGTGAAATACTGGAGGTGAGGAGACAACAGGGTCAAGTCCTGGCAAGACAGGCCCACTTAAACACCATTAGGAGAGACTGATGCGTCTGGGGACGCGCAGGGGTAGGTGTGTACACGTGTGGGTTTTCTCTTTTAAAAATTTGTCCTTATCGCCGCAAAATCGTCGAAACTGCTCTGGGCTTAGGTTAAAAGATGCACTGTCAGGCTGGATCCCTGCATGGCTGTGAACATCCACTTCCCTGTGTGACCACGGCATGGGTCCTCTCGGCTGGTTCCCACATCCCCCGCCCCCGGTCCCGCCCCTCCTTCACTCCTGTGCCAGGACTAAGGTGAGCATTCTTAGTCAGGCGTTTGGCCAAACAGCCACATCCACAGAAAGCGGCGGTCCGCGAGCCTCAATTTTCACCCCAGCGTGCGGGGCCCGCGCCTGGTGCCACTTTTCAATTAGGCAGGGCGGAAGGCGAGGCTGGGTGCCATGCTGACGACCTCTGAGCTGAGCCTCAGCTGTCGCCGACACGCTGCGCACATGCAGGAAATCTCACTCACTTTCCTTTTGTTTAATTTTCCTCTCTTCTTTCTTCCTTGTTTTCCTGCTCTGAAAGAGAAATGATCTTGGCCGACTCGCTCTCCTTTCGCCACGAGAAGGACGGGAGGAGGGTGTGGACGGAAGGGAAGTGGGAGAGCGAGGAACTCATTCCATCTGAGCAGAGAGTGTACAGTATGTTCGCCACCCGCTAGCTGTGGATTCGGCCCATGGCCACGATGCTACGATTCATTGAGCGTGCATGTGTGAAGCTCAAGCTGACAGTATCACAGCGATCCATGGCTTAGTGGAGCCAACAAAGAATGGAATTAACTCTGACCATTGATTAGCTGAATGTATACACCCTCTCTCTCACACACACACACACACACACACAGAGCATATAGCTCAGCCCAAAACACTACAAGGAAGATCAAGGCGAAGCGCCTTTACAATCAATCTGACGGGACTGCACCAGCATAATAGCACCTGTCTCCTGTGTTATTTTGAGCTTTTCTTCGCCGTTGCCATGGTAATTGTAATTTATATTTCTCATTCAACTCCCCCCCCTCCCGCCCAAAGAACCAAGACCTCGTCCTGCTGTTTCAGAAGAAAGGCGGCGAGCTCGCTGTGACTGCTGGGAGCGAGACCAGACAGTCCACAGCGATCGATGCCTGGGCAAGGTGAGATAAGGCGTCCATAGGAGATGGCAGCTATTTTCTCTTTCTTAACAGAAAATAGAGAGCACGGCAATAACAATCATGGGCTGGCAGAAATATGGAGTTTATAATTTCATCATATTGACTTGCTGCCATCTGCAATAAGTCAGGATGAAAGTCAGGTCTTAATTCTTGAGCAGCCAAACCATTCCAACCCGTTTACCTCTGTGTCGTGGTCCATTTAGACGAGCACAGGCAGTATAATGAAGCAGAGCAGCCGGGGAGTGGGAGCGATTTGGTTGGAGAGCTCCTCCGTTGTCTTTTACGAGATAAGATGCCTCAGATCTTTTTTTTTTTTTAAAAAAGTAAACACTATTTGCTCAGAAGAGAAAAAAAAGATGTATGGCTCACGTCGGTGAACAGCGCGTATAACTTGATGGGGGGAGGTCGTACTGTGTGTGCCTGACCATATCCTAAACTCCACGTCTGGCCTTCATGATTCGGTAATTTAGCTGGTCCAGATACACTCCGCATCGAGCTGTCAGTCAGGCCCTGCCGGCTGTGCGCTTCCTGACCTCGCAGAGCTGATCTCGGCATCTGTCCTCTTACCACAGCTGTCACATCTCACACACCAGGCAATGTGTCTGCGCCCGTCCAAAATAATATAGAGAAGAAGATAGAGAGGGGAAACAGCTACTGCCTGTCTCGCCTGCAGAAATTTACCATCAATACTATACAGTGCAGAAGTATACGGACCATTTTAACTCTCCATTTCTCCATATTTATGGATTGCTTTGTTTTAAGCTGTGGTAGACTGGCATTTTGGTTAAGCTGAGAAATGAAAAAGAAAAAACGCATCGGATGAATATGAATGAGCTCGATGCGTCAGGAACGGTGATGCTATTTGCTTTCAAAGTAAATTTTGTGATGTTTGATGAAGCTTGCCTTGTCAATGAGCAAGGTCGCTGCCACGTGTCTGTGGGCAGCAGAGACAGAGGGAGAGCATTTTTTCTTCAATTACACCTAATGCGCTTTAATGCATTTCAGGGGCAAAACCAAATTGAAGCTTTAAATGGAGAAAATAAGGAGCAGATAAAAATTTGACTGTCCCTGAGCAGCACATTGCGGATTTCACTTCTCAGGTGCTGAATCCGAGCGCAGTGTGGCAGTGTTGTGTTGCTGTGAGGAATATGAATTCATCCCTGGTTGCGTCAGAAATTAAACCCAATTTAAATAGAGTAATGTCAGTTTTCATAGATGAAGACCTGTCACAGACTGTAGGCAGGGTTGATGAGGGCATGACTCAAAGACAGCCTGAAGACACAGAAGACAAGGAGCTGACAATTTCTTGCTGCGAGACAATCCGAGCCAAAGATCTGAGACTCCGCTGAGCTTCAGCTGTGATAGCTCAGTGCTTTAGCGCCCACTCCCTCCCCCCACCCCTAAAACTTTTCCGCTTGGATCGTTTGACTCCCACTCCGCGGGATGAGACGAGCGCCGGGCGCCCTTGAAGTTTCAATGGCGAGAAACTTTTCCATCAGCGTGCCCACAGTTGCCCCTCGCGATCACAGCGGGGCTCTAAAAAGCCAGCGTCGGAGAATCAAGTGGAATAAATAAAACCAAACTGAGAGGAAAGGCCGACCAATTTCAGAAAATTTGATTTGGGATGGAGGAGTAGGACATGATGAAAGAGAAGGGGAGACAGGGAGACAGAGGGAGAGAATGTGTCAGGGGCGAGCCCTATTGATCTGGAGGCTTAATTAACCATCAGATGCCTCTGACACAGCCTCTGATCTTCTGTGATCAGGAGCAGAGTGGCACCACTCTGCAGGGAATGCTGGGGAGGGGATAGCAGAGAAACAGGAGAACAAATAGGAGAAGGGTGGACAGGGAATGTGCAGATTATTGAGAAAATAAAAATTCACTCCATCCGTGCAGAAGAGGTGGAAGTGGTGACGGGGCAGGGGGATGAAACAGGAGAAAAACTGAAGATGAGGAGATCATGAGCATGCAGTTTTTCAGAAGGGAGGGGACAGGAAAAATGAGGAAACTGAGTAAAATGAAGAGAGAAGGATAAAAAAGACAAAATAAGGTGGAAGGGATGAATGAGAAAGCAAGTGAAAAGCTACAGTGTGTGTTGAGAAAAAGGGTGAGGATACATGTGACTACACCCTCCCTACACTGAGGCAATTACCTCCAGCTCCTGTGCGTGTGCATATGTGAGAGGGCTGTCGATGGCGAGATGACAGCAGCGACTGGCCGAGGATTGAATTGCCAATTCTAATACACCTGAGGAGCTGAGATCTTAGCCCGCTGATGTCAACTGCGTAGGATGGGAATTGACCCGAGCGAAGGCAGTCGGGAGCGGAGTGAAGACGGGGAGGATTGGGGATGACGTTAATCCCTGAGAGGGTTGGAACAGTGAAATAGCATATGCTGGCGCGCAGGCGGGAGGAGGCTTTGAAAGCAATGCTGGCTGGGGGTTTAAGGGAAGGGAGGCGTCAGAGGCGCTTCGCAGGGGACATGGTGGATGTTCGAATTAATAAGCTGATGTCAGATTACAGACAGTGCTGAATCATGAGCAAAATATATCCACTGAGCGTAAGGTTAGCAGGTCAGCCGCACTTCCCGTCATAGCAAATGGGGAATGACTGGCAGAAAGAAGTTGTGCTTGCTAGTAGCAGCCCACAGAGACACCAAGGTGTTGAGACGCAGACTGAAAGATCCCTGCGACGACTCACCGATGCGTCCCATCGCGTTAGCCCGAGGTGTGGAGACGTCCAAGCCCTCGATGGTTTCGTACAGAGAGTGAGAGATGCGGCGCTCGTGGCTGTCCAGCAGAGAGTTCATGGGATGGTCTGTGACGGGAGGGCTGCCGGGGGCTTCCTACAGAGACCGGGAGGAAGAGCAGGGGGTTAGCAACAAGGCGCCAGAAAATGTTCCAGAGTATTTTAAAGCATTAAGGAACATTAATAATTCAAGGTTCCAGTCGTGTTCTGATTACATTTGAATCATGTGTTGTGCCAAGTGTCTCTGTTATGAAACAAGCCAAAAAGAAAAAAATTAGCCATGAACAGCATTTCTGAAAATTTCCCGTTAAAATGCTGGAATCATGCCGATAAAATGAGACAAGCATGATCTCATCCCACAGGAAGATTTAGGGATTATTTTTTGTGTATTTGCACAATAAGAACAGGAAGTATACACACAATCAAACTGACACACAACAGAAATCAAAATGAAATGGTGTCTGCTCCTAATTTGATGCCATCAATACTCCGAAAACACGGAAGCGGGGCTCGGGCATCCATCTCGGCTTACGTCGGTATTTTCCGGTTCAGCAGTGTGAAACAGCTCCTGCAGCAGTCCGAGCTGGATGAAGCGCCATGGATTTCCCATAGGCCGATGGACAGCTGTCTCTAACAATGAGCCCTAGTAAATGGACCAGTGACATTTGCCACGCGGTCGATGCGCCGCACTGCTGGTTATTGAGCCCACTGTACGCTCGGTGCATGTGTCAGCCTTGACAAGGGGGACATGGTTAGCGGTTAGTCTTGGGGTGTGGGACCACTGCGCCCAGACACTGTGTCCGTTTTTCGAGCTGCCCACATTCTGTCAAATGTGATATTTTTAGGACAGGCGCGGCGGAGCTAGCACAGAAAGAGTCAGGTGGGGGTAGAGCAGGAAAACAAATCTCAAATCCACGTGCGGAGAGTTAGAGAGAAAAGCTTGGGCCCTGACCTTATTTCCCACAATGCTTCACAGCAGCCTGTGGGCAGATGCACTGGAGAAGAACTCCCTGTACAGGACCTATTACAGATAGCTCCCTCACAGCTAGGTAGTCTCGCACAGTTCAACCCTGTACCTCAAGCGTGCTTTAAACCAGGAGGCCCCCCGACCGAATATTGATGTCTCACAATACACCGCTGGCTCCCGGCCAAGAGAGAGGGGAGTAAAAGATCAGGCGACGGCAGCGGCAGGAGGACAGGAGCGCAGGAGAAAGAGCAGGAGAGGAAGGAACTCCCCGCCGCCGCAGCGGGAAGAGGACAAAGGGAAGGAATAACAAGGAGAAGACGACCAGCGGGGGCGCGGGCGCCGCGGAGTCGCCTCCTCGTGGGAGCAGGGCCGCTGGGAGACACACAGCAGCCTGCAGGGACGTGTCGGCTGTTTAATATAAATGAGAGGTTTAATGAGGTCGAGAGCGCGGGACTTTATTGGGGCAGCGTGCTGATAAGAGCGAGGTGGCGAGGAGGGAAAGAAGCAGGGCGCGCGCGTGTGCGCACGCGCGAAGCGGCAGGCTGGGTCAACGCAATTACAATCAGAGCTGCGGCCACTGCCAGCCTTCTAATAAAAAGCATGTCCCCGGATGATTCAGGCTCAATAAGGTTCAAATTGTTTAAATGAAGATTTATCTTGCTCTCCCCTCTTTCACTCGACGCCTCCCTGGACTTCTGAATCGGTTTCAGATCTGCCCGACGCGCGGCGTGAGCCGACAAGAAGATGGAAGGTGTCAGATAAGAGGAAGGGAATCGTGTGGACACAGTAAACCAAATGATGCGAGAACTTTGTGAAGGTGGAGCTCAGAGAGACACTTGTGTCACTGTCTCCCTCTGTCTCAGACAGCAGAACAGCCTTATTTTAAGAATATTCATTGGCTTCTACGGCAAATAGACTTTGGAAGCCACTTAACAGGGCGCCAAAATGGCAGCAATTTAATCTATGTGTATCCAGTATTAATTAAGTCTGCGTCTGTGCATGCTAATGCTTTAGCTAGCTGCCAGTGTTTACCGACTTGTGAATGTTTACTGGCTGGTGCGAATTAGTGTGACAAGCCGCGACGCCTTTAATGTGCACCCTTCGCTCTCATTCTTCAACATATATCTGATTTTTTTTTTTAACTCAAGGTAAAAGCTGCCGACGCTCAAGAACGCCACATTTTCGAGCAGCATGTTAATAAAATGAGAAAATAAGCAGAGGGAAGTGGGAGTCCGCTTTAGCATCAATCAGCCACAATTGCCTCAATAGGCAAAAATAAAAAGTGCCAACTGTAGAATGGTGGTATCACAGTGTGCAAACTGCAGCCGACTTAATCCCTAAAGAACGGCAACAGCAAGCTAATCGAGGAGCTTGTTTATCCAAAAGTGGACGTGCTCCTTTAAGTCTATCAGTGTCGCTGGTGAGACCTTCCTTACCCCCGGTCCTCATCACCTCATCATGTGTTTAATCTGTCTTAATCTAGTCATTTTCAGAGTGGATTATCCTGTTGACTGAGGGAGAGCGCAGAGTACTGTGATTTACACTGAGCCAAGTCCAGATCAGCTGCCGCCGCCGCTCAGTGACTGGACCCACTGAGCACGCCTGCGTGTTTGTGGGTTCAAGGTAATGCTTGCACAGGATGTGGGAGTGCGGCACGAGAGCGTGTTTGCGTGTGCACGTGCATAACTGTATTCATGTGCGCGCGTGTTCATGTGCATTTCTGCTAAGTGCAGACTCCAGCACAAATGTGTTTTTGCCTGTGCATCAGCATCTCCCTGACCTTGCCTCCTGGTTGGGGATGAAGAAGAAGAAGCAGGGTGTTGACAGGGCTGGGCTTAAGCTGTCAACTAAGGCTAATAATGTCTCGTTCCACGGCCATTTCCTGGCCTTCTATCCCGGTCTAAGCCTGCTGCTCCGGCCCTAATCCGGTCAACCTCCACTATAATGTTGTAATTACAATCCTTAAACTGCTGCATCCTGCCACGGCCACAGCTCACCTCTCTGCTGGCTGGATACCCCACATTTTTTATTAGCTTCTCACATCCACCATCGTCTGATTCGCGTGCTTCCCTCCCAGGTGAGTTCTCAGGAAAACTTCAATTTCACTAAATCGCAGACAGAAAATCAGCACAACAGCAGGAAATGTGAGAGGAACCCCTGATCATGTTCCTTCACTGTTTCCAGCTAAGCAGCACAACAAAGCTCGTGGAAATAAGACTACGATTCCGCAGGCAGCGTGTGCCAGTGCGCTGAAAATTATGTCCATGATGAATATCAGTGTCATTAATCGCCTGAGAACCACGCAGGCCTATGCACAATTGTGTGCCGTCTCATCGATGTTGAAAAATCCGACCTAGTGGCTGCACGAGAGGAAAAGTCCATTACTTTTCCTCGATCACCCAAGTCTGCAGTTTTCACCCTCAGGGAATCAAACTGGTGGACCATCCAGCCGAGAGTCCAACACTGCCATCCTCAGAGTCATGCACACATTTTACATGATTCAATTTAAATTTCAAAGCATTTAGTATATTTATTATATTAGTACATATTTATTTAAACATTAGTTTTACTGAACATTATATGGCTATATGATTATCAGTTAAATCATACAGCAGGTTCACAACTTTCACAAACACCTCATGAAACTATTTCTCCTTGTCCTATGAAAAGATTTTCTAACAAGGTCACAGTTTCAGTTTGATTTTAACTTGCATCAGGCTTCTCCCCCCCACCATACATCTACCTTTTTCTCAAAGTCACTGGTATCAACCAAACAAGGTTCAAGCACAGTGCAATGCTATCACAGACGCCTAACAAGTGAATATGTGTTTGTGCATATGTTACTTAACAACACTTGGGTTTTCAGACACTAAAGCACACACTTCACCTCTGCAGTCCTCCGCCGTGCCCAAGCAGCCCACTCAACCACCAGATTCAATATATTATTCTCTCAATTGGTCCTATTGAGTTTCCCCTGCCGCTCCTAAATGAGTTAGTCCTCAGAGAGCCGGCTGGGAATGAGGGCCCGGCAGCACCGGAATTGCATTTCTGCTGCTCCGCGATCCACTTTCCTCAATTTAGTCACCGCTTCGTCGCAAACTGCATCTCCCAGAGTGCACTGCTTCTGCGCCCCTGTCCCTTTCCTTCACCATGAATCACCGGTATGTGCTGGGACAACAGTCGGGGGGGGGTTGTAGTTCCTACATGCCATGATCTAACCGGTACTTCAATCACTTCATATTAAGCTGAGGGGTGGGGTCAGCGCAGGTTTCCGTCCATTTCTCTTGCCTCTCTCGTGGGCCAGCATCTCAATGTTTTAAGGTCTCTCCCAGCAGTGGTCAGCTCAATACTAATAAAACCATAATTTACTAGGCCAGGGCTCTGATTGATAGCTCTCTCAAGGCACTATCGATCAGCGCTTCTCTCATCCCAGCGAGCGTCTTTTGTTAGGGCCAGCCACTTCCTTCCCCCTTGTCTCTTTGCATAAGCGCTCTCTCTGTGACTAACTCCACTGGAATGAATTACAAATGTGGGCCATTGGCGTGCCGAGGAGGCCACCTGGGTGCCCTTTTACATAGAGAATAAGCCGTTATGTCAGAGCCGCGACGACCGCAAGCTTCTGTGATGCACGTTGCTAAGGTGAAAGGATAAAGACTGGGCTTCTTCCATGCACCTCCTGCAGCTCCTCATCAATAATAAACTAGTGTTCTGGCTTGTCCATTACCTGACCATGTTCCCTAATGGCGTCGTTGTAAAAGAGAAGGTAAACTACGACCCGCAGCTGGTCATCATCACGAAGCAAACGGCCACAAATGACGACGACGCAATTGTGTTTTTTGCTTCTTCTTTGTGAAACCACCTCATATTTAAATCACATATTTCTGTTGCATGCTATATTAACTCATGTCATTATGTCAGCCTAAAACTGTGGGTTAACCCCCCCCTGCCAGCTCGCTCTGCATGGTGCCCTGTCATCCATATGCATCACGCTGTCACCAGCCCGTCTCCTTCCTTCAATTTAAAAGCATTGACGTTAATTAGCTGTCATGTACATCAAAACCGCGGCAGCGGTTCATTTGTCGAGCAGCGGAACACCAGTGGACACTGTAAATGTGGCACTATGCAGTGGCTTAAGGAAATGAGAAAACAGTAAACCAGAAACATGTTTCTCAGGTGAATAAATGCACTGGGCCACTTTGCTGCGCCTTTCAGTCCCACATGGTATTTACATAATTGGGGTTGCTGGACTGGAAAGTCTTTCAAGTGGTCAAAAGACAGGGAATTCTTTACATAAAAAGATTTACATTTATGTCTCGGGGTGGTCTTGACGGAGAGCTCTGCTGAGACAAGCAAAAAAAAAAGGAAAGTGGAAAGTTAGAAATATCTTTATTTCAATAAATGGAATCAAACAAATGGGGAGGATCGCTGGTGAAGCGGAGGACATCCTTAGGCACAAGCTCCGTCTCATGAATTACCATGAGAAGTGTATGGCGGAGCAAAGCAGTGTAAAAATAGTAGACTGTGAAATTCAACTCAATCTGTAGATGTGCAGAATGAGCGAAGAAGTTCGCTGGCAAACGCAGACGGGGAGGATGAGAAAGGATTTGCGGTTGCTCTGATTAATGCAGCGCTACACCGGCAGGTTGCAGTAGCGCTGTCAGTAAGGACGAAAGAATAAAAAAAATATGACAACCAGTGTGTCAAAAATAGTCGATGTCTGCAGGAGATCTCCGTCGCGAACAACATCAAAACGCGCAGAGAGGTGCATGTGCACATCCTGTGATGAATTTGGAATGGGAGCAATGAAACCCTGCCACAAACACGCTTATCATCAGCCTGTCTGCTTTTAGATGCCGCTGTGATAAATATCTCAGAAATGTCATGAACTGCCACGGCTGTGGCAAGAGACAGAGACACGCATCCCCCAGTGATCAGAAGTTCATCAACAGGAAAAGAGGGATGGGGGTTTATGTTGCTGGAATTCACGCTCATTTAAAGGTTTCCAAAAATCTAAGACACATTACTGAGTTCACATTTTTCAAAAAAAATTTTCACATGCTGTGCACATGTACAAAATTTTGGTTTGTGCCCAATGAATGGGTGACTGCGTGTCGGTAAAGTCAGAAATGTGGGTGTTCACACCCCCTCTCCCACCTCACTGTTGCAGGTCGCTCAACATTCCCTGTTTCCGGGGCTATTTGTTTCAAGCCGGCGGGATACTGCTGCTGCAGGTTCTCCCATCCAGTGGAATGTGTGAGATTTATATGGCGCACAACAACGGCCGTGCTTCCAGAGAGCGTACACAGGACGGTGTCATCAAACTGCCACAAACAAATGGTGACAAACACGGGCGGCGCTGACAGACATGTCGGTTTAATGTCCGAAATATTGAACGAATGTGCATAACATTTTGAAACAATCAAAAGTGGAGGGGAAGAATGCTAAGAATAAATCTAACACGGAGTGAACAACAGAACTACTGTAAGTGATTAGTTTCAGTCCATGGGAGACGTGCCGAGGAAGTGTGGCCAAACAAATAAATAAATAAATAATGGAAATGAAATGACTTCTCATGAATTTAATTGCTTAAACACATGTGCTGATATATTATTAGAACTCAGATACAGAGGAGAAATTACACAGTCTCTGAAGCAGCAATGCAATTATACTGCTTCAAACGAATTGGCGGTGACCAATCATATCGTCCGACTATCTGGGGCAGAATGGTAGTTTTTCAAACAGGGGCTATCTGTGGGACCAGAACAGAGGGGGAATTAATTGTTCTCTGTGTGTGTGTGTGGGTATCTATGCGTGTGTGTGTACTGAGTATATTCAAATGAAATGAATTACATTTTTTTCTGTCTAACTTGGATTAAACATCATCAACATCAAATGCATTATAAAAGGTATGGTTTCTAAAATCAGCCCAAAACAGATGGAGGCAATTTTCTACTTATCTAACAGGCTTTGCCATTTCGTTTGACTTTGGATCTTGTTGAATTTAACTTTTTGTATCTTTGACTCACTATTCTAGTCCCTGACCTGGTTGAGTGAGAGCCTTCCATGAAAAAATTATGATTAGCAGTTTAAAGCTTGGATAACGGCACTAAGAGTCCACACTGGTCCGATTTTCAATGAGGCCTTCGGGGGTTTGCGCTATATTAAAAATATCCCCAATAAAACTCTGGCACACTGCTTTGTTAGGCTTGAGTGCATCCTTAATCAATCTCAAGTGTTTTTCTTTTCTTCCAAGGTCAGCAAAATCCCTCATTTTAACGCAAGACGGAGGCCACTCACTGCTGCGGCTCGAACAGAGCAGGTACTCCACCTCAGACATAAGCTTAATCATGGGCCATCAGCATCCTGAAGCACTCGTCTTCAACACTGAGAGCATTTCTCTGGATGGATCTCTCTCCAACCTCTGCTGAAAGGGTTTCTGGGAGACCTTGGGCGATGAGTGTTAGTGAGTGTGTGTGTTTGCAGGCATTGCATTTGTGTGTGTGTGCGTGTGCCTGTCTAGAGGCTACTCTGGGTCCTGACACACAACGAGAGCGTCACATAGGGGATGTCACATTTCCATTTTGCGTTCATATGCACGAGGAGAGCGTTTTCGGTCGCACCACGAGGAAGAGAATGGACGCCAGTTTTAGCTTTGCAAACGCCCACCAAACCAAGCAAGCATAAACGAGTGAGAAACATTCCACCGCTCTTGCTCTAACAAAGACGATCATACTTTAGCCCACAGGAGCGTGCCGTGATGAAATCAATGCAATTTTCATGGCGCGAGGTGGCCTGGATATGCTGCACCCATCCAGGTCCTCGCCTCTGATGCATTAGGCTGTGCTGCTCGGCTCCTCTCCCCCTGCAGACAGTGATGGATCTGATTCATTTCAATGGTGGCCTCCAGTGCTCACTCCCATTCGCCTGGGTGACAGTGGCAAACTGGCGCTAGCTCCCCACAAATCTGCCGGGCCAACGCAGCAGAGCAGGGGGAGCGGGGGGGTGGGTGGATGTAGCTGCCGGGAGCCTGTGTCGACATTTAACTTCTGCTTTTCTGATTTGAGGTTTGCGACTGACCTTAAATTCTTCATTAACGCTCTTATCTGTATGTTGAGTATATTAAAATTGTGGCTTGCGACATTATGGAACCTTTTCAATCCACTAAGCTTCCTGACAACACTACATCTCAAGCCACGTATGATTCCCCGTAGCAGGATGTTAATGGATGGATTGGCGCGCGCTCTCTCAATCTTGCTCTGAAACATGCTGTCTCATAGCAACTGATGTTGAAATACAGGAAATGTCAGGTTATATACATACTTGCCAAAATGTCTTTCCACTTTGCTGTCAAAATGTCATCCTTCATCCGTCTACAAACAGCAACAGTGTAATAAGAATCTGTGGTTTTTTTGTGTGTGTGTTTCTCCAGATGTGCCTGTCCGTGACTCAAACTGTCTGCTCAGAGTCAACCTCTCCGCCTCTCCACCTCTCCACCTCTCCACCTGTCCGCCTGCCCACCTGGCTGGTGAGGGATTAAAGAGAGCAGCAGAGTGACTGGTCCAAAGTGATGGAACTCACTGAACCTTGGGGCTGAGCTTTCCCCGGGAGGGACATCTCCCACACTCTACGGGTGGAGAAAAAGGTGTGAAGGGGGAAAACATCCAGGCATCTTAAAAAAAAACTGATGGGGCAATGTGCTTCTTCATTTACCACTGAGACAACGAAATATAATCCAGGAAGTCTGGTTGGAGTGAAAGAGCCACGGGCTTGGAGGATTATAAAATAACACAACGCTGCACGGGGGTTTATAATACTTCAGCAGTAAAATACTAAAAAAGTGGTGAAGGATTTGACTGCCCTGAAAAGTCATCACAGCAGCAATTATTTTATCTTTCCTCGAAACCATGCTGAGCTCAATGGTGGAAATATGGCGGCGCGAGGTAATCTAACTCTGGGTTGATGTGGCATCGCACTGCGGCAAAAGATAAGCTGCGTTTTTTTTTGTTTGTTGCCGTACACACCATTTGCTGTGTCAAGGTGGCGGTTTCATTCAAAACAGCGCATTTTTCTATCTGAAAACAGGGGTCATGGTCGTGAAGCTAAAAGGATGCTTGACTGAACGACGGAAAATGAAAACAATTTGTGAGTTCATTTAAAGTTGTTAAGAGGAACGTTTTGTCTCTCGGAAAAAAAAAAAATTCGGATTAAACCCGTCGCTCTCACTGTCGAACAGACGAGGAGACAAAGAAGTAGCATTTTACATCGGCTGGCATACAGATGACACTCACCGACACTACTGAGTTTTAACTAGCATTCTGTACTGTTTGAAAACAAGTAAAAGGAGTTCCTCATTTAGTAGCAAACAGCAATCAGAGGGATTTATGATAATGATCTCATTGCAAAGTCTTACAGTCAGTAATGCTGCAATTAATGTCAAATGCAGGAGTGATACCTGTGGAAATTCAACTGCAGTCCCTGGCTGTGCTCGTCCCATGTTCCACCAGTTCAACTATGGAGCACCACAGGTTGAGGGGAAATGAGGTGAAAATTAACATTAAAACAAGAAGAAAAACAAGCTCGCGGGGCATCGGGGGGTTGACGTGCGGCAAAGACGAGAGAGACAGAGCGCTCGGAGGGCGAGGGTTAGCAGCGAGGGGTGAAGGGCAGAGAGGGAGGACGGGGCTCAGCGTGGTTCCCCAAACTGACACACAGCCACGGGACACGGGCTCCAATTAGAGTCACCGCGACACTAATCAAACCTGATCTCCAACCTCTGGCTGCAGGGTGCGTGAACGCGCGTGAATGTGTTGAAGCGCTTACGCCAGGCTGAAATACACTCTCACTGTACTGCTAAATTCATCTGAATTCATCTGGAGGTTTTTTTTTTACTCCCGTCAGTGAGCGAATGCAGTTTTTCTTTGAGAAAGGTAGGCTGGGATTAGTTCTCTATCGCGATGGACAGGAAATCCCCTCGCTTTCAATATTCTTCACTGTTAGCCCATGACAAATATTCACCTAAGTGCAATACATATTCCTTTATCTGCCTATCCTACAGTGTTATTCCGTAGGCCTGTCAATCACGACTCAGTGAAGTGCTTCTTAGATATCATATCAAGGCCCACCGTGGGAAATATGAGGGAGTGGGGCTGTTTGAAGATTTGCATGGCGGTGCGGTGGCTTCATAAAAAGGTCCTCCTCGAGCTATCTCAAAGCTCCAAAAACCTATGCGGGACAGATTACGGCGAGTGGCGGGGTGGAGGAGAGCCGCTCTCATTTATCATTCGGTGCAGCTGAAATGTAGCCATCCCTCTTCTTCGTGCAGGATGTCTGCTTATTCACAGACAGGATTTCAATTACAGCATGCATGCGTGTTTGTCCAGAGTGTGTAAATACTGTGTGCTATATTATGCACAGACCATCTTAGATTTATGGCTGCCCGAAATTGGAATAATATTAACAATATCTGATGAAAAAATTCAATAAAGGCAGACCGATTAAATTTGACTCCTTGTGATGCCAATTAGTCCCCTGCACATCAGCGTGCCTCCTCCCTTACAGTTAGCCTACCTCGTTGTTTTGGGCCACCCGGCGGGCCACGATGAGCTGGATCATCCCTCGCTTGTTGCCCTCCACGGACATGGATTTGCGCAGCGTTTCCATGGCTTCCTGGTTGGTCTTCCCGAGCAGCGACTCCCCGTTGACTGCGACGAGTTGGTCGTTGACGTGCAGGCGCCCGTCCTACACACGGACACCGTCAGGGGGAAAATTGCAGCTGGCTCATAAACCACTTGTGAATACTGAATACATCATAAGTTTTAAACATGAACGTGTTCAGTCTGCGGCTGCTCCCGAGGCGCCTTAAAAGCAGGCCGATTGGGATCACATGCATGCTTTCTCCAAGAAAATCCCAAAAGATGCTGAGGCAAAATCATAATCTTGTTTCCCTATTTACTTTCCTTGGAACAAATTTTAATGTGTTTATGATGATGCAATTTTCTGGTTTCAGGCCTTGGAGGACAAACTGTACTAAACCCCCGGCATTCGTGAATGCTCTAAATCAACACTTGACTCAAATTCACTAACTTTTTTTTTTAATAACAAAATGATGTTACGGAACATTGATGCCACAAGGAAGAAAAAAAAAAACAGTTATCGTCGAAAACATCACATGACCACTCAAAAATCACAGAGATGCTGGTCGACCACTTCTTTGTAATTACCTGTAGATCACTGAGTCATAACATAAAACAATGTAGGAAATTGATAAAATTCCAACAGGGTCATGGTCAGAGGACAGGTGGGTGAGTGGGACTGGTTACTCGCCTTGCTTGCGGCCCCTCCATTGATGATGGATTTCACAAAGATGCCCAAGTCAGCGTGGTTCTCCTTGGACCGATTACCCTTGACGCTGACGCCCAGGCCTGCGGAGCCCGAGTCGTTCAGGGGGATCTCAAAGGTCATGAACTCTCGTGTCCCATCAGGGGTTAACACCATGTCATCTTCCTCTGGCTGCAGAGGACAGAGAAGGGAGAGACAGAGACAGAGACAGAGAGAGCGAGAGAGAGGGAAGAGAGGCGTCTCTGAGATCTATTTTGTACTGTGTCAGCATATCTGCACCGTCAACAAGAAAAAACTGTAAGTGCATATTTGTGATGCTTTGGAACTGCTGATATGCTAAATACATTTTAAAAAAAGAATGGACACAAAGATCTGCACAGAGCTCTGAGGTTTTGTTGCTGCGGTGACTCAACCGAGCAACCAAAGTGGGCGTTGAGCCCCGCTGCAGTGTACTTTACCTTTGGTGAACAGAGAAAAACAAAGAGACCAACAGAAGATGACAGAGAATGGTGGAATAGAAATTGAAAAAAAGAATGAATGATAAGAAAATGAAAAGCGAGCGGGGGACAAGATAAAGAGGGGTAAGATGAAGGGAGCGGGAGAAGAAAGCGAACGCGTCGCGAGCGCGCCACACATCTCTGGGCTGTCATCGTCAATTGGCCGTACTGTCTAGCCGAGCGCTGCTAATTCCTTTCCACCGTCCTGAGCTCAGCGCGGCGAACGGCTGGGACGGCGGAGAACTTTGAAAGCGGCAGTTAGCAATTTGATGCTCAAACAACAGTGGCTTCCTTTGAACAACAGCCCTTTGAAGGGCAATTTGCGACACGTTAAGAATCTGACCTTCTGCGATCCACGGGCCTTTTTGTTGAAAATTATGGCAGCGGCTTTTTGTTGCAGGGCCCGTACTGCGGGTCCGCAGGCGGGGTACACCAAAATGGTTGATTTAAGCTGCCGCAGAGGCGTCACAGAATACTGTTGAGTGTTTGACACCCAACATGATCCAAGTCAGCTGGAAAATCTCCATCAAACAACCACTCAAGTCTCCTTTCTAACCATTTCTACTGGTGTCGAACAAAGAGCATTTGTAAAAAAAAAAGAAAAGAAAAAATAACCAACAGAATAGTATTTGTGTATTTTTTCTTCGTGCTTGCAGCCAAACAGAAAGGGGAAAGAGGTGTGAGAGAAAGCTAATGGTGTAGAGAAAACACCAGCGGCATCAAGGAGCCGGCAGTTTCTCTCTCATGTCGACTATACAGGAAAAACCCCAGGAAGGATTTAAGGATTTCAAAATCATTTCCATCCAGTGCTTCAGTCCCTGGCAAACATTTTTTTGAGCTATTGCCAAGATACTGTATGTGAATGAATGTGCTGAAATGACCGGCTTTGATATTAGTTCACACAGTTTGTTCTTTCCAAACTGTTAGAAGAAAATGAGACGCGCTTGCCTCTCTCTGTACATGCGCGGGCATCTGCTGCTGGATCACGATGACAGCCGCCACAGTTCTAGTTGCTTGAAGAGTGAGAGAATATATTCCCACGCTCCTTCCCGCAACACACACACCTCATCGCCGGCAGATGAGCGCTGACGACCGTCCGATCAGAAGCCCTGCTCAGCGGGAAGCTTGGGGGCAGCGCTGTAATGCCGTGATTGGACAGATCGTACTGTACGTGTGTAGTTATTGCCATGGCAGCCGAATCCACATGAACAATACCAGCAGTGAGAGCAATCAACCCCACAAACTCACCGCAAGGGCTCTTTAAATAGACTCACATCAATGCACATGTGCACGTGCACACGCACGCCCTCACACAACCAGATGGATGGCAGCCAGGTGTGTGCCCTTCACAGCTGCTCGGATAAAGAGTGAAGCTGAGGAAAGAAGGGAAGGATAGAGTATACGCTCTCCCCCCCCTCCTTTTTGGAGGTTGAGGAGTTATTAGGATGCAGTGGTGCGTTCAGGTGCAGGCTCTTTTCAACACCCTCTGACTGAGCCCCTATTCTCCAGACGGCCCTCCTGTCTGGCCCCTTTTCTTTCTCTCGGCTTTTCTTCCCCTTCTTTCAAAGCGGCGGTACACCTGTCCGTACAACTCGCCGACTGGGCTTTGTCCCCAAACGGACCATTAGTGAATTCAGACCGCTGGCATTCATTTAATCGCGCTGCATTTCAACAACTCAGGCTGTATTACTGGAAATCACCGGCGCCTGTCAAGAAATGACCCTTTGCTTTCCCTCACGCTGCTAGACAAAGCAGGGCGGAGGGGGGGAGAAAAAATGTTACCCAGCATAGGGGTAGATACAGCATAACTTATCATTCTTATCCGGAACTTGTAAAGGCATCATCAGAATTTATATCTATATACCGTATAAGCTCTGGCAGCTGCGACATCGGAGCAACCTTAAAAGGGATAGTTCTGCTGCAGGTCGTAAACATCAGTACCCCATTCAACCCCCTCATCAGATGACCCGAACTACCCTGTTAACTCGTGGGATGTGAGCGGTTGGTTTCCGACGCAGGCCCTTAGCAACGCAGCACCAACACGCAGCATCCCCTCTGGAAACAACACTTGTGGATGAGCAGTCTGGTGCGTCACCGACAGGGTCAGTCTTTATCTGTAATGAAGATGTTTCATCAAAATAAAATAAATAAATAGAGGCTATGAGTTATGTCCCTGGAGAGGCTTTTAGCCCTGCAGTTGGAGATAGTAATATATTGGATGAAAAAAATGACTTTGGATGGACCCTGTCTAAGCCTGTGTGTGTGTGTGCAGGCTTCCAAAACGATGACAGAATAACCACCCACTCAGAGCCGTGTTCCGGGAATAGCGGGCCGAGGCAGAGAATGAGAGAGCAGTGTAACATTTTCATCAGACAGGAACAAGCGCCGCTAGCCAAGAATGAGTTTGTCAGGCGGCTTGACAGGCCCTGTTGCACCGATTCAGCCCAGGCAGAGCTGGATTCAGCTACCTCTGTACAGGAGAATAAAAAAAAGTCAGCTCATTGTTCCAAGCTAAGCCTGTGTATGTGCCTGGGACAGAGAGCACAGATGTACTGTCAACAGATGAACTGATGTAAAAGCACCGGAAAGGTTGCGTGCTCACATCAAGCCCTCAGAGAACAAGTTTTAGGCAAAATGCATCCACATGGATGACTGCAACGTTTTGTGGCGCACATGTTTTCTCAAAAGTCGCTAAATTCTAACATCCCTCTGGCAAAATACGACCGACACCAGTGCGTTTGGAGGAAGATTTTACAGAAAAAACGAATACTGCCTTCAAAGTGATGCATTTTGTAATACTTCAGTTACTGTGCAGCGTTAAAAACCGCGCTCTTGCGCTGCAGCGCGACTGCAGGCATCCTAAGAAGACATCCGGAGGGCGCGGGGTTCATGCTGGATCACATTAAGGGTCTTGGTGTCGCAACAAAATCCAAAAGACGCCTGCGTGCGGCTGCAAGCGTGCCGCGTTGCCCCGGTAAAGAGAAGGCGCGGTGCCGTGTTCAGGTGCCGATCATTAAGGTCAGACCTATTGTTCAACCACTTTTAAGTGGAGTGCCTGTGAGGAGCCTTTCTCCTTTCCCTGTCTCCTTTCTGCTCTCTCTAACTCAGCCATGCAGTCATAGTCCATTATACGATTAAGTCCTTCATTAATTAACACCGTGTGATGGGTTGGCTCCCATTCATTACAGTCTATTATCCGGGCAGGGGAGGGCGGCAGAGCCAGCGTCGGAGCCGAGACACAGGCAGGTGAACAGAAGAGGGCAGAGGAACACCTTGCTCGTCGCTCTCTGCGAGAGATCCCCGCCCGCTTAATCGCCCTTTCTGTTTTGTTTCTGCCTCCATTAGCTCGTCACGTGCGAACAAGGAAGGTGTGCTGGGTGCGCTCAAGACCGTGTCGGGGAAACACAGCAACAGAAAAAGCGAGAGAGAGAGTTAGAGGCTCACAATTACTTCTATTCAAACGTAACTCGGAGTTCTCCGCACATCGCTGCCTAAAACAATTAACGCCGCTGGAAACTTCTTTCCACACTTGGCCCAATTTGGCGACATTAAAGGTCATTGGAAATGAATTTAAAAAGGCTAAAAGAAATCAGCCATGGATGTAATTGCAAAAAGGCGCACGCGTGATAACTATTGTAACACAAATTTCTTTTGGCGGCGTTTCTCCTCACAACATTTCCTGACAAAAGAGGCAGAATATTAAACACCTCTAAGCCTAGAAGCAAATCCCGGCTTTTCCCCCAGGTACAGTGGAGGGTTGAGAGGCCAACTGTTCCACTACACTGAAGAGCACGACGAGCAGCGGCGACGCACGCTCATCGCTGGGCAATCCAGCACACTTTGGCTGTTTTCCTTCAGGGATGTTCTGATGAAAAAGCCCGTTTGGCATCTGAGGCCAGATTTATCAACGCGAGCGCTGAGCGACCGAAAGCGGGCTCCCATTAAGGCCCTGACGTCTCACTCGACGTTACCGCGGGCGATTTGGGGAAACAATTAGGTCCCATCAAAGAAAGCGTGAAAGAATAAAAGGTGACTTTGTAAGTGCACCTGGCAAGTGGGAATATTTGCAAAGACGTTTCAGCAGAGCCAAAGCAAAGACGCACATCACGGAGCAGATGCCTCTCATTTCACGCTAATGGCGGATAAAAAGCGCTTCGCCATGTCCAACTGCACATGCACACTTCAGCCCATTAGGCGTGCTGGAAACAGACGCTGAACCCCCTTTGGGAGAGTAACTGTGTCGCCATAAGTGGCCTTTAACTACCTTGTTTATCGGCGTAGCACAACGCCGCGGCACACCCTCCCGTTCTCTGCAGTGACAGCAAGCATAATTATGGGAACAGCTGCTGAAAAGTGCTCGGCGAAAACAGGTGGCATTGACAAGACGCGCTCGGAAATCGTTAACCAGGCCTGGCACCGTCTTCAACCGCGCCTGGCAGCATTAGCTTTAATTACGACAGAGCAAGTTTTTGAACTCTGCACTTTGATGAGAGAGCCTTTCTATAGGGAGGCAGCGGATTAATAATGTAGGCCGAGCTCATCAGCGTCCTTGAAATAAACAATGGGGTGCCAGTGATAAACAAGAGGCAACAGAAAAGCGGAGAAGAGATGCAAGGCTTTTTTTCTCCTAAAAGCCAGGGAGTAAAGGTAGAGTATGAATTTTAGGAAGCTCTCAGACGAGTTGGATCAAGTTTCCCAACATGAAGATGCTTTTTGGAGATGGGGAAGAGCTTTTTTTTTTTGTGCCATGGTAAAAACCTACAGCAGATCACCGCGTCCTCTGATTTCCACAAAGCGGGAGAGAAAGTGACCTCTGAGATGCATCCGCTGCTGTCAGACTGTTCCGAGGAGCGCTCTGCAAAGTCACAGATGCTCTCGCTTGATTGCAGGTTGCCAAACCACACGCTCTACACAGCTCCTTCCAAAAGGCCTTTAGAGCGATTCCTGTAATTTGGCTTCACCTGAGCTCCAACTGTATTTTCAGAACAAATTCACCAAGCAGGGGTCAGGCTATTTCGAGCCATTTGCAACAGGGGAGCAATTTGCTGATTACACCCAATTACGTTCGAGCATCTGGTCACTTTTTTTAAAGTTAAATCGTAGAGTACAACTGAGAATTCATTATTGTAGAAGTGTGAATACTGGCAAAAAAAAAAAGGTTGCAGCACCTTAAATTATCAGCTCGACCAGTAAAAATGACTCATCCCCTCGACTTGTTTGCCAAGTTTTGCAAAGGTAAAATATCTGGCTCCGTCTCCTGCTGTTATATAAATAAACTCCTTAAAGGATGGAGCAGAAAGATTCTGTCTGTACCACTTCATTAAGGAAAAGTTGCAACGCATTACATCATCTTTACAGTGAGGCAAAAGAGCATTACTCTAAGAGACATCTAATTATATTAACACCAAAGATGTCATTTTCTGGCATGGCTGGAGATACGGCCGAGCCTGCGACAGCACTGTTTATCACCACTTCAGTGTAATACCCCAGAAGGTTTATCTGCCCCGTTAAAGCACCGCTGCGGCTCCGTGAGAGACCGCGTCAGCCACCCGATCTCAGCTCTGACACTGTCTTCAGATCTTTCAAGCAAAATCAGACTTTATTCTCTGATCCTCCATCAGCTCTGCTTAACGCGAGTACCAACGAGACACGGTCAGCAGAGCTCAGGTTCTGAAGTGTTGCTTTAGCTTTCCAGAACAACAAAGCGCTTATGTGTCCATAAAGATGAATTCACTGTCAGACATTCTCCATAGTTTTACAGCTTGGATTCTGGGTTTTTTTGTATTCTGCTCGTTTAACTGTTTCACTGAAAGTTGAATCCTATGTTGATGAGTGAATGAGTGAGGAGGAGTGAACTTGGCTGTAACTCAACAGATCTGCGTGTCATTTCGTTGTTTGCCTTGTATCAATTAATTTCTCCCTCTACCGACTCGGCTAATGGATCTCAGCAGCAAGAAAATCGGTACAGCGCCACAAGTCTGCTCATGTCTTCCAACTGTAATGCGGGCAAATCGCGAGCGGTAACGTCACCGTACTGCGGGCGCCGCGACAAGAGCCAGCTGTGTAGCACTGCTGGAGGAGCGGTGAAGAAAGGGGAACAGAGATATCATCTGCTGTGAATAATTGCGCAAAGCAACGCAACGCTGACGATGATTGCCTCCGCTTGGAAGAGAAAGACAATGGGGAGCTTGTCTGGATACCTCCACCATTTCGGGGAAGCCAGTGCTTTTTATTTAAACTGTAAATAACTGTTTCAGGTTCTTATTTAAGTCGTATTATTCAACGAAAACAATCTTCAAATGGAGCAGCCCTGAATGCCTCAATTACAGTCCAGCAGGAAAAACATGGCGGGGAGGATTTGAAACCAGGCCACCGGGGTTGGCACTTATGAAACAGGCCATTAGTCTGCTATAATTGTCAGCAATACAGTCACACATTTGTCTACTGCGTCCTCGGCATTCACATGAGCCATAAATTCAGCTGTCACATCAATCAGGGGCCGGAATTAATTGTGCAATTAAGATTCTCATTGCTTGGCAGATATAGCTACTAATGGATCAGTGACAAGTGTGATATGATCATAAAGAGGGGATTTTAATGTACTGTTTGATTGCTCTTATGTGGTCCGCTGTGTTACAACAGAGGCTTCGCAAGCCCATTTATCCTCCACAGGATGTAAAAAAAATAATAAATCCTGCTCATCTGGGGTCACAGAGTGATGTAAGGGACCAGTGTTATAATGGCACTCCAGCATATGTGACTGATCAAGCCCATATTGTGCGACATGTTTTTACACGGGGGTGTAGCATTTCTGCCCGTTATCTAAAACGCGTCCGAGGCGTGACTGAGTGTACGCATGTGTGTGTGACATCACAGCAGTCACGCAGCGACACTCACAGGCTAATTCACTTATGCTGTGGCGTGAGGTTTAGAATGAGTTCACACTATATATCTCCTGAATCGCCGTTTATGTAACAATCTGTTAGTCACGGGTTATATTCCCCTGCCTGCGTTTTGCGGTGTCTGCCCAACAGGTGGATTAACGTGCGGCTCCATCGCTGACAGCAGGGCGCGGACGGACGCGGAGTAGCAGTTCTTCGTTCATCGACCGTTGCCATTGTTGCGCAGTAAAGCATGACGTCCGAATCGGTGATTATAGGGAAAAAAAAGGGAGCTGGGAACACGGCCTCCCCTACGCAAATCCGGGCGAGGTGGACTCGAGGCACGTCTCCGCTCGCGGCTCTAACACACAAACAGCGCTGCACGCCGGGAGATAAATGCCGGCAATAAATAACATCCACTGGCTGTGCGTGGGAAGTGTGCGCCGCATACCTTGTGTGTGTTTAAAACGCGCCTTTCTTCGTATCCGCGTGCTCACCGAGTACGTGCGGAGCTCTGTGGCATCTGAGGTCATGCATAATGCAGAGGGAGGGGGGGGACAGAACGGCCATTTGTGTCAGACTAAGTGACAGAGGGGAGAGCTTAGGCGCAGTCAAATACCACCTCCACCTCACTCCACTCCTTCAATACTTTTATTAGCTCCACCAGGATTACTTTTAGACGGCTGCCACAATTTCTTATAATCATCCGTAGTTTTCTTTTCCAGCTCCCCCAGTCTGTCTAAGCCCCGGTCTTGAACTGCGAGATGCACTCAGATCACTTCCTTCACTTACCTCCACCTTTAATGTGGATCACTACAAAAGGCGCGACCCAGAGATCTTGCATGAAGTTGTTATCTTAATGCCTAACAGCGCCGAGTCGCTCTATATCTTCATCATCCGGGGTTTTCAGCAAGTTAAGTCCGGCTCAAGTCTTTCTGCTCACTCATATCAGCCCCCCCTGATGATACCAGTGTCTGTGCATTAACCTCCAAACCTGGGGGGAGCAGCAATCCCTCTGACTTCACTTTAATCTGTCGCGATCCTGCATTGCGGTCGCCGAGCCGACATCCCACAGCTGTCAGGTAAAGGAGCGGCGCTTCGCTCGACGAGCAACACGGCCATTGATCAGAACCAGAAACGCTGTCCCTGCTCGCCCCCCCTCTTTTAATGAACTCGTCGTATAACCTGAAAGTCACGGGGTTCATCCTCCTGACCCCAACGTGTACAACAAACGAGACAACCACCGGGTATGCTGTAGAATGTTATTATGGATGGCTTGGCTTTAAGAGAGAAGACTCCAGAAGCAGTTAAAAGAAAGCTCATTAGTGAGAAGTCCAGACACACTACTTCTCTGATACAACATATTGTTGTCCGTCTGAAAATGCCTATTGATATTCCAGGGGAAGGGCGGGAGCGGTGACCACACCGACAGAGACGACGGGAAAATCAAAGAGGCAACGCCCCACCCTGCTCGATGCCATTTAACCTTTTTCTCTTCCCCGTGAGTACATGTTTTATGAAAGCTATTGCGAGCCACCGCTGCTGCTGCTGAAAGCATGTCAAAATACACCCCGACCGTGGTAATTAAAGACGCAACGCAAACATGCTGGGAGGGTAAATTAATTCCTCTGGGGGTGCGTGCCGAACGGCTGGCATACAATGAAACGTCTAAACAAAAGGAAGATGTGGAGGGATTTTTCAGCGCTGACATTAAACATCAGCAGGCAAATGTCAGCCAGACAAAAAAAAAAAAAAATGCTCCTTTCTATTTTCATCTATACGGCTGGCTCTCCTGCCAGCAAGTGTGAAGGCAGTACTCTTTTTTGACAGATGCCTGCAGTTCTGTGGCGTGTCACTCACGCTGCAATTTAAAAAAAAAAAAAAAAAAAAAAAAGCATCATCGTATTATCGTTGAGGGAATTACATGAATGACAGCGCGTAAACACACATCCATACATGCGCGTTTGTGTGTGTCCTGGCACCGGAATGTGTGGTATACACATATACAAACATAATCAGTCACCCATCCAGAGTGGGTGACAGAGGAGGCAATTACCAACCGTGCTTTTCCACGATGCTTTATTTGCAATAACTGTCACCAGCAGAGCCTTGGCCTCCTTATCTGATTTTTATGAACATACTTGTTGGGATTATTGAGATTTGTGAGAGCGCCGCGATGAAATGTGAAAGTCAAAAAGACGAAAAAAAAAAGAAACAGTAAGGGAGAGTTAAAGGCTATAATGCTGGGGAAAGTGATGGAATTTTAAGCACCTGTCCCTCACAGCATGGAGATGTTGGTCAAGAGAGATATTAAAAAAAACAAAGCAAAGAGCTTATTAGACATTGTTTCCGTGATGGACTTTTCTAATGGCATCACGCCTGAGGAGCTGAAAGAGCCCAGCCAACAAAACTCTCACGCCCCGCCGCTCGTGAGTGCATTTTTTAACACTCCTCGCAGCATCGTTCCACGGCTGGCAAGGCTGCCGTGGAGCAGGAGTCAGTCTGCTGGCTGTATTTGACGAACCTGAAGGTCACGACGATGCTGGCGATGAGACGAGAACACGCCTTTTAACTTCCCAGACGCATGTAAAGATCGAGAAGGGTTTGTTCCTGAATTTAAAGCTGGAACTTCTGGGAGCTTCTCTAAGTAGGAATGAAATACTGTATGTGCCCACTTGCCCACTTTATGAATGTGGAAATTAGAGTAAAGCTGTCGGCCAATTTAAATGCAGTGAAGTCTCAGGATTGGTGCATTTCTCAGTGGAAAAACAGCACATTAGCAGAGTAAAATGTGTCTCGCAGGGCCATTATTCTACAGGCGGAACAGCTCCGATGGCGGGGTTAGCAGCCCGGGTGCCAGGCTGAGCATTACGGGTAGGAGTGAGGTTGGCATCGGGGGCCTCTTGTCTGCCAAGGTGCCGTGACGCCCGAGCCTGCTGTCAGAGCCGCCGAGCGCGAGCTGGACGGGGGCAGTAGCCTCACCATCTGTTGCGCGACAGCCAAAGTCACCCCGTATGTAGGTTGTGTGTCTGAGTGGGAGTGTGTGCGCGGGGAATGTGTCCGTGTCATGCGCGCCGGTGTCCAAAGCTAAAATGCTGCCTGTCCCTGCTGCCCTAAGACCCGCGTGCTCTCTGCGTTCTCAGCTGAAATGATTCCACTCAGATGGACGTCGGAGCCACTGGTCTCTGGTCAGATCTCAGGTGGATCTGACACTGGTCTCTAAAATGAGTTCACTGCTGGTGCTGGAGTCCACCAGCTTTTATGTTCTGGTCTTTACAGAACATGTCTACATGATTATCAGTGTCTTTTAAAAGCAGGCAGAAAAGGAAGTGATTGGATGGTGGTTTCCACATCATCCCTGGTGACGAGCCCATCATCGGCGCGGCCACGAACCTTGATGTTTTACATTTCAAGGGGCGTGTGTGGGGTACCACAGACCAGACGCAATTACATAATTGTGGAGATTTGTGCAGGTACCCGCCGCAAGAAGCGTGCAGGCAGCTTAATGAGGTATAATTCTCCTCTCGTATTACACGCATCATTCTTTGAGTAATGCCAAGGTCCGGACTGTTCAACGGATACTCAGGAAGAAAGCAGTAGTGAAAACATGGGGTTACATGAGCTGATTGGCTGTGGAGGAACTGACCACTTCTCGGGGCAACAGGGAGTCCTCCTGGCGAGTCACCGACAGGTTCACAGTCCCACCCATGGGCGTGGCTCGTAGCAGGGCCACCACCTCTTCCTGGGTCTTCCCATTAAGGTCCACCCCGCTGACCTGCACACACCAACGCAATAGTAAATACACACACACTCGGAGGCGAAACCAAAGTTGAAGAGCTCTCTGACATTCATTAATGAGGGGGGATCTATGGCCTCCACATAACCTTTATGCAGATTAACGTCTGAGCCAGTAGGAGCTGGAATTAAACGTGGGTTATTTTCACCCCCTCAAGTGAGCACTTGCTGATTTTCATGTCAGTCTGATTGAAGTAGAATCAAAATATTGTTCCATCTAACTACTTTTCCCCTGTAATTCAAAGCCAGAGCAGGATTGTTGTAGCCACGGGGAACGCAGTGTATTGGACTTATTTCAACAAGGGATTGAATTTTGGAACAAAGCCGTATCGGCAAACGAGTAATTAGACTCTGTAATCTCTGGAGAACACCACGTAATGGTTCGAGGTTATTAAACAAGGCCGCTCCACCTCCAGCAGCCGATCGCCAGCCTTCAGTCGGCCATCTTGGATGGCGGCCCCTCGAGGAAGGATGTTTTTGACATAAATGGGAGCGCTGCCGCCGATGGGGACGTCTCTGGATGTGATGCTGAATCCAAGACCCTCTGGACCTAGGGACGAAAAGCACAAAAAATTCATGAGAATACCACTACAAATGAAATTTTATATTTTACCGATCACTACATGTAGCTTGTCTCTTTCCCTCTCGCCACAAATGGGTCAAACGTCAGAATTTTGCTACTTAACGTCAATTCTGGAGACCTCATTGTGCTCAAGGACACTGTTAGGAAATTGTTCCACCAGGGGGTATATGAGGTTAGTGATTTACAGCCTTGTGGGGGGGTGAATATTACCTTCATATGAGTTCATAAACATCAGCAACTTCTGATTTGTTTCCCAAGGTAAATAATGTGACAGCCTATCCACACAACAGCATCCGGTATACAATATACAACACAAAAATGTGGCTATGACTAATTATTTTGAGCTGGATCTAAGAAACGTGCGTGTCTCGTTATTTGCTCTTCAGAGTCGGGAGGGGAGCCTGAAAAATGTTGTACCCAACCATCATTTTGCTTCCACTGTGCCTCCAAGAAACAGACCAGACTCTTGGATCCATTTCTGAAAGATCCTTTTCATTACATGCTGCTGCAACACGAGCAACCGCTGCTCAGGCATCAAATTATGGCTTTCCACCGTGTTCTGTACCTCCTGCAGTTAGCAGAAACATACTTCTTTCCATCCTGGAATGTTTCATTGGTTTGCCATCAGGGTGTGGCTCAGTCAGGTTTTTTAGGAAGTAAAAATGAAATCATGTCCCGAACTCTAAATATAGTGTCACTGCTATGAACCAAAATTGAGTGTTTATGATAAGTGCATGTGGACTGCAAAAGCCACTTGTAAATTATGGTCAGATTAAAGAGGGGTTATCGACCAGAATAAGCAGAGAGAAATGAGTGAGTATGGATTGCAGAGTGCATCAAAATGCTGTTCAATACCCTCTTAAAGTGGGGGGCACTACACCTAAATAGGAAAAGTACTGTTTTCTAACTGATCCATGCACCGCGTGCCACATGTTTGAACCGAAAGCCCAGCCAGGAGGCTGTGTTCAGCTCCTGCCTTGGTCGAGGCCATGTTTTTCTCTGTTCACGCATATCTATTCTATTTCATGCAAGACAGGAGTGAGCTTCATCTTGAAGTTGCTTCCTGTTGATGTATCCTCGAGCGTGTGCCGAACGCCTTTTTAAAGTGCGGCAAGCGGTGCAACTAAATTCAACTGTCAAATGTAAGAAAATACTTCAGGTATCAGCTGTGCAAAGCCATTTGCCTTCAGTTTTGAGACTGACCTTTAAGGTTCATCAAATGAATATGAATTGCTGGTCTGGAGGAAGTGGGCAAACACAATAACGGATAAATAAGAGGAGCTCAGGCCTGACCTTTTCTGCTGACCAGACCCAAATTTGTCAAATAAGACCAAGGACTGGTTTCAAATGTCAGCTAGGGAATGAAGGTAAACCAATAAATTGTGTTTGTGGCTTATTCTTTGACAGATTCTATAAAAATTCAATAGCCCTGCTACATAATGTTATTAGATGACTCATTAAAGCAGAGAGACAGATTCCACCATGCTTAACCTAGCCGCTGGCGTTTCTCGCAGTCAAGAGGGAAAGCCACGTTACATGGTTTCAGCCGAGGCTTTTCTGATGGTAACAACGGTGATTAGTATTCATGTCAAAGTAGATGCTCATTTCACAGAGCTGTCAGCACCTCTGACGGCTCATCATGACCCACTTTCTCCCAGCGCGTCTCTCTAGCATTCTGGCGAACTGTCTGTCGTCTTGCTGACAGTGACGGTGTTGACGAAGAAGAAAGAGGGGTAAAAGTGTGGATGGAAACTTTCTCACGGCTGCCGCGCACAAACAATCTCGCAGAAAGGCGATGAAGAGGTTGCTCATGAAGTCAGAGAGCTGAGGACGGTGACGTGCTGTGATCGCTCCGAGACGGAAATAGCTGCTCAATGTTAAAAGTTAAACGGGTGACAAACTTTTACTACAAGGTCACATCCATCCTGGCAACTTCAGAGTAAAACATAATGCAGATTTCAGTTCTAATCAAAAAAGTGGCTTAGATTTAACAGATTTCTAAATAAAGTTTACTTCCAGACCAAGATATCCCACTGTACGACTGTCCCACAGCTTCCAGTTATCAAGATAAGCTGCACACGATGGTGCCCCTTTTGAATCTTCTACATTGAGGTCTTCGTTCCCCTCCTAATAGTGCCCCCCCCAACCATGACAGTCACTGGTCTGCACACAGCCTAATGAAGAAAATCAAACGACTGCCCACTGTATGATCCAGTTGTTACCGGTCTCCAATCAGGCAATTAGGAGGCTGCATCTCTAATAGGCCTGCAGTAATTAACCACTGACGTCTTTAGTTTGTGTAATAGAAGACCGGCATAAAAGTAATTGTATCCCTTTCTGGATTAGTTGGAATCCTGGCTCCAATAAGCCAATTAAACAGCAAACATGAGGAGAGGCTGAGGCACATTAGAATGACTTAATGGGGTGCATATGTCCTCTTCCACTGCAGTATTTGATTAAGGCACTCTTGTTCATTTGCCACACAAGATCTGCTCCTGCCACTCAGAACCCGAAGCCACTTAGGCCGAATCTCAGCAATTACAATGAGTCAACAACAAAACCACTGAACCCTAACTAAAAGTACATTAGTTGTGATAAAGTCTGATGTAATCAAACGGAACCGTCAAAGTGGATTTCAGAGGCACATCTCAACTCGATTTTAATGCTCAGTTGAATTTCTAATTTAGCAACATTTGGACAATTATTCATAATAATAATGTTTGAAGTCTAAGAGTGAGGCACATCCATTTCAGTGAGCCCCATTTACATCAAGAGCAATAAACTCAAGCAACGATTTCTGTCGCTCCGGCAAAAGCATACTTTTAAGAATTATGAGTGGTGCTGAATTGGGCCATGAAGCAACGTGGCTAGTGAAAACAAATTGAACTACTGGCACGGGCCTCCGACTGGAGCTCCACTAACCTCTCCCCGGCTCGGTTACACTGAAATGAGAGGCTTGTGTGCAGACAAAAAGAGAGGATTTCTATCACATTATAAACAAATAAATATAACTCGCACTGCAGTGCGCGGGGGAACCCTTGCCAAACATATTAGAGCAGCTTGTGACTGCATTTCCCCTGAGGTATGTTGCATTTAGCCTGCACTGCTGCCCTCACTTGCCGCTCTATTCCCCGAGGCACGCTGCTGAGGCCTCGGTGCCAGCTTTCAACTAAACATCTGCTCCCTCCGACAGAAAGAAGGGGAAAAAAGGAGAGGGAGAAGAAAGTGGCCTCAGCAGTGGTTCATTTCAAAACCAACTGCTCGTCAATACGCGCAAAGGTAGTGAAGTGATGAAAATGAGATGGGGCCTGGCAGGAAACCCACCACAATGGCTGGCTAAGATATACAACTGCTCCGGTATCACAGGCCTGTCCACAAAAAAAAAAAAACCCAACCTCAGCCAGAGGCCGACTGATTGCTGAATCTCACTGTTTCTGCCACAAGAGCGTGGTGATGATCAAAGCAAGGCACAATCTCAGTTTTCTAGATGAGGCTGATGTGTGTGTTGATTTGGCCTGCTCTGTTAAACCAAACCCGGAGGCAAGGAGAGATTTTCTGAATCTTCCCAGAAAGATTTATGGTTTTATTTAGTCTCCCCCGACCTACTGTTTACTCAAACGTGCATTTGTGTAACTGCTGGTTCTTACCTTTCTTCAGCTGGATGCTGAACCTGCGGCCTTTGTTCTTTAGGTAGGAGCTGGAGGACGGGTTTGTGCTTATCCTGCGCTGCAGGGAGGGGGAGGGGGCCGACGAGGACCTGGAGACCAAGGTGTGGGGTAAGGTGGTGTACCGTCGGCTTGGCTCCGGGGTGCTTCCTGCCAGGGGTCCCTGGTGACTACAGGAGGAAGACAAGGATCAGTGGTTCATGCGTCTTCTACCGAGCTAAACTCCTGCCTGAGTCACAGCAGGCTCAACTTGTTGTGAACTGTGGCTCTGTGGAAAACTTAAGCACAAACAACCACTTTGTACACAAACACTGTTTCCCCATGTAATTAAGACACTTTAAAAATTACAAACAAATCAAAGGCTTTTCATGTTTATAATGGTTTTACCCATTAGCTTAAAAGTGAAACTATGAAACTATCTCTGTCGCATTTACTACATTTGAAGATTGGAATAGATATAGTAAAACAAAGTACATTTACATGACAGTTTATTAGTCCGACTTAAACCAGACTTTCAAAATTAATGGGAACACCTTAGTGCGAATTAAGTCGAATTTCTCACAGCGGTACTACCATAACGGACTGAGTTCTTGCCCCAAAAGTCGAAAAAAAATGCGCAACAGGAGAAAAGGCGCGTGAAAAAATGGCGAAGGCGGAACCGTCCGCCTTCGGATCGGGTGAATCTCATTTGAATACGAAATACAGCGAGCAACACGTACTGAACGTACAGAGCTGTAAAATCCGTGTTTTACGGCTAAACGTGTTCGTTTAAGCCTGTTTGCCGCTGATTTACCTGTTTGTCCATTGTCAGGTCTTTGACATAATAGCTCAACCAGGCATACTTCCGTCAATAAATCGATTCTCCTCCCGTGTTTGTTAAACTGGGACAAGGAGTGTAGTCCAATTAAACCTCATGGTCGAGGTAAAAGTCGCTCGACTAAACTGTGTATGTAAACGTAGTTGTGACAAGCTTCGGCTGGCGTTATCAAAAAAAGTAACAGGAAGTAGACTCAAACCGCTTAAGTATGAAAAACACTCTTCATGATAAAAGTATTTTCAAAATAAAAGTCAATTCAGGATTATGCCCTAAAGGCAATACAATGGTGGTAGCAGTTACTGTACTGGCCTGGATCAATTGGATGGCCAAAATGCAGTTGTCCAATCAATGATTTAGCAGTTGACAATTTGCTTTTGGGGTTGGAGGGGTTATTAACATTAAATAATTATCTCCAACCAGCAGGGAATATGGACACACTTCCAAAACATAATGCGGATAATGAACCAGGGTTCCAGTCATTTAAACTTGAGACTATAAACCTATAGACACAGACATATCTGATAAACACCCACACGTTTAGCTTTCTGGAAGTAGGCCAAAGGCATTACACACATTAATAGGAGCCACAGGTTTATTAAATGGGCTTTTAACAAGATTATCATTATGTGAACTCAGAGGTCTCAGGTAGAAATTCATCTGCGTTCTTGTTTTATTGTGTAGCTTTTAAACTATGATGGATTCACAGCGAAAATATTAGTGAAAAGTCATTGACGAGTGTAATTAAAATGGAAATGGCATGGATTAGTGGCAGCCTCAAACTGTTCCGTTTCCAACTTTTTTTACTCATCCAGTCAGGACTACTTTCATTTCATGCTTAAGGACAGCTCTACAGATGTCTTACAGCCCGGATCATACTCCAGGATGGATGCAGACAGCTGTGTTCAAAGCATGTGGACAGTGAACTTACGCATGCTTCTATAAACACTACAGTCAGGGGGTACACGTTCCACACAGGCACACTAGAAAACATAATGGCAACCTGATGACAGGAAGAAGAAGCGCTCCTTTGTTTTATATGTTTGGCTGAACAACATGTAAAAGTAAAAAAAGAAAAGATGAAAACAGTGTGTGTGATTGCTCTACAAGAATACACCACAGATATGGAATACAATATATACATCATGGCATTCATACAGTAAATGAAACAAGCAGCCAATTTACTTTTCTGGTGCATGCTTCCCAGACAGTCTGCAGGAGCTCAAATTTTGGACTGCACATGGACATCTGCACAGGGGTTCACACAGTCCCCCGTGAAATTGGACAGAAACCATGAACTGGCCTTTACTCTCATTTGCTGGTATGTTTTTCAGTAAATGACTTTAAGCATCTGTGTAGGATACCAAACACATATAATGCACCTTTTGTATAGAAACAAAAAGATGGTGACACATACTTGTGGTTAAGGCCAGGCTGTTGTCCAGGCCTAGACGCTGCCCCCCCCACCAGACTGGACCTGTCCCCCGGCTGCTTAGAAGCTTGGCTGAAGTAGACCCTGTTGGACTGGGGTGGGCTGAGCTCGCTCTGGGCTGACAGGAACTCGTACTGCCGCTTCATGGCTGCAGGAACTACGTGGAAGAGGATGACTGGAGAACGCATCGCCTGCCTGAAAATGTTCTGGGCTCTGGAGGTGATACAGGGGGAGTGTGGAGGTCATGCCGACAGAAATGAATTAGCTTTTACATGATAAGAGATACAAGTACAATAATGTACTATCATAGCTTGGCAGATATAGAGGGATAAGGGAGGCTATGATGTACTGTATGTTGAGAGGCGATAGGGAGAGTTGAGGTTAGCATGGCTAATCACAGGGCTACTCACTGTATAGAAGCAGAGAAGAGAAAATACATTATCTATAATTACCAGCATCAAGACAGGAAAGAGATAAGGATGGTGAATGGTGGGTCAGTAATGAAATATGATATATTGTGTAATCTATATTATGCCAGAGAAACATACTGTATGTAGAGACCTACAGTATAGCAGTCTTTGTGTTTGTGTGTGTGTCTTTGTGCTTGGAGATGAATGGACATGAGTTGACTCAACAATCAGAACAGAGATGATGAATCATGCATCAGGGAAGCTTTCCAGACAATGAGGTTCCAAAGTAAGCAGACAGACACTTCATTCCTTATGCACACAATAAAAAAAGGCAAAACACACACTGAGTCTCATGCGAGTTTCAGGGGGCCAAATAAGCCAAGACAAGAGCTCGACATCACTCCCAGACGCAAGAATTGTTTAGTCTGGTTTGCCGGCAGCACTTAGCATATAGATAGGCTTGCCACGAGCGAGCCACGCAGCAGCATAAGAGGTGTGGTGGATGTCTGGAATCCAACAATCCCAACTCCTGTTTCCAGACCCCCATTACCACGCCAGTAATACCATGCTGTTTCTGTCCAAATGACAGCAGCCAAGTTGCTTCCGCCACAACAGACAGCACTTCGTTCATGGGGTGTCACGGAGGTGAGACATGCACGTCGCGCTGGGGCACTTCTGTGGGATTTGGTTTCTCCCATCTTTATTCTTATGGTAATTTGAAAAATCACTCACATGCGCACGCAGAGAGGTGATGAGTGAGTGAGCATGTGTGTTCATACGCAAGTATACAGTGCCATCACTCTGATAATCAGCCTCCATGCGAGCCTGATTGAATAATAAATTACCCCATCAATGCATCATTACATTCAGTTAGATTAAGCGGCTCAAAATATTTACCCATGCAAAACAATCCAAGGAGATTAGACTATCACTTTAAATTGTCACTCTATGCGGTGCACAATCAAGTGGGGGGGGAATGAGAGTGAGGGAGGGGGGGCAGGCGCAGAGGAAAGTTTAGCTCCTCCACCTCATTTTCATGCAGAATTACGAACATCATATGTATTTGGATGCTGGTGAGGAGCGTGTGTCTGGCAGAGGAGGGGAAGTGAGGAACACTGCAAAACATCGCTCTCTTATGCATTTGGTTTGAAAGCCTCTTCCACGATAAGGGCTTGGAAGAATATTGGATTGTCATTAGAATTGTTTTCAAAAGAAGAAGAAAAAAAATCTGAAAACCTTTGTGAGTTTATACACAGTCTGATGAACTCATTAGCATAATGTGGTAAGGTAACTGTGAGTCTGTCTCAAAGTTGGTTGCAAAATGCTAGGCATGTCGTGCTTACAAAAACCTTCTGACAGAGTTCTTTAGGGGGAAAAGAGGGTGAGTTTCTTTGCAGAGGAGTTCGAAACATGGTTTCTAAGCCCCGTGGTTTTATTTGACTATGTCCAGCCTGGTATAACTGTAGGCTGGACTGTCTTTAGCAGGGATCCAGGCTATTTCTTCCTGTGGAGGAGTAGATGATAAGCGAGAGAGCCAAGCAGACCACCTCCATACACTGTGCCCAGAACCAAGCCTGGAGGAGAAGCAATCTATTTCTCAGCCTGTCTCACACACACACACACACACACACACACACACACACAGACAGGGGTGTAGATAAGACTTTATAGTTCAGCTTCATCGCATGTGTGTGTGTCAGAGCATGTGTAAGCATGTGTGAGTCCACACATTCAGACTTACTGTATGTGTGTGAGGGTGGCTTTGGCTAAATGTGGGGCAAACTCCCAGGTTTATATCTTCATTCCACTTTAGGAAATGAAGGGGAGCGATGAATCGATAGAAATGAAACGGGAGAAGAGTGCAGGTGGTTTCGGATTAGAGGGCGATCTGTGGTGATGGACTGCAGGGCATGGAGACCTTTCACAGGTTGGTCCGACAAGTCGGTAATATTTCTATTTTATTGTGCAACTGTGTGGCTGTCACGTCTCTCTGCAGTTTGGTTTCCACTTATCAACAGCAGCACTATTTACTGCTGCACTTAATGTCCAACACAGCACTTTCAGTGTGAACTGTATCACATGGTGGACAGTGCTATATACAGTATGTATCCTAGTTTTGGAGAGAGTGAAGGAAAATTAAAATCAGCATGGCGGCCAGTGCACATGATGAGAAGAGGAGAAACTGAAATCATTTGAAAAACTACTGTAAGTAGACTTTTTTAAAAAAGGCAAAGCACTTATTAAATGCAGAAAGGAATGCAGGAATAAAGATGTTACATATCACCATAGAGCTTACTGTTCAAAGCGCAAGTTGCGAATGTCTCCCTGATTTATCTTGACGATACAGTCGTTGTCCTGGAAGAGACGTTCCTGTTCAGCTTTGCCTCCCTGCTCCAGACGTTTCACCAGCAAACCCTGAGTCCTGCAAATCATCAAACAAAGGTTAAAGGTGAGACATCATGTTGACTGTACTGTATCAACCACAGCACATTCAGTCACATCTGAACAAGCAGCAAGTTGCAAACCTTCTCCACAGCATGAAATAGGTATAGTATGATAGGAAGCAGAGACAGAGACATGAAGGAGGGGGAAAGAATGTATTCATGATAAATAATCAGTTTTACATGTGATACAAAAAGCGTGTATAAACATTCCCCACCAGGTTTTGGGGAAAGCAAGTAAGTTTACAAAGTAAGTTTAGCCCTGTTGTGATGTCCTGTATATCCATGCTCTACTGTCAACAAAAGTAAACTTTCAAAACTTTAAGCTTGGATAAAGACCTGCACTTTCCTGCAGCCTGGAGAAGCATTACTAACTTCATTTTAAGGCCTCGACCCGTCCCTCCGTCCTCTCTGTGAGCAGGTCTGAGAGAATGACAGGGTTGGTTTTCTGAGGTAATCCAGACCAACAGCTAAGAGATCATTTTATGGTTTCAGAGAAAACACTGCAGTTGTCTTTGCTAAGACGAGAGCCGGCAGCACCGTAATAAATACCTAAGCAGTTCCACGGAGCTGCCATCTCAGCAATCCCTTTAAAAATGGCAACCTTTACCTTCAAATATCCCCGCACCCCTCTCCCTCCTCTAAATAAATACATCAGTGAGCTCCTTGGGGCTTTAGCTAGGCCCCGAGGATGAACACATGCAAAGAGATCTGATGTGCGCTCGCACAGCACAACTACAATCTCCACTCGTCTCTCAAGCGGCAGACGCCTGAGGAAGCAGGTAGACTGACAAAAAATGTGCAAATGTTTGGTGTCCTTGCATAAACTGACAAAAAAGTTTGGAGGTTTACTTTTGAGAGATTAAAAATAATGCTGAGATGCAGCAGAGCCAAAACCATTAAGAAGCCAAACCGAGTACATGATAGAACTGATGTACATGATATAGAAATCTATGCTGCAATAAAAACAGTTTATCCGTGGCAAGGACATAAGCTGCAAGCTTTTCATAATTTTCAGACTTCCTCTCTTGTCACTGGACACATAAACAACCGCATGTATAAATTGTGACCGTGTTAACCGCAGATATCAGAGGCAGGTTAACAGAGCTCTTTAACATTTCAACCAAACAGGACCACTTGTAGAACATTGCTCTAATTGGCTGCATGATGTGGACATCCACGCTCATGCCACAGACTCGTCTCAGCTCCTTGATGGGGGTAAATGGTTTAGCATTAAGTTGAAATTAAAGATCACAAAAGGCCCTTCCCTCCCTCTCAGCGCCCAGGCCGGCATTGCCAGGTCAGCTTAAGTGTGATGAACAGAGAGTAATTGCTCTTGGTGTGGACGTGGACATGACTGTGCTTTATCTCCATAACTGTTGGCAGCTTGAAAACAAAGCATTGTGCATAGAGATTACAGCATGGACACACTTTAATGACTTCTGATCTGGTATCAGACCAGAGACAGTAGATAGAGGAGTGTTGTTTGATCCCTGATCAGTATTCAAAGCAGCAGTAGGAAGGATTGGGGATAAAGCGGCATCTTTTAGGGATTTGAAGAAGATGATGATTTTATAAAAGCGCCATTATCGTGAGGGCTGTAATGCACTGCCACCCTCTCAATTCCCTCCTGTCTCACTGATGTTGTTTTTTTTGGAGATACTTATCAGTTACTTGGGGAAAACAGGAGCGCTAAAGCAAATTCTAAATGGCATTCTCATAGGCTGCACATCAGTGAATTTATTAGGCAACAGCTATAAGCACAAGGATTTTGCAGTTAGAGGAATCTCTGCAGACAGGAGAAAAACACTGTGTGAGGCTCGCAGTCATACTTTTTATAGAGCACAAGAACCAGTTTTGTCCGATGGCTTTACTCCATCTTGTGGCTGGGCAGTGGTGCTGAGGAATGATGTAAAGGAGGCCACCTGCTCCCATCTACTGCCTTTAATCAAATAATAATCCAATCAAGATCCATTTACGCACAGCAATTATGTCCGCAGTTTGTTTACAATTGAAACTGCTCATGGAATGAGAAGTTCATTAAGTAAAGAATGCATCTGCGAGCAGTGTGCATGTGTATCTGTGTGTGTGTGTGTGTGTGTGTACAGTTTGTTATTTGTATGTCCACACAGCCCTCAGCACTGCTCAAACTCTGTTCGCATGTGTGCAATAAAAAGAGAAAGACGCTCGTCTGTGAGAGTTACTCAGGGTGTGAGTTCATTTTCAGGTAGGAAGCTGTGAATATGTGTGCGTGTGTGGCTAAGAGTGAGAGTTACTGTCTGCTGGACTGACACAGTCTCTAAGCTCTCTCCTGCAGATGTCTTCCCCCTCCTGCTCAGATCTGACTTGATGTCAGAGCGGTGAAGCTGAATGCAGGCGGCCGATGCCGGAGTGCCCGCAGCTCCTTGTTTGCCGTCTGTTTTTTGCTGGCTGTCTGACCCGCGCGTCCCCGGTCTAGACACTAATGACAGCCTGCTGAGTCTAATGCCTCTTGTCCTAGAGCACAGGAAAGAGCTGGCCCAGGCCATTAGCATCATCCCACTGACCAGACGCTAAGTCTTATCATGTCTGAAGTTAATTGAAGGCTCTGATAGCCATTAGTGCCGTCCTTAGCTGATGGAGAAGAAATTTACTGGCCATGCAGCAATGCTACTGCAAGATGCACTCTGATTTTGTGGGAATACAGAGGAGCTTGAAGATATCAGCGTGTCTAATATATTGTTAGACTTGAACTTTATGGAAGCAATATTGCTCACTGAAGATTTAGAAACGCTTGATTTAGTTTGGTGCCACTCATCATTAATCTTGATATTTTCCTACTCTGACTCAGGATAACTCAATGTGTCACAGCTTCCAAGAGAGTCGATCCCACGGGGGTCAAAGCTAAATATAGTTTCCTAACACTTGCTTATAAACAGCAATGGGATTAGTGTCCCGAAGAAATGACATGCCGCAGTCTTCAATGACAGCCGTCCTCACTCCCTCAAATGTCATCCCATTTCATCTCCTTGCTCTGTCTCCTTTACCTCGGTCCCCTGCCTCCCTCTTCCAGCCCTGAGTAGTCCCATTCACCTTGGTTGTGTGCCAGTCCCTTGGCGCACAGCAGGGATCTGTGTTATACACAAGCTTTTAGTTTGATTACATCTGGCCACTTCCTCTGTCCTCCTTTTTTTTTCTGAAATAACCATAAACTGGGAAGCATTACCCCTCTTGTCCCCTGTCAACGACTCTCCTCATGGGCTCCGAAAAGGCAAAAGCAAGCAATCACCTTGAAGGCAGAGTGGACACCATTGTGACGTAGGTTAGGAGAAAAGAAAGCATAACCGCACTTAGAAAAAGTGTGCGGTCAGGAGCAGAACTACTTTAATCTGTTCTTGTTCCCACTGGGGGGCTGTGGGAAGTGAGCAGTGATGATTATTAGCCTGTAGTTTCAGCAGTAGGGCTTGCAAACATAAAAAGATAGTCAATGAAAAAGAAAGTAGCATGAAGAAAGAGATGAAAGATCAAAGCAGCAGAAACAGAGAGAGAAAAATGAGTGAAATGAACAAAAAGACTGCAATATCCGCTGGGTTTCAATGCAAAGGCTGAAGGAGACAAATTGGATGGTGAAACTTTACGAGCTGTTTCTGTGCGTACACTAAGCTGCAGTGATTCCCAGCTTCTGTTCTTTCTTTTACCTGACATCCTGTGAACTGAAAGGCACTACGTGGATCCCCAAGGGCCCTCCTCCATTGGACACCTCGACCGGCTTGAGCATGCCTCTGCAGGACGATGATGGATGTGGCCGGGGGGAGGAGAAGGAGGGGAGGGAGGAAGGGGAGACGTGCATGAATAAAAAAAAAAAGAACGACAAGAAAATGCAAAAAAGCAGGATATAAAAGACAACACAGTCAAACATGACAGGGTTGATGGGATGGGCTGGATGGGGGGTTGTTGCAGCCCTCTTGGTGGAGCTGCATTCTGTTGTCTATGCAAAGTCATCCATTACAAAGTCAGGCTGCTGGACCTCAGGGTCGATTAGGGACCCAAATGGAGACTCCAATTAAGTGATTAAGATCAGACTGTTGTGCTAAAAGAGAACAAATGAATTGAAAACGTGTCAAGCAGGGAGGGAGGGGGAGGAGGAGAAGGCTAATTTGTGTAGGTAAAGACGTGAAGACCAAGGAAGACAACCACTGATGCAGATGTGTGTGACTATTTTCATGGAATAAGGTCTTGGCCTTGATGTAATCATTATGTTTAGCGTGTTAATTTGTTGTGTGTTGTAATATTATCACCTCTGGTATCATTTGCAACAAATAAAACAGTAGATTCACCAGAACTACAAAAAAGGCTCCTGTCCGACCTCTTGTGATATACAGCTATACATAATTTTTATTTGTCTCCAGAAAGACACTTCAATGTGTCTTTCTAGGAAGAAAGAATTTTTTTAAATTTAATTGATCAGTGCAGCAAGCACTGCAATCTTTTCTTGCTGTGGGGGAACATATAAATATATATCAAAATCTGGATAAATGAAACCAATACTATCTGCACAGCTACAGTAGATACCAGGAGGGGTTAGTGATTTTTGGGCAAACCAATATTTTATGAAATGATGGGAGGCCACTCACTCTACACTAAACACCGGTGAATGCTCCAATGAGGAGTCAGCCCTCCCCACTGGCTCGATCCGCTCAATCCTCCTCTCGTGTTTCCTCCGCTCCTCTTCCTCCTCCTGAAAGAGAGAAAGAAAGGTTGAAAAAAGACAGGATAAATCATTGAAAGACTGTTTCAGCTCAGTTAAAAGCTCACACTCTGTCATTATTTCTATTTGGCTGTGCCTGCATCTCCTCTGCTGCCTGTATCTGTCCTCTGGCTTTTAATCCAATTACCTGCAGGAGCAAGTAACGGTCTCTATTCTAAATCAAAAGAGACTTTTAGTGCAGGACAGACTGGGGCCCTGATGCTGCAGAAGAAAAATCCCTCCCCATCTAAAAAACCTCAGTGACTGTAGTGACAAAGTGGCCCCTGATCAATTGCTCCTGCTCAATTAATCAGGCTTGGCCTGGGGCGTGGCACCACCGCTGCGTATATGCCGCGATGTGATGAGGCCTCGAGTGAATGGAAGTGGTTGCGCTCGCTGTCATCTGATTCTCTCGCTCTCTTCATTTCATTTACTCATCTTCCTTCAGGGCCATTAGGCAGCAGGGCCGGGAGGCGGTGGCTTTTACAGGCAAGTCAGACGTCTGAGGACTTAACTAGGCTCTGGAACGAGACAGCGGCTTCATGCTCCCCATAATGGAGGATAAAATCTTTATCTGAGCTCTCTTCATGGGAGATGGTGCAGACTGAGCAGGGCACTTACATGCAGTGATGACATGCTGTTTGTAGAATAGGAGGGAGACGTATTTAATTACACAGGGTTCATTTTCAACTACTCATCATCTGTTGAGGGTTAGTTACAGAAAGAGATCCGGAGCTTCATCAACAGGTGACGAGCACACCTACATCCCACTTTCTTCATTTTAAAAGGAGAAAGAAATTTAAGTTTTTGCTTCTTCTGCTGTTAGCAACTGCTGATCCTTTTTTGTGTGTGTGCTTTCCTGCATATGTGTATATGTGAGCTCGTCAGCATCCACACATCCAGCGCATCGTCTCCTTGGGCAGGTCGACTGAAACGCTTTGTTAGCCACTGCTATTCCCCCCTCCCTCGCCCCCTCTCTTTTACTTAAATGTCAAGCACATCCAAATAGGTCTTCTGCCTCTCTGGTTTCTTTATGGAAATGGATTCAACCCCTTTCAGAGGCCAGGATATCTTTGGCGACACGCAGGAGTGGCCTAGAGTGTCTCCGTCCCCTATTTATTTATTATAGTCGGGGGGTAAGGTGGGACGGGGGCATGAAAATTTCATCAGTAGTCTGCCTTAGGAGACCTTGACTCACCCTACCTGTCTCTTTCTCCTCTCTAACTGTCCGCTATGAAAATGAGTCAGTCAACCAACCAGCCCCACCTTTAATTACGTGTCAGCTGAGGTTCTGGGTGCCTCACGGGGGGCGTTACTTACAAAGCCTTTCATGAATACCCCTGGGGTAGGTATATATATATATATATATATATATATATGTATGTGTGTGTGTGTGTGTGTGTGTCTATATACAGGGAACGATGCAGAAGGGGAACAGTTGTCTTTAAATCAGCTTCATGGTAAAAACAAAGAGATTTTCACTCAAAAAGCTTACTTAAGTGTTTTGTCCTTGACAGATGTGCAGTGATCTGTGTTACACACCCCTAACTCATATATTGACTTTCCTTCCAAGGACATCTGTGGAACATTTGAACTACTTTGGGTACTGAAACAGAATCATTTCACTTCTTTTGCAGGATTTGTAATGGGTTTTTTGTTTGTTTGTTTTTAGAAAAACGTGCTAATGTGGTGGTGGTGTAACTCTAAACTGAAACATACTGTCATACTGGCTCAAACAAATAACACCCTTCTAACACCACTGGTTGTTAGTGCTGGTGTTTCTCATATTTCCTCAGCCACCGGGAATATTTTCATGTTCATATTTGAATGCACAACGCGCTTCCGCTGCCAGTCAATTCCCACTGCAAACAGCAACACGACTGACACCTGACACCGGATTCATGAGGCAGTGCTTAAGTGGCCACCAAGGTTCGTTACGGGCACATCCACCTAGCGAGGGCACAGCCTCTTCATTATTTCAGATTCTGTGCCTTCACCAGGCTAACAAATACCACCTCTGAGAAGAAATAAGACTAAAGTGACTTGTTAAGACTGGCATTTCATGCAGTGGAGTCCTTCGGGGTGGCTGATGTCTTCCCAGCAGACTGACTGAGTGTTGAGTCAGTATTGCAGGGGTCAGTGTCTCCTTGTGACCAGGGGTGGGAGAAGAAGTCATCTCCTTTTATATTCACTGCCAGCCCACTTATTGTCCATGGCAAAGCCGAGCACTGACTGACAGCAGAGGAGAGGACAGGCTAAATATACATCCATCTCTCTGTGCTCCTTCACTCTCCCTCTCTCCCCTATCCTTCTTGATCCCTCCATCACTCTGAATCTCTCCTTTTACCTCCCTCTAAAAACCCTCCATTTCTTCCTCCCCTGAGTGCTTTTAGCACCCTGTTGATCCCTTGGTAACCAGTGGAGTGGAAGCAACAGGGCTTTTCAAATCTCCATGGCATTGGTCATTGCTTCTCTCGCACTTTTTCTCTCCACTCTCTCTCCTCCTCACCATGTCATAGGGAGGGCACAGAGCCCTGATCTGTGGCCAACAATCCACTAGCCTCTTTGACAATGAAGGGAAGCAACAGCGAGGGTTAGAAGCTTGGCCATCGGACAGCTGTAGCATTAGATTATTGAGATTTCATATAAGAGAGAGGGAAAGAGAAAGGTGGGAGAGAGGCACGGCTGCAAAGTGCAGAGTCTTGTTACCTTCAAATAGACAGAGAGAGAGGAAGTGGAGGGAGGAGGGAGCAAAGTAACAGCTGTCTTTTCAGGAGACACAGTCATGTCTCTATCACTTCATTACATTCATTTCCTGAAGATTTATTCTGACCTTAGCCATAACTACTGCTACTTACCTAACCTTAACCTTAATCTTAATCTTAATCTGAATCTAAACATAAACCTAAAATTAAATTTACCCTAAACTGAAAAGGTCTTTACTTGATGATTTACATTACGGGGACTTGCTTTTCATGCGCTGAAGGAAGACAATTTCCCAGAATGAGCCTGTGTAAATACATTTACGTCCTCAAAACATGAATGAAACCTGGACCACAAACCCACAGACACACACACACATGCACCAATGCACACACAATGATAGCCACTCCTTGCGGATAAGGGTAAAGGGTGTGTATTGAGGAGCTGTCATCCTCCATCAGCCACTGTCCCTGACATAGTGTACACATGTGTGTGTGTGTGTGTGTGTGTGTGTGTGTGTGTGTGTGTGTGTGTGTCATGCCATTAGCCATGGGCAAGTACAAGATGTAGCCGTTTGGGAGAAACAGGGGGAAAGGGCTGTGGGTTTCCTGCTGAGCCCATCTTTAGGCGTCAAGGGCTTAACAAAGACAGGTTTAAAGGTCACAGCAAATGGTGTGTTACTGTCCACCACCCCTCCTTTAGGGCTCAGGTCCACATCTGTGTGACAGCTTCATGTGTGGAACAGGTCTCCCTGTCAGACGATGTCATGCGCTCGCCGACAATGAGCCTTCTGTGGTGAACAGAACAATGAAGGCCAAAGAACAGGATGCAGGAATGGCTCCAAATGAACAATGTGGTGTGTTCGCTGTGTATGCAACCATAAAGGAAAAAAGCAATTTCACCAGAGCATTTAGCAAAATGGATTTTGAAATATTTAGACATGGATAGGTGACATACGCCCCTTATAGAAACATAACCACTAGCCAAAGGTAGCAAACGATGGCAACATGTGAAAAGAATTTGCTTTCAGTGAGCAGAGGTGGATGTAAAGGAAAAAATGCAGAGGCTTTTCCTTACAAGAGGTTAAGGAGCTATAATTGTGCCCTCATTACCTCAAGTTAAACACTGTAAAACAACAATAGACAAGACCGAACAGGACTTCACAGCACCGCCGCACTGCACAATAGCATTGACACATATAGACGAGTTGCAGGTAATAACTCCTAATAGTCCTATTAAAGTTCCCTGGACCTCACAAAGCAATTACCAATACTTTTCCATCTTAACCGGAGCCAGAATCTCACTGTTTTCAATCAGCCGTTCAAAGTAGCTTTACAGCATTGGACACAATGCGAACAACAGATGATCCCTACTTGCATACGTCAGAACAGAGCGGCAGTCTTCACCGGCTGCTGATGGATGTCATGTCCAGTGTGCAGGATGACCTAGTCATAGATGTGCCAGAATTTACAATAGGTCTTTTATCCTTCCTCTCCATCCCCTAAGAGGAAACTGCCATTAGGACCAAATTAGGCCCCAAAATGGCTTCTGTGATTAGATTGGACGTGACTTGCACCCGAGGACCTGGCCCCACCCTTTCCACCATCATCCTTAACTCTTCATTCCCCAGCAGTCCACTGGACTCCAACACCATTAAAACAACCAATATGTCACAATTGCCGAGATTACGAGACACTTATTTACATTTATGCTGAGGACTGGGAAACATTATAAAAGGCTAGGCGAAGAGTTAAACAGTTAGTGGATGATGAAAGGGTCATAATGATCTCCTTCATCCTACCCACAAGTTCCCTAATTGGCACTTAATGGTTGTCAGTGGAGGCAAAAAACAGTTTCAGCATGCTTCCTTATCTTCTTCACATTGTTATGATCTTAAGGATCATGATGATGTAAGCTAATGGTCATTTCAATACGCAACAACGAGGATGTATCGTGTTGACATGAAGGGAGCTGAACGTGGTGGCAACTGTTTTAGGCTGTCATTCCATGCATGTTTTGCAAACTGTTAGATCCCTGTTGGAGCGGAAACAGACGCTCTGGAAAAAGATCCAAGTAATGCGACTCTGAAGGCTGCTTTGTATATGAGGAAGAAAATAAGTTACTGTGATGTGTTACCTTTCATACGGCTGGTACTGTTTACAAGACAGCAGGGATAAACACAACAAACAAATTTTCTGCAGCATGAATGCATAATTTGTGATAGCATTTTCATAATCAGCTAATGCACTTTATTATGTAAAACAGAAGACATTCATCTTGTGGGTGGCATCACCGAAAAATATTTCAATTTCTTTTCCTTATCTAAAAATATAAAACATTTAAATCAAATCAAACACAAATCAAGAATAACAAAAAAATACACATTTATAAGATTACAGTTTTTAAAATAAAAAAATCAATTCACAGTATATATTTTCCTATTTGCCAGTGATATGTATTGTATGTTGTATTTCGAGAATAGCTCCTTCATCACCTCCTTTTAATCAACAAAAACCTCCAGCCTTTAAATCTGTCTCTCTTTGTTTGGTTTTGGACAGATACGGCCTGTGGCTCGTATAAGTTTGGGCTCTGATGTGGATTTACTTGAAGCAAATTACAGGGAGAGACAGGTTCCTGATGCTGTTAAGCAAATTAGATCAGAGATGTGAGGCTGCATTTGTCCACATCAGGACAGAGAGCGGCACGGTGTGGAGGGGTGGGGCGGGGGGGTGAGAGATGGACGGCCCTGTTTGTGGACTGACATTTGGCAAAACAAAGGCCCATCTCTCTCTCTGCTCCCTCTTTGTCTCTTCTCCTGTCCCTGTCTCTGTCAGTGGGAGACTTTCTGTGTGTGGAATATATCATCTGCTTGTGCCTGTTTCATATCAGGCCTGGACTGATCTATCAATGACACAGCTGCCTATGCCTTTGCCCACTGCATCGTTAAATTGCACTTTAATTAAATTAGGCCTGCTAATTATGAGGGCTTAAATCAATCACCAGGTCAATAACAAAGGCCCAAGGCGGACGGAACGGCCCAAGACTTTTTCCAAACCTCATCAATAACAGCCGCAACCGGAGCAGACCGCTCCTGTACCAGAGAGCCGGAGGTTCAAACGGGTAGGAATTACTGTGAATTGAGTTATCGTCACCGGCTTTTGTCCAGAACACTTCTTACTCTTACAAGCTCTGTGAATAATGTTGTTTGAATACAGAGGAGGTGTTTCAAAGACTCTGACTGTACATAGAGTTTTGCATTAGAAATAGCACTTCAAAGGGGCCATTTAAAGCAGATTTAGGGTTTCTGGTGCATAAAGTATTGTTCAAAAGGGATATTATGACTTCCCAGACACCTGGCTTAGGTGTGGGGACGTGATTTGAAGCAGATAATCCTGGGGCTTGAGTGCGCAGCCCCGCTGAGTGACAGTCCCAGCTGAATCCTGGGTCTTTGCCCATGCATTAAAAGGAGCTCCGTGGCGCTTTTCACAGATTAATCATCATTTTGAGCTTATTAAGTGGGAGGACAGTCTGCTTTCCACTGCTCCGAACGTTTAATCCATCTTTCAAACTGTGAAGGTCAGTGAGCGAATGTTACCCCCGTTGAAATAATAGCGGCTGTTTGAATATCAACGAGAGCACCCGTGGTTCAAATCCGTATTGTCATTGAATACATTTTCTTTTTTTCCATTACTTTTAGCAGACCCCCCCCTCCTGCAATTATGCGAGTCAGAATCACAGACTTATTGAGTGGCACGGTGGCTGCCAATAAACTACACTCCCCGCTCTGCCAAATTGTCATGTGAGCTATTCAGTACAACATTTACTGTGATGCAAATGCATCAGCAAGTCATAATAGCATCACCGGTAAAGAAATTGTGGAGAGCGGCTATTCACACGAGAGTCTCATTCATCTCTATAGGTTGATTAAACACACTGTGACCTTAAACCCTAAATACACTGAACATGAAGAAGGAAGAAATGACGAAGAGGGAATGAGGGCGAATGATGTTGAACTATGAATAATTTAGTGGAAAGTAAAGCTTTGGTACACACTGCAGCAAGTTATTATAGGGGGTGAGTGGTCTATTCCACAGATCAGCGGTTGTTTGCTGCCTTGTTTAAGCAGGTGGTGGTTGGGGGGGGCTGGAGTGCGGGAGGTTCATGGGGTGCATTGTAGGAGCGGTGTGGGGCGAGGCGGCGGTGGTGGTGGCGGGGGGTGCTTTCTATTTCGTTTTAATTGGAAGCTGAAATTCTCGGATAAGGGGGAGACAGAAAGCCATTTGGCTGAGTCCTTGCTCTCAGCTGGGGCTAAATGAAGGGGGCCGCTTGGAGATGAGGGGCCTGTGGAGGGCTAGTAATGAGGAGAGGTCCCAAAAGACTCCAGCACAGCCGCAGCAATCAAGTGGGCCCAGGATAGGTGGGGCAGGGGCGTGGGAGGGTGGAATGGGTGGGTGCCACCAATGGAGGATGGAGACAAGAGGAATAAAAGGGAGGTAAGAAAAAGGAGGGAGAGAATCAGTCCTTGTTTTTATATGTATATATACTTTATATAGTTTTTGTATACATTGTGGATCTGGGTGAAATGAGTGCAAGATGAATCAAGATACCAATTGATCAAAGGAGTGTGCTAGTTAGAGTCGATAATTTACTTGCTAAATACAAGTGATTGCAATCACTGGTAAGATCAGAGCACAGGGAAATCATCAGTGTCTCAACAAATAAAGACAGATCACTGCATGCATCCTCAGTTTGCAGCACACATCGTACACATGCAGACACCCATCTACAAAGCACACACCACACTTGTAGGGTAGGCATACATACAGAACATATCAAGAAATCTGCAAATTTTTCAGCCAATCACATAGCAGCATCTGTAGGAGTCTCACCTTCCAAGCCAGCAGATGCACATTAACTGTTTCCTAAATGGCTGTCAGCATGGTCCTGCTTGATATGTATGTGGAAACATCAGTGTGTTGTGATGGAGCTCAGCAGGGGGGCTATTCTATGCAACAGCTCCCATGGCCTGCATACCTGGAGCATAACAGGAGAATATTCCAGAGGAAAACTGCTGGGCAGGGAGAAGCACTGGCCATTACTAGAATGACACCATTAATGCTATCCAGGCTGTTCCACATTCAATATGGGCATCCAAGCCTTGCGATGCTGAAAGGATTACACCAATTATTTTGCATGTTTTACCACAGACCATCTTCACAAGTTTTCCGTAGAGATTTTCAAATTCAGATGTTCAGATTCACTGATTCCACACAGCCAGTCGGTGTCCATTCATTTCTCTGAAATATGAGGATCAAAACTGGCTTGAGATGGGTGATCTATCACTGGGAGCTTCGTGTTACCTGTATGAAAGTTACTGTACAACTGCAGCCAAGCGTGATACAATTTGTCTTCCACAGTGGTGAATTAATGTGCTGGTGGGGTGCTCCAACATCCAAGATTTCACATGCAGATGACAAACAGCAGGGCCCTCATCTCATGCAAAGCTCACAGCCCTGTGTTTGGGTTTGACCACACAGAAAGCGAGTATCATGCTGAAATGTGAAGTGTCGGAGCTTCCTTTGTAACTTGGGGGAAAATAAAGGTGACACTATGTTTGATGTGACTGATTAACCTCTTATCTCAAGACAATTAAAAGGCCAATGGTAAGTTTATCTTCATACAATCCAAACAATATCTCTTCATGGAGCAGCACAGTTGGCCAGCTACCATCTGTATGGAAGGTTCAGAAATGGACTCTACCCACTACCAACTCTCTCCTCCTCACCCTCTTGCTATAGAAGCTTTCTATTCCTCCATCCCCTTGGCTCTGACATGAAACCCACCCCGTTCCCCGCTTTTGTTCTCCGGCCAGGGCAAATGAAACGGGTCTCTTCGGCTGAGACGAAGGCAAAGCAGCCCCCGTCTCGTGTTTCTGCGTGGCCCCGAGATGTGGATGTTTACTGTCGGTCAGGGCCTTATTACATTCCTTCAGCGACTTAAAAGCGTTGGCCCCCTAATGGGAGCTATAAAACAGTGAGAAAAAGCCTATTGTGACAATGGAGCTCATTGTGTCAGAGTGAACTCATTTGGCACTCTGCAGAAAGTGGAATTGTGTGGCATATTTTGAAAAAAAGAGATGGAGAGAGAGGGTGTGAAAGTAGTAAGGAATCAAATAAATAGGAGCGAATGACTTCACTCGGTGGGAAACTCGGCTCTGTCAATCACCATAGTCCATCGGGGATAAAAAAGAGCTTTGCTTTTTAGCCGTAGCCGTTGCAGAATATATTTTCATTAGCCACTATAGGTTTTTTTGTCTCCTCTGCTTTGGGTTGGAGTAAGATTTTGGTGTTGATCATCTTAGAATGACCAATTAAAGGAGCCTTTTTTGCCCTGCCTGCAGACCAAAGTGAACTTGGGTTTAATTTACTTCACAACGGAACCGCCTTACTTGAATATTGACCACGCTCCTCCGACACACCTCCTGCACACTGCCCCCTCTGAGAAAAGTAAATTGATTCAATTGAAAATGCAGGAAGATAAGGCCAAAATGTTTTCACCTTAAGAGACATTGTTCAGAGTGTGCATCTTTCTCTCTCAGCTTTGTTCTCTGCTGCCCGAGCTGGTTTGCCTCCATGCTGACGGCCCTGTTTTATTCCCTGAAATCATTATTGTCTTCGGCTAAGGTGCCCCCGCTCCCTGTGATTTGTGGGTAATGAGCTGGCACCCCCCTGCCCGTGTTCAATTATTCTCATTGAGAAAGTGATTTCTCACTCCACGGAGCAAATCGGAGAAGGCGAATGCGTGAACTCTAATCAAGAATTAACACATTCCCAGCCAGTGGTGCAGAGAGGGATAGCCTCCCCAAGAGTGCAGAGGTGCCATATGTGGGGACATAGGGAAGAGGAGAGTATAGGGACAGATCAGTAACATCCACTGATGTAAACTCGTCCCAGAAAAACCCTGTATCGGTACATCCACTCACCTTCAGTGCTCTGAAGTGAGAAAAAAGCAGGAGTTGAACAGAACCTGATATAAAATGGTAATGGGTTTAAAAGCTGAAGAGCAGACAGCCACGGCTGTTCGCAGCTGTCAGCTGATGGGCTGAATGTGTGAGAGAGAACAAAATCTGAGAAGTAATTAATAAGTAAGGAAGGGGGTCTACAGAGGAAGCAGCAAGATGAGTTCAAACTTAAGAGAGAAAAAAAGAGATGATGAGAGATGAAGAGCAGTCATCATTCCTAATTACTAATGGCCTGACAGGAGGAACAGGGGAGGTGAGAGAACAACAGCTTCAACAACGAGAGGAAGGACAAGGAAAAACTTTTATGTTTGAAACCAGATAGGTCATGTGTTTTATTGCTGACTATCGTGATAACATCTTGATCACGTTCCGTGGTTTTTTCTGTTAGCTGTTATTTCCCAGATGTTTTTAAAAGGTTTTTTTCAACTCTGACAAGAATAAAACTCTGAAGGAAAAAGTCACAGTTTTTACTCAAGGGGAAGGATTTTTTTGCATATAAATAGTCGAATTTGAAAGATGTCATAAAAAGCTGTTTGGAGTTTCAAAAACATTGCTATCAGTCTCCTGAAGCCTGAATCATTTAAAACTCCAAGTCTAGTCACACATACACATCTGTACATACACGCAGGCTGCAGGGCAAGACAGGTTAAACATTTTCAGGCTACAGAAGGCTGATAGAGAGGAGTACTGGGAACTTCCAAAAACGTCTGCTGCCTCCTCTCCTGCTCCAGTGAGATAAGAAGGAAGACTTGATTTGCACAGTTTTCAATAAAGTGAGAAAGGCCAGAAAATAAAGAAGCGCAAGAACAAACAAGACATATCTTGTTTCAAGGGGAAAGAAAAGGCAGACAAGGCGTGAAACTGTTGCAGAACAACAGAGGATGACAGAGGGGTTTTTTTTTGTTGTTGTTGTGCTTCCAACGAGGCTGATTCCCAATTCTGAGTAGAGCAACATTTTCAGCTCTGTCTCTCCTCCAGCCCCCTGCTGACCGCCTTTTCACATACTGTCCTTGGGAACTACATTTGTCTGCTGTGTTATGTGCTTGGGATTAAGTTGTGAAAGTTGTTCTGAATCGCTAAGCACTTATTTTCATCATTCTCATTCTCTCTCTCCCTTTATGTCCATGTTTTTTGGTGTGTGTACATGTGTGTGTGTGTGTGTGTGTGTGTGTGTGTGTGTGTGTGTGCGCGCGCGTGTGAAGGTGAGAGGGGAGCCTTGCTGAATGTTAATAGACAGAGAGAGCCAAGTGAGAAAACTTTTGGGCAAAAATGCCAGTGGATGGTCAACTGCCGTGGTCTCAATATAAATCATGCACACACACTCATGCATGCACACATACACACACACACACACACACACACACACACACAAAACACTGATAGTGATTATCACTGCTGTTTATTTCTGACAAAGATGTTAAGTTAATAATGAGATGTTAAATTGCCTTATTTTCATAATTGCTCATTTACAAACTATTTTCCCTGTTGTGAAATGAATCAAATGAATGATGCTACCAAGAGTGTGTGTTACCTGCCCAAACATGCACGTGCGTGCACGTGCACGCACACGCACACACACACACACACACACATATGCACACCTACTGTAATTAGTGACAGAATAACACTGGAGCTTTGCAGGATTTTTGTGGCCAAAACATATTAGATGATTGTTTTCAGAATTTGCTCCCAAACCTGGGCAACACTTTAGCATGTCTACACTGGGAATAGTGGTAAAATGGACATTTGGAGACATTATTGTAGGAATGCTGTCTTTTCACTTGCCCCCAGTACAGGAAGTTTAGATGTCATGGTTCACTATAAAGGAGTGATAAATAGGCAGATGCTGCAGGACATTTTTGCATGTGTATGGCTGCTGCTTTGTCTTTTCTACTTTTCATGTGTTGTGTAAGAAAACAAAGTAAAAAGCATGAAAACAGAGAGGGATGCAGTATTGAAAGTCACCCAACCCCCTGATTTTTTTACTCATTTTTTAGAAAAATACTTTGCAGTATATGGACTCAACATTTTCTGCAAAATGGAGAGAGAGAGAGAGAGAGAGAGAGAGAGAGAGAGAGAGAGAGAAGGGAAGAGAAACAGAAATGTGAAGAGGCAGAGAATTAAAGATACTTAAAAAAAAGAATAAGAGAAAAAGATGTCTTTTTTGTGGGTACTGCTGTGTGCTTGGAGTCAGTGTTGAATACACAGCAGCTCCCACTGGTCAGGCCTATGGGGCAGCTTACAGAAGGCATCTTGAGTACACCCTCATATGTATGCATACACTTTTAGAGTGTTTTTCCCTATACAATAAAACCGCACATAAGCCCTCTCATCCACTTGTGTGATTGTTGTGGAGCTGGCTGCCCTTTTGTGTGTTTCAGGGAGAATTGAGAGGGTCTGGAGAAGTGCACAGTCCTCACTGCAGACCAGGGTCACCACAGCGGGACTGACTGCACTGCTCTGGAATGTGGGTTGTTGTTTTTCTCTGCGCTCTCCAGCACACGGCAAACCCCTCGACCTGCTCTTCATCAAACATTGACCCAGATTTACCCCAACATAATGCATGGACACATATGGATGCTGCATCCACCAGAAGGTGCTGGATGGTGGGACAAAGATGGTGGGTAGGTGAGGCTGCAGAGGAGAGCTCACCTCGGAGAGGCAGGTAAAGACAGAGAGAGAGACAGGAAGCCACACTGCGATAGGCAGGCAGGGTTCACTCTCCATGCTCGGCTGCTCTAACATTGCCCCCAGCTCGCCTCAGGGTCTGCACACTGTGTGGGCTTTACCAACAGACGAGAGTCAGGAGAGTGGACTTACTCACCAACAACAGCACAGACAATTAAATGCAAACTTTTGTGCAGAACTGACTTGCTCAAGGGTTAGCCAAAGTGTTATAAGTGTCTAATTATTCTTTTTTTTTTACCTCCTGAGCTTCAGGACTTACTCTGTATTCATCAAATCTTAATCAAACAAGTGAAACTAAAGTTATGGTTTGGCTTGTTGTCAAAAATGTTACCTGAATCTTGACATAAGGAATTATAATCATAACAAAAAGCAAGCAATGCTGCTATGCAAGTCTCCAATAGTTTCTAAGTCACTTCAATTCAACATAATCTCTTGGAGTTCAGCTGAAAATTTATACAGACATAAGTGGTGAGGCAGTTCAGGTAAAAGGAGACCTTCAAATCAAGTTACTGAAAAAAAATCTCTGTGAAACCTCTGTTTGCACAAGTGCAGCTGTCAGTTAGTCTTACAAAAGTCTGTGGAAAAGGCAAAATACATTTAGATGGTCTACAAGCATAGTCTGGGTAGTGTTTGGAATCACGTACGACAAAAACCGTGACTGTGCGTGTACTGAGCAGCAGTGTGGCTTACGCTGGCAGTAATTGTCCAACATCCATCCATTTGCCATACTGCTCATCCATTCAGGGTGACAAGAGGGCTCCCTGAATGGGGTGACAGTAACAGTGGGTGAGGGCGGTGTACACCCTGGACAGGTCACCGGTCTATCACAAGACTGACATACTTGCAGACAATTTAGAGTCACCATTCAACCTAACCTGCATGTTTTTGGTGTGGCAGGAAGCCGGAGTACATGGAGAAAACACACACAGATCACCACAGTGCTGCCCCTAATTGTCCAACATGATCAACATGATCAACATGACATTATCTCAGTGTGTCTCTTGAGGAGGAGAGAGTCAGGTAGGAAACGCCTCATGATTTAAAGATCTTCTCCATGCAGATTCAGACAAGGTAACATCCACAACTAAAGCACTGGGGGTGTTTATACAGAAAGATACACAGCAGAAGTAAAGCAGTGTGTTCAAACTGCTCCCCACTCTGTTCTTCTCGCTCGACGTTGAATGGACTCATCTTCTTTCAACATGCTGGCTCGATGATTTAGCTGGGCACCTCGCCACTTCGGGGTTCCATTAAAACTCGCCAGACAAGGTGTTTCATTTAGACAACAAAGAGAGGGAGGCACTCCCGACAGCTGGAGGCTTGATCAAAGATGTCTGATCAGAGCTTTTTCTCCTCAGACTTGTTTTGGACTCTCTTATGTAACAGTTTCTCTTCTTTCTGTGTCTCTAGATCTCTCTCTGTTTTGATTTGCTGTGGGCCTGACTGTTTGAAACTGCATTTTCAAAGTACTACACTGTCGGCCAGAAAATAAAAAAATAATAAATGAATTCAGACCGAACAAGGTTGAAATTTTTGTTTTAACGTGTTATAAATAAAACATCATAATGAAAACTTAATAAAAATAAAAATAAAATTTCTTTCTATTGTCACTGTCTCTGAACCCCTCGACCTCTGAGCTTTTTGGATACAGTCAAACCTCTTCCTCTCTCTCCATTCTGATCGGGATAAATCCCTCTTTGACTGACAGCTGGTGTCTGGCATAGCTCATGATGATGGCCTCTGATCCCCTCATCAAGGCTACAAAATATTAATGTGGAGGTGGAGAAGCACTGAGCCAGATCCTAATGTGTGTAAGCACATGTGTTTGTGTGTGTGTGAAGACCTATTAGCATTCAACAATAGTAATAAAAGGGTGGTTAATGTCAGGCGCTTATATAAAGAATAACTCACAAGGCCTTCTATTATCAGCTGATAGAGCATGCTTTTCTCTATGCCACATTTGGCCCAGTGTGTGTGTGTGTGTGTGTGTGTACAAGTGGGGAAAGGGTGGAAAGGGATTTGGGGGGGGGCTCCTGAAGGCTCAGATGGAGAGTGGTTAGTTAACCATGAGACACTATTGGGGTGAGATGGCCTTGTGATGAGTGTGTACACTGAGCATGTGCACTGTGTGTATGTATATAGCATTTGTGTCTGAAATAAAAGCCTGAGAGAACCACAGCTGCTACTCTGCGCCGCAGCTTCGTCACCCCCAGGTTCTTGTGGTGATGACAGAATCTAAGACTGTCAGTGGTGTCGTGCATCCAACATCCAACTGTTTTAAGCACAGAAGTGGACTTTTGACTCCACATTCCTAATTTATAGCAGGCCTTGGAATACCTGCTTAAATATAGATGGCGGAGTACAACATTTTAAAAGTGCAACACTGTTCTGCCAGAACTACTCCACACATACTGGGCATTAAAGGAAAAAAGTTGCGTGTAAAAACTTAAAAAGGTACCGTGCGACTAAAAGAGAGGAAATGATGCTGCTGGAGCATGACACACACGCCCACACACACGTGCACTGCACATATTCAAAGTAATGAGCTTGTTCCAGTGAATGGAGATAAATGAGTCTGATGCCCTTTCTTAGTTGTCTTTGTTGTTTTTGCTTTTATCTTTCCAACAAAGCAGAACAATAAAGTACAGTGGATAAATAATCCATGATAAACAAACAAGTGCTAATTGATGTGATTTTCTCAAGGTTTTCTAAAACCTTGGAATATGCTATATATATATACACATATATATATTTGGTGGGTGTGGAGATATATATAGTCTGTGCGTAAACTCATTATCTCCACTGGCGCCTCAGCACTGATCCATGGAGGGAAACAACCGGGCAATTAAGTGCCCCACTGTAAACGACACTGTGTCACCTCTAATGAGAGGATTTGTGTTTTGTAAATCATCTTAGTCGCATCGCTGTCAGATTACAAAGACTCAGGTAGCACTGAGCCTTAGCCCCCCCTGCTGCTATTCATGAATCCTTTACATACTGATGTTGGTGTGTCTCCTGGTCAAAATTAATAATCTCAGATTTTATTAGAAATTTGTTTATGAGACTGAAAATTTAAGATTTGGGAAGGTTTTTCATTTTTGAATACAACAAAATATTGTTAGTGTCCCCTTGCAGCTAAACAATTAATATGCACAATTAAATAAAATATTCACACACTTATGTAGAAGCTTTGTTGCACAGTATCAATTTAACAACTCTCTCTACTGTAGGATACTAGCTTCAATGTTAAAGGATAACTTTGACATTTCACTTGTTCACTTTCCTTGCTAAGCGTTAAATGAAAAGATCGATACCAGTCTCATTTATGAACAGGAAATGTAACGCTACTGCCAAGAGCTGTTTAGCTCAGCACATATTCTCGAATGATTTCAGCGAGCACTCTGCCAGGATTTCCTCCAAGCGCACGGGGAGAGAAGGTGAGTAATGACAAAGAGCAGTTAGAGTAAGACTCACAGCACTTTGTGGCAATGCCGCAACAGCGTCACGTGCACAAAACACATATTGCGCTAAAGTGGCTTCTTTTTCACTGGGTTGCTTTGTCCTGACTGACTGTCGACAAAAAGTGTAATACAACACATAGGAATAGAAATTCTTCCTCAAAAAATATCAGCGTAAATCTCAGACAGCCCTTTTATATTTGATCTATTTCATTACTTTCTCAGTTGCTCTTCCATCACCTCTACACATTTCACGCCCTCTCATTGCTCTCTTCCAACTCTATAACTTGAAGGAGAGATCGATTAAACACCTCCTACATGGGTCAGAGTAGGTAACTAAGGCAGTGATGGGCAGAGCCCAAAAAGGCAAATGGAGAGAAATCCTCTTCACGTCAAGCTCAGCGTGTCCGACACCTCCCAAGGTCATTCCTGCTCTCCCAGCAGAGAGCCTCTGTCACTTTTAATAACTTTTAAAGAGAACATTTATTTTTTCCCTCCTGATAGGCTGAGGAGGAGAGGGACCCATCACACACGTAGTGCCGACAGATCAAGTAGGTGTGAAGTGAGGGGGTAGGCCTGCGGTGACTAAGAGTGAACAATACTAAAATATTATTACACAATTATACAATATTATTAAAAAGTATTGAAGTACACACAAGTACGAGGTCTGATGTCAGTCACTGTTTCAGGTCCAGTATAGCTCAGGCAGTGAGCAGGCAGTGTCAGAGAGAGAGTACAGAATACAGGTGCCAGCCTCCACTAATGCTACCTTAAGGCATACAGTGTGTTACGTGTTGCTATCACTCAGTAGGACATATTATGATGGCAACATGGCTGCCAAGTGGGTATGAAAACTATATCTCATGTCCATTTAATAACAGTCTGACAGAGTGCAGCATACATTACCTTTTCACAGGAAGGCACAGATCCAACTTTTTTGTCTCCTGTGACCAAATCTGATACCCCACCTTCGAGGATCTACGAGCAGTACTCTCTAAAACTTTGAATCTGGATACCTCACAGTGCAGATCTCAGTGGAAATGCTTGCATGAAGCCAGGGACTGAATGAATTGGTAGATGTGGACATTGAAGCTGTGTTCAAAGTGGATACAAAGTGTCATGGCTGATACATTGTCCACTTAATAAGATCACTTTTGGAGTCATACTAATCAGGCCCAGTGGAGCAGTCTATCATGTCTACACTTTCAGTTTAGTTTATTAATTGGGTTAATTTGAAATGTTTAAGTTTGCAGATAAGCAGCAAATCTCATTCTTTATACTGCAAAAGACCACATTTTTGTTTTAAGTCCACAACTATACCTGCTCCTGTCTGTCGAGCCACTGGTCCACCATCGGGTGGTTGGCGCTTAGCGAGGATCGAGTCATCTCTCTCTGGAACTGAGAGGTCCAGCCGCTTGCGTCCCGCGGAAGGCTCCGGTAGGCGTGGGCTCCTCTGCCCTGCAGAGGATAAATACAGAAATGACTAGTCACATGATCAGCCAGCTGAAATAATTTATCAACAAGCAATTTGAAAAACTGATCCATCCTCCATATTTTGTGACAGTTTTGCGGATTTGCACTATGTGTAACAGCTGGATGACAGGCATTCTGTGGTGGAGGTGGGTTAGTTTGTCTTGGAGCGCACACCTACACTGACTTGTTCATTCAAGTCTCACTCCGTCCCACCCTCACCCCTCACCTCTCCCCACAGCTAAACCTGAGCTGCTAATAAGAGGCCTCTTATAATTTGACAGCCACAGCTGAGCTCTTCCATTACACGAAGACCTCCTTCCAAAAACCTCCTGCCAAGGTAATGTCAAACACCAGCAGACCTGAGCAGACTTATTACAATGGCCATAAGCACAAAAACACGTATAAGACACAGTAAATTACATTCCAGACACGCTAGCCTCTGCTTTGAAATCCCAGTGATTGAAGGTCAAGGTGGCTGAAGCCATCCGAATAAAAATGAAAGCAAAAATAATATTAGAAATCAGCGTGGAGCCAATGACGACGATGCAGAGAGGAACAGAACGAGAATCGTTTGAGGTTTGTTCAGTTTGGAAGTGGCAGCTAAAGAGTGAGACAGACAGAAGCAGAAGATTGGATTTCTTTAATGAGACATCACACAACAAAAGAGCAGAGAGACAAAAACTTCAAATAAGCCTCCTGAGTGGTTTACAGCAGAACGAGAGACGTGATGAGAGGCAACAAAACAACAAAACAGGCTGTGTTTAGTTAGAATTAAGGAATAAGAGAGAGAGAGAGAGAGATGGGGGGGGGCAGGAGAGCATGCTGCAATAAGCCATGTGTGTTTTAGTGCAGCTGAATGCAGCATGACGGGGCCCGAGGAAGCCCTGCAGACAGGACTGTAAACCTCAGCCGGACATGCGGGCTGGAGCTGACACGGCCCCTGATAGCCATCACGGCCTCGGTCCCTTGCATGCTGCAAACAAAAGGACCTCTCTCTGCCAACTTTTACGACATATCAGGTCATAAAATGCAGAGAAACCTCGATACGTGAGAGGTAACAGTAAATCAACAGGCTCATATCCACCCACTAATCCTCTCAGTTGACTGTTCTAAGCGTGGCGAGCCTGGACTACGAGGTATTGTAAAGTCATTGGGGGATGTGATGAGTTTACAGTGCTCGCTGATGACTGAGGATATGCTGTGGAGACTTAGCAAAACTGAGCCCGACTCAGCCGCAACTGGACTCACAGGGAATTGAACAGAACTGCAGTGTGAAATCGTCCCAGACGTCGGAAAGTCCATGTGTACGGTGTGTATGGTCGACATCTATGCACTCTTTTGGCAGCGCTTATCATTGATGTATGTCCCACTAAGAACAATGTTAGCGCCAAGACATAAATATATCAAAGTCAGTGCTGACTAATACATTCAACATCTGTTGCTGATTGCATAAAAATAGACTTCATCTCAGACTGGCTGCAAATATGTGACAGCTAGATGTATGAAAAAGAGATACTGGGGATTACGAGGACTAAGACTCCCTTCTTATTGAAAAAAAAAATCTAATAGCCCTGTCAGAAACTGGACAATAAATATGACAGCCTCGTGGTGTCGGCTCATTACTTCTCATACCAGTCGCCTGTGACAGGAAGAAATGAAAATTGATTTAATTCAGATAACTGATCACCTGCTGCAGATGGGAGTCAAAAACTGAATGCGATGCACAGCATTATATTCAGTCAGGCTTTATTTCCTAAATATATAGAATGTGCAAAATGTATTTTGGCCATCATTTCAATAGAATGTGTGTCCTTCCTTTCATTTATCAGCCAATCATTACTCAGGATGTTCAAAGTTATGTCTGTCTGAGTAATCAAGTCTTAAAAGGAATCATTGTTTACATGTAATCTGTAGTGTGATGTCACAGCAGTTACATTATGTGTAAAGCGCTGAGTGCAATTATTGCAGTTATTTGTTAACTGTTAAATCCAGTTATATAAATGTACATAGTAAAACCCTGCTTGTCCCACAGTGAAAAGCAGCTGGATATCAATATCCTGCGGTGTGTGGAGAAGAGTGGAAGCCACAGGGCAGAGCAGAAGGGGCAAGTTGCAGTGAAAGGTCAGCCATGGTCCTCTGCTTTTACATTTTCCCTCCTCTTTGTGCACACAAACATCCTCAAATGTTTGCTCAGTTTGACATTGGCCAAAAAGGAAGCGTCTCTGACAAAACGAAAGGTCTAATAACCATCTCACCCCAAACCTTTCTTCTCCGCCCCCGCTGTGGAGTGTGCTGTTACATTGCCGGGGCTTTGAAAACCAAAGTGTCTTTAAATAGGATTATCAGACGACACTCCCAGACAAACTAATCACATGGAGGGTTGCCGTGTCACGTTGCGAGTACTCGCTGGTCTCTCTTTTTTTAACCTCCCTGTTTCATTGGAAACATATCTCTTTCTCTGGCAGAAGGAGCAGTCTGTCAGCACCACGTGGGGGCAGCCATTTTGAGAGGTTAATTGGCTTCCCTTCTTTTTCAGAAGGAGGACGTACCTGAGCATCCCATTTTTAGGATTTATAATCAGAGGCTTAAAAAGCCACAGAAAAGGTGAATATGGAACAAAGCAAAGGTATTTAACAATCGCTGCTTGTCTTTTTGGAAGACAAGAAAAGGTGTTATCAGAAGGAGCTAGTTTTAGATAAAGACTATCGGTGTCACCGCTGGATATCTGCGAGCAGGGTGGCACAGGTTTCGTATCTAATAGTTGTTTCTTTGATTTTGGGTGCAGAGGAGAGTGGGGATGAAAATGAGGTAGGAAAGCTTAGGAAGGAAGTTAAAAACAGAAACTGCTGGAGGTTAGAAGATTTCAGAGCACACACTGTATCTTTGACATTATAATTGATGTAGCTCCAGTACATCTGCTGCAATGCTGAAAATAACTTCTGGGCAAAATGCAGGAGAATCAGTACATACTGTTTGACAGATGTAATAAAGAATAAATTCAATGCGGATTGCAAATTTTATGCTCTGTGGAGCCATATAAGATTGGCACAAACCTTTATGACATAAATGGTATATGACATTATATAGTGATTTTGAAGTATTTCTCTTGATAGCGTTCAATAGTCAAGGTTAGCACACTGACCAGATTTATATGTTACCTTTCGTTCCAGGCTGCCGGTACCAGCGCTCGGGTTTGGTTTGTGGTTGTACTTTTTGAAGCCGGCGGTCGTGGACCAGCGGGCCGGGTTCTTTCTGGACGGTTCCTCTGGACCGACTGGGGCTTCACCGGGGGGGACGTCGGCCAGGGAGGGGTCACTGCTGGGACGGACGTGGAGAGGCATGTCTGTGGAGGAGGGTGGAAAGAAAAGGATAAGGTTGTGAAAAAGAGGTGGAGTGAAAAAAAAATAGGGTACACGGAGAGAGGGGGAAAAAAGTTAAAGCAACAACAAACCACTTGCTGCTTTATCCACTTACTGAGCAGATCACTTTCCAACTCAGCGTTCCAACACATTTCTGTCTGGTAGCCACAAGCCCATACAGTTCAGCTGAGACTTGGGAAGCGGTGATTATAAGAACTTATGTTTTTACAAAAGGTCTGCTGAGCCCAAAAGGAAACGCTGTACAACTCAGCTATGGAAGGTTAGGCTTGGCTTGAGTCCTGATATGCTGAAAGAAATACACTGTTGATTTGCTTTTAGCTAGAAAATTACCTAGACAGCTATGAAAACTGTAAATATGAGAGGAAAAAAAGTATGTAGGTGAACGATCATCTATGCCTGTGCTCATACTGGCCACTATAAAAATAACAATCATAATTGCAGCAAAATTGCACATATATCACAAGTGACTCTCGAGATAAGGGTCATTTTTACATACTGTACTACCAACTCATGCTGATTGCGGAAAGTCTCCAGAGAGTGAAACCAGGTCTCTGAACCAAAATTACCCCAGCCATCAAGCATCTACGAGAAAACTGCAGAGGGAACACTGGTCTGTGTTACAGCCGCCACATGAGCCGATCTGCAACTCAGTACAACGTTCCCACATTGTGATCAGAGCTGCCAAAACAAGTACAGGGAATGAAGTTGCTTCTCACTTCACATTCGGTTAACATTCAGTGAGAAATCCTGCTGATGCCTGTTACACGGGGAAGGGGGCGACTATATCTGTGAGCTGTGGTGTAAATCATCTGGATTTTCCCAAAAGGCCATATGGATTTGTTTATGACATTCTAGCAGTCTGTGCGTTACACCCATAATTATGCAAATAGTTGGATAACCACCTGTCATCCATCGGCGGATCATTGCGGCGAGCATATGCCAGTGCTAAGCTTCCATCTGATACACCAGAGACATGTCTTAGTGGTTGGAAGCGACGCATTTTAATCATGGCTTACGTCGCGCTGCAACTCCTGCCTATTTAATGCTGTGACAAGACTTGGGAGTTGGGAATGCTACTGTGAGTGTTTCTTGTCACCGCCTGCAGAAGAGCTGGGAATGAAGACAGTGCAATTATGTGACCGAATCCCCAAATTAAAGGTGAGCTCAACATGTGCGTGCGTTTGTCGGTGCCTATGTGTAAATTTCAGACAGACACATCACAACCTGCCTTTCAATATTTTGTCAATCACACTGCTCCTCTTCACGTACAAAGCCCTTAGTGGTCCGACACCATCATATTTTAAGGAGCTCAGCTTACCCCCATTATTCCAACAGACCACTTAGTTGTCAAACTGTATGCTTAGTCATGGTTCCTGAAGTCTGTAGGAGTAGAGTGGGAGGTGAAGCCTTCAGTTGTCGGGCTCCTCTTCGGTGGCACCAGTTTGGCTTCAGGAGGCAGACACCCGCTCTACATTTAAGGTTTCCTGTTTCATGAAGCTTATCACGGGGGCGTAAACCCATGCACAACAACCTGACAGTCAGGGTTTACAGTGCAACATAAGTCCACATATGTTGACAGTGACTGCATGTAATTGTTACTATGTGGCCACTAGGAACAGCCGCCCATAAGTCCATAATCGACAATGCAACACCTCACAGTTCACATGTGGTGCGGCTGTTGAGTGATAATGCATGGAGGGCAGTGCTTTATGTTGTGAGATGAAAAGGATATAGAGGCGCAAGTAAAACAAATTTCATTCACAATGGCTCATTTATTGTTCTTGTATGCCATGCCCATGCAAGTGAGCCCAAGCGCACAAATACCATGACCCTGGCCCTGGCTCAGAAAGATAGAATGCAGTCATTTTTAATGATATTAATTACACCTGTGCTTTTGCTGCCATCTCATGCCATAATGTCTGCTTTGTCTGTTAATGTCCTCATTTTATCTACTGTAACCATGATCATTCCCGAACCTTAACTGAGTGTTTTCATTACCTCACCCGAACTAGTCCTTAATCATAATTTTTAATTAACTTAATTGTTAACACTGGGCTCATTTAATGTGCCCGTGGAACATGTTTGGCTGATGCTGACTTGTCTGGTGATCTGACTGTGCACAGAACAGCAGTCCACAGGGCATTTGCAGTAACATTACAGCAAGCCAGCTGTTGGCATCACAGAGCCCTACACTGATGGCCTCTGGTCCCTGATCCTGCCTTGCCTCATTCTTTTCACAACATTTCATGAGCGTAATGGTGATTCAACCCCATTTAAAAACATAGCATAACTGCTAAATACTGCTGGTCATTAAATTTAAGCTCTGTGTTATAAAAACCCTCCTTATTGTTGCCGACTTTCCTGCTGGGCTTCAAAATGTTCCAGTCTCACTTCCAAAGCATCCAGCATGGGCTGTTTTAGTCAAAAAGATCTGTTGTTACAGTATGTCCCACGGCACAGCCCCCTCTTTCATTAAAGAGCCTGAAACTGGTGTGTGATGACATCTGAAAACTTCAGAGAACTTTCTCAGCAATCAAAAAGTGACAGAGTTGGTGACAGAGTTTTCAAACTACTTTTTCTCGAACTTGAGTTAATAAAACTATATTTGTCATGAGGGAATCACTGCAGTAAGCCAGGTTCTCATGCAGTAACAGGTAGCTTGTAAAGCCTCACTTACATTTCCCCATACTGCCTCCAGATAAACTTTGACCAAACCGCTCTGCTGACACAGAGCATGCTGACATAACACACCAGCGGCTTTTAATATATACTCCGTTCCTCTCTTCCAAATGTGTTTCATTTATTTTGGCCATTGTCTGCAAGCATCCTCAAAGGAGGCTGGGAATCGAGTGAAGGAACCACAGCGAGCAGCCAGACGGCCAGCCGTTGTGCGTTTACTCTTAAATAAGCTTCAAGATTCAATAATGGCATTTAATTGACTTTGCCCTGTCTCGGCGTTGGCCGGTTCATGTGCAGTTCAGGGCTCCAGTGGGGTTCACCTCAGACAGCGGGGGTAATTAACATCCAGCATTATCCTACATGACAGTCTTAGAGATGGCGCACGCACACACACACAAATACAGGATGATGGGGACTGAGTGATATCCTCAAAGACAGGGAACATTTGAGAGACAAAACAAAGAAACTGGAGGAAAGAAGGGTTTAAAAAGGCTCAAAGATAATCTCTGCATCAAATCTCACTTTATCAGTACTTTTTTCCGATAATGTCAGATGTTTTATAATCATTTCATATAAGACAATATTGAAACTTATTAGAGCTTTGTTTTTGGTATATCTGTGTGACTGTGTGTGGATAGGGATTTAAACAAGACACTGGTGGATTAATAGTCTTGTGTATTTCCCAGAATATCTCAAGGCTGTTACTGGACTTTTATCTGGCTCTTTGGCAACCATGACAACATCGATCTTGTTTTATGCAATATGATTGTTTCCAGATGCTAACAGATGAAGATGTCCATTGTTATGGGATAAACATGAATTTGAATCATGTGGAAACTTGTCCTCTGACCCTCATTGCACTTTATATCTATGTTTACACATGAACTAATAATGTCTGGCTGTTTTACAATGCACTGGCATCTCAACACTGACATTCAGTGAGGTCTTCTCTTTAATAACATGCTGATCCATCACAGGAACAAATCCTTAGAGATTAAGGTATGATAAGGAAGAGAGATGTTAATGGGTGCCTGCTTGTTTGTGTGTTCACTGTTTAGAAGGTCACAATATGAAGATTCTCTCCGTTCCCCATTCTCCTCCCCACCAATTTTCATCTACTTAATTTGTGATGGGATTATCCTGGCGGTCCAAAGGGTTTGGCTGGTCCCAAGTTTAATAACGGGAGCTGCCACTCCACACCGAGCCAGCCATCGATCCGGGCTGAAGAGGGAGCGAGACCACTGAGGGGGTGGTGGCTAATAAAACGAGGCCCTAATCCAGCCCCTGTAGTGAGGGATTATGGCTAGGGTGCAGGGTCATACACACACTACAATTCACCACAGGGAGGGGTCAGACTCTCCAGGGGCTATTACCTTGTATTGCTTTGTCCTTTATTTATCTTTCACACTCACCTTGTTTGGAGGAGAAATATATTACTTGTGTGAAGCACTAAGGGTAAAAGCATTGCCATACGCAAACAGCGGCAAAGTCAATATTAAAGTCATTTAGTTTAGTATTAGATTGCAGAATCTTAGAACTTATTAATGAGGTATGGTCACTTCATTCTGTGTCTACAGTACAAGCACAGCCACTGAGTTTTGGTATATTCATGGCCGAATGACCAGCAAACTGTTTGACATAGGAAGTAATAAGTAGTGTGTCGATGCGGTGGACCTTGTTTCAGTTCAGACCAAAAGCATACTTTACAAAAAAAAATACTGCTATCAGCCAGTCATGGAAATAAAGCCAGCAAAGTACTTGTTAAGAACAAAAACCAGCTGGAAATGAGCTTCGTGAAGGTTCATCCAAACAGTTTCTTCAGTTCTGGCAGAAAAAATCCAATAACAGGAAATTAAGATGAACTATGTCGCTGACAGATTGGGAAATGTTTAAACATTGACTTGACCCAAATCTCTTGTGATGTCCACATGCAGATGCCTAATTTACCTGACAGTCAGGGTTTACAGTGCAACATAAATTTAATTTCTGTAATTTCTGTTTACTGGCATTACAGGTTTAAAAAAAAACAACTACAACTTAAAACAACTAATCTCTGGGTTTCCAGAGTGAATACCAATGACAGTCCAGCAAACAGTCTGTTGGTCTAATCAGGAAAAGAAAGGGTTCATGTTGTTGGCTGAGACATTGCTGACATTATCAAGTCCATGTTAAACACCACCTGTCTCAAGCCAAGTACTTCTCAGACAAGAGTATTAGGCAACACTATCATTCATCCCAGATAAACTTCTATTCCTCTTTATGAATGAGAATGTGTGAGGACTCCCTCTCAGGTCTTTGTTGCTCTGCTGTCCTTTGTACATTTAGATGTTGAGGTAAAATGTTATCATATCACATGTGTTTACCTGCCTGATGTTGAATGAGAAAGCCAATGCTATGAACAGGATAATGTGAGTGACTCCAAAGGAATGCTTTATACCTTTTTAAGTCTTATGAGCTGAATGACCTGTGAATTTACTGCAGGGCAAAGTCAGTTGTAAGGTGTAAAAATGTCACACCACATAAACAAAAAATAAAAAGAGAATATAATCAAAGTAAAAATAAAAAAAGACAACATGTACTTTTCATACAGTCATCATTCAAGTTGGTCATAAACAACACTGAACTGCAGCAGTTACATCCGCCTCACTTCACTTCCCCACATTTTTCCTCAAGTGGCTCTAGTAACGCAGCAAAATCAACTTCCAACTTAGTGGTGAAAGAGCTGGGGGTCAGAGCTAATGTATTAGCTGTGGAAGTTTCCAATCACTGAAATGGCATGAAGTACAGAGAGAGGGTCCTTAGTGTACCTGCAGAGGAAGGGAGTGGCCCTCCGTCCTGACTGGCTGCCAGCTCAGGTTAATGGAGCCAGTGCCTCAGCATACTGATCAGTCTACAGAAAGGACACGCTAAGGATAGACTCTGTAACAGTATGTGTCTTGTGTGTGCGGACAACATATCCAGGTGCCTGGTACTTCTATATTTTTGCCTGTTCTGAGATTTTTCTTCCAGTCAGTATCAAGTATTACACGTCATGACTCAGAGAATTAAAGCTCAGTAACCTCTAGTCAGTATCTCATGGTTAAGAAACAAGTTACAGCCTGTGTTTATCATAAAAGGGTCCAACAGCTATTTAATGTTTTATGGAATATGTGTGTTTGTAGCATTGCTGCACTGCAAGGCCTTTGAGGTTTAATGACCACATAGGAGTTTACATAAGATGCTAGTTTAGAGTTGGAAATAGTCTGACATACTGAGAAGAGCTTATAGGAATTAGGAGGAGACAGGATTTCTTTCTTCTGTCTCCAAGGAGCCAAGTGAATATAGTTACATATTGGCTTTTGGACAGGCACAATTACAAACAAGTCCAGCACATTGCGGGATACTTAACCCTTTTATAAAGCGCTGTCTTGTTTGAATTAGTGCAGCGTTTAGTTTCAGTACCTCAGAATTAGAGAAAGAGCTTCAGTCTTGATCCACCATTTCTGTACTTACAAATCCACTGGAAAAATACAAGGTCCTCTGTATCAATTCAAATTCAGAGATGTTACTCCAATATTAACACCTAAACAAGTTAACCCCTATGTATGACAGGTTGTCAAGATGTTCAAAAAATCAAGAAAACTTGAACTGATGAGTAAAAACAAAACCACATAGGGCTTGAAACTGTGATTCTGGTGTTGCAGCAGATGGTTGTCATCAGCGGTCAAATGAAATACACCTTCTCTGACACTGCTGACTGGGGTGTGGCCAAGCGCACAACATGCTGGGGAGTTTGACCCATAGGGGAACAGCAATTTGTTTTCCAACTTGCCTCAATCAGACTTTACCCTTTAATCAGAAAATATGTGCGCTTACACAATAACGACATAATATCTGCAGTGTACTGAACATTGCAGATAATGGCGTGCTATAATGCACCCATGGGTGGAATTTCCCTGTAAAGTAAGATGTGGGTTAAAGGTGATGGAATAAATGAAGTTAGGTCTTCACCAGAATTTCAACACAAATGTGTGCGCACAGTAAACAAATAGAGGCTATCAACTGACCAGGGGTGAAAGCTGTCTGGTGGGGGAAATGGGTATTTTCTGTATGTGGCCCTTTAGCCAAGGCGCACTCTGAGTCTTTGCTTTCACATCGAGCTGATTTAAATATAAATGCCATTTGGCCATTCCTTCATGAAATGTCTAAAAGCTATTTTTTTCCTGGGCTACTTTGAATACTTCAAGCCTGGGCCAGTTCAATGTCTGAATAAATTATGGCACTGAGCCATTTTGACTCTCTCTCCAACCACTGACTACATATTGATGTCCCTTGTGAGCAGCAAGGGGGATTTCCACTGAATACACCCTGACCTGGATCATCCGGGGGGGGCAAAATGTTCCATATCTGGAGGGGGAGCGAGACAGTTCTGCAGTGCTGGGAACCAGGAGTGTGGAGAAAGAGATGAAATATGTAGGAGGCTTAAATAGGATGCTGATCAACTGAAAGCTAATTTGGTTGGAGAATACCACTCAGAGAGGTCCTGTGAAGTGTTTAGCCAACTCTAATCTGATGTAATGTCAGACAGAGAGATGAAACAAACTGAATAAACATCTATGTTGACCTTTGCCAAGCATGGAAGATGGATAGATGGAAAAACACTTTAAAGCAAAGAGGCAGTTATGAAAACAAAAAACCATACTCGGCTTTAGAGCTAAGTGCCCTAATATACATTGTGTATACGCCTTCTATACATATGAATGTTTGTGTAACTCTGTAAGTGTGTTTGAGCTTTCTTGTACAAGCACACATATTTGTATGGATAAAAATCAGTCGTTGCATTTTTCACGTCCGCTTTGTTACTAAGAAAGATTCTCCACATAAGATGTAAGCATACCAAGCTGCTTGTGACCAAAACATGCTAACAGGACAGGAAGCATCTGCTGACTTCTCTTTCATTCCATTTTCATTCGAGATCAAAGCCTTAGTTGAATTAAATCAATAAATGTGCATTAGCGGACACGATCAACTGCTGCAAATCTGTCTTGGGAAAGAACAAGAGTCTATAACCTGGTGTCTTTAAATTATGAAATATCCAACCAAATGTGTCGAGTTTGTCAACTTTCTATTTACCGACACACCATCCAGCTGATTCGTGCATAAAAAGGACTTGTTTGCTGAGAAATGAAAACGCTGACCTGGCTTTGTCCTCCATACTTTTCACAGGTTCCATGGTGTGTCAAGGATCTCTCATGTGAGGTGTTTGTGAGCTCATTCTGTCATTCCCTTTGTTCAGAAATACATAACTCATCGACTGTAATTTCTGTTTACTGGCAGTACCCAGGAAGTTTGACTCTGTCCTGCCTTTAATGACAAACGTCCTATGTCAATCATGTCAGTTTTGGTATTGTATGATGTCCTATTAGAGTCCCAGAGTGAAAGACTAAGGCAGGAGAGAGCTGCATTCCCACAGGGTTGCTGAGTCAGCCATCCTGTTTTCATTCTGAGAGAGAAACAGAGAGAGACAGAGACACATTCTTTTCTCCTGACAGGAAGACAATGCAGACTATTTACTGGAGAGAAGCAGGAGAGGATGTCAACCTTCCTCAAGCCCTCGGAGATCAGGCCTCCAGCAGCAGACACCGAGACACTTCAGCAGCAAAGCAATAGTAACACCACTGTGTGTGTGTGTGTGTGTGTGGGTGTGTGTGCGCTGCTCACAGACGGTTTCCCCAGACAATGGAGATCTCAGTTGAGGGGAGAGGGAGGAGTCTGCTCCCCAAATCAATCCTGACTCATCTAGGTCGAGGCTCTACTCAGACTGAGACCCCAGAGAGCAACACGACTAGTGCATGTGTGTCTGTCGTGTGATGGCATGCGTTCACACACACACAAGGGCCAACTTGCAAACAATGTTTATGCTTATATATACTGTTCAGCACTTAAATAGCATTCAGGGTCAGGAGATCAGACTCGATCACAAACCTTTTCTTGCAAGGAAAAGTTTGGAAAAATAAGTCGGTCTTCCGACTTCACTCCTACTTTAAATCCAGTGGTTCTCAGATTACGTTTGCTGCTTTGTATGGTACATATTGATTTATCGGATGTTGTAGTTTTATTCCATTAACTGCAACAGCAGTACATTAAACTCTATCAAACTTGCTCCTCCCCAATAATGAAATATTCTAATAAATATCATGCTAAAAAAACAGGACCGGAAGCACCACTACATCAGGCCAACTCCACCCTCGCTTAGACCACACTCATGGACACCCCCATCCACACCCAGGCCTGCAGGGAGTTGCTAATCAGCAAACCCAACAACCCTTGGCCAGCCCAGAAACAGGACCACAGCGGCACCTTCCATGTAAACACCATTTTGTGTGTTTCTCTATTATGACCAGTCCAGAGGCACAGGAAAAAGGGGGCCATAAATCTCACTCAGTCCTGATATGTGGCCAAGTCGGCCATGATTAAAAACCCTGCTCTGAAAATACCACGAGCCAGGAGTCACTGCAGCCAGAGGCAAGGCCAAAGCTGCCGCACTTGGTACATTTTAGGATTCAGTTTGTTCAGCCAAACAAATTTTGACTCACACAGAAAATATCAAAAAGTGGCTGCTGAGATAAATAGAGACTTCTCCCAACCCAAACTTCTCCTCACCTCTGCAAAGTAATTTCAGTGCGGGTGATTACCTGATTCAACATTAGGGGTGTCAGTCTGTAGGAGCTGCCTCTGCTTTAAAAAGCAACTCAGCTCCCAAAAAAACAGTTTCATTATGGCTTCCAAAGGTGCTTCAAAGTGTTCCACTGTAGTCTATGTGGAGCTGAAGAGGCTCTCGCATCCAAGCAAGATACAAATAAAACACAAAATTTGAATACAAAAAATAGTAGTCTACCGATAGACAATGAACACTAGAAAACTAAACACAGTTGGTAGCTACAGTAAAAACTGTGTGTATTGGCTTTGAATTGGTGTACACTTGTTTCACACACACTGGGAAGATTTCTGATCTGGACCAGTCTAGTCACATCATCATCATTCACCTTAACCCAAGGCAAACTCAGACACATGTACTCGTGTGTAGTGGCTTTTGTTAAATTCAATGTCCCTTTTCTGAGTTGATAATCTGTATGGATGCTGTGTGAAAAGACAGGGATAATTATGCTGAGGTGTAACTAACAACATGGGTCAAACTCTGACCTTTGACACTGAACAAGAGCAACTCTGAGCCACTTAATTATGACCATGATGAGTGTGCCTATAAGTTGATTTATGCATCTGCGTGAAGTGGTTACACTGTACCTGTGGTGGCTCAAAAATGACACTTTACTTGGCTCGTGCCTCCTGAACATGGAGGGTCAGTCAGTCAGGGTTGCAATAACTACAGAGAAACAACATGCAGACCTGTGATTGGTCAGCATGGACAACTTGTGCTTTCTCTCACAGGGTTCTGAGGTAGAGATTATAGAGTGAAACTCCTTTTCACTTACAAATATCTTAATTTAAATAACTTCCACTTCTGCTCACCATGATCCCTCCTTTGACTATGACTATATGACTTGATCATGCAACTTTTTATTGTTGACGTGCTGCTTCCAACAACAGAAGTCTGACTCTGAACCACAGGTCAACTGTTAACTGTTGTGTTTTGTGGTACTGATTACATATGTGAGATACTGTGCTTGTGCAGCAGGCTTCTTGAGATATCGCTACAACAGTGACATGGAGAGAAAAGCATCGCTGTGAGGACTTACAGCTCATATCAGCCGCTAAAACATTTTTTAACAGTGTCTCTCGTGGATCACTTTCGGCTTCTCCTATCTCTGAACAGGCTGGAGTTGTAACATATTTAATTGGCACAGCAGAAACTGGAGGCTGATGAGTGAGTGAATGAATATCTGGAAGGTCAGACGGCGTATAAAGTGTGAAGCTCATTCCACTGCAGCTTCCAGACAGCACATACACAACATCCATATCGCAAACATTTCAGCCTCCACGACAAGTTCTTCCTCAGCTCTGAACAAAAACATCCTCGCACCAGCTGCTCTTTTCAGAGAAACATGACAAATGCAAACTTCCACCACACTCTTCCACCAACTTTTTCTGGACCCTTTGATGATTTATTGGGAAAAAACAGAGTTCTTTGGTGTGTGAGATGAGGGGAGGGCTGTGGGAGGAGTGATACGGGCACTGGTGTGAGGCCTGGCTCGATTGTGTCGTTGAATGAACCGAGACATTTTCTGGTTAAAAGCTGCCTGCTGGGAGCCACCACTGAGTACGCATGCTAATCTTAAAACAGCTCACACACACATAAATCTATTTCTGCTCTGATGCACACACACAACAGCATGTACGAGGTCAGAGCAGTTTACATTGAGAAAGTCAAGCGTATCAGAAAGGCGTTCTTTCGGTGGCGCCGAGCACAGCGACAGAGACAAAAACAGAAGAAGGGACTCGGAAACTCATCGCCGCTCGGCTCTCTGTGAGGAACTTTTATTAGGACAGTGAACACAGATTCCTCAGGAACAGATGGTATTTTGATGTGCAGACCTTGCGTTTTGAATATGAATCAATCAGATCAGTCACACGGCATTATGAAGGTAGATGAGGTTTTTATAGTGATTCGAGGCAGGGGGTGATGGGAGGGAAGCAGGAGTTTTTTCTTGATAGGTATTTGTGGCATCACTGGCAGGAATATCTCATGTAATTGGAAAGCTGTGCCACAGTGAGCAGGAAGTCTTTCCTTCAGTCTTACTGATACTGCTATGAATGACAACATCTCCAAAATAATGCTTGGATAGTGGGAGAAAGTGGTGATCGTATGAGAGTCACTGGGAGGCTGGGAGGTTAAAGGTGCACTGTGTGGCACTTAAACATCAATAAATCATGAATACAGCCACTCCACCACTAGGTTAGATTTCACACAGATTTAGCTGAATGTGTGAGATTAATTTCCATTTCGAAAAAGGAAAAGGGTGATGGTGATGTTCTTTCAGTGCAAGTAGAGATTAGGATTCCTGAGTTTCTTGCAGTTGTAATGGAGCTGGTGAAAGGTCTCAGCTAAGGTCCAGTGGTACAGCCCGACCTCATAGTGAGGTCTAGAGAATAATGAAATACGCATGAAACTTTAAAGCAACTGCAACAGCACCTGAGGTAAACCTGAAGTTCTCTAATGTGACAGATTTAAAGCAACTATTTAAAATGTTAGTGGAAAAACTCCTTCAGCCTTTTACTACTTAGTGACAGGATGCTCTTTGTTGAAAGCTTTAGAAAAGAGGACCTCACAGCTCATTAATCCCATTTGTTAATGTGGTGGAACTGCAGCCAAGATGGCAGCACTCATCTCAGTTTCAACTGCACTGCATCAAGGACTATTCAGTGAGGTGTGAGCTGGTCTCTGACCGTTGATCCTGGTCTCTGTTCGAAGCATGGATCATGTCATCACCCTGCCTTAAAATGAGGGGGCCAAGGACACCCAGAGTTGAACTGAGGACCACTTGATCTGCAGTCAAATAGCACTGAGCTGTACTCCATACTCTCTCAGGCCTTACTCGATACTATATGTCAGCTAGTTGTGAGTTTGATCTCTGCTGCTTGACTAAATTCCACACGACAAAGACAATTTGGGCCAGCACGCTTTAGGAAGTGGCCAGGAATTTAATTTCACATGTGACTCTGCTCTGCTACAGTAAGACAGTGTTTTCCTGTAGCTGACCAAGTGCTGACAAGTCCATGTGGGGAGCTCCCAATGAAAGGAGACGTTCCTCAGTGCTGGCCATCAAGCTGCATCACTGTAAATACAAATGTAATGCCATGGAGAAAACTAAAATCTGCAACTGATCAGCAAAAAAATTACTTCTCACACAACATCACGTCTGTAGTGTTTTCTCTGGCTGATTCCAGTAGGAACATCAAAGCATCTAAAGACATATTAATAATTAATAGATCAAATCGCTGCCTTTCTAAGAGGAAGGCAGCATTTCCAAACATTCAAGACCCAGAACCAACATGTGGTTTCTAAACATCTGCAAGGGTAGCATAAAGGAAGTCCACCAGCCAGTCACTGCACATTGTCATATTAATTTGCCCTTAATTTTCAAAATGGTTGGCAGAAAACATTTCATGAGAAAAAACAATAAATCAAGCAGAGTATGTGAAAACGTTTTGCTTTCATCAAAGCCATGAATCTGAGCCAAAGTAAGTACTCTGAAAATGATCATGTTTGTGGGAAAATGGGAATGTGGAGTGGGAGTGTTGTGGGATTCCCACAGCACGTCGGGGTGGACTGGATCTTTGTAGATCTGATGAAAAACAGGAGGAGGGACAGTGGAGGGACGACAGACTTACTGTAGCAGCAGCCACAGGGATGCATTTCACCGTGTCATCATTATCCGTTCATCGTCTTACTTCCTGACTCAATGGTTTTTCCTGCTTTGTGTGTTGCTTGCTGAATACTGCTCTGTGTTTTTTTGTTATTTTGTGCAGCACACCCATGGAGTCAGTGCAAAGCAACTTATCTCAGTAAAATTCTGGAGACGAATCCCATATTCTTGATATTCTATTTATATTTATATATATATATATATATATATATACAGTGAGATTTCCTTCACTAGTTTTAGGAACTTATGTTTTCTAACTGGTTTGGCGTCATACTACTTGCTATGATGGACTATTTCTGCAGCAGGACAACATCTTTATATCCTGTATGTGGATGTAGATGTGCTTATTCTGGAACAAAATCACTTGTAAGAATGGAAACAATTACCCTGCACTGTCTGTTTGCATGTACACAGCAAAGCTTCCATGTAAACTGCACGTGTGCATTAGCATGAGTGGATAAATACCTGCCTGCCTGCATTAGGTGGGCATAAATCCACATCTCTCTGCACATGTCTCTCAGTGCTTCCCTCACATGTGCTTTCTAGCAGACTAACTTCACAGGTGACCTCCCCGTGGAAGACGACGCAGCACAGTGGCGCAGGAGCGAGAGGGGCAGGAGGCTTTCACAAAGGGACTAATGAGGTGGATGGAGGAGTCCAGGGGGTGTCTGCAGGTCCACCGGGATGAAGAGCCCGGAGACAAAGAGATGCTAAACACCCCGTAATCCTTTGAGGACTTTATCATGCCAGGATGAGGAGGCATTGCCCTTGGCCAGATGTGACCCTGTTTTGAAATGTCACACACAATGTAAATTAACCAGAGGTTCTCCCTGTCTAATGAGACACAGAGAGGAGAGACATGAAGATGGACCTACTGTTAGCATTGCAGTACATTTATGGTTAAACCACTGAACTGAAATATTTTTAATCTGAATGGACGTGGAGGTTTGAGTAATTATGCTCATTATTCTGAGATATAATCACTGTAATTATAAGTGTTAGAGTGATGCATTCTCAAACAAAGCCTAAAACACTTTCTCTTATTTTCATTCTTTCTTTTAATGGTCTGAAGTTTTGCTTTTGTAAATAACTCTTTTGCAAGTTGACTACATATATTAGTGGAACTACTGATGTGCAGTGAATGCCAGGTTTTTTTGGGGGGAAACTAAAAGGTTCATACTTATTTATACTAGCAAATCTGTTAGACATTTGTGCCGATACAGCGGAGACTGATGCTTCAAGTATCTCTTGGTTTTTCTCTTTGCCCCTATGGAGTAGGACTACAAAGCAGGAGTTTAAAGGGGCTGTGAGATATAATACCACTGTAAATAATTTAAGTGTAATGATAATAATTCTCTTTCTGTTGAATTTACAAGGCAACTTCAATGAGGACTGCATTGAATTAGCGGCTCCTAAACCAAACTCATCACATCACAAACCAAGAGAGAAAATCAGTATTTTCATGAGCACCTCAAAGGGGAACTACTGAAGACCTCAAGTTTGAATTTGCTTTATTAAATTACTGTTACATTTTTAAATTTGAGGGCCCTACTTGTAACTTGGCAATGGATGCCCTTTGTGATATTTTTAGTGATCTCAAATAAAAACAAGATACTGTGGACACCTCCTCTTTCTTCATCTCTGTCAAGAACAAGATGAAGGGAGGTCAGACTCTGTCACCTCTGCCATCATTTTTCCTGCTAACACATCCTGTCTCTGGAAAGTGTCATCCTCCATGTTATCACTCAGTGCAGTGCCACTGTGAACAGGGCTTATCTCAACACTACATAAATATGTTAGCGTTTACATTATGGATAAACATTAAGAGCGCACACAAAGATGCCGTATTTCAGATGTGGACAGGCAGACACATAATTCTGCTGCATGTTCTGCTGCTGGGTGTCTCTGGCACTGAGATGACACCAGAGTCAGTGCAAACAAACTTTGGCTCCCTTCCCATGCTCCCTGTCACGGGGTTACGGCCGGTCACCATCACGGTCTGTTTCTGCATGTCAGGAAGTGTAAATGAATTTATTTCCTAATCAAGACCTAAGTACTCCTGTGTTGCTTTAAGTGTGACACAAGTGACCTGCAAAACTACTCTGTCTGGCTCAGGAAGTAATAAAGCAGTCAACAAATGTGTGTGCACACACACGCACACACATACACACACACACACACACGCACACGCACAAAACTCCACATGATTCAGCTGTCTAGCTACAGCTTTATTGGGACCCTGGCAGATGTAATAATAGGAATAGCACTGCTAGCACACTCCCAGTGGTGCTGAGTGGAGACTTTGGCCACTCCAAGCACTTTGCACTTCATTACCAAAACACTGTCTTTACCATTTTACAGTGCCGGCCGTTGCAATAATTACCTATAATAAGCCCTGGATGATATTATGACAGTATGAGTGTTTTTATGACTAATATTCCCAGTGACTGTGAAATGAACGCCCACTCCTGAGCATTTCAAATCCCCACCCTGGGCACTCCCTCCCTCTTCCTCTCCCTCTACAAGCATGAGTATGATTAAGAGTTGACATAACTAATAGCCTCTCCAAATTCAGGTACAGGAAGGCCGTTCAGACTCTCATGAGGACCTGTGGGTTTCAAAGTGCTTTCAGCTTGCTAATGATGATCATGCTACCTCAACATCCACGCTGCAGAGTGTGTACTCGGCTGCAGAGCCACCCTGAGAGGTGTTATGCACAGCTGGACTGGCTGTGGTTTGCTGATGAATAAGGTTTGTGAAGATGTATGAAGGAACCACTGTGACATGACCACATAGAGCACTAAGGGTTAAGGTCTAAGACTACGAGCATGAACTTGAACAATGTCTCTTCTTACATGGCTTTCATTCAGTCCTCTTTTCTATACCCTTACATTGGCAAAGTCTAAGAATCTGTACAGTTCCACTGGAACAATAAGCCACTTCTATCTTGAGGCAATGACTCAGTGGAGGACATATAATACATAACTGTGGACTTTTTAATTTTTTGTTGCTAAATAAAACTTCAGTTCTTGCTCAGTTGTTGGCTGAGAAGATAAGCCTGTAATGACAAGTGTTTCGGGACAGTGGGTAGTGTCATGGTGCTGCAGAGGAGGAGAGAGAAGGAGTCCTGAAGGAGGGCTATTTCATCACCACTACCCGAGCCAAAAACAACAGAGAAAAAAAAAAACAGCAACAAAGAGAAGACTTGAATGCACCACTTGAAAAATCGTGGCGTGTTTCTTGGTAATTCCACTGCCTGCGCTGATAAAACTCAGTGAGGAATAGAGTGTGCTTGTTACATTCATTCTGCTCTGCAGTTTTGTTTTTGTAGAAAGCAGCTTTACAGAGGCAGTTGGTTGGGCAGGGTAACAAGTACTTCACTGTTCATTTTGTTGCTATATGACACCTTGTAGGCCTTTAGCCAACAGTCCATGAGCCCAGAAGTGGATTACCAACAAGTCCCTAGGGGAAACAAAAGGTTCAGAGTATTGTTTCAGTTTTTGACCCTGTCTTATAGAGGTTACCTCCCAGAAATCCGAACAATATGGAGCTTCAAGTACAAAGGGAGGGGCTCTTTGTCACAATTCAGATCACCACAAACTGACTGACACAGAGACAACCTGTTAGAAGTATTCCAGCATGAGAATACTAGTTAGTTTCTGACTTACTGGTAAAATAACAGCCATAAATAGCCTATTGTGTAAGTGATGGAAACCAGGACCATCAGGGCACATACAAAACAATTATAAGGAAAGACTGGGTTGGGGTACACAGTAGTACACACAAGTACAAGGTCAAGAACCTGTTGGTAAGAAAAACTGCAACCAGTAGTAATGAAGCATTATTACAGATATAATCAAACAAAGCTGAGAAAGTATAACACTAGATGTCTGTGACAAGCAGCTGAACTTGTCATCAATCAATACTATAGAATAATTTAGTGCCTGGTCTTGTTCAATCCCCAAATTGTGAATTGATTTCAGGGAGAGAGAGACAGACAGAGATGACGTGAGATGGGTGAACCATCAGACGGGACCAATCAGAAGAGGCACACACTGCCTGCGATATCTAAACCTCTGGATGGTACTGCATCACCATCACCACTGAAGTGAGAGATTGAAGAGGTAGTTCTGAACCAGAGACAGTTACGGGGGGAAGGGTTGAGAGAGATAAGGATCAGTACCTGCTATCAGATCTGGCTCTTCATGGTTCCAAACCTAAACCTGGCAGTTTATCTATAATGGCCAATCACTGCCTTTGGAAGTCCCCCAAAGCCCATGTTGGAGGGGAGTACACTTCTTAAGCCCTAAATCTGAGATGGAGCACTTAAAGAAATGCTGAAAGACTACTTCATACTCTCAGAACCAGTCTCAGAACAAGTGCCTATAAAAAAAATCATGTCTAAATTCAGCAGCTTGAGGCATTGTACAACTATGCCAACCTACATGTTGCTCACTTTGAACTATGTGCACTTATATTGTGTGTTTCAAGTGTCACTACGCATCTCCTCTGCTGTGGTGACTTTTATATGGCCTTGGCTGAAGGCAGGGAGCCTGCTCAGTGAAAGACCACTAAGCCAAATTGATTAGATGAAGGCCCTACTCTGCCAAGGTGTCCACACTTTCTCTCCCACAGGCAATCTCTCTAATGGCACCCCAGCAACCCTGTCACTACTGAGCTTCAAGGACCGAGGGAGCAGAGATTCAAGGGCCACTGGAGCAGGTCGGTGGAGAAACGGACGATCAGTCACCACATTGGGTCTTTTGGGGTAGAAATGCCACAAGGCAAGCAGCTTCATGTCCGGTGATGAATGTTGTAAACGTGGGGAAAAAGCAAAATGATGAACTCTCCATTGTCCATTCATGTTTTAAGCAATACCAGATCAATGTTGGTGTTGGTCTGATCTCTGTCAATAGCACTTGATCTTCTCCCATTCCCTGATTGAAAACCTTAAGCAATGGCAACTGAGCCTCTAGAGTATAAAAGCCGAGAAATAAAACTCTTCACCATTAGCGAACAATCATGTAAAAGTAGTAATGTATGAAAGTCAAGAAAGACACGCCAGTGGTAGAGTGGAAGCAACAAACAGGTTGCGATCTGTTCAATAACCCTTTCATACTGGTAAGTGTGTGTAGGATCCTTCTGCATGACCCTCAGGCCATGAAAAGATGATGTCATTGAATCCAACACTGAGCACTGTAGATGTGATGCTTGAGACAGTGAACAAAGGTTTACATAAACTTCAGGCTCTGAACTCGGATCCCATAATGGTGACCTGTGTATATACTCTGGTATTAATATCATAATATTACAGTGGTTATTGATAACCACTTGAACACCACCATCACCATCCTCTAGTCTTTTATCTCAGCTTTAAAGAGGTATCAAAAGGCTGCTGACTTGCTGCACCACTTCTGTCACCCAGGACCCTGTGTCCACAGCAGAAAGGCTGTAAAGAAACTGTTTCAGCACCTGAAACTCAGTCAGACTCTGACTGACTGCTGGTAATATAAAGTAAACTCCCGGGTCAAAACGAACGACCCCAGTAAAACACTTTGAACAACAAAGAACAGAACATTCAATTTCTTGGCTACAAGCACCATTAAGATCCAGCACTAATTTAAAGTTTCAGACATTTTCTCTTACTTCTGAAAGATTAAAATTTAGTGGTGAGTAGAGGCAGAGGCAGCTCCGGCGTCCGTATAATTACGGGAAAATTACATTCATTATTGTAATTTACATCTCATCTCCAATCCAATTATTAGCAGTTTGACCTGCACCGCACATGTTCGCGTGGAAATCTAAAATGGGTTCCTGAGGCGGAGACAAGGGAGGGATGGAGGACAGAAAGGAAGCAGGAGGGAGAGTTTGGGACTTTGGGAGTTGTAGGAGGAGAAAAAACAATCAATATGGCTCTAAAAGATGATGGTTTTAAATAGCCATAATTCTCTGCCTCAGAGCACAGCTGCCAAGGGCGCTGCTGCTACACTTTGATGTCTGATATGCAATATTGCTGCCAGTAATTTGCTCATCTGCATCTCTGGAGGGACCTGTCTGTCCTGTTCATCTGTCTGTCTGTGTATATGTGTTGCCAGTCAGTCTGTCTGGCTGTCTCTCCATCTCTTAAAAATCGTATTCACTGCAAACACGTACAGCTTTTGAGGTACTTCTGGAGTAATGCACTTTAGTAAACTACCATAAAACCGATCTGACTGCCTTAATCAGCTTCGACCCACAGTCTCTCTTTCCTACCTATCTTTTCCACTGTCATTATTTCCAACAAACTAAGACTGCTAAAAATATACCTATAACCATGGCAGACGCAGTGTGTAGGAAGCAGTCAGATCTTCTGCTTTGCTGCAATCTTGTTAGTTTATTTGTTGAATGCAGATAGGCCATGCAAGGAACAGGCGTACGAGTGTATGTTTGTTGGAAGCTCTCCATTGTGGCATTAGAATAAAAGAACATGTGGCATGACATGCCTGCCAGTATGACAAATGCATTCAAGTCCCAGTACGAGCTAACTTTCAATTCATGAATTATTGATTTCGGATTCAGAGTTTTTGTTTGGAGATCAGAGATCAGGCTCAGCTAAAGAAGACAGGAGCAATTTTCTGAAAACCATGCACACTAACTAACTCCATATAAAAGTCATTCAAAGATCTAGAGGGCACTTCACCATGGATGGGAAATTTGTCACCATGTTTGTCCAGCTAGTTATCATATATAGTCAACCCAAAACAATCATGGGCTTTAACATAGATCACCATGTAAATATGCACCCAGGCATGGTAGGACAGGGTGTGTTGCTCCTAAAGCATGGGATTTAGTGCCTTGTTCAAGGACATTTTCCCAGGCTTCCAACACTGCCTTACATCTAGTTGGAGCATCACCCTCGCGCCATATATAGTCTCTGATGTTATAAATCACGAGTGGAAAATCTTTGTTGGTGTGGGGGATAAAAGACACCATCATACCTCTTAGAAACCAGGTCCACGTTTCAAATGTGGGTTTGTTTGAGGCTAGTTGACAACAGCTTCAAACCAGCCCATGTTCCACCCTCTGCTATTGGTTTAACTATTTCAGCTGCATCATTTTTGAGAACAATTTCCATAAATCTGCACAGTCCAGGTTGGGGCAGGAGAGCAAAGCCAACAATTCATTCATGTGCATGTGTGTGTGTCCGTGCTTGTATGTGAGCTCTGGCTTTGAATGTCTTGGACAGCCGTTGAAGTTGAAGACAGCTCTGCATCAGCTCGCCGGTTCCACTTCATGGGATGTGAATGCGTGGACATGAGGAACATCTGAGTCACCGACTTGTGTGTGCCATTTTCTGGTTGTGTGTGCCATGTGCGAGCGTGTCCAACTTGCTTTGGCATGTATGCTCTTGCTCATGCATGACCGGGTATCCGACTGCATCTCAATTCCTTCCATTGTCTGGGTTTCTACCCTGTCTGTCTAAGTCAGTACACTGACGTTCCCTGGACACACTGCGCAGTCTTGACAGACACTTGAACCCACACAATACACCTGAAGCATGTCCAGTAAAACAGAGACTTCTCTGGAGAGAAGCTTGAAAGAGGAAAAGTCAAACTATACTGAGGTGGTTTTTGGTCCTTCAAATCACAATATATCTTCCTATGGATTTAATGATATCTTGATATAAAACAATGCAAAAGTGTCAAATAGAGGACCTTTAACTACTGGCAAGTGATATAATTCAAAACAGCATCTGGACTCACTGGATCGTAGGGCAGATGGGGTGACTTCAATCTCACTGCTGGTCTGGTATGGCTGGAAGGCAGACACTGAACTCATCTCACTGGCGAAAGGTTCAGGACTTTGTGTACCCGTGGAGCTGGCACTGGTGCCGTCGCCTCCATTGTGAGGATCCTGTTCTTCATATACGGCTACAAGCTGGAGGGGACAAAAAAATACAGGCACACACATGAATGGGTGCTGATCAACTGTATGTATGTTTTGTAATTTCACATTTAGGGAAATGTGCCCCCAGGTAGCAATACACATTAAGTATATCAGCTCAAATCACTCAATCATGATTTAAGTGCTGTGTGTTACACACACACACACACACAATCGCTCTTGCTCTCTTTCTCTCTCTTCCTCTCTCTACAGTGTAATCTTGCAACATCTGCAGCGATATAATGTGGGATGTTCTGGGTTGCCAGGTTTGGCTCCCATGGCGTGCAGCTGCTCCGTTCCCACAGAGGTGAGATGCTGTCACGTTTCCCAGGCCAGATAGAGAGAACTCCCCATAGCATCCCATAATTATAAGTCTGGAACACACCGCTCTTCACGACCGCCGACTCACCCACTTAACAAGAGAGAGACAGCGGTCCGGATTATGGTGTAGAGGAAACACCAGACTCCGCTTCCCCTTTCACTGGGGTAAAGTAAATTAGATCAGCCAATTCTGATTTACTACATACAAGTCAAGGCTCCTGGAGAGAGAGAGAGCGAACGTGAGAGCAAGAGAAAAAGCATACGACCTGCAGTTGTGCAGTGGAGATGGCGGAGCCAAGTGGTTTTCATTGCCAGCACAACCTGTTACTAAACCTCTCACAAGAAGATTAACCTCTTATTCCTCCCAAACAGAGCAGTTGCACAGCAGCAGCAGCCTTACACACTCCATGTTGCACAGAACAATACTATGTATATTACAGACTTGAGATGAGTTCCTTTTTATGTCTTTGTGCTACCTGCAAATCTATTTAATGGAAGGCCATGGATGTGGAGAGAGCAACCAACAAAGCGCGCATTAGTCTCCATTGGGAGCAAACAGCTTTTGTGTATCCCACATCGTATTTGTCTGTGGGTAAAAATAGCACAAGTGTTTTTCCATGTATTTGCTGTTTTTCATCACCCCAACACAGGGAAAATCTGCATATAAACAAGTTTAGGAGTCCCTGTTCTTCTTTTTCTTCATTTAATTCATATGCAGGGGATGATGTGAGTGTGTTTATGCGTTTGTGTGTCTGAATTTATGCCTTTCTGTTAGCATCCCCATGTGGTTTACCGCTGCTGTAATTCACAGCGACATCTCTCACGCTGGCTTTGCGCAATTAAAGCAGATTGGGTTTTTTTTTTCTTTCCCGAGGATGTTTCCTCGCATCCCAATGCCGTCTCTGAGATGTACCCTATCACACACCCTATCACGTTCCTCAGGTTGCAAGGGTTTATCAAAAATATGCTCAGTGCGCCAGAGAGGCAATCAGAAAGAAGAGATATCTGCTGCTACACAATAAGAAGGCTTAATATGAGAAAATCAGGCAGTTTGAGGAGGCAATGTGATGCAAGTCTTCTTATTGGTAGATGTGTTACGAGATGGAAAAAACACTTTGCTTTGTTCAGTTGAAAGGCAAAATGAAACAAATATTATTCACTGTGACTCAGGGATTTTCCTGCACAAAGGGCAAGGCTTTTTTTTAGCATATATTGTGATAGCTGGTTTCTTTACAAGATGTTAAAACTTACTCTGAAAGTGGATTTCAGAACTTGTTTGACGGATGAAATGCTGCCTTGGCTGAACATTTTTTTGTTGATGATGAAGAGCAGCTCTGTGAAGATGCCGGGGTGGCTGTGAACACAGACGAGGGAGATGGGGCTGTCCCCAGAGGGATTTACGCCGCCCGAGTGTGCGAGCCAATGAATCATTAGTGACAAAGTAATCAGGCCTCCCATTCATATGTTGGTGGGAGTATTTAGCAACCTGACAAGCCCTCTGCCTGCCAGCTGCCCATTTAGAGAAGTGGTGAATGCTGCTGTTGGTGTCGTGGCGAGGCGTGATTCATTTTTAAATAGATTCCAAATCCCTCTAATTAGGTCCACTTTGCTATGCCATGCATCCTTTCACCAGACACTCCAGAGCGCTCTGTGGATATGTGACACAAACTCATCCACACACCCTCCACTTCATCATCAAACGGGCCTGCATTTATCCTGCATTCAATATTTATGGGCTCTTGAAAGTGCTTGTTTGTCCCCAAAACCCAAAGTGACATAAAAAGTTTGCACTGTTCAAAAATCTGGCAGAGGACTGAAACATCAAACTACCTGTTCATCATCAAACTTATCAAACCAAACAGAAAAGGGAGTGATTGGCTGAAGTGTTTTCAGGTAGTAGACAACAGTTTTTTTTGCCTCTTTGCTCTGTTTGTTCCAGGTTTACATGAGTCCCCAATGAAAGTATACTGAATATCAAAAGGCTACGGGCAGCAGGCACAGCTACAGATGCTGCCATTATTTGATCATTATAACAAATCTGTAGCACTGATGCATATCAGATTAATGTTTGTCTGCAGAGAGTATTTTTTACTGACCAAAACACACATAGACTGAAAAACCTTCTTGTTTGATTGACACACTTGCATGTCTGCAACCCATCTTTGGAGGGGGCTCCTTCTCTTTTTCGAGAAGAAAAACCCTAAAACCTCCACATTTTGTTGCCTGTTTCCACCACCGACCCTTTGTGCTGTGGAGAAGTGGGCATTCTTGGCCCGAGAGAAAAAGAACAAAAAGGACACAGTTGTTGCTGTTGACGGGACAGAGCTCAAGAGGCAACACAGTGAAAGCCATCACACAAACACTTTCCCTCCATCTGGGAATTGGTCACAGCCACTTAGAACTGAGACGATTTCACGTTTCAGTTTTTTTTGCTCTCAAACTTTCCCCCTGTGGCTGCTGTACAGAGGGCGTTGATTTGTATTCCAAAGTTTTTCAAAGGGAGGAAAAACTTTTTTAGTGATACACGGACGGGAACGGCATGGCTAATTGTCAAGTAGCGTGACAGAGCGGACAGGAGGGGGAGGTGTGTGTGTGTGGAGGGGGTGGTAAGGCAGTGGGAGAGAAATTTAAGGAGCCCATGAAAAACAAGATGCTTAAACCTACAATAAAATACACACACATATTAAAACCAAAGGCAAAGAAAGAGAGGGATGGGAGAGGAAAAGCACATGACAGGATGAGATTTGAAGATATGTTCCAGTCTCAGGATAAACGCTGAAGCAATTTGAAAAACCTATTAAGCTCCTACCTGCTTCAGTTGAGAGAAGCCAGGAGAAGAGAAGAAGTCTTATTTCATGGGCCTCTCTCTCTCTCTCTCCAGCAGGGAGTTACAGCATTGCTGCTGCCTTAAGCCCCTGGAGCAAGGCTGACACTCATCCACTCTCAGCCGCTTCCACTGACTGTCACAGCAGCTGCCAATCAACTGCTATCTACCTGGAGGCCTGAGGGCTGCCAGAGAGAGGCGAGAGCCGAGGACGGAGAGACGCTATGATGAAGGGGTGAGACGAGGCAGAGGAGAGGAGAAGAAGCAAAGGGAGAGAGAGAGAGAGAGAGAGGAAGCAGGGTATTCTTTACAGCCTAGGTACAGGCTGTATTTGGGATTCAGCATTTCCATATCTATAACGGAGAGAGCGGGGAGACAGGGCCCCGAAAAACAGAATCTCAGCGATGCCTTTCATGTTGGCCTCCTTTGATCTCCTTCTGGCTTTTGGCAGCAAGGGTGCGGCAGAAGAAGAGACGGCGAGGAAGCAGCTGAGGAGGGGATGAGGAGGTGTTTTGACAACCCCTCTCCATCTCTTTTCTCCCACCCCCCCAAAAACTCACCCCTCCACTTTCAGAACCTCTGATCTGCCAGGAAGCCCGGACATTAAGATTGGCACGGCTACAGAACAGTCATCCCAAGCATTCGCCAGGCATCCGCCACATGTTCGCCGCGCAGCAGTACTCTGAAGACAACAGAGGTTATTAGCAGTCATGGGGCAGCGTTGGCAGTGCCACCGGAGACTTGTAATACCTGCACCGCGACGCTCTGACACTAATCCATATCTGCCACTACAGCTTTTCCACAGCCGAGTGGATGGGACAGCTGACACGAGTCAACCCGCGGGAAACCTGTCCGCTCAATCCACACCTTCAATTAAAGAGTGCATCCAGAGCCGTGCCAGGCTGCATCCTGCTGTGAATATTTATTGCCAAACAAAGCAAGCCTCGGGGAAAAGATTAATATTTATTCATTTGTCTGTCGGAAGTTTTTCTTTTCCCATTACATCCAAAAGCTAAAACTCAGGGCATGACTAATAAGAAGTGATTATAAGTTCAAAAAAGGCAGATAAGTCACATTTGTTCAGCTGAATTTACTCCCTGTGCCTCCTTCACTCCCATGTGTGACTATAAATTTCTCTTAAATTTGTTTTAAGATGAGTATAATGAATACGTTCAGTTATGTAATGGCTGAGGTAAATTTCACAATGACTGTCTCTGCTGGAAACACACACATACACACACATAAACAAACACTCCAGGTTTTTATCACTCCTCCCTATCATTTATCATCATTTTACTGCAAGGGCACCGGGGACGCAAAGTTATTACAGGTACAGTAATGGCGGAAAGTGTGAAAGCCACTTACTCCACCAAAAACTCAAAGGACTTGTTGAGTAATAGCCACGGGCCTCCATCCTTCATCCACACACCATCCGCCCGTCCATCTATTCATTACTCTCCATCTATCCATCATGGATCCATCAGAGTGTGGGATTTTTGATCATCTGTGGGTATGCAGACAGATCAACTCGATACAGCCCCTCACAGACAGCACGTGGTCCTTTTTAGTTCCCTTTAAGCACAGACACTGAAGAGAATGTAACCTTTACTCCTCACTTTTTCATGACCTCAGGCAGCATCACACGAGATGAGCCCTCCTCCTCTTCCTGTGGAGTTATTACACAATATTTTCAATATTTCATCCTTTCCTCCCGTCCATTATTTCCCACACGCCATCAAGCAAGCCAACAAAGTGCTTAGTCCTGTATTTTTCCTGCTCATTAAGGTCATCAAATATTGAGAGAATAGGTCGGAAGCAATCTGGCCGGCCGTCGCTGGCATTCCACATAACCCTCAAGTGGCACCCCGCAACACTTCAGAAACATATGCATATTTCAGGTGCTGTCACATGGGGTTGATGCAACAGAAGCATGCCCTACAGACTTGCTAAGGCAAGGCTCAAAATGATGACACACACCACAAAGCAAATGTAATGCAAAAAGATGCTGCAACACATGGAATACATCCTTCCATTAATAACGGCTATGATGTGCGAGTGCAGTGGCAGGTGGGGGGTGTGCGGGGGTTATACACTGGCGAGCAGGAAGATGACAGGCTTAAAGCAATATAATCCTCAAACAAGCAAACGCAAGTCCTAAGATTGGTTTACGCTGCTGTTCTCACTAAAACATTAAGTCATCATTTCTTTCACTTTTTGAAGTGGAGATGCTCGCGAGGTAGATTCAGTGCTGGAAGAAGAAGAAGATAAAAAAAAAAAAACACAAGGTAGGAGGGGTGTCAAAAAAGAATGGGTGAAGAGGCAGTGAGAAAAATATACAGAGCAAGCAAAGTTTAACCAGATTAGAAAGTCATCTCTTTCAAATCCACTCAGCCAAGTTCTCGTCGCTTTGAAGATTTCCGCCTGCGTTGGAGGAAATGAATTCACACATATTAGGGCACCCTGTGTAAGCAGCACCTATGCAGTGCTGACAGCAGGAAAATTCCCTGTTACACCCCCGCCACATTCTGCCGTGTATATTAAATACCTTATAACCCGTGGTCATATGTACGATTCAACACCGTTCAGCCATGGGAAATAAATAACACTTCTTTTTTAAAGGCGCACAAAAGAGCTCTGCAGTCTGCAACTTAAAGAGCGAAGGGAGGGGAGGAGGAAGCAATGCAGGGAAAACTGATGACATATTCATGAAAGCAATTAGGGTGGGTGTCCATAAGAAAGCAAGAAACATGATGAGCATCTTATAACCTTGATGGGCTAAATTAGCATCAATCACCTGACAGTAATTAACACTGAGCAGACACATGAAATAATGCTGAACTAATCTTGTTCCATCAACACGTCCACATTTTAAAAATGTAATCACATTAATTATCATCTTCCATGTATTCATTTTTATGTTCAATTCACTTTGGAGCACTTCTTACTTTACTTTTTCTTGCCTTAAAGGATGCTGTACTGTCAGGTTGAATGCACAGGGCTGTACTTTGTATAGGCTCCTCATTTGTTTATGGCATCCTGTATTGATTTTCATGCCACCCTGTATTCATTTTGGTGTCCAATCGGAGTTGTTGTTGGGGGCACCTTGAGGCGCAGCACCCTCAAACTGGTCTTAAAGAAATCTAATCAATGCAATGAACCTACCTGCTCTCACAGTCTTCATCCGGCCCGCCCCCACCGCTCTGCACACCCAAACTAATAATGCCTTTCCTCCTCAGCCTTGATTCACATGCAAAACAACGACTAGACTGTCTGTCTGGGGGCCGAGCTCAAACACACACACACACACACACACACAAATATGAGTATGTGAGTGTGCCTACACACAAACTACATACACACAAAAGCACAAAAAGTCACAGTTTGTGTATTAGTATTCCTCTCCCAAGGCGATGGCATTAGAAAAACCCATATTCTAACAGTGCTTTTCAGAGGGAAGTGCCCTTCAATCTTTCATTGGTTATGCACAAAGCCAGGAGAGAGTAATTAAAAAGTCCACATTCAGGGACCTTGGCACAGAGAGAGAGACAGGGCCAGAAGAAAAAAGGGAAAGCTTCAAACGTTTATGGCCTCCCTGGTGGAAAGAGATGGAGGGAATGAGGAGCAGAAAGTAGAGTAGAGCAGACAGAGAGGGAGGACCGTATCCTTGACAAGGCCATACTTCCTCTGTAGTCAAGGCGGATGGAAATCAGTTGTTTCATACCTTTAACAAGGCCAGACCCAATCATTAACCAGAAGAATTTAAGCTTTAAGAATGACATCGCACACATGAGGGCCCTAACTGCTTAAGTATTATCTGTCTCAGAGCAGTTTTCAAATGACTAAGAGAAGAATCCTTTCTCTTTGATTCTCAGAGCAGGACACTAAAAGCTTATATGCATCTGGACAAGATTGTTCATGACACATCTCAGAACACCCAAACTGACCTAGAAATTCAAGGTACATCACTTGTACCTGTTCATTTTGTGTGTTTTGTTTGCCTTTTGGATCTTGTGTCAGAGACCTGTATATTAATGAAGTTGAGCGATCTTTTCTCTAAGAGGAAGCTAGCAGGATCCACAAAGAAAGACTTCACTGTGTATGCCAAACAGCCCTCTTTAAACTCTCAACCAGCTAAACACAATACCAATATGACACAAGGGATTAAGGTTGGCTGATGCTGTAGCTTTGAGGTGCATATTTTGTTGCCAAATGAGGGCGTTGGTCTCGCTCCTGGGTGGCCTTCACCTGGGATGTCCCCGGGTGAGCTTCCTGGTAGCCTGAGGCTATGGACCAGCTACAGAGTTGGTACATCTGTATGCACACACTGCTTTATATTCAGATGGAAACACTTTGAATTCACGTCAAATAGACCTCAAAACAAACCTGAGTTGGCCTGATGGCTGAATGCACCACATGGGAACAGATCATTGGTAATAAATTCATTTCATGGATTTATGCTGTGAACTGTGCATTCAACTCTAATCCGAAGATGACATTTTTGAAAAAAACATTATTGTATAGAGGTGGTAGTTGTGCTGTGCCACTAAACTAGTGAGCTTGTCATTCAGCCTGTTTAGGGCTCTGCTGGACTGCTAATCAGCCAGTAAGTACAACAGTCAACCAGCCAGTCAGCTAATGGGGAATCAACACATTCTGAGCTGGTGAGCCATTAAACAGTCAGTCAGTGAACCACTCATTCAGGTGGTGGGTTGGTGTACGTCAGCCCCTGGTATGCCAGTGAGCTGTGATCAGCCAGCCAGCCAGCTAGTAAACCAACTAGTGACCCAGTCACCCAGTCAGCCAGCAAGAAGATGGCCAAATGGAGCTAAACACCCAACCGCCAACACACACACACACAAACACATACACAAGAAAACACCAACTAGCCAGTGGGGACAGCACTGTCATTATCTGCCATCTGCAGGCCTGCGCCTGGAGGGAGAGGAAACGAGGAGAAGAGGAGGTGAAGCAGGGAGAGAGGCTGCTCATCCTTATGTGTGTATCTGCAGGGGGCTGAACACACGGTGAGAGAAGCAGCACACGCTCACAAACGCGCGAGAAGACAACAAAGAGATGGCGTCGTGCCCATGAGAGAACGCACGGGCCTGGCTTTCTGAGAGAGGAGTGTATGTCCAGCGTGCTGGATTACAAGAGAGCAATTACAGCAGTGTGCTCAACAAGATCAACCCTGACAGACAAAACGCCACCACAAATGTGTGTCTGTGTGTGAAGTGGAGGCTTCTCACATAGACAGATGTAGGTGCTAATGACAACGTTAAATGCACTGTTACCCTCCCATTTTAACTGCTGCCATGAACTCATATATTCACAAAAAGGGTCTAATTTCATACACTTCTGAACCATTTCATACATCACTTCATGTGCAACATATGTATTTAATATATTTGTTTGTGTGTACATTTAGATGAAGGAGACAGTGTGAGTGCAGAAACATGAAGCAGGGCGGGATGTTGGGTAGCTCTGTCTGAAGACACAAAGAAAACATTGAAGAGTCAGACTGAACAACAAGGACACGGGCCACTGAGATACTGAGTGTGTTTTTTCTGCAGCCTCCTCCTCTCTGTGTTGTTTTCTTGTCTGAAGCCAAGTGCATCACTTCACCTCTATGGCATGGAGTTCAAAAGAAGCTTCTTAGAGGCATGCATGCACCCACCTTTCCAGAGGTGATAGGCTGACTAGAACTGACTAGATATGCTTCTCAGTTATTCAGTCGGGCTCAGAGACGAGCAGAGCAACACCAAGTTTGGCAAAAATAAACTGATATCTTTTTTATATACACTGTGTCAAATGAAACATCTCAGGAAAAATGATCTCTAATCTTGACAGAACAGTGTTTGCAACAGAAAAAAATGCACTGTGCAAGCCAAACTGGCAGTGCAGCTCACAAACGACAAAACGACTCCCCCATGCTTTAGGCCTACCCTCCTTGAATCAAACATTACAGACTAAATGGGTTTCATTTTTGTTAGCATTATATCACAAAGGTGACACATTTCAGAAAAGTCCCTCACTCTGGTCTGTTTGGTCTCCTAACACCCGGCTGAATGGAGGTCCACCTCTTAATCCCCCTCTATGTCCTTTCCAGCTGGAAGTTTGTGTCTTAGCAAGGCAGCTTGTGCCCTCTAGTGCACGTCACTCTCCAAGTACCTGGCAAGCCAGTGTTCTCTCTCCCATCATCCTACCATTCCTACAAAGCGAACAGAGGGGAAGTGTGTGTGTTATCGCTTGGTGCGTTCACTGAAAGTCAGGTTTTGTACACACACAAAAAGCCATTAAGATCTGAAGGAGAGCTCTACTGTTAAAACAGTCAGCGCCTCCAACAAATGTGTCTGTACACTCAGTGTGAGAGAAGGGACGTGAGGACACAGTGTGCCCCACCCTGTGCATAACGCGAGGTTACACGATGGGGTGGGGGCGCGCGCCTGGGGAGCGCCGTTGAACTCCCGTAACCTCAATTATTCAGCATTAGGCCCTGCTATTGATTTCCTGTTGGATCGACTTACTGAGTCCCGAGCATTGGGACAGTGACACGCTATAGCCTTCCCTGGGAGGGATCTTTAAGAACGGATGGATGGATGGGAGTCTGTTAGAGCGAGAGAGAAAAGAGATACAGGGGTGTAATTAAAGATACCCCTTATCAAGGCTGTGATAGATGGAGATGTCACAGCCTAGTGGGCTAGTTAGTTAGCGTGAGGCAAGGGGACTAGTTAGTTCAACTCTGCAACCTTGGGGAGGGAGGATGACATTGCATAGAGGCCAGAGAGTTCCCATGACTGGAGTTCCTGCGGCGGGAGGAACAATATTTATGTTTGAAAGGAAAACTCTGTGGCTGTCAGATATGCAGGGGGAGACTAATTGGTTGAGGATATGGGGTATTATTACTGGTGCTGAGGTTTTGGGGGGGAGCTAGGCCATTTTCTCAGGCATCCATCAGTGCCCAGGCTGACCTCAGTGGAAACAAACAACATAATCACACCAGGCAAAGTCACCCTCAATATTTCTCACACTTGCCAGAACCATCAGCTGTGAAAACAAGTGACCTAGCTGACAACGCAAGGAAACAACATAATGTTGATAAAAGAGGAAAATCTTGCTTTGCCTAACACGGCGCAGGTCTAAACCTGGTCGTATGCAGGTCTGTCTTCTTCTGTCGGCACCTGGCTGCATGGTTGGACATAGGTCACATTCCAAATCAAACAGATGGCAGGAGTTGCCTTTCTGCAGTTTCTCCTTGGCCCAACCTTGAGAAGCTGTGCTGGGCTGAGCAGAGCACTGATCTGGGTTGAGCTGGTATGGAGGCTGAAGAGTGGAAGGGGCCAATCTGAGGCCCTGGGTTAGAGCTAATTCAAGGAGGCTGAAGGAGATGACGGGGGCTTTAAATTGTTTGGAGATGTGAGAGAGCATGCTGGAGTGAGGAACATGTCAGACTGAATCTGATCATCAGTTTCAAAATCTCACTTTTCTTTTGTGACTTTCAAATGTTTAATGATTTCTTTTTTCAAATGCAAAACAAATACTTTGAGATTTTTAATGACTCATGAAAAGGAACTTTGTATCATAATAAGTATCATAATACTCGTGGGATGACCTCCATTGCAGGATGCTGTCCCTGTTGTTTAAATTCATTTGCATTTTCATCTGCATGTAAAAACACTGAATCTAAACATTTCAGGTTTAAGACATTTTAGAATGCTTTGCCTGTGTATGTAAACATATACCTTTCACTGATTCTAACTCTATTTGACACAAATAATCTAGTGCTTCAGTGCAATTACACACATATCACAAATTCAGATGGACATCAGTGTTGCAGTAATGGCAATCTGCAGTTTATTTTGTTATGGGGAGGGCTGGGAACATTTAGACCAATCCACTGTCATCTTCCATTTTTAGGGAGGTTGGTGGAGGTGTGTTTACGGGGGGGGGGTTAAGGGAAGAACAAGGCAGAGTTGGGGTCATGTCTTGTGTCTTGTTATTTGTCGGTGAGTCTTCATCAGCATTTAATCGAGAGTGTCAATGACGAGGCTGTAGGGCAGACCACAGTTTACTGCTGTCTCCTCGCTTCTCTGCAGATTAAAGCAGAGCGCTAACCCTCTCCAGACACACAGACGTCTGTGTGTCTACCTGAATGTGTTTGCAGGATGCAGTACAGTACAGGGGTTTGCGTGCCTGTATGTGTCAGGGCTCGGAGGCCTGTTTTGACTTGGGTCAACATCCGCTTTGCAGTTCCTGCGTTCTAATGTTTTGCCAGCACAGATCTGCCATACCTCATTGATGGCTTTTTACTGCATTTGTCAGTCAGCAGGATAGATCAAAAAGCATTGTAATTACAAAAAGTTACCCAACTCATCTGAATACTGACGATAAGGTCATTGCAGATACTATCTGTCAAGACTTGGCCATGAGTTTGAGCATCATCAGAGTATCAGCCTGGAGGCAGCATCTACTCTGAAGTACAACACAAAAGTTTGGCAGAACTCTCTGCATATGAAAAAAAGAAAAAAACATGCAACTGTTCATGCTCGCCTAGAACTCAGAGGGCTATACTAGAGAGATTTTCAGCCGGGAGATGAAGAGGGAGATAAAGAGCGCAAGATGGAGAGGTAATATAAAGATCTGCACTTCACAAGATGGCAGAGCGCTCGCTCCGGCTCACACATGGTGGCATGAATGTAAATCAGCAGGTGGATCATGCTGTCAGCCGCTGTCAGGGGTGGAGAGGGGAGACTCCACACCACTTCCCTGTCCACAACCTGAGAGTCAACACTCACATTCTCCACTCTTGTCGACCCAAACTTCCTCTTCTTCTCTTCAAGCTTTTTTTCACTGATCCTCAATTTCACTCTCTGCCTATCACAATGTTTATCTCTGTCTGCTTCTGTTCTTCACTCAAAAACCAAACCTTGTCAGCAGCACTCCTTCATCTTACCGTTCACTTCTCATCTTGAAATATCTCTTTTCACAAACCATGTATATTAATTGGCTCATCTCAAGGTTTTTGGATTTTATTTTAGCTACCAGTCATGGCAAAGTTCCTCCTCTGAATATGAAGTAATAAATGAGCTTCTCCATTGAAGCCTTACAGTTCATTTGCAGTGCTATTAAACTGACATGGCCGAACCAGCCAGTTGCTGACACAGAGGAAAGAACCAGAGCTACAATGTGAGGAAGTGATACTTGTGTGTCTTATTGCATCCTATACTTTTGAACTTGTGAGAAACAGTCCAACAAGGACATTTTATTTTAGAGGTTGTGGGTGAATAAATCTTAGATTAAGAATAGCATTTGGGGCAGTGCTTGAATGAAGAAGGGTTCAGGTTGGAGAAAATCTCAGTGGATCTCTCACCTTATTTCTTCTTTCTTTTAAATGAGGTATCTGATAAATAAAGACTCATACACTAGGTACAGTATGGGCGATAGTCAGACTATGATCTTATAACTTCAGGATCCTGTGTCATAACCGGGTTGTGAAAGCAAACAAAACAAATATGTATAGAGGACGAACTCGACACAGAAAAAGCGAGAGATGCTCAGTCGCACGCCGTCTCTCCAAAACGCAGAGCCGAGTGTTGCTGGCCAGAGTGACACTGGCCTGATCTGGAGCTCCACCATGCCAATACCAGCAGGTTCACCCTCTGCTATACACAGCTGCAAATCCCCTCCGCTGCTCTCAAAAGCTCCTTTGAAAAGTGGAGCATGCAGCAGGAGCCAAAGTGTCAGCTCTTCTAGCAGGTGGACGGCTGATCTGCACAGAAAATAGGCCTTGGCAGACGGGTGAGGCTCGAGGTGCAACAAAAAGCCTCCCGAGAGCATAATCTCTCCCTTCAGAAGATGTGTAAGCTGCAGCTTTCAAGTAACAAAATCAGCAGATTTCTCAGCAGGAATACAGCAGCCTGTGACACCTGTGACACTTGTTAAAAAGGCAATCTGAATTCTAAGAGCATGTAAGACCGGTCCATATTTTGCTGCTGCTACAGAGAACACGAGTTCTGGGAAAGAAATCTTTTGATGACACTAAAAAAGGCTGTTAACCAGACACTGACAAGGCCAAAGTTTGCTTTTGCTCAGTTTTTGTGCTATTTCAAACACTGAGCTCCATGACAAGAGCACTCTAAATAAAATGACTTCAGATTGAGGTTTGCTGCTGGAGTCATTGAAGAGGCACTGAACTGGGATGATCTGCAGTTGTGCGTGAGTTGTGTTTTGATACTACGGGTCCTCTCAAAGAAGCTTTTATTTCAGCTCCAGCTGTTGAGTCAAAACTCCTCCACTCAGGGCCGAAGTTGTGGACTGTGCACAGGCGCAAGACTCAGAGGAAGGATAATGTGCTATTTGGAAGATCTAACGGCATTCACTGGCCAGACGTTTTCCATAATGCTGCCTACTAAAAGACATCTAACAACATCTCCGTCATCTAAACAGGCTATTTAAAGTGCATTATTTCCCTGGCCCGGTATCTAAAATGGTCACGGTGGGATGCAAGAGAGGCAGCTGGAATGTTTCTTTTACAGTAAGAGACGGGCAATACGAGCAGAGGCGACCAAATGTGAGCTTTCCATGAGCTGCGTAACCATGTTTCCACCCCTAACTCATGTTTTATAAAAGGTTTTATGAGTTGATTGTGTGCCTATGGAAGAGGGTGAATCTGGTAACCAGGGTGAGTAAAGAGTCAGATGGCAGAAGGAAGAATTTTTCCTTTACTTAGAGTGAGTGTGTGTGGGTGTGGGTAAAATTTCTTTACCATTTCTACAGTACAATTGTCCAACCCTCTATGGAAAATCTATAAATCTGTTCGAGCTTCCAGCATAAAAGGAGCGTATTAGGTTATGCTCAGGTTAAAGTGAAGATTCGTCTTTGATATACAAGAAGGATTGAGATTACGGACGTGCATGCGACAACACTGACTTGCATCAGGCGAGACACAAGAACACGTGTGTTTGTGCGCTACGTGAGAAGTGTACAGTATGCGTGCATGTCTTTTCTCCAGGGCCACCTGATGGACAACATAAGCCAGAGCACCACTAAACGAGGCACGACAGCACCCGGGCCACACCGTGCTATTTATGGGCCACTTCCACCGTCCTAATTCACCTTTCTCCTGTTTGTCTCCTGTTAGCAGTCCTTCAAACCAATTAACACCTAGACAGCCATTCAGGTCTTATTCCAAACGGCTGGATGCAATTAGAATGAGGAAACATGGCCACTAATGCCAGGAAGGGGATTTAAGACACTGGGCTGGGAATTGAGACTACTGTTTGGTTGGCCTAATGATTGGAAGGGAAGACAGTGGCTGCTGATAATTCTGAGTCAAAGCTGAGGGAAAGGCAAGGACAGAATAATTTCTTCACCAGATTCCGACTTGGTAACATCCCAACCTTTGGAATGAGGAGGATAAAGTTACAGTGAAACAGTTTTTTTAAATGAAATAAGACTGGTGAGTAACAGTCCTGAATGCTGTTTCGTGATGGCTTTTTTCCTTACTTTTTAAGGGTCCCATGGGAAAAGGCGGCGATGGCGGCACTGCACTCTGATCTCCAAAGGCTCCACCCCATCCTGATTATCGCTATATGGGACTGGCGCCAGCGGTTTTGTCTTGGCTCAGGTTCCCAGCGTTGCCCCCTTGAGCGAGGCCGTGTTAGGCGCAAAACAAAGTCGAACCGTAACTGGTCTGAATCACGACCGCCGGCGAAGATCTGAAAATGTTACAGTAAGCTGCGCAGCACGACTCTTCGGGGAGGGCTTTGAAGGCAAGGTGCATTTTCACTTGAGTGGCAAAGGTTTTTACCTCAAACACATTCCATTCTGTGGCTCATGTAGCCTTATTTAGTGTAGTTTTCCACACACACACACGTGTTGCGTGCAGCAGTGACATCCAGTGGTTAGAAACTATTTCCTAATACGTGGAATTTATTGGTTTGTTACCTTTGGCAAAAAAAACGGTCTTGAAAAGTCACACCAAAAAATAGCTTTAATTATAAACACAATCTGTGTACTCTTTTTTTGCAAATAAGCAAAAACTACCAAAAAGCAACAATAAATGAGGAAAGCTCGGGTAAAGCAAATGGGGAGGGATCCATTTCCAACCTGGACAGACAATAGCTGTTGTATGCAAAATGGTAATTGTAAAATACAAATCGACTAACCAGATGTGTCTAAAAATACAAATCAGTATTAGAATTTTGTGGTAGAAAGCCTTGATCCCACATAAACGGTTCCGCCATTCCATTTTTCCGACCAGAAGGCGACAGACATGTGACTGGATCAAACTGGGCCAGTCTTCACATTTCCCTTTGCGGGCTGTAAATTATTCAGCCCAACCAGAGGCCCATACATACAGCTTAACTATATGACGACCTAATGAGGGCTATTGATCGAATAATTGATTGCTTTATGCGTGGTCTAACTGACTGCCCACTGATCCATTTGGGCAGCTCATTACTTAATATGCATTATTCAGAGCTAACCACTAACCAGTGGAGACTGCAGTATCATCTGAGGAATGAATGTCAACAAGAATATAATGGCAGAGTCAGAGCCACATCAGAGCCTCCATGACTGTTTCAGTGCAGTGAATAAACACACCACTGCACAGTGGTAAGAGCAATACAATGGCTGTCAGGTTTGATCTGTCACTTAATGACACAGGGTCAGTAAAGTCTTATATTCATCCAACCTGCTCTTACCCTGCTGTCAAACTATAACCTTGGCTGTAAACTCTCATATTCCCTTAACGGCTTTTGTTTCTAAGTTGTGTTGCCCCGTTGTTTTATCCATTCTTGACTATTCTGGCCTTTTAATCCTGTAAAGATTGACGGATCCAGCCTCACGGACCTTTGGCCTGCAGGACTTTGCCTTTCAAATAAGAGACTAGAGTATGTTTGGCTTGAATCCTAGAGAGGCATCACATAATGTGCTCTTTGAGTTTTTCCCACAGATTAAGGGGTGAGCCACAACACAACCGTCTCCTCTTCTCCTTGTCTGGTAACAGAACCCCAGAGGAACCCCTCTGGAGAGTGCTTTACAAGAAGTAAATTACTAAACACCCACACTCTGACTCTGACCCGTACTGGCTTTTTGGCTCTGGTAAGAGCGTTTGGGCTTTAACACAGCTGGCTGGCCCATGACTAGAAGTTGGACTGTACCACTGTGCTCACTTTGCATCCTTCCTGTAAGTGATGGTTCAAGAAACACTGGCAATGCATTGAAAATATCACTCTAATACTTTAAATCTGTGATTACAGCCCACCACAACACAGTCTGCTGTCGAGCTGAATCACAAGCTGGGGTTGTGAACTGGTTGCCCGGCCTATTTTTCCCATCCTTTTCTCTGTTTTCTGTTGTGCTGTCTAACATGCCTCCATTCCGCAGTAAACCATGTGCACTGACCATTTGACAGAGATGACAGGACTGGGATGCCCTCCTGCCTCCCTTTTCAATAAAAACAGCACTTTGAGGTCTCTCTGAGATCTTTTTCTAAGAACTGTGGAGAGAGAGAGAGCGAAGAGGGAAGAAGAGGAGGAGGAAGAAAAAGGATGAGACAAAGAGAAAATGTGACTATGATGACATACTGTGGAGAATAGAGGGCTCTCCAGAGGGAGCAGAGCTGCTGAAAGCATCCAAATCGACTTCCTGGTCAAGCCACAGCAGCAGCGAGTACTGTATATGGAATGGGTCAACAGGGGCTAACTAGCCAGGGTCATCCTGGGGTCAGCGTCATGTGGGCAGTTCAACTTTTGCTTCTTAGCTTGGCCTTCTCTTTCCATTAAAGCTATCTTGACTTTAGCTGTGTCTGACACCGTGACTCACTGTGGATATAGGTTCTTTTCTAGTCGAAATTTCCTTAGAGACAGTTCCAGTGCAAGACCACAGAGTGATGTTACAAGAGCTAATTTACTAAAATTAATGTGTCCACATGCAGTGTAATGATACTCAGAGACATTACTGACACATTCATTTGTTTGGTTCAACTATCATTACATGCGGGGAGATTAGGAAACAACGGCAAGTTAAATGCTCTGTCTTGAATAAATGAATGTGCACTCAGGCCAAGTACGCTCACATTTCTCTCTTACCTTTGATGTATAACCTATTCAAGTTTGGCAAATCTGCAAAACTACAAAAAAATTCCAAAGTAGAGTGCAACCAAGGGAAGACACTCCTGGAGATCACAGTGGTGTGTCATTTTTGTCTCTGAGAACCTCAAGGATTCTGCCTCTGCAGAAGTAACAACACTGTGAAATAGTTCTGGTATCCAAACACACCAAAAACACAAATGCACATGCAGATAGATTAAATAAAGTGAATTATGTCCCTGTTAGTGCCATATTGCACTTTCCTATTGGAGAGGACAGGGCATCCACATTTCCTTCCCGAGAGCTTTTTGCAATGGACCATGTCCCCTCAACAGCTGGATGCCTGAGCCTCCTGCATGTGAAGTCAAACTCCCTGTAACAGTGCTGGAGTCGTGGGAATGTGTTCATTTGGTCTTTAGGTGATTCCAGTGGGACTGGACTGAGTTAAATGTCCCCAGTCATTAGCAATCCAAATTCTTTCTTTAAATTAAAGTGAAACAGAAGACTACTTATAATTCTAATTTCAGGCAATGTGCCCCATATAAACATTCATCCACTGATAATAGAATAGTAACTGTCCAGCAGAAGAATGGTGAATAGCAGCACAAGAAGTAAGGAAGCTCCTGCTTCATGTGCCCTTCTCAGTTGTTCCAGGTTCATTGCTGGTTTCCTGCCAGTCCCTCACCATTTCAGGGAACAGACACAGAAACAGACACACGGGACACTCACAACAAGTACCTGGAACCTTTCCCCGGTACCAGAGCCATTTATGAGCCAGATTATCCACAGCCCTACAGGGTCAGTTGAGACGCCAGGTCAGGGTCTGTCACTAATGGGGCTCTGTGAGTGCCAGGGTACCAGAGCTGTGAATCCCCAAGAGAGGCATCAGTCTGAAGGACCCAAGCCTCTAATTGGGGGAGCCCATGTACATAAATGACAGATTATGACCTATAAATGAGAATTTATGTGACCATTAGACGTGCCGGGTGATCCCGGCAGAGATGGAGAAGGCGCTCATTAGCTATGCATTCAGAATGCCTGGCTCTGCCTAATTAGCCTGATGATATGCAGGCTACACACACTTTCTTGTTTTCCACCTTCAGACGTTTCAGGCTTGTTATTTTGATGCCCTTTTGGGTGCAATTAGAAGGTGAGCTCTTTGTGTTTTAACTGCATATATGCAGTATTGTGAAAAGAACAAAACAAGGTGTCGAGTGTAGGTAGGAATCCATGCAAAGTGAGAAAACTACCACCAGTTATTGTTGATAGTGATCCCACTTTAACAGCTTTATGAGACAAGCCTCCCTTGTCACCCTGAGAGCGGATGAAGGGGATATTTACCCAATATTAAAAAATCTTTGATTTGATATATCCACGGGGAAGGGATATGTCTCGAAAAACGTCAAAATCAATGCGCTTGTCCGAAGGTCTGCGGCTGAACGGTAATATCTGGGAGATTGATCGGTGTGATTTGGGATTTGACGGCAGACTCAAATATTTGCACATGAAGTGGCAGCATTAGTGCTGGAATATTGAGTGGTGGTGGTGGTGAGGGGGGGTGTCATGGGAGGAGCAGATGAACACAGCTAAGAGAGTGAGGGTGATCGAAGACAGACGGCGATGAAGACAGAGAGATGTGCGTTTCTGTTATACCGTCATTAAAAGCAAATAATTACTGGTTATTATAGAGCAGTGTATATTATATACTAAAGTACTTTCAGGATAAATAACTCATATCCAGAAGTTGTTTGCGTGCTTTTAATAAATGATATACTGCTTAGGTAATATTGTGTCGGATCAGCCATCATGCCAATAAAGTAAATGAAATGAGAAATTTATATATAATATGCAGCGAATGTTCATTAAGATGTGCTACGATTGACTAACAATGTGACTGGAGGTCACAGAGAGACTAGAGGTTGAGACAGCAGAAAATGTCTTTCATAAATGTCCTGTCTTTGTTGCCCACCTGCACACCTCCATCTCCACTGGTTCTGCCTGTTTTGCTCAATTCACTGATGGCTGAGCGCTCCAAACAAAGCATCATCACAATTTAACACAATTAACTTGTGGTGGCAGACAAAGGAAGCAGCAAGCAGGATTCCAAAAGACTGCTTTTATAGAAATAAAAATGCTTTAACTCTCCCCTTGTTCACTCTGACCTTGTTTCCTTTGTTGCAACAAAAGTCTTGTGTTCCACCTCCCTCCCCATGGGTAAAATTACTTAAAATTAAAAAAACTAAAAAGAACCCAAAGAAGAACTGAAGAGCAGATCCTCTATTTCACATTCAGCAAATCTAGACATGGACATTAACTTTCACATGTGGATCTAATAAGAAAATTCTACAGCAAGCAACATGGATACTAACATACCAGGCAACTGTGATTGATAGGAAATACCAGTGTACAAGGAACTACAGAGGATGATGAATGGAAACTTTAAGAGGAAGTCATGTGCACCACAGGAAGGATCTAATTTCAGAGAATACCAAAGGAGCATTTTCATGCCAGGTGTAAATGTAAGGCAGAAGCAATGTCACAGTTCTGGTACCAGGTATCCAGGGAGCCTTTCTTTATCTGCTCTCGCTTTCCCTCTCCCTCCTAATGCCTCTTTCTTTCTTCAGCTAACGATGCCAGAGTGTTATTTCTCACTGAGGAGGCTGCTTGAGTTCTCGTCGGTCACAAGGGCGGCGACTGCGTGAGGAGCTGCGACATGGGGCGGGCAAGCCTATTAGTGGACTTCACAGCTGGTCCTCTCTCTCTTACTCTTACGCGCACACATGCAGAATGGTCTTCAAGAGACCCACTGAAGGCTGCTGGTTTGAAGGAGGAGAAAAGGGAAAGAAAGATGGCGCTCCAGTTGTCCTCTAAGCTCCCATTAAAAGTATCTTAAAAGCTACCAGAGAGGCTGGATGAGTGGTGAGAGACGGCATCCATCAATTAGAGGAAAATGAGATGAAGAAAGAGGAGCAAAAAAGGAGTCAGTGTGCATGTGTGTGTGTATTAGGGAATCAACAAAGTGAGCCAAGCAGTGGAAGCCACCCAAATTGCCAAACTGAATACAGGGTTTGAAAAAAAAAAAAAAAAGGATCCATTGTTGCTGTAGCTCTGACAAGCTGAGAAAAGGTCTCAATTCAAACCAAGGGGTTCTAGAAAGTTAGGAGAATACTTTGAAACTTCCCACACTGGTGCTGAGTTTGCTACACTGCACCTGATAACCCACAGCCCATGTTACCATCAGGTTACAGATGGGAAAAGAGTAAGAAAGACAGAGCTGCAAATCAGACAGATAAGAGACTGCGACAGAGACCAAGGTGAAACAAAGACAAAAACGCTTTGATAAAGTTGTGTTAAGGTGAACAAAAGTGGCTCCTTCTTTTTGTGTTACTGTCGTTCCCAATGTACTGTTCTAATTTAGACTGAGAGGTGCCACAGCTTTCACCCTGCTGGCAGGTACTTGAGGTGCCAATGACGCTGAAATACTTTGAATACATTACAGTACTCTTTACTTCATTTCTGCACTTTTCACAGATATTATCATACCTTTCACTCCTTGCTGCATATCATTACAGCGCAGCAATGACACCAGGGAGACTGGTGCGTATAAATGCAAGAGTTTCAGGTTGTAAAACAAGACATCGAACCACACTGCAAGGAAGCTGATGAAGTAGAAAGCTATTTAGTCTCATCAAAGACTTACTAATTCTTTTTTCTTTTATTTACCACTGCTACTTAGTTTTTTTTTAAACATTTTTTTTCTTCATCCTCAGATATTTCTCTGTGGGAGTGTGTTCTTTAAAGCAGGAGCCTCCAGTCAGGGTTTGCATAGTTTCAAAAACATTGTCATGATGTAAATTTCCTATCTGATTCATTTGCACTTTTTTGTGTTGTGTGCATGGTTTTTAACTGAGTTGCTCTAAGTGCTATGTAGTGTATGTAACACTGACTGATTGATTGACAACAGATTGACTGACTGACCGTTTCCAGAGCCTGAATTCAGTTGGTGTATAAATGTGACCCACCTTGCTCAGCTGGAAAATACGTTCATCAAGCATCCTGACTGACATGAGTGTTTTGAGTAATACTGGGTAATGTGCAGAAGCGGGCAGTGGTGTTGATGACACTCTAACATCACTGACTTCCAGACCCTTTGAGCGCTATACAGCTACTTTTGTGGCTATTGACTGCTGGCTAACGGCACAATTTCCAGCAGCTTGTGTGAGGTCCACTTAGCATGCATAGAAACCACTGCTGGAAAACAGCCTGTTATGCAAAACAGATAGGAGATGAGAAATTCCCAGTGAACGTGTCTTCCAGTAAATAAGTAGAATGTTTAAACCAGCTGCATATTTGGCTTGTTTCCTCAGACACCAACTGAACGTAAATTTCTTACTTAAAGCAGTTTAGCATCAATAGATCGTTATTACTTTAATACTGAGGTATTAGTCTGATTACTAACAACAAATGAGACCATTACTGAGAAGCCTGTCTGCTAAATTACATCTTATACTGTGAGCCAGCATGTCAGAGTGGAAAAAGGAAGAGGAAACAGTTCTACCAAAGTAAAAGAGGCTGGAAACGTCAGAGGACAGAAGGTGTTGAGGGTTTTTACAAAAATCAGTCCATTAGCAAAGAGATAAGAAATTCACTATTTTCACAAAAATGAATCTGACATTTGACAGCAGGATAAGCACAGGTGTAAATAATAGCATTAAAGCTGAATTCCATTTGGGCTCCATTAGTTCCACTATGATGTATTAAAACATCTGCTGTGAAAACTGCCATTACAGCTGGCATGATATCTCAAATATGGACTCATTGGTTCAGCTCAGTTAACTTGGCAATTATTCAGTATTGATCTTTAATATCATACTGAAAACTCAAATGTAAATGAAATGCTATCACATGTGAAAAATGATGTTAATTTAGTTTGAAAGTCAAATAAGTGGCTATTTACGGACTGATGAAAGGTGATTTCTGTCCTTCCTACTTCATCAAGACATTAAAACTTTGGGAGGCACAGCTGCCTAATGCAATAAACACAACAACAGGATGAAGTCTTCTTATCCATTTCAAAGACTGCTAGGGTCCAGTGCGCAAATCTGTATGCATATACATGCTTGTGTATTTGCTCAACACCAATTTGCATCCATGAAGACAATCACGCATTGGCCATATGTAAATATCATACATATAACACACATACAGTACATATCAAAGATAGTGCAACACTTATACTCCGCATCCACACAATGGTTGACATGACATAGAGTGTATGCGAGGTTCTGTGTGGATGTCCGTGGACCCTCTGACTGGTCCATACGGCCACAAACTACACATGTGCAACTCCAAGCAGAATAGAGGGGAGCATAATAAGAACAACTGCGCATCCATGGAGTCCACAGCTGTCTGTGTGCACATCCACAAGGGAGTATAATGGAGGTCTCAGTCTCCTGTTCCTCATCTGAGCCCTGAACTCCCTCCACCCTTTCTCTCGCTCGCTCTCTCCACTGAGTCTGCCTCGTGCGACCTGCGTGGCCACTCCTCTCATCACCCTACTGGGATCTCTGTCTTCATGGAATCCTATTAGACAAGGCCTGCCTCCATCTGGATCCAGCACTGACAGCCCATTCATCAACACCGCTGTCTCACACCGAATGCACACGAGCACGCGCGTGGCCCTTCATTGTGTGTGGAGCGCAATGAGCAAACATCCCATAATAATAAAAACGGACACCCAGCGGGAAGGAGGGATGAAATGGTGTCACGGCAGCGAGAGTCAGAGAGGAGGGCTGGAGAAAGTGGAGATGAAAAGGGAGAGAGTTTGATCAATGGGGGTTGGGGGGGTGGTATGTGTGGTCTGTGTTGCCTTCTCTCTCTGTGGTCATAAGGACCTGGCACTTGGTCTGAAAACAGGGATGAAAGAGCCTTGTGAGACTGAGGAACATGAAATAACTTACCTAGTGGGTCAGAAACACACACGTCAGCAGCAGCAGCAGCAGCAGCAGCAAGGCACCGGAAAAGAAAGGCAGGGAGAAAAACGGGTTAATAGCACGCAGTACGCATGAGGTTTGACTGGATCGTGCAAACACAATACAGCTGAATAAAAATCAAGGTTATGCGAAAAGAGATTCATCCAGTGAAGCAGAGGTAAATAAAAAGGTAGATAAACTCAAACAAATGCAACTAGACTATCAGACCAAAACAGAATATCATGTTTTGGGGTCTTTATTTATTTACCCACTTCTGATACTCACTGTAGTGTTACTGAGTTGTGTACCTTATGAATGTTGTGTTATTATGGCTCGTATCAGCCTAGAAAGTTTAAATGAGTTACCCCCCCATATATCCCAGGATGCATCTGTGTCAGGAACGAGCCTTGAAATACTTCATCAGGAATCAGTTTTAAATTCTGACAAACTGTTGATCTTTGATCACTCATACAAGAGCAGAAAGAGCGCATATGGTAGTATTTATCACACACACACACACACACACACACACACACACACACACACACAAATCACAAGCAATGCTATTGGCAGCAAAGCCATGAGAGGCTGATGGAGTGGTTGTCTTGGAAACAGACACTGGCACGAGGTTATTATAAAGGAAGAGATGAGGGGGGAGGAGGGTGAGTGAGGGCCACGATGCAAAGATCTGCTGCAAGACAGAGGTGTGTGTGTGTGTGTCTGTGTGTCTGAGGTTCATCTGTAGATAAGTTACATACTCTCACTTCCTCCACTATCAATCATTCAGAAAGACAAATAACTCAATAAATCAAGCAAATACCAAGACCTACAGCTGAGGCTACTCTAATGGCATGTATGGTGCAAATTCATACTGAAGTTGTAGAAGAAAAGTGAGAAAGTGGATAAATAAGGTGGGATCATAATAAGCACAGACCAAGTGACAGACTGACAGCTGCCCCCATCCCCCTCCGCTCCCCTCTCTCCTCATTTTTCCTCCAGCCGTCTCCCTTCAGTGGGTTCGTAGCCCCGTGGTGATTGTTGTTGCCCCCCTTCTTCACTCATTCTCTCCTCTCTCCCCCTGTCCGTTCCCTCTTTCCTCCAGCCCAGCCTCCCCCCTCCTCTTACAGAGGGGAGAAAACAAGTATCCAGGCAACACAGCATCACTTACTGGAGGAGAGGAGAGGACTAAAAACCGCATTGTGATGGAACCAAGAATACAGATGAGAGCCATAAAAAGAAGGGATGAATGACAGGGAAAGCAGGGAAGATAAAGAGATTTCTTGCATAGTAGTATCAAATGAATCCAGAAACACATACTAAGGACATGTCCAGTGAACAGGATGATCAGGTGCATTTCCAGGATTAAATAATACAGCTGTAACAGATAAAAAAAAAAGGGAAGGGGAGTGCTAAACACCTGTATTTCAGGTGTGAAATGACCAGTGACCATCAAACATCAGCTTTGTTTAATTCAAGGAGGAAATGGAAGAAAAGACCATGTGGGGAAAATAGCAGAACTGTTTCTCTTTCCATGGATAATTGTAGCTGTTTTATCACATTAATCCCTGTGATATTTCGTGGCTCAGCATAACCACAACGCATTAATTGATCCATCCACAATTTTAATTGTTCGACTGAGGAGTTGTTGAGGCATTAAACGAGCAAAGATTCTTGCACGGTTACACAGCGCAGACTTTGTTCTGTGAAGAAGAGCACGGAGGACAAACCAGAGTGGGTGCACATGAAAAATACAAGTGTACAAGCAGTAGACAAAAGTAGAATAATAGGTAAATGCTGTGTGTTACTGCATGCAACAAGTAATCATCCTCATCTTTCTGAGACTGCAACGTAATTGCACTTCTGTTGAGTTTGCAAATAAGCCTAAAACCTAATAGAAAAATATGATAATATAAAAACTAATAGAGAGATTAATAGAGAGAAACTTGACCTCTCACAGATGAGGCTGTATACACCTAGTCGCCTTGTTTTCTCCTAAAATCTAAAAGCATTAGCATTTTAAGCTCTAGATCCACTTTTTTGAAAAGCGCTCAGGGTATAGGAGACATCGGTGCACACAGCATGCTGACCCCTAAACCCCAGATCACCTGACTTCCTGATCCACCTCCAGGCAATTATAAATGTGGTGTGTGTGTGAATGTTGTGATAGTGATAGTTGTGGAGTCTTCTTTCAAGTTTTTAAAAAAAATCTAAACGACTAAAATACTGACTGAAAAGTGTTTGAATCAATCAGCAGTACTGAGCTAATGAACAGTTTTCAAAACCAATATCCCAGAATGAGAAGATAAAGTTGGGTTGTGTACAGAACATATTCCCTGATCTGCACCCATAAAGACCTGAATTTGCACTTGATATTGAAAGCATCCACAGTGAAAATCCAGGGTTGTTCAGCAGCTTCCTGCTGAGAACAGCTTGTACCTCACTGTTGACTTACTGTGCTTTTCTGCCGACGTACAATTGGTAGTAAACATTTTTTCAATTCAAACTTAAAAAAACACATGGAAAATTGGAAATTATGTTAATTTCAGTGTGTCTGGAGGCATCCGCAGGGTGTTTGCATGAGGGCAAGCTGCGCGTTAGATAAGGTTCCAGAAAAGAGGGTTTTCCTCGGCTCTCCAAACCCCTCAAGACACACAGCGAGATGGCAGGGGAGGAGAGGGAGAAGGGAGGGAGCAGACATGAAAACGTTGTTGTTGTTGTGTGCATGTGTGTTTATTTTTCATCTGCCTTTTTTTATTCAGCCAAGAAAATAAACTTTAATTTCTTTTTTCCCCATTCACGACGGTAGAAGTGTGAATCCCAGCATGCCGAATGCAGTTTGCGGATGATGTGCGGCCCCCTCTGGGATAGAAACAGAATAAGTTGAATAGACAGACAAACGTGGAGGAAGTTTAAGTGACCTAAACATATCCAGCCTCACGATGACTCCATTTGCAAAAAAACTGTTCACATTTGACCCTCTCAAATCCTTTTAGCAGAGCACCGCATGAGATCATGATGGCAGACTTCGCTCCTGTCTGCACACACAAACACACAACAAGGCACTTATGACAACTGGATGATGACATTTGATAGGGCTATGGTGGCTCAGCTGCAAACCCAGGTCATTTGTGTCACATACAGCCAATGTGAAATGGGATGAATAAGGTGCTCTACCATACTGTAACATTCAAGGTAACTGGGTATTTACTATGGAGAGCTGCTCTACACCAGGGTGAGGCGGGACATCAACCCTCTCCAAACAAAGGCGGTCTGAGTTCACCTGACCATTGTTTTAGCACCGTTTGACAAAATGACACAAAATCACACACGTGTCCAGATTCAATCTGCAATCACACTGAGCAATCAGGAGTTAAAGCCCTGTGGGGAGCAATCTGGGCCATTTTCAGCAGCATCTCCCACAGCCACGTGAAGAAAAAAAAAATGCTTTCCACAGAGGAGCTGAGCTCATTTTGAACACATAATTGTCCTCCTCTTCCCCTACAGCCTCATTACAGTCCAATCTGATTACAGGGTGGGAAACAAAGGAAGGGGATGAAAACTACCATCCACCATCGATGAGGTGGATGCAGGTCGGTTTGTATCGCTGTCAGCTTCAGACCAGACTCTTCCTTCCTTGCTCAACGTGGGTGTGACTTTAAGCGCTCTGGGAGAAGTCGGACTGTAAGAAAACACAGTCGGTGCTCATTCCAGGTGAAATTGCATGTCACGTTCATTTGGGTTTCACAACGTAAAAAGCATAAATTCTCGTCCCCGGTGTCAGAGCCGTCGCAGGCGGAGCAGGAGAAGTGGCAGGAGGCTCGCAGGGGCCTGACGCGGCTGGAGCTGAAGTCGGCCCATTTTCTGTGTATGACAGCAGCAGAATGAGACTGTTTCGGCTCAGTTAGCGCGCTGACTGTCGGGTCCCCTGCTCCCAATGAGCAGATTTCATTGGCTTCTATTGCTTGGTCAGACTGCGTGTGGCGGCAGTGTGTGTTGGTGTGTGTGTATGTGTTTGACTAGGCAATAAGCCCAGTGTCACTGTCACTTTCATCAGAAGAGACTTTCTCTCACTCTCGCTGTCTCTCGCCTCTTTCTTTGTCTCTCTTTCTCTCAAGGGCAGTCTTGGCAAAACCATCTAACTCTCCAGAAGACAGGAGAAAGGAGGATCCAGACAATACCAGTAGGTGAACAGGTTTACTACCTTTCATTGTTCCGGTTGGGTAATTTTTTTAAAACTCTAAGTCTGTGACATCAGCATGCGGTCACATCTTATTTAACTTTATTGCAAAGTTTATGATAAAATGAAAGATATAAGGCATGTCAGAGGCAATCATTTTTGTTGGCGCTGCTACTTACTACTGACATATTACAGTGGAGGGTAACTCAAGTAGAACAAAAATTTCGAACTACTTATCTTCAGTTCTCCTTGGCTGCATGAAGAACCAGAACCAACCCCATACAGCGGAGGAATGCTGTGACACTGGCAGGAATAAACATGAATCATAACAAAGCCAATCAGCTTAAAATGCTCCACATAATTAGTGATTTGACTTTCCATGTTAGTGAAAGGAAAAGCAGGCAAAAACTTAACTTTCTCCCTCAACCAACTGTGAACCTTGAGTCCTAAAACCTGTATTACAAATTCATGAGCTTGAAGAACCGTCACCCCTAACACAAACTGGCATACTAATTAGCAAAGTGGGCAACTTCCATCAGTTAAGGACACAATGGGCCAGCAGTCACCCCACTGTTATTAAACCCTTTTACCTGTGTGTCACATCAGCCCACGTTTGAAGTGGTACTCCAGATGGCTTGTTTGCCACAGACTCTATCTCCCTCATAAAATAGTTAGAACTCTGCATGGATGCAAGATGGTGAACGTGCACACAGGGCTGTACGGATCCGGGCAAACAGCCGAATTCTCCAGAACCAACAGATGGCCAGTCCACGTTGGTTTAAAAAAAATGATACTACAATATCTGGGCTGCAGCTAAAATAAACTCTGCTTCTCCTTAAAGAGACTTTCTCTTTAAGCAACGACTTGGACTGTTGCAGATGTAAAATCCAGCTCCAGGTGAATCTATTTGTGCTGAAGGACTCTGCTGTATGGACAGTGCAGCATCGGGCTCCGCGCTGAGCGCTGGTTGGCTGCATCTCTCCTGCTGCAGTGTGTATGCATGCCTTTGTGTGATTTTCAGAGAGGAGGGATTCCGATGCTGCAGGTGCATGCATGTGCACCCATTGGGCTGTGTGTATTAAATGTCTGTGCGTACATGCATGTTTATGAGCAAAGGGTGCAGTGCTGATACAGAGTCTGCGCACGTCATTGCATCCATGAGGAATTTGATTTGAATAAGTTGAGCAGTGCAGAGGAACCGCACGCTCTCCAGGGACGAACACAGTATATCCATTACGCACACACACAGACATACACATGGCAGCGGTTGAAACATTATAAGCAAAGTTGTTTATCTATCCAGTAAAGTGATTCCTGTGGCTCCCACCAGTAAATTCTCACCACCGATAAACTCTGCTCACCAGCCAACACAGCTGTAACTCATCACTAAAATGAACTTGCAAATCAAAACTTATACACCAAAATACAAGCTGTCTGGATCTTAGAGAAGGCTGAGCAAGTTTTATGCCTCTCATCGTATGGGTACCCTGATTTATAACGTTGAGCGGTTTTCAAACAGTCTCAGTTCTTAAGGTGTGCATCTTTCCAGAAACATTTGGTTTAGGGTGTCACCACACTGCCATCAGTGATAAGAATGCATCCAGTTTAAAAACTCCAGTTATTGCTTCCTTGCCCTGTAAATACTACAAGCAATGCTGAGAAGCTCAACCTTTCCATTGTGCACAATGTGCCTCTTGAATGAGTAACCTGCAGTATTATTTCATGCATTTCTCTTATTCCAATCCCATCCCCTCTGATCATCAGTCCTTGTCCAGTTCCATTAGAGCTGTTTCATATCGGAGAATAACAATATCTGAGTCACTGTGTGGCTCCACGCATCTCCGTAGAGCTAATCAATCCATGGCCCGTCTCTCCTTACGTGGACCGGTCGGGCGGCATTATTCTCCAGTCAATTACCTCCAGTGAGAGAGGCAGGAGAAGGAACGACAATAGACGCTGATGAATGCCACTCAGGGCTCAATTTAGCGAGCCAGGGTGCCGTCCCCACGCTGGCAGTAAGACAATTGGGTCATCTAATGGGTATTTATATGAGCTCCCCTTCAGCAAGCAGCTATTTGTTACAGAGAGAGGTTACGGCTGGAGTGGACTGTTCACCTGTGATGTGCTAGTTTGCACAAGGACACAGTGCAAGGCCACAGTGTGTGTAAAGGTGTGTGTGTATGTGTGCTTATGCACATTTTCTAAGTGTATAGTCATCTGCTGCCTTTAAGCAATGTCAGGAGACAGTTGTGCCAATCAAATAACTACCAATAGTGTCATTTAAAGCTGCAGTGCACACATGTGGGTAGTAATAGTTAAACAGCTGGTGAAGGTATTTAACACATCATTATGATCTGTGCGCGTGTGCAGGGAGCGAAGCAGCCAGAAGCAGTGGTCGGCCCAACAAATGTCAGGGTTTAAGGGACCGCAGACAGGGTCTACTGGTCTGCAGCGCGATGATGAGAAAAACACTGGCGAGCCCAGCCAAGATGAAAAGAGGAGACGAGGGGAAAAAGAGTCAGAGAAGGCAAGAGGGAGAATGAGTGGGATAAAAAGAAATAGACAGAGACTGCATTCATGTAGGGCCCAAGACAGTAGTGGCTGGCCTGAGTGAGGAAGAGAGAAATGAAAAGAGCTGAAAGGAAAGTTTAAATTCAAGTACAGAAAAGAAGTTTGCCTCCTAGCAAATGCAGATTAATGTATAGGATAGAGGACATAGATGCTGCTGTGCATTGTGGTGATGTTTCCCCAACAAATTACGTACTTTGGTTGTTGTAAAGTAAAGAAAATGGTCAGACTCTTTCAAAGTTCAACAAGAATAGAAAGTAGTGAAACAGAGTGATAAATTGTTGAGTTGAGTTCAGGTCCATCTGTCTACTTCATGTCCATCACTCCTGAGTAAGACCATACAACAACAATCATTTCCTATGAGAGAACAGGTGCCTGAGCTTTTCTCGTCTCGTTTCTGTCTGTGACACAAGGTTCTTTTGTGTGTCTTAATGCAATAATCATTTTCACAGCCGTATCTACCTGACACTGCGGCGTCAGTTTACCTGTGATCCTAATAACAGATGGCCACAACTGTCTGCCGCGGTCTGACTCCATCCTCTAAATTACTGCTTTAGGCAAATGACCCACACATAGACATGTTATTCAGTTACAACACCTAACATCTAAAATCCTTTTAGTATGCACAAGGTTTCCGCTCACTGTTTCTATGGAGGCTTTGAGAGCTGGGCTCATATTCCCACAGTTAATTGGGCCTGATGACGTCTACGTGACTTCAGACCTGCCTTTGCTCCACTTCAAGTGTGCGGCTTTTAAAGCCCATGAAGCACATCTGTTGAGTTGAACAAATTTATGAGCAGAAAACCAAGATTGGGGGCAACACAACAGTCACTTAGCACTTCCTCCTTCGTACCCGGATATTCTCATATTTCCTCCTCTAACCCTGCACCCTCCTCTTAGACAAGCCTCTCCCTGACCCACATAACATAGAGCATGTTACCAAATTGACCCCCTGATCCACTAAAAGCACTTCCTGTGGTCCAAGGCAAGTAAATTTGGTTAAAATCTGTGTAAGGAAATACAAGGAAGTTAGCTGAACAGGCTGTTTTGATTTGAAGACGTGGGCCAATATGTAGTACTGTGGTGTGTGTGTGTGTGTGTGTGTGTGTGTGTGTGCGTCTGGCAACACAAAAACCATTACTGGAGTGTGGATAGAGCTTGTTCGCACACCTGGGCCCCAGTCAGCGCTGCCCCACCAAACACCCATGACGTGCCCTGAACAGAGCAGCATCATGGGAAGTCTAAATTAAGCACAGCGCTGTGACACGGTCAGGGCACGCGGTCACTCACTTGATGTGTTTGGAGGAGCAAGAGACAGAGACAGACAGGACACACAGATGAGGTAGTGGTGCTCTGCAAACATAGTGCGGCTGAATTAAAACAGGAGCTCGATGAATACAAGTAAAGTGACTTAAATAATTAAACTTCTGCGACGCCCACCTTTGATTGGCATGAGGATAAAACACCCACATTGCCTTCAGTTATTACAGTGTGCAAGAGCAGAGTGAAGCTATTATAAAACCATATTTCAATGCAGGGAAATGAAACAAATACCTGCACTGCAGGGCTTCACAGCTATGTCCAGCGTGTTATTCCAACATGTAACTCTCCCAAAATTAATTCAATAAATCACAGAAAATTAATGAGAGGAAGAAAAGCATATTTCATGACACATCCAAATAGTTCACAGTCTGTAGAATAACAGGAGAGGGGATGGGAGCCACAGTTCCCAGAACTGAAAACTCCCTGGATCTGGAATACGGGGCGTTGATATTTTCTTAAGTAGGCCTCGGGGATGGCTTTTGAAACCATGCTTGATGTAGGATTTTATTTGGCTTGGAATAAAAGACCTCCCTGGGGTGCTCCTTCTCCTATAGGCTGGTTAACCCTGCCTCTCTCACACACACACACACACACACACACCCCAAACACTAAGTAGGTTATGATTAATTTTCTTTGTCATCGTCTGCCTATAAAACAAAGTCAACTGGAGTGAGTGGGGGCTTTCCTTTTAGGCTGCGCACTAAATCATTCATGGCTATTAAATGTACATGTGTGTGTTTAAACTGGAACACACACACGTGGTCTGTGCTTTCACATAATGTCATTCAGACTATAACCTGACATGTCCTGTGTATTGTTGTTTTTTAAATGGACCTGTAAATAACTGGGAGCACAATGAGAGGACAGCGGCCAGACGGTTAATGAATTTAATTAGTCAACATCAGGCCGATTAAGAGGCCTGAAAAGGAGCATTGTCACATCGTAGATAGGAGAGTGTGTGTCTGTGTGTGTGTGTGTGTAAAATCAACGACTCTATCAGTCAGCCAGGCCAGGCCAGGCACCCCAGCCCTCTCACTCCATTCATCAACACGGACCAAGAGACGAGCAACAAGGAATAAATGAGTTGGTGTGTGTTTCATTTTGTAGGTGTGTATCTGGATCAGCGTGCGCAATTCCCTGCACATCTATTGTTCTCGGGTACTGTGTGTGTGCGGGTGCGCACGCAGGAAGGCCGTGTGTGTTTGCATACCAACAGCTCATTAGAACTCTTTGTAGCAAGACGCTGCACATCTCAAAGTCGGTAACACTGCCTCTTATCTCAGCAGACTGAATGCTTTGAAACTGTCAAAGGCCTCATAGATCCTTTCTCAATTAAGAGTAACCTTTATGCTGGAGGATTCACATTCCACAAAAGCTTCTTGTCTGCTTTTTACACTATGTACAACAATAGAAGTCGGAGGCACAGCACTTGTAACTGTCAGATGCTGAGTCTAAACGGCGTGGGTATATTTTTTTTTTCATCAGCCTGCCCAATGGGAAATCGACCTTTTCACTGGGAAGTCTAAGTAAACAAAAAAAAGCAAACAAAACAAAATGCCAAGCAAAACTAACAGTACTCATGCAGCGGCCGTCTGCCTGATCAAGAGCACACACAACAGCACTTCACGAGGGGATGCTAAAATCTAAATGGAAGCGGTGCTACGCGTGCAGGCGGAAACATTTCCGGTAAGGCATCTCCTTAGCTGATCTCAAATAAGTTTTTATGCTCATGTAGGGATAGGGAGAGAGCATTACAGGCTGAGCCCAGACATCCATAACGAGGAAAGTTTGGATGAACACATCAGCTTAACTTGTAAGAATTTAAAAGACTCCGCTGACACCTTGCTGAAGGGAGAAGAGAAGCAGAGATAACAAGGGAAAGGGTTTTGATGCTTTTTGACAAAATTATGAATTATGAACAAAGCAGCAGGAAAGCCGGAAATGCCGCTGATAAATTGTAGAAAAGTAAAGAACTAACGTTTTTTTGTTGTGACAGTGCCAGGGTAAACATTTGGTTAGATTCAGACACAAAAACAACAAGTTTAGAATTAGAGAAAGATCATGGACTGGGTTCAAATCATGACGTTCAGGGTTAAGATAATCATTGAAATGGGAAATAAACAGCATTCTCCTGTGTTGACGTTTCCTCCTTTGTAGTTCTCTAACCTTATCACCTGACCCAATTACAACTAGTACTATTACCATTACTAAAAGACTAATGCTGTGGCTCATAATAAGCTGTTGCACAAATAAAGTGTTACTCTGGTAGGACTCAACTCATTTCCATTATTGATTAATCTGCAGATTGTTTCCATAATTCATTGATCATAATTTGACGTTCATCATAGTTTCCCAAAGATGATATATCTCCAATTTGCTTTTTTTTCTCAATCAACAGTCCAAAAACCACAGTAATAGTAATCTCAATGTGTTACTGAAGTGTTAGCTGACAGTTGTGACTTGAGAGCTTTCACTGGGATGGTTTTTCCTTTATCTGTTCTCCATCCGCTCCTCTGACGGATGCTGCAGTTTGCACCGAGCCAGGAAACTACAGCCTGAGATGCTCCTATTGATGGGTCAGGAGAGATGAATCAATTCTCTGTGAGTGGATGCGTACAGCAGACAGGAACTGTGCACTTGGTGCAGGCTGAGGGCTCCAATGATGCTACACTATGTTTATCTCTATGAAAGGCTCCTTTCACCCCACCTTACACACACACACACACACACACACACACACACACACAGGTTCGCTCAGGCCCTGGCCCAACCCCTGATTGCATCTGGCTTGTCATCGACAGCAGCTAGCTCGGCTCCTCCGGGGCCCCTGCTGCTCTGATGGAGCAAAGCAGGCTGCCCCCCCCACCACCACCACTATTCACCCCTTCTCAAGACAAATTTAATTTGAAGGTGCCGAGGCCTGATAAAACCAGGAGACAGCATTTGGGGCAGAGGGGGAGGGAGGTAATTTGATACCTCCTCCCACCCCCTTTCACCTCCTACATACACATACACACACACACACTCTCCCCTCCTTTTACTCCACCCTGCACCCCCATCTCCTCCGTTCTCCACATCCCCAGACAAAGACATTTTTTCTGTTATCAGACAGATGACAGGAGGAAAACGGAAGAGAGGAGGAAGAGCAACACCATTCTTCTGATCTGTTACTTGTGGAACTCTGTATCTATGCTGAATGATAGCATGTCTCATACAGCAGCAAGTCCCCTGTCAGAAAAAAGTTTCTTCTTTAAACATTGACAAAAGGTGGGATTTTTAATACAAGAGACCCTTGGACCTCACCTTCGACTCTCAGAGTTTGTGATGGACACTTTTGTGACATTTTACTGGAATTTATTTGAATAATTAATCAAAAACAATGGACAGATTAATGAAGAAGAAGACCACGGTGAACCTCTGCAGACATCCGTAGAATTGTGAGCCGCTAAACGGCTGCTCGTTCAGGTCCCGAAACTTAAATGAAGCGAGTGAAAATGGTGGGGCTGCGATGATGCATGAGTGCCCTCAGATGTTGACAACAGTTCATCTGAGCCTTCTTTATTGAATTAGCCGGAGACTAGATGGAGCTGTTTGGAGCTGGAGGTTTTCACAGGTCAGTGCTCCCCTCACAGCCCTGCAGCCGCGAGGCCTGCAAGCCACCTGAAACTGGGAGATGGAGGCCGGACCTCAACCTGACTGACTCTGTGTGTGTGTGTGAGAAGATGGAGACCAGCTCGTGGACAGATGGCTTTTCTTGAAAAAAGGGGAATGTGACACGCAAACACATGAATACATACATGCAAAAACAGAGGGACAGGCAATGAGCATGTTTGTTTGCAGGTTTAATGTCTGAGAGCATGACCCTGTTGCTCTTGTCATATAGACAGGTTGAGAACTGCAATTATCCCCAGGATCTTTTGCCCAAACAGACACACACACACACACACACACACACACACACACACACAGAAACACACACACTCCACAAAACACCCATACTGAAAAGTGCCTTTTCCCCCCCAACACCAGTCAGATCATATTACCATGCCAGCCCTCCTCACCAAGCTGGTGGACGGGGCACCTACCCCCCACCAACCGTGCTCCCACTGCCCCACTCATCTATTATTGAAGCTGACATAATTGCAGGGGGGGGGGGGGCATCATCGTCATCTTCATCCACCAAAATCAAGACTCCCAATATAAAAGGCCTTTAAATAATTCAGGAAAGAGGTGCCCACACCATGTGGGGAAGTGGGGGATCTCTCACATGATGAGATCATGGTCCCTCAGATACAGGAGGGCGTGGGGGCATGCCTGTGTGTATGCGTGTGTATGTGTACCCACGTGTCAAGTGTCAACCGGAGTTGTGTAAATAAAAGAAGCCACCCCGGTTCATTATGGGATGTGTCGTCGGGGGAAGTGACAGGGCTGTGACCTCCTGCACTCCTCACCTTCAGTTTCAGCACCAACTCAGGCTACACCCTCCCTCATTTATCAAGTGGGTGTGTGTGTGTCTTTTTTTTTAAAGAAAGAAATAAACAGAGGGGAGGGGAGCTGCTCATTTGTATTCAAGAAAACTTCAGGCATCAGCATATACTGTGATTAGGGGTTAGGCAAATTGTTAAGCATGATTGATTGTGTCTCATTGTTGGAATAATGTGTGGTCTGTGACCGATTGATTATGTCTCGCCACGCTGAATGGCTCATTTGAATATTAACGACCGACGCCTTGTGTCGCTATGAAATGTCATCAAATTGTTCCCTAATTTTGATACGCAAGAAGTAATCTGAGCCTCATCAGCGCTGCATAATGACGGTGCAACTTTGAGTGTGAGATGACACCCACTTTTGTACGCCTCAAGTCAGCTCGTCTGGTGTCCACAAAAACTCCCTCATCTCTCTGGTGGTTGCAACACTTAGAGGGGCTATTTTGTTATTACATTCATGCAACACTTGAGACAACAACTGATATATTCAACTTCTACATTCAGTTTCAAGAAAGGCACAAATCTGCTCTGGAGATGGCAGATCTGTAGTGGTGGAAAATTTATGCTTTTTGTGTGCAGTATTTGTGAGATAAACACAGAGAGCACAACAGCGTGCCGTCGTTTTGTTCAAAGCAATTCGAAAAATGTGAGTCAGACATGTGATGGCTCCGGTCTACACAGACCGTGGCTTCGACAGTGATGGAGATATCAGGGCTTGTTTTCCACCCATCACAGGAAGCCATTAGCTGCCGATCATTCCTGCACTGTAGGATAAACAACCTCTATGGTGCAAGACAAGCCATCACAACTGGTGGAGTATTTTCATTTAACTGTGCACATTAGGTTTGAATCTGCATACTGTCTGTCACTTATCTGAGAGATGGATTGATGGACTGTTGCCTCAAGAACTCACATATTCATTTCTTAAGTTAACTTTCTCAACCAGGGCACCACACCGTTTCTAACATTTAACATTATGCATTTTTAAACTGCTTTGGGACTCTACATAAGCCAAAGCTTAGGAGTAACAGGTTTGATCCCAGCAATGGCCAACACTGGTTCCTTTTGGTTCTGATTTGTTCCTACTGGGCAAAAGACTCAGTCCCCTCAGTGGCCATGACCAAAAAGACAAAAAGTACACCTAATAATCTGAGGATGCATCACCTACAGCTTTCTCACTTGACAATAACACTGTGCCCATATCACTAAAACCATCAAACACAGACTGATGACCAAACAGCCAAACTTCTCATGGCTCCTACAGGGCCCATCAGGGGAAATCAGCCTCCCTTAGCTAATAAACAGTAATGACCAGCTTCCCGACACGTCTCGGAGCCTCCCTTCGTGTCGGCGTGGTGATGAGGACAAAAGAGCCGAGCCAGCAGAAGGGAGCTGTGCCTGGGGTGGCCCGGTAATTACTGTTAATTGGTTTAACATGGGGATGGATAGAAAGAGGAATGAGTGAGAAAGGGAGGAGGAGTAGAAGGAAGGATGGCTGGTGCTCTCCCTCCAAGCCACCTCCATAGCTCGTGGGGTGTGTTATCACAGCTCTCTATCAGTAGCATGAGCTAATGTAGGAAAGTGGGGAGGGGAGGTTAGATATGCACCGTGGCGAGCACATAAGCTGTGTGGTAAACAAGTATCAGCTTATATGTGCACGACCGCACATAAATACAAAAACGCATGAATTATGCACACAAACAACAAGCCGGCATTGCGGCACAGGTGCAACAAGGACACAGGAAGCATGTATACAAAGAAAATCAAGGTATGAAAACTGTAGTGCACACGCTGAGCACATACAGACATTCACATGCTCACACAGATTACACAGAGCCGGAGGGAAGCTGCTCACCGAGATAAGACAGGCAGTCTGAGGGCCATTTACGGCCATTTGATGCATAATGATCCTCCTATCAGTGAGTGTGTGGGCAGAGAGATGAGGTGTGGAGTATTCCCCATTCAGCTCCATGCTAATGCCCTGACCGTAACCTCATCAACAACCTCTGGACATGTACACAGTGCTGCACTGTAATCTGCCTGCACAAAGAAACAAAGAAGAGATTTTTTGGGAAGATGAAAGAGGCACGGTGCAGGAAACAGCTCCAGTGTGGGTGTGTCAGTAAGAACAAAAGAGTCTGTGAATGAATGCAGCAGGTCTGTGACCCATAAGTTACCCAAAGGACAAACTCTTTACATGCATTCTGTCATTTACACCACTGATAGTTAGGCGGAGGTGAGGATGGAGCACAGGCCAATCACAGGCTTGTTTTCATGCTCAAGTGCAGCTGTGTGTGTTGCTGTTCATGACGTGTATACTCCCTTGAATAACATATGATCACATTTTTGTTCATGTATATATGCAGGGGGAGCTTACTGCGTGTTTGCCGTTTCACAGAAAACTGTACCTCCCTGCAGAGGACACACAGAGGATTAGCTTCAAGAATTTTGACCCCGACATGATTTTAAGAGAAAGCCTTCTGGTCCGGAGTCAGGCGCGCTGCCTTTGCCCCACAAGGTTAAGTAGGCTACCATGGAAAGTAAGAGCACCCACAGGTGTGACCTACTGTGGCTGAGCAACACCTTCCCATTTTAAACTCTCAGGCCTGTATAAGTGAAAAAGCCCTGCAGAGTTTTCCTGTAAACAAACACAGTTTTGTTCAGGGATTCTTACCAAACATCATGTAGGCTTAATGAACATCTTGCATGCATTCTCTGCTTTGGGAAATATTTAGGGAATATTTCTGACCTGCACAGCTGCATTTCCTGCTACATTAACACGAGCATCGTTAGACATGGCCAATCTTAGAGGTAATTGCCAGTTCTATTTACAGTACCACAACGGGCAATTTCACAGGCAGGCAACAAGTGCTAAAGTGTCTCCAGCTGAGGTACTACATCCAGAAAAGTTAGCTAACCTTGACCTACCAGCCTCTTACATACAATACACATTTGCATTATGGCTTGCAGAAATGTGAATCCCACATGCAAGAGCTCCACTAAGTCTTTAATATGACACAACCTGAAACAAAATGTTAATGAGGTGCGATTCAGTCTCACACATCTAATGAAAACATAAAGGAGCACAGGCTGGTATTTAAGTTGCTGATACTCACCCTCTTTCTCTGATACTTACTATATTTATCTGGGGATGGAAACAAGAAAATGCCACTTGGAAATTTTCATTCATAAAGTAATGTTTAGTTTGGCTTCTTACAAGTGAGAGACAGCAGTTGTGGTGTTTGTGGCTGTGGAACCAGACAATTAGCAGACAGTACAGACTGCCCAGGGCCACTTTGCAATTGTGGCTAAACAAACCCACACCCGGATGTATTTGTTCAACAAATGATGCACAACAGAAGACGGTTTACACATCAGAAACCTACTGCATTGCCACTATAAGAAGAGAAAACGGGCTAAGGGGGAGCCTGAGCTGTGGCTCCAACCAGGTCGAAGAAAGTTCTGACTGATGTCTATCAACACAGACATAAGTCACATACGCACTCACGCACGCTGCAGTCCAATTTCTGAGTAAGATAGGTTGTAAGCACGGCCACCGCTGACACCATAAAGACAGGTCTGCACTACTAAATTTTATGACTACTCCAATACACGCAATCAGCCATAAAATTCACCCTGACACAGAAGAGCCCTCCAATAAAGGCCTACATGTGGAGGGCCATAAAACACAGCCGCCCTGGGCAGAAAACAACAGCTTCTCCTCAAGTCGATTTAGGTCCCAGCCGCTCTCGTTGGGGAAGGGGGGGCAATGTTACTTTTTTTGGAGTCATCTACAGAATGGAAGGCCATTGCAATGCAGAGCAGTGAAATCAGCTGCGGTAAAACATTACGGCAGGCTGATTGGTAAATAGGCCCGCCTGTCAGCCTGACTTAAGAAGTCATGGCCATAAAGCAGCAGCAATTGCAGACATTTTGCTGTACACTGTCAGGAGCAATGTAAGTACATAAAAATATACACTGCATATATTTCAGAAACTGTCAGGACATATGATTTAACATAACTGGCTCCACGCTGGCTTTGATTCCTGCTGGAGAGCTGTGTGTTTTACAGCACAGCACCTGATTTCTTTATCAAACGTCACGTGTAGAGTAGACACAGAACATGCCATCTGTGACAGTGGAGTCAAGAGGTTAACACATTGTTAACTAAGACCATTATATCACCAATATCATATCAAGCCCCACTGGGTTTAACTGTCCCAGGTAACTCAAGTACAGAGTCAGCTCTGTGGTTTTCCAGCGCTCGGACTTGATATCAGCATTAAGCACATTTCTGCAGAGTGCGACCAGAGATCATGGAAATGTACTTTGTGTCAAGCTGGATTTGAACGACTACCCTTTAATCTGGACATGTTTTAAAAGTCTCACTCTCGTGTCTGCACACAGAAGATCTCCAAATGTCGCAGGTCTTAATGACATTCACTCTCAGACCAGGGTGATTGATGCTAAGGGGCAGCACTACTTAGTGTCAGCACATAACCCTGACTGACACTGTGTAGGTGCTGTACATGGTAAAGCCTCCTCTGAGGAGTTTTTAAATCTGCATGACAGTGTCTACCCATACGTATGTCTCTCCTCTACAAAGTTCATCAATCCAGAGTTTTTGGCTTCAGCTTAGAGGTCTCATAGCAGGTTTCTCCAAAGTCCCCTACACAGCTTCCCCTCTCTACCCCTCCCTACCTCCTATCTATTGACAATCCTCACTCTCCTCATCTGTAAACCTCGCCAGCACAATGCAGGTTTTAGCCGGGATGAGAGACAGTGGTGACGGCTGCTCGAGTTCATCAACGGGGGTATAAGCCTGAAAGTTAACCAGCGCAGGCCCATTAGGCTTTCAATGCGTAAGCTCTGAGAGCCGTGGAGCATCATCAATGAGCGATGCTTCAAAGATGTGTACGGTGGGAGTTGAGAGGCTGAAGGCTTAGGGCTTTAAAGTATTGTAGTTGCAGGGAAGTTTTTCTAAAGTACTCCGGGTGGAGATTTTCTCGCAGAGGGAGGGAGAGACAGCTTTACAGTAAAAGGGATGAGTTGAGGGACTAATGTGTAAACCATCTGCGTGACTGATAAAAGTGATTTGCGCTCCCATCCATGTCTTCTAAAAGTCTATGAACAGGATTCACTTGTAAGAGGAGAGCAGTCTGCTGAGGCCCTTTGATCAGTCAGGGAGAAACGGAGAGAAACAGAGGGAGTCCAAAAACTTTATGCGATTGAAAATACGATGCACACAAACACACCAGAGAACACAAACACAAGAGTTGAGGTGAGTTTGGCATGTGTGTATTGTGTTGCCCTGCTGTTAGATACTTTACAGTGCGTCTGCTACCAAGCACTGTAAATCACATACTGCACAGCCTGCTTTTCCCCATAGAGACCATGGATTAATGTAAAGCAGAACAGCAGCAGTACCAGTGACAAAGGGAATCCTATTGCAGCTTATTCACACACGGTGTAAGGCAAGTAGCTCAGGAGGATGAGGAAGAGGCCAGCGGATAATAAATGGGACGTGGTCCCTTCCTGTCGGCCTCTGGAGAAAGACCCACTCTTTCCACACATCAAGGTGTCGACAGGAGAGGGAGCGTGGCCGGTATCTGCTTCATGCCTGTTATGTTCCTCCTGATGAAAGCATGCCCCAGAACTCCAGCACTTTAGCAGCTTAGCTTTTCACACTCCCAACAAGTTTGTTCAAGTTTGCTGCATTACAGGTATGCCACATTTCAACTTTGCAAACGAACTCATATCTGCATGAAGCAGAAGAGTTTTGAGTTACTTCTGACATGATGAGAAGTCCCACAACTTGGCTTTGAAAGGAATTATGCACAGAGCATGAAGTTCTCAGGATGTGGACTGGTGCTTCTGTATACCTCATGTCTCTGAATATACATGCATGCTTCAGCACTAACGTAATGTGATGTTCTTGATATATGGAGAAGCATAAGGTGGGTTTTTTTTATCCTTGCAACCACTAACTGACTTATTGAAGGTATTTCACGCAGGATTTCTTGGTTTTTGTAAATGCACTATTCAAAGTTAGCTCCTCCCAAAGAGCAAGAGAGAGAAGGAGGGGGGCTGACGGTGGTCAAGCAGGCTAGAGTGTGAATGAAAAGAGAGAGCGGCCTTAGTGGGAACAAAACAGTGTATCAGAGAGATAAAAGATTAGTTTCTGACTATTTGAAGCACAACCCTGTGGGAAAGTGCTGCATTGCTGGATTTTGACCTGCAGCTCTTTATACATCCACAACACAGACAGAGACAGTGATGTCACCTGCGTTGCTACATTTTTATAGAGTCCCATCCTCACACCCGACGTGATGTTTTTGGCAGGGGACTACATACCCACTGCCCAGTGGCTGCAGCCAAATGTCCCAAACACAGCGTTCAAAAAACACCAGATACAACATTGCACTCTTCTAAAGGGTCATAAGTGAAGATGGAGAGGAATTGTTTGTCCATTGAGTAATTTTGTGTTTGTTTTTTGAAAATTCAACACTGTGCAGCTTTAAGAGTTCTGAAGTAAAAACCCTCCTTATCTCATTTTTAGGTTAACAGATTCAGTTTAATGCCTGAAAAAGTGATAGGAACCAGCTGTGTGCACAGGATTTAAGGACGTAATCATTGAAATGGACACAACTCACAAAATTGCATTATAACAAGCCCCCTTTTAATCTGTTAGCGTTTTTTAAAGTTATTTCTGTGAGTGACTTGGTTTCCTGCTTTCAGAGGAGTTTGACCGCAGTCAGTCGCCACCGGCTTCAACAGTGACGCCACAGTGCCCCCTGCTGCAGCTGCAGAGAGGTGCCACTGAGGGGGAGCCATAAGTCATGGCTGTGTCTCCTGTTTCCACCAGTGGATCATTCTGACACCCTGGAGAGGTGATTATACTTCTTCTGATGTATGCCATCACTGACACGCTGCTGCCACAGCTGAGTGAGTTGCTGCAGAACAAGGAGATGTTGGGTATAGATCAAGTATTCCCTGGTGTCCCTTCAGCATAATGTGCTTTTGTACAGGCTACTTAATGGGTAAACCATAGCACAGACAAGTTGTCTGCTCTGACTCACATTTGTTATAATTGTGCTACAGAAGGATGAAAATGAAATGTGGTTACTTTGTTTTGACTGTTCTCTTGACATTAACACTGATTTGGCTTTCAACTAAAAATCAGTTTATATTATCACAACTGGTGCATTGAATTGGTTTTGATAATCAGTCTCATTTGTTGCATATGAATGCAAAATATTGTAAACACGAACAGTGGCTTGGTTTTCTTTTGCAACATTATCGTTCAAGATCTGTATCTTTTGTAAATGTTGTAAATCCAAGTCGCGCTCTAATGAGCACAACAAAATACTTGACTTTCAAAAGGCTAAACAGTCCACTGATAACATTTGAAAATAAATCCAAAGCCATTAAGATAATAATAATAGTCTTTAGCTTCACTCAGACTTTTTGTCGCTGTTTCTCGTTGCTGAAAAACAAAAGTCTTTTGACAGAAAGTGGGCACAGTGTGTAATCCTTCACTTAAGTAGTATTCTATTTTAGCTGTCTGCAGGAAAACAAAGATCACTACAAAGGCTGCAGCTCCACATTGTAAAGAATTAAGTTCCTCCTCTATGTTTATCTTACAGTGCATTACATTATGTTTCTCTGCACTCAGTCATAATTGGTTGAATTATATTTTGCAGTGGGTCATTTGATTTTCTACATAGCATTGCATTTATATACTCTGCAGATCACATCAAACTGTTCTAACAATAGCTGCTTATAAAATCCTATATACAGTGATTTAATACAATGTTGAAAAAACTGCTGGGGAAGCTTTGGCGGCACATTTCAATATTTCATTTCGACTTACCCCCCCTACCAAGCCAGCCATGAAATACAGGTGGTGAAGTGTGTTTTTCCACTCAACATAAACATAACAGCCCCCCCCACGGAGACCAGCCTAGTTTAAATGGATGGGATGTCACACATGTTAAATAACAGAGGCACACTGCCGCAGCCTGATATGGTGGGGGTTATTCTGCAGACACACACAGGCCGTGCACCACCCTACACACCTACGTGCATCCACAAACAAACAAACCAACATGTGCACCCGCGCTCTCTGACACGCACAAGCTATAGCAGCAGACAGTCAAGCGTACATACAGAACAAACACACACTTTCACACATTAACGCACGTCCACAGAGACCACCTGTCAGTGTGTGTGTGTGCGTGTGTGTGTGTGTGTGTGTGTGGAGCGCCACAGGCATCACCTGCTTGCAGGAATGAAAGGCTTTGATATTCAGATCAACCTCCAGCTCCATACACACCGATCAAGCAGCTCTCTCTCTCCCAGACACAAAAGTGACACAACATAAAAGTGGACTGGAGAAACTTTGCAGTGCAGATAATGTGTTTGATGTAGAGAAAACATGTGCACACCATGGCAGGGGAGGGACGGGTGTCAAGGGTGACGGGGACTAACAAGCAAATTGCTAAAAAAGTTTTACAAAAACTGAGAAAAATACAAAATTGGATGGTATTAGACACGTGCAAACACACTTGTGGAGAGATGTAAGAGGGCACCACGCCAAGTTGGGAGGGTGCCGGGCCAGAGTGACTGTCCTGCCAAACTGCCCCCCAGGCAGCCGAGGACAGTCCGCCATCATGGCCGTCATGAACATCACAATTAGAAAGCGGGACCCAGCTGGTCGACTGAACAGAACTGATGGGGGGATGGAGGGATGAAGACATTAAAAAGTACAGACAAAGAGTGGAAGGAGAGTGCATGCCTGGCATAAAAATCATAACAAGCCATTTATTTTTTATATGGAATTAAACAACTTGCTATGTGTCTTGCACATACACATTCAGAAGCCTCCTGTAAAAATGTTGAAGCACCACAACAGGTGCTTCAAAAAGCAACACAACACACCCCAGCATGCTGATTTGTCTCAGACACCACCTTGTTTAACAAAGACTTAGCTTTCACAGTGTTATGATACTTTACTTCATCGCTCTTTGCTTTACGACCCTCTCCTGCTATGAAACACTACTGCTGAGGTAAATGCTTCTGTATTCACTTTGCAATTTATTCTGCCTTCCACGTAGCATGCGCCTGAAATGTCGCTCTCTATTCCCTCCCTGCAGCAAAACTCATTTTCACAGCCACATGACAAAATACTAACGTAGGCCTCAGAAGAAAATGTCACAGTTATTTTCTTTGTCAAACTGAATCAGGGGCTGGTTCTCCTAATGCCGGGTGAAGAGGGGGCTGCGGTGAGGGGAGACTCCCGCCACGGCTGGTCCGGTCTCAGGTGCCACACCTGTGCTAATAGGACTGCTAATTGGAGCTTGGCACTACCACACACACACACACACACACACACACTGTATATCCACACATAAAGCAGACACTCCAGGGAGTGGTATGCTATGCTCAGGGTTTGGGGATTGTGTTTGTGTGTGGATATACAGACGTTTTTTTATACCTTGGTTTTAAAAGACAGATTAACAAAAAACGTATTCATCATAAACTACAGATGAGACAGAGATAATAAAAAAGAGAAACAAAGATTGAATGGATATCTTTTGACTTGACAGATGTGCAAAAGCCTTGTCTCCCTCCTCTTTGTTCAATCCTCCTCTTCCTCATAATAAGTGTGGAGGCAACATGTTGAATAATATATCAGCGTGTGCTTTTGATGGAGCAGCCTGCTTGCAGGGCTCAGTGTGTGTATGTGCCATATACAGTGCTAGTATAACAAGAACAGACATATTACCGTATTAATCCATGAACACTGGTCTCTAACACATCCTGAACATACAGTATGTCCTACACCCATGTACTGCTAAATGACTTGATCACATCCACACGCATACATTTCACAGAGTGTTGTGTTGATGCTAAAAGCACATGTCCCATGTGCACACCTCTACAAAAGAAGATAAAAAGCAAGGTGCACCAAAATACAAGAGGAAACAGGTTTCTTCTGCTTGTTGGTAATGAGGATGTGTTCCACCGCTGCCGTTCAAAAAGCCATATTTGAATACAAGTAGGTGGCACATCTGTCGCTGATTTTTTTTCCTGTCATGAATTATTAACATCCTGCCGTCGCTGGCAGCAACAGTAACCATTACTTCACTTGTGAATAGAAATAATGTACCAGAACGGTGTCGCGTATATATATGCCAGTTGTGCCCACACAGTGTTTGTGATGTTAAAAACTTCTCGTCCTTATAATAGGGAAGGAAACCAAATGATCAACAGAAGCTAGTGTTGTTTTTAAAAAGTCTGCACTGTTTGGTAGAAAACTTCTAAATAGTTACATACATTAGGTGATACAGAGGGTGGTGAGGGAACTGAGGCCCGCTTAAACAAGTCAGTCATTAAAAACGAAGGTCACTGCATTGAAGCTGCATTGAAAAAATACAGCTCAGACTGGACACCATGTCTACATGTGGACTCGGTTAAAGGTTTGAAAACCACATCCACTTTTTATCTGTCTGAGCAGCAGAAAAATTCATTTCACTAATGTGCAGCTTGAACTCGCTCACTTTTACTTTGGCTGCGTCTCCTCCCGTCTCACCACTTTGCACATAAAATAACTGTCACTTTCCACACGGTAACAGACTGCAGTCGGGCAGAGGAGTTTAGTTTAATAAGACTTCTGGTAAATGAGGTAAATGAGTGTTTGTGTGTGTGTTGTGGTGATCGATAAAGTCAGCCGGTGAGTCTGTGAGCAGTTCATTCACTGCCTGATGATCAATATGGGATTAGAGAGGAAAGGGGAGCTCTGTCTCTCTGCTTTCTCTCTCATCTCATGGATTGTTTAAGGGCTTCAGAAGACAAGGAGTGGAGAGCGGACAGCAACATGGAGAAAACAAAGCGGTGCGGATAGAGATTTCACTTGTCAGAACAAAACATCCTTGCAGGAGACAAATAGGCAACATAGTAAAGCCACTGACTGTGTACACCCAAAATAAAAACTGTGTGTGTCCTTTGGGAGTGTCATATGTAGGTGAGGCCACACACAGTGTCAGTGAGTGAATCAGGGCTTTTACAGTTTAATGGCCCTAAAGAAAAAAAGGGACAGTGGAGCCTGTCACATGCAGCTCTTCTGTCTCTGTGCGGAGACACAGACACTTTACACTAATGCGTGTATACAGGACAGTGCTTCTGGCACAAGAGAGCAATAATATCACAAACCACCAGATGTGTGTGTGTGTGTGTGTGTGTGTGTGTGTGTGTGCGCTGATGGATGAATGTCTTCGGAGAAAAATTGGTGCCTATTATTTGTGCCTTTTATAGGCAAATTCCCCGCTGACTTCCGAATGGGAATAGCACGCAGTCTTCCTGCACGTACACACGCACGCACGCACACACACACACACACACACACACACACACACACACACACACACACACACGCACACAATCACATAACGAGCTACAACTGAGGGGCCGTAGGCTGTGGTACATCTGCTGTAGAGAAGACATAAGGCATTCATGCAGGGACTCTCAAGATTCTCCATGCAATAACCCACACACATACTGCATACACACACACACACACACACACACATACACTCACTGCATGTGATGAATGAGCTTTTTTAAAACACTAAAGAAGAAGGAAGGCATAGAGGTGGAAGGTTGTTATGAGGATTCTATTCTATTCTATCCCTTCTGGATAAAATCACGGCAGCGCACAAAGACACACTGAGACACATTCTCTCAAATTGGCCCACTGACCTTCAGCTACCCTCTATAATGAATACATCCAGCTTTTAGCATTCTTGACTTCTAGTGCAGGGCGATGGTAGGACAGAAAGATGGAGACAGAGTCTTTCTATAAACAGAGATCCACTTCTGATATGGCTTCATTTGAAAATCTCAAATTTACAATTCGTCGCTGTTTGTCCATGATGAAGTTCAGAATCTGTATTTATTATATTATTTTCATCAAATACAACATGTCAACCTGTTTTATATTATATGTATCCTTAGTACAATAAGTAAAATTCAACAAAAAATGACCATCACTGTCCAAGGTGGCATTAAAGGTATTGACACGACAGTCACATAAAACAAAATAAAACAGTACGTTCCTAGATTTAAATGGCAGGAACCAAAGCATGACATTTCTGCTTGAGAGATGATTCTCCAAAAATTTTAAATCAATGTACTGTTGATGGATTAAGTGTCAAATCAACTAAGCTTCACTGCATTTGAAGAGAACGCAGCAGTAGTAGCAGTATGGTCTGGAACCATAGCAGTGGTAGGTCTAGTAGTAGCAGTAAAAGTAGTGATCATGGTCTAAATACGATTTTAAAAAGGGATAGGCTGGGATGTGGAGAGTAGTTCCATCCTGCCAGGAATAAAACTCTGGGGGGGGAAACTTTCATTTAAGATCTTGAATAATGCCACTATTAAAAATGCAACTGCTCCATGAACTTACTAATTTCTGCATATGATATAAACAAGTACGTGTTAAGCAGCACTCCACAGCGAAAGCTAAATGGCATGGACCAGCAGCTGTAAGCCTCCAGTGTTTCAGCAGAAGCAGGACATCATGTGAAGAGGTCTTTAGCTGTTTTCTCATGAGAAGAGAGGCGGTGAGAGCAAAGAGCCTCGGAGTCCGCCACAATATGCCTGTCTGAAGCCCTCCAAAACCGGGCTTAGCTTCCCGGCCCTGGCACCGCCTTCCTCCCTCCCTGTGCCAGCGTCGACCGCAGCTTGGTACCCAGCCAGCCGCCAACGCCAGGCTCGGCTTCGCTCGTGGCAAAACCTGCACACTTTAAGCGGGTTTCTTCTTTCCTTGCTATTTTGCTTCCTTTCTTCCACTGCTTGGATATCTTTCCTTATTTTTCTTCCATTGGTCACTACTTTTTTCACTTTTTATCTGCATTTCCTTAATGTAAATAATTTACTTGTTTTCTTCCTTCTTTCTTCTTTAAACTGAGCATATGCATATACCTCTTGTTGGTTCAAGTTGACTGCTCATTCATATGCAGAGGTTCCTTTACCAAATCCTTCTTCTATTAGCCCCGGCACCGTAGTCACAGCCATATTAATTACTACAAAATTCGAACCTACTCAACATCCACACTCATCACATCCCCTGTAATAAATGAAGCCAGTCTAAAACTTAATCTTAAACAGGGCTTCGCCTTCCAAAGTCTGTTTGAGAGCCAATTTTCAGACACAACCTTGGAGTGACTTTGGCTCTGTGAGGGTAATTATATATGGTTCTGAGTGGAGTAGTCAAGTGTTGAAAACAGCCACTCATGGTCCGGAGACTCTGGAGACAAAAGCTACACAGGGATACTTGTCATGCAGAAGAGAGAGTCGCTTGGTTTAACAAGGAGCTGCGAGGCAGCGGGGTGAAAGAGAATTTGGTCTTTATTCAAAAAATAAGCAATTGATGGGAGATATAAGTTTCCTGTTTAAAGCTGCAGTTTCTTTTGACCTGCCTCTGACTTTTTTATAAGCAATTTCCTAGCAGGCAATCATACTCTATAGAGCCACAGGAAGAATGCACTGTTGCCCCCATGAGGTAAAGTGGAAAAGATTCAAATGAGAAGATGACGTCCTCTGAAATGGGCCAAACTAACAGAAGCCCCATAATGAGACAATAAGGATAAAAAGCAAAAACAACTCAGTTTCAGTGCAGTGCAAGTGGAAACCATGGCAATGTCTCTCTCCCTGTATCTCTGCCTGATGCCTGATGCCCTTTGTCATGTTAGTACTCCTAGGTACACTCCTCTGGGGGTCTTTGGGAGGGTGGCAGGGTCCCAGTGGGGGGCCTGTATCTGTCACCTCAGTTTAGGGCCTGTCTCATGGTGGCTGACCCAAATCGAGCACCCGGGGCGATACTCGGCCCCTCCGCAGGACTCCCCCGCTGCAGATTATAGACTCGTTTGGCAAAGTATCTAGACACCAAAACCAAAGCAGCCCTGACAGCTGTCAACCAGGACACATATCCTCCTGCATAACACACACACATGCACAACATGAGACTGAGGGTTGTGTGTGCGGATGGGTACATGCATGTTTGTTTTTGTACAGAGGTGTGTAAATGTGCACATTTCGTGTCTATGCGGGTCCCTTCCGATTTTTTTCCGGTTTTGGCACCGCCTATCCACAGCTCTGGTTAAACACCCTGACATTTCCAGACAGTACTCAGGCAAGTCGACACCATGTCAGTAGCAATTTGGCGCGCTGGCAGAAATCTCCTCCTGTAGGGGAGCTGTCATGGAGGAGAAATCAAAGACACCTACGTGACGAGCCGGGTTGCCTTCAAGCTGAAAGAAACACTTGGTGACATGACCTGATTTCACCCTCTTCTAAAGGAAGCCGCAGCACAAGAGGGAGTAGTTGCCTGCTGCTTTGCAATATGAAGGAACATCCTTCTGACCCCAGGCACAGCCATGTGTACGTCACCATGCATATGCTACACAACTGAAAGCAGTGGTTTTGTCAACAAGAAAGGACCCACGTCGTCTATACGTGTGGCTCAGCAGATCTACCAATAGCTTCAGCAGTCCATTGTAAGCGTGTGATGCTGAAGGCTGAAGAGGCTGCTTGGTGAATCCACAGCATCACCGCTCAAAAGAGGAAAGAGACACCATGATTCCAAGAGACTGTCCTGGTAAAATAAAGGTTAAAGAAAAAGACAGAACCAATGTGATGACATTATCTTTGGTTTGGTTTCCTCCATGTGACTGGTCTGCACTGTAAATAACTTTCATAAGTCCGCTGCTTCACCGACCTCACATGACATCCCATTCACTGCAGTGAAAGCTGTTCACAACCCTCACGGAAATGGGATATATCATCCCTCCTGTATAGCACTGACCTGCTGTCAGAACTGCAGTGACCACCATTGTATGAATGGTATTTCATGCCATACCTGCAGAAATTTGAACTGAAACATTGTTTCCCCTCTTGACATTTCATTGCTACTTGTCATTGATACTGGCACATTGCAGTGTTCAGACAATATTGCACCTCTGTTGTCAATAAAACACTTCATAATGCAGTGAATAAAGACTAAGGCATTATTAGAGGTACATTTCCCCTCCACCTTACACAATGTAGATGATAGACCTCACAGAAGAACCGCTGCTGTAATACTACTGTCATTATGTGCAGGTTTCCAAAGCATTGTTTGTTTGAAAACAATCTGCATTAACTACATTAGCACATTTACAAACTGGATTAATCCACACTTATACACACTCAAAAATAATAATCACTTAAAGTAAAAAAAGTTTTTCATGTCCTGACTATTGCAAACAATAGGCCTGTGGTTCTGTAGAGTAGTTTCCAATGGAAAAAAAAAGCCTCTGGATACACTGGGCAGCTTCCCACTGTGAGGGATTATAACTGTGTAAGTGGGAAGGAGGGAGTTGCTGAAAAAGAACAACAGTGCTCAACAAATCTACCCTGAGTAAGTGAAGTTCAAAAAGTAGGAACCTAATAAACAAGCAACAGCAAACAATAAATCCAAAGCCCCGGAGGACAATGAAATGAAAAAGTGCTCGTTGCTGCCCACGAGCCTCCAGGCGGAGCAGCGGAGGTGAGGATAAATTCCGCTACCACACTGAGTGTGCAGAGCCGACTCTGGCCCTTACAGGCTAATTACAGCTGACTACAGCAGGGTGCGCGTCTGTCAAGATGCAGCATGTTTGTGGCCACGCGTGACTCCGACTCTCTGTGTTTCTGTGTGTGCCCTCGTGCAAACATGTGAGCGTGATGGCTCGTTCTGTAGGAGAGTTCTTTTATAATCTCCATGCTGGGTTTAGACATTCACACTTTCTGGTCAGGAGAAGTTCAAGTGTGTGTGTTTTTGTGTGGATGCATCTAATTTTCAGCAGCAGTTACTCCTTTTCAAAATTCAAATACAAGTCCACTTGTTTCCCTGAGTCTGAGCATCGTAACGGCAGGTCATTTTCAAAACATATCCGAATATTTCGAGTGTTGCGTCTACAGGTAAATCAAAGTATTTCATACATTATATTGTTGCAGTGACAAAGACGGGTGGGACTGTTGCAATTCAACCTGGAATAAAGTCTGTCAATTATACCATAACTGCAGTTGTAGCTTTACAATTTTTGGACATTGGACTTGGGAGTAAAATTCAAAAGATGTGAGACATGTTTGATGGGTTTTACTCTCTCATTATTAAATTAAAATGTTCAGGAACCACTGCACGTGGCAGATGAATCCTATCAATGGTTGCAAAGATCCACAGGAAATACAAAATAAATACACAGTCTGGGAGGTGAAGGTGTAACAATGCTTGGGAGATAATGGTCAGAGACAGCCATCCAGACACAATAGTCTTCAATCTACGCCAAAAGAGGCCGCCTCCTCTCACAAACACGCACACACACACACACACACACACACACACACAGAAACACAGTAATTAGTCTTTGATTTCCCCCGGCAGTGTTCTGGTACCAGGGGGCAGCTGCTGGGACCCTGCTTTAGCCTTGGCTAATTTCACTCACGGCTTGATCTCGACCCAGCACAGGTGCCCACTTGGCACCCGACCGCAGTTGCCATGGCAATGCCAACTTCGGGGGCCAAGAAAATGCCAGTTGTTCAAGGAGCCAAGAAGATCAACCACAGGAGCCACGGATGTGCTATTCATTACAGAGTTCAGTTGGACGCTCTTTTCCTTAACTAGTACTTCTTGTCTTTTTTCTTACATGAATGACATGCGTCTGTTATTCTGAGACTGAATATCCATTTCCCCCCCCCAAAAAAAAACCCTGTGCATCAGACGCTACAGATAATAAATGGGTTGCTATAAGTTGGGCTTGAGTGCCTCTCTGTGGTTCGTGAGTGTCACTGCAACATCCATCAAGCCTCATGTCCATGCCGCATTCACCTGTTAAACACGCCACACTGAACTGCTGATTCAGGTACTTCAGGTACTGCTGTAATGAGCTTTTTCTGTTCATCGCCCCTGAGGATTCACCCGTCGACCCTGCACTCATTAAGCCCGGGGGGACCGGGTTTGCTTTGACTCGCCTCTGTTAATGAGGGAGATCCAGACTATCAAGGGACCCAGCTCCTAAAATCATCTTCACTTATTTGTTATCGAGCTCCCCTCTGGACGAAACATCAAGACTACAGCTCGCACACTAAGCAAGCTGGCGAGTTGGATGAGGCTCAGTAGAGTGTTTGAAGTGAGGAGGAAATCAAACCACTGCCGACACTACCAGGACAGGAGAGACATAGAGACAGCTCCGACAGTCCTGACTGAGTGGATAAGTATCTTTCTACGTGCAAGAACTGCATGTTTCTTCGCTCCTTCTCATCCCCCGTGAAATCAACTGCTGCATGATCAGACGTGTCTGAAATGTACAGTTTTAGATGGCACAGCCACCGGATGATAATGCTCACCTGTGCTTGAGTTTGTCTTGCACAACAACAACAGGTTTTGAAGTTTTATATGCCCAATCCATCAACAGCCCAATCTCCCTGCAATAACAATAATCATTAAAGTTTAATCTTATTTGATCTAATTGGCCATATCACGCCCATTTCATTCCTTTATAGACTCATTTCAACAGATTGTGAATTTCTTACCTTAGGCCATCGTCTAACCAGGAATCTTTTTAATTGCCTCATTGCCATCTGGTATATGGATGAAGTGTCTGTAGCACAGCCATTTCATCGCTATCAGAAGTTTTTTCAACACTGAATGAATTTTCAAAAGTCTTACCTAAGGCTCTCAGTTACTTTCTACCTCCTACATCATCAATAGATGAACTAAAGCATTTGTATGATATTATTTCTCTTGCCACAAGGCTCATTCAGTCCTGCTTAAGACTTAGTTGGGTAACTGTACAGGTTGGGAGTCAGCTGCAGTAACTACTGTATTATGTATCAGCACAATATGCATCTGCAACACACTGGGAGCAATTTATGAAGAAATTGTTGGGGGGTTGGGGGTGAAACAATTTTAGTCATGAAAATAAATCATGAACCACAGCAGGCCTATAAAAACTATGGAGGCTGTTTGGTTATTTCCTGCAGCTGTTAAAGTAACATTTATAGAATAATTATGAACTTTAATAAAACAGTGTGGAACTTGGATTTAACCAATGCATTGGCAGGATATTTTAATCAATGTTTTTTTTATTTAATTCATCAAGTTGCTAGCGTGGTACTTTTTGTATAAATTGCACCCAGGCATCTTTAGGCCCCATATACACTTATTTCCAAGGTCTCATATTGAGATTAAAAACAAATGACTAGACTAGACTCACAAAAAACAAAAATGTTCATTCAACCTACACTGAACCCGAAACCCACATTCTATATTTTATGGTATGATTATTTTCTCTAATATCAGTGCACAATCCCTGAACTGTATCCTTAACCCTGATTTGATTTCACTCTATTTAAGCACTGTTATGAACTCAGATCGCAGTTTCATGGAGACTCAGTAGTTTCTCTGAACACGCTTCCTCTCTTTCATCAACATGCTAAAAGAGAGACGTTTTAATTCTATCCTGTCTGTCTGTGACGTCAGAACACTGTGGGAACATTGCTGCTCACCTGCAGCTGCACTGGACACTAACAGCACATGACAGTATAGAGTGTACAGGGCTTTCTGAACTGTACTAATCTAGCACGATGTTTTTAGAGAGTAGGAAAGAGAAGAAGCTGATAATAGTGGGAATATACAAGTCTGCTGTGTAAGCCATGTGCTGTCAACTTAGTTCAGAGATAAAGGTGAAGCATGAGACCTCGTGGCGCAACGGTAGCGCGTCTGACTCCAGATCAGAAGGTTGCGTGTTCAAATCACGTCGGGGTCAGTGTATTTTGAGGCACAAAAGGACCACACATTATACTACTGCATAGCAGTGAACCTGTACTGATGCTGTTCACACAGTGTTACTAAACCACAACAGACACATGAGCGGTGTTTTGAATCGACAGCTTGTTGCTCCTCGAGTGATTTGAATAAACAGCTGCTCCACATGGTCATCAGCAGAATATGAGTATTAATATTACAGATACATCCTAAATTTGTACAGCAGAGACAATTGGTCACATGTTAGAGAAAGACATTTGTATAGAATACAAAGCCAACTGCCACTCACAGCTCATTTAAGATGACACATCTCATGCCAATCTATGACTTCTCACTGCCACACTGTCCAGTTGGTGGCAGTAATGCACCAAAAAGCTGGTGGTAACTGAACTCCTGAACTGGACTATTGCTCAGTTTAGATTTACACACACACAGTGTTAGAACATCATGGAGAGTCAGAAGTAAATTATCTCTCTATGTTAGCATGTTCAGAGAAACAACTGAATCTCCATGATGCTGTGATCTGAGCTGATATGACAAAACCATCAGCTTTTCATCAGAACTATCTTCACAAGGAATACAAAGGGTTAAACCTCCCACTAAAACCAAACTTGGAACAGAGACAGAGACATTTGTGCAAGATAAAACCAAAACTAACCCCTTTGTACAGTTCCGGCTCATATTCCTCATGCACGTGAAATGTGAGTTAGATCATCACTGTGAAGATCTGTGGAGCAGAGAAAGACAGGCTGCAGCATGCAGCTCTATGAGTGAGCGTGAATCACAGTCCCATAATCTAACTGCTGAACCTGAACACCTCACATACCACACACACGCAGCTTGGGTGCTCCCAACGGTAGAGGGACCGAAACTTGCAAAGTGACAGTTTCTACATGACTCCCCTCTGCTGTGTTTACTCTCCATGTTACTGCAGTGACACATAGCTGATGTCAGATCATTCATTTACTCGTAAATGGGACCGGACTCACTGCTCAGTACCATCCTGTCTGTTTGTGGAATATTCTCCACAGAATACAGTGACTGCTATCTGGAGTATTGATCTTTGTCAAGTCTTTTACTTAGTTTTAACATAAATACTCAGACTTTCACTTGTTAAAACAACAGTTTGGAATTCAACTGAATTTCTTTCTAGGTCAGCTCAGCTGTAATATTATCTTCTTATCTTGGTGTTGATTATTTTGGCCAGTGTTACAGTAATCACTTTATATGCTATCTAACTTGCTACCCACCTAACTGTTACAAGAGAAGGAAGTAACCTAAAAAAAAAAAAAACATTTTTCAAGTATTTGCCGATAAACTGAAAAAAAGATAACTTGCAGCTGCAATGGACAAAGAGTATGAAAGAGAATAAGAGGAAAACAGTTGGACGATACAGGAGGGCTGCTGTGTTAGCCACGTGCTGTCAACTGAGGTCAGAGATTAAGTACAGTAAGGTGACCTTGTGGCGCAACGGTAGCGCGTCTGACTCCAGATCAGAAGGTTGCGTGTTCAAATCACGTCAGGGTCATTCTATTTTGAGGCAAAAAATGACTATACTAATGCATGTCATTGAGTATGTGCTGTCAGCTGTGTGAAGCTATCAATGCAAACACTTTGTGGTTCACATGTATGGGAATACACACATCAGCACAAAACACTTTCAGCCACACCATCAAATTAACAGCTAAAAAAGGCAAACAAGGACTTAGCAGGTGAACAGCAAAGCTTTGAAAAGAAAAAGTGAAATTATTCCAGTGACTAATAATCAGTAACTACTGTTAAACCTCAATAGGGAAATTGATTTTTTTTCTTTTACGTTATGCTACATGTAAAGTTTATTACTGCTGAGATTTGAAATTTGGTTGAACAAAGCACCCGACACAACACTGGAAAAAAAAAAGTGGGACTACACAAACTGCCAATTCATGTGAAAAGAACATCAAAATTAGGTTTAAGTGTGTAAAAGTAAGAATCCGCATCATTAATGATATCTGCAAAACTAAGGAAGCACAGGAAGTCTGTGGAAGTAGTACATCCAAAAGAATAAGAATAATGTTGTCATCAATGGGTTAAAATGATCAGGTCTAAGTAACTGTGTGTCTGTTGGTAGATTCAACAGTAAGACAGATGGATTCAGAAGCTGATAGAAAGAACTGGACAGACTGGATTTATTACTACAACTGTACACACACACAAAGAAGCAAACACCCACACAGACACACACACACACAGATAGGTGGCTGTTCCACTGTTGTAAAGTTAGCTATCCCAGCCCACATCCAGATCTGTCTATGTCATTTAGAGCCAGTGTTACATTACTACAGTAAATCAGTCTTATGACCAGACTGTTGCAGTTCAGATATCATTAAAGGTTTGAAACTATAATACAGTATATATTTATAATATCCCCATACAACTAAATTGATGGGAATAATCACAATGATCTATAATCAGCTGTCATTGTGCCTCTTAACTGTTCTGAATCAAAAGAAGAAGCCTAAATCATGGTAATTAAAGGGCCTTCAATGAAGTGGTAATAAACCCACACAACCACCAGGGGGAGCAGGTATTCACACCTTCACAGTAAATGAACATAATTAAAAGGAGAAAATATATATGTGTCAGGTGGCCAAAAGATTTGAGTTCTTTCATTCTCTCTTTCCTTTTCCTAGGAAGAGATGATGGGAGTGGATGAGGAGAGGAGCGGGGATGGGATGAGAGAGAAAAAGGAAAGCGGCACGTTAAAGGCAGCAGGTGCAAAACAGCTGCTCTCACCAGTGATGCCACCTGATGTGTAACCATGGCACTCTTCCTCTCTGATACACACAGAGTCTCATTCATGTCCAAATACGCTGGCAAAACCCAGAGAGCATCTTCAGTTTTCACTCAGGAAGACCGACCGTTCAGATCCACTGACAGCTCACTGACCTGCTCTAAATCTTAGTTGCCATGAAACAGCAGCAGCATAGAAAACACAGAGTTGATGGGAAGGATATGTTTTCAGATTTCACAAGACAGCAGTGGGAATCGTGAAAAAAGAAAGAAACAGATAACATACTTTCCTTTTAAAGCCAAATGTTTCATCACCACTTCGGAGTACATTATGATGATCCTGGTGGCATTAAAGCTCAGTCATATGTGATGAGAACATCTGATAAATCATCTACATCACAACTACACAAGGATACACTTCAAGTGAGTGATAGTTAAAGATAAGCTACTGATGATCCGAAAAACTAAAAGTTATAATTATCTGTGTGCTCTTAATACATTTTATTATATTTCTAATTAAAAAACAAACAATTGAAACATTCCACAGTTTAACAAGTTTAAAGCATTTCCCACTGACAAAGACTCAGAGAGGGGGCATAGCTGGCCCGACATTAAAGCCAAAGAGCAAGTGACTCAGGTGTAGTCAGCACTGTTCCCATGGGAAGGATGCAGTGGGATTGTGGGTAATCATTCACAGCTGGTCTAGTGGGTGTGGTGTAGTGGGGGTAGTTTGGCATCATGCTGCCTCTGACAGAGCTTTTGCACACACACTGGCAGATTTAGAAATACACACACATCAAAGGGGAACCTTGAATGTAACACAGCAGACAACACGTTCAACCTTCCACACGTTAAAGCTATGGAGAACTGCTGACAGGTTGAAGTCATTAAACGGAGAACCTGGTGATGTGCAGCAGTTTATGTTTCTACCATTTTCAAGGTTTTAGTAATGACGAGACGGTTCATGTAGGCAGGTGAGATGATAAATACACATCAGTGAAGCTCTATGTAGCTTTAAGGACAAGGTGAATGGAAATGAGAAGAGGTGGCATCACAAGAGAGAACAGTCTGGGAAACACTTTGACTCACCCGATCTTTGTCATCCACCACGTCACACAGCATGTCATCCACGTCCAAAATGCCTCCGTCTCCATGTTCCAGCCTGTGGACCTGCACCCAGTAGCTGAGGTCCTGGAAAGGGAACAAAAGGGAGTATTAGCCCAGAAACGAGATCAGCTTTATTTTCACCATATAGATTAAGGATTTGTAGCCTTGTGTAAGTAAAGCCATACAAGACGTTAGCGCTGCACAGGCCAAAGGAATTAACAACCTGCATCTCCTTAGGTATCAGCTGATCTAATCACCATGTGGTTCACGCAGTGATCCAGTCAGCTGGCACAGAGAGGTGCTGACATGGTTGTGGATTGACATCATGATAGCAGTTATGAAATATGTTAATCCCTGGCAGGATTGCCTGCATATTGAGCATATGGTTCAAACCTTTGTTCATGGGGGAATTGGTGGAGGGAATAGATGTGAAATAAGCAGAAGTGTCTCATAGACACAGACTGACATGGCTTTTTTGCATCAGCATATGAATATCATCCAGGCATACATACATATAGTATGTAGCGCTGAAAAAGTCCTGGATCAACTCACTTTGCTTTTAATTTATCATACACATCATGTTAACTGTAACCTGTGACCTTTTTGAGTTTTGCTTTTCTCAACCTATGATGAAATACTGTATGTTTATAATAGCTGGTTGTCATCAGGCTTATTGGGTAACCAATAAAGTAAGTTGCACACATGGACAAACACACTGCATAGCGACTTTCATTAATAATTAGATAAAGCATTGTTTCACATCTTAATCACTGCTTCTGTGGTTAATGAACAAAGGTTACTTTTCCCTCAGGAGTCACAGAGTAACAAAGGGCACAAAATGCATTTTTAAATAAGGTACCAACACTAGTATCTGTTCGAAAACATTTCTGTTTACTGTTAGAGGGATTTAATGAGTTAATCTAATTGTTTTTAACCTGTTCTCTTCTGCTGGACTTGAACTCCTCTGTTCAGACTTGGAACTGTCAAACCATACAGGAACTATTGACCTTTAAAAGAAAGGTTACCAGGGAAAGCAATGCTATTTTAAATGTCTATGAAACAAAGTACATGCTAAACTGTGGTTGACTATGTTTAAATTTAATGAAATATATTTAGTTTAGTTAAATATTCAAGTATTTTGTGAACTTTGTGTTTGATTGATTATCAAATTTTAATTGGTATAAAAGGGAGGAGGTTGGATTTTGCCAGTTGTCTCAAGCCAGTGTGCAGAGTGTTGGGGCCCAGAGTTATCGGGCGTAATTCTTCTGTTTTGAGTATTTTCCCTTTGTTGCCAGGCCCACAGCTTTTTGCATTTAGTTAATTCTTCTGTTTTTAAGTATTGTATTCATCTCATTCATCTCAACCATACGCTGGTGTTTCATAATCATCACAAACTTGGCCACTACTCTTATATGACCAGAGAGTGTACAGTATGTAGTGTGCTTCATGGACCCAAGTGAAGTTCATATACCATACAATGTTTGAGAGGTGAAAATGTGTAAATATATGTCCACATGTGCTATAGACACTATAACATACACATAATATTGTTTTTCACAGTGTACTGCACCAATATATTCACAGGACCAACACGCACAGGTAAAGTATCATTAATAACACTGCCTGTCAAACGCAGGGAGGAGGAACTACAGAAGTAGTGAGGTTGAGAACAAAGGGTTTTACAGATAGGTTTGAGCGTATGTGAAGGTATGTGAGAATAGCTCTTGGTAGCTGTAACTAATTCTTCTCCTCATTTCCCCCATGGGGTAAGACCCCGCCATAAGAAACAGAGACAAAATGCACAACCCTAGTTCCAAAAGTTTGGCTGAATCTCATTTTAACTTTCAGCTGTCCAGCTCTTTCCAAGTTTAATACAAATCACCCTTTTGTTGTTTGTCTGGAGAGAAGCTCCTGGACAAATTGTAAAACATTGCTTTAATATTATAACAGATGTCAAAAAGTCTGATTCACAGTTTAGCTGAAATTGGAACAAATATGTAGTTTTTAGAGACTTTTTAGGGAAGTTTGGTTTGAGGGGGAACTAGTAGATGTGCCAAGAATCTTTGTGAATACTCTCTATATAAACAGAATATTGTCATCTAATTTTCAACATTTGTCCTCTTCCTCCCTCCTTGCTCTGCTGAGGCATGATGGCCCCATCAGAAAGGAGGGGAAAACCAGCACTCAGCTCAGGGACTGTCCTGCTTCGTTCGCCATGCTAGGGAAGAATCTCCTCGCCCTTTTGTCTCTACTTTGTTTGCACTCCATCTCCCTCTCTCTGCCTCTCTTCCGCCATGCTTCTCCCTCCAAAAAACGGAGCTGTCTTCGGGTCTGTGGTTAAACGCTTTCATGCACGGCTCTGTTGTACTGAACTCCACTGTGGTTCACCAGGCAAAATGGTCCAACTAATGAGGGGAATGACTGTGTGGTATTTTTCCTTCCTCCTGAGGTTATTAGGAGTAAAAAGATGGCAAGTTTATCGAGGACGTTCCTGACAGAAGCAAAGAGAGAAGTGTTAGAAAAGAGAGCGTTGAGTGTGCAGTATAATATGGATCCTCTGATGTGTTGTGCAACTGTAAAAAGCTTGAAAGCAGTACAACTTGAAAGAAAAGGGCATTTGTCCCCTAAAACTACATAAACATACTTAAAACCAAGAAGAAGACTGACACAGCAGAAATGTACCATTTCTGGAAGTCATTACAAACCACAAACTGACCCTTTAAATTTTCAAACGTTGACACGCTCCATGTCTGTTTGGCATCGTCGACTGGACTTGTTTCTCAGATGGATTATGAGGGGAAAAAAACATGATTCTGAAAGAAGCTCAGCCACAAAACGTAATCCCACAAAGTCAATTCAATATGCAAGGAAAGTATCTGATTTTGACAAATACTGTTTCAAGTTGACTTTTTTTCAAATGATGTCAAAGCATGACATCACTGCTTTGCCTCCCACAAGCCAAAAGCAATTCAGAAGAACTCTCGGTTAGAGACTCCTCATTATGGGAGTATTAGCAGAGAATTACTCACTGGCTGGGATTTAGTGTTTTGGAGGGTCATCTCTGAATGCACTGGTTTAATTATTAAATTCTTAACTGATGCACACAAACAGCTAAGTTTTGTCTCCCCTTGCAGATACATTTAAGTGTAAGATACAACTGATCAAATTCAGCTCATAAACCCCTCCAAAAGTCAAACACCCTGGTTAGCCTACTTCTTAGCATCATTCAACTTTGTCTCCAATCCTCAAGACTTGTGCTACTGTGGACATAACATATGCCTTTTAATATCATATTCAAAACATGGTTTATCTTCCAAGTCATGGCTGATAATCTAATTTGTGGAGCTCAGTTTTATAAAAGGATTCTTTTCGAGCGAAGTCATTATGTTTAATTTATGACAATTAAAACAATAACTTTGAATATCAAGATTAATATCTAGTACAAGCATGCTAACATTAGAACTCTGAGTTTGGCAGTGGTTTAAGAATAAACTCGAGCGTACACTGGCGAATGAACTTTCATCACATCTATCAGATTTTTCACATATGGGCTTAATCAAGTTGAAATGAGTACAAATGGACTGAAGAGTAGCAGAAGGAGCAGCTCCTCTCAACAAAGCGTGCAGTGTGACAGTCATCTGTATTACTCTCGTGCACAGTGCAGTCACATTGGATATGGAGGACAGCTGCAGATCTGATAAAGTATTGTTCAAATTATTTCTGCAACTAAAACAACATGTTAAACTAGACTGGTTTGTGCACATGCAGCTTTCTGACTTATCTGAAACTCTGTATTTGGATTTCTCTTTATTTTTTCAACACATGGTTTGCTACACTTTGACAAAAAATAAACTCGTAAACAGAGAGCGCAAATCATCTGCACTGCTGACAGGTCTTTGAACGGAACAGTGCACTGAGATGCCTTCAGCAAGAAAGTGGAAAGGTAATTTCCCTAATGGAATCAGGATCATGTTACCTGCAAGCATCCAGAAACAAACTGCTTCATCCATCATGCAGTCCCTCCACAGACAGACTGAAAATTCAGTTTGATTGTGGAAAACGGCATAATTGACATGGCATCAGGCTTACGGCCATTTTTACAGTGGAAACCTTGCGTGCATATAAAACCTGCATCAAATCCATGCAGCATGTCTACACCGCTGCTCAAATACAACCAAGTCTATTACTATTCAAGTCCTATGAGAATCTTTGGCCATAATTAGAGAGTGAGACAGCACCATATTATTTCATTGACGAAGGGAAAAAGCAGATCTGAAAAGAAAAAAATTCCTTGTACAGCTTTGACACACATCCTGAGCCATGTTTGTCTGGGGTTGGATGAACATGTGTGAAGATCTTCTGCTACTGTCCACTTAACTGCCAATCTCTTGTAAACAGGAAGAAGGTTTACAGAGAACCTGATTCAACAAGTGTAACTTGTGTTATACTGCACATTTTAACCCCAGTGTTGAAGGTGAAACATTTCAGGTCCAAACTGTACGAAAGGCAACCCTTATAAGAAGCAGCAAATGAAGCTCACAGAGTTGTAGCACTTTATCTTTGAACCGGGATTACAATGCACAAATTCCGATAGTCCATAGGATTTGCATGCCACAATAAAACCATGAGATGCCAGCTGAGACATTCAAACATAAAATATGACCCTTGAAAAGGTATGGCAACATACTGTAAATACTAGATCATTTTATAAACAGTCGTCACTGTAACTAGCATCCCCATCACATAAGAGTAATGTCATCACCTGACAAATGTATCACTCTTTTATAAACTGTCACTTAAGAATCAAGAGCCCTGCACTGCGAAGCACAAATGTAAGAGGAGCAGCTTGAATTCTCTTCATGAAGCCTTGCCAAATGCAGCAGCACAGGAATGTGCAGCATGCTTGCTTTCACTTTAATGAGATAGAGGTGTAGCTGATGGAGCAGGAGCCCTCACAGAGAGCACAGTATGTAAATGAGAGATATGGTTACATATGCTGCAACATACAGCCATTGCAACAGAAGACCTGAGGACATGAACTGAGTGGGCAGTCACAGAATTATCCCTGTTGAAAATGAAAAGATCTGCAGGTTGAAAGACTTGTGTGTTCAACACAGCAGATATGAGCAAATATGCACTGGGTGTGCCAGTGAGTATTGTTTGCTGGTCCTTAGCTCCTGCCCCACTGACCTGTTTAGTCACATGTGAGCTTTACTCATTCATTCATACAACGGGTGAGCGATACACCGCCACCTGAGTCTGATCAGGTAGCCGCTTATCTGATCCAGTGTGGAAGGTGACAGAGAACAAAGAGGTAGTTGTTCTCTGTGTCCCACACACACTCACACTTGTGACATGAGCCCAGACAATAGCTCTCTTCACCCTATTATCTGAGTCTTTGTACCAGAGTTGGCTGCCTGTTCCTGTCGAAGACCACACAACGACTGGTGCCCTGGGGGGAAACTGGGGGGTTGAGAAAGAGAGAACATGTGCCTGTGTGTGTTTTACGATTGCTGCGTTAGCTCCTGCAAGTGTTGCTATTCCCATGGGGGCTGTGATGTCAGTGGTTGGATATACTTCTCAAATATCCAGGCCTACCACAAGACCTCGTGGCGCAACGGTAGCGCGTCTGACTCCAGATCAGAAGGTTGCGTGTTCAAATCACGTCGGGGTCAAATACTTTTAGTCACATTAATAGGCTTAGAAAGTGAAATACCTATGTATGACACACAAATTAATGGATGCATAAGAGAGATGCCAGTCATACGTGGAGGTTTCATGAGGGTGTGTTGTGCAGATGTGTTTCTCATGATCACCATTGGGGAATGTCAGGCATTTGGAGATCCCGTAAGGATAGATAACAAGCAGGATTACACAAAATACAAGCAGTAACAGTTTACAGGACAAATGAAACGTGACCTTGTCTGTTATCTGCCGAAGATGGCACCAACAGGCTCTGCTGTGTAAACTGGGACAATGGACAGAAATGTGATAAATATGCCAGCAGTTGACAAAAGAGTCACAAAGATGACCAATACTGTATTTATTATCTTATCACTGTTGTAATCCATGCAATTTAATCAACAATCAATAGATGGGTTTTTTTAGGTAATGTATATATTAGTTTGCACTTTGCTTGGCTTCAAGTTTACTTTGATTGGGTTGTCTGTATGGGAAGGGTTATTGCCTTGAAGTAATGAAACTATCCAGAGAGGGCAGTGTGAAAATGAACAGATAAATACCCAAAATCTCCAGAGCAAAAAGCTTAGACACCTCCATTAGTGTGTGACCCCTGACCTCTCCCTGTGAATCACCAGTTCAACCCAGTAGTTCAACCTCTCAACCTCCCACTTTTAAAGGTTTGTGCTCTGCAGCACAATAATGGCTGTGATTTATGGAGTGTATTTTCTCCTCTGTGAGTCATAAACACTAGTGTCACAGATGTGCCTCTCTCTCTCACACACACACACACAAGGAAAGAGAAAGAGAGAGAGAGAGAGAGAGAAACCTCCCTAGCCCCTTATCTTAGCCAAAGTGTTCACTGTTGCTATCAGGAGAAAGTCAAACAAATGCAAAGTAGAAACCCAGGATGGTAGCAGGATACTGCTCCTTCAACTCTAGGGTCACACACGTCGTGAAACATTTACAGAAGGAGAAATTATAGTGAAGGCTCATGTCATCGAATCAAAATTTCCCTTTTAAGCGGACATTGCTGATCCATGAAGACGTAATTACTGGTTGTTTATAGTGGTGGTTATAATGTGTTGTTGGTGGTTATAAATATAGTGGTTATAATGGTGCACCTCAGATGTCTGAGGACTGAAACAGAGTGAGAGCAAGAGATGGACAGTGTGCAGGACTCGTCATCATTTCGGGCCTACACACCTGTCACTGAGAAAATGCTTTGTTCAGCCTTTATCAACCCCACAGACATGTTGGCCCTTGTCTCTGAGTTGATTTTCTAGTTTCTGGTTTGTTTTAGCTCACTAAAATAAACCGAATATCCCTCTGGGGCATAACAATTGCAGGCCCTAAGTACAGTGTGTCTGTGTGCAGGTGCATTATTGATACCCTGCCTGCACAAAACCACGACAGCCTGCAGAGTAAATCACTTAGAGAAATACGACACCTTGCTACACAAATACATGCAGCTCTGCACATGCAGCAGGCCCAGGAGCGCATCTTCATACTCCACCAAGCATTACAGAAATGATACATCATTTAAAATCTATTTATATAGCAACATATATGGCTGTCAACTTACACTTGAAATGTTTGTCTGAAAAAGACAGCACAATGAGCTAAACTGAAGCATCATATTTGTTCATGTTGCACTGCTTACAGTTTTAGCCACTTACAAAGTGAGCACACTTATATTATTGGCGACGGCTACACTATTGGCTGGATGCTCTAAAAAACTTGACAAAACCTCCAACGTCTCCACTTGGTAACTCACTTTCACTGTTCCACTAAACAACATACTTCGGATTAATTATTCGGTTAATTCAAAAGTTTTTATTGAAAAATTATCTACCATTCAGACTGCCCAAAAGCACCAAGTTTGTAAATTAATCATCTTTCCCACCTAATTTTTCAAATGGAAACAAGCAAAAGTTACCACATAACTGGGAAATGTCCTCCCTTATACTAAGAAATTAAAGTTTACAGAGAGATTAATGGCTTTGTAAGATGGATATGTTTGTAGTACGGGCACACATGAATGAATAAAAAGATATATGTGTATTTTTTTTGGCCAGCAGTTTCTATCTCCCCACCCTGTGCACTGCAGCACAGTGGTAGTCGTGGTGCCAGCAAGGTAAGTGAGGGATCAGGCTGGTAATTCAGGCCGGCCTGTACAACACAGAGCCGTTCTTGCAGCTTCTGACCTCCAAACCCTCCAAATATCTGCACCAGAGCAGAAACAACCGTCGGCTCTCTGGAGAGAAAAAAGCCAGATAAAATATCCTGCTGTCACTATAAGTCAGAATCACAGCCATTCTTCAGACAAATGACACCTGATATATCCCAAGCTTTCTGATTTGGGATGAGTTGTATGCTTTGATAAAGATCTGAGGTCATATCCCCTGCTCTGATCTGCTTGAGCAGAGGATTTGTAGTCCCTAAACCATGTTTCTCCAGGACTACAACTCCACATATCACCGCTCATGATAAGTACAACGTCAAAAGCCGAGCATCTGGTCTGGATTTTAAAAAAAGCAGGTCGCAGCGTGTGTGTGTGTGTGTGTGTGTGTGTGTGTGTGCCCTCACAAGCCAGACATGCTGCCTCATGGCTCAGCATGAGCTAGGACCGCTGCCGCGATGAAGGTTTCACTGACAAATTAAAAGAGACATTATCACATGAGGATCTCATTGAGCCGTTTCATAATGAAACATCATTAGGCCAATTAAAGAGTAAAACTTCAGACAGGATGTGCCAGTGATTAAGAGGCATGACAGATGCAAAAAATGTAAAAGTACAGCAGTGTGTTGTTTTCTGACAGAGAGTGAGAAAGTTAGTTAGTAGAGTTTTAAAGCATGACATTTTCCTCTGGTCATAAAATAATCAGTAAGGGGATGTTATGTTGTGATGAGTGGACAGAAATCTTGCACATATATTATATTGATAAATTAATGGCATGAATACAAGTAATTGTAGTTATACTTTATTGACAGAAAGAAGTAACCTTTTATTCAGTCACTTTAACAAGTACTGGACCCTGTAGACAGCTCCCAGTCTGTGCTTGAGATAGCAAGTTGGCTTGCATCCCAAAGTCACATTTTTAACTTCAAGTTTATTAGTTTATTAGTCCAGGGTAGCTGTTTGGCCCTGTTCATCCCATCTGAGACAAGTGTTCGTGGGCATCAAAAACGGGAAGGTGGGACATGGTGGACGAAGGGAAAACATCTCTAATTGTATAAGCAGTTACAAGCATTAAATCATCTCCTGCCATACAGCTTAAATAAGAATATAATATAATATATTGCCGACTTGAGGACAACCTGTGCTATACATATGGTTATAGTATGATTAGCTTTGTAATATGGATGTGGCTAAATGGCTTACTACTATCTAGAAGCTACTAAACCTAAGAGGGTAAGCACTACCAGGCAGCAATGTACCGTTTATTATTCTGTCTCAGTTGCAAGATACAAAGCTCTTTTGCTAACAGGATACAGTTCTCGAGCTGACCCTGGCCTCTGACCTCCTGTGGATGGGAGAAAGCAAAAGGACGCTTTCCTTAAGGGCTTTTAATAAACAGTGTATCTGTTGGTTTCAAACACTTATCAGGGTAAATCAGCTGACAGAGGTCGAGCACAAGCAGAGGGTGAGGGTGTCACGTTACTGAAAGGGCATTTCAGTCTCAGACCCTGAGGGAGACATCCCAACCAGGCCATCTGCTCAGCTCTGGACTGAGAGGACAAATAGTTAGATTTGGTGCAGTTGGGAAATATTTATGTATTATTGTAACACAGAACATAGATTGTGCTGTGCTGAAGAATGAACGCAGAATTTTAAAGAATGTTTTCAATTACAAGGTTTAGTCTTAATTTAGGCAAGATGATGAGAGGTGCAGACATGCCAATGCCAATATGCAACAATATGGATGGACAGACAAATAAACCATGACATAAAGAAGAACAATGAATGTATGCTATCTTTTAGTTGTGCTACTTTGAAGGTATTGTGACTTAGAGCATTCCCTATGCAAAAAAATGCCACACCAAAGATTCACAACAATAACTGAGAAACAGAATAAATCCCTGTAATTTTAAACTAGCAGAGAAAATGCTACTTAGCTCTGCCAGTTTCTACTGGGACAATGTCCAACAGTGGCTACAAACTAAAACGGCGCTGAAAGTCAGTGCAGTCCAAGCATGTTATAGCCTGCTGCTTCAGTTCAACTGGTCGAGCTCTGCAAAGCTCTTTGTCTACTTATAGAGGCAGCAGTCAGCACAATTTCTGCACACTTTTGTTTATTATTTCATAAGCACAGAGGTTATGCTTGCCAGATGGGACCTCTAAGTGAGCCAAGAGAAACACAGAGCGCAGGGTGAATCACCGAGAACAGACAACCCGCAGTGGAGATGTCACGACGCGTGCACACATAGCTCTTTCTCCGACTGCAGATGTGGAACACAGAGAGGTCACACAGCGTTTTCTAGGATTCCTGTGTGTGTGTGTGTGCATAAAGGAAGAGGAGGTTCCTGGGTTCTAAATGTGGAAGAAACATGATGAGGTGCTACATACTGTGTCATGTTTAAAGACAAAACATAATGTCACTGTTGATAATGACAAATGATCAAAAAAGCAGCTATGGCAACAGGAACAAACTGACTTCAGGAAGTCAGAAAATTCAGGCAAGTTGAACAGGTTAAAGGCAGTATGGTCCATCATCGTCTATGGTGAACACAAGGGGATGGGGTTATGAGTGTCAAGGCATTGGAATTTAAAACTCAAGAGGAGAGGATGCTCCTCTGACAGATATGATCTGAAATTTAGCCAGGGAGCAGAGTCTGTGTCAGGACCTACGTCCTATGTATTTAACATCTACTCATTTTTACTTCTAAATTCTATGCAGTGAGAATATTTGGACTTCAGGTTGGTGACCATGTAATATGACCTCAAACAAGAAGTTAAGAAAGCCTGACCTACAAAACCCATTTGAGGTGGGGAGGGTGCTGGTCATGGTTTGTAGAGGAGCAACAGACTGTGACGATGAAAGCCTCTCACACACTTTACACAGGAGCACACACCTCAGGCTTCACATCGGAGAAAAGGGGAGTTTGCTGCTCCGTGTGTGTGTGCAAATCCCAGAGGGTTCAAGAATAACATGTGTAGAGCAGACATGAAGGATCCCAGGAGTGTCGAGGCGAGCAGAAGGGAGTGGCAGCTCTTTGGTCTCACAAGCTGAGACAGTGCGCCATGCTCACCACCACAGCTGTACTGCAACTGCAGGGCACCAAACCAGCCCATGTACCTGGCCTCAAATACCTCCTTCACACACACAGTTGGTATATCACGCACAGGAGGCAGAGGAAACCCATCTCCTTTCAAGAACAAAAAGAAGTTCATGTGTTCACCTTCTGTGTTCAGCATGTCATGACACTGATGCAAGACCGGCAGAGAAATATATTATCAAACCGACAGGTCAAACTGTGATAATGATCAGCAGGTGGAGACGAGGTTTCCAAAAAAGAGGCCTTTGATCCAAAGACATTTGATCCAATGCAGGCAAGCCACAGAATCTAGCCACTGCCCCACTTCTGAGCATATAAATGTAAAATGTAGTAGGGTGAGTATTATTATTACTGATATATTTAGGCTATTCAAATAAAAGTAAAATTATGTGCTTTACATGGAATGGGATATTCATGAAACATGCTGTGGGTATAAAAAGAGGCAAGATCACAGAAAACCTGCACGTCTAGATTTACTTCTTTGTTTATTTTATTTATCAGTTTGCAACTTGTTATTCTAGTTATTGTAGCTGTTTTTACCACAGGCAGTATACTCAAGTCATTTATTAGGTCAACTCAGACTCAAGCCTTGCAGCTCAGTCACACATCATGGATGTCAGTTAGGTAGAAAGTAAAAAGCTGGAGGGGTTAAAAGACAGCTCACAGCTCTACCAGGAAAACAGACACAAACAGATCGAAAAGCACAGGAGCAAGTTTTGATAAAAACATGAGGGAAACTAAAGGAAAACACTCACTACTCCATGCTCTTATCTGTAACCAGTTTAACAGCAGGTTTGCATATGTAAACGATGGCGGAAAAATTCTGAAGACATGGTGTGATTTCAAGCGCGAAGAACATAGGTTTGGTTTAGTAACACTGTGTGAAAAGCAACAGCACATGTTCTATGACACAAATTAGTACAGTGTGTGGTCCTTTTGTGCCTCAAAACACACTGACCCCGACGTGATTTGAACACGCAACCTTCTGATCTGGAGTCAGACGCGCTACCGTTGCGCCACGAGGTCTTTGATGGGGGCAAAGAGGTCAAAGAAAGATGTGAAGGAGAATTCATAAGGACTAAATAAAAGACAAGTACAGTGCAACTTGATAAGTACAGTGGTAAACCCAGTGCTGTAGGCCTACAATTCAAGAAACAATCACCTCCTGAGAAAGTATGTTTTCAGTTCAGGGTATATTTAACCATTAATTAATCAGTGGAAGTAACAACAAAATATATACAGGTGAAAATAAAAACAAAAATAAACCGGATTGAAACATTGAACGGATATAATAAGATTAAAGGAATATACAAGTAGAGAAAGTTGAGCCATTAAATTAATAGTTAAATAAAATTGAGTTGAGCAAGGGTCCAGAGTAAAGTAAACACAATCATGGACGATATCCATGAGTTATGGTTGATCATGTCACAACTATAAAACAGATTTACATGGCTCTGCCAGAGTGAAACTACAATGCTGATCCACTGTAAAAAGTTGCTATACCAAGGAACTGTGAGACCGCATCATCTCCTTTCCTTTGGCAAAGGAAGCTCCAGTGTATCCTATGATACAGGAGATAAGACATGAAGCACCTTTCCGTAGTGTTCACAGAATTATCATGGCTGCCACTTAGATACTTCCAGGACATTTCACTCAAGCAAACGAGACTTTTCAACCACAGCCCTGCGCTTGTATTCATCTTCATCATGACAGACAGGAAGCTCTTGTCAGGTCACAGATCTTAATGATGACCTGACAAAAGGCATGTGTTGTGCAGTGAAAGCTACAAACTGCTCTTTCCATAAGTTATCCTCGGTCACTGAAGGCAAAAGCCAGGAAGGGTAACAGGATACTGCACATCAAGTCGAAAAATGTAGAACAGGGAGTGAAATGACTCATGTCAATGCATTGTCAAAATGTGTCTAAACAACACCAAGATCTGAGTTCAACTGAGATCATGTAACATTGGTCATAGATGTCATACTTTCTAAACTGAATGGGTTATATGATAAATCATCTCTTGGCAATACAAAGTTGTAAGTGATGTAATGGAAACACAGACCGAGTTGAGGTATTGTAACACAATAAACTGCATTTTTCAAGATGTTTGCAATGCAACAGAAACTCAAGGGGGAAAAAGACATGGAGAAACAGAAACAGACAGAACAGGGAAGGGGCAAAAGGAGAGAGGGAGAGATGATGAAAGCCACTTTCCACAGGATCCCCGTGGCAAACATCCAAAATCCACAAACACTGACGTCTGAAACTTTGAGCTACAGAGAGCAACAGTAAAGCAATGGAGTCAAAAATACATGAGAGGTAAACAGAGGGAGAGAAAGCTGTCTAAAGAGAGAGAGAAAAAGGGAAAAAGAAGGTCCAGATGTGTGATTGTGTTTGCAAGGAGCTGGCCCCAGTGTATTCTGGTACACTGTGTTTATGTTCTGCCAGTCCTCAAACTGAGCTCTGCTCTCTAACAGTACCCATTATCTAGTGACAGTGAGGGATTGCCTGGACAAGAACTGACAAAGTTAGACTGAAGAAGAGGAATCGTGTGCGTGTGTGAGGACGACCAAATTTCAATATGAGCCTGGAAGTAACAGTTCTAATTACAGTAACATGTCTCTGGAGAATCTGGACCTGTGTGTGTTTTAAAGGACTGCTGGAAGAAGAAACGTGCAGGGCACTGAGCAAAGGTTTCAAGGTGAACAAAGGGCAATATATCAAGGGAGTAAACAGTTAACAAGGTGCAGAAAAGTGAACACAGGGGTGCTGTTCTATGTTGTGACAGCTGGATTTGTTGATATGCATTTGAATACACTAAATTAGCTTCGTCCAAGCTGAAATGTATATTTGTTCAGACTAACTCTTTATGATTATTAATCAAAAGATTTATCATTAACACACCTAGGGTGGGTACATAGACACTGCATATAGCATGCAGTATGTACAGCACTGTACTGCACATGCATTGATTTCTATCGGTTTTCCACAGCAGAACACATTATGGAAGAAGTCTTCTCCATCCCCTAAACCCATTGCTCCACACAAGAAAAACTGGTATAATCAGGACAGTCATAACCTCTTACTCAAACCAGCCATAGTCACACTTGCCGAGTCAATAAAGGAAAGTAAGCAAAAAGCATCAGAGGCTGAGCTGGAGAATCATTCAAAAGTCAGCTTTATAAACAAAATCACAATCAGGATATATGTTATACTTGACATGGGAGGTGGAGTAATAGTGGGGGTTTTAAAGGCCAATTAAATAATGATTATTTGAGGCATTAGAAAGTCAATAGCTAATCCATCAGCCAGCTCTCCTCGAGCACAAGTTAACAAAGAATTGTGGTTGAAGTTGCACGCTACAATGGTAAACTGCAGTTGTTTTCTTAACATCATTTCCTACAGTTACAGACAAATGCTTTCTTGGTATTTAGGGATGTATTGAGGGGAAAAGTGAACCACCCCTTTGTCACTGCTTCATCTGTGCAGGCATGCAACATGCAACCTTTACTTCTGCAGCAGCACAGCTGGCTATAGGCCATCAATTTGCAGAGGAAACAAGTTTTTAGTCAAAAAACATTGTTAAGTAGTTGACCTCTTCTTGCCATTGTGCACAGTGAACAGGTACTGTGTGTCATATCACCACTATAACCCCCTACTGAGCGAATGAGGGGTTTATGTCATAGCAGGGGAAATGCTCACTGACCCTGCACAGGAAACAGGCGTAACATAGGAAAAGCACTTGAGCATGAAGAGAAGCAACATCAGTGGGAAACATCTATGTAGGTTGGGGGGGGGGCACTGAAGAGCGAAAGTGAGAAAGAGATAAATGAAGAAGATCAAGAGCAAAGGATGAATTCAATAGTTCAGAATAAAAACAGAGGGAAAGTGAGAAAGAGCAGCCAATGACCTCATATCACACATCATACTGATCATTTTCGCTCTTCAGTGCCCCCCCAACCTTCATAGATGTTTCCCACTGATGTTGCTTCTACCTTCAACTATCAGATAACATTCAGTGACGAGGAAATATGGAGTAATAGACATATACCTCTGCTAATGGTAAAGTAAGCTAAACTCTGCATTGCTACCCACTGTAAAACTTTGCTCTGTCTCATAAAAATAATTTCATAATATTGTGTAAACACAATACTTTGATGCAACCAACTCAAGAGCAAGTGGCAGCAGTCTCCTCCAGCCCACCACTTAGAGCTTAAACAACTTGGAGGGTGGAAATCCCAGATCAGGATGAACTTTAAAAGGTAACGCGAGTTTGGCCAAGGGCAATCTTTCAGCCCAATCCACGTCTCCCTATCAACCTCGCTGGCAGAGATAAGCACATATATTGTACAATTATCTGCTGCAACAGTTTCAGAGGAAACGTGCTGTGATGTGTCAGGATTTTGTGATGCGGCAGCAGCATATCTGACTGCAGATCAAAGGCCTGTCTGTTCCCATCAAGTTGAGGCCAGTGCAGTGGAGCAACTCCTTCACAGATCAAAGCTCCACACACCAGGGCTTTAAAATGAGCGAGCTTCCTTCTTTGGAGAGAGCGTCAGCTAAGTAAAACCAAGCAATCTGCTTAGCTCATACTTTCCCACCATGATCTCATTCATGTTTTATTTCACATCTCTGTCATTTTTTTTTAAATTTACTGCTATAATGGGACTGCTGATGCAATACTCATCTATCAGCACCCCAATTAACAAGCTGCAAGTGCCAACGGCATTTGTTCTCATTTGATCTAAAAACTAAAAGGTCAGCCAAATGATGTGTCACACAAACACAGAGAAAAGCATGACGTTGTCTGGACCCAGGGCAGGAGACCCAGGACAGGAATTTCACTTATGGCATATTATCATTTAACATATCATTCTCATTAAGCACTGATGATGTAAAGTGTATCACTTGTTGTAAAACTATTATGCTATAGTTCAACACAGTGCTGCACACTTTGGTATGATAATGAGTTTCAATCTACATTGCAAATAGTAAGCAGCACATTTTAATCTTTTATTATTCCAGACAAAGTCATGCACTCTCTATAGTCGCCCCTTCATCTTACACTACATGCGTGTACCCCACAATACCCAGTCTAACTGCAGTCTTCTGTAGATCACAACCCATGTCACTTCCAGCAAACTCACAGGTGGTACAACAGCATGGATAAATATCTCATCAGTCTGGTGTAATTCTCACTTTGCTGTAAAACTTCAGTAAATCTGGGGTGGAGATGATGTGTGCATGACACAGAGGGACACAGCTACTGAATTCAATCTGATTTGAGTTCAGTCTTGGCATCAGGAAATGAGAAATTAGGAAATCCTGCTTGATAAGCACACATCATCAAGTCTTTTCAGATTTATTGACAATTAAGCATTATGGGATAATAATCTGAGTTATGACATCTCCCAAATTCATGACGAGCTATTTCTGCAATGTATAAAAGGAGCTGATATTTTTTTATTCCAGATGAATGCAATCTGCTGTGTCAGCTCATCGTGCAGCATTAGGAAGAAACACACATGGCCACTTAGCAGCTCAACTGCTTTTCTGTTCACTGGCTCTTGAAGCTTGGCAGGAGGAGCTGCGCTCAATGCCAAAGGCTGACGAAGACACCTGGCTTACACATACCGTCAGCGGCCTGTTAGTGCAAAGGGTGCAGACGTGTTTGTTTGCACAGTGTCACTGAAACAGATTTCCTGCAATAATGCCATTATTCTGGACTTAATCAGGTGCAGTAAGTGGTGAGATCCTTAAGTTTAGTCAGATACCTGAAGACTGAGATGATTCAGACAGAGGGACGCAGTCACATCTCCCATTGCACATGTTTCTGGTATGGGAGAGATGCAGTACCTGCAGCTTTCTGTTTATGTGCACGTTTGCACACATGTGCATGTTTCTATTTTTGTATGCATGCATCATTCACAATAGAACACTAATACACCAGTAAAACACTTAAGCCATCAACAAGAAGAGGAAAATTTCTTGAGACCTGCCTGCCTAATTTATACCCATAAATTGCTGTCTCCATGTCTGTTTAATGCTCAGTTCTGGAGCATTTTACGACAGTTTCACTCACTATCCACCCTGCTGGGTAAACAAAATTTCACTCCAAATCGAAAGTGTCTAAAAAAAACTCTCCAGCATCAAAAGATCGTATCATCTTTGTGTTTCTACTTTGCAAAAGTTATTTTTTTCCCTAAGTTGCCCGACTAAAAGCAAATGAGTCTTCCAAACATAACAACAGTATATTTAACTTTCAGGGTACCCACCCACAGCTAATGAAGTGCCTGTGAAAAGGGAAGCAGTGTCATGCACTAAAAAAGAGGGTTTCTGATGTGGAATGTTCACATGGGATTGATCCTTTCTCCACAGGAGCACCAGCTGGAAAATATAAAATTCAAGAAGTGAAACAGTGGACAGTATTGATGTCTCCAGGCTACTACCACCACTCTCTCTGCAACTTTCTCCTCTCTGCTAATGGACTAACCATGCAACCTTCAAAACCTCAGTACGAAAAAAAGCAACTGCACCATTTTATTCTCATGTCTCAACACGATCCACAATCATGCCCTCTCCTTTTTATCTCGAAACATTTCTAACAGCGACTTGATGGGCAGATAAAATCTGAAATGTATGAGCAGATAATGAGTGTGAATAGCCCGTAAGTATCTTGAAAAATTGTGTAAACAATCACCTCTCAAAAGATGGACTGTGAGCCTCAAGAAAAAAAGACTTGAAAGAATACAAGAAAGACAGGATGATTGCCGGAGATAGTAAAGATAATGAAGAAAATGAAAACAAGAGACAGAAGCAGAGATGAAAAGAGACATGGGAGTGGGAGGATATTAAAGAAGGGCAGATTAGAAAAGAAAGGGGTGGGTAAAAGAGGGAAGACAACAGTGGGAGGTAAGGAGGTGGAGAGAGAATATAAAAAGATGTTGAGAGAAAGCACCAGAGGCTGTGCTGCAAGGTTAAATCTAATGAGCTCAGTGTTTATTGACAAGGAAATGAGGGACACAGGGAGAGTTACACACACACACACACACACAGATATTCTCTGTAATCTAAGGACCTGCTGATGCTTTGAAAAAAGATGGTAATGTAAAGCAACCTCAATACATCTCATTCTCTTTGGTTGTGCTGCTAAGCTGAAAATAACCTGTTGGATCAGTTCAAACCATCTCGGAGGGAACAATGTGAAGAAGACAGCTCTGCTCTCCATGGTGACAGCAGTGTTGCTGTGTTGCTGCATTCACTTTTTGCCACTTTTAACTTCTTTTGCTCACGTCTCCACCTTTTTATGATGCACCAAGGCATGATGCAAACATGCCAACCCACAGCACTGCAACAGCAAGGAGCAAAATGAAACGGGCGTGTCAGCGAGCAAGCCAGCCAGTCAAGCAGCGTGCCAACTTTGCTGTGGTTAAGTCTGAATATGTGAGGTGATATAAGAGGCATTGTATCAGTCTGACTGCCTACAACCCCCTTGCTCAATGCCCTGGCTCCCCCTCCACCCACCGCTTTCACTGAGGTGGTTCTCATTAAAGTCAGTGAGTGATGGAGCAGAGCCCCATCCATCTCTCTATCGGACCACCAGTGTTGAAAGCTTGGTGTGAGAAGAGAGCCACTGGTGAGGGAACGTGGCCTTTTTCTGCCCCCAACTTCAGGGTCCACATGCATCTCTGAGTGGTGGTGGAAAGAAGAGAGGTTTCAACCCCAGGTGGTGAGTCCCCTCGCATGCAGTCTGTTTGCATAGATGAAGAGGTGCAGACCTGCTGTAAACAATGCTGGGCTGATCCAGATACTTTAAATAACAGGAGTGAAGTGGGGCTGGTGTGTGTTTACCTCACAGTTAAAATATCCTGCCAGACACAGACCAAACCAGTGCACCTTTCAATCAATCGCAGACAAATGCAGAAACTTAACACCTCCTTTTTGGAGAAGCTGTTTTGTTTCCAAAGGGACACAACTAGGCTCTTTAAATCAACAGTTTTCCCCTGAAACAGTAGCACGAAATAGGATCATACAATAGGACTAGGGATTTCAACCAAGACAGATCACCACTTTAAATGTGAACACTGGTTTATGAAACTAAGCTAATGATTGCAACCCCTGCTCCAGTGAGCGTTGTTAACTTTTCACCACGTACTGATCTTCATGGCTGTTATATTGGTTATCTCCTCCTTGTCAAAACTGAGCTTAAGAGAGGAAGATGTCTAATGAAGACTCTGGATCATCTGAGAACTGAAGGAGAAGGTTGGAGTTTGTCATGGGAATGCTGCAGGCAACCAACAGAAAAGAGATGATGAAAGTTTGCACTCATTTGCAAAGAGACAGGTTACTGGGAAATCTATTTGGCTGACAGACTGTGGGTTGAAGCTGACAGTAAGAAACCGGCTCAACCAGGTCATTCACCTGAACCTGACAGTGCGCACACACACAAACACACGTAAACACACCGCCGCTCACTCTCTCCAGGATGCCATTAACACATACCAGAGCAAAAACAAACACTTATCTGTAAGGAACCTGCAGTGTTTGACAAAATGGAACCTGGAGGTTGTTTACACAGCCTTGCTTTGTAGAAGCCTTCAGATGTATTAGTATACAAGCACAGGCACACGCAGACACCTCAGTGGTCTTGTTCTGTCAGGATGGTACACCAGTCAGCCACTCTGTGGTGTAATGTGATCTAAGATACCTAACACCCACTGCCAGTCAGCCTCCTGCAGGCTCCTGCAGTACCAGCCACTTTCCCCAATAGGGATGTAAAAACAAAACCCTGTCAAACCTTCAGTAAAATAAGAACACATTTACAGGAGCTATTTCATAAAAAAATGTTTCAAATACAACACATACTGGTACTGGTACAATAAATTTCATGAGTTACTACAATACCCAGAAGGCATGGACCACTTTCCTTTTTATTAAAAAAAACAAGCATAAAATAAGGATGAACAAAAGAAAAACAGCCACATTGCCCTGATGGACATTTTTGGTATTCGGAAAGGTCTGTCTTCTACTCTTCAAATACAGAAAAACATTCCCACATGTGTACAGAGAATTGCAATTTTAATCTGATGCAGTAGCTGCATTTCCATTCCCAAAGGCTGCAAATTCAGCTGATATCATTTCTGTTGGCATCTTTTAGGCAGACGTCTTGGAGATGCAAGGATCTGTTTGCAGGAAACAGATGCTATTTGCAGGCTGTCTCCCTCCCTCAGGCATTACTGATCCCTAATCATAGGGTGTGAGATGGTTGGCCCATCAGTGGCAGCTCCACATCCTAACAGCCTCAGAAAACTGACGAGCGGAAACCCATCTGTTATCAATGTACTGCTGCTCTCTCCCTCGCAGCAATGGGATAACCCAACTGTGATTCCTCATGATATCTTTAAGTCAGCCTCAAGTGTCTCTCAGTTGTTTCTGGGCAGGGGAAATTATACTGTAGTACACGCTGAGCAGACTGACTAGACTAAGACTATGAGTCACTGTCCTGCAGAAACCTCCTTAGTCATACAAGTAGCAAGGATTTTTAAATAATGAAAAAACTGGTAGATTTTCCTACACTGACTTCTCAGATTGCAGCACATTTTGAGAAGGACAACATGGTCCATGTTCTCTCCAACATGAGTTTCACCTGGGCTGAAAGTTAAATTTAGAAACTCGAACTAAAAAGATATTTTAATGAATCCTGACCACATAAAGGTTGAAACAAACACATGTGTTTGTGTGTTACCAGCTATGATTTCAGAAATAGTTCCCATGTCTTTCAGCCGCACTGCCTCAATCTGTACCGAATGACCCCATTTCATGGTCCAGGCAAAGACTAATCATCCCACAACATGTTCTGCGACCAAAAAAATGTCTGGGCAGGAAATTACTCTGCACAGATAAATCCACAACTTTACATATTCGTCAGTGAAATTCCTCCAGCAAAATCTCTGGGTTGGCCATCCAAACCAGATGAGCTGAATTTAAGTAATGTCCCATTAAGTTGAAAATGTGTGTAGTAACCGAGTAAACCGTAATGCTTAGGGAAGCACACATCACCTCCGTTTCTATCAGCCTATTTACATTCATGCACAAACGCAGGGGGATGCTAGCAATAATACATTTTCATGATAAACAGAAGTTGATATAATTTAGCTGCAGTAGGCATATGTACCTGCTGCTTTTATAAAAGAAAACAGGTCTAGGTCTTTTTGTGTTCAAGTCAAGTCAGTTTTATTTCTGCTGCCAACCCAGGTGAGTATAAAGCCACTGTGCGACATCATCAAATCACTTCACATTGACTATTAACAAAAAATTAACTGGAATAGCAGTGAAGCATGTATGTCATGGCTTTCCCAAGGTGTTCAAGGGACAAACAACGAATCACCACGCTACTGCTCCTCTGGGCACATGTCAATTCAAATCAAAGGCATCTGAGTCCAAACAACAAAAAGGCTGAGTCATCTCTCTCACTGGAAGATCTTGGTAGCCCTGGGCTGCAGTCACATAACTGTCCTTTTTTTTGCAGAGCAATAAAGAACTAGTTGATTTTCTCCATGCACAACAAAAGGTAAAACAATCAAAAAGCAGTGCTCAGTGTTACAACAGTAAGGCCCAGAACAAATGGAATCAACATCATCATCAAGCTAGAAATTACGTACATTCTGTCACTAAAATTAATTCTGGGATTTTTCAGGGATTTTCTGCTGGGGATCCATGACATTCACATTCATACTTTACAGGTCTTCAGAATGGAGGCAGACAGTGTCTGGGATTTAACTCAGTGGTAGTGGACCAATCTATTACCAATCTAACACATCATTCATAACCATTCAGCCACATTGAATCCCTGTAGTGTATTTCCATCACGGAAACCCTTGAACACAAAACACAAAAAACTCACGACTTCTCATTTGCATTCATTAACTACACAAAGATAAGACTCTGCTTCCATTCCCTGTCCCTCTGTTCATATGACACAGCTTGACTCAAAATAAATGAGTGACAGCGATGTCCCACTGTCCCGCCAACGTCAAAGCCCTTCGAACCTCAAGAATTTATTTCTCTCGTGGGCCTGAGGATGTCGTTTCTGTTCCACCGATCTGTCTGGCTGTCCGAGAGGATATCTCAGTGGCCAGATGTTGGGGAAAATCCAGACAAACAGATTCATATAAACACCTCATCTCAATGTGTGAGTCATAACACAGTCTTTACAGCCAAAAGTGCAAAGGTGCATAGTTTCAAGACGGCAATCACAGGGGTACGGTGTATTTTTGCCTCAGTGTGGAATCTTATTTCAGAAACCAAGAGGCAGAAAAACAGGTTTGTTTGCAGAGGTGTTTGCACAATATGCAAAACAAAGGAAAGATCATAAAGTATCACAGAAAGTAGAGATTATTTAGTTATGGTCATAACCGAATAACAGTGATTTATTTTGACAACACAGTTGATTTAAGCGAACCACAGGTAATTGTTCATGAGAACAGTTATGGCTGATCAATAGAGATATGGTTTGAAAGATGTTTGCCACCTTTTTTTTGGCACAGGGCTTTTTTCTGGGTCTCAAGAAAGTTAATCAGGTTAAAATTTATCCAGGGATAATTGAACTCATGCTAATAATGAATAACAATGATAATGTCCTGAAGTCAAACCCAGTTTGAAGTTAAAATCGGGGTTGAAAACATTGTGAATTTAGATATTTTATTTCCTTATAGTTTTTAAATCTCTGAAAATCGATGGCTTTATTAATCAGGTCAGCTTAAGTCAGTAACAAGGGATACTGTTAGTACACTGCAACCAAATTACAAGGGTGTGACACAGGCACTGAATTTGCTGATGACGTTTAGTATCAGTCAGGCTCAATTACTAATAAGAGATCAAAATGTAGGTCAAATGATGTTTGATAAAAGCTTAGTGCTGTTTGTTTACTTTATCCAGTGAGAGCAAAGATTTTGTGCGTGCATAGTGCTCGTGGGTTGAAAGACCCACAGTGCATTAGAGGGATCAAAAGCAAATGACAGACAAAGCCACAAGGGCACTTATATGAATTTTTTCATCCAGCCTTCCAAACAAATGGGCTATGAAGACTCCTTAATCAGTGAGCAAGTAATTCTTTATTCTAATTGTATCTTCCCACCCAGTGCATACAAAGACAGTGCCACAGGGTAACTGTGCATTGTTGTAAGTTTTGCCCTACTTAAGTGCCGCTGAGCAAGGCAATGAGTCCCTGAAGGAGCATTGTTGTATGGGGACATACAACAACACTGTATGACAAACATCTAAACATATAAGGTTTTTTTTGTTCAAAGTTTAAACACTAATTCAGAACCTTTGTGGTAACAACATTATAAAGAGCATTTTGCCTCACATACACTACTCACATGTCAAGTTAGAAACCACCACGGGAAGAAGACCATTCGGGAAGATAACTGACATGGACAGAGACGCTTTTAGAGCCTTTTTTTTCCTGGGGAGGAGAAGTGCAAGATAACACCAGTGATACAGAGGTCAATGAGAGCAAGCTGAGAGGAGACAGCTACTGTATGTGTACAAGTAGCTAACTGAGCCTGCGTCAACGGAATGTGTCAAATATCAATGAATTAAGAAAAACTAAGTTGGAGACATCTCGCAAGCGAAAAAAGAAAAAGGAAAAAAAAAAAAAAAGAAAAGTATCAGACATTAGCTGCTGGTGGAAACCAAAAGAGCAGGGAGAAAAGGGAACACTGGACTTATGTATCATAAAACTTTAAACGTTGCTCCATTTCTGCTGGAGGTGTAAAATGGTGTTGTTTCACTACATGTTTGCCATAACTTCTTGCAACAATAATGTGAGGAGGTTAGCAGCTCTTCTTAATTCTTGTGGTCAGAAGAGAAAATTAAGTTCAGCCTATGCCTTTTCCATGGCATGACAGAGCAGAAGCACAGCTGTGTTTAATTAGACGACATCGTTGAGCCTGTGTTCCATTTAGGTGCTCTCATTTGTGGGCCTGCTATTGTGAATGCTAGCTCCCCGTCACAGATTACAGACACACCTAAATGGAACACCCTGTTAAAGCCATTAGTTCCACCTGTGCTTTTCTAACAGTTACAAATCCAAAATGTCCGCCAGCCTGTCAACCGGCCTGAGTGGGACCGAAAAGAATTAGAAGACTGAAAAATTTTTAACTTTTCTCCATATTGATTTTATTTGAGGCTTTTTAATGTTTTAATTTATGGTTGTTTCCATCCATTTTGCTTTTCATATCATTCTTTTAAAGTGCCACAGTTAAAGCCACTGCATTAATGTGCGTTTAAGATTTGTAATAGAGCATAAAGCAACAATGAATAAATGAATGTGTCGCAATAAACTAAATGTCCTTGCATTTTAACAAGACAGGGTATTTACAGAGCATTGTCTCATCTCATCCATATAAGAAATGTGTCAGGTTTTCCCTCCCAATGCCAATCATTCTGAGGTCTTGTTCTTCTGACTTTAACAAACAACGCGTGCTTGTGCTCCATTTACTTAGTGCTCTGTGCTCTGTAACTGCAATCATGGCCACAGAAATAAGCTGTTGACAAAACAGTGGATCACACCCAAGAGGGCCTGGCATGGTCTGCATGTTGAAACACTGCAAAACCGCATAGCTGGCCTTTGCTACAACTTGCTCAGAGCTGGATCCAACTGGAAGCAGGAATTGTCATCTCATGGAGACATGGGTTGAGAAAAACAGGAGGAACAACTCTTAAGTCCTTCAGGGGACTACTGTACTCAAAACAAATGGAAGTGAGCTTTTATTGTACTTATTCAAATAAATGACTTGACAAAATCTGCAGATTTACCTCTTGCCAAAAACCCAATATTCTTAACTCTTACTATGTCATCATAAGCAGCAACATACACTATATGAATAAGTAATGCAAATGTAAGTGGCTCTCCACACCATAGCTGTTGAGTTGTTGATGGAGATGGGTTAACCTCTGACTCTGTGGTCACTTCTAACTTCAAATCATTCCAGGCCAGTGAAACAGCTAGCCAGTCAAGCATATTACATGAACCCTGAACCATTGTCTATGCTCATTTAGCTCTGAAACAAGAGTAGATTGGAGTTTTAGGTTTACAAACATCTCACTGCAGGCTTGCTGCCCTGAGGGCAGAAGTAGAAATGTGACTGAGTGGATATGCAGTCGAGAAGACTTTTTTTCTTTTTCTGGCTGAGAAACACTAAAGCCCGTTGCAAAAATAAAAGGACATGAAGCCAAGCTCATGAAGTAAACTTCTATTTCTTTCCTGTAATAAAACTTATCAGTTACCCTAACTGACCTTTCAAGTTCATTGTATATTCATGTTTTTCAATTGACAAAAGCTCTCTTTCCTTGGCTGCAACCATTGAAGCTTAACTCAACAAATGTGATTATTTCTGCCTTCAGAACAGCTCTGCCTCTATGAAATCACTAAAACTGGAGTGTATAAAGGATGAGGGAGAACTTCTCCTCACAGAGCCAGATTTGGGAACTTCCCTTGCCTAATATTGAAGGACAGCAGCCTATACCATTACTAAATGGAAAAGTAACACTTGTGTGTATTTTAAGAGCAGAAAGGGGGGCCTCCTTGTTAAGACGTGCAAAGTGTAGACAGAGGAAGCTGTCAAAACAACCTTCAAGAAAATGTTGGGAGGGTTGAAAGTGCTTTTCCATTTTAGCAGTATGAGAAAACGTTCTGCCCACAATACATTTAATTCAACAGCTTGTCTTCTTGCTCAATGGTTCCATTTACAATAATCAAAATATGGTTTGTGTAGTCCACCTCATCCAATGGCATCAACAGCTAGACATTGGGGTAATATATATATATATATATATATATATTATGTGTGCATAGTGTTGCCCCTTATGCCACAATAGAAAAGGGATTTGACAATCCAGGAAGAAGTAGATTGAGATTTTCTCCACTCTCTACCAACAAGCTACAGTCCTGCACCAACTTGCCTAGCAAAAGATGGAAAAGACAAACTTATCTTCTTAAATCCAGCAGAAAAGGACACAAAGGAATGAAATACAAAGCAAGGGGCAAAAGAAACCCTCTCATTAGGGGTTTATACTTCACATAAAACTTAGGGTTTTGGATAACAAAAGATTACTACTTACTCTGCCATGTTTTACTGTGTTTCAGTTGGCTGAAACACAGTAAAGGAAGATTATTCCTCTAAACATGTCTTACCAGTTTCCCAGTCAGGGAAACAAAATCAAGGAGAAGGAGGTTAATTGAAACTTTCTCAATGCAAACCCATCATCTTCCGGTGACTAATCTGTGATAAAAAATGGGAGTGTTACAGGTATATGCTGTCAGGCTGTAAGGGCAAGCAGATAAGAATTAGAGATGGGAGAAGTACAGAATAACAGCTGTAACTGAGACTTCATGGTGCAAGTGTGTTTAGTCTGACCCCAGATCAGAGTTTTTGTCATCAAATTCCCATCAGGGTTAAGGTTTTAAGATGTACATCTGCTTTCTGGCACACAAAGAATGGATAATAGTAAATTATGGAGTGAGTAGTGATTGGTTCACAGCCCTATCTCTTATAAATGTAAGACCTCGTGGCGCAACGGTAGCGCGTCTGACTCCAGATCAGAAGGTTGCGTGTTCAAATCACGTCGGGGTCAAAGTTTTAAGTCAGACCTGTGAATATCATTATCATCCAAATGCAATAAAGGGGTATGAATCATTTAATCAATATCTGTTCCAACCATCAGTCCCAATCAAACCTCTAATCAGGATTTCACATTAGTATGCCAACATTTAAATCTGCTTAATAAACTCAAAGACTCTACCCCTTGGTGATATCTTCTGTGACTTCATATTGGCACAAAGGTTGTTAACCATCTTGAATAAACAGAAAATAAAGGCATATCTGGAACTTGATCTCTGATGCCTAACATCTCTGAAGCTGTGAGCAGTAGCCTCGTGTCTAAATTATGCAGGATCATGCAGTGCATTGGCTCTTTTTTCAGGCTTCTAACGGTTTAGGCTAATGATTAGCAAGATTATCTGAACCAGAGGGTTATGATAACAAAAAGGAGTCCCGACCAGCACAATGACTGAGGCTGGGGTAGGAAAACACAAGAACTCATGTTTGATAGGTCAGTGTGGTCAGAGCCACATTATCTCTGCAAAAGACTGCAGCAGAACAAACACAAATACAGGCTACATATGCTTAAATATAAAACACATCCAGGAATTCATTCATGTGTCCCTTGCCACATTATGTCAAGTCCTGCTCAATCTGTAAAACATTTGACAATAAAATACAAGGAATTTCTGGTATTTAACTCCAAGAGCAGTGGATAAACACATCAAAACCATACAGGAAACAAAACAATATCAATCAACTATTAAAACCACATCAGCAACATCAAACTGACCCTGACCCAGATTGAAACAACGCAGAATACAGGGAGTCGGAAAACCAGGCACGCACTGGCTTGGCATGGCTATGGCACACTAAGACCTTGGCTTACCATTTTGGCATTTGGCCTGCTGCTTGCATTGCTGTGTGTAGCAGCTAATGCCAGAAATTCTCCCAGCTTTGTGTGCAACAGTGAAGCCCACTGCTTTCCACTGAGCATCCAAAGAAGCTGATGGTTTGTCCTCTGCGGTCCCGAGTCTTGTGTTTTGTGCCCTCTCTCACCTGTGTGTACCTGAGAACCTGAGATGCGTGCTCGTCAGTGAGGGAGCCCTCAAGTTGTCTTAGCTTGACCATGAATAGACGCACTGTCTGGTGAACCGGGACTCGTGGAGGAGCCATTGTCCTTGATGCAATGCAAATTGTATATGCCACACAAATGCATACCAAACTGTGCAGTACCTACAGTGTAGCTTTAACATATTTGGAAAGTGACACGCTATTCAGAAATGGACTCATGACAATCCAGTACACTGGATTAAATGAGGCCCTAAGAGGTTAAAGTGCTTATTTTAAGGACATTAACATCTATTTTTGTTGCAGGGCACCGGAAGTGTAGATCTTTTATCCACATACACCTCAAATTTTAATTGAGCATGAATTTCTATACTGTCATCATTTTCTATATTTGGTTACAAATCCTTTGCAGTCTATGACTATAAGAGACACGCAGCAGACACTTGATACCTTCCCTGATGATGGAGGCTGTGTCGGGTCTATGGGGTTGTTGCCAGGTCAAGTGACATTCAATAACATCCCACAAGAAAACATTGAGGTTGTCTTTCTGTATGTTTAGAATACACGTGCTCCACTCTCCACCAGTCCTATACTAATTATACTAAAAATATGAATGGGAACATTTTTCAGCACCTTGAAACCTGAAAGAAACTTTAACCTTTAACATTCCCATTTTCTTTTAAGTAGAGCACCAAAACAGCTGTACATGTTCCTACACTGACTGAACTTACATTAAAGTAGTTCTTTAAGAACTACCATCTTAAACTGACAATTAACTACTAGTCCACTGTCACCACTGTACACTGTGATAAACATGCTGTTACCAGCCTCCATGGGAAATTACAGGCTATTTTGCACAGCACAGTCTGCTTTCTGCATGTGCTCTTATTGCTGCTAATGTCTTACATTGAAGGTGCAACCTGAAGTCTTTTCCCCAATTTAACATAAAAGCAAGAAACTCAAAAGACTGAGTAAATCACTGTCTCAGATCTGAACAGACAGAGAGAAGTGCAGGCCAGGTGCTGAACATCTTTTCTGGATGCTTGGGCAAACTTCAACTCGTGACTTTTCAGAGCAGCGGGGGTGTGTGATGTTTTACTCAAAGACTGGCAGACAACAAGGAGTTAGCACGAAAGCAAGGAGGCCGCTCAGCCAGCTGGAAGACAACACCATGTTGACCAGCTGGAGGAGAGGGGAAGAAAGAGAAGAGAGTGAGAGATCAGGATACAGGAGAGCAATAACAAAAGGTTAGAAAAGCAAGAATCTAATGCGACAAGAGGATGGGAGGTCATTGAGTCTGCACTTCTCCTCTTCTTCCCCTGCTATGTGCCCTGCTGTGGTAGAGATGAACTAAAAAAAAAAAAAAAATCACCGCCGCATCATCACAGTTGAAGCATAAACCTACTCGTACTCGGTTACCATCAGTCACACTGCATCCCATCATCCTACAGGGCCTACAAAGCGTTCCGTCCACTCACACAAAACCCCCACATACACAAATTATCTTCCACGACTGTAATATTCCCATTCACATAAAGCAGCTCCTCTTCCTCACATAACCAGTGACCTGCTGAGTGTATTGAGCTAATGAGCACTGACAACCTTTCCAAAGGTACTTCCTGCTTTCTCTTTGCTGGGTGTTTCTGAATAGCTGCACTAGAAGAGACCCAAGTTCAGTCTTTACCTGAGAACAAATGAGGATTAAAAACTTTCACTAAAGGCTAACGATTCCCAGAACTGACACATTGGGTTTGAGGTTGCGCATTTGAAAGCAAAATGACCTGGTCATTGCATTAGAAATGAGAAACATCCAGGCCTGGAACCGGGTTTCTACAACAGAAACAGATGTAGCCAACCTATGTTTTGAAGGCCTTTTTCTCATTCACGTTCCCTTCAAATCAAAATCAATTTGGTGCTTCAAATGTCTTTGTTACCAGATGTTTGGCTGCCTACCTTTGACCTACAGCAGAAAAGTGACTTTTTTTCCACTGTGCTAAAGGAAGCAGCTTTCCCCTTCATTCTCACCAGGTAGGCAAGTTACTCAACAGCCAAAAGGGCTTGATCCAGAAAGAGGGGGTCACACCTCGGCAGCCTGCTGGGTGTCGGTGTGATGTTGTGGGTCCAAGGAGCTGGAATGCACATCACTGCAGCCCTCGGGTGACCATGTCCATCATTATGTGTCCTGTCCCTGTGTGTCATGCTGCCACCTGGTTCTTTCGAAAATGCCACAAATATAAGGGTCGAAAGTGCATGCATTGCTATATGAGGCCCCAGGTTCAATCCCCAGCATCTCTATCAGATTTTGAAGTGAAGCTTTGATTACATCACATGTGTCAGCTAAAACAATTTATTTGTTGAAATCACTTCACACTGAAAAAAGCACATACGTGACCCTTTCTGAAATTTCCCACAGGATCAAAAATATGCACTGCCCCCATTTCCATGCTTTGTTTTACAACTCTGGATCACAGTGGATGTAACTGCATTTTTGACACTGGTTAACAGAACAAACTCTCAGATCTCAAACTGAAAACCATGATTCACATCTACTTGGCAGGATCTGTAAAATGTCTGTCCAGGAATAAGACCACAGTTTGAGAAAGCGACACACAGCATGACCTTGTCACCAACAGATGGAAATTTATAATAATGTCCAAAGAAAAGATAACACCTGAACCCATCACGGTCAAGGCTTTAAGAATTGCATCTGCTTTCTGACATACACAAAAAAAGAAGTGTGTTTGTAGTGCAAACCCTGTTTCTCACTTCAACAGCAGTCCCTTCTGTTAGGGGATCATTGAGTGTTGTTAGCTGACGCGCATGGTGTTGGTTTTCCTTGTCAACTGTGAATGTCATAAGCAAACAACAGGACACAAGACCTCGTGGCGCAACGGTAGCGTGTCTGACTCCAGATCAGAAGGTTGCGTGTTCAAATCACGTCGGGGTCAATCTTTTCTCTCTTGACCCTTTGGCATACGAGCATGGTAATGACTACAATCTTCTGGAGCATGCGCCTTACTCACGCCAGAACATCAAATGATGATAACAGGCTGCCTTAGGCCTCATTTTTAATCTTTAATGACATGCAATAAGGAGCAGGACGATGAGTTGTAACACACACAATGTTTCTCATGGTTAATCAAATAAACTGTGCCGACCATTAGTCTCAATCCAAACTCACAAGAGTATTAGTCATCTTCTCATCTCGCTCTCAGCAAGAAAATGAACAAGCTCATTTCCCCAAAATGTCAAACTAGTCATTCACAGCATTGAATAGATGCTGCTATAAATACCTGTGCTCAGTTATACCACTCATTTATCCAAATGAAAGGATGTTTTTTTCTGAATTTCCACAGCGATGTCATGTGCACTTACATGGGCTATCAACAGCGATAAATTATTATTTCATGGAACAGTCTCCAGACGTCCAGGCAGCAGAGAACACTCATCTTAAGCTGTTGATATGCTGTAAAATACAAGAAAATATAGTATGGAAATATGCCATGTTATTTCCCTTAACTGCGTGGACCCCTGAAGGTATTCTGCATGCGTGTATTTCAACAATGTAACCACGCCGTGACATCTCTGCAAGCCCTGAATTTGTGGAATTTTGGGAGGAAAACGGACAATTATGTGCAGTGAGGCCTCAACCTACATTTAGGTGGAGCAGCAGTGGGAAAGTGCAGGACAGATAGGGACCTAGAGATGCAGATCTGCAGGGAGCTGGAGCCACAAATTACAGATCCAGGGAATGTGTGTTTGCATGTGCTTTTGTTTTATGTCTCTGTCGGCGTAACAGATGTGGGTGAAACCCGACTGTAAGAGAACGAGTCAAGATCTGAGCGTCCCAGTCACGTCCATGTGTTTTTGTATGCCAACGAGTATCCTCTTCATACTGCTCCTGCTTACATGGCTCTGTGTGGTAAAGAGGCACTTCACACTTGACAGGCCAATCTTTCATGACTGTGCATACTGTAGACTGGACTGACTGACTTAAGCTAATGGTGCTTGAGTGGGTGATTGATGCACACTTCCCGGTCCCGCTGAGATGGTGACGACGGCTTCAAGTGTCCCCAGAGAAGTTTGGGTGCACCAGAACAGCTGTGTGATGGGCTACAGCGGATTCAACACAGCTGGTTCAGAGCTTTAAATGCAGATGGGGGGAGAATACTAGCGCAAGAATGAAAGGTATGATAGAATTGCCATAATAAACTGAAAAATATAAGTAATAAATTCTGCAAAGTAAAAAGGTAAATGAGGACATAAGTTTCAAACAGAATACGGGTGGAGGCAGGAGAACAGTTTGCAGCTCATGCAGTTAGTCCACTGAGCATCTTATTAGTTTGTCTCATGATAAACCAAATAAACAAATAAGTTAATGTGGTGGCACAACAGCAACAGAAGTGATAAGTCTTATGCAGCTATGGTGTGTTTGCTCATTTAGCTCTGTTTCTTTCTGGCTAGTGGAGAAAGCAGTCAATCACACTCTGCTGCTGGACCAAGACTACCTGAGAAGGAGGAACTTGGTCGGTGGACTTTTGTACTGTGTGTCTGTGACAGGATTTTGTGATAGTAGATATAGGATTTTAGTATGACTTGTAAGCAGCTCAGTAACTTGCAGCATGACCTGGTCAAGTCAGCAGAATGCAGGGGGACAGATAACAAAAGTGACAAATGAATAAGATATCTGTCAGTCTCTATAACGTTTACTCCTCTGAGAGCTCTTCAGGCTGCATTCACATTGTGCAAACCCTTCAAATCTTAACTATGACGGATTTTACATTCATGCAGTGCCAGTTCTAGCACCCATATCCCATACAAATATCAGATGACAGCAACCTACCTACACTTAGCATTGATTTTTCAGAAACACTCCAGTTGCAAATTGTATCTTTGCAGCCTGAGACTTCTGTTTTTTTCCACTGCTCCTCTGTTTTTCATGTTAACGCTGAAACACCCAACTATTCTGCTGTCTTGGGTGAATTATGTCTGAGTTTTTTTATACTTTTTTATTTCATTTGTAAAGGCAGCTGTAAAAAACTACTTTTGCATAAAGGGTTAAACCATGACTGCATTGCTGTCAGCTGCAAGAATATCATAAAACTTAAGTGACCTACAGTATATGCGATTACGTCTTCCTGTGGTCCAAAGGTCTTGGCAGGCCTGTTGCACAGTAGTTAGCGCCGATCCAGGGCCGAGTGTTCCCCAGAGGGAAAGCCTACACTTCCTACAACATTGACAGTGCCACTGCGTGGATCAATGGGTCAGTCGCCTCCATTCTGCTGAACCATGGAAAAGCCATCAGGCGCTGGTAAACAGAGGAGTGAGCTTATGTTGGGCTATGTGTGTGTAAGGAAGAAGTGCTCTTCAAGAATGAGTGTTAATGTTGACCTACTTTGTCACTGTCTGCCCTCAGCGGGAGAAATCAACTGAAGTGTGACATTGAATTTTAAGTTAGGAAGTTAAAAGGGGGTTTTATGTCTCTGTGGAGCTGAGCACGAAGGTGTGTCAGTGTAAAACGGGTAATTAAAGTGAAGCACTGAATCTCTGGCAAGATACTGGGAAATACATTCAGTCACAACCACACTCCGGTTGACTTCACCTCATTATAGATCTATCCGACACCTGTCAAAATCTTACTGCAGGCTCTTATTTCGAGAAAAGGGAAAAGCTTTCCAAAGCTACACTTGCAGGCAGATATAGCGTGGGGATGCAAACATTGCTTCATCTTGCCATTCCAATCCCTTTAGGGAAAACCTGCAGAATTAACGTGACCCCACTGGTAATACCACCCACTGGCGGAGAGGGAGAAAGTGCTGCTGCTAACCATGGCAACAGCTCCAAACTTGAATTCATTCATTAGTCACTTAATGGGCTTTAAGGCACGGCCACTAGAATCCCACAAAGGGAAAAGCAATCAGTGTCATAGCTGGGCCTCGTTCCGATTTGGCACAGGGGTTTTCACGCAGTCACGCGTTCCATTAGCTGAAACTTGGATGAACCTAAAACCTGTTTTCTAAGCCTGTGGTTGAAAGGGCAAGGAGCGCAGAGAAGGGTTTCCCCATGAGCTGACAGGGAAATCACTCCGATGGCCTAATAGCAATTATCCATCAAACTGATCTACTGTGTCGTGAAAGAAACACACGAAGGCACACACACATTAAAATGTGTCAAATATCTAACCTAATTCTATCTACAGCACAGTGACACTTGTAGCTCATGCATACTGAGACTTACTGTATATAGCAGCCAGTTTAACTTTGTCTTTATTTATCGTCTAGTTGCACAGATGTTTATGCAGTTATGCACGCCTACACACAAACGCGCGCGCACACAGCAGGTTATTTTGTTCACATTTCACGCTCGTAACTCAGCACACTCTCTGGATGATTTCTGCGAACTTTGCGCACTTTTCTGATAGTGCAGCCAGAACTGAACCGTGTTGTCTGTCTTTTCCATGCTTATCCTAACAAATAGACAACACAGCAGCACAACAACTTTAAAGATTAGTTAAGGAGGAAATAGTGACTTTCCATTCTTGAGTACCTCCTTTGAAATAACAACGAAAACTGCCGCCTTTAACTCAGTGCGCTCCCCCACCCTCCCAATACCGGGGGCCCCCTAGGGGTCCCATACTGTCTCCGATAGTCGGGGCAGCCGCTGGCTCTCCTCTGCCCACTCTCTCCCTCTTTCTCGCCGGAGAAAAGCGCCATGTTGAGGCGCCAGTGCGGAGACGACAGCGTGCAGCCCCGCGCGTTACAAAAGCACACTGTGTCGGGCAGCGTGCGGTGCAGGGTATTGGCACTTACCTTTGCGATGGCCTTCTTGTACCTCATGGCCGCTTTTTCGATGAGGCTCTGCACTTTTATATTCCCATCTCCGCACGGAACGACCACACGGGTCCTCCCGAAACACACCGTCACTTTCATTTCACCTCCGCCGCGTTAATCCCAAAGAGGAAAACACCGCGTCAAAGCGACGATAACCATCCCCGGCGTGCGAAAACTAAATCCCCAGCTGTTGTGAAAAGTTGTCTTTTGTCCTGCGGTCCACGGCGGAGAAGAGAAGCCCCGGCGCTGGATCCAGCGGCGGTGCTGGGTGGCGTCCTCCCTGTGTGCCTGTGTTGACTCACTTACAGAAAGTTCCCAACAAAAACGTCTCCGGAGAGAGCGCACAACTGGCCTGACGCTCAGAGCGCGCCCACATGTCAGAGCAGGCACTAAGAATGTTCCCAACACCGACCAATACAATGCAGCTTATAGCTGAGGGCGAGTTCACCTAAATCCTCTTCACATTTCTTTGCTTTCATATCATTAACATTTGCTTAACACGTAGTAATAGTGTAGATTCGCGCTATAGCATGGTGTAATGGAAAAAATATATATTTCGCGCTCATGTTGTCATGGTAATTGAAAGTCATTGTGAATAAATTTACCTTAAACCACATTATTATTTCCAATAAATCATGTGGCCATAATCTAAATTCCAGAACTAGACTCTGGGACTTGTAAGGGGCCAGGGGCCAGAACAACCCACAAGAGGGCCCCTGGGCACGAGTGAGTTGTGGGTCCCATGAAGCCCTCACACACGCACGTATAACCTCAACCCAGTTTTCTCACAGTCCCAAAAAAACATTTCTACACTGGTACACTGCTCTGCCTCGGGTGATCTGTACAACTTCAAGTAACTGTGGAAGAGGCTACCTGGGGCCCTTAGAGGCCCCTGTAAGGGTCTGGGGTGTCCCAAGGTAGTTACATGCTTTCCTCATTTGCTAATCCATCTTAGATGCAATGGTTTGAGGAATAGTTACACACTGGAGGTTCACACAGAGCAGCAGGGTTGGGCTGCTAGATCTACCTGCACTTCACATGGGATTCATCTGGAGTCAACAACATTTATTAGATGGGGATTCTTGAGTTGGGGATTTATGGTTAGGTAAGTCTAGAAAACCCTGACCCCGGCTTGGGTTAAGTACTGCAGGCCTATCGCAACAAGTATTACCACATGATCTGTGACTACCTGGATGATTCAGTGCAGAGTATGTGTAAACAGATGTTGGATTTCCACTGAATGGATGAGAAGGAAGTCCAACTGTACGTACTGTGTGTTCTCAAAGGAGTTGCTGAAAACACACCGGTCAAACCTATGTTTAATAGAGCTGCATTTATGGCAAAGTATATTAATGTTCTTCATGCGTCTAAATTATTGAACTGCCGCGCAGGATGAGAGATGAGCCTAAGGCTGGATCCTCAGTGTGACCCAGTTCGCTGATAAAAGCTACAACCTCTCTGTTGAGCTTCACTCACTCCCTGCAGCGCTTATTCTTTATGAACCAATGTAGTCCAAATGAATGAACATTAACACAAGTGCAAGATCTTTCTGAACTACACTATCTCACTGTAAGATATGAATGAGCTTTAAAAAGGTTAAAACCCTGAAGAGATATTTTTTGCTCAACTTTCAGTTCTGTTTTTTTTCCTCCTCTGATGGATTTTGAGCATCACATACTGAGCTTTAGTACTGTACCACTTTTCTTTAAGCAGAGCTAACTCAGGACAAGGCTGCAGGGTACATGCATTGAATGCAATGTATAATGCCACAGATGCATGCGTCTTGACCCTGTGGCCCAGTTGTATTGCAACTGACTCCAGATCAGAATCAGATCAGGCTCAGGCCATGGTCACGCACCTGTGTTTCAACTTCCACAGGTGTCCACAGGGAATCAGTCCCATTCAAAAACTGCTGCTCTTCCACTGTCTCCCACTTTCACACAACTAATGCTCCCCCTGGTGACGGCAAAAGAAAAACACTTCCCCAATAAGAGGCAAACTAAGGATATTAATGACCTTAATGGCTATGAGCTCATTTACATACCTCCTACTGCCACAGTAAGATGAGTCCCAAGCATAAGCTGTAGTATCATCCTGCATGCAGGGAAGAGGAGGAGGAGGAGGAGGAGGAGGAGGAGGGGGAGTGAGGCAGCAGTGAACATAAAGAGTTTGAGACGCATGACCTGAGAAGGCCTGTGAGCATCAGTACATGTTTTGGAACTTGAAATTGCCGAACAGGCTTCAGTCTCATGTTTACTGTTGTTCATCACTCAGAGGCATTTACACTCAGCGCCGCCTGACTCAAAACACAATAAAACATCTTCTCTGTAATTTACAGTGCTGCGTAATGTGTTTGTGCGCAACATGAAAGGCAGGCAGGAGAGGAACTACATCTACAGCCAAGAATGACGCCAGTTTTTCTCTGCTGCACGTTCAGTTCACACGTGTGGGAACGTGTGAGTTTGTTTATTGAATCAATGACAGAGGTGTAGTAACATCCTACATTACAGTTTGGTGATTTTTATCTGGAGTATAAAGGAGCAGTTATAGAAAAGTAATATCATTAAGATATCTTCCATTTACTAACTATACCACATCACTGTATAGCTGTTCAATACTTTTGCACAACTGCACATGTCTAGTCTTTTTCAACTTTTTCCCTTTTTTCCAAATTCTTGGTCCACACGTCTCCAGGCTTGTTCTGTGTGGAGAGAGGAGCAACCATGCAGAAGGAACGTGGGGCACCGTGCTGACGTGTGTACGTTCTGACTGACAGAGAGGTGTTACATCCACAGCCGACGTGCTCCAACATGGTCCCAGGAGCGGAGGAGGTCATTCTTGACACATCCCCCTGTCATCATGGACTTACCCCACCACTGGAGAATTCACATATACACACTACCTTCACATAGAATCATACACTTGTGACAAAGTGGGTGAGAGCACACCATTTATCCCTATCAACACATTTAGATCATGTCACTTATTAATTATACATTATTATACTATTTATTATACTATACTAATTATACTTGTTAAACTTTCAGCCATATATTGATCAATGACTTGCGGAAACATACTATCTCAGGTTTGTTTGTGTTTTGCATTATATTTGGTCACAATTCACATTCCAGCAAACTGCAACTGCAAGTATTGTAAGTTAAGTTATTGTTCGTTGGATTAGTTCTGAGTTAAGCATTTTCTTTCTTTGTTACTTACCATACCCACCATGTGGTTAGGAGACAAAAGGAGGAGGTAGCCATTGACTTCCTGTATTTACAGACTGGGTGACATCATTAGTGATATCACCAGGTGAAATTGTGTTAAGTTATTGATGTGGATTGTAATCTGCTTCTCTATGGTTGCAAATGTGTTATGTGGGGGCTATGTAACCATGTTTCCATTTAGAAAGGGGCAGGAGCAGGAGAGGCAATGGGTTTAGCTGAAAAAACAAACAAACTAAGGCCTCACAACAGACATCAGGATCTGTTCACGTTCTGCTCCTGTGTGCCATGTCGTAACTAAGAGGCCCCATCTGTGGGCTGGAACAAGTACTGCACCTCATCAGAGCCCAGTGTGTCGCGCAGGACCGTACTCACAAATGTCTGTTTTACATGAGATGTGTGGTTATGTTCTGTATGACCTTGTGGCGCAACGGTAGCGCGTCTGACTCCAGATCAGAAGGCTGCGTGTTCAAATCACGTCAAGGTCAATGCTTTTCTGATCCTCTTCAGTATGTGTTAGCAAAGACACTCATCTCCTTATGTGTGAGTCTGAATAAAGCATTCCTTGTGACACAATAAGTGTTCACTTCTTCGAAAAGGCCGACATGGACAAAATCTTAACTAAGGCCTTCCTTTCACCAATCATTTTAATAAAATCTATAACTACCAGCTGGAGTGTGGAGGAATTGCATGTTTATTAGTGTGACTATAGTTTAAACATTTTTGCACCTGATGGTGGTTGATGAGCCCATACAATCCGGCAGTATACTCCATTGATCGATCAACCTGGGTGAACATCCTGGATGTGACGAGCATGAATGTTTGTGGACATGTCTGTTAGGTACACTTCATGTTATCTGTATGACAAACCTGTGAAATATTACTATAATACAATGTGCAGCTCACAGCCGGTTTCCTTTTTAAAGATTATTATGGGGGGATTACATGTATTTCAGATTGTATTGAAAACTGAGTCTTGATGGTGATGATGCTAAGAATAATTCAGTATATTGAGAAATTATGTGGATAAGTTATTAATTTCTTTCCCTTATGTGAAGTGGTGGGGTTCTTCAATATTTAGCATTTGAAAAGGTTTGACCCCGACGTGATTTGAACACGCAACCTTCTGATCTGGAGTCAGACGCGCTACCGTTGCGCCACGAGGTCTTACGAACGTTGGTGGGTAATCCACAGGATTAGAACATAAGACATTAGTAATACCGGAAGCGTTTCATCCATTTGTATGTTGCGTATTCGTATTCATATAACATTGGCAAATGTGCATATATATGTATAGGTTTCTCACAGCTTCTTTCCCTCCTCCCCCCTCCCACAGGAGTCTCGCGTAGCCACAAACGAGCATGTTCTGACCATCCTGACCTACGAGGTTTCTCCAACCATCTTGCTGGGTCGCGTCAGCACCACGGACAGCTGTCAACACAACAGCTGTTTCACCTGGCGCGTGCTCCGGTAATGCGTCTGCAGCGCGCATGGGCGAATGACGTTCATCCCATGACGTTTAATTAGGCGCGAATCTGAAGCAGCTTCAAAAAAACAACACCCAAACTGCTTTATATGTCAGTCTGCTGTTCATCAAATTTACTTAACTATTTACCAATATTACTGTCCGTGCTTACAATATACAGACCGATCGATATACAAAGAGAGATGAATTCTGGGATACGTTTTTACAATATTGTAATTACTGTAAATCCTGTTTGGGAGCGTGATGTGATGGTTTCCAACCTCACCTGGGCTGTACAGTTATAATGGAGCATTCAAATGTTTATAGCTCCAGCATGAAATAGTCCTTTGTCTTTGTAATTTAAAACACAATCTCATGATTTCATTATTTAACTAACAGACAGATGTGTGTTATCTGGCCCCCTCCACTTCACCACATTTCTGAATCAGTAAAATAAAATTCATAGAAATACATTTTCAGTATGAATATACATTCTTTGACAAACAACACCTGAAATGCCACAAATATGGATCAATTTGACAAATGTTTACATAAAACCCTTCAGTGTTTTTATTTATTTATTTGACAAGCAGCAGGATCATGTTTGTCACACCTCATTTTTCTTTACATTTGAAAGTAGATACAATAGTCAGTATACCAGATTTATTACAATATTTTTTTCCTAATTTCAGTACATTTAACAAAGAAAGAAAAATAAACACACAACAACTGCAAACGTGAGAAAAGAAAGTATGATTTTTTTTTATGTGAAGCCACCAATGTGTCTTTGATGTCACAGTTGATTCTTTCCTCGGGTTTCTTTTTTCCCATTATTTTCTGTTGAGTATGTTTATGTTTATCAGCTCTTCCCTCTCAAACGGCCGTAGGCATTTTTTTTTTTTGTCGTTTGACGCACAGGTGCGTGGCACTGGTGATGTTGTAAACAGCTTAAAAATCAGGAGGTGGGCGGGGCTGGGAGGAGGGCCTTATGGGTGGTGGCGTCAGCTGGCTGTCCGACGTGACACGATGACCTTTCTCAAAGATGGAGGCACCAGTCCTGCTTTGGTCACCGCGCGGGATCGCGGCAGACAGCGACAGTCCAAAAACCTAAATGAACGAATGAGCCTGTTTTGTCGTATATCGCGCGAGTTAAACCTGTATCTGCCGGTCAGTCACACAGGCGAGCGTTTGCGTGGAGGCGGCCCCGCGGCTCGGCTCCTCCCGTCTACGCCACGTAGCTGTACTCGTCCGCAGACGTCTGGCTTCGCTCGATGTACTGCTTGTCGATGAGCACCTCGATGCACTTCTTGATCATGCTGATACTGGGGTTGAACCTGGCTTTGGACTGGTTGATGACCTGCGCACAGGGATGATGGAGACAGTTACAAGAACGCTGTCACACATACAGTACCTGCTGCTGCTGAAATGATATTTGCAGACTGCATGGTTTTGATTACTCTGCATACCTAACAATTCCCTTTTTTTTTTTAAAAGAGAAAAACACGTACACTTGCGAAATTAGTGTTTTGTATTGTGGTTCAATACAATCTGGGCCATCAACAGCCATGAACTGGTGCCAAAAACAAAACATTTAGAACAACATGTTAATATATTCTTGCACTTCAAAATTATGTTAATCAACTGACAGAAAACTAATCTCCAACAATAGTTAAAGAAGTTTCATTCAAGTATGTTATCGCACAACATCGCTCAGTGTATAGCCGTGACACTGCTAATGTGTGACAAAAGAAGCACCCCTCTGTCGCACTGTTGATGCTTCTAACACGTACCATCTACCTAATGTATGTTATTAGTTTACCTCAGAATATTGTCAGGTGCATTAACTGTAGTCCATAAAAGGAAGATGGTAATCGAGGCATGGTAATCAAAGCTTACTGTAAATATGTTTCTATCACACCTGGAAATCTGCATATACTGTGTGTGTGTGTGTGTGTGTGTGTGTGTGTGACAAGGAGCTGATACTTGCATTGCAAACTTGCTCCGACATGGTCCCAGGATGCTTCCCAACAGAACCATCTGTCAGAGTGGTGTTACCTCACCACTCACACACACACACACACACAGCTCCATTCCCTTTCTATAGATTCATGCATGCACATGATCGTTAACTGTTTGTCCTCTACCTGTACCTGCTGATTGCCTGTTACTTAATACCTCCATTAAAAGCCATCATTTATTGTGCCAGGGGTACACCCTGTTTTACTGCTCAGGCTTCCAAACATCCCTCTGTAACAAACTTTATCTCTTTTCATATTACCATTGTGCACACAAGCTATTTTCCTGCTCAACTCCAACAGCCCTTCACATTAACAGAAGATCCACTGGATCCACAAAAGGTCTCGAGCTGAGACGACATGCACACACCTCCTGGATGAGGGCGTTGTGTCGGAGCACCTTACGGGCCTTCATGATTCTCACTATAGCAGCTTGTAAATACATTTTGCGGTCCTCGTCCACGGCACTCCTCGTCTGCTCCATTTCCTGAACACCAGACAGAAACGGGACAGGTTTTTAGAAGTCACCGTAGCTGTCAAACTGCAAGGTGAGGATTGAGAGGGATGGATAACCATTAGTCTGACCTGTGGTGTGTCCTTCTGCATCGATGTTGTTATCTTGAACTTTGTCCTTTTACTGGTGAAATTCATATTTAGTGAAAATGTGGACTCTGCTTCAATCTCCTCCTGTGTGCAGACGGGGAAGAGATCATGCGTTATTCTAATAATATTCAGTGCTTTATGTCATGTCTGAAACAAAAGACTGTGCTCAGACCTTTTGTGAATCGTGGTTGAGCATCTTGACATCCAGCAGGGACTTGATGGTCTTCTGTAGCTCCTTCTCGTTCATCTGGGTGCCGTCCTGCAGCTCCTTGTAGGTCACCGTTTGACTGTTGTTGAAGGCCAGCAGCACAGCCATCTGGTAGGTGGTCACCATGGCAACGTAGGGCTTGGACAGGTAGTTCATTTTCACCTCACCTGTTGGTGACAGTTTTCTATGGGTTGTCTTGATCATATCATTGTGCTTCGTCCATGATTGCGTGATAGTGATATTTTCTAGTTGCAGTCGCACTTTAAGATCTTTTTACACTCCAATCCTTCATAATTCGTCTTGTGTGTGTGTGTGTGTGTGTCAGTGGTACCTGTGCAGAGATAGTGTAGCCAGGTCAACTTCCTCCCACTGAAGTGCTGATTATAGAACAACTCGAACTGTGCAAGGAAGGGAACGCAAGGATTTGTGTTACAGTGTGCCCCTGCGATCCCCGTGAACCTGTGTAAACGGCAACGCAGCTGCGCCCCGCGAGAGCACGAGAGACTCACCATCTGCACGCTCTTCTCTAGTTCTTGAGGGATGGCGAATGTGGAGGAGGGGACGTGTGTGAGAGGCCAGGCTCCAGCCTGCAAACAATACAAAATTACACCGTTATACTGGAAAACATGGAATAGAAACGCTGATTCCTGCAATTAAATTGCTCTGATGAAGCCTTCGACTCACACGAGGGTTAGTCCAGTTGCTTTATTTACTACTTCTTTGGAGAACTGATGAAGCCAGGCACACGATTATTCTCCGATTTTGTAGCGGAGATAGCAAAGCGTAGACCTACGGCCTGTTCTATATATACAGAAAGTGAGGCATTTTGGCCACAGTGGAGTCCTCCTCACCTGTAATACATAGATCTGGAAGCTGATGCCCAGGTCGACCACCGTCTCCTGCGTCTTGATGAAGTTGTTGAACTTGTTGTTGAGGTCGGCACTCACGCTCATGTCTGTGTACATTCTGTGGAGCTTGCTCGTGAACTCGTAGCCGCACGCTTGCTGCAGGATTCGGGACGAGGACCGGAGATGCGGGGCGGCGTGAAAGGGAGGAGAGAGGAAGAGCAATGATTCAACCCTGCACTGTGGACTGGCTCCACCTCTAACTGCTGTTTCAGTTGCTGAGTGAAGGCGCTGACAGGCACAACACAGGTCTCAGTTTATACGGTCTGACTTTGGATTTACCTTTAGTTTGTTGATCATGGCTTCTTCTGAGTCCATCGACAATGATAAACCATGTATTAGCCTCTTTGCTAGCATTCTGGCGTAAAACTGTGGAAATCAAAAGAAATAAGAGTTGAAACAAACAAAATAATGCAGTGATGGACAAATCTTATTTTAAAGCTGGGTATTTTGGGACTTTTGAGGATACTAAAAATGGCCACACTGTGAGGCCAATACTTCTTGAAGTATTTTAAGCTCAATCAGATATTTGAGAAACAAACTGAGATGCTGGTAGTTTTTGTATTACTGAAGTGAAAGAGGCCTTGTCATCACCTTTTGAAAGATGTCCTTGTCGTCTATGTACTTGAACACTGTGATGAAGCTGGTCAGTTTGTCCTCCACCTCATTCTCTGTCATTCCCTTTGCAGATTTCTTCAGCAGATTATCACAGTATTTCGCCAGCTGGACAGAGACACCAGGAGGGACATGACCAGGTCAAGGCCCTGTGTAGAATTGTGTGTGTGTGTGTGTGTGTGTGTGTACATGTTTTTGTGGTGTGTACTCACAAGTTCAGGGGCTTTACAGATGGACTTGGGCTCCCTGAAGTTCACCACAGACGTCAAAGCCTGAGAAAGAGTTCAATCAAACAAACAGTAAAAAGATTTTAAGTGAGGAAAACCAAAAACATGTGTAGCTAATCACACTTTCAATAAATTTATAACTGTAGGACTGTAGCTCCAGACCATATACTGGGAAAAGGAAACTCCCCAACAACCTCACATTTAACATCTCGTGACTGTATGTTGTTCAATGAGGCACGTTGAATACCTTATCGAGTGCACTCATGAAGTGCTGATCTCCATTTAGAACTGTGTTAATGAGCTGAACAAATTTACTGTGAACCTCCAGCACTGACTCCACAAACAGGGTTGGCATCTGCAGCCGTCAGAGGAGAGAGAGAGAAAGCTGTTAAAAAGGCATCGTAATAATCAAAACTACTCAACACCTGCTACAGATGTTGCGACACAGCAATACAAACTTTATGAACTAAGTGGAATGCTGTTACAGCACTGAACAAATTTAAATGCCACAGGTTTACTTGTAATTTCTTATATCAAATTAAACTGTCAACTCAAGTCACTTTCAAATTTTAATCGTTTAAACCTGCACTTGATTGAAATAAATGTAGGAGATAATCAATAACAGCTGTATCAAGGCAAGTAGATTGATGAGGGAAAAAAATAGTGTAAATAATTTCAACATAAAGGCTTGGGAATGAATGCTTTCTGAATGCACTGTAACAAGAGAAAATGTGACCCACAAGCAGACAAACACACACTGCTGCAGTACTAACGTTTTCCTGAGAGAGGTTACTGGTGCCTCGGATGCCCTCGTTGTGGATGTGGACCTGCAGCTCCTGGATCATGTGAGGCAGCCCGTTGGACACGGCCCGCAGCAGGGTGTACATGTTGGCCATGTCTGGACAAAACAAGATGACAGGATTCCAGAGAACAACGTGTGACTGTATGCATGATCATTTCTTTCACGCAAGAGGACAAAAAAAGAAGAGTTGGCAGGCTGACCGTCTCTCTTCTCCTGCCGAATGATGCTCTGGCATTCCCCGTGCAGGAACTGCAGATGATCTGCCACCATCCTCTGCTGGCATTCATGGATGACTTTGGCGTAGGAGCTGGGGTGCAGGTACTTCCGACATCGCACTTCTTCGTCTTTCAATCGCGCCAAAACCTGGAGGATGAGAGGGATGAAAAGAAAAGGGCAAAAGGGTCAGAATGACAACAATGCATTGCATGACTTTTTTAGCAGGGAGAGGAAATGTGGATTGATATTTATTTATTTCATCCTGTTAACATGGAATCTGAATTAAAGAGATTGGTGAATTATAGTATTCCAAATAGAACATGGGGAGCAAATGATTATATATTCATAAAGTGTTTCACACTGCAGAAAATTACAATATTACAATAACAGCCTATATTAAAGATTTCCAAAAAGAATGGTCCAGTCTTATCCAAAATCATATAGACGGAACTTTCTTGATAGCTGTAAGTGCTCATCTAACCTTTTTTAAAAAAAAATCACTCAACTTCTACTACTCTTGAAATGAACTGGTTCTGACTTTACCTTCAGGCAATGAATTGTGAAGAAATGCTAAAAAAAACATAAATTACTTTTTTTTTTTTACATTCGTAACCAATTCGCATAACAGGAACCCAGGTGCCTTATTGCTGCATGCAGCTATAATTTGAGTTACTTTTGCACCTGCCTGCAGAAAATATTGATGCGTCAAAAAAAAAAACAACTGTCAAAACCTGTAACTGTTGACAGTACAGGGCAGATGATATTCTTCGGTCTCCATATACAGACGGCGCACAGAACGTGAGGATAACTAAATCAGAAGGGGGGAAAAGCTGCCTCCCTCCAGCTGTAAACTGAGCCAGTCCAGACAGAAGGGGACTGCAGTGTACTACAGAGTCTATTTCTGCTCTGTCGCACTCACACACACATCAGTCTTCATATGAAACTTGGCAGCACAGTGACAGATCAAACAGGAAGACGATCCACACCGCCCTAATGCCTGGTAAAGCTTTAATGATGAGCCTGTTTACAAGCTGCAGGGATAAATCTATCCGAGAAATCTGATTATTGCTGGTTTGAATGAATGAGGGAGAGAGAGCGAGAGAGAGAGAGGCTGGTGGCAGCTGAAGTCGCCCCGGGGTCTGTGATCTCAGTGGGTTAATAGTAGAGCTAATACTCAGATTAAAACTCTTATGTCACCGGACTGATATGACCCGACAGTTCAACCACAGGGCCTGGGTGGATGCTGGGGCACAGGCGCGCACTAACACACAAAGTCGTCTGTAGCGAGATGCATCCAACCATCCATCCATCCATCCATCTGTCCTACCTTCTCCATATACTGTGAGCAGTTGGATTCCTGTAGTAGATTTGAGGCTTCCTGTTTGTAATACTCCCCGGTTTTTGTCAGAAATGGCGCTTCGAAGATTTCCTGATAAAACTGTAACACAGGAAAAGGGTGTGGCACACATAGGATTACTGTACATGGATACACACAGACTATACATCCTGTGGTTCATGCAAAACAGTAGTTGTGGCTTCAGATTTCGACCTTAGGGCTGTTCAGAGTAAAAACACTCCGTGTCAACAACAATCTAATAAATAAGTTGGGGGATCAGATCACTGGGTCAGTAGTTGCGGTCTCACCTTTAGTGGAAACTTCTTCTTGTACTGTTCAACATGAACAAAGGAGTTGATGACCCCGTGGATTACCTTTTGGTTGGGGTTCTCGCCGCAGCGGTCACTGCAGGACGCGAGGAAGCTGCTGTTAGGCATGAATCTTTTACAGCATTGCTGAGTGCTACATTTTTCGGTCCTGCTGGGACCACCGGTTCAAGTGCAGGTTAAACGCTACAGACAACACAGCCAGACATTCACAGTGCATAGGGCTGGGTATGGGACGTTGCAAAAGTGAAAATAAAATACAAATGAATGTAAAGCATATGGGCAACCCAGCCCAGATTCACCAAAATAACAGGACTTGCTGAGCTGTGTATGAGTTTATCTCTACCAATGCAGAAAGACGGAAATATTAACAATGTATTCCCGATGGGAAAAGTGGCTTTAAGTAAACAACAGCTCAGCCTGCATGTGAAACGTACTTTTTGATTTCATTCAGCAACATCCGGATCAGGACAGCCTGAAGGGGTTCGATCATTAGCCTCCTCCACATGTCCAGCGCCAACTGCAGCAACAAATGTAAAGACGACACATCACACAAGTGCAGACAATCCCAGAGTACATCAGTGTAGGTGGGTGGTGTAAGGTGAAAATCTCCACCTGGGTACAGAAGCTGAAGCGACTAATCTCGATCGTTCTGTGCGTATGCTCTCCTTACTTGTATTTAACGCAGGACAAATGTTGAGACTGGTGTGAGTTCAACAGTCCGTACCTCTCCGATCTCCATGAGTGGCTCGTTCATGTCCACGCCCCCGTAGCCGTACTGTAGGTCCGCTTCTGTTAGCTTGTTCTTCTTGATGAACTGAGTGTTGAGATACCTAAACAAAGTGGGGAGGGGGTTACAAGTTCAGCTACATCTCAAGGAGCTGAGACAGGTACAGTCTCATCTAATGTGTACATGTGTATTGGAACTCTACTGCAGCAAATAAACTGACTACACATCAGTCCCTCATACAACCCACACTATCCCTCCCTGATCGCTGACACAAATAGTCCTTCTCATTAAATTCCAGTTCATAGTCTCTGTCAGAATTAATTTAACTGGTCAAACATATGTTATTCATGTCCGTTTGTAAGATTGAACAGCCTATTAATAAGAGGCCAACAGATTAAAATTATTCAGATAATATAAACCGAAACAGTCAATTAAGTATCCCTTATAACTCATGTAATGTCCAATAATTAGTAAAGTAATATTTGTGACATATAAGCAGTTCAATAAATGTCTTTTTGTTACATGCACGGAGTTGATGAAACACTAAAATCAGAGAGAATCCTGCCTTACAAGACTGCAGCTCCATGGATCACTTCAGCACATTGTTTTGGTTTCGCAGCCCCCACATTCACCGTGGAGCTGTGTCTCACTGCTCTCATTAACCCTCTGCAGGCAGAACGCTCTGATATAAACCCACTGTGCGCAACCTGCCCGCTGCCTAACGGCACACAGACAAGGTGACCCTGTCGGCTGGCGAACAGTTACAGGTCGTGTCTCCGTCTCACTGGAAAGGTTTTTGAGCATCAGCGTGGGGAAGAGTCACGTCGCACTGCCACTAATTCATCTGAGGGATGCCCTGATGTTGACATTCCTTCACTCTTCACTGAAAGCGGGTTTCAAAACATGTCTGACGTGAAGCAGGGAGGAAGCCAGCGACAGCACAACTGCCAAAAAGAGCGACGCTCAAATTTGAGGGTTGTCACCACGTTGATCAATCCACTTGAAATGATTTTTACAGCTGTGCCATCTGCATCCATCAGCGGTATGGCAACCACACCCTAATACAGTAAAGCAAGTGTTGAATGATGGCTACTGTATAGCGGCTAATGTTGAGCACCACTAACCATGAAACCTGGAGAGCAGAACTGTGATTGACTGTTTAAAGAGTCTCGTGTAAATTAGTTGTCACTTCAGTGTAACCTCCACTACATGATGATTTGTGTTTGCCAGGATGCAAACACACACATGAATGCATCCACAGAGATCCACAGGATAATAAGCAACCCAATTCTATATTAAGACTGAACTCTCCCATCACTACTAAAAACAAGAGCCTTGCTCTCCCTCTCGCTCATGCTGACATAATAAATTATAAAGGTGTATGTATGCACCAGGCCGTGTGGCGGGAAGCACGCATAAAAATAGATCTTAGAGCTCTCCAAGTAAGTATCGATTTAGAATCAGGACACGCCTGTCGGCACTTCCCACTGTGCTTTTCAAGGTAATCTTTGGAGTTTGCTCAAAAACTGTGGGCTGGAATGTTGTAGAGATAGTTCACTTTGCAGCTAAGGAATCTAACACAAGTCAACTTCAAAGAATTGACTAGACCTTACAAAGACAAAAAGGTAAAAGTTCTACTAGAACACAACACAGTGACTACAGCCAACAGACAGCTTAATTACATTTAGCAACTGATAGCCTTAATTTATTCTTCAAAAATATTGCACTCAGACCAACAAATTAACCAATGACTTTCACACCATTGTCAATTTAAGGAAACCGCACCACCACAATCACACTACAAACTGAAAATATGTTAAAAAATAAAAATGAAAAAATGAAAAATGAACCTGTCACTGTAAAATTCAGCTTGTATTTCGGGAAAGACTAAAGGTGGAGGAGAAAACAGACCAAGCTGAATGTTGAATCAGCCTATCTACTGGCTGATATCAAATACTACATCAGCATTATCAAGTGGAAACAAAGGCCAAAGAAGGCCGGAATTTTACCTGTACAAGCAGTCCATGTAGTCAGCTCCTTTGCTATACTCATCCCAGTATCTGTGGTACATCACTAAAACCTTCTCCTCCGAATCCAGGACTTTCTAAAATACACACAAGTACAATGGGTGTTATGGAAAGCATCATAACACAGGAATCAAAGAAAATGCACTTGAAGTGTTTTTCTTTGCCTGCCCCTGGAGAGCGTTTCTGAGCGCTTACCTTGTACAACTGCCGCACATGATTCTCAAGAAACACCTTGGTCTCTGTGTATAATCTTTCACCCAAGGGCTCTGGGTATGCAACGCACAAGGCATAGATGTCACTGATGTCAAAGTTCAGGGTAAATAATAAGGATAACCGGGATTTCATGAAGAATAGATCTGCGTATGCAGATTATACAGAATAGTATACAGATAGATACAGAATTTTCTAACTTAGTGATTTCCCACAAATAAATAGTTTAATACTTGGCATTCCTACCAGTTCTTCATTTGACACTAACATTTAGCATATTTCACGTTACAACTATTTGAAAAAGGGATTGATAAATTAACATCTCAGCTTTAAGGTGCTTATTTAGATGATCCATATTTGGTATTTAAAGTCAAATACATTAAGCTTTATAGAAACACACAACTTCATTCACTGGACTGGGCAGCTGTGTGACTTCCTGTCCACAACCCCGAGCTGACACTTTGTAAAAAATTTCTGTGCTGTAGTTTTACTTTCAGTATGGAGTAAGTTGGCGAAGGATACGAGAACCGATCATTCCACGTGGCTCTCTCGACGTAATCGAGCATCACAACTGCCTTGATTGTCGTCAGTAGCTTGTTCCATGTTTCGTCGAAATCCACCACACGCGGCTTTAAGGACATTGTATGGTTTCTCTCTCAGCCTAACAGAAAGAGAAACACATGAATACTTGTGTGGGAAAAGAAAACCAAATGCTATAGTAATTACAAAATGTATTCTAAATGAAATGCTTTAAACATTTTAAAAATGAAACGTAACATTAAAGTCAGCTGAAAGTGGCATTTAATAAGAGCAACTACACCGCAAGCTGTCAGGACATAGGGCAAAGTGAACATTTGTATCAACATAAATTGGATTCATGATAAACAGCTTGCCTCATTACAGTTGCTCACGTTACTATGGCAGCAACAGATGAGATAAACATTGCGCTCAAGTTCATGGAGGTGTTCATCAACAGTAAACACGCTGGGGTAACCGTCAGCTATCAATGCTTTGCAAGATACCAGGAGAGGTTGTTACATATAATAATACCGCAACTTCTATATGTATGTCAGAACAATCACAGATCACCTGCAAGTAGCAGAAACGAGGCCCTGTGCTGTTTCTCGTCATTCATACCAGTTGATTTCACGTCAGAAATATTGTAACATCATCATTCACACTTTTTCTTGCTCACCACTTCACGTATGCCGATATCCGTCTTTCAAAAAGGAAATGCTTTCGTTACAAAATGAAACGCGCTCTTAGAGTCATGATAAAAGCAGCTAAGTTAAGGAGTACTAGCTTGCGGGATGCCAATCCCAAAATAGGATGGCTAGCTAAACGGTTAACTAGCTTCTAGCTAGCATGCTACTTCTTCCTGCTCAAGTCCCGGCAGTTCTAAAGCATCAGTTAGCAGGCAGCTAACGATAGCTCAGCTATCGCTAGCAAATGGTCATCTTATCTGCAATTTCCCCACATTTACACTGACAGTTTGGCAGAAGACGGTGCTGTTGTTAAACAAAACATGTTACTGAGGTCAAGTGGAGAGTTTTGAATAATACGTACCTCTGTACAGTATTTACTTGTTATAAAACTCAAGTTTCTCCGCTGTCACAGGCTTGATTTGTCTCACTTACAGGTCTCCCCTACCTCTTGGATTATACCAATGTATGACATGGGGGTGTATTATGAAAAAGCGTGCATTAGCCGCGAAGCTTTTTGCCCTCAGTCTTCGTAAAAAGTATCTCAGACTTTTTCGATTTTAAGTAATAAGTGCAATATTTATACATACTAACGCGAAAAAGACCAAACGCATTCGAGTTCAAGCAACCAGAACACCCAAATATCAATGGTATCGTCAAAACTACGGAAACCTCTTAGGGATGAGTAATAAAATATAACCACAGTCGTATTACCGTTTAAATTTCATTTCATTTTTGTTTGTGGTCTTAAAAAGAGAGGGCACATATTTTCATCATTGGGGGAAATTACGGAAATGATACACCTCATAAACAACCTCGTGATTCACAAAGCAGTTTCAATACTCTATGTCCTGTAAAATTTCCAATGACCCCCCACCACCACCACACACACACAATTAATTGACACAAACTGGACTTATGTGCGATTAATATCAGCTAAAGATTGAAGGGCATTTGAAAAAAGGAAATAGTGTTTGCCATCTTTAAAACACAAGGGCCTGCATGTTGTATGTCATTACATTTTTACATACAGTCTATGGTTATTATTCACTTGGCATCAAGAACAGATGAAAAAAATTGGCCAATAAAAACAGAAGAAAAAGTAGCTGCTAACGTTCTTTGGAGTTAGCCAAATTTTCCAATAAGCTAGCAACAGAGAGAAGTCAGTTAATAACTGGAGCTGAGGTTTATTTGTTTGACTTTGTTTTCAAGCTAATCATAGTATATAGTATATAGTACATTTAACATGAGTAGAATAGCACTTAAGGGGCAACTGTTCAAAATGGTATGACTGTTATAGTTATACAATGTTAGCTAGCTCGTCATCAAGTAGTATAAACACAGTATAGCTAAAATACTGGTTCGAGCGAGCTTGACTAAAATCTCCCACTTAAGTAAAAAATAATATCATAATAACAGCAAATATTATATTATTATTAGTAGTAGTATTGTCGTTATCACTGTACATCTCCCTACGGTATACTTGCCACATTGTTAGCAGCTCTCAGTTTTGTCAAACTACTTGACAAATTTAACCTTTAATTAAACAATGGAGAAAACCTTCACGTTTGACACATGGAGCCATCCAAAGCCAGTGACTGTCATCCACTTGTTTTCAAAAAGGAAATGCCACTGAGCACTGAGGCAAAACACACTAGTGCTTCATAAACTGCGGGAACTGGTTGAGTCATTATGCCTGAGAGCCTGGTTTAATTCATCGTTTAAACCTCTTTAAGAGACTTGTACGAAGAGGATTGAGAGGTGGCAAAGCAGATAGTGGCAGCTCAGAAACAGCTCTTCTTTAATTGTCTTACTGTATCCGATATTGCTTTTAAATTTCAGCTCTGACAAAACCTAACTCCAACCCTGTTTGACTGCTCAGGTGAAATCAGAGTGAACACCCTAATAAGCAGCGACCTCCCAGCACCTGTCAGAATGAAAACCAGTGTGGAGACAGAAGAGAAAGAAGATAAAGAAAATCAGTCACCTGCATCTTGCAGTTATGCACCTGTTGACCAGCACACCGACCACAATCAGTGCTGTAAGCCACATGTGCTAACATAAATTGTCCTGCGGACATGTGTATACCTACTACGTGGCTAATAGTTTTGTCATTACTACAGCTGCAGCAGCTTTTGCTCTTATTAATAGTATGGCCATTACTACTGCCAGTGACAGTAACAACAAAGCAGGCAGACAAATTAACATGAAAACTTGACAGAAAGTGACTTTACTTCTGAAAAAGCATAGCTGCACTCGTTGATTTTTGACCAGTCGAGGGCAAACAAATAATAGATTGAAACAAGTTTTCATGCACAGCCACCACTACCATCTCCTTGGCTCATGAGGCTGTTATGGCTAATGTTTAAAAAAAACAAAACAACATTTGTCTATGTTTACATCCAGCAGACACAGAACTTTATTATACAGTCATGTTTCTGTCCACCAGATGAATGACAGTCCAGTATTCCCTCTCCTCTTCACTCGATCTGGGTCTTCACAAATGATTGGGGTACTTATAAATGAGTATTTATTTAATGTGTCATGGGAACAGTCTCAAAATTATGACACCATGCCAATGTCAATCTCATCACACTTTTTTTAGCAGGGTTTACAATGGTGCTGTAGCATAAAAAACTATTACTATAAGAAAATTATAGCATACAGAATGAAAAGAGTAGAAACTTTATTGTTGCCATAAATACAACACAGGTTGTGCAATTACTCAACCTAATCTGGTCATATTTTCTTGGCCTCTTTACATTTTTACTCTCCCTGTTGGACTTTTTCCAGGATGGCTCGTCCAGTTGCCAAAGGGGACACATAACCTGGCGGCGACGGCCATGAACAGCATGCCAACGCCTCATCCTCCACCCGGCACCTTTCAATTTTACATGAATATGCTGAATTGCATGCACCACTGTTGGATGCCCCCAATGACAGGTAACTATTTCCAGATCTGAGCGTATTATAGTTGTTTGGGATCTCGTGCATCATAAACATCAGATTAAGTTTTAATACAGATATGAAACTAAATGAATCTTCACGGTAACGAGACACAAAAATCACATGGAGAGAGCCACATATGTGTAAGACCGTTGCCCACCTAATCTCCAACATGCATCAGAATTTATTTATTTTTCACATTATACAGTACAATATGAACAGAGGGTAAATTAGTACTGATGGACATACAGTAGTTTGATTTAAATAACAATGTCAATGCAGGAATCTTACTTTTAACATAGTATCTTTACAGTTAATTTTAGACTAAAAACTATTTCCACTGTCTCCTCAAATATTTTAGACCATAGAGTGGAAACGTACAAACATAAAGGAATATGACGACTTTCTTTTAACAGAACTCAGTTTACCTCTAATGCCTGCAGAAGGAGTCAGCTCCTTTACCTATGAGTATGAAATGAATTGGCTGAGATATAAGGTTTTGCTCGATAAACACTCAAACACACAGTGTTAGTAAAGTATGCTTTTACACAGATAGGGCATTTTTAATTTTAGCAATGAAAAAGTATTGTCTGATTACTAAATGTTTATTTCACGCCAGAGGTAACATTGCAACACCATCATTCACACGTTTTCTTGCTCATCACTTGACGTATGCCAATATCCGTCTTTCAAAAAGGAAATGCTTTCGTTACAAAATGAAAAGCTCTCTTACAGTCATGATAAAAGCAGCTAAGTTAGGGAGTACTAGCTTGCGGGATGCCAATCCCAAAATAGGATGGCTAGCTAAACAGTTAACTAGCTTCTAGCTAGGATGCTACTTCTTCCTGCTCAAGTCCCGGCAGTTCTAAAGCATCAGTTAGCAGGCAGCTAACGATAGCTCAACTATCGCTAACAATTGGTCATCTTATCAGCAATTTCCCAACATTTACACTAACGGTTTGGCAGAAGACGGTGCTGTTGTTAAACAAAACATGTTACTGAGGTCAAGTGCAGAATTTTGAATAATACATACCTAAATACAGTATTAACTTACAAAAAAACTCAAGTTTCTCCACTGTCACAGGCTTGATTTGTCTCAGGTCTCGCCTACCTCTTGGATTATACCAATGTATGACATGGGGTGTATTGTGAAAAAGCGTGCATTAGCCACGAAGCTTTTTGCCCTCGGTCTTCGTAAAAAGTATATCAGACATTCTCGATTTAAAATAATAAGTGCGATATTTATACATACTAACGCGAATAAGACCAAACGCACTCGAATTCAAGCCACCAGAACACCCACATATCAATGGTATCGTCCAAACTACGGAAACCTCTTCCCGATTCCCGGTTTAATATAATTTTTGTCTGTGGTCTTAAAAAGAGAGGGCACATATTTTCATCATTGGGGAAATTATGGAAATGATACACCTCATATACAACCTCGTGATTCACAAAGCTGTTTCAATACTTTGTCCTGTAAAATTTCCAATGACCCCCCCCACCACCACACACACAATTAATTGACACAAACTGGACTTGTGTGCGATTAATATCAGCTAAAGATTGAAGGACATTTGGAAAAAAGAGGAAATAGTGCTTGCCGTCTTTCAAACACATGCGCCTGCATGTTGCATGTCATTACCTTTTTACATACAGTCTATGGTTATTACTCATTTGGCATCAAGAATAGATGAAAAAAATCGGCCAATCAAAACAGTCGAAAAAGTAGCTGCTAACGTTCTTTGGAGTTAGCCAAATTTTCCAATAAGCTAGCAACAGACAGAAGTCAGTTAATAATTGGAGCTGAGGTTTATTTGTTTGACTTTGTTTTCAAGTACATCAGATTTCACTCAGCAGGTATAGTACATTTAACGTGAGTAGAATAGCACTTAAAAAGGCAACTGTTCAGCACTGTATAACTGTTATAGTTATACAATGTTAGCTAGCTCGTCATCAAGTAGAATTTAAACACAGTATAGCTAAAATATTGGTTCGAGCGAGCTTGACTAAAATCTCCCACTTAAGTAAAAAATAATATCATAATAACAGCAAATATTATGTTATTATTAGTAGTAGTATTGTCGTTATCACTGTACATCTCCCTACGGTATACTTGCCACATTGTTAGCAGCTCTCAGTTTTGTCAAACTACTTGACAAATTTAACCTTTAATTAAATAATGGAGAAAACCTTCACGTTTGACACATGGAGCCATCCAAAGCCAGTGACTGTCATCCACTTGTTTTCAAAGAGGAAATGCCACTGGGCACTGAGGCAAAACACACTAGTGCTTCATAACCTGCGGCAACTGGTTGAGTCATTATGCCTGAGAGCCTGGTTTAATTCATCGTTTAAACCTCTTTAAGAGACTTGTACAAAGAGGATTGAGAGGTGGCAAAGCAGATAGTGGCAGCTCAGAAACAGCTCTTCTTTAATTGTCTTACTGTATCCGATATTGCTTTTAAATTTCAGCTCTGACAAAACCTAACTCCAACCCTGTTTGACTGCTCAGGTGAAATCAGAGTGAACACCCTAATAAGCAGCGACCTCCCAGCACCTGTCAGAATGAAAACCAGTGTGGAGACAGAAGAGAAAGAAGATAAAGAAAATCAGTCACCTGCATCTTGCAGTTATGCACCTGTTGACCAGCACACCGACCACAATCAGTGCTGTAAGTCACATGTGCTAACGTAAATTGTCCTGTGGACATGACTACACCTAGTACTTAGCTAATAGTGATGCCATTACTATGGCTGCAGCAACTTTTACTCTTATTAATAGTACGGCCATTACTACTGCCAGTGACAGTAACAATAAAGCAGGCAGACAAATTAACATGAAAACTTGACAGAAAGTGACTTTACTTCTGAAAAAGCATAGCTGCACTCGTTGATTTTGACCACTAGAGGGCAAACAAATAATAGATTGAAACAAGTTTTCATGCACAGCCACCACTACCATCTCCTTGGCTCAGGAGGCTGTTATGGCTAATGTGTAAAATAAAAAAACCCATTTGTCCATGTTTACATCCTGCAGACACAGAACATTATTTATACAACCATGTTTCTGGCCACCAGATGAATGCTGACTGTCCATTTTCAACAAGTCAAATTATTCAGTGGCGTGCTCCAGTTGAGCTGGAAAGAATTCCTTCCCGAAGACAAACATCAGTGCCCCTGACTCATAGCGCTGTGTCGAGGAGAGAGCAAACCATACTGTTGACATCAGGAGGCCAGTGATGTCATGCTGATGTCAATGCCTCTAATTGTAAATTGCACACATAGCCTCACTGTTCACTGTGGTAACATTTCAGTCAGTGAGGAGACTTTGAAGGGGACACTTGCTCTGGGAAAACCTTGGAGTAGACAGAGAATGGCTGTAACTGGGGATGAGACAGAAACAGGTATGTTTGCTATCATCTGTTTTAATTTGCCATCTAGCTTTTTAAACATTCTTGCTCAGTTGAAATACTCAGCATAGTTAGTGTTTATTAAAGTCAGTGTGGGGCAATTCAGTTACTCGAGGAGTATTAGAAATAAAAAAACAAACTATTATATAGCATATTACATACACTTTATATTTGTGGCAGTGGCTTTTCAGATATGACATGTTTACTCATGTTTTTCAGTGTTTTTTTTCTCCAAACCACCAATATAAACACCACAGGTCCTCAAAAATAACATCATGAGCTGGCTCTTCCAAAACACTTGCAAAGAATCAGTTGAACTAATAGATTCGTCTTCTCCAATCAGCTGCAAAAAGCTTCCTTCACTAAGAAATGTTTTCACTGGCTTTGCCTGTCTCCACTTCTCTCTCTCTCTATCTCTCACTCTGCCTCTGTGAAACGCTTCAGTGCTCTGCCCACACAGGGCACATAGCGGCTGAAGCTGACGTCACTGCTTTTCCTGGAACAGGCCCCCCAGCATGACATGTAAATGTGAGCCGAGCGAATACGATGCGTGCTGACGTCAGTCGCTCTGATAACACGCAGTTGCCTCTGCGATTCAAACGTATCACACATTAATCATCATCATCATTGTAACATGAGGGCCAACGGTAAATCAGAATTACAGCACCTGTCACTGTGTGCTGCTTTCTTCTTCACCATCACATACCCATAAGATTTTGTCCCAATGACCTTTATATCAAAATATGTTGTTGATTTAGTTTGGACACAGAGAATAACCATGTACTCTGGGGAGATTAAAAAAAATATATTCTAATTATATATATTTATTATTATGATCTATTTAATACAGCTGTATTTCACAACACATAATGACAAGCATGTGATAAATAAACCCTTAGAAATCTTGAACATCTGAGCTATATTAAAGTGCAGTGAATTTATTATGACTTTCTCAGACTGTCTGAAACATTCTCATGAAGAGAGAGGGAGAGAGAGACTCTGCTCTGTTAGAATAGAAAAGAAGTGTAAGGAAGTTAAAGGATTATTAAGGCTATGACAGTTTTATCTGTCACCAGACTGAATATAATAAACATGCTGGATGACATGGAGGTAGTGTGCCAGATCTTTGCCACTGAGAAAACCCTTAAATTATAGATAATTATAAATGAACAATTTGTATTTTATTGCTAATCAATATTATTACATGCACCAATTATTATGAGTACACTAATACTAAATTACAGTTTGCACTACATAAATTAGTACATGCATAGAGATTTGTTGGTGTGACTGTTGCTCAGCTAAATTAAGCTAAGCTAAGAGCACACAAAGTAATGAGATATTGCCAACATATCAAGACAAGATATTGATTGTTCAGTTTTATATATCGCCTCGCCCCCTAAAATTACAACTTACTGTACAGCTTGTGAATATAGTGACTGGCTGTTTACACAGCTGACTGCACAACAGATTTGTACAAAAAGTCTTTACAATTTAAGACATGACATGAGTTTGAACTGGTGCAACCCAGTTCAGTAAATCACTAGTTTGAAGCTAGAAGTTACTTATAGGAAGGAGTTAGCACACAAGCCTGGCAGTGGATTAACAAACCAATCCTGTTGCGCGTCATGCTGTTTTGTGTCTCCCCAGGTCCCGCAGGTGACTTGACTGCCTGCCAGCTTCACAAACCCAGCTCCAGCCTCCCGCAGGGGGTGATCGGGGCCAACGCTCATAGCTCCAAGAAACCCATAGAGGATGCCTTACAGAAGAGAGAGCTGCGCCTGATGAAGAACAGGTTAGAAAGGACATGCTCATGAGCCTGGACAGTAGATCTATTAATAGGCCATGTCGATATTAGCAGCAGATATTATCAGTCCATAAACAAAACACATTAATATGTTTTCTTGCTGAGGGCTGGATGAGCAGATGTATGCTAAATGTAGCAGGAAGGATCAGGCAGCAGCGGACTAGCTTAACTTTACATAAAGACTGAACACAGAACATGCACCTCCTCTACCAGCACCTCAAGCTCAATAATGAAGGCCTTATATCTTGTTGATGTCAGAACATCATTTCTGTTACATGGTTTTTCCACCAGAAAGCATTTTTTAATTGTGAAATGCTCCCCTCAGTACATATCATGGTCATGATTCTTCTAAAAATATATTGTTAATCAGATCTTTCAAATGTTAATATCAGTATTAACATTATACAAATCAATTCTCGCTTTTTTTGGACACATTCTCTTTATGCCCTTGGAGATTTTATTCCAGCATCACTTCTGCTGTGCCTGCTGTGTAATACACAAACACCAGGCAAAAACCAAATGACAACGGCAAGCCTGTCGTTATTCTACCTGCATGGTTCTCCTCCGTTCAGAGTCGTAAGCTGCTAATTCTTAGGTTGCGTGCCCATTATCTGCTCTGTAATGTTTGTTTGGAGTGAAGAGAGAGATGGCAGACATGATCAGCTGTAAGTAGGTCAGTTGTATGTGGATAAGTCTGCTTTGCTGGTGAGCAGAATTGATTACCCTCTGCGTTTCGCTCGCTGTCCGTAGAAGGCTTTGAGCTCACTTTGCGTGTGCTGTTAGCAGCCTGGTCTTACTGCTGCTGTTGACTCTCACTTTCCTTGTCTGCATATTCCCTGCCCTGCCACATGATGTTTTTATTATGATCAGTCATCTCTGAATCATTCTGCTTGTTTCTGTTGTGTTTGTTTTTTGGTACCCCATTCCTTGGGTTGGCTCTGTTATGTGAAGACACGTCCCGAAGGCATCCGTTGTCACAAACATGTTCATAATCATCCTCATCTAAACATTCTGTTCCTCTATTAGAAGAAAGTTTTGCAATGTGAGCTCTCGTTTTCCTCTTGCTGTAAACTGATTTGTGGCTAGAATGAGTTCTCCATTGTATCTGGGAAGAAAGCCGAGATGTCAAGTCTTCATGGTCCCTGTTGTTGCTGCTTTCAGGGAAGCTGCCCGGGAGTGTCGGCGAAAGAAGAAGGAATATGTCAAATGCCTCGAAAACCGTGTTGCTGTGCTGGAAAATCAAAACAAGACTCTGATCGAGGAGCTGAGAGCCTTAAAGCACATCTATCGACACAAAGTGGAATAGACCCTCTGACAGGAGGAGGACCAGCGGCTGCGTGGGCCCGTGCTGTCTACTTGTGTGTGGTGTCTTGAGGACTCTTGTATTTTGCTTACACAGACACACATACAAACACTCACATGATCGCACACTCACACAATTCATTTCTTGCCATGTTTACATGATGATGTCAGTGTTTCTTGCTCTGAGTTATCCACATGTTGCTACCAGCAAAAGCAAAAACTTTGTTTCAGGTCTGGGTTACAGTCAGTGAGTATTACAAGGAGCTCGTGTCGCTTTGCCACAGGGACACTGCCAGAAACAAACAGGAAGAGAAGGAAGAAATATGTGGACCAAGTACAGACTCATAACACCTCAATGGAGACACAGAATAAGGTTGCAAAGACCCATCTACAGAAGTACAACAACCCAAACATCCAAATATCCACATCTGTCACGCCTGTGCTGTTATCGCCTCGAGTGCTGTACATTTAGCTTTCCTTTATGACCAGTTTCCTAATTTGACTCTATTAATATACTTTATCAGCTAATAGTCTTCGTGATTTTCTATTTTACAATGGGAGTTTGTTAAAGGATATAAATGTTTGGAGGGGCGGGGAGTCACCGGGGTTTCACACCACAGTATTTGTGTTTATTTTATTCCACTTCAGAAATCCTTATGCAAGCACATTAACAGGAAATAACACCCACTGCATTCATCATCCCCCACCGTCATATCTGATGCAGAGACCTGCTAGTATCTGCTCTGCATCTCTACAAGGACTTTTCAGCTTCTAACCTGTGGCGATATTTATTTGTGCAACTTTACCCTGATTTTTTATATATTTATATATATTTTTTAAAAATTTCAGTGCATGGTTTATACAAAAAAGGGAAAAAAATGTAAAATTGTAAAACTATGTTCACTCAGTTAACAAACAGTGCACACAGTGAACTTACTGTTCATTTGACTTTGACTCAGTAAACCTGGGTGAATTCAAAATATGTAACTGGTTTGGTTCAGTGACAAGTTTGATGCTGCAATCCAGTTTTTTAACTTCATTGTTTGTGTTTCCTTGCTCCTTTATAGCACATCAGCTGTTGTCTTATTTTCACCAGGTCATATTTAATGGTCTTAAGACAGATATTTTTGAAAATGTAATTGCCTCAATAAAGTTCTTGCTCAACTCTGTGTTGTTTGCTCATGCAGTACATATGAGACTTGTTGTAGACTTGCTGTAGACATGGTTCAGTGTTAACTCGGGACCAGCTACCTTTTCTAAAGCAAGATAAGACAAATGAGTTCATTGTTATTAATTTGAGCTGAGATGGAAATGGAAAAAGACACTAAAGCATTAATACAATTACACTTGATTTTTTGTGCCTCATCTTCACTGCTTCATGTTTGGTTCTTCCTGCAGTTGCTCCCATGTTCATCAGAAAACAAAAAACTGAGTAAACAATCCAATGCCACTGAGACTCGCTTTGCACCTGGGCCTATTGTGAAACCTTGTTCCTGTCCAGTCTATGACAACACGCAGGCAACTTCAGCAATGACTGAGACAAAAATCTTTGGAATGCGGCGGTAGGGAAAAGGAAATGCTGTGTAGCCAACAGACAACAACAAATGAAATATGTCATTGTCTCTGGTGATCATTACACAGAATGGTTTTCCTATAATGTATCCAAATACAGCTGCAGCACAGTCTTTAATCTGTGATTTTACCAAGCAGAATTTCAAGCCATTGCTTGTGTATCTTTCTGAATGTTTTAAGACAAAACTCAAGGGTTTGAGGACAGTTACCATTTATACGATATGTGCAGAAACATATTACAGATCACAAAATGCAATGGCTGCAAATTGGGCACGTTCAACCATTAAATGCAATGCAGCCACAGTACCAGCAGGCAGCACTGCAGCACCACACCTGATCTTTCAGTACAGCATAAGTACATGTACAATCATGCATAAAGTCCATCTATTCTCATACATCCTTCAGTCACCAGCATCATCAGTGTTAGTCAGAGTGCAGAGTGCAAAAGTGTGCACGTATTTTCTCTCACGTCAAGGAAACTTCTCAGTGGATTAGGCCATTCCTTTGTTTATGTTAACCTCTGCTAATCCTGTTTAATACTGCAGAGAGATTAAAACTGAGCAGCCATTTTACTCTGACACAGGCTAAAGCAAAGCTCTCATGGATTTGTCAGTCAAGATCAAATAATTAAGTGGCACACACAAATATGGATGAGAAGGAAATGACAGATGTCCATGTTTGGGTTCATAACATGGTCATAAAACAAGGACACTGCTTCTGCTGTAGAAGTCATGCTAATATACCTGTTTAAGGGGGAATAAATTGTTATATATTATTAGTTTATCATAATAATATTAGTAATATTACTATTATTACAACTAAAGATAAATATTGATGAAAAGAAACAAAATATGAATGGGCCCCACTTGAATCAGTGAGAGCGCCTCCCCCCCCAATCGACAGTAAACTATATATTTTCTTGATTTAAGGTATCCCCTCAATGACTGTCATGATTGTCTATTTATTACACAGCTGTAACCACCCACTTGAACCGGAACCTTTTCCATAACAGCCACAGTGCTCTCGGTTTTTTAAGATATGTTTACGTGCTGCCGGAAATTTCGCCCTTTCTACCTGCATTATGGGGGAAACGCACAGCATGGGTGCAGTCAGTGAAAGGAGGTAAAAAAAAAAGAACTATTGCTTTTGTAAGTATTATTAAGTAGAGGTATTAAAACTAATATTTGATATATATTAAAATTAATATTTCGCTTTCTGTAAAAGCGGGAAGACATCTACTTCATTCACGAAAGCTCCGACTTTAAGGGATGCACGTGAAAGCAGCACCACAGCGGATGTAGCAGCAGTAATAGTCTACAGTAATAGGCAACCATGTAGCACTGGGAGCAGAAATATCGTCTCCTGACTGACTAAAGTATCATGTCCTCATATTCATTCATGTCGACATAAAGTAACAGTGTGTCAGTATGTGTCTGTGAAAACAACCGAAGTCCAGCACAGGGATTACAAGGCGAGGGAGTCGACAGTGAGACCGGAGCCTGTTATATAGAGGCTGTATCTGCCCTCGCCTGGAGCTTTGGAAGGGGACGGTGGGCTACTCTTCATTTACACGCCTACCTTGGCGTTTTAACATCTTTTAAATGACTCTGCTCCGGCTAAGCGCATTGTGGACCCGAGCGTCGGGCTGCGTGACGCTAACGGATACGGGGGCCAGCTCGTAGTCGCACCAGGTCCGTCCTATCCGCGTTACCGCCCCGTTTTTTCCCTCTGTTGCAGGAGCGCTAACAAGCCCGCAGCCAGAGGGGCTGTAGATACTCCGCGTCGGGTGAGGACTCGTTGGTCGAAGCCGGCTCGCGCCATGGGGAACACGACCTCCTGCTGCGTGTCGTCGAGCCCCAAGCACCGGAGGAGCAACCACTCCAGGCTGGAGACGTACCGGCCGGAGCCGGAGCTGAGCCGTGAGGACACGGGCTGCAACCTCCAGCACATCAGCGACAGAGAAAATATAGATGGTAAGGTTTGTACTCAGTGTCTGAATGACATTGAAACAGCTTAATATAGGAAACAACTCACAAAAGTATCAGCATTATTATTATTATTATTATTATTATTATTATTATTATTATTATCATCATCATCTAATTATTGTTACTACTCCATGATAAAACAGTTGTGGGCAGTGATTTATTATCCTGTAAATACCCACGCCTCTGCAGGTTTAAGCTGCAGTATTAACAGATAATAAGAACATCTGTGCAAAGGACCCACCCATTCATTACAGTACACCAATAAGTCCAACACTGTAGACTTCCTTTTCTATCAGACTCCTGGCATGTTGGAAAGCACAGGGCAGTGTATCAGATTCATCAGGTTCCCCAACAAAACAAAATATCTCTTTCAGCGCCTGTCAGTGTTCATGTGCTGCAGGTCTGCCTTTTATAAAGACGGAGCACACTGTTTTCTTCCATCTGTCTTGTCAAATGCTGCCAGGTTGGTGCTGTCTTGAGTGAAACGCGGTGATCCATGTGCTGGCTGCGGTCAACTTTCTCTTGTTGTTTGGCTTGTTTGATGAAAAGAAGGGGGAGTCCCTGACCCACAGGCTTGGATGTTGTCATCTTCGTGCTCTGCTGAGGGAGACGTGACTTCATGTGGCGTGGCGAGTGTGAATCTGCGCTCCAGCGGGAGGCTGCGTGATAACGACGGAGCGTGTTTACGGCCGGGTGTCCGTCCACCTCCTTTGAGGAGCCCGATGGGAAGTGACGAGCGACACATTTGGGCGCTCGTCGTCAGCGCCGGCGTGGTCACGCTCTGCTGTGCGTTTCTGATCAGCAGGTTTGCGGTTGCCCCAGCATAATGAGGAATAGTCTAGCGAAAATGCTTTGGGCTCATCGATGCTTACATAGCTGTTTTAGACAAAAGATGCTTTGACGTTTCATCGTACAGCAGGTTTGAGATGGAATTCCTTGAAGCACAATTGTATTGATTCAGCAGGACCCAATGGGGTCTTAAGTGAGGCTATAACTGTGTATTACTGACAGTACAAAACTAGGAACCCCAGATTAGTAAGGAAATGGGCGCGAGAGGGAGGCCAGAAAGGAAGTCTTCCCATTTCCTCACTAATCATTGGTTCCTCGCCCTCTCCTTCACATTTCTTTACCAATCTGGGGGAATGGGAAATTGGAAGGAGAGGGAGAGGGAGGCTGCAAAGGAAATTGTCCCAGAATGCCACCGTCGTCAGGAAATTAGCAGTAACGCTTGAGGGAACGTGCCGTTATTAGAAAACATGTAGCAAGAGCAGGAACTACTCCTGATGCTCGCTGTTGGAGCGGACTCGCTTTCAGGTGGTGGCCCGTCACATCGTTGTAGCCCGGATCCTCGTGGTTGTTTTCTCATGCGCTGCAGAGCTCAGCGGGTACAAATAGCGCAAACGGGCCCTCACAGTGGGATGTCCTGGACTTGCATCTGTCTCACTCTCCTGGTGGGTAAAATGATGTGGGCCGGTCGGCCTCGTTCCGCTCCGGACTCCCTGGAGTGAGTAATCAGGAAAGCCTCGGTGTCTGAGCTGTGCCTTCTTCAGCAACTTTGTAATGGATGGAGCAGGCATGGAATGGGTCGAATGTGGGTCAACCAGTATGGTTTTTAATGAGCGGTCGGATATTTACACTGTAATTTTGGACTGAAGCTTCCAAAGTAAGAGTTTTTTTGGGGTTTTTTTGCTGATAGGTCATCCATATGTCCATGTTCTGACACTCTTACTCTGATCTGGGTCAGAGAAGTACCAGTTACATTCACCTGGGTCAGATTGGACGTACTGTGTAATCACTCGCAGCGTGTTGTGGGTCTACCCAGGGCTGTCCTCCCGGCTGGACATGCCTGGGACACTCCCACGGGGAGGCCTCGGGGTGGGGTCCTGCTAAGGTGACGGAGCAACCTAAGCCCGGTTGAGCCCACGCATCTTGCAAGGGAACCTCAAGTTTTGGCTGCTTGTATCCATGATCTCATTCTCTCGACCTTTAGTGCCAGTGGTATTTAGGTATAGTTCTGACCCATTTTTATGCCAAAAAAAACCAGCTCATCTTGACCTGAGGTTTTTCACATAGTTCTCGATCTGGTTCTTTCATTGATGAAAGGAAAATGAAGCGAGACTGTTAAAAGAAAGTAACTGAATCATACTTACTGTTACTGTTACACTGACCAAAATATGTGTGTAACTTTACAGTCACATGGAGGCGTGAACGGACCAGAGGTCAAAATGACCGGCAGATCTAAACGCAAAGCTCAGCATTGTGTCTTTCAGAAGAAATGTCAGGCTGAAAGGGAAAGCAGGAGGAAGAAGAACAGGTTCCAAGCTGTTTTTTCGGCTTCTTTTTTTTGCATTTGTCCTAAGCTGTTTACACAAGTCTTTAGGTAATACCCCTTTGACCCTGCCACTGGACCTCCAGTGGCATTCCACAGCCAGTACTCTAGTATGTGTCCTGTGGAGGAGCGCAGCTCGGGCCGAGCAAATGACTGCTTGGTAAAGTCACACACGCTGTAGGTCATCACGCCCAGCCCGGGCTTCAGTAAAGCGCCCGGCATAATCTTGAGAACAGCGTGAACAGTAAATATGGAAATGTGCCAGCAGATTTGATATCTGTCTCACGGCCGAGCGAGGACGGCGGAGCTTGAGCGTTTACCTTCTCTGGAGCAGGCGGGCGGCCCAAAGGGGACCGAGGCCCCTGTGTTTTTATTGGATTTGGCTTTTCCCAGAACGAGCTCTGTTTTGCATACAGACAGCGCTCGTCTACTCCGGCTCACGTGCGTGTGTGTGCGTGGACACGCCGAGCATGTGACTGCGGAAAAGATCGGCCGCGAGAGCTGCTGTCAGCCGTGCGGACGCACGCGCGCGCTCCCTGCATGTGCACAAACAAAGCACGCGCACAGCGCTCATTGCAACAGCTGTCTTCCAAGTCAGAGAGGGTGTCTCCAGTGGCCCCTTTCCAAAAATCAGCAGCATCACTTGAGCTGCAATTGCTCGCTCTCTATACAATCCTGTGTTCCGTGGGTAATGCGTACATCGTGAAGATTCACGCCTCCTCTGACAGCATATTTGTCTCCATTTATTTGTATTTGTGTGCAGCCGGTCAGGCTCCGCAGGCTGCGTTTCACAGCGTGCGGAAGCATGCCGATACCAGGGCTTGTGTTTCGCTGCGATAAAGACATGTCGACCGCCGCAGATACACAGGTCTGCAGGGTAGTTAAGTTTTACAGTCGCTATCAAAGCAAAGGTTAAGCGATTGATTCCCACGGGGAGGACGGCGCTCGTGAAATACTCCTGCTTCGCAGCTCGCGGTAGTTTGTGTGGTCACCGAGCAGATTCCACGGTCAAGACGCTTCCCAGCCTCGATGCAGTTAACATGAAAAATGCATCAGTAGTTACATAAAAGAAAAGTCTATAAATGGTGGCTTTCTGGATATTGGATGTCAGACAGCAGCAGAGGATGTGGGTATAAAGGCTTCACACAGTGCAGAATGTCTCGTCACACCTTGATCTCATCCTTTTTTAAAGCAATAAAAAAAAAACAGCAATAGAGCGGCGCTATCCTCGAACCAATCCTGGCTGTAAAACGAAAGACACAAGATAAAATCATTGAGCAGTTGGTTTTATTTTGCTTTTTTTCTTCACTAAATCAGTAACAGCTGTGTCTTTGCTCCTTTTGGAGAATAAATAGGCAAACTTAAAATCCTTTTTAGCAGCAGGAGAAGAAGAGGAAGAAGTGGGAGTTCAGAGTAATAGGGAGGGATGCATAATTTCATTTACACGCATCTCATCCAGCCCAACACAACTAGGTTGAACCACCGTTTAGAAGAGGGACTTCTAAACAGCGGAGCTATTTTGAGCTTAATTTGATCAGAGATGATTTTTGCGCGCAGCAGCTCTGAGTAAAGGTGATGTCTCAGGAATAAGAGAGGAAGCAGAGAGATGTGGGAGACAGAAACAGACGGATCTCGAGCCCCGCTTGGGTTTTACTTAACGTAGACATCTGTAAACGAGCGATGGCTCCGGGCCCTGCATTTGTCTCCCTCTCTCACACACACACACACACACACACTCATATTGATGAGTCTTGCTTGCAGGCTAATTGAAATCTGGACATGGATTATTCATGCCTGGTTGATGAGCCTGGGGAGTCTCCTAACTGTGAATTCCAGACGGGTTGACCTAGATGAACGGTGCATGATACGATCATGTTGTGATCGCCGACGAGGAGAAGACTGCTCAGGACTGGGTCTAAGCTCTTCATGGCTGAGGTGAAGATGTGCACTTTGAAATTTGCATTGAGCCGACTGCAGTAAATGCACAAGTTCAGTCATTAGTGAGACCGTCCATGCATAATAGAAGTATAACCAGCAGAGGGAAATTTTGGGGCCAAGTTGCCAAAGTTTTTAACAGTTTCTTCTTCCTTCTTCTTCTTCTTCTTCTTCTTATCAAATCTGACTGGCGATTGCAGTTTTTGTTTCCCAGACACCATTAAATGTGCAGCTGTGGCTCTCTCCCCATTCATTTACACGGGAGCACAGTCTGATTAGGCTGAAATTACTGTCAGGGGGGTGTCTCCAAGATGGCAGCCGAGCAACAAGGCTTTGCCTTTCAAGACAACGGAGATACTGAATCACGTCTCTGTGAGCGAGTCCCAATCGCTGCCTCATAAAAAAAACCCTATTTATCTACTTGACCACTTCTCATTATTGCTCACAAAAGCCAGCGGTTTCCCAGAAGGACCAACAAATCATTTCAGAGGGAACAGTTTCCATTTTCAAACAGAAATGAAGTGATTCAGCGAGTGTTAATGAAAACGCAATTGCCTGTGACAATCTCATTCTGGTATCTCGTGCGGCTCGACTCGGCCCCGCGCTTGGGAAAACGCGCCCGCAAATTACCTGCTTCCACGTTCGCTCCCGGCGCCCCCGTCTCCTGAGAGACTCCCATTGTAATGGTCTTGTGCCAGCTCTGATTAAGAGAGAGAAGTTGGGGGGGGCACTGGATCGCTGCTGATCTGCAGTCAGCGTTAAAATGAGAGAACTTGGCTCCGTGTGGGAGAGGTGTCAAGAAATCCACATTCGTGATTATTGAGTCGTAACAGCAATCAAACCCCTGTCCTGTCCTGCGATCACTGCAGCGGGGCGTCGGGTGGAGCTGTGACTGTGGTGATCGCTTGAGTTAAGGTTTTGTGGCAAAGTTGACAAGCTGCATTTTGCAGAATAATGCTGCCATCAAGAAAAAACCCTGGATCTTTTTTCCCCACCAGGCAGTGCTACTTGTTTATACCAGTCAGAGGAAAAATATTTCACTTTTATTCATTTTAATCAACATGAAGAGGACACTTCTTTCCCCTAAATGATTAAACATTGACATTGTGAAAATAAGTCATACATTAACACAGTTAAATGAAGGATGTATGTGGAATGTTAACATTTATCCTAAGACTTGTTAAAGTAGCTGGTATTAATAGTTGTGTTTGCAGAAACCCTCCCCCGGGCTAAAGGGAGTTTGATAAAGGGTTTCCCATCATGTCTGCAATGAATATTGAGGTCAAAGCAAGCTGATATTCCTTTAGAGAAGAAAAAAAAATCAAGTATTTGAGCACTGAAATTGCTGAAGCTTTATGTTCGTTCTTGGTTTTGCGCTGTCAAAGTGTTTCGCCAGATCACTGTGTCACTGAAGCATGGGAATGTCTTTGTGATCAGTGGGAGTGTATTCCCCAAATCCAGCTTGTCAAGAGTGTGTCTTTCTTGTAAGCAGGAAGAAAAAAGACAATGAGTGAATGGCCGTGGTTGAGAGTTGAAGTAGATTCCCATCAGCGCTCTTGGATGGTATAATCAGAAATCAGCTTACATAATGCAGTCAGTCTGTCTGCCTTGCTGAAGTGGTGCTTTCAACTACGTGGTGCACGCTTGGGAACGGGACTCCGCGGCAATTAGATGCACTGTTTAGGAACCGGAAGAGATCATTCTGGCACAGCTGTCAGCGCACCACTTGCATCACGGGCAAATTAGTGATGGGGGAGACTGTTTTCAGAGGACAGAGACACCTGAGTTTACAGGGTTCGTCTTTGTAGCTGTGTTTCACTGACTACTGAGCTCTTCGCAGTTGGAGTTAGAGCAGGGATTTGCATTTGTTGCTCTTCTGACCAAGTGAGAGGGAGAAGAGTCTCAGACTGTTTGTTAAAACTAATGATGAATGAAACACTCATTATCTCATCCCTTTCTCACCGATGATTTCAAATTTCACAAATGGCATCCAAGTGTTCTTTTGCTGCCACTTGGGCCCTGGAACAGTCAGATAAATAGGGAGCATTCTCCCCTGCTTCCTTAAAGGAAGATGAAATGCCCTCGAGCAAGGCACTGACATGCTCCCGTGGAGCCACATTGTATGGAACAGACGGTGGGTGTTTGGCTCAGGGTTGTGAGAACGGCGGTATTCAGAAGCTCGGAGACAACACGTGGTCGAGGTAACGGTGATGGTGAAAGGAGTTCAAATGTCTGTGGCAATCCTATGATTTCCTCAACCATGTAGGAAAGAATAAAAACATTGTTTTAAGGGTGATGATGATCCATCTATGTGAAAGCCGGGGGAGGGGTTTGTAGGGTTTTTCCGAACCTTCGGCATATCTGAGGACATGAATTGAGATAAGTTTATGGCTTTTGAAGTCCTCCTTAAATCAAATTTTATTTCAGTGCCTGCGTCTCATGAAATTCTAAGTTGACCTTCACTGCAGTGCCACACTGACTCGAGGTAACAGAGGTGGGTGGAAATGCAGAGATCTGTTCCGGCGACGTGGCGTCAGCCCTGCGGCTGCAGCTCTTGGGACTTTCTGAATTAACTGCACAGTGTGAATGAAGTCGCTCACAGCTTTTCCTTGCAAATATTACCTCCTCACTTAAGCAGCATACCCCGAGGGTAAAGTTATTAAAAATGGAGACCCTCTGCAGGGATATACTGCGTAAGCGTATGTTTGAAGAGTGGGGAAACGTAGCGAGTGAAGCCTTGTTGTTTTTGGTGACTCCAGTGCAGTCAGGGCTAATTTAGCCTGCTAACTGAGCATGCAGCCATCAGATGGGACTGCTGGAGCTGCTGCTGCGAGCAGGTGTGGGGGTAATTACATGCTGCTGATTGGCTGACAGTGATCGAAGCGGGCTGCCAGTGTGGTACCGTAGTTCGACTGGACACAGTGGTTCGTCGCACTGGTTTGGTTGGGATAACGTGCCATCTGTCAGTGGCTAAAAGATGCATTTGTGTTTGGAAGGTTGATATGATCAGCATCACCGGCTGACAGGTTTTTGATGAGCTTGATTTCAATTCCGCTAATCAGTCCCATTTTTTTCAAATCAAATTAGTTACAGTTTGAGTCTTTAGTAAGAGGAATTATTTGATTAATAATCCCTCCATCAGTTCTTTAAACTGCTTCAAACTGAGCTGTCATTATGCAAGCAGGAGGCTGCACCCAGGACAGGACGGCCTGTTTCAAGCACCCAAATATTGTATTTATACTGCGTCTGTGTGTGTGTGTAAATATCAATATCTGTGTGCATCACTGATAGCACACATTATTATTCTGGCGGCTTCTCTCGTGTTGACTTTTTGCCCACGGGTTAATGCTCGTGCATTCCAACGTTTGCATGCGCGTATGCGGCGTGCGGCGGCGTGAACACGGGGCCGGTTGTGACAGGGCTCGGCACAGATGGGCCTCCTGTCATCCTCGGCTCCTTTCACAGCATGACATCGGATGAACTGCAAAGAGAGAGAGCGACAGAGAGATTAAAAGAGGAAGTGCGACAGGAGCATAGGGTGGTGGCGGGCAAGTGCGTCACCCTCGAAACAGTTTACGTTGTTCGAGAAAACGCACTTCTGTTATTTGTGTATCTTTCCATAAAGATACTGTACAGTTGGTCGAGAAAACACAAACCCTATATAAAGGGGGAAAAAATTATAGAGTGAACCCAATCCGGCCAAACAGGAACGTTCCCTACTTCTATGGATCTCTGCTGGTGGCGCATGGATCGTGCTCTGCAGGGTCGGGTGGCCAATGGCAGGGGAGGGATTTGAGGTGAAGTGTGATATTTTAAAGCATGCATCGTGATCGTCACAGTTCCCCTGACGCCGGGAACAGAGCGCGCTGTGTGCAAGTGCCACTGGTCTGCAGGAAAACGGGATTTCTCCAGTCACATGATGTTTGTCTTTGTGTGACCATTACTCACGCCTTTATTCTTAAAACGCTCCGAACCGGCCGTCTCGACGCTTAATCCACTCCGGTGCCTGTGTCCGCCCAGCTGCTCCTCTTTGCCGTGACTGCACCAGAATCGCCCAGTGTGTGTAGTGATGGATGCCATGGCTGCGCTCTGTGTGAGGCCACATGTGTCTGTTCATAAAGACAGAATGATAGTTACTCTTAATTAGAAGTAGGGTTTCTCAGTATATACAAGCAGAGGTTGCTTGTTTATCTTTGTCTCCTCACCTCTGTTGCGTCTTCGCTTTTAGCTCTGTGTTTGCACTTTTTTTTTTGACAGTAACAGGTATTGTAAACTCAGTCCCTGACCCAGAGCAGTGCAAAAGTTAACCTGGCCTCATACAGTAGGCTACCTCTGCAGACACTCACATTTCTGCGTTTCTGATGGTCTGTTTTTGATGCAAAATTTGCAGAAATCAAAGTATTCGTCGTCTTTCCGCAAAGAGGTTCCAACTGGTGCATTGTTGAACATGCATTCACACTCTGTCGCCCATGGAAAGAGTGACTTCCTCTCTCAGTCAGGGGGCCGACGTGTGAAGGTGGGCGCACGACGCAAGAAGCCCGCGCAGTGGTTACTGTGCTGTACAGTGCATCATTGAGCGCAGCGGGAGTCAGGGACAAGTAGCGCAGCGTAGTGTGCTGTATAGTAGGTGTGAGAAACGCAGTGAGAGAAACGGAGCGATAGAAGGGAAGGGGGAGAAAAAAGCGAGCGAGGCCGGCTGTCTGTCTTTGCCTTTGATGGGCTCGCCTCTACTATCCCAATCGTTTCAAGCCAGCGTTGCCTGGTTACGGCGAGCAGAGGATGCGGGGATGGGAGGAGAGAGAAAAGAGGGAGGGTGGGTTTATGGCTCTCATCAGGGTGCAGAGTAAATGAGTCCTCTCCCTGACCAACCCCAACATCCCTCTCTTGAGTCTCTCTATCTTTTTTCTTGTTCTGAAAACAGAGTTTTTGTACTGTATCATATGCGGTTTGCCTGCAGCATTTATGGTCCTTTTCTGTTTTGTTGCTTTCTTAGGGAACAGTTTTTATCCCTTCCTTCCCTCCTCTGCACTCTTTCATCACAGCCTCACCTAATTACAGCCATCTGTCAAGTGTTAAAGTAATCAACCCATCAGTATACATGGCCAGGTACACAGCCACGGTAACAAATCACGGTGATGGAACGGAGGAGTTTGGCACCGGGGCTGTGTTTTAATGTCGTCCTCCAGCACAGACCTGCGAGGCTCTGCTGAGTCCTCCCCTCTCAGAACAGGACATGGATGTGAAGTCGTAGATTTCAGTCAAATTCTGTGACACCCAACTGTCAAGTTTTTTAGCACCCTTTGGTGTTTTTGTAGCGTAGTTTTCGAGTGGCATGGCTGTAGGGACAGCAGCGCGGGTCAGTCGGTCCACCGCTTTGGTTCAGAAATATCTCGGCAACTACTGGAGGGGATTGCCAGGGAATTTTGTGATGCCCAGAGGAATGCCCAGATTCCTGTAAAACTAATGGCACTCCCATCAGCCTCAGTCGTGCTTTGTCTTTATTATAAGCATGTTAGCATGTTGTTGTTAGCATTTGGGTCACTTGCATGGCTGTGGACTCTTACAGTATGAACTGAGGGTAGGAGCATAATGCGTGATGGTCCTTTCATGAGATTACATTTTTTTTTAAAAGAAAAGAAAGATTCATATTTGTATCAGGAAATGTCTGATTTCCCTGACCTGAACTGACCAAATGTGAACGTGGGAAGGTTTTTTTTTTAAACTGGCAATTTGTTTCTCTTTCTTTTCTAGTCTGTGGTGTTTTTATTGCGATCACCAGTGATGTTCACTTCCTCTTTACCGACTCAGACTTTTCACACAAACAGAAATGAAAAGAAATTTTAAGAAAAGGTTTCTTCTCAGCATTTATTGTCCTTTACACAGCAACACCTTCCACATATGCTGTCGGACCAAACTGCTCTTAAATTACTGCAAACTTCTCCACCTCAGCTCGAACTATACAGAACACTGAGCTTGAGTGAGTTGTGATTTAGTGATGGAAGTTTCGGTGCGATGGTCAAACTCAGGTTGATGAACACAAATTAATATGCACACCTGTGCGGGCAGGTTTCACCAGAGTCATGGGAGCGGGACTGCGTTCAGGTGGAACCCCCCCCGCACATCTTCTCGTCCCTGCCGGCTTCTCCGTAATGAAAGCTCAGCTCTTTTCGCTCCGATGAGTCTGCATCAGCGCGCAGGCTTTGGCAGATGTCTGCAATCGATGATACAAGCTCAGGGGGTTGTTTGAGCTGTTAGAAAGAGTTGTGATGGTGCTGCTGGGAGTTGTTCCACTGGTGTGTGTGCTTGGTTGAGGGAAAACTAAAAAGGTGGAGTAGTTAAAGCGTTAGTCTTTCATGTGGTTTCCCATTCCTTTACCCTCTCTACCAACCAATTAACCCCGTCTCTCATCACATAGCAGTCAATTAAACCAGAAATGTTTGGGACTTATTTTTAGGGTGGGGTGCAGATTGAGGTCATAAACCAGTAGCTGGTTTTGATTTGCAACTTCTTGACTGTAGCCCAACACTGGTTCACACTAATGTGACTAGATGGAATAAATTCAGGTGTTTCTCAACATAAAAACTTACCCCCGTTACCACATACACACTTTAAATGAAAACACGCGGCCGCATCACACAGTGGTGTAGGCTGCGCCACAGATGGTGTGGGGTTAATGCCACAGCAGAGCTGATGATATTTTTGCAGTCTGTGCTCTGCAAAGTGTTCTGCGGTCCGAGGTGAGAGCCACTTACAGCCTAAAACTTCCCCAGCAGCGGCGCCTGCGCATGGAAATGGATGCGTCCTCTCTTTCTGATTCCTCGCTTTCCTTCCGACGGGACGCACACACTCGCGCAGCTCCCAGTATCACACAGTGCAGCGGTTGTAAAGTTTGTGATAAGCATCAGATGTTTTCCAGCAGAAAGCAGATGGATGAGATTCAAGGTGAAAGCACGAGGTAAATCCACCCAACAGCAGGCTTCTCCTCTACAAACTGAATTGTGGCTCGGCTTCGTGACCCACAGCACATCGCTTTCTCAATAGAAACCATTTGGTAAAATACCAAATCACATGCCAGTGGTCAGAGCAGACAAAACAGCCTGATTCGATGCACCACGGCATTCCTTACAACTTATCTGTTTTCAAAAGCCAGCTACATCTTGTGCTCTTCTCTCCGACGCTCCGTTACAAGATCTGCGGCTCGCTTGTTATCTCCACTGCGTGGGCGTAGCGTTTGATAGCGTGCCGCTGACAGCCGAGCAGCGCTGCGTGCGCCGGGCCATCTGGATCCCCTCAGGCTGGCACCTCGGCAGGCTGCCCCAAAAAAACATGCAACGTTCCTTTCCTGTCTGGGCTGATGTTGCAACCCGAAGCTGCCCTCATGACAGGCGGAGAGCGCAGGCAGGCAGAGCGCCACCTGACCGGTAGCCACACTCATGCAGATACTTCTGCTCACAGTGTAACGGCTTCCTCTACAGAGGTGCGTGTTTCTGGGTTTCTGTGGCACAGGTGCAACCTCAGCATTGATTTACTGATTCTTTCTTTTAATTGTCAGACAGTACAAACACTGACCAGGTCCTAAGCAAATCCCAGTGACTGTAAATGATGCTTCTTAACCCTGGATGAGGTAAATACACAATGATAATTCTCTTTTATGGTTCTATATGATTCGCTTGTGGAGCTTCTTCTGCTCCCTTCAACTCTTCGGACAGATGCTATCACACACTCACTTCTAGGTTCATAGGAACCAAATCAGAGACACCAGGGCACAGGAAATGTAATACAGGATCACACAGTTTTTTATTGTTGGAATAACAGAGAGGACAAATCTGATAAGTCTCTGCAGAACCCACTCTTCTGTCCAACAGGTTCTTTTAAACCTCTCTCTGCAGGCTCCTCCTCGGGGGATGTCATATTTTACCGATTGGTCCGTGTTTGTACACAGCGATGTCTGATTGGTCTAATACTTAAATATTGCTGCTCCCCTATCACACTGGTAATGGTAATTAGTGCAAGTGTCTCCACTGCCTTCGCCAGCCAACCTTGAAAGATGACAAACTTGTTTTGCTCAGGCCTTGAAGGATCTGCAGGTCATTATGACCCTGTTCTCTTCACTTCACCACTCTCAGCTCACTTATGATAACATGTCCTCTTTCTGTCTAACTGTGTTTATTGATTGCATATTAGTATTGATGATCATTCACATGAAAATTACCGTGCTAAATGTTCTGTCCGAACAGAATGGCAAAGAAGAATGTGGAGGCCAGCTGTAAGGTTGTGGTGGAAGGTAGAAAAGATGAACTGGACCAACTCAGTCTCTAATGAAGGGCATAGAGTAATTTTTATTATTTGAAAAACTAAAGTTAAAAAAGTAATTGCAATTATTTATACCCGTTGGTAAAATAATATATATAATAATATATATATAATATAAAATAATATATATATAAATGTCGGAAAATAACAAACCTTAACAATTCCAAGTTATTTGTCACACTGATGGCAATAATTGCATAGAAATATAAAAAAGCAGCATTGACCACAGTGGCTTAATACAACCAGAGATATTAAAAGGAGTATGTAAGGAGTGTGAAGTATGTAACAGGCCTATAGCCTGTTGGTGGGAAACAGGAGAGGTGTCTTCATTTATCAGAGGAAAACTGATCTCCAGAAACATGTTTTCCTTCCTGTCCCTCATCTCTCGATGGTCTCTCATAGGTGTGTTCAGAGTGTAGGTGGCGTGGACGTCCAGTGACCTATTCCCTCATACTCTTTGTTTAGCCTCCCTCCTTAACAATGTGGAACCGCCACCCCCTACTTCATTTCCTCTCTGCTTCCTGAAACGCAGGAAGTTGGGTGCTGTCGTCGACCCCAGGTTGGAGAAAGCCTGAGAGAAGCGGGGCGGGTGGAACCGCAGCGGAGGTCGCTGACACCAACCGTGGTTGGGGGGCACACACCCTGGGTCCGTGGATAGTCAGCTTCCTGTCTTACATCATTTGGAATTGAGAGAGCAGCGATGCTTTCTCAATGATTTCAGTGCGTTTTGGAAAGCAGGACTTTGTCTGCTTCGTGATGATGGATGTGCTGCAGATGTTTGTGCGACTCCAGTGTGTATACATCACTGGCAGCATCATTAACCCACCTTCAGTTCTCCTTCACTGCTCTTTGCTTGTTCCCACACCAATCTTTTATTCAGCGCCGCGTCTCACTTCCCCCTGCATCGTGACCGCGCGTCTGTGTGTGTGTGTGTGTGTGTGTGTGTGTGTGTCCTTTGAGGCTCTTCAGGTGGCTCTCCAACACAAAAAGACAGTAGTTCAAAAGAGTTAGGACACAATGGCGGCAGCCTATGTTCATAACCTGTAGTGTACTGAAAGAGACCCCACACCCACCAGTTTCTCCCTAACCTTTGCTCTCATCTCCATTTTCTTTCATCATCTCTCTTCTCCTCTTTCTGCCATTGCTGTGTATCTCCGTGTCAGTCATATTTCAAAACTGTCATCACTTCATTTTCGACACTCCTGCCCTATTTTCCCGGGTTTTTGTTTCTCTCATTATCAGCCCGTCTCTTTTCTCTTCTGTTAGTGTATCTGGGTGTGGGCCCTTTCTGACCCTCACAGTTTCACTGACATCATCCGAGAGACCAGGAAGCAGCTGACGGGGTCACCACCCCCGTGCTGCTTGTGTTCATTGCCCTGTACTTTTCTTCCCAGGTGTGCGGTTGCAAAGTTGCATGTGCGTATTAATTTTTTCCCCCCATAGGTTATACTGATATTTTAGGAGTGAATAATTAACCCGGAGTGAAACGCGATAATGATCGTAACCTTATGTCAACAAATGTTTCTCCTAAGGCCCTCCAGGATAGTGAGTCAACTGGCCACCGTAACAGTCAAGCCAGCTCAGAGGGAGAATGCAGTCCACTGTTCAAACAACAGTAGTTCTCTCTTTCACTCACCACAGGTCTGAACACGAGGTCTGCGGGTTCAGAACACAGGACCTGCTCTGGAAACTTAAAATGTAAATGTGGCCCGAAGGATCTAATCAGGGCAAAGAACTGGGGTATCAAACCGATTCTGGTGTATTCACTGGTTTTACATAGCAACCATCTGTCAGCTGACAGTGTCTGCGGCTGGCATGCTCGTGTCCAACAGGGGACAGTGGGATGTTCAGAGCAGAAATCAGTCACCATTCATCCGTTATGTTTGTGTCCTGGATGAAACGATGACCGTCTTCACGGATGTTTATGTTGTAAATTATATATTATAAACTTTTGTTGTCAGGACACTGGTCTGTGAAAAAGTGACTTCCACTCGCACACCCTTGTGTTAGGGAGCAGCTGCTGCCACGTACAGCAGCTGTACCTGCAGCAGTCGGTGTCAGTCAGAAGACACCTGCTTTCACCTGCTGGGATTTATTGCACTTTTCTGTCAGCAGCCAGTGGCGGCTGATCCCGTGTGTGTGCAGACAGTGATCTAAAATAAATCTATACCTCTCTGCTCTGCTTGTTTAGTGCGTCGATTCACAAACTGCCATTTACACAGCGCCGGTGCAGCCAACAGTCGGCTGATGGATTGTTTTTCCGTTCGGCTTGGTCGGGCTCCCTCTAGGTGGTTAAACCTAAAGCCACTCCCACTGTTTTAGTTGCTTCTTCCAATTTGAATATTGCAACAACTTTAGTTAGATTCTCCTCTCCTGATGGCAGTTGTCAGAACTTTTCAGTGCTCCAGTCACCTGTTGCTGATCATCAGGAAGATCACGAGTTGGTAACTCTACTAAATAAACAACAAACACAATCCTGGTTGTCCAGCTTTACCCAGTAGGCTGTATGCAGATCAGTTTGGAATAAATCTAGAATGTGAGAACTGCCTATGAGACTAAAGTTCTCCCTCTTCTAATTTTCAGACCTGCCCATGGAGTATAATCCCTCAGATCATCCCCGGGCCAGCACCATATTCCTCAGCAAGTCGCAAACTGATGGTGAGTTCTGCTCTATTCTCCTGGCACCTCACATTTATTCAAAACCCATTCGTATTTTTGTAATTTGGTCAGTATCATGATTATAGTCAGCAAAACAGTGTCTCTATCAGACATACATAGTACCTGCTTAGACCAGGTATATGTGTACTATAATGCAGAGATACAGAATTGTCCTGCACTGTTGTCATGGCCACACTGGCCATAAATAATCCATAGAACACTTAACACATTTAGATGCGTGTCAAAGATAAGGCTAGATAAATATGGCTTCAATGCCCACAAGTGAAATTCTGCATTTAGCCTTAGATTATTGAGTGGTTATTACACATTCATTGACTGAGTAAATACCTATAACATCAGATGGCTGTGTGAGCAGAATGTGCATCCTATCTATAGCCCGTGATAAGAAGAATGTGTTGTGCAATTTGAAAACACTGTGAAATTATGCATGGCTTATGCAGTACAATGATGACATTGGCAAGCAAGGACTAGTCTGTTTGAGACTAAAGTAAGCAATGTTATGGAGCCTCGTGCACGTTAAACTGCTTGAGCACAAGTCCTGTAAGCTTTCAAAATGTGTAATGTAAATCCTTTAAATGCTAATGTTGCGCCCACATGGCTTTAATGCAGTTTCAGTACGTTTGCTCAAAACCTTACCCGAGCTACTTCCCTCACGGGCCCTCTTCCCAACAATCCACCCTCGTACGTTTGCGAGCAAGGTGTTTCATCGATGCAGAGATCACAAACGTGGAGCTGTGCAAAAGCCCCCTCGACCTCCAACCTTTCCTCCACCATGAAGGCTCCTGCGAAACCGTGATACCGGCTGCCTTTTCCTCAGATCTGCTCAAACACACCCGGGGTGTGTTGAGCGCCTTGCGCGTGTGTCGTCAGGCTGCTATCAGCTGCAGCCGTGTCACATTTTAATCAACTGAAATGTGATGAAGCAGATGTAATCTCTTTACTGCTGCGATAAGAGGCTTAATATTGTTCCACTCAGAAAAAAAACCAAAAAAATGGCCAAACAGGATCAGCTGAAGAGTTTGCAGCCTGCGGGGTGATATATTGATCTGATATTAGGCGCTGATATTCAGTACTGTTTTTATCAGGCTCTTGTGTGAATGTCTGCTGGCCTCATTTCCCAACATACTGCACATAAAAAACACTGCAGGAAGCCACACAGTGAGCAGTTCTCCACACTCCAGAACTGATTTCACTGCAGTCCGTTGTGCAGCTGTATCATGGAGCCAACTCAGACTTTTGTTTTTCAGTTGCTGTGCCCAGCAGGAGAGGTAAGCGTGAATATGTGTGGTCTCAGGAGGCAGGGCGCTTTATTGTATTCCCATACTCAATCTGTACTGTGGCCTGTTAGCAGCTTATTGTGCCTCCGCTGCTGAGCTGCTGGTGGCATTCTGTGTGTGTCTGTGCTTGTGTACTTGTCGATATATGAGTGACACCCTTATGAATAGGGCTGCATAGCCGTGACTGAAAACTTGTACACTAGAGAAGGAGTGAATGGATCACAGCACATCGTGGTGAAGGACGATCACAGTGTTCATCCTGTTGTGCAAATGATCATTTTATTTTTCTTATGATTTCACAAATCCAGTCTGAAATCACTGTTTTCCAAATTTTGTGAATCAGTTGTTTTTCACGAAAATATGCAGCCCTAATTATAACGTGAGCCCGCTGCTCTTTGCACTGGAGTGTGTTTGTGTGTGTGTGTGTGTGTGTGTGTGTGTGTGTGTGTGTGTGTGTGTGTGTGTGTGTGTGTGTTTGTGTGTGTTTGTGTGCGTGACAGACAGTACGGGGATGAGAGGTGCCAGACAGCTGACGATGACACTCTGTGTGGCACTGCATCTGCTCCAGTTTGCTTTGCCCCCCCCCACACACACACACATATCAGAGCCAACATATAGACACAGTGCTGACACACAGCTGTGTGTCTGTGTGTTCTGCCGTATTTAGAGTGTAAACAGATCATCACAGCCATTAAGCAGAATTAGCTCTGCAAATGACCAGATTTGTGTGAACAGAGAGACATTAAATGAAAAGCTGGAGTGACAACCTGCACGTGAATGAAAACAGTGCGTTTGTTTGATTGATTATTTAATGAGCACAGTCGCACATTAAGACACCATCTCCAGCGTATCAGGAGAGAAAAGCATTCCAAAGTCCACCTGCTGAAAGTGCTTCGCTTTGTTCCATGTGAAATAACTGGAGGGGAAATGAGCTGTTTTCTAAAAACCTGTGATGGGGAACTTTTGAACCCTGGAGAAATGCTGCTCCCTGTCTGTCAGGGTTGTGTACTGCACAGGTGCGCTCGCCATGGCACTGACGCTTCTCCCTCCATCTTTCTTTTCAGTGCGAGAAAAACGGAAGAGCCTCTACATCAACCATGTAAGTATGATCAGGGACACCGTGAAGGAGCAAGGTCTTGGGGAAAAAAAAGTTTGATTATTTTACTGTGAAAAGAGTTTCTCAAAAATTTGGTCAACACGACTGTGATGAACATGATGGTGATTTTATTGTCTTGTATTTTTTTGCAAGTTCACGCACATTTCGGAGAACAAGGTAAAGTCCTCAGAACAAAAGTAATCCGACCGTTGTGTCATCATGATCCCGCCCTCTTCACACCCCCCAGATTCCACCTGTATGTTCAGTCACCTGACAGGAACTCAGTGTTCAGATGGAGCATATAGGAAAATACTGTGGAAGTAATTTCATCACCTTACGGTGTAGTTCATCTTAGCCCAGTACTCCCTCAAAATATGCAGTTTCACTAAAAAAAAACAAACCAGAACTGTTTTATCCACGGTTTTGAAACAGCGGACGACTGTTCATCTATGTAGTAAAATACCTGCGACGTCTGTCCGAAAATAAGCCAATGAGGGAACAGTTCTTCACTGAGTTTCTGTAAAGATGCACTCCACCATAAACACCATCCCAGCATGCAACCAGGTCAGACGCTGACAGATGGAATTAGTGTGTGGGCCTGCAGTTGCCCTACTTTCTGTCGCTCTTTGGAGGCGTTTTGGCAGGTCGGAGGTGTGACAGAAATAGAGATTGACATGCGTATATACTGTTTGTGTGTTTGTGAACTCCAGCATCATCCGGGCCCGGTGAGGCGGAAGTACAGCTCGTGTTCCACCATATTCCTTGACAACAGCACCGTCAGTCAGCCCAACCTCAAGTACACCATCAAATGGTAACGGTTTCTGTTCCAAAGCTGAAATAACACTGTGTCAGATTTTAATCATTTCAGTCTGCGGTGAGGAGCTCATTGTCCTCTTGTCATATCTTTTTCTTGCTTTTTTGCCTTTACAGTGTAGCTCTCGCAATCTACTACCACATAAAGAACAGGTATGATATTTTCATTCATTCATTCAGGTTAGCAGACAGAGTTAAACCTCGACCTTTCTGTTGAACCATCCAGGTGTGTAATCTACATGAAGCTTGGGTGAGCTGGGCATCCATCTGTTAAAGTGTGTAAACACAACGGGCATCGGTGGGCCACTCCTACGAGCAGATTTATTCTGAAATGTTACTGTGAGTCATTTAAGGTTTTGAAAGAAAGAAATCCACAACTGATCCAGACCTGTCGCACCAGTCCAGCACAGACAGTCTGTCTCTCTGCACGCTGGGAAAAGAAATGCTCGCTTGACTCCATTCTCAACAGACTTAAATGTGATCCTCAAAGCAACAAGAATGAGACATATAGTGAAACTAAAGTAAACTTTATCTGTTCATCGTCTCATTTGCTGAGGAGTTTTTTTTTATTGGCATGGCAACTTAACTAGCTGATAGAAAAATTCTCTCACACTGACATCAGCCTGAGGCCTGTCTTTGTGCAGGTGAACCTCCTTCATTATGACACCTGACAGAGCGTAACACAACCTGCTGTGCAATGCGCCCTCATCCATCTCTGCGACGATCACACCTCTTACATTAGTCCTGGGCTTTTTAAAGAGCTTTTCACAGTCTAATTGGAAGCGTTGCCTCTTTATTTATTTCTGTGCCTCGCTGTGCTGCTCTGATAACACATCGTTAGGAGCTGTGTTAAAATGTTCCGATCCTTCCGAGTTCCTGAATAAAACTCTGCTAAATTGGTCTGATTTCTGACAGCAGGACATGAGGCTTCACGCGGTGAAGCTGTTCTTCTGGGTGGCATTTTTGTTCAGGAGACTTTCCTTTAAATGAAGTGAAACAGATTCGTGAAGCCATTTGGGGGTGTTGAATATCCTAATGTTCAAATCTCATTTTAAAAAAAGTATTAGGGTAAGAACAGGAAAATGTTCTTGAGCGTGGCCTGCGGTTCTCCAGTCTGTCTTCACTGTCACCGGCAGGAAACTCAGATTTGAAGCGCAGATGAATGCCCATAAATGGCTTATTGAGCAGGGCCGTATCGTAGAGGAGGATGAAGTCATATTTCAAATGAAGCGAGTTTCACGCCATCTGTTTTTTATTCCCTCCACGCTGACGTTCTCCCCCTCCCTTTGTCGTTTCAGAGACGTCGACGGAAGAATGTTATTGGACATTTTCGATGAGAAACTGCACCCGCTTTCCGTAAGGCCTCGACCGGAGATAAATTTCCATTGCGCACATGGTGTGGAGTGGTCAGGGCTCATCAAAAAAGACAAACCGCACATAGTGATGAACAGCAAATAAGCCTGTCGAGTAATCTCAGGAGCCATCTGGATCAGTCAGATGGGTTTTCAGTTGAATCTATGCAGGGTTCATGACCACATTGCGTGATCTTCTATATCCAAAACCGCCAAAGCACGTCATTCAAAATTAATGAACACAAGTCTCAACGAGCAGCTCCCACTGTGGTGAACAGTCAGATCAAATTTTAACAGTATTTTATTTTAATGTTTCATTTAATGGGTTGTTATCTCTCCTCCGCTGCAGAAGTCTGAGGTTCCTGCTGATTATGACAAACACGACCCCGAGCAGAAGCAGATATACCGCTTCGTCAGGACGCTGTTCAGTGCCGCGCAGCTCACCGCCGAGTGTGCCATTGTGACACTGGTGAGTATGTGTGTGTGTGTGTGTGTTTCAGCGCTCACACTAGGAGGGAGTGTTGCTTCCTGATTCGTTTTTGTCTTCCCTCTCTGGGGACATGCACCGTCTTGTTTCTGCTTCCTTACTTGGACCGTTATCTCCCTTCCTTTTTGGACAACCTCCTTTCTTCCTCTGGAATCACACTAAACGCTCAGTATATTCCTCTTGAGGTCGCATCTCCATAATTGTTGAAAAGTTAAGCTCAGACGGGAGAGAACAGAAAATTTGGAGGGTTTGATATGCGCACTTTCCTCTCAGAACTGTGTGAAGTGTGTGTCTATAGCGGGTGTACAGTTGTCACATTCTGCAGTACAGAATTAGAAATCTCTCCTCCACTGAGTCTATCTGCAGCATATTGCAAAGTTCATTATAAAGCAATTACAAACATTCAAAATTCATTCCATGTTGTAATCAGGGATATTTATTTAATTACACAATGAGATGGTTAGAATAAAACATGATTTAGCTAAATAACAATGACAAGATTGAATCCTTTATCCAGCTGTGCATAAAGGATTTGTGTGTCTGTTACTGCAGTATTAAATAAGATCAGCAACATGCATACCCCCCCACACACACACTCAGAAGAGACAGTCAGAGAGTCAGTGTGCCGTGCACCAGTTTTCTTTGTAGAATAGTTGTAGGTGTTCCATATTATACCTTATTGTTCCTTATTATAGTTTTTTCCTCTACCAGCACGAACTGGATTGTCCTGAGAAAAGATGAAGAGTAGAAAAGAAGCCAAATTATATTGACCATTATAGGAACTGCAACATCTGTAATAGAACATCATACCTTGTTCCTGCCTTGTATAAATACCGTATTTATTATACATAGATAGAACAATCACATGATCAAGGCTCACGTTTCTATCTTCTATTTATTTGATTGGTTTTTGTTACAAGGACAGCTTAATTTTCATTCACAATTGTGTAGTCTCATCCATGTCTCTTTATTTATTATATAAAGGTAGAAGATACTGCTTATTCATATTCATACATTACGTCATATTTTTCATTGAGTGTCTACAATGACAAAGTGCCTGTCTTTTCAGACACAAAACCCTGGAAGTAACAGAAATGTGAAAGAAGCACGTTGTTATTAATTACCAAACCTTTTCATATTATAGTTTTGATCCAGTAAGAGCATCTCCTGCTTCAGAAATGAACCTGGTTAAGTTTACCTCTGAGCTCCAGGGAGACCAGCTGATGGATGTAGTACCAAACGCGGTGTGTGATACGTACCAGAAACCATAGCATCGCGTCACTGGGGTTTCATGCGGTTGCACAGGGCTACCGTTTGCCAACTGCACCGCATCTGGATTCTTTGTTGTGCTTGTCTGTTCAGTTCCCTGTCTGTGCTGGTGCATTCATATCACTCTCCATGCGAGCTGGCCTTTGTTCAGTGTTTGCTGCACGCTGCAGGATGAGACTATATGTGTCTGTTCCCAAGTGTCTGGGCCACAGCACAGATAGGTTAGCATTGCCTGCAGGCACCCAGCCCAGCCCAGCGTGACTTGTCCAATTAGCCACCTGAGCCAAGCCAGTGGGCAAGTGGAACCAGGCTGCAAAATTGAAAGAATATTTCTTTCTCTTTTTGTCCAAACCTCAAGGTACCACTATATGTCCTGTAATGACATGTTAATGATCCTCCAGCACATGGCCGCCTACTTTCTAACTGCGTTCTCGGATTCGGAGTCTCATAATGCTGACAGTTCAGCCGCTGTGCAGTTTCAGGCAGAATTATAACGAGCTGAATGAACAGTATGTTCCACTCTGCCATTAAATATCCAGCTTTTTTGCTCCAGACTTGTCAGCTGAGATGTCAGACTTCAAATCTTTAAGCAGCTGTAAGTTGACTGAATTCAGTTGGCTGTGCAGCTGGCAGGACAGAAATCCAAAATCTGAAGTAGACCAAAAAACTTTGCTTAAATATTTGAACAAACGTAATGATTTTAATACAGAATATATCCATAATGAATCCAGAATTTAAAAATAAATGAACAGCTAAAAAATAGTCAAATTAAAATGCCTTGGTAAAAAGCTTCTGTTAGTAAGCTGGACATTTCGCAGCAAATCACTCCAGCCTCCACCAACATCAGCTGTTAAATGTAACAGTGCATTCTCTCTCAGATTCTGACAAAATGATGATCAATGGATCAGAAGTACTCCAGCTTGTAAGGAACAGGTGCCTGCAGGTTCACTGTGCTTCGTGAGCTGCACACTGTGGGAGGCCTGGCTACTGGAAGGGGGGGGGGTTTGGAAATGGGGAGTGAGGCAGAGAGATGGAAGGGTTCGATCCACATGGATTTTTCATGAGCGAGCTGTGGGGAAGGTTTCATCAGCCTTGTGTTTTTTTTCACCCGGAGGAGAAGTAGGCAGTAGAAGGCAAAAGAGAAACAGCCAACTAACTCTGCAGAGGAAGAGCAGAGGGTGGTTGAACACAGGAAGTTGTTGATGTGCTAATTACAAAGTAAAAGGATTGATTTATTTTTATTGTGTCATCTGCTTGCTTATCTTTTGTGTATTGTCTATCTAAAAAAGAGGTTTTATTGGTAGCAGTCACAGCTGCCTCATATCACTACAAGATCTTGTTTCTTATATAGTCCTCAATCTATGGGAAGAAAAGACAGATGGTTTCTCACTTAATGCTTAATCTTTTTAATGTTCAAGAGGTGGAAACCTTTTCTGAGATTCTCATTTGTGACATGCCTTTCTTTTTTCCCCAGGTGTATCTGGAGAGGCTCCTGACCTACGCCGAGATCGACATTTGTCCTGCCAACTGGAAACGCATCGTGTTGGGAGCCATCCTCCTGGCGTCCAAGGTGTGGGACGACCAGGCCGTCTGGAACGTCGACTACTGCCAAATTCTCAAGGATATCACTGTGGAGGACATGTGAGTCGCCGCGACAACACCCGCCCTCCAAAATAACTGAATATTGTGAATATGTAGTCAGAAGTGATTACAAATGACATGCATGCAGATTCAGGCCAGTTACATGAAACATCAACAGCTGATGATGGGGGCTGTTAAAATACACGTGCATATTTCCTCTTGCATAACACTAATTATTCATCTGTTGGACTCATTATAGATCATTTTGTTTCTGTTTTACGAAGGTGGCAGGAGAGTGACAGAACTGTACTGTTTTCCATCCTGTCTTTCTGTGGGGAACATTAATATTAATTGAATATCTTCCTGGTTCAGTTTTTGTGTTGTGCATGGTAACGTTTCAAAACAACCGCAAACCACCTTGCTCCAGTTTCTGTACCGCAAGCACTGACAAATCCCCTGATTCTGAGGTTGGTGCATGGTAACATGATATTGCAGGTGTGAAACAAGCTGAAATCAATGAGAAAATCACTTCTCTCTCTTTTGTTCAGCAGCAGCCTTCTGCACCACAGCGTTACAGCGATCTTGTGATCGACAGAACGGTCAAATCAGTGGTTTCCCTCAAAGAGAAACCAGTGTCCTTGCGTGGGAGGTGCAGATCGACATGACCGAATATGCCATACAGTCGTTTGAAAAAAGCGAGTAAAAGGAGCGCGCTTTCTCAGATTGTCAGAAAGAGAAGCAGGCATAAGCAGGAGGCATGGAGCATCTGGAGCCTGACCCGTGTAGAGGACTTGCCCGTCTCCGCAGAACTTACATTCATTAAAACCACATTTATACCAGTGTGACTGAAACTTAGTTTCCCTTCTCAAGGGCGTTTAAGTTAAAGACATTTTGGCTACAGATAGGATCAGTTCATGTCTGCCTTGAGACTAGAGCTGGAGCCGGTATTTATGACTGAGTAATCTGCTGATCGGTCTTTGAAATGAAGATGAATGCTCCTCAAAATGTCCTAATCTGAAGGGAATGTCTTCATATTGCTCATTAAGTTAATTGCTTGGGCTCGGTTTGAAACAAGTGTTGCTGATCTTGCTTGGAACAATTTTAGCTTTATTGACCTTTTCCCCTTCACTGACCGCAGGTTGTGACAGTCAGGGTCTTTCTATGCTTATAATAGCCTGCCTTTGAGGGGTCAGCCTGGGGTCACGAGTTCACACGTATGGTCGATGCTCAGGTCGACCTCCGCCCGCTTTGTCCGAGACACTTGGCCGTTATTTGTTGTGGCACTCAGACTGGGTCCTAAACACTTAAGATAAGAACCATGGTGATGTAGTCTGCCCTTTGTTAGAGGAAGAGTGAGGCATATCAATTCTCCTTGCACCTTTTTCTATAAATAAAACATTGCTAATCCGTATCAAGTCACCATGTTTAGACAGGGCCAGGCTACTAGTTCCTCACAAGCTGAGAGTCAGAGATGCACAGCTCTGACGGGACATCAACTTAAGCGTTCGCTCTGGAGCACGAACGAATGCCTATGCAGTAGATTGGATACTTGGTTCTATGGTTTAGGTACAGTTGAATATTCAGTGGGAACACTGCTGTGTGTAATCTGCACGCTTAAGACAGGGAGGAAGCATGTGGAGCATGAGCACCCGCCCTGCTGTCCTATATACCACATCCGTCTCAAATCCACAGGAATGGCGGGATTAGTCTGAGGTGGAACACGATGCTGCGGACGTGTTGCCACTGCTGCGACCTCTGACCTCCACTACATTCACACTCTCCCGCACCATTGGCTTTGTATTCTTGTCCTTGGGCTCAGATTCACGCAGCACATCCACTTGGGTGGGATGCTTTACTCTGAGAGTGCACCCACACAAAACTTTACTGGACAGTGACTCAGAGGTTTCCTCAGAAGATCAGTTTTATGTTTTTTTTTTTTTTAATAAGTCCCTGCACTTGAGCCGAGCCCGCTGAATTCCCCTTTCCCCTTCCTGACTGTAAAGTGACTGCAAGGGTGTTTAAGAGGACTTACGAGCAAGTGGAGAAACACAAGAAGAAACAGATGAGAATAGCTGAACGAGTGCCATGGCAAGATAAAAAAGAAGCCGTATTATTAGGCAGAGTTTGGCTACAGCTGGGACTAAATTTAGCTCGTCTGTTGCTGCATGCCTGGAAATGTGCATGGGCGGGGGGGGGGGAATAAGGCGAGAATGGAGAGACGGATGGTGCTCGGTTCGGAGGTTATGGTGCGAGATGAGTGGGTCATGGCTGTGAAGAGTTCGATGAAAGCGTCTGTCATCGAGGCGCAGAGGGGATGGCAGAGCTGAGGAGCATGAGGCAGCGCGTGACAAAAGCATTTTCAAGACGTGGGATTAATATCCTTTTTACACATGATGCTCACAGCTCCGTTGCTTAGATATCATTCCCTTTCATTACGAGGAGAGGCTTATGTTGGGTGGGCGTACTGGGGATTTACTCTGTGCTTGGGCACTGGCACTGTACATGTGAAGATAGCACCCACTGTCTGCATAAGGTGATGGATTTGCCAGGAAGGTCTCCACTCCAGCCTCTGTATACTGGATGTCTTTGTAGCCAGGAATTCAATTTTAATGAACCAACTCGCTCTGTTTGAATCCTAAGGTTGTTTTTTTTTTATTTTAAGCTTATAAACTCGACCCTTTCTTCCTGCTACAGGAACGAGCTGGAGCGTCAGTTCCTGGAGGTGCTGCAGTTCAACATTAACGTGCCGTCCAGCGTCTATGCCAAGTATTACTTCGACCTCCGCTCCCTGGCTGAGGCCAACAACCTCAGCTTCCCCCTGGAGCCCCTCAGCAGGGACAAGGCCCAGAAACTAGAGGTGAATAATACACAACGCAGAAAAAAGCTGCAGGTTTGATCAAATCTGACAGTACGGGACACAGTGAGCCGAGGCCAGCCAGGTAATCAGTGTTTTTGAAGAGGCTCAACGCAGCAAACACAAAGCGCACAGAGCGTAGATCCTCTGCTGGGCGAGGGACAGGAAGCGAAGCTGTGTTGCTGTGTAATTAGCTTCACTGCCTCAACATCTGTCCCTACGCCTTACTGCAGTTAGCACTGGATGCAGATCTCAGCCACAGTGATGATGTTGGCGGATGCGTCTGCTGCTATTCAACTAAAACAAACCACAGCAGACATTCTGACATTTGACAGCAGCAAAGCAAAAACATTTACTTGCATGGAAAACATGGAAGTGCCAAGAAAGGATCTCTTTCTTATAATACCTTTTTTTTAAAAACAATAATCATCTTAGACAGGACAAAGCTAAAATAAATGACCTTTCAAAGCTTGTTTACATTACAGCCTGTTGAGAAGTCATTGTGCAGAGCACAGACTGGAGGGCAGGTAAATTGGTTTGTGTGAAAAGGTAGAGGAGGAGGAACCCAAGTTGATTGGGAATTTGGCCAGGGATTCTGAAGATCCAGCAAAGGGTGCAGTCCGGGGGGCTGGGTTTTAGAACCGAGTCTGAGAGCAAGGGAGCAATGTCAGGGGTTCAGCCTGGGAACTAGGGGCAGAGGTGCAAAAAGGTATAGCTCCAGTAAGGCTGGATGCATGACCGATCGGTCAAACAAAGCTGAGGCAGGAAGCAGCAGCATTTGTAGCTGAGCTTGATGATGATGACGGCTGGCAGCTGGTGACCTGGCCCCTGCACACCTGACTCCACTCCTGCAATCAAACACACACACACACAGACGCACAGAGGGAAAAGGGGAGATGGGGAGACAGACTGACAGCTGGGCTGAAGCAAACGGCCTGACGGTTTCTCATCTCTAGATAACGGTGCTCTTGTGTCCCCATGAAACTTGTCCTGTGCTTGGTTCAGTTCACTGTCTCTCACATTGAACACACACAAAGATTTAAACAAATCATTCATCTCTGTCGTGTTTTACACTTCCCAGGCCATCTCGCGGCTGTGCGACGACAAATACAAGGACTTGAGGAAACTGGCCAAGAAGCGGTCAGTGAGTGCAGACAACCTGATGGTGGTGCGGTGGTGTCCGGCCATCATCTCCTAACACCAGCCGCCGGCAGCGCGGCAGAGGAGCAGCACATAGACCTGTCAGACGTACTGTATCTCTGGCAAACCTGTGGGCAGCAGGCCTGTGGATCAATGGATCTGTCTGGAATACACAACACACACACTCTCACAATCTGGCACTCTTACAAGTGTGATTGCACCCTCTCCGGGTTGTTGTACATAAAAGAAGCCCCGCTGGCTGTCTGCACTGAACCAAACGGAGCTGAGCTGAACCAAACTGAAGCGTGTGTGTGTGAGCGGAGAAGAGAATACGAGGCCAAGCGGAAACCGAGCTGGCAACACGCGAGGCTGCGTGAAGTCAGGAGCAAGTTTAATGTGAAATACAACTCACGACGGCAACAGCAGCTTCCCATAAATTCCCTCTGAGGCTCAACTGGCTTGTGCAGTTGATTGACAGGGTCCATGTACATTCCTTTATTTTGAATCTCCAGGCTAAGTCTGTTTCTTAGCCGAAACTCAACCTTGTTTATTGACAGCTTACAGGCACATCTACAATTTTAAAATCTCGATTCCACCATTTATTTCAATGTTGTGTTGTTCTTTATCTGTTTTATTTGCATTCCCATCCAGCAGAAACCTCAAGCATACAACAAGGAGAATAGCATTCATTCCACCGCTAGTGTACAGTGAATAAAACTGACTGGACTAAATAGCACTGACTAAATATCCCCATGACATCATGGCCATCTGACTGAGGCCCTCACACAGAAAGAAAGCAAGTTGGTGTTTAGCTCAAGGGCACTTTGACAGGACCAGGGAATTCAGCTTGTACAAATCCAGTTACACAACGGTTCATCCTGCAGCGAGACCGCCATCCACATACAGCCATGCACTTAAAGCAATACACATGCATCACTTTGTTGTTGCAATCCGATACAATAAAGCATGCGTACGGACTGGAAGACTGGGGTCCACACCTCGGAGACAGATGTGAGACATACTGTAGAGCTTCTGTTGTACTTTCTTCACTGCCATCGTCCTGACCTGTGGTGCCTGTAATAAGCTAGTTGAAACACTTATTCTTTTTCTACTGGAGGAGACGAAAAAGAACAAATAACTCAAGTATTTTTTTTCTTTCTTTCTTTAACATTTTGTATGGTTCTTCCAGCTCACAGACAAACAGCACAAACGGATTATCCACATCGAGAAGCCACGAGAAGCATGACTCTTCAGGGTTGTTTTTCTTCTGCCGAGGACTGAAAAGAATGAGCAACGATTCAGTGGCTGCTTACAAAAAGAGAGATTGTAAAAAACTTGTTTTTGCTAAATCACCTCTGTACAGTGTAAATACAGTGCCAGCGTGCAGATCTGTAGACTGAAGTCGTACTGTAAAAAACAGAAAAAATAACAGAATGGTGTTAGAATATTTATATTGGGTCAGTTTTTACTGTACATGAGGGGGTTGATAAATAAGATTTAAATGGGAAACACCACTGAAGATTTTTTTTGTCTTTTCTTGTTTTGATGTTTTCGCACTGCAGACAATGCCAAGTGTTTTTATGCGTTACATACTGTACAGGGCATATAGGTAATACAAGACAATTCAGGCTTAATTATTTGTTGTCAATTTTTTTCAAAAGATCTTTTTCAGCCCCGCTTTGTGGAAACATTGCCAGTTTCATACGCTTGTAATTAAATTAATATTTGTCACAGACAGAATGTCGTAACAGGTTTTCAATTGAAGTTGTTTGATTGAAGTAAAAGGAAAATTGCAAAGCTTTACTTTAAAATTTTCAGTATTTAACAATATTATCTGTTGGTGCATTCATTCTGACTTGTTTTATAACCTTGTCCCCCAGTTTCATGCATACAGATATATTTTTATGCATACACTGGAAATGGCCATAAATAGTTTTTTTCCATGAACAACTCATACTGATTTGCTCTTTTCTTGACATTTCCTAAATCAGAGATAGGAAAATACACAGGAATTAAAACTGAGGATATGGGCCAACTAAAGTGTGAAGTAATGCTATTAATGTATTAACCTTTGTTTGCCTTATCATTAACTGGACTCACATTATTCGCCACCTTATCTCCATGCTTAAAACCTCTGTGATGCCACCTTGAAAAGTCTGTTTAAAAAAAGAGAAAAAAAACAGCTTTTTTTTTTTAAAAAAAAATGCATTTTTCATCATGTAAACAAAATTTAGGAAAAGAAGATTGATTCAGATGTGACATCGAGCTTATTTTGTGCATTTCATCGCCTACTTCTACTCGGCCTGTTATTTCAGTAATGTCCTGTTGAGCTACTGGAGAGTCAGTTGGTCGAGCCGGGTCAGTGAGCTTTCCAGCCCTGACCAGCAGGTGTGACCAAAGTGGGAGAGAAATGAAGGACGATCCACACAAAGTCAATGAAAAGGAGTCAGGGACTTGAAAAAGAGCGGTTGTGTTGTGAGTGAGTGAGTGAGTGGGGAATAAAAAGTGCAACAATGTGTCTTTAGTTAAGTTGTGTTACTGGAGATGCTGTTGTGAGTTCAAACTGTTCCAGGTAATCAAAGATTGTATATCCTATTTATTGTATGTATGTGCACACGGCCCAGTCTGGGTTTTTTTTTTCTAAGCCCAGAAGTAAGCGGTCAACAGTGGTCAGTCCTGAGAATGGAAATTTTAGTTCCCCGACAGTCATGTCTGTGGTGTCCTGTCAGCTGGTGTGTGTCCTCGCCTTGTGCACTGAACTCTACCTCTGTATAGAGTTTTACTTTTCTCTCCATTTTTCTCCCTCTCTGCAATTTTTGGAGGATTTTACAAATCCAGCTTTGATCATGACGGTTCTTCCCATGCTTACGTCCGTCAACTGCTGTAGCTGTGACCCTTTTTTACTTTTCATTTATATTTTCAACAAATTGTCCTGTGTTCTGTTGTTATTGTCAGTGTATTATTTCCCTATCAGTGAGTCAGTCATTTGTTCCTGTTCTCAGTTTGCCAAATTCAGATATCCCTCTTTCTCTTTCTCTGTATTATGATTTAAAGAACTTCTCCCGATTCTTCTCTTCTGAAGCAATGTTTAGAAAAACCTGTGCGAGAATTAAACTTTGAAAAACCCAGTGTGTGTTTCTTGCTCTGCGTAAAGCCTCACTTCTGCTTTGGGAAGAGGTAATGGCAATAAACGCGTGTACTCTCAGACCATCAGACCATCCATCATGGTCTTATCACAAATACTCGCCACTCAGTAGCACAGTATCTCCACACACTCACGCATTGTACAAGTGATGGGACTGAGCAGGGAGGACCATTTAAATGGCTTTGAGCAAGTGGTAATACAGAGATTACGCTCGGCCATATTGTCACTTAGGGACTCTTTAATCCTCCACATTAGCCTTGATTTGCATTTCAATCACCACTCTGGTAATTGCTACACAATTCAATTCAATGCGATGAAGAGGTGCTGTGCAGTGCCAGGAAAGGATCAAACATGTGAGATGGACACACATGTTGCACGCAGACACACAAAATCCATTTTGAAACCACATCTTCTAAGTTCGTGAACCACGTGCCTCCAGCTTCATTCTCAACACAGTGTTCCAGACACAACACCACACCCACCTCATGTCAGTGTTCCACATGCAGTGCTGCTATTTTGGGATTTCATTTCAGTTTTTCCTTAAAGTTGACTTGGCTGAACTTTTTATTGTTTTTGCCTCTGGCCCATCATCCTGTAACTTTGTTAATAAAACTCCCTTTCAGTGTTTCCCAGACCCAAACAACATTCACTGAACTTTATATGTTGTGGTATTTGTCATTGCCCATTTAAATGAATTGCAGGTGTAAATATTATATTATTTTATCCTATTTATCCTATTGTCAGAAGTTTGATATCACACATGCAGTGATTACTCATCAGGCCAACTCTCTCTAGCCACACGTACCATCAGAGACCTTGTACACAAGTGAGGGTGTATGCAGCATGTGGGAAGGGATCTGATTTGTTGCCTGGAAAAATGATGCTGTGAATCTGCACTTTGATTAAGTACAAGAGAGAATCTCAGTATGAGTTAAGGATTAATCTCTTTTGATTAAAAAGTATAGCATAAATTGTGTTTTTGGTTTATGATTACAACTTCTGTTGTACTTTAGATTAATAACTAAACATGGATATATTTCCTACCCGTATGAAATGATTACACAGAAGTCTTTATAAGTCATAAACTGGCATCAGCTGTGGGAAAATACTGTTTACAGCCAACTTGCATTTCATGAGAGCTGTGTGTTATCTTGATTTATCAGATACGGTAAGACTCCACATATTTATGGAGTGGCCAGTTAAAACATGCTGGTCATTGTGCTTGAGAATTTGACACAGAAACTGGAGTGAGTAAGTCAGGAGGCTCCCTCCTCTCCTGTAAGGACGACCAGCGGCACCGAAATATCTCTGCAATGCCAGGACGGCAACATGCTTTCAGAAGTGTGTTAAGAATAGACCCACAATGGGGCACGCTCCCGTCTTCCGTTGTCTGAGGACAGACAGTTGTCTGGAGGGGACAGAGGAAGAGGTAAGACCGGAGTGTTCACGTGGTTTACTCCAGTCTTTCGGAGGCCGAACCGGGTTGGATTTTCCCAAGCAGGACATGGGACGTGCTCCATCTAGGAGAGAGTGTCCGACCGCCATTGGGAACTTTGTGTCCAGCCACCTGGAGGTTATTGTGCAACCGGAAACCACTGCGCCCCTGGGTGGGAGGGTGGATGTGGAGAGAGGAGAAGAGAAGTGGCTTGGTAGGGAGCGAGACACTGATTAAAGAGTTTGCCCTGTGGCCTGGAACTGGAGATTTCAGAAGATTTTGGAGGACACTGAGTACAACAGTCATGGCAGGACCAAGTGCCTCTGAGGTCATCCTTATCTCTGTCAATCACAGCATCACTTTGATGGGTGAGTTCATATCACTGACAGAGTTCAGCTGCTTTCTCATGTTTTCTGTGGATGTATAAACCTCAAACAAAATCTTTGACGATCATGTTTTGCCTTTTGCTACATCACACACTCTATGTCATGAGCTATTGTCAAATCTGCTCATTTTATAATCCTACCATGCTTTGATTTCAGGGAAGGTGTGGCTCATTGTGATGATCTTCCTCCGCATCCTGATGCTCCTCTTCGCTGGTTACCCTCTCTACCAGGACGAGCAGGAGCGATTTGTCTGCAATACCATTCAGCCCGGATGCGCCAACGTGTGCTACGACCTGTTTTCTCCAATCTCTCTCTTCCGCTTCTGGCTGGTGCAGCTCACCACCCTGTGTCTCCCCTACATCATCTTTATAATCTACGTGGTCCATAAGGTGACAAACGGCCTCACCGTGGTTCTGAGCTCCTCTGGTCAAGCCGTGCCACCGTTCAAGGTCCATCAGGAGCTGTGCAGCAAGGTATCTGTAAACAAGACGCCTCCAGCGGCTGAGCAAGGCTGGGCTCGCAGCTTCACAGGCGCATACATCCTACATCTGATGTTCAGGACATTGCTGGAGGCAGCTTTTGGAGCAGCTCACTACTACTTATTTGGTTTCTACATCCCGAGGAGGTTCTTGTGCCAGCATCCACCATGCATCACTCAGGTGGACTGCTACATCTCCAGGCCCACTGAGAAGACCGTGATGCTCAACTTTATGCTCGGCGTGGCTGCTCTGTCCCTTTTCCTAAATGCGGTGGATTTCATCTGTGCTGTCAAGCGCTCGGTGAGGCAGAAGAGCAAGAGGAAGATGATGGTGGAGAAAATATATGAGGAGGAGCAATGTTTTCTTTCTGCCGCAGGAGCTTCCAGGGGAATGGACATGAACGTTTCCCTGGTTCAGCAGGATTCAGAGGGAGAAGCTGGTCAGTCTGGGAGTTTCCGGCGGAGGCGAGGCAGCAAAGGCTCCTGCAGGGAGGAAGCCCTTGCTATAAGTCAGGAACCACCTTGCCCGATGCACTCCTCTGCTACTCGCTCTCCGGCATCTCCAGGTTGCAACACCAATGGGAACAATGGCTATTCTTTTTCCCAAGAGGAGACTCCGGAGAGGAATGGCAGTGAGGTGGCTCTTTGTCCCCCAGAGCCAATGGGGACACCAAGATCCATCCGTGTTAGCAAACGCAATCGACTCAAGCCGCCACCTCCGCCCAGACGGGACCTCGGGCTGCCGTCAGCAGGGCCAGTCGGGGACATTTCCACAGCAACAACAATCTGTACCAGAAGGGTTGGTCAGTATACACTGGTCGAGCTGAGCAGCGGCACAGAGCTGCAGACCAACGATGATGGACAAGAGAAAAGATCAGAGTGGGTCTGACTGCTTTATTTCCAGGTTATTTTGGAACATAATAAGGGGGCATATGGATGTGAGAGCAATATGAGAAAGACTGTAGACCCCCCCCAAGGGTTGCACAGTGTTGACAAGAATTCAATTCTCTTAACAAAACAAGTCAGGAAAGTGAGGACACTCAAGCTTCAAGCGTCCTCCAGTAAAATCTCAACCTTGAGAAAATCTAAAAAGAGTTCAGCCCACCTGTTTCTTCCCTTGTTGGCTTTACCCCCCACCTCCACTGACAGAGTGTACATAAACAAAGGCAAGCCTTGACCTGTCCTACATGCACAAGCCACCCCCCACACATATGATGCAACCTTAGACCCTCTCAGTTGTGTCGGTCACGGGGTCAAAGTGGACGCGGGTTTCCTCCAGGCCCTGTGCTCCTGATGGTTGGGTGACCTTATGGAATAAGAAGGTCGGGATGAAACAAAAGGCAGTAGTCCTGCTAAGGTGCTGTCACTGGGGAAAGAATAGGATTCTTTTGTCAAAAGTGAAGGACACTATGAAGTACCCTAAAGCTGACATAGGCTCACAAAGCAATTATGTCCCCCCATAGGGGCTCTGTATTTATGGAGGCGGCTTGTCACTCTATTTCAGGGCCCCATGGAGCTTAGGGAGGAATACAAGCCTTAACATACACTGACACTAGAAATAGAGCAAGGCAGAGCTCTGCAAAGGAGCAGCATTGTCTTTTGCCCTTCAGGATATCTGCAACCTGTTCGCTGCAGCTTCGGTTTCACCTTGATCAAATCTCAAGTGCTAATGTGGATCCTGCTGTGACACCTGTCGATCAGGTGACATTATAATAACTATGATCACATGTTTTCAGGTTTCTGTGGCAGTTGTAACATGTTTTCCTCATTTCTGAACATCCCTGGACTATCTCATACTCGCGAGGCTCCCGCAGTAAATCAGCGGCACCACCATTGGACTGTCGCTGTGTAGCTGTGGGGGCCAACCTTTGAGTAAGTGGATAGCCTTTGATCCTCCTCCTCTTGTGGGCTGTCTGAAGCTGACGAAACAGCTCCAGGCATCATATATATATATATATATATATATATATATATATATATATATACACCTCACCTGTCTACAGAGTGCTGTGCCTCAACTGTCACAAGGATGACCATGGGCGTTTCATCAGACCACTGCAGGTCTGACAAGGCTGGTACCTTTTTCATAGACCCAGTGTTTGGTGTAAAAGCATATACATGCATATACAAATGTATCACCAAAGTTGGAATCTGTTACACCTGTTGATGATTGATAACAATAGTTTCGTAATTAAAGACATATTCCAATAAAATATTCTCCCCTTTTATATATACTGAATTGATACAGTTTCCTACAAAACTAAAGTTGGTTGTGAAAATACTTATTCTCAAACATGAAGTGATTTTTTTCATGATTGTGGCAGTTCACCAGTTTTTGTCTAATTACATAAACTACTTCAACACTGAAGATGAAGATTATGCAAGTTTTCAAAGCACGTTACTGGAACTATTCTGATCTGGTCTGCTCCATTGTGTTATAGTGAGCGTCAGTCAGTACTGTAGTCTAAGTTAATGCTGCCCTCTTGTGACATGATACGTGAAATGCTGCCTTATGTTGTATTCCAAACCTGAATCAGCGGTTGTGATGACTGACTTTGATATGTGAATATTTGTATCTTTGGAAAAAAAATTGTGACTGTGGCATTAAAAAAATTGTAAAGAAAAACACACCGCAGCAGATTTGGCACTTCTTTAGCGCTTGACAGGTTTTTGGGGTGCTTACACTCTTTGTCCAAATGCACACATACAGGTCAGACTGGCGGGCAGAACGGGATTAACCCGCTAAAATGGCCCTGGGGCAAGATTGAGCTGTGGGCCCCATTCAACCTTACCCAGGTCTTTACTTGTTTAGACATGTTAATAAAGTGCCCTCTCTACACTGCCATTTCCATTTGAACAGCCAGAGGAGGAAGGGCTGAGAGTTGAACAACACTTTCTTTAAAAGCCAGTTAAGCATTGAGCTGCTTCAAATCAGCCCAGCGCGTTCCACCATGATTGTTTCCTTCGTTCTCCTGTGGATCTGCACTGTCTTCTTCATTCTCTATCTCAAATGTCGGAGACCTGGGAACTTTCCACCGGGACCCCCACCACTTCCAATACTGGGGAACCTGTTGAACCTCAGCCTAGACAGTCCCATGAGGGACTTTGAGAGGGTAAGACACATACATTATATCCGGGAGCCACCCAAACAAAGTGCCACACACAGAAGCTGCCCACATGTTGTGTTATCAAGTGCCAATTATGAATTGCTGAGGAATTCCAATGCCTCAGGGCCAGAAAAGACTATACTGTAAGTGCTATCATTAATTCAGCTCAAATTTGAGGTTTTGATCTGCAAAAGGCATAGGATCTGCTGAAGGCATAGGAGTGGTACTGTGAGAAAATTTTTTTTCCTTCTGAGTGCAAAGTTGCTCAACAGCATTTTCATGTGACTCTAAATCTGATCATGACAGACCATTTACTGAGTCAGTAGCAGCCAGTTTTTAAAAGTATTTAGTATAGTAAGATGTATTGCATGTTGCGTTTGGCAGTGTTTTGTGATCATTTTAACACTTTCTTATTACTGGCTCTTCCCTAGCTCAGGGGGTGCTATGGAGACATCTACAGTCTGTTCATTGGTTCCAGACCAGCTGTTGTCATTCATGGGGTGCAGGCCATGAAGGAAGCCATGATGGCTAGGGCTGCTGATTTTGCTGGACGACCTCAAGACATTTTTGTCAGTGACTTCACCCGGAACGGTAAGATGGAGATGAGGTTTCATAAGAGGTTTTGTGAGTATGGAAGATCACTTAAGGTGTCTCTATCTAAGCATCATATGCCCCTGACCATGCTTATCATAGGAGTGGTTCTGGCAGACTATGGCCCTTGCTGGAAGGAGCATCGTCGCTTTGCTCTGATGACCTTGAGGAATTTTGGTATGGGGAAGCAGTCCATGCAGCAGAGGATTCTGGGAGAGCTCCAGTTCCTGGTGGAAACACTGGAGAAGAGCATTGGTATGTCATCTGCGGGTGCCGCCACTGTGGCCTATCATACAAGAGACAGTGTTAACTCATTGTAGTGTTAATTTCCAATCACATGAAGTCTTGTCGTGTCTGTCACAGGTACAAACCTGAGTCCTCAAGTTATGTTTCACAACTTAGCCTCCAACGTCATCTGCCAGGTTCTGTTTGGTACGCGCTATAACTACGACGATGACTTCATCAAAGTGGTTGTTCGGTGCTTTAAAGAAAACTCCAAAATAGCTAATGGGCCCTGGGGTATGGTGAGTCTCATCATGTCTGTAAGGTGAATGTCTGACACTTTGCCACTGAGAGTGAGAGTGAAACCCAAATTAAGCCATGATGCTCCTCCTTTTCTGGTGATGGAAATAAGTAAAAAAGAAAAAGAAGTGGGTGCTGAACTGTTCACAGCTTGAAAGAAAGTCAAATAATCATTTGAATGGACCACATCTGCTAAATAATTTTCTTTCCTTACAGCTCTATGACTTCTTTCCCATGATTCGAAGTCTGCCACTGCCGTTCATGAAGGCCTTTCAGAACATTGAGGTTAGCATTTTAATTGGGCCTGCAGAACTTTTTTTTATTTTTCCATTACAGCATCCTATAATCCTGTATATTCTCAATATAAATATTCATTTTTGGTGTGTGAAAAGAGAAAAAAATATGCATTTCTCATTTCTCAGGAGTGTAAGAAGCTTGTAGCTTGTCTGCTTACTGAGCACAAAGAGACCAGAGTCCCTGGGCAACCACGAGACTTTCTTGACTGCTATCTGGATGAACTGGATAAGGTGTGTGTCATGCAAACAGTGAATTTAAATGACAGAGAGAGAAAGAAAGGGAGAGAAAAAGAATTCCTCTTGTTTTTCCAGAGAGGCAGTGATGGCTCCTCTTTCTGTGAGGATCGACTCATCATGTTCGCTGTGGATCTTCACTTTGCTGGCACAGACACCACGTCCAACACCCTGCTCACTGGCTTCCTCTACCTCATGACCCACCCTCACATACAAGGTATGCCTGCAGGACTGCCGTCCCTTCAGTCTTTGATTCTGGGTTTTGTTCCATCCTTGCATGTTAGCTGTGGTATGTTGTTCCTCTAACTGTGTTACATTCTGAAGTGTTGCAGCAGCTCTTTTTATGTTTGTGTTTCTATCAGAGCGATGTCAGCAGGAGATCGACCAAGTGTTGGAAAAAGGGATCACGTCAGTTACGAGGATGCCCTACATGCAGGTGCATTATTAGACAGATTTCTCGTGAATATTTTCATGTGTGAATGCTGGGTCTGAGCAGAATCAATGCTGTAACAAAAAGAACAGATTTATCCAGTTTTTTACATTGCAGTGATGCTAAAGAACAGACTGTCATAGTACATTTGTTCAGTGATCACAGTTTTTTTGCAAATTTAGTTGGCTGGTCTATGGGATTAAGATGAATTATACCTTTTTCTCAATGTGATAAATCATAAGAACATGTCATGAATCCAGGCTGTAATCCATGAAGTCCAGAGGATAGCCAACACTGTCCCTCTCAGTATTTTCCACTGTACAACAGCAGACACAGAGCTCATGGGCTATTCCATACCCAAGGTAAGAAGCAATTTTTGATGGGTTTGTTTGGAAAAATAAAATTTAAAAAAATCCAAAGGAACTTTGACTCAGTTTTTCTCCCTCCAGGCTCTTACTGTTGTTTAATTTTTCCGACAGGGTACAGTAATCATCCAGAACCTGGAGTCACTACTGAAGGAAGAGGGACAATGGAAATTTCCCCATGAATTCAACCCCGAGAACTTCCTGAACGAGCAGGGAGAGTTTGTTAAACCAGAAGCCTTCATGCCTTTCTCTGCAGGTAAGAGAGCCCAAACTCTGGCATCTGTGTTCAGTCTATTGTTTTCAGATCTGTTCGTGACTTACTAACTGACAACGATGTCTCAGGCCCTCGTATGTGTCTCGGAGAGGGTCTGGCCCGCATGGAGCTTTTCCTCATCATGGTGACTCTTCTGAGGAAGTTCAGGTTCATCTGGCCCGAGGATGCGGGATCACCAGACTACACGCCAGTTTTTGGGGTCACTCTGACTCCCAAACCTTACTGCATGAATGTCCAGCTCAGGGCCAAATAGCAAGCTATCTGCAGAAACAATGAAGTTTAATATCATTAATTGAAGTTTACAAAATGTCATTTTTGTCGTCCGCAATGTACAGGTGAGTGAGTATAAGATATTGTCTTAGCATAGTATGTGAACTACAAATAAGAATAAAACCATTGATGTTTGTCTATAGAATAAGGGGAAAGTAAAAATGAGGCTGCTGTAAGTGTAAGTGGTCAGAGAAATATAAATATTTTTTTTCATAATAATTGCTTCTAATCATTGGTATTTTTGAAGAAAATTCTACTTTGTGGCCTTTTCTTTATTGTATGGACGTAATTAAAGAATGATCTTGTCAGTATAATATGATATGCATTTGTCTGAGGGGACTAAGACATCTTTGGGATGGCTCTCTCATGTGGTTATAATGTGGTATTGCATTTAATAAAATTTCCTTTTTAAACATGAGTTTCATGTGGAAAAAATGTCTTTAGTTATAGTGGCAAGTTATATGTGGACCATTTGGAATCACTTGGTTTGCTGCATTAATTTGTCAGTTATAAGTACAAAGCAAACCCAGTGCGCCTTTCGTGTCTTTATTGAACACAGCCATCAAACATTAACAGTGCTGGTGCAGTGTTTCTTGGTAACAACAACCTCAAACATGCAAACATGGTGTCTGGACCAGACCTGCAAGACATGAGCATCTCTACTCATCTCCTACTTTTTACACCATACATAGTGCAGTGTGTCCTGTTTCATCAGTCCTCAGAATGTTTTCCCAGTAGTGTCTTTTGCAAACAGCTGTGCAGTGATGTTTTTGGAGACATGGTGAGCAACAATACTCAGATAGGCTGAGGCATTCAAACCATGATGGACTGGTATTAAGGAGCCCAAAGGGTGCCAGGAAAACATTCCTCACACCATTACACCAGCATCAACAGCACCCTGGACTGTTGACACAAGGCAAGTTGGCTCCATGGATTCATGCTGCTGGTGCCAATTTCTGCCCCTACCATCTGCAGTCTCAGCAGAACCAGGCTCCATTTTACTTTTCTTCACCTGTCCAGTGTTAGTGAGCCTGCGTCCACTGAGCCTCAGGTGTTTCTGTTCACAGAACTGCTGCTCACTGTGAGCTTTTTGTTTTTTGCTCCATTCTGGGTGAAAACTCTGGAGACCGTCATGTGTGAAAACCCCAGGTGATCAGCAGTTTCAGACAATACTCAAATCAGTCACAAATCAAATACCGACAGTCATGCCACTGTCAAAGTCACTGAGATCACATTTTTTTCTCCATTCTGGTGTTTGATGTGCCCATTATATGAAGCTCCTGGCCTGCAGGATTGGATAATTTCATGAATAAGCAAGTGTAGCTTTCAGGTGTTCCTAATTAAGTGCTCAGTGAGTGTAGTAACTGCTGACTTTGATATAAGCAGGAGTTAGTTTTTCATCACATCCTCCTATAAGTGGAGGACACTGTTCTCCCCTACGAAATTAAATGTTCCTATATTATACTACTACTAGTACTAGATTATGAATTGCAGTACCACTCTCACTGACCGTTCAACATTTACACTTATGTTTATTTACCGTCAGAACAATCACAATCCTTTTCAGTGCTGAATGCTGTGCCATATCTTTGGGCTGGGTGACCATAGCCATAGCCAAATCTGGGAAAACACTTGGAGCCTTAGATGAAAGAGTTTTTTTCCCCTTTTGTGTACATGTCAGTCAGTCACCAGAGGATGGAGGGAACACAGTGTTCTGCTGCTGTGAGAGAGGAGGTGTGAGTCCTCGGATCGGAAGAGGCAGCAGGGGTGTACTGTAAGGACTGCTAAACCGCAGTGCCGTTGTTACTGTGCCAGTGGGGAGCCAGCCATTTGCGCTGATATCTTAGTTAGGCTCAGTCAGAGTGCTAAAGTGAGGGATTTATTCACTGAAAACTGCATGAGTGACCTGTTTAATTTGGCCTTTAAATCAGACACATTTTAAGTCAGTTAACATCATTACGGTGAAGGACAATATTCAGAAGAAGACAGAAAAGTCAGGGACTGACCTCAGCCATCTTCCTTAACTCACCTTTGAAATGCACAAACCAAACTGTAACAGCATCAATGACGTCCACGTCCCTGAGAAGCTATAACCATGAAGCCTGACAGGAAGGACTCTGAACTGCTGAGCTCCTCTGTTCCCCAACATCTGGCCTCTCAAGTGGCCAGCTGGGAATAATGTGCCTGTGCTGGAGGTTAGGAGCTCCAACATTAATCTAAATGGGTCACTGAAACCCAAGGTCACCGTTATGCTATATGCATAAAGGAAGGCAACCACGGAAACTCTGGGCTTTTACTGCCATTGTTCATCTTGCACTGTCAAATGCAAGCTGGAAAATAAAGAGGGATGACACTGACCAAGAGTCTTCAGCTTTGCAAAACAAAATGCAGTCACATGTTTGGGCTCTTTAAACTTCAGTTTTAATGTACACTGAGGTGAGACTCCGCTCAAAACAAAACTTTCACAACAACACAATGACTTTTTTCACAGTTCATTCTTAATATCATTCAGGCAGTCCTGTCATCCAGAATTCTTCTTTCTTTTGGTCTAAGTTTAAAACACTAAACATGGGTGGATAAAGTTGTCTTTCATATCAATAAACAATTAATGCAGATGCTGCCTCCAGCTGAAATATCTCCTGTCATGCATGAAGAGATACAAATCAAACTTTCACCCAAGCGCGTCAGAGGGATCAATAGTACTAAAAAGCGTGACCTGCCTATCACCCCTCCGCTGTCCACTGTGTGTTTCTAACATCAAACGCAAACATTAATATTTGATGGGGAGCAATGTCAGAATGCTCCTCCTGCTTTCACCAGTGAGGCTTCAACACAGAGAGTGATCAGGAAAGAAGATGATTCAATCACAGAGAGCCTGTATGAAGAGATAAGATATCGGTTCACTTCTGCACGGTTTTACGTTTGAGGTGGTTACAGTTGTGCACGGATATAGCAACAGTGCTTCTATGTTGGCTACAGGTCACAGCTTGCAGCCAAGAACACGTGTCCATAAAATACTAACAGTAAAAATAAATAGTAAACTGTCACCAGTTAATAGCCAACCACTGTGACAGCGAGCCCTGCCCTGTCTGTGTGAAGCACCTCTTAACGACGCTCTCATACTTTCCCCTGCGAAATGCTCCGAAATGGGGTTGTGGAGGAAATGGGCTGTTACCTGTTAATTATAATGCATGTGCAGAAGAGCCAAGCCAGGACATGCTGCCTCTGAGTGCCTGGACAGTTGGTCTGTGGGGCTGCGTAGTCAGGTGTGGGGAGAGACGGGTCACGACGGAATGCAAATGTGAACACCTCTGGGGAAAAGGTCTGAATGGTTCAAAACCGACGTGTCAGAAAACTGTTAGAACAGTAACTGTTTTTTAAGTGTGAGTGTGATTGTTACGTTCTGACGGCAGTGACCTTTGTTGTGAAAAGAAGGACTACAAATTTAACATATTCTATTTAGGATGTTATTCATAAAACTAGTGAACTTGTTGGTTGACTTATCTGTGCAGGCCCTGTACAGTATATTTTATGTGAATCAAATACATGTTTACTTCTGTCTGGTGTCTGCTTCTTATGAGACAGTAATGGCACAATTCCATTAAAACATAGATAATCATCATGTGTTGTCTTCCAAATGGAAGTTAGTGCATTGTACAGGTGGGTTTATGTGATACAGATTACACATGGTATAATTAATATGAATGTGTTTAATGTGAACATGAGGCAGTGAGAAGATTTGAATGCATTCATGAATTTTCTTCTCTCCCTTTTTACTGTACCTTATGTTTCCCAGTATTACCTTTTTCTTTAAGTTGTTAATTTCAGTTGAATGCCATCAGTCAGGTCACACAAATGAACCCCTCAGTATACTGAAGTACTTTGTGCTTCACATGTTGTGTTTATACTGTCATAATGTTTTTTGTGGTGTGTGTTGTTGTTTTGATGTTTTGGCACATTATCTGCAGTAAACAGCACTCGGATGAAGGTGGTTCATGAATCTGTGTATGGGTTCCCATATGTAAAAGGCCATGTCAGCAGTAATATCGCTGATCAGCTTTTATGTTACTGCTCCAAACACACGTAAAGGCGTGTGGAGGTGTACAGTGCTGCTTTTACCGCTAGATGGGGCTGTGCATTAATGTCACTGCTTTGGGGCTGGCAGTCAGCGCTGGAGCTGCACACTCGCAGCCTGTCTATCTGTCTGAGGTTTTGGGAGTAAACACCAGAAAAACAAGCTGCAAGACAATGTGCAAATCTGACTATTTGAATGAAGTACTACACCAAATGTTCCAGACCACAAACGCTCTTCATCAAGCCAAGACCAGTGCAATGTTTGGAATTTTAGGTACTTATTGCAAACTTGCAACAAAATAACAACACGATTTAAACTCCAAAAAAAGATGTTCACTATCTTCACACAAACTGTAAAACTGCTCAGACCCGTTGTTCATCTCCTTGGAGGTGAAAAGCTTAAGAGGCCACTCCTCTGATCGTCTATTTGTTTTCACTGACATTACATTGTGATGACCTGGTGTCTTCACTGACAGCAGTGATGCAAGATTTATGTGGCTGATTTACCATCCCAGCAGATGCATGTCTGCACCACGCTGAAAAGAAGCTTTCGGGTTTCACATCTGCAGCCTGAGTGGAAAGGAATAAAGCGCGCACAAAGCATACACTACAAAGCCCACTGTCACTATTGACCAGTAAATCAAAGGCATTTCTACGCTGGGTTTACAGTGTATCATCTTATGCCAGCGCATTGGGTTAATTGGGACCAAAGCAGATACATTTGTAGCAAAAAAATACCTCGATTAGGGGGCCCTAAGATGTGAGATCATGTGAACAGACCACCTGTGGGGCTTTCATTGCTATTTCAATATCATTCATGTCAAGGCCCTTGCACTCGCTGACACAGCTTGAGCCGAGGGAGAAGATGTTTCAATTCAGGCGCTCTGCGAACAAACCAAACACAAGACGCAGGGGCTCTGGCAGGTTTCAGCTCTGACAACCCCCCTCCGCCGAAAGAGAGAGAGCGAGGGAGAGGGGTTCCAAAATGCTCTTTCAATTGTAGGACGTCCATCAAAGCATCCAAATGGGGACGTTTAGGGGGAACCTTGGCACATCAGACAGACACTCCTAATACACACCACCTTTATTCTAGGCTGTTAAAAAAGAAAGATCAAAGTTTCTGCAGATGAAAAGGGTCCGTTCCCTGCATTTATACCCCCCATTCACCCACTCCCTCTTTTACTAAATTAAGAAAGCGGGCTTCGGCAGGCATGTGAAGAGGACTTTAACAATTATGGAGATGCTCCAACTCAACCCCTGCCTCTAATTACTGGTCTGTGATGGTTAAAAGGGCTTCCCTTTTAGCCAGGACTCTTTCTCTCCCTAAAGCTGCTATTGCCGCTGCCATCCTCAACACAGTGACCACAAGGAACCACAAAATATGCCTGCATGGGCCGGGGAAACAGAAGAGCCTGCCTCGCCTGCATGGGAAAACACTGCGAGCTTACACTGGATCTGGAGATTTATCAGATGTTTTATTGTCAAAATAAAGGTCATATTTTGCTTTCTCACAAAAAAGAGACATCTACACTTTGTACAAATTTACAATAGCTTATAAAGTTTTCTTTTATACACAAATGTACACATTTTTACATAACTTTTTATATAAATACGTTTGAAATTACAAAAATGAAATGACCCGTAAAATACTTGGGCACTATTAAGGCTTAATTTAAACTATCTTTGATGTGATTAAATTATACAATGTTATCTGGCACTATGTAGATAAACTGGTAAGAAAAAAGCCAAATGCTTTTTTTGTATGAAGCTAAGTAGGAACAAAGGTGTCTCTCTGCCTACAACAGGTAATGCCCAGTTTGCGTAAAAGCCTCAGTCTGTACCTGTATACATATAAACAGGGAGGAATTAACCTGTGTGAATGCCAGGTACATTGTTTCAGTTAAGTCTCCCCCACAGGGGCGTGCGTGGGTGTTAGGGAGGAAGGGGGGCACCTCAGCAGCAGTTCATTACTATGCAAATTGCTTAAGACAAGGGGAGCGATGGGTTATCTCCCAAACAATTAGCAGTCCTCGTAAGCTGCTTTTGTTTTTCTCATTCAAACCTGGGACAATGGCATCTGCTTGGGGCAGGACACGGAGCTGGCCGTGCCCGACCTCCACGTCAGTCCGGTGCTCACGTCGCTGTACATGGAGCCGCTGGTGCCCTTGCTGCCCCAGCAACACCTGGTGCAGAAAGTCCTCCACGAGTCCAGAGTCTTGCCGGACCAGATCCACACTCCGGACGTGATGCCCACCAGAAGGCACATAAAGTACTTCAACATAAAAACTGCATAGTCTGGACTCCGGCGGTCCTGCTCTAATAAACAGTTGGAGCAGTTGTGTGTGATCTCCCACGTCTGCCTGTTGTGCTGCTCGTAAAAGTAACAGGCGACTATAATAGTTGCTGGCACTGTGTAGAGCACCGTGAAGATGCCAATCCTGATCATCAGTTTTTCTAGTTTGTCAGTTTTAGTGCCGCCTTGCTTAATGACGCTGCGGATCCTGAACAGGGACACAAATCCGGCCAGGAGGAACATAGTGCCTATGAATAAATAAATCACCAGAGGGGCCAGAACGAAGCCCCGCAGATTGTCCAGGTTCTGGTTCCCCACGTAGCAGATGCCGGCCACCGAGTCCCCGTCGACCGAGCTAAGCGCCAGCACCGCGATGGACTTCATGCTGGGGATGAGCCAGGCGGCCAGGTGGAAGTACTGGGAGTAACTGGCGATGGCCTCGTTGCCCCATTTCATCCCGGCCGCCAGGAACCAGGTCAGGGACAGGATGACCCACCAGATGGAGCTGGCCATGCCGAAAAAGTAAATAAGCAGAAAGACCACGGTGCACAGTGCGGGACCAGTGGTCTCGTAGTGGATGTGCTCCACGTCGAACTCCCGGTTACACGCCACCTTCTCGTGCCCGGCGATGAGCCTGACGATGTAGCCGACCGACACAAACATGTAACAGGCTGAGAGGAAGATGATTGGTCTCTCTGGATACTTGAAGCGCTCCATGTCGATGAGGAAAGTGGCGACGGTGGCAAAAGTTGACACGAAGCACAACACGGACCAAAGTCCTATCCAAAAGGCGGTGAAGGCTCTCTCGTCGTGCGTAAAATAGGGATTGTGGCACGGCATGGCGCAGTTGGTGATTTGTCCCGTTTTGACGCGGTTGTAAAGCGGGTGACGGTCCGTGTTCACCGGCACCATGGGCTCCAGGCACTTGCACCCTGGTTCACACGGTGCGGCAGGCGGCTTGTATTTCCCAGGCGTGCCGGGTCTGCCGGGCTTATTTTTAGGTGGGTTGTAACCCTTGCCGGGGTGGTTGGTGGGTTTTGAGAGAACGGGGGAGACCGTGGTGGAGTCGGTCCTGTTGTAGTCCATGCACAGTGTGTCGGGGTTGCCCTGCACCGGCAGCAAGTCACACTTCATCCTGTCCGGCCAGGGGAAGCCGTACTGTCTCATGAGAGGCGCACAGCCGGCCCGGGCTCTCTCGCACACGCTCCGGCACGGCGGGAGAGGTTTTTTATAGTCCTCCAAGCAGATTGGGGTGTACATGCTGCACAGGAAGAACTTCAGGTCCGGCGAACACTGGATCTCGACCAGAGGCCAGAACTGGTGCACCTCCAGTCCCGCCTCGTCCTGCGTATCGTGGTTAAACTGGTTGGGCATGTAGGTGTAGTTGTAACCGATCCCCTTGCACAGGGGCACGGCTATCTCCTGGCAGGTGATCTCTTTGGCCGTGGTGCAGCTGGATCGGGGCAGGAGAGCAAGCGAGAGGAGCAGGTAAATCCCAAACAGGTCCATCTCTCCGGTGCGTCGTGTCCCCCCTCTTCTGCTCTGGCACAAACAGCAATAAATCCCCTCAGCCGTCCGCTTCTGGCTCCGGTCCCGTTAGATGTTGCGCAGCGAGCCCATCTCGCTTCTCTCGGGATCTCGCACGGAGTTGCAAGCGATGTGCAAGCCGTGTTTACTTTCGGCTGAGGAGGAGGAGGAGGAGGAGGAGGAGGAGGAGGAGGAGAGAAAGCAGCCTTCAGGGCGGCGAGCGGCAGTCAAGATGGCTGAGAGAAGAATCCACCTTCTGCTGGAAGCTGCGCTCAGTATCCTCAGACAGCCTGTCGTGGAAAATAAACAAAGTGCTGCTGTCCGATCGCTACAAATGGAAAAAAATGTGGGGCCTTCTTTCTTTCTTCCAAAACACAACGACTACATTCAGTCGGCTCGTCCCACCTTAGTCCCGGTTCCCATACAAATCATCAGCTTGGAGACGAAGCGGTGCCAATATATACCGCAGCATGACTGGCTACACCTCCGCAGCCGCTGCTCCAATCACAGAGCGGCGGGGGTGGCGCTTCCCATGTGTCAATCAAGTTTTTTTTTTATCACCTAAAATGTTTTGTTATATAGCTCATGATCATACCAGTTTATTCAGTGTCTGTGGCACCGGGAGGTAGGTCGGGGATGCGCATGATAAGTAGAAAATCCTCATAGCGGATGTTGACCGGGAATCAAACACCGATTTTGAGACGAAATAAGAACCGTTTTGCATTTTTCTATCAACAGAGCCAGTTGTCATACGAGTTCAGATGGTAGGCTATGTGTTTATACGTCTATGTCCAGCCCATAAGCTATAATAATCAATTCCTGAAAACTTTTCCAAAAAGCAACACTGTCATTATTAACATAATATCCATAAGAAATTATACAGGGGCTGTGAAGTACAGTTAGTTAGAATATTAAGATATTGTTTTCATCCTCTTCTTCAGCGATTTAACTTAGACCCCTTTCTCCTGTAACTTCCTCTGGCACACGATTTTTGATCGTGTCACAACACACACACACACACACACACACACACACACACACACACACACACACACACACACACACACACACACACACACACACACACACACACACAGGCAGAGCCAGAGTGCGTATAAAGCTTCAGATTAATGTTTCTGTGTGAGAGAGGGCAGTTTGGTAAATTGGCTAATTTGCGCATGATAAGACTACCCAGGGAGCTGTCTGTCCTTGTGAGGGGCTGTTTTATTTTTTAAATGAGGTGCTAATGTTTCGTTTAACGCCCGCGTAAAGCTCCGCGGGAGGCGTAATTGCGCGAGGCATAAGACCGAGCCGAGGAGCACGCTGGGACAGTGGAAGAGAGCGCTGATATCAGTGTGAACATGCCCACAGTCTGTCTGGAGATCTCTCTGGTCATTTAACACTCATCTCATTGTATTAAACGTTTTTTTCTTATTATCTGTCATCTGGTCAGTTCTTCGTTTTCTTTTGAAATGCTACTGTGCCTTTATTATTCGTATTTCCTCCTGTTACTATTGTAAAATGTGTCTTCAGGTGCTCAGACTGACTGTTCCCTTATACATTTGCGGCGGTGTCTGCAGTGGTGAAAAGTAACAAAGTAAATTTACTCATGTGCTGTACTTACAGTAAGTACAACTCTAAGATACTTGGACTGTATTTCATTCTCTTCGTTCTGTGGTACTTTATACGTCTTCTCCACCAAGCTGCTATGCTGCAGTTCGCATCAGTGGCTGCAGTTATTTCACAGATTAAATTTCTCACACAACATGACGATCTGACACCGGTTAAACTTCCCCAAAAGCTTATATTCACCCCCACCAGCTGCAATATTACAAAACTTCCTCCACATGAATGCATCAGTGTTGATAATCCAATAATAAAATGTAACCTAAAGGCCATTCTGCTGCACTGTTTCTTTATTTTAAGTACATTATTATGGAATTGCTACTCTTACTTGAGTAAATGATATTTGTCTGGTATCGTTCTTAAATATATGTTACACTGATTTGATTTCCAGGCAGAACTCATAAGTATAGGGTTTTGCTGCAAAGGGCCAAAATCTTTCAACGCCCACACTTATTATTATTATTTCAGAGGGTGAACTTGTGAGTTACGCTTCGTATTGACATACTGCACATAATAATCTCAGTGTGTGACTCAAAAACGGGTTGTGTAATTGATAATGTGTTATCATGAGTATCATTATCATCTTTATCAAAGACTGTTGGAGAATTTAAATGACTGCAGCTTCTGGTAGAATGAGGCAAGTGAGGCCAGACATGTGATCAGCACATCTGTTGGAAACTTGATATTCATTTCACCAACAAGAGGGATGTGTTTTTGAATAGACATTTTGTCCTCCACTGCGTGCACACACACACACTGTTCCTGCAGAGTCTGGGTGCTTGGAGGCCAATGTGTGGTCTTACAGTGCACACGGAGTGTTAAGAGAAAAAAAAGGATCTTCCTCCCAGTTTCCCATCCAAGCAAAATGAAACTTTGTGTGCAGGGCCGGGGTGGTGTTGGAGTTTAAGTTTAGAGGTATTGTGTTTGGAGTGGAGCCAGGTCTTTATCATGTGAGGCAGATCTTTTTTTTTTGTTAAACTGGGCCCACTGAACGAATAAAATGACCCGCGGTGAGCTGAGCATCAGGAGAGCACAGATTGATTTAGTGACTCCAGTGAGAGATAACAAGGAAGGCGCTCTGTTAATGGCTGTTTGCTTTTGATTAGGAAACAAGAGGTCGGCCAGCCAGTGCTGTGGAGGTATGTGAGCGTGTGTTTGTGCACACAGTGGACGGAGTGATATTTTCTCAATAATAAACCCTGGTATTTGAGATGTGTGGAAAAAGGACACAATGAAAAGGGAGTGAGGGTAAGGTGCTGGTCACAGTGTGGGAGAGTGATGGAGGGAGCAGGGGGAGGACAGAGCAGGACGAGAGAAGGCCGCCCGCCTGTGTAGAGATAATGATTTACTCTTTCCACTCATCTCCTATTTGCAACGCAGTGCTGCACGCTGTGAGAAAATATCTCCCTTGCCCGCAGCCTTAAAGACACACTGTGTGACCAATGAATAAAATCCAGAGTTACATCAAATCCAAAGTTATTGTTCAATTTAAAGGAATCAAGTGCTCCCGCGGAAGAAAGAAGGCCCATCAAGTGTGACTGCTTGCCAGATCCTGGACTTATCTCTGAGATGGTGAGCAGCAGATATGCTAATGCAACTTTATCTTGTAAAGGAAAGCTTCGAGGAGATTTAGCCAATCTGCTGGACACAATTCCAAGAGCCTCTGTGGCATTTAGCGGGCTCGCGCTAACCGGGGGCTGCTTGTTAAGACTTCATTAGCTGTGTTTGCTCAGGCCTCTCCTTACCAAAGAGGTGGAGGAGGGCTCCCCAGGCTCCAGCCCCAGCCCCACTATAGACACTCCATATGGGGCTTGTTTGCTCACGGCTGGCCTGGTAATCACTTTCAGGTGGAGCTGGGGAAGTCTGAGCGAGCCTGGCTGCGGGGATTTTTGGGGAGAGCTGGAGAGCTGACCACCACCCCACCACCCCACCACCCCACCCCCCGACACACCTCTTTCCACCGGGGTGTTCCCGAGGTGACAAAGCATGGAGCGTGTACCCTGTGAATTAAGTCACCTTGGGCCCATTACCTTAACAAACAGAGTCAGCCCCTCCAATCAGCCTACTGCTGGGAGGACAGGCGGCCGCTGTAAATCCTTCCTTACAGCCACTGTCCCTCTGTGAGTGACCAGGGGCAACATGTTTGTGTGTGTGTGTGTGTGTGTGTGTGTGTGTGTGTGTGTGTGTTTACATGATAAAATGAAGAAGAAGATGAAGTAGAAAACTGAACTTTATCACCCATAGGATTTGACATTAACAACTTAAACACATTATACTCATGTGTAGGGTTTATAAATTGTTACTGGTGGCTTTATTAAGGATTATTCAGTCTTATCTGGATGGTTAATACATCAGTCATAAGAAATTAATATCAATAATAATAGCATATGGGAGAGCTACAGATGTGATGAACTGGGTTACCATCAATTTGTCCAAAGAAAGCCTTGTTTCTCCAGATTTGTTGATTTTGGATTCCGTGTTCATTCATAAGAAAATTCTCCAAAGTTGTAAGTTAAACAAACTACTAAGAACACACACACACACACACACACACACACACACACACACACACACAGGCTTATCTGAAAATTGCACTGTCATAAAGCTGAAAACTGGGCCATTTGTCTTAGCTTGGGGAAATCTGATGTTTGAAGATACATGGTTTCTACAGGGCAGTGACGTTATCACCAAAGTTTAAACACCAGGCACAGAAATTTTTGACAACCAAAGAGTTATTATTAATAGCTTATTATTGATGTATAAAGCAGAAGAAAATGGGTTACTAACGCTTTATAAATGTGTCTATATAGACAGTGGCACCTAAGCAGCAGTATGTATTTATTATTATTGCATCAAATCATCCCTTTAGAAAGTTATGGCCATCTTTAAACCAGTCCTCAGTTTGTTTTATATAAACAATGAGGGGCGGGTTATACCTAAAATCCCGACAAAGGCAGATCCACTTTTCACTTTCACAACTAATTAAAAAAACAACATTTCTTCCACAAGGAGAATCCAGACCATTCTCCTGCAGCCAAAGAGCCAACTGTTGTTGGCTGCCATCCCTGAGCCAAGTGTGTGCGTGCGTGCTATCATCTGATTGTTTGGAGTTTTCAGCCATCCGATGCCACAAGAATCTGGCCAGCCAGCAGAGGTCTGCTCTTGGCTGCTAGGATGCCTGCTACTTGACACTCCCGTCAGATTTATCTCCCTTCTTGTTAAACAGCATGCAACTTGTTCTCTCCATCCAGAAAGCAAGCGAGCCCACAGAGGTTTCTCCTGCTCAGGAAACACACACACACACACCCACCAGTCAGTATAATGGTGGGAGCTGATTTTTTTCCTGCGTGTAACCAGAGCTAAGGCCTGTGTCCCTGGAACAGCACATGGACGTCACTTAAGCAGGTAGACCTGCCATCTGGTTCAAACACATGGGGTGGAACGCTTGTCTTGTGAATCCTGAAGGTGCTTATTTCATTTTTGGTGCTTTGCTGCCTGTCATTGTGAGCGCACAGTGTTGGGATACTGTGGAAAGACCAGCCTAGTTGCTTCGGGGCTGATTCTGACCAAACTGCAGAGGGGGTCACGGGGGTCATGAGGCGTCTGCGCTCAGTTCTTCAGGGAGGGACGAGAAAGCCAGTCTTGCTAATTAACTCGCCTCATTACTATTCATGCAGTCTTTGAATGCATCCTGCTCCACCTCTACCTGTGCTCCTTTAACCTCTTCTCCATAGCAATGTCTCTTCATGTCAACTGCTATAAGCTAAAAAACCCTTGTCTAGATCTTGCAGTGTCAGCTGGGACTCCTGGGATGTCTGCTGAACCCTATCACCCAGAAACACTCTTAAATGGAATAATGGAAATATTAGTGAGTACAGCTTTCCTCAACCCATAATGTGCTGCTTTCATGCACTTGTAGTATAGTAGTTTGGTGCAAGTATTAGTATAATGCTGCGTGCTTTCTCCATCCTTGTTTCACAAGAACCTGGTGAGGCTGGGCTTCAAACATAGGGAAATGGTATGCATTTCATCTATAATGGAGTTTCCAGAGGACCCCCCCCCCCCCACACACACACACCCTTCAGGATGGAGCCACAAATGTCAAACAGTTCACGGTAAAGGAAGAGGAATGTTTGTGAAAAAAAATAACAGGGTGTAAGAGTTTAAAAACAAAACAAATCAAGCCAAAGGAGGGGATTGAGGATGGAAAAAAAGAGTCTGTGCTGGTGGGTGCTGACTGTAGGTTGTAAATGTAGCAGTTCTTTGCAAAGGACTGTGTCTGTGATAAGGTTGAGAGAAAACAGCTTTCCTATCTTTATTCAGCCATCTACCTGCTTGAATACTGTTTTTGTTGAGACGTAGTGATGGATGGAAACAGTTGTGTCCGGCTGTATCAAAAACTGTGAGGAGAGGGGCGAACTTTGAATTTGGGGAAGTTTAGGTTGACTTGTTGGACATCTTTTGCAGATGAATTTTTGCTTGTATATGTTTGAAAACTGTATCCTCCCCTTGTCATGCTGAGAGAAAACTTTGTAGATCGTCTTAATCTACTGAAAAGCCAAGAGCCTTTGTCAAGATCCAAGACTTCTTCAACCACCTCTCAGTATGGCCCTTTGTCATCTAACTATTCTCTAATATGTTAGAAATGCTTATCTATGTCCTGTAAGAACATTGTGTTAGAATTGTTAGGACAGGGGACACTGTAGCTGAAATTAAACCTCAAACAAGGGACATACCAGCCCCTGTACTGTGGCTCTCAGACACTGATGTACTCGAGGAGTAATAGATAAACATTAATAGGTAATAGGTTATCATCTACTTATTAGTTTTTCCTCAATGACTGGGGACACTGTAAGAATGTTCACTCTCGCTTAGCCTGGTGTGCTGCTATTCAAACCTAAAACCCCGACAAACCTGACGAACAAGCTGACGGACAGGAAATAGTATAGCAGACTGAGTAACTCGAGCCATATGGCAGTACTTGTGAAAGGTGAAATGGCACCAAACAATGGGAAACTGGACTTCAGCCAGGTTGACACAAGTCCATCAGAACCAGTTAACAATGTATTTACCAAATGGTCAAACCATTTCTTTATTTTCTAGAAAAAAGATTGCAAATTCGCCCTGAAGAGTTTAGGATAGTTGCAAATTAGAGAGCTTTGCTCCAGATAAATTTAGATGTCTTTATGAAGCCTATTGGTCTTAGATGTCTTTGTGCAAGAAGCCCTAGAGTATAGAAACGCCTGTGGAAGTATGTACAGTGCATCCTTCATGTTTTCACTTCTCCTCTTTAGCACTGCGTCCCTCCTTACCTCCCTCCATCTCTGTGTGTGGCATACTGCGAAACAGATGGCGAGGGCAAGGATGACCGCCAGACAGAAGGAAGGAGGGAGAGCGGTAGGCAGAAAACGACAAGGTAGGGAAGTGGGGAACCATATCCAGGGGGATGAGAGATGGAGGAGCAGAGAGAGGTAGCAGATGTGTAAAATGCGGGCGACCTTGTGGAGCTTGCTGCTTGTTCTTGGCCAGCTCCGATCAAACCCCCCAAACACTCTTCACATCAGAGGCTGAGCGATGCCCCTGGTGAGATAACCTGGGCATCCTATACTGTTCATTAGCAGTCTGATTAAAACACGGTTATTTATGTAAACAGGCATGATTTACAGAACTAGTATAGCCTCCACACTAGCTTTATACTGCCTTGATCTGGGGAGCAGTTTGGAGTTCTGTGGAAAACATCTGCAATGAGTTTGCATAGATGTGTGTGCGTGTGTGTGCATGAGTGGGAAACTCTCCCAAAGATAGGATAGCGGGACACTGATGACCTTATCTGTTACATGCTTCCTGCCACTTCATCCCTCCACAGCATCATTAAGAAAAGAGTGGAGGAGTCTGGGCTCAAACATTTCATCTAGACTTTATCAAACATGCGACTGCAGATGATGAAGTTTTGGTGATCATATTCACACCTGGATGTCTGCACTGTTAAAAATGATATTAGGTATTTTTCTGAAGAGTGGACTCACTGGAGTCCTGTTGTAGTCCTCCCTGGCAAACCGAGAGGTTAATGTTCAGTATAAGATATGTATAAGAATGTATAAGTGATGTATAAGAATGAAGGGAGGAGTACACATACATTAAAGTTTCTGTACTGTACAGGAAGCTAAATGAAGGGTAGCCTGATGTCCAGAATGAACTGCTCTGTATGAAATGACCTTTTCTCTAATTAAGAGCAATGCAATTGTGATGAACTTTCCTAAGAAGACACGCACCTGCACAACTAACGTTGCATTGGCTCTTTCCATCAACTCCAGACCTAATCGTGCAATGTGCAACACCGAGTGATGAAAGCTAGCTCTCCTTCACCTCTTACAGTAGGACGGGACTCCACTCCTGCAAACGATAATTGGATCAATTGAAAAACCACAGTTGCTGAAATGAGGTTAGCAGGCCAGACTCTGACATCTGAAGGCACTCACTGATTACATCAGGCAGGTAGAAGAAACAGCCTAATAATGCTCTTTGACTCTGCAGGCTGTGACGTTATCTCCCCCCACATAGACTGAGGACATCTTTATCAGCCAATGACACCATTAAGATCGGCATCTCCAGACAATGCAAGTGTGCTTAGTCGGCTGCTGAGCTAATTGTGCAATCAGGGAGGACAAACATGAGGGCTGTGACCGCATTCTTCCTGAGCTTTTACACTTATTAGGGGAGTTGCCCTATAGCTTGTTTGTGTGACCTGCTGGTTTGCTAAAACAGCAGGAAATGCTTATCAATAAGTTTTATAAATCTGTGTCTGCGATTCTCTCATGCTGCTTTCCAAGACTCTCATTTACTTTAGAGTCTTACTGTATATTTGATATACTGCCATTGCCAAAGTCAGCATAGCTCGCTCTAATACTGACATAGCACTAATAATGTATGGAATGATTCAAAAAACACTTCAAATGTGCATTGAGGATTAGTTTCAGGCCACATAGTCAACCTATATGCAAAATAACAACAAATAATAACAATGTGAGGAAGTAGAGTTTGAGTATGTTTTAATGTGCTGTGAAAAGCATATATACACATAAAGGTGCATAGAGTACCACAGGTCTGGGTGGGGTGGGGGGGCAGTGATATGAGCCTCCCCAGAGCTGTGCTGTATGATGTCTGATTGACAGGCTACACGCTAAGCTCACCTGAGCCTCTGACCTCCCTTTGTACATCTCTGTCACTCTTCCCTTCCCTCCCTCTCTTCTTCTTTTCTATTTTTCTGAGAAGCGGGGGAAACCCGAGGAGGGGCCCCGATCCAGGGTGGAATGGCTTCGGGCTGCGACCTCCTCTAAGGGGGGTCGCCGGAAAACAAAGGCTATTCAGGTAAACTGCTCTGAGCTGGCCTGAGACAGACAGGCTCCCGCTGAAGATAACACTGAGGCCAACGTGCTCGCATTTGCACAGGCAGTGGCACCAGACTCAGCTGCAGCGAGCGCTCAGGGTGGGTAAGGTGCGTGTTTGTGTGTGCATGTGTGGGTTGTTTCAATCAGCGAACGGACAGGAAAAACAGACTGACAGGTGAGTAAACACAATGCTCTGAAAGCCCCGCTGAACATTCCTGAAATGACTATGCCGGTGTTGAAAATACATACAAAAGTAGTAATCCTCTTTATGGAGCCTAATCTTGGGCAAATTCAGAACTTACAAACCACACAAGAAAACTTGAAAAGCTCTCCCCACACTCCCTCGCTCCGAGCTGCGTTTGTAGACCACACGACTCTGTGCGAGGAATCAATATGCTTTGTGTGTGATTAGTACCTCTTCAGCAAAGTGCCGCAGACGGAATGTTGATGAGTGACTGAGACATCCATGGCAATTGCAGCTGGAAAATTTCAACCTTTTGGCCTTATCTCATCAAATCGTGCTGAGGTCTACAGCAGCGGATGTGCTTACAAATACAGAAATGATGATTGTAAAGGGCAAGATCATTAGCAGTCATGTTACAAAATAAACCTTGGTTGTTTCATGTATTTGTCTGTTTGGTCTGGATTTTCTGGTTTCTTCCCAGCCCAATTGGCAGGTATGGCAGGTTTTAGGAACCAAATATTCATGGACTCTAGGCAGGAGGTGGTACATTCCTCTTATGTACTTAGGAAGGGTCAAATGTAGAGGCTCATTAAAACAATAACAGCAACAAACGTCAGAGCGGAATTGATTTTCTCATCTCAGTCTTAGCAGGAAAGGAAATTTCCCAAAATGCCAAACTAGTCCTTCAAAAGTCTTCACCACTTAGCTGTGTCACACTAACAGTAAATGCATCCTTCCAGTCAGTCAGACGAGTTTGCACAGTAGCATTAACCCTGTGATGGACTGTCAGCCTGTGAATACTGTTTGCAGATGGATAATAAACTACTTGCTGCAATAAAAGAGTTAACTAATGACAGACATGTGACACTGTATGTTATTTCACTGTCCAATCTTAAGGGTTCTTTAAAACGTCACAGTGGACCATTAGCGCAGGCCGGGCTGCTTCGCTATTTTCCCACAAAGCCTTGCCGATGAAATGTTATCTGAAGCTAAACTGGAGGTCTGGGTCGGTATCGGACTCTCCCTCTCCTCTCCCCTCCCCCCGTCATCCATCTTTTTCCGCCTCCCTTCCTCCTCATTTCTGCGAGCAGGTTTCACTCTTGTGCTTGTCATTCTTTTGCCTTTTGTATCTATGGGCCTTTTTGCTATTGAATGCTGCTTTCTCTCTCCCTCCCCCACCACTTCTCTCCCCTCTCTCTCTCTCACTCTCTCGCTTTCTCCCATCTCCTCCCCTGCTCTCCCTCACTCACTCATTCACTCTAGGGCCTAATTATGAGATAGCTTTCGAATAAATACATGTATTTTTTTCCTGCGAGGGGGGAAAAAAACCTTGTGCTCTGCTTTTTTTGACAGTAGGTTGAATTCTAGACTCAAGGAGGTTTTATTCATTGAGGTCCCTCTGCAGATCGGAGTGGTCGCTGGGACAGGAGATTTCCAGGGTGCAGTAATTGTGTCTCATTAATTCGTACTGTAATGCTGGGTAGCTAAACAGGCTACGCAATTAGGGGGCTGAGCCCTGAATAGGTTGGCTAATCAGGGGACAAAAGCTGTGACTCAGAGGCCATTAGTCCTGGAGGAAGTGCTTCCATTGTAAGGAGTGGTCTGCGATGCCTTCATCTTCATCCAGCCCGGGTGGGGGAGAAACCTCAAGGGGGGTTTCTTCTACTTCTAAACCCCTACTGCTCAGTTCACAATAATGTGCCTGTAATACCATCGTTTCTTAGCGCAAACAAAAGTTGCATCCTGCTCAGGATTATACAAGATCATGAGTGGATTACCTGAAAGTAATAAAAAAACTTTAAATTGTTTTTTACCACATACGTTGGGCCGAATGGAATGTTAGAGATCATTAGCAGTCAGTAAGGATCCACATAAAGTTCTAAAATGTCTCTTTTTTTATGAGAAAATCCTGACTTGCTGCTCTCATGGACGTCAAGTGCGCCCGCAGACGCTCTCTCCCCCACCGCCATCCCTCCCCCCAACTCCACCTTCCCCTGTTTGCTACGTGCCCCGGCAGCACACGCTCCACCAAACTGTCGACTCAGGAGTCTGCAAGACCTAGGAGGAGAATAGAAGATCCCAACATTATCTTCCCCCTTGCCTTCCTCTCCCTCTCCTCTCTCTCCTGCCTCAGCAAGCTTTCATCCCTATTAATCATGGCGTCCGGCAGCCTAGACGGAGAATGAATGAACTCTCCTGGTCATTAAAATTAAGAATTGAATTATTGACATGTTATTAGCCTGCCCTTTTTTGTGGGGAGACATTGGAAACTTTCCCTCTTTAGCGAGAGGGGAGAAATAATATGACTGCTGTAGCATAGAAAGTGTGGAAAAAAATAACATGCCAGAAAATTCTGACTTGGAAAATCCTATTTATCACATAATAAGAGCGCTAAGCCTGATTCCATCTCATTTATTGGGAGTTTTATTCCCATAAGGAGTGATGTCGAGCGCTCGTTATCTGCTTCGTTATGGAGAGGCCCGTGCTGCCGCCTCTGGATTATACTGTGGATTATGTTAATGTGGCAGAGACACACGGACACACTAACTAACATTTAGGTGATCTCTGCCTGTAAGTTTCCTTTGTGCTATACTTGTTTATGTGTTTTCATTTAGCATTATGCAGATTTTATCATTATAATAACAGAACAGATTGATCCCTAACTTTTTTTTGCCTTAATCCCCTATCACTCAAAAATGCAACAACAATATGAAGCAGGAGAAAATAATGGTATTTTATGGTGGTGCGCCTCGATACTGTCTTTTTACAGCCACTTCCAATTACAGTGACAATTGCCTAGGTAATTTTATGGATAGCGAGGCACACTTACTGTGCTTGTTAGTCAAATACACATTCTGCAGCCTTTTTCATAGCAGCAGAGCAGGAGTTTGACAAGCTGTTTACGCTAAGCCTGAGTAAATCAAATTCGGAGTTTGCCTTCCCTCCCCAGTAATCTCATTTTGTTTACCGCTAGCGCTAAGTACATTAGCATCTGCAAGGCCTGTCTGTATTTACTCTATTTACCCCTACTGTACTGGCTCAGAGCCAAACAGGGACTAATGTTACGAAATGAGGGTAACCAGCTGTATATTCATGAACGACTCGCTCCTAATCTGACACGGAGGCAGGGATCCAGAGCAGGCAGAGCTGCAGCCCAGAGTCGAAACTGACAGAGGATGTGTTTTTTCCCCCTTAAGTCAATGGAGATATTAACCACTTTTAAGCTGTAATATTTTCTTTCCCTCCTCCTAGGTGTTTATATGGGAAAGTGAGGCATGACAGGAAGGGAAATGGCGAGGACCTCCCTCTCAGGAAACCCAAAGATACACAGTAGGAAGTAATGGTTTGGGTTAGATCATTCCAGAGCAGTTTAGCTACTTAAGGTTTACACTGGAAGCAACAGTAATTTGACCTTTTAAATAAAGAGGAAGTGACATCAGGGTCAAAGATGGTCAGGTTTCCATGCCTCTGTGGTGTCTCCTCCCCAGGCCTTTCACAGTGAATGGGTATGGTATCAGGTCTCACCTGTTGTATGCGTCCTCCTGTTTGTCCACAGTTCCAGGGTCTGACCATGGCCCAGGTTCCCATAACCTACAACCTGTCCTCCATGCCTCATTAGGCAGTCACATTAATGCTGAACACCGGCCTGTGTGGAGAACAGATGCTGTGGTGCGGGCATCATGGGACCTCAGCTGAAGGATAAATTTTGATCTTACTGTCAACAAATTCCATGAAAAGTCTCCTACTAACAAGCACTGTCTGTGTATTCAAAGTCTGATATAGCCACAGACCTCATTGTTGTGAAAAGAAAGATCAAAAAAGCATAAGTGAGCCACTCTGTTACATTTTCCTTTGTTACCATGAATACCTCTTTGTTTCGAGTCAGTCACACGTACACCGTCCTGCTGCTGTAACCTGCTGTCACACCTAATTTGCAACTGAAAATTGTGCCGAATAAACACACACAGTTTAAGTTATACTTTAAGTAATTATTCGGGAACAAAAGGACTATAGGCATATCGTTCTTCAATGTTTTATGTAAAAGTGAAAGAAATGTAAGCCCTGAAAAACCAAAAAATTCAGAGTTCAAAGATTCAGTGGACTCCACACTGTACACTTGCTTATCCACTATTTTCATTGGAAGGCTAGAGCAAACCAAAGCATGTTGACACATGTATTTAGGAGCATTCATTGTGCCAGATTTTGATATCCAGGCTGTCTTCACCTCCACAAGTGAAGGCAACAGTCAGGAAAACATCCGGTGGCTTCTCTCTTGGATGCATTTTTTAAGTTTTGGATAGAGAGAGACAGGCTTGCTGCTTCCCCATGTTTCCAGTTTTTATGCCAGCTCAGCTAATCATCTGGGAGTTGTATATTGTTATTTAATGTTCAGACATGAGAATGATATCAGTACACTAAGTGTAATTTCCCAACATGTCAAACAATTTTCATAAAGAAGCCAAAAACACCCTGTTGGTCTAGTTTGGATCCCATGGCAGAGTCAGGTACAGATTTGCAAAAATCAAAAGAGTTTGATGGTAATAACAACAACAACAACAACAACAATAATAATATTAAAAGAGCAGGTAGCGGAGGAAGGCAACTGGCTGGCTTGCAGAATGGTCACCAAAAACAAAAGTTGAGCAAATAGAAAGCTCAGGCACAGGAAGAGAAGGTTGACGAGGCAGCGAAGTTCACCGGGGAATAACCTGAGCACACAGGGAAAAAATCAGGTAAATGCTGAATTACCAGGATAAAGCTGCAGCTGAAAAAAATATGAGGAATAAAACTACAGCTACAAAACTCTGAACTGCAAAAAAGATACACGAAGCACAACTGAACGAGACGGAATTAATGAATGAATGCAGGTGTGTCTTGTCTGCTGCTGCTGGAGCCACACCCCCTGCCACATAGGTGACCTGCAGGAGAAAAAGATCAGAAAGGGGAGGGCGAGGAAGAGAGCAAACAAAAACAACCATCCCTGAAACATCCATTTACTTAAGAAAGCAAGATCATGTGAAGATAGATAGATAGATTCATCCCCTTGAAAATTGCTCAGGAGCTCACACATATATGCAGCTTAATAAAATAGGTTAAAAAGGAGACTGGTCAAGTAATAAATAGTCATTGCACCGGTTAAGGGGTGGGCTCAGTTGGGATCATGAGCCACTGCCATTGGCTGAGTGTACAGCCTGATGTCCATAGGGAAAAAGGATCTCCTGACCCGTTCGGTTCCAAGATGAGACGTGGGTTACAGCTGCTCCCCTGAGCTGGTGGCTTGTTGTGGAGAGAGTGGTTGGTATTGTCCAAGATGGCCTCTATCTTATTGTGTGCATCCCTCCAGAACAGCCCTTAGTGGCCGGAGTCTCAGTCCAGACTCCTGTCAAGCACAGAGCCAGCCTTTTTAACCTGCTCGTCCAGCCTGCTCTTGTCTGTCAGTGCCAAGACACTTACCATCACTGTCTGATGGAACATACGCAACATTTCACTGCATCCAACTACACCCAAGTGGATTTCAACACCTGCCTTAACAGTTAGTGAATCACAACGTGACGGTGTCCCGGCTCGGTGACTGCCAGTGCAAATGAGTGATTAGCAGGAACATTTGCACATTGCTTCATTTGACGGTGCAGGTTTGACCTCTTGTCTGGCTAATGCTGCTGCCCAGATTAAGAGACTCCTGCATTACTCTATTGCAAAGCTGATCTTTGCGAAAAAGAAAGAAAAAAAAGTACTTATCCAAGAGTAAAAAAATTGATCCTCCCAGTTTGAGGTGAAAAAATGTGGTTTCGGATGTTCCTGAAAACAGTTTAGCAGCAATTTATTCGCATTAACAGAAGCCAAAATCCCTTATATTCTCAGAAGCGTTCAGTGACTTTTGAAGTGATTTTAAACTTTAGCCTTCAGTTAAATTAAAGCTGTATCTCCTCATGCATCTGTATGTACACATGTTCATCCAACTCAAATATTGCAGAAGCCAAAAATTCTGTGCAGTTTGAAGTGATTTCAGACTGGCCTTTAGTTAAATTAAAGCAGCATCTCTTCATGCATCTGCACGTACACGTCCATCCAGCTCATGTTCTGAAGCGATGAAAGCTTGAATACAGCACTTCATGCCGGTGCCTGATTTTCCTTCCATTTTACGAGGATCAAACATGGCTCGACTTCTCAGGCTCTCATTGTGCCTGCTGCAGCGCTTAGTTTTTTAGCCATGGGATTATTTTAGCCTTGTGGCAATGCAATCTCTACATCCCAATGTAATTATCAGGATAAGACATTCTCCCCCCTGTGGTGAAGGCCAAAGTTTCCTGCCACGGTGCGTGGCGATGTGATTTGATTGAAAAGGGTGTGCTGCACATAGCACATCCTCATGGGCTCCGGGGCCTCTGCAGCTCATACATTAAGCCTCCATATCCCCATACAATAGCTGGTAAGTGCATGACCACTTTCTCTTTCTCTGGATTACTTCTGCATAGAATTCTGAGAGGAAGTGGCAAGAAAGTTTCACACAATTGCTGCAGAAGTGTCCTGAAAAATTAAACGTATTGAATTTTGACTAACATTTTACTTGGAGCTTTCTGTTTCTCTGCAGCCAGTTGGATCTGCCGGTTCACTGGCCGCTGGGGTCACACACACACACACTCACACACACACACGCACACTCCAGGAGCTGACAGCCCTCAGAACAACACATTGACTCCGCTTACCGATAAACACTGCACTGTAACTGTTGCAGCACACTTTAGTTGATTTGTGCAACATGTCCATTTGGACGTGTGATTAATTTTTAAATTTCCTGCTTTCATGTTGCATCCTAATTTTATATGCAAAACTGATTTGAGAGAACACACCACAGAACGCGTTGCTTGGCTGGTTAAAAATTAATGGGAAATGTCAATGCCTGAGCATTGTGTTACTCTTTAACCATGCGCTTCGTTAAATATTCAATCTCAGAAAGGCAAATATTACATTCTTTTACCTTTAGTTGTGTCTTGTTGTTTTTTCCTAGCTTCCCTCTTTTCTTTTCTTTCTTTCTTTCTTGCTTTCTTGTTGACTCCGATGCCAGGCTTCTGCATAATTGGTATTTCTGTTGAGCTATTCTGAGTGAGAAACAACAGAGCCTCACACCTCGAATACAGTATTTATTCATTATTTTGCACACAGTTGTCTGACAGCAGGAAACCTTATTAGCCAAGCTAATTTAAGGGGTGACTAGCAATCCAATTAGGTCGAATTGGAGGCTGATAGAACTGCCTTCAATGGTAAGCCGTGCTGACTCTGGCCGCCGCTGCATCTTTACACCCCTGGACTCCTTCCCCCTCCCTGCGTGAACATCGCCTGCTGCCTAACCGAGGTCTAGGGCGTGAGTCGATCTTTATGCAATCAGGTAATAATGAGATTGTAGCATTATGTGGCACAACAATGGAGATCTATTCATGGTGGCTCACGGAGCGGAGGGGGTGCTGCGAGAAGTGGCAGAGGCTAATTCAGCGAGGCCTTCTTGCAAAGCTGGAGACAATGTCCTGCGTATAGAGCTGTTGTCTCAGGAGTGGAAACCACCCCAGCAAACCTCCACTCCCTCACACACAATGGACACCGGTGACCTCCTGGCCAACACTTTAGAAACACATTCACAAATTTCACAGACATGAGAAAAAGGTGTTAAACGTGCATTGTAAAAATAGCGAACACTCCTGTTCCTGGAGTGGAGCTTCGCTGTGTTTTTTTTTCTCCATCATGATGAGTGAAAATTTGCACACACGGTGCTGCATTTAATGCACCAATGCAACTGCAGTATAATGATGCACGCTCTTCTGTCTGCTTGGGTCTTTGTGAGTGTGTGAACTTAAGCCTTAAATGACGGATTAAGTGCCACGGCAACACATCTAAACACATTGTTCTTCATTATCAAGTTAACAAGCTGCCTCACTGTACACCACACCAAGAGCTGGGCAGCCTGATAAATGAATACCCATCTGTTTTCTGCAGGATTCTTTATTCGCTGCTTTGAAATGGCAGTTCCCTTTGGAAATCAGCGCAAATCCAGTCCAGCATTGCTTTATAATACAAGGTGTGGTTACTATTTTGCTGACCACCAGTACTGGACTTACACTGTCAAATATAATGCAGTGCCACACAGCCTTTAAATGAACATAGTGCAACTCCTCTCTGTTTAAATAAACACTGATGGAAGCCTCACATGTGATTTAATGCTGCTGGATTGTACAGCGCTGAGTTGCACAGCTGCTCATGGCGAGGTGTCCACCATTATAGAGGAGGAGGGGAACCCCAGTTACATCTTTTCACAAAGGGGGCATGTTTTATGTAATTGTAGATGTGAAAACAGTGCATGGCCTAATGAAACAACACGGGGACACTGGTGGAGCCATTTCAGGTTACATGACACGTCCTTCCTCTTGCAGATGTGCAGATGGAGAGCTCAAAATGTGCATTCAGTTTACCCCCCGAAGCAGAGCTTCACAGGGAATCTACTTATCTATCATAGTTAACACACTGCATTGAAGTTTTATCTTAATGAGTGTGACATTTTGTTGAACAAACATATTTATTCAAAGGTATAGTGGCTAGATTTGTTTTTTGATTACATGAATATTTGTTTAAACACTTTCACTACAAAGTGTATTTAGAAGCTGCTGAGTCAGTCGCATGATGTTCCTCAGCAGTTGGATTCGGCCCAGTAATCATGGAGTTACATGCCTACTTTACTGAGCGTGTAATGGTAATTTGTCTGTGTGCGTGTCTTCTTCACAGTGGAGACTGAAAGTTTCATCTTTGACCATGAGCCTTGCCAAGACAGGTGACAAATCCTTAAGGTGTTCTGAAAAAAAAAGTAAATTCTATGACAGCTGGACACACACAGTCTGCAGATGAAATGAGTGGTTTAAAAAGCTCCAGCATTTCAACAGAATAGGTTTTTTGGTGAGATTGTTTTTTTTAACTATTGTTTTCAAGTTAAAGATTTTACTCTCAGGTGACAATGTTATTTCAAATAAAGTGTCTTAAAGGAATGCTGATCATGTCATTTTAATGTGACCTTTTTTGCCAAAGCTCTATTTCCCCTGATTTCCAGTGATCTTGCTTCTGCAACTATCAGACAAAAAAAGCAAAAAGGTTCCATTTACTTCCTGAAATTATTAAATAACCAACTGAATTGTATGTTGAATTTCACAATGCATATATTGTGGTTCTTCACATATATATAATTCCTAAAATCGCATAAAAAACCAGTGAAGCTCCACCCCAGCAGAGATTAGTGCTATCACTTGTTGACATGTCTTTGCTTTGATGATCCAATGGGAGACATCTCTGATCACGAGGACACAAACACAGATGAAAGTGGCTTTCTGCAGGGGGCCAGCATCAGATACCTGGGGAAATACTCACTGGGACGCATAATGTTTCCTCTTTAGGGATATCCAATGTGAGAGAGATCAAGAAGCAAATGAGCGTGTGTATGTGTGTGTGTGTGTGTGTGTGGGGGGGGTATTCCCCTATCTGATTGGACACTGGCTGGATTTGGAACATGATGCAAGTAAACACAGTCTCCCTTTGAAATACCTAATGTTCCATTTGCAATTCTAAACATTTGGTTTACATTTACTCAGTGCAACCTTGACGTGTGTGTGTGTGTGTGTGCATTTTTTGTGGATCATATCAGTTCATTTAAAAATCAGGAGCACGTGGCCTTTAAATGGAGCGGCTGTGCAGAATAAAAACAACCCTAAAACATTCACAAGATCTTTGCTGTTTAAAAAACTGTCATCATAATTCAACTCAGAATAAGAATTGACAGGAAGCTGTAAAGTGTCAAGTAAATTCCCACAGCAGAGCCGTGAATCAAAAGAGCTGCTGAAGTGCATTCTTGCAGAATTTTTACAGCAGCGAGGGTGGACACCTGTCATTGTTTAAGTATAGCTCTAACACAGGTTTTCACCTGTGGCAAGCCCCCTACAGAGTGATATACGAAGATACAGGAATGTGAAAAGTTGTGTCTTTTTACAGAACTGTTATTTTTTTATTGCTTCCTTCTCTGTTTTTGATTGAACTTTTTTTTTTTTGAGCTTCTTTTAATGTACAAGTATAATGAACTAGTGCCCAGCTAGCGCATCAGCTTGTCATGATTAGTGGAACAGAAATAGAGGTTTTAGCAATTTAGATTCATTAAAATGGCTTCTGGGAATGCAATTACCAATGCAAACAGTCCTTGGACCGCGCTCATTGGAATTCCTGCCGTACAGACTGGAACGGCTCCTCACTCCAGCAAGGCAGATAGCAGACAGACAAGCTGTCAGAATCGTTATCGTCGCGACTTCATCTCGTTAATTTGGTAGATGGGAGCGCGGGTATTTGCCCTGTGGAAAACCAAACACACTTGCCGAGTTTCTCCCACCTTCCACCACCACCCCCCCCCAGTTTCACCTCAGTCCACGGAAACCAGCCAGGCAGCCGGGCCCACACATAGCCTGCAGTCATATCAGACCCAACAGCCTGGCTGGAGTCAATATGACCGCAGGCGAAAAAAGTGGTGGTGGTGGTGGAGCTGGTCCCCCTCAGTCGTGAGACCTGGCTCGAGCGGCAAACAGAGAGCTCGGCGCTCATTCAATATGAGTGAGCTTCTCTCCTTCTCCTCCTCAGCCCCCATCCTCCCCTTCATACACCCCATTGCACATTTCAGAACTTCAGCCCCTGTCACCCCCCCCCCACACACACACACCTTCAGCTCTCCTCTCCCACTACACCAAGTCGAACTCTCTGTCTCTCCTTGTGTTTGCTGTATGTTGCATTTTTTCATTATTTTGTGAAGGTGAGTGGTGATGGTGTGTGTGTGTGTGGCACAGCAGTCTGACAACAAGATTTAATTTGACAGCAGACGCCTCTCTTTTTCCACACTGCTGACCCTGCAGACCAGGATGCAGTGAGGGTTGGAAAAAAGGGGTGGATCCTGGCTCAGAGCAACTTTTCTATTCACTGGAAGCGTCGCTGCTTCTCGACTCAGATAAGTTTACCCATCATTTTCTGCATCTCTCTTTTTCTTCCTTAAAGAGCAACTCAGTCGTGGTGAGTTGAAGAAGAATAAAGACAAGGAGTAAATTATGGAGTCAGAGTGGAAGCACCTTGCGCTTCCTCCTCTCATCCTGCGCCCACTTACACACACACACACACACACACACACCATTTCTCTGCATGGCAAAGCAGGAAAACACAATCAATATCTGGTGCATTGAAATTCCTGTGAGCAGGTGACTCTTGGGTAACATAATAAAAAGCTAAATGAAACAAAAACAGTATGAAAAAATTTGATTTTATCACCACAACTACCAGTAACTAACACTCAATATTTAAATAGTATCAGTCATTATTTTGAAGGGGTCATCCAGGGGTCAGAGTCAATCCTATTCTGTTTTCTGTATCCACCCTATTATTATTCATTTTGTCAACTGAATATTTATGAATAAAAGACAAATTTCAGGCACAGCTGCGTGTAAGCAGAAGCTCCCAACGTCGAGTCCCACTTCGACATCTCAAAGAAAATGCGCGAACACAAACTGCATCATCGCGGTGTGTGAACACACCTGTCAAATGTCTGTTTAACATTTCACGTTCCCAGAGGCACAAACCTCTCGACAGAGGCTACATTTATTTTTCCTGCCGAAAGATGTCTTTAAAAAAAATTGTGTTGTGCTGTCTCTGCTTTAAAGGTGGTAAAGATGTGTCAGTGTTACAACCTCAGAGGACAAATTAGAGTAAAAGTAACATTGCCTTGTGTGTTTGTCTGCTAAACAAAAAGCCCACAGCTTACAGTGCGGTGGCAGCTGGGTTTAAATGTTTCCCCTGTAACTTGGTCAATTCTTGGTGAGAGGTTATGTACGAGGAAAAGGTCAGTGTTTTGGGAAACTTGTTTGTGTGTTATCTGAGAAGACTGAGAGTTGTTGAAGACGGAGCTTATTGGCCAGTCACTGAGTGTAATGGATCCTCAATAATCTTCTAGATTTATGTCACTGAACATAGTGTAAGTGGACAGGAGGCTGAGAAGCCATCAAACTGAAGATAATGCTTCTTAATTTCATTTCTAACCTTGGTAATAAATGGATATTTTTCACCACGTTATCCACGGTTACGTAGTTTGCATATAACAGTGAGGTGAGGATTCACGGAATGAAGTTTGTATGATGCACTTTGGGTCATACATCTTCAGAAAATCATGGGACACCCACGTCAATAACATCTACCAGCATCAGTCGTGCAGTCTCGTGTCAGTCAGATTCTCCTCACATCTCTCCTCGACCTCATGACGGGAAAGTAGTTCAGAAAGGATTTAGGATGTAATTATTTTGTCCTGTCTTTATGCTAAGGTAAGATAACCATCTCCTGGCACCGGCTTATCTAACTCTTGGCAAGAAAGCGAATAGTAGCAAAATGTCAAACTGTTCCTCTCAAGCCAAATGCATCAGTGAGGATTTTGAAGGTTATCTGTATGTAGCATACTTTATACTACACATGGATGCAGGTACTCTTGTTGCTTTCGGTGAGCACAGTAAACACACAACAGATCACTGCTTCATAGCCCTGTATCCCAAATATAGATTTCACTGCCAGCTTTAAGTGTGCAAACGATCTGTCTGTCAGTGGATGGAAGGCTCATGGCGGCGTTCCAGGCCCTCTCATTTTAATACCCAAACTGACGTCGTCCTTTTGTTGCCGCGCCGCGTCGACTGAGCCTCTCGCCAGCCGAGAAAACAAAAAAACGCTAAGTTATAAGGCGGCAATTGATGCGACAGGCATTTAGTAAGGTGATTTCTATGGTAACAATCCTCAGGAACATTTTCATTTGCAGCATCAAATGGGTAAAAATGTAGCCGTGATAATTAGCACTGTGCGCATGGCTTTATGTGTGTGTGTGTGGAACCTGCTTTAAAGGACTTCAAAAAGCCTGGAGGAAAAACACAGTTTGGTGTTTTACGGCATCTCGCCACTCTCTCTGCTGTCAGTCAGCATTAGGAGCTGTTTTTACCTCTTGTATTTTTCTTTTGTAATCTAAAGCACCGTCCTTTTAAAATGCCTCTGCTAATTACTTTATTTAATCGGGTGCTGGCCGAGAAATTATTTTTGTAGCCCGGAGCTAATTTTGAACCTGCAACAATAGCTTTTGAATATCAATTTAAGATAAAGTGCTTTTATAGTTAATCCTGCAGGCTGTTATATCGGCACATTTCGAGTTGCACTTTCATGTGGACCTTCCCAGATCATGAGGACTGTGATATAATTGTATTGCACCTGAGGATAATGTGAAAACCAATGCAATTACTGTGACTGTGCACAAAACATGAGTGATGATGATATTTCAAACAACAATACACAGTGGGGACAACAATAGCATTTAGTTCCTGCATGAATGTCCTCTCCTTTTCTGACCCACACCTGTTCCTTCCCTTGCACCCCCTGCCCCTCTCTTCTCCTTTTCTTTTTCCGTTTTGAATTAGAGAAACCAAGCACAAGGCTGCAAGTGGTGTTTTGAAAGACAACCCCCCCCCCCTAGAAAAAAGACAGGGTTGGGGAGTTTGGTTGTAGTGAGGTGGTGGTGGTGGGATGGGGGGTTAAAAAAAGAAAATCAAAGCGAAATCGGCAGAATGCGTACTTTCAGAGGCTGCGGCACCGTTGAACTGAGCAGGCCCGAGCCCCGTGAAAAGAAATGGAGACAGCCTGAATGCAAATTAAATCCCCTCATTCCTGCAAATATTGTCTTAGCCATTAGTGCGGGCTTGACTAGAAAGGAGTGGTCCCACTCATTGTCACTCGGCCAGGGAGAAGTCAGGGGAGGAATTCTATTCAGTGACCGTCTTGGGGGCCTGGTGCACTTGGGCGCTTGTTTGGTACCATTCAAACGCCACAGACCGTGGCAACAAAGAGAGCTTTCAGCGTACCTCACTGTAAAAGCATGTGAAAAGGAAGAAAGGAGGTGGATGGAGTGGGGGTGAGGGGGGTGAAGAGGGGAGGGGAAGCAGCACTGGAAAAGCTTAGGTGTAGGTCCTGAGTGGAACTGGGCCTGCATGTTGTTTTTTAATCGTCCCGTTTATTTTGCTTGGTGGGACGCTGGAGCGCTTCATGCAGCTCGCTCAGTCGGCTCCGCTGGGCGAGGAGCTGTGGATCTTCCACACAAACACATGCGCGGCCTTTGCGCGAGCCCCCTTGGCCTGTCTTCGAGTAGCGCCCGTGACAGATGAGAAGAGTCGTTTCAGCATAAAACCATACCTGTCTTGTCTTCTCTGAAACTGTTTGTATGTATTTATGTATATTAAGAGACACTTTTACAGCTGGCCTCTGCTTTGTGCATCATCTCTGGTTGCTGTTTTGCTCCCAAACTTCATCATCGGGCCGGTTTGAAATGTGCTATTGACCCAAAGTGGCTTTCATACACAGAAGACAGGTACATTTTTTTTAAGGCAGAGCACATATATCTGAACGAAGGGCCCCCATTCTGTTCACATTCCAGAGCCTTCTGCTGTATCCATCGGCTCTCAAACCAAACATGACTGTTCATGAACGGATTATTTGTGTTTGAATCCACATGAGAAAGTTCAATCTGCGGCACACAAGTGGATGAACGCTCACTGAGCCAGCAAAGTTATGCTCCATGCCACGGGCCTCCTGCATTACACAACGCTAAGAAAGACCGGAGGTGAGTTGTGAAGCGCAAACGCAGGAGTGAAGGAATCGGTGAAGAAATACTGCCCAGGTTTGTGTTTGTGTGTATAGGTGCAAGTCCGGGTATGTGCAGAAAGCAGAATAGCCCTTGGCATCCCAGATTTGTTTTGACTAGTGCGTTTACAGCAGCTGCATGGGCGAGGAAGGGCCCGGCCAAAGTAAAACAACCAAATTCTTACTTTTCTTCTTCTTCTTCTTCTTTATTTCACTCTTCCTCCTCTTCTCTCTTTGGAGAGAGCTGGTCAGCCAGCTGTATAATCAAGCTCTTCATTTATACTTTATTGACAGATGCTACTTTCAGCCTTGGTTGGGGGAATACAGTTTGTTTTTTGAACCTCTGGGAAAGATTGAATTCCATGGCAGGGTGATATATGCTTCGGAAGGCTTTGTTAATGTTGGACTACAGCTGCATGGTAGAAATGCTGGAATGCTTTCCTCCCTGTATTGTCAAGAGGGAGCAACCTTCAAACTTGGACTTCATGGGGGAAAGACAGTATAGAAACTAATAAAGGTTCAGTTGGAAACCGTCGTCTGCAGCTTCAGAGTGTTAGAACTTTTTGCTTCATTTCCAGAGACACGAGAATCACACATGTAAATCTATCCCTCTTTTTTGGATGTTTATTTATTGCACATTCACTTTTAAGAAGCTGAGTTTCACAAGTTCCAAAGTGATTAACGTAAATTTTCATGTGCAGTGCAGATGCCTGTTCATTTAGGCCAAAGACTTGAATCACTAACTCCTTGTTGGTTCTTTGATAATAGGCACAATTTATCTTAGTAAAATGTCTCCAATCACTTCTCATGTCAGTTTATCCCTTGGCCTATAATGTCAAACAACACCTCGCAGTGTTATGTGAGGTGTTGCTTATATGCTGCCTCGTGCACCAGAAACAACCGAGAAGGCTCTGAATTACCACATGTACTCTTTAGACTCAGTTAACACACATCAGCCAAGAAATCCTGGTTCCCAGGAGCAGAGGAAGGCAGAGGGTGCCAAGACAATCTGAGGCGGAGGAGACGGCACGCCGGTGTCGGTGACAGATGGGACGGAGAGGCTGACTTCTTCATTTCGAGGACGGTATCTTCTATCTCTTCCTGCCAGCACGTCGGTTCACTCTCTGTCGGGGCCTCTGTCGCTGTTGCTAGGGAGAGTGTTTGCAGTACCCACAGTGACAGGGGAGGGCACCCAGACAAAGCAACATACACTCTTGTTGTTTTGCATTTGCACAAATACTATGACAGACGCAGCTTTGCATTGCTGCTCCGATCTGAGGGATATAGGTGGGTGGAAAATGAGCAACATCTGTTTATCTTCCACCTCACTGAGTTACTGTAAGTAGTGTTGACCTTCCAAGGAAAAACCAAGACTCAGAGATGATATCATCTTCACTCTCCGTATACAAAAATATCTCAGAACCATATTATGTACATTTGCCCAGACATGCATATTTGTGGTTTCCAAGATGCATTTTTCATTACTGTATTTGCAGGTGTTCATTAACCCAAGTAAGTAAAGACTTCATTATCTCCATCCTCCACTCTCCTGCTAATTCAGGAGGATGGAGGATGGGTAGACAGTGGTCCAATTAATGCCCCAGCTATGGCTTGTCCCAGAACTGATTTACTGGACAGCATCATGCAAAGAAAATGAAAGGAGGACAGTTTAAAGAAAAAAGGGACTGACTGAGGACTATAATTGAAGTTCTCATACTGTTTTGATGGTTGAAAAGTAATTTGAAAAATGTAGCATGATCAGCAAAAAGGGCCTGACCTAGCATTATGAGGTAAACAGATTTTTAATATTAGTTTATTAGACAGCACAGTTATCCTGTGCAATAAGGGATCATTACCATCATCAAACATTTTCAGTTTGACTTCCAAATAAAATGGTTTATATCCAGTAATCTGTTTGCTTGGTTCCAGCACGACTGAACCTACTTCTCATATTTCTTGTCTTGGTGGACATTGTTGTTGCAATATTAAGTATTTGAGCAGATCTCTGCTATTACTTTGACAAGAACAATTTTATCATAAGCAAGAAACTCCATCCAAAACTAGCAAAAATAAGAGCCAGGTTGTGATAAACCAGAAGCATCCTTTAACTTCGCACACTTGCGGTGACAAATTATGTCTGGTTTTAAAATTGTTACCAACGCTAGTGAGAAAAAGGAGTGGGGTGCAAGATTCCAGAAACGGCTTGTTGACATCTGTGTTTTTCCGCTTAGAGAGAAACTCTGCCAGAAGACAGGAACACCTCAAACCCACATCCACTATCCACTGCTGCTGTGGCTTCGTGCTTTTAAAAATACAGCTCTCCTCGCTCCATAAACACTCGCAAACGACGGGTTTGGGGAGGGTCATTTAGCTTATTTCTAAATGTGTCTTTGGTACAGGTGTGCGGTGGAGACAGACACACCTGGATATGTAACCTGGACAATTTATCATCGCTCTCTCTCTCTGGCTTGCTTGCCTGCCGGCCTCGACTGTTTCCCCTCCAGCTATGAAGGGATTATGTCTGACATGTTTAAGGAAGTGGCTTTGGCAGGCGGTGTAGAGGAGGCAATGCCTGCCTCATCACGTGCACACGCGCACACAAACACGAACGCACACACAGGTGCACGCACATTCCTGATGCCAGCATTGACTCAGTAACCTTGTATCGTGGGGCAGGTTTTGACGACGTGTCTGTCTGTCAAACCCGAGCTGAAATTAATCTGCGTGTAAGGAGGACGAGGGAGATGAGGCGGAGAGGCTTAAGCGTCAACTCTGTTATCATTGCAGATGTCAAGTGGGATGACAGGGGAGGTTCTGATGCTGTTGGTAAACCGATTGCCACCAGTCGATTTGAATGGGGAATTAGCCTCGCTTCAGTAAAGGAAGTGTTGGGACAGGTGAGCTTTTTATTTACACTGCCGCTGCTCCTGCTGGCGATGACGGCGAGGTGTGTTAGCGAGGAGGCCTTCGCCTGTCTCCTCCAGAACCGCATTTGTCTGCCAAGAACATGACAAATGACACTTCGCAGGAAGGGGAGAGTAAATACACTCTCTAGCTCTGGCTTCGCATGGCCTGGCCAGACCAGCTCCATCTAGTGTTTCACCACTGTGGAGCCAAATTCCTGGAAAATGACTTAATTGTGGGGTAGATTTCCAAATGATGATTCGAGGCAAAATGACAGAAGGGGAGGAAAAGAAAAGAAGAGGCCAGGGAGGTGATCTCGTTTGACTCGTATGCTCACTCTTCTCAACAGGTGGAACGACAGAGGACTACAGGAGAGGTAAACTTGGAGAAACAGAGAAATGGAGAAGAATTACCTTCACAGGATCCCCCAGCAAAAGAACTCAGACGGTAATTGCAGACAAACGTGTCCAAAAAACGTGAGGAGCTGTCTACATCCGACATCCTGTGCTTTCAGCTGGGTTTTTATCCCAGAGACGGAGAACAAATGGCAGGAACTGGAGTGCCAGGACGTGCTGAGGGGCTCCGTATACCTGCTTTTAAGTCGACATGCCCAAACACGTCACCCCTTTCCATTACCCTAGAGGTTCGCTTTTTCTAGTATTGACGCAGACAAGGATGCACTCCAGCTCTCTGTACCCACAACCCCTCTATTCATCAAGTTTTATATGGAGTCACGGGCTGTAAATCAATGCTCTCAAAAGAGGAGATGGGGAGAAGAGCGTGGTGTTCAAAGAAGTTCAGAGTGTTTGAAAATCTTGCATCGTCACTAACAGGTGTTTTGATTTATGGCGTTTTTGTTTAATTGGGGCAGTTGTCAGATTCACATGAAAGGAAGGTGAATTGGTATTTTTCAGTGCTTCAATATGGATGATGGGAAGGCACAGCTCAATGTTTTCTACTTCAAGGTGCACCCCACCACCACCACTGTGCACCTGGCAAAAAAAAAAGAAATATTGAAAACTTTACTTGTGGTATTGTAGGAGTTTATTCAATATGTGGCTTCATAAATAATGTCTCAGGGAAGATTTGGTGAAGAGCTCAAGTTACCTTGATGGGGTTTTTTGGCCTGGTTCAGGCGTTTTGAAGATTGGCTCAGTGGATGGGAATGTTTGCACACCAGTTGACAAATATTAGATTGGATTGATGAGATGTACAGACAATTGTCATCCCCAGAGGATGAATCTGACATGAAATGTTTTACAACTGTACACAGGATACATTTGAATGCGTTTTTGTCTATTGCCACCATTGGATGAAAATTTTACTTTGTCCAATAATTTGGTTTGTGACCCATCACATGACATTCCCTCAGCTGGACTGTTCTTTTAGCAAATGTAAACATCATGTTATTAAGACAAATTATGAGCAGCTGGGCAGGAAAAACATATTCAAGTCAAGTTATTTCATGTAATTCTGAGTTGGAGATAATGTGATAGTGATGATATCTCATACTTGGCGAAAAGAACTACAAATGTGTCATGGAATCGCTGGCAAAATAACTGGAATGCTATTAATTCTGGCAGTAGCATTAAATAATACCCCACATTCACACAAATGCAGATGATTCAGCAAATTAAAAGGGAGCGTTTTTTGTTTTTTCAATAATGTTTCACTTGTCAGTGAGCTACTAAATAAGCTAATTCAGCCTATTGTGACCGGCAGCAGTTTCTGAATTGAACTGAATACCGTGAGGTCTGGATAAAAGGAAGTTGTCCTGCTCTTCCACTTATTCTAAAACTGTGTGAATAAAGCAGCAGTGCTGCTAGCATGGCTGCCACAGACCCTTGTTATATTACACTCTATGCTGGCGTATGGAACACACCCACACACTCCTCAAGGGTTGACGAGTTACTGCATGAATGACAAGAAAATGACAGGAAACAGAAAGAGGACCGTCTCTTCTGTCACACCACAGCAGTACATCAAACTCACAACCAGTGGAGGATGAGGATTCAAATGCAGAGGAAAAGTGAATTTACTATGTCCCATAATGTATAAATGTATGGCTCTGTGATCAAATGACTCTCTCATACAAATCGTAAAAAACCTCACCAGTCCTCTGTGATCAGTATTCCCTGATTGCCCATGTCTCCTATTTTGCTTCTTAAATTTTTCCTCTCTGCCTCTAGTGCATGACCAACATGCCATAGAAAATAAAAACTAATTGCAAGCTCGAAGCGAGCTATGTTGTAATGGGGCGATCTTTTTTCTACTTTATGGCTGTTATTCTTGGCATTGTCTTTTATTTTTGATTTATTATCTAATGGTAATAGATTGTGGTTCTGGTGAACACCGCAGCTGTCCACTCAGGGGCTAAAATAAGTCTTGGTTTGTTATGCTTGTTTGAACAGAAGCTGCTGTGGCCTCTTCATTTTGTGGTTTCCAGCAGAGCTCCTGTTTTTTTTCTCCCTAAATATAATCCTGAACACCACTACCTCATCTCAATCTCCTTGTGCCATTGTAACTCAAACATATACATTTTTACATTTTTAATTCACCAAGGTAAAGAAAGACCTTGGACATTTCTACAGGGCATTAGTAACTGGCTAATGCTATTTTCTTAAAGCCAGACGCCGCAGAGCAAGTGGTGCAATTCATCATACAAATCCACGTCTGCCAGCTTTTCCTCGGCTCGCACAAAATGCACGAATTGTCCAGTCTGTCAGAAATGTGTCACTAGCTCCATTGCTGAAGCCATTAACATTAAGGAGAAAGGGCCAGAAACAACACATATTGTTTCATTCCAGTCAAGTGTTGTAAGTACTACGAATGTTAAGTTGGAGCAGGAGAGAGAGAAAAGAAGTCTGAGCCCTCCTATGTTGGAATCAGTGAACGGCTTCTCATGAAAACACCCTTGACTGGTGAAAAGCTGTGATAAAATGAAGCGAAGCGCTAACTAATGCCTTCAGCTGTCAGACAAGTGATGCACTGCTGCGAGGTCGGTGCTACTTTAATGACCTGAAGTGTGGACAGATTATATGCATAAAAAAAGAAAAAAGAAAAAAAAAAAACAAGCTCGCTGTCAAAACGGTGCCCAAGTGAGCAAATCAGCAGCACCTCATCTGTTTTCCACTAACGTGCTGAAAGAGAAATCACACGTCTGTGTGTCTATGGGAGCAGATTGAACTTGAGCGGATGTGTGTTAAACGGCCGGGCCCCTGGACGAATAAATAATGATTCCCAGTCGCCCCTCGCTCGCACACTCGCTCGCTTGGTGTGGGAGTGCAGCGCGGGAGACGTCTGAATGGAAAAATCTTCTGTCCAAACAACGGCCCGCTGCTGTCTCCACCGCGCACCCCGAGCGTCTGTCATCAGCCGTCCACATTGTTTTTGAACAATTGGCACTAATTTGCCATCTGGCTGAGGGAGCCTTTGTCGTGCGGGAAGGAAGCATTGTGTAGTTATCAATGGCGAGTCCACTCAGAGAGCCAACGGTGGACAGAGACAAATGAGAAGACAATGCTCTTTATCTCCACTCCACTGTGGTTCACTTTACAAGCATGACTGTTTATCCGACCAGTTTACAAAAGCAAAATATGTAAATTTTACACTCAAACCAGAGGTATAAGATGAGAATAGAACATGGACCAAACAAGACATCAACTTCAGTTATTTACGCTGCAGCTATTTCAATATTGCACTGCAACTAAAGAAAGACGTCTTCACCAGCTTAACAACACATCCGCTTGACATGCTGCCTAACAAAACACACTGCAAAAAAAACACAAGCAAATACAGAAAGGTGCTACTAATACAAAAAAAATACAGAAACATAGTGCAACTACAGAAGGCACAATCAAATATAGAATTATGCTGCAAGTATAAATGTAAAAAACAAATCAAACTCCAAATAAAGAAAATACAAATGTGAAGACACTTCACAGTTTCTGTGTGTGTTTCACAAAGTTTCTCAAATAAAAAAGGAATCAAGTGACAAAATGGAAAGAGGGTGTTGTATTGGTGTCGGCCAAGAGGTTATTCATGGTATTGGGTTATGTAAATAAAATCTGACTTCACAAACCCAATAACATTGGCAGGAAACATTAAAAACTGATGAAAATGCCTTGGCACAGTTTTTATGATACAGGCTATGTTAGCCTATGTTAGGCTATGTTAGCCTGCACACCACCAGATATGTGCCATAGCATACAAAAAAGAAATTATCAGATATTGGCAACAATATCTGAATAACACAATAAGAAAGTATAATTTGATATATTCCAACTTCAGTGGATTGCAGATGTAAGTGCATTTGATTGTGTTGTTTAAATTTCCAGCACGGTCTTCAGCACTTTATCCTGCGTATATAAGTTAAGATGTTACACTGGTTTGATTGTGTTTTGTGTATTTCCATTTTGTTCGACTGTAGCACATTGGGCTTGCTGTGTTGAAGAATTGTTAAATACATAAAAACAGTTTCTGTTTGGGCTGAAATAAAAATCTGTGCACTGTTGGAACTAAAAAACACAATTGCACAGACATCAGGGGTTAAAACTTTCTCAGGTGCAGAATGCCCAAGAGATTAAGAGGACTGCAAAAGTAGCATCTTATAGCAACAGTCACTTCTCTGCTCACCTCAACTTTTCTCCTTTTCTCTCAACCCCCCACTGCCCTCCTCCTCTCCTCCCCCTCTGACCTCTCTCTCTGCAGCCAAGCCCAGAGAAGATGAGAAGTGGTGCTTTCTGTCCACAAATCAATAAGCCTTACTCACCTTTGAGTCAGGCTGCAGAGGCAACATCATCACTGTATTTGGCTGTACAGTATGTGTAGGTGGGGTGGGGGGGGAGACAGAGGGGACCCAGGGGTGTTAGCCTGCCTTTCTAATGCATTATTGAGGAGTGCATCTCAGCCATCAGTTGCAGGTAGAAGGCTGAAATAGTCTTATTAGCTGCTGCAGTCTGAAGTGTGGTGGAAAACACAGCTGACCGCAGCTGAAACCCAGCGTCTGTGAGGTAGGAGCCAGTGTTACTTTGTGAGGGGATGCTTGGGGATTTGTCTGGAGGGACTCTGGAAAACTTGACTTGCATTGAAATATTGCTTGAGAGGATTCAGATTGAGACAAATCTTTATGTTGTCTCATCAAGTCATACAAAAAAATCAAAGACCACACTTTTGGCCATTTCTGTGTGTGTGGGGGAGGGAATTTAAGAGATCCAAATCTTGCATGAAAGCAAATCATTATTTACAAAAAACAAAAAAAACCCATCATTGTCCTGCTGTATGTGGATCCATGTTTCATATCAGTATCTGCTTCATTTGTAATGTATTGGAGGCTGTTTTGACTCCATAAGCAACAGTACATTTTTACAGAACTTTCAATAAACATCTCACCCCGAGGTTGCACTCTTGGAAAAATAATCTCCTCAGGCCCTGTCAGCATGGAGATCCAACAGCATACTTAAATATTCTCATCCAAAAGCACAGAAAGCAACTTTAATTTTGAAAGTTAATTTGCACCCCAGTGGGTCTGTAAACGGTATGAAAAACCAATGCTATTAAAAATGCATGTCCCCAGCAGGAGAATTTGATTCAGACATCTAGTGTATGCTGTGCTGGTGCGATGCTAAACGTCTGACATGCATCTTTATCATGTAGTGTTTTTAAATTGCATCATGCAAAGGTGAATGAAAAAAATGTGCTGTCATTAAAAAATAATAGCTACATAGAAGAAACCACGGCACAGCTCAGACAAATACAATATATGTCCGTCTCCCGCCATAGTTAATATCAATGGCTTACACTCAAACTTGCAGATACACTTGAATAATCCAATGACACTACTGCTTTAAAAATAATCCCATGCCGAGTGTGTGTGTCTGTGTAGCAAGGTGGGAGGGGACCATAAATCTAACCAGTCTGAACAGTCCTGCGTCAATTTGGTCTAATTGGTTTGTGGAGGGTGCTGGAGTGTGTGACAACGTTCAGCAAATGGCATTTCACAGATCTGAGTCCTGACATTCCCCCACAGATAATGAACAGAGCTGCATCTGTTCATACACAAAAAGGTCCCTTTTGTCAGAGCCAGATATGGTCCCTCCATGTTCAAATATGAATGTGCAACTTTGATCCGTAATGAAGGCACAGGTGTTGCACCGTCTTAGTCTGCTATCCTCAGTGACTATCCAGCTGTGAACGCACTGTGTATCTGTCCAACGAGAACCCCAATAGAACCTCAGTAACGTTAGTATGACAAGACTTCCAGTCCAGGAGGGAATGCTTGTTGTCTAATTAGACAGAGCGGAACGGCATTTAACTGGGGCACAGAGGAACCAGGCCAAACCCTGTCACACTTAAAATACCTGATGCTGTGAGACGCCACTGTAATTGCACCAGCTTGCATGCTAGCTCGCCTTAGGACGTGCAGAGCAGATCCACCTATCCTACGATAACCCAGCTGGGTCTGGGAAGAGCGGCTACACGCATCTCCCAAGACTAACTTCATTAAATGCCCTCTGCCTCTCATACTTGATGATTAGTCCTGAGAGCTTATGATCCAGACCACGAGACTAAAGTATGTGAAACTTACAGCCAGTCATTCAACGGAGAGTAACTGACACAAGGTTGATATTTCAATCTCAGTTCACCACTCCCCATCAGTGTATGTGAATGAATCCCATGTAGTGGCACCACAGGCATACAGTAACTTGTGTTGCAAAAATATCCATACCCATATAATATATAATATAAACTCTATTTATTGAGTCAGCTGAACACTAGGCTAACTTCATTGGATAAAGATTTGAAAAAGTAGCCAAACAGATAAATGTTTAAATATTTAGAAGTATTGGTTAAAAAGTTAAGATAGTTTTTTAAAGTACTGAATGAAGGGTTAAAACATGCTACTCCTGCTATTCCAAGTATTAAGGTATGGTATTAAGGTATTAATAGTGCATATGGAACCGACCAAACCAACAGAAACATAGACCCAAGTTCAACCCTATGCAAACACGATTAGGCAGTATTATATAATTAACAGTGTTAGATAACATCCAGTGCACTCCAAAGTGCAGTGAACATGTTTAGAACATGACTGGTTAACAACCACTGATGTAAATACAACTCAAGGAGAATATTTACAAGCTGTGACTTGACTATAAGACAAGTCAGGCTGCATTGCTGCTCACATTTGTTTGGTCGTCATTAGCCTTCACTGACGTGTCACATCCAATTACTTAAAAAGTGAACTTAAGTGGTATGCATCTGGAGCAACCGCCGTCTTGCAGCTACACTACATCATCTTATGTGAATTGATTCACTGGCCCGTGACACAATCTCTTATTCATGTGTTCAGACACAGGCAGATGCATGCATGTCTGTCTCTCTTGCTCACAGACACACACACAAATAACCCGTTACTGCTCCACTGAACTGTGCAGCAGGTCCTCACTGGAAGCAAATACTCCTCCAAAACACTCCTGTGTTTTGAGCAGCAGCTCGTGGTGACATAACTGGACACAAAGGAGCTTTTGTTGCCATGCGGTGATACTGAAACTGCCTTTGTCATTCCTTCTATACATGCTGGACTCACCATGATACTGAGTCAGATTATTGTCAATAGCTTCAGTGTATTTTACAGTGTGTCCAGGGAGTGGCCTCACATGAAACAGAGAGTGGATAACCTGCAAATGCCAGTGTTGGAGCAGCAGATAACACCAGGAAGCTTTGATGCACGCTGTCCGACTCAAGATGCTGGATCGTCTCACATTCCTATGTACTTCTGTAATACTTTAGGTAACATGTGGACAGACCGATCCCCGAGGCTGAACCCAGAGTGACCTGATAACCGCCTGCCAGGTCAGGGGAGGGTATACTCCAGGAAACAGATAGTTGTCCTCTGCCCTGCTGACCCACGGTGCTGTTTGCACACCCCTGTTTACACAACACTTTGCTCAGTTGTGTGTCCCTGAAAAGTGAAGCAATCACAAGGAACTGCCAGGAATCTGGAGCTGCTCTTGAGAGACTTTAAAACATCTCTATTTATGATTCTTTCTTTACCATACACTAGCTTGTAGGAGGTAAAATGTGTTTATATGATATTTCCAAAGACAACATGCTGTTATATGATTATTTGCAACTTTTTTTCTGACAGATTACCCCTTTTTTGTATAACTGCTCATGGTACCTCCCCAGCTCCCAAATGCTGAAAAAACATCACTTTCTGTGAGCTCCATGATTATATTTCCTATGGACACATTTGGAAAAGAACACCTTGAGAGTTTTGTCAGTTGACTGTGGGTTTATAAAAAGATTTGTATGAAAATGAAGGTCAATCTTACTTCAAATTTCAAGCAAAGGCCAGTAAAAAGCAGGACAACAGCAACCCTAGATGAGACATGATGCCATACAGAGTCATAATTCCTGCCAGAGTTAATGATAACACAGACATAGGGGCAAGCTTAAGGACCAAGATCCTCACTCTGTGTAACAGGACAGTCTCAGAAGGCTTTGTGATTTAAGGAACAGAATGTGTGGATCTTTCCCTCTCTGCATGGTGGTCTCTGGTCTGAACACTAAGCAGGCCTGTGGAGGTAGGATCCCAAAAAGGGGCCCATTCAATCAATCTGAGAAGTTCAAATGTAAATAAACCTGTATGATGGCAGCGGTGGGTGGCTGGGTAGCGTTCTTGGCGTGGGGAACTGCGAGCCTCGGGGAAATAGAGCAAGTAAAAGCAAGCAAACCGTGACCCGAAGTGATTTGTACCTCCAGAGTAACTTCATTGGGACCCTTGGGGTGCCATACAATGCAGCGTATATTGGATTTGTTTACACCTCACTTGGCCTCAAAGGCCATCACAACGGGTGGCGACAGAGGGAGGGTCAGAGACAGGGATCATGGCTTCATTTGCAGATGGAGGGCACGGAGGAAGAACTCTGCCTGCCGCTCTTGAGCAGAGCTGTGAGGTCAGCGGACTCGCATCCCGATTCTATTTGCTCCCGATGGCAGGGCAAGCTAATAACTGTTTTGGGATCAGAGGGAGATGAACACAGGCAGACGGGACACACACAGAGGCTGCAGACAGGACTTGACTTGTGGATCACATTAATCCCGTCGGTGCAGCTTAACTCCCAAATTGATATCAATCTTCCCCACCACAATCCCTATGTAAAATGAACGAGTTGCAGATGGACGGGGAGGCGACAGAATCTGTGGTGATATAATGTAATGCAAGACTAAAATGCAGTTACAATATCTGAAGGTTAGGGGTATGCTAGAGTGGCAACAAAAACTGCCTGTTAATGTGTTGTAAGGAAAATTTCTAAAGCTTGTAAATTCTTGAGGATATAAAAGCTGTGAACCATCCCATGAATTCATAAATCCAGGCCCTGTTAAGAACTCAGCAGATGAACTCCAGTCTACAGAGTAATGACTGAACTGTCTGACAATGTAAGGCCAGTGCAGCCGTAGAGCCGTGGCCGTTGTGCAGTTAAGGGGATCCGTGTGCAAGCGTACGGGGAGCTGCCTGCCAGCAGAAATGCAGCTGCAGGGTTTAAGGAGCCAGAGGCCCGGCTGTATGAATGCATCAAGTAGATGTTAATTGGCGGCCCCCGCTTTCTGCCACTAGTTGAACTCCTCCCCCTTGCCTCCCTCCCTCTCTCCCTCCCTCTCTCCCTCTTCTTAAGAACAAATGCCACATTCCTGCCATCAGTTATCTGCTCTGCTGACAGTCCTAGTGGCCCGTGGAGGACTCCCCCCTGCAACCTGTCCACTCCAGGAGGAGGCCTGTTTACACAGCACTGATTGGGAGCGCCTTGCTTTGCCCTTGTGACCTCTCCCCCTCTCACGCCCCCACTCTTTCTCCCCTCTCCCTCTTTTCTTTTCTGCACTCTTATTCTCTCCTGGGCCTCCTCTCACTCTCTGCAACCACCCCCCCCATGGTTCTTGCATCCTCGCGGCCCACCCCTCTGCGGTTCTCTGAAGCACCCACAGTGGGACGGGGGGCGGCGCTGCTCTGCAGAAGCCCAGGCAGTGGGGATGTAAATCAGTCATGGATTTTACAGGCCTTCCCTAAGTGAGCCCAAGGGCCACGCTGGGTCTCGGCAGTGGCTGGCCCAGATTTGCAATTTATTCACAGAGAAGAAGTGACTTTTGTTCTGTTCATAGACGTTCATATTCAACTCTCCAAGTTGCCCTGATTAAAAGGGACTGAGAACATGACTGATGTTTCCTTTTAATTAAAAGGGAAAAAGTGGAATTTGATTGGACATTTGATGAATTGATAATAAAACTCAACAATTTGTAAGACAGAGTTAAATTTCAGAGATTTATTCATTTCACACAGCCACACAGAGTTTCACCAGCTCTGTCTGTGAACAGCCTGATACAACAGCCCTACATTACAAAAAAACTGTATTTGTCAGGGTTATCATATATACACTTTGTTCAGACTGAGTCATGTGGTAACATTTGAGCTTGAAGTTGCAATTGATGATATTACAGAAAGCTTTGCTGTGTTGGGATTACTGCTATTGTAACAGCAAGCACAGCCATGCTAAAAGAAACTTGTGAGGCCAGACACAGGAGTGTTTGGATCTTCAGGCTAATTTCAGCATGCCAACATGCTCATTATGGCATTGATAACATGCAGATCACTGTCTTATTAGTACATTAGCAAATTTGAACTTAATGACATAAACCACCACACAGGGAAAACACAGAAGACAGAAGACTTAAAGGAGTCTGCATCTTCTTTACAGTCAGAGTAGAACATTTTATAGATTACAAAGACCTATGAAATCTCTTTGTCATCTAGGGATGATGAAGACATTTGAGGCCTAATCAAGTATTAGGCCCAAATATTAATACGACAATCTCACGCCACCTTGAAGAGCTGGTCTTTTAAACCCTGGCAGCACATTGGGGAATATGGGACAGCTGTGTATAGGAAACTGGCAGGCGAGAAACCCAGGGGACCACGCCCAGGATACAAACAACCACCACCCACAGACAGGAGTCAGACAACAAGGGAATCTGTCCAAGCTTACCTTGCTTTGTTTTCTGTTTGGACTCTGTTTTGGCTCATTTTCTTTCTTATTTTAACAATGATTTCCTAATGTGCCTCTTTGTGTTGAATTTAATGTGTCGTTTTACTTCTTGTTGTTTATTGTTCCCAGACCATAGGAACTATGGCCTGATGAACCTCAAAGTATTGATCAGAGTCTGATGGGTTGCCAGTCAACTTGGTAAAAGGGTTTAATCGTGGACTTGTTGCCTCTAGACCTGAAGGATACATGCTTACGAACCCAGGCCGAACTAACTGAGGAGCAGGCTCTGGTGCTTGCTGGAGACTTGTATGCATTTCTAACATGAATGGGGCACTGCACAGACCAAGTTCTGCTGTTTTCACTTACATAAATTAACTGTGTTTGCCAGACATCAAATGAACTACTAAAGACTTAAAGAGAGAGAGGGTTTGTCAGAGTGGAGTGTAGGGGGAAAAAAGACCAAACCAGAGGGGAGGAGAAAAAAGCAGATAAGGAGGGGAAGAGGGAGGGAATGGGAGGGAGAGGAGCAAAGAGACAAAACTGTACACCGGTGTGGTTTGTGTCAAGGGGCCCGGCGCACGCCTCTGAAGTCTGGGGCCCCGCGAGCTTCCAGCTGTGTGAAGGGTTTCTCTGGAGCTTGTCATCACATTGGGAGGAGGCTGCTCAGCAGCAGCTAATATGCTCCAACGGGAACTGGCCCTTAATCAGTCGACTGCAGTACAGTGCACTCGAAGAGGAGAGATGGCTCAGTTGTTTATGTGTAAACCCAGCCCTAAACCTCTCAATACTTGTTTTCGTAGCAAATCAACTTTAAATGGACCAAATCAAGTCCTACATTTTTGACCCAATATTCCTTAAAAGAACAACACCAGATACCAAAATCCACGGAAGACTGATCCATGCTCCATTCTAACAGTATACACTGTGCTGATACAGATAAAACAAGAACCTGTTGTATCTGAAAAGCGAAGGCAGCAATGTTCCGACAGCAGTGGATCAAATTAATATGAAAAAGGTGTTTGATTAAGTAACTACCTTGTGAAATGTTCTGTTTTTCTGTAGAATTGGGGTATCACTATAGTTTTGTTTTATGCAAGAAGTGAAGGCGGAGCACAGTGAAAGAGAGCTTAAATTCTCTGTGCGGTGGGTGAATGTGTTTTTCTTCAGTTAAAATATTGCTGTACATACAAATGACAGTGCAAGAAATACTATCTATGCATGAAAACTGTCCTCTCTTGTTTTTATTCCCCAACATAATCAGCTTTATTTTGATGCTGAAATATTTATTTTGCTGTTTAAGTTTGCTACTTAATTACTGTAAAATCTTTCTCCCAGTCTCACAAAAAACTATTTATTTTCTCCAAAGTTTATAATGTAGGTCAGAGTAAGGGAACTGGAGGTTTATGTAATTGTTTTCCATGTATTTTTGCTTATGGTCTGGTTTCAGGCCATGCGCTCATTTAGTAATTCTGACGACAGGTGCTTCACTGCATCCTAGAGGCAATGAGCGGGCACAGCCAAGAAGACGTAAACCTGTTCTGCAGTAGATGACTTTAAGTCATGGCGCTCACAGGTGAGCCAGTGTGGGTTTATACCAAATGTTAGATACACCAATGCAAAATAGGTAACTTCAGTATCAGTTTTGTTGCAACTTTGCAGCTTTCGAATACACTCTGAGGTGGGAGTGAAAGTGGCAGTTTATTGTGAGGGTGTGGGCCTCCTTTATGTTTTCCTGGAACTTTTCTTGATTTTTTTTTCTTTTTTGTCTTGGTTTTTGGGCAAAACCTTGCCTTTAGTTTTTTCATGATCCTTTTAAAAGTGTCAAAATCTATCTGTTGCCTTTTAGTTGGGTTGTGTTGACACCCCTTTATAATTACTGTTTCAACCTAGTGAATTGGGTAAATAAATAAAAATAAAAATAGCTTATTTATCATTCAAAATTATGAGGGATCATTTATGTTATCACTACTGACTGAATTGTAACACCTGGATACAGTGGATTTGAATGTGTATCAGACGGGGTTATTTCAAGAAAAATCAAAAAGCATGAAAATTATATTTAAGGCTCTTTACATCTCCTTACCACTCCAAGATGTGCATTGAAGACAAATATTTTTTTTCATAATTTACTTAAGATAAAATAAGTTTTCACTGCTTTATATCGGAATAAATGAGTTGTAAGCCAGACAGGTGGATTTGTTTGTGGTGTAGAGGAATATTGTTGCTCACGGTATATTGTAGGTTGAATGAGGACACAAAGGGGGAGGAACTGGGGTGGTTGACCTCAGAAGCAGTGACCCAGAGTGAGTCCCATGTCCCCCAGTGGCCCTGCCCTGCTCAGCCCCAAATTCCTGAGTGTCTCCAGCCTCTGGACGGCCTGGTCTGCAGACAAACAGCGGGGTCCACGTTCCATTTAGTGAGCTTTAGTGCACACTGCCCCGTGTTGGCGCAGGGCCAACACATTCATGCAATCACATGCACACGCAGGAATAAGTGCATGAATGCAAACACCCAGACTGAGGTTTAGGTTCACAAAGTGTTATTCAAAAGCTGTCATTTACCCTATTGGTCTGTCATTAAGTGCATCTGAATAAGATCACAGCAATTGTAATTTACAGCAGGGAAAAAGAAAACAGTCGGTGGAATAAAGCAGACAGTGCCTTCATGTGGTTGTGCTTTTGAAAACCTCTGAGAACCAAAGGAGTGTGTGTCCTCTTCTGTGCCGAGTTAAATTGACATTACCTCCAGGGCTTAAATATTTATCTTGTATGCAGTCCACTACTCATGGAATTCCTGTGTATAAGTATGGAATTTAGGGAGGCCTGTACCAGACAGTCGAGACGTCAGAGAATTTGATTAAGTTTGACGAATAGTGTTGGTGAGTCAGGGAATCATACACATCCATTGCATTAGATGGATGTCAGAGTGGAAGCCAGACTGTTGAGTGTTGACAAACTAAAATAACACATTACAGTTGTGGAAATATTGCCACTTAGGCCCGGGAAAATCCTGTGAGTAAAACTGTATTTATATCTCACTTTTCAACACAGGTTAAAATAGCATCACATTAAAATGTCATTCAGACAGGACAGTAACAAACAAAAGCAATGACATTTTAAAAGACTTCCAAAACCTATTACATTCAAAAAATTAGCAAGAGAGAAGGTAGAAAATATAAGTGCTTCTTGATTATCATTATTATTTTTTTTAAATCTGCTGAATCGGTGCTAAATTGGCTGAATTGAATGACCTAACTGTCAACTGTCTAATCAAACATCAACACTTTAAAAAATCTATTTAATTCCAAACTCTATTTATCTTCTTTAAATTAAGAGTTCAGGTACTGCATTACTTTAGGTTGAAGATCATGTCATAACAGCACACCCATGTTAATGTCATAAAAAAGTGAAATGAAAGACCCAACAGTAGCATATATGGAGAAAAACACAGGGAAAGGACAGAGTCTAGAGGCACTCCATATATGAAAATAGCACCAACAGACAATTTATCCCTGACTACAATATAAACCAACTGTTGAGGAGAGTGCTGCATCTACCTAAGATCAGCAAAACAAAGAGAGTAATGAGAGTAATGGATTTTGATATCAGAACCACAATGAGAACCTGATTTAGCATACATTTTGAGTATGTCTGACACAACAGTCTCCTGCGATTTTGAGCAGAACCGGAGAGAACACACTGATGTCATGGTGTGAAATGTTGAAATAAAAAAAAAAGGCGTGTGATTAGGGATGAGGGCTCTGGCTTTGCCCCATTGTTGTCTGGGTAATGTTTAAAGGTCAGAAGGAGATAAAGGCCTGATTGACAGTAAGGACAGGGCTGGTGTTGGAGGCGGTCAAGGGTCAGGCCTTCACTGAAACACCCCGATTTATGGCTCCTCGGACTGCTGGGTCAGGAACTCGGCATTGTTCAGGGATGTGATCATTTCCATAACACTGTGTGTGTGTGTGTGTGTGTGTGTGTGTGCGTGCCTGATTGTGTGTGTCCGTGTGTGTGAGAAAGATCTTTTTGAGCAGCTACAGAGTTTGTGTAATCCGTAGGAGATCTGGATGGCTGTGTGAAAGAGAAAGATGTGTGTGTGCGTGTGTGTGTGTATGTGCTTGAGACATAGACGTGGTGTCTGGAAATAGCAGCGAGGAGGCTTGCTGTGCTGTTTGCCTTCCCAAGTTTGATTTGACATCCTAATTGCCACATGGAGGAACAAAATACTCTGAGGTTCCCCAAATTGAAGTCGATGTCGAACCAAGCAGGCTATGTTTAGCGGCCTGGGCTATCTGTGGAGGGCCTACATTCACTGTCGCTCACTCTTCCCCTCTCAGCCTCTGTTTCTGTATTTTTTTTCATCCTCTCCCTGTCTCTTCCTAAAGGAGGAAATAAGGAGGCAGAAACAGAGAGATTGACTGGAGGGTGCCGGCACAAGAGAAAAGTAGCTAAGAAAGAGAGTTAAAGATAGAGGGAGAGAGAAAGGACGAGCAGCCGAGACAAATTGGAAGATCACTGCTTTTTATTCACCCCTCCAGTGAAACTCCCCAGCCAGGCCGAGCACACACAGAAACACACTTTTTCCTTTCTCTTCTCCTCCACCCCGCCCCCCCTACCGATCCCTCTCTTGCTCTCTTTCTCTACACACCCTCTAGCAGCAGCAGCAGGCAACCCAGGCAGGTAGCTGACAGGCAAACTGAAGCCTGGTAGACTGGAATAATTACATGTGGCTGTCTGCGTGCAACATGACAGCTCTACCTTCAATTAAGCCTGGAGAATGCATTTTCATCACCCGCTGAGAGCTCCCAGCCTCTCCCGCCCACCAGCCAGCCAGCCGGCCGGCCTACCTGCCCGGCTGCCCGTCGTCCACCACGGTGAGGCACAGCGCTGCAGAGCGGAGGGGAGCGAAGGAGGGGCGGCAGTAAGTGATGCACACACCATCGTCGACAGCAGCCTCCCTCACATTACCACTGTTAATGAGCACCGAATGCGATCAGCGCCAGGCCTTTCCACGCTAGTCAAAAGCTGAAGGGGGGAATCAAAGTGGCTGGAAGCTGCACATAGAGTAACAAACCAAAATACTGACAATTAACCTCTGAACCCAGCTTGACGGTGCCTGTACCGGTCTCCCACACACCCCAACCGCACCAAAAACTGAGCCATCAAATGGAAACATGGCTCTGATGCGGATGAGCAACAGCAACAGAAGTGTACTGTAAGGACAGGAGTCTGTGCTCATACAGCTCATCAGTGGATACACATATTATTATTATGATATTTGTAATTTCCTGTCCTTATGTTGCTCACTGCGTTGCACTTGAAATGCACCACTGTTGCATGGGAATATGAGAAGAGCAGTGTATGTGATGTTGTAGAATTCGGATGCAGTTTCAATCATTTCTCCTCAAGTGACAAATAAAGTACTAAGAAAAATAACTGGCCTGCGGTAAAGCACGATAGTAGTTGAAGTCACACCTCGACCCATCCCATCTCTTAAAAAAGTGTAGGGGGTTAATTATGAAACTGACCCCCATATTCCAGCCATAACTGCGGATACACAGATCCTGAGGAGTTTTAACATCACAAAGGATACAGAATGGAACATGGCTTACATTTAGCAAATCTTAATTTACATTTAGAGTGATCCCCCCCTCCTTAGAGCAGTTCGAAGAAGTCTCTTTCACTTGGCTCTGCAGGAAATGCTGCTTCCAAATTAAATGGCAAAAGCGTTACCTTTATAGGCTACATTGAAGTCATCAGTGTCAATGGATGAAGCTGATTAAATATTGAAAAGAGTGATTCTGGAGCTTGAGTCAGTAAGTTCAACATCTTAAAAATGAGACAAGAGCAGAAAACAACAAATATTGGAGGATTGGTTTTGTGGCCTGCATCAGCCCTGGATTAGGATTTATGAGCCTGGCCGCCTCTGCTGTGCCACTTGAGTGCTGGAGTATAGATTGAGAGGCAAGGTCAAGGAGGTGTGAATTAATGGTACAGATAATCAGTGGGTTTACCAAGGCAGCCCCTCACAGGCTTCCACCCCTGCTGTGCAACCCCAGCAGCCCCTGGCGTACTCCAGGCTCCCATGGCAGCAGGGGTAAACATGTGAGTAAATACTCTTTGCTTTGCCCTCACACATGCACACATAACTACGAAGGCACCTGTGCACAAACACACAGAGAGCAGATAAAAACTTACAAACATACTGTAGGTATGTGCAAGCAGCCCACATACACCCACCCACACGCGCACACACACATATACTGGAAGAATCTGAGAGGGGGACTGACAAAAATGCCTGAGGTAAAATGAATTGAATCCAATGAGATGTATTGGGAGGATAGATATGTAAAGGGCTGCTGCTGACAGCTGCTATTGCTCCCTCGGTGGCTGGTGCCAAATGACAGGCCTGCGGAGAAAGGTGCGTTTGATAATACAACCACTACAATCCACCAGATCCTTGTTCCCTTCAGTCTATTTATATTCCGTTTTCTTGCATTGTCGTTGATGCTAACCTGGAGTCATAGCATCTGCATGTGAAATGCGGTTTGTTTCTTTTTGCGGGCCACAAGTTGCCGTCTTTAAAAATAGCACGTCATCAATTTTTGGCACTTTGAAATAACACACAGACACACATCTCACTTCCTTTCTAGACACTAGAGGAGGGATCATTGAACTTCCCCCACCCATATGCCTCAGATAAATATTCAGATAGGAGGGGCTGTTGGAGCTCAGTAGGGCTAACATGTTGCATTGGGCTCCTTGAGTAGAGAGGACAATGACTAGGTCCACAGTGCCCCTATTAAAGCAGCAGCCTCCAGGCTAGTGGATTAGCCTGAATAGGCTGTTCTCCCCAGGTACAGGATTTGGTTTACATTAGCCAGCTTTGCCCTTGGCTGATACTGCTAACTCCTGTGCGGGTCACTTAGCTTGGGCTCACCACGCAGGACACCTTTTATTATTTTCCTGAGCATAATTACAAAGAAAAGCTTAATTGACTTTGTGCCGCAGATATGTTTGCTGTTGTTTAAGGGAGGACTGGCTGTGCAATTGTTAGAGCAGATGCTCTGAGGGAGAGCAGCGCCAAAAAAAGAAATGTCTCACTTTCCAACAGTCTTGCTTGCACGACAGCGAGGAGGGCATGTAGCTCGGGGCAATGGGACCACTTTAAATTTTAAACACAATCTCGACATTGCCTCATTTTAATGCAGCACGTCTGGAGGTGGAATCAGAATGCATAAAATTGACTGCATGAAAAGATAATGTATAATAAATGTATTCTGCAATGGGCGCCACGGATCGAATCATTGATTAGCAGCGGAGGGCGCAGTGCTAAACATCCTTGTTTCATGCATATTTCATTACGACTCTGACAGCGGCAGGGTCTGCTGTCGTGGGACTGTGACAGATGTCCATTAGTTGGACTCAGGACCAGTGGAAGGGAGGTCCTGGTAACCTGTACCACCCCAGATTTGGTGTCCCCATCTGGCTTGCTGCATGGCAAATGGGTGGCCCTTCTTCAAAATTAGGATTCCTGTCCACAATGTCAGAAACACTAACTCTTTCTGTTACAGCTGCCTGTATATCCCCAAATATGGCTTTACCCAACTTTATCTCTGTTTTCCTCTTATTCTGTCATTCCCGGGACCTCCTGAATAGGGTCGAAGGTCAGCTTTGGCACACTTTACCATGAGTTGGCAGGGGTCTCCTCACCTTATGGGGAGCGTACTTCAAAATGAATTTTACTAGAAGTAACTTATTTCAAGTCAAGTGATAGTTCAATCAAATTGAAGACCTCAACTTTAGACAGAGAAAAAATGGTAATCCTAACAGGAAAAAAATAAAATCCACATTCACCTGGTATTACTTGACCTCAAGAGATGGAATCATGAAATGAGCTTTCCCCTGTCGAGGCCCTGATCAGCTGTGTTCCCCAGGGGTGAGGACTTCCCATGGTGGTCCTGACACAGAGGGCAACAGGCGGATAACAACACGCCTTGCAAACACAAATATTCTGAAATCATAGACCCCTGAGGGACCTCATGATGTCTGTGTGAGGACCCCAGTGCTTGTCTGCCACACCATAGTTACCATCTGCCAAACACAAGAACCATCAAATATGCACAGTAACAGTTTCTCTTTCTAGTTTCTCTAATGTTCTTTCTGACTTAATTTGAAAACTCTTGTTTTAAAACTAAAACAAGGCAATCTGTGTGAATGTATGGATGCGTGCAGGGATTTGCATGGCACGACTTTTATAAACAAACCAGGAATATAGCTTTTCTTCTTTTCGAACGCACCTCCTGACAGGCAACCAGCTTGTGTGACACACAGTGCAGCGTGATGCGTCGTTGAGATTTGGGACTTGTGTACATAGACTTCCCCGTGAGCCTCTGCAACCTGCAGTTACCCATAACACCCCTCTCTGTGTGTGGACCCGCACAGACGTTAATGTGCATCCTCGCAGAGCTGTAATTTTAGCCTTGGTTGAAATGCTGTCATTCTGAGATTGAAGGGTTCACCCACTTCTATAAACACCATGAACAGACACGACCTGCCAGTTTGGCTACTGATATGCATATGTCTGCTTCATAGGCTTATGCACAGACAATCATTAAGGAATAATGTATGTGCAAGAAGTGTGGGAATAAAGGTCACTGGGTGCTGCCACAAAAACAGTCAAAATATTTAACCATATTTCAATACAACCAGACTGACAAGTTGTGAAACTTTGTAAACTTTATATGGGTTTATTGTCATGTGAGTTAATTTGCAGCCTTTTCTATGGAACATGCTTCCCATCAGAAAACAATGTTGTATGTCTAATGATCTCCTTCACGTTTCCAGTTCAAAGAGAAGCTTTAGACACATGTACTCTCTCTCTTCAGTGTCTGCGCTTTTTACAGTGTGAATGCAATTTGTCAGGTGAAGACGAGAAAAAAAATGAGGCCAGGATACGGGCCCCCTGAGTGAATGAGCGAGTGAGTGTGTGTGTGTTTGAGAGCGTGAGGGAGTTTTTTCCTCTTTATTTTGGGGAACTAGAGCGTCGTCTCAGCGCTTCGCTATTCCCTGCTAATCAGGTGCTGCCAACCTGCCAGCCAAGGCGGGACGCGAGGCCTTTCAAAACACTCTGCTAATTAACAAGCCCCCGCTGCATCCCTTCCGCTTTTACTGTGCTAGCACATCTGCCATAGAAACTCCAGAGAAGAAAAACTACATTATCGTCAGCCTGAGTGGATCCCTTTACTTCATGCGCAGCCTGAATGGATGCGCGCGCTGTGTTGTGTGTATGCGTGTCAGTTGCAGAGGTGCGTTCTTTACATGAGCTCCCAATTTTTTTTTTTCTTTTTCTTGAAAGTGGCAACCGTTTTGCATTGGTGCTCTGCTTGTGTAGACATTGGCAAGGCGTCCTGCATCTATCAGGCAGCTGAAAAGTGTGAATAGCGTTCCCACCGTCTTAATGACTGTTTACATGTCCCCAGTGCAGATTAAAAGATGTTTCTGGTCTCGCCTGGGGTCTTGCTGTAACACATCTTTGACAACCTTCTTGCATGATTAACTTCAAAAGTGTTTTTATTTTCCTCACGTTCTCAGTATCTGATTTCTTTGTGACTCGTGGCACCTCCAGTTCATACTCAAATAGAGTTGATTTCAAGAAATTATTAAATGAAATGCGTTGGCGTCTGCCATATAATAAAACGTGTTGATTTGAATGATGGGGACCTGGTGTGAGAAAGGGGGAGTCTGTGACAAAATGGTCGGAACATAATCTCTCAATCCAAATATTTACTTAAATCAAAACTCTGTGAAATGGACCGATGCTCTCACACAGGTAGAGAACACTTTCATGTAAAATCAACACTTCTCATGTTAGCTGTGGGCAAAAAAGCCTTTTTAACACAGAGTGTAATTTACACAGGAAAGAAAATTGGACAAAGCAGCCACAGTGACCTGGTTTACTTTGGAAGGGTTTGCGAGGGCTCTAAAGGATCCATACGTTCACACTCGTTCTGGAGTTATGACTTTTTCCAGGCCTGGAATTCCATCGCCTTCACGTTTGCCAACCAAAGGCCGGCCACGGCCCAGGAGATCCTCTCAGTTCATTTCCTCTCTGTCAGAAAGCCATACCTTGCTCTTTCTACCCGGGACGGAGCGTCATGCTAATTTACTGCTACTCAACATCTGCCCCCCACAGATTTTTTGTGAAATTGTCAAAGAGCGAGAAGTATATTTTTGGAAAGCATACATCTCAGGAGGACCTGAGAGTGAGATGGCTGAAGTGCGACTTCATGCAGGTTTTGCAATATGTTGAACAATTTCTGAATCAGCATCAATATAAGACATTAAAATAATCAAGGAACTGATGAATGAAAAAGTGTATTTACACCTAGCAGCTGGAACATGCTGTATCTTACCACTGTTAAGAATTAATTAAGAATTTTGATCCACACGCTAAAAATAAAGAGTAAACAAATTTAAAAATACATACATAAGAATATGATACTGACGCATACAGAAAAGTTGTTTTTTGTTCTTTTACGTTCCACAAAGAGGTCAAAGGTCAAGCTCAACTGCTGGTAGGATTTCGTGTCTCACTCTAATGTATTTTAGCAGCAGGGTGCTAGCTACCACTGAGGACACTGAGAACTTATTTATAATATCTTACTCTTCTTAAAGCCACAGTCAGGGAGATTTCTCGTCCATATGGGAGCAACAGAAAAAGTTGTACCCTACACACATTACCATAGTATCACCTTTTATAAAGCAGAACAGTATTTATGTATAATCTGGTAGACATGGATTAATATGCATTAATTTGTATTCAAATATTCTCATTAGACTCTTTTCAGCCCTTCTTTACGTGACGGTAACTGATGCTTTAGCTGATGATGTTAGTAATGATGTTAGTGTCACTAATTTTATCTGCCTGTCTGTAGTGTATCAGACTTGGTTGTTATATGTTATTCAAGCAGTGTGACAAAGTCAGCCCAGAAATTGATGTTCAGAAAAAATGTACAGAAATACATAAAAATAACTGAATTGAAAATATTAATCCTTTAAAAAGACATTATTTTTAAATCAGGTCTAACCTTTCTTGGTGCGGGGGAGGGGGCATGGACCTTTCTACAATCTGGGCTATAGCCCTGTTCATCAGCCACCCATGTTCCCCTTAATTTTATGTTAAGTCACCTACGATCTTATGTAACATTAAAATAAATTTTCAGCACGGCTTAATATGAACGGCATCATCTGGACTGCTTGTTTTCCCTATTTTCTCTGTTTTGATTAAGTGTGGACTTGCTCAATTTGTAACACATTGCAAAATACACTGCCATATTGTACGAAAAATGATGATTATTTTTAACACAGTTAAAGTGTGTATAAATGCAGTTAAGAGATTCATCCAGCATTTGCAACCACAGCAGGAACAGAAGCGGTGAGCGTGTTTTAGTTGAATTCTGGGCCTAAGCATCGTAGACAGAAATGTTTCTCTTTTTTTGAGGAGGGTGGGGGGTTGTTATTCTCCCCATCTACAACGCGGAGGCCCTGGCAGAAAAATGCCAATCAGGAGGTAAGTCGGAATCCCATCATCCCTTTCCTGCCTAGAACACCTTCACTTTCTATTTGCTTATGCAAACCAAGCTGTTTAGGGACGAGGAGAGAGGCGGCTAATGAGCTGCCTGCATCAGCCCTGCAGAAACGAGAAGGACCCCCTGTTCGTGGCTGCTCAAGAGAACACCTCCTCTGGGCATGCTCAGAAACGGCAAAAAACAACAACAACAACTGTACAGCCAAGGCAACACAAATTGATGTGATTAACCGGTGGAACTGACAGTTATTGTGCGAGGGGCTGGATGCAGAGCAAGCAGATTTGGAGCGCTGGAGATCGCATGCAGGCGGAGAGCGCGCAGCTGCAGATGACTTGCAATATGGAAAAGTTTACATGGCGAGTCGTCAGCTGTTGATGAGACGCGCTTGGCCTCGGAACCACAAAGTTTTCTCTCTGTACTTTTTTCTCTTCCTCCCCTCGTTATTTACCATCTCCTTCTTTCCACTGCATTGTAACATGAAGCTGTAGGATTAATGACATCATGGCTGGCTAGCATCCTGTGCTGTGACAATAATGATCCATTACAGTCGCTGCTGATTGTTCTTCTGCCAGAAAATGCTATATAGATTACACAGAAACTCCTAAAGACACTGTAAAAGGGGGGGGGTCCCAACTTCCTATTGACATTACCAAAAATAAATGAACATCTCTGTATCTCTCAGATAAATTTGTTCTTTATTGAGCATCAGTCGCCTGATTTGTCAAGTGCGCACTGACCCTTGCCTCCATTACAAACACAAACAATGATGGGTTCCTGTTGTGTAACAAGAGCACTGTCACTGTTGAGACTGACTATCTCAAAATACTACATGTACTGTAAACGTCGACACGCTGAGGTCCAGTTCAGTGCTCCATCCAGTACACTGAACTTTTGCACTTTCCTCGGGCTGGCCGCCGCTCGTTCCACCACAAAACCCATCACAAACAAAACACGAGGGCTGTCTCGTTTCACATCGCTGCTCAGCCAGAAAATGTCCATTACACTCTTGTTTTCCTTGGCACGGAGTACAACCTTAAACCATGAAAGAAAAGCAGTGTGGGAAGTTCAAATGGTATTGTCATTAACGCCTCAACACAGTGATCATTCACAAGGGGCTTGCATGTACAGACAATGCAGGCCTTTCTTGCGGAGGCGCAGATGGCATCGTAAAAAAAAAAAAAAAAGAGGCCTTCTCTGCAAACACCAAAAGCAAACACACAAACAGTGGTGACCCTCCAAGGTCCCCAATCCATCTTTTCTCCTGTTGAGCGCTTGTTGTCCCAATAAGATCAAGGCGTTTTCAACTCAACTGATGTTTTCATGCTGTTATGCACACTCAATTCAGGCAACTCTTGAAATGTAAATGTAAACTTTTCTAAATGTTATATATTTCAGCCCGAGCTTTTCTTTTGACTTCATGCGTGTGTAGATTTTTCCAGGGGACTTTTATCATCAGGGTTCCTCAAAGCTTTAATGTACAGTAATTTATTTGTGCTCATCAGTCTTAGTCAGTGCTTCACAGTGGTGGATGAAGTGGAGCCTTTATTGAGGTAAAAGCACCAATACAGCTATGTACTAATACTACAACCCAAGTAAAAGTCCTGCATGAGAAATCCTGCTTAAACAAAAATACATGTACGAGTATGAAGAGTACAATGTAGTTTAAGTATCAAAGTACTGGTTTGGTTCCTCTGACTGATATATTATTATATATGACATCATTTGATGATTAATGCTGAAGCATTAGTGTGTAAACAACATGTTACTGTTTGAACTACGTTATACAGAGAAAAAAAAGAAGAAAGAAAAAAGAGAGAGACACCAGATAAATCTTAGGGGCTGTGAGATGATTAATGGGAGAGGAAAGAAAGAAAAAAAAACAAAGTTCAGTTATACAAATATATCCCTTCCCTCAACTTTGATTGTTGGTTAGATATTGGATCAATTGAAGAAGTATTGAAATGAAATCATGTGAGAAGTTTGGAGGGAAAATAAATCACTATTTGCTGGAGCCACTAACATCACAGACATCTGAAACATGAAGCTACATGTGTGTGTTACATGCTGTTTTCGTAAGATGTCAGAAGCCAAAAAGGTTGGAAACAACTGGTTTATTCTGTAAAGGTGTGTGTGTATTTTATATTATTCATTGCAAAATAATTTTATTTTAAAAGTAACTTTTTACTAAAGCTTTTGAATAAATGCACAATACTTACCTGTGAAATGTATAAGACCCTCAAAATTTTACTTTACCGTTTGAGTGTACTTTTTTCACCACTGGTGCATTACAACAGCACTGAGAAAAGTTCAGGCTAATTTACATGCATTGTCTGTCCTCTCTGTTCTATTTCAGTCAGTGGAATGTGTTTGCACAACCAATCACCGCAGTGTTTGGTGAATACACAGTGCAGCGCGAGGCCATCGGCTCCATTTGGTTTTAGGCAAATTGGCTAACCTTTAAGAAATGCCCAGCGCTGGACCCCATCTCTCCTGCAGGAGCAGTGGGTATCTTGTGGACTGCCCTTCAGAGACACAGATGTTCCATCTCCAGAGTAATGCGGCCTTCCCCGGGCCTAATCCTTGGATGCTGGCACGGTCGTGGCAGAAATATTTCCAAACAGAGCTGCAGCAGCACTTCTGTGCGCAGCTGTGCCTCACCATTTGTCAAACTTTGTCATCAAGTGGCGGAAACAAGACTGAAGAATTTGCTCATGATTACATTGCACACAAGCAGGGACTCACGTCTGCACATCCACCCACAGCATGATGTATCTGAGGAATGAAAGAGGCATCATTGTAATGAGAACTTAAACTGCCAATGATGCTTCATCTCATGAATTCATACTAAAACACATTTAGAAAGGACCTTTAATTTATAATCATGGTCCCTCTGCTGGCTCTGTTTGGACAGGTGAGTACAATGCTGTTTAAACTCTAACGCTGCCAAGTCAAACAAGATGAAACTACTGATGTGGCTTACTCTACATACCTGGCTGTGGCTTCATGGTTTGTAATGATTTTCTCATTAATCTCACAGCAAATCACTCCAGCCAAAATGCCTGAATTTGCAGAATTTAGTCTCCCGATGAGGGACCAAAGGTTTGTTCATCCACATCCAACTATGATAAACTGACACACATCCAGCTGCTTATTCAATATTTTTTGTAGCTAACGAGATGGCAATTTCCACCACTTCGGTCCAGACTAAAATATTTCAGCATCTATTGGAACAGATGCCATTAAATGTGATACATTCATCATCCCCCAGGGGACGAAATTTAGACTTTTCTCACCAGCGGATAGAAAATTCTGTCCAAAACATAAAGCACCTATGGAACATCAGTTGTGTTTAGGGACTGGAAACCTCAAAGATTAGATTTTAGTCTTTCAAACAGGTTTCTCCACCATAGTTCAGGTATAATTCATGTCAACACACCGACATGAGCTGATTTATGAAGTGTTTGCTAGCGTCTTAATAGATGCTAATAGTGTGGCTTTATGGGTTTATGATCTTCACGCTATTCAAACTGATCCAAGAGAGCTTAGCTGACCTCAGTGCACACACACACACACACACACACACACACACACACACACACACTCTCTCTCTCTCTCTCTCCCTCTCTTTCCTTCCCTCATTCACACAGTCCTTAACGCGGCCCACCCCCCATGCACTCTGTCTACAAACCCCATTTGCCAAAAAAGGGTTTTCCAGCAAGTGACCTGTTCTGTCTCCCCCTCTTCCGTAAGAAATTTCCAAACATGGTTCCAGACGCCTGCACTGAGGTCAAGCACATTAGTTTATAAAAAGGCTGCATTATTTCCTGTTAATCAAGTTATTAGTTTCTCCCTTCCACTATTAAATATCGCACTGCTTTGGGTCCAGTGCTAAACATATCAACAATTTGAATTTGAACTTTTCAACTCCCTGATTTACAACACACAGTTTTGCCACTGACCTCCAAGGAACATTTCAATTTATTGCCCCCCCCCCATCTTAATTTATTTTCCCTTATTAATCAGAATGGAGTTAGGGAATCGTATTGCTGTTGGAGCGGGTGGCAGGAGATTGCAGAGTCCCAGCTCCGGACGTAACGAGTTGTGTTATTTGATTGGTTATCTCCAAAGGGAGGAAAACACCAGGTCAAGCTGAACAGATGAATAATTGGAGGTTGAATTATCAGACACAGGAGATTACATGAGCACGCCAATCATTAGCAGCCCTCATTTGTTTTAAAGAGCAAAGTTATAAATCCAAACAAGATGAGACAATAACAATCACACAGCTCGCTATAAATCCCCGGGTGTCGGTTATGAATTTTTCTTCCCATTCCTCCCATCTATTTTCATTTTACAATCTCAGTGAAAATTGCCTATTTTTCTATTTTATTTTACTTTTTTTTACCCCTTCCATTGGTTGGCTAAGGATCCAACATGGTGCTGACTTCTTTTGCGGCCTGTCGAAGTTTCATGAATGATTAAAAACGCTGGGCCCAGACCTGCTCATAAATAAACAGCAGGCAACAGGACTGAACAGGCTTCTCATGGACAGGGAGGACTGACAGATTGGCTTCCAAATCATACCATTCAGTGGTAGCTAATCCACGGCATTGCATTTTTATGCTGGAGCAGCCTGGTCAGAAATCATGCATGTGCACCGCGCGATGGAGAGGATGTGTAAAAGTAGATGAGAATGCAGTCGTAATGAGTGGAGCATGCCCTTATAATACACACAATCAACTTCCTGCTCTCTTTTCTTGTACAAACTGTGGTGGAATACAAATGAGTCTGTGCTTAAAACGGTACCATGCAACCTTTTCCAGGCAGTAAAATGTCATCCACATGTGCAGTTGACAGAAAACCAGAGAATTAAACAACTAAATGCTCCTATCTCATTACCTTGGGGCCATATTATGATTTTACGTCTTGAGTTGGTCCCTGAGCGAGTTGAAGGGTCAGTGCATCCACATGTGGCCCTTTTTTTTCAGCTGTTTTCCTCCACATGGGAGCCAGGGTGCCACAGGACGACCCTCCATCTCAATCTTGCATAATGAATAGTCTGAGGCCAACCGCCCTGCACATGCTGAACTTTTGGCTTCAGAATCACATCTCGGCCAATTTACTCCCCCCGCTGGTATTCTGCTCACCCCCGCCACCCCCTCCCCCGAGGTCAAGGGCTTGGAAGCAGTTTCCTGCATTAGACAAAATCACTAATGGCTAGAAATAGCCGAGATACTTTCCACAAGAGCTTCAGGTTTTGCTAATTGTATGCAATTCACAGTGTTTGGCCAGAACAGCTGAGACTGCCACAGCGTGCTGCATTTCATGTGAGCTTGTTAGCATGCGGATGCATTACGGCCGATTATCTCACTAGCTTCTTGTGGGGAGTCAGAAAAATATATTACCGCTAGCGAGATGAAATGAAATGTTTCATGCTGTGAAGCAACTGAAAAAGAAAACGCTCCAGCTATATTTGCTTATCATGCTTAAATGACAACCCTTGAAATACAGGGTAAAATGAAAGCAGCCCTCAAGTGAATATTTCTGAGGTGTTCCATCAAAGGTGAAACATCTTTGTGATGTTACCACTAGTTGGAGATGAAAAAACAAGGGGGGGTGCTCTGATTCGCTAATTGCTGTATTTATTTCGCAGGTTGACATGATGAAGCCGTTAGTTCAACTTCATGTAAAAATAATGAGGTGGTTTCTTGCTCTGGTGTCGCTCAGGTAGGATGAGGATGAGATTTCACGTCCCCCCTCTTTGTCTAAGAGCGCTGTCACCTGACACTCTCTCCTTTTCTTCTGCTGATTTACCGTATCACTCTAACCAGATTTGTGACACAAATTGGGATATTATGACAAAGACCACAAGGGTTAAATGTTGTCTTCACTAAACACTGGCTGGTTTCCCCACTTCTGCAAACCCCCCCCCTTCACTCTCTCCTCTTTTCAGCCCATTATGTTGTGGCCCCAAACCTGCTCGACACATTTCTAAATGACAGTTACTGCGCTGCTCTTCAAAGGAACCTCGGGTTGTGGATTTTTCTCGCCTAATGTGGCATCTTTGGCTGAGCAATAGAGCGAAGGGAGAAAGGTGGGGCCCTGAGGCACAATAGCGGTTTGTCTGAGGGACGGCAGGGAAGGGGTCAAGAATCAGATTGTGGAGGACATTAGCAGTCAGCAGATTGATACAGGACCATTGATTCCCAGCTTCTTTTTTCCTTCCTCCTGGACATGATCTGCATTGCAAATGGCAGTTCTGTCGCATTGGCCTTTTCTGAAGTCAGAAAAGATGGGGGGGGGCTGAGCGGGGAGATCGGGGGTTCCCACAACACACAGGCCCTCTACACTCCATAACCTCACACCCCTCCCCAAAAAGACCCTCCGCTGCACTCCTCCTCCCAGAGCCCTAGCCCCTTGTCCCAGGATCCCACCACAGCTGCCTCTCTGCCATCTCCCAGGACTTTTCCTCACTACTGAGGAAAGCACAACAGGCTCATTGTTCTGCATGGAGGACAACTCTTCTGTTCCTAGGTGTATGGTCTCCCCTAACAAGCCCCATAAGGTCTAAAGGGAGACTGCATAAATGGAGAAGGGACAGTTAGTTCAAGAACAAATAATGTGGCTGCTCCTTCTCACCCCAGAGTACAACTTGCTAGTGCAGTAAATGCATTATTATTTTTTTGTACCATGCATGTAATCATATAGATCCTTGTTGGTATAATATGGCACCTCAGACAGGTACAACACAGGTCTCACAAAGTGTCATGACTGTTCTTCTACTGACTGTAGGCTCTCATGTTGGCACTCTGGCTGCCATCTCTAAATCAATGTCCATGCCATACTCAGCGGTCCTTCATGTCACACTATATGGCCACATAGTCCCATTTTTGTATTGTATTTTTTTTGCAATATTTATAAAAACAATCTGCAGAGATGGGGTTCCAGCAGAATCTTAGTGTATAATTACCCCGTTGTAGTGATATCCCGCAATATTCTTGCTTTCTAATAGAAAATGGTTGGGAATAACATTTTGTATCATGAGACACCATGACAAAAAGCATCATGCAAAGCAGCCCTGCATCATTACGATAATCTTCCAGCTTTGTTTGTCCTCCTGCACTTCTTTTTGGAGGCAGGTGTCCGCGCGTGTTTCCCCGATCAAATAAAGTTTAGAGAGAAAAATTACACAACAAAGAATTTGACAGAGCGATCTGGACATGCACACAGGCAAAAAATAAATAAATGCAGGCAGTGCCAGCCATGGACACTGCGAGTTTTCCAGCTAATAATGTTCCATCACCTCACAGAGACAGTGGAAGTGATATGCAAATGGTTCTTCACACACACTGAGCGTGTCCTCCAATTATAGGCTCTCATGTTGCTACTGGCCACCTCGGTGCAATTAGCCCCCTCCATGTTCGACTGTTGAACCGCGTTAGTGCGGTCTGGAGGCGAGTTAGCATTGCAAATGAAACGAGAAGCCACATTTCCAGGGGTGTCATTATAAATTAGTGTTGCATGATGGGCACAAATTGCCATCCCTGCTCAAACTCGCATCCCCAATAAGAGCTGGCATATTCCTCATGAAATGCTATTTACCCCAGTGTGAATGTGCAGTGAATCCGTTCTCAGACAGGGACAGACCTGTGCATGACAAGTACATCTCTCACAGTTGCACAGGGGAGGAACCTGAGAATGGACAAAAATGCTACAAGTTTTGTTCCCAAAGCAGACATGCAAGCAGTTGTGATTCATCACTTTTGGTTGTCTTTCATAAACTGATACATTTTAAAACCTCCGCCTCGGCCAGGACACTGTCTCAGCCTGGGCTCCCAGCTGTGAAATGCAAGCTGTCAGTGATGGGTTTTACCCCTCAGACGACTTTGCACGCTGCAATGTGTTTCAAATAACTGGCTGAGTTCACAGTACCGAGGCGTCAGTAACTATCTTGCTCATATCTTGCATCAATACCCCAGTAGTGTGTGAAAATGAACTCACAAGGAAGTTCCAGCCAGTGCTACAGCCCCATGATGAATTTTTAAAAAATTCTTTTAACTCTTAAAGGGATATTTCAGGTATTTTGTTGTATGATATGACTTGTATGAGGGACTGAAGTATAATTGTTGTTGTTTTTTTTTTTACACAGTAGAATTTGGTCTGTGTGCTCCTACTTTGGAGAAGCAGAGAGGAGCAGCGACACAGACACTGAGCCATGAACTGCTGGCGGGTCAGTGAAAAATTAATTTTAACCACTTAAAACAATGCCTACATAAAAAATAGCAATCAATAGCAACTTAAGTCTACAATATATTAAGAATATTTTTACTGCTTTATCGGCACTCTTCTGGAACTACATTTTCTCAGTTGTTGAACTGTTGAACTACTGTAGTGCCACACACAGGCACAACTTGCTGCACGCTGTTTTAACTATTTGGGTCTAAATAGTTGTCCTGATGCATAATACAGTGTGTGTTATCAGGTTGAGAAAATGTCTCTTTTCAACTTAAAGATGTTTTTTTCATAATTCTAATGTTAATATAACAACATTTTTGTCTGGACTTGCAGGACAGACTGCAAACCAGGATTGTTCTCCTGGGATTAAATGATTTAAAATTATATGATTTAACTGAAAAATAATCAGTGGGCGGGCATTAAAACCATACCATGTGACAACAGAACGTCTGCTTCTGGCTACACTGCTTATATTTAGGGTCGTTTTCTGTAACCAACATGATAGATTTGAAAATGTGTGGCATAAGTTTTGGATTTGACTTCAAATAAAGGAAATTACGACAGAAAGTTTTATTACAGTCAAAATTGACATATTACCATGTCTTGTGTAAACTAATATACATAAATGATTTCCTTTTAATGGCTGCTTGTGGTGGTTAACAGGTGTTGCTGCATTAATAAATCCAACTTTTATGGAACAAGCGCTCAATCTCTGCTGAGAGACAGTTTTGAAAGTTTTTAATTGTCTCTCAGCTTGACATCAAACTTTTCCTGGTGCTGTGATAACATGGACTCTTTTCTGATTCAGCTGCAGACTAAACCATATGGGTATCAAGGTGCCTTCAAGACTTTATCTGCTTCTCTCTGTTTTACCAATGCTTCTTGGCTTCTGTTCATGAGGACTGTGGCTGAGCATTTAGCCGGTCTCTGGCTGCAAGACACTGTTCTGCTGTCTCTGGTGTTTGCCATCCTAATCAGCCTCATTGTCTTGGACGGACCCGACTCTAACCTCAGGCCCGCCGACTCCAAGGCCGCCGCGGTGGATGGCGGGGATGTGTTTGCGGCAAACACTGATCTAAATTCATTAACTCTCCTACAAACACTTTCCCAAGGTTTGTTTCCAGGGCCACGTATCTGAAGGAGCACTAGACAAGTGGTCTCGGAGCAGTTCATGGCTGTACATAATTGGAGCAACGGCAGAAGGGGAGCGCAGGAAAATCGATAGCCCCAGGAATTACGGCTGAGAGGTGCTTGAGGGCTCACCTTGACTAAATGAGAGCTAGAAAAACTGTCATGAAGCCCAGGTGAGAGGCCGACTTTTCATTAGTCACTGTTACTGTGCCGGTTTGCATTCAGCATTTTTACATTAGGTACGTGTCTTATAGTATCAAGCTAATGAAGATCCCATTTGTGATTTGAGCATGATCGGATGAGTTTCGAGATTTCAGGAATTACTGTTGCTGTGAGTTTTCACTCTTTGTCAATTCCACAGTTGTAACCATAAAACAGTTACTGCTAAGAAGGTCAAGGACAAGGACAGGTACAGATGCTACCGGTGACTTAGCAGGGACACAAATAATTTCAAAAAGACATCATCCTCATCCTCTTTTGAAATGATGAACAATAGCTGCAGTATCATGTATTTTGTCACATAAAGTGAAGTGACTTTAAATTTAAGGTTCAGATGTTTTTCCAGTTAATAGCAAAAAACATTATTTAAACTGCTTTTGGTGCAGGACACATTGATTCTCCTGTATATGTCCTTAAATGTTCTTCTCATGATGCAGTTGCATAATGCGATGAGCCAGGACATCAGGAGGAAGCTGAGATTAAAACTGCATGTCCGATGTGAATCCTGGATGAACATGTGGCTCAGGATGACACTTTTTTTGAATGAGCTGAGAGTAAACAAGTGTGAGGTGGACTGAAACTGCAAAAGTGGTGGAGTGAGATGAACAAACAAGGAGACAAACGGATTGGAAGAGACAAATCAAGCAAAATCTGGATTGCTGGGTGGTGGTATGCATATGTGTCATGGCTGGGTGAGACGAGACAGACAGAGACATTGCAAGAAGAGACGTGTGGCATTTCAGTGCAGTCACATTATGCCAGCTCGCCGGGGGAACCGCTTGCTCCAAAGCGACCAGTAAAAAGCCCTCATCTCACAGTCCTCTGGGAACGATATCTGGGGGAGCCGGAGAAGCGCTGCTCTCCCTTTAAGGCCTGTCAGAGGCGTAAATTTAATCCTCGGACCTGCTGGGATGCAGAGGAGTCGAGCAGCAGGAAAGCCTTTCCTACTTCAAGGTACTTGGTTGGCTCTGGGATATCCTGCCAGAAAAAGCTTTAAACCTGATGACAAATTCATTTTGTGCAGCTGCACCCTGAGTCCACCGCGGAAATGTGGGTAAATGATACCTCTGTAAACAAATTCAAGAAATAATTATGCAGACATTTCAAGGAGTAGAGTATCTGAGGTATGTTATTTACTTTAGACTGAATATTTGAGACAAAAATGGAGAAAACATCTCTTTGTCTGCCCTTTTTCCCTAATTTTCTCCCTCATTAGATAAACAGTAAATATATTCTTCAATTTTTGACTCCAATTTTGCTTGAAGAAATAGATGTTAGTTTTTTTTTTATTTCCTCTGCCATGTCATCGAGCTGTCACTTCAGTGTGTGGCCTGTGGCACTGTGGGAGTCCGTCTAGCTGGAGAGGCATTTTGATATGAGTTGATTAGTCGCTGAGATGGCACAGAGGCAGAGGAAACCGATTTTTACAGCCATGCGAAGAGCGGATTGCAACAGCAGCAGCAGGGTGGCCAGAGGCCTGAGGGGAGAGAGGTTTATGAATATGTTTGTACCCGAGTTTTCCCCTCCTCTTAATGTCGGGGCCATGCTAATCGCTTGGTGCTCTGACATCTGGAAGCCTCCCAGTTGGAGGGCAAAATCGCACGGGTTCTCTACGCCCAGATTTCCAGAATATTTGAAGTGGTCACACCTAATCTGCAGAGATGAAAACCATTAAGACAGTAGAGGGCGGATTTTTCTCTCCTGCCGTAACATGGTGAGCCTGTTAGAAGTGTGTTGTGCCATCTTTGGTCAAAGAGAAGAAGCCAGGCCTCTGCCAGATCAGGCTCTCTGATTTCCATCTCCCCTGAATTTAATGAATTGAGCACATGGTTTAATACAAGACTCCTTTTTTCTCCTTCTGACTTACTCGACATTATCTGTGAAATCCTTAAATAACAACTCATTTCTGGATCACATTTGTGTCGACACACCAGCGGCATTAGAATGTAATCTGAATAATATATGTATTCTCTGTTGCATTCTTTATAAGACTTTGGCACTCTGTCCTTCCTTCTGAGCTTTCAATCACTGGGCCTCGGGGGGTTGTGGATACCTGCTCTTTGAAGCGCTCAGAGAGCAGAGGAGAGTCAGGATGTGGGAAGAATCTGCCCCCAAATACAACATGCTTCACGGAAAACAGGTGACCATGAGTGTGTAACAAACTGTATATTATGTAGAAGAGTAGATATTCCTTAAATGCAGAATATGTATACGGCTGAAAAGGCATTGGTTACAGTACCACACATAGTTAGCTGGTGATCCTGTACTTGAACAAGGTGGAGACAGTGGAATGTCTTACGTAAGGAGAGCATGTGCTCAGGGGTGATATTCCTAAGTGCTGGAGCCGGCCTTCCTCTCGGTGGGACCAGGAAGCCCCAGGACAGGAGATAAGCAGACACCCAAGTGTGACGGGGCCAGCGGTATCCCTCCATCCAGATCACGTTCCACCAGCGGAAAACTACATTTCTCTACAGCAACAGAGAATGTATGGAGCCCCAGAGTGTTCATTATGAAATCATTTACAACCAAATTATCACAGAAATAAATGTTGTGTAAAATGTATAGTTGAATCAAGTTAGGAAGATTTATAAAATGCAAGAAAATCTATTTATTATACACTGTTCATTATCCTTTTTTACAGTGTAAAAAAATCTGTATTTGTATTTATTTGGGTTAACCCTAAAACTAACTAAAAAAATTTAGCTTAACAAGGCCACACATTCTGCCTCTTCACTCAAGTGTTTAATAACGGTGATGAGTAACAGCTAAGGTTATTACCCTGTAAATAATTTAGGACCATTCATCAAAAATACATCATCAAAACATGTTATAACCACTCAAGGATGCCATCACACCAGGCTTTATATATTTTATTTCATACTTGCCAATTGAAAGTGATTTTAAAGCTTTAAATCATTGAATTTCTGTAATTTCTAGTACAATAGTACTGTAATAATAGTATTTGCTTTATTGTTATTATTATTATTATTATTATTATTATTATTATTATTATTATTAAGTAAAACTCTGTCTCCCTTTGCTTTATGGTGTAAATATAGAAACTTGCAAGCATATACAAGGTCTTCGTGGACACATGTACACATGTGTTTAGACACACACACACACACACACACACACACACACACACACACACACACACACACACACACACACAGTGTGATTAGTCACCCTCTGCCAGCTGCTTCACAAGACTCTGTTGCACTACTTACAAATGTGAAGTTGAGGAATTTTGCTAAGTAAACAGCAGCCTGCAAAAAGACGAAAGAAGGTTGCACGCTGATGACAGATTCAGGGAGCTAAATTCCTCTAGTGGCGTGTCTTTCCAATCATACTGAGGGAGCTAATGTACCTGTAAACTACTGTGACTGCTCCGACAAGGAACCTTGTCTTGTCTCTTGATTTCCAAAGCTCTCTTGGCACCTCTAATAGCCTGGGGGTGTGTGTGTGTGTGTGTGTGTGTGTGTGTGTGCTGATTTGTTGTTCTTTTATACAATAAGAACTGGATGAGATCAAGCCCTTTTCCAAAGCTGAATCATTAGTCCCTGGTTTGTGGCGTTAATGTATTTTTAAAAAAACTGAATGATCCCAGATTCTTCAAGTATATTTCTTCTTATTTGTCCCATATGAGTGAAGTGCAGTGAACTGACATGAACATTTAAGTCACTTGTTTTAAGTGGTCAGATTCTTCTTCCTGTTCCCCTTCAAAAGAATGGGGTACTAAGCACTCGAGCAATGTCAGAGTTAACATAGCTAACAGTGTCTACATGCTGAGACAAAGCCTGTAATCTTGAAGGGACCTTATCTTGTACTCCTCTGAAACCATGGCTTCTGCTTGTCTCACACGGCTGATGCAGCGGATAAAGAAAGATGGTTAAATCCACCTAAGACTTTGCACTTAAGGTATGAACATATTTCTCTGTGCTTGCTTTCAAGCCAGAAAGTCTCAGCTTGATTTCTATCTTCTGCCTCCGCTCCATAGCGTGCCAAGGCAAAAGAGAGCAAACGGTTCAGTGACTAAGTCTCAGACACACTGAAACTGAAATTTATCTGCAGTTCTTGCACTGAAGGTGTCCCATCACAGCCTGCGAGTGCTGTCAACTCCCGAGCATTGACACTGTTGTACATTTTTGTGTTTTTACAGTGATGCACACTCAGTGTGAAATATAAAAGCTGTTTAACAGGACTTTCAAGCTGAGAAAGATTCATTTTAAGAAACATTTGAATAATTAAGTTATGGCCTAAATTCAATTTTGGCATCACCAAGCGTTTGAACATCACCCCCTCCTCCTCCCCCTAACGAAAAGTCAATAGCAGTTGATCAGAACATACCTGAGTTTTCCTGCATTGTCCTGATACTTCAAACGGCAGCACCCCTGCCTGAAAAGCTAAGGTGTTACTTTTTATTCCTCCCGCATCAAACACATCCTCGATCAAACGTCAAATTCTTCAAACAAGGTGTCATCTGCAGCTGTCCAGTTGGGATTGATGTGAGGAGGTGTAATGATAAAAAAGAGGATGTGCTGTAGCTACACAAGACTGAACCCTCCATCTTTTCCGATATCTGTATTTCACAGCGAACCGAATGAAACCTGACAGTGTACACCATCCTGTTCTGTCTTTTCACTCATGACTAATTTGTATGTCTGTTCCAACCGGAAGCTACAATTCAGAAGGAATCAATACCTTAGATTGTTATGTTAGTATTCACAGATGTAGACTGCCATAGCTGTGGGCCAGAGTGAAGGAAACCACTAATACAGCGGTCACAAATCAAAACCAACTCTCTAATGGCCTACCTGTTTACACAGGAAATCAATCCATTTGAACTGTGTACAATTTGCTACACCACTTTACTTGTGGGTTGCTGATTTCTTTTTGAAAAAAAATGGACACAAGCATCTCTGGTTTCACTGCAGGGCCCAGTGGTGGAAGCCGTCACCTCACGCAGGTCCGAGAAACAGAATCCCAGCTCGAGTCCAGATTGCTGCAGGTTTCCCCGAGGAGAGGAGCGGTGTTGATTTTGGCACTCGCTCCCAGTCCCTACCAACAAATCCTGCCTTTTTTTCCAGACATGTTGGCTCAGGAACTCACTGGAGAACTGGGAGGGGGGTTCGAGGGGGGAAGAAGAGGAAGGGGAAAAAACAGTGAAGGGGGGTGAAAACGCCCCGGGGCTGGAGGGGGAGATATTGTATGCATGTGCACTCAAGCACAAGGTTTGTGGCCAGCTGCTTAAGGATTTTTTTCTGGGGAGTCAAGATTATCCACAGAGTCAATAGAGTGAGGGAGACAGGGAGAGTCTTGTCTGTTTCTGCCAGTGCAACTCAATTCTGCTGGGGTAACAGAGAGACACTGTCAGCTTTTTTTCTTGCCTTGTTTTTTTCACACCAGTCAGAAATGTAACTCAACATTCACACACCCATTCTTACCAAAGATCCAACACAACACAGCCATCATAAAACTTCACACTGCTGTGTGACAGACTTAAAGAAGAATCCTGCAAGAACTCACTGTTCAGCTCACAATTACTCTCATCCCTCATTTACTTTTATTTCACTCAAAGATAAAATGACGTCTTAAGGGATGTTGTTATCTTTGTACCTTTTAAAATTCTAAGCTTTCATTTTGAGATATGAAAGTGCGAGGTGCACACACACACTTAGCGAGAGAGCGCAGATCAGGAACAACATCCCCTCCTCCTGTGGCTTGAAATGGAGCCGGATAAGAGCTGGCTGTTGCCAAGGTCACAGCTCTGCATTTGCACAGCCATGGTTGTCAAAGGCTGAAAGGGCTGGAGCCCTTGAAACACCTTCTGGCTAGCTCCTCCATTCTGCATGTGGTGAAAGCGCTGAAGGCAAAAGAGAGAGGGAGAGCGAGCGAGAGGGCGGGAGAGCGGCCGGGAGGATGCGAGAGGGCAACGAGAAGGGAGTCTGCATTTCACTGATACCAAACCCTGCCACACCGTCACACTCTGAATAATTGTGAGGGACAGGCCGTGGGCACCTCTGAGCCTCAGTAATACCCCTCCTCGGGGCTTGCTCTGCCAGTCCTGCGCCCAGGCCTCGACAGCGGTGCCATGAAAAGCTGGTTAGCAAAGCCAGTTAGCTACCTACAGTAGTTATGGGCTGCAGTTAATTTTAAAACTTTAACCCAGATCTCCACCTTTTCCAGAGGAGCGACACATTCCAAATGTCTCAATTGAAACCGGGATCGCTGAATAGTCTTTTTGCGTGCTGCATTGTGGAAGGACAGCCCATTCAGCCAGCTTTTTAAGGTTTTTGTCAGCCAGGAATTTAGATTGGAGTCTTACATGACCTTTCCCCAGGGGTCGCTGGTTGGATGTGTCGGAGCTTTTGTTGGCACACCTGGGTGATGGGGCCTCGACAGAGCTACAAGCTCCCGTTTCAGGTTTTGTCCTGGACTGTGGTGGAGACAATCCCTCCTTCCCTAACAATGTATGGCAGAGAATGGGGGGGTTGCAATGTCTTAGCTTCCGCAGATGATTTTATCAGAAGTCAAACTAACTAACTATTAAGAAACACATCAGATTGAATTAACGAAAGCATGATAAATAATGGCTGATTAAACTAAGTACAAGCTTTTGCTCATATCTATTGCTCTTGACAGGGTTACATATTTACAACTTGATGACCACTTACTGACTTTTTTTTCTCCTTTTTTTCTTTATACTTGATCCAAGACAATATGAGTGCACAACACTGCAGCTCTGGCTGGAGTTGGTGCCAACATGCCCATAAAGCACAGAGGAACAGCTGGGTGCCAGCGAGTAACTACAAAAACCTCTCAGTGCTTTGATGGAGAGTTGCTCACCGGTGCAGGTATACAAATATCAAAATCATACTTTTAGACATATTTACTTTCAGTTGAGCTGAAAGCAATTTTTTTTTTAATTTATTCATGATATCATGACACACAAATAGCAGCACAAACTGCTCTTGCATGAGAGTGTTAACTAGATGAGTGCAGAACTGGAGGAGGATGGGTGTTAAATCTATGATGCTTCCTATCCTCATGCTGAGCCAGGCTGGCCTCCCAATCTCCTGGCTCTAATCAGCATACAGACATGAGATCGATATCAATCTTCTCTTCTGTTGCTCAAAAAGGCGCTGAATAAGAGAATTTCCCAAAACCCACACCTCTCAAACTTCAATCAGCGATAGAAAGATGGAATTAAAGTAGTAATTATTGGTTTTGACATGTGAAAATTGTTCAACTTTATTTCACTATCAAATTGCTTGAGATTCTTGTGGTTTGTATTTGAAGTTATTGCAAGCCTTGATATCCAAATTTCAGTTAATAATTCTGTAAAGACACCAAGCTAGTAGTTGGCAAAAGAAAGACAGGAGAAGATCATATGTGTCAGATGTTACTCGCATGCTTCGTGCAAAATATGAAATAGTTTAGTTTTATTTTTGTCCATAAACAGACATCTGCATTTGGTCAAAACTACAAATTTACAAATGTTCTGTATCTAATCTTAGCGATCAGATACCAAAAGAGGCGCAGATGTTACCTGCACAAACAAACACACAGCTGAGTGAGAAAGACTGTTCTCAACCACTAAGTGTTGTATTCCTGTAAGGAAATCTGGGAAATCTGAAAATAGCCTCGAGGCTCCCAGTGTTATTGTAGGGATCGAGGTGGATGATGCAGAGACCATTGGGAAGCCACACTGGGATGGTATTGGACCAGGCTTTGTTTGGACAAATACGCTCCGAGATTACGTGGTTTGCCAAAGTACAGCCACTTGTTTTTGCTTGTTCAAACACTGGGGCTGTTTTTCTTTGAAACTGCACAGGAATGAAAAAAAGGGTGAAAACCAAACTGAGATTCCACATGTTGAAAACATCCACCTTGAAGAGTGATATGTTGCCTGGAGTCGTGGCATTTTGCACATGTTAAGAAAGGATACTTGGAAAAAAGTAGCAGAAGCAAAGTGAAATAAAACAGTACACTTGCCAAAAATTAAAAGCAACCAAAAACTACATAACACTTTCTAATGCTGTACACTGCACAGTCTGTGGCTGGATCATTGTTGTGACAACTTGATGGAGCATATGCAAAAAAGAGAGAGCATACCTGGGCTAAACAATTTTAGGGGACAAACTCTCAATATGGTCTGCATTTTGAATTAGGAAATTACTATCCAAATGTACCTGCACGTTTCTGACAGCAGCAGACTGACGGGGCCTTCAAAGAGCTCACCCCCATCTGAGCGCCATGATCATAAAGGAGACTTTTCATGAAGGCAGAGTTCAGCAGGGTCAGCGCCACAGCACAACGTCCATATCGGTCTGGCTTTCTGAACACCTGGCACCTGCTTTTCTCTTCTCCGAGCGGAAGCCAGGTCTGGAGGGGAGATGAAGTGCTGATTGTCCCTTTCCTGCCTGTTTTTATAGACAGAAGTCGGAGGCATTGAAGTGAAACCGCTTGCCTTTCAAGATGCCCCCCAGTTACTCTTTACTGCCGGGGAGTCTCCCTCTCAGTCTCCGCTGGTTAATCAAAGTGCTTCATCATCAAACATCGAGGCTCACATGATTTGCTGGCGTGCCAGTGAAGCGTGTAATGTCTAGGTATCATCATGCCCTCACAGTGGTAACTTGAGGGGCAATTGTGCATACAGTGTAAAGATAGGGGATCTACCACAACCACTGTGGAATAAAGCAACTTGCTGCCTGTGTTCCAGCTCTTTTTGTACGGCAGCCTGCCACACCATCGACTAAAAAAGAGTTCAAAGCCTCCTTGACCCATGTCCTAGACCCAGAATAAATGCATAACAAATAAGCTTGTATACACCTGCATGGGATCCTCCTGCTTGTTCAGTACATGATGACCTGATTAATAACAATACATGGTTAATGTAACCTAACAAGGTTCACACACATGCAGCTGCAAGTGTCCTAGTTCAGATCATTCCTGTCCTGCAGACCTGCAGATTTGGTTTTAGGTACATTCGCAAACAAAAGGGCAGCGTGTGTGTGTGTGTGTGTGTGTGTGGGGGGCTTACAGCATGAAGGTCCTACATACTGGGTATCCAACCACAATCCTTTCAAAAACAAAAAATGGATCCAGGAAAATTATTTGACATATCACCCAGAGAGAGGTCACTCGAGAGGTGATGTTACATCTAACCAGTGTCCAAAATGAGCTCACAAAGATTATATACAGCAGCATATTACAGGTCGCCTATACGAAAACTCTATTTTGGGTGAATCCAAGGGACAAAAGAGACTCAGCAACACTGGACTGAGCAGAAAATGGGCTCTGAGTCCTGCAGCGTGAACATCTGTTCTATCTCAGTCATCATCTTTTAACCGACATTTCCCTGAAGAGTTTCAGAACCCTCGCTGGTGGCTGGTTCTGTGTTATGCTTGAGTACAGTGACATTAGAACATTGGTTCTTGGGCCTTAAAAATAACTTGTCTGTGGTAGGTACTTGGAGGCATGTTCCTGTAATTTTGCTGGGAGCTGTCCATGTTATATTATGTGCAGTGCAGGGAGGAAAAAAAAGAGATGCCCACTGTTTGGAAAGCAAAGTGTGTGGCCATGGTGTTGTCTCACCTAACCAGCAGTACCCTGATGAAACCCAAGCAGTAAGACCAACTTGGAGCAGGAAAAAACTCTTCATACTCTCTCCCTGAAAAAAAAAACTTTCAGGAAAAAGGAACGAGAGAAAAGTCGGCCTTTGGCTAATACTCCCCAATTTCAGTTGATATTTATCCAAATGCTGACGCCTATAAACCGCTGACATAATGTTCTGCTTCATTTCCTGTTTTGCACTGCATCCCTAAAAATGCTGACGCTCTGGAGTATGAATCACCTGAGAAAGCAGCTGCTTTTGCATTTGTGCGAACCTTTCGCATTGAAATACACAGTGTCTTATGCTGATCTTAACGGCCTTTTACATTTCCCTCCGCTTGCACAGTGTGCATCACTCTTTTAAGTTGTCTTTCAGCATGTTCAACACCAGGGCGCCACCATCAACACTTGATGATTTATCATGGGAGACCGTTGACAGGTTCAAATGGTGAAATCCGTTGAAGGACATGGTGTTTTTGGAGGGCCGTCTCATCTTTTAAAGTGAGTGGAAACAGAGGGAGGAACGGACAAATTGAGGACAGCTGAATGAGCACCTTTCCCCATCTGTCCTTTATTTTGTCTCTGTCTGTATGTCAGTGAGATAATTGAATTGTGGCGTGCAGGTGCTGTCTAAGAAAGGGTAGAGTTGGGTGGTCAAGATGTCAGGTGCGAGCTTTGGCTGTGAAATTAAAGAGTAAATGCAACAGGATTCAACACCGAGGAAAGAAGCCAAGAGAAAGGGAAAAAAAGAGAAGAAAACACTGGCCCCTATGAATTGTATGAGCTCCCCTGTAGTTGAATTATAGATCTGCTTCGGTGTGTTTGCCTGGATGATTGACAGAAGGGGTAGGCACATCTTCAGACCCCATGCCCCTGCCATGAAAGTGAAATGAAATCTCAAATGTACCGCAAGAGCTCTGCAACTCTCAGCATCTCTGTTTCTGACTCAATGCCAGCGATAGGCAATGAAATCTCCTTATTTGACCATAGTGGCTTCATGCAGTAATAATCTTATTCCCTTATGAACCGCAGCACTTGTGGGAAAAGGTCCTGACTGTACTCCTTGCCTGCGTATAACTGTCATTCACTGCATTTGTGCATGTTTTCCTTCACTGTACTATTTTTCTTACACGGTTAAATCTTCCCTGGGACCAAGTGAATGCATCACTCATCATGAGATGTTGTTGATTTTGACAGTGAAGTCAAAAAGCATTTTCTTGTCAGTCGCTAATCAGAGTTTCTATTGGAAAATGTGATTAAAACATTTATAAGATATACAAGATATTAATTTTGGTCCTCACACCTAAATGACAAAAACTTCCAAAAAGCACAATCATTGATTCATTGATTTTCTGGACATTTTTCTTGATTGTTCTAATTAAATTGGAAAGACAACTGTTTGTTTGTAGCATTATTCTGACATGCCTTCATGCTTCTGAGTTTCTCATACTTTCTGTTCTGCTGTACAGCTGAACATACAGCTAAACAGCTGTATGGAACCCTGTAAAGTGTATTCATCATTAAAGTTCAGTCAATCCGAGTGCCTGACTCCCTCCTGCACTCGGCGCATCGCACTTCCGCGGGGCCCACGGTATTTAATTTAGTCCAATCTTTATAAATCAGCAAAACCATTCTTCCTCTTAATGGAGAGGAAATGTGCGTGGCATGTCAACTAGTGGTTAACCTCGGAGAAATTTCCCACTGTTAATCTTGGAGGAGCATCTGAGCTTTTTTAATAGGAAAAGCCAATTAAAAATCAGTTAACATCTCTGAATCCTGCCATATACCTTTTCCTTTTTAAAAGAAAAAATCCCCTGAATACCTGCACTGTTCCCAGCAGTCACCGAGAGACCCATGACTGCACCTAATCCGCAAATTATATAACACACGGGCCATTTCCCTATGTAATTCTGCAGGAAACAAAAGGACAGTTATTTCAGGGGAGCAGTTATTCTGCATGGCGTTGGCAGGGGCACGGTGACTGCTTGAGAACAGCCTCCCTTCTCTCTCAGCACCATGAAATGAAAATTTACATTCGCTTAGTGGAGCTGCGGTGCTCGGTGGTAGACAGCTGTATTTTTAATGAGAACGGGGAGATTTAATTACCTCTGTTTTAGTGGGCAAGACTTCTGCGGCACAGTGACAAGGGATATACGGTGCAAGGAGGAGGTGGCAGATGATTCCTCCGCTTGCATCCCAGCAGTCGCCGAATGGAGAGGAGCTGGCTGGCACCGGGGCTGCAATTAATCCAAATTTATTCCACCACTGTACAAGGATGATCTGAAGGAGACAGTGGAAATACTCAAGGTGGTGAGTCTCCTGAAGAGGAAGAGGAAAAACAAATAAATACACCTTTTAAAAAGGCTGCTGGCTCCAGATAATTTAGTGGCATGTACCACTCATATTCTAATGTGATTATCAATGTTCCAAATTATCTCCCCAAAGTCTTGTTTTTATCACATCAACAAACTTCTTCAAGGCTGCATCTGACATCTGCAAAATGATTTTCAGCTGCTGAAGTTGAGCCGCTACAGGAGTGGGGTGACAACAGGGTATCTGATGGAGTTATCAGCCCCCAAAACATTTCAACATACTATAGATAAACCCCTTCTTCTGCAAATTCATCACTCTTTGCACTATTAAATCTGAAGCACAAATTCAGATTTAATGTGCACTCTGTAATCCAATCAATGAGTGTCAGTCTTGTATTCCAGCACTCAGTCACACATGCCATCAAAAAAGCTCAATTGGTGGGACTGAGAGATTATCACTGTCTTCATTTCAGCATCAATTGGCAGAAGAATCAATTTAACCGCTATCTGGTATCTCCACCCACCCACCCACACTCACACACATGCACACACACACACACACACACACACACACACACACACACACACACTGTGGCACAAAGTTTTATTTTATCATCATGGGGAATAATGAGAAACAGTGGAGTTTCTGAGAGATGGTTTGGAGACTTAATTCTATCTGAAGGGAGATAAAGTGAGTTGTTTTGACCATCATGCCAAATTGAATATTCACAAAGATATCATTGAAGTGCTGATAGCCGTCAGAGCTGGTGTATGAAAATGATAATGAGTCAAGGTCAAGGCAGAAACATACGTTTCTCTTGCTTGAAGCATCAGTAGAAGGTCATATTCAAAATGCAAAAATGATTTCAGTATGTATGTGTATCCAGAGCAGCAGTTAGCAGTAAACCAACTATTCTGGTTGTTCTTATTTCTTTATTCATTTGCAGTATCTCATTCTTCTTAAAGCAGCAGTAATTGGTATTTATTGGAAACCACAATCATAAGAAGTCATAAGCACAACATGACAGCTGCTCACTCCAATAATCACACTCCTTTTTAGCTCTATTTTAGTCTCCACCAACTCCTGAGGGAAAATCTGGCATTTTAGCTGGTAAGTGCTCCGTTGCATTCACCAGGTAATCGTCAGCACACTGTTATCAGTCATATTGTTTAGGGCAGTCAACAATGGACTAGAAGAGTTTTTATTTCTATTAAAATGAAAATTTACCATTCTGTTGATCTGTTTTAGTGCCAGTTTCATGCTGATCCAGTCACTATTTAGTAGGTGTTGATATCACTGTGTCCAGGAAAAAGCACTGTGACATTTACATTTTTCAAGAAATTTCAATGATTCCTTTTTACCCTCAAGCATTTATGTATAGGTAATGTAGTGATATGTCAATAGTTGTCACTTGATGCTTAAGACAGGAGTGTGTATTAACCGGAGACTTCAATGAAATTAATTACTGAATATATGTATTGCAAAAACTCATGTTTTAAAGCATGGATTTGGCTGATTTTCCTTGGTCAATACTTGTGGTAGTACAGTATCTGTAGTCTAGTCCAGTCATTTACAGTTATTGTATGGCAAGTTGTTAATGAAGACGTGACTGTGATGTATAATCTAGAAGCCGACGCAGTGGCTCCGTATATCTGTGGTTAGGGTTCTGTGATTTTGAAAACAAACCGCTCGACACGTCCCACGCCCGTCTCGCAGTCCGCAGACAGACTCGTCTCGCTGCCCACAGACAGGGCCTGTATAGAATTCTTGATGCACAATTATTTTAATCCAGTAGCTCATTTTTTATTAATTTGCTGGGTCTGGTAGTTCATAATTTAGGTCCCAGAAAGTAAAAATTCAGCTCTGTAGCAATTAAGGGGATGTTCAGCAACGGAGCCCAAATTCACCTCCAGCTAATGTTTATAATATTCAAATACCGCCATGGATTCTACTCCTCGGTATCATTATGAGTCCTCACTGCACGGCAACTTTGAGTCAAACATGAGAATAGTTGGAGGCGATGTGTTTCCTTGGGGTTTAGTGGAAATTAAAGTTTTAGAAATTGGTTCATGCCAATCAATGCTGAAAGTAAGGGGAGGGAGAGGCAAAATAGGGGAGAGATGCTGGAAGAGAAAATAATGAGGCCAAGAGTGCAGGAAGGATGAACCGCCATGATGATTGGAGTGACAGTGACTGAGAGGAGGAGGAGGGGAAGACAGTCAGGGAAACCCAGACTCACTGAGTTCATCTTTAGCTTGGTGTGCCGAACTCCTCTGCAGCACTTGTCTCCTTACAAACCATCCATCCAATGTGTTTCCACACTCCATCATCCTTCACCCCTCTGTCCTACCCTCTCTCAAACCTTGACTACCACCATATTTTCTTTTTTCTTCCCACCTTCCTCTGTTCCATTGTCCCCCTTTCCCCCTTTGCTGTTTGGATTTGGGCAGACTTGAACTTCCCCCTCTGTCCCCCAGCCAGCTATGAATCACATGGAGGCCAGGGACCCAGAGGCTGCCAGGGCCTCCTGATGACTCCCAGCCCGGCCATAACAAGTGGCTGACAGCTCTATTTACATAAGACCAGCAGGCAGCAGGGAGGACCAGCCCAGTCTAAGTTACACGCACACACACATACACGGTGCAAAAAGCAGATATGTCATAATAGCACTTGGTGGGGGCTTGAATGAACACCTCAATCCAAATGAATACGGGAGATGCACAGTCAATAGGTTTTATTGCCTCAGGGCAAAGATCCAAGCTTTTGTTTTTTGAGAGTTTTTCCACATGAGTGTAGAGGGTGGTAGGACCCATGGGAGGGGGGACCTTTAGACCTCTATATCCTCTCCAGTCACATGTCTCTCATCACTATATACCAAGGAGAGCAGAGTGAAGTATCGCACTGTTGATTGATGTTTAGCTGTTATATTAGGGCTAATGTGTCTCTTTGACCTTTCACCTGGACATGAGCATTGACCTCTCTCGCTATAAAAATACATCCAAAGCTGCATTGCAAACATAGCCATCTTTAGAAAAAGCTTTTTAAAAAAGCACTTTAAATTCAGCAAGAAGCGGGAATCAAGTATTCGATATCTAACCCCAGTTTTAACTTGAAGTCGCTGTTTATAATTAGGCAGATTTTCCCATTTCATGTGAGGACACCAGATTTGCAGGTGTGTCTCTGCTTATTTACCCCAGTGGGGAGCTGAAGGGGAGATGGAGAGTGTATACTGTCTCTCCAAGACTGACAGCTGGGGAGAATGTTTATGAAATAAACATGGGCCTGATGCAATGCTCAGAACCCTGCTCGGCAGTGGCCTTGGAAGCCTCCTGTACCACCCCCACCCCACTCCCAACACCCCCCTCCCCTCTTTCTTTCATTCTTTCTATCTCTTGGCAATACATAAACACACACACACACACACATATATATACACACACATTCCCCTGAGCTGTGGATACAAAGGTGCACATGGGCCCTAATGGGGTCAAACAGACTGTAAATCAATTGTAAACCCTTCTCTTCAGAGCCTTCTCCAGAGGACAGCCTCTGCCACTGCAGTCCTTCACTCTGAAGCAGCTACAGTGTACAGTACACGACACATATCAAGTTACACGGTGATTCAAATCACAGTGGAGGAATTTTGAAGCACAAATGTTACGAACACAATGATGACAAATGTTGCTCATGGTGCTCCATGGACTTCTTATCAGTGCTGAGGATGAGTGTGATGGATTGAGTTCATGGCTTGTAGCTCTTTTTAAAACCACTTTACTTCCCTGAACTCTTCTGGCATGCACAAATGTTCAGCTCAGCCTCTTAAGGTCCAGAAATAAGTTTCAAGCATGTCAGCAAATCAACTCTTTAATACAAGGAAGTTCATCACACAGGAAATGCTCATCACAATTGTTAAAGTTGAAGTGAAATTGACTAATGCTGAAGAACACTAATGTAAGGGGCAATGTCAGGGCAGAAAGACAAGAAGTTATGTTAAACTGGCTCTTTTACATTATTACAGTGACTAATTATTACACAGATCAAAACAAACATACATAGACATCTTTTCAGAGCAGTGATACCACTTTAAATAAAAACACATGCAATAGAACAGGTACACAACCTGTTTTCCATTAATAAGGGAACAACATGCTGGCTTTACTGTGTGCACCATGACCCCCCACATTACAGAAACATTACAGAAGGTAAATGATATGATTGATTTGACAAAAAACACAAGTGATCTTTTTTCATGGTCATTTCAATGTTTCTGCAATTTTTGATTGTGCAAGTGTACTTTTTCTCAGCAGGAATTTTAAAAATCATTTTCAGATTCTGTGAAACTGTAGCTATGTGGTTTACTTACAAAACAATGCTTATGGGTTTTTATGGGTTTTTTGATCGATAAAGCCTTATCTAACATACTAGTTATTATACATAAACTCTAGTGTATGGGAATTGCTTTTTGTCTGAAATTTTCACATTTTACAGAAACAGAACCAAGAAATGACAGGTCTGAGCTCAGCCTTGCCCCAGTTGTTTTAAATAGATGGCAGCCAGCTGTATAGATCCTGATGTAGCTGTAAATACCTCAGGCCTATGTTCCTAAAATATCTCAAACAACCATACAAGGCCACAGAAGACATGGTCTTTGTTAAAGTTTAAAAAGGTCCATCTCATTGTCAGTAGCACTTGCTCCCTGAGACAACATATGTTAATAAATGATAGTGCTGGACACTTGGCATGCTGCCTGTCGGCTGACTTGAACCGCTGTTGAAAGGCTAATGGTAGCTCTGCATGTTTTATTAGCAGCCTGCAAATTACTGTGTTTGTGGAAAGTCAATACTGAGCCAAAGCACAAGGTGTGCTGAAAGAGATCTGTTTTTAATGACTGTAATGAAAATACTCGGTCTTACAGTCCTTACTCGCACCATGGGTACATTATACATAAGAAGGTATTGACAGCAAATATGCAACCTTTCACAATAGTCGAGAACAGACATTTCGTCAGCCAATCAATAGGACAGAGTTTGTTTTAATCATGGCCTTGAGACATTGCTCATTACAAATCAAGAAGTATTGAGCGAATAAATCACTTTATTATGCATCTAATTCTTAAAAGCAAAAAACTGGGGAAAAAAATCCCCCCTCCCCAAATGAACTCTGGGCTCAGCACTTCACAAGCATCCAAAAGTCTGACTAATGTCCTGAGCAGCTCAGGCGGTTGCTAGGAATAACAGGCCCCGGTCACTGTGGAGTACTGGCCTCTGTGTGCCATTATTCCCTCAAACGACCGGAAAGAAAAGTCACTTGCTGGAGTAACGGCTCCCTGGATGGGGAGGCTGTCGTGCAGACTGTGAAAAAGACACAGGTCGGTTGTTTGCCCATGCTGCGAGGAAGAAAGAGCACCAACATCCTGCCTGAGTGCTCACTGCATGTGTGTATTTGTGCGCAACAGGCAGTGTGTGTGTGTGTGGGGGGGTTCTTTAACAACGGATCTGTAATGGAAGGTGGCCCTCACTTGGCTCGCGTTTCTCACCCGCAAGCAAAACTTCTTTAAAAAAAAAGAAGCTCTAAAATCTATTCACATCCATTCAGATTCAATCCTGTGGTTTGAATGCTTTACAGGGGCAGTTAACAAGACTAATGGTGTTTTCATGCTAGTGATCCCCTTGGTAAAAAATCTAAAATTATTTTTTTTATAATCACAGAGTGAGGCTGAGCTGGCAGTATGAAATGTGTTCAGTGACGGATGTAATCTAACCTTGTATTACATTCAAATAAGATTTAAAGGAACAAACCTATGTAAGACCTCACAATCTGACTCATAGCCTAAAAACTTATCTTTTACTTATCTTATGCTTATATTTTGTTTAGGCTCCAGGACTTTGTGTCTTTTCAGATCTCCATCAGTGTATCAAGTTTTTCTCCAAGGAAATATGGATTGTTACAGTTGTGGTTGGCGGACTCATAAGGCAAAATTAAAATGCACTCAGGCAGCTGGACGGTTGAGAAATTTTATTGGGAATGGGTTCCGTGGAGAGGTAGGCAAGGTGACGGAGGAGCAGCTTGAGGGATATCAGGATTAGTGTTTGCAAAAAACAGAACAGACCTGAAAAAAGGTTAAAACAGGGTTAACTGTATCAACAACCTGAAAGAGTCTAAAGATCTGAACTAGGGTTAAGTAGCAGATGCATGATGAGCAGCATCAGACTGCAGAGGGATATTCAGAGGAAGATGCCATGACACTTATCATTCTTGATGTTCTTGAGAAAAGAAGGGATCAGCAACGCAGTGTTACACCAGCCTGTCACCAAACTTATCACGTGAATCAAATCACTGCACATCTGTACTTGCAGTGCTCGTGCTGATCTGTATCTGCTCCAATCTGATGGGACCAGGGTAATAACTCTGTCTTTCACAGCGTTGCCCTTAGATACCATCACAACTTGACTTCTGTTCCAACAGTCACCTGGGAAATATTTCCCATTTCAACAATGCTCATAGCTGCCTGACACGCTGTAATCACACTCATCCAGTGTTCCCATTCACCAAATTTCTCACAGCACCTCTGTCAGTCAGCATGCTGTAAAGTCAATCTTGATGTTATCTTAACATGCATGAGTCAGTCCTCTGACAACCATCAACATTCATTCCACCTTCACTGTGGCTAATTGGTTTGACAGGCCTATTCTGCCTTTCAGTTGTTCCTTGCTGAAAGCTGCACGGAGAATATACCAGCAATGTCCGGTGCCTTCAGTGCTACAGTCCAACTAGTCGTCACTATCATGTTCTGTCAGTCTAAACTCGCTTGGACAGAGTCCTGCAGGCCACGAGTTATTAGACTGCACCCTGTACTGTACTCCACCACTGTAATGATCTGCTGCAGCAGTTCACTTTGCAGGGTATTGCATCATGTGCCCGTGATAGCATGAATCATGACAGACAGCCAGAGGGGCACTTAGCTCCTGCACTCTCAGCTTCATGTCATTTCCTTTATCGCGATAAGGCTCAAGCCTAAATTAATCCAAAAGAAAATGATGTCAGTGGTCAAAAGGTGGCTGTCACGACCTCAAAAGTAATTTCATATCTGAGTTTGCCACATTTCGAAGGTTCTACGATTTCAGTATACCACCGAAAAATTGCTTTTAACTACCTGAGTGATGACTGTACTGTCTCAGTGCTTGCAGCATATATGAAGAACTACATTTCTGAAGGAGCAGTATTTGCACTTGAGTAAAATACCATACTGTTAGTGTACCTCTACTGTTAATGCAAATGCAAATATGATTAAAATTAGAAATTATAATTAGCCACTCCCTCTAACAGCTCCTCTTAAGCTCACAGCTCGATAAGATTTTTGTTCTATTGCATACAAAAGCCAGTACAAAACCCAGTTAGCTTTAGTAATTTGAGGTGTTATTAAATGGACAGGTATTGGACTGGTACTGATCTTCTCACATAAATCTCAGCAAGAAATACGTGTATTTTTCAAAATATTCTATATGGATCTTGTTCGATATGGAGAGGGTTTTGTCAACAGTCATACAGTTCAGTTTACTACCATTGTAACAACAGTAATCAATGATTCCTTTTTAGAATTGCACACAAATTTACAATTAAGTACAGTACATGCATGTTCATGTGTAGTTACAGCTTGATTCATTTAAAAATTTCAACTAAAGCCTGGTCCAATTAAGAAAGCTTGTGTTTAAAGTGTGCAGATTCGATCGAGGCTCAGAGGCGTCTAATGCTGCAGGACACGGGGGAGGTGGGGGCGTCTCACCCTGGCCCAACTCCAATTACACTGCGTCTAAACTTCTTACTGTAAGATTTCCATATTTCTCCCACAGGCCCAATGAAGAGTGCAAAGCAATTTTTCTGGCAGGAGTAAAAGAACCAACACAAGGGAATCTCCCTTTAAGAAAACCTGAGGGGGCAAAGCAGTAAATTTCAGCTACTTTTACAGTGGTGTTTTCAAGATCTGAGGAAATTGAATACAGCGCTGATATAGCCTGGACGCTTATTAAGCCCAGCCTTTTGTAATAGGAGAGAGGCTTGTTCTGTCGCAGGTAGACTTGCCAAGAAAGGGTGATTTCATTGAAGTGGCAAAACCAGACCAAGAAGTGGAGCGACAAGAGGATTACTCAGTACCTGAAACACGATGTGGACAGGAGCATGGCCACGTTCCAGATCTTTTCAAACCCAGCTTGTTGCCCTTGCTGTAAATGTTTATGAATCTACTAATTTGACCATTCATTGTGTAATTCACAGTTGATTTCCGCTGAAAACTAACAATGACGTTACTGCAGTCATGAACTGGAAATGTTTACGTTTGAAAACATTAACTGGGAATGCTCGAGTTGATCTAACAGAGCTTTCTTGTATTTTACAGGTGTTTAAAGTTTTACTGTTTAATAAAGAGTAATTGGGGTGAGGCAAAGCTATACCGTTGCTTACCTGTCAAAGTGACATGACTAATATTAAAAACACCTTTCTGTGTATTTTTTCAGCCTGCCAAAGTAAACAGTCCCAGTTATTACTAATGACTTCAAGCTTTTACTGCCCTTCAAGAGAGTGAGCTCTGACACTGTTGTAATTCCAGGACCTTCCTAACACAGTTGTGAAAATACATTTGGATATTTAAGGAGCTGGAGCTGTTCAGTGACAGACAACAGTAGCTGCTGCGCCATTACCATAGTTTTACAATGATTTCTCTTCAGTTGCTTGGAAAAATCTGCAGCCTTTGCATCCAATCACAACATAATTTCCAAAAATGACTTTTATTCCTTTTTATATGTTTTGTCTGTTGATGTTTTGTAATTTCAGGTATACTATTATTTTTGTGAAATGTAATTAAAATATTCCCACTTTATTTCAATCGTCATGTCACAATCGTTTTTTTCTTAGTTTCATAGTTTTGGCTGTTCACTTAGCTATGCAGTAACATAATTTGAGAAGTTACTAGATATACAGTTTATAATAATATATGTATTTTGTGTGGTTCATCCCGTTTTACTGTCGTACCCTTATGGAGTGCTAATCCCTGCTCAGCAAATGTTTTTGCATATTAGCTACATCAGCTTTGAACTTGCGAGTAGCTGGTGCAACCTGCACCTGGTCATGAACATTTTCCAGAATGTATTTTCATTTAATGCAGCTCCTTTCTGGTTTCTATATAAATGTGAATCGGTGCTGAGGGACTCCAACTGAGTACACCCAGTCTTTCATCTATGTTTGAGACTTTTAAGAAACTAACATCTTTTAAGAAAAGAAAAAACATTATCATCTAACTCAGCTTTAGCATGTTTGGTTGTGGAGGAGGTGGCATAATGACAATGAGCTCAGAAGAAAGGGTTGAGGGTGTGGAAGATTATGGCTGGCACCACTCTTCTCTGGCCTGGAGGCTTTCCAGGAGGCAGCTGGGAGCTCGGCTCAGGTGGAATGAGGTCATAGCAGTCATGTGAGATGGGGGTAGGTGGGGACGGAGGCACAGAGCTGCTCCATAGGTTATTGTCCCATGGCTGCTTCTCTTTGTTACACACACATGTCGATAGGTCTGCCATAGACATTAAGGACCGTAGTTGATATTTATCGACCAGCTGAAAGTGAAATTTTATACTCAACTGAAAGATTAAAAATTCTTTCACTTGTACTCCAAACTTGTTTTGCATAGTGCCACTTCACAACATACATTACCTGAAGGTACTTTAGACAGTAAGGTCGAAACCTTACTGAATTTGAGAGAGAGGCCCAACAGTTTCCACAATGAGTAAGCACTTGGAGACAGTGGAGAGGAAAACTTCCTTTCAACAGGAAGAAATCTCTAGCAGAACCGGACACAGAGTGGGCGGCCATCTGCCTTGACGTTTGCATGTGAATTTCATGGAAAATAGTGTAGGCTAAGTTTAAAAGTATCTTTAAATATAGGTTGTGATTTTGCTAGACATTCTCACCTACCATATCAGCAACACTTCCAACAACTTGCACAACAAAGTGTTAAAGTAACTTCTGGGCCCCCACCCATTATGTATTAATGGCTACACAGTTAGTATGAAATGTCATTCAGAAATCTTTTATGCTTTGAAAAATAGGGGATGGTAAATATGCACACAAATGAATGACTGCATTACGTCAATATGCATTCAACCCTAAAAAAACCCTGTTTTATTCTGCAGTGTCTAATATCACATTTCTCATATTGCTGCTTAGAAATTAATTTTCCAGAACACTTGAAACAAATCTCAAACCATTGTGGAATAAGATATTTCTGGGAAATGAACTGGCATACTAAAAGACTTGAAATAGGTTCATTTGCATGGGAAATAAATCAAATGAGTGGTAATTTTTTCAACTTTTAATAAAAGAGTGATTGTAGATTCCACATCAGATTAAATGACTTGTCAAGATGAGCAAGTGCTCTGCAGCGTTTCATGCTTCAAAGACAGACTTTTTAAGCCCTTATTTTACCAACAATATATCAGGGTGAAGTTACAGTCTGGTTAAACTGTACCGGTAGACTCGTCTTGGGAGTCTGCAGAAGGAAGGGAGCTGTGCACATCTTCCTGAATGCTTCCATAATGCATCCTACAGACCCAAACATAAACCTTCCAGCACACATTGCACAACCCCAGAAGACATGTTCATCTTGAGATAAGAGTCCTGAACAAACATTTCAGCCTTTTTTTGCTCAAGTGTCAGTTTATTTTGAGTAGTTTGTATGTAGGGTCAGAAAGAGTCGCCTCATGACAGAGGATGTTGTGTCTCTGGTTCATTCCCAGGCTACCCAGGCTGCTTACATAAAGTGTCCCAACAGGCAGGGTAAACTGTCACTTTAATCGTGTTAACTGTTCTCAGTAATAATAAGATAAAGTCCTTCAGAAAACTTTTTCTCAGTTGGGTTTTGAGACCTTTTTCTATAATAATCCTTTAGGCCTGAAAAGAGACCCTCATTTGGCTTCACAAAAGATTTGAAATGTTTATTTCCTCACTTGATATCCCTTTACAGGAAGAGCTCAGGTATTTCCCCTCCAAAGCCGAAGGTGGAAACATGAGAAAGTTTTTGCTGATCGCGTTCCTTATATATTGTTACATACACTATGGAAACAGTTAAGAGAGAGTGGAAAAAAAGCAAAGCTGATCCACCCAAGTGATTGGTGTACTTTTGCAGGTGGCGTTCCCATAACTATCTCAGTCACAGTAGCCGCAGTCCTTTCGAAGTCAAATACTTTGAAGAAAAAAAAAAAGATATATTCAGCTGAACTCTGTCTTTACTTGAATCCTGATGAGCACTTGGATCAGGCCCGCAGTATCGTCAGCTGGGAAGTGTACCGGAAAGGAAAAAGAAAAGTCTGAAACTGTATCTGAGACACACCTGCTCTTAGCAGGTCAGCTGGCCTGTGAAAATCAAGCCTCTTTTCATTGGCAGCGTTCAGAAAATCACACCGTGCCTTGCACAAACCTCACAATAAAGGCAGCCAGAACAGAAGGCCGGATTTGCTCTTTTGACCCTGTTGTGTTTTCACTCCTTTAAGTTTGCTACACTCTGAGCCCCGTGACTGTTTTCATCAAAGGAAGACTGGCCTCCTTTTGGAGACTCGCCCTTCCGTGGGAAGATTCACAGCGAAACACAGCCGCAACATGATCCGCTCCACATCCACTGATTATAATGCCATGACCCACCATTTATACAGAAAGATGATGGAATTTGCATTTTGGGGCATATATGCATAAATGTATATGGGCTGTTGATGAAATAACCCTGACAAGGAAAGGTAATCAAAAGATAAATTACTCCAAACTCCCTAGGAAGTTAGTTTTTAATATTGTCCTTGTTAAAGTGTTGGCCAGTCCAACACTTTTATGGAATTTTGTAGACAATCATGGTCCGCAGAGGACAGACTCCTTTTGCCTTAAATTATATCATGACTTTTTCCTTGAGCCCAAACATGAGGTTTACATTTGTGGTTTCAAAAACGGAGACTTCTCACTCGATCTGTGAGGAAAAAATGTTGAGTGAATTATAAAAACTGTAATGATTCCTCAAATTTCCTCAAATTGTCCTTGAGTGCATCGCATCTAAATTTTAATCTATGTCAATATTTTGGTTTATCACCAAGTACCTGTAAAGCCATTCCCTTCAACCTCACCTGGACTTTGTTTTTAACACAGTAACCTAAGATACTGAGCATGAAGAACAAATCTGTGACATACTGTAAGTATTGTCCTTCGTGTCTAAAGGCTTGTCCAAATAGATGTTACATTAAATATTGTTGGGATTCTGGGAAACTGTTGCCAAGTTTTCTCATGGGAGACAGCCACAGTATAGTAACACAGTGCATCATCACTCAGTGTAAAACCTGCAGAGGGTGTTGAAGTGTACGATAAACCTATCAGGCCCAAATTGCGCTGCGGCATGGGAACATGCTGTTAAACAGGCCCAGACCAGCACATGTCTCTTCATCCAGCCCAGCCACAAGCCACACACATTGATGATAATGAGTCTCTGTCAGTGGAATCCAGCACTATTGAACCAGATCCTGTGTGTCGGGGGAACAGCCAAAGCACAGGCACATCCCCTATACCTCTAAGCCCTGTCACCAGCTTGTATTCAGGCTTGGCTGATTAAAACTGATGGGGTGACACGATTGTGACCTGTATGGATTTCTGACGCGCCTAGCCACACTGCCCGAGTACATGTGTCTTCTCCCTTTGACAGACCCACCTGGGAGCCCTCCGAACCGAGCTGCAGGCTGCATAATTTAAGAGGTAGCAGGCAATCAATACCAAAAACAGTAATGACACGAAGGGAGAGAAAGAGCTGGTAGAGAGAGAGAGAGAGAGAGAGAGTGAGGGAGGAAGGCATCTAAACTTCCCAGCTATGTCAATCAGCAGCAGTCATACGTATTAACTTCTAATCCCAGTGTGAATTTCCCGTCTTGACATGAAACTTCAGCAGAGCACAATAATCCCCTTCAGGAGTTCAGTCCACGCAGAGAGGCATCAGTCTTAGGGGTTAACATAATACATTATCATCCTTCCACCGCAACATGTGACATCTGATTCCAATATATTCCAATAACTAACTTCATGCTGCACAAAATTGAACGGGCCACTTTCAGCTCAGCACCTTGTAAAAAATTCCAAAATTCTAGAAGTTCGCGTTGCATTTCGTTTCTGCACCGAGTTCAATAAAATGTTGAATTAGAACAGAGATTATGCAGCTTAATTACCATGTTAGTGATTAAACTAATGTTTTAAACATTGACGTCTCCTTCTCCCTGACAAATTCCTTTCCATTCTGGCACCTCCACACTGTCACTCTCACTTGAGGCAACAGAAAAACTGTGGTTTTCTAAAGATTAAGGGACATTTCTTGCATAACTGTCAAAAACAAACTTGACTGGGAGCCAAACCACTCAAGGACAATGGGAAAAAAGGAGACAAGCGTCCATGGTTAGTTTAATGAGACACAATCACCCATGTTATTACTTGTGGCAAACAAATTGCAGTCCACACCAAAAATGAAACTCTGCACATACTTCGTGGAGCTTTGAAACAATGGAGTTTTTATAAATTAGATTGGACCTCATTGTTCTATGCAAAAGATGAACTGTGCTTATTGTGTCATAGCTAGAACTGCTGTCAGAGGAGGATTTCAGATATTTTGTACTTGAATTTGAAGTTGTACTGAATGGTCAATAAATGTTTGATTACATAAAATTACGCCCATGTTGAACTGCTTCAGCAGGCCTCATAAGTTTACAGTTTACACGAGTTGTGTTACATGACTGAGCTTAGGTCTGTTATCATTGAAGAAGACTGCTGTGTTTTTCCCCACCATTAAAACTGCACTGCATAAGACGGTAATGTCAAAATAGAAAGATGTGCTGGAGTTCCTCTCTGCCAGTGTCATGGTCAGTGTGAGTTTACTGAGAGCCTCAAAGGCCAAGAGTGTGTCGGTGTGAGATGAGACCTGACGGCCTGCAGCTGGGCAGGGACTTGCTGCCTCTTGTGTCTACAACTGGCTACAGTAATTCACTCGACATTACTGCGTTACAGTGCATGAATGCATGGTACTACTTTATCCCCAGGTCCTTTCACAGGAAATGTAAGAGTAAAGAGTATCGTAATTTCTATGTGTGTGTGTGCATGTGTGTGAGAGTGAGCAACAAAAGAAGGCAAAGAAAAAATAGACTTTTCCCCCTTCCTGGTAAATACTGTGGAATGGACGGCATCTCAACACCCCCCACTAAAAATACATTCCTGCGCCCCTGCAGCGATGTGTTATCTGATGCACAGGCTGGATGTATGTGTACATGTGATACATGTGATGTGATAGTGTCCACAAATTAGCTTTCAGACTGTACTGAAGAATTTCTTGGTTTTCAGAAGAGTTGGAGGGTTTGTTAAACCTGAAGCTTTTGGGATGCTGTGTGCAGTCACTGGGGTTATGCAAACGTCAGTTCTTGATAATCAATAAACATAAGAAAAAGTAAGCTGGATGGTTGTTAGACTGCAATGACCATCGTTCCAGTCCTAATGTAATTTAAATTAAACCAAATTTCCAGAAAAGATCTGCAAAACAAAATGCAAATGAATGTACCCATCTATTAACATTTCACCAATATTGAGCAAGTAATGCCCAAAGTAACTGATTTCTTTTGCTATTGAGCTATTGATATTGTCATTTGTCTTTTAAATAAGTAATATGTACTGAGTAATTGACAAAAGCATCTTGTGCCACAACGGAGTGTAAACTAAAATCTAGCAGCAGAAAAATGATGAGGATGAAGTATTGTTGAGAGTGTGTAGTGTGAGTTATGTATGTGGGATAACTGTTGCAGTCTTAACAGCTTCTGTTATGAATTATTCTAATTTCAGTACAAAAAGAACAATTTAAAATCTGTTGAAAACAGTCAAACAGACTGGATTATCCATCCCTGTTAATCTTTTTCTTTATTGGGGTCCATTTAATTTCCCTTTCATTTGACGGCTTATTGTTGTCCTTGGTGTGTTCATTGGTTTGTATCTCACCTCTATTGACCTGAGAAACTGCCTCAGCACAGCTGAACTTTGGCCGAAACGCACTAAAAGGACCTTCGTTAAAGAACACCGCTGCAGATGGTGCACTGGAAAAAATATCACAAACTGCAAGATGTGGGATACTTGGGAGAATTAACATGTATGAATATGTATATATTGTATTATTGGTGTCCTGTAACTTGGACAATGTGCAGCACAGAGGCAGGGCAGGAAATCTGGAAGATCAGCCTCTTTGCTTCCTGTTGAACACAAATGCATGGCACTTTGGGATAATTGGACCTATGCAGAGACAGTCTAGATAAGGGGCTTATAGGAGTGAATAGGTTGAATCAAAAAGGCTGCCTGAATGACTTGCCTCTGACTCTGGCTTGATTGACACTCTAAATACAGCCGTGATGGGGGAGCTGGAGCTCCAGCTTAGGGAAAGCTTCTGCCTGGGGTTTTCCTGCTCCCTTGTTTTTAATTAGTCATGCTGAAACCTGTAACTGGAGCCGGGGCTTATACAAATTTAATTGCTACATAATAGCTAGTTTAATACAATTGTGGAGCAATTAGGATGGATATTTGTTGCTGGCTGGCATAATAACGCTTGCCGTGTCTTACGTTCTCTTTCTCCCCTCCTTGCAGGATTGAAGTGTTTTCCGCCAGGGGATTTCTCTGTGGGCACTGGGCACAGATGTGCTCCTGACTACAGCATATGGGGCTCTAGCTCCATCAGAAAAAAATATTGCTCCAGAGTAGCATTTACTCAGTCATTCCCCAGTCCTGCAGAAATATATCTCAATTAGAATTAATTACTAGATCTCTCTCCAGGCGTTGGTTTCATTTCCACGGGTGCCTAAGATAAGCTTGGCATGCCATATGCAATTTGTTGTGGACAGTTGTGGCAAAAGTCCCTGTGCTGATATAAGGGATACACGCTGTTGGCATGTCTATTCAAGTTTTGATTGCATAGCATGTTGTACCCCACTACTGGCAGACTGCAGCACTATCAGCTATATGACTGTCATAGCTGTCAAATGTCTCATTACGCCATGTCAAGTCAAAGGTGTATTCATATTTATGTCATGAGGCTGCACTGTATGGGAAACGGTGGTATAACCCATTATTTATTGAAGCAACTGTGACAGACAATGTACCTGAGGAAGTTTGAAAAGTGAAAAATAACATTCCTCCCCCTTAATAAGGCTGTCTTGTCAAACATTTATGGGACAGAGAGAAAACAAGGGCAGAGGGGTACGTTTATTGACATCATGATTGGGGGAGGCTGTCACAGGATATGGGTTAGGGAGAGTACCAGAGAAAAATCGGGCATTGTGTTTGGAGGAAGTGCTTATCACTAAATTGCCCAGAGGTTCTTTTCAAAAGAGGAACAGGCTGTGTTTCATGGTGGGGGTTTTTTTTGTGTGTGAAATCCATACCCCATATCCATTACCCGGAAACTGCAATACAAGAGTTTCACTCCAATACCGCATTTTCATTATGTGAAAGGAAAAATAGACACCTTGTCTTGCAGAAATGCAGGCAAGTTCAACTCCCAAAAGATTATTAAATGTGTAAATAAATGTATATTTATAACACAAAAAATACTTGTTAGTGATATGATAAGCTGTTGTAATCCTGATAAATAATGCAGAGAGGTGCAAGCCTAAGTCCATCATTAACAAAAATGTTGCTGCAATTTAGCAAATGAGGCAAACAGGAGAATAATACATGCCCCTGTTGGTGCTTCAATTATTGATACAAACTCTAATTACACAATTATCAGGCAAATGGAGCTGGGTGTTTGAGGGGCAGACGCTGGAGTGCTCTGAAAGCCATAATTGGGATCTGATGGTCAGGGGCCGCTCATTAATTGACCCCCGCTGATCTGCGCTGAACAGCGGCGTCAATAGAGGGCTGTTCGCTATGCAACATTCACATGCACAAGCACTGTAAACGAAGATGGCAGCAGCCGTTCTCCTGGAGCCGTTGTCGGCTGCGGCCGGGGTGGGGCGATGGGGACGGGCTGGTAACGCGCTTTTCCAAAACCCCCTGCTCGGCCACAACATCGGCCAACAATGAGAGGAGACGGCTTACACCCGGCAAGGCTCTTTGAAACTGGAGATTCCAGCAGAGAGTGGCGTGTCTGTGCCAGCAGCAAGACAGAGTGCCCACTGAGCCCTGGGGGCTTGGGCCAGACAGACGCAGTGCCCAGAGGTGGCATCCATTTACTGGTTAGCAGACAATTGTGTGTTTGCGCCTCTTCTCACCGAAGCACCGACGAGAGCAATGACAGATGATGGTGACAGGCTGAAATTGTCAGACGCTTCAAGTATCGTGTTCGCTTCATCCATCACCTGAGCCCGGTTTGTTACACTCATGTGGGCATAGAGGGACAGAAAAAAACGGATGTGGGTGTAGGTCACGTTAGCTGAGTTTGATGTTCCAGTCAGGAACTCGCCCAGTGACCAGGCACTCGTCCAGTAAGCTGTCCAGCCACCCCATCAACCAGACAAATGAACAAAGTGCTTGTGAAAAGACATCAGCAGGGGACAGCCTGCACTTAGGGCCCAGTAAACTTTTTTTTCCTGCTTTTCAACAACTCGCCCTCTGTCTTTCTTGTCCCTTTTTTTATCACCAGGGGGTATAACACACTTTGAAAAAGAAAACATTTCCTACCGGCTTCACCTAAGGACAACCCTTTGCTATTGTTCTCTCCAGTGTGCTCCTGTTGGCAGAGCACTGTTTAACAGTCCGCAGGGATAATGTTCCTTCTCCATTCATAGTTCTGCAGCCATTCCCGCATGAGGCTGAAAGCTGGAGACGGGAGGAGTTTGCTGATAGGGAACATAAATCACAAAAACGATACTTGAGTTTCCAGATGGTTACCATAATGGATACACACAGTACATAACATATATTTTTAGACATATTGTGATTGACCAGTAGACAGGAGAGAGCAGAGGTCAGATGGTTTATGTCCCTCATGATTATAAGTCATTGCAGTTTGAGACAATGAACATTTTCCCATGATGCACAGAGGTATTGGGAACTTCACCCAAGGAGATGTGGATTCGCTGTTTGACCCCCCCTCAACCTCAGTCAGTGAAAACACCAGGAACTTTCCCTGTGTGTGCCATTTTCCTCATTGCATCATGCTTGCGTCATTACATAGCCAGCAACTGTACATCCCCTCTCACCTTAAAGTGGCTCAAAAGTAACTTTAAATTGGAAGATATATTTAAATTTTCAGAAAATATCATTACTTTTCATTTCTCCGAACAAGTCCTGCCCAGGGATGTCCTGAGAGCCATCATGCAAGCTCAGAGCTGTACGCTCCACAATGTATCAGTATGAAATTTTAAAATGACAAGAGCCCAGATCCTATTTAGCCTCAGAATAAAGTGATTAATATTGCGCCAAGCAATGAACTGGAGCAGAACAAAACTGGTTATTTAAAGCAGCAGTTCAATCCCTTAAATAAGAAGACTGACACCACTGTAGGGTATTTGGAAGAGTTGAGTGAGCTGCCAGTTGGTTAAGTTTTGCATTAAGACTAGAAACACCTCGTTGGAGTAAAAATGGTGTCATAACAATTTGTGGTTTTATGTGTGGTTGAACAATTTTCTTAGTGAGCTTTAAAAGTCCTTGGCCCCTAAATTGATTAATGGTGCAAAAACTATAATTACTTAAAATGGTAAAGTATAATGGTTGTTATTGTATGTATGCAATTAGAAATAAATAACTTCTGAAAATACGGTTTGTAAAGTAAGAAATGAGGTTGCTAAAATGTTAATTAATACATTTAATAAGATAAAATCTAAGGACAGTAGCCTATACTGCACAGCACTCAAAGGGTTACAGCAGCTCCACTCCGAGGAATGAAATTGTCCATGTGGATCTGGAACTCAGTCACAAATCGACCAGACACAGCAGCTTGGTGTGACCACTCTGCCATGTGATGAGCTGCACTCTCTGTCGTCTTCTGCTGCATCTGGAAGGTCAGCTGCGGCCCCAAGCCGTTCCACATCCTCCTCGCCAGGTGCAGGACTCCCTCCAGCACAATGTATGCCTCCACGTGCTGCAGCGTTGAAATGCACATCTGCGGCCCGCGGTTGCAGCGTTCACACTCCACCAGTGCTGGCATTTCGCCACCAGGATTGCCGTTGCACAGGAGGCCCAGTTAGCAAAGTCTAATCTCTTCTCAGTCTTACCAACTGCACATTTAAGGACCGGAGAGCAAAGTTAAATTTTGCCTTTCATAATTCATTTTTACTGCTGGACAAGTTGGAACAGGCCGTGCTAATTAACACCAAACAGCCAATGTATCCACTGTAGTAATATAACCCATCGTGTATTAGTCTTCAGCTAAGCTTCTGGCTCAGAACTCATCGGAAACTTTTTTACTTCCCTTCAGTCTTTCTCGCTGAAACGTATGCATGTACACATCTTCACAAATTCATGCCTCATCGTGTCTTTCCATGGATGTTTTCTGCTGCCTGTAAAACTGACCTCATGTTTCCTCTTAACACACCAGTACATTTACAGGCAGACATGACAGTGGTATTAATCATCTCACATTTCTCAGGGCTCACGAATAAGCATATTTACCAACATATGAAATAATTCCTTTGACATTTCCACACTACACATTGGCATCTTTTTTTACAAGTGAGCGTGCAGTGAGAGCTTGGGTGTCAATCTCGTGAAACTCCTTCCTGCAACCAAAGAGCAGGCTCTTTAAATACATATGCTAATTTGGGGCTCTTTTTCCGGGGTCAGCGTGAGGATCCAGTTCACCGTCGTTAATGGAGGTGTAACCGGACTCAAGCGTGTAACGATCTGGTTACCCTGACATTTCTCGAGAGCCCCAGCGCAGCGGCCACGTGGAGGGCGGACGCTGGAATGCTAGCTTAGAATTCAAATATAGACCTCAAGCGAGTCAACCCTGCGGCAGCCAAGGAAAAGCTTTAGCTTGTCTTTCCCCTCAGAAAAAACAAAAACAGCAACGACTTACAGTAAAAGCACACTGGAATGAATTGGAAACAATCCTCAAAAAAATGAAAAATGATTTTTCCATGTACCCCATTTACCTCCTCATTGCTGCATCTCCATGAATGAGTTAACAATCTCTGCAAACCTTCCTGGTGGGAATTCAGCCAATTTCATCACAGTGGAAGTGTGAATAAGAGACTCATTCTTCACTGTCCCAGACTAGTGTTAGTGGGAGTTCACACTCTGTGTCTGGGGTCTGGAAAATTGCGCTCGGATTCAGCTCAGACAAGGGAATAGCTGTCAACCCCTGGAATGTTCCTGTGAAAATAAACAATGCTCAGGCCGCTCTCTGCGTCTCCCCATGTTTCCTCCTCTTAACTCTGCATTTTAACCCTCTCCGCCGCCGCCTTTATGCATAAACCAGTTGCAGCAGAGCAGAGAAGGGAAGTAAATCAGAATAATGTCTCCTCGAGGTTGGAGGCAGTCATTTCTGGCCCTGAGAGTGCCATCTTTCAACTCCTCAGCAAAAACATGTGTTCAAGGTACGGTTACAGGAGCCCGTCCAAGTAAGCCGCAGATCGTATTAATCATATGTCTTTCATCATGGCGCTAAAAAAAGAGATTTTCTGTGTTCAGCGCTTTGTGGTTTTCGCAGTGTACACAGCTTTTGCAGGCTGCGGGTTTGTTTGTCAACTTGGTTGCGTGTGCGTGGCTGGTGCCAGCTCGCAGAGGTCACAAATACCATTTTAGAACATCATTGACAAAATTAGGTTTCAAATAATCATGCGCTCCTCTTGCGGAAGTTGCATGACCTACTTTTTAAGGTCAGTTTAATCAGAATGCAAACTGAGTTTTATTCTCGTGCAAGAAGTTGACTTCAGTCAGTGATCATTTTAAGACAAGGATTGTTTTCTTCCTTTTCCTTCCTTTTCCTGCTCAGTTGCTTTGGGTACAGACAACAAAAACATGAAATTACAGAAATATTTGGCACATAACATAACCACAAAACATTTTGAAGAGAGATAAACAAAATCAAACAAAATTAGTCATTTATGGTCATATAAAATGCTCTGGTTGATTGTAGAACTATGTAAGATCTGTTCATCTACATCAGCGCAGATGTCATCAAATGGATTGGAAGCTGATGGATCTTTCTTTGCATAGTTCATCTCACCATTTAAGATGAAGTTGCACTGCCACCAGTGATGAGGGTGGAGTTGTCAGTGTGCCTAATTATAATTGTGTATTCATCTATTGTGTCAATAGATTTTTAAAGAAGACATAAGTTCAGCTAAATTGTGTTAAGTTCATCAAAGTTGCATAAAATGTTGTACTTTAATTCTCGCTTTTGTTCAGAAATTGTTAGCAACAGAACCCTTACAAAATTACTGGAGAATGTTACGGTTATGGTGGGCAGAGACATAACACACAAGAAAAGAAAACAGAGAAAACAGACAAACAAGTGTAAGTGGCTTGAAAAAAATGAAAACGGTTAACTGTGTCAAAAATCTGGCCGAATCTGAAGAGCTGAACTTGGTTTAAGTGGAAGATGCATGATGAGGTGATGAGCAGCAGCTGTGTGTGTTGGCCTGTGACTCCCCACACCTGACTCCAGATGTGCAATCAGACCACGGAGAGAGATTAGGATGAAACCATGACACATTGGTAGAGCATAAACTGTTATTGAGAAGTCATCAGACTGTTTGGAGGATATTCACTTCCAGCATTCTATCATCCTCTGCTGCCCTTTAAAGCTGTCTAAAACTTAACCTGATCCAAACAGTTTGATTACTTCTGAAAACTCCACCAGAGAGAGGCAACATGCCAAGAGATACAGTATTTTTCTGTGGGTCTGAAAACTGCAGTGGGTGTAACGTACTTCAGCCAAGTGCTCTGGATTGTTCAACAAGGTGGAGTTAAATGAAAAATGAAAACTAAAAACCATAAATCAATATATTGTTCTGTTTTAGTCTGACTAGTTCAGAGTAATGTAAACATGACAAGCACTACAGATATGTTTCAACGGATACGAGTGTCATCTGCTGTGTGTGTAAAAGGAGACACCAGCAGGAAAAAACATACACATTATACCCTTTAAAGGGCCGAATGTATTCACAGTATGTGGTATTATACTACTTGCATTACGCAACTGATACACAACGTTGTCCAGATATATTAGTAGATGACAAAGCAGCCACATGTGAATCATTCAGTATTTGTGGGTGACTAACTCTCTCCCTCAGGAGCAGTTTGAAAAGACGCTGCATGTTGCCAAATCCAGATAACTGTCCCAGTAGTAAGGCGGGGTAAGCTGGAACCGGAGAGGTGGTAAGACGGCCTGAGCTGGCATCGGCGGCACGGAGCGAGCGCTCTCTGGTTTCGTTGCCTTGGCCCACATACAGAAGCAGTGAGGCCATCAACTTATCAGGAGCCGGCTGTCATCGGGGGAATTTGCAGAGTGAGTTTGTTATTAGATCCTCGGTGTGGGTGGAAAAGCAGTCAGGTTGTCTTTCTAGACTCGCGCTTTTGCTGGCTCTAATATGAACATGATTCACCCGCCTACCAACCACTGAGCAGGGCTGGGTCTTGGCTTCTCAGCCTCTGTTGTTCTGCTGCTGGAGACACGTGAACTATCGATCAGGGAGCCCAGTGGTTCTGCTGTGAGAAGTCTATAATACAGAGCCGATCCACTTCTTACTTCCCCAAAGCTTTACTCCATGTATGAACGCTGTCATTGTTGTGTTAATCAGTATAATAAATATTTAATCTGCTGTCTGACGAAGCATGAGAGAGAGTGTGACTTCATCTAGAGATGAAGTGAGGGTTAGCTAATCCTAAATATGACTTCATCATATTCGCAGCGCTCAGGAAAATATTTAATAATAACATTTAATAAACATTTTCTTCATAGGTTGCACCCTGGCAGCTTTATATCTTTACCATGACATCATTATCATGCAGTGAAATACAGTGAATGGCCCCAGTATCTTTGCAGATGGAAGCATGCAATCGGCATAATTTGGGATTTGCAAAATCATAAACCCCGCAAGATGTATTAATGGTATAGTGTATACTTTGTAGAGCAGTAAGACAGTTTGACTGCACAGGTGTAAATCATAAACTCATGATGGCTGAACTGTACCTGCGCCTGCCCTCATTAGAGTAATTAGGAACACCTGTGCTTTAATCGACTTAACCTTCATTATGCCATTTGTAAATTATATTCTCCTTCCATACCAACCACTCAGATGTGCCGTGTGAAAGCCATAAATTTCAGCTCCTGACTGTAACGATGAGAGCAGTGTTTGTCAGGGGGAGTGAGAACTCTATCTGTGGCACGTCCGCTGCTCTGCAGCTGATACTCAGCTCTGCAGTGCAAATACACAAGCCCCAAACCAAATATTGCTCTTTGAGATCCACCAGGCACTTAATTATTTTCCTTTCAATTGGTGTTTCATTATTTTGAGGGAGTCCACTCGCTCTCGGCCTTCAGTTTCGTCCACCTCCCAGTGTATGAATGTGGCTAGACCGCACATTAAGAACATAACAGGGAAGCCAATAAGGGTCAGCAAAGGCCTCCAAGATATATTTTGAGATTATAGTGGTGCAGGCCCTGAATAATCCCACAGTCATTTTGAGGATGACTGCCAGCAGAGATATGATGTCATGATTTTACTCTTTCTATTTGAATTTCTCTCAGTAAATCTGCAGAGCCCCTGTAGAAAAGACAACCTCTTGATCAGTTGGTACTGTCTGACATGAGACAGAGGGAATGTGGCATTTGCCTCCTATATCCAGTTTATTTTGGCCAACACGCAGCTCTCCAAGGCTGATGAATATTTAGAGGACTTGATCCTCTTTTATTTGGCTACACAAACCAAAATACTAACGGTGAAACATGCAGATGGGAAAGTTTTCATTGGCTGGAGCAGCTCGAGGCAGGTCTGTTAAATGTGACCTTGGATATAATTGCATACAATTAAGCCTCTCTCCATTTACTGTAACATAACATATATTTTGAGAGGATTTCAGGCTGGAGCACACTGAAATTTTGATCAATGTGTTGCATTACCCACAAACAGTTGTTACCCTCATTAAATCTGACTCCTGACTTGTTGGTCGGCAAACGCTCGTTAACTTTGTGTCAAGTTATTTTCTCTAAAAAGCAGACTGTTGAGACATCTGATTAGTTTGTTGATTAACACATCTGAGAAGGAATTACAGCTGCTGGAGCATTCAAGGTCAAGTTGACTTTCCCTGTCACCTCCTTAACGTGGCGTGAAACCAGTAATACTTTCTGTTTAATGGAGTGACACAAGGCATCGGTGTGGGCCGGGCCAGACAGGTTTGATCGTGACCATCGAGCCAGAAAGTTGGTGCTGAGCGGCAGAAGGCGCGCCAGGAGCCCTCCTCTATTTCAATGCGTGGCCTGACAGCCAGCATTTCGCTGATGGGGACCTAATAAGGCCTGGCGTGGAGTGACCCCGGTCCATGCCTGCTGACAGCCTCCAACGCCACCTCCCCCGAACTCCCCCTGCCACAACCCCCTGCCTCCACCACCCTGCCTGAGCCATCAGGCGGCCCCTTCATCAAGGAGAGCCGTATGTCTCCCCACATTGGGCCAGACTTTGACTTTTATCATGGAAGGCCATTGCTCGTGTCAGATGGGCTTAATGACTCAATCTATCCCATCAAACACAGGGAACAGCAGTGGTATGCCTGGAATGGGACTGGGCTTTGGAAAGGGGGGGCAGAGCCTGTGGGGCAGGGGAGGGACTTTACATGGTGTTTTATTTATTTTTTCTCCGAAGAAGCCATTTGATTATATCCTCCTTTTATGTGCTTTTTAAAAAAATGGTGGATTGGGTATTAAAAGAAATTAATACCCAATCTAACATATTTTTCATGGACTTGTCATAATACAGTGACAAAACACAGTACACTGTCAATCAAAAGGTACACAATAAATCAGTTGAAATGTAAGAAGCCCAACCAGTGGCAACGAAGCAAGTATCAAACTTACAAAAACAGGCAAATTGCATTCAGCGTGTTCATTTTAACCTCAAGGATACATATAGTGTATTGTGAATGTTGTTGCACTGAATATAAACAGAAAAATTGTCTTTTCCTATTTGTGCAGAAACCTTTATTATTTTGTGCCTGACATGAGAGTGGTATCCGTCAGGAAATCCTGTGTGCACTTTAAAAAATAAGAATTCCTTTTAACTTTTTTACACAGTAAAAGTCTATAAGTCTTACTTTCATGTTACATTCGCTCCTTGTCAAGCAAATAGTAAGTTTGGGATTTTTCTTAATGAGTGATTGTACTCTATTTGTAAAACATACCTTATACCTTAAAGGGCCAGTTCATTCAAAGTTGTAGCTATGGCGATATTTTCAGTTTAATGTTCTGATATCTTATATCTGCTTCTGAAACCTCAACCACCGGTGGAGCTGAATGCAGTTTTGATTGTGTACATACAAAGGTTTCACAATCCCTATGAAAGTTGAGTACATGCACAAAAAATGGTAGAAATCTTAGACACTCGCATAACAGCATTTTTAAAAATATTTTATTGTTTTGTTTTTGTACCTTTGGGTAAAATGCTGCAAATGCACATCAAATAGAAACCCATTTATCTCTATTTAGGTGGAAAATTATTGCCAAAACTTTCTGCACAGCCCAAGAACCACCAAAGAAAGGTAGAACAATATGTTGCTTTGTAATTTGGGTGAACTGACCCTTTAAGGAAAGGGAGACTGATGCACATGCCAGCACTCTGCCCTCTCGCAGCTCGAGGACCTCCTCTGCACTCCGACAAGTAAAGTCTTGACCGAGCCTTGGGCTTTGCTAATGGAAGGCAGACAAAACATTTTCTTTGCTTGATAGCATCTGTTTGCAATACGGAGTCGAGCGGATATCAAGAGTGGTCGGCGCGTGAGAGCAAGGGAGGGGGGTTGTGGCACATTTCAGACAAGTGCTAATGAATGTGAACATCACTGCGATAAAGACAACACAGTGTGAGGAAACATAGCCTCTGCAGAGAGGGTAATTTAATCCGTTTTTCAAACACCTCTCGTCTGCCACAACGCTCTTATCTTCCTCATCATGGGAGACGTTAAAAAGGGCTGGGGATGAGCTGTGTCAAAGACACGGCACCAGAGAGGGAGGGGAGGGCTGGGGAGGGAGGACCTCCTGCTGAGGACATGAAGGAGGACATTTTCACTGCAAGGAAGGTGAAGGACACCTTGGGGTGCTATCCACTTAATGAAAAAAGTGATGAAACTTGGTTGTGTGAGTCAGCGGGGAGCTGATTGAATTTGTCTTGGTTCAAAAACACAATTACTTGAGGGAGAAAGATAAAGATGCCTTCATTTAGCTCCCAGCCTCAACATATAAACATGAGACGGTGAATTCTGGTTCTCATCAATAAATTCTTATGTATTTGTTTATTTCCTGTTGCTTTCCCCACCTTTTGTAGACACAATCAGGGGGCTATGGCACTTCTCTTTATTTTCCATATTTCCTGAATGTATGAGGGTTGCTCATTTCCATAATGTGTCACATCAGCCTGTATAACGGTTAGACAGAGGTGCTCCACCCAGTGACCTGTGGCCTCTGTTGACCCTCATTAGTCAGGCCCACACACAGCATCTGTGCTCAGAGCAGTCGCTTAACCTAAGGCCATGTTAGCCCATCCATCTCTGACAGCAGTCTGCTTCCAGCTGACGCGCTGCCAACACATCCAAAGCTCACCCTCTGCTGCTCTTTTATAAAGTTTCATCGGGAATAAAAATTGTGATGGACAATGGTTGAATTTAGTCATGGACCTTTGTCAGACATGAAATCATACATTTATGGGGACAAGGAATACAATGTTTCTGTTGTGAATCATCAAAATAGAAACAGTTCCTGTCAAGGATGATACAGAATAAAAACCTGAAAGTAACTTCTATAACGTAACACAACATATGGACAGTATTTATTATATTTAGATTTATTTATTGGCTAAAGTAATAGAAAGAACTGTTTTAGGAAATGTCAAGCTGACAGCAATAAGATTCCTCAGTTCAGTTTGATGAAGTCTCATTAGAAAAACTCTGTCTTGAAAGAAGGCATATACCAGTCAAAAGTGAAAATATGTTGATTCTACATTGTCGCATAAGGTTAATAGATTTGAAGCGACTGATGTCAGACAGAGAAACAGCCACAATAAATGCGTTGACATGTCGTGATTATTTTGCACTGCATTTCACAGTGACATGTTTAGCTGCGATGAAACAATGTGCAACAAAGTGTGAGCGAAGGAAAACCTCAGGTACGTAAGGCCAAATGAGAAGAATGAAATGCAACACTACCAATTTATTGGCCGACGTGTTTTTTTTTCTCTTTTCCTTCTCAAGCTGACATGTCAACAGAGTCACTCATCACAGGCCAGACGAGTGCTGTCTCAGGGGCATCCACAGGGATGTTGTTTCTCATGGCCTCTTGGAAAACACAATATACAAACTCTGTCATAAGGCAGGACCACCTAGTGAGGAGGGCAGACGGCAATCACTGTTCACAAAGTGCTCCATTCACTCAAGAAGCTCACGCAAAATAAACATTCACAACATGATATGGATTGTCATATAGACAACAGACAACTGGAGCACTGGGCACTTAGGATCAGACATGCCTGCACATGAATGGCACTTTTTTGTGTGCTTTCATTTTATTTCTCATGCATTAAAATATAAAGAATATGCTCTCTTTCAGAACTGGATCCCTTTACTAGCAAACTTCTTCTTTTTGCATTTAAACAGTCAGACACCATTGGAAAAAAATTCCCTTAATGATCAGTTTATTAGTTACACCTGTAACTCGTGCCTTGCAATCAATTCTGTCCTCATGTTTAGTTTTGCTTTTTATTGACCTGCATTATATTCAAGTGTTTCTAATAATTTGTCCAAACTTGTTTGACACACATCTGCTATTTAGCACTGAACACAAAGCAGAGCGGGGCGACACAGCGAGAAGGTTCTCAGTTCGGCCCCAAGTTCAGGGGGCGCCTTTCTGTGTGGAGTTTCTCCAGGCACTCTGGCTTCTTCCCACTCAACCAAAAACATGCAGGTTAGGTAGACTGGTGACTCTAAGTTGTCTGTAGGTGTGACTGTGAGTTTCAATGTTTGTTTATCTCTGTGTGTTAGACCTGTGATAGACTGATGACCTGTCCAAGGTGTACCCCGCCCTCAACCAATGTCAGCTGAGACTGAATCTAGCCCCTTGGTAATCCACTTTGTACTGCATGGGCCTTCCTACCATTTATCCTGTTATTCATTTGCTGAATGCAGAAATATAAAGGCGTAATAATGTTGTAATTGTCAGGAGGGTGTAAGAGGAGCAGCAGAGAACTCCTCCCTGTCTTGAACCTTGTTATGACAGTAAACTCTGATAACATCCTCTCTGTGTTTTGTCTAACCTGCAGGCTGTGACAGGAGGGTGAGGTTTAGACTGCAGTGTCAGGAGGCATAGCCATAAAACTTGTGAACGTGAGATTTCTTAAACCGAAAAGGAAGTATAGATTTCAGGAGATAAAGGAAGTGGCCCTGAAGTTGTTGCAACCTTTTAGAAATCCTAGATGCTCATATGTTGACATTTGGCATCTCATTTTGCTTCCTGGTGGCACAGATGCAGGAGAAGCGGATGGAATTAGTGGGGACTGATTTGGATGTGATTGCAAAATAAATCTGCTATAAATGTGATCCAGATGTGGAATAAACGAAGATTATCTTTTCAAAAATAACATGCAAATCTCAATAGATGGAGGGTTCTATCTTCCTCATTTACGTTGTTTGCAACAGATTGTGGTGTTTTCAGCATGACTAATTATAATGACAATCGCATAGCAGCACCAAAAGTGCATGTTTGACACTGCCAAACACTAACAAGAAAAGAATCATAACTGCAAGTGCTAATATTTGCTCACAGTAGATGTTTTATTCATGGGACATCTGTGCCACTTGGAATTAGCCTGAAGCTTCACAACCCAAATAAGAATTATTCAATTAAACTCTGCAAAATTGATGGACAAATGTTTGCTGCCTTTATTTCATTTTTTATTTCGCAGCAGCCCAAACCTAACCCCATAACAATGCATCAATAAACTCTCAATGCCGCATCACCTCAACTGCCAATCAGAGGATGGATTCGGGCCTGTTTGCTTTCCTGATTTGAAATATTAATACGGCCTCACAGCCTTGTGAGATGCAAAAATGTAGACTGGGGCGCATGCTGGCACCAAAAGCAAGGCCGCAGCTTGACAAGGCAAACAAGAAGCCTCTAAATAAATGATGAGTTTAAAGGGTTGGAGAGGCTCTCTGACATGAAATCGCCAGTGTACAATGAGTGCAACCCTGACCCAAGGATTTAACACAACCTCATCGGCATCAGCGGGAAGAAATCATACATTTACATACAGCTCATGCCCTTTCAGTTGAGTACGCAGTGGGACATGCACACCATGCTCCGCACAAAACTGGCTCCATGTGGGTCAGAGGCAGTCATACTGGATTGTAAGCAGTGGACAAATTGATAATGAGCCAGGACCCCTTGTTTGCTCGCGTTCTTTGTCTTTTCCTGGAGGAAATGTTGCGGTGTGCCCGTAAATCTAAAAATCGCATTTTGGCTGACAGGCTGGGGGTTCGCTCCCTCGGCACTGCAGCCGCACCGCGAACATCATGATTCAGGCACAGAGAAGAGGTGGAGATGTTTTAGAGAACAGTTTGTGTTTGGCATAGCATGCAGAGATGTTAGTTAAAGAGTACGAGAAAAATGGATTTCCAGTCAACTTCCTTGACCAGGTTTTTGGTGGAGAGACAACCAGCACCATAATGTGTCAGCAGTGTAAAACGGTTTCTGTTGTCACAGAAATGTTTTTGGACATCATGTTTGGAGGAGGGAAAGTGTGTAGCGATTGTTACCATGTGGACACCGAATGTCAAGTGAAATACACTCATTTTGCCATGTTGAGGCAATGGATGTTCTGGCTCCTTGACCATTAAACTGATGCACTGATGAGAATTTTTTGTTTCCAGCTGAGTTTTAAAACAAAATTGGTCAGAGTCCTTTCCAAATACAAAGCAGATACATAAAGGAACAGCATAATTTTTGTATTGCAATCGAAAGCTAGTTAGCCCTTTATACTGTGAGAACATAGCATCAACTTTTGTTTTAAATGTATTGAGTATTTTTTGCCTTTATTTGAGCAGACAATGGGACAGAGACAGGTAGCGTAGGGGATGAGAGACAGGGGTATGACTGGGGACAAGGGGGCTAGGAGTCCACCCATGGACGTGGCTGTAATGTGTGTGTTTGTACTTTAATAATGCAGTGCCAAATTGGGGAAAAAACACAATACGATCTATACAAAAGGAGTGCCTTGTAAATAAACTCAACCCATTTGTAAAGGATTAATCTCCCTTCATTAGGCCTGGGCTGTATCATAAGCTAAACCTCCCCTAAGCCACAGAAATGGAGGTCTTTGTTGACTGTTTTTGTCATTAAATTCCCTTCACCCTGTACATTGCTTCCACCTAAAAGCAGAGAATATCAGCCAGAGAAGAAAAAAATCAATTACACCTTGCACTTGTGTGTGCATGTCAGGGGCTTTTCAGTGTTGGAACCTAATTAAATTAACCTCAAAGGGAGAGGGACTGGAAGCGTGGCCGGGGCACTCGGTGCACATCCAATGATTAGCACATCGATTTATTAAAATGGGCCAGCCAGCCAGCCAGCCGAGACAAGACCCTTTTTCCTGCCGGGGTCTTGTTTACTCCAGACTAAGACAGTTAGGACCGTTCGGCTCTGCACTGCACGGAGGAGATAATTAGATGTGAATGAGCAAGCATTTCTAAAATACAGTTAGAGCTGGGTATAAGGGCCACCGCTTTGTCCTCAGTGGTGTGGCAGTAATGAGGTTTAGGTTTTGGCTTCGTTCTGACTGTGTGAATGTGGAAACCTGCAACCTGATTTTCAGGATGTTTGCGTCTGACATGGAAATACAAAAAAGTTCTTGAAGATTTGATGGATGAGACTCAAACTGGAGCCAGCAAATCCCCAAATCAAGCCAGAATCATGGAACCAAAATGTACACGGCTAACATGCAGATATTCAGACCCATTTATACATGTGCAGATGTAGCACACTTGCATGAACAGATCCAAATGGAACATGGGATGTTGACACAACAATACAGTAGTAAGTCAGAGTGACCTAAACCAGGAAAAGGTAAACAAACAGCAGAGGTCATGGGTTCGGAGCCCAGCGCCTCCTAATCCTCAGAATGGGCCTCTCAAAGAATCTGCTGCCACAGTGGGTCATCAGGATATCCTGGCACTGACTCACTTTGTCAGCAAGCCTGTCGCCCTTAGACAAAATTATGCTCATCATCACACAGAGGAAAATCAGGCTGAGCTGGAAGAACTCTGACACGACTAACAATGTTCTTTTTTTTACCCACAGTGGCAGTCATAGTGAGCCAATAACTGATTGCTTTTTGTGATCAGTTTTACGTCAGAGGCATCATTTAATTCTGCTGTGGTGATCTTATCAGTTTGTCCTGTATTGTGGTCCTATGCCCAACGGGAGTTTCAAGTACACAAGCAGGCAATCAAGGGCGTGTCTTCGTTCATTTACGACGAGCTGTGGGAGTGAAAACGTGCGTGAAAAGAGTTTCAGTCATGCATCAAAGCAGTTTTGTGCATCTGGTCCCTTGTGTAACTGCATCATGGTCGACATGAAATTCTAAGATAAGAGCACATTACCTTAAAAGGTACATTTGTTCAACTGAGACACATTTTGCAGCTTATTATGAATGTGAAAATAAATATAATACACAATGTCACGGGGGAAGGTACAACCCAGGTTTTCACATTTCTAGCACACTATTTTAGACCTGTCTTAAAACATATACAGTATCTTGTATACACTGTATTTTCAGATGCTCATAACTTGTCACTCAACTTGTAATACAAATCCATGATGTAATAGATCATTTCACACTCACAATGCTTCTATTGTGCGGTGAGATAGTGTCGCCCCTCAGGCGATAAATTGTCTTAATTTTCAACTTGAAATAACCTTTGACTGACTGACTGCAACGAGCTGCATTTCATGCGCCACATGCAGCAGTGCTCGTCATTGTTCTGGTGGGAGCTGGAACTGATAGCTGTGAACTTCTCTGTCACAGATTGAGTCAGGTTAAGTGACTGCTGATACTTGCTGTTTGTGTGACCCACTGGATGTGACTCGTGACCTTTGGATCCTGTCTCAACACAATGCAATCACTGACTCAACCCAAAGAGGTGTGATACAGGCGACATAACTCAGCAACTTAAAAGTCAAACTTATTTACAGGCGCTGCTAAGTGTGTTTAGCTTGTCTCGCGTTAAGCTGCTTATCTGCGGTGCGAGTCGTGTCGAAGCCAATGGGTCATTCCATTTGTGTTATTAGAAAAAATACTCGGCGGGACAATCCAAACACTGGAGAAGTGTAACCAAAGTGCCAAGAGAATGAGGAGATCCCAGGCCCGGGTGTACATTTAATCTTAAAACAACATTACCATTGATAATCGTGTTTGGATATATTCTTTAGCTCGCCGTTATCACTCACAATTACGATCCTGTTTGGATTCCCACATTGCCGCTCATATTTCCAGCAGACTGGCGGCTCGCTGATGGAGGGCCTTCCCAAGGGAGCAGAGTAACGCAGCCGTTTTCAATGCGTCTGATCCCGCTCCTCCATCCCGAGTTGGCTGTAATTGGCAGGCTCCCCTCGTCATTGAGTTATTACATTTCCCCTCTCGGCTATCCCACATACCCCTGGGAGCACTTCACACTGCGAGCAAGTCCCGCGAGCCCCCTCTCTGTGGGACACAGAGGACCCGCAATATAGTCATTCTCATAGAAACAGAAATCTTTCAGCGCCTAGCCTCTCTCTCACTCTCTGTAATGGACCATCAGAAGAGTTTTCCAGTGTATAATGAGGCACTAAGTGGAAAATAGCATGACGCCAAGTGCTATCATTTTGAATTCCTGAATGTCCACATTAATGCACGAGGGTGGATACTTAACATTTTGAAAATAGAAGAAAACAATTATGTGCTAATGCATTAGCAAAAGGCTTAATGCCTCCGCTCTTCAAAGACGCCGCCACAATAAAAGGTGCAAGAATAGGTTTACTTTCCCACAGGATGCAGGTCCCTTTTAACTTGACATCTCTTTTGAGTGGGTTTTATGATGCAGCGGCAAAAGGATGATTTATTCGCCTCTAAAGTCACCCCAAGTCGAAAAATAAACACAGGTTCAGTGGCTGCCGGTGCCACTGTTAAATAAACACAGACCTGCCTGCAATTAAACTGCCGGTTTCCTCCAGCGGAGCTGACGTCTTGGTTGCGCAGGAGAGCACGAGCGGCAGGAGGCCACGGTCCATTTCCTGCGTATTTTCCCCAGGAATAATTGCCAGCGCTGTTTTTGTACGGTTCCATAATCACACAATTTCCATATTGTTGACTCATACTTGGAGACGGTTTCAGTCTGCTGCGAAACATTTTGCAAACTGGTAATTGAATGGGAATTGCAGATGCAATTATCTAGTGAGCAATGAGTTGTGAGAAACTGGCGTGTGATCAGTATTTCCCTCTAGTTTTAGACTCCAGACTGGGACCACATACAAGTAGGAATGTATTATCAGTGTAAGGACATGGCAGATCCTTCATTACATGACTACATGGGAGGTCTCCAAAAAATCAGTTGATTATTCTTTTCCTCAGCTTCACCTGTGTTAAAAGGAGACTGATATGTCAGAATAACTGTAAGGACAGTGAGTCTCAATCATTAGAATCAGGGTCTGTGATCTTGCATAAACCTTCAAGTGCAATTAGTTTGATTCATTGCACTTTGACATACTTGGAGACGCTGCTGTGCAGATGAGCCTGTCATTATCCATGACTAACCTGCAGCCTCGACCGCACTGTGTATTATATGGAGAGCACAATTAAGGATTTGTCTGTGTCTCTGACAGACAGCTGGGGCATAGACTGGAGGGACAGACGATGCAACCTGATATGTTAAAGAAAAAAATCCACCCTAAGGACCCTCCTGTGTGGATATAGCAGATCAAACAAAGGCACATTGAGAGAAGCAGCCTTTTCAACCATGAAAACCATATACAGTAAAAGGATTCTGTACTGTAGCCTGAACCAACCTTTTCTACCATTAATTACATCCATATGTACTATTTAGCTTTGTCAAAAGTAATACCAAAATAAATCATCGGCCATTACTCAGGCACTCCAGCATGGGAGTCCTGCTTGGCGCTCACATGAAAGTGGAAATGATTAGCCTGCCTGCCTGAACAGGGTTCAAAACATAAAATATACATTGAGACAAAGGAGATTCGTCCAGCTCCTGACAGTCTTCCTCCCAGAGTCTTTCCCTCTAACTTTCTACAGTCACCCTTCCTGGCCTGACCTAAAAGAAATAGTTTCATTAACGACAGCTCCCTTCTAAATTGCTCCCTTGGTTTATGCAGCAAGTGTACTACTGCTGCTCAGGAAATGTTAATTTCACAGCCTTTGTCAGTGGACCTGACTTAGTTTCATTCAATCTGTTATTTCAATTCAAGGAGGAGAGGCTCCTGGCACTTCTAGTCTCAACAAGAAAGGTTGGAAACCTTTACTTTAAATGCAGAGAATTTACATTATTTAATGTATGCAGAAGCTAACAGCATAAGTAAATCTCAGTTAGTGGTACGATCAGGCACTTGACACACACATCCTTAGATTTGCTCCTGGTGGTTTTTAGCTCATTGTTGTTAAACAAAACACTTTTAAATTCACTTAAAGTTAGGTACTTCCCTTTTGCTCGGCCATCTGTGTCTGTCTGGACTACACTACTTTCACAAAAGATTAACACTTCATCCAACTAACTTCTGAAATCATTTATTATTCTTACTTAAACATGATTATTACAACCTTCTAGTTATTATTAATAAACACAATCATTATAGAATTTGATTGCATAGAAAAATCTGTGGATAGGTCTCTATCCACAGATTCTAGATCTTGTGGATCAATGTCTCTGAATCATTGACTCTTTTGAGTCCTTGAATTAGATGTTCATCTGGGAAACATTAATGTCTGCACCATGTCCAGCCTTTGTCTGAATCCCCCCCCAAAAATAAAAAAAACACTTGGTCCATTCTGAAACTCAGTGTGGCTCAATGTGTCATTCTGATGTATTCTGCAGCTCCAAAGACTCTATGAGCCTGACAAAGCTGAGTCACGTTAATCCTGGATAAGTCCAGTTCGTTCGTTCCAATGTTGTCACACTTTGTGAAGAATTATGTGCTTTTTAATGCCTTTAATGCTATACAGAAAAGATTTCCTACAAAAGAGAGTGAAATCATGACATTTCACCTGAAAAGTATGTCGTCAGCATCCTCTGACATCCAGCTGCATGCCCAGTTCTAGTCAACTGGGGGAAACGTGCCAGTTTACATCACCTGGGCCGAAGCAGCGCACAAGAACGGAGCAGAATGGAGCAAACAGAGCGAAGCAGAGGAGTTCATCCGCCAATTCTCTGCCATCTCGACTCAGGTCTCCAGCCTGGACTGAAACGCGCAGACAAGCCTGTCCTTGTTTCACTCTCTCCACCTCGCTGACTTCCATGTCAGCACTAAATGAATGAATAACAAATGACCAAAAAGGCTCCTACAGAGGTCTACGTGGATAACAGCCCCCCCTCTCCCATCTCCACACAAATTAAAACAAAACCTCATCAGTGAGGAATTCAGGCACTGGTCACTGTTGACTTTCTGTGAGGAATGGCTGGCCTCTTTATAGCAGTCGATGATTTTCCACAAACCTTCATCTCTTAATTGCTGCAATAATGAATTCATGGATGGACAGTAAGGGTTCTGGCAGCTGAGGGCAGGAAGACAGTGATTTGGACACTATTGCTCCACTGTCAGCATGTCACCTGATGACATCCCAAAACTGACATCTGAGTGCCTTTGTAAAGTTGCTGTAGCTAAGAAGTTGGTTAACTTAGACACCTAGCAGATACACAATAACATCAGCATTCATTTTTAATCCAATATTTACTTTCCTTTAGCTTTAGTTGGCTCTCCACCACCTCTTGAGGGAAATGGCAGTGTTAGGAGATATTCTTCACTATGAGTGACTGCTTTTACAATGCACATACAATATGTCATTTGATAATTAGCCACTCCTAGTTATTGTTAATACTTTTCAACATGTTTACATCCCTTACACAAGAGCTTAAGCCTCTGTGTATCATACAACTCAAAGTTATGCAACGTGGGGAAAAAAAGAGGAAGAAAAATGGGCCCTCTCCCATCTGTTGCAGCTTCCCACCACAAGTCTGACCGTCTTTCTCTTAACATCTTCAGCAGCAGACAATCCACAAATCAGCGGGTCATATTTCATCATCAGCTGCTGGCCTGCTCCACGCCCGTCTCCTCTGCTGAGGCTTGGTGACATGTGGGGAGAGAGAGAGAGAGAGAGAGAGAGAGCACAGACAAGCGTGAGAGATACCGGAGACGCAGGAGACACAGTGCAGTTGTGTGGAGAGAGAGTGTGCGCTGCGTGCATGACATCAGCGCCGTGAACGTCTGCTGAGGAAGAAAACACTGCACTTATCTGACTGTCGTAGAGTCCGATCACTGTCAGAAAATGCCATGACCACACAGCACCCTGAAGGAGAGGAGGGTGACCGGAGGTGACCAGCAGTGCAGAAGCCCCTTTATACCTTTCCATCAGCTTGGCTGTCTTCAACAAATCAATACATATGATCAATATTCAGTGATAATGTTGAAGATGTTCTGGTTCATTCTCATCGCCTTCCTGGTTTGGTTTCCACCTGTAGCATGCAGCTGTTTTCAGAGGAAAATGGTCGAAAAGAAAGACGCAATCAAATCATTGATTTATCGATCGTTGGTTCTTTTTCTTTTTGTTGTGATTTGATTTGTTTTTGTTTGTTTTTAAGTAATGAAAAAGCTGAGTTATTAAAACATTAACAAGGCACACAGTGCTATCATGGAAATACAGTTTAGTATTTGGGTGTTTAACTTACCTAAATATTTCCTGTGTCTGTGGATGAGTCATTCATGAGGTGTGTGGAAAATCTTTCAGCCACTTTGTTTAAATGGATCCAAAGTAAATTCCAGCATCGCATTTTTTTGACCACTGCGTACGGCACAGCACACCAGCTGCTACGTGCAGTGTCCGATTTCTGTGCTGGCAGATGTTTCAGAGTCCATGGGAGGCTTTGGTAGCAGTTGGCAGCTGTGACTCATGTCAAAACCTAAGTGAAAAATAGTCATGACAGTTACATGCAGGACAACATGTCATCTCAGTGCTTTGGAGGAGGTTGAGGTGAGGCTGAGTCACAATGAGAAGTTGTGATTCTCTGCTTTCTTTCTTTTTGCAGTTAACCAAATGTGACCCACAACAACCATCCCCTGCAGCAGCACCAGGTGTATCTGTTACTTGAATCTTTATCATGGTGGGGTGGAAAAATATGGAATATAGCAGGAGCCTGACAAAGCGAGGTGTCCTGTGCAGTGCATTAGAGTCATTTGAAATGTTTCACAATGACAAAATGGGTTTGAGCTTAGTGGGATGGGAAGTGACAAACGTCCTAGTATTGTTTAAAATCAGACAGACCTAAAAGACTCCAAACTGCTTTTATCTACATTCCAAATACAATACTTCCAAAGAAAAACAATGTTGTGCAAAACCAAAAGGCCCAATTTATTGTTGACTTACACTGCAGCTCTTTGCACTTCAAATTTGATGCCCAATTTTGGGATGTACTATTCAGTACCATTTCCCTCACATGCTTGCTTAGCTTAAGCTCCTGAATTATTCAGTCTCAGATCAATACTCCACACACACTGCAGCAAGGAGAGAGCAGGAGGGAGCGACGAATTTAAGCCTGAATCTGGATTATGGATTTGTATCAATTTATGTGTGGCCACTCAAGCAAAAAATCTCTGGAAAACACAGTGAAACACGGCTAAGTGGGGAAAAGCTGGAAGGCGTGGAGTTCCTGTCCATTTTAACTCTTTGTTTTTCAGTGACCCTTTTTAACCACAGCCAATTATTACACTGCCAGTCTTGGTCTGTCAAAGGCGCCGTTCTCATTAGCTTGTCCCCAGTTCACTCCACAGGCTTAATGAACAGGGCCTCCATTACCCAAGTTTACCTCCAACTTTAACAACAAGGCTGGTTTAAGAGAATGTACTGATAGACAAGGACAAGTCACACATCAATGGTAGCCCTAACAAGACAGAAAGACAACAACTGTCCTTTTATGAGTGGGCTAAGTTCACTTGGGAGTAAAACTTTAATTTAGGGACTTTTTTTTCAAAGCAGATTTGCTGTGATTTCCTGTTATGGCTTGGCTCCCCCTAGTGTTACTTGCACCAACCTCCATGTTGTAGACACTGACACCTGTGGACACGTCTTGTTCTGGAAGTGATCGTCAGCAGCGTTCTGATGTGACGCTCACTGGCTGGATGTACAGATGAGCAGAGTGAACAGACAGAGCAGAGCCTCCGCGTTCCACTCAGACTAACTGCAGCACGTAGTCGTCAGTCTGATGTCACGTGAAATTTGTTTCCTCGCTGAGGATGATGTGAGATCCAAGAAACCAAGCATTACCACACACTTGTCATCGTTAGGTAACTTGGATATTGTACATTGTGAGCAAAGTCACCAGACCACTTTTCTGTTTCCTTATTGTCTCATGTCTTGGGGACATTTTTGAACTTTTATGGGTCTCTGGAATAAAAAACAAGATCTAAGAAGACACATTTCTCTGCAACAACAGGTGTGAAATGTGTCCTGAAAATTGTCCTCAGTGTTCCTAATGATTTCATCCTATTCTGCACTCCATAGTGCATTAAAGCCATCATTGCAAGACCTGTCTGCATGAATGACTTCTGCGCGTGGTCATCTGTGTGCCGGCGTGTGTGGATGTGTACGGTGTGGACCGTACCTTTCACCAGTTGCAGAAGGGTTCCTCCCTCCCTTGCTGGCTGCGTGCAGCAGCGCGGCCTCGAACCGCGGGCCCCGCTCTCCACCAAAGCCAAGCCAAAGCCAGAATTAGAGATGGCGGTGAAGCTTACCACGGGCCCTTGTTGTATTTAGATTGGCAGACGAACAGCAGCTTCACTCAAGCCCTGTTTACAAAGGGCTCCCATCCACATTTGTGGGAATCATGCCTGTAACGCTCGCATAAACAAAGGGCCTGAAAGGCCTGTCGCTCTCTTTTTCTCTGCCTCTGTTTTAGCCCGGCCTCAGGCCAATAATGTGATGTTTTGGTTTAAAATTAGAGGAGGAACTCTCTTGGAAATGACATCTATGCTCGTCCCACAATTAGACTGTTTGTAGTCACCATGTAGGGAGTCAGTGTTTGAATATTACCGGCTCGGCAAAAAAATAATTCCTGAAATTGTGACAAGTAATTGTGCAGCAATCGCTTCTAAATATATAGTATGATAAACAGTAAATGTAATAACCATTTCGGGCAGCTAACAGGATCTCAACTGTATTGTGTCGCACTTGGGATGACATGCAGTCCTTTCAATCCAAACGCAAACCAAAAACAAACACAAACACGTCCTCTTACAGATGCCGTCACTGTTTTGAGCAAGTTTTTTGGGATGACCCAACTGCAGTGCTTGCACCAACCTTGCCTCATATTTTCAACATTTTAGCTCTCAGTTCCAGACAAAATACCAAAAAGCAAGATCATAGCACAATGATTAAAGGAAAAACCCAAAATGAAAAATAATAACAGAGAGAGGGTTTAAAATAGAGTATGTTAAAATACATGGCAGGGAAATCCTATCCCCGAGAGAGGGTCAGACATGTAATTTGAAAAAAAGGCAGAGTTAAAATGACATGTAGGGAGTAATTATAGAGTCCGAATAGACAGAATGAACTGAAATAATAAAATACCACCTAGGCCTGTCAAGGGTGTGCTGTGGACCGAGGGAAAGTAGCCTTGGGCTTAAAAATGGGCAGGCCAGCGGGCCACCACCCATCCCTGCTCTCCGGCCTTACGGGAAACTATACAAAGCATTTAACTCTGCGCTTTGATCACACGGAACTCACATTAGGCTATAGTGCTCTGCAGAGAAGTTGATTTAAGGTCAATAAGCACTGTCCAACTAAATCTTAATCATTTTAATTTAAAAACTCTGCCAGTGAAGTCTGCTTGTTTTCATTGTAGTCCATTTTTTCAAAACCTTTCTCCAAAAAAAGTGATTCAATAAAAGCGATCAAAGGCAATAAAGAGACACTGAAAGTGATTATTAAAACAAGATCTGCATCACATCCAAGTCAAATAACCTCATCCTCTGTGCAAGATGTAATGCAAGGCAAAGACTAATTTGGTTTAGAGTTCAGGGCACTGCACAGAGAGATCTAATAAAGCCTCATCTTCATCATTATTAGCCTGTCGAAATAGTTACTTCAAAGGACAGAACACTTCATTTGACTGAACTCCTCCGCCTGTCTGCAAACATTACGAGTGTCACATTACCTTCAGACTGATGGATAGCACCCTCCTGCATCCAGAGCCGCGGCTGCTCCATTACGGCGCTGTGGCTTGGCGCTGATTGATTGCGCACAGGCTCAAAGTGGAAGTGATGGATGAGCCGTGTTGTTGTTTTTTTTATGTGATCATATTCCTGACCCTTTAGCACTGCCACAGGTCTGTCACTAAGGAGATGTGACAAAATCGAAATGACGCTGGGGAGGATCTGCTTCTGTTCTGTCGATGGAACATATCACAGGTAATTTATGTAGATGTCCACTCGCTGCGTGTGGTCTCACGCTTTAAAATCAGCACCATGCAAAGTCAAACTCCTGAACCAGGTGGGTTTACCTGGCAGTATACTATAACAACACATAACACTTTTCTGGATTTAAGTATAAATATTTAAAGCCCCAGTGCTCAAGTTTATTACACATTACAGACAGGGATACTGTTGTTTAATCCTGGTGATCCAGAGAATAGGTATTATCGGTTGATTTGTTGAGTGGTCAGATACCTTGAAGAACTCTGTGATTTGTGAGCAAACAAAAAAAAATTATTCCAAGTTTTCTTTTGGAAGAGTTTGATTTTTGCTATATTGAAACAAGGCCAGGGTTTTTTCCCCAAACACAACCACAATAGGTGTCACAAACCCCACCAAGTCTTAGTTTGTTTTCATGCCATGCTCGTGTCTGTTCAGAACCTGCCACACACTCAGAACATGCAGTCTGCATGTTCCCTTCACCTGGCCCATCTCCTCATCAGTCACTCAGTATATTTACCAGTCCACTTTTACTTGTTCCCTGCCACATTGTCTTGTGTGTTACTTCCAAGCTTTCCAGTGTGAATTATTCTGTTTCCTGACTTACCTGTTCTGACCCTGCCTATTGTTTTTTTTCCAGATATTGGAATACCTGCCTTCCCCTCTTTGGATTTGTATGCTTTTCTGACTGATCTCCTGGGTTTTCAGCTCACCTGGGCTGCAGTAAGTAAACTGAACTTTCCTTATACTTCTGTCTCATTGTCATGCCTTTGAGTTTCTATCTGCCAGTACTAGCAAACCTTACAGTAAGTGTTTGTGCCCTGAATTGAGCAAAAAATTGTTTACTCAAAAAAGTGTATATTGTACTGCAAGATTGACATTTAGGCAGAAAATGAATGAAGTTTGTTCAATGAACAAGATTTTACTGACATGATCAGTCTCAAAAATTTTGAGACTATCTGTTAATTACATAACAGCATTAATTGCATAAATAACATTTTCTCATAATGTTAATAGAAAACAACCCATTTGGCATTGTGTATTCTTCTTCATATAAATTATACAGGAAACATAACTCATAGAAAACACAGTTCTCTGTTAATTCCCTCAGTTTCTGAATACTAAGATTTTCATGAATCAGGTATGGGTGTTGTGTTCAGGTGTCCAAAAATTTTTAGCCGTGAAATGTGTCTGTGACCTAATGCTTGTGTTAAATCATTCCTTAAGACAATAAAACGTGTGTGAGTTACCTGCCACATTTGTTACCATAGCAAGCACCTTGTAAACAGGGTAAGAAAAAAGTTGTCTTCTCATCTCATCTGTCTCTGTGAAATGAATATATTCTCTGTCTCATGTGTGAGGCCAGCTCAGGTTCATATTTTTGCCCAGAGACTCTGATAAGTGGCTGCCATGTACAGTAGATAAGTGAATTCACATGGTTGTGGAGAGAGGGCTGCAAATAGAGCATTAAAGTTCCACCAGAAATCCTGCGTGTGATGTTTGTATATTGTGACAGCTTAACGTATAGTTCAAAGATATCAAATGCATAAATGATGAATAACAGCTGGGGAGAATATTTAACATCCTCCAGAAATGGCTCCAGATCTGTTTTTGTTTCATAAATGGCTTTGTCGTCAATACAAGAATAACTTATTTTCCCAGTGCAGACACAGAAGTTTACATATGAGTGTAGCCCAGCCCTTAATAGTGCACACCCAGTGCTTATCTAGGATCAGCCCAGACCATAATATGGTCAATCACACCGCTGACAGCCGCCCTGGTGTCCACATCGCTCCTCTCATCTGTCAGTTAAAGGCAGCTTGTGTGTGTGCAACATGTGACACACTGGCTTTGCGTGTCACTCTAAATGGCACGTAACTCGATTTTCCACAGATGGTTTGAGAGGAGGAGGAGAGAGAAAGAAAACAGGCCGAGGAGATGTGTAGATTTTGGCAATATAGGCAGTGATTCACATTTGGAGGAAATGGAGGAGGGTAATTTCCTCCACGAGCGATGACCAACTGTATTTTTGTGCTCATTAGCTTCTCAGTCTGGGATGGAGAGCACGGTAAACCTAAACTCAGCTCACCTACATTTTTCTTTGTGGTTTACCCACTTTTTCCAGTTCGAGATATCTCATAGTAAATACAGTAATAACTGTAATATGGTGTTTTAAGGAGTATTTTTTTGTGAATATTGATTCAGTTTCCACTGCCAGTGGAAACTGCTGATCGTAACTCAGCAGTGAGACTTTGCTATCACCTAGTGGCCATATGGAAACATATTGTAATCCACATAACTGTATTTTAAAAGCAGTATGGCCTAAATTTACTAATTTCACTTTGTTCTAATTCAGAAGTGACTCCTCACTGTAACAGTAACACTGTAACACTGCACTGGACTTAATTTGCAAATAATAGACCCAATATAGAAAATCTTTAGGACCTGTTTTAGTAAGTAAGTCTAATGCAAATAGCTTTGCAACTGGTGCATGAAAAGCTAGTCAAGCTAAGCCTTTATTAACAGTAGCAGCTAATACTACACGAGACTTGACTGCTGTGTGTCCACATCTGTGACAGATAGTTGCACTCTCGTGCACGCATACACAGTGGCTAAATGCGTCCATGAAAATATTCCTGTTAGCGTGTCTGTGTCTGCGTTCGCCTTTCATTCACCCACACGCCTGCAGAAAAGGTGGGGAAAATATGAGAAGACTTGTTGCACTCCAGCCTGAGCTGCGGCAGCAGTTGTGCTCAGATTGATAGTCTTCAGGGATCAGCTGTGCTCCAGGTCTGGCAGCAGGAAAAAGGCTCCTCAGGGATACCAGTTTAATAGAGATAGCAGACTGTCTGGCTCTGTCTGAAAGCTCAGCAGTAAGGCAACAAGATGGTTTGGTGTGTGTATGTGTGTGTGTGAACGCACCGATATACAGAGAAGCAGACACACGCGTGTGAGCACACTTTTCCAGACTCTCCGCTGACTATGATGTGTGTCAGTCATGTGTAGTAGAAGTTTTGAAGCATGCTGAGGATAGAGTGGGTAGTACTGGAAACAGTGGGGGACCTCTGGGGTTGAATTCTCTTTTTCCTGATGTTGGATTGAAAAAAATATCAGATGAGTATGATTTGAGGTTATGCTCAAACCATGTTTTGCATTCCCTTAATAATCATTCACATACATGTGCTAGAACTAAAGATATTTTTAGTTAGATGTAGCTGTAAATCCTAACACAATGTTTTAAATATTGTCTTTCTTGCAGATGGTTAGCTTAGTTTAGCACAAAAAACTGAAAACATTATATGATTTTGTTTTCTTTTCATAACAACAACAAATAGTCCCATGTGTTACATGTTACATGTGATACATTAAAGCCAAAATGCTGTACTGTATGCTATGTGTCACTTGTATTTTTTGGACTCTTCTGAACAGCATGAAAACATGTCACCACAGGCAAGTGACAAAGCCATGAGCATAGCCAAAATTAACCTGTTATCAGCCACATCAGCAACATTGCTTTTATCTAATCCAGTTATAAAGTATGTATCCCTTCAAATGACTGGAGTCTTTAAAACAACCTGACTACAAATTACGTACTGGTCCTTTACCAGAGCTCTTTTCATCATGCTGATTGGACATGTGTACCACATGGGCGACACACGTATACCTTTTAAGGTGGCATTTATTTAAAGCCACTACCTGCACACTATTTAGGAAGAAACGCAGACTTTCACCAAACTAAGATGGCAAACATGGTAAACCTTATACCTGCTGAGCATCAGCAACATCAGATTTATTGGCACTGGGGGGCAACAAAGTCAGATATTTTTCAGGTCTACTGACTTTAACAATGAACAACGAACCATCACTGCTGTATTACATTGCACTCGCTGGTCAACAGATTTCAGGCATGATACAGTGTTACTTCACGAGTAAAAATGAAATTTATTCCATCAAATGCCAGAGTTTAGTTTGTATAAATTGGGCAAAATGTGGCATCTCAGATTAAAGACTCCTAGTACATTTTCATCTTGCTAAGAACAGCTTTAGTTTGCAAGTCTCTTCTTCCCTGCTGGTTTTGACAACCTCTCGTCTCTACATCCATCTCCCTCTTTAACTTGCTGCCTCCGTCCTGCTCCACTGCCCACTAATTTCCCTGCAGCAGTGAGACCGTGTTGTGTTCAGAGACATGGTTAGGCAGGCTCAGTCTGCCTGACAGGTGGCTCTGATATCCTGTCACACACATATAAAATACACATATATTTGTAACCTGCAGCCTCACTCCCCCTAATGTAGCTATCCCTCCACAGCTACTAACCTATAGCCCTTTACCTCCAGCACCACACCACGCATGCATGTAAATGAGCTCCCTGGCAGCTTGCCGCTGTGCTGCTGTCTCGGCGTCTGCCTCTGTGTGTCTCCGTCTCTCTCTCTCCCCCAGCCTCTTTCTCTCTGTGCTACTAATGAGATTCTTAGTGGATGTCAGTGCAGCTTGGTGATGCTGGAAGGTCTATGGGAAAGTCAGAAAGATGCAACCTGAGCAGCCCTGGTGGGTCAACAGAGTTTAGGTTAATTACATGAACTGATACACCACATATCAGAGGGCGATTTGTCATCGTTTGGTAAAGAAGCATATTTTGTTACATTTCTGTGGGCTTGTGTGAGTGAGACGTGAAAGGAGAGCCAGACAGCAGTGTGCGTAGCTGCTGGGTACTGCCTGACTGCTGCCTCAGTAGCTGACATGTTTCCCTCTGCTCACTGAGACAGGCCCCGCTGACAGAGATAGTGAGAGATCATTAGTGCTAGCCCCCCTGACACAGCCGTCTGAACAAGCCCCCTCCCCTCCACACTGTCCACCCCCCCTCACCTCTCCGGTTGCTCGCCTACATCCAGTTTTGTCCCATCAGTTTGTCCCCTTCTCCCCCATCTCATCATGCTCTCCCTGTTACCGTCTTTGGCCCCTGACAACTGTCTGCTCAAATCTTGCCTCTGCTGCCCGTCAAGCCACGGCAATCAGTTCACAACTCACACTGGAGTCCACCCTTAATTGATTCAGTAGTTGGAATTGACTTCCTTTACATCACTGGAAGCTCAATGTGACATTGTTGTGAATGGGGGATGTAAGGACCTGATATGGTTTTCCACACTTTAAAAAAGGGGAGAAGGGGTTCAGTTTGCAAAGATACATATATTGAGTTAACTTCCTTTTCTGAACACATTTCAATCTTGTAGAACTGTGTAAATCTTAGGGGATGTGAAGTCTAGAAATCTCAGTCATGTTAAGAACAAAGAAAATAGTTGTTTTTTGTATGGAAGCTCCACAGAATCCACTGTTCTCATTAAGCCACCGTTTATCTGCCATTAACAGCAGGCAACATGAATAAGACAATGCTAATGTTAGCTGCATTCGTTAGCAATGCAAATGCCCGCGAATATCATTTAAGATGAAAGAGAACGGTTTTGTGTGGAAGCCCCGCCCACTGGGAAAACTTCTGCAGTCTAATTAGGTCCTCCATCTTTTCACCTGCGTCGCGCTAATTAACGTGGACCTGGAGAGCTGTTTACAAGGTAAAGATAATTAAATCCTATCAAATGTTGGTCAGAGTTAGAGAGAGTCTTTTTAAACTCATTGTTTTCATAAAGCTGACGTTTTTTATCTGCTAGTATCATGAGCGACATGAATAAGACAATATTAACTGCTGCTAACTACCGGTTATGCTGAGCCGGTGTTAGCCGAGTTTGGTGGTGGTGGCGGGGGGCGGGGGTAGAACCGATACTGGTAACCATTATAACCATTAGCTTGCTGACGCACGTCCGCTGTCCCACGGTGCGTAAAGTCGACGTCGCAGTGACAAGGTCTGGTAAGAATAAGGGCTGAGTCAAGGGAGGGAAGCTCACGGGCTCCGGGGACTGTCTCGGGTGTCCCGCCGTGGTGAGGCCTCCCCAGCCAGGCCGTCCGACGTTGCGGTTTTCCGACAAAAAAAAAAAACCCCAAAGAAATTGTCCGTTTGTTTGTTTTAATGCTTGAATTGTTTTATCCCGATTTACATTTCCCCCCTCTAATTTGTTTTAAATCGGAAAAGCACAAAAAAACAGTTTGTATGTTTTTTCTGATTTGACTTTCAAACAGAATAATGAAAGAAGCAGCCATACATTAAGTCTCTTGCCTTTGTTGGCTGTAATTATCAAACCAATATTTCTGTAACTCACGAGAGTCACCGAACCACAACTCACAGCATAACTGATTTACCTACATTAGCATCACCTTATTACACGATCCTTTTCCTGATTGCAGGGTGAGGTGTGTGGAAGAGGAAGTTTCTGCGACATCCCTATGGAAAGGTCAACACAAGGCACTCCCAAGTGGATTTGAGCAGCAGCAGCCTTGTTGAAGTTAGAATATAGTAGGTGTACCAGATACAGCTATTGATTTTTTTTTTTTTTACACTTAATATGCTCTGCATTGGTCCCAGTATCTAGATGTTTTGTGAGAGAGATCAGTGAGCATCACACCCTCCAAAGCTGGTTTACCAAGTGGAAATGGTTGTATGATGTGACCTGTCCAAGAAAAAAGGACTCAAGTCAGCTCAAGATGTTGCTGGATTTGTCAGAGCACTGCATCCTCAAACAAAGGATCCACTGACAGAACTGGAAAAGTTCATCGAACTATGTCGTCTACCAGTCTCCGCTGCTTCCTCTGAGCGTCTGTTTTCCACCCTTTGCCATCTCAAGACGTGGCTTAGGATCAGTGTGACAAAGGGACGACTGACAAACCAGGCTTTACTGCACGTGGACAGTGACAGCCTTGATCCGATGGACATTCAGCCATTGATGAGGAAATGTATCGACAACACAACAGAGTGGAAGTCCACCTTTTTGAAGTCTTCAAATAGGTAGGACATGCATTATTATTCATGTTTGGTTCTTGCTGCCGCCGTGCAGCATCTGTGTAGTTGTCAGGATCATGTTTGTGGTAGCCTGTGTAGCCAACAATTGGCAAGTCTGTGACCAGAGTGGCATGTTGGACATGTTGGCCATGGAAGGGTGATTTGACATTATTGGTATTGCACCAGTTGATGTGTGCTGGGCAGCCAGTGCAGATTGAATGCTGTAAGTTGGATGTGCTGTCCAGCATAGTGAAATAAAGAGAAACACTTTGGTTCAGTCTTGTCTGCTTTTGATGGTTTCAGTGGTTGATCATTCATGAATTGTTTTGTTGTTAAGGCAGCTTTTGGGTTATATCACTGTTGTGAAAAACAGTGTGGGTCTTGCCTTATTAGAACTTGTGTGGAGTATCATCTGATGGACCATCTGGCTGTTTACTACTTCTGATGTCTGGCTTTGCTTTTACCTTTCTCCTTTCCATTATAAGCCACTGAGTGTCAATGTGCATGTGTGTGAGAGTGGGTGAGAAAAGAAGGCAGAGGAAAAATAGAGCTTTCACCCTCCTCCTGGCAAATGCTGTAACATGGGCAGCACCTCAGCACCCCCACTCAGAATACGTTCAGTGTCCCTGTTTGAGAACATGTATAAAAATTAATTAGCAAGGGCCAGATCTGTGGACTCACAATCAAGAGCGAGATAAAGATTTGAAGAGAGCAGCCTGTGTTGTGTCGTTAATAAACTGAGGTTTATGTATGTGAGTCAAGGCAAACTTGCTGCGCTCCATGAAACCCAGTCCAGACTCTTTAAACAGCATGACCCCATAAACCACACAGACCAGTTTAACTGTCCAACAAAAGCAATGAAACTTCCATAAACATGATCAGCACCTGTTATAACAGACTAATAAGAGCCGCATGGAAGCAAGAGAGTCAGGTTAATAGCGGTCTTACACAAGGCCGACACAGCACAAGTCGGCCAGCTCTCAGCTCATCACATTAAATTATAAATCCTCACACAGTCCTTCAAGATCCTAACTCGATGAGTGAATGAGCCTAACAAATTACGACTTGTGGCTCGGCCAAGGATTTAAAGCTTTCTCTGGTTTATGAGGGTGAAATGAGATCATTCATCAGACACAGAAGTAAGGAGGTTCTACCTCTTTTGAATTCTGCCCAACACGAAACCTCGCAAGTATTAGGCGACAGACTCCTGAGCCAGTAGAATATTAAAAAGGCTTTACTGCCCTTATTATGACATTACACATCAGTGGTTATGCAATTGCTATTTCACACATGCATGACTTTCAATTCCTGTGCCCACATCAAGCTGTGCTCAGAGGAGAAACAGGGTTTTCAATATACACGAATCATGATTACTTTAAAGTTACATGTAGAATATACAAGTTAGTTCTTTATTAAACAGCCTTTTGAATTCACATATACTTTTATGTCAGTGCAGTGCTTTTACATTTTCCCGGGGACCTTTGCAGGACCTTTGCAGCATTGGGTTCTCACAGACCCCAATGCTGCAAGGGTAGGACAAAAAATGTAAATTACAAAATTACTTGTTAAATTGCAGTAAGTTGAAAAGTACTGAATTCTTCACCTATGGATTCTGAAGGTGATAAAATGAATTTACTATGAATGTACTATCTTGCGCTGACAGATTCACACTCAACATTACTTTTGCATTGTGTCGTTTTGATCTACCCCACTAGGTGGCACTGTCAGCTAAATGAAGCCCAGTACAAGAGGCTGGCAGCTGCAGGGTCAGTGCAGCAGCACCAGATTTTCCCACAGTATCTCCCCCAAACATGACACCATTATAAATCTTGTAATTCAGTATCAGATGAACAGTGCAGTCATTATGAATAACACAGAAACAGTAGCATGACTGTAGTGGACAGTAATCAGGTCGCACAGATGTTTGGTCAACATCACTTTCGCTCTGGGACTGATCCGCTCTTCATCTCTGTTTGTACATCATGCTATCCTCAGTGAACGACTCCCTGTATTCCATGATTTGGAGAGGTTAGTAGTGCACAGTGTCAGTTTGTCAGCTTGGAAATTTAATTAGCCCTCGAGGGCCATTTCGGTGCCAGAACAATGCCAGTCACAGTTGCGAAGAAGCGCTCCAGAAGGTTCCGTGTGGATTTGACTTTTTGACATGCGCTGGTGCTTAGAGTTCTGGCCACTGTTCAAGACACAGAGGGAATATTTTGGTTGCAACCAACCAGAATTTTGCACATTGCTGGACAATGATGACCACGTTCCTCTGCAAAAACAGGAGACGGTTTTTGTTTTTTGTCTTTTTTCTCACTCTCTTTCCAACGCTTCTATTCTGCCCCTCACGGACAGTGCTTCCTTCATGGCCTCAGATCTCAGCCCAGCTAAAATGATGTGCCCCAGCAGCCATACAAGCACGCTGGTTGTTCTGGGTTAGAGCAGACCACATGCTGCGAGGAGCCTCAGCTTTGAACTCTTACAGTGGCTCCTCTGGAGAGGAAAGCGCTGCGTTACAAAAGGGAGGTGCACACCACGCAGGGTTTTTATTAGAGTTTGGTGCAACAGCACGCAGGGAGACTGTAATACTATGTGGACGGGGTGTAATATCTAACATGAGCACCATGAACATCCAGCTCTGTCAAGCTGGATCACAACACCCTGTCCTCAAAGCTCATTTCGCCGTTACAGATTGCTCTCAGTGAGACAAGATGAAAAGAAGAAAACAAAAATAAACACAAAAAATGTCCGTCCAGTTGTTGTATAACTCCTGAATGACATTTGCGTAAATCAGATTGCTGGAAGACATTTGCATAGTGCAGGAAATCACTGAAAAATGTCAGAAAGAATTAGCAGGTTTTGATAGAGCGCTGAGAGATATTGTTTCTTCGTGCTCCCTGGCATTTGGAGGCTTGAAAGTCAAATGGATTTCATTGATTTGTCTTCATGCTGGATGTTCCCCGCGCCGCTCCGCTTGCATGAATGACTCTTATTTATTCTGTTGCCAAACGGGCTGTTTTTTTTTTTTGAGATGGCAGAGGAGGGATGAGGGCGAAGGCCGTCTGCTTCAGGAGCCCTGCCAGTGAAGCATGCTTATTAAAGTATCATCAAACATGGAAGGAGTTACAGCGCACCGATTATCTTCTTTCCAGTCATAAAATTCAGTGTCTCACGAGCCATCTCAGAGGCACTAAAGCTTTAGATCCATTAGAGGGCACTAGATTATAATGAAACACTGCGGAGCATGGGGTGGAAGCAAAAAAAAAAAAGACGCCAGTTGATGTGTGCACCTCGTGGTTAAGTAATAAAAAAAACTGATGAAGGAATTATATATCAAAGAAAATATTTCCAGTGCTTCAGTCCTAAATTTCACCCCCCAGCCCCTTTAAAACCAATCAACTCAGCGAGAGCCTGTTACCCACAAACTTTGTTTCTTCTTGACTCTTCTCTCAGTGAAAATGCACAAGTGAAATAAAAAAAAACTGCTGTTAGATGCAGGCCTTTTGAAAAAGGTTGGAAATACTTCTGACTAACAATGTCCATTCAGTCCTGAAACAAAACAGATATTCACCATGGATTCATAAAACACCAGATTTTTTTTCCTTCACACTTCACTGCCACTGACTGAAAGCGCAGTCTTACTTGTACAATATATATCTTGGCTGATGCATGCTAAGAACACATTTGTCCAATTTGATATTTGGCAGACTTTGGGAAAAATGAATAGGATTTTCAGCAAAAAAACCCAACCCCACTGCTCTGACCTGAATGTATTATTATTGCCTGGAAAGCAGTTGTCTGAATAATAATAATAGGGTTGCTTCACACAGAAAAAAACTGTCTCTCACAAGAGGGAGGAATATGTGATCTGGAGCACAATCCTCAGGTAGGATTTTGACCCAATTGCCTGTGATGCATCTCCACTTAAATGCTTCCTGACGTCTTTCTGTTTTACACTGCCGCTATTAAAGTGGGATGAAGTCTGTGAGTAAATGTCTTCGCCGGATGTCTCATCATTATTCCTACATTTATTAAATTAGGATGATTTATGGCCGGTTTGCATGGAGCACAGTATATTACCTAAATGACTATTTAACTGAACACAGGAATTTCATTAACTTCTGACCTCCCGAGTGCAGATTGTACTGCAGCAGTGCAGAAGCTCCTGAATCTGCCCATGTACAACTTCCTCTTATGAGACTCGTGAGAATATATGTGTACGTCTGTTTGTCGTGATCTAAAGTGTCCATGGTCTGCCTGAGTCTGAGGACTTTTTCTTTTTCTCAACAAACCCCATGTTTTGTCTCTCACCCTGCCAGCGGCCCATCGGTTCATTCTGAAAACTCTGACCAGAAAAACTGAATTTAAAAAAAACAATTAACAACGTATATTTTTGAAGTTTCCTAACACTGCTGGGCACTGTAGTTTTTAGAAACCATTACTTAAAAATAAATAAGCAGTGTACTCCTTGGGGACAAGCCGGTGACTCGTTAAGTATTTATGGCAGCAGGATGTTGTGGTACCAGAGGCGGACTGGGACCTGGAGTTCACGTCAGTGCAGCAGCATCACAAATGTGCCATGTTTCATTTGGGATCTATTTCTTTCTGTCAGCTCCTCCATACAGTCGTAACATGTTGTTTGATATTCTCCATGTTTGGTTCAAACGATGAATTATTACGCATGTTGTCTCTGAGGTGAAGCTGATGTCAGTGGCTGATTGAAGGAGCTGATTTCAGTATCCAGCCAGTTCTGGACCAGACCCGGTTCCAGTATTCCACAGGGAATAAAAAGCCCCAGCTTCTGGCTTTCTCTTTCTCTTTCTTTTCCCTTTTGCTTTCTCTTTCCTTTTACTTCACAACACCTTGCACAGAACTTTCTACACCTATACACATAAACACTACTGAGGTCACTGGCTAAACACACCTCATCTTTGGGTAATTTTTGTCTTCAATTACAATAGACAGATTTATTTATTTTGTGTCCTTTCCCATTAGTAATGACACTTACCTTAGATGCGTCTCAAATGTTGGACTGGATCCACATTCAAAACAGGCCTGTGCAATGGATATGCATGAACTAATCTTGAAACAAAGAGAGACGTGGGCACAGCCAGACCCCATCTGAACCAACCTGAGAATGATCAGACCTGATCCAAAATGCGGTCAACCTGAACAGACCCAAGAAGGAGAACGCCAACACACAATGATGATCTAATCAATTAACAAGCAGCTGCAGTCCAAAAGAGCAGCAATATAACACTGGTGTGCTGAAAAAGAATGTATACGCCACGGGAAAAAAAAAACAATCTCCCAGAACTCATTTGTTTATATGCTGCAACGAGTAACAATAGCAATAAAAGCAAGTCATAATTCTAAATACTGCACCAGCAGTAAAAGTCTCTGTAAGCCAAGTGGGCAACAGATCAGCAGATCAGAAGATCATTCCCTTGCCAATTTAATTGCTGTGAATTAAAAAAAAACCTATTGTCATTTCATACAATAAAGCTTTTACACTGGCTGTGATTTCCTAATATACCTTCAATATACCTTCTCCTGTGGTGATTATAATGTATCACGTGAGCAGAACTGAGTATGGGTGGATCCATTTAGCTCACCTCAGAACAAACTGCCATGGGAGCAAATCGACACCCTGACTAGATTAGACTGAGTGGAAAGAGAGCCCTGGTCTGCCTCAGGTCCTGGACTGGGCCTTGGTTCCTCAGAACAAAGTGGAGCCGTGAAGACTCCCTGCAGTGTGCCCACCAAAGGCAGCTGCACACAAGTAATATAAAGCTTTGGTAACATCTGTTAATAAAATCAACTGTTTATTTAATGGTATTTATTGAAACTAAGAAAAATGTACTATCACAAGACTTACCTTAACATAACGTCCATCATGTTACCATGCTACCACATCAACATAATATAATATTTTTTATCCTTACACTCTTGTGATCATTTCAGAGGTCATATTTCAGGGATGTATCGCCTCTATAGTGATAGTGATACTAAGTAATAACTAGTAATAATACAGATGCAGATACATTCGCACTAGTTTAATATTAGGTAATAAAGTATACTAGCGTCCTGCTTCCAGCTTGCCTCTCCTATGTATTTTCAATTTCTTCTGGGTGAGGTTTTGAGGAAAACCATCTTGGATGCTCCTGGCAGAAGGGTCACTGATTTATGACGCAGAGCAGGAGGAGGGCGCTGTTGTGCAAGCGTTAACAAGTCAGGTATCAATATCCTCTGCGCAACACTGTTTATAGGAAATATGATCTCTGGTTTCTCTCTTTTGAGAAACAGCAATGAAGTTGAGGTCATGTTTCATTTGATTTAATAACTGATTTATCTTTGTTTTCAGATGCTACATGTAACATATGGACCATCACAATTAGACATGCATGCCTGCATGTGAAGCACACGAGGTAGAACAATCAAATCCATACAGTGCAGCTACGTCCATGAGGCAGCGTGTTGTAGATGTGTATTGGTGTTCTGCACCTCTGTGACTTCCCTCAGAAGTCTGTCTTGAAGGGAGCTGCAGATTCATAAGATGAATATGAAGAGCTGCACATGCTGAGATGCATACATGAATGAGAATGTCCCCCACGCCGACCGTACATAATCAGACAGCCATGTTCCTTGATTGTTCTCAGCAGAGCCTCTGCTGAATTCAAAGCATCCTTTTAAAATCCATGGAATTCACCTGGGATGAGATGGGGGGGGGGTAGATATATCCAGCCCACATTACCTGGAGAATCATTTTTCAGCCAGGCTGCGTGAGATTTGGTTAAGCCTGCCCGTGTCTCCTGCCATGCCCCGGGGTCATGACAGATGGACAGGTCGGCTAGATATGTAAAACTATTCCACAGATCCAGAGCCTGGGGTTAGAGGAGAAGGGTCAGGCATGGACTCGCCTCCTCTCTCAGGGTGACACGAGTCTGCACATCGCAGCAGCTCAGAATATGTATCGCATCACTGCTGCCCTTCTCTTTGCCCACGTGGAGGTTAGGCTGCTGCTCAATTTGAGAGCAATGTGAGCCGAATTAATTATGTACTGTGGAAGCTGGCTAAATATGAACTATGCATGTGCATTAATTATGCACTGCATCTGTGGCATATGAACACACCACTTTGTCTGCATCCATCTCTTTTTTTCCTCTTGCTCCAGTCTACAGCTGCCTCCACCCCACTGTGCGACCTGACAGGGCTGTTCATTCCACTCGGGACGATGATGTGGATGTCATGAATTGTATTGGCAGCTGCCAATGTCGATACGGCATTATGGAATGAACCAGTGTTTCACACAGTATCCTAATCTAATTTACGAGGCTCCCTGCTTCCCGGGCAGCCAGGATGCTGCAGGGTCGGCCAAAGTCGAGGAAACTAAGTAAATATAACAGACAGAATGTCCTTCTGTCGTCCAGAGGAGATGTGTCCAAGGCGGCCAGGATGCAGTAGTGCAGGTGTGATTCCACTGACAAAAAAAACCTGGTGAAATATAATGCACAAATACTTGCTTGTGTTTGTTTGTTGTCCTGCGAATCCAACACACAACCCATGAAACTGCGTGACGTGCTGCACATCCTCAGAAGAAACAGTCTGCCGCTGTAGCACACTTACAAAGGGGCTGAGACATGGCTTTAACAACCGCGTTGCATCGCTCCTGCTGGCACTGCAGTGCGCCGCGCATCAATCCCATGCAAATTGCCCCACTCTTTATTTATTTATTTACTCATTGTGGAAGCACACCTAAAACACTCCCCGCCTCATACATACACGCATAAACACACAGCAGCAATTCGCCCGGCATCTCTGTACACGACATCATTAGCCATAAGCAATTGCCTGACAGGGTAAAGGCAGAGCGCCAGGTTTTCTGTCTTTTTTTTTTGCCACACATAAATCTGAAGACCACATATGCCGCTGTCGTTGACGCAGTTGTTCTCCCTAACATGTCCCTCACTCTTTTTCTCACTGCATGGCTTGAATCCATTAGTGCAGGAGTCAGGCTTCTGCTTTAAGATAACAGGGGAGCGTTTAATTTTCAACCACTTTGCAATTGTGAAATGTAAAGGAGCTGACAGGCAGGGAATGGCTGTTATTTACAGGTACGCCACGGCACAGATAGTTTAGTATGCGAGCCATCACACGGGTAACAATACAATTTCCTTCCAGCAACAGAGTGATTTCCTCTTTAGGGAGCCGGCGTTGGCACGGCAGAAAAAGCCACAGTGACCGGAAAGGTTGGCTCTCGCTCATTTGAACCAAACGCTGTGTCCAAACTGACGCCAGGACGTACCGTAAGACAAGACTTTACAGCGGCACTCGCATGCATAGACAGACATATGGACGCTCATACAGAATGAAGCGCTGAATGTTTCAGTCCAATTTCACTCCGTTTCATCTCCGTTTATGCAGTCAGCCCTTGACAGCGATGGAAGAGTCAGGGAGGCTCCAGAGAGAGGACTGTGGAGGGATTTGATCCTCGGCCCGCCAGGGTTACATGTGATTACAGAAGCAAGGATCTTAATGAATACACCATCTTTGGGCCACTCACAGTTACTCTCTGTGGTGCAGGAAAGTCTCAGAGCGCAGTGCACCTAATTAATGCTCCATGTCTCGGCTTCTCTGGAGCAGTTCGGGGTTCGGGTGCTTTGCTGAGGGGAGATTTAAGAGGAATTACTGAGGGAGGTGAATAAGTTGTTAATTCCCATTTCCATGAATTCACCAGCCAGTGCTTGGACTCAAACCACCAACCCTACGATGACAAGTCTGCATCTGTGCAAGTTGCAGATTTGACGTGGGGGATAAAACTTATCACCAGTTTTCTCTTTCACGCTCTGTTAAGTGGAAAATTTGAATAATAAACAAGGAAACAGTCTCTTGAGCTGGGAAAATATTAACAGTATCAGAGGCAGTACGGCCTGGACTTTATGGTGTTCTTGGCTTGAGTCATTGAACACTCAAAATCTTGTGTCATTTTAAAAAATATTCAGTATCAACTATAAAGTAACCCAACCACAATAAAGAGTAAACCCAAGCTGCTAATGCTAACATTAGCCACAAAAGTTTACGGTCACAGCAGACCGCACAAGGCTGTAGCAGTAAAACACTCAACAGCTACTTGCTTGTAAATTCAGCTTTTGATTTCTTCCTTCCAATGTTTCAGTCTGTCTTTAATTTAGCTGTCTTGTTTTAAATCTAAGAGCTCATTGTGTTCCTATTTTTAAATTGAAAATCAGGAGCGAACCACATTTAAAGATCTGAAATAATAAGGACATAATAAGGAAACGAAAACACTCTCTTCATTTCAGTGACATCGAGACTTCCTTTGGTTTTAATTCCCCTAAACTGATTCCAGTCGAGCTATTTCCGTGTTGACACTCTGAACGGCTGATGACACTCTGACGCAGCTGAAATGGTTTTGATGTGAGAAGCGAAGAGCCCGACAACGTCAGAGCGTCCGCGTTATATTTGGGCCAGTCCGGCATTCTGGCACCGAGGCGCGACATACCCACGCGGTGCCAGAACTGGCACGCCGCTGCGAGCGCCTCAGCTTGCACCCTGCTCCCGAGCTTTAAGCCAGGTCTGAGGAGCGACTCGGCCGTATGGAAAATCACTTCCCCGATAACTCTGCTGCCTCCCTCGTCTCTGGCTCTCCCTAGTTACTGTGTTGACATGGTCAGCAGAGTCACCTGAGGGGGAAAAACAGGATCTCCTGAGTCACTGCTCCACTTCTTTTTCCAGACACATGACAGCGGGCCAAGGCATCAGGGTTTGGCATTTTCTCCATTTCTAGCTCTGCCTGTCTGACATGCTGGAAACTAAATGCTCTGAGAGGGTAATGATCATCGAAGTGGTCATTCTCTAAATACTGTGTCCTTAATGTTGTGAGGGAGTTTTATTTATGAATATGCTGACGTCTGCCTCTGGCCCGCCTCTCTCTCTATCGACAGGACACACAGTGACATAAATCTAAGGCCACTGTATTTCTCCTGCTTCCCCATACAGAGTGTTGTGTGAGAGCGTGATCGCATCCAATTGAAAATGGAAATGAGTCACATGGAAAAAAAAAAAAAAAGTGAAAATGAAATTAAAGTGAGCGAGGTAAGCGCTTCCCTGAGGACGGTGAACCACAAGGCACCAGTCTCGGTTACATAACTGTTTTCCCTCTGCTCCCTTGGCGAAGGAATGAAAACACACATACACATTCGCGCGCACACAAACGCCGACCAGAAGCAATTAGGACTGAGGAAATAACAGGGAGAAGGAGGCTGTGGACGAGTGTTTCCATCAGCGCTAGCTTCTCTGCAACTGGATGTACACAGCACCAGAATAACACTGAGTCAGTGGAATGTCCCTCAGAGAGCGGTTAGCCTGCTACTAACCATTTATTTAGGCCATGATGGAGCCTTAAACCACACTGGAGAGTGTCTGCGCTCTCGTATCTCCATACTTAGAAGCGCCGAGTGTCCTCACAAGAACAGAGAAGTGAGGTTGAAATTGAGACTTTGCCATTTCCTCACGCTCACCGCTCTTGTAGGGGCTTTATTACAGTGGAGACCTGGGTTTGGGAGCGTAATCATTTTGATAAAGTTTAGGTTTTATCTCGTTAACCTCTCGCAGACTTTGGAGAATCGCCAACATAAAAAAAACACTTGCACTTGAAGAGCAACACTGTGCGACACAGGGTTAACCCAAATGCTTCTATCACAGATGTTCTTGTTGACAAAATAGGACAAACGACAATGTGTAATTTGAAAGTGTTGTTGTTCATAGTGGCAAATTCTCATATTATCACCATTATTCTCACTCAACTTTACAGAGTTTTATAACACCTCTCAAGTAACTGTTTTACTTGGTTCACTTTCACCACGGTGCCATTTGCCATGCCTGTGAAAACCCACTGCAGCTGCCCAGCACCAAATGACAGCCAGCTGGTGAACAGTATAAATGCTGTTATTCCACTCATCACACATTTGAAATATGTGTTTTATTTCCCTTTAAATCAACCTAATGTGGGGTTTTTGACATAAACTCAAACCTCAAAAGGGAATGTAACTTTTCTGGGTGGAGATATCATGTCAAAATATACGGCTCTTCCTTCGAGGTTGAGGTCTGCAGTGTTGGCTGTCGGATCAGGGGATAAACGCAGATTTCTGTCTGTGTGCCCTCGGTCAGTGGACAATCTGACACTGTGACTCAAAGGTCCAGTCACTCTGGACATCCTGTCCCCACCCCCTGCTGCCCTACTCCCATCCACCCCCCTCAACCTCCAACCCTTTTCTCATCTTCCTCCTCTTCCTCCTCAGCCTCTGACTCACGCTGCCAGTATCCTGTGACACTTTCAGAATGATCACACAATCATTACCCCCCTTTCTTTCTTTCTCTCTCTCTCTCACACACACACACACACACACACACTTGCTCACTTGCCCAACAGTCCCTGGCTTACTCAGAGCCTGAGCCCTGCTGGGAAAGAGAGGCCAGTCAAGCCCCAACAGAATGCTAATGATGTCATTAACCTCTGGACTCAGGGATCGGGGGGAAAAGTGGCTCTGAAAGGCAAAGATCACGTCACTCTTCCACTTACTCATTACATATTTACCAGTAGACATGCACGCAGGTGCCCCTGTGAAAATAGGCCTGTGTGCAAACGATAAAGTAAGCCTTTTTGCTACATTAAGGCTTAATGAGCAAACTGATTTTTCTGACACAAAATCTGAAAAGCAGTTGAGATTTATGCAATAAAGGCAAGGGATCAACTACTGATGGGTGTTTGAAGGCTCATTCACGCATCAATATAATGCCTTCGTAATGCTTCAATTTATGGCTTTTACACTTTTTTTTAACCAAAGATATTGCCATACAACCTATTTAATATTAAAAAATGCAGATTAAATGTGTGACTTACCAGGATACCAGTTCACCCAAAAGGATCATCGAACACAAAATCCCTCAGTTTATATCAATAGTATAGTTTTGTCTCTTGTTAGATTCAGGTCTTAACTCACTGTTGACTGAATATAACAGCGTCACCACTGAAGAACAGAGAGAACACGCCGCTATTTGATGAAGGTCCAATCTAAAGTCACACACTGGTTTACCTTGTCTTTATTGCAATGCTAATATATCCATAGAAACCAATAAGGAGCAGCTTACAGAGCTGATGGCAAAGTGTGTGTGTGTGTGTGTGTGTGTGTGTGTGTGTGACAGAGCTGTGACGTGTTCAGCGGACAGTAAAGTCTCGGGGTAAAACCGCAATATTTATATGCATGGGTGATATTGTCAGTATTTCTGGAATTTTTTGGACTGCAACCAAAAAATAATGAGCTTGGCACTGTGTGTGTGTGTGTGTGTGTGTGTGTGTGTGTGCACATGTGTGTGCGCAGGTGTGCGGATTTGCACTGTCAGATGAATATGACGGGTTTTGACGTGCTGACAGGGAACTACAGTACATCAATAATGACAGCAGACACCTACACATACATTAACCTTCAGGGGCTTTGACATTCTGCAGAGAACCCCCAACCCCCCCCCCCCCCCCCACCCCCCCACCCCAAGCCCCCTGACTGTATCTGCCCTATATCCTCTCACAACATTTCCCGCGCAGGGATACAAGTGTAATGGTCAGAGGGTCGCTGGTGGAGTGCTCCCCCATTGTACATTAGCCTTTAGCTAATAGGGTCATTGGTGTCAGCTGGCCGGATGAACATCTGTCCAGTGACACACACACACACGCACGCACACACACACACACACGCTGGGACACACAGCTCACATGCGTAAAGATGTGGACATACATGGAGGCAGCGTATGCAGGCTCGAAGTTACACATAAATATGCGTCGTCTGACATGTTATGCAAAGACACGGACATACAGTGTGCGAACAGACGCTCACAAATGCGCACACATACACACACCCTCAAAGGAACACAACAGGAGGAAGAGGAAGTGGCTGCCAAGGAGGTGGGAGATGAGTGGGTATGAAGCAAACAACACTCAGAGCAGGAAGTCCCTATAGGAAGGTTTGCTTGGAGGAAGGAAGCGTTTGGTTGTGTGTGTGTGTGTGTGTGTGTGTGTGTGTGTGTGTGAGCGCATGAACATGTGTGGAGGACTTGTGGATATAACAACACGGGCCCAGTTGACTTTGAAACCACAGCACAGTGGAGTTTCACAGGGTGAGAGCAGGTCAAGGGAAACATCTGGGTTCTTTCAGCTCCACTAAATTCACCCAGGTTATAAAAAATTACAGCCAGCCACTTTGTTAATAAAAGCCTTAAATTGTATTCATTCTTCAGATGCAAATCCATATTTGGGCTCCTGCCAGTCTGAAAAGCTCAATTATGTCACGAGCAAGGGCACCGATAAGCCGAGGTATGACTGAATACAGCGAAGCGAAAAAAAAAGTCCATTATGGAAGAGCCACCTCAGTATAGTCTTTATTTCACCCCGCTCCCTCTCTGCCTCGGAGCATGTTGGGCAAGCAGTTACATCACTTTCTCTTTCACTTATTATTTGAGGCTCTTTACAAATGTATCAGTAGACAAGCCGCTCTCCTGCGACTCAACCTTGGCCCTGTGTTTTCAAAGCCCAGTGTTGTGATGTGCGGTGACTCAGCTGCTAATGTGACTTTTTTTCAAGCTGAAAAATAGTTTTTGCGAGAGCGTCTTTAAACCATGCGTGTGGCAGATTATCTGATTCCAATGATTCAGTGGTTTCCATGCCGCTGTGAATGACACCCCCCCACCTGCCACCCTTGTCAGGTGAGCCCCAACATGAGCACGACCTGTCCGTTACTTTAAGTTAACAGTTATTTCAGTTTTTTCCACTTATCCATCCATTTCAGCTCAGAAGTAACTGTATGTTAGCTAACGCTAACTTGTTCCATGCACTCTTATGTCACAACATATGTGACACCTCAGCCCCGCACCGAATTCTGATCTTTTTTTATTTTTATTTCCCTCCTTAACACGTGAGGACATATATATTCAATGAAATGAATTATAGCAGTTTCTTTTTTTTCATTGGTCAAACCGCTGTAAATGTTTCAGCCTTGGTAACTGTATCGTTGCGGAGCACTGCTGTATTTTACGCGTCTTTCTCATTGTCAGCCAATCGCTGCCCATGCTCCCCCCACCGCTCCCCCCCTCTGCTCTCCGTCTTCCACTGAAGTGAGATATTGTATTTCAGGCAGGTCATTTCTCACTGTCAGTAATGCACATCAAATCCCACAAGTAGGAGGGCTAAGAGGTTTGATCGGCTATAATGCCTTTACCTACACTAAGGGCTTAAGGGAGGAAATCACATTCAAAGTTGCCTCGGCTCTGCACCGCACATCTGGGTCTCCGTTGGCTTTCAGCTGCGGATGGAAATCTTGCGGTTCATAAGGTCTCAAATAGAATCCAGAGCTCCTAATCCATCTTGATCTCATTTACACACAAGTGGCGAGTTTTGACTAATATTTTCCTTGATATTTTGCCACGGTAGAAGAAGAAATAGCTCAAGAGGTCCAGTCTGGGTCTGGTTGGGGTTTATTTTGAGATTCTGACTGCGTGTATGTCCCGCGACGGATCGTAGTATGATTGGGTGGTAAATTTGGGATAATGCTTTCTTTTCCGTGGTGTAAAGGCTGAGGAATGCGCTGCGGTGACATGAGCGGTGGTTTCCACTCTTCTTCGTCTTCCTGCAGGATCGTATCCTCAGATGACCTCGCGTATCGGACGATTTCATTACCGATGCAGCTTAATTAAAGTGAGTTCAAGGGCAGCTGTTTTAATATCAATCCCAGTTTAACATTCTCTTTAAGAAACAAGCAATGAAGCAAACTATTGTCCATTTGAAATAAGACAGACGGTAAACACGCCTTACGTCTCACTACAGACGATTGATGACTGTTCTGCCTTTAAACAAGAAACAAGAACTTCAGTTCTGTCCTGGCTATCCTTTCATACTCTGAGGGGCATTCATCCCAGTGTTCAACAAGATGTCAGCTCCACGGTGAAACAACCAAGTCCGGCTCGATGAAAGTTCTCATGGGCAAGCGTGACCCGGTTTACTGAGACTCTTCAGACGTCTTTGCCTTTAACCATCACAGTCTGTCTGACCTCCCGGAGCACGCATCCTTTTGGTTCAATCCACCCCGCGGACGCTTGCGTCTTCCACGCGGTCCTGCCAGCTGTACGGCTTCTCCGTCACACCTCCTGAGCTTCCTCTCCCGCTTCCCCCCGGCCTGCCGTCCGACCCGGCCGCGGTGCACTAGATGGCACTGTTTACAACGCCACCGCCTGCGTCGAGCGACAGAGCGAACGCGGCATCTCACAATTACTGATTTACAATCCTTTCGCTAATCTAATAAATTAGATTGAGCATTATACAGTTTGTAATTACACAACCACAATAAACACAGTTAACAGTGCACATCAGCTCCGATTTCCACAGCTGTTACTGCATTAGATGGGGAGAGATATGAAACAAGATATCAGATATGGCAATCAATGTGAAACAAGGAGATGATAAGATCAGTCACTATTTTTTTTCGTCTTTAATGGCTCATAATGTCATTAAATCTGACTGCCATTATTTGCAAATACATTTAGCTGGTCCACAGGGGCTGGTTAATGAAAAGTGCAGTCTTATCACGCGCCGCTTGTATTTGTATAAGCTGGATATTTCACAGCTTTGATGCATCTACCTGCTTCATCACCGCACGCCGCCGCCTGTCTGTTTATCTCCCCCTCGCTTTTTTAGCCTCTTTGTTGCGCTTTTGTTTGTCAGCGCGTCTGCAGCTTCCCCGTCCGTCCGTCTGTCTGCCTGCGCCTCATATTCCTGGATCTTTTTGTGTCGAGGCCCGTGGGCAGGTTTCTGACAGGGGTTGCTCTGGTTGAGCCTTCCTCAGGCGTCAGAAGGCAAAGAGAGAGACAGGCTCTGTCACATTATGCGGGCCCTCCTCTCCCGGCTCTGATTGAGCGTAGTGATCCAAAACTGATGCGGAGAGGAGCACCGGCTCACCTCTTGTCAGCGGCGGATGTTCTCCACAGGCAGACAGGCGAGCGGCAATGACAATGTTGGATACGCTTGGTGGGCTCTGACAACCCCCTTCACACTTTGACACGCTCGGTGATATCTCACTCAATGTTTGCCATTGTCTTGAAAAGATATTGATTGCGGCAGAGTTGCAGATAGGATTCAGATGTGCATTAAATATTGGCTGTGTGGAGATTCCTAAAAAAATTAGATAACTTATCCAATTTGTCTTTGTAGAGCAAAAAATATAATTTAAGCTTGACTGCTGTTTACTTTGTCCGGTCCTAGCTAATTATCTTCTAAGCGATAGCAACTTGTGTGCGGCTTTTTTCCATGCAGGGTTCAAAGCACTTGGGACTGCAGTGTTCCCTAAATCTGTCAGTGCTTCTGTGTCACTTTATCAGCAAACGGAGTCAGTATCTAACTGAGACCATCTGTTTACTGCGCAGCAGAAAAAGCTGATTTTATTAGTTTCTGTTCTGTTGGAAATCCACTTAAATGGGGAGTTAACCAAATGTCAAATGAAAGTCATTGCGTGCGCAGCTTTGGCCCTCCAATTAGAACGCATCTGAATCCACCGGGTTGCCCAATCCTCCTGCCTTATATAAGACTACACAATCTTTCCAGCGAGGCTGAAACATGAAAATCACCAAAATTGTGGTAACAGGAGTGTGAAGACTTCAAAAGAGAGACATTTGAATCTTTTCACTAACTTTCCAACGCCTCTTTCGGTCCTCTCACTCGAAATCACATTTATCAACACATGCTCACACACACTGATGCTCCAACCCTTTATGGTTGTTTTGGCATTTCTGGGTCACCCTTGTTTTTTGTAATCTAATGGCTATTTGATACCAAATTTGGCCAGGACATTCCAATGACCCCCCCGCCCCGCCAATCCACCCCAGTCCTCCATCTCCACTTCCTTTCAGGCCAAGAAAAGTTTGTTCTTATCTGGCAGCAAGTCGTTCATAGCCATATTCATAAACCGGCCATCTGCGTGAAATATGCATTACTTAAGAGATGCTGCAAGGTGTCGGTTCCATGCGTCTGACTCTCCCACTTTAACATAACATGCTGCCATGGCGACGGGCTGACAGGCACTGCTCGTAGCAGTGACTGTAACATGAGACGTTTCCTCTGTTAAATGAGTGGACTGAGAGTCGACATGTCTTCACGTGGTTGGCGGATTTTTTTTTATTTCTTTTAATCTCGAGCAGAAGCAGCGGGGAAGACTTTTCCAGCATTAAAGTTGACGTTTTGTATTAAAAGAACATGTTATTTTTTCTTTTTAACAAAAGTTTTCTCCACAGCTTCTGTCTCGCAGTCCTTGTGGTTTCTCCATCTGTGGACCCGGCATGGCCGTCCTGCAAGTGCTTTTGTCTGCACTTTTCTTTCTGATGATTCTTAACTATAGCACATGTTGAGATCATTAATTTCAAACCCCGCCAAAACCACTTCCCACACATGCATGGCATTCATTCCTCTCCTCTCCCCCGAGCTCGCTCTTCTTTCCCTGCTCGAATGTACACGCCGCACTCAGCGCCGCTCTGAAGCACGAGTAATCCTGTTCTCCCTTCTGTGAATCAAAATCACCATGTGGCTTTGTTACAGTCGGCGCGAGCTACAGGGGAAGAGTCGGGTTCCTGTTGCCTTATACCATAAAAAAAAACGTGTAGCTCACGCAGGTTTATGCACAGAGAAGGAGAATATGAGGGAGTAAGGATTTATGCAGGCAGCGCTGGCAGAATTCCCTCATACCTCCCCTGTTACACCTAACATTGCTAACCTGCACCGTTTCAAAGCAGTGGCAGACATGAAATATTCAACAGCCGGATTACTATTACAACACACAGTGAGAGAAAAAAAAAAACCCTGTGCATGATGCCCCTGCACACTTTTAATTTCGAAAACTTGATGATTATTGGTTCAAATAGGACTCGCGCTCCACAGCAGGAGCAGCTGCCTCTGGAACTGAGGCTGCATCTTTAACGCGTCTCCAAAAAAAGAAAAAAAAGCTCCGGAGGGTGGGGGCAGAATGAAAGAGAAAGACAGAAAAACGAGAAAAGAAAGAGAGAAGGAGAGAGACACTTAAAGGGAAAGCGAGAGCGATCTGCCGGAGAGCGCGTCGGAGCGTGCGAGTGTGTGTGTGTGTGTGTGTGTGTGCGTCTGCGTGCTGCGGACAGCTCTCTGGCATGGCGAACGCCTGCCGGTCCTGCAGAGCCGAGCTGGAAGCCTGCTCAAAGCCCTTCACCTTCACAGCCAGGCTGGCACGCAGCATCGAGCATGGCTGGCATCGCGCGATGTTTATCACACAAAGGCGCGATCAAAGAGCGCTGGTATCTGGCTGCACCGCTTTCATCTGGGTTCCCACAGCTGACAGTAGCATCCGTGGGGGGGCTCTCCTCTCCTCTTTCTCCCCCTTTAATGGTCTGTCTCCCTCTCCCCCACCTCTCTACCCCCCCACTCACACATTTATCACTGCAGATAAGGAGACTTTATTTGAGATTCCATAGCCAAAGAAATTTCTCTCCTGATCAATGATGGCTTTAGAAGCTGGCTGGGGATCAGCCTGGTGCGTGAAGCAGGGGGTAGCTCAGAAACTTTCCCCTTCGGTGTTGATGTTGTTGTTCCCCACAGGCCAATCAGCTCACCTCCTCCCCGCCTCTACTCATTGCGTTATGCAAAGCCCTCAGCGAACCAGCGCGCATCCGAAAAGACATTTCCACAACATACACAATGCAGCTCCTGAAAACAGCAAAGCGAAATGGACGGGCTTTGAAATTCCAACCTACACGTGAGGCCTGACAGCTCCGGCTTGAAGTTTGACAATTGGTATGCAGTGTGTGCTTGTGTGTGTGTGCGTGTGTGAGAGACAAGAGCAGCGAGAGGAGCCAAGATTTGAGGGTGGTAGAGCTGGCTGCGGATCCAGGCAGGATGCTGTGGTCGAGGGCTCAGGATGAAATGCGGTATTTATCATTCTCTAACTGTAGCACTTCAGCTTGTGATTCAGACATGCTCCAGGAAGAGCCACTATTTCCAATAAGTCTTCCACTAAAGCGATATGGGCATTAGGCATTCCCCGCATATCTCCCTACCTCTTCTGACATCCCCCCTGTGCCACAGAAAGAAAATGAAACCCCCGAACCAATGGCTTTCCTGGTCACATCAAACCGCCACATCTTCTGTGAAGGAACGCCTGCTCTCTGGCACGCAGCAGCGACCGTCGGGGGAGAACGTTCACGCCCCCCCCCGAGTGTGCGCGTGGAATGTGCGGCTGCCGTTGTTGCGATCAATCCCAATTTAACAGACACCGGCTCAAAGTCAACCTTCAGGGAGCCATGAAAGCTGACAGGTGAGAACTCACTGCCGTCTCCCCGACTCACATCAAAGACGCGGCAACAGTGGCGGCTTCAGTGGAAGTCAAGCACTTTTAGAAAGAACAAAGAGACTTGGAGAGGGGCAGCGCTCGTCTTGAGACAAGGGATGGCCGAGAGGCTGAATAGCAAAAGGGCATGAATACTAAAAAAGCTTCCATCTGCCCCATGCAGATTTTGAAGAATTCGGACTGAATGAAACACAAATTCAATGTGATGCTGGCCGTATGGGAATAATTTGTTCGACAAAGACCTTGGGTTCAGGTGGATTTCCTTTTTTTTCCATTCTGTTCACAACTCCGAACATGCAGGACAAGCACTCCATCTCCATCCACTTCAACGTGGGACTGAGGCCAGTATGAACAATACTACATGTGCTGTTTTAATTGTCATTGAAAATAAAGTCAGTCTTTAAAGGATTTTTGCCAATTTGACATATCAAAGTCTGTTTCCAGGTGTTGGGGGGTTCACTGCACTTGTGAACACACTTGTATGAAGACTTTAGTGTCCCCGCAGAGGCCGTGTGAAGTCTGATAAATGCCCTGAAGTGATGTCTCTGGAGTCCGTGTCGGAGCTGACAGCCATGGATTTGAAAAATCAAACTAAAAGTGGAGGCTTGTGCGTAGTGCATTGTGTCGTCTGCAGTGATGTTGTGCTGCATTTGATCCTTTTTTCGGATCAAGTTCTTTATTGTTACTTTCAGTCACACGACATACCAGAGTTCACTTAAATCACTAAACGCCACCATCTGTCTGTTGTTTACGGTGAGTCAGCTCATGTTAATATGTACAGTGTGAAAGGTGCAGCCAACAAATCTACTTGCTGTTGAAGTAAAGAAGCCAGTCAATGCGATGTGTGTGTGTGTGTGTGTGTGTGTGATGCTGCACAACATCAGGCACAGTAAAGGTTTCTCGCTTTCTGTGTTACTTTCTGTTTTATTTAAAATTACTCTCAGTTGACGTGTGCAGGTCCCCCCAACATTATTCAAAATGAAATGGCCAAAATGCTCAGTTTTCTTGTTTTGCAGACAGGGATTTGCGTGTGATGTTGCATTTTGTGTGTTGTTTGGTTAGAAACATGCGGCTCTGACAGTTAACAAATATCAGGGAGAAGGATTTCAAAACAGTAACATGTTTCACGTGACTCCCGTGCACCAGACTCCAATGCTAACAACAAAAAACTACTACTAGGATTTACAGAATCCTCTGTACACTGAAGGACTACTGCTGCAACAGCCTTAAACAGCATCAGCAACGTAACGCAAATCATTGGATATAACTGTAATAATGATACATACTGATAAAGTGGCTTGTAGGGAAACGATACAGAGAATGCTGAAAACGAATTAGGTCAGTTTCTGTGCAGCTTTCTGCAGTCATAACAGGACGCCCCCACCCCCACCCCCCACCCCTCCATAAAACTTGTGGGAGGCTTTGCAGTCACAGCCCCAGTGCACTCATTTTTTTATTGTCTACCAGCTGTTGGAAAACTTTCCACTCTGAAGGAGAAGAAAGAAATGGAGACGTCCTCCGAGGACCCATTTGTACAGCTCCAGCAGTTTAAGCTTCCATCGCTTGTGTTGTAGCAGGTGTGCATCCTTTGTGGGTTTCACCTTAATTCAACTCCAAGAAAAAAAAAAAAACACACGCGCGCGCATGCTGCAGGAAAGAATAACAATTACCAGGGAAAAAAAATGTGGATGGGCTCTTTGAGGCTGATATTTCATTTTCCTGTCGAACAGTTCCCACCCACCGGTCGACACGGCACCTCAGTGCACAACCTGTCAACTCTGCACGCATGAGATCAGTGCGCTGTGCGGCGCTGACGGGGCGGCGGGAGTGTTAGCGAGAACAGCGACGTGAAAGTTCCTCCAGTCGAACACGGGGACTAACGTGGCAGCAAAACCCAAATGAGAAAATTGAACCCAAGCACTTCAATTACAAGTCATTACACTGGAGCTAATTAGCCGGGCAATCAAAGGTGGAGCCGGCTGCACTGTTATTCGCTTACCTGTTTACTTGTGACTCATCCGCGTGCGACTGGGGCTGAAGTGAGATCTTAACTCACAGCAGCTTTAAAGCACGAAGAGACCGCCGGGGTCAATGGGTGGGTGTCGCGTGATATCGCTCCCATCAGATTGGCCGGTTTTACAGCTCTGTTTCTATCTCTGGGGCTTGTCCAATCATTAAAGGCCAGTATCTTTGGAGCAGGAAGTAAAGATTGCAGCCTGTGGAACCATTTAGATCTCTCACAGATCTGCTTAATGCTGCCCATCGATCGCTTTTCCCTTTTAAAAACAAATGGACAACTCTGATGGTCCAAATGGCCCTTTTCCCAATTACAGGCTTGGGTGGCTTTCAATCCTCCTGCAGAAACACTCTGGCCTTAACTTCAGATAACTACTTAGCGGCCCGTGTGTGATCCTTCCCTGTCTGGTATGCACCTAAATGCACAAAAACACACCCCGCGATTGCGCTGCTGGTGAAACGAATCATACATTTTCAGGCGGTTCCATTAAAAAAAGCCTGCTTTGGGCCAGTGTAATTTTGTTGTTGTTGTATCAGTAATCGGATCAAAATGAGGATTAATCTGCTGCGAGCATTCTCCTTTTAATAGAGAATAATTTCGCAGCAAGATGAGAAATAATGAATCGGAGTATGCTGCAGATGGAAAAAAAAACCAAACCTTTTTTCCCCACTGGTCCACTACCTTATAGAGGCCTTATCGAAGGCTACAACCCTGACCTCTCTTTCCAGATAGGCAGCCAAGCAGGCCTCTGAGCACCAGGCCAACACTGTGTTCTACTTAATCTTGGATGAGGAGCGGCGGTAACAGAATCCAAAGAAGGGATGAACTGGGAGCTGGGGGAGAGGGAGAGAGAGAGAGAGAGAGAGCGAGAGCTGCTGTCAACAAGCTCTTATGGTGAACAGATGTGGGGAACTCCCTCACTTCTTCTTAGCCTGCAGCCATGCATATACACACACACACACACCCACCCCCAAACACACACACACACGCACACATGCACTGTACATACTGTAACACTCACTCATGAGGAGGAGAAGCAAAACAATCATTTGGAGTAAATTCCTGAGATGGCTGGGATGGTTGCGGTAGATTTTGCACAGAAGGGCCAAAAAAAAAAAAAAGCGAACGAGACGCCGAGGCCGAGAGAGGCGAACGGCGGCCGAGCGTGCGCTGTTTGGTTCCTTCGGTCTTTAGATTTGCAGGAGTGCCACTCCGAGCGAGGCCGGAATGAGTTAGAGCGGCGGTCTGCGGCCCTGATTTATCCCCTTCCCGTGCAGGACAGAGTGCCCTATTTGACGGCAGAGCGGACATAAAGCAGCTGCCTCTTTGAGCGGCTCTTAGAAAGAGATGCTATCGCTCAATGGGCCATACTTTAGTCACGCCGCCAAACTCTTTCTCCACCCTGAGCAAGCAGCGCCTATTGTGCATTTATCTTCACAGGGAGGTAGTCTTACGTAACAGTATCGAGCCGCTGGATTCCATCTGTGCTCTGAGTTACGGGCTTTGGAGCAGAATCCACGTCAAAGGTGAATTTGCATTCCAGAGCTGACGCGGGGAAACATTTCATTTAACGTATTCACAGCAGCCATAACCTGGCGAGCTGCCCTGGTTCTGTAGGACCATCAAGATCCATCTCCAGATGTTCACGTTGGGAACATTAGTTCATTGGTGTTACGCAGAGTTTTTTAAGCCGCTCTGGGTTTTTGTTCTGCAGTCAAGAGTCTTTAACTTTCACTGACTGAACTGGGTTAAGCTATAACTGTCATTCGTACTGCTCCTTGCCCGTTAGCGTTTTTAAAATCCCCTTCACTCCAGGAAACAGCGACCATCTCTGAACAACCTGCGTGCTGATGGTCTGAGTCGTGCACGCGACGACCCCTGACCTTTTCCCTGTCGTCCCTGTTGGGCGGGGCAGGGACACTTCGTGCTAACTGCTAACACCTGGGCCCAGTGCTGGCTGTCCCTCTCTCTCACCTTCACCGCCTCTGTTACATTTTACACTCCATGGATTATTGTCTGGTTATTTAAGCATCCTCCCTTTGCTATAAAACGTCTTTGCTTTTGTCACAGCCTCACACTGTGACACTTTTACTGGGCTATTTTGTGGCATTTTCTTTTGTTCCACCAAAATAATTTGTCACTGTTTCGCCAGGGCACTGTCTCCGCGTCCGGGGCTTAGCTCCGCTCAGGACAGTTGTGATTGGTTACAAACGAAATCCAAACAAGCCATTTTTTTTCCTGCGATGGCACAATGATAAGGGGTGCAGCCAGACAGTTTTACAGCGCTGACGCAGCGCTGCAGCTCTGCTACGTGGACGCGCATGCTGCGGAGCGAGGTTTAACGCTGCGGCCGCCAGGATATTTGACACTAATTATTTACTTGCTTACCTGCTGTTTAGATTCTGATTACCCAGGCTAACCTGCAATATTGCACCCTTGTCATCCGACCTTGGCAGAAATCCATACACGAAACTGGATTAGTTGCAGTCATTGATTTGTACAGTAGTAGCACTCTCCGGGCTGTGACATGCAGTATGTAAACATCTGGTCAATCGACCTTTCCAGCCTCGGTATTGTTAAACCATTAACCTGTTTACAGTAGCTTGAAGCTTTATTGTCGGTCGGCTTCATCATCATTCACTTGACAAACAGGTGTTATTAGTCAAAAAGCCTCCGCAGGCCCAGATTAGCTCAGGGGCTTTCATTATCCTTCGATTCAACCACCTCGATTACTTTCAATTGGCGTGAACACCTCATTTTGGAGCATAATCTAATTCAGCATCATCTCATTCAGGGGCTGATAGAATGAGACCAGAGATAATTTGCTCCGTTCCGTATTGCGCTGGGATTAACTGTTTGTCTTGCAAAGTAATGATGATGTGTTGAAAACATGAGCTTCTATTAATTTGTCCTGGTGCTCGCAGAGGGAAGCGGGCAGGTTTGCACAAGCTGCATACCTGAACACAGACATACCTTTACCTGACCCGGTAGGAGTCAACAACTCATTTCACCCCGGGCGGCTTTGCACTTTGTGACAAGGACTCAAAGAATGTAAACAAGTTTTCAGTCTCTGCAAATCTTTCTAATTATCTAAGGACTGCCACAGAAAAAGATTTGTCTCATTGACAAGTGTTTGTTTCTTGACAGAAAACAACACACGGCAAAAACACTTTGTGGAGGAGGAAAATTCTGATGTGATGTCAGATTAAGTGGCATGTGAAGATTTTTTCTTTTCTTTCCTCAGCCTTGCAATAACTTAAAAAAAAAGGTTTGACTTGTTTGCTGCCAGCTGCCTGACATTGAAAGAGTAAACAATAGAGCAATGCAGAAAACAAATTCTTTATTAGATTTCTTCCAGCTCGCGGCCTGACCTCTGAGGCTCAAAGAGAAAGTGATAGTCGTCTCGTTCGCGGGAGACAAGAGAGGCGGCCGTCTGTCAGCGCCATCTCGGGCCTCTCGTCCTCCCGGGGTCCGGTGGTCCTGGTCAAACTCCTGTCCTCAGAGGTCAATCAGTCACCCAGACAGCCTCAGACCTCAGGCCAGAAGACCGCCCTGTCTGCCGGCCAGCCGAATCACTTAACTGATTACACTGATGTAGCTCTTTTAGAAACAGGCTGAGTAGATTCTGAGAGGTGATATAAGATCGGCTTTCCCACCACTGGAATGTCATCAATACGAAATGGATCGATCAAAGCTGATACCGAGGACACTGATCTGAACAGAGTCGGTGATATGTGGTCATATGGCGGTCGGGTTCTGTGGATTTTCTATGTGGGTTGGTCCAGACTGAAGTGACTCAACAAAACTGTATGTGTTACCATGACGCCGCTGTGCCTAAATACAGCCTCCCACATGGGCGTCGTCTCCACTAAGAGGGCACAGAAATGATGATCTGCGTGAGGGGTATAAATTCACACCCTGCCCAAACCAGTCACCGCGAGAAGTGCCGTGCTCCGGCTGCTGATACAGGGATGCAGGATGGAGTTACTGATTCACCCCCACCCACCCAGATTTTCTCAGCTTGTCTCGGGATTCAGACCACCAAATCCTCTCCAACTCTCGCCGTCTGCCTGTTTTCTCCCCACTTCCACATTTATTTCTCTGGTCTGCTCGGACTCCCAGAGCGAGCACTATGAAGGATTACCCTCCCCAGAAGTAATCCAATCAAAAAAAAGAAGCAGGAACTGATTTCTTATCTTTGTAAGATGCTGCATTTCCTCTCATCTCTGAGAACACACAGCCAGCATTATCAGTCATTTGATTACCTTGAGCAGAAATGGATACAGAACAGCAGCGGTTTCAGCCTCGAGAGGCCTGACTTGCACATTGAAATCCAATTGAAGGCCGTACCTTATGTATTTGTTTAAGATTTGGAAATAATTAACTGGGGTAAAAGCTGTTATAGCCGCATAAAATGGGATTAAGCGAGGCATGAGGGGTCTATGAGTTCAAGACAATCTGGACTTGAGAGCACCTTTTTCCTGCCACTTTACTTTTATACACAATTATGAAAAAAGCATCTTTATACCAAGATGGTTTAAATTCATTGGACATGTGGCCATTAGATGTTTTTATACTGCACGTGCGCTTCGTGTGTGTCTGCACACACACACACACACACACACACACACAGACTGTACCTCAGCCCGGGGCATCGGCAGGCTAACAGATGTTGGTCACAGAGGACAGCTGATCCTGTGAACCGACTGCGCTCGCAAAACATGTGTTTCTCTCGCTTCCCATATGGAAAAAACACATGTAGTGCATACGCGCAGCTATCGCCCTGACCAATGCTAACATGCTGAGCCACTTAAGGACAGTTAAATGGATAATGAACCCGAGTCTGAGCTGGTAAATGCTGCAAATGTTTGCATCTGGAACATTTTCGGAACATGTGTCCTTTGGATTTTCTTCGCTGGCTGAACCGTCAGAAAAGCCTTAATATCTTTTTTGTTTTCCGCGAGTGTTGAGCTTGTGATAAATTGATTCTGAGTGGGTGAAACATGAGAGCGCGGGCGTTTAAGCAAATCCGCCGCCCTGCATTTGACCTATAAACGGCTGCAGTTTTCACGGAGGCCCGTTGCCTGGCAGACGTCTCCTCGTCGTGAGCTTTTTGGCTGAAGTGTCCTGAACAACGCTCGCGGTAATTGCTAAAAGGTAATTGCGCTGGCAGCTTATGGCGAGGCTTCAGCTCCCCTGAGCCGCACCCTGATCCCCGCATAAGGATGTGATTAACCGCCATCTCCTGTCATTAGCTGTGAGGGCTTTTGGCAAGCCGGCCCGCTCCGAGTGTGTAATTGTCATATTAGACCCGTTGCTTGGTCAGATCGAGTGCTGGAATCGAGTTCCTGGTCTGAAGTGGCTGCTGACAGGCCTTAAGTACACAGTAGAACTGACCAAATTGTTTGCTCTTGTTCCTGCAGCGTTATGTGACAGCCCAGCTGCCGTCTAATGTTCAATTTGCTTGTCTTGCTAATATAACCATACACGCCATCCATGAAGGAGGAGAATATATTTCCTGTGAATGGTCCATAGCTCTGGGGCCAAACGTCTGCAGAGTGACACCCAGCAGCCGCGCTACTTTATGGAGTATAACATTAAAGCCACAGGAATGAATCATTCGCTCGTCTGTATGAGACAGTAACTGCCAAAAGCGTCGGCCGGGCAGAGGCTCAAAACAAATAAAGCCCAACACGCGTTTACAGACCTGCAGAGGACCTGTTTGTGTTGTACATCACGCTGGAAATTCAGTGCAGATTGCTGTAAAGCGCTCGCTCCCTCGCTCCAACTGGCAGAGGCAGGGCATTGATCTTCCTCGCCTCGGCCGCACCATGATGCCTCTGCAGACAGATGGAAGGGTGGGGGGGGGCGGCCTTTCGTCGGAACACGCTCGGCGGGCTCTTGACGGCACTTCAGAGACGAGGCCAGTTTTGCTTAGACGGCTTAAGGATGGACTCATTGGGGCAGTTAGCGCCACTTTGCGACTGAAAAAAAAGAACTGAGCGACGGAGGCCAAAAACAAGCTCCTTTACAAGGAGGTCAGGGAGAGGGGACGGAGCAGAGGCCCTTTTCACAATGCTGGACCGGCCCGGGCTAAAAACAACAAGCATTTTGTTTACCGCGGCAGATTTAATACATCGCGCAAATCATTTCCCTGAGTGGTTTTAATGGGGCTCCAGTCAGATGTGCAGATGAATAGACAGTTTTGTTTCATGTCCCCGATGCCGTTCTGAGGGTCTCCATTTAGAGGGATTTTCTGTGGAGCGGGGATAATGGAGTGTCAGTGGGGAACCCAGGAGGAAGGATTTAGATGTGTTTGAATTGACTCAGACATTTTGTTAAGTGTCATTGTGCATAGCCCATTTACCACCCCACCCCACCCCTCTCACTCCTCCCCCATTTTCATTCATAAGCGCTCTCCCGTCTCTTTCACGAGGGGCTGTGGCAGGGATTTGAGTGTCTGTGTGCGTGCATGCACATGTTCAGTGGTGGCAAAGGTAAGTGTGTGTGTGTGTGTGTGTGTGTGTGCATGTGGCTGGAGCAAAGACCAGAACAAAAAGGCCTCCTATTGTAAGCCCCAGTCAGGCCTGTATTGTGTGTGCAGGGTGAATCATGACGACATTTACAAGAACACACACACACACACACACACATAGACAAACAAGCCCAGCTGGGTTATGGAAACAGAAATGGCATTGGCCTTTGCGCCGGGGCCCGAGCAGGCCGGGTCGGCTGGAGGCACACAGAGCTAACAGAGCGATGGCGTGGGACGGAGAGGTGAAGCATCGCAGGCACGGTGGGTGGGTGGGTGGGTGGGGGTGAGGGGGGCAGGTAAATTTCTTACAGCTGCTGCAAGTCACTGGACTTAACCCGGTTCAGGTCTACAGATCCCTCACATCTGTACGTGCGTGTGCGTGAGGAGAAAGTAGTTACTAATGCAACCAGGGGTCTCATTTAACATCCTGTGGCGCGTCTATGCTGGATGCTTCATCGCGGACTGTGTGTGCTGTGGTGTTTCACACGCTCACAGCCTGTCTTTGTTTCACTATTTACGGCTTTTCATTTCACAAAAACACATCAAACAATTCCGCTTGGATTTTCACCTCCTCCGTGGAGTCCAGGATACATACTAATGTTGGTTTGCTCACACACTGGAGGTCACATTTAACATTCAAAAACCAAAAAGAGACAGAAAAAAAAACGCAGCAGAATAATCTGATCAATTACAGTGATACATGAAGTGAGCTTTATTTACAAAGTGCTTTCATAAACCAGGGTTTCAAAGTGCTTCAGAGAAGACGATAAGAAGCATTTGAATAAATATTTAAATCAAAGACAAGAACAAAAAGAATATAAAGTCGTCGGGTCAAAGAAGTGGGAACAAAAAGAGAATGTTGAGATAGGATTTAAATCCCCAAGCGTTTGTTGTCCTGCTTCCTAGAGGGAAGTGAGGCAGTGAAGTCATTTAGGAGCCAGGAGCGGTCACCCCACTGAGGCCACGTTATGTAATCAGAGCTTTTGGAATTCACGCCTCAACTTAAAGAAAGAATTCCACTCACTTTACACGTTCAATTTCTGTTTGGAGACGAAGCCCAACTGACAGAAAAGGTTTCCTGAAGGCAGCGCTTAAAGGGAACATTAACAGACCTCAGGATTTACCCACGTTCAAGGCGCTCAATCAGACTGATGGATGGAAAGACCTGGCCCGAGGAAAACCGTTCAAGAGGTCAACCACATTTCCCAACGCGCTTCTTTTGAAGATCGCATATTATGATCTATGGTAAAGAAAACTGCCATGAAAAATGGGGAAAATGGGGATGCATCCCTTCGAGGCGTCACGTGTGAACACGTTTCTGTTAATATTCCAGCCGAGAGGGGACGTTTCTAAAATCTGAACGCACGGGCACGGAGCAGGATGCAGAGGGAGCGTTTCACACGCCGCCTTACAGCAGAGCAAAAGCGACCTGCACGTTCACCGCCCTCGGAAAAATCCCGTCACGCCGCGCTGCTTGAATTCCAAATAAACACAGAGCACGCCTGGAGCAGCCGCGCGCTGGCTCGCTCGTAGGGCCGGTATCTAACATCCGCACTACGTCCACGCTCGCATGTCAACAATGGCCACGCTATTGTTATTGCAGGCCGGGGAGGCTATCGAGGACACGGCGAACATCCTTTAAGTGTTTATAGTTGCTGGAGTGAGGAGAGATAAACGAGCCGAGCCGGGTTTCTCTGTGACTCACTCTGGGAAGATGAGCAATTACGAGCGGCGGCCCCGGCCGCGCAAGGCGAGAGAGCGAGCCCGCGTCCCTCCCGCGCGGCCCGCCGAAGTTCATCAGCTGCCACGAGCTGCAGGAAACAGATGCGGCCCGATAAGAGGAGAGGATGTCATATTGTGCGCGGCGAGTTTTTGTGCGAGCGCGTGTTTTCCTATTGTAAATACGGTGTGTGTTCTCACACGTCCAGCTGCTTCCCTGTTCCACTCGACCTCTGGGACAATTGGCTCGGGGCGACGCGGAGCGGTCGGCCCGCTCTCAGGGAGACCAGAGGCCACTGCAACCGCTTGCCCCCCCACCCACTTCACTACAGAATAACAGAGACAGGCAGAGAGGTAAATCACCGCTGTTTATTCCATCATCTCGGGCGATCTCCCAGGAGCCCCGCTCGCTGTTAACCTGAACTGCTCCGTGCCGTGCCGTGCTAAGCCAGGCAAACCTCTGAGAGCGAGAGTGTGAAACAGAGGGGGTGCGAGCGCTGCGCCGCGAGCAGGAACGAAGCGAGGAGAAAAAAAAAGCAAAGCGAATCCCGAGCTGTTTGTCTGACTGGCTTGGACGGAGAGCCGCTTGTGCGCGAGCGCGCGCGCGTGGGCGGAGGTGCCCGTGCGCGCGCACTTGTTGGTCTTTGATTGTTTGCAAGTGCAGACTTGAGAGGGACTGAGTCACCGCTGTGCTATTACACACTGCTGGAACTATTATAAGACGCAGAGCGGCGAACAGCACAGCACACGTGGGCCCACGCCCACACCGGCACATGTCTGAACACTCTTATTATATTAAGACATCGCAGAGAGACACCGTGGCATTTAGTAATAACACAGTCTCATTTACTGCAGAGGAGCCTAATGATTCCCACGAGGATCACGCTGGATGTGGCTGGGCTTTTTTATTCGGCGCGCACATGGAAAATGCTCTCCTTAGACACAGGGTGCAGGAAGTGCAGTGCATCATTTTTATTCCATGCTGGATGCATGATCTCAACCTTTATCAGGCTTATAAAAAGGTGACCTTTATATGAAATAAGCCCAGCCCGTACCTTACATGAAGTTAATTCCAGGCAACATGACGCAGGTGTTAGCATGGAATATCAATGCTGCTATCGTATTCTTTCTTCTTTTTTTTTTTTTAAAGGCTGCAACTTTCCCTCTGAGCAAGGAAACTTTCCCCTTGGTGATATGGACTTGGTGAAAGATATTCCTGTGTAAAATTCATGAATTCATAACTTTTGAGGGCATATTTCACTACTGATCTATTGGGCCGTGATAAGAATTCAAAGGTGAACAGAGCTGGAGGACATCTTCAAAGCGGTCGAGGACATCACAGGAAAGCCAATGAGGCGCGTTGCCCTCCTCCAACATCCTCGGAATACATTCCACGTGCCTCGCTGCAATTTGATAGGCTGTTAGGGAAAATCAGGTGCCATTAACATGATTTACTCAGGGGTTTCAGTCAAACTCTGACAAAAAAAGAAAAAAAAAATGTGGTCGCGTCGGCAAGATTCAACAGAATTTGTTAAATCTTGGAAAGAAGCGCGAAGAGTAAGGGTGCCGATAGCTGCACCCTCACTGAGGGACACTGTTAATCAACAAAAGTGTGCATCTTGTTTCCTGTCTCCTGCTGTAGATAACCACTCAAGCTGCAGTGGTGGAACGCAGGCTCAGGAGCACACCCCCCCCTTCTCCACAGCTTGATTATCAAAGCTAACAGCCTGTAGCATGTGTCAGTGGAGGCGGATAACCCCTGGTAGATACAAGAGGACAAGGAGACAATCAAAGGCAGTTGGCACTACTGGAGTCGACAGTGGTCGGCTTCTGGAGGTGATAAAGGCCTTTGAACCTGAAATGTGCTGGAGGCTCCCCTTTGTGGCCCCCCCCACCAGCGTCCCTGGAGCCTGTCCGCAGAGGGGTCTACTTTGATTTGGACCCGTAGAGAGCCAAGATAGCTCTCTTCATCTCTGCAGGAGAGGAAGCCGAGATCTATCAGATACTGGTCCATGAGCGGTGGCCACTCCACCGCAGGCCAGGTCACCTGGTTTGACCCTAAGCACTTGACTTGGAATGCGTAAAGGAGGAGGTGAGTGCATCTGTGAAAGACACGGTGTCTAATGACGGCGGCATCATGGGTGGCGCATCCCTGTCTTTCTCTTAAAGTGCAGAGAATATCCACGATTCGCGATTGATTTCGAGCAGCGGCTGAACCCTCCGAGAGGCTCTGGAAGCTTCATCGTCATCGTAATAACGGCTGTTTTGAAACTGGCCAAATTCAGAGTTCACGGTGTCATCTGGGGCTGCTCCTCTATACCTCATTGAACTTTATGGCTCAGACCTTCAGACACACTCTCCGCCACAACAGCGAAAATATGTTTCGTGATTGCAGAGGTCTCTTCGGTGAAGAGAAACTCCCCGAGAGACGCACAGAGTCAGGTTATGGAACAAAAGCTTGAAAGTTATTGGGGTTCATGTCATGTCTGCCTCGCAAGCACACTGTCTACCTTGGCAGCTCTGAAAGGAGGAAGGGGTCCCTGCTGGTTATTCTGGATAGATTTACGTCAGAATCTCAGCGAATGTGGGTCTTGAAAGAGCAGAATGCGAGAGTGGAACATTTGAATTACGTCTGTTAACATTAAAAAAATGTGTCATTCCTGGCATTTGTCTGCACCACGAAGCCGAGACTTTACGGTGAAGGTGGGAGAGGTGAAGGGTCACGAGGGGGCGAGCCCTGTCTGCAGGGCAGCTATCAGTCATGAGGCAGAGGGACCAGCGCCGCGGCTCGGCGTTGCTCAACCCAGCGCGCTCACAAATCCAGCCTGTCCAACCGTTGCAAGGGTGCATGCATGCGTGGAAACACAAACACATCCTCTACATATAACAGAGCATCTATAATTGCATCTCTGCTCGAGAGCAGGGGGAAAAAATAACTCCAGGCCTGAGCCGGCTGATACTGCCACAAAGTCAGAGGATATTTAAGCAAATTGAGTTACGTCTGGTTGGGCACATTTGTCTTTAAATCCAGCTCTGCTTTCAGAAGCGCCAGGCTCACTGTTCATTTTCAACTCCTTTGAGAGGCATAACCCCCGGAGCTTTATGCAATGAAAGAATGTGCTGAATGCTAAAATGTCCTACCTGCAAGACCAAATAAAAAGCAAGCAAGAAGCTGTAAAATTGATTAAACCAGTCAATGACACTCAATATGTTGTTTCTTGTACTTGTGACCAGTCAGGGAAAATGACTTGCCCTTTATTGGTAATATCCTCGAACATCACACCCACGGAGACGGATATCTTTGTATTTCTTCTCTTCATCGATGACAATCAGGCGAGAGAGGGGTGTGAGTGTGTGTGTGTGTTGTGCTTGATGAAGAGCACAGAGAGCATTAATTATTCAGCGCTCAAATCACAAAAATAAAGATGGCAAAACCAAATTGTTTTGAAAATTTCCCGAGGAGAAGAAAAAAAAAGTGTTGGCAAGTCTCCCAAAAAGCTGTTTGAAAATGCTCTTTGAAGGTAATGAGGCATGCTCGTGGCACACAGAGGCAGGGAGCCGTGCCATGGCAAAGCAGCGTGTTCTCAATTGGGTTGCTTTTTTGCTTACATATCACTTTAGGAAGGCACGTGTCGTACATTTCTAATGAAGCGCCTGATCCCCCACAGAGGACATATGTGTCTTTTAAAGAACAAGATCTGGAGGGTGGGGGGTTGAGGAAGCAGAGGAAACGTTGTGCCTCTGCTCTCCCACGCCAGCGGTACGACGCCGGCAACATCAAATTTTATGTGACTCTAATAAGAACAGCCTAACTGATCGAAATTCACATTTTTCTACCCGAATAAAACGCGATATCACTCTCAGCTCTATTAAAAAGTATCACACTCTTTTCACTGCAACGAGCGAGGGTGTTATATTAAACTCACTGTTACACTGGCCGTTTTTATGGGTAATAAGATATGAGAGAAGCTCCTCTCCCATAGTTAATAATACATGGGAGGTAAAGGGGGGAAATAATTTTTTTTTAAATTTTATCTCCAAAACTCCTTGGAATGAGATGAAGAATAATGTGGAAACCCAGTGGTTATCAAGCCGGGTTTTAATGTGGTGAAATTCTAAATATATGAACAGTTAATGTGAAGAACGACAAAAAAAAGAGTTTCCAACTTCAGCAATAATCCATTTATTGAATGCAAATGGACAGACCCGTTCAATGGTGATTGCATCAGAGCGGCCGAACGGTAAATTGGGAAAGCGCGTGACGAAATGTGAAAATCTGTTGGTGCGCCGTCCGCGCAGAAACAACGTCCTTCACGTCTCTCCTCTCCAAAACAGATGAAGAGGAGGAAACCAAATCCAGCTCATCTGCAATGCATTAGCAAGCACGCTAACAGTATGTTACAGCCCATTAGTGGTTAACAATGATAGCTGATTTTCAGATGGCACAGATAGCCATTACAGTAATTCGCTCCAGCCTGCGTCAACTCCCCAATGACAACCGCTGCTTCCGGCCCTGACATTAGATCAATAATGCAAAACCTCCTTAAAGTTCTGCCTGGTGGTTTCATTTAAAAGAGCTTCCTCTCAAACTAATGATGCAGGTTAATTGGCTTGTCATCGTTTGGGAGTTTACTGGGGAAGGAGAAGGGGCCGGGCGCTCCGGGGATGAGCGGCTGGGTTTTCCATGTCTCGGCAGGACCGCCAAACTCCTGGACCTGCGTGCGTTGGAGGAAGCAGTCGGCGAGAGTGTCACCGGTGCGGTCTGAAGACGCACAGAACTAATGAATGAGCTGGAAAGCATCAAAAAAAGATAGGACGTCTATTGACGTCCATGTGACCTGCCAAATTGTCCTTGAGCAAGACGCTTAACCCCTGCCAACTCATTCATCACGGGCTTTGGATACCACACACACACACACACACAATCAGCTGGTCAAACATATGGTCCATTATGTCCACTCTGTCCATACTGTTGTCCTGTCTGGTTTCCTCCCCGTGGATCACCCCAGGGGTCGGGCCACCTCCATCGATTGCCGCCTCTTATTAATCAGAGCCTGGGTGGACGCTGCGGGCCTGCCATTTGTTAGTAGCTCTCCAACAGGATGCCATTAGAGCGTCACTGTCGCACATTATCCTGAATAAGTCATGAGGAGGCCGGTAAAGCCGCAACTTCCTTCCCACATCAGGATAAACGACTTTCAGCGGGGAAAGAGGCACACTTCTTTAATATGCATGCGGAAAGAGCGAGCGAGGCAGCGATAGACAGAGGAAGGGAGCGAGGCAGAGAGACGAGCATTAAGGACCGGGGACAAACTACAGTCTCCACAGAGAGAAGGACGTTCAAGATCAATTGCTGGGAGAAGATGCAGACTAAGTGCTTTTGTTACGGTGAGAGAGGCAGAATGAGGACTGATTGTTCCAATACACCCAGACCTTCAATTTGGTGGAAACACAGCAATTTAACTGATACTGCTGTTGAGAACCAAGTTTGCATTTCTGACTTTTGCTGCTCTGACCCGCTGGCCTCCAGGTTACTGGCATATATTTGACCTGAAGCTAAACCTCAATCTGCGTCAGATCATCCGGTGTTGTCCCGAAACTGCGACAATTTCTCCATCGAAACCATCAACCAGTCCCTCAGACGACGTCCCATCTTGGCTGCCTCGGGACGTCTTACCCTTAGTCAGCACTTTGTGAATCTCTTCGCTCCGTCAGGTTACGTAGCACGTTCTTTTAAAGTAGACGTGACTGAACCTCTTCTTAACTGTGGACCATCTCTGTCTCTAAGAGCTGCCAATCACCTTCTTGAACCCTTTTAAAACCACGGGGATCACCAGTCACACCGCGGCGCATGTGTTTTTCAAATTACCGTAACTCCTCGCTACTTCGTGCAATTGTAATCATTCAAACTGCCCCTGAAAGCTGTGAAACGGGGATTTCTGATGCTATTACATGCATTATGATAATGACTGAGCGCCCTGTGGGGAGTTTTAGGTATTTAATTATATAAGAATGGTAAATACTTGACAGGTTTTGAAAGTTCTACTTCTCCTGGGAAAAGGGTGTAAATTATTTACACATAGGGCATTTTTTGACACAATTATTGACAAAAATAGACAAAAAAGACCAGGCGTTTTAATAAATATATCTATTATTATGGTGCTAAAAGGGTTAAAGGCTTCATCATGTGCATCCCAGCACAGAGACAGGTTAAAAACAGTTAAAAAAAACAGCCCCTTACTCGCATGGGACGTGCAGCAGTGAGGTCAAATGAGACCACTGATACCACTGAGCATCACACCCTACTCCAGAGACCGGAAGATTCCACCACCGTTAAGAGAACCGCACTAAGCAGGTTGAAGTCGTATTAATCAGTCTCACATTTTGTATGCATGCAAAACTTCTCCAGAACGTTCTGTGCTCGGATCATCCATCAAACCGGCGCTGCTGCAAAGGAATCTCCGAGTTACCTTTGCTTGGCACACGTCCTTCAACTCCCACACAAAACAAAAACCTCGCCGCGCAGAAACAGGCACATCCTGTCCCGGCTCAACGGTCTCCAATCCACTCGCTCACCTACAAAGGCCTTGCTGGTCAGGCACCAGTGGCGCCCTATTACCCCGCCAGAACACTACGCTCCCATGGCGCTGCTTCTGCTCTTCCAGTTAACGGTTAGATTTCCCCTGCCGCTGTTGCCAAGCGCTTGCTCCTGGAGAAATGTTGAGTGTCTGTGAGTAACACTACAAAGAGAGAGAACTTCTGTTATCGTTTGATGCTATAAAAGATACATGTCCGGTACGCTCTCACCGACGTAGCTCTGAAGTTAAGTGCTCTTTTTTTTCTCGTTACGTATATTTCATTGCATCATTCCCCTCCATGATGGACTGTTGATTAGTGAAGCACTTTTTCCAGCAAAGAGCTTGCAGACAGACTCTTGATGAAGGTCTATATAAATAAACCAAACCCGCTATAAACTCTGGAGAAACATGATGTGCCAACAACAGCTATTTTTTTTCATACTTACTAACATCAATTTGCCCTTGGAATATTATTTAGCGTCAGAGATTTATTTTGAAACCGGAGAAGAAGTTGTCAGTGCGGCTGAACGTCAATGTCGCTTTGCAATTAAAATGATTCTGATTGATGCCCGCAATTTTCCAGCCCATTTACCCCCCCCGACACGCCACAAAGGGGTGATCACCTCCAAACAGCGCCGAGCAACAGTTCCGGTCAGAAACTTCATCACAAAAAAGAGCGGCAACTGGAGAGGTTCTCGTCTAATTGAGTCCCTTCAGAGTTGCCTATCCCCATATTCCAGGATGTTCAGGCGCTGGCACGGCCACTGTGGGGAATCACTTGCTGATCTTCTCCTCAGTGAAGGAAGTCATGAATAAAAACCTAATAATGTCCTTAAAGCAGCATCAGGACGGTGCTCTGTCCAGAGACAGATGGACGCTTTGATGTCGGAGCTTACTCCACTGTCTCCTTTCTTTGATATTTTTTGGGAAGGAGAATTGTTTATAACCCGGTAATGAATAGCTGCTTCCGATGCGCTTGCGGTAAAAATTTGAACATGTAAAAGCTCCGTCGTCTGTCAGGCTAATAGCGGAGGATAGCTACGTCATTTGCAGCTGTGGCCCCACCCTGCTGGAATGCAAACTGGCTGCGGCTTGTTAGCAGCTATTTAGCGTCGCTAGCGTCCGCTGCCTGGAAGACGAGCCGCCCCCCCCCCGACGGGGCCCGGGCTCAGCCGCCGCTCATCAGTAGACGGGGTCAAACCGCAGCTCCAATTGGAGATAGAAGAAGGAGCGATCCTGCAATGTGAAAATACCACCGTGGCATTTGCGGGGGAAGGTTTGTCTGCGGGGTGAGGGAAGGTGTGGTTAACTAACGGGCTTCGGATGAAACCCAGCAGACAGGCGGACGACTTTTTCCTTCTTCTTCTTCAAGCCCCGTGGCCTCCGGACACATTCGAGGGAGGGGTCTTGTGAAACCTTCCCTGATGCGTCCCATGCTGCTTCCTTTTCATTAAGGAGGCCGTAATACAGAGAAGATGCCCTTTGAGGGGAGAGGGGAGGCTCGTCATGTTCAGCTGGGGGAGTTGTTTACAAGCGCGCCGCTCGCTTTTAAGGAAATTGGGGGCACGTGTCTGGGTCTCTGCGATGTTCGGCGCTATGACCGGATCATTAGCGCGAATCGGTTCTGACTCTCCGCTGAACTCCACTTAATTAAACAGAACCCCCGACAAAGAACTTTTGGGAAAATTGGAGGTCTAATGAATTTCTGCTGAGTCAAAATGTGTCAGGAGCCAAAGGGAATGAATCATCACAAACTGGATTTGGTCTCTTGTTTAGGTCAGCTCTGTAGACAGGCGGGATTAGTGTTTGATTTATTGTTTTTGATCCACTTTAGGAGCAGCGGGCGCTCTCAGGGGTGACCGATAAAGAAACAGGGAGCGGGGGGGGGCCTTTAAGCTCTTTATGCGGGCCCGTTGTTTTAATCAGCCCAGAGATTGGAGGGCACATCTCACTCTGGTGGTCGCACTAACACAACAAGTGAAAGATGCTTATTAGAGTTACTCAGCGAGACATAATGCACAAACAAGGACATTGGAGATGTTTATAATGGTGCCTCGGTGCCAGGGTCAGCGTCTGCCTCCAATCAATCAGAGGAGTTTGAATCGAGGGAGTGCTTAACAAAAGGCACACACTATCATTTATCTTATCATCTGATGGTGTGTAAGGTTGCTTTGTCAACAAATTGGAATGCAAATTGCATTTGTTTGCTCCCCCCCCCACCTCAAAGCTTTCCAGGCTGATTTAAAGCACCGGCGTATCCTGCAATCACTCACGCGCGCATAGAGCGTCGCGTTTTCTGGCGTGAGGGAGAGCCGGACACCCCTCAGACGAATGTTCTCCCTCCCCGCCACGTCTGATTTTCTCCCGCTTGTCGCGCGGCATGCGCGCGCAAATCAATCAGGCCCCTTGTTCTAATCAGTCCCACTTATATCACCCTGCAAATAAATGACAGCGCTCAGGAGGGGAGATCAATATGGGATAAGGTGAAAATCTCTCCGCTTCCTTACCCACAGGGCATCGGGTCGGGACTGAATGAATGAAGAACCCAGGCGGTGGGCGGGGGGGCAGAAGAAACTAAACAGGTTTATTCTTCGGTCTCGAGAAATGTGTGTGTGCATGTGGCGACTGTAAAGTGGGGGAGGGGATGAATAACCAACGCAGGCATTCATGCATCCTTTCCTCAGGCCGGCCGCCGCAACAGCGAAACGCTTGAGCCGTCCCCGGTCCACAGGCACGCCCTCAAGCATCCATCTGGAACTGATGGTGGACTGGAGTCCGGTGGAGGACGCAGGGACACTGACAACACTGCAGTTCTCGTCACACCTAACTCTAACTGGAGCGAGTACTGCATTTGGTTACTACTTACTACTTTCAGTGACAGCGTAATATACTTTTAGTTCTTTAGCGTGTACAGTGCAGTAGGATTGAATGAAAAAATCAAAGTAGAAAGTAAGACACTCCATAGCTGAGTTATTTGACAGTCGTGTTGCTGTTATGAGATTTGTTTCCGATGAGAATTAATTGTTATTGTTGTCATCATCAAACCTCCTCTTAAGTTGACTCAAATCTAAAACAACAATAACACGGAAATAGGAAGAATTGAGTTACTCAACAGTAACTTTCATAAAACAACAGGAATTTATCTACGGTTTCATTATGACTCCTGCCCTCAGACTAAAACAAGCTGTCCACAAACACCACGCATCTGCTTCCCATTTCTGGAGTGCACAACACAAACCGTGCATCCTACTCCACTCACTCTGGAGGAATTCTGTAATTGTTGTTGGTTTCATCCAGGGCAGATCGCCGTGTTTGTATTCTTTAAGCAGAATATAGTTACACAAATAAAGAGGCCGAGCTTACACGTCAAATTCACATTAGTCGGGGTTCTCTCTGCTCACAAATCTATAACAGAAAGGGAAGTGACATACTGTGCTGAGGTGTTTAAATGCCTAATTTGCATACCTCTCTGTAAACTGATTGCTGTACAGATTTGTGTGAAACGTCAGACAGTGAATGGAATCTAGTTGAATGATTCTGGGGTCGTAAGTGCTTTTTTTTTTTAAAAGGTCCTACGCTTTTTTCCATTTTGAGACAAACATCATTCAGAAGCTACAGTACAAAACTGTGACCTTATGTATTACTGTCTGTCCACGGTCTGTGGTCACGCTGCACTTTGTTGCAGCTCAGCCTTTGTACACATCAGTGCATACTGTAAAAATCCAGTTATGAAGCTTTGCTGTAAACAAACACAGCTTCAGTGACACCTCGTCCCAGGATGGAAACCACTTTGTCGAGTACCGCATTTGCACGTGCAAGACGTTCTGTCATCTTCGCAGGATGTTTCACGCCGTCATAAAAGGATTTATGGGTAAATATGAGCAAAGGTGACTTGTTCCAATGCGCATCCTCGCCTGCTTGCTGCTCTCTGACCAACCTGGCTGCGTGCTGAGACCCCAGGCCACCTGCCGGGCGCGACTTGGCCCAAACTGTCCAGCGCGCCTTCACTGAGCGCCCAATAAGACATGCATGTGAGTCAGAGAGCGTCCCGACCAAGTCCAAGGTCCAGGTCTGGCTTTTGTTAGCGTTTCTGGTGCTAAGCCATAAAAGGGCTGTGATAAAACTCAGCATAAAGGAGAGCTCTCCCCTCCTCTTCATGATTCATGAATGAGTAATCTTTAATGGAGCCTCCTCAAACACAATTTATTTTATTATTCACTCCCTCAGTATGCAGCAGCTGGACTTTTGCGGCACCACACCCATAATAAAGTCTACAGGGGAGGAAGAGGGCCGTGCAGCGCTTGTGCGGTTTGTTATGGTTTCGAAAATGTTTGCGTTGAACTAATTTTTCATCCGCCACTTTCTCTGCGAGTGGAAGCAGACGTGCCAGAGAGCAGAGAGTTTGGTTTCGCATTAAATCCGTGAACGCGCCGAGCGCTGAGACATGAATAAATGAAGACGCTCGCTGCGGATATTTGGAAATACAAATTTGAGAGCTTCACCAGAACTTTCAGCCAAATTCTCCTGACTGTGGTCAAAGTTTAGCGTCATAAGTTAGTGCAGCTCATTAAGGCCCGCTGCGAAACACAACATTTACCCAATTATTAGTGCCTTTCATCAAAAATATGCCCTAACCACCGAGTGATTACGCACTTTTTTTAATTACTTTTTTATGATTTCACTTTTAGCCTTCAGCATCTTCAACATCTTTATCATCTGGTAACGAGCTTATTCAACAATCTGCAGTAGAATTGTCTCCATTAAAGTGGAACAATTAATTAGACACATGCTAGACCTAATAAATGAAGCATTTTACATGCTCCACTGAACACACTGTAAAACACGTTTAACAAAGAAGGAGTTGAATGTAAACCCGGTGACTGGAAGACAGCGCTGTGTTTAAAATTCGGCTTTGCTCGCTCATCGTGGCAAACATTTGTTGCACCAGGTTTTCAATCTTTGTGTTCCGCAGAAAGATTCAGATTTTGTAAAAAAAAAAAAAAAAAGGAAGGAAACTCTGCAGTAGAGAAGTTGGACATCTGATAGCTGCTGCCCTCAGCGGTGATGACGTGTAACTAACTAACTCACAAAACCAAAGTGGAAGCGTGCAACACGGATTCTTCCATTTTTAATCAGCCAGTTTTGATCCTAAACCCACTCTTGATGAATACACTGGCCGGTATATTTTATTTGCCTCATTATGAGGATGGCTTTAAATAATTCATCTGGTGGGTCCTCCCCCCGGCAGATAGAAACTGAAGCTGTAGGTTTTTCCACTGATGAATTAGGACCAGTTACACGGTAAATATACAGTGTACAGCATACAGTAATTATCATTTCACTAATTTATCATACCGCGGCCTGATATTTCTAAAGTAGCCACAGCGCAGTCTCTCTTCCCTGTGTGTGCTTCCTCTAAATGCCCGGCTGATTGCACAGGATTTACTGCACATGACTCACAGGACAGTAAATGGTCCAACTTCCTGTATGAACAGAAACAATGGTTATATAAGGCAGCGGATTTCACTGTGTGTGTGTGTGTGTGTTTTTTTCTTCGATTCCCACTGGAAATGATTAATTTCCATTTATTGGGAGCGACAGTGAACACACGGGCTTTGAATGCGCCCCCAACGTCAGCCGCTAACATCAGATTACACGTGGAGAAAAGAAGGGGGGGAGAGAAAGCCGATTTGCCGAAAGACGGAGCCGCCTCTTGCCACTCGCAAAGTAATACATGTTAACAGAGAAAATAGAAAATAAATTAATTCCACTGAGTAATTTTTAATTCAGTTTTAAGTTGGGGGAGTTTCTTTGATCTGGGTAATTTTGATCATGTAGCTGTTTAATCATAAAATAAGCCCTGGTTTTCTTACACGGCCTTTGGTGCTTCACTTAATCTGTCAAAAGAGGATTTGATGCTATTGTTCGGAGCGCATAAATACTGATGTATTTACTGCGCCCGCATCGAAAGGAATGTTTTCCAGATAAAACGGCGGTTCATGAACTCTGGATATCAGCGCTGAAATTCCTCCACTTGCTCTTACCCAGGAGGCTACTTTGTCACTTTGGTTTAAAGTTCTTCCCATGAAGCGGGGCTGCGAAGGTCCGGCCCCGTCTTTCAAGCCTCGTTATTTCCCCGCGTGTCCGCAGCAACGGGGGTCGCATGTGGTGACGCCGCCTTCGGTGGGGCTGGGGAAGGGGCCCGCCCCCGCGTGCTCGGGGTGGGACCGCAGAGGATGCCCGGCTCCTTTTCCCATGTTCTCCCCGGCCAATGACAACACTGGAAAACAGCACGTTCCCATCAGCTAAGCCCAGTGACACAGCGACCCCGGCAAAAGCGTGAGTAAATACCAAAGGCAAGGCCACGGTGACGGGGGTGGGGGTGGGGGTGGGGTTTGGTGGTGGAATTGAATCCCCGGCAAAATCTTTCAAACCTGGGGATGTGAGAGCAGCGACTATTCCCGGCCACGTGTGCTTCGTCGGGGTGAAATCCTTCATTAGATTTAAAAAGCTCATTTATTTTCATTTTCTAATCCCCGCTGCGTCGCTTTTCTGCAGCTCCTCACCTGTCACATGCAATTTAATCCTTAAGAAAGGGGGGCTGGGTTCAAGACCTGCACGTTTGATTCTTTTATTTCCCTTTTGATCTTCATTTTTTTGTCCGTTCAGCGCATCAGCGTTCCAGAAACCAACGATACGAGTAAATGTTGTCAGACACGTTCAGGTCGAAGTAAGGTGACTACTACCCGCACTGAGATTGGATCATTTGCGGGTGACACATTGTTTTTTTTTCCCGCCTCAGTCACGCGTGTCATCTCCTCCCGGCCGTGAGCAACGGATGTTTATTTCGGGGCGTTGGGTTTTGTCTTTCCAGCCACTCCGCAGTGTTAGCGGGTGAAACAAGATGTTAAGCCGTTCGTGGCTGTGGGACTGAAAAGACCAGAATGACATCCAGATGTTCCCAATTACGCAGCCCCGGCCTTCAGTTTGTCCGCGTTGCTGCAGGCACCTCGTGGTTCTGCGGGGTCCAAAAGCCGACGGGTGACGGTTCGCAGGCGGCGCATTCCCGATGGGACGCAGTTCATCGGTAAGTGTTTCAGGGGACTGTCAGCGGCGCGGGACCGTGCCCAGATTCTGCAGAGTTTCCGTGGCTCTGGATTTGACGAGGACTGAAAGCTCAGAAACTATCACTGCAAATTTAACTGCGTGCACGTTCAACAGCAGACGAAGCGTGCGTTGCTCTGCTGCGTGCGATTAGCTGAGACCGAACAGAGCCGGTGTTCGGCTCCTCTGCCACATATTCAGAAAAACTGTAAATAATCTTTCCTATTGAAGCGGAACATTTCAGCCTTGAGCATTCGCCAGTCTAGGGACCTCGGTGATGAACAAAATATCATCCAGTGTCCTCATAAGAACTTCCCACCAAATACTCTGCATGCTTCCCAGGTCAGTAAACAGGCTTGAGAGGTTATCTGAGATCCAGGGAACACACCCCCCCTCGTGCTTGACAGCGCCAGCACTTAAAGTCAAACTGAAATACGGCTTCTCCCTCTCACTTCTGGTACACAAAGGAAGTACAGGTCATAATGAAAATATTACTTCTCTTTTTTTTAAGAAAGGAAGAAGGATAGCAGTGTTTTCAGCATCTAAGCCACTTCCTGTGTGCCTCACTGACCAGAGCGCCTGACAGCCACTGTTTCCATGCCTCCATAACATGAAACATCCCGTGGCGTGGCTGAGAGTGACTTCTCCGCGCCGCCCGGCCTCAGGTTACCGCGACCCGGGGCGCGCGGTCCAGCGTGAGCGTGAACTCAGAGAAGGCGTATCCTCCCCGAAGCGCGGGAGTTTCCTCCGCGAGCTGCGAACAGGACAGAGTGTTCCCCTTGGCAGCGAGTCAGGCCTCTCTGAAAAACCATAGGGGGATATCCCTGCTCCACTTCTCCGACACAGGACTCCATCACGCCCAGAAAGAGGGAGGGAGATGTGACTCCCACGGAGCGCGGCGCTCCGGCCCTCCCGCAGCTCAGCGCCGTCTGCGTCCAGGCCTCCGACGCTCAGACGTCGCCTGTCATCCTCGAGCTGTTTTGCCCGAATACGCTTAAAAGCTTCCTACTAATGCAGGGGACAATTAAGTTATCAAATGGACACAACCATTATGTAAAAGGCGGGTTATATTGCCAACAATTTGAACACTGTCTGCTTCCTGGAAGTGAAGACGAAATGTCAGGGGCACAATATTTCAAGGCTATTAACTTGAGTGCTTTTTTATTCAGTCTCATTACTTTTTAAACAGCATAGGAAGTCACGGAAATGTAATATTAATTTTTACACAGCTTTCATTTTCATTCCTATGGAGCTGTTTAAAATTCAAGGATCTCTCTCACAGAGACGCGGGAGCGGCTGGCACGCCGCTCCGTACGCGCGAGCGAGTCAAAGTCACGTCTGCCGCTCGCTTCCTGGAGGCGCATCGGAGGCGTTGGGTGCGGAGAGCGCGACGTCGCCGTGCGTTCTGCGGTAAACAACGTGACGACGGACACGGCGCAGGAGTGGATCTGACAGTGCGGAGGAAGAGGCAGGTAGAGCGTGTGTTGGTTTATCAAGCCGGGCGGCTGTCCTTGGGTGCAAGTATGCAAACGCACAAACGCAGCGGTGCGTCCACGCATCTGAATATCCACACCTCAGTAGATATTCAGACAGATAGAGCTGCATGCATCAGAACTGGATAAAACCCCTTTCTTATGTGGGAGAGCTCATAATTTAAGCCCTAATGAGAATTTTTTTTTTTACATCGTGAAAAATGGCCGGAGAACATTAATAGTTTATAGGTTGAGTTAATGACAGAGAGGATCTCTAATTGAGCTCCACAGAGCTTTTCTGACCGGTGGTCCTTTTCACCGGCGCCAGGAATCTTTCTCATTATTTCAGATTTTGTACCAAAAAAAAAAAAAAAAAAAAGGGGGGGGGGGCATGCATAATATCTTCTTTTTTCAGGGGAAAGATTAATTCATGTTCCCCCGAAAAAGACTCGGCTTTCACAAATCGCAGTCTTTCCGAATCAGACGAAGCGGGGGGAAGAAAAAGATGGTATAAATATACGTAGCTTAAATCAGCTCGTAATTCTAACGTAGCGTAAGAGGAGGGCAAAAATGAGAGGTTGTGAGGAGGAACCGTCTCTGTTATGATACAGTTGCCACAGAGATCCAGTTTCCACATTACTCAAGCATGTGTTTCCCTCCCGATGTGAACCTTTGTTATTCAGCCACTGCTTACACACACACATGCACGCACACACGCAGAGTTACCATCGCGGCTTATAAATAGGCATTACCATAAGGACACGTCACCCGCCTGTTGCTGTGTGGCTGCCAACCAGGCAGCGCAGTAAACACCGGGTCGCCATGGCAGTGGCCCGACAAAACAGGGGAAACAGGAAGGGATTCCCTTTCAGCCCAGTGACGGCCACCGCGTCACGTGGATCGCCGTCGACCTTTCCCTGGCACGGTGGTGGGATTCCCCCATCTTGCTCGATCGCACCAACTGGTTGTTTTTTTTTTGGGGGGGCTGTAATTACCGCACCACACAGGCCTCCACTCAGGAAAACCACAAAAACGGAGGGGGGGGGGTTTATAGGGCCGCATGCTTTTTACGGCGCTGCCGGGCCGACGTGCCGCTCCGTGCGAGCGCTCGCTTATTAATGATTTGCGAGCTCTGGTTTACAGGCAGGCGAGGGCTCGAACCCCCTTTCTAAAGAGGTGAAAATATGGAGAGCTATATATACGGCTCCCCAGTCTGACTGAGGGCAGGTTTCCAACATGGCAGATGGCGACTGCGAGACCGCCGGTGGAGAGGACGAGCGGCGCTTAAAGTGCAGAGGAAGCCTCAGTCCTGCAGAGCGTTTGACTGACACAACAGCGTGGAAATGAAGCGCTCCCGTTCGGCGCTGCTCATCTTGTGACTCACCCTGGGCGTTTTGGAGTGATGAGGGAAAAACAAATCGCTGTTATCACTTTTGTTAGATGTCAAAACAGAGTTGCCCGTCATTTGTTTTGGGGAATCAGAAACATTCTCCCTCAGCTGCTGGGCTTGTCTAATTTCGGGGAGGGAAATCTCAGCGGACTCCATGGAGATCGGGGAGAAGATAGAGGCATAAATAGCCTTCCTGTTTGAACTTCAAATAAACACAGCGCAACGGGTCACCCGAAGCTTCCTAATGGAGCAGGCGGATCCGGTTCTACCATTGTGACATTTTGACTTGGCAGAGGTGTAAATTTTATGCTAAGCAGTTACCCCTGACTGCAAAGAGCGCACAGGGTTTGACATTTACACTCCAAACTTGTCGTTGGACTGCCCTATAAACTCCGCTGCTGCCTGGATGTAGAACACATTGTGTACTGTACATACAGTCTTTCCATCCTAATCATGTCCAGTCGGAATTTTCACCAAAACACTTCAAATTCCGGAAAATGAACATTGTTTTGTGTAACTTCTCTGCTCAGCAGATGCAAGGATGCATATCTGAGCAGCAGAATCCCCAGTGGGGGAAACGCATTCACCCGCACCGCGCTCAGATCAGTTGGTGAAACCCGGCGCAGTTCCCCCGACCGAGGGAATTCCTCTCAGAAATATTTGCTTTTTTGTTCTAGCGAGGAAATGAGGCTGAGAGAGGCGGAGGGAAGTGGGGGGGGATTCGCTGAAATTGAATCACCATGGCAACTTCAATAACATTTCTCTTCCCTTCTCTTCCCCCCTCACACACACACACACATAGGAGGAAATGAGTTTCAAAACGGAGATGCCGCTTCAACCGTCATTTGTTTTTGACGCCTGCCAAGCAACAGAGACATCAGTGACTTGACAAGGACTTGCTGACAGGTTTTCTGCTCCGCATCATACTGCAGCAGAGGAAGGCCCAGCGCTGCTAAAATGCTAAAGGACCACAGCTCCTTGCTGCAAGCGATGAGGGAACATTACGAATGTATCTTCATGCACGCTCGAACCCCAGGCCATGCTGTTGTAGTGGAATGCGCTGTACGTGCCGTTTGCCCGCTCTCTGTGCAGTTTTGCTTAAAGAAGCATCCCGGGGACCTGGAGGTGCTGGCAGGAGCCGCAGGGTCAAATTTGATAGGAATGTGGCTGCAGCAGTGAGACGTCCAGGTCTGAGACCTGCAGCAGTGAGACCTGCAGTAGTGAGACATCCAGGTCTGAGACCTGCAGTAGTGAGACGTCCAGGTCTGAGACCTGCAGCAGTGAGACCTGCAGTAGTGAGACATCCAGGTCTGAGACCTGCAGTAGTGAGACGTCCAGGTCTGAGACCTGCAGCAGTGAGAGCTGCAGTAGTGAGACGTCTAGGTCTGAGACCTGCAGCAGTGAGAGCTGCAGTAGTGAGACATCCAGGTCTGAGACCTGCAGCAGTGAGACCTGCAGTAGTGAGACATCCAGGTCTGAGACCTGCAGCAGTGAGACCTGCAGTAGTGAGACATCCAGGTCTGAGACCTGCAGCAGTGAGACATCCAGGTCTGAGACCTGCAACAGCGAGATGTCCAGGCCTGAGACATCCAGGTCTGAGACCTGCAGCAGTGAGACCTGCAGCAGCGAGATGTCCAGGTCTGAGACCTGCAGCAGTGGGACATCATGCATGTGAGAAAATCCAAAGGCAGCCAAGTTTTTTTTCAAAGATGTCAAAATGCTGTCAGACATGTGCAACCACAATGCATTCCTTGGGCTTGCAGCACGTTTCTGGTGTTTCAGCAACAGGCAGCTGTAAATGACATGCTTGTCTGAGCCCCACCACTGTGCACTGCCAGGATGTCTCATAATGGTCAGCTCTCCATGTCCCCTGCCTTCATCTTCCTCCCTGCGCCACTGTTAAGGCTAAAGATACCTGACACCATATGTTTCCCCGTGCAGTAATGACTGCTTCCAGCGCTGTTTTTATAGCAGGTGGCCTCTGGGGGCTCAGTGATCGGGGACATGTCCGGGCCTCAATTAGATGCTGCCTCCCTGCTTACCAGCAGCTCCCTTTACACGATTAACACCTCCACCGGTGCTGGATATGTTTACTTTGTGATGAGATATTAAAAATGCATGCGGACTGCGGTTTGAACGTTACGACAGCGCAGGGTGCGTTCGGTATAGGTGGAGCGGTGGCGTGAGGACAGAAAACAGAAGAAGGAGAGATGATGGAGAGAGAGAGAGAGAGACACTAAGCGCGTATGGAGCTCATGATCACTCTGCTTGGTTGCAGTGTGATTAAAGCGCGGAGTCCCCGGAGCGGGAGGCGGCTCCGGGCCTGCCCAGTCAGTCTACGCTCCCTTGATCTCCAGCGTGTGTCGCCCGCAGAAACGCGGCGCCCAACCTCCGGGATGGGGGTTCCTTTTATTGTGCCGGGTCTCCCCGTCGGCTCCGAGGAATCTGCAAAGCAAGCACCCATTTTCCTGCTCCTCTCCAGCTCCTCTCAATTTAGAGGGAAGGAGCTCTGCTGTGGATGAGCCGCCGCCTGGATCCTGCAGAATGATTATTTTTTTTGATGTTTTAATGAACATATCTTCTGCATTTCTAAAAGCGTCTTGTTACGCGTGAACTTGTCAACCTCCAAGATTTAGGTATAAAGAGAATTTTTGGCGAGTGATTTTTCAGAAAGTTTCTGCTAAAAAAAAAAAAAAAAAAATGAGGCAGGAAAGTGAAAGTAAGCCTACTAAACCTTCATTAATCCCCTCAGGGGGCTCCATCCTCATTTGATTGAAGTGCCTATTCTTTCAGAAAAAAATGATAATAAGAAGCCGGCAGACTTGGAGCCCGGAAAGAAGAAGACGGGGAAAGAAAATGTCACTCTAAATCTTAATTAAATTCGCCATTCAGCGGCGGCGGGTTGATCAGCGGGCCTGGCTCCTCCCTTGACCTTTTTTTCTTCTGGTCAAGTGACCTTCACTCCCCTGTCGGTGGAGCATCTGACAAGGAAGGAAAGCGCCTGAGGGGGGTGAGGGAAGAAAGGCCGTGACATTACACACATTCATACGGGCGTCGCAGCCTGGATAATTACACCGATGCTCACTTAACATTCATCGCAGGCGGCCCTATTGTTTATCAGCTGCATGACCTCTAGCCAAGGATCTCTCCCTCTGATCTGTCTAATTATTCCCTTTCCCCCCCGTCTCTTCCTTTACTAACGTGGGTAGCAAATGGAGAAACCTTTGTGCGCGCGTGTGATGTAAAAGAAGTCAAACTTGTAAACATCACAGCCGGCTGAGAGAGAGAATTTTGGAAGCGATTCGCTGCCGATTCGTACGAGATTTAAATTAATTCCAGTTCGCCCACAGCTATTCCATATTATTTCCTCCCTTATAAATATACACTTATCCCTCTTTTGAGTTCTCCTGCCTGTGGCCGATTGGAGCTCTGTGGGGGGTTTACGGGTGTCACTCTAAATCTGCTGGAAATATAGGAGAGAGAATCCTCCCAAATCTAATTCAGCTACCTTATCCCACACACCGAGCAGCTGCCGTCCCTACCGACCGGTCCTGTTTGGCTGCGCAGGAACATGAACGGCTCCATTGAATTATGCTCACTTTTATTTTGAATATTGGCTTTTATCTCTTATCGTGCATCTTGAACTCTCTGATTTCATTCAGTCCTTAGGGAACCTTTTCCTTTGTGCAGACCCAGAAACAAGACCGAGAGGCATCGGCCAGGCTAGCAGCAAATGCTAACGTCAGCATGTTGACGTGATCCCGATGACAGGCTAGCGTGGCTAACACGTTGATGCTCAGCAGATATAACGCGCACCACGTTCACTGTCTTAGCAGAACACGAAATGCAGCTCGGGGCTTATTGGAACATTGTTGATCTTGCAGGTATTTGGTCAAAAACCAAAGAACTGGACATATCTGATGATGGTGCAATTGGCGATTCCTCCTCTGGAAACCAGGAAAAATTCTGCTTTAACCAGTGCAATAGTCGGCAAGACATTTCACTGAAAATAATCAGGCGATTATGACGGTACATCCTCCGGGAGCTGTGAACGCCTTACAAAATCTCGCGCCGCCCGTTTGACCGATGATGACGTGTTTCCATTTAGGGTGGAGGTCCGACAGACAGACTGCGGTCACTCTGCATCTCAACCACCACAACGCAGATTGAAGCACAACGAAGTAAGCATCTCGTTGCCAGGGACACAGCGTGCAGATACTGTACGAGTGCGTGAAGCCAGTCAGGCATTATGAAAGGCAGAACTGCATGTAATATAGTATGTGCCATAAACCCGCAGCTGATATTTCTGGGTCACTTATCTGCAGGGAGCTGCTCGCACTGTTCTAACCTGTCAGCTTATTATGTAACACGTTGGCCTACTTCACTATACACACTCTCACTGTAAATTTCCACTCGGCCTTTGCATCCCCCGGGTCACCTGTGAGCACAGGGGAGGTTGATGGGATTTGGAAGCAGGAATTTCTCAGTTAAAGTCGGGGAGCGGATGAAACAGCATGAAGAAGAGGCGAGCTAACAGCGCTAAAGCCTAACTCTGTCCATTTTTTAGCATGTACATATTCCATCGCCAGCTCTCACTGTATGTTTTGAAGTACTTTTACGGGTGGTTGACAAGGAGGACACAAAGAAGATCTGAAGCGAAAAAGCTCAGAAAGCTCCGAAGTGTTCCAGAAAAGCAGGACTGGAGATGCTTTTCATCTTTTTCTCGCCAACGCATCATCTGGCTGCTTTGAGGGTGAAAGGAGTGTAACAGTGGTTTTTGCATGATTTACTTAAAAATCACACACACTTCTGACAACTACAGTAGCTGTGTTTTCAACTGATCCAGGCACCTTTTGTTTGCCAGTTATTTCAAAAATCAGTTCGCACAAACAAACACGCAGCCAGCTTTGTTTCTGTCAAAGTTACATATCTGATTCAGCGGGACGTCACAGTGCACACTTGTTGAACCCTTCATCACCGCGCAACCGCAATCAAACAATCAACAGGGAGTTTGAGGTTGCCAGGAGACGTGAGTAAGCTGTTTTATTTTCAGTCATGCCATATAAGCTACGCCGAGCACTACTTCCTGTTTGTGGTGCCGCAGATGTGCAGACATTTGTTCAGGCTGCAGCAAAATGTGACTTTCTTCTTCCTATGACATCCTGTATGTTTATGGAGGGGAAATCTCATGTCTCATCGGCCAAACTAAAATATATATGAATCTGGCATCTCCCCTCCTGTAAACCCTGGATGCATTTTTCCACACTATTGAGCATTTATTTGAATTAAAGCACGAGAGAGGTTTCGAAGGGTCAAACTGCTCACAGCTCAGAAATCTAAATCATGACAAGGCACCGCCATAAATCTAACAACAGATCATTTTATGACTCTATCTAATGTGAAAAGAAACTAGAAAGCCCAATATTTCCTTCTGAACTGTAGTGTAGTAGAAGTATAAAGTAGCAGAAAAAAATACTCAAGAAAACTGTAACTGAAATACAGTATTTAAGTTACATTAACCACCCAAAATGAAATAATAAAGATTGTAAAGATTAGAAGACACACCAACATGGTCTTTTCATTTTCTCCTGTGCGGGTGGGGGGGTTCACACCTGGTAACCTGAGTCCTTAGCTATTGGAGGTTTGATTGGAACCAATCAGTGTGAAGGAAAATGAGGTTAGGTTTAGGAGTCTGAATCCTAAAAGAATCCCTCCGGCTCAATCCGCCAGAGAGTTTTTCATATCTCTAATGGAAAGGTTACCTCACCACGGGAGTTTCACATCACACTTAAGATACAGCACTTAGATACAAAATACACTTTAACGTGCAGAGCCCCCCCCCGGGAAGCCATTAAACACACATTCTGGCACATGGATATTAAAAAAGTGAAAAATGGCCCCGGCGCAGCGACGTCAGACAGGGAGAGAGCCTCTGTCATGATTATCATGTCCATATGTAACTCTGCATCAGGCCGCCTCATGGATCCACTTTTTTTTTTCTTTTTTGCCAAGATGCTAATAGATAAGGAAAAATGACTGTGCAAGCAGAGACTGCTGGGAAGTGAAGGTTCAATCGAAAGGTAAGGGGGGGGGCAGAAAAAAAAGTAAACATTTGCAGCCCTATAAATCAGGAGACTTGCAGCATGCGCAAAACGCCATCCATCACGGCGGGAAAAGGCCTCGTTGGGGTTGAGAGGTCAAAGGGCTGAGTTATGTTAGAAGGTCTCTCCACTCCCAGGGGACAAATTAGACCGGTCCCCGGGCGAGACGAGACGAGAGTAAGCCGACGCTTTGGCCCGACAGAACGCGACCTATGGGTTTCCAGTCTGTTGCTATTGACCACATAGCCGGAAAGAAAGGCAGAGAGCAGACGGCCCCGGCGTAACCCCTCGGCCGCTCGCCATCCCTCATCCTGACTGATAGCTCTCTCCGACGCATCAAGTCTTTTAATCCACACTCTCCGCACTGCCTCGCTCGCTGTAGACGTCAGAGTGAAAAAGTTCCGCCGAGGCACTTTGCTGCTTCTTCACGGCTCCTTGGTCAATATTTCTCATCAGGTGGGGGGAGACGAATGACCTCGCCAGCATTGACCTTGTCGCGCTTATTGGCAAGAGGAGACAATGGCAGAATCTAAAGTCCCTGAAGTTCAATCCGTCCTGCGCTTCTCTGTCAACCGCTCCTGCCCCCGCTCCTGTTCATTTCTGCCATTTTGCCCGTCTCCTGCCGGGTTTGTTTCCCCATCCATGACCCCTCCCGCCCCAGTCACCTGACACCACCCACCGGCGCACCTGTTCGCCGCTCGCCTCGTTGCCGTTTCCCTCGTCACATCCTCTGCATGTTTGTCCCCTCCTGGTTCCTCTGCTTGTGTGTCTGACAGTGAGTCCTGGCTCCGCCCATGACGTTCTGCCATTTAACATATTACCGTGACTGCCACTTCCTTAGTTAATTAATATACTCCTAGAAAAAAAACAGAAAATTTATTTCCATGCACGATTGAAGTGACGTAGCAGGCATTTAGGAATTTTACAAAACTTGTAAATGATACAAACCGTGTTAACATAATCTGGCATGTAAAGGCCGATTTCAAAAATTAATGAGGCTTTAAATTTTAATTCCACATGTGATCCTTATCTGGCCGTGAAGCTGTGTCTCAATGAAACGCGGCGTGAACGAAGCGCTGATGGCGCCAGCTCCCAGGCGGCGTGACGGAATTCACACGCAGCTACCCAGGAAATATTAACCAGAGCGGAGGCTTTAATGAAGCCCTGCTGCCCTAATGAACGCCATCCACCCCCACCCCTTCTCACTGGAGCGGTCGCCTTGATTTGTGATGATACTGTAACTCCATCACAGAGAGTTCCCTTTAAGGATTCCTCGCCGTGTCAAAAAGCCTCCTTCTTCTGGGGAAATACGGGACAGATTGTGCTTAATCAGCGTTTCAAAGCCAGCTCCGCTGTCAGTCACCCCTCTGGTCCGCTCCGTCTGGTCGCAGGGACGCGAGGTCAATGTGCGTAACGTCCGAGGATGACATCGCCCGGCTGAAGACAAAGACCCGAGCCCCGACTTCTGCATCGTCTTCTCTCCTCTCTCCCTCTGATTGCTTTAGCGTAAAATTCCTCCGCAGCCGTTTCCCGCCGTAAAGGAGCGCCTCGGGTCTGACGGTCACCCTGGAGGGCATTCAAGTGGAGAACACAATTTCAAATTCTATCACTCAGTGTGAAGCTATGTTTTATATCTTTTCCATTAGCTCCAGATGTCATATGAATACCATACGTAAAATTGTTTTGCATTTGTTATGCACACAGAGGGGACAGTGTGTATGCTCTGCTGCCAGACTGTAGCATAATTCACTTCTCACCCCATTGACTACTGAATATGAAACATGCGTCGGGTATCAAGCCAATTCCGTCGCGGGGCCAGTGGAGAGGAGCTGGCACGCCGCAGTTTTCTGGGGACTTTTAAAGAGGCAGACTTTATGGTTTCAAACAGAGATATTAAGGCAGTAGATCTCATACGTTACGGCCGGGGGAGTGGTGGGAGCGCTTGGTAATTTCCACTCGAGCGGCTCTCTTTCCCGCAGCTTTCAGCGGCTCCTGACTAGATTATCTCATTCTATAGGTCCGCTGTGCGGCAGCTTCGGTTCGGGATGGACTCCAGAACTATTTTTTGGCCGGCTGAACGTCAGCTGTGAGGAAAGCCAGACGGGGATGTAGCAGATCGGAGAAATGTCCTGCCAGCTTTACTCTGTGAAGGTGGTTACGACATAAGATATGGTACAGGCCTCAGACTGAGCTGGTGGAGGTTAAGTTGTACAAATATTTGTTGGGGGTAGAGCTGCTGTGTGGGGGGGTGGAGGGTGGGGGTGGGCAGGAGTGACATCACTGGTTAAGTTAATTCCAACTCACATATTATTGAAACCAGACTTTCATCATCTTCAGTGACACCAGTTTAACGCAGAGCGGCTTTGAACGCCCACCGAGCTGGAAGAAACTCAATCAACCAACAAGATTCTCTCCTCACAACAACTTTGTTATTTATTTAATTGCTTCTTCATTTATTCAGTTTGAAATATTATTCTTTCTCCTATGTATTTCAGCATTTTTGCCCATTTTTGCATATTCTGAAACACATTCCTCCCTCCGCTATCATCTGAAGACATTTCATCCCAAACTTTTTCTCCAGTTGATTAAATTCAGATACAGCATGCTCTCATAAAAATTTCCTTGTTGGCCATGATAAAAAAAAAAGTCTAAGTGACACATAAGACCATTTATTTAACATAAATCTTGCTTAGCCCCTAAATGTGCAGCCGAACTTCACAGCCACAGCACCAACCAGATGATATATGGAACACAAACTGTATTTACCATCTAAATTGCTTCTCCACAATGCCAAGATGATGACAAAGATTAATCGGCTAAAGAGCTAAACCGTCGCCACCCCCACCCTCGACTCCCCCCACATATGGTGGCACATCTCAGGCCACACATTTCCAACTAAAAGGCAACATTTGTATTCCTGAGCAGCATCTCCTCTCGCCTGCTTTATGATATTACCACCAGGAGACTGCGAGCGGGGGCCTCGTCTCCATGTGTGGGCTCCAATTCGACCGTCATCCATTTCCCCCACTATCTTTTTATCATTACACAGTCTAATAAATGTGCTGTGTGCTCTGTGATGCCGCTTCATACATCAGACAAAGTGACCTGGGTCAGAGCTTTGCCAGCCACCAAGGTTATCCTCGCTCTCACACGCATGCCCGGGTATTTTTCACCTTTTGACGCTCGGAAATATCCTCTGACAATAAGTAATAACGTCTTCCACGTCCCCTTTGAACGTCTAACAATGCGTCTTCCAAAGAGAGCGACAAAGGTGTGTGAGCCGCGGGGGTTTCCCCACGGCTGTTTTGATCCACCGGGTCGCCATTGACAAGCGCACTTCAATCGAAGCAGCAGGTCGTTCTTCCCAGCGTGGCTTCACACCGCGCTATGAGCTGATTCTTTAGTCGCCCACATCAAAGACAAACAGCGTAATATCACAATGTCGCAGCGCTTGAAAGTGTGCGCGCGCGTGTGCGTGTAGAGGTGCGTCTCCTGCGGACGGTTGAGCGAAGAACCTTTCCAGCTGGATTCCTGCCAGAACATTTTGGTTTACAGTAGCGCCTTGGCGGGAACACGCACGCAGCCCCCGGTCGTCCCCGCAGTCGGTCATTTCGGCGCGAGATTGCGTGATTTTTCAGCACGTGCGAGCTCGTCTTGGCGAGCGCGCGTCCGGGCCCGTCTCCCGGCGATCGTTCATCTGAGGCGAGAAAATCACCAGCGCCCCCAGAAACTCGTCGCGCTGATTGGAGCCAGATTGGAACAAGGCCTCCAAATCAGTGGAACACACTCCGCCACAGCGTTGAGTCGGAGAGGAGCCATTACAGCGCTGGATTAACCGCCCAAGACAGCGGCCGCGATGAAACGCCTCCCTATCTCTGCTTTTAAAGTTCCTCTGCTGGCATTGATTAAACCATTAAAAACTCATCTCTGCTCCTCAGACGGACATATTTAGAAGTGTTTTCCACGAAGAAAATGAAAATGGTCTGGGTGTAACTACACCTCTGCCTCATTTAGTATTTGCACGCTATGAGTATGTAAATCGGCCCCGCCGCTATCTCCACCCACCCAACGCGCAAACCTCTGTTTGTCTTCTGACTGGCTAGCATGCTACATAGGTGGTAATATTGGAGTGAACCGGTTCCAAAAACAAAGAAGAGTGAATTTTACATTGCGTACAAGCTGATGCATTTAACATATCGGCCTCCGCAACATTCTTTCACACATCATGTCTTCTATCATCTAAAAAAATTCCAACATATATATGGTAATAGGGCTAAAAAATAGATTTTAGCTGGAGACCTGCGAAGCACTTAAATGAGCCCCCCCCAGACTCTAACAATGGCACCACAGAAGAAGAGCAAGCAGCCCCTGTGCTGTGATGTATGGGCACTTTGAGATATGTGCACTTTCTCTTTTTAATCTGCCAGACGTTCTGCTGGTTGACGCGAATGAATCGTCAGCGTGCGTGCAAAAAGGTGGGGGGGGTGCGTCCCTCCCACGGGAAAAGATAATAACCGCGCCGCTAATAGAGAATCATTACGGGCAACTTGAGCAGATCAAAGAAAAGATGTATTCATCGAGGTCCGAGGAGGCAGAGCCGTCCTCTGCGCTCCCTCCAAACAATGGCTCCCGCAACCGTATAAACGTCCACACCGGGATTTAACAGTGAGCCTGTTAACTTTTATAGTCGTGTGTAAGATCACGTCCAGTAAATTACCACGGGCCCGGTTTGCGCTGTGGGTGCCTTACATGGAGAGATGGCGACCGTTCGATTTTTCCGAGCGACCTCTGTTTATAGGAGGCTGGGCAAGTGAAGGTCAAGCTTTTAATGTGACTTGAATAAAAAGATTTATTTTTTTTTAAAAAGAAACACATCAAAACATAAAGGATATTCACTGCAAACATGACTGTCAGCAGTTAGCGACATAATAAAGTCATATTTGAATTATCATCACTTTTTGCTTCAAAAAACGTGATGCTGGAGCTGTTGTGCGCGTTATTCCATATCATTCCTTTATTTCACGACTTTTCGCAAACAGCGTCTGACTTTGAAGCCGCTGGGGGAGTTCCGTGGGGTTTTTTGGTGCTCGCTCGCACAGATATGTATCAGACAAATAACAGCATTGTGTTGTCAGCTGGAGCCCCAAAACGCACAGCCCTGGGAAAACACCAATGCGTGGGGGCGCGATCACAGCCAGAAACACCGTCTAATGGTCTCTTGTTTTTGGTACATACAAAACGCTGACGTCGTCGTCTCGGCGTTGCTTAATGTCGCTGTTGCAACGTGAAAAGAGCGCAGAGATCTGTGATGAATCTCATCCTGTCAAGGCCTGATTTACAGGTCTACGCATCTGCGGCTGAATTTGTGCACCAGCGCACGGGTGTCGACACGCTAAGTGTGTGAAAACGCCTGTGGTCATTTTTCATGTCTCAGATTAGTTTGTATTTTTGTGTGTGTGTGTGTGTGTGTGTGTGTGAGGGAGTGTGAGAATATTTCCCCCCGGCCCTTGCCAAGCCAATATCTATTTCTTCACTCGGTACCTTTAATCTTTGATTACCATGCGGCAGTTTTCCAAAATCCTCCACCGGTTGAGTGATTTAGTGTTATTATTTTTCCTGCTGCGTCCTGTCCGAGTGCAGGGCTAACTGGCACCGAGAGCTGTTAATTACTTAATTACAGAGATAAGAAAATGGTCAGGAGCAGAATTGGCAATGATTAATGCAAAGTCTGAGACGACTTCTTCTGTCTCTCCCTCCCTCTCGTTCAAATTCCAGTTTCAGATCACGCCTCGTCCGCGTCCACACATTTGAAGATATCTATCTCTCCTTCCAGTGTACATCTCTTTTTGTCTTTTGTCTCCTGTGCATTAACATTCAAGTCAAAGTGTATGTATGTGTGTGAGTTGGGGGGGGTGTGTGTGCATGAATAGCAACTGTAGATTCATCACGTTTTCTGTTTTTTTCCTGCTTTCTCCTCCCTCATGAATTATGGAGCGCCTCCCCCAGTACGTTTAGTCAAACGGTTAGTAAATGAAATGCAGCGGCGCCGCCGTGCCACGCGGCCGAGCAGGGATATATTTGGCATGCCCTGTTTGTGGCCAAAACATTGACGCACCCCCCGGTGTTTCCAGGCTGCTGTACTTAAAAACGTCACCCCCCCGCCTTTATTATTCCAACATCACTCGGCCCGGAGAAAGCAGCCCAGATATTACAGCCATCAGCAGCCAGGAGAGTCTATTCAACATGACCGATCGCAGGCTAATATAGAAATTATGGAAGCATAATAACAGTGCAGGGGTTGAACACAGCATTTGACCTGAAGGCAAAAGGAAAGTTATGACTGACTTTTAAATGGTACATTTCAGACATGATATCCACCTTGGCTTGTGGTGCGCGCAGACTTCCCACTGCGCCATATATCTCTGCTGAAACGGGCATGAATTAGGAGGGGGGTGGGTGGTGCTGGATCCCTTCTTGCCCCCTGATTTATAGTGCTATGGTAGTAAAATGGCAGACTAGGATAACATGGGTGGTAATAAATGACTATAAGACAGCGACTAGCAGCTGTTAATGCTACACCCATTAGACTGAAAAATGAAGGGTGCCGGTGACGGTCAGATTTATACATTTTCCCCTATACCATGCATTAGCGCATGTCGTGGTAAAGTGGCTAATCCGTATATGAGCGTTAATCGTCTGCCGTGCAAAAATATTCTGCAGGAATTTTGGAGATGAGCTGGGCCGGCATTTATCAGGCATCTCAGAATCACGCTGAAGATTGAACTAGGACTAAAAATACCTGGAGAGAGGGAGAGCTGAATTTTATTTATGAATATGAGTCTCCTACACTGACTTCTAGCTAGCTAGCTTCCAGCTATACACCTTCAGGTTCAGGAGCAAGAGTACAGTTAATAACCCCACTAATGCGCAAATAGTTCGCCGACCAGCGTGGCCTCACAGAGCTTAGCCACTGGCAAACTTCCACCCAAGAATTACCTGAGGTTTCTTCACGGTTTCTTCACAGGTTGGATGGTGGTGTAGCCCAGGACGCAGTCACCTAACACTAATCTGCCAGTGACTGGCCCGTACATATCTCCAAAACCTCAGCTAGCTGCTTCTTAAAGTGTCTTATTAGCTTTTCATGCATCTTATGTGGAATATGAAGAAAAGATGAAGCTCGGGTCTTGAGGCTCAGACCTGGTCTGAGCAATTTAAGTTAACGTACTGGAACTCGTGTGTTTAGAAAATAAAATAAAATGTTATCAGTAATTGATTACTTTTTTCTTTTTTACATTTTTGAAGTTACTTACCAAACACTGTTGACATCCAGAGCCAGGAAATAGAAAGTACATTATAAGCTAGCATTAATTCTTTTTTACTGACAGTTGCAGTTGGAGTTTCACCTGTTTAAATCAATATGAGGCCAAAATTAATACGTAGCATAAATCTCACCATATATCCCAGGTCGGCCATATTTATAGTGCACATTCAAATTGCAGATAATCACTCTGTCGCATAAAATTCTCCACATCAAGCCCCTTCATGAGCAATACATGGTTTTATAATACCAGCAATAGTGTCTCACCTAATGAAATCATCTCTGTCGAGTCATACTGTCTTGGAAAATCCCCAGTAGAAAAAATATTGCAACCCGGTGCAAGTTTAACAACATAAAATACATGCAATGCATATATTTTTAAAGCTGGACACATTTCTGACAGACCGTCGTATTTCACTGAGCTCCTAATAGGTTAGGAAACCTTGACAGTTATTTCCTGGTTTAAGAAAGCCGTGCTAAAAGCAGGAGCGAACGTACACAGTGGTGCTGGTTTGGGGGAATAAAGAGACAGCACAGCAGCAATAATGGAAAAAAAGAAGCTAGGACATGTAGGTTTGCTTTACATGGCCAAGGACAATTAGCAGCTTCATTGAGCATGGCCAGAACAAATACAGTCCAGTCACCTCCCTCCTTCCTCATTTCCAGATGACTGCGCCCAAATTCTTATTCAGTGTTGCAGAGGACACTGAGGACCAACAGCTGAAGGAAAGGACGGGAAGAGCTGTAATTATGAAAGGATTGTCTCAAGTTCAATTGGCTTTGTACACACCATTTCATGCTAAACGTCTTGATGCACGAGGTGAATTACAAGGAGCCTTTTAACTGCGCCGTGCACAGAAATATCCCAGCTCCTCCGACGTTCAGTCGGACTCGTAATTGAGTTGTGACATCTTAACTGCGGCGAGGTGTAGCAGGCATTGTAAAAGTCAGCGCGTTTATTGGAGAGCATCTGCGTTCATACCCGAACGGCATCAGACGACGCTTTGATGTTCGGAAAACAAAGTCCGCGCCGATATTTTTAATGATGAAGGAAAACAGTGTGGGTTTTTCCTCTTTGGCGGGGCAGATACGGCGCAGGCAGACAACCTTCATCCATTGATTAAAGGCTGTCGATGATGGCGAAATAGGCCGGCTAACATTTGTAAAAATGGTTTTTGAGAGACGACTATGAAAGCAGACGCTGGCCTTTCATCTTGGCATCTGCGTGGGCCCATTACTGAGTTTCTGGGAAAAATAATGACTCTGCCTTCCAGTGTGATGAGCACTCTTAAAGTGGACCTCATTCTTCATGGCCTGGATCCATTGTCTTCCCCTGTCAGCAGTGGGAATAGCATGGCCATTCATGTCCCGTATCAAATACAGAGTCAGGGATATTTTTTGCCATAAAGCACACATGCCACTTCAGACTTGATAGTGAGTATGTGCCTCCTATGAATTGTTGGATTTACATGAATATTTATGGAATCATAGTGGGAGTTACGGCATGTGAGGTAATTACATTACAGATGGAGAGAATGGATGTGAGTCATAGCATATTTTACATTCTCGTGTACAAATTGGCTATTGTAGTAGTGATATAAAAAGCCTCCTTGAATTAATGGCTTCCAAATGAGCTCGGTAAGCAAAGTGAAGGATTTACTTTGAACCAAATGAACCATCTACGGTGCCGTAGTTGGGTTTTGGCGAAAAGCAGAAGCACGTTCCAGTGCTGCATTATCATATAATGCTATCCTTTGTGCAGGTTGACAGGATAATGTTGCATTTGTGTGGATCACTGCTGATGATACTCATATGAGAGGGAAATCATCACTGCAAACTTCCCCCTAATGCGCCCATTACTTTATAATGACGCCAAGTGTTCAATTTCACAGCGGTGGCATGAATTTGTAATTACCACATATAGATTTCCCAGTGTTTCCTGATTGCGGGAGAAACATACTGTACTCACTACCGCCCCGGGTCCAATAACCAGATGTGCAATAGTCTCCAGCTTGCCAGCAGCATCCCTCCCAAATGAGTTTCAGCCGGCTCCGAAGGGAAGTGTTTTCCAGTTAGCTATCTTGCAGCGATCAATACTCCACCTCCTCCCATAATGTTCAGAGAAACCCAAACTTCTAATGAGGGACTTCTGTAGCCATGTTCCCCGAGCCCAGTAATGCATGCGGTCAATATGAGAGAGGATCTGCTGGATGAACTCGAGAGAGAGAGAGAGAGACAAAGGCCGAGAAAGGAGGATGGCATTGTTCAATAACAAGCACTAACAGTCTGACAAGACTGGACCTGACCCAGATACAGTTTACCTCAAACTGTCTCGCTGTGCTATCTCTGATTTTCATCCTGCTTGATAAAGGGCTCCGGTTTTCTTAATTCATGCCGAGGGACGAGGCACATTATGCCGGCCCCCAATTTGTCAAATCCAGATTCGATTTCTGAAAAGGTTAATGGCTACGTTGCAAAAAATCCAAGGCAAAATGTTTAGGACGAGGCCTTTCCGATCGCGAGCAGGCTAATGTTTGTGGTCCAGGTTTGAATGTTTTCTGATGACCTTTGTCAGAAAAGAGCTGATTAAACAGAAGGTAAAGTCAACGCGATAGGCAGACAATGCAGTTTTCAAAAGACGAAGGCCAACTGTTCACTGTGAAAACTTTCCCCTGCATGCTTGAGGCTGCAGGCTGAACGGAGGAGCTGCAGGCTTCATATCAGATCCATCAAAATGTAATATGACATGGCAACAAAGCGCATGTCTGCATAATGCTTGAATACTTACAGAGGATATGTAGCAGCTCTGAGAAACTTCGACAGGAGCTCGACAGAATCAAATTTTGGCCTTATGGCGCCCGATAAAAATTTTCACCAAGGTCACTGTAATTCCTCCTTCGACATTTATAGAGGCTCGCATTCCGGGGTTTAACTTCGGCCTCACTAATCAGTAATTTCGCCAAGGCTTCTGATGATTCGGCACGATCCGCTAATGTCTTTTTCTGTCCTGTATGACTTGTTAAACCGCTTCGCATAAAAGCGCAGTTATTGTGAGCGCCATCTTTAGTCTGTAGTCAAGAAAGTTGGCTGATTAATGGAAGCCAAACCCCGCACTGCCATCAACTAATAGAGATTAAGTCTCTGCACCTCAGCCAGTGTCCTCTCCCACGGAACAAATGAGGAATTAACAGCTCTTTCCGACAAGGTTCCCCCATCGTCGTAAATGTTAAGCTGAGTTTAATGCGGCCAGGTTGATACATTTTCGAGGTCTTAGTGTATTAAAAAGAGATTTAAATGAGCTTCCGTTGATCAAACTGCTGGAAGCCTTTGTTCTCCGGCCCATGATTTATTCAGAGACAGCGCGCTCGTGCCGCCGCCGCTCTCTCGCTGTCGTGTTACAGGCGCGTGTTCATCGGCAGGGATCGTTTGTGGTGAGAAATGCCACCTGGCTCAGGCAGCAAAAGCCCTGTGGGGGGGTGGGGTGGGGAGTAATATGTGTGTGTAGGTGCAGCATCTATCCATTGACGTAAGAGGGCTGGAAATGGACGACAGCCAAATTAGAATGTTTCGAAATAATCCGTCACCTCTTGGAAGTGGGACTGTCGTGCAGGAAAACATATCCCAGCGCTTTGAAAATGAATGGCGGGGTCAAATATATATCCGACCGCTTGTTCATCGCGCCGCCGTTTCCGCACAAAAGAAGTGACGCTTTTGTCCCACTGTTAACGGAGCGTTATAGTCCGTGTCAGAATAATTGCCCGGATAGCAGGATGAGGTGGATAGCGAGGCTGTAATAGCCGGCGCTTCCATTCGGGCCTTTTAAAACTCCTGTGTGACACATATACAGCACATCACTCTCCTGTCGGTCTTCAGCGCAATGGATGATGCAAGGCAGCTCCTTTTTTCTTCCCCCGTCTCCGTTATTACTCTTTGCCTGGCCGCCTGCCAGTGGTTCGTGTAAACCGCGCTTGTCCTTGCTGATGTACTTTGCTATTTGGTGTACAAACAAAAGTGACAAATACCCCCAAGTCCAAAAAGGGCCATTATCTACTGCTTCTTATGCGGCGCTGCATCCATCTCTTTATGACCACATTATGTGTACTCACATGAAACATGTTTGACTCCGGAATGATGAATAGCGTTCGATACGAAATAGATGTGTTGAAATGTGGCAAGGAGGAACAATACGGCTCCGGCTGGTATTGAAAATTTGAATCATTAATGTCGGGGCTGTGTTCACGCCGCGTTACAATCCATCACACGTCCCCCGGGAGTCGCTGATTATAAACACAGGATTATTGGCATCAGAGCAGCACTGTACACAGCGACGGCAAGAGGATTCTGGGTTTGTTGCGTAAGTTGATTTCATAGTTTACACGTGGACGCCGTGTGTTGAAACAGCGGGGTGAATGCTGGTCACATTTCCACAGACCAGGCAGCAGTTCTGGCTGAAAGTCTGAACGTGTCCACATGAAAATTTGTTCTGGCAGGTGCTTATATTTCCATCTGTAAACAAAGCGCATAAATCCTGTGAATATTTAATGGTTCATTTCATTTCAGCTAACTTTCCTTCAGGGCAATTTGCTCCACAGAGAACTAAATACCATGTCCTCGGGTCACACTTTGCACGCTGCTATATTTGGAAATAACATGTTCCTTTCAGAAACCAAGTCAGGCATATGAGAACATCATCTTTCCCTTCGATCACCCCTCCCGTGTTCATCATACTTTCCTCCCGAGCGATACCGTGTCTTCTGCCTCCGTGCACAGGTTAACGGAAAGTTGAGCCTGAGTTCAATCAATGCTCGGAATTACCAGACGAAGGACGAAGGAGCGGCCCATTACTATGGCTGACCCACTTAGGATCTGGTCGTGAGAGCCAAACAAAGTGTATTTCCAGCCGGCCTCGGAAAGCCCTGTTTTTCAGACTAAAACAAGTTTTTCTCATTACAGACATGTCTGGCTCGGCTGAATCTATCATCCATTCACCGTGGAAAAAACTTCATATCAGCTCAAAATACCGTCCCGGCATCACATTCATTTCGTTAAAACTTTGTTTTTGGGTTTAACGGCGCCTCTGTGAACCCGTGTCAGGCTCTCAGATCCATGCTGCTGGAGGAGGCACCTCCTGGGATGTGGGAGGCTTATGTAAGTAAAAGGGGGCCTCTATTAGGCCTAACCTGCGCCCGGTGAGGAGAAGTTGTGCACCGCTAAGGATGAAATGGTCATAGATTGTCTAAATTGGTCTCTGAACACCGCTGCGTTGAAGCAGTGTGCATGGGGGTGTAGTATGGTAGTTTGCATATAACGATGCCTTTTCTTTAACCTCACCAAAAAATACATTTAAGAATGTTAAGGAATGCATTAAACAGTTTATCTGCCTTAACCGAGGGTGCAGATGTCAGCAGTAACCTCTGGTGATCGGGTGATCAAACCCATCGATCAGGACCTTGCGCATGTCCGTGCACATGTGCAGGTATGCACTTACATTGTCATCGCCCTTAGTACACCAAGTGACTGCACCTTCTGTTTGACAAATTGCACAAAGGTCTTTGGAAAAGACCAACTTTTACTTTTTGCTAATTGGTTAGCTGGCTGACACGACAGATTCTCTCAGGCAAAGCCACAGGCATCATAACAGCTTTGACGACCAGGCGCTGATTGATTGAGACAGATTGGGACGCAACGTGATAAACATCTATGCAGCCTGAGCACAGAGACGCACAACAAGTGGTCGTGAATGTGAACCAGGAGGACAGGGACATTTTACCTCCCTGACAGATAATGGTCTGGACCTGGGACACTCAACTTCACTTGGGGACCCAGACCAACCAGGGCGTGTGGTCACTCTAAGCTGCTTCAGCAGAGTGTTGTCAACCAGAAGTGTGAAGCCAGCTTGTGCGCTGCTCCGTGAAAAACCAGCGTTTTGAAAATTGAACGGAGGTTTTAGCAGTCGGTGTGAGAGGAACCGAGGAGGGTCCATTTACCTGTCCGCACACTGTCAACGTGATACAGTCCCGAAAAACGCTCTGGTCTTTGAATGAGCGTTTGTAATGTTCACCTTCACACTTAGTAAAGAGATGCTTGAGGAAGTTCCGCCTTGCAGCTCAGGTAGGAGTGAATGTACTAGGCGGTAATCAGGAAACACTGTGCTCTGGATGAAAACGACACTTCCTCTCTCTCTCTCACACACACACACACACACCTACACTCTAACATGCACATGCCCGACCTTCCGTGACATAATTATGACAAATGCGGTAAGACGAGAGGCAGCGAAGTGATGTAACCGGGTCAAGGAAAGTTGAGCTGCGTGCGTCACTGAGATGACAAGACTCCGATCAAGCATCTGATGGTAACAGATGAGTAGGATGTTGGCATCTAGAACATGATTGACGCAAATGAGCAGAAAATATGGACAGTATATCATCTTAGTGTGAATATTAATTTGCTGCATATTTGGAAGCTGTTATGAATAAGCTGACATGAGGACGATATTTAGTCACAATGGCTTTTCAAAAATTGATTAAGGCCGTTGAATTGAGTTGTATTAGAATGTTTTATTCACTGTTAAAGCACCAGAGCTCCAGCTCGTGCGCCTTCTTGGGAATGATGCAGTAGCAGGGTCTCAGGTTGCGTCAGTTTACTTCTCACTGCTTTGGAATAATTCCCATACTTGTATTTCATAATGAATAAAGAAAGGAGACGAGGCTGGAACTGCACCCTATAACGAGCGGCCAGCGTCGGCGACATCTGCGGGCACGTGTCGGACCAGCCGGCTGGGACTGAACCGTGTACATGTGCATGCAGTGGGTACAGCGGTGCCTCATTAGGGTATGGTCTTAAAAAAAACAAACAAAAAAAAAAACCTCAGGCCATACTGATATAATTTGGTCCCTGGAGGATCATTGATTTTCATCTGAAATGAATTGCTGCTCAAACAAGTCATGAGCAGGGACATACACGAGTTAAAACTGCACTTACCATAACATTCTTTGTCGTTCTTCTCTTGCACGGCAGCAACATGGTGTGCCGGCTCTTAGTGAGGTTAATTATGTCATTTTCCATGGCAAATACAGAAAACACCAGGGACATTTATTATAAAGGGGTTCTTTGGATAACTATAAAACAGGATATTGTCTTAGTACAAACAAAATTGGACTTACAGGAGGGGACGTCATACAATTTTAATTCCTCCTATATTGTTTGTATTAGGTATGGAGCAGCACTTACCTTTGGGGCATGTTCTGTGAAACCAGTCCTTGTAAGTCATTCAGTGAGAAGCTTACTCATTCATATGCTAATGTTATGGGTTAATATTTGTTCCTCTGATTTGCAATAACCCAAAGTCCACCTCCTCTAATAAGCCCAATGAATAATGCACAATGCTTATACAATGTTTAGAAATGCATATCTTTGGAGATGAGAATCCCGGCCAACCTTGGGTGAGTAAATGGGAAGAGACTATTCTCCCTGGAGGATGTAAAAGAGGCTCAGCAAAGTCCAGTAAACACTCCAGCTTCTCTAATGTGAGAGGTGAATCTCCATACTTACAGTGCGGCTTAAAAGCCCAGCATGTAGTGTGTCTGTAGCTGCAGCTTTGACGATTATGATGATGATTCATGTTGCAGAGTTGATTCTCTTCTTTATTTGTTTATTATGTAGGTACAAATAGCTGTCAGTCAAAATGAGAGGATGGTACGCTGTCATTTTCTCTAAGTGCTGCTTGTTCCTCTGTCTTCTCTCAGCCTTACTGTTAATCACTGCTCATGCCCTCTGCCAAGCTTCTCTTGTGTTTATTCTACACAGACCGCCGTTGGTGGCGAGACAAACATAAAATGCATGTAGCTGGGAGTCGAGCCATGAAGTGCTTTAAAAGTTATTAGGGGAATTTTAAAATCAATTCTGGCAGGAAGATGGCCTGTATAGCGGAGGCTGATACAGGGGCTCAAGCGATTCTGTCCAAGACCACCAGTGGGTTTCTGGACTGTCTGGAGTAAACCAAAAGATTTTCATTGAGACGAAGAATGCGACAATGCCTGTTCATCCACTGTATTTGGTGAGGACCAAATGATGAAGCTCACCAGTTGAGGAGTTGAAATCTTCTCTCCAACTCCCACTCCCTGTGTTCTGTTCTGCATTAAGACAAGCATTGTGTTAGGAGTGGAGCGCTGCATCTGGACGTCATGACCGTTAAAATAAACCAGCTCCTAAGAGCAGTTGTATGGAATGAGAACACAAGTGGACCATGAATAGAGCCCTGTGGCACTCCATGCCTAATTAAGGAGAATGAAGAGACACAGAACAATCTTTTATTCAAGCAGGATAGGAAACTTGAAAAATTAGGGCAGTTCCTGATTCTGCAACTGAGAACTTTAGTTAGGTAATCACGGTACAACAGTCATTTGAGTCAAAGGATGCAATCAGGTCAAGTGGTACTAAAACAGCACACACTTTCATCAGCAAGCCATTTGTCATCTCGAGGACAGTACTCTCTGTACTATATCATGGATTTTGCATCTGCATCTTGCATGAAAGGTGCTTTAAAAATGTTTGTGTGGCCCTCCACAGTGTTTTGTCCACTGTTTTAGTGGTAAAATGATCAATTAATAGACACCTGTGATTCATTCAAAAAAAAGTTCATTCAAGTTGAAATTCTTGACACGGTGACGCTTAGCAAAAGTTATATTTGAGAGACTGTCCTTGTGTTTATTCAATCTTCTACTCCTTTTTCAAATTCAGTCACCTGACTCAGAACTTTTTCATTTCGACCAATCAGATTTCATAATGCAGTCGTCTCGACTGCAGTGTCAGTGTCAGAGCTCAGTCACCTCCAGCGTTACGAGCGTCAGTCGTCTGTGGCTCTCTCCACTGACATCTCAGGCATTAAGCTTCGCTTTTTCTCCGCCACCAGTCTGCACTCCCTCTGGGGTATATGGTGTGACTATTCTTGATTCTCTCTACAATTGGGATGCCACACACCTCTTCAACCTTTCCTGCTGTACGCATTATGGCAAATACATTAACTTGATCACTTTTCAAGTATTCATTTCTATTAGTGCCTGAGACTAAATGGGGAAAATACAACATGCAATCATGGTCCAGTGGGATCCACAGAGGACTGCAGGAGGCTATCATGTGACATTAATCTGAGCACAGTAATGGGGGGAAAAAAGATTGAATCGGTCCAAATGGGAGGGCTGACATCGGGACAGGGTTGTGTTTGGAGCTGTGAAGGACCGAACAGGTTCTATCCCAGTTTTTCCCAGCCAGAGCTGCTTCATGCAGAAAAACTAGTTTTGTGATGGTTCATTAATGAAGCAATAGCTTGCAACAAGAACATTGGCTTGTGCTAAGAATCAGTAATGGGTCCATAAAACCTTTTTGTGAAAGTTATGAAAAGCAAACTTTGAAGCATTTTCTAATATCATGTCATTTTACGTCTTTCCAAGTCTATTTAAGCTTAAATACTCAGGGCCGAGTGTTGGCTGCTAGTTTGAAGTTCATTTTACATTTTAGTCATTACTTTGATTGATTCTAGACATAGATTATTGTAGGTTTTGTCTTTATGAATCTGTCTTGGTAGTTTTTTTTAAATATAAACTAAAGACTAAAGCTGGCTGGATCTGTGATGGATTGTGAAACACATTAGTTCAGGAAATTAGGCCATGTCTCCTCGCACAACCATAATACAGTCAAGCAAAGATGAATTTATAGACTTCTTTCATTCAGACTGATTGCTATATTTTTCTCAATCTTTTAAGAATTTGATTCTCTGTCTAATTTATAAGCCCTTTTTATGGAGCATGGCACTTTGTTGCGCTGTTTTGAACGCTGAAGTTTACTTCGGATTCACAATTAAATTAGATGAAGAGTCATAACTATTGGCCACAGTTATATAATTTAAAACCTGGCAGAGATACAGTACTGTATCAAAGTCTGAACACAGCCAAGCAGCTAGCCAGTGATTCTGATATGCCCCCCCACCACCACCACCACCACCACCCCCCTCCAGCTCCAGATTCCATCTCTCTGTTTGAGATGCATGTTTTCATCAGCTCCCCCACATGTTTACATCACATATACGTCTCTCAGCCAGCGTTTGGCACCGGCTCAGATGCACACCTCCCTCCCTTCAACACGTCGCCCTCCCTCCCACAAAGAACACATTCCACCCTTCTCTTGTCGAAAGGATACCCATCTGCCCCGCAGCCAAATTCCAGCCACGTTTTCTGGGAACGCAGAGTTTGGCTTCAGTGAGCCTCCCCTGAGAAGACCTGCCCCCCCCAACCCCCCCACCCGGGCCAAAAATCACTACACAGCATTGAGGGAGCAGATACTGAGGTCTTTCTTTTAACCCCTGACAGGTATCACTGGGCTGTTATCAAGCTGTTAATGGGATAGACAGAACTGCGTGACACAATGGGGAGCTGAAGGTTTCAGAGGTGTACACCCACTAGGATGATACGCCTCGTTATGTCAGCCATGTTTTGACATCATGTTCTATTGAATATTCATTAAGATACACGATTACTTTGGCTCAAAATTCCACAGAAACAATAAATAGAGTTGATGCCGGCACCAGTGTCCCTCTGCGTCACGGACATTTGAGTCCAAATGCTCCTTTCCCTCTTCTCTTTGGAGGGTGAGAGATTGGTTCTCAGAAGAGAAGACGTGGACAAAATACTACATTCCTCCCAGCTCCATCAGGCAGGCATGAGAGAAGATGTCAGAGAGGCCGCCCGAGGCTGCTCTGGTACGGTTCACTCTTATCTGCACAGATGAACCCTTCTGGCTCTGACCTGGCAACTGTCAGCCAGCTCCAGCACCGAGCATACAGCCTCTTAATGAAAGAAGTGCACATCAGTAGTGGGAGCACTCACATGCTGCCGCCGCACATTAGGCAGCTTTCTGTGTGGCAGCAGGAAGCAATCACTCACATTTATGTCCAGAAAAAGCAAAGGCAATTTAAATGTCTTTTAGCGTGATTTTTCTTCTTCTTCTGTTATGATTATATTGTGTTCTGTTGTGCGTTGCGCTGGGTGCCGCTCAGAGGTGGAAAATCAAAAAAGTCAGTTTTACTCAAAATACAATTTTGAGATGTTTCACATTATACATGACAACACACGATGAGCTTATAAATTGATTTTTTTTTTAAGCTTTCAAGTTTTTGGCTTTTGACTTACAAAAAAAAAGTTGAGGAACAGATCAGTCAGTAAGGTTTTAGCAGCTCTCAAAAGGTTTGATTCAGCTCAAAGTCAGAGGTCAAATGAGCTGTCACAAGAAGCCAAGTAAAGAAAGTCAAGTAAAGCAAAGTAAAAAACTAAAAGGGGAACGTCTTTTCTCCTTCCAATGCAGGTAATTATCTCACAACCTTACAAACTCATCTTGTGACCCTTCAGAGGCACCTGTGTTGGAAACGATCCAACTGAATATAAAAGAGCTCCACTGCTACTCATGCACAGATGCATCATTTCTGGTCGTTTATAAATGTTATATATGGTAAGGGCAATTATTCTGGAACACACGTACTTTTACTTTTGATACTTGTGGAAAATTTTGCATTTGTTAATGTCGTACTCTTACATAATTTCCCTTCAGGGATGAATAAAGTAAATCTATCTATCTATCTTGATATTTTGAAAGATGGGCTTCAACTTGTACTAGAGAACCTGTAATATTTTCATTTGGCACATTTCCTTCAGTAAAGGATCTGAATCTTTCCTCCACCATTGGTGCAGGGTTATGTTGTGTATAACATGACGTGGGATTTGACAGCTCCTTGTTAGAATCAAACATTGCAGCACCTCAGCTCCTGTTGTAAGTTAAAGGAAAGAGGCGATTTCCTGTCATCATTTCACTGTTTGGTTTCCTGGCAACGCAACAGCAACATCGGAGACGACGACTTCTGAGAGCTGCTTTGATCCCTGCGCCATTCTTCCAAATAACCCTCATCACATACTGTAGATGAAAAGTTAGATTAACCCCTTACTCGTAATGAAAGCGTGCTGTCAAGCCAGACACTTCTATTGATTGATATAATGAAACATTTTGTCTGTCATGGAAGCTTCGGACAAATCAATCAGTCCTGAGGTTCATTAATCACAGACATCTGACAGTGGCTGTTTTGTTATGATCGCATTTGCATCAACACGCTGGTGCAGCATCTTCACCTAAAACTCCAAGTGTTGAAAGAGCCACACGAAGCAATACATGCACGCACACACATGCCACTCATGAGCCAATATGTTCAGTGACGGGAATCTCCACAGCCATGTAAAGTCTAATATGGTAAATCCATACTCTGGATATCAATATCTTCTATCTAGAGTCAGTGAAAACATTGTACAGGATCAATGTGTTCAGCCTCAAGCCCTGAGATGTTCTATTAACAGTTTCACACAGCAATTTAAATCAGTAGGGGGGATTGTCGATTCGGAGTCACCCAGTGTATCGATGATGGTTGGTTTTTAACGACTACAATGTAAGTATGAATAACACAGCCACAGCCTATTCAGGGGCTCTTTTGTAGCAGGAAAACTGTGTTACCAGAAATAACATATGCTGTAAAATGTAAAAAAAAAAAAAAAAAAAAGAGGTGATAAAAAAAATGGCAGATTCAATGAGGGGACTAAAAAAAGGTAAAAGAAAGTGCAACAGCAATGACGAAGAAGTCCATCAGGGCCATAAACTAAAAGCAGAGAGCATGGAGCATTACATTTTCATACTAACACTAATTCAATTATTTTTACAGTAGTGGGCTTTTCAATAGCAGGTGAGGGTCCTCCCTCAGATCAACAGTTGGAGACGTATATTTTAGCCGAGTGTTTCCAACTTTTATAATTCTACTCCATCTCATCTCAGAGGGAACTATTGTACTTTTTCCAATGTTGCTCATTACTTTCAGTGCTGTGACTCAAGTACTGAGTCAGTGCACTTAGTAAGAAATGCATAGTAATAAGTATATTTTTACACATTAATGAATCAGCAATTATACTCCAATGACATACTCACTTCGAAACTTACTTCTGCTTCTTTACATACAACATAGAGCTGTAATTATATTGCTACACCTTGGTAATACTAGATTTACAACAAGTAACAATTACCATAGAGAGTAGAACAATGCAACACACTGAAGTACATTTTGCTAATGTACTTCTGTGCGACTCCAATGAATGTTTTTTTTAATATTAATAATAAATCAAATAACTGTGTGTAATATTAAACATGTAACAGTTTCGTTCCCTTTCCTGCCCAGCAACAAACAGCAGACAGTTAGGGACCACTTGCTGAACACAGTGGAGCATTTAGCAGCTAGACAGCCAGAAATCTGTCTCAGGATTTGGTGGAGACCAAAACCAGTGCAAAAATAGAGGGAACACTGGTCTTACATTCTGCAGGTAGCCGAAAGATCGTAAATGAACAATAATATGTGCTGGCTGTGCAAACAAGCAACTGCTATCCAACCATTCCCCCCAGTTAATTTAAGGGTGAACCCAAAACTGGATTGGCCTGAGGTTTATGTGTTTATATACTTCGAGTCTAAATCTATTTTTAGGGTTAGGGTGTCCTGCAGGTTCACGACAGCTGTCGGAAGGTGGTCAAGGTGAAAAGGTGCTCGAGTTCAAGACCGTAGACCACAGTTCTTGCTATGTTATGTTATGTTTCTCTCTAATTTTGCTCTTGCATCTTAGTAGACATATAGAATGTATGCAATGTACAGCAGACAGGGTTGGAAGAGGAAACCCCAGTGTGAGCGCACCATTGTGACCAAAAAATAGGCCACACAAGATGAAGGATGACCCGACACATGGGTAGGCTGGCTGTATGGGAGCTAATGATAGTCCAGGAAGCAGGCTGAACAAAGAATAACTAGAGAGTCTAAAACAATGAACATCCACCCGGCGAAAACCAGAAGTGACTGCTGCTTGTGACTTCAGCCTCTGTTTGTTCCTCCGTCATTCCTTGTGAGCGGTAATTGCACAGCAAAACATCCTGTTGTGAGTTACCTAACTCAATAGAGCCTCTGCTGCAATAAACAATAAGAATATGTCCTAAGCTGTAGAATGGCAAGAATTGCAGGGAAATGGGTTGTGACAGAAGAATGTGGCAAGTGAAGTTAATGGAGCCTGCATCTTTTATGCTCGTTGTACAACATCCATATTTTTTTGTCCTAAATAAGAGGTCAAGCTGACACGCTGTCTTGTTTATGCTGCTGTAAAGATGACAGCCCCCAAAGGACATCATGGATGAATGGGTGTGGGGGGGTGGGGGGTGGGGGTGATTTATGGCAGGAACTTGCTCACGGAGTGGCCCAGGTCAGGGAGAAAACGGTGGCCAAGGTTGTCTGTGAGAGCAGATTAAGTGTCCAGACACAACCTGTCACTGAAAATACAGCTTCAACTGTGGGAGCCGGGAACGGAGCCAGAAAGTGAATGGCAAGTCCACCACGTTTTCCAACAAACATCAGGGTATAAAATCCCTGCGCAAAAGCACGCAGGCCAAAGAATTAGGCAGGGGGGGGGGGGGGGGGGGTTGATTCTGACAACAGGAAGTGAGGTAAAGCGGCAGGTGTTGCTTCCTGCTGCTGAGACACAAGAGCGGCGAAGGAAGGAGGCTGGGAGATTTAAAAGGGGGGGTGGGGGTGGCTTGGGATTTGGGCTATAGCAGATGGTTATTCTCTCACTGTGGAGGGAAGTGGGGCCGAGCGAGGATATGAGGAGAATGGTAAAGAGCACTGGACAGAGGAGGAAGGATGTAAGTCGGTCCCGAGGGGAGGATGAGGTAGTGGGGTTATCCACCGGCTGGGCTGGGTGTGCTCAGCGCAGCCTGGAAGCATGCGAGGCGTCGCTGCCTCGGCCAGTGAGATGGAGCGATAAAGAGATGCAGCCCGGTGCCACGTTATATCCCAGGATGTGTGGCGGTGCGCTTCACGGTGCGCTCGCCGAGCCGCAGGAAGAATTTCATGTTTTTGGAAACAGAGGATTGATAGTCAGGTCAGCATGGTAAATATGTAACTGGAGCTAGCAGCCGGTTAGCTTAGCTCAGTGTAAAGACTCCGTGCGAAGGTAACAAAGTCCACCTCGCAGCCCCTCTGGAGCTCATTAATTAACCAGCCTTTACGACGCAGTGGGTGTTACGATCCATATTGAGCAAAATGGCTTTCGAGGTTTGAAAGGAGTTAAACAATGAATGCTTTGTTACTATACAATAACCTGCAGCCCTCATGAACACGCGCTCATCCATATCAATGGAAGTCACCACCGCTCTCTTTTTAGCTGTAATCTCTGCAGTCTCAGGCCCGTTGCCAAGTCATGACATTTCACCTGTGACCATTTAAAGCTAATGGGAAATGATAGTTGTTAAAGGCTAAAAGCCATTTTAGATTAAGATTGTTGTTGTTGTTTTAAAACAGCTTTATCAAGCCAGTTGGATTGAACCACTTGACATACTGTAGAAAAAGTTTCAAGGCTGAATTTTCCAGTGGCTCGCCTTCAAAATAAAGTTTTTTAGTTCCACCCTGTATCTCGCCTGCTGAAACAGAAATGTAAAAATACAGTTTCCTCTTTTACAGGTGGTGCACGCTGGCAGAGTGGCAGCTACTCTCAGCCAAGAAACAGTTTATACATAACTCCCGAAAGCCCCAACTTGACATTTTTACACTTCCGAGAAGTAAAGGGAGAACATACGACCAAACAAGACAGTTTATCAGTGAGTTTCTGCAGAGCCAGGCCGGCAGCTTCCCCCTGTTCCTCGTCTTTATGCGACGCTAAGCTGGCTAAGCATTAGCTGCAGTGTGTAGCTTCATATCTCAAGGCAAATAAAAAAAAAAGATTTTTGCACTGAAATCTCTGCAAGGAAGCAAATGGGCGTGTTGCCCAAAAATGTTGCACTGTTTTTCAGCGTGTGAATCTGAAAGCGACACGATCCATGGATTTTTTTTTTTTTTCTTTTCACTTTTTGCGGAGGTACAGTTGGCGGTGAAAAGTGTAATCAGCTTTATGTCGAACAAAAACCAGGTTTGTGAGAGCGAGGGGAAGGAGCTGAGAAGAGAGGAGGAGGTGGTGGTTGGGAGGGGGGGCTTTCACTCTTCAACCCCCCCCCCAAAAAAAAAATACTGAATAAATCCCAGGAATAGACTTAGGCTCAAAGTGGCAGACACCAAGCTGTTTCTCTTTGCCATACGGCAGCTGTCTTCAAACGTCTGGGATGACACAGCAAGCATCCTGTTTATTGACTAGCAGCAGGAAATGCTTTCAATGCTAACAATGCACTACTTACAAGTCTCTGCGCTGCTGCTGCTGCTGCTGCTGCTGCTGCTGCTGCTACCGCTGCCACTTCTTCTTTTTAACCTCATCCCTCTCCCAAAAAACGGGGTGGGGGGGTGTTAACTCCAAAATGAACCACGGAGGGAAAGCTGTGCATCAATATTCATTCATGCAGGACGTGCGTTGTCAAGTAGAAATAGAGACGGTGATGAGTGCTGCATTTATTTGTCATTTACCTCCTGGTATGCTAATATAATGAGGTCTGCGCACCAAACAACCACAGTCTGCATGAATACAGATTTTCCACCGTGTTTTCAAATGCAACCGGCGCAGAGAACACAAATACCGCCTTTGGGGTTTCTTTCCTTTTTTTTTTCCTCGAGAGAATACTTAGTGATAATAGTGGGCTACATTTTCCTTTGAGGCAGTGAAGAGAAAATTATATTATTCCATCAGCATAAGGTTATTGCATTACGTGTTCCTCACATACTTCAGTAAGCAATAAATCTTAAGGCAGGGCAGCGGCAACGCTGCACAAAGGTGGCACGTCCTCGCTTTATTGATGACAGTTGTGAGGCGATCTGACAGTCACGTCTGTTTTTAGACAGCAGATGAGTAGTTTCAACTGTGGGATTGTATGAAAATTAGTGTGGGATTGTGGGTTCAGGAAAGGTGGAGAGTTATGATATTTTAGATTTTTTGCTGAAGAGGGGGCAGGGGGTCATTTGACTTTTTCTATTATTTTATTGCAGCCTTACCTTGTGATATTTATTCAGAGCAATTTAAAAGAGTTACATCAAAAAGACGATGATCTTTGTTATGTTTGACATCGTTTTTTTTTTTTTTTTAGATACGCGGGTCAGGGCTTTTTCACCGAGTCAAGGGAGAGGTCCAAAGAAAATACAAATAATGATTTATATAAAATACAGCTGCCCTCCTCCACCCAGTAATTTTCATACAGTCCCTAATGAGTGGTGAGGAACACAAGGGAAAATTGTAGCTTCTTTAAATAGCCTCAATTAGGAAATTGTGATTAGATTGTTTTTGGGTTTGACCATGAATGCGTGACCCCTCCGTTCGGAGGAAATTATGAGCAAAATTATATGAAAATGATAATGGGGGAGACCGCGGAGCTGTCATGTGCTTTACCATACTTTCCAGAGTCAGAAAAACAGACTCCTCACCTCACATTTCTCCATTCGTTGCACATACACCACCACACACACACAACTGTAAGCTGTGTATAACATATGGATAAACAGTTTACCGCGGGTTAGCGCCGCTATCTCTCCGTGGCACGATGTAAACAAGGCGGTTTCCTAATAACACGTTTACTGGAGACGGAGTGAGTCAGGTGTCCGGGGGTTACACCGGGACGTCTGCGTCATCTCAACCGTAGCGGAGGCTTCAACTTCTCCTCCAGGAGAAAACGCTGCACTGGCATTGACCTGCGTGGGTGCGGGCGGGCGGGGGGCCGGGGGGCTCCGTGGCCTTGACACCTTGTTTTGAGCAGAAATTGAACATCTTGGTATGGAAGGATTGATATCTTTGTAAGGCCGGAGGACGTCTGCTTCTTCTGGATGTCACGCTGTAAATTTGAACTGATTTTTTTTTGTTTTCCTCGCGTCTACTGAAGGTGACCCCTTTCACTGCCACATTCTCCTCTTGTTCCATCCAAATATTCCTTCCTGGCTTTGTCTTTTTTTTCAGAGCCATAAAAAAAAAGCAAAAGAGAAGAATGTTGGGCACAAATGTCATGGTTGCAATTAAGGCATGTGACAGTATCGCTGTGTCTCGACCAGGAAAAAGCCCTGAGTCTCTCTCTCTCTCTCTCCATGTGTGTGAGTGACATTGTTTATGTTTCACTTATCTCTGGCAGATGTTAGCTGAGTGAAATTGAATTCCTGGCAATGAGGGGGGAGAGATCACGGCGCGCATCCTTTTTTTATGTCTGGGGACAGGATTTCTCCTGGCCGGCCTTGAACCCTTGATTGTCTGCCCTGCTATGTTGTTGGTGGATAATGACAAAGGTCGGAGGTGAAACAGGCTTTTCCTGAGTCACACGGGCCAAGGAACCGCGCTCGGCCCGTTGGTTTGAACCTGGCCGACAGCGCATTAAGCTGGCCGCACAAAACAAGCCTCTCTTGCGCACTGCATGACAAATCTATGAAGCGGCGGCGGCGGCAATACAAATCGGCCGTCTCCTCCTTTTATTCAACATTAACAGAGCTGGTGAATCACAGGCTTCCAGTGCACCGGTTTGAGTAAAACGCATATCATACCAAGTTTATAGTTCTTCATATTTCTGCTTTTTTTTCCCCCACATTATCAGGCTGGACTTGTAAATCTCCCAGAAAGATAAATCCTGCGGTGATAAAATGTAGTCAGTCATCTTTATTGGATTTTCTGAGACGGGGGCCGCGAAAACTGCGAGATGAGATCGCCGCGCGCAAATAAAAACACGGCGGCGCGGCTGGGCGGAAGGCTTCGCTGGAAACGCCGAGCAGCCGCGCGTTTATCTCGAAACCCGGCGCCGCCGTTTTCTGCTGCGGTCGAGCGGTCCCCCCAGTAATCACGGGCCGGATGATGCAGCAACGCTTTACTGTAAAACAAACAGCGTGAGAGAGAGAGAGAGAGAGAGAGGCAGGGAGCGAGAGAGGGAGAGAAAAAAATAATAAAGAGAGCAATTTGATGTCATTTGCTGAGAGGCAGGCCTCGTGTGTAGGCGCTCTGTCTCCTCTTGTTTACCCCGAGCTGTTCCTAAACCCAGGATAACAACCCTGAACAAACATGACTGTCAGCTGATATTGCAGAGCGCTCCAGAAGCATGTGCAGATGACACTCATTACCAGCGCGGGTCAGGCCGCAGACAACATCTCCCCGCTGCCCTCGCCGCGCTCCATCGTCCCCCTCCCCCGCCAAAGATAAAGTCGAGACTCGCGGGGAAGCGTAAACAAGCCTTTTTAAAAAAAAAAAAGGGCAACAAAAGCGATACACGTGTGTGCTGCACGAAAGCTCCCTGCTAATTTCCTGCGGTTCCCTCCGCTTGTCGTTCCCCCGATAGCGCCGGTCAATATTCCACTGGCTGCTGTTATACAACACCGCGTTACGAGACGACGTAACACCGAGTCAAATCACTTGAGTGGCTCTGCCCCTAAATCATGTTTACAGCGGTTGCTATGGCGCTGTTGACGTGTCGCGCGTACGCGCAGGCCTGACCAGCATGCGCGCCGAATGAACAGGCCGTGAGCGATAATCTGATCCTCGCCGAACACGAGACGGTGAACAATCAGCATCAAAACAAGACGTAAAAACAAGAGACGGTGACCAGAGTGGTTTCAGCTGGGAAGGTCGGCGAGGCCGACGCACTCACCTGACCCCAGCATGGACTCAGTGGCGTGTTTCCACTGAGTGCAATTATTGTCATACGTTTTTATATTTCTCCCTCTCACCTGGCTCACGTGCACCTTCCATTACATGTAATACTGACAGTGATGCCACATGACACCGCACGTGCTCGTATGTGTCTTTCTGCACCTCCTGCTATTAAGTCGACATAGGAATGCACTAGTGACTGAACACGGATTCCTTCAGCCCAGCTGACATCTTCACAGCTCTGTCATCCGTCATATATCATGTGTGTATGTTTACCGTCACATCGCGAGCGCAGGGCCTCTTTCTGTGGCATGGACGAGTGAATGTTTGGTGTTATTTTTTGAAACTTCAGCAACCGTCAGAATTGCTGATTATTCTTCTGTTGATTGACTCGTCAAGTAAACTTGAGGCGTAACGTGTAACAAGTGCTGTGCTGAGGTGGGAGCTGTCCCTCGTTCCTCATGTTCCCGCTGTTTCCCCTCTCTCTTGTGTTTGTGGGTCCCCTGTTGGTCTCTGTCTTTGTGTGTGTGTGTGTGTCGTGTGTGTGTCAGCGAGGGCGTGGCTTCCTGCTCACTCCTGCGCACCTGAGACTCTTCCACTCATCAGCTCACCCGCAGCCTGCTGCGCCGACACCCCGGCCCTGCGCTCCCTTCTCCTGCAGACGCTCCGGTAGGTTCTCCCCTTGCTTTAAGTAGCTCCCTCGTGTCGTGGATGAGCCGGGCTAATCCTGAGCCCGGTTCCCCCAGCCCGCTCCTCCACGTCCTGCTCCTCGTTTGTCTCCCGAACACAGGTAAGACTCCGCTGCCCGCCCTGGATCTTCAAACCTGAACTCCTTCCTGCCCCGGTACACCCAGAACGACGTGCCTAACATTCTGTTTTACGATAAACTGCCTGAGCTCCATCTTTTACACCACCTCTGAGACTGTGTTCTACATCACTCCACCTAATTGCGCTGAGCTTAACACCCTGTTTGGTTGTTTAGTTTAGTTGGTAGCATGCTAATTGGTGCTAACTGCCCAGAACAGCTGAGGCTGATTGGAAACAGTTTTGCAAGCATTTAGTTATAGAAAGCACTTTGAGCGCACAGACCTCCACAAAATAACTGCCAATCACAACAAAACATTCTGTGGAGTGCTGCGAACCTGGCTGGGATGAAAACAGAGAGGCAAACCCAAACTGTAACGATTTCTAAATTTGACAAAGAGGTAAAAAAAAAAATACCTCTAACATTTTGCATAATCCTAAAAAACAAACATAACCTCCCTGGCAGAGGATATGACATCATCACAGGTCGAGTAAACGGACCTTGATGTGTAAAAAGGTTGTAACTCTCCTTCAGCCAAAACGGACTAACATAAAGCCGGTGGTGTGTGTGTGTGTGTGTGTGTGTGTGTGCTGTGCTAATGCAGATTCACACCATGTGGCTGTATATTATCTGACCACAAATGCGGCCATACTGTATTTATCTGCCCTTCAACAATATAGATGATCGCCCTCTGAACGGAACAGCAACAGTTGGCACGCTCCCAACTTCCGCGGGCCGGTTAATACATAAAATCCCTTTACTGTAATAATTCATCCCGCGTATCTCCGCTGGGCATCGCACACATATAGCGGCACGCTCCCAAAACAGCCGCGACGAGCATGAATGTGCCCTTCAAGATGCCTGAATAAAAACGCAAATTCTGTACATTGAAAAAAGGACCACCAGAACAAAACCTGTTATACTTTCAATTTGATCCCTCGTAGCATGAAGTTGACCCCTTTATCTGTGCCGCAGAATGAAATGAAGTGGCGGGATGAGTTTGCGGGGGAGGAGAGTTATCATTCACGGCTGATTTTTTTTTTTTTTTTTTCGGGGGTCCTGGGTTTTAAATACACAGATAATGGGAGCGAAGAAGGCACATTATTGAGGAAAGTGTGGGGAGCAGAAGGGCGGCGCCATCAGTCAAAGAAGACGTTAAGAGATTTAGATCAGTCCTGTTATATGGGAAAGCGTATGCACAATATGGCTGATCTCCATATTCATACGTATAACTCTGTGCCGTGTCATTAATAATCCCAAAGAAGGACCATAAACTCAATAGTGGGGCAATGGAAATTCAATATGAGTAAGCGGGTGGCGGAGGGCCTTAAAATGTGTGGGGGTTTTGATGAGGATAGGATGGGGAAATGGATAAGGAGAAGATATAAAAGCAGCCACACATCTGCATCCCCACAGGAGAGCTTTTGGAGAGGAAGATGAATATGGATTCCCATTAGAGGGCGAATAGTTCATATGCAGGCGATCTGTTACAAGATATCAGCACCTCAAATCTCTGCTCCCTTCCTCCAGCGCCGCCGCTCCACCTCCAGCCGAGTCATTTGCGGAACGAGATTCCTCCAGACACCCCAGATTAAAATGCGGCTGAATGAAGTGGCAGGTGGCAGTAACTCCCCTCAACTGCTCCCCCCACCCCACCCCCCACCCCCGAGCTCCCTTCATCAAGCCTCCTCCTCCTCCGCCTCCCCGCCGGCTCTTATTTTATTGTATGAGGAAAAAAACACCTCCAAGAAGATCTCGTTTAGCGCGGCGAGGATTTCGGGAACATCGGTCACAACCTGATGCTAACGACGTCTGATGAAAGGGCGGGAGATGAGAGCGTGTGAAGAAAATGCACACGGCTGCCCGGAGCCAGCATCAACAATGAGGCTCTATAACAAGGCACCATAAATAATAACCAGCCGCCGCTTGAGCAATTTTTGACAAATGCTCAGCGGCGTGCCCCGACAAGGCTTGGTTTCAGGTAACGACGCTCACCTGGAGGAAGCGACACAGGTCGTATTTTGGGTCGGGAGTTAAGGATGCTCTCGCGGCACGGGGCGCGTTGACCTGGTTTCTCAAAATAGAGCCATTAAATCCAACTTTACCCACTGACACGAGCGCACAATTCTCCGGGTCTAGTTTATCTAACTTTTCCCCTTTGCAACTCGGCTGCAGATAAGCGTGGAGCATGTTGGCAAGCCAAGGTCGGCGTGTTTGCACAAGGTCAAATGTTTATCAGGGAAAAAGAAAGGACCCATTCAGTACATCGGGGACAATGGATGAAGATGGAGATCACGGAGAGACAATGCTGCTGACCTCGGACCATCTGACGCACTCCCTCCTCCTTTCACCCTCGTATCTCTGCACGGATTCTCACTGTTTTCATACCAAATCAATAGGAGCCGTATAGAATTGAAATTAGCTGCAAAAGTAATGACAAAAAATATCAATAGGTGTAGATAATGTGGCTGCAAATGTCTTTATTGCCATGCCTGTAATGGAAAGCCATTATCATTTTACTGCTGAATTCCCCAACCAACTATAATTGCAATATTATAGCCTATTGCAGAACAGTTGTGATATTTTTTTATCGATGCAGCTTCTATATTTCCTATCAGCGGAATGAACGCACATTAAGATATTCCCACTCCTCCCTGTTTGTAAAAGTAGACACCTCCCTTGATACATGTTTCAACACAAGCCCATGTGAAAGAAAGGAAGGACTTGTCTTCCAGTGACAAGTCCCAACTGAGGCCCCCTGTGCAATTCATCCCAGTCAATCCGCACGCTGTTTCCTGGCTGCCACATTTTGTTTGCCGACGATAAGGCAGGAGTTCCTCAGCTTTTGTTAGGCATGTGCAAGGAAATCAGCGTGTGTGTGTGTGTTTACAGTGGGCCGTGATGATAATTCCTGCCAGGCATCTCAGAAATGCAGGTGTTTTGTGCATGTTTGCGCATGAGCGCCTCACCCTTTCCATCGCCGCTTCCCTTTTGGAATGGGACCTCCAAGAAAAACAGCGAGGGGCGAACGTAAACACGGGGCACGCAGGTCGATGAGCGCCAAGCCGTGTTATATAAGCCAGCTCTTTTCAGCTGTGTGTGTGTGTGTGTGGGGGGCGGAGCGTTTGGAGGCTGGCACAACACGCTTCACGTAGGTGCCGGAGAGAGACACGCCGGGCAACTGTCAAAACACCCGGCGCGTTGCAACACGCTGCATTCGAGTTCGCACGGGGTCTGTATAGCGTTGCATTTGCAAGTATGTTGCGCAAACGTGCTGTCTCGATAGCGGGGAGCGGCGGTGACAGATGTGCAGCTGTGCGGAGCGCCGACAAAACGCAGAGGAAACACGCCGCAGCCCTCTCGCTACGGCGAGCGGTCTGCGGAGTCTCCCCACCGCAGGTGTTGCTGTCGCTGATGGCCACGAGGCTTTCTTCAGCCGTCGCCCCGCCAATTAAAACGCAGCTCATCAGAGAGTGACGCTGGAGCTGTTGTTAGCCTAATGAGTAGCCCCGGGTCATGTTGGAGTCTCTGTACTCTGGCGATGGCGTAAGCCTTCATATGAACAAGTAATCACAAGTCCGGTCTGCATCTGCAAATCCTCTCAAGAATGCGTCGTTACCTAACACAGCGCTGCAGCCCTTTATGTGATACGTGCCGCCATGTTCGCCCGTTGCTTCAATACTTGCCAGGCTTAGATGAAACAGATACATTTTATCTCTTTGGAATCAATTTCTTAAAGGGATATTCCAGGTTATTTTAAGGGGGGTTGTGTCAGGAGCCGACGTCCGGTCAGTTCATTAGCTGCGCTCGTGTTGGGGTTGCAGACGGTGAGCCGTGTCCTGCCGCACGCAGGGTCGGTGAAGAATCTGTTTTAACCGCCTGAAACAACGTATCGGTCTGTTTTCACCGCTTTATCGTGCAGCGCAAGGTGCGACGCCCGCAGAGCAGCTGCTCAGCCCGTATAGCTGAGACAATGTAGTGCCTGAACGATCGACTTTTTAAGATTGAGAAATTTTGTTTTGGTCTCCTGTGTCACTGTATTTGTAGTGCAGTAAGTGTGTTTCAACATCGGCGTACAGTATATGCTCCCTCTTATCAGCCTGATCTGTTTAGCTCCGCTCAGTTTAGTCTGGTGTAATTGACGTTTATGTTTTTGCAATGGGCCCAGACATTTTGTTGCATGTATTTTTTTTCCATTCTGGGTAAATATAAAGTCTCTTTGTCTTTTTTTTTTTTTTTTTTTAAATGCACCTGTGACTCAGCTGCACCTGCAAGACTGGTCGCTCACATGTGGTGGGGATCAGTCAGGTGATTCAAACACCGGTCGTGCAACAATGCAGTCAACGTAAAAGTAAAAGATGACTCACTGCTGCCGGCTCTTTATTTGAGAAAACTTGTCTGTGGACTCATTTCTCTAATCCTTCCAGTTCTGCAGATTAGATGCAAACAAAAGAGGTTTTAGTTCTGAGTTTGGTTCCCCTGGTTCCTTAGATTCAAATTTTTGAGTGCGTACTTGTAAGTGCTGTGTTGAATATTTTCTTGTAAAGCCATATCAGACAAATTTTCATTGCATTTCTATGGATTGGATTGTTTGCACTGTCTTTAAACCCTAATCCTTATTTATTCCAGCATGGCAAACGTGCGACTGTACCCGAGCACAAACCTCAGCAGCCATCCCAGCTGAAGTTTTCTGAATTGGAACCAAAGTGTGCATCCTAATGTCCTTCACCCCCACGCCCACGGTCCCCCGGACAGCAGGCTTCACGCCGATGACAAGGCACCATTTGGCTGGTAGATGTTTAACCATATCCCAGGGCACCAGCTGGCACTCAAACACACTTCACATTTCCCTCCAAAGTGAGTCTCCTGTTTTCTCTGCGCACTCAGAGGAGCGGAAGGGGGGAGGTGGTGTGGCGGAGGCACCGAGGGCAGGAGCAGGGAGAGGAAGGGTGGGCTAACAGGCAAACACTAAAGGTTACCATCCCCATTTCACATCAAATATCAAGGGCACCAGTAATTACCGCATACAGCTGAGAGGTTCCGACACCGGCGTAGGGTATCTCTTGTGTCTGACCTTGTGATAGCCTGAACTGAAACGCTAGAAGCTCGAACTGGAGGGGTGACTACAGACAGACATGGGTGGAGGTAGGGGGGGCAAAACTTGAAAATGGCGCTCACTAATTACAGCGCTCCTAAAGTGCAGCGTACCCTAATTGCATGTCCGGATGCGTCCTGTGTTACCCGGATCTGATCCCGCTGGCTCCTCTCGCTCCCCTCACCTTTTTTTTTTTTTTTTTGTCAATGTCATGAAGCATAAATGCGAGTTTAACACCCCAGACGGCCGTCTCAGTTGGTTCCGATCCGCGATGAAGGTTCGCTGGACAACACGCACGAAGGAGTAAGAGGGATTAGGTAGAAAAAGGCAAAAGTAAAAACAGAATAGGTAGAAGGAAACAGGAGGAAGAAGAACCTCACAGCGCTTATTAACACCCCTCTGTTACCCGGCGTTGCGTGTGGCTGGGGCTGCAGGATGAACCCGGGGCGTGAGTGTGAGAATTTGTGCTCGGCTTTGTGGGTGGGCACAGGGCAGGGGCCCGCGTGCGCTGGCCGGGCTGACGCACAGTCAACCGGGAGAATCTGATCCCCGCTTTTGGAAGACTAGGCGCGCCGTTAAATACCCAGATTAGGCAGCTGTAAAAAGGGGGGGGTGACTGCGCTGGTCAGCAGGCTTGCCCGGGATCAGCGCGCTTATTGAGGCCGCTTCGGGGCGGCTGTCACCGGCTGATAGCGCGAGATGACATGACGCCCACTGACCCACATATCACACCTACGTACAGAAAGTCCCAAATATCTGTGCTAAAATCTGCCATGCCTGTTAATTAATTCTCACAATAGGTCAGCCGGCTGTGGGCTTTTGTCGGACATGCTTTGACTGCATCTCCGCGAGAATTTGGGGCTGCGTCCCAGAGGTGAGTTTTGGGGGGGCAACTTCATGATGTCAGACTAGATAAAGAGCACGCTCTCTATGAATACATGTTTCTGGAATATGTTCACAACTAAAGTAGGGGAGCTCCGAGCTGCAGCAAATATGGCACACACGTGTGCTAAGAATAGCCATGCCTCAAAAGTGGAACTGTAGCGCGCACGGGAGGCGGCCTGTCTCACAATGGAAGCGAGGAGTAGGAAGTCTCCAGCCGAGAACGATCAATTAGGAGCTCGCTCAGGTGCCCCGCACGCTGTCGTGCCTTATTTGGGTTGTTGTTGCCGCTGCTGTTTTATTGAGCCCCTGCCATTAGGGTTGGTTGGGGATGAGGTGGGGGTGCGCGTGTGCTGTGCTTTCCCTCGGGGAAGGCGGCCGTGTCTCCAGTCATTACAGGCGGCGTGTTTGAGGCGAGCAGGGTGCTGCTCCTCAGTCGTTCCGAAGCCGCCCGCTCCGTCTGGCTCTTTGTGCTGCGCGGGGGGGTGGGGGGTGGGGGGGGTGGCTGACTGGTGTCACCGCTCTATGAGGCATTGCCCCAGCCCTGTTTGTCTGTCTGTCTGTTTGCTTATCTGCTTTGGTCTGCCAGCTCGTCCGTCCGTCTTGGGTGTCACCTTGCCGGCGCGGCGCGGCGGGCCCGGCGCCGCCTGTCCATGTGGCGAGGCCTCAGAAATGACACGGCTTTGGGGCTCGTGGCAGGGACAAGTTCACACACTCTTCATTATTAGCATCACCGTGTTGCGCTGAGGAGCAGTCCAGTCCAAACCCAGTGCTTGTTAGTGTAGTGGCAAAGGTGCCAGGGTGGTGCCTATTAAAACAGGCTTAATTTAGTTTGGAGTGTTTTGCTCCACTGGAGCCTTCTTCATGTTTTTGTTTGGTGGACTGTATTAAAACTTGAAGTACAAAACTTTGTACAATTCTAAGGCGGATACATGATTATTTCACGCTCTCTTCCACCTCCGCTGCACTGTATGTGCATTTGCATTAACAAAAGATGAAGTGTGTCGTCATTTCTTTAGCAGCGGCAGTAGTGATGACTGGAAATCTGTCAGCAGATGCAGTCATGTTATTGATTTTAATAATAGAATAATAGATATTTCTAATTGTCAGCGACGGTCATAGAAGCAGGTCTAAGCTGGCTCATTACCTGTTAAAGAAAACTTTAAAAAAAACCTTATTACTTGCTGGATTAGTGAGAAACAAGTCTGCATCAACGTCTGTTTGACGAGTAATTAAGGCCATCAATATGTACAGTCTGTACTCTGTATATTTGTTTATGTCAGCCCTGCTCCCTGGAGCCCGCGGTGGTGTGATGGTATAATTCACCACTCAGCTCGCTTCCCGGAAACCGCTGCTCGGAACAACAAGTTTCATTGGAAAGCAGTCATGAGATATGAATGAGTCACTCTCAGCTGGGCAAAGGTATCTGCTGGGGGGGTGGGGGTTCTCTAACACTGGTGATTATCATCTGATTGCTTCAGCAACCAGATGATGATGTACAAACAGGAACACATGTTGTTTTATGGCATCCTTAATAGTTATTTATTGAATCTGCCTTCGATAGACCCAGCCTAGAATACAGAGTAATGCATCACAGCTTCTTTTTTTCATTTGGAGCAATTAGCTATGTCATTGCCAATTCAAATGGAACTGAAACCTACGCTGTACGGCCCACCTTAGATCACTGAAGTGTTCACTCTCAGAGAATAAGCATTATGTAAGCTTGGGAAGAAAAGCACTTACAGGGTTTAAGTGAAAGGGGCCAACGTGGTGCTGATTATGCTCAAGAAAACTCACAATGGAGCATAACAAAAGCCACGGTATAATAGGTTATGGAGGGAAACAAGGGGTTTCGGGATAGGATTTCCTTTTGATAGGGAAAGAAAACACCGAGTTTAGGGACAGAGGGAGGTGACGGGGGGGAGGAACCTGTGGAAGGAAATGCCGATGACACGCAGATCAAATAAATGACATAACTGTTCAAAGTTCAGCCGCGTTCACCGGCAAGTGAGGTCATCGCGGGTAGGATTTGTTACTTTGGCAACAACAGGCTGTTAGCATGCCCACTATCTGCGTCCTAATGTACAGACAGGCGCTGAGTCAACACAGCCGGTGTTTGGAGTCAACCTTTAAAAGTCACGACCTTCGCAAAAGGTGCAGTGCAGCCGATGTGTTTCCTATACAGCACGGCTACCTAAAGTTCACACTCGGCATTAGCCGCTATGGATCAGCTTTCTCGGCAACAACAACAACAAAAAATAAACAACGACAACACACAATTATGATGAAGTCACAACTCACAATAAAGATTTTCCAAAGTTCATTCTTTACAGTGCCATAAACTTTGCTCTGATGAATCGTATCCCTCGTGTGGATTCATATGAGGAAGCAGAATCTCAAGGTGATGACCCAAGACTGAGTCACAGTGCTGCTGCTCCGAGCTTTACTTTAAACGCTGTGGCCAGTTATTCATTACAGACTTCCCTCTTTCTTTGCCTGTAGAAAGCAAATGCGTATCTCCATTCTTATATCTCCTTTGTTTTTTTTTTTTTTTTTTTTTTGGTCAATACCTCGACCGGGAAATAGGAGCCAGATAACTTCATCCGAAACCGATCAGTGACCCAGATCTGCAGGAATAAGCGATGGATCTGTGTTTTTGATAAGCAGGCTAAGCAAGCAGTGGAGTCACATTGTTCACAGTTGTGTGAGGACAAAGACCCCCCGGGCAGAGGCCGGCCTCCCCAGGTCACTGACTCAGATAGAGACATGAGCACAGATAGCAGGGCGAGAGGGGTGACTGACATTACATTGTAAAACAGAGATTGGGTATCAGACTGGAACCAGGCACAAAAGAGTTCCTTTTATTCTTTTTGGAATTTTTTTCGATCCACAGTTTAATGTAAAGAAGAACAGCAGCCTCTGTATGAGCCCAATGGCACACGCATGGTATAAAAGGCCCAAAAGTGGATTTAAGCATGGAACACTAATTGTTAACGGCTGTCTTTTCAGAATAGGTTCTTGCATGTACAGTAATGCATTCCTACGTGCGTCCTTGAATTCACGTCTAAAACAAAGAGACGCGTCTCAAAGCGCGGGACGACTTTGGGGGATGCGGCGCAGCTTTTGAGCTTTTTGTGCGGTTTGACAACATGAGAAAAACTTGACACAACCAGGCTTTCCTAGACTTTTATAGTAGAGGTGGGCTGTCTCTGCCAACATCAAACAGGAGCACACACTTTTATGAGATAAAACATTAACCTTTAGGGGGAAAGAGCAGAGCGTGGCAACTCAACTGTATCTTCAGGGAAACTCATTATTTACAAAACATTATTTTAACCATATTTCCCAGCCAACGTGTCCAGCTGAATTCATGCCAGTGAAGACAGCAATCACTTCCCGGTGACAGGACTGACAAACAGATTACAGACTATATTTTTATCGCGACGGTGGCTATGAAACTCTGAGTCAGTGTGACGTTTATTCATGCACAAAGAATTTCTCCTCTCCAGAACTGGGTGATAGATGATCCTTTATCAGAGTCAGAGAGTACCACATTCAGCTCAGCGTGTTCACGGTCATGGTAACCTGATCGCAAACCCCCACCATCCCTCCCTCGCCTTTCTCTCCCACACCCAAAAGTGTACAATGAATACATCCCAGTTCTCTAATCAGAGGGTTGGGCCCGTGTTTACACCGTGGCCTGGATGAATACCACCCTGAAACAGCCACAGAGCGCTGGTTCCCACAGAGGTTGGCAGAAAATAACAAAATACTTAACATTCCTCCAGCTCGTATAATGGTAGTAGCCTTTGGTGCAGAGTTGGCATCACTGGAGGGAAAAACAACTTTCAGTCCCTGAATGCAACACTCAAAACACAAAACAATGACCATTGAACTGTCCTGTAGATTTTCCAGCACTTTTAAGATCTGCCACTGAAATCTCTCCCTATGTGACTACAGTGTTCAAACAAGTTGAAATCTGCGGCTGGCACAATGTTTATTGGTAGAAGCTCAGATGGCGGGGGGGTGGTGGGAGGGAGGTGGGGGTCGGGTCCTTTCACTGTGTGTTTCTCCTCAAATGTTGCAAGAGACTGTTTCATTTGAACAGGGACTCCCGAGGGCAACGAAAGTGTCTCTGTAGATAAGAGACACTGACTCTGTTGCCATTCACTTGAGTGATAACCTCAAGGCTACGTGACACAGCCTGCATGGTCACTGGTAATTTGCTGCTGTCAAAACACCACCACCAGCAGCAGCAGCAGCAGAGTGCACAAGGTTACACTCTCAGTGCATTACAGGGCATTGGCTTGACTGTTTCTCCTGGTTGTTGTAATGTTGTTCATGCTGGAACGAGTGTTTCCATGACAATGTCATTCAAAAATCACTGAATTGATTGCACTGGGTTTTTTTTATTTAAAGCCACTATATGTGGGTGGATTTTTCATGGTGTGTTTACTGTCATTTCTACTATGGGGAATTAATGGCTTCCTGGTGTGTGTGTTGATGGTGCTACTCTGTTCCCTGTGGTCCTGCATGGGGCGATGTTGAGATGGAGACAACGGAAACTTTTCCCACTGCCACTGGGGTCTCTTGTTTCTCAGGGACTCCACCCTGGTGTCTATGGCTACCAGATTTCAAGGCAACTCATTCAGTAGACTCAAGCCCACATCTGGGCACCATGAATACTGGCACAATATTTTTAGCCAATCCAGCTTATACACCTAGAGCTATTTAACTGGATAGAAGCAACTGAAAAGGTTGACCGGCTGTTAGCAGATAAGGCGGAAAGGTGATCACCAACATCAGAGGGATTCATCCTCTGGGCACCATTAATATCTATCTATCTATCTATCTAATACAAATATCATAACAATACATCCAGTAGATGTTGAACTGCAACACTGCCATCCGTGTTTTTCTTTCTTTATAATGCACAAATATATGAAAAGTTTAAAAAAAAAGTCATCTTGTGTAGGATTTTAAATTGCTGCCTTTGGCTGTTTGCCAGTATTTGGTATTACACCCTAATCACCCCCCACCCCCCCCATCAGTCCTTCTTGGTGACACTGATATGAATGGGCTAAAGCCAACGCACTGACTGCTCCATTTTTCTACAAACCAAAACTAAAACTAATGCCAACAGACTTTTGGGGGGAAAAAAAACAAAAAACAAACAAACAAACTATAAATCAATGAAGATTTAACATCAAAACAAAGTATTGCGACACATTGTCTGTTTTTAATTATGTTTATGCTTAATTTTTTTGTTGAGCTCGCCTCACCATATTTAATTTCGATGTATTTAAAAGGTGATTAAGACTTGATGTAGTGTCGTCTTATTAAACAATTAAACAGGAATATTAATGATGTCGTTCTGTATGGGGTGCTATCTTAGGACAGCCAACCAGACTGAAACAAAGACAAATCTACAGTGTTTTATTGCAGGTTTTAACACTGTGTTTGAGTGCAGCTGTGATCAGGGAGGGAACCTCCATCATGTTGGAGGTGGACAATATTGATTTCCACCCCAGTATATTGGCAAACTGATTTATTTGTCTGTTCTCAATGCATGCGCACAATCCAATCCACAAACCTCCATCACCAAACATCACAAGAGCGCCCTGACTGATTGCTGCGTCCCGTGCATGTCTGCACGGAGAAACATGTCTGAGACACGCACATACACACTCACTTGGGCCCCGCTCCTCATCCCCAAGGTCAAGAGTTACGGGGGGGGCGGGTGCTCCTCAATGACGGCCTGATGGAGCTGACACGGCGTGACCCATTGTGCACACATGTTGATCTGTCCCCAGACGTGGCCTGACGGCGGCGCATAAGGCCGACGTGGCGCTAAACCATCAATGCATTTCAATGAGAGGATCTCAGGTTCGTGCGCGCTGGGGCAAGAGCCCGCGGCGAGCGGGGGATTGTAACAAAGCTGGACACATTTGCAGGCTGGACAAGCCTCAGCCCCGTGGAGTATGTAATCCAAAACCAGGCCAATGATTATCTCCCCTCCCCGCGAGCGCTGACTCAATTCTGATTTATGATTCGAATGAATATCGATTTTCCAGGAGCCCCCCCCCTCTCTTCCCTTCCATTTCTCCTTTTAACAAAAGAGTGAATGATGTATGTGCATTGATTTCCAATCAATTATTTTTATTTTCATTTTATTTAAGCTTGGACAAATTTTCAGTGGCCCCCACGGAGAGTAATGCATCTCTATCAACAGTGCTGTACCTCATTACTAACTGGCCTTCTGATGGTAAGCGGGGAAATAATGAGGAGACGTTTATTCTGTCAGTCACGTCTGCGTGCACACTGTTAGACCATCACTTTGTCTCTGCTTCATTTCTATGACACTGACGATGAAATCAAATATAGGAACTTGTTGACGCCCTGTTTATCTCACAAAAAGATCCATCCAGATGCATTATGGAAAATATAGCAGCCAGTGTTTTTCATAGCTTGACCCATACTGGACACTAAAGTAAGAACATTTCTGTTTCTACTGTTACTAATTCAAAAAAGTGACTTTGCCATTATGGTCATGTAGTAATATTACTTTTGCTAACATGAGCTACTGGTCATACCTGAGCAAATATAGCTGAATAAATCCCTGAGTGCATTTCAAGTTTTCATTCGTCTTTTTTTCAAAAATGAAATGGTCCCACCTTCAAATTAAATGAAACTATACAACTATTTTGAAAATAAAATGAGCGTTAATCTCATTAGGAGACTGTCCCTGCTGGAGCTGCAACTAATGGTTCTTTTCAAAAGATTTATTAATCTGCTGACTGTTTTCCCCATCAGTCTTTGTAAACCCCTCCTCCTGATCAATTCCCAAAGCCCAAGGTGGCGTCAAAGCAACAAAACCTCAGATGTGAAAAGCTGTAATCACCAACATTGGCGTTTTAGCTTGCGCATTACAAAAAATATATAATTGATTAGCAAAATAATTAATTTTCAATCAATCTTATTGATTAATCAACTAATCATCTCAGCTCTTCCCTGCATAATATCCACAGAGTATAATGAACTAACTTTGGAGAGCAGCTATAATCCATTTCCCTATGCACATTGTGTAAAACCATACAGGAGTGGGTCTCCAATGGACCCAGGTTACACAGACAAAAACCCCTTAGAACAACTCACTGATTGGGTCGACAGTGATGCATTAAAATGGGTCATCCTGTAATTGCTCTTTCCTGTGGCTACTGGCCGGGCTGGGATTACATAACGATGATAAAGCTGCAGACCTGGCCTTCCAAGATAAAAGCTGCCATGCAGGACCTCGTGCATTCTCTAAATGCTTCATCTAAGAGGCCCTCTGAAGGAAGTGATTACTGCAGAGCTGCCCACTAATGCTCCAGCGGGACCCGTCAGCGCACTCTGTTATTCATCAAACACACACAGCGTAGGCCTTGGCAACTTCACAAATGCATGAATAATGAGTGGGCATATATTATTGTGCGATGATAAGCCACGCATTCTGGTACATTTCATGTGGTGACAAAAGAAATGTTCGCAGTTCTTCTAAACAGACATGGACTCAGTAAGTTTTTACTCTTCAAAGCAAAGTGTCCACTGAGTCCTGGAGGGACATAATGAATAGCCCTATTAGTAACATAAAAGCAAAGTGGAATTCCTTTGCAGGGCTACTGAGACTAGCTCCAGGCTTCCCAAGGCATCCCATCGCCATATGACTAAATCAGATGCTATGGGTGACAAATACAGCCTCACAGCTGAGCAGCACAAAGGACATTCAGTTGTCTACTCGGGCCGGCAGCAGGAAAATACAGCCACTCTGGAGACAATGTGGCTCCTGTGCACAAACCTTGTTTATCTCATCAGGCCGTGGTGTGCCAGGCTGTGGTGCGACTTTAATGCTCTGAACTTGTGCAGTAGCTGCAGGAAGAGATGCCGCTATGGCACGCGAGCACTTTATCCAAAGGGGAAATGATAAGAATAAGTCGATGACGTTGTGTCATTGCCAAATATGTGGTGGAATGCTGCTGGAATGAAGAGTCATTTGAGAGGGAATGCAGCCGGGGGGTAGTGGAACTGTGAAATTCATCATTTCATTACAGTGCAAAGTTTTCTGTTTTTAGAATTTAGAGTGAAGACCAGAGTCTAAACTTTGGTTTTAAACATGAATGTGAGCCTCTGAGTTAAGTCTGGCAAACACAAAAAAAATCACAAACTTTACCTATGAGGTAAAATGTGTTTATTTTTAACTTTTCATTTTTGTGTGAAATAGTTTTCACCTTTGCATTATTTTAGGTGTAACACCATCTGACCTCTTTCTGGAAATAGGCAAACATCTATAATATAGGCTATCTATACACGCAGTATATGTGTGTAGCCTACATATTTAAGGAGATGTAGAAGTAATGGAGGTCTGATTAAATGATTACATACTGTCATTGTTTTGTAAAAATATACCAAATAGTCTAAGACTGTAGTGTTAATGGAGGAAAACCCTTTAAAAATGAATTGATCTGAGAAGGAAAAGTGACTTTTGCTTTAAGTCCTGCTTAAGAGAAGAGTAGCTTAAGAACTGTGGTCTTAAACTGAGTGAAACAGCACATGTCGATTAAAATGTTCTTTGGACTGATTCAGTGATTAATGTACATATTCAGGTATCATAATAACTCAGCTTCTCTACAACAGATGCTCTGAAGTGAAAATTCCCTGCGGAAAAAGTTTTTTAAAACTAATAACCTTTGCTACTGGACTAATTTCAGTTTGGATGTTGTGATGAGATAATCGGGTTTTATGTAACAAAGCAGAAGTTTTACTTCAGGGGAGAGGCGAGCGCCGATGATTCCTCTAAACTCTCTGTGTGCGTGTACGCAGAGGAACTTTGAGTGGCTGATGTCAGCACAGTCACAGCTTTGGGTGAATTGCTAGCAGCAACGCTGCAAACTGCTACTTGTGACCGAGTTGAACACACACACACACACACACACACACACACACACACACACACACACACACACACACACACACACACACACACACACACACACACACACACACACACACACACACACACAGCGGCCGAGATGTTTTCCACAGCAGAGCAGTGAAACTGTGTCGGCTCACAGGCGCTGTCTGTGGCCAAACATGTAGCCGTAAAGAAAAGACTACAGAGAACTCGAGTACAGCCGCGGTTATATACGTGCCTATAAATAACCAGCCAATCAGCGGCGAGCCGCTGGGAGTTAAACGCGCCAATTAAAAAGGAGAAGGAACCAAATTAAGTCAGAGGCCGGCCGCGATTGGTCGGCTGTGATATCATTTGCAATCCCTTACGACACTCTCCGCTGATTGGCTGACACCCTGCAGGCGTAATCCTGCCGTACGGACGGGGAGGGCGGGGGGGCTGGCGTCGAGGTTTGAATAGGGAAGTTTGCAGAGCGCAGTTGTTCCCCATCCAGTCCGGTGCAGTGTGTTTGCAAATACCGCGAGCTAAGAGGAGAAGCGAAGGGGGGGACTGACGGACGGACGGACGCTGCTGCTGCTGAAAACGAGCGCTTCTTCGTTTGCATCGCAGGGGGATCGGCTCTTCTTCCTCTTCGCTGGGTGTTTTTTTTTTTCTACCTGAGACAAGTATTGAAGTGCAGCTCAATAGGCTTTTAAAAAAACAAACAAACAGTAAAAGAAAACAAGCTCTGGGAAAATGGATGTTCTACCCATGTGCAGCATCTTTCAAGAACTTCAGATAGTTCACGACACGGGCTATTTCTCAGCCTTACCGTCACTGGAGGAGTACTGGCAGCAGGTGAATATTTACACATAGACTGTATGTACATACATGTCAGCGATCAGCTGGGCTTGAGGTCCGCGCGTGAGCGTGTGTGTGGCAAAGCGGAACCGAGCGGGTTTCACGCTTTCTGCTTTAATAGATTACACCGCGGTGGTTCGTGCGCTCGGGAAGTTCGAGACGTAAAAAAAAAAAGAATCCCGTCGTATCAAGGTTGTAATCACAGGTGCCCCGCGATTAGACGGAGCCCGTCAGGTTCACCTGTCGTGCCGTATCACGATCAGTGTGGGTTGTGAAGTTTTTTTCCTGAAGTGGATCAGTGTGTCAGTCTGACAGCGGGATGAATGGGGGGGAGAGCCGTCTGCTGGCGTCGCTGCTCGGGGCTCGGGACGTGAGAGGAGGAAGTAGAGAGCAGTTTCATTCAAACTCAGACGCGTCGCTGGCAGCTCGCGAGGAGATAATCAAGTGGCGTTTGGCTGTTTACGTCTGCGGATGTTTCAGCGCGTGCACAGACCTGCGCGGTGAAGTTGTTTTGTTTTTTTTACAAAAAACAAAAAACGCCAGCCTCTCGTTTTCTGAACCCGCGTTAAACCCTTTTTTTAAACAGTCGCTTCCTTTACGTGAGTTTCAAAACATCCGTCCTGTGATTTGGACGAGCTCCGAGACGTGACACGATCAAATGTCAGTCACGGCCACTTCCTCCGTGCACGAGGAGGCAGCAGCGCAGCTGGAGAGCACCGCAGGAAACGTTCACCCGACATCTGCCGCTGTCAAAACGGAGCACCTTCCAACTTTGCTGGCTTCTGAGGTAAATCGGAGCCAGCGTTTTTGGTCTTTTTTTACGGGGGGGTGCTCGAGCGGCTGGGAAAGGATGTGATTGCATGTCGGAGGTACGCGTGAGGAGGAGCAGTTTCAATGGCTGGAGGAGGAAGTTGTGCGGCTTCCTTAAAAGGACTCTAAATTTGTGTCGAGCACCGAAATGACAATGCACGTTCTGGTGCAGGAGAGTTGGAGTGGGGTTTTTTTTTTTTTTTTGGGGGGGGGTAAATCCCATGAAGCTGAGATGGATGTCATGAAGTTTGAGATGAGGCTCTGAATTTGTGAGGGAGGATTGTCCTCGTAGAACCCGCGGTGACTGAATGCAGAGTAATGCAATGCAGATGGTGTTTGTACACTTGTCTAAAAAGGGCTGCAGCTAACACCGGCTGCCATGAACAAGTCATCTGTCAGTTTATCTAACGTGGAAAAGTGCTGCGAAATTTCCATCTCAACTTCCCAAAGACCAAACATACTCACTTTACAGTCATGTATGATCTGAACAAGCAGCAACAACCACATAGTTTTGGATATTTTTTTTTCAACTGACTGATCAATTAACTGACAAATCACTGCAGCTGTAATGTATGTACAGTCAAGATTACCTCGATGTGAGCATTTGATGAATGTTTGGCGAAGGTGCACATGCATGATTTAAAAGGATTTCCCACACAGAGGCATTGTGCTGCTGTGAATGATCCTCCTCTCTGTAGGGGTGCTGCACTTCATTTATTCTTCCTCTGGGTTTTTCATTCAGACATGTTTGGAGTTGGAGCGCTACCTGCAGAGCGAGCCTTACGTCTCCACATCCGACCTTAAGTTCGATGGCCAGGAGGACCTCTGGAGCAAGCTGATCTTGGCCTGCGGGGATAAGGCCAAGGCCGAGTCCGACCCCAAGCTGCCCCCGGCCCACGAGGAGGACAATCAGGACAGCCAAATCTTGGACACCAACAGTGTGAATTCAGACGCCAGCAGCGAGGCCTCGGACAGTTCTGAGGAGCTCTCGCCAACGCACAGCTTTACCTCCAACCCTCTGGGCTCTGTCTTGGTTGGCTCTGGACCTTTTAGCCCCTCCATCATTAGCACGCCCCCGTCCTCGCCGGAGGCCAACTCGGAGCCCGGCGCCCTGACGAACGGCTGGGCCGCCACGCACACCGACTTGCACTTGCCGGTCAAAATGAGGAGCGGCGGGGCGGCAAAGAGTTCGGAAAAGACGGGACTCATCTGCGGGGACGCGTCCCCGGACGGCAGGCGGCGAGTACACAGGTGTCTCTTCAACGGGTGTCGCAAGGTTTACACGAAGAGCTCCCACCTCAAAGCACACCAGCGCACTCATACAGGTGAGTTCAGCACGCCGCGGATCAGAGCTACACGTTACGGGCCGCACGCCACTTCTCTTAAACTGGTTCCGAGCAGAAGCGGTTCACTCGCGGAGTTTAAAAATGTCAGGTTGTTATTGGGTGGAGGGTGGAAGCGCCGTGAACTGGGTCTTCCACCGCGGCGGCGCTGTCCAGCCATTGTGTAATGTAATTAAAGGTCCACATCGCATGATGTCCTCAGCTGGAGCGCTGCGGGTATTAGCTCTGCATGGCTGGATACCTAAACTGTGACCTAATCTATGTGGAATGTGAATGACTGAGCCAGTGAGTGAGTGAGTGAGTGAGAGAGAGAGAGAGAGAGGAAGGGAGGGAGGGAGCGAGGGAGCGAGGGGGGGTTGCACATAGGAGATAAAAGGCCTTCTAAACAGATTGAGTTTCACCATGGGAAAGGGGCGAATGGGTGGGGGGCCAGGGCCCACCGAGTGGGAGGCCTCTGCATGGTCATTCCAGTGCTTCTTATTTTTGATTAGAGCCATGAAATTGCACATGTGGCTGGTTTTTTTTTTATTGTGTATTTATAGACTACATTTGAAACAAGGCACATATTCAGCTGCTCTGCGCCGCTGTTAGCATTCTTAGCATGTTTCAGGCTGCATGTGAAACGGAGGGGGGTGATCCAACAGGTTCAGTGGAATCCGGGTCTCCGGTGACATGTCGGCACCTTATGTCACCCGGCCCGGCCCCCGGGGTGATTGATTTGAATTCATTTGAATAACAGTGTGGAGCCGGCCGATCTCACACACACCCCCCAACACGGTGCGTTCCTTTTGCGTCCAGCTTGGAGCCCAACTCATCCGTCTCCTCTCGTCTTTGTCCCGCAGGTGAGAAACCGTACAGGTGTTCGTGGGAGGGCTGCGAGTGGCGTTTTGCACGGAGCGACGAGCTGACCAGACACTTCAGGAAGCACACTGGGGCAAAGCCATTCAAATGCAGTCACTGTGACAGGTGAGTCAGACGTCAGCAGGCCTTTCCAGAAGCGTGCATTCATCACATGCGCTTTTTTTTTTGTTGTTGATGTGATTCATCTTCAGAGATTGAGAGGAAGGTGTGTCTTATCTGAACAGCTGAAACTTAGAGCTGGACTGATAAACAGACCAGGGTCATCACTAGCTTATCCGTGTGCACGTTGGCTGATCGGTGAGAAAATACCGGAGAACAGAAATGCTGACGATTCTGTCAAATACCCCCCAGTACATTTCACGATTTTAAAAATATCTCTTTACATTATGAGTTGTGTCAAGAAAACTAGCATCAGCCAGTATATTATTTGAAATATCTGTTTGGGCTGTGTTAAACAGATCAGCAGCAGATTGGTGTTGGTTCAGTATTTACTCAACATGAGATTGAAAAAGCATGTGTTCTGTTTTCTTTGAAGCATTCATATGTGAAATTGCAGCACAAAGCCTCTCACTGTTCCCTCCATTCATCTATAGCATGTGTCATTCATCACGTGTTGTCCATGTCTGCACTGTCACTGACTTCCTCCCCCCTCCCTCTGTCCCCGCCCCCAGATGTTTCTCCAGGTCCGACCATCTGGCTCTTCACATGAAGAGGCACATCTAGAGCAGGGCGAGCGCCGACGGAGCAACGCGAGCGAAGGGGAAGAGTTTTCAAAAAGAAAGAAACAACAAAAAAAAAAACCCACACACAAACGCCGTCTCCCGACCCGTCTCTTGGTTGAACTGTCCCAGAGCAGAGTGGCGGGGGTGTGTTCCAGCCAAAGCATGCCGTTTTGCACCATACTGAAAACCCAGTGCCTCCGGGACCTCTCTTTGGAGAAAGGCGCTCCGAAGGTTGTCTGTTGCGACGACGAGGACAAAACCGTGGACGAGGAGGAATTTGTTTTTTGATTGGGAAGGACATACAACACACACACACACACACACACGCACACGCACACAGAAAAAGACGACAAAAGATAGAAGACACACAAACAAAACGAGTGAATGATTTGTATGTATGGTGCATGATGTTTTGGGGACATCTCCCGGACAGCAGATACACTGGTACTTTACAAAACTGTCTGAGGTGAGCATGTGTGCACTGTGAATGTCTGAGATTGGCCCACCGGCCCCCCCTCGGGACAGAGAGGGGAGGGGGGGAGAAGAGATGGACGGAAGGATGGCGCGGGGCCGGTACCAATGTTGCTGTGGACTGAATGGGTTTCTGGGGGGAAAGCTTGTGTTTCCCCGGTGGCAGCGCGAGGACGAGGGAGGGAGGGAGGAAGTTCCTGCCCGTCCGTCTGTCTGGCACCCAGACTGGGAGGGGGAGGCGGGGGTGGGGGGGGGGGGGCGCTCTGAAGCTTTTGAGGCCTTGGGTTTGTCCAGAGAGAGTGACCCAGGGACCAAAACCCCCCATGCCACCCCCCCGGTCACTGTATGACAGGAGCTTTTTTTGGTGTTTTTGGTGCAGCTACTAAATGTGCAATGTGTTATGTAGCCTGGTTTATTATTTTTTTACAAGCTACAAAGCTCATTTGTAGTCCAATTGTATAAGCTGTGTGCTTAGAGGTATAACACAACTCTACTATAACTTCAGTATCATAGACAGGTGTTGCATGGTTCTAGGGTTTGTTCATTTCCTGTTCCCACTGTAATTCAGGACTGCAAATAGTTTGAATAAAAGTGCAGCTAAAATGCGAACGGTTAAATGTTACAATATTGTACATAAAGCCTTGATGATGATCCCCTCTTATTTTTACAACGTTCATCCGTTTCCCTTCATCCGGGTCCCTCACCCCCCGGCTGGAGATCTCGCCACTGCTTGCTCATCTTCTCATTCATCCTACACCCTGAGGACTAATTTTGAATTTTTTTTTCTATCTAATAATGCACTGTTGACCTAAATGGTGCCTTATGCAAGTGACTCGGCCTTCGGGAAGTCACGTTTGTCGTATGGGCGATTCGACAAGCTCGATCAAGGCTCACTTACTGCTGAACTCGCGCCTCTTTGCGTTTGACGAAAGTCCCCTGAAGGTTCATCACGTTGTTCAGAAAAGTACCTTACTCTCACTCGATCGTGCTCTTCTCCTGTTTTTGAGTCAGAGAACCGGTCCTGATGATGTATGCCACGTTTAATTGAGTCAGAACCTGTAAATAAGACTGCTAAGACGCTGTATGTTTAGAGCACTTAAATTAATTTATTAAAGACGCTGACTACTGTGTAGTATGTACTCCAGTCCATCACACACAGCTCTGAGGTACAAAATAACCAGACTCGGTAAAGAAAAATTCTTCTTTTTATTTATTTTGTTTTTGTAGTTTACACAGTTGTGCTCCTTCACCCCGTGTCCCTCCCCACCACCGTCCCCTCCTCCCTGTCCCCATCCTGTCCCTGTGAGTGGGGACTGAAGAAAAAGCTAAAGATTTATTGTAATTAACAGGCTGCAGTCGGACAGGCCTCGCCTTGTACTGCCTCTCCGTAATGAATTGCTAAAGGCTTTGTTGGCATGGAATCTGTCACAGACTGCTGACTGTGTAGGTTGGTTATTGACCTGTCTGGGGAGCGTTGTTTTAGCCAAGCTGCAACAGTATTATGAAAACCACAGGAGCGAGGGGGGGGCGGGGGCTCAGGAGATACAGCTCAAGCATCGGCTACGCGCACGGAAATTTGGCCAAAAGAAGAAAATACAGTATCTTCCCCAAAAATGTTTGTTTGATTTTTTAGCAGAGGTGGAGGGAGGTGGATGCTCGACCGCAGGTGGAGACCCAAGTATGATTATAGGGATTGCGCTTATTGCTGCTTGAGGATAGGGCGAGCTGCACCACCCGCTCCGGATCCAGCGACCTCGCTGGAGGAATTCGACGTTGCAGCAAAGTTGCGCGGCGGCGTGCTCCGACATATGGATTTCAGATCAGCGGGCGAGCGAGACGGGATGAGTACAAACTTGAAACTGCTTGCCGCGATAGATTGGGGGGGTGCTGGCGATGCCTTTTGCAGGCAAAGAGGAGGAACATCAGCAGCCGACGCTGTTGGAGTGGTAACTGAGCCTTGATTTAGCCTCGTGTTTGCCCGCGTCTTTCACACTTTTCCAGCATCTTTGTTGTCATCCCACCACCACAACTCTTCTGTCACACACACACACACACACACACACACACACACACACACACACACACACACAGCTCTTTGTTCTCAACTGAATCTTTGTATAAAAAGAAAAAAAAAACAACTTTTGTAAAATTGTTATGTTTTTGCTTTATGAAATTTTTATTTGAAATTGTTTTGCAAAATTGTTATATTTCTGTATGAATGTATTTTTTATTGGAATAATAAGAAATTCTTATCTGACTTTGGCTTGCTTCCTTTGTCTCATTTGTTAATTCTCCTCAGTTGTGCTCCCTTTTTTTTTTTCTTCCTTTTTTTTTGCAGCTTGTCCAACTGCACCCTGCCCTCAAGTAATATTGAACAAAATTAGATTAGGGCCAGGGTGTGAGCACGGGGAGAACATGGTGGATATTTTGGACTTGTCACTCAAACAGAGTATTTACTACACTCTTTGTGCAGAGAGTCTTGGTAAAACAGTTGTACCTCTGCACACCAGCATGAAAATCTCTCTCGAATGAGCAAATGACAACTCTGGAGAAACTGGAAGCTCAACCTGACGCACCTCGCTCCCAGTGGCGAATATTCAGATTAAGCTCCCCTGCTCCCCGCTCCAAGAAAAAAAAAAAACCTTGAAAAGTTTCTGCAAAATCTCACTTTAGTGGTTTGGATTAGAAAAAAAGGGACTGCTCGCTCCTTAGAGCGAGCGAGCTCTCATCAAAGCAGTATAAATAATTTATCTCCATCTCTTACAGCCCATGGCATTTAATTAGAAAGCTGCTTTTATACATTTGTTAGATAATTACTCCACTTGACACAGATAATGATACAAAACAGCAGTGGATAAACCAAAGAGCCTAGTTTAAGTTACAAACTAACAAGAAAATAAGATTTAGAAAGAAGAAAAAAAAAAAAAGACAAGCTTCCTCTTCTTCTCCCCTGCTCATGGTGATGACCCAGAATGGGCAGGCAACTTATTAGCTCCTCTGATTTCCAGTAAAAGCTTGTAAGTGAAGCTTCGCCCACAGTTGGTAATTAAGCTTGCTCTGGAGGGGTGAAGAGTGTTGTTGTTGTTTTTTTTTTTACTCCAGATGCTGCGCAGCTCCTTGATCTCTCAAAACTGCTGCCCCACTTCATGCGTCGACTTCAAACCCACCTATGATGCATAATGCACGGCTCCACGAGCGGCAGAGGAGCGCCCCGGGTCCCCGCTTGCTCGCTTGACCTCCTTGTAGAGAAAGCTCCTGCCGGCTCGCATTCCCATCTTTAACCTCCGGAGCTGGAGTCGGGCACATGTTGCATTTAATTTCCACGCAGCTGACTCACATCCTCGCAGCCGAAGTGGAACATCCTCTTTGTGAAGTGGACCATCATGGATAAAGTTTCTCGTAAATGTGGCACTGAGGCCGCATATTTCCTTTGAAGTACGTGGACCGCATGCTTTCCCACATTGATATTGTAACTCGGCCTGAGCTCGGTGGATTACTGGAAACCATTCTTCACTTTCACATGTCACACATCTTATCTTAATGTCTCAGGGCGAGTACAGAAGATCTAGGGTTGTGCCTCATGATTGTCTGAGACCAACAGACGTATAATGAGCAAATATTTTACTGAAGGCACGGGAACGCAAAAAGTCCCCAAATAATGAATTGAATTCAAACTTTGTGCTCCTCTGGAAATGAAATAAAATCTAAATTTAGTGCTATGACAAAATAAGACTCTGCCACTAAGAAAAACGTACCCTCACCACTTTCTCCTCTCGCCCCAAATCATTTTTGTACAGTCCCTAAGAATAAACTTGTTTATGCAAAATACATCATCACCTCATAAATATGATGCATGCTACTGGCCAGTGCTATCTCTCACTGTTCTTTACATCAGCTGAGAGCCAACTCGTGTGTTGACAGTATGTAAGGTGTGTTTATTTCCATTCGCAATGCTGTGCTGGTACCAGCGAAGAAGAAGGAGCGCGTTATTCCCGATCATTTCAAAGCTGTCCCGTGTCCACAGCGGTTGTATCAGTGAATCTCAATGAGCGCGACTATCTCGCGCCGCATAATTGCAAAGGGATTACTATTTTATCATTCCCTTTCAAGCGGAAGGCCTTCCAATTGTGGATGGTAAAATAAATCATTATCCAAAATTGCTGTGAAATAACAGACGTGCTGCAGGAGCGAGAGATTGCCTCTCCTGCGCACACACACACACACACACACACACACACGAGAGAGAGAGAGAGAGAGAATGGACTGCGATGGAGGCACACAGCGAGTTAAATGAGGGGAAATAATAAGGAAAGAGGAGGTTATCAGACTCGGAGCCTGGTTCATTCAGCACAGCCAGACTGCAAGTCATCACATATGCAGACCTGACTGTGAAAGGCCCCGCGTCAGGGCTTTCTCTCTCTCTCTCTCTCTCCCTCTCTCTCTCTCTCCCTCCCTCTGTCTGTTAATGGAGTCTATTAGGACTTGGCTTGTAGGGGGGAATAGGACAGAAATCTGGAGGTCAGTGACTCTTCTTTATGCTCCGCCACAACCGCAGTCGCCACCGCCGGGCCATAATCACAATCATCATCACTATCCCCATCATCATCATCATCATCATCATCATCATCATCATCATCATCATCATCACCGCTGCTGGTATCTGCCTTTTCTACAGTGTCATTTCCATTTTGGTCTTCGCTGTCAATGTCATCAAAAACGCATGTATCATCAGCACCGCTGTTATTCTGCTACGCCAGTATTAGTCCTCCTCCTCCTCCTTCTCCTCCTCCTCCTCCTCCTCCTCCTCCTTCTCGGACTCTCCCTTGAATAATGCATATTTCCTTAAACGAACCCCCATGGTAAATTAGATTCTACACCTAATTACCATGTTGCAATTAGCAGAAGAAATGAGAGAGGATCTAACGACGTTGCCCAACAACAAAGTGTGCCAGATTAGAATTTTTTTTCCTCCTGCTCTGTTTTGTTTCGTATTTAGGCAGCAAAAGTGTGAAGAGCTGCAGCTCCTTTTCGCCTTTCAACTCAGATTAATTTCTGACTGAAACCGTGAGATCATCAGTTCTTTTGAAAAAGGAGATGCAATCCTCAGCGAGAGCCTGACTCACCCCAGGAGAAGCAACATTGAAGAAAGATTTGTCAGGGACACAAAGTGTGTGTGTGTGTGTGTGTGTGTGTGTGGGGGTCTACACATCATTGATCCTATCTGAAGAAAAAGAATATTTCTTTTCAAATTAGCATTATGATTTAGTAAAAACAATAATTAATTTTGTTGTTGGACAGCTAACTGTGGTTGCATTGTTGTTTTTCCTTTCTTGGGGGGGCCACAACAAAAATTAGCTGCAGGTGCCCTTACTGTAGTACTATTGTACTTTGGGTCAACACAAAATCATTGGTACAGGCACTTTGTGGAATACATTAACATGCTCTGCGTTGACCTGGTCGCTCTCCACAAGGAGGCTCTGCAGCGGAGAGAGTGGGGAATGACAATACGCAGGAACTAGCAGGCCATATTAGGGGGGGGGGACGCTTTTGTTCATGTCCAACCAGAGGAACGGCCCCCTAAAGGTGACTCACAGGGTCTTTTTCAGGGCCCGAAATAGGTTCCTGCTCAAGGATAGTTACTTCTGTGCCCTGAAAAACCACTGTTGCTTGACGCTGATCGGTGGTTACCTCGCGCAGGAGGTGACTACAAGGAGCGACAACAAGTTGCAGTCTTCTGCTCTCACGCATCGCCACTAACAATAATTTGCCATACAGGCTAACACAACAAACACTGCTGCCATCTGGTAGGTTGAAGCGTGGCTTTTAAAATGTTCACACCTGAGGAACAATGCATATGGAACAATGTTGGCGGTCTGAGAAGGTTGCTCTGCTTGGTAACTGATAACGTGGTTGTCTGGCTCTGCCCACTGAGACTTAACTGCACTGACGAGATCTGACTTACTCACCTACTAATCAGTACATACACAGTGAAGCACAGTTTCGTCAGTGTCTTGTGAAAGCCATGTCATATCTGTGTTTGGAGATACATGGTTGTTCATTGGACAGCGCTGATTTATTCAAATGTAGCAGATGACCACACAGTTGTCTCTGTGAGTGATGCAGTGCCTGGTGATACTGTTGAAATCTGACTGTCAGGACTAAATAAATGACTGCTGGCGTGACAGCATTGAGGAGTTGTAAAATTCTGTGTCAGAGTATTATAAACCGCTGTGCACGCCCCCACCCATCCGCAGCCCTTTGCACTTTATTTACAGAGGCTGTTTTTAGTTCAGCATTGATTTTTACATGAGAACATCGCCACAGCTATAACGATATGGATTGTATGGATCAGCTGAAATCAGTACATACGAAAGGAACCACGATGCATTCAGCTGACATGTACATCAAGGACAAGCGTGCACTGCAGTGAGTATGCATGTCACATGTGTCTCTGGGTTCGCGCTCTGTCCTCAGAAGATGCATCTCCAAAGCCCGAGGTAAATGAGTCCATTTGAATACAAATCCGGGTCGAACTGGGTCACAGTCATAATTGTCTCCGTAATTAGATTCACTCTCCGAGTCTCTGGCTCGTGTCACTCCAACAGACAGCAGGAGTGCACTCAGGAGGCCGGACCGAAATACACCGTTAGCCTCTGGGGCCGGGGGGGTCGAGCGGTCAAGAGGAGGTGACTGCCGGCAAGAGCGCATTCCCACATAATGGTCCCTGGTGTAATGTTGTTTTTGTCCCTGGCCTTTCCCACTCATTAAGGCATTCTTGGTGGGTCACATTGCTTTCAGAACTATAGAATGCGATGCTTCACCATTTATGTACACTAATGATGCCAGTTGTTATGGTAGTGTCACAGTGCTCGCTGTCATGCTGGCAACACTTGTTGCTATGCGGCTTCATGTCAGCGTCAGCACGTTGACCAAAAATAACCGCATTGTCACCTCTCGCTGCTGAAAGGCTCAGTTTTCAGCCCGCTGTTTGACACCGCTTTTTTCCGACGCAGCCGATTCCCCGATCCAAAGTGCTGGAATTTCATTTACAGTATCTAAGCGAGACGTCAAGCTTCATAAAAGCTGGTATGATTTTCAATTTCTTCTGCTATTGTACAGGTAGTGAGCAGAGACAGTTATTAGTTGAAGTCAAGGTCTGCGTTGCTTTGAAAAGTCCTCTTCTCTCTTCTGCAGGTTAACAGTGTGCTGTTGCATTAATCACCATGACAACTGCCTCCTGAGTGTGTTTAGCCCGGCAGACGAAAGAAAGAATGAGACGAGATGGCGATAGCCCCATGACAAGATGTGTTTTAATTTCACACTTCCTGAATATTTTCACTTCAAACTTGCGCCGAGACGCACTCCGCTCCGCTCAAACAGCAATTACTGCATGAAAACGTTGAGTTTGTATCCTTGCCACCTCTGTTGCTCTGAGTCTGTATCTGTCCACTTAATCTCCGTCTTTGATATTCAGAAAATTAGGCATTGCAGGTTTCCCACCAACCTGTCCATTTTCAGTATCCTTCCAGCATTTAGTTGTGGAGAAGATAAGGAGAGTTTCTTGAAAGGACGTAAGATACCATGTCCTACACAGCAGCTGACATGAGCACTCATCTCTTCTGCTGCCATTTAGACCTGACAAAGGAAAAGTACACACCAAAAACATGACACAGTTTTTCTTCCTCTCTTACACAAACAAAAAAAAACAACTAAACCACATGCAAACTTCACTGCTTCAGAGAGATGGTGCCAGTGCTGGTTCCACTTAGACAAGAGTGGAAAGCTTGGAAGCAGCTTTCTGCTGCGGTGGACCTCCACCCCTCAGCGCCGTGTCACATGAACGTTACAGCTGCATAAAGCTGTCCTCTGTTTGAATGGCACGCAGGCGCTAATGTTGCAGCAGTCTTTAAACTGGCTGTGGTTGAACAGGAGCTGGACAGGTCATACTATGACACCACTGTGTGTGTGTGTGTGTGTGTCCTCTCTCTCCCAGCTGCCTGATTGCCTTCACACTGTCCACACACCTCTTTGTCTCAAAGGCCACGCAGCACGCCTCTCCGCAGCCAGCTCATCTCCACCGCTCTCCACCTTCACTCACGATTTGGTTGCACCTGTTCAAACATAACGTGTTCCCTTAATCCTAAACCTGATTCACTGCGGGCATAATACACAGCGTCTATGGTGTGATGAGGTCGATCCGACCGATTGTTGATTTCTGACTTTATAATCTCAGATGACTTACTTTCTTCCTTCCTAAATTTAAAACTTTGATGCGTACACAACATAAAATAAGGAGTAACCAAGAATTCCTTTCCACTCTGCATCAAGCTGATGTGCCATGCATCTTCTTCCTGAGATTAGAGATGTAACATAATTAATGACTTTCAGGCTGTAAATCCTCACACCTACCTGTTACTGCAAAAAAGTAATGTGATACTGTCCAACGCTGAGGGACAAGAAATCATTGTTAGCTAGAAGAATGAACTTTGTTAAATGGCTGTGTACTTTCTCCCCCTCCCCCATGTTAAGTCAATCATCAGGCTTTATGTGTTTGATATTTACATTTCGCCTCATCAGCTCTCATTAAAACCTGAGGCTACAAACGAACAGGAAGGCTCTGCAGGCGCAGAATATTAATCCTCCTCTCCGCACCTCCATCGCTCGAATTAATTTTGCAATGCACACCAGCGTTCTCTGGACCAGACCCTAATTAATTTTTGGTCACACTAATTAATTATCGACTGAAAAAGTGAAGAGCGTATAGGAAATACTGTAGCATGTGATGAGGTAGAAGAGAGATAAAAAAAAGGAAATTAAAAAAAAAGAGTTTGCTGCTGGTGTTGGAGGCAAAGCGTTGATCTACACTTGTGACAGCAGTGCGTTCAAAAATGAAAACAAAAATAAACACGTGCGTGAGTTCACGAGCCTTAACTCTTAATTTGTATTTTAGCGTGTGAAGTGCCCATGTGGTTATCGCACTTTCAAACACGACACGTAGCATACGTCTGTATAAGTGCTGCAGACGCCGTCATGAGTTTTTTCCTCTTTACTGTGGGTTGCACACATGCAAATGGCTTAATCGGCACATTGGGGAAGAAAAAAAAAAGAATCAGTGGAGAGGGAGAGGGGGCACGCACTTTCTATTTTCAGCTGACATGTTATCTCGCATATTTGAAAGATTAATTGCCGCTCTCAATGGAAAAAGACATCTGTCCTCCAATTATTAAAGCGATTGTTTTGTTTTGCCAGCGTATTCTCTGGGTCAGGGGGTGCTGTAGTTAAATATAAATGACTCAGGCTGCGCTGGACGGCCTCGCTCGCATGCTGATGCATAATGCTTCGGAGACGACACTCAGGAATGTTAAAAGGTTTCATAACCCTGGCTCGACATTGAGGCTAATGGCGGCTCCTCTCTGGGAAGTGAGTAGCCTTTTAGAACCGCAGTCGGCTTGGAAAAGAGCCGACTTAAAGAGGCGAACGTGATGTGCGCCTCGAGTTTTGGTGATTTAAATGCTTTCGTGTTTCATCGCGAGGCTGAAACCACAGCTGGATTCTTCCTTACGTCTGGACATTTTGAAGATAGGGGGCTTCAAAATTACAATGTTAAGCTGTTTTCATAAACCGAGTGTGTTTTCTTTTTGACTACAAAAAGGCCAATGGTTCAACTACATGTGCAGTTCCTTTTCATTTGACTTGATTCTTTACATTTACACAAATCAAACATTCCCTGCTTTTCATAGAGTGTGCGCTAACAAAGTTAAATCTATGCAAACTCCAAAAGCAAACCGGCCTCACGTGTCTCAGTGAGGATGAGGTTTGTCACAACTTTGTAACAAAGCCTCAGCGAAGCCGGCGGACAGCACCGCGTCACGTCCAATCGCGGCAGCGCACAGGCAACAGGTTACTTTGCATTTTAATTATGAGAAGGTCAGGCCGGGGGTTTGTTCACCAGCCGTGTGCTTCATGTGATTAAACATGTGCCGGACGCATAATTTATAGAGCACAGAGGACGCTTTGACCCCATCACTATTTTACAATCTCCCACTGGCCTGTGTTGGTGCATGTAAATAATGCCAGTAATTTATGGCAGAAAGATGAAGGTATGGTGGGAAAAAAGGGGGGGATCAATGATACATGTTTAGGCAATTTCATTAACTGCCTTTCTTCTCTGCCATGCCTGTTCCAGGGTGTTTTTCCTCATTGTGTCATTGTGCTTGGTGTTTAAAACAAGGAAAGAGGAGGCATCAATGGACAAACTAGCACTCTCCCCACAGTAAACCTGGGATGTTTCCAGTCTGTTGTCACTGTGGTTTTCATTATTTCTTCCCACCGAGCTATTCTGAGCACAGCACACCACATGAAAAAATGACATGGCTGACACGGATTAGATTATGCATCTTGGGAAATTCAAAAACGTCAGTTCTGTTCGGGGGCCAGCCAGCACCCACTAGCCCATTAAGAGCAACAACAGAAAATGATGCCCCTTTATTTCCAATTCATTTCCCATGGAAAACTGTTCTAATTCACACCCCACTTTACCCCCCCCTTCAGTAGACACTTACAGATGCCATTCACTTAGCTTCAGAACAGTAGCCTGGCCTCGCGCCATAAGATCCAGTTCTCAGACTTTAGCCTTTTCTCATTTGCATACTGTAGCGCAGCAGGGGAGGGAGGGCTAACTTTCTCACATTGGAGGCCAAAGACTGTGACATAATTGTTTGGCACATTATTAACACTGGGTGGCTGTGAATGCAGCCTCCCATGCTTTGCCCAAGAAATTGGACGTTTTTTGTCATCGGAGCAAAAAAGGAGGGGGTCACTGTCAAAATAATGCTTTCCCACCCCCACCCCCCACCCCCCCCACCCCAGGAAGTGCTCGCGCAGCCGTGTCGGACTGATGTCAGTGCAGAGCAGAACAAAAAGAGCAACAACCTGCCGTGGCCTCCGGGTCGCCACCCCCCACACCCCACACCCCCCTCGGACTCGGGGCCCAATCATCATGTAATTTTCAGACAGCAGCACTTGCGCTGGCAATAATCCACCAGCATCGCGCTGTTAATGGTGTTTTTCAATCCTGCTCTCCAGGCCCACTCTCAATCCAAAACCATGAGCACCCTTAAGTATTTTTGAACAGACACCAGACAAACGATGAAGGTGAAGCACCCCCCCTCTCCTCTGCTGTTATTACTCTTGGCCTTTGAGAGTCTCTGGAAAAATCCCCCATGATGAGCTCAGTGGAGAGGTGATTTCCATAAACTGGATCACGGTGGTGGTTAGGACAGTGATCGCTCATATCCACTTCAGCGTGAGGGGATACTGTTGTCTTGTCCCTCTGCCAGGCCCCACTCACCTCCTTCATCTGGACTGCTAAAGAGGAGGTTTAGCTGAGCAAACGTGGAGACATACTGCACCTGATGCAAATGCCTTAAACAGCCTGAGCAGCTGATAGTAATTTCTTAAAAATGAAAAATGCTGTTGACGCTATAGTATAAGTGTGGAATAAATATGGGGAAGATTGCACATAATTTGTCTGTTCCTTGTGTTTGTCCCTGGATAGGACTTGGCACAAACTGTGAGTCTGAGTCACAGCATAAAGAGAGAGGGAGAGGGAGAGAGCGAGAGAGAGAGCACGACTTAAACAGCAAGTCAACTCAGTTTTCTGTTCCTGTTACATTCGTTCCTCCGTACACTTTCATTTTGATGGTGGCGGTGTCTCATCGTAACCTTGATGAATCCCAAGTTGCCGTCCTCAGATGTCTCGTTTTGTCCACCCACCAGTCAGAAAGTCCACATGCACATTCAGTTTATTATCACATGAGATTTAGAAAAGCTGCAAATCTTCTGTACTGGCTTGTCCTGATAAATGTTTGGTATTTTTACTTGAAAAATCACTTGAACAATTAACTTATTGTCTTAATTGACACCAGTTATGTTTCTATGTATTGTTTAAATGTTTTAGCGTTGAATACAATGTACATATAATGTGTTATTATGCGAGATGCAGTTAGGTTATTTTTTTTCCTTCGACTTCTATATCTAAGTTAAGAAAAGTTGGCCGTAGTTTCATATTTACCATGCAGACATGAAGTTGTATCAGTCTTTTTTAGCTCAAGGCAAGAAAACTAAACAATGTACTTGCCATATGAATAGAATGAACACACGCACACACAAACACACACACAGACAATTAACGCTTCAAAAATCTGAACCCTTTATTTGTTATTTCCAAGTCGTGGTTGAAACATAGAGCAAAAAAACTCCCAAAAAACATGCAGCCTAGTTTGTATTTTAATTAGTTTACCACTGTTGCATACACAAATCATAATTCTGCCCACACCCCATAGTTAATGGATCCCAATAAATGAAATGTACATTTTGCAAATTGAGCAGGCACACTTCCAGAATAAAGGCCTAGTTAATCATACACAGACAGTTATTCATTGATTCTCCACATCAAGTCGACTTCTGATACCGCACTTCCTTCTTATTTCCCCGCCAGCTATTCATTCCTTGTATTTGCATGACAGCTTTCGTGCAAGAAGCGTCCTTTTTTTCCCTGACATTGTTTGTTTGGTTTTGTCGGTACGTATCCTGTTGTTTTGTTTAGAGGGTGTAAAGGTCTTTGGGAGACTGAGACAGCCGTATCAACCCTGTTTAGCATAAAGCTTGTGGCTGGCCCCGTCCCTGGCCTAATGAAAAGTAGAAGATAGGCTATGCTTGTCATGCTTGGCTAGCCCTGTGATCGGCAGACTGTGGACAGTTACTCTGCTTGCATGCCAATTAATCTCAGCCTCTGAATTTCCCACCGTCCCCGTTTCATTCAGCGCTCGGTGGAAAGAGGCTGAGGGTTTGCTTTGAAGCAAACAGTCCTCGCAACAATGTATGTTGGGTTTATGTGCAAGCTGCAGACTTTATCTGCAGCTTTTATAGTTTCACACAGGTTGATTTTGCTGAATTCACGCTGCATGCTTGCTTCAGATATGGACATTAGAGTCTAACGCTTTTATTCGGCTTCAGATAAAATAAGGCAGTAGGACTCCTGAAGGATTACAGCCTTCCACAGACGGTTAGATGCCTCTCAGGATCATATTTTCCACCTTTTGATATGGTGCAGTGGTTAAAGGGCACTTTTAGCCGTATTAGCATGCTGCTCAGGCAGCCACTGAACATTATTATTCTCTTTTATTTATGTGTCAAAGCAGTGGGAGGGACCTGGATCCTGGCACGGGCTCAGACGCTCCTGGCTCCGTCTCAACAGACAGCCTGAGTATCTTTAAATGGCCAGTCATCACCATCGGAGAGCAGATAAAGATGGATTTCAGATGAAGATTCATCGGGTGAAAACAGACCTGAGCTTGCTGTTTCTCGCCCCCCCCTCCATCATTCATCATGTCTCATCTGCTGCACGCTTATACTGAAATAAATAAAAACAAATCTGAAAAGCACTCATACAGCTATTTTACAAATCAACAAAGAGCTGACAAAAAAAATGCCCATTCATCATTAATAATAGACGTGTTGGCTGAGCTCACAAGGCAAGTGAGGAATCCAGGTTACAATTTATGGGATAAATATTTCATCACTAACATCTGTCTGTATATTCTGTGCCAACGTCTCTTGCAGTTGTTACAAATGAACGTCAAACGGAAAGTAAGTGAACAAGCTGTCGAGGGAACGGAACAAAGATGTAGTGGTGCAGTGAGAAGAGAGGAAGATTCACAGGAAGAAAAAAAGAAACTTATACAGCAAACAACGTTCCCTGGCTCGTCAAACAAATTAGATATGCAGTTGGCGGACTTTACAGTGTTTCTCTTGTAAAGACAAAAGACAAAAATGATAGAGGGAAAAGGGGACAAGAGTGGTACCATGGAGGGTGTGTATACCACCCCCACCCCCCCACCCCCCGCCCCCATCTGTTGGGACCACACCGCAGCTTGGACAGTACTGGCATTCTTCTGCAGCTTATCCCAGGACTCTCTCAATTAAGCGCTAATAAGCAACAGCACAAAAAGAGCTCTGAATTTAGAAAAAAAAAGAAAATCACTTTGCTTACATCCAAATTATTTTGGTCTTTTTGGGGGAAATACCCTCCTAATTGCCCATACAGCTTCCTATTTCCTGTCTCTGTGTATTGTCAGGGTTTTTGAGTGGATAATATCCTGAGCAAGACAACTGTCTGCTTATCAGGCCAATAGGAGAGCAGCAGCACCTATGACTAGCCATGACAGCTCTGCTCTGACAGCCGCGAGCACAGGTCACATACTGGAGCAGGACATTTTGACAAAGTCCCGTTCTTTGAAAGCTGTTTTAAAAACCGCTGGTCCGAGCGCCTTCTTCCAGAAATACAAACAAGTTAACATTTCAAATTACCACCAGCTTCCTCCCTCCTGCTTAACAGCTCCCACCGCCATTGTATAATCAAGAAGGAAAGAACAGAACAGAACATGAATATAGAGTGCCTATAGCAAAGCACCACACTGAGTGGAGACTAAAGCAGTTGCCACATCAGAGCGCATCCATATGAAATGAGTTACTGATGGGGCTGGTTTTCAGCTTCAGAGAATATGGCACCAAATCAAAAACCCCACACGTTCAAAAAGGAGGCCACCCCCACCACCATCACCACCACGACCACCACCACCACCACCACACCACACCCCCCCGCTAACAACTCAAAAATAAAGCACACGGGCTGTGCACCCCCCAGCATCTGAACTAATGTGAGACTTGAGCCGATGCAGAAGGAAGAAGGCAGCGGGATGGGAGGTAAAGTTGCTGTTACATCGGATGGTTGTTCTCTGTGTGTGTGAGGGCAGGTCTTTAATAAATGAATTCTGTGTGTTTCACTGGGTTAATTTCAACCATGCATTTGCCGTCTCTCACGTGACTTTGTCAGTGTTCTCTGCCTCCCCTGCAGTGAGGCTATGAGGTCAGATAGAAACCCAGGTGTCATCTAGCTAATGTAAAGAAAAAGTCCTCACTATTACGAAAAAAAAAACATCAGCAACCTTCACCACTCTGTATTTTCTTCTCTAATCTGTTCTTTTCATCTTTTGTATTTCAGATCTTCCATGTTCCCTGCCTACGTTAGCTAAAGTCACGTTATTTTGCTCGCAATCAAATCCCAAGACACTTCAGCTCGCCTGAAAACAAAGTCACTGAAGGTCATTTCTGAAACGCTCTGAGTACCACTCCAAGCTCCAACGTGATAAAAGACGTTTCCCCTCATCTGCATCCTTGAGAGAGACAGAGAGCGCTTTTCTTCGTCAAGTGCCACAAGGACAACTACAAAGGGCCGTAATTTAAACATAGTTAGTTACTTAGGCATTTCAAAGATGCACAGTGGCTTGGAGTTGGAAAAAATTAAATAAATATTATGAAACAACTGTTAAAAAATGGTCTTGCTGTGTAAAAGCTGCAGGTCAGTGCGCAGGCAATGTCATTGTGACCTGCGAACAAGCCAGAGTGACTGAGGCGTGGGGAATGTTCAACATCTAAAAAATGAAATGTCCACTGCTGTTCAGACAACAGACCGCTGTTTGCGTCTTCACTTCTGCTTGGACTCTGCTGAGGTGGGTTCCTACATGCATCATGTGCCATTTCCTTAAATGGCATGTTTCCTCATAGTGACCTCTAGCCAAGATGTCGATCTAAGTTTTACCCTCTAACCAGTCTTTTCTATTGCATTTCACCTTGCTACTTAAACCTTGACAATATCCCATATAAAAGCCATCATGTGGCTACCCCCTATAGAGTCAGAGTAAACTTACAGAATACGTGCAGTCTTAACACTGGTCTCCACTCCGCACAAGCCAACTTAATTCACAAAAACCGTTGATCTTTGGCTCCACCCTCTGACATCTAATCCATCTAATTAGATTATGTCTGCCTTGAAAACAGCTGTGAATCAAAAGAAATTCTTCTTCCTCAATCTGCCAAACAACCACTGGATTTGTTTCCCACAGCAAACACACACACACACACACACACACACACTAACCCATTACTCCATGCTGAGTGCTGTGGTAGGCTGAACCAATGGAGAATGTGCCATTAAATCATGTATCTGGGTAATCCGGAAACTCTTTACACCCAAGTCGGCTTTAAAGAGCAACCGAAACTGGCTTTGCTGGTTAGCCACGGTCCTGCCCCCCCAACCCCCAGCCCTCCACCCCATGTTTTCTTTCCAGTGTATCCTGGGAACCTTGAGAAGTAATTACATCACTGTGACTCTCCCTTTCAGGCCGCCTGATTGGCTTTGTGGGAACGTCGGTGCGGGAAGGAAGGAATCACAGGTGTGATTATAATCAGGGCGACAGAATGAGTGGATGAACTGCATTAAATGTTCCATGTTCTGCCTCTGGTACAGATGGAGCATTTGCTTGTGACAGTGTGCTAACTATATTAATAGTGAGCCATGAATGGAAATCCAAGGCGGCAGGTAAAGTTTTTGGCCTCATTAACTTCCTATTAATCATTTTCTTTTTACATTTATTATTTCTGTATCTCCCTCAAAAATGCCCAGGCGTACTCGTTGAAACCTGTCCATTCACTGCAGCTCCCAGACAGCCATTGTAGCGCCACAGCATGTGGTACGTTTTGTGGCATGTGCACTGATTAAAGAAACAAAAACGGAGGGAAACACGACTGCTCCCCTTCGCGCCCCCCACCCCCCACCCCCCCCCACCCCCGTGCAGCGTTTGCTGCTCCGCTCCTTGTGAAGTGGAGTTCCCATGTGCCTGGAAGCCGTCTCGGCATAAACCTGCTGCAGAAAGAATAGGCCACAGTTTTATTTATAGATGAGGCCTCCTGTGACTGTCTGCATAATAAACTGGTGAATATGTTGTACAGATGCAAAACACACAACGCTTCATACATGATACATTTTTAAAATAGAGATTCCTTTATCTCACAGAGGTTGCTGCGGCAGGTTTCAAAGTGCAAATTTGCATGAAAATTAGTTATTCTGCAGACATATCTCTTGTAAATACACTTACCACAGAGTTGGGGTTGGGAAGAAGGGCCCATTTTAAACGCCTGGGACGTGTCTTTGAAATTCATTGCCATTGCAAATTGATTCTGACAGGTAGTTTCACGAGGTTTATTTTGCAGCGTGTACACTGAACTGTAGCGTGCCCCACTAAACTTATTTTCAATTTGCTCAGCTTCGCTCCGTTCACTTGAGGTCAGAGCACCTCGGCGGGGAGAAACTTGGTCTGTGGATCCTCCATCTCTGACTCCAGCTCTTTTGCACTTCAAAGTCTCACTGCGCACCTTGATCACCGACTCTGCATCTCAGATGGAGAATAAAAGAGATACATTATGCTTTGAAGAAATTGATCCCTGAAGATGGCGAGCTGGATGTCAGCCAGTGCGCTTATGATACTGCTATGGTTCTGCAAGGCTGATTTTTTTTTTTACCCTTTTGTGAAAACGATACTATTAGATCTGCTATTACCAGTCAATAATCTTGGTCCCTGGTGTCGCCAACACGCTGATGTGCTTTTGGATGTCATGTCATGCAGAAGTGAAAGGGTTGTCTGTGGTAATACTCCAGGATGCAGCTGAGATTTGACCTAATTTGTTTTCATGTACAAACTTCAGCCCCTTTAAAGCTAAATGCTCCTGACTGTTTTGGCGGTTAATCTGCACTCCACCGGATAGAATTAAATAGGGTAAGGGAAGCTGTATCACGACTTGATTTGTGCAGATCTGCCGCACTCTACAGCGACTCTCCATAAACATAACTACCCATATCAGAGAACAACACGCTGGAGCATACAGCAAATTCAGCAATCCATGTGAATATGAAACATGCCTAATGTTCAGCCGACCGGATGGGGGGGGGCATCCTTACTCCTGACACAACATTATTTCTATGAGTCTATTAGAAAATAACTGCATTTGCAAAGACGGGGGAGGAATACATTATCAGCAGTTAGGCTGAAATGACAACACACATTATACAGCGATTAGTTTACACAAGGCAGCTAATGGATCCAATCACAGCACATTAATAAACAAGACACTTAGCTTTGTATCTACCTGAAGAGCCTCATCAATCTTTCATTGAGATAGCCACAGCTGGGCCCGGCAGCACAAGTCCAATATTTTGATTGCCGGGGAAACAATGACAGTTGCTACATCTTGTGCTGGCACCGCTGCTGGTGATGCAGGAGTAAGAATGAACGCCGCTCGGAATGAAAAGGGAAATCTCTCTGCCCCCGCTGCACCAAATGACCATCATATATCTGCAGGAGTTGATAAGATTGCTGATCGATGGCAATGAATCAGTGACTTCTTAGCCAGGTGCTGAGATTTCCGGCCCCCCCACACACACACACACACACACACACACAAACTGACTGACATTTTCAGCTGGCTGTAGATGTGAAGACATTCATTTCAGCCAGGAGGGCTAATAAGCTTTACTCTCAAGCCAACAAAAGGAAATGAAAGCAAGTGCCAACGCTGTGTTGTTGTAATAGTTAGTAGGGTGATATATCACCTGTATGTTGGATGTTTCACTAATTAGCCAGCTTACTTGTCTCTGTGTGAAAGAACAGCTTCCTTGTTTCTGTCAAGTACAGGCCACCATCAGACTGAGTGGACGTGGTGGTGGTGGTGGTGGGTGTTCATGAGGAAATAAGTTCTATGATGCTGTTAGAATTCCTAATAGAAAACAATAAAATAAGCAAACGCAATAAAAAGTCCCAATCAGACACATGTTTTAACGCCTGGAGCGCTATAGTGGAAAATAAAAATGCTTATTCCTAAACTGTCTGTATACTTGAATTGATTTTGCACAACTGATGGGAGATATGAAATATTTTATAGTGATTTTATGGCCTAACCCATGTTCACACACCCAGGTCATCAACATACTTCAGCATAAAAGAAAGAAACTCTGTGAGTATATGGAGAGATCAATCTACTATTCACTCAATTAATCACCTCAAAAATGCATGTTTATCAGTTGTCTGTAACACTCTCATTCTGATGGATTACATGCATTACGGCCCTGCTGCCGATCTGATTTGTATTCCTCGCTGTGCTGATTACAAAATTACACTGCTGATGCATTGGTTTTCTCCAAAGAAGATTGATGGCACTGATGAACAAAAGGGAAAAACCGACTAAGCCCGTGGACAAAAAATTGCTGAAAAAACAAATGGAGATGGCTTAATATATGCAAAGGCAAAAAAACAAAATTTAAAAAACTGAATGATTAGGCAACTGATGGACTGAATGACAGACAGTCATGACATCAGGAGTCAGACTGGAGTCAGACAGAGAGCTGAATGGCAGCCTTAGCAGGGGCGTGGTGGGGTGTAACAGAGTTTCTGGCTTCGACTTCTTCTTTTTTTTTTGTCTTTTTTTTTTGTCTTTTTTTGTGACTCGGGGGCGTATTCCCCGTGGTCTGCAGACAACCCCAGGCTGTTCTCTCAACTTCACCAAGTCTCTGTCTGTCTCTATCAGCCTGGGATCAGGGCTGCTCCAAGCCTGTGTGTGTCTGTGTGTGTGTGCGTGTGTGTGTGTATGTGTGTGTGTGTTTGTGTGCCCACGCTGTCTGTTGCTTCAATAAAACCAGCCAGAGCAGGCTGGGACCAGGGGGGAGATTGACAGACAGCACCAGCTCACAGGCACACAATAATAATGCACAAACACACTGTGCAACGCACATAGAACACACAGAGGCATGCAGAGTAGTTGTGCAAGAGCATGCACGCACATACAGCTACTTGTACTCCTCTCACACACGGACGCCCACACTCAGAGGGTTTGCATGTGTGTGTGTGTGTGTGTGTGTGCGCGTGTGTTTGGCGGGGTATAGCAGGCCTTTCTTCCCCTGGGTGCCAGGTGCCGACAGGACATCTACTGCTGGAGGCAGTTATCTGAGGACGAGCAGAACAAGAAGGGGGAGGAGGAGGATTGCTGCCAACATGCAGCTGCAACATGCAAAGACAAAATCAGCACATGTTGAGAAGTATCCACTATGATATGCTAATTACCAGCTCCGAAGGAAGGTGTGGATGATTTAAAGGCTCGCTTGTATGTGCTCATTGTGAAATGGATCTGATTAACTGAAAAATGTAACAAACAGATCGTGTTCACATATTTCACCCGGGGCAAAGATTAGGAAACTTTTCTGGACGTGATCCGGCTTTTTACATTCCGCAGAGCTCGGGATACAAGCAATTAAATGCATTTCAGCTATCAGGTGAATCTGAGTCTAGTTTATACAGTATCAGTCTCAAGGTGCATTCTAATACACAATAAAGCAAAACCACTATTGTGTTTTATTATATGGTATATTACCACAATCAGCCAATGGAAATGTTCTGTTGAGTGGAGAGCGGGGTCCTAAATGACAAAAACAGATCATGCAAGCATGTTCTGATATGTCCACTCTGTGGTCAGGATTTGGTTCAGTTTAGTAGATCAGTTATCATCAGACTCACATGTTCATTCAACCTTCCTTTGTCTCACACAACTACAAAATGTCAGTGAAGCATATAAAAAGGCTGATGCTGTGGTTTTTCTGGTGAGAACGAGCTCTGTGTGAGTGTTCACATACACCTCACAGTAGCATCTGTAGGTATGGGTGCACAAAGGAGGGGGGGGGGGCACTGGTGTTCTGTACCTGTGTTCAGGTCTGCAGTGACTCTCCTGTTACTGTCTCACAGGAACATTTTCAGCTCACACAGACACATTTGTGCATTAAGTTTGTGTTGCCCCTAGATGTAGCGCTGCATTACATGTCAGTGCCCAACACAGGTCTATAACCAACTCTTACTGAAAACACTTAGCTTGGTGCAGATGAAACAAACAAAAGAGCAGTGAGCACAATATCAACACATTAGAAACCAAACTGAAAATCACAGAATATACCTTGGAAATACTAAACCGTCTTCTGAATATGTACCGTAAGGCCCCCACTTCTCTCCTGCTGAGAGGAGATAACAAAGCAGTTTTTACTTTGCAGGCAGTTCCATAAACTGATAGCAGAGAAAGAAAAAGTATCTTGGAGGTATAAGCTCTTCATACGGAACCTCCATTATTGGAGTACACAGTGCACAGCCTCTGTATTCACAGATCCATCTCAGCACTCAGGCTACTCTAACTGCAGTCATATCGTATGGTATTACAAAGCTGCACAGCCCATGCGAGATTACAAAGACACAGAGCACAGTGGAAGCCTGTTGGCTCCCTGCAGCATCCTCCTTGTTTATGTCCAGGGGATGTGGTAGAAGAGCAGTCAGCCAGTGGGGAATCCTCCATGGCCATGTAATCTGGGCTCTGTGCTTAGACACAGCACATGAAGGACAGGCTTATCTCTGGAGGGCTCGCTGTGAAACAGCTACTGGGAAGGGGGGGGGGGGGACTCTACTGCTGAATAGATCTTTTATGGAAACTGCATGTGTTATATGATGCATTTACACCTCGATGGTGCAAAGTGATAAAACCCTACATTGTTGGCATGCAAAATGTATTAGCATCTTGAATACAGACTTTATGTATTTTTGCAACACACACACACACACTCTAACCCAAAGCTGCTATGCAGGTTTTGGGGGGGACTGAAATGCAGTGCAGCAGTTTAGTTTCAGGTGGGTGACAGCCTTATGTTTATCAGATGTCTTTTTTCTCACGTGGATTGGGATTGCACATAACAGAATTTGTTAAAAGAATATTCAACATTTTGGCAAACGCATTTATTCACTATTGCCAGGAGTTAAGATGAGAAGATTAATATCGCTCTCTTGTCTGTGTAGTAAATATGAAGTTACAGCCTGGCTTGGCACAAAGGCTGGAAACAGCTCAACTGGCTCTCTCCAAAGATAACAAAATCAGTTATCAGTTAATATACATTAGAATGTTGTGTTTAATCTTTTTAAAAACTGTCAAACAAAAATTGTTTGTGCCATATTCCAGGAAGCCACAGCAACCAAACAAGACGTGATTAGCGTCAGAGCTGGGCTGTTTTTCTGTCATGTCTGGGTGGTGGGTTACACCAGTGTTTTTCCTTCAGTAACTCCGGCACAGCTCACTGTACTTGTCTGAGCTTGTGAAGGTCTTTGTTAAATTTCACCTCCTCTCCCCAAGGACATCTCCTCAACCCCGTATAACCCCGCTGTCACATCACCCCCATCCCACAGAATGGAATATATTCCCCTCCCATGCCAGTTTATGTTACTATTCCATTTCCCCTGCTTTTGTACTCTTGTGCACAAATCCCAGCTCTGGGGCGGATCCCGACGCAACAATGAGCCGCAGCCGCTATCTGTGTTTTAACTGGCTCTGCCAGAGGAACTCTCTGGAACGCAGCCAAAACAATTCATTCACATGGAGTTCCTCACACGCCTATGTTATTTCACTCCTTTACTTTGGAAACTCAATGGCGCGGCCTCATTCATCACCGCTGGAGCTGTTGCAAATATTTCCTTGTCCCTCCTAAGGAGGGGAGCTGGTGTATAATTCACACTGCCACCTGAATACGTCCCAAATAAATAATTCAACCAGAAGCCATTACAGTTGTTGTGGGAAGTTGGTGATGATGACAGTCCTCATGAAAATAAGGGTTATTTATTTTTGGAGTCACTTTAAATTCAACTGTGGGATTATGTTTATCCTCTGTAGGATCTGCATTAAGTGTCTGCTGCCTGACCTTTCCATTTTTAATCAAATCTCTCCGTCCTCTGATCCTGGCTTCCTCCTGTATTTCTACTTCTGTGGCCAGAGAGATCATCCTGATTTCATACTTTGTTTGTTGTCCCAGTCATTACCTGCCTTCCTCACAGTTTATGCAGCACTCCATTATCTTTTTTGTGATTTATGAAATCACTGATGAGGCACAGAATGTCTGGCCCTCAATTCCAGATAAGCTTGGAGATAAAGCAGCGCGTGGGAGGATTTGTATCTGCACACACCCATACGTCGTAGGTGGGACGACCGGGCCTCCTCACAGCTCACTCTGACACATTCAACGTTTGAGTTCTTTTCTGATTAGATAGCACACAATTAACCCTTTTAAAGCACCCTCCACCTTTACTGACTGTTGCAACATCTGATAAACTTTTCATCAAAGAACCAGATCCTTTCTCATACATCTGTACTGATTAGTTTTATCCCAATACAAACTGTGCTTCAGCTGTGAAACAGTTTTGTGGGAAAATAATCTGTTTTTTTTTTAACCAGGAGCACCTGAAATAGCCCGTGTCAGTTTGCAAAGCTATGATATGCTGCATTTGAAAGTAAAATAATTCTAGTTTACTACTGTTAGGTAGGGAGCTTGATGGCCAGGCATGCTAACGTTTGCAGCTTCAAGCAGATAGACATGCTCCGTAATCCTTTCCTTACACATGTTTGGTAATGGGGACAAATTAGACTCTGCACTGTAAACTTTTCAGAAATCAGCGTTGGTGTTACACAAGAACTCTGCACACTGCACTTCAACAAATCTAAAGCTTGACAGGCCTGTCGTGCAAAGGTGCTCATCCCCACTTTAGCATCAGTTGCAGTTGCATGCTGAAGTTTCTCATATTCCAGCCATAGAGAGGGCTTAGCCAAGCTTTACTGGATGGATGCATGCGAAGCCGGGGCTGGTGCTGTGGGTAAACAGGATATTTTAGCCTGCATACCAGACATCATACTTTCGTTTCACTGCTGTGCTAATTTAATCTCTGTTACTATGGAGGTACAACATGCAGACGGAACACATAAGAACACCGCAGGCCCAGATCTCACATCCTGTGCTAATATATTTTCTTGTTTTCATTTAATGAAATCCATTTTATTTAGTAACATCATGTTACATGTGTGATAGCGGTGGAATCTGAAATTAATTTCAGGAGTCGAATCAGGGTGAGATCATCCACCTCAGTGTCTTTGATCTTGCAGAGACTTGTATTTTCGCCTTCAGATTTTTATTTGAAAAGATAATCTGGTCCACGGGCAGAAATCATCTCATCCTTTCAAAAGGGCAAAAGTGATCTTAAAACTTCTAGTGTTGATTGGTTTTAATGAGAGTGTGACCTTTCAAGGAAACCCAACAATAAGTGGGATGGTTGATTTAAACATATCAAAGAAGCCCTGGGTTGCAACAGTGAATCGCCGCTGCAGGATGAGGAACTCATTATTCTGTGACTACACAGGCAGAGAGGCTGGAGCAGAGGGAGGTGGAGAGAGAGAGAGAGAAGCAGAAGAAAAAGGGAAAAAACAAGTGTGAGGGAAAGACTTTAAATTATCAAAATTCTAGTCACAAAACATTAGGGCTTATGCCGGGTCTTTAACTTGGAGCAGACAAGGCTCTGCAGCTCTGGTGGCTGCCAAGTGTGTTGCATCATGAAAACACACTGCAGCCTCTGAGGGGGGTGTTGAACAGGATCTGAGCAGAACCAAACCATGCACCCTACAGTTCTGTACAGTGTGCCTGCTGATGTTTTTTGCACAATACACTGCACACAGTACATGCACTGCATGTATGTCTCCAAGGTCCCGGGCATAAACCAGCGGTGTAGGTGATGCAGGAATGATAACGATGTGGCCGCGTGTCATATAAAGTAGATGCCATTGTGATTCTCCTGTGCATCGGGCACACAGCTCAGCTCGGAGTAGGAATGCAAATGGAATTTTCCGCATTAATCCGAGACACAGTGATTGAATTGCAAATGCACTAAAGTAACTGTTTTTAAATTCATTTAAAGGCTTTGAATAGTAATCGTCTTTTTCTCCTCCTTTCTTGCACCGCGCTGTTTAACACAAAGAGCTGATTTTACTTCCTTTCAGTGCATGAACCACTGACCATAACTGTCATGTTGTAAAACCAGGAGAGCTTCAGAAACATTGCATGCAGCACTTCAATACAGTTTAAAATAACTGCATTTTACATGAGACGTTCAGTGGCGTTGTGGCTGTGCAGAAACATTTACTCAGAACCTCATTCCCTCTCAACACTGCAGGTTAAGAAAAGCAGGATGCACACCCATGTACACGTGTGACCAAGTTTCTAAGACACAAGGATGAGTCATTCTACATGTGCTGTCTGATTGGACAGAACACCTGGAGGGCCTTTGTGTCAATTTGGATTGTGCCAAGAAACATGAAAGGGCAATGCACAAATTTAACTCATGAAGACCAGTTTACCTGTCTGCAGCTTTGGAGGGAAAGTCTATTTAGCATTTTGCACATTCGACTCATTGGCAAAATACCAGTGAAACTTGTATTAATATGTGTGACACACTTCTGAACAAGAAGAGGAGATGTTTCAGTGATCCATTCATCCATTCTCTATGTTGCTCATCTGTTAAGGGTTTGCAGTTGTGCTGGAGCCAATCCCACCTGACGTTGGGCCAGGGTGTGGTACAATCTGGACAGATCATCAGTCTGTCACACAGCTTACACATAGAGACAAACAAGCAGTCACACTCACAGTCAATTTAGAGTCACCATTCAAGCTGAGCTGCATGTTTTGGAGCAAGCTGAAGAAAACTATGAACATGCAGACACCACAGGAAGAGAACCGCTGGGACCTTCTCTCTGTGAGGCTACAGTGCTAACAGCCCCTGTTCCAGTGACAGAGCTCTCAAAGTTTCTAAAATAAATTATTGTTACGACAGGAAGCAGCAGGGTTTACATAAAAACTGACTGTAATTGAGCTGATAACATTGTTGATGTGACTAATATAACTGCTGCGAGTGTACATGACGTGTTAAATCATCAGCATGACTGGACCTCATTTTACCTTCTGTAAATGTCACAGCTGTGTGTGCTCCTCCAGCAGCGCAAGTACTCCTGTGCCGTCTTGAGCGATGACACAGGTCTAAATCGGGCCTACGCAGAACCGCAGCCCCACAGCAGATATTTAAAGCAACCTGCTTCTCTCTTTCCACACGTTACATAACGGACATGAGGGGAAACGGGCGCCTCACTTACACTTTGCACCACTTAAAGCAGTGTGTGATCTGCTATCAGCCACTCACGATTATGGTTTAATTATAGTTAATGTGTCATATGAAGGTTTGGCATGGGTCTCTGATCCTTGGTGGTCTTTGATGATGTTCATTTGTACGGTCCCTATCTTACTGAATGAGTCTTCTTCTTTTTGAATTTCAGGTATATATCACCTACACAATACTGTGAATGACTTAGCTGTAACATTTCTGCTGTCCAGGTCTTTAGAGCTCTTTAAAAAAAGATGTTTCATCTTCATACCTTTCATATTGGTATTTACATCCCACAACATTATGCATTTTTTTGGCAGGCATGCCCTTAAATATGAAACATGAAATTTAGACTGAAGTTTTAAGGCAAGAAGAGGAAAACCTGTTCAGATCTTACAGGTATCAGCTGAAATCAGCATTTGCTCCAGGAAGTACTTTCGTATATGTGAGTTTGAAGAGCCTGCCCCAAATTGCATCATTCATCCGTGGTATGAGAATCGGATAATAAAATGCAAAAAAAAAAAAAAAAATGGAATGAAGTGAATGAAGCAAAAAGCAGCAGACAGTGCTGGTATTTACCTTTAACGGACACTTAAGTCCTCTCAGATGATTTCATTCCATACCTGGCAACTTTTATCACCTTTGCTTCTAACCAGGCAATATCCCTACCACGGTCTCTGTCTTTACTTTCCCATCAGCTCCATAAACTCACCCTGTTGCTCCATACTGTACGTCTGACACAGGCTGAGGAAGAATAAAACTGGAGTAATACTAAGCTGTAGTATATATGCCATTCACAGTAATATTAAATATTCCAGGCTTTTCTCTCGTCTCCCTGTCAAAGATTCAATAAAGGAGTGAAGGTTTGCTGTCTCATTGAGACAAAAGACCCTTTGACTTGTGGCATACTGAATGCAGAGTGACAATAGACATGCAGTTTTATCTCAGTATCCATTTGAAGTATTTAGAATAAACTCTGAAGGCATACACTGAGATTTTGGTCCTTTTGGTAATTAAACATCATAGTCTTTTAAGAAATAGTCCTGAGCAGATCTACAAACACCTCCTGTTGGTGGAGGAAGAGGAGCCAAAACCCTGTCTCTGATTTCATAAATGTGGTGACATAGAGATGAACTAATAGCTGGTGAGCTAATCGTAAGCACTAGCTGGAAACATGTTGGGACTAGTGTCATTGCTACTCATCTGGTACTACAACTGTCAGCAGATGTTTGCTCTTCTATGAAAACGCTCTTTGTTGTGGCACCAGCGCTGACCTGCACATGCTAACGTGCAACCGGAGCAAAAATCGACACCAACGCACCACACGCATCTTTGAGATGCTGAGCGGAAGGAAAAGGACAATGTGATCAGTTAGTGACAGACACATAGTTTGCTCCAAAACAAAAAGAAAGTGACTTTGAAGAAGCGCTCATGTGCCCTAAAGTTGAGCAAAACACAGTACACACTGTGCAGCTGTGATCTAACTATAAAGATAATTTACTGACCTCCCTATGATGCCGATGTTCATCTAACAGCATTTGTTGATGCTGTTTTAAAAGCATATTAAAGTTTATGCAAATGCTTGCTTGTTCAGTTTTATACCACTTTATGAGCATCTTCTTAACTCTCTGCCAAGGGTTCGTTGCTCTTGATATTTAAGCATGCGTTCCTTCTCACACTTGTGAATTTTATGACTGTCTTTAGGATAACTGGGGAACATAAAAGTAAATAAAACAAAGAGCGAACTTTTTGCAGGTTTAGATCCCATGCGATTGACTGTTATTAGTAATAACTTCTTCCCCAGCTGCACTCAGCCATATTTAATTTTAAACAGGACTTCTGGGTCCAGGGAAACAGAAGCACCACGTCAAACTGAGCTCTTCTGGTTGATATGGAAGGAATTTTTCTTTTTCATACAAACCAAAAGGATGAAACAAAGAGCAGAAACTTTCAGCTCTGCAGAAAGCACACAGTAGCATGTCCCTCCTCCTGCACAGGGGAATACAGGCTGCTATCAAGCCTCGCCTTGGGCTATAACCTTTGTTCTCTGATATCAAACACATACAATAGCACTGTATGGGATTAAAATGTGATAGTAACATTGATATTCAGCCAAAATAGCAGCAGTGGCCTTTGAAAGAATGTTTCACATGCAAGACCACCCCTTTTTATTCCAAATGCACCGTATTAGGACACACGTTATATCACAGAGGAAAACAGTGGCGAATTCAATCGATGTTCACTTTGAAATCCAACCCAGTGAAATTTCACTTCACCCAGCTTGATGGTGATCTGGCAAGTGTGTGCGTGCACATACGCATCACAAAGTGATGGCTGTGTGTGTGTGTAGAGCTTGCTGTGTGTTGCAGTAAATCATAGTAGATTCCTCCCAGGGGGACGTGAGGATGAACCGAGGGGAGAGTGAAGTAGGATTGGGGGGTGGTAGCTGAGAAGCTGACAGAAACATTATTCAAATGATCCTCCTCTGCTTTCTTTTTGCCTTTTTTTCTCCCCCAGCCACACACTAAAACCTGACATTTAGTCACAGTGAGAGAGCGACAGCCGAGACAATTCGTGAGGATTTTCCACCTTCCTTCATCTGTGGTTCTTCAGCAATGTAAGGTTCCTCCAGTGGGATCACATGGACCTCGGCCTGCCGCGACTCAGGGGCCCCAGTGTTTATGAATCAAATATTTGATTTGGAAGAACTGTGGTCGTTATTTCCAACTGGTGTCCAAACAACACAAAGGTTGCAGCAAATCCAGCTTATCAGTGCAACTGTGCCTTCCCACTTGCTTGGCCTAGGAGCTGCTGCTGCTGCTGCTGCTGCTGCTGTAGAGGGTTAAAGTGGATGGGAACGAGAGAGGAGTGAGAATAAGACATGGGGGGATGTGATGGGGTGGGGGTCTGTGTGCTTGTGAGAAGAGAGGGGGTGCATTCTGCAAAGCTGTCGCCTGGACATATTGTGCTTTGATGGGTTGGCTTTCATTTTTACTGCCGTTTTTCTTTGCTGTGGAGGAGCTGTATTAAAGTCTTCAATCTTTAGCTGATATTACAGGACTCACGGCAGACTGTGATAAACAGCACTGCGCCTTCCTGGGCACTTCCTCCACGAACATCTGTTGGAACATCACACGCTGACAAAAGCAATGTAATTATAATGTACCACCTAAACCTACATACCACACAGGGCCGCGTGTGGTAGGTGTCACTTTGGCAGGCGAACAGTCACAGGCTGTGTGTGTGTGTGTGTGGGTAGAAAGATGCACATAGCAGCATGTCTGTGTTTTTAGGAGCTTACAAAATCACAAGTGACTGCAGTTCAGGTTTTACATGTTGCAACATAGAATTACAGCGCTGTCCTGTGCATACAGGTGGGCTGATTCATGTCAACAAACATGCAGGGCGACATTGCACAATCAAACACGCTGGTCTTACAACACACCTGAGCTCCTGCACCCATACAGTAATTCCAGGATGGAAACTTTCTGAACTCCATAAGATATAATCACTCTGGCATGATAACCATCACATTCTATTTCTGATTTTCATTATCTCTCTGCCCAGTAATACAAAAGCATAATCACTTTTTCCCCTTGGGAGGATTTCTTAGGCTATCCCACTGGAAATTGAGAGTGATAACATCCACATTCAACCTAATTTAAAAACTTAGCCAGGTAAAATTAACTCCCATGATCACCTGAATCAGAAAGCTTCCCAACCCTCCTTAAGTCAAATATTGAAGATTTATTGTACGTGGCCATAATAAAAATCCTGGTGTCTATAACCTCCAGATAGTGAGAAAAACAAGCAATGAATACAACACTAGATTTGTTGTCTGCCTCATTTCTTTAGAACTCTCTGGTTAAAAAATGAATTTTAAAAAAGGTTGTGGCACATGGAGACATTTCCAGCAGAGTCTTGATGGTATTTCACAGCTCATGGTTTCTTTAGTTCTGAAAAAAACAGAATGTTGGTGCTGTATTGTTTAAAATCATATAACAAGTAAAAAGGCTTGGAAGTGCTTTTGAATAGTTTAAAAAAGTCCAGACTGACATATTAATGTGCAACTCTTATGAAACCAGGGAGTTAATTAAGTTTTTCACGCACCTCTTCCTGCAGAATGACCCATATGAAGCAATCTGCAAAGAACCTGCACACCTACATACAGTTTCTTCCTGTCTGTCACACTGATGACACAACACGTTGTAAAGTTGTATTATGTGCCCTGGCTACACGAACCTGGGACAAACACAATAACCCTTGCTAATGTTACTCAACCCAGTGCCCGAATAGCCTGAGTCAGCCCATGTGGTGCAATACTGGAGAGCGTGTCATGCATCACTTCACCTCAACGGGAAGAGGGCGTGGACCCGCGTTCACAGCCCCAGGTAGATGGTACATTGAAACCCCCTCCCAGGCCACAAATCCTTGCGTGGGTTCAAAGGTCAACATATAAATGCACAATGTAATCTGCAGGCAAACAGCCGAGCCCCTCGGTACAGTCATCAAGGTAAATATTGCTGCGTTGGCTTGTCTCGCCGTGATGTATGACGGCCGGCGTTGCTTCACTGTACCTTTTACTCATGCCGCTGACCTGCCAGTCTGTGACTCTTTTACCGCATAACATGTCTGGGCTCAGTGTTTTGCAAGGTGAACGCCCACGATAATTCACTCCCGTATTCAGCTTGAAAACACGGTGAGGAGGAGGATTACAGTCAAGGTTGTCGGCCTGGTGGCTGGAGGCCAAGAGTGGGAGACAGATAGAGAGATCCAGAGAAAAACACAGACCAAAAGGAAGACGTATCAGGCCCCCGCGGTGAATGAGACTTGCCTACTTATCAGCCATGAGCGTGATGTGCAAACAGAGGCCTTTCAGGGCTGCCAGGCACACAATAGCTTTGTTTGCTATGCAATAGAAACCAGTTGTTCGCTGCTGAGTCAATATTTACTGCCTAATGGAATGTGTGCTCTGCTACTACCCCTGCTCAACAACACCAGATTGGAAGAGGGACTTATTACCTCTCCTCTCATCCTTGCACCCCCTGTCCTCCTCTGTCCCTCTTCGTCCTTCGCTCCCTCTCCTTTATCTCACCCTCCCTGTCGTATCATCCTTTACTTCCTTTACTCCCCCTTTGCACTCTGAGTTTTGTAACTCCCCGCCCCCCCCATCCTTCCCTTCTTCTGTTGATCCCATATCATATCTCTTGCATCTGCGCCTCCCCTCAGCGTGGAAAAAAAAACAACCTCCATATAAGGCTCTGTTTAGGGCTGAGAGCACTGGGATGTGTGTGCTAAGTTCACCTATCAGGTAAGTCAGAAATCCAGAATTCTTAGTGGAGTAGTAGAAAAGAAAGACAGCAGGCAAAAAAAAAAAAACAGGAGCAGACAATCCTCTGTTTATAGAGGCCAATATCCTACCAAGGCAATGGCACTAACAGAGAGAAAGATAGCTTAGCGATGAGATCACTGTGCTGACAGAATGATCCCTTTGTGCCTGGGCCCGCTGGTAGGCACTGAATGCATTACATGTGGTATTTACACCGTGGCTGCTGATAAACCGCGGCTAATCACGGGCAATTTTCTTAAAGGTGCATGCCGGTGGTCATGCACAACAACAGCAACGCGCTGCCCTGGTTCGGCTGGGCTCCGTGGCGTTCGCACTCCTGCTCTGAATTGATTCTGCCCCCCCCAACACACATACACACAAACTCACACCCTCGCCCAGGTGTGGAGGGATAACCAGAGGCATGACACACTTGTCCGAGTCCTTTAAAGGTTTTTTTTCCAGCAGCCACCCTGACAATCCATTCCTTTCAGTCATGCTTCAGTATCGTTTCCGTACAGCCGAGGATTACTGAGGAGAGGACAGTTGTGGGAGTGATGATGCTGGTGGTGTGTGTGCATGTGTGTGTGTGTGTGTGTATGTATGGGGGGGTTGGGGGGGTAGGGTTTCCATAGTGACACCAAGGCAATGAAAAGATTGGACCAGTGGAGTGTGCAGTGGGTGCCAGTGCCACTGTGTGTGTGTGTGTGTGTGTGTGCATGGCTTTGGAGTCCAGCTCTATAGCTCTAGGTTGAGACACAGTGGAACCATTCATGATTTACTATCTGGCCCCCAGTGGCCTTCACTCTTAAATCAGAGCCAGCTTGCTGAGCTCAGAGCCCTGTAGTGTTTTCATTTTGCACCCAAATCCATGACACTATATTGTAAAAAAAAACAGAAAGAAAAAAAAAGGAAAAATATAGCATTCTAATAATGTGTGATCTTTTCTGTCATGTTTTCCTTCTCACTCATTACAGCCTTTTCTTGTTTTTGTCCAACAATTTTGCCAAAGTGACGAGGTTGCATTTAATACCCCTGTCATAAAGAAGAGAAATTGATGGCTCTGAGTTGTGTTTGTTAATATTTTCATGCAGGCCAAGGGATAAACAATTAGGAGGAGATGTATTCATTGTCTCTAATTATCCTTTCGGAGCACAGATTAAACGTTTTCATAAGTCTGGCTCCTAACGAGCCAAATCCTCTCCATGTACATCTGTCCACATTCCCAAACAAAATCACTCAGCCGCTGTGAGCAGGACCCATCAATATCATTTAACCGGTGCAGTTAGTGCATCCACTCGCCCTTTTACAGCCATTTTGCTGAACTTGACCTTACACTGAGACCATTGATGGTGCTGTGATTGTGGCTTGGTGTGGTCAAAGTACATTTAAGGGTCATCTGTCAATGAAATGACTCAAAACACTGCACTTTTCTAAAGGTCCCCTCTCTGCCCTGAGCACGAGTTACAAGAGGAATCATTTTCAATGGGGCCTTGATTTTATGTTAATGAAATCTGCGGCCTTTCACAGAATTGACAGTTAATGAAGACTATAATGCAGGCACAGGCGTCTTGAAAGAACTACATCACATTAAGGCTGAAATTCTAAATCTGGTGTAATACCTTGAGGAGTAATTTAAAGATAAGACAATTTCTCATTTGGCAAATGAAATAATTAATTAACTCTTTGGTGGAAATATCTTAACAAGGCTACTTAGTATGCATATAAAATTTGGAATTGTAAAAATCAAATTAGCAATATTAACTTATATAGCGTTAGATTACATCTGTTCTCTTTCAAAAGGTCCCACTGAGCTGAATTGATAATTGTAATGAAATGAAAATGCATGATCTAATCAATGGCAGTCCATATTAGCTCAGCAGTAGTCGATCTAAGGTTACAGGCAGCAATGTGGAGGGGGGTTGTGCCCCTGGAAAAAAAAGAAGCCCTGAAGAATTCAGTCACTGTGGCTGATTATTTACACAGAGCTTTAATGAGCTCAAATACAGCTGGTTTGCACCTTACAGACATGTGTAAGGTAAGTTCTCATTATTTCTGCTCTGCTGTGTTTTGCAGGTAAGCAGAAACTCCTCCCTCCATCGTTCCCAGTGATTTCTGGCGCCTGCTGCAAAGTCTTTAAAAACCCCTGTGAAGCTCCACCCACTCTCTCTAACACGTTGCAGCTATGCACGACCAGCTGCATTGCTGCCAGTCACTACTTTTGTTCAGTTCATCATTTATGTACTATGTTTGAAATAAACTTTGCTTTTGCAAGGTATAGGTGCTGTCTGACTCCTCTGCGGTGCTTCCCTTGGGCTGGGGTTGTAACACACTGGGATCAGTTAGGTCCAGATTAGTTTTTCCTGTTGTACAGTCTTTTGTGCTGTTTAGCAATGTGGCTGTGTTTGCCTCCTATAGTGTCTGTAATGCTGTTGACAGTTGGCAGTGATCTGGATAGCCTGGTTAGTTATTTCAGGATTGTTCCAGCTTGACTGAGCAATCAGCCCTTCTAACGGCTCATTTGTTTTTTTTTCCAACTTTATTGTTTCCGTCTATGTTGGGGGTAAGCCTTTCAGGGCCTTGGCCATGTGGCTAAGGTTCATTGAAGTTCTGTTTTTAAAGACGCCTCAAGCCCAGTACGCCTCAGAAGATATTCAGGATTTAGTAAAGGTTAGGCAGGTACCAGGGAGTTTTCTGTTAACTGCCAATATACTCAGGGGTTTCCTTGCTGTACTCGCTAGTGGCTGATTTAACAAGTTTCGCGAGTTAAAGATTGTGCTCTGTCATTCGATACCATTGTGGTAATGTGTCTGTGGCTTTGTGCGATGAGCAGCTTTTTTCTGCTAAGTGATACTGTGTAACTTGACTTTGAGCAGGCTAGTTCTCTGTGGGTTAGTGGCCTTAGATATCGATTGCCGGCAGGTTCCATTTGAGCACTAAAAGCCAGAAATGTAACCTACTCGTGGTCCCAGAGGTAAAGTCATCCTCTGGGGACCAAAGAGTGCCTGCACAAAATTTCACAGCAGTGCATCCAGTTGTTGTTTCAGTCTGGATCACAGTGGTGGACCAGCACACTGACATTTCCATCCATAGTTCAGTGTTTCAACAAGGCACAGTGCCATCAAAGGTGAAAGATTATTTCTCAGTGCTTCTTTTTTCATAAAACAAAGATGTTTTTTGGGGGGGGGGTTTACCACGGGGTCGTTTCAGTCGTTGTGGTTTTGTCGATATATTTTAATATTTGGCCTGACACGAGGAGACACAGTGACATAAAAAAGCTGTGCTTCAGCTCCACTGCCTCATAGCGGGTTAAATGGAGCGGAGGGCAATGAGCAATTCTCCAACAATCCCTCTCCCTGGTGCTGCCGCAGGTCGTTCTTCCCCCTCTAAACCCATCGCTTCCTGGTGTTCCGGCTTTAAGCTTTACCCTGTGGGGTCCCAACAGGCTCGAATAAAACACAAGTGGATGCGGCAAGTTGCCATGGAAACTTAATAAGCCAGCAGTTGTAGTGAGAGAGGGAGTCAACTACAGTACCCAGCGAAGCGTGCATCTGAAGGAAATAAATTGAATGCTGTGGAGGGGAAGAAGACAGAGAGGCGAAAAAAGAGGCAAGGGGGACCGTGTGTTATTGTGAAATAACCTTTTAAGTCGGAATTAAATATTTTGTCAGGAGTGTGTGGCTCTGAGCTGCCCCCACCCCCTCGCCCGTCTCAGACGTCCCTGACAGGGGTTGGAGGTTAAACGGCTGTCTGCGTTGTCACGAGGATGCTCCGGGCCGCCTTCTGCTGCGTGTCACATCGTGCGACCAAGTGAGGCCCGGCTGCTTTTTATTTTTCTGTTTCCTTAACCTCACCTACAGCTGTCACTGCTTTGACTGTCGGGCCATTACGCGCATACTCGTCTCCAGGGCGCAATTGATGTGCCGTTGGCTGTCAGGGCTCAAAAGCCTGCCACTCGCCACATGATTGCCAAGCATCCTTTATGCCACATAAATCTTTCATTAACCACCAATCTATCATTAATTGTTGGATCCTGGCATTTATGGGGAGATGCAGAGATTGATGGTGAGGTTGGGGGGATGGGTTCAGAGCTGGTTTAGGGAGCCAATCCATAATGACCCACGACGAGGAGGACCCCTTTTAACTTTTATTTATAAGGGCAGCCCTGTTCACCACTCAACAGGGGTGTTGTTCATCTCTCTGGCTAACCTGATAACACGAGTCCACACAGCGGCTGGAAAACAGCTTCATCTTCATTCCCGTGTCTCTCAGGGTCCGTTTACATATGTTTGTGGACAGCTCAATGATCATCTCTCTTTAACCCCACAGGCTCCCTCTTCTCTTGGCCCCTTTTAAAGAAACAAATTAATTCCCCGCTGAGGCTTAAGCCCTGAACCAACCAATAGGTGCCTGCGTGTGTTCCCCATCGACTTAAAGGTGAGGTATGGGATTTTGATTCAGGGGCAGTTGACAGCCCCCTCACCCGGAAAGCCTTCTATTATCAGGCTTTGCATAGGATTAGCAGTCACCTACCTGCTGCAGCAACCAAACAAATAGGATGAGCACAATTATAAGGGCAGTTATAATGTTGCTGTATAGCGCTCAATAAAACCAGGCTTTTGTGCAGGTCTATAAATCATCAGGAATCCCTGGCCTAAATGTGCCAGCACAAGCACCGTAACATCTCGTTTTCTCTTAACTCCCTAATTCTCTTTCTCCGGCCGCATCTCTCCCCGGACCTAACGCTATTTACAGATTTTCATAAGCTCAAGCCACCAAAATATAGCACTGCTTTATCTTTCGACAAGCCGCTAAGGCAGCATATTGGTTTACTACTAAAAGCAACGGATTGTGCTGTGTGTATTGACTCATCAGCTGGGCAGCTCAGACTACAACCCAGAGAGAGACACACACACACACACACACACACTGGAGTCCTTGGTTTGCCCGCAGTGTTTCATTTTCTGAGATTCACCTGGTGGAGAGAAAGATATTAAAAGTAAGAACAGGGATCAGACCTTGGATAACACAATGTAACAAGAAAGGGGAGGCGAGCACAAGGGAGAGGAAACAGACATGGGGGTGGGGGGGCAGGGCCGCAGCAATAGATGTGCAATGAACACCCATCTGGAGCACTTTATCCTGCATTGTCACACTGTGTTATCCTGGCTGTCTGCTTGATATTTAGTAACAAAGACTAGATTAGGGCTGCCTCTCTATCGCCACCGTCCTCCCCCTCCACCCTGCAGTGCGCAGGCGGTCAAGCTGAAATCTTCTGCCGGGAGCCGGCGCGAACGAAACACTGTCAGGTGAAACCTGCTCAAGGTTTCAAAGTTGAGACTGAGCTGGCAGACAGTCTCGTTACACTGGTCATTATTCCAGCTCACATCACAGTGGAATGGGAGAACTCAGCAGGTTTCATTAAAAAAAAAAAAACCCAGAGTCAGTTGTTCAGTTGACTGGTCGGGCCGTGAGATTCTGAGAAGCGCTGAATAAAAAGTGGGTTTATTGGAGGTGGTTGACAGAAAACGACCTCTGTGTGTTGTGGCCCACGGAGGTTATTATGTGATGTTACACTGAGGGCTCACAAAGGACCGGCCTGCACCATGGCTCAGTCTACCCATTTATATATTTTAAACTTCGCTGATGCAAACAGAAACCACAGACAGACCACTGCCGGTTAAAATCGTTGCTTTAGATCAGCCGAAATGTGAAGAGTCTGGGTTTGATTTTCAAAATATATTTGTTTTAGTATACAACTCAGTGCTATAATACCTCCATCACAAACAAAAGTCTGACAAAAAGATAATAATCCGTCTCCAAAGACAGACCTCTGTATCGTGCTGCAGGCAGAACCCTCCAGCAGGTAGTGGTCCTCTATTAAAGCAAAGACAAGTATTGAGCTTTCAGTAGGAAGACACAATAGCAGAATTAGGATTCATGTAGCGTGGCTTTACAGGTACTCTTCCAAATGACTCGGCGGAGCCCTTCAGGTTACTGTCAGCTGAAACCCTCACAGGAGGCGTGCGGCTAATATGCCCTTGGTGTTTCACAGTGCTGGAGCAGATGGTTATGATATGGATTACACTGACAGTAAGTCAATAAGACCCAGATCCTGGGTTTGCACAGGATTAGTCAATTGTCTCTGGGCCCCCTTTTTATGATTTTGTTTTCTGATTGCTCACGCCTCTCTGCTCCTCAGCTCAGTTTGAAGCCGCATTGCATCTTTCTTCTGTGGTGTGGAGGTACTGAAACAGAACTTCAAAATAATAAACCAGGCTGTGAAACACTGCTCCAAGGCATTTGCCTCATGGTGGCAGCAGCTCTGGCTTGTCGAGTCCGGGTAAACACAGGATGCTCATTCTGATGCTGAAACCCACCGCACACACGGTTGTGCACACATCTAGTTTATTGCTCCCGTGCCATATGTTATGTGTCCACATGCTTTTACCCTGATATATGCACATAAACCCAGCTCACAGACCAGCTATGGCTACAATTAACCAATGCTCCATCCAACCAGAGTGCAGCAATTAAACACTATCCAATCAAATTTGTATGACAACCAGACGCCTTTCATCACAGCAGGGATCCAGGCGTCTCCATACAGCCCACCTGCCCCGAGCACTGTCTCAGAGATGGTCTGGAATAACTAATTAGGCAGCGCCACTTCTGCACATCCAGCATGGGACACTCACACCAATACAGTAAAAATTCCACTTGATCTCGTCATCGAGCCTCGCTGTGTTTTGGGGTTTTTTTTCTCATGTGTCAGCATTCTCATCTTTGATCCTTCTTCAGCACAGACAGAGGAGAGAGATGAGCAGTTTTGGTTTGTTTAACGGAGTTTCAGTGGAGTTTGCAGGCACCTGCTGTGCGCATCGCACCACATGCTTTTCATCTGCAATCTCAGTCAGGGATCGGGGGGGAGGGGGGGTTGGACTGGGACAACAAAATGTCTTTCTTTTGTAAACGCCGGGCTCGTCTGCACTCATATCTGCTCATGTGTTTAAACCAGTTGTCATGTTGTTGAGAGAATATTTACGAGGTGATCGGCTGCACCTCCACAGCTTTGAGCAGCAGGAAGTGCGCTTCAAAGAGCAAGTCTCAGCTGCAAGGCTGTTTGGTTACACTTTTGTTAAAAGCAAGCCATTTTTAGCTATTATTCCTGGGTTTTGTTAATGCAAATGCATGGAGGAGAAGGGTGGGGGCATTTTAGCACAGTGTTGATAAGGATGTATAAATAAACGGAAACCAACATGGTGAGTTAAATTGCCTCTTGCAAAGCTGCAAACCCCTTTCAGTCCCGATGTGTTCTGGAGAGGCAAAACGTTGAGTACTCTCACAGCTGGAAAACAATGCCCCGACAAATAATGCATGAGGGGCCGGCAAGGGGGGGGGGGTCGCACCACAGCCAACACAAACAGGAATTACTCATTATACATGCGCTGTTCGCTGAGTGTGTGCGAGGAAGAAAACAAGCCCAAGCTGGTTAATATGCAGTGTTTTCCATAAGTCAGACAGGGCAGCGAATCGTTGCTGCTGCAGAGAACCCTCTGAACCCGCCCTCTTTAGCTTTCCCTTTCTGACTTTCTTTTCCACCCCCCCTCCCCCCAACGTTCAACTTCCACAATAATAAGTAGAAATAAACAAAATGTTCCTGTGAAAATACCAACGAGGCAGTAAGACCAGAAACGTGCTCACAGTGGACTGAAAGTTGAAATGCTCTCTCCCTGTCTCCCTTCCTTAATGTCTTGCCTTAAAAAGTATACGTTGGGCCTCACGCTGAAGAGCTGATCAGTCGTGACATACCATTAGTGTTCAAAAGGCCAATTACAAAAAAACCTACAAGGCACTCAGAGTCACTAAACGCCAGACTTCGATTAGAGCTTGACCCTGCTGCGATTTGCGCACGCAGCTAAGCACCAAATAATAGATAGAAGATCTTTAACATAATTACGCCTTAATGGACGGCGAAGCCATGCTGTCAAAAATTGATATGCAGGCCTCGGCAGTGTTTGAGAGGAGATGGCAGAGCGCATTCATCTCCACGTCAAAGGGAGACTGAGAGAGGGAGGACAGATGAAGGAGTGACACGCTGGGATGTGGACTGCACCACCCTCTGTAAGATCATCTCCCATCAAGCAATTCTGTGGCAAGTGCTATCTCATCTAATTGCAGTGAAAATATCCCACCCCCACACCAACCCCCCCCCCCCCACCCCCCCACCACCAACCCAACCCTTTTATATTTAATCATAGCCCCGCTACTCTGTTGACAAAGCTAAATGAACATCATTTCCACCGCTGTCGCGTCTACCGGCCATATTAGCGACAGTGTTGACCAATTCCTCCAAGGTGACCGCCGATAACTGTGGTCAGCTCCAGTCTGCTGCGTCTAGAAAAGACTTTTTGTGAAGTCAGCCCCATTAAGTCGGGGATAATTGTGTGTGTGTTCTCCATGGTGAATATTTGATCTGCTGTTTGCCCTTTGCCGGCCACACAGTGCAGAATAATGGCCCTCTTTGAGCGGCGTGAGGGAAAACCTTGGGCTCCCTCAGCCCAGTAAGAGGCCAACCCAATTACTCTATCAATTATTAATTCATCATAAAGGTCGTCCCTTTGCTCCATTATCCACACCAGTCCGAGCGTGCCAATGTCATGAGTGTTAAGGGGGCCTCTGGGTCAAAAATCAGCCAGACACAGATGAACACTGTGCACGCTCCAGAGGAGCCAGCAGACTCCTCTTACTGTCAGAAAACATGTAAGTGTATCATTAATGATGGCCAGTGAAGTTTTAATATTAAAGAATGGGCTGGGGCTTTATTATAAGTGGTAAACTTTTGCTCTGGGTCGACCTCATCTTGAACCCTCGCCACAATCTGGGTGGGAACTTTCACAGGAAATGACATTAAAAAATATGTAACTACATTAGGCAAAAGAAGAATTACAGATTTTTTACAACCTAGCTAGCTGCAAATTCATGTGGAGAAAATATTCAGCATTTAATGTCAACCTCCATCTCTTGTAAATTTCAGCATAATTTTTTGTAATACTAGACTGTACTGAACCACAAAGCCTCTGGTTATTCTTTCAAAATAATATGTTGACACATTTTTATTTTTATTTTCTATTACTGGCCAAGTCGCAGCAGTACAGTTACAGCATTTTTGTGTTAAGTTTTTATCATTGTTTCAAGTGAAACCAGACAAGGAAAAAGTACTACTTCTGTAGTAGGAGATGTTGTTGTAGCTCTCAGGAATTCACAATATCTCCATCATGGAATTTAATGTGAACAGTTTATTCCCACTGGTTTCTGAGCAATATTAAGCAGCATGAGGTAAAGGTTGCCACAGCCCACTGTTCGACTGCCGCGGCAGTCGGCCTCACATGTAATGTGGGTTCACAGGAGCGGTCCGTCATTGTCGGCGGCCCGTGTCAAAGCGAACCACACGGGCTACAATGGCAGATCAATCCACTTGAACTATGACCAGCGGTGGAGTCGCGGCCCTGTGCGGTTACACGTCAGTGCCGGTGGAGCTGTGGCTAATGCTGAATGTGTCGTCTGGTTTGACCTTTTAGCTAATGGTGCTGGCGCTCCTTAGCAAAGGTCACACTCTGCATTTCATCCAATCACGGCTCACTGCGTGAACCGTCTGCCCACCGGTGAAGAATCAAAATACTGCATGTAGGATTTGAGCCATTCCACAAATAATAAAGTGTTGCGTGTGAGGAGGTGATGGTGATAATCAGTTTCATGCTGAATTTGATAGCATAGCGCAACATGACCTTTACCAACCCAGAAATGTATGTGTGGCTGGTCTAGGTTATATTACAACATCAATATTTATGATAATAACATCTATGTGTGTTATTACCCTCTCTGTGTGGACCCCCCCCCCCCACCACCACCACCACCACCACCCCTCCCCCGTATTTCTAATGTGCTGTCAACAAAAAAACATGAGGACAGTTCGGGGGATTGGACAGCACCAAATATGCAAGTTTTTCCACACATTTACTGCAAAAGCAGATTTTCAATTAAGAGCCAAAGCAGTCTACTTTGGTACATTATAAATTTTCAAGGCTGTCTTCATTAAATTGCATTATTAGTCATATTAGCATTAAGTGCATAACTGAATGTGATTATCTGTAATTATTCACATAAATTACATTTAGGCCACTGATCACTGAAGGAAAAAAAAAACACATGGAAGGCTCTGTGGTGTATTTTTCTCATTTCTAAATTGACTGTCCCGTTTAGAAAAACATCCCCCAAACAAAGTTAGCATTAATATTCTATTCCACCAATTCCCTTCTGCTGAGGAGTTTACAAAACTCTTCTCAAACATTTTTTTCCCCATCTATTGACAGTGTAATACATTATTATGGTCTGGTGCTGTGACAATGCAGCAGAAAATGTGGGGCTTGGGCAATAATGAAGAAATGTGAGCACAATGCTGTTGGGATTTGACAACTTAAATACCAAATGTTGTTTTTATTATTATTAATTCTGATGCAGTGTAAAACTGAGGCTGGAAGAAGCATTATTGTTGTTACAGTTCAATATCAGTCACAGATATGTAGAAACAGACCTACACATCTCTTACAAGCCATTTCTGCTCATTGGGAAACAGGAGCAGGGGCATTTTCATGCAGTGTGTCAGATCGTCATGGCAACATGAGAAAAGAAAAAGACAACATGTTTGGGGGGGAAAAGTGCCAGATCTTTTTGTGGAGTCGGTGAGGTAGTGGAACAGCCTGCCAGCCACCGGTGGAGGAGACAAAACTGAAACAAAGCGTGAGCGTGAACGTGCATGCATGCTCATGTGTGTATGTGCGTGTGTGTGTGTGTGTGTGTGTGTGTGTGTGTGTGTGTGTGTGTCTGTGTGCGTGTGTGTGTGTGCCTGAAACTGCTGACTGGAAAAATGTGGGTTTCTTCAAGAGCTCACAAAGCCATGAAAGCATGTGATGACAGAGTCTGGCGAACACACTCAATCACTCATGTGGGCACACTCTTGCCCACACACACACACACACACACACACACACAAATGCATGCACACGCACGCACACACTGAGACACATTCACACCCACATATGCACACTCACTGAAGACTGTCACAGCAGATGGAGCCACTTAAATTTTGTTACAAGTACCTGCCTGGAAAATGAGAATTATTTGAAATCTGTCATACAACCTTTAGCCAGTGTAGATGTTGTGTAGTGTAACTGTATTCTCAGACTGTATGGCAGTAAATTAGTGTGGGATTGCATTTTACAGGAACACAAAAGCTACAAGTATTAATTAAACGATAAAAAGTGCTTCTGTGCAGTTGTTAATTATTTGATTACTCTCCTTTATTAAAACACATTCGTCTGTAGCTATTACTTTAATTCCAACAAAACAAAGCAAAGTGTGTTTATATTTAGACACCCTGGGCTGTCGACTGAATATTCCTCCTTGATGGGTGGGCTGAGAGCACCACTTTACATAAAAGCCCTGAGAATCCAGTGACTGGCGTGTTGCTGCACAAGAACCATTTTTAATAATCAAATTCCCCTGTGGCTTGAGTAAGAAAAATGTGCGCCTGTGTGTGTGCTTGCGCGTGAGTGTGTCTGTTGGTTCCTGTTCTCATTAGGATCTACACTACAGGGCCCCGCTTCAATGTTGTTTCCTGTATAGCCCATTACTGCTACCTGCCCCGGGGTTGCAAGTTGAAGCCTGAGACAAACAGCGAGCCGTGTGCAGTAAAATGCACCCGGGAGATTAGCATGGCGAGGAAATCGGGGTGTGTAAGAGGGGTGAACTTAAGGTTGAGTCAACCTGGGGCCACAATGGGCTGCTGTGGGAAGACAATTTTCAGCCAGGCTTTTAGTGTGAAGGCTGGAAGACACAAAGGAGGGGTGGTAATGGTGGAGACTGGGCATTTCACATTATTTCATTCAGGAAATAGAGAAATAAATGATGACTGACAATGTCAAATTAGCCTTTGAGGACTATTACTCTTGAAAGGGTTGTCATACCACACCTACACAACAATAGCACAATAAAAACTGCAAACACAAAGGAAAATGTTCTGAACATTGCTACCTAGCTGCAAAAGCCATATAACACTTTTATACTTGACAGGTCAAAAGCCTCCTGAACGTAATTTCTCCTCCAAAACAGAAGCAGAAAATTATATAGAAGTATTTTTTTTTCAGGGACAAGGTGCCACAAGGTTCAGAGTGGAGTGAATTTTGTGCAAATGTAACTAAGCTAGGTGTCTTTACCTTGATTCACACCACTGAGGATCTTTGCAATGATTTTAAATGCACCTGCACAACCTCTAAAATTCAGTATGAACACTGCGAGGGAAGGTAAATAAAAGTTCCCAAGGTTTTGAAAATCAAGAAAAGCCTCCTGTCGGGTAGCTTGCTTTACTAATGCTCAATGATTTAAACAGGCATAGCTGCCAAATGTACAGTATAATTTACTCATTTATTTGAGAGTGCTGAACCTCCGTGGGTGACGGGGAGCAAGAGAGACTGGGTGCACTATGACATTCATGAGATGAAAACACTCCAGCTGCTCACTGGCAAACCTGGATGTTTTGCTGAAGTTCTACCTTGCATTAAAAAGTTTTTTTAAAGATCTAGTCGTTAATGCGCGAGATGCTTCCTGCTCATGTGTGTGTGCTTGTTACACACATTTGGTCACATGACAACAGTTCACAAAGTCAAAACCTAAAGCGAACCCTCAGGATACCAAGAGGGGGCACAGGTTTGGTTCACAGCTGAAACTCTGCTTTGCTAACTCATCTGTTCATGTCAAACAACAGGATGATTTCCCTGCGCGCGTCTGAGTTCTGGAGCAGCCGCAGCATCTGCACTGGTGTCAGTGGAATCCTTCTAGATTTGCGGGGAGAGAGAAGAAGAGAAGAGAGAAAGAAAGGAAATCAGCGTGAACTGACTCATGATTTCACGTGTGCAGTATTCTCCTCTTGTCTTCGGAAACGAATGAGACTTTCCTTCCATGTGATTATGAAGAGGCTAGTCTGTCTGTCTTGCATGACTCAACTCATGCCATGTCTGTGTTGTGCCAGCTGCAATTTAGCAGGTCTTAGTAGGGACGGCTCACACTGATACTGTCAGTCACCGTGTTTTCCAATTACCATAGCCTGCACACCAACATGATTGTCTGATTGGCAGTGTTATTTCCGTGGCAATTATTATGATTCTGATTATGTCAATCATTTCTCTCTCTGCTCCGCGTGGCATCAAATAGCAGTAGCTTGAGCCGCTCGCTCTTTATTTCCCCTCATGTATCTGATGGTTGTTTGAGGTATATTCCCTCTTTTTTACAGTAGAAAAACTTTTTAAAAATTCATGCTCTGCTCGCCTCTAGCGCTATTACCTTTGAGCTCGGTAGCTCATTCTAAATTACTAACGGCCTGTATATGGTCCCCATAATGATCATTTTCGCTCTGTGTCAGTAATAATTGCGAGGTTAGTTCTATTTTAGTGCAAGCTCAGGGCTTCTGGTTTTATCTCGCTTCTTCTTGTATTATTCATGTCATCCGCGTGTCTTTGACTTTTCCTAGAGCGCCCTCCATTTAGACCGTGCTTACAACCATTACCTCTCCTATACTCCTGTGGTGAAGTAAAAAAGGAAAAGAAAATAGCCATTTTGTTCATTATCATCATCATCGCCACCGCCACTGCCATCATCATCTATTTACTGCACGATTCAATTAGTGAGCCATCAGATAAAAGGTCATGGTTGTAATCAGTCCTTTGAGAACATGGTTTTCTCTCTCTTTTTTTTTTTCTTTGAACCTCTCTTGCCGGTCTTTGCTTTACATCCAAGGGTGCCTAATGACCCTGTTTTCCCATTTTGTAACCCAGACAACTCGGATGCCTGCACTTTTGAACTAATGCCACATCCACAGTAACGAATGTGCTGCGCGGCAAGGCCGACAAGCATCAAGCAGTTAATCTGGAGTCTGTGGAAAGGCAGAGAATATGCACTGTTCAGGTGATGCTTTGTCAGAGGCGTGTTTCTTGAATTTAATGTGATGTCGCACCAGTCCTAAAAGTGGATTGGAGAGACTCGAGCCCGATGCACACGGTGTGCAGTATTCGAGCCCATGTCAGCACTCTGAGCTGCAGTCAATTTAGGTGTACATGCTAATGTGCTCGATGATGGTCGCTTTATCTTGTGTGCTGTATCTGCTGAGTTGCACTGCGCTGACTGAAACACCAACAGTCCTAACTGCAGCTGCATTCTGTGCTCAGGTGTGGTCGTTCACTTCACATTTGTCTGCTGTACTTACATGCTCCACAGCCGGTGCAGACAACAGAACTGCTGCTGTGATTGGCCATTCGAATCCACATGAATTTTGGTTGATGTGAGGAAAAGCAAACCTTGCACTGAAACTCAGCACTTACACTGTGAACTGTTAAACTATTTTTACTGATTTTATTCTCATCTTAATTGACATTTTCAGCAATTCCAACAGAATAGCTCCAAGAATGGCAACATCAGTCAGTCAGCCCACCACTTTGGTCCAGCCCAAAATATTTTACCAACTGCTGATTGCCTTTAACACTTAACACTTTAACAGCATGCATGCTTTCAGCACCAACGTAAGCAATGCATTTTTCACTTTTGGCAAATTATCAACAACATGGTATTTAATTTACACTCTTTTTCGCATTTCTCATCTCATCGCATTTTCACAGCTCCACATCCATTGGATGGATTGGCACAAATTCTGTTAAGACAGTCACGGTTCCCAGGGGACGACTTCTGTGATCTCCCTGACTCTTTCTCTTTTTGGTTTTAACGTAATATCTTGGGTGTGTGTTCATGAAATTTGTTTATGAATTATACATTACACATGTGGTGCATCCATGGCTGTTGACACATGTTAAGGGAAACATTCATTGCTCAGACACACCCCAGCTGTCCTCCACCCACAACCACATTCCCACTCAGTTCTGGGCATCAGATTGATGAGGTTACGTGCCTTGGTCTACAAGCTACAGTAAATGCATGGCAAACATATTTATAATTATCTATTAATACTGTGCATGTGACACCAAGACTATTTCACACATCAATTATTACAGAAATGCCTTTGGAAAAACTTTTTTTAGATTATTATTATTATTCTGATACAGGGCTGAGGCTGATGCACTTTGTGGTGCACTACAACTGACACTCTCACTAACGATGACCTATATCTGAATGAAAGCTGACAGACTGCCCCTCTCAGACACTCACACACTTGTAATCACCTTAAACATCAATGTCTTATCTTTCCTGAACTCACATACGGTACGCCTGCCTGATCAAAGCAGGGAGCAGCAGACTTCAGTGTGTGTGTGTGTCCGTCACAGCAGCTGCTCTGTCAGCATACTCCCAGTCCAAAGGGGGGTCCACACAGCATGCCTAAAGAACTCATCAACAACCGCAGGCACTGTGCTTGGTGTGTGGGATGATGTGCTGCAGACTCAGCCACTCAGTCCAGAATACCACCAACACCACCAGCACCACTCCCATTCACACATACACACAGAAACACACACCAAATGATCTTCATGTACACACATTAACATGCTTACTGTTAGCATTTATCCAGCAAATATGCTCGTTACCCACGAGGATGGGTATTTTTTAATGCGGTTAAGATTTGGGAGTGTGGGAGCTTGTTATGAGGAACCAGAATTTGATTTGTTATGAATGCAAAGCACACAGCTAAAAAGCTCGAGGCGTAGTTAGTCTCTGGCTATAGGCTTAATGAGTTTGCGTGTGCATATGCGTGCGAGCGTGCAGTTTGTGCTGCATTGGTGTGTTATGTGTGCGCGCGTCAGCAATTTGTGCCCACGGATGCGTGTGTTTGGTTTCACATTTGTCAAAGAGGGGCAGCTCTGTCGGGGTGTAACGCACTCATGTAATGACTGGTGGCTGGAGATGGTTGGTTCTAATTCACTCTCGGAGGCTGATTCCATGCTAACAAGTCAACGTTGCCACATGCTTGTCCTTGCCCACAGCCCAGTGGGCCAGTCTCAAAGCAAACCAATTAGCCAGGCTGTCTCTGCGTCTATCAACCCTACCCCACCCCACCCCCCACCAGCACTGAAAAGTCATTCTCAACTTTTTTTTCCCCCGACTTTCCCCTTGGAGGCTTTTGAATGAAGGAGGTCTGTAACGGGGCTGTGCATTAATAAGCCTGTATCGCTGACATGAAAGACATCGGGCAAGAAACATCAAATACGCAGGGCTAAGCTGCCCTCCCAATTAGCTAAAATATCTATTTAGTGACAAATCTTTTAACTCAAAAATGAAACCGCATCTAATGTACAAGTGAGGGGATGAATGCAGGCTTAATGGGTGCATTAGCACGCTAAGGGATTCTTTGTGAAAACTCTCTTTGCTCCATCACTGTGAGCTCTAAGACGGCGGCAAACACGAAGGTGTCAGGACTTGCTAAGTGAACTGACTTGACACTGTGCAGTAATGCAGCAGTGCCATTGTGGGAGTAGCTAATTGGATGGTAATTAATGGAACGGAGGCCGATAAATACCTTTGTGAGCAGACTTGTCAAGGACACGGAGGTGATGGGAGGGAGACTGAAAACTGGGAAGAGAGAAACAGGGGAGAAAAATAAGGATGGACACCTTTTCTTCATCGTGACAGCTAATCCTCATCCCTTCATCCCTTCATCCCTAGCCTCAATTCCTAAATGAAACTACCCCTCCCTCATCACTCCCCTCTTCCACTCCTCTCTCTTCCTCCCCTTATCAGGCCCCCTGCCTATTCTCCCCTGCCCCAACTTCACTCGTTTCCATGGAAACACAGGATAAAAAGAGTTACTTCCAGATTAAATCAAAGATTTTGAAGTGCCGAAAATATTACAAGCTCTTTTGAATTGTGTTCCTCGAGTTCAGGATGATACTCTATTTTCTACTTCCAGATAGCACCAGTGTGCCCCTTTCTTCACATAAAGAAAAAAGACAGCGTCACAGCCTGTTCACTTACTGATGCAAACTATGAGACCTTTCTGTCTCTATGGGACCAGTGAATAGCTCCTGAGTTTTTCTCTCTTCTTTTTTTAATTCCCTGTATTTCAAGGCTTTGTTGGTGTCCCACAAATCTGCTTAACCAATCTGTCAGCTGCCATTGTGGAGGTCCAGTACAGACGTTTGTGTATAATTGAATATCCAGGTTAGAGAAACATCAGTAACCTGAAAAAGATTCTTGTGGTGTAGTTGACAGTCCCTCTCCAAACATGCTGTGGGTTAATGTTGCCCAGTAAACTGCCCTCTATTTAGCTGTCGTCCCACCATCTCAGTGTGCTACACTGTGTAGCTTACCCTAACTAAACAGTGTGCTGAGCTTACTAGTCAGCAGGAAGATGACAAAAGCCAATGACTGAACTCACAACTTGCCACGTGCGTGAGATGTTTGCCAGTGGGCAAACGAGACTGATTTTTTTTTTCACAGAAAAATATAAGATACTGCAGCTATTGGACGTTTCCATTTTTCAGAATCAGATTAAACATTTTTGCAAAACAAAGTCTCTGAATAGGGGGTTTCCCATGTAGCCTATGAAGAGTGATTGGTTTTATCCAAATAATTACCCATGTCCCCTGTGTTTTCTGAGAAACAGAAAACAGAAGTCAGAAACAGCATTCAAATTGACTAGTCTTTAAATTCTTTAGCGACAAGGGAGCTATAGCTTGCTGTGGACACATTATCAACTGTTCACAACTGTTATTACCATGAGCTGACCTCCAATATGGCTGCAAGGGAGTGCTGTACTACGTCACCTCAAACCTCACCATGGAAACAACTGTCAGTTGTCCATTCTGTTCAGTGCAGACAAGTGATAGGCGATCCACAGTGACACCCGCGGCACGTAAAGCTTTTACCAGCAGCAGTCTGAGCATGTCCCTCCTTCACACATGGCCGAGTCCTAAAGGAGATGAAAGTGCGAGTTACCTGGCTGGGGGCAGACATGTCCGCATGTACAAGGACACACGTATGTGCGCATGCACACACTCACAGACACACAGTCAGGAAAGAACGGAAAAACAAAAAACAATGGCTTAATCCCAGGAGAAAGTGTTGGAAGTCTGGACATCAGACTTCACAGCAGAAAGCACGCTCCATCAGTCCACAAGAGGACCATTTGAGTAGAAGCAGTCTACCTTACTCTCCTTCAAACTTGTCAGACCGCTCTGGTGGAATTTCTCTTCCCCGAACAATAAGATTAATGGACGTTCAATTTTTTTTTTTTCCTCAGACTGCGTGCTGGCCAAGTGAAGAAATCATAGCTGTGTGAAAAATCTTCAATAAGGGTGCGATTAAATGCTGCAGGACTTCTACATTTTTTAATGCATACATTTTTTATGCATGTTAACAGGGTTGTATAACTTACATCCTCCTTTGTGGCTCTGTTGTAGCCTGCTCTCAGAGCAAAAGCATGCTTCAGGGAGGAAGGGTTTTGCAGAGTGGGTTACATTATTCTGCCTATGCCACCCCTACGCTGTACAGTGGTGCAGTGCTACCACCTAGCAGAGTATGATTTATGGGGTACACACTCACCAAATTACACCTAATGAATTGTATTGCTCCTGACTGAATTTAACACCCCCTTGGTTTTAGTGCCTTTGTTAAACATGGGTTAACTGCCACAGGAATACCAATCAATGCTGACGTGGTTAATGAGTAAAGAGTGTGAGATAGAGAATATGAAAGATTGATTTGCTCTTGTCCTAAGTGGGATTTATGGTGTGTGTTTTAACGCCGGGCGTAAAGATGAACCCCATCCTCTATGCCGCCATGTGAGCAGAGGTCTGGGTCTGTGTTACTGTATCCATATGTTCAATCTGTGGCCCAGGAGGACGGCATATGAACAGATCACACACATCAGACGGTGGGTGTTGGTGAGTATAAATCTAAGTCTGGAGCAAACACCTGCATCAAACTGCCAAATTCAGCCGAGCCAGAGGTCAGTGTTCTGTAAATATCCTCTCACTCTTGTTAACGTGTCACGTCTTTTGAATGGGTCGGCAAACAGCCCACCTGGGACTCATGAGGAAAACAAGGGTGGGGTAGATATAGGGGGGAGTAAAAAAAAAAAGAAGGTACGCATCCCGTCCGCTCCTGTCTCCTCTCGTCATTATTTTTACAAGTCTTTACGACTCAATTTAGTGGGTTGAGAAATAAAACAAGCAGGGTGTCTGAGCTGCAGAGCCTGAGATGAGTTAGTGGGGCTCCCTGAGCTGTCAGAGTGCACGCCAGGGCGGCATGGGGGTTGAGGATCAGAGGAAGGAAGGGGAGGGATGATGGGGTGGGGGGGTTACGCTAATCAAGCGCAGTTTTTTTTTTCAGATCAGCGTCAGTCTTTAGCTTCGCTTCACATCTCTGCAATTTGAAGTCTGAACGGTAAACTAAGAAAACAGAAACTGAGGCCTTATCTCATGTAGAATGAGTTCTGTGTGGAAATTAGGTACATTTTGTGATTTCTTTTTTTCATCAAATTCTCCTTGCTTTTCATTTTCAGGTAGGAAAAGACAAGCCGCAGCCGATAATAAATAAATAAATAATGATTGACATGTTTCTCATTCCTTTCAGGTGGCTGAATTGCTCCACATGCTGCTAATGCTGCGCTCCGATATTGGCTTTTTCCTGCATGCCCTGATAGTGCTGTGTGTTAATGGCACTGTCTACCCCTCAGAAAGGCCTCCTCTTCTTTCTTCCTTCCTTTTTTCTTTTCGCTGTTATTTCAGACCAATTGGGAGCGCACATGCGGAGATGGGAGGAGAGGCTCGGTAATTAAAATTCTGTTCAGCATGACAACGCTGTTTCATGCCTCATTTTTTCCCTCACACGTGGGTTGAATACGGGATAATGCAGAGACTTTAATAGGTAAATAGGCTCTCGTGTGCTTCAAGTGCACGCCGCTCCACCTGGAGCACACAGGTGGAAAACAGACGCAAACTTTGTGAGCTTATCAGCAACGACGGCGCTTATGTTATACTCAGTAATAGCAGAGGCTTTAATGTTTAATGTGCGCTATAAAAAAAAAAGGGGGGGGGGGCTGGAGCTTTGTGTGCAGGCGGTTCCTCGCTGACAACCGAGAACTTCAGTATCTGTGTGCGAGAGCGTGTTTTCAAGGATTTGTGTGTGTGCAGGAGTGCGTACGTGTGAGACAAGCATACACTCTTGCTCACGCTTGCATGTGCTGATTCTGTGATGTGTTTACTCATTGAAAGGGGGTGGGGTGGGGGGGTGCAACAGAGAGCCTCCTGGGATGCCATCCACAGGGCTTGTCAACTACTGTCACTCAGTCACCAGCCGCCCCCTCACCATCCCCATATCCCATACTCCCCTGCTCCGACACCCCCCTCGCAAAACAAAGACAGCAGCAGCCGCAGCAGCTGCATCCAAAGGGACCATCACTCCACCAGTATTTAACCTCTGCCACAGCTTCTTTCTGTCTCCCTCACTTTCCTGTGCTGTGCTACATCTCTCTCTCTCTCTCTCTCTCTCTCCCACTCTCCTTCATCAAAGCATTTCTGGCTATTTTGTTTCCCAGCTCTACAGAGAGTTATTGCTCATGACAACGATCACGGTCGTTTATTTTCTCTCCGCAGCCCAGCCTCTGTATGCACGCCAGGCTAGTATTACCCTATGATATTCAAGCGCTCTCTATTAAATATGCATGAACCCCGGAGATGAAAATTAATTTTGGGAATGTTCTCTCACTCTTTCTCCCCTCGCTCTCTCTCTTTGACTGTTCAAATATGCCTTCATCTGCCTTTGTGTCAAGCCGTGAATTCATTATTTCATTTGTCGGTGATGGTACAACGCAACACAACACAAAATGTGGGGGCAAGGGGGCGATGAAAACAGCTCCAGCCAAAACACATGTAGCAGGAAGCAAGTTTTCACACGTTCGCCAAGTTTTGAGCATGTTCGCCCTGAGCTCTTATCATTCATGAATATTTAGAGCCATGAAATAGGAAAATATGAAATTGAATTATGCATGTAAGAAGCAATGGAGATCTGCAGAAGGACGCTGCAGCTTTTCTTCTGTCTTTTTCCTGCAACATGATCCTTGTAACCTCACAAATCCTGATACATGCACCCAACAGCTGCCAGACTCCAGCATCCATGTGGGTGCCGGTGCGCTGCGGCCCGTTCTGCCGCACAGCAAATTACAGTATTCCTCACTGAAAGACTGTGCAAGAGTGAAAAACATCAAAAACGCTGCAGACACAAGCAGCATGGTGGAGTGGGATGTGTAGGTGGTGTAGCCAACACAAGTTGAAGGATAAAACAAGAAACGCTTTAAGAGATGTGCACAGCAGCGAAAAGATGCTTTTTGAGTTGGCTTTCGAAGATGTTGTTGACTTACAGCTGCCATAATGACACATAATGATCTTGGACTATTATTTTCATTATATTTTATCTATGTTTAGTGCATTTTTAGCTCTGGAAAGTCTGTCTCATCCAAATCAAAGAAAACCACGGAAAGTTTAGTTTTAGTCGACAAAAACACTCAACATTTATGTCTTGTTTTGATCATCAATAAATTAGCTGATTAAAACGTGGTCTATTTTAGTCAAGAGGAAGACGGAGCCCTTTTGTCAAACTTCACCAAAATGCCTCTGGGTTAGAATTCATCCATCTGACTTCAGACAAAAAAGGCAGGTTGTATAATTGAGAATGGACCTCTGCAGGGTGAGTGTCTGGTCTGACATTTTGGAAAATAAGGATTATTCACTTTCTTCCCAATAGTCAGATGAAAAAACTGTCTGTACAGTAAATGGCTTGGGATACAGCTAGCCCAGCTGTATCTGAAAATGCAACAGCATCCAACTACTGGCCCATCAGAAGCTCACCGAACTTGTTATTTTAATTTGTAAAAAAATAAAACAAAGCATCAAAATGCCAACTTGCTTTTTTACACAACATGCAGCAATAGTAGTAAAGTCCAATATTGATTCTCTTTTTCCCCTTTAGCATACAAGTAGTCATATGGTCCATTGTTTTCTTAATTTCAACTGCAGGTTGTTTTTTTAAAAAACCAATCATCTGCAGATTAAATTTGATGAAGTCAGGTTGGTGATGTCAGTGTTTGGTCTTCCCAGATTTTTGCTAATGAAATTAACACCATGCCATGTAACCCCATGTATATTAGTGCTTCAGTCTTGATACCAGAAGGTTTCTGGTGGTGGTGGTGGTGGGGGGGGTAGTTTGGGCTGCTCCACACCGGCCCCCTGTGGCCTGCATTCACTCACCCAGTCCATCATGCAGTCCATCTGCATAACTGCATCTTTCATGAGGTTTGGTCAATGCTCAATCCATACTGCAAATGCCTCTGTGTAGGTTTGCATGTAAGAGTGTGTGCGTGTGTGTGTGTGTGTGTGTGTGTGTGTGTGTCCCACATTACTGTGTTTGTGTCTCACCATGTAGGGCATGTTCTATTTTCAGTATGTTCTTACCTGTGAGGAACATGAGTCTCTTTTTGTTCTGCTACGAATTTGCACTCTCAGCCGTATCTCTTCATCACCTTGGTGGTTCCCACTAGTGGCACCTTGTTTAAGCCCGGTCAATATTAGCAAAGAGGGATGTGGGTGCCGGCAGTTGGGAGACGATCCCTGCAGTTCTTATCAGGTAAAGTGGTTTTTGATTAGTGTTAATGGCTGGGACTAAATAGCCCTCAGCATATCCACTGGCTACACCTGTTATATGTGTGTGTGTGTGCGTGCTCAAGGGCATGCCAGCAGTTCATCAAGTTGAAAAAGCCATATCTGCTGCTCACAGGATTTGTGTATAAACTTGTTCCCAAAACCGTAACCTTTACACCTCCTGGTGGCTTTTAGCTATTCGGAGAATGCTGCTGGAGGACGGCCGTGCTGCAAAGTGTCTCCCTGCGGCCTCAATCTCAGCGTGTCAGCAGCGCTGTGATACACACAGACAGCAGGAATGAGGCTTTTCTCGTTGTGCATACTCTAGCCATCATCTGCTCGTGGTCCAGAAAGGCAAGGCAAGGCCCCCCCCCCACTCTCCAGAACGCTCGGCATCTGGTGCAACAGACAGCCTCGCATGTTAATGCCGAGTTAATATTATTCTTATAAACTGCGAGTGACTTTGCATGTTAGTGAGCGCTCTGTCAAATTAATGTCACTTCCATTAATGCCGCCGTCTATTTCATGTCGCTCATGCCAGACTCCCGCTCGCTCGCTCTGGCGTTCTGGGGGCCACATTTACAAACATATACACACACACACACACACACGAGCACAGCAAAGCCTCATGCAAAGATTCACACCCCAGCATCTCCACAGTAGATACATATTTACGCACCTACATGCACTCACACACACAAACACACACATTTTTTCTCCACAGAAGCAAGAGACGGTGGGGAGGAAAATGAATGTCCTGACTCATTTATCATGCGGCCCCAAAAGTACAGATGAATCCAGTGATGAAAATCTGTCCTGAGAAATGTCAGGAAGATATTAACTCCAATACATCAAAGTGGAGCTGCAGTCTCTGAGCTGACTGTCGGCCCATGCTCCCAGCCTTTGGTTAAATAGGGGGGGGTGGGGGGGTGCACCAGCGTTGATGTAATTTTAGCCAAGTCTGACCATTTGTCACACAGGAACGAGTAAATAAAGACATGAGTCCCCTCCATACAAAGATTAACATCCGAAATGATGCAGAGCGAATTTCATTAGTGCACAAACGCCATTCTTTAGATCTGTCTGATCTCAATGAAGTGTGAGAGGGTGAGGGGAAAGAGAAGAAGAGGGGAAATTGCCTTTTCATGTGGATTTCACTAATCGCTTCCCTAACAAAATACAGCAGACTTGTACTAATAAGTAAGTTAAGGCTCAGTGGACAGATAGAGTGAAACAGCACAGAGCATAATGGAATTGAGATCTCTCCATGCCTCCATGGCTGTCTTAATTGTCAGAGGGAGATTCTCAGATGAGTGTTTCAGCTGGATTGTGGGAAGCCTAAATTGGGAGTGCGACTCAGTGGACTCTGGTTTTAAGCCAGAGCTTCTCTCTTCTGTGTGTGTGTGTGTGTGTGTGTGTGTGTGTTGTTTATGTGTGTGCGCGCGAGGTGGATCAAATCCCTCCTCCAGTGTCTGGGAACAGATCCTCTGATTCACGCTTGTTTATTTGGCAACCAGCAGCAGCAAAGTATATGTTTTCAGTGCAGCCAATGGGGACTGCAGCAGACCCATATCTAAAATCTATAACTTCTGCTGTTCTGTGCTTTTTCATCAGGCTCTCTCTCCTGCAACGTATTATGCGCTCATTTATTTTTGCATGGATTTATTTGCTCATAAATATTCATTCTGAATGTCATATATGTGATTCATGTGGAAAAAAAAATATTGCTTTCTCAATCTTGGCCAGCCAGGATTTATTGTCTCCCATTGCTATTGTTATCACAACACCTTTGTAGTGATCTATTTTAGTACCGCTGCTCTTCACTAGTTATTGCAGCACTAGAACATTCCAGCCACTGCGGTTCATTAGAAGTGAGCGACTCCAGGAGAGATGGATAATGCACTTTTAATCTGAAAAAGGTCAATGTGCGTGAGCTATTTTGGAGATTCACCGCGAGTTTATAGCCGGGCATTGTGTGAAGACAATGTAAAATGAAATGGAGACAAAGTTGCCGAGCACGTGGTCGGCCTTTGATGAGGACTGGAGGAGTGAAGACCCTTCATTTGCAACCTTTAATCAGTCCAATGAGATCAGATTCACATGTGATGCTAGAAGAAAAGAAAGTGTGGGGGAGAAATGAAATGGTAATTAGTATTGATTACCTATGTGCATATGACCCTGCAGTCTGCCCTTGCATTCTTAAATCAACCCAAATTATTGGATTTACTAATTTCATGCTCAGAGAGAAGTGGCTGGCCAACATGTAAATGCCTCCACAATGAACCATGCGCCCGCTGGGGTCCAAGGAAATTATATCGGAGGGAAATGAGGCATCTTTTTGTGTGAGTTGCGGTTGTGAACCTGAATTAACCGCACTGGTTTTAAGTTAAGGACGATAATTATTCTAGGAGGGTCTGTGGGGAGTAAAGGTGATTCAGGTAGCTTTTTCTTCAAATTACATTCCACGCCACTGCGCTGTCGCTAAGCGATGGCCTCAGCCCGGCTATATATGCATGCAATTACTCGCATTTAAGAAAGAAAAGAGGTCCATTTGGGTGGGAAAAAAGCAGCCCAATTACACGTATACACAATTAATACGCCCATGGGAAATCGAAATTTTCCTACAAACGATAAGATTAATTCCCAATTATGGCTACACACATACACATATACATCCACACAAGGCCTTGCACACTTAATCTACTTTAATAATAAACCGAAATACACTGAGTTTGTGACGAGTAGGAGTGGATGGCCAGTGATGGAGGGAATCCATGTCATAGTGGACCCGATGAACCCGGACACCTGGGACATGACAGGGCTCTGCTGCCATCTGCTGGACGTGGTGTGCAAAAAAAACCCAGCAGCAGCGGTGCAGAATGTAGCAGGCAGAGGTGTCGTTAGGGTCTTGTCTCAGTTAAAACTGAGTAAGTTCAATCTGCCCCAACTCCTGACATTTAGTTTAGAGAAGAACCACAGAGTAATTGACCTACCTTTAGTGTTTCTGTCCCACAAGTGTCTGAGATTCGCAGCTCATTTTATCACCTTCTTGTTACGTAGTACACACTGACCACTTCCTCTTTTTTCATTTAACATCTTCTAATCTACAAATTAAAATTAAAAGTATATGTATGAAAGTTACTGTTTTTCATTTACTGCCTTTATGTGATTCAATCTGGACCATCATCACCTTCTAACATGGGTAGATTACAAGCCAATGGGCAAAGACCTGAGGCCCCCACCCCTCCTACATACAGACTGAAGGAACCACTCAATGATTATATACCTAGATATACCTGATGACGTCGTTTTGTGTTTTATTTGGGATGATTTCACATGTATTTGTGGACATTTAGTCTCTCTGAAGTCATTTCGACTTTTAACAAGAAATCATCACAGTCGCTGCCAACCGGCCCAGTGGCCCCCTGCCCCGCTGGGCCCATGCATATTGACTGAGCCGCTGGTGACTCACTTGCTACAAACCGATTTTGTTTGTCCAAGATCCCAAACTCACCCCATGTTTCAGACTGAAAGTATGGCTCAAATGATGCACAAGATATTTAAATTATATCCATTAGATAAAATTGGTGCAGCCATAAAAAAGGCAGTCTTGGCTGTGAATGACTGATTTAATGTCACTGTAACACTCAGTATCTCACTGCAGTTCCTGTCCTCATGTGTCACCACCCTATCCTGTCCTCCACCCACTTACCTGCCCCTGCTCCCCTGTTTCCTGCCAGTTGAACCCGTTGATGTGCGGCACTGTTCCTCTGTTCCCTACCAGATTGTCTTTGTGTCTCCTCGTGTTTGCTCTCGGGCCACTTCCTGACCTCTTGGTTTTGTTTCTGGATCTTTGGATTTGTGCCTGCTCCCTGCCTGCTTACCTGAGCATGACCCTGGTAAATTCCAAGTAAAGACCTTGGTGTTTTGAATTTTACTCTCTCTCTCTCACTCTTACCAGAGCTATTACATCACATGAAGAGCTGGAACAATGAAGCCATGAAGAATAACTGTGATACTGTCTGGCAGCATGGAATACAGATGGTCAGGGGTTAAATAAATAAAGGAATGAATCCAGGGACACTTATCAGCAGGGTACACTTCTCAAGTCTGATTTTAATCTGTGGGAAACATTAGTCTCTTACACATCTAACTTGTTGGTGCAGGATGACAGACAGCTACTCAGTACAGCAGTGCCTACACTTAATATATATCCATGTTTACGAGCAAAATAATCAACAGTGTTAAAAACATAAATATTAGTTTAGGTGTAAAGCACAGCACACAGTTCTGCTGACCTGTAGCAGGAGGACTGTGCTGTGTTGAGCGTACATAAATATACTAAACCACACTCTGGTTGTAGGCAGTTACACACACACACTGGTTTGTACAGCGGATACAGTGTCTATTCTGTCCTCGTGCAACTGGAGACAGAGAAAAGTGCAATTTAAGAACAACGGGTGACACTAAACATCCAGGGCGACAAGAACAAACGGACGCATGGCAGGAGAGGTGTGTGTTATGTGTCTGTACTAGGAGCGCTGCAGTGGCTAGCTTACAGTCCATGAGTTTGTCGAGACAGAACATAGAGGAGTGGCAGAGGGAAGGGAGTTTGTGGGCCAAACAGAGACGGCCGAGCTCGTTTACAGCACACAAACCGCCGCCTCACACACCTTCAGTCAGAATCTACACACAGACTGGACTTGTCGGGCCACCGTGCGAGGCCTTCACATGGCTACCGAAGCGTCCGACTCTTTAGGCCGGTTGCGAACGACGTGCTCCAGCTGGCCGGAGTCTGAGACGTCGTAGCTCGTCTTGTACTTGGCCAGGATCTTCATGAGGGGACGCAGCTTCAGCCACCACTGCTCCTTTGGGATCCTGTGACTGCGGACGGAAGTGGAAACCTCAGCACTGTTTTTTTTTGTTGTTTTTTTGTTTTTTCTTTACACTGCACAGAAACGTCCTAATTCTCATATTCATGTGTGACAGTCAGCAGCGAGAAGTGAAATGATCGGTGCCCATTTAAAAGACCGACTGAATGATCACGCTGGCGTTCAGGTTAACTGACAGAAATGAGGGCTGTAATTACTTTCAGCAGGGAATCTGCTGGTTATTTTCTGTGATAGAAAATCATGAAATTATGAAAGTACCAGCTATGGTGTGTCATTACTGCTTGAATAAATACTCAAACAAACAGCTGATAATCAAGATTATCTTCTGTTAATTGATCATTATAGTGGAAGCTGCTCTGTGCTGTCTTGTGACCTGCTCTCTGGCACCTGGTGGCAAGTCTCTAAAAACTCTCAATCTCTCATTACAGACAACACCAGCAGCTCTGCTTCTAGCCACCATGTTGTGTTGTGTGTATTTCGCTTATCCTTTGTCAACTGGGTTGGAAATAAACTCGTCTGACGCCTATGTTGCTTCCCCTTAGCCAGGGTTGTAAAAGATAGACTAAATGATTAGGATCAAACATAAATAACAATAATTAAATAATTTAACCCTGTGTCCCTTTGTTAAATGTGTCATTATCTTTTGGTACGTACCAAATATATGTTGAAAACTTTTACTTTGAGATATACGTCAGTATGACAGAGACTTGGGTGCAGCGAGTGTGATACGTACACAAAGTCCGTCTCCTCCCTGAGTTGTACGACGGGCTGGAAGACCAGAGCCCTGCGACGCATGCCCAGCAGGCAGCAGGAGTCCTCGGTGTTGGCAAACACTCGTCCTGCCGGGGGGGAACACAGGGGCGTAAACACAGACTAAACCCTGCAGTGTGTGTGTGAGGGGATGTACAGCGTGATGATGACTCTTGATAAACATAACTGCGTTGGATGGAGCTACAGGAGGGCTACGACTGGGTGGAGCAAACGATACAAACAGAAAGGCTCGAGACTAACACGAAAACTGTCACTACTCAAAAGCGGCTAAAGCGACATGAAGTGGCGCAGACACACAAAGAAATGTGGGGCAGAGCTGAAAAGCGTGCGCTTGATTCGCGCCGTTTTATATTCTCAATCCAACTACTCCACGTGACTCGTGAACTGGACGTAGCGTAGCACGGCGGCTGCTGATAAATTTGTACACATCGCAGCTGCACCCCACATGTGCCCGGGCAGGCTGTGTGCTGCTTCAAGATATGGCAGGGTGATGGGAACGACAGACAGGGACATGGAGCTAAATATAAAGAGGCAGATGGTCATGGAGCCAGAATGAAAAAAAATAAATAAATAAAACAATAACCCAAAGATTTACCTTCGTCTTATGTCATCCATGTGTATGGGAAATAGACATAAAACACAAAGAGGAGTTTTTACTTTAATTCAAGTCTGTATACATATGCAGCGTGGTTTTAAGAGCAATATTTCACAAGTATCACGTCACTCAGTTGTTATCCACCGAACAAGACTGGTCAAAACCTAGCATACGGCTGAACTGTTATCTGTCCGCTCTCATATACAGCTGAAGAGAGAATGAAGCTGATCTCAGTCATGTGTTTCTGTTGTCAGACAATGTAGCACGTGTGAAATAGTGACTGACGCACAGCCAAGTTAACCAGCAGCCACTCCCACCACATTTCCAAACTGCTGCTGTAAACCTGCTCAAATCTCAGCATCATCTGACAGAATCGCCACAGGAGAGACCGTCTGTCCTGTGATTTTGTCCAGATTTAATGCCAAAGGGTCACTCCTCTCAGGAGAGGACGTTAAAAGTGACAGAATATCTTGTCTTATTTTGTTTGTCAGCCAGCACACAGCCGGCGTCTGAACAGAGAAGACAGAAAGAGGTTTAACTCTCAATCTCAAGCTGTACTGGTGACTGTCTGTCACAGAGAGTACCTGTCACCAGATTTGTCACTTGGTGCTTCTTTGGAAAAAAGTGGTGTGAAAAGTCAGTGAATGTAGCAATGAATGCACTTATTTGGCAACAGTGCCTGTAACCCCCCCCCACACACACACACACACACACACACACACACACACAGACACACACTATGACATGACAGAAACTGTTCTTTCAAAGAAAGCAACAGCCAATGGGGAAACTCCCAACACTCAGCCAGTCAACCAATGGTGTAACTTCAGTCAGTCACGCAGCAACCAGTGACTTTGCTTAGTCAGACAGCAATTGTTGCATCTCACGCTAGATTACAGTAGATTTTTCAGTGATTTCTGTGAGGGATGTAAATGATCAATAATTCATCTCCTTTACGAGGACAAAAAAAAAATCAGAGTGACTCCATGACAGATCTGGGTAAAGGTCTGTTTCACAACGGCTCTGTGCAGCGGGAGGATCGGCTACCACGAGTCTACTCACTCAACAACACAAACGTGGACCTTACCTTGTCTGAAAGTCTCAACCAGCTTTTTGGAAATCCACTGCATGGCCTTGGCAGAGATCTTAGTCCCGAAGTTACGGTCGAACGGAGAGGGCGCTCCTCCCTGCCGAAGAAAGCAGAAATTATTAACACCTACATGCTATGAATTAAACGTAGAAGTCGCAGCCATTTTGCCGTGTCTGCCGTGCACGTGTGTTGATATTTGAATGTTTTGCAGTTATTTCTGTTCCTTAAGGTAACTTTTTTTTTTTTTTAACATTTTCATTAATTAGCATCTTATTCTTTATTCTGTTATTTTATTCACCCGACATGCTCCCTCTGATCATTTCTAAGATATGTCCCGAGCATTTTCTATTCACAGAGGAGACAGGAAAAGACGACAGGCATGAATATGCACACACACAAAAAAAACAACTGAATTCAAACCCAGACACCCCGAGACACCAACCAAACTTTGCTTTTCTTTTTTGTCATATTTAAAGGTACATATTCATCGAATTTGTTAGATGTGCTATGTTTAAAACTCTTAATATCCCCAAATCTACATTCATGTTTTATCACTATCACTTGCTTTAAAAAAAAAATTCCCCTCAGGGATGATCAAAGTTTTGTTTCATCTCGTTTTATCTGTGATAATCTCTAGATGCACAAAGCCAAAATACACCAAAGCACAGACAGAAAGGATGGGGCTGAGTAATTATGAAAAAAAAACATTTGATGATACAAATAGGCAAAAGAGAAGAGAATACAGAGAGGAGCGCTTCCACTGGGTCAGTATGAAGTGGTGAGCGGCGCGGCGAGGCTGACCTGCTGCATGTGTCCCAGCACATTCTTCCTGCAGTCAAACACCCCCCTCCCCTCTTCAGAGTACAGCTGGTAGATGAAGTCTGTGGTGTAGTTCTCATTAGAGTTCTCATTCCTATCAAACACGCAGGCAGACAGAACACATTCAAAAGCACGCTGCAGGCATGGCATATATCCAGAGCATTATCAGGTTTGAGAGCTGGGGTTGAGTTTCAGCAGTGGGTCCGTTTACTACACAAACCGCTTCAATCCAATTCTGTGGGCTGGAAACAGTGGCTTATAAAACTGTGAAATTAACTCTGGGTCTTTGCGCTGTCCTTTTCCTACCTGAGGACCAGTCCTCTTTGAATGCTCGTCTTCATCTTCTCCGTCAGATGCTCCACGTTGGACTGTGGAAAGAAACGGTATGCGTGTGTGATGCTGACCAGCAGATGGCACTGTCTCAGCATCAGAACTAAACACGTGTGTGTGTGCACCTGCAGGTCTCTGATGTCAAACGGCTCCTCGTAGATGTAAGCGGCGTCGGCTCCGGCGGCCAGGCCCCCCACACTGGCCAGGTAGCCGCAGTAGCCTCCCATGGTCTCGATGATGAACACGCGTCTCTTGGTCCCGCTGGCCGACTGCTTGATGCGGTCACAAGTCTGACACATGCATACGAGCTCGCAGTATTAGTATACACTCAGTAAGTGAGCATTCATAAGCATTATTAGAATCTGTGTAAATGTATGAGCTACCTCCAGTTAAAAGTCTGTCGCGTTTAACATGACAAAGCGTCAAATCGAGCAAGCACGATTAGAGGTCATACTCTGTTCACATTCCACATATATATATGTAAACGACATAACAGCATGCTTGTTTATCAATCTGCACTACATTTGAACACTTCAGGCAGAAAATGCTGCTTTCACATGTTAGAGACTGGAGTCCTGCATAAAGATGAGAGAGCACATCAAACAGTAAACGCCTGGTTTAAAATCAGACCTGGAGAGGACAACTGTAATTTCTCCTCCCTCTGACTGTAAATCTTTATTGTAATAGTCCAGTGCTGATAACCAGTTTGACATCAGGTGACTGCAATGGCAGTAAAGTGTCACGTTAAGTTGTGTTTCCCAAAATACAACTTGACAGCATCTTTTATGAGACTATATTTGCCTTTTTTTCCCGCTAGCAGAGTCAGCAGCACTGCTCACAAGTACACTGTACTTCCTGTGTAAAACGGGTGGAGTGTCCCTTTAAGTCTCTACACATATTCAGTTTGTCCTAGCCTGGATGTTAATGTCAGAGCTGCAGTCAGGCTAGGCACTGAGTTGGGATTAAAATGTTGTCATATGAATGGCTGCAGCAAACGCTTATGCAACACGTTACTGCACATCTGCTCTTGAAACCTGACAGTTTTGTGGTTGTGAGCACTGGACCTCAGTGATACTTGACACCATGTGTTGTTTTCAACCTCTCTTCAAAAGCATCATGGAGAAAGCACTCAAAGCTGTGTAGGCTGTTTGACTGCCTTACCTCCACGATGGCATTGAGGGCCGTGTCTGCCCCGATACTTAGATCTGTGCCGGGTACATTGTTACTTATGGTGGCAGGCAGCATACACATCGGGATGCAAAACTCCTCATAGGTAGCACGAGCCTCATACAGCTGCAGCAGACTCTCAAACGCCTGAAGCGGCAGTATATGAAAACGCGTTAGAGAAGGGCCGTTCGCTGAGAGAGAGTGGGGGGGTGAGTCTCTCTCAGTTTGCTAGAGCGTATCCTGCCATTCCAGCTCGTTCCGTGTGATAGCAGCTATGGCTTCCCTTTGGCAGAGAGGACAGGAGGACGGACGTGTGAACGCAGAGATGGAGAAGAAAGTGAGAGCGGTGGACGAGAGCCAAAAGGAGGGAGGAAAGACGGGGAAAGACAGTGAGACAGATGTGAAATGTGTTCGTGAGCCTCAGCGGCTCGATGCGGTGACGCTGCACGGGGCAACTGCGTGACGGCCGCATCTGCTGTGGCGGGTTAAGTGCGAGCAGGGAAAGCGTCGATCGAGTCTGCATACACGGGGGGAGGGGGATGAGGGGATGAGGAAGCTGGTGGCCAAGGTTCAGGCTCAAGATGACTTTCTGTTGGTTCCTTAGTCTTATGGATTTACATTTCTGTTCATCAACAATGCTTAGAAGCACTGATGCTGTATTATTGTCTTTTCATATATTCTTGGCACAAAGAATGGATGTGATGTTAATGAATATAGTCAGTGTGAAAGTTACACACAGTATACAGTACATGCTAGGGCAAATTAACAGCACTAAAGTCTGTTAGCTTGCATCATGTAGCTGTACAGTACGAGTAAGATGTCCAAGCTTCATGCCGTTCACTCGTCTGGATGCTGATGAAGCGGGAGGACACAAACACAGACGGTCGGGGAGAAGGGCAGGCAGAGCAAACATGGCGGCCACGACACTTGCGCACCTCACAGCATGCCTCCATGTAGTCACTCGCTCACTTACCTGCAGGGGAAGGGAGGGACACTACTCTGCAGCCTGGCCTCACCTTTACCAGTCACGCCTCGCAGCGCAGACTTTGACCGTCTGTCTGTTCTATGTCCTATGTTTTTAGGGGGTTGTTTTTTTTCCCCAAGCAATCTCTTCCGAATGATCCGGGCCGGGAAATACACAGAGCGACTGGTAAATGACTGAGTGAGTGACTTTCTCCCTTACTGAAACACGACTGGCTGGCTGCGTGGGCAAGTTTGTAGATTCTGGGCTTGTCCGCTTACGTGCTTGCGTGGTGTTTTGTTTCATATGTGTCTGCGTGTGCATCGTCGACTATTCTTGCTGCCAGGCCCACCACTTACAGTAGTGATGGCGTTCAGAGCCGTGTCAGCGCCAATGCTGAGGTCTGAGCCCGGCACATTGTTGGAGACAGTGGCTGGGACCATGACCATGGGCACACAGAACTCGTCATATTTCCCGCGCGCCGTTAACAATTCCAGCAGCGACAGGAAGGCCTGCAGGGCAGAGCCAAGGGCTTTAGTGTCTGCACGGGTGGAACGTTGGCAGGGTGGGTGTGGTTTGAGAGGTGCTACTTGCCACAAGGAAGGGGGGGGGGGGGACAGACAAAAGTGGAAGGTGCCAAGGGGAGGAGCCAGGTCTATCACAACGGACAGCAGCGAAACAGACAGGTACCACTCCACACACACACACACACACACACACACACACACACCTGTACATACATGTGAAACTCACTGACTTGCATACATTACAGGAAAATTTAAGCTGGTGAGCATCTAAGTGGGAGTGCGTGAAATGACTGGAAAAAAAGCAGGTGTTTCCAAATACAAATAAACAACTATGTCATCTATATTTCAGTTACAGTGTGCATTTCTTTCCGCACTTAAAGTACTGTACTGTATATCAACAAAGAACCGCTTTATGTAGCAGTTGCTCTTATTAGCTCTACTGATCAGAGATATGACTGAAGCGTGATTATGTACATGGCTATGCATGGGTGCTGACATAAAATGGGGTAAGAGTGATGAAAAGGATCAACATTACACTGTTATCAATAATAAACAAATCTGTATGCATATCTGACATCATAATTAGTAGTGCTATCAGCATCAGTTATTTTTTTAGCTGTATGAGCAACAATATAACTCAATACTTGACACAGAACTTGCACTACTGACATGAATTCAGAAGCTCATGGACAAAAAAAGATGAGAATGTGGCTTTATCAGTCAAATTAGACAGGATAATAGCAGGAGTTTCGACCATACCTCGAATCCGCCGATAATTAGCAGTGCGTTTATGTTGTGCTGTCGCATCTGCTCAGCAATTTTGTCGACGTGCTTCGCAGGAAGAGTTCTGAAGACAGGAGACAGATCTGATCTGTGTACAGTACTGCGCCTCTTCATAATCAACATATTGATTTTTTTTTTAATGTACAGATTCTTTCAGGCTGAACGGTTGCTGGTCACCTGAGGATAACAGACTTTACCTTTTAGTTCCCAGCAGGGAGCCTCCTTGTCCCGTCCATCCTCCCACATCAGCCCATTTAATCTCCTTAATCTGTGTGCAGACAACAACAATATCCATTCTTAGACATCTCCCTGGAACACTCCCATAACATTCTTTAAAGGAAATAAAAACAACCATGTCTGACTTCATCCCCCATCATTCGCAATTGGATGTTGCTGAAATCTGAAGTTAAAATAAATGACAACCAAATGAATGAATCCTACACCTGTAACTGTTTCTGTGTTGTTGTTGTTGGTGGTGGTGCTCCAGTTACCACAAACCTGAAAACACTCCAAACTTTCTGTTTGCTACAGTTCTGTATTTTTTTGACATGTTGTCCTGGGGTCAGAGCAGTGCAGAGGATGTTAGGAGGCGAGACACACTCATACATAAGAGAGGGAAACACTGATGAAAATAAAGGCTCTGATCTTTTCTTAAGTGCTGCTCTCTCTTAAAGGTAATGGGATTTACAGTTTCTCACCAGTAGAAGGTCAAAAGAGGGAAAGCGAGAGGAGCATAAAACCAGTTCTGCCAGTCGGGGGGGGCAGGAAAATAGCCACGTCTCAGGTAACAGCCCATATTACAGCTTTACACAGTGGAGATTTTCCCTGAAAGATCCCACACACCTACGGCTGTTTGCTTTTACCTTCCATTCAAACCCACACCGACAGAAAACTGCCTCCACAGTGGAACCATCACCAGTGAGGTTTAAGGTGAAAAGCCTCCCAAATCATGAGTGCATTTCTGTCTGCATATTCTACCGCCCTCTGTCTGTGTACTGTGGTACTGCACCAACTCTGTCTGAGCAGGGCGGAGGAGGGAAAATCAGTGTGGGAAAATTGGTTTACATCAATCTGGACAGATTATCCCTTGTGTTTCCCTCATTATTCTTCAGTCGGGCAGCTAACAGTGATTGTGCAGTGGCTGGCTCTTATCAAACCAAGCCCATTCTCTTGGAGTTATTGATTAAAACATGGCATGAGATTTTTATTAAGCTGTTATGTTTTTTTTTATTTATTTAGATTATAACATGACACATCTTTCATGCGATAACTTCCCTGGCGGATTCTAATGACATGCAATAGTACAGTGCATGCATCAGTAGAACAGAGTACCCACCTGTCCTTTGGAGAATCCCTCAAACCCATCACTGACAGCAAACATCTTGTGTCCCTCAGAGATGCCCACCCTGACGGCTGAACGGACTGCAGCATTCATGCCCGCTGACGGGGCGCCCACATTCAGCACGGCCACGTTGAAGTTGCTCTGGGGGCGCGGAACAAAATAAGACTCAAATTGTTTCATCATCGCGATAAAAATGAGTGATGTTGCAGAGGTCACTGTGTTAATCATAGAATGGCTCCTGGCCTGCACCAAACTACATGCTGGTTGAACAAGTCATCCCTCAGCGGGAGCCGAGCATCATGTGATGTCACTGAGCAAACGGGGCCTCGTATGAAGAGATGACTATTATTATAGGCTTCCCAGCAAATACACTGAATAACACAGCAAACAGGTAAAAGCTGTTTATTTTGAGCTGCTCACCATAATTACAAGTCACCTTATTTTTCTACTTAACAGCAGGAAACAAGTGACGCCATGACACCATATCTGATGGACGCCAGCATTACCAGCCTGCTGTAATGCACCTGTTCCCAGAAGAATACCCATATATTTACAGGAATGCTTCATCCAATAAGTGAGGTTTGTTTTGGAAAGGATATCTCTGAGAATAGTAGCAACACGGTGCATCACGACTGCTGCAGCTGAGTCATTCTCTGTCGGCAGGACAGTCTAATAAAACATTAAACAGCTCAGCGTCGAGGGAGAAGCTAATTTGACTCTCTAAATACAAGCTGTGCTCCAGGCGCAGTGGGGACTGCTGCTGGTGTGTGTCAGTATGTGTATTTCTGCTGAGTGGCGGCGGCTGACGAAGCTGACAACACCGCCGTCAGGATGTCACGTGACTTACAGTTGGCAGCTCAGACTCTGGTTTACGATGAGCCAGCAGTTTGTAGGTCTTCAGGTTGTTTTCAAAACTCCTGCAACGTCAACAAAGGACGCTCAGTTCATTTTCATTGTCGAGGTACATGATGACACAATATAAAGTCAAATGTCAGGGATGCAGGTTGACTGTATCCAGAGAAAAAGACAACAGTCTGGTTGTGTTCTGCGACAGTGATTGGTCCCAGCGGGCCGTCAGTCATACCTGCCCCGAAGCTTTACAGCCTCCTCGAACCGCTTCTCGTCCATGGCCTTCTGCACCTCTTGAGTCTGAGAGAAGCAGGAGAGGGTTTTAACTGTTCAAATTCAGCATTCATTCATACGCTGCATTCCTTGCTCGTCGAAAAAGTAGTGCCAAGTTGTTCCGGTTATATCAGTTAATATCTGCAGGCAAGAGCTGTGACCTCAACTCTACTGAAATCTATTATAAGGGAAACAATTGTCGCATTCTGGACTGGATGCCTTCCTTTCTTCCTCATGTGCAGAGAGAAAACAATACAGGAGCAAACGCATCATCATCTGTTCCAGCCTCGTCAAGTAACTCATGCGTAACCTTGTTTTGACCTGTAATACAGCTGCCCGCCATCCTTACAGGCACCAGGAAATCGTAAAACAACAGTGGTGAGTCACAATGATGTCAAGCAGGTACAATGACAAAGCTCCTTGTGTGCGTTTCCCTGGAAATGACATCATCATAATCATGCTTGCCAACCCTGCCAAATAATTTTGGATAATCATTAACCAGAAAACTGCCTCTCAAACAATACGACTCTCTCGTGAGCATTAGTAGCACTCCAGGCCCAATGGGCTGTGCTGTTTGTCATCATTACTTAAGCTCCTCCAGCCGGCCGCGCTGACTCGGCCTCTCTCAGCCCTGTCTCCTGCGCCCGTGGTGGGACGCGCTTCACAGTTTTCCTCTCTCCTTGGTTCTTGTGCTTTTATAAATGTGTGTGTGTGTGTGTGTGTGCGGTCTTGGCCCGTCTCCAGCCCAGTCCAGTACTTACCATCTGCACGCACTCCATGAGAGGCAGGCGCACCGATTGGTTCCCGCACAGAGAGACCACACAGGCCGGCGTGTTGGCCGTGGTCTCCAGCAGGGCGAGAACGGCCTCCACGCCCATACGACTGGCCTGTGTGAGCAAACACACACACACACAGATAAAAATGCATTCCCTCACTATCGAAAGCCTGTTTGTTTCTCCTGAACACTCATCATGTTATCTCGACAACACTTAAAGCAGCAAAATGGAAGTTAATTCTCCACTGGCACTTTTTACATGCTTCAGTTTTTAGTTAGTTTGTGATTGTTAGCAGGAAGAGACCTGCTGCTCACTGTCTCCAACGCAGCACTGCTCATGCGCTGAGCCTCAAATCTGTTAATGTGCTTAGCCTAAAACCTGGTGCCATTTCTCCTCGGACACACACAGGATTAAAGGGGAAATGCTCTGGACAAGTGGACTTTTCCTTCCAAAGACCTCAAATGAAGAGCTTACACTGTGCACTTTTTATGCTAGAATTTCTACTCTAAGCACTGCAGTGAGTACAAGGTCAATGTGCAGTAGTAACTGAGACAAAACAGGTATATCTGATGGTCCTAAAATTTGTGTATAATTAACCCACTCTCAGTGCTGCAGCCGGTTATTTTGTCAATTTGTCAATGAAATGTCTGAAAATAGTAAAACACATCTATTAAAATTCCCCATAACCCAAGATGACCTAATTTAAAAAGCATGATTTATTTATTTATTTAAGTGTAAAGACATTTTAATCTGAAGGCCCCCTCCTTCTCTGCTCCTCCTATCACAGAGCGGAGCTCGTCACTCAGTCAGTTCACCTCGGCTGCTCCTGGGTTGTTCTGGTTGTGTTGGTTCATGCATTCATGCATTTCTTTTCATCGCTTGTTTAGTTGCAGTTTTGGTAATAATTTTTTTTGTTGTTGTTTAATAAATGGTCCACTCTTGACTGACAACTTGTGACTTCTCTCCTGTTTGTGTTATGATTTGGGGCCGGTTCATGACAGATGTGACAAAAGAAAAGCATCAAATCCCGATAATTGAGAAAGTCCAACCTGCACATTTAGTATTTTAGTTTGAAAATGATTACCTGAATATCAAAACAGCTACAGAGGAATCTCCTGGGACCTGTGCTCGAACTATATTGAGTTGAAATGATGCACGTACCAGGATGCGGTCAAAAGCAGACGGGGTCCCTCCTCTCTGCACGTGTCCAAGGATTGTCACTCGCGTGTCGAAGCCCAAGCTTTTGACAACAAGCTAGGACGATACAATGCACAGGTCTTAGCAGTGATCATTGCAACATACTGTATACATACTTTATCACACTACGTTGCTATTCCTCTAATGGGAAATATGACTGTAAATTTAACCACTGGGTCCTTAATGTAAAAACGATACTAATTTACCTCATCTATATTACTCACAGATTTTAAGCTCAAATTACATCTGCAACAGCGTGAATCAGTGCACATGCAAGAATCCGTACATACAGGAACACACAGGTCACACACTGAGACAAACACAACACAGAAGCTGAAGAGAAGGGGAAACGGCAAAGCACAAGCAAGCCATTCTAATTTTTCAGTCATGTTAGCGGGGGAGCTGATTATCACTGAGGATCCCAGGCAGGGGCTGCTACGTTAAACAGAAATGTCCGGGTACTGGAAGGGAATACAAATGAAGAAACAGTCAGGGAGGTCACAACAAACTGTGAGCAGATCTGCAGCGAACACAGTCAAAAACGTGTTTAAAAGACCACTGTGCGTGCCTGAATGACATTTGGCTGTGCAAATGTCTGGGGGTGAGGTTTAGTTGAGGGCGTCTGCTCGGGGCTCTTACAGCAGTAGTACCGTGAAAGCCGTCTTACCAAACTAGCAAGTGTGTGTCTGACAGAGCATTCCGGAAACACAGCGACAGAGTCAAAGCCACACCAGGCCAGCAGTACAGTAGTAGAGGTGATACAGGTCGAAAGCTTGCCAACTTGCCGCGCTCTGACGCGGCGCTGAGTACTTACATTCTTAATATAGTCAGTGGTAATGTGCTTGTTGTTATGATCAATCGCCCCCTCAGCTACAATTATGATATTCAGCCTTTTCATCCCTGCTCGGTTCTACAGGTGGAGGAGGGAGGGGTGGAGAAACAACATGACAGAAAAACTGAGACCGTGGCTGTGACGTGGGCTTTCAGGAGCACGGAGAGGCCGACCATGCTAACAGCCCGTCAGAGGCCGGCTGAGACTTTCACAATAAAAGCCTGGTCGTTACCTTGTAATCAGCCATATCCTGCCAGGATTATTGCTTACCATCACTGCATTATAATGGGCTTAGCATGCAGGACTGTGATGATCTTCTTTCAGACGCGATGGGCCTTTTTCCCCCCATTCACATCAACATCTTATATATACTGATGCCATTCACGATGGCAAGAAAACTGTGCTTGCAGAATATGCAGGCTTGATGTGACTGTGGCACAGCGGGTCTCCGTGCTTCTGGCTTCCCCTTCCTTTACATTTAGGTACTCACATCCTTGACAAGACTAGAGGTTATAGGCTTCCCATGCCTGTCAAGGGCTCCTTCTGCAACTATGATTATGTTCAGCCTTGTGCCCCTGGAACGGGTCTGAATCATAGAAAAAACACCATGTTCCCAAAGTGGGAAGAAAACACAGTGAGACACCAGCCAACTGAGACTAAACACTCTTCTCCACATCAGTCATCCCTGACAAAAAACGGTCAGGATTTGCTCCTTGGGACAAAGACAGAAAAGTGATGAAGAACAATAACACTGTCAAACGTTGTCCAACATGGAGGCCGATGCGGTGTGGTTCACTGGGTTTACTGTGGGTGGAGATCGATAGGATTGCGTTACCGCAGATAGTTTCTGACACATCTTCTCCTCCCAGCCGTCCTCTGGGGGCATCTCAGGTATCAACACCCAGTCGGCCCCGCAAGCCAGGGCGCTCACCAAGGCCAGGTAGCTGGGATAAGACACACAGACAGAGCCATGTGTACGTAAACACAGGCGATTACGGTCTCTGCCTCGTGCTTAGGAACTTTGTCTTGGGGAATCTCATATCAAGTTTATAAAACGCACTCTTACCCACAGTGTCTGCCCATGACCTCCAGCACGAATGTCCTCTGGTGACTGGAAGAGCAGAACATGTTACTGAGCTGTTGACACGTCATCACCATGTTACATAATCAACATTTCTATTTTTTGCTAGAAATGTGAAAAAAGTCAGAAATATTTTCTATTCCTATACCAGGGAATGGACTGTAGAAGAGATGGCTGACATACTAACTGAGCTAATGTTTTATGTTCCTCTTGATACACTAATATTCTATTTTCAGTGGTGCTTGACCTTAAATCTGCTAAAGATCAAGAGTGGTTAAGCGCTTACACAAACATCTTCCACAGATGTCCATGCTTATCCTGCCATTTTCACACTGTAACAATGTGACGCTCCATCACATTTATTCCAAAGTGTCCCACCTCTGTGCGGTTGTCATGATGGCATCCACCACCTCGATGATTCTGTGCAAAGCCGAGTCGGTGCCGATTGTCATGTCAGTCCCACAGAAGTCGTTGTCGATGGAGCCCACCATCCCCACGATGTGTAGTGCCGAGTACTTCTGCACGGCGTCGGCTTCGATCAGACCTGAAAGGATCGACACATCAGGGCTGGACCCAATCGTTCAGACAGCTTGTTGGGAGAATGTCCCAGGACGTGAGGGAAACTGCTGAGCTCGAGGGAAAAACCTGAACATTTCTTTGTGTTCCTGGAAACATCATTGATTTGCAGTAATACAAACCCCTTCAGATTCTAACTTTGTGTTTTGACTTCATCCAGTTTTTACCTTCCACTGTGAGGAATTTAAGCTGGTAAAACTTTATCACTTTTGCAAATATTTAATCTGACCCAATCAGATACACGCCTTACCTTATCTTATCTTACCCTACCTAAACCAGCTGGGATTGTTAATATCTACGAAGACCAGCATCAGGGTAAAACCTCCCTACCTTGCTCCACCAGCTCCGCCAGCAGTCCACTCCATTCCTCCCTGAAGAGGTTGGCCCCCGTCAGGCTGCCATCTCCACCGATCACACACAGGTTGGTGATGCCGCGCTGCACCAGGTTGTGAGCGGCCTTCAGGCGGCCCTCGTGAGTGCGAAACTCTTTGCAGCGGGCGCTGCCAATCACGGTCCCGCCCTGACGGATGGATGAGCGTGAACATGGGAACTTTTTGATGACTCGGCTCAGTGTCTTGTTGCACGACACTTCGACAAGATTAACGCTGATGTTAGGTGCCTCTCTTCACGTTCCTCATTGACTTTCAGAGTCACTGTATCTTTATTCCATCAAGTTCCCTTCTGAAACAGAAACTACTCACCACTTGTAGCATGCTGGAGACACTTTCCCATGTGGCTTCCCTTATGTTCTCCCCACCGTCCACCATACCCTGATAGCCCTGATAATTTAAAAAAAAAAAAAAAAAATAAGCCACTTGGGAAATAAATAAATTCAAGGAAATTTCAAAACACTCAAGAGAACATTAGGCAAACAGCTGCACAGCTGGAGTGCTGCATCAGGAGGTCATCACTACGCACTGAGCATTTCAGCCTAATGCAGGACCGCACAACAGTACAAATGTGTACTTTGTGAACTCAACTTAATTTCATATGGATGGCTTAAATCATGCCCATCCTCATACAGTGTTCTGCAGGAGCACTGTGGTACCTGGGTGGAAGGAGAGTTTCACATGAGGCATCTGCCAAAGCCTCAAGTCAGTTATGTAACAACACAGCGAGCGTGCAGGACCACTGCACTGCAAACACAGATGTGCTGGGGGGGTTGTCACAGGATGAGCAACCACTGCAGCCCCCAGCAAAGCTCATTATGCATCTGCTACATCCCTGTGTTCACACATGAAGACTAGGATACTACTGTTGTTAGTGTGCAACCAGGGGGTAGAAATTTTTAGCCAATCAGTTGCTAAAAAAAACACATTTCTCACACCTCTGCTGTGATTTTATTTATTTATTTATTTAGTTAAAAAAAAGCTATTTTTCATGGCAGATTTTACAAAGGTTCTACTGTGTAGAGATAATGTGGCAGCTCTTTCACAGCTAATACAAAGGCCTTAACAGTGATCATCACAAAATATGGGCTCACCTCATGAATGAAATAAACTTTTGCACCCACATACAACCCCATGCGAACCACGGCACGCACAGCAGCATTCATCCCTGAAAAGAGAAAGAGTTTTAAAATACATAACCAAATCTTAACGGTTAAGCAGCAGTGTGAGGAAGAGGGCAACCGCTGAGCGGTAGAGAACTGCAGCAAATCGTCGGAACATCCCGATTTGCTCTGCTGCTCGTCAGTTTACGCTGCGTGGGTATTTATTTCTCCTCTATCAAAGAGAACAGCAGCTGTAAAACTTGAATTCCCTTTTTTTAAGTATTTGTGTGTGTTGAACGTGCACGTGACGGCGTGGGTAGAAGCACAGGATATGTGAGTTTTTTCTGCCTATCTGTGGCTTGGGCCTTTTTTTCTCACCCCAGCACACAGCCATTTTTGGTCATAAGGTTTTCCTGCTCCTCCTCCATCCTCTCTGAGTCTCTGTGGTTAGTGTGAGTGAACTTGCTAACCAGGGAGACGCTGCTCTGTGAATTGAATGTCAATGCCAGCCCAGCTTAAACTCTGACACTGAGGATAATAGATAATGCTTTCAAACACTGCGGGCAGACGGGATCTTGGCTGATGGTAGGAGATGTAAACAAGAGAAGAGAAGGACTGAGTTTCCTTTCTCTGCACGGCGAATGCTGCAGCTCTGATGACAGCCAAGTGGATCTGTTACCAGGCAACCTGAGTTTTTAAGTCATCAGGGCAGCAGGAGAGGCTGTTATAAAAGGAAGCTTGAGTCAGACTGTGAAAACTTTCACGGTAAAGTAAGCACCAGGGAAGTCAAAAAAAGAGAAGAACAGAAACGCGCTCTCTACATGGAAAGTTACAGAGCTAGCATAGCACAAACAAGCACAAGGGATTAGGAATTCACCACTCAGTCCAGTGTAACAGCCAATGACCTATTGTCTTGTTACATAACTATATTTATATTGAAAGCCCAGTTTGACCACATCCGTCAAAGACAGAGGAAACTGAAACTGAATGTTCAGAAGTCTTTATCTAAGTTGTGCCGTCCAGTTCTGCATGGCTAACACTTTCTCATGCCGAGTGAGTAATAATGGCTGAGCCAAGGCTGCACAAAGCCCTCTGACACCGGCGTGCAGCTCCTGTCATGCATGACACGGCCTCGCTGGTTTGCTCTGGGGCCAACTCCGTGTGCTGGGGGTTTTTCCCCCCTCTGCGTGTGTGCGTTCATGTGAATCCTCGTCCCACAACCAATCACTGCGGATCGGTTTGTGTCTTCTGAGCCAAAGACCAAGTGCGACAAAGGGAATACTGTCAGCTAAAACCAACATTTTTAGGTGGACTTCCCATGGGCCTTTTTCCAAGGAAGACATTTTGACATGTCGCTGCATGAATTACAGGTGTAATTAAAATAAATTGTGTCCAAATTCCATTAATGGATTGCACGGTGCACGTTGGCTCACTGTAACACCGTTGTGACTGCGATAGCTGAGCAGTCAATGTTAATCTTATCAGTCACACTTGTGCTTGTCCTGCTGTGAAAAGAGTGTGATGCACGCAGAAGACATGATCCTGCATAACTTAACAGATGCACAAGAGCCTCTGCATCAATAATGGAAAATCACCTGATTAAAGTTCTACTACATCGGACACAGCCCACTTGAACATGTTTGTGATATACTATCTCAGCTGAATGTCTTTTCACTGACTCAGGTGTTAAAAGCATCAGTGTGGTGGTGGATCTGATGAAACTTATTTGATTTCATAACAATTATGTAATAGATCAGGAGCTCGCTTTAAACCAAAACCATGCATACATTATAATATGAACTCCTCACTGCCTGACTACAGCAAATTAAATACTCTCACGGTCAATTACTTGAAAGGAAATTTAAGTATTATCTCAAATATTAAAATTTCGAATGAAAACACTGAAATAGGTATTAGCTTCTATGTTCCGAACTAATCCTGAAGCTTGAGTTTAAGAGAGACAAAGTGAAGCCATACTGTTTATATACATAAACAGATATTGTAAGGATAGCATTGCTTTGTGCAGAAGTGGCACTTAAATCGTGATGGCACGATGAAAGCGCATTTCTCTACATCGCGGTGGGCGGAGCGTATAACGGCGTGTTTGGCTGAACACATGACCCAGACGTTCCTCCCTGACGCAGCGGGGATGTATGCCGCTCATCACGTACACAGGGTACAGGCATCCCACTGCCGGCAACGTGACTGCCAACCGCAACCCCTGTCCCGTCTCACCAAAATAAGACGCGATTTATCGGCTCCCCACCCCCACCCCCTCCCCGGCACTGTCTGCCCGCAGCCGAAGTGCGCGTACGAGCCGCAGTGCGGTGGCCCGCGCGTCTAGCGCCGCTGTCGCCGCCGCATCCAACTTAATGGCACCGAGTTCATTCAGTGGCAACTTCGACTCGGCTGTGATGCGGTAGCGCGCGCCGGCATGTGGACGGAGGGAAACGCGGCTCGACCTTGACGGCTCTCTGCGCTGCCATCGCGGTGCGTGGCGACAAACGTGTCACGACATCCGTGACAGGAGATGAAGATGCTGTTAGCGAGTTAGCAGGATGTGTCCTGTTAGCATGCTAACCGGCGGGCTTCCTGAATGAGTGAACGTACTAACACTGTTTCCCTGGCTCGTTTCTTTACGTTTTTAAACCAAAAGAAAGACCCGGCTCTCCGCGGGCCAGTCCAGCATCACATGCGGGCCGTTCCTCTTTGATGCACATTGGATTACTGTGTTGGTTACTGTGGATTTGCTCTGTGGGCAGTTTACCTTGAGCATCCCCTCCGCTCGTCAGGACCGCGATGGCTTTGCCTGCTCCCGACAGGTTCTCAAAGAAGATCTTCTTGCTGTCTGGCTGCGCCATTTTCACAGCAGTTCAGCGTCTGTCCCGGTCCTGTTCGATAAAATCACACCACTGACCCACGACCGTATAAAACTGTGCTGAAATGATGAAGGGCACCGGTCGTCCGCCCCCCCAAGCTATGTATGCCCGCTATGCTCTCTGTCCTCCGCTGTTCCGCATCTATTTGTTCGTTTGCATAGAGTGACTGTGAAGGGAGTGATTGGCGTTGACACCGACCAATCAGAGCTCGTTCGATGTGGCCCAGGTTAGATTGGGAACCATTAGGAAGATATATGGGCGGGGCGTCGTCGGCAGACTCACAGACTGTATTCCCAGAGATGTAGTTGGTGAGTAAATTCACCTAAACTAAATTATTTCAATTCTAAATTTAGCAAACGTCGGACTAAATTCCTGTTGAGCAGCAGCTGGAAACAGGTTCCATCTCACTGCACCAGGTCAAACGGAACACAATCACTGCAACAGTGTGACAGTGTTAAATTGTTGGCATGAAAGTGTTAATGTAGCAAATACAGTAATGGCAGCAAAACAAATAAATACGTTATTGTTAAAACCGACACACTGCCAAAACCGCTATACACACAACCCACCTCACAACAAAAGCATAAAATTATTTTCTAGTGTGAGGTGCTGGGGCCTCTTTTTGACTTGACTGATTTCTTTTTTACAATTATTCTTTATTTGATGCAATTCGCCTCCTCATTGTCTTCTTCATTGATCTTATCCCAATCTACAGGTGTAGTCTCAAAACGAAAATTAAAATTGACATTTTGTATTAAACTGGTCATTGTCTGAAAGACATCATTCAGTAACCTCCGTTTAGAATGGCGTCACTGACATTACCCACTGTGTCCTTTCACTATGAGTGATGAGGAAGTGTTCCCATTTCAACAAGGCCTAAAAAACCCTTTGACTGAATCCAGGCCTGTGACTTTCTTTTTCTCAGAAACAAACATATTCAGAGAGCTCGCTGGCTCTTGACAGCATCCGATGTGCTCTTAGGTCTGGCTTTATTGAAGGACAGATTCAAGCATAAATTAGCTCAAAATCATATGGAAAACATATGTTAGCCCGATTCTTTTGTTGGAAGCCCAATAGCAGACTGGGGAAACCTACAGTTCAGAAACAGTATAATTTATTATGGTCACAAATTGTTAACCATCATTGATCCAGGTCACAATACCAAATTGTTAGCCGGTCACAGGTAAAGTATAGCAGCGCTGGTGTCAAAGTGACAGAGATCTCACAGGATCTCAGTCAGAGTGAGCCCCGATCATTGGAAATGGGTCACATTTATCTCCCTGTGCTAGGTGACGTACACACGGCCAAATGTAACAGGCCAGGTCCTAGGTACGTGGGGAGGACAACTGATGTCTTCGTCTTGTTCTTGGAATGGTTTAACCAACATGTGTGTGTTGTTTTGGCATGTAGCTAATGCAACAGACCTCACTGAGAGAATAGTGAAGTTTCATCTGCCTCCTGGTATGCAAAACATTTCTAACTAGTCATGTTATCTTATAGTTCCAGACACCACAAGTAAGCGGTGTCTCAGTAAGGTCTGTTTAATTAGCTACACGCCAAAACAACACTCACACATGTTGTTTAGCACATCTCAAGGACAAGGCGTGGATGGTTGGCCTGTCTACGTCTCTGGTAACTGGCCCATTACATTCGATCGTGTGTAAGTCCAACCTCGGTGCGGAGTAGACCCAGCCCAAGAAGATAAATGTAAACTAGACCTGGACATTGGGGCTCACTCTGACTGAGCTCCTGCGAGATCTCTGTCACTTTGAGACCAGCGCTGCTATACTTTACCTGTGACCATAATAAATGTTCTGTTTCTGAACTGAAGATTTCTCCGGTTTGTGCTCGGGCTTCCACTAAAAGAACTGGGCTAACAACCAGATAGGAGATTTTTGATATCCCCTTTTAATATAATTCTATTACATCAACACAAATTAAATCTCATAATCCTATTGTGGTTATGTAAGCATTTCTTCATTGCGTTGAGCATCCTATATGTATGCCAGTATGTCAGTAGCAGTCAGTGAGGTTCCTAAGTCAGTCCGAACCTCAGTCAATGTTCTTTTGTTCAATGTTCAATTTCAACAACATTTTCAAACACTATTACACTTGTTATTCAGAAAGGGTGAATGGCCTAATGCCTGAGTGAGGACCCGATCAAGAAGCTTCTACACAGAGTCTATCACTCTGTGTCTTTGATCTTTGGAGGTTTTCCCAGTTTATATCACTCGTTTTAATTCATCAGCTTCTGTAACACCTTAACTAAAATATCCCCTTTTAAGATAATCCAACCCCCGTACACACAACTACTTCAGATCTGAGTTAGTGAAAGAATTCTCAAACAGTCTGTACTGTCTGATACGCTGACACATGCACAGTGAAAATATCAATCAAGTAGGAAATTACCCCACATTTGTATGAAAAATAGCAAACTTATCCCTGTGTGCTCATAAACATTTTATCTTTATGCATATGCCGGAATTTTTTTTTCTTACTCAACTGCTAAACAGGAGTCTTCGCCTCATTGCGGCATCAGGACAACCAAACTTCTCCTGGCATCAGGCTCTACCTGGCATCACCTTTCGCGGCATCGTCTTACACGGCACTGGGACAATCAAACTTCTCCTGGCACAGGGCTAACACCCAGAATAAAAAATGCCCTTTAATAATTTAGAAGACAACATGTCTTTTATTCCAGCCAATTCAAACTAAACTCGGACATTTATTTCTTTTCCTCACGTGAGACAATGTGATTATACTTTACGTGTGACCATTTAGTTAAAGAAACAATCAGATAATCTAATCTTTATTTAATTACTAAGATTTTAGCAATCAGGGAAAACCCTATTCAGACAATTTCTTTGGTATGTGCAGAAATTTCAACTAGGCAAGAGGTTTTCTGCTTACTTTTGGTTTAGGCGCGCAGAATTGTCTGAAAAAATTCTCCTCCAATCGACTCCAGCAGCCCATGGCACCAATGGCCATGGCACCAATTGTTAGCCCAATTCTTTTGTTGGAAGCCCAAGAACAGACTGGAGAAACATACAGTTCAGGAACAGTATAATTTATTATGGTCACAAATTGTTAGCCATCATTGATCCGGGTCACCATACCAAATTGTTAGCCGGTCACAGGTAAAGTATAGCAGCACTGGGCTAAAGCATAGCAGCGCTGGTCTCAAAGTGACAGAGATCTCAAAGGATCTCAGTCAGAGTGAGCCCTGATCGTTGGAAATTGTTCACATTTATCTTCCTGTGCTGGGTGATGTACACACGGCCAAATGTAACGGGCCAGGTCCCAGGGATGTGGGGAGGACAACCAATGTCCTTGTCTTCTTCTTGGAATATGTTAACCAACGTGTGTGTGTTGTTTTGGCATGTAGCTAATGCAACAGACCTCACTGACAGAATAGTGAAGTTTCATCTGCCTCCTGATATGCAAAACATTTCCAACCATCATATTATTTTATAGTTCCAGACACAACACGGACATATGTTGTGTGAAAAGTACCAAATTGGAACAATAGGTTCAGAGGAAAAGTACAGATTAAGGATGCATGATATCTTAAAACAAAGCCAATTATAATACAAATATGAAACATTCATAGTACTTTAGTATCAGTCGTCAATTTAGATTTTGTCTCGTTGTCTCCATCTGCTGGCATCAAACGCAAAACACAAGCACAGATACATTAAATGTGGATTTTGGCTGCAAAGGCAATTACATTATCTTGAACTATACTGAAATAGTATGAGAGTCTGAGAGGTTTTACTTCACCCATGTTATTTTTATGAAATTTTACCAGCAATGGACCAAACAGGTTTCAGTTCAGGTCTAATTTGTATTACAGTACTCATGACATACAAAGTATTCTGTGTAATGCTCAAAGACATGCCTGAAAAAAAAATTCGAAAAACCCCCCCCAACTTATCAGGCCTGGGTTGTCATGACCAGCCACGATGCCAGTGTCATGAAACTGGAAATGTGTTTGTAACCTAAAGGCTGAGCTGAACAGGCTTTTGTCTGCTGGTCTTTTCAGCTGCAGCTTCGGAGATGTGCCTTGGAAACATAAATCTGTTTCCAAGGCACTTACTCACATTTTGGCTCTATTGGTACACCAAATTTTCCAGCTCAGCTGGATGTAGTTTTTATGTTATCATGGCTAAATCACTGTATATAATATTCGGGTCAGATATAACTTTCTGTAAGATTTTGCTGATGAAAATGTGTAAAATTTTCATTTTGAATGCTGCACCACTCTTGTGCCACTCTTTTTTATATCTCCTGAATGTGCCTGGGAATGGGAATTGCTTCCTTTACATTAGTGAGCTTCCCTCCCCTCTGGCATTTACAGCTATCATATGGTTTCCCTCCACAGGGCTTGCTGAGAAGACGACTTTGCAGGAAGCGGCAGAATTGAAGCTGCCAGCTGGAAACTCATGTAGCCTCTTCATTTTGTATTCTATCTGTAGTCATCATTTTTTTTGGCCTCAAGCTCTTTGCTTCACATAACATGAAAGCTCTGTATCTGTCAAATGATGTCCCCTGCTACTGTACAGTTGGTCATCTGGATACAGAAACAAAGCAATATTCAATTGGTGGAGAACCTTTAACTCATGCGACCAATGAATGTAACTTAAACAAACAATGCTTTAGTTATATTTTCAGCATCAACATCATGCACACAGCCTCCTGTAAATATGAATTACAGCATGAAGTGAAAGATAGAATTACTTCAGATTAAAGTACCCAGTCAGAAATGCACGAGAAACACCAGTATTATCCCTCATGTACATTCAGAGGTGTAAACAGTGCGACAACAGAGAGAGCTCCACTGGCTGGAGAGTTGCCATTGCTTGTTGTTTTTGACTTTGTACCTGTGTATTTAAAGAGCTGACTCACACAGGAACCTGAAAGTTTGTCTCCGAATGCTACACTTTTGCTGGAGGCCTGTAATGGGAATGACCATAACGTGAAGAGAATGGAACCAACCTGCTGACGTCCAGGCCTGGTGCTGGCGAGATTTAATGAGTGCTGGAAAAGCCACAGTGAAGGACAAAAGAACAGGCAGGGAACAAATAAAAAAGAAAAGTTATAGTACTTACATGAAAGTGCAACATCTTTATGTTGCTGGTAAATCTTTTCATGACCCTATTGTGGTTTCTAAGCAGCTGTGGCTGAGATATTTTGCTCCATGCCTCTCAAAATGTATTTCTTTGAGGTATTAGCAGGTGGAACTTGTTCATCTTGTGGTTGCATCCTTAGCCCTTTTTCAGCTAAAATAAGCACCTCTTGATTCTTTACAGACCAGCAAGACACCTGGTGTGATGACAAATGGAGAGTTTTCAGTTCAGAGCAGACAGACAGAACCTTTTATATGCTGCATGAGTGTGGGGTTTAGCGAGAATAAAGTTTATATTGAGCATAAAAATATCAGGATTCATTATTTCAAAGGGAACCATCTCAGTGAAGAGTAAATCGTTTATTCTTCAGTGTAAAATTATGTTAAAGGGTGTTTACACAAATGTGTGTTGTCAGGCGTTTGACAGCTCATTATGAAATGTGAATTCACAGGTCTCAGCCAATATGACTCTCGGGATAATACTACTTAATACTACTTGATAATACATTTGGGGAAATGTACTACATACTGTATGTAGCTGGGGCTAGCAGCCTGTTAGCTGGAAACAGCTAGTCATTTTCAGGAGAAAAAAATTTTTTTGATCAGTGCCTTCAGTACCCTCTGATGAATTCCAAACAGATATGATACATGATATTGAATAAAAGATTATTAAATCAGCAACTGAAATACGATACAATCTCTGAATACATTTTCAGGCATTAGTGAAACCTGTGAGGTCCACTATAACCATTCCCTCCCAACAGAGGTCACTCATGACACCATTTCATATCCCAGCGGTCTTCCGTCTCTTAAGGAGAACCCCGCTCTCTGTCAAATTACATTTCCTGCTCCTAATTTTACACCATGAGCCTTATCCCTTATTGCATTGCTCTGTTGCTACTTGTATCCCAGGGGAAATCATGTCCCAGTTTGAGCAGGTTTGTGCAATTGGCTCACACTGATTGTTTGTTTATTGGCTGGAGGTTGTCATTCAGATTGTCCCCTCCTTTTCTTTTTTTGGTTGGGATAAGGTTTTAGCAGATGTTGTGTCCTTAAGGGACTGAAACTCAATCTGTACCCATCCCAGGAGAAGAGAACGGCAGCATCTCAGACATGCTGCATGAAGCAAGTTAATGTCAAGCACAAAACTTCTCAATACCACTGAGAAAACCTCAAACATGTTAATGATATATACCTACAGGAAGCAGAAATATTTCAAATACTGACAATTTATTCAAGTTTGATTATTTATTTGTGAAAGTGTTTTACAATTTGTCAGAATATTTTATATTTGTGAAATGTAATTCTCATTTGTAGATCATGAAACACACATCTGGCACCGTAATGTCTCGTCACCATTCCTCAGCTATACTTTAATATATGTCAGCGCAGCAAGTCCTCCATGTCCCATGTGTAGTATATAATTTGATTGTAATTTGCTTTTTGCAAAAGTGTAAGTGTAAAGTGTAACCTAAAACCATTATACCTCTAATAAAATATAATTATTGCACCATATTTAAATTCCTGTTAGAATTTCTTTAATCCTTGCACACAATTGCTTTTGTGCTGTTGCTTTGAAATCTATTTACAGTTTACTGCTTCTTCTGAATTAAAGTGGGATCATAAAAAGCAGATAATGGATGGACACAATGAGGTAATATTGTACAAAGAGTAGGGAGCCCCAAACAAGTTCCTCAACGAAGAGAAAAATTACTGTGTTGAAACTGCTCTGGGCTGATACATACTAATTACAAATAAGCATTACTTATGTTTTATTACTTTTTTTTTTTTTTTACTTTTGAAGGGGAGATTAAATTGAGAGGTATTGTTACCACTAGGTTAAAAAAAGTAGTGAGGGTTAATAGAGGTCGCATTTGTCATCAGGAGCACATATTTTCAGCTGCAAATAGCAGAGAAGAAAAAAAATGATGAGAAGGGTAACAAAAGGAATACAAAGTGATGGTTTGTAATGTCAGGTAACAGCATGAAGGTTGTGAACTGATTTTATTCCCGCTCTGATTGCCACGTGGGAACAAATGAGCTAGCTGCCAATCTGCTGAGCTGATTTCAGGGGGGCCTCAGGTTGCTGATTAATGGAATGTGGGAGGACAAAAAGAGGACTGTGAGCGGTGCCACAGCCTACCCACAATCCCTCACTGCTTTTTCTGATTGTGCTAATCACCCCATTGTCCCTCAGCACTTTGAGTCTGGGATTTTTTTTAGGGCAAGAAGAAAAGACTGAAGGCAGGAATCACACAGAAAACCGCATTTCCTTTTTTTATCCCCATGCACCATCTTTCCCTCGCTCAGTATCAAATCTTGCACCATTAGATCCGGTTTTTCCATAACGCCTCATGCATCATCCATCTAGCTCACTTTAATGGCAGCCTCATAATTATTTAGATGATTATGTGTTGCAAGCCATTTAGCATGCTCAATGACACATGTTTAATTTATTTGCTGCTGCAGCTTCTCATGGAGGAACAGAGAGCAGAATTGAAGATGGGTGGTGGTGCTGCTGCTGCTGTGGTGCTGGCAGTGAAGCAAATCAGTGCCAAAATTGTTTGATAAATTGCAGCTGTTGATATAATATGCTATGCCACATCGAAGAGCTAATGTGATACAAATAAGGTATGCTTTGTGTAGCATTGCAAGGCGACGTTTGCTCGGGCTAATGGCGTGTGTCTTGGCTGACCAGTGAACCCGCACAGCACACTGCACCATTGAGCAAGCTATTAGGACACAATAATGGGCAGAGCCGCCCGATTCCGAGTCTGGCCTCGTGGTCACTCAAGGTTTTCACAACGCCAGCTGAAGGAAAATATCAATAATGAATTCCAGATTAGTTCATTATTTGTAGAAAACGGAAATCATTCCCCAAAAAATGCATTTTAGAGCTTAAATATATTTATAAAATATCACTTCTGCCAGCAAAAACGTGTTCTTTGGTGAATGTGCAGAGAAAGCAAAGGCGTGATGCATTTGAGCAGATTTTTCCCCGCACGTCTGGATTGCTGCAATAGCGTGAGTTAACCACTAGAGAGTAGTACAACCTCACTGAAACCGATCAGACGACACCGATTCCTCTCAATCTCGGTGGTGTTTTTCTTTCTTAAAAGACGCAAACTCTCGGTTTTAGACAGACACAAGAGCTTTTATGTTCCTTCACTATTTTTCTTTCTAGTCAGATATTTTTTTCCTCAGGAAAATTTTGACTAGATATTGAATCAGTTGGAGGGATGGAATAGATAATAATAACATTATAACACAAATAACACCGGGGTTTTGCCCGATGTTTTCTTTTGATTTACCTCTACAGGTGTGCAAGAAAACATAAGAAACAAAAGGATTTTTCATTTCTAGCCACACCTCACTCAGACACGTGTTTCATTTAGTGTTTTCGCGTTCATGAAGAGGAAGCGCTTCTCTGACTGACCAGGATTTTGTGACAAGAATGGACATTGATCATGGTCCAATAACAACTTACATCATGTGACGTGGGAAAACGAAACATACATCACATAAACACATTTTGAAGCGGCGTCCAGCAGTTAAACGTTTGAAGTGGGGAAAAAAATTACATCTTCATAGATTATGCATTTTTTTCCAACGAGTGAATGCCTTTTTAATAATTTAGAACAAAAATAACTGAATTTTTCTTGTGGAAAAAAACAGAAGAGCTGCAAACAATTCTTCAAATCAGAGCATTCCTTATATGTCTTAAAACATTTCTGAGGGGGGAACTTTAAGCATGTGAATTTGTCTCTGAGGACTGCTGCTGGGCCGATCAGTACAGATCTGTGCTCCCGCGGTGCCGAACAGCACAGCTTGCAGACGAGACGTCGGGCGCAGTGCGCTGCAGCTGGGTCCCGACGTGCGCTGAAGCCTTGTCACCGCGCTCCCACGCCGCTCTGTCATCTCCAGCATCTGCCACGACTTCTCGTTGGAGATGCTTCTGGAACAATCACAGTTCTGTGGTTGTCAGCACCTGGTGTTCCTGTCTGCTTCACCGCGACGCGTCACTCTCACACGTACGCGTCCGCGTCCACGCGCGCGTTTAACCGCTTAGAGCCCGGAACCTGACAAGTGAGCGTGTTCTTGTCACCTCCGAGATGTGTGTCACTTTCGTAAACCTCCATTACTTCTGTGCCACTTTACCAGACTAGTTTTTCGGCTGTTGTTGTTTTTCAGCTGGTTGCAGGCATTAATCAGGACGGGATTCACATTTGAAAGCTCTCAGTGGTTTATAGTAGTTGCTTTTGAATAAAGGGTTCATTTCATTCCAACTGTAAAATGCAATCCAACAATTCAAAACGGTAGAAACAGCCATCTGCTTTGGTGTTACTGTGCTGACCCAGAAAACGCTGAGAACATTTATCAATACTGCGGGGAACCTTTTGTGTTTGTGTGGTCGTTTGTACAAAATGTATATATAGAAACGAAGCTGGTTTTCCATATGCATACGTGGACTTTCTTTCGTCACTGCACACAAATGAAGATAAAGTGTCCTTAAGCAACACAAATCGTGAAAAAGTGCTTAATTGTTTTGTGCTGTGGATGATATTACATGGTTTTACAAAAGGGGAAATTGCAGTACAGTAAGAGTGTCATTTTAATTCACTAAGTGCCTGTGAATGAAAGTTTGATGTAACATTACAGCTTTAATATCTGCATTTAGTGTAGAGCGTAATAAAGATCAGTTAGCATAATGGTGATGACCGTTATAGTACAGCCTGACATGTGGTGGCAGAAAAAGGACCCAGATATATTAAGCACATAAAATACAACACAAGAAAAACATTGAAATCCTGCTAAAGTAAAAGATCAGCAAAATCTGCAGCAAACTAGCCAATGTGACTGATATGTTATCATAAGTTATATATTTAAGCTTGTTTTGTAAGTTGGGTAGTACCACGTCTCGGCCTATACACTCTGTTTGAAACAAACATGTACAGCTATTACCATGCCACAGGTTCCTTACACTGTTGCCTTTATTATCTATGTTCTCTAAATTGTGGATATGGTCGTTTTATGTGAATTTATGCCCTTTCAAATTTTGGATTGAAGCAGACAAGATTTAGTTCTTTTTTCAAGTAGTAGCAGAGTAGAAAGTTCTGTAGAAGTGAGTGTCATTACTTTACATTACTACATATACATTACTACATTTACATATAAGTTTTCACCCTGATATTAAATGGGAGACTATTGGATGACAGAAACTGAGTGAAGTTTTAAAACAATCAAAATCAAAAGTCTGAATATAAAAGTCAAATTGCAGCTTACAGGTTTCCTTCTTGGGATACTGATATTTATCCACCAATTTCTTTTGCTATTTGTGAAGTTTATGGCACAAAAGCAACTTCCTCGTGACAGGCTCTTAAGCGCTGTGGTTTGTTTTTTACCCCCCCACTGGTGCACACATCTAATGACGTACAGTACGCCCCTGAAAGCATGTCAACCAGCACAATGCTTGGACCCAGAATGTGACAAATCTGCATGGAAGGCAGCCGACATTAATGTTAACAATTATCCCTGTGCTTCTCCTGCTGCGACGAATCAAAATGTGTGCTGTAGAAAAGTTTAACAGTTGAGACACAGTACATGAAAACACTGCATCAGGCCTGGCACTGTCAGTCAACATCAGACCACTTGTGGGTTACAATTAAACATTTAGGTTTGTACATATATTGATTGCTCTCATTGTGCGTGAGGACACAGCTTCAGTGGGTTACGTCACCTCCGTGAAACGTTCCCCTCTAACATCCAGTGCTGGTTTGAAACACTGACAGAGAAGAAAAGACGATGAATAAGAAAAGAAGCACTCTGAGGGAAGAGGCAGTCCACTCAGCACAGGGCTGCTTCAGGCTCCTGCTTCCCTTCATAGTGAATTTACACTGTTAAACAAACACGTCCCCCTGCTCTTTGCCAATTTGGCCAAGTTTTGATTCAGCAGCACAGAGACGCACTCAGATCCAAACACCTTAAACAGGAAAAGGAAGGCAAGAAAAAAAGTTTCTCTCTCTCAACTTCCTGAATAGCACATTCAAAACTCTGGAGATATTTCCAGCCTCCTCACAATTTTCAGACAGTTACTCTTTTTTTTTCGTGTTTCACCCAGCATCTAAAGTGGGATACCATGGAGCCACATCTCTTCCTCGTCACTTTTAATTAATCATGAAATGATGATTGAAAGTTCCCTCACCTGACTGCTTATGGAGATGCATTTAGCTTGATGAGTAGAGTCTCTCAATCAGCTGTTCAGTCCCTAATCAACAGCTGATTATGGCATGCAAACATTCAGTGGTCCTCTCCCCCTTCCCCATCCTAAAGTCATCTCTCCATTTATTTCAATTAATCCGTTAATAGTGTTAATGCACCACCTATCGTATCCTCCTTTGGTTCAGACTCTTTCTCTACAGTTTGAACCAACCCTGCATCGCTCCATCAGCCTGCAAATTGCAGAAAGTTTGAGTCCTCTAATCTTAGGCCCCATGTTTCCTCAGTGATTGATTGGCCGGTTGTGGAGCAGGGAGGCTGCTCAGAAACTGCAGCGACTGTGTCCCAATTTGGAGCATTTTTTTTCATCTCATTTGACACAGATCTTTCGAACTCCTGAACAACGTGGATATGTGGTGCGAAATCGGAATCTGGGACATACAAATGAGCGACACCACTTCTGTTGTTTTCAAAAGACTTGAGTTGTAGTGGGAGGTTGCCTAAATTCAGTCAAATGCTGAGAGCACAAAGAGTGACTGAAAAGTCCTCAAACAAGCAGAAGAGGTGCAGGAAGAAAAATGACTTTTGTTATTGGATCTGTGCACATTTCTGCATCATTTTCCGTTCATGTCAATAACAAAGCATGTTTTATAAGTAAAAATAGATCTGAACAGTTATTTGAAAAAAACGCAGCTCTGATGAGAAGGAGTTCAGAATCGAGCATTATGTGCTGAAACAGGATGTGGTGGGTATACTGAGTCCTTCTCAACTCAACCACTTGATTAAATTATCATTGTTGGTTGAAGAAATCCAAGATAACATCAAATAATGTCAAAGAATTGCACAACACAGCATTAATAGTTTTCAACACTAGCTTCTAATGTGAATATATCACCAAGTAAAACACACAGAGCACACTGGAGACGACACAGTGGCTGTCACACACACACTCTGCCTTCTCCACCTCAACTGACACATCTCCACCACCCACACATATGGACTGTGTCTGTGAGAAAATCTGGAAATATGTCAGTGAACAATCAGAAACCTCCATTTCTGTGTTACAATCATTCTGTTTCTTTTCTTGTCTGGTTGTTGCCATGATTCACCGTAAAGAATAACTCATCACCATTGGTGTTTTGCATCGACCACTGAATGTGGGCTGTTCCACATACACACATTTCGAGGCGGACTGTGATTTATAAAGGATATCCACAGATTTATGAATCAGTTTTTTTGGGGGGGTTCACCATTTTCAGCTTTTGCACTTTTGTAAACTTTTGTATGGCTCTGACACTCTGTTTTAAATAAATGAGTTCCCTTTTTGGGGTTCTTTAATAGTGAGAGTGGCCAGTGTATTAGCATCATAGCACATTTTTTTCAGGCTTTAAGGGTTTACACCAGCTGGCAGGCATTCCCAAGCTCCAACTCCCCATCCTGGCACGGGAACCAAGGATAGGTCATTGTAATTTTACTCCTGCAAAAGGATTATAGTGAAATACTGATTACCTGACAGAGGAAAATGAGGCTATGGCCAGTGTTAGTGGGTTTTTTCCAAATCTGAATTGACAGGGCGGAGGTGGGTGGTTAAGTTCAATCCACTATTGCTGATGAGGAGGCTGATTTCTATTAACCTGCAGCCTGCAGATCAAACAGGCTGTTCCCTGCTGCTGCTGAGAGAGCGGGAGAGAGAGAGACTGCCACCAAACTTTTATGACTCAGAAAGTCTGCTTAATGGGCTGGAAGATTCTTCCATTTAGCCCCGTGCGGAAATAAAAGGAAGCCAGTCGGTTCTCAGAAAAAATGGCTACTTCCTGTTAAGTCCCCCAGTGGATTGGAAATTAGGAAATTATAAGCAGGGTGATAAATCACGGAGGGGTGCAGGCCGACGTGAAACGCCCCAGTATTCTCCCAGATGTGAGAATGTAAAGTGACGTAAAACTTCATCTGAGTAATTATCGTAGGTGCATCGCTGCCTGTCCCATTAGCTCAGCCACGCCTGACAGAGCACGCTCCTCGATGCGGTCACAGTTATTCTCAGACAGACACAATGGAGGCTTACACGAGCTGCCATCGTGGTTATTTTTAAGCGCTGACACCAGAAAGTAACACAATATGTCACACACCCAACCTTATCTCAGTGATATCTGTCACATTTTGTCTCATATGTCCCCAAAAAGCAACATTTGTGTGGACTTCTTTGGGGGTTTTTTTACACCACATCCTGTTATGTCCAGCCAGACACGTGGCCTACTGGCGACAAACAACTAAACAAGCCGACATTCAATGTTGCAAAAATGACTGGCGTTTGTCTCCCAGCCTCCCCTTAATTGACAGCTGAAGCCCCAGCACATGAGCAGACAGAGCCAGGAGGAGCATCAGCACGAGATCAGGAAGCCCCGAAAGGAGAAGCAGAGCTGTGGCTGATGGCGGGGGGGGGGGGGCAGCAACAGTGCTCTGGGAGGGTTGGAGGGTAGAATGTTGATGCAAAGCAATCATGACAAACAAGATGCAAATTGTCATCATAAACAATCAAACATCCTCACAGCTGACAGTTGGAAGTGTCTGATTTGTGGTATTAGTGCATCAGGCGTTGAACTGTGTGAGTTTACAACTGCAACATGAAACTTTCTGATTGATACACATCAGGGACGTGGCAACAACAACAGGAGGGGAGCAAATAAACAAAGTGCAGTGAAGGTACACGGTCACATTTGCGCTGCTGTTCCCAGTGGCTCTAACTGATGCTGGTTGACTGGAAATGTCAGGAGGCACGTTAGAGTATGTGACCTTGTAAAAGTGTGATGGAGAGCTACACCCAACGGAGTCTGACCTGCAGGGAAGCAGGTTTTAAAAAAGGGATGGAAAATAAAAATTCACATGTAGGACAGAAACCTCAGAAGTTAGGTCCTTTGAGTTTTAGTTCAGGAACCAAAAAATTTTAAATTTAAGAGAATGAGTGGATGAGCTTTACTGTCATGTTTGTGCAGCATTTACTCCTCCATATTGACGTAGATGTCACTAATGACTTACAAGAAAAAAATAGGATTCAGAGAAATAGTAGTATGACAAACATCAGATGGTGAAGTTGCTGGGAAGTGGTGTGGGTTGCCTCCACACTGGGCACCGAGCAGTGATGTGGGACATATCTGCCTCTGCTGAGACTCCATGCTCTGCTTCCTCACCGCCCATGCAAAACCACTCCGCTAATGACTCGCAAGGCCGAACACAGGAGCGCACAATTCCTCACAGACATTCCAACTCGCGTGGATGATTTCAGCCTTTGTGGGCTCTCAGTTTTCCAGTGATTCATTCTATTCATTGCTAGTCACGATTTCATGCCTTCTGACTGAATAATGGTCAGTTTGCCACTGGTGCCGAAGAGCACGAGCAGCTCAGGTCAGTATAATATAGTAGCCACCATCCTGTCTTCACGCTTCTGCAGAATCCTCAGTGAGGACCTGATAAATCACAGCCCAGAAATAGTTCATGAATTAATGTTGTGATGGTTTTGGTGAGGGAGAGAGTATTAATGTTGTGAAATAGGCCCTGTGATGAAAATAGGAGCTGTGATGAAAGGTGTGGGCAGGAAAATCTTTTATATAAATTGTCTGTATGGGGTGGAGATGAGAGGTGAGGAAGACACAGAGGGAGTAATGGCCAGAGAGCTGAGAGATGTCTGGGATGGCTATAGGATCAGAGAAAAAGTGTGGTGTGTGCATGTGTGTGTGTGTGTGTGTATGTGTGTGTGTGTGTGCGCCCGCTGCAGCTTGCACAGGGAGCTGCAGTGGCGCCCGTGCACTGATCATTCATGATGGCACCTTAGAGGCCATCCTGTAAGGAAGAAAAATGAAAACTATTAAAGGCTCACTGGGCTATGTTGGCTTTGGTGTGTCAGCAATTATTAGCCAGGGACAGCAGTCTTTAGGTGCTCAGATATAGAGGAGTGGGAGACTGTGGCTGAGGCAGAGGAGAGAAGGACATCGTGATCCCGTTATATATCCTCCTATGATCAGTGCTGCAGAACTTTATGCGCAGCGCGGGTGCAGCACCGCTGAGGGGTTTTCATTTTTATCAATGGATTTTCGAGTGATAATGTGGCAGCGAAGCAGGGGTAATCCATAGAATCTGTTGTGTGTTTCTCTGTTTCTCTGGCTCCACCTATGGCGCTAAACAGCCAAAGATGTCATGGCGTGTCTGCACCAATTTGCCAGAGATCAGTTGTCAGTCGAACAGTGGTAGTGAATAGGTGGCAATGGCCCCTCTTCTTCTTGGATATTCTGTTGACGAGAGGAGAGTTTCTACAAGTTTGTACTTGACCTGTTCATCCATTGTGTTGTCTCCACTCCTCTTAACTCTCTGTTGACTCCTCTGCATTGGAAGTGACCATGACACGGTGTCATTTGTGTATGAGGATATTTACATTTTAGAGGAGAAAGGCAATGATTACCTGCTTTTACACCAAATACAGTCTATAAAGCTTTAGTTTTCGCACCCAGATGCTGATTTTCACAAGCTATAGTTGACAAGTTGTATAAGTTGTTGTGTGTATAAGGCTTGGTCTATCCCATTGTCTTTGTCAGTTCGTATGTTGTTGTTGGTTCATTGTGTGTGATGCCCCCCTGTCCCCTGCGTTCCTTATTTGCTCTAGAACTTTGTGGTTTTCACCGGTTTACATCAACCCTTTTGTTTTTGCATTTTGGATTGAGCTTCTGAGAATAAACCCCTCACTCCACCACCCCATCTGACACTCCTCTGTATTTGGCCCAGTAACAGTATCGCTTCGTATTGTGTTTTCAGAAATATCAAAATGAGCAAATTAAGTAATTACAGAATTAAAATATGTGTTTAATAGGCAGTGATAGACAGTTTACTATGTAATGGTTGTATGACAGTTGGTGGCTGCTGGCTGTCATAGTAACAAATTGTGCAGTATGTGCACAGGAGTCAGAAACACCAGCTGTCAGAAGATGTAATGGGGAAATGTTTTACTGTACATAGAAGCAGAGAAACTATTGAGGAGAACTCCCACACTCAGAACTTCCATGTTGTGTGGGGGCGCTGGCAAGACAGTACAGAATGAATGAGGTGCTATGGATCTGTGACCCCGAAATGTAACATTTATGTTGCAAACATTTCTTCTACCAATCTTCATTCTGTTTTCAATATACGAGATGGAGATAACAGATATTAACTTAGATTAATTTTTTGCATATTTTCAAATGTGATGAAACACCTTTCTGTAGGTATTTGTGACATTATGCCACTTACGCCTATTTACAGCATTCTGCACTTTGGTTTTACACATCGATGGAGCAGCAGCCTCCTGATCACTGTGGATCACAACACAGCTGGAACATGTGGCTTCTGATACAGCACATTCATTTAAAACAAATTAATTCAACAAATTATAGGAGATACTGGTGTCAGGTGTTGGAGATATTGGGTCATTTTTCGCTGAAAAGGGTGAAAATACTGCAGATGCGTGCTGTGTGGGTATGTCTGAGAGTGAGCCATAGTTTGTTAACCGCTCTCTAATCTTGTTATGTCGTGTTGCACAAACAGAAAGTGTAAAACAGGCACTCTAACCAATGAGTGTGAGGAAGTCACCGCATTTGTCACAACCTCCTTTTTTTTAGAAAAATGCCTAAGTCATCTCAAAGGTCATTACACAACGACAAAGTTGCAACGTCGGCAGGGCAAACAGTGATTTATATGAAAATGCCTCCAATGATTACTTTAATATTATATTTTCATCGTCAATAATGTAAGAAATAAACGACTGTAGGGACATGCGTGATAAATCACATAAATGAAGGTCACCATGTCTATTAATGCATAGCCTGCTGGTCATATTCACATATTGCATTATCAAACTTCTACCTGCTGGTAAATTCAGTGTCCTTGCATTCGCAGCCCCTGCTGGAAGACAGATCCTCAGTGGACTAACCCTCATTACTCATTACAGTGTTTGAAGACGCAGGGGACCACCTGCGACACTTATAAATGATTTGCTTGTACAGTTTGCCGCGGGCAGAGCTGTTCCCTGCCTGACCAGATGGCCTGTGATCGACTCTCACGTGGTGCAACATGCATGCAGTGCGCCCATCGCCCAGGGGCCCAGTTTACTTTTTACATGCATAATAAGGTGGGAGTACTGCAGCATCACACATACATCTCCCTGTGGAATATACTGCATACTACTGGTGTGGTTTCACCGTAAGTGTGAGCACCAGCTGTCTGTCAGTTATATTTGGCCTAATCAAGATAGTATAGTGATTGAGATTGTGTGATTTGACAGGCGCATCTGGAAGATTTTGCTCTCTCATCTTCCCTCATCTTCATAAATAACATTTGTATTCTGGGTGGAAAGACGAAGGTAGACGAGGAGCAGGAACGGCCATGTTTGTGACAGTAATCCATGCCGGAGCGGGAAGGTGATGCAAGAGGTCAGTGAATGTAAACGCTGCTGTTATTCGGGTAGTGTTAATCCCTCGGGCATAGCGACTGAGCATGCATCAATCACAGCCGTGTGTGTCCAGAGGTGAGCCAACAGGCATTAACCTTGAACCAGAAGTCAAAGTCTGGCTGCTGCACCCCCCCCCCATCCCCACCACACCCCACCCAATGGCCATAAGATAGACCACCGCTGTGTCCACTCACAGAAAATAAATACAAGCTGGAACTTGGCCAAAGTTAAAGGCTTTAAAGTTGAGGCTCTGCAAAACACACAACATTTTTTATCCCATAATATATTTACTGTCATTTGTCGAGCTAATGCATAACACAATAATTTAATAGCTGGTCCTTTCACTGTAACAGAAGTTATAATGCTTGAAAAATATCAGCAGAGATCATGGAGCACTCAACAATGTACAGATGATTGTTTGACCGTTTTGTCCTGTAGTTTCCATTTTTCTGTGGTGAGAACTTTTTGCCTCGTGGCTATTTTAGAAAAGACTAAAGTGACTTTATAGCTTAGATCTAATCGTGCTTCCTCAGCAGGCAACATCAGATAGGCTCCCACACCTTATCAGCGTAGGCAGGCACAGGAATCATTTCAGCATCTACGGCCAGGAGGGAGGAAAAGCAGTAATTCATGGCTGTAATAGCAGTGGTTTGACAATTAGAGAGAAAGTCTACGAAACGGTACAAAAAAATATATAACAAAAGTATGCCTTGGAGGCTTTTGTGATTGGAAACCAGAAGAAGAGGAAATGAAGAAACAACTGCAGACTTTTATAAAATTTCAAGAGCAGATGAGGAAGATAAGCCCGTGTAGCTGTGTTTGATTCCTGGGATTGTCGAACGGCTTTTGATTTCCTGTTAAGTTATATAAATGGCATTCATAGGGAGAACATCAAAATTCAATAAGTCCCTTTGAGATGAATGTTATTAGAGTTTCGTGTGAGTGGAAGATCCTTTCATCTGGCAACAAAAGCAATTCTGATGGAAAAATTAGTAAAATTATAATATCTATTAACATATTCATATTAATTGATATTAACATCACTTAGCATCAACATGGACCTCCGTGGTGCTGGCAGGTTCATGGTCTTGGTGTGATGATATTAGGTTTTAGTTTCTGGTATGCAGGTAATCAAATGATGGTAAGATGTAGATGAAAAGCTCCGCCTTTTTCCAGCTCTTTGAGAAAACAGGCCTCCACACAGTCAAGAACAGTGTGGTGAAATTGTAAGCTACAGGAGTTACTCTTGTTCTTGCTCTTGCCAACATGTTCTGGATGTATTTAGCATGCATGCATCTGCAATTCAGTCACACAAGCAACATGCAGGATCATGAATGCTGTTTGCATCATGTCAGCAGGTCAAGCCCTGTCTCTCCTGCACAATGTTGTCAGATCCAAACATGTTCATTTCCTTTGACTCGATATTTTCATAAAATTTTATTTTAAGTTTTTTTTTTTCAAACTGTGGGCCTGATTTATATCACATTTTATTCCTAAAGGTAAAATGCAAAAAATATTTTTTTATGCCTGTTGACAGTATTTTCAGATTTATCTAGTAGTGAAAATAGAAATCCCTTATGTAAAAAAAAAAAAACCCTTTCCCTCTAATACGTGGACAAAATGAAACAAGATTTTTGAATCTGGCTTTGGCCCATGTTTAGTTTGAGTTTTCTGGAAATGTATGTAAATTAGCGCATGCTAAGTGAGATAATGCTTCATTTGCATATTTACACATAAAAACCCTGTTCACCTGCAGTGTCTTGCCTTCCCTGACATGGTGGAGGATGCAGAGAATATTACGTCAGGAACTGGAGATGTTTAATAAGGTGCCGAGAATGATTTGCCACTTTGAAATGCTAAACGGGATGGAGGTTCAAATTAGCCTGCAAATGCCTGGTGCATGTAATGAAGGACCCCGATGAATTCCAATAATCAAATAGACCATCTCCTGAGAAAACTATTACAGCAGGATTATTAGTGTAGCAGGTTTCACTAATCACTCACTGACAGAGAGGCTGTCTGCGCACGCACACACAGTCTCTAAGCACACAAGGCTACGCACTTGCACATCTGGGCATGGGTGCGTGACCACGGTCATACACACCCTCAAACATGCATGTGCGCGTGTAGACAGACGGGTGACACACACACACGCGCACACACACAGACACACACGAGCAGAGACAGTCAGTCAGTCCTATTGATGTCAACCTTTTGCTCTCAGTTATCATCAGCACACAGGCAGGCGTCATATTGAATCAGAGGGACAGGGTTAAATAAAACTGGAAGGCTTTCACTTTCAATCTCGTCCAACCTCCAACTTATGCGCCTCGACCCAAAGATTCAGGAGATGAAGGGGCTTTGGACATCAGCACGCAGAAACGGCATGCGCCGGTATTTATTCTGCGCTTTGCCTCGTGCACTGCCTGTGAATTCACATTTAGAACGTGTTTTTTATAATGAGAAATATGATCTTGACGCTGATGCTTGTTCTTTACAGCAGTGAAGAATTTACTACATCAGATCCAGCGTTTGTTCGCTGTCAGCCCTCTGCAGCGCCGAAGGACCCCGCTAGAATTAATCAGTGACATTAAAGAACAGACCAAAATGCGTCTCGCTTTGATGCAACCCAATGTGTTTATTGATTAATAAACGGTCAAAGGATTCCATTTCCCAGATATACTGTCTCTGCCTGCCGCTGTTCCTTTTGCTGCTGAAGAGGCTTTTTCCCCCAGGACAAATGCGTTTCAGCTGAGCTGATCCAATCCCTTCTCCATTGTTTTTATGTACTTCTGTTTAGCGCTCCCCGGGCTCCACTGACTACCTGTCTGTTTAGAAGCCTATAAACATAAATCAGACTTGTTAGAGACTTTTTCATAAATTCCTCACCACAGAAAAAAAGTCGCTTCAACAGATGGATGAAACGCAATCAACCCCCCTCCCCTTCTTTTTTTCTGAAATGAATTTCTGTCCTGGCAGTGTTCAGAACATTATTGGTGTCATTAAAGCGCTGATGAAAATCTGTGGTACTAAGCCAAGAGTCATAGCACCAGGCTACTGTTTTATGTCCATATCACATACAGTAGATTTAAATTATTGGATCGGATCAGGACCATAACGTTTTCCACTCGTATATATATCGACATTCTGGTGAGAGTCTCGTCCCTGAAAGACTCTGATTTATAATTTATATGAAGCACAAGCGGCCTATTCTCTCTCTTCTATTTTCTCCTTATAGATGATGGGAAACAGTAAACACAGCTGTGCTGTCATGCATTGAAAATCTCCATATGCAATGCTAATCCCTGTTACTTGGACTGTAAAGGCCACTCAGGTAAGTAAAAAGCTCTAAAGTGCTCGGGCCCCAATGCCACAAGCATCCATCAATATTTCCATCTCACAGCGATTTTAGCCTAAACTGTATTTGTTAGTCATCATAACTCTTTATTTTTTCCCTCACTAGTCTTTTATTTGAGAGGTTTGACCTTTGTAGTCCACCGGCAGAGAATCTATGTCACCTCTGGCGCTCCCATTTGTCCCCTCACTGCACTTCACTGGGAAAGATAATTACACCTCAAATGAAGCTCCGTTCATTGTGTCGGCTAATGTTTAAAGCTCTCTCTCTCTCTCTCTCTCTCTTTCCCTCTCCCTCTCTCTCCCCCCCTTCGTCCTCTCGCTGTCTGTCTCAGCGCACAATGGGGAGGGTCAATGGATCCGCGCTCACCTCTTATTTACAAGATTCATGTTTATCTAATGCAAAATCAATAGCTCAGCACCAGGGAGAAGTTAGGGCTCGACTAACAATCGTTGCGAGCTACTTAACAGCACATCTGCCGGTGCTTTAGTGGGCCATAAAGGAGAGAGATCGGCCCTCAACGCACGGGGTCGGCTCCACGTTCACGCCGTGCTCGACTGTTTCCCTGCACGTCTGACAACCCTTCCCACCTGCATTGTCTGTTTTCTGGCCACTCGGGGGCCACACTGACAGATCATCACCTTTAACTAACACAAGTGGCTGCCTGTTTGTAAAACGTTACTATTTTGACTTTTCCTTTTTGTCAAAGGTTCACTTGGAATCCTAAACTTGTTTTGGAGACTATGTCACAGTTGCCTGCATACAGAGCCAGCAGACAGGGAGCAACGTTATTATTTATTATACTTTCTGGCCATAGTCTAGTATTTACATTGTTTTTTTGCTTTGTTTCTGGTCCTTACAGCAATGCTCTGCTGTGCTCAGCAGTTAGTTGCTATCTCATTTTTGACTCATGTGGCGGTGCGGTGTTGTTTGGATAACTTGGAAATCTATTTAGGTGACAAACTACATAAGAGATTATATATATATATATATAACACTTGATTTATAACGATGGACGAAAGTCTAGCTATAAGTACTGAAAATTTTGATTTCTCCATCCAAAAAACATGTTATCCTCATTTCTGCAGACTCTATATATTTAGATGGACAGTCTGAAGTGAAGGGTTGTGGGAAGGCACTGCTTGACTTTACAGGGTTATGAGCTGGTAACATTTTGAAGCATTGTTGTAAAGCAATGGTGCAGGTTTCCTGAGAATTGGTGGGAGCGTCACAATATTCAGTCTTATTTGTTGAGAGTAAATCTGATCATGTCTAAAAGGCTGTAGTCATTGTTTATATCTCAACATTGATATCAGCATTTTAAATCAAGAAATATGAAGCTCTGGCAAAGCCCTGTATAGCTGCAATAAAAGCTTAAAAGACTTACTGACTAACAGGTGATGATACTTAAATTACGTCTCTTCATCATGCAAAACTCTCTCTTGACATAGCGGTGTAATATCCTCTGGACCTGTAGAGACACCTCCACCTTATTTCCTGGTTCCTTGCACTTTGAATAGATCAGCACTTAGGAATCTGCCTCAGCGGCTCTGCTCAGGGGCGTATCATTTGGCCCCAAAATTCACTTTTCCCCACCAGTAAGCACTATGTGCCTCGCACCCCCGTGAACCCTGACAAAGACCTTGCCATCTGTCAGTGTCGTTTGCCGCAAAGTGGCTGCGATTAATTGAAAAACAATGGCGGGGCCAAGTGGGAGGGTCAAAGCAATATGCATCGTGGCCTCGCTGGGTCACCTCCTCATTTCCTCATTGTCGAAATGCCTTCTCCTGGTGTCGGAACACATTGTGCCTGTTTGGTTTAACATCCTCTCCTCTGCTGGCAGCGGGTATTATCAGGCGGACAGATCCAGGAGACTCTATCTGTCTCTGTCCATGTCAGTGTAACACAGTGCTAATCAATGCTGAGGGGGATAACATGGAGTTGATCCTGGGACAGCAGGCATCTTCTGTAACAAAACCCTGCATGAGTTATGACCACCCAGGAGAACTGCTCAGAGTGATGGATACTGAAGCACAGCGGCGAGAATAAAAGATACATGGGAGGTTAACAGTGAACGTGGGCGCGTGGAATGACATGATACCACAGTGCTGTGGTGGCTCGCACTGTTATTTTTAATCCTGAATGAGTTTCAAGCACCTCAATCTCCCAAGTTTCAAGTCTCCTGCCTCCCAAGTGAATTCTTCCTCCATGTGATGGGCTTTGCTCCTCTCTGCGGCTCCAACAGATCGAATCATCCTGCACACATGCCTTCAGGGTCGACTGAACAGCTTCTCGCCCTCAGTAACCGGGTGAAGTGACCCTGTCTATATGCAGACTTACAGCTCCACACCGCCGCTTACAGCCATCCAGCCCATTTTGCTGACACCATATTGCAAGCCGACGCATCAAAGAGACGGGGCATCTCCATCACTGCCAAGCCCGAGTTGGTCATCTTTATGTCAGCCACCAGACTTAGGCTTCCATCTGTCACTGATAGATGGCTGATGCTGCTGGACCAAGGTGAAAGAGAATACTCTAACTTGAAGATACCACGCAGACCTGAATCTTGACACACATGAAAACAAATCTTATAACAGTTCAGAAGATATATCACTCTAATGTGAAGATAGATACTACAGGTACTGGGCTGACAATGACAGCGAGTGAGCATACATTTTAGTAGAGTGCTTGCTATGCAGCAGAGTGCATGGTCATCAAAGTTGTACATTTCCCCGAAACCAACATGGAATTTCATAGAGTATACCATTAGATCCTTCGAGAAGTTCTGGATCCGGATTCTGAGGCAGAGGAACCTTACTCTAAGACTGATCACTAAGAAATAAATGACAATCAAATCACTAGATTTTGACTAATGCTGCTAACGTGGCTAAGATAAAAACAAACAAAACATCTCTCTCTCTATGTGGACCTATCTCTGTAACTGTTTGGTATAATTAATATCAGGTTAAAATCAGGCTTAAAAATCCAACAAACATTTAACATTGTACAGTATTATGTATTATATTAATGGAGTTCCTGGAAAATAAAAAGAAAAATGCACAGAAATGTTCCAGTGATATCCCCCAAATCAATTTTCCTTTTCATTTTAAGAATCCAGCATGTCGCAGTGTTTGGAAATGAGATCATCAGCTGATACGTGGACATTCTGAGGAGATCGCAGCAGGTAGATTAACAAATCAATAACTTATATTCTACAAATTAAGTATAAATTATAACCATGAAAAGCAATATGAGAGGCTCAGCATCATCGCTGCCGTTTCAAAAGATTGTACATGCGCTCTACAGGACACAGTGGCAACTTCTCATGTATATATGTTCTTTAAAAAACTGTTTCTTCCTCATAATTTGACCTGTGTTCTCCCAGTAACATATGAAATCATTTTACTATAATGGATTCTGCTTTTAAGGAGCAGCACTGATGTATGTTCTGTTTTGTGGAAATAAACAACAGCTACAAACCTCCAGGCTTCCAGGGTTAAATTGAAACTATCCATTGGAGGAACCGGAGAACCCAGAGGAAAGAACTGCAGGGAGAACGTGTTAGTTCGGCAACTTACCATACGCCACCCGTCACTGAGAAGAAATGAGAAGAAAGTTTAGTTTAACCCCAGCCTGTAACACTTGAACATAAATATGACACAACCATTTGCTCTCCCATGTCCTCGCTTTTTAAAAATATCCCAGGGGTACCGCATTTAACAACATCTTTAACTTCCTTCAGTGCCCATCATGAAAGGATTTTCCACTTTATTTCTCCTTCTGTGTAATTAACATTAAATTTATTCATCTGATACTCGTCAAATTGCAGACAACCAGTGGTTATGTCAGGCACTGTTCGAAAAAGGATGGCAGAGGGGCTCAATTACCTCCGGCTGAACAAAACCACCGTCTCCAGTGCTTGATGCGTGGCCTAATACCGCATGATTTGATTATTCTGCACAAGAAAACACATGCAAATTGCATTTCAGTTTGAAGTTGTTAATTTCTAAGCGTGTTGATTAAGTGTAAGAATATGTGAGAGATATCCTGCCAGGTATTCATGGGGATTTCAAGTGAAAAGATGCAAGAAAAGTTCAATCTGTTTTCATATCCACAGGAAAGAAATTCTGAGGAAGGCTAAAAGACTGTCCTCCCAACTGGCTCTCTTTGTACTTTATCCTTAAATAAAACTACAGAAAGCCAGCCGGGGTTAACCTTGGAGGTCGTTTTACAAAGTGAAGGGGGATAAAACATGGGCCGACCTGGTTGTTCACTCTGCCATCCAAGCCTTTGTTTTTCTCACAGTGTGGATGGCCATCTGTCAACTTTACCTAGAGAGAGGCAATGATTTTTTCTCGCCTGAATGAACACCTAGCAAAGCAATATTTCACATGTTAGCACTGAAAAAGGACCCATCTCAGGGGATTTTTCTTACGGGAGTGATGTGGTGGTGTATATCAAGAGTGATGGTTGTGCCTCGGTGATGGAGCTACGGCAGGTTGGGTTAACTAGGAACACCACTCTCTCCCTGCTTGCTGCCTGAATCCTTGGTTTCTTAAATGGTACTCGCCACCCAGCCTCTGTGTTCGGCATAAAAACATAAGCATGTTGACATTGTCGTGATTGTCACTATGCTGGTGTCAGCAGTGATGCACTCAGCTGGTAATATAATCTTCTTTTAAGTCAAGTTCAATTGTCCAGTTTAAAATCACAGATTTGTCTGAGATGGTGTTAAATCTGCCCAGTGTGGGTGACCAGCAGAGTTAAATACACTGTTTCAGATGGTTGGGATAACTATATATAGTTTTTAAAAAAGCATATGTGCGAACTGTCAGAAAGATAGAATGGACCATGATGATGTAATTTCAGTGCAGCAGAACAGATTACAAGCTGCTGACATTAACAGGCCTGTATATTGATGCTGGACATGCAACTTTTTCCTGAAGAATATGCTAATATTAATAACTGAAAGAATTATGTAGCCTGCGCAGACAGAGGCATGATTTTGTCAAAAACTCAAATTCACATGTAGTTTATTCAAATTAATTTGAACACAGAACACAGTACAAAATATTTCTGAACTACTTCTGTGATATTTGGGTGTATTATCTAATCAGCAAGGCTTTACTTGTATCCCTGTTTTATAGATCATTTTAAACAACTGATAAATCAATAGGGGGACCTATTGGGGCTGAGAGTGAATTTTAAGATAAACTTGTGTTTATGAGTAAATAAAATCAGAAAATTATTGCAAGATTTCATGAGGATGAAATAATAATAGTCGCCCATCTGAACAGTGCTTTTCCTAATCAGTGTGGGCGTGTTGCCTGCTCACTGACACATTTTCTATAAAGAGACTCTCTTTCCTCAGACTGCCTCAGACTCAACCAAAACTAAGTATCTGGCAGCAGTAGTCCACACCATTTAAAACATTTTGGAGATCATTTAAGTTGTTATCATTCATGTCATCAGTTGATTATGTTTGGAAGTGAATTGTGAGTAATTCTGTTCAACCTGGAGAAGCTGCAGAAGTGAGAACAGAGATTTTGCAATATCCCACCCCACTGTGCATGAAGTCTAAGGGGGACTATTAACCCAGTCCCCTCCTTCATCTCCGCTGCTCTCTTTTATGACTTGAAGTAAACTGCTTTTTTGTATGTTTACAGACACAGAAACACAAGTAAACACAATAAAGGGAAATGGGAAATTTTTGCGGGCACACGTCAAACTTCCTCCAACATGCAATAGTAAAACCCACCAAAACAACGTGTCATTACACCTCAGCCATTAGCTTTCAAGCCTGGGGCATCATTTGTCAGATCTCAAACTTCTTTTCAAGGTCGCGGTCTACAGCGGGGCTATAATTCAACGATCGTCTAATTAAGGAGGCCAATGATCATTTGAAAGGAGTAATGAAGTATAGAAAATGCCTACGTCAGACCTTATTAGTGCCAAGCAGGACACTTTTAGAAGTGATGAGCCATTAGCCAAAAGGATACAACCAAATGAACAGCTGATTAGCATCTCAAAGGAAACTTAAATTGGTTAATAATTATTGTCATATCTCCAAAAATAAATATTTTCACCCATTCAGTCACGCAAACAAACCAGTTGGTGGAATTGGTAACATATTGGTTGTGGCATTAGTCACGCTGATAATGAATCTCACAGATGTGCATGTAGATGAGCTACAATTCGGAAAAACTTTCCAAATGTTAATGTTAATGAGCGAAATTTCAATTGCTAAATATTTTAGCACAGGATAGGAGAAACAGCTCAATGATATACAAGATTGTGCATGAGGAAATTTGCTTCAGAAAACAAGGAAGAGTTGATGGAAATCCAAACTTCCTGTTGTTCGGGGCTTGCCAAATTGCCTCCATTTAGCAACCATTCCTTCCACAGGCATGTAATTGTGTTGCTGTCATACATTCCCTGTCCCCTGCACAAAGCTTTGGCTTCTGAGTCTTTATCTAATTTATGCATCTCATGAAAGTAGGAGTCTGAATTTATTGGCGCTCAGCTAATGGCATTCATTAACCTTCGCAACAGTGAAATGTTTGATTGGAATATGGCATTTCCTCCTTCAAAGGGATGTTTCATTCCCTTTGCAATTCAAATACTTCAAATAAGTCATTAAATGCTATTTCACTTCAAACGTCCAGTTTATGTATGGTAATAACTATACCTCATCACACTTAACGTGCACACACACACCCACACTGAAAGGGACATGCATCGTGCACACAAGCAGACAGGGTGAAATGTACTTAAACTGGGACAGGAAACACAGAAAGTTACTTCATGATGATGGACAGTTTACATCTTACACTCACTGGGCTGTGTTTGAATATTAGTGCTTGATTGGAAACAATGCATCTGGAGACATAATTGTGTCTTATCATTAGGCTGATCTCTGACTAATTATTGCTTATAATTAATGAGCTGTGATTATGAGACTAATTATGAATTCCAAGTTAAAGTTTGCATGATGTTAAAACATTAAGGCAATAAATTGACGGCGCTGACTTTGGTGACTTTCAAAGTAAAGGATCCCATCTGTTTTCTGTCTGTTGCTGACAGATTGAACACCATCGTGACTCAGCCTTCAGGCAGCCAATGAAACTTTATGTGGTGTGCTTTGCAGCCATGGTTCTGGATCCTTATTAGCTTTTTTGTGTGTCTCTAGTGTGGCTTCACCTAGTCATCCTTCCCTAGATACACATTTTAAACAATAAATAAATATTTCAAATAAAAATATTGGCATGAGCAAAAATAAGTGTGGGGTACATCATGCGTGTGTTCCAACTGGTTCTGTTTTTCATTTTCTGATGTGGCAGCAAACACTGTTGTTGACTCCTGCTTCTGAGACCATGTTCTTGTGGTTTACCAGTTGTTATGAATCCACAGTATGCTGCCTTCTTAGCACCCAAAGGCAGGGAACGTTAGAAACTACAGCTGGTGAACATGGTGGAGCATTTAGCGCCTCAGGTTTCCCCTGAGGGGTTAGGTGCAGACTTAAATAGAGCAAAAAAGAAACACCACTCCATGTGAATGCTAATGTTTATCTTTATTGACAGGATGTTTAAATAACTGAATAATTAAATGTTCACAACCTGCTTGCGTCGCCCCCAATTGGCCAAGATAATCTGCCAAGACAGGTTTTTCACAAATTCCCTTTGTGAAAAGCATGATGAAGACTCCTACTCACCTACCAGGTGCTGCTGTCTGTACTACTGACTGTAATACAATTTAATGTCAAGTAATCAGAGTTGCCTGCTATTTTTAACTGTTTATTTGGATCCTCATTTGCAGTTACCATGGCAGCCACCACTCTTTTCATGATCTGTATTTGTAATACATGCAATTATTAATTATTTTTTTTAAAAACAAATAAACATGAGTGTACATAGTACACTCAAGCGTGGTGTACAATTATACTGACAGTTAAGTTAAATGATAAGGAGCAGGGAGATTAGTGCATTAACGTTACATGTATATCAGTCATTATCATTTTGTATGAGACTATGCTGTGAAGAAAACAATTTTAACCAAAACAATGAGTTGAAAGTCAATTAAAAAACAGATTTCGTTGGAACTAGAGATTTGAGCCATAACTGTGTGGGGCTTGTCACTGTGAGCGAACCCTTTTACTTTGTTATTTCATCTATTGTTGATATAAAAATATTTACTGGAATAGTTTTAATCAGAAGACAACCAAATAAGTGAAACTTTGTTCTATCGGTTGTCTTTAATCAAGTCTCTACAGTGAACAAATGCTCCTAAATCCCTGCTGCAGATGCTGGACATGTTGCAGCTGCTGTGTATACAGTACAGTGAGTTTTACTTAAAGTCATCAGCTCGTCTTGGCCTGTTCTCCCCAGAATAGTCAACTCTTGATTAGGCTTCTGACCAGTGCGAGGCAGTGTTTCTTTCAAGGGCGTTTTGGTCACGGAGTGATCCACGGCATCCCAAGTGGCCGATTGCCTCCAAAGTTATCCAAAATGTCCGGCTTCGTATAATGATTTTTCCAGACAGCTGACTGGGCCCTGTTCACTCACATCACTCCACAGATTTCACCTGATAAAACGCTTAGACACAGTGGTTGATCTCATTCACCTGACCTTGCAGCACTGGCTAACTCAGGGGAAGAGAGGAGGAAAACGTTTCTGCTCATCCGTTCCATTTGCTGAAAGAGGAGAGATTCTCAAACACTCACTCCCTGCATGGCTCCCATTGACTCTGAACCTTTTGTTTTTTTCTCAGGCCATGGATAGCATCTCAGGGGTGGCTGGATCGTGCACACAGACTCTCCAAATACAATTAGCCTTTATGAATTGAATAAACATGTGAAATCTCTGAAGGATGTGACGGATTTTTCTGCCTTGTTTGGCACATTTTTGTTGTTTCGTTGCACTAATTGCATTTGTCATTGAAGGCTGTCTAAATCATGCAGTTGCAGCCCTTAATGAGATGCTGATTAGAGATTCTGAAATTCACTCACTGCTGTTTCGGTGTTATTTTAGCAGAAAAATTAGGATAATTTCCTCTAATGCCACTTGTTAAGGTAATTACTCCATAATTGCCTTATCAAGGTGTCATAGAAGAGTCAAGGCAAAAAATATCACTACCCTTCAGGGGCACTATGTCACTCTCCATTTAGGTTTTATTCTGTTAACTGCAGTCCCACTACGCTGGCACTACTTGACAGATTGAATGAGTAAAATAGCTTGTGTGTGGCATCTGTGAATATTACTTTGTCCATATCCACGGGCAACAAATACAGTGGCACAAAAACAAGACCTGGTGAATATAAATAGAACAACAGCACAAGAAAAAACAGCCATGAGGGATAAAAAGAATCTCATTTCAGCATTATAACAGAAACCCTGCTTGATTTAATTAATATAGTGTCATTCAAACAGTTACAATCGTTCAAAAAGTTAATATATATTTACATATATATACATCATCTGGTCATGAGTGTCCTTAGGATGTGATATTGAACCACTGTGCTTCCTGTGGAGCTTGCTATTGGTTTATCTTGCACCATGTAATTTTTCTCTGATTGAAAACAAAGCAGAGATGAAAAATAGTGAGGTCTATAGGAATCTGCCCCTTGGCATCTTAAAGACTAGCAGGTCCTGAGACCAATGCAACAAAACTACTCTGACTCAACTCGAAAGCAGCCTCATCAGCAATCACTTGAAAACAGGAAACTTTCACCAGGAAAAACACGTTATAAAGGCAGCCATGATGCTGAAATATTTTTTGACACAAAAGAGACCTACAACCTACAATGTCATGATTAGAGAGGAAAGCTCAGACAATAACCTGCTGATTGTGGCCAGAGTTGCTCACTCAACAGAGCGTGAACAACCCTTCCTACTAAGAAAGATTATTCTCTTTTTTCCAAATCGCCACAGTATGTATTACAGTATTTTGTCTTTATTATTCTACCTACAACTAAAGGAATTGTGCTACTGTTGAATTGTTCCCATCACTGATAATCATTTTTGGACTGTGCACAACAACAATGTACAATCATGCATTTCATAATTTAATAAGTCTCATGTATATTTTTCAGTTACTGTGCAATGAGTGAGTTGTCTCTGTCCCTGCTCTGTTGCTGGTCCTGTGACAGCACAGGTCCTTTGTTCCTTTGACTACCTGATAAGTTCTTGTTTATATGTGGCCTGACAGAATGAAGCTGCAGACAGCCGAACCTTGAACAAATACACTTTATGCACTAATCACTCCCATACTCCCAGTGTCACTATGCTTTATGTCTCAGCCTGCATATAACCAAATCCCTTTGCAATTTCATATATTTATTATGCCGTAAAGAAGTATGTAGTTTCATTCAAACCTTGATCTTTCTCAAAGTTAACTGAATTCTATTTATGCCTTGCTTTAACCAAACTTTACCCATAGTGCTGACACATCAAAGAACAGATTTATTTTTCAAAAGTCATTTTTAACGGCACACACAAATCATGTAGTCAAAAGGGGTGTCGGATCAGAAAGCATTTCCATGTCTTGCTCTAAAGGGCAGCTACAAAATGTATCTATTTTCTCATTTAATTTGGTGAATTGTTGGGTTATTATGACCCCAACCAAACTCTCTTTCTAATCCTTACCAAGTAACCTTTACGCATGAACCTAACCAAAAAACGAGTGATCATATTCAAAGTCTCTATTATGGGTGAGCACCAAAGTCACAAGATCCTCATCCACATCCCATAATGACCCCTACCTTCCACCATATTGCACACAGCCTTCAAAACACTTGCAGTTTGCTTCTAAAGATTTGAATTACATGACTAATTCAGGGTATGACTGTGTAACGGGCACACTAAGCTTCATGTAGAAAATGAAATTGTACTTTTTCAACCACAGTAGTGTTAGATGAGAAGATGCTTTTATCGAGGGGTGGGGAAATACATGTCACCAGCGCTGGCCAAAGCTAAAAATACAAGCTTGTACAAGTAGAATAATATGAAAGATAAGGTATAACGGCTTTAATGTAATATGGTAAATCTGTTCTTTCCTGTTATAACATGTTTTCTGTACCTCTACCATGATCTGATTCAGGAGATGATGATGAGCAGAGGATAAGATTCAGCTGTTAAACTAAAAAGTTTAACTGAAGACAGCCTGGTCCTGTTCATTTTTGGGTCTTTCGCTATGAAACTTTCTTTCTGTGCTTGCAAAGACATGTTTTCCAACATGTCGCTGTCTCACCGGACTGTTTTGAGTGACCGGTCCAACTGGTGTGGACGTTCACAATAACCACAACAGAACCGCTTGTCACAGTTTCTGCCAGGGCTGGATTTTGCCCTCGGACCTGTCTAGCCTACTTTCACAAGAGCAAAACCCGTCTGTCATAATATGTTACAGTGAATGGTGGCATTTCTGTTTTTATGCTGCAATATATTGGAGGAGCTTTTTTCCAACTTAAAAGACTTCTTCTTGTGACAAGCCTAAACAAGGGCTGTGTGCAATCTATGCTCATTTATGCATCCCCACCTCTATTTCCATCAACTATAAATAACCAAAAATGCTCCCTAATGGAGTAATTTACACACACCCTGCCAAAGCCATTGACAGGACTCTCTCCTATGGCAAATGTCTGGCATTTAGCAAATCGATGAGATGAGTTATGTAGAGGAGCCGAGGCCTTGCTGCCTCTCCATTCTTCTCAATAACAAAAGAGGAAGTGCATTAAAAACTAGCATTGATGGGTTGTTGGGAGTTGCAGTCGATGAACACTCAGAGTTTAAAATTAAAAGGCTCTTAGGGTGAAAATTGTTTTCTCTGGTCATCCGTCATGTCGTGACGGGTCTTTTTCATAGTGATTAATTAGGAACTAAAAGGGTAAAGGGAGGGAGGGGGGTTGGAAATCCAGTTGTTATAAAATCCTGGTGTACTTATCCTGCCCAGTTGTGAGTTAATGACACCAGCTTTCGGCTTGACTAAGTGTTATTGCTGCAGTCCATAATTTCATCTTGAAAATGGGCGAGGGAGTGGATCTTCCTTATAGTAATTGAGTATTGATTTGAAAATAAACAGCAGCGAAACTCTCACCCGACTGACAGACCCATCTTTCGTATGGAATTGACAATAAATGGGCCCCTGGTTGGAGGGAAAGTTATGGATCAGGATGATACAGTCAAGCACGCCTTTCCCCTGCGATCTCTCTTCCAATATATATTGGATTTTAGATAACCCATTTACGAGCCCTGTCATCTAAAACCTATAGTTTTGAGCAGGCAGATGATAAGTTAAATCTGGGGCGTGCTGCTTACACTTCTGCACAATCCTAGACGTATGTTTTTAATGCGTGTGCATCATACGGGAAATAGCATCAAGTAAAAAAAAAAACCTGGGATGAAACTGCAGCCTGACTGAAATGAAATGGGATTCCAAGGCGGTGTTAAGCAAATGTTTGATGTCAAATATAATGTATGCTCTCATAAATGCAAAATACATCTGTCTAGCCGTGGGCAAATACCTTTATCTGAGTGTGAGGGGGAGAGAGTGGTAATGGTTCAACAGCTCAGTGAATCGACATAATACGAGGAGTCTAACACTTATGTCAGGCTGGCCGTTAACCTCTGCGTAATCACTGTTGAACTATGTTCACAAGCCCAACCCCCCCCCCCGGGAGCTCTCTCTCCGTGCTAACGACATACAAATGTGCTATTCGTTTTCATTAGCCGCCACTTCACTTTTGATCCAGGGGAAACGGCGGAGCTGCGTTAGGCAGGAAGTCAGCGTGCTGGAGTAACACGCCGCTCTGCTAAATGACCTCTAGGCTCCTATCAGGCTGCAGAGCAGATTAACACACAGATACGGGGCTCACTTAATTTCACCGGCTGCCCTCGCAGTGCTAGAGGTGATGTCAAAATGTGGCTGCCATGCTTTTGTATTGTCATTCACACCTGCCTAATGACTCCTGATTATCATTCACATGCTAATGCTTCATTTGTTATTGCCATGACCTGCTTCAGGAGCATTATGAACCCTTATCTATGTTTATCTTGTCAATTATTGACTGCCTTTTCCCATCACACGTCATTATTAATTTGACATGCTGTGTCAAGCTCACTGTTAATCATATTTAAATAGATATGGGGAGATAAAAATCAATTTTCCATTATCCTTGAGGGTTTTTTTTTTTCATATCCATCCGGCACAGTGGAGGGGACTTGAGAGATCGGCTATGCATGACTGAGCAAATCCGGAGCCTTGCAGAGTAAATAATCATCTAATTTGAGTTTAATGGGAAAGCAGTCAAAAGATGGAAGTGGTGTCTTGAGTTCTTCTCACGGTATAAGATTATCTAATGTAATGTCATTTTCAGCAGTGATGGTATTTACCCAGGCTGCTTCTGTATCCACGATCCCATCGCTGGCATCAACACTTACTCCATGAGGTTTTATAATACGCTAATATTGTAGCATTCCAGAAAAAAGAAACAAAACAAGCTAAGTTTAGCTATTTTCTCTACTGACTGAAGCAGGTCAGAAAGACAGGAAGCCCTAAAGAGCAATTACCCAGCGGAAGGTAATGGCGCGAGGTGTGGGAGGATACAAATAGCCGAGGAAGGGCACACTTCACCCAGATAATGGGGTTGAAGGATTCTGGCATGGTGAGATTCATGTACAGACAAGGCTCCTTTGATGCAGTGACATTGGAGAGCCCATAAAAGCCATAGTATAAAATACAGAGGCGTTACTCGGAGCTAATGGGATCCCTGGCTTTTTTGGAGGCAGATTTAGCATAGCCTGACATGGAAGACACAGAAACACTAATTGGATACACCTACCTGGGTTCAATAAATGAACACCAGGGGATCCATCAGAGGGGACAGGGTTCAAACTGGGGTAGACGGAGGAACTGTGGGGAAATGGTGGGACGAACACTGAGCTTGTTGTATATATTAGCAGCAAAGATTTCAACGAGCAGTGAAATTAAGTTGATGCTACATTTTTTTAAAAAAGGATGTCCAGTGAAACCATAAATCAGACCAGTGAGGCTTTTCTCTATTTTTCACACTTTCAAATTTTACATATTGTGCTGTATATGTATCAGCTATATTGTTTAGTATAATAAGTAGCAGTAGTGTGATGTAAACCCCTCAGTAGATAAGATTAAAATATTATGTTCAATATTCATGTAAATTTGGATTACTAATGATATAATATTCCAACTGGAAGTATCATGGAAAGTGACCAGTGGACAGTGGTGGAAAGTAACTCAGTATGCAAGTGATATTCACAAGTCCATTTCTGAGGTTCTTCTGTTTTATGCAATAATGTCCTATAACGTTCTCTTAATTGATAATTTCTGTGCATTTGGGGCACCACAACAAGATTTAATTTCCCATTTCATTAATTAATAATATAAAAATGTCTCAAGTAAGTCAAGTCTTAATATTTCTGATTTAAGTCTGACTACAGTCTATCTCAAATCTCCATCTTTGACATGTGGTGTCCAAACCTTTGTTACTTTGACACAAGCATCCCTTCGACTAACAGACTCACAACAACTAACTAACAAACAAATTTCTTGAAATGATAGCTGAATAGTATTTGTTGAGTTCGAAAGGATTGCATTACAGCACCTCAAATTAAATGTGAAAAACAGCCAACGTTTATGTCTAAAAAGGCAGCGCTACTGACAACCCTTGTGCTAGACTGGTCATTTGGGTTGTTGTCAGTGAGGATTTCTAATGAGGCACAGATAAACCAAACACTTTCAGTACAGGTGAAGCTCGACACCTCTCTGTGGTTGTGGACACATGATACATATATGATTTATTTCACACACAGGGGACTACGGTTTGATTCCTGTGGTCTGCATCCAACCAGACACTATTTAGCGATGCTGTAAGAAAAGCTCTTTTGACGGACTATCTTTGGCCCGCTGACAGCTGTGTCCTCCTCCAAAATGAACACAAATTCCCTCAGACTAGCTTCTCCTCTGGCTCAGATCAATATGGCTCTGATAAGGCAGGACATCTTCCAGGAGCTGCAGGGCATGAGGAAGGGCTCTGACATATCAGGATTTGGGCTTTAATTACTTGGCAAATGCGGCTGACTCCGGTGCATGTATAAATGTGGGTGTCGGTGTGTATTTGTACATGCAAGGATGTGTGTGCCTGTGAGGCAGTTATCAATGTGATTGATTACAGGACACATACACTTGGTGTAAGTAAGCTTGTGTGTGGAAGTCAGCAATTCAAGTGAATGAGCTGCCATGGATTTTTTAAAATGAAAAATTCCAATGATGGTCCTATAATATTGCATATACCGTAAAGTATCTTCTCCAAACACTGATGTTATTGCAATTTAGGATTTCCTAAATTCTGCTGTTTGGAAACTGATTTAATATTGTTTAATGATGAGTCACATTCAATCCATTTTAGTAAACATGTTTTTCATTTCTTTTCCTGACACACTGCGTAATGCTGGCTAGCACGGCTGAGAGGGAAATAGCCTGTTGCCCCCCACCCCCAAACCCACAGGCCCTAACACAAATAGCTTTTAACACAGGGATCAATAATTTTAAGTTGTGATTAAATAGATTATTACATTCAGAATTAGCTGCCCCAAGGGCCAACAAGTGTTTATGGAATAGCCAAAGCAGGGCTCTTGCGCTTGCAGATGTTCTTGCAGATGTTTGAAAGGTGCTGGGTTTAATTTCAATGCAAATCATTCAATCCTTAGCAAATATTCTGTAATATGGAGGACAAGGCGATACAGGAAGAATGGACTTTACATTTCTGACTCAAGTCTCTCAAACAGAGATTACAGGAAAACCACAGCACTAGGTAGCTGGGATTATTGTTTTGATCTTTTTGGTTTCTTTTCTCCTCAGAGATGAGTTGGCCTTAATGGTGGCATTCTTAACCTTAACCTTTCATTCTCCTTGGCAGCACATCTTCTTCACTGTTCTTAAACTATGGCGTCCCTCAAGGATGAGTATTCAATCCATTATTTTTGGGCTTTTGTGCTTCTCATCATTTGGCAGTTTAAACCTTTAGTAACTGTCTTTAAAATCACTTTTTTATTTGAAATTTAATGGGATTTAGTTTGTTTCTTCACTCCCATTGTTTTATGTATTCTTAAGGTGGAACTTCAGTTCAGTGGTGCTTGTTTCACACAAAAAATAGCCAACAGACCCCGAGTAGAACATGGCTCCATTCTTTCAAAACTGAAACCAAATTTGTTTTACAAGGCTAATCCATTTCTGACAGCTCTGCTTATCCCTCCACTATAATAGGACCCCGAGTCCCTTTCTTTTCCGTGCGTGTGTATGTGTGTGTGTATGCGTATGCGCGTGCGTGCCTGTGTGTGCGAGTGGGAGAGAGAGAGACAGAGAGAGCGAGCACAAGAGCTTCTACCTCACAGCCTTTGCCAAATCCATTTGACTTCACACAGAAGTTAATTTATTAAATCTTAAATGGGGCCTTTTATTATGTATGCTCATGAAGATCCTAATAGAGATGTAAAGTAATGGAATTCTGCTTTCTTAAAAAGCTAATGAATCTCTATAACTTTTCTATTTCAAAGAAAACCTGTTTCAATCAATTCTGATGTTTTATTCACACAAAACTGTGCATTCAGTTAAATTAACTAAACATGACTTATCTTAGTTCTGCCATCTTCCAACATACTCATTATAAAGATACTGTTGTGTTGTGTGGCAGTTTTATTGATAAAGTAATTAATGAGGGCAGGAGATGTATTTCCATAGGTCGAAAAAAGCATTTAGGTGATAGGCTGTTGCTTACTCTCAGTGATACTTTGCTATCTGATCAAACTTCCTCTCAGAAGGCCTCAAATGGACCAAAAATAGCTCCAAGTGGAGGAGAAGTGATTTGGCATAATGGGGAGTTTTCATGGAGGAGAGCTGGTGTGCTGATAAGTGGCAGATAGAGGTTTTACACTTGGCCGGAGCATATCGGTAATAGCTCCTGGAGCAGCAGCGTATTGACTCCGGCAGAGGAGATGGAGGAGCGGAGAGAGGAAACGTTTCCTTGTGCGGTTTGAGGAGGGTGACGCCCAGCTCTGGAAGAGTGCAGGTCCGCAGGGAGGAGTATCTGCTGTGGAGCAGATGTCCCGGTCACAGAGGCTGAGGGTGCAGTCACACCACCCATTTTTCTCTCTTTTTTAGGGGCAAGTAGAGGGTATTAAGTGGGTGGAGAATCTACTCTGTTACATTTCTGTGATTCAATAGATTTACAGTTGGTTTTTCAAACTTGCAAAGTAAGTGACTTAAAATTCAACAACAATTATGCATCTACATTTCTAACAAGTCAATTTAAGAAAGGTGTTTCCATTGCATGTAAAAACAGACTATTTACAAGTAGGTTTTAAAAGGTTTTTATATTATTAAGTTAAAAAAGGAGTATTCTCAACTAAAGCATTAAAACCATTAAAAGCGTTTCTTTATCTTTCAGCACTGATATATTAAAGTGTTTTATTAATAAGAGCAGCATTCTTCGTTATGCTCATTTAATTAAAAGAAGAAATAACACATTTCTACACATATATCTATTCATCTCTTCTTTGCATTTTGTAAAATATGAAATTATTTTGCAGCTTTTGAAATGAAACTGGCAGAGCAGTGTAGAGGGACGTCTGACAGGTACCCTGAAATGCTCGTCTGTGAAAGCCACAAGGGAAGCACCAGTTTAATCTAAAACAATGTGTCATGTTTTATAAGCTCATCATGTGTTTGGAAATTGACAAGTAACTGTAGCTCTTCAATAAATTCTCTTCTGAAATGATGAGTAGTAAAAGTATGCATTTACTGAAGTAATGTACAGGTACTTTATTAGTGTATTGAAGTTCATCACTTTAGTAATTGTACTTAATGAGTTCATTTCACTTTTGTATCATGAATTGGTTAATAGAAATAGCAAATATTTGTGTTACATTAAGGAAAATGAAAATGAAACACTATAATGTAAAAAATGAACAGACATAAAGGACTTGGACAGCCACACCTACATTATATTAAAATTAAAGCTTAGACTTGGCTCTTTAATGTAGTATCCATTATCTTATTTCAAAATGAATATGATGAACCTCAAAGCCTGAAGAACAAAAAAAAGAGTAATTGTCTAAACACTTCCAGTATGGACTGTACCTGTACGCAATAATCTCTGCTGTCAATCAGGAGTTATATGGAGTATACGACTCCTGCAGGGAACCTTCCCTTGTGCCTTTCATTTACAGTACATACTATACTTAATGTACAATGTACTTAAAGTACTTATACAAACATGCACTGTTCATTACTCTCCAATCAGTCTCCCTTTTGACTGAAATGGCCTTTTGTTGTACCAGGGAGGTAAATAAAGTGCTCGACACGATACAGTGAATGAGTTTTTGTGCCTTCTTGGTGGGAAACCACATTAATAAATATTTAGTTCCTGCTGTGTCGCCACATGCTGCAGGTGTTCTGTGGTGTTGCCTTTAGAGTCTTGCGGGGGAAGAAAAATCCATTTGTGTTTTGTTTCTTTGTATGCACCCCTTTAGTTTTGCTTTGTCTAATTGAAACAGTCATTGCATTTGTATTTAAACAGTAACCCCCCCCCCATTGTGAGGTGTTTGTGGCTGGTCATCCTCACTGTGCATGGCACACTGTTCCAACTGTTCTAAAGGACCCACCAGTTGTTGTTCACTGTGATCAGAATCTGCTTCATCTGGCTCATTTCATAGTTTTTGGTTGAGCACTGGAAACAAATACTAAAACTTAAATATTAAAAAAACTTAATATTTTGAAGATCAAATTATTGCTGTTTATTGGATGTGTATTGAACATTTTTAACTCATTTTTGGTGGCAATTTAATATCTTAGAGTGCCAAGGATTGTTGTCTTTCTTGCCAAAAACAAATGAGAAGACACAAGCAAACAGTTTGTGTTAATGCAGAATAAGAAGAAATAAATCTGAATTATTTTTTAAAAAAGCTAATTTTCTCTCCCTTGTCTACGAACTGGATCATAGTGTTGCACAGTGAAAGGTTGTGCAGATTCCAGTAATCCCTCTCAAGTTTCTAGTGGTTTGAAATGCACAAATTAGTTCATTAAAACTTTTCCCCCCTACAAAACTGCAAACATTACAGTCAGCACTTCATATCGAAGGGATGGGGTGGGGGCGCCTTAAGCACACTGTCCAGAAGTGCAGCCATTTGCACTTTTTATAAGCTTTATCCCCACCTAGTTATTCTAAGATCTGCTGCTAAATTTGTCTCTCATTCCCTCTCCCTAAGCTTAAGCCGTCAGCCCAGTAATACAGCTTCAAGAGCACATCTTCTACCGATTTATTTATTTATATATATGTGTGTCTGCCTTTGGTTGAGGCCGCCATACTGCCAGGGTGCGGCGCAGTGCGAGGCGAGGAGGCAGAAATTCTGGGTTACTTCACACTGCGTAAGTCTCTGTGGCGTAGCTTATCTGTAAAGCACCCTGTTTGATGCCAGCAAGGTCATTTCGATTAGTTGAAAATGCATCCACTGAAGAGTGTACTTTATTTCTGATGGTTAACGTGGTTAAAGACAGGCATGTGCATATGTGTCTGATGGAACACAGAATACAATTTTATTGCCCTCTGCTCTGTCGGAGTTCCATTTTGTGGTATTTCACTGTTTTCTCAGAGAAAACGACTAGAAACTGTGCCTCACTCACATATTTCATGCTCTTACTTATATCTATGCAACTTGACACAAATTTCTCTTTGTTCCTGCGAGAGCTAAAACAGTTCTCTCGGTGCAGGTGTATGACAACATGTAACCCCCGCTACTCACTGCACTCTTCAAGCTTTGTCTTGCCTTAACATGCAGAGGTGGAGTTCTTCCAGCAAGAGGCCTGCAGACAATCATGTTCCTGTGCTCCACATCTCATGCTGCTCCCCCCACTGACAGAGAAACACAGTGAGGTGATATGTGGGTAACTGCAGGCTGCGAGGTGGAGCACCAGACTACACCAGAGTGCCCGGAGTCAGCAGAGGGGAGGGACGTCATGAGGTGTCAGCTGGCATCACGTCACGTTCTGCTCCGAGCGAGGCAAAAGTCTCCGGCCACATCAGTTTATATAATAGACAGGATGAAAAACAGCAGCCTCAGTCAAATGCAGTCTGTACACTTAAGACACAATGGGGGCTACGTGTGTGCCTGATGCGTTTGGGTTTGACTGTGTGAGTGCACCCACAATGTCCCTCAATCTGCATTAAAGCACAGAAACAATAGAGTGATTGCAGGATCAAGCACAGGAAATCAACTTGGAGAGATTTTCAGCTTTTTCGCAAAAATGTAATCAGTTTGAGTTGCAGGTCAAAATTTGTCAAATTTTAGAATTCAGTGGAAGGTGGCACTTAATCCTGCTCCTGTGAGTCAAGGGTAGAATGAAATGAGGATGAACAGCAAGGGAAGGCCAGAGAATCAAATGGGCTGATGACATGCAAGTAGGTGTGGTAACCCAGGGAGTGAGGCACTAGATTTACTACATTTACTTCCTTACCTGCTGAATAATCCACTGCCACACCTGTATAAATAATTAAATAAACAAGGGTAAGCCCACGCAGTAGTGCAGTTGTCATGGTGATCAGTAATTAAGTGTTTTGAATAAAATCTCAGCATCTTTCAGCCTTCAACTTACTATAAGCAATGTTTGAAACTGTCATTGCAAGTTTTACAATATTACATTATTTACCTCACAGTTTTTTAAGGTTTTCTTTAGACCATAAGCATAAGTGAAGGGGTACAAGGCCGTCTTACTCTGGGCCCCACACTCAGAAAAGACCACAAAATAAAATACAACAGCAAAATAAAACTTTGGCACAATCCATAGATATTAAAACAACTCGTCTCACTGTTTAGGTGCTTGACCTAAAGACAGAGTCATGTTAAATCATGATACAGTCTGAGATGAAGTTTTTTTTGGATCAGTAAAACACTAAAAGTTACATACAGACAACATAAAAGGATCTTAAAAGGATAATAATTTAATTTTACAATACTACAGAAAAGCAGCGGTAATTGACAGCTGCAGCTAATTCACTCATTTGTTTCTCAGACTAAAGACAATGGTACTGAACATTTATCAGTAGGCTATTATTATTATTAGCCTGAGTGGCCATGTGGCATACAAATAATAAACCAGTCTGACACGCTGCGTTCACAAGAACTGTGTCTCTGCTGCTTTCCCCATCATATGTCTCTCTTCTTCTCTTCTTTTTTAATCGACCTTTACTTGTTTTAATGACTGCTAAACCAAGAAATTCAATTTCTTATTTAATTCCAGGTTTGTGACGGCCCTGGATTTCGGACAGCAGGGGGCGCTGTCTTCGGTCTTGCCCTGTCCGCCGGCTAATGTTGCGCCAGTCTGCTGGACAACCGTTTGCTAACAAGTTCAACGTAGCAGCAGTTTCTCATCACCGCAAAAGAAGTCGTCGCGCGCCACCTCCTGTAAAGACCCGCCTGACGAAGCAGAGGGGAAACGGCGTTGAACGTGTTAATGACCGCCACCTGTGACCCCGGTGCGGGAACTTCTCCCGGACGTCTTCTCCACTGACAGGCCCGGGAGTGCGTCCCGTCAACAGGTAGGCGAAGCTCGCTGCTACTCGTGTCTGCTGGGGGGGCACCATGGCGGGCTCGTCTCGCTCTGGCCACGGTTGTTTTCAGGCTGCCAGTCTGAACAGAATGGCTTCTTGGGTCATGTTGTTGTTCAGGTCAAACTGAGGTCTCCGTGTTGTTTCAGGGGTGTTCACACGTGTCCCCCCCACATGCCTCATATACGACATTCCCTGTCAGAAAGCAGTGGCCAGAGTGGTGTTTGCGCTCCAGTCCAGGTCTGGATGGGGCCTCTGTGTGCTGCAGGTGGACCAGCTGTCTGGTCTGGGTTGGATTTAAGGAAATCTGTGGCTTCCACATACTGTAGCGGTGACGGTGGGCTGTTAGCATCCAAAAAGATTCATGTTGCCCCCAATTACTTTCTTCTTTTTTTTTCTAGTTGTCCTGCATTATGGTCGGTTTTATGTCCTTGTAGAAACAGACCACTACACCAACGTTCTGCACGTGACATACTGTGACATACAGTTCATCCAGTGCAGTCTTTGGAGTGGGGGGACACCATCACCTACTGTTACAGTTGGTGATCATACAGTATTTGATAGAGCTCTGATGAACCTGACGAACGGAGAGGTCAGAGCCTGCACTGATAAGCTGTCTGGGCCTGGATTAGCTCATTGCGAGGACGCTGACGTTGGCGTGCATCTCGGATGATGAATAAACAGAAATGCCATTTAGAAACGGTCTCCACGTCATGGCTTGTCTACTGGAGAGTTTGTTTCTTACCTGTTTTGTAATCACACATTCTCAGTCTAGTTAAATTGGAGGAAGGATGAATATTTCTTGTGGGTATGTATTTACAAAGTAAGGAATGACAAAGTGTATCACGTGCTGTATAGTCTTATGGCTCAGACAACAGACAGGATAGGAATAAAAAAAGGAGCTGAACAGTCTCAAACAAAAGTGACCTTTAGACTAATTTGCTGGTAAATGTTACCTTTCATTTTATATTTAACACCATAATTAAACTGTTTATTCATCAAGCGTTTTCTCATTTTGATCGTGCCACGCTGCGCTTTTGTTTTTCATTTGTCCTCCACACAAAAGCCACTAATTAAAGATCTTTCGATATAGTAATCATCAATAGAGAGTGGCCCATAAACAGAAAGCAACACAAATAAATGATGATAGGTCTTTTGGAGTGCTCTGCTCTCGCATGACGTGAATCCATCAGCAGACAGAAGTGGCGCGCAGGCCCCGCAATGAGTCCAGCTGAGCTGAGCCGTGATTAGGATTCGCAGAACGGCCACGTTTGGCCCGAAAGCAAACGGATGGGGCCTCCTTCTGAGGGACTCGTCTGCCTCTCGGGTCCCACAATCAGTCAGTCGTATCACTGATGATGTTGGGAGTGCCACTCAGTGTGATAACTTTCAAGTGATTGAGGGTGGGGGGGTGGGGGGGCAATTAGACTTTTGTTTATTCAGGAGCCAGGTGCAGATAACGGGGTCATTAATGATTGGAAGTTGATTGCAAGTTACTTCTGCAGAGCACAGCGTGACGCTTCACAGTTTAATCAAGAACAAAAAGTTAATGGGTGCAGTTTCACATTTGTTTCAGGCTCTGTGGAATATCGAGGTAAGAATGTTTTAGTTCAGATTTTCTTCTCAATGACCGACGCCACAGAATGCTTTACTGCACTGAAACATCTTACCCTGAAAACCATCTATATCGGAATTTATGTGGTCTGTGTGTATGCTGTGTGTTCAGTTCGTCTGTTATGATGAAACAACTGATGAAGATCACGATCGGCTGATAAATCGATAATGTTTAACATTCTGGATGTTTACGTTGACATCTTTATGACAGTGATGATATGAGCAGAAGGATCGCTTCAAAACTAGCGCTGATCCGGTGCTTTTTTGAATTTGAGCCGTTGGAATATATGGAATACATATTTGCGCCCCCTTAAAAAGTTTCTGCGCTTGAAATTAAGTTTTTGAAAATGACAGGTAAAAATGTGAAATGTGTTCGGTCGCCTTTAAGAGTCCCATCTTCTTGGCCCTGATGTGCCTCCGTAGTCGGTGGAGCTGCGTTAGTTTGGGTGGTGTCTTCTTAATGAGCACTTTTCTTATTGCAGAAAACGTCGGGCTCCGTTCTCTAAGGGTTGAATCTAATCATTCTCCACCAATATGAAATAATAAAGTATGAAGGGTAATTGTTAAACACGTGGGCTCCCGGGAATCCTTACGAGATTGTACCTGACACGTGTGATGTGTACGAGGCGTCGTGTTAGACACGCGCGCACACACACTCTCTCTCACAGACACTTGCAGATTAAACCATATTAATGCAAACTCAAAGCTCAAGTGACATCTCCAGCAGCGTAATGAGAAATTTCGCTGGAATCTGAGGCTGCTTATCAACCGCAAATTTGTTGTAATGCCAGTAATCAGAGAAGGTGGTACAGTTGAGGCAGAGAGAAGGGAAGGGAAGCCTACAGCGAGCCTGAGCACTAATTAAACCGTACCTGCAACATGTTCCCTGCCATCTTCCTTTTTTTTACATGACAATGCTGCCAAGGCCCTGCGAGGATTTGATTTAATGGTTTGCTATTTATTGTCAAGTCTGCCTTAAACGACTAATGAATAAACATTACAGCATGTTTTTGCTTTTCAAAATTGCTGTTTAAATGTGGCAGCTTCGAATCTTTGACACCCGCTCACCCGTTGCAAATAAGCGTCCCAATGTCAGGGAGCGAGCGCAAACCAAAATGATAATCGCCTCATGATATTCTTGTCTGCTCAGGTTCGCCAGGTTAATCACAAAATTAACTTATCATCTTCCTCCATGAAGTAATTAAGCAGCGCAGGACAAACTCTTCACATAATTGAGGGTGAATAATGAGGAAGAGGAGCGCAGCCGTGTGGGAGGGAGAAAGATGGGGGGGGGGATCGCCGATTGATAACTGGGAGACGGGACACTTGATGGATCCTGTAGGAGAGATGTCGTCGTGCGACTTACGGCACAGATTTGTGGCTGTGATGTAAGAGGGCGGCAGTAATGAGACGACGGCTACTTCTGTTTTCACACCCTACTCTTAATAAACTACCAGTGTGTGACTAAACCAGGCCAGACGAGATTTATCTAATACACAGAAATAGACATTAGTGCCAGTGTATTTACATAAAGTTTTGTAAGTTACGAAGTAGGCGTCTGGCGAAAGGTCACATGTCGTGCGGTTGAGGTGTCGCAGCTTTTTTTTCCCCCCCCTTTTTGAAAAAGGACAGAAGGATATTTTTGCGGCGTTATAATGAGAACTTTGGGTTTGATGGAGGAGAATGAACGTCGCGCTGGACTGTTTCTGGGTTCCATATGAGTGGAAACCCTCCTTCATCAACCCTGCAACAAGCCCGCGCCCAGACGGGTTCAGATTTTAAGAGTCAGCCGGTGCCTCCTCAAGGACGTTTACCTCCTCAGGTAAACACGGAGAAAACAAAAAAGAAATCCCTCTTTGCTTGGCATTAGATAGAGAGGTTGCGATGCCTTTTTCATGTCCATTTACTACTTTCATGTTTGTAGTGAACTGAAAGTAATGCATTTCTTTCCAAGTGAATAACTGAGTCTGCTCATTTAAAGATCACAGCCAGGGGAAACTAAATCATGTCCATGTAGTTGTAGCTTAAGCTGAGGCTCGCTGGGGCTGTCTCAGCAGCTGGAACATCCTCCCATACGAGCTGTCTCACTTTTAGATGGTGAGACAGACACTCAGTTTTGCCTCGGCAGTGTTTTAATGCTTCTGTACTGCTGTAAACACTGTCCATAGCTGACGTTGTCAGACAGTTCCTCACCGTTCACTGTCAGAAGAGGAGGACTTACAGCCTGAATTTTATGTCAGAAAATTCAAGGTTTCAGACGTACAAAAAAAAAAAGAAATGTTTGAGCACTGAATCTTCCTTTATACAGAGGCTGTAAAAAGTCTTTAGTAAATAATAATCTTCCGCTGAGGACGTGTGCAGCACCATATGCTGCTGTCTGAGAGTGAGTGTTGCACATCCACCTGCGTGGACCCAATGGTAGTTTTGGTTCCGACCTGTCCCGGTAAACGCCAACCTGCGACTCGTGGCTCGAGGTCTGCTCACTAAATGAAGACCATGGGATGGCACGTGATTGAAAGCTCGGGTAAAAGATGGTCAAAGGATCTTGTGGTCAGGGATGAATAAACTACTGTTGTCTGTTGTCCATGGAGCAGGTGGAGGACACATTTCTGTGTCCTGCTGGTGAAGGACAGCACGTGGAAGCTTTTGGACGCCGACGTACATCTGGCGAGTTTCTCATTGTACTGTACTTTTAGACCGTTGGTTAGCTCTCATCAAAGTGCAACGATTGGATAATTAAGCAGCGTCTACACAATGTGGTGTGATAGCCCTGATGTCGGCCCGGCTTTGTGTCAGCGTGGGACCTTCAGAGCTCGCCGGAGATCCATAAATGTCTGCGGAACAGGAATTCGATGTCTGCTACAGCCCTCAGCGCTAATGTTGGTTTAATGTGCAGGACTGTAGCACCAGAGGTGTTATTAGGACCATTATGTCGGCCAAAAAGGCAGCATCTATCTCCTCTGCATTTTCTGCATGGCGAGCGCATGAATACAGCAAATCAATACAGGAATAGCAATCATGAGAAACCGCTCAGGCGTCGGGGAAAAGCGCGACGCGGCGAGCGATGCTCGCTGTTTAACGGAACACGCGGGGCCTGCTTAGGCCTCGCTCAATTTATCGACCGCTGCAAGAAATCAACAGTGGCAAGCAGCTTAGCGGCTCTCTCATCCCATAATAGACTCCATTCATACAGGCTTTTTTATTCTGCACGCGGCGCAAGGTGACAAATGGACATAATGTCTGCCAGCCTGCCTCTGAATTTATTTGATTTTTTTTTTCCCCACTCGTGATCCTCACTGATGTGGCTTGACGCTCTGAAGTATCCAAAGTAAATTCACTCTGCCTGTATGGCTGTTCATAACCTTCAGACTGCCAGGAACCATCTGTGTATGCACACCTCACAGAGCCATTGTCATCCTTGAGTAACTTGAACACAGAAAGAGGCAGGAGAGGTTTGAAATGAATAACATATTGAGCATGTAAGGAAAATACAGTACAGAAGAATAGACTATAGTTTAGTGTGTGTGTGTGTGTGTGGGGGGGGTAATAAAACATAGCCCCCTGCATCATAATTTCCCAAACCACAGATGGTAAACTGAAAAGAAATTGTTCATATAAGTCAGATGGTAATTTGTTCATAGTTCCAACAGCAAGTAAATGCATCTTCTCAGACTGACATGATTTTTATTATACATAAACAAATATGTTTACTGCTTTTCACAACTTTAGCAAAACACCATCAACCACCCCAGTTCTTGTTTACTCATTAAAAAAAAAAAAAGTGGGGGAATGAAGTCAGAACGGTCATAATTCCATATGAAGATGCAGAGCATTAATAATGAGAGCATTTTACTACGGGCGTAAATAAATATTTCAGCCTTAGAAGCCTCGTGTCGGTAATCCATCACCCCACTCCCAAAGATGGGATACTCCCTGCGGGAAAATAATTTACCAGTTGTGGCTCCTGAGCAGCAGATGATCTATACAGTCCTAGAAAAGGTTATTTATCGCTTTCATAATTAAATTTGGTATCTTGGTGGAGAGGCTGTCGCGCTATGATTAATCAAGTCCCACCGGCCAGAGCTGGAGCGGGCCAAGGAGCAGGTGTTGCTCGGTTGCGGGGCCAACCCGGCGCTCGGGTTTCTGCCCGTTTGAGAGCGGGAGATGCCCTTTTTTAAAAAAATACCTGGTGAGCCAGATACGTTCACAAAGAGGACGGGACGAATAACGAGTCAGTCGCTAGAAAAAGGGTTCAACGCTCATTTCAGACGTCACCGTGGGCTGCAGAAGATTCTGCTGGACGTTTCTCACCAAGATTGGATCAAATCAAGCGCTGATGGTGATCATGGGTTGCAGTCATTTTTCCCCCGTAACGACGAGTCGACACATGTACCTGCTGTCCATCAGACAAGTGGAACTGACTTCTTCTCTTTAAGCTCATCGGTATCGTGCGCGTACGACGTGTGGCGTGAGCTTCCCAGTTCATCGGCGCCATCTGTTGATCAGGGGAAAGGTGGGAAACCGTCGGCAGGAATGTGTCCTGTCACCTCGGTGCACTTGTGAACACAACAGGAACCCACTCGTGGAGCAGCGAGTCGTTTTTCTCTACGGTATGCCGCAGGTTTGCATAACTGTTACTATCTTCACTAGCTTTCTCTCGCTCTCTGGATAAGGCCTGCGCCTACTGAGAATTTCCTTTAGGTAAAAATGATCTTCAATTAACAGATTTATTTTGACAAAACAGCCGCACAATTTCCCAAAAGCCCCTGACATGATCAGCTGTTCTGTGTCCATTCAGTGACCGCTGATGTCAAACAGGAAGTCAGCACTTCCTCACATGCGAAAACTGAATTAATTCATTAATTTATGATGTTTTCAAGACTTTCAATTTACCCTGATGTCAAACAGAACCCCCAAAAAAGGGGAACCAATAAATCAGCTGCTTGACTAATCATTTCAGCAGCAGTAAATATGCGATGTGGATTATAAACCATTATCATGGCTGTCCCTCAGAGGAAGAATAATGTGTCGCCCTTTTGCCACTTAGTTTTTTTCAGTTTAGACGGACGAGTGTTAGGGTAAGTGACATTTCCATTTATCGATTAAACGTTACCAATGCCACAATAGAAGACACAAGTGGTATGATGGCGCACTTGTTGTCATCAGGGAGCCTTTTAACCACAATAATGCGTCTAATGAATACGAATGGGAGCGCTGCTCTGCGAAAGGTGGCGGCGATCCCGTGTCGGCGTCGTGACGCTTATGTCAACAGCGAGGAGAGGGGAGGGGCCGACGGCAGGACGACACAAAGTCAGACGCCGTGTTGAGCACAAAATGAACATGGTGTTTAATCCCGTGTCCACAACAATAGTCTGCTCCCTCGCTTTGCCTCACCCGAGCTGTTGTTCAATTTACCTTCCACCGCCAGCCCCGAGGCTGAGGGTCGTGGGTTTATTACACCCAGCTTTGTGAGTGTTTCTGTGTGTGTGTGCGTTACAACACGTGATCCAAAGCTATATGGATTACTCCCCGCAAAAGCAGTTCCTCCACTTGTTTTGTAAGGGCTCAAATTGACAGAAGCGGCGGAACGCGCGACAGCTCTCGTGACGAGCGGGTCCGATGATCATCGTCTCACTTCCCTGACAAATGCGATTAAAAAGCAGCCGTTATGTAAAGTTGGGATTAGTGGGCTCTTGACAATCTCCAGTTAAAATAGGACAAATTGAGTCCCGGAGCCGTATCCTGAGCGTTTACGTTAACTACAGTGGTACAGTTCTCTCGCGGTCACCCGGACGCTGCACTCAGCACCTTGACCAGAATGTTCAGAGTGAGCAGGTACAGGACAGACGATCATTTCTCCAATAATAGCAGCAAGTCCAGCGCACAGTTCATCGGCGTGTAGTACAGCAGGTTGGTAACTGAAGTTGCTCGCCTTTACCTCAGATTAGTAGACGGACCAGTGGCAGCAGCTGCCTCTGCAGCCGCACGTGCTAACTACACCACGTTGGTGCGCTAAGCTCGGCGCCTTTAGAGCACTGAATGCAGGAGAAGAAAGAAAACGATGAGAAAACAAAACCCCCACGGCAGTTTGGAGTTGGCGCCGCCTCTGCTATGATGTCCACACCGAGAACGCTGAGCTAAAGAACTGTAGTTGATGCAGATGAGCAGAACCATTAAGAACAACTCAGAGGTTTTGGATAAAGAGCGGCGTACCGGCGCCACGCGGCCGCAGACCGAACACCTGTTGGCCCCAGGTGTTGCACCAGAAGGTGTATTCCTGAACATGCGTTCCACGCCGACATTGACAGCTGCAGGTACTTACAGTATGTCTATAGCAGCAACTGTAATATTTTTCCTGATGTTTAGTGTATATTTAGCACATTGTCGCTGCAGCGGCTCGGCCTCCCGGCAGACCTCATTACAGTTTGATCCGATATTATCCAGTCAGATGATACAGTCACACAGACGTCCACCTACCGCATGGTGCTAGTACACCAGAGGGTTACTTTCCTGCGGCTTGATCCCTCTCACCTCCTCACCTGGCTGCTGGCCTGTGGGCCGCCAGCCTCACGTGGTTAATTACGTCTTGTCTGAGCCTGATCAGCTCCCCGCGGGGCCGGCAGCATAACGCGGTATCAGAGGCAGCCTATTGAACCTCCTCCCAGCCCACCGGGGTGTGCAACCGCCTGGCTAATAACGATTCATGCAGCTGCCAGTCCGGCTGAGCTGCACCATCAATATTCCTGTCTGCACAATAACATCAATTAAGAGACAGGGATCTGGACATTAAGACGCAGGACAAATATCACCTGCTGGGTTGACGTCTTAAATGGCACGGACAGACAGCTGAACGTGGAGGTGATAGTCAAGCACAGACGCTCGAAGGAGGAGATCAGCGTTTTTGGAAATGTCTTTCTGATTGGTACGGCTCTCGTGCACTGTACTGCATGTCCACTGTCCACAGTTTCCCAAAATGTCAAACTGTTGCTTTAACGCTCTTCCTGGATGCATGTGTTATTTATTTATTTTTTTTTACCAGAATGATGGATGCTTTCCATAATGGACTCAAACAAGTCTTCACTGCTCATCTCGTGCGCTCTAACTTCTCTGAACAGCAGCTTATAGTATCTGGCATACGAATTAGGACGTCTCACTGGAGGGAAAAGTCGTTTACATAGATAGAAACGGCTTAAATGAACAGCTGAAAGTAATGGATCAGTGGCTGACGTTCATTAGTGATGATTGCAGACTTACACTTTGATATGATGAAACGTATCATTTCAAATGCACGCGTGCCAACATGAAGAAGCGGCGCCTCGGTTCACAGAGCCGTGTGGGTACGTCAGGGAAAAAAAGATCATGATGAAACGTTGGCAGACACCTTGAAGTTTTTACAATGCCCTCAAGTATCACCTGCGTTTGTAACTTTTTTTTTAAAAAAAAAAGGGGTGGGGGGTAACGTGGAGTGGTGAGAGGATGCTGTGAAACTTCCACCCGGGGAGGCACGTAAAGGTTCCGAGGCGATCTCAATCACGGCGAACAGCGGGGGGGGTTGCTTCGGAGCCCCTCTCCGGCGATGGCAGCCGCGGCGGCAACAGGGCAAGAGGAAGGAGCCAGGCAGCGGCGCAGGCCGGGGTTATTATCCGCAATTACCCTGATTACTGAGCCCTTCATTCGAGAGACTAAGGTGAAGTTCATTTCTCCCCGGTGACACTCCAGAACTGAGCCGGAGACGTTCGCCGAACAGTCGGCGTACGCGGCGGCCTTAATGTCATCTGTTAGGTAAACACGGCACGCTCGATGTGATCACAGAAGGAAACGGTTTGTTGCGTGCGATGAGCGAGCGCTACTTTTTTCTGGAGTCTCCAAAAAGTGCTTCAGTAAAACACAGCAAAGGCTCATTGCCTTTAATAAAAGCACATTCATCGCCCTAGTTATGCCATCTGTGAAAGTCAAATTCCCAAATACATAGTTATTGCTAATTCTCCCTGCGTCCTCAGACAAATATTGCTGCTAGGGAGCGCCATATCCAGTGATCAATCATATCACCTCTCTGAACCCGCCGCGCAATTTATTAAGTGCTGAACAAATGGGCCGGAGCAGGCGAGCGGCTGTTCCCGGGGCCGGGGAATGTAAATCTAAGCAGAGTTACAAATTAGTCGGACTTCGCCCCTCTTTCCCGCCTGCATACTAAAATCGCTGGTGGCAATGCACAGCAACCCAAGGTAGACATTAAACTTGCAAAGGTTAGAGGAGAAATGCCGTGTGTGTGCAGGCAGACGGGCAGAAGTCGCAGCTACGGCGGTGCCGCGACGCACTGCTCCGAAGACTTTTCATTATTTTCGTTCTCGTCTAATGTGATTTAATTACGACCGAGCTCGTTCGCGTTCACCGTCTCCACGAGCGTCGGGGTTCACCTGTCTCCGTGGGCAATAGCGCGGAAGAGAAAGCGGAGCATAAAGGCAGCAGTTGCAGAGGTATCTGTAGTTTGAGACATCAGAGTGATGTGCAGTAACGCAGCGTGCCACGCGCTGTGATCCAGTTCAGGCCCTGCCTCGTCCACATGCTGCGTTTGCGATGTCGCGCCGCTCCGAATGCGCGCAGTGACGAGACGGGACGTGACGGCACCGTCACAAACAAACAAGGCTACTTTTTAACATCCACGTATTTCTTCTAACAGCATCTGCATAGCAACCGTAGTGTGGTTAAGGTTCCACGACAACAACTTTTGGTTTCAGGTTGGGGAAAGATCACGGTCACGCAAAGCGGCTGTGGATTCAGAGGGATGCTAGGCACCAGCAGCCGACGCAAAATGCATGGACACTTTCCTCTTTTTTTTTTTTATTTGTTCGGTGTGTCCTGATTAGGAGATGCATCATGCTTTTGATTTGTTGAGGTGTTAGATTTTTTCCTTTATAACCAGGATTTTAATTTCACTGATTCAGTATCGCTTCAGCAGCAACCCCAAGATTGACCCACTCGGAAAACATGTCGACCTGTGCCAAACGTTTGAGCGTGCAGCGGTAACCCGTTGTCGGCGGTTTAGTCGGGGGGCCGCCTGATGTGCGAGGCGTCCCGCGCAAAAAAAAAGGTTATTTTAAGTAAAACGCAGGGGGCGCGGATGCTGCTGGATGCTGCTGGAAGCTGCCGTGCGAGCGCAGCTGCGAGAGACCCGCCTCCGCTCTGTAGAACAGATGTTCTCCCTGGATACGATGTGCGAGACCGCGGACGTGAAGAGCCCGCCGACTCCACAGCGGACGTCGACTTCGTTAAGTCACCCTCTGCTGACAGTCCCCAGCTAGCTGTGTTTCAGTTATTTGCTTTGTGAAACATCTATAGCACAAATGATGCTGTCATAAATGCAGTTTAAGGAAAAAAGAAGTGTTTAAACTACATCTACTGCATAGCCACGTGCGTCACACAGTTTTAGTTGCGTTCAGGAAAACACTGTTGCTCACCTGTTGAATGTACCCGCTCAGGAAGATTCTGGATGCACTTTACACAACACTGGTATTCATCCGACATAAGTGCATCATCAGTGCTGACTTTTGTGAACGTTCTTCACTCATGTACTGTAAGGATTTATCATACAGTGCAGTGTAGCATAATCCATACATGCTCATACGACACAAACTGTGCTCGTGTTGCCGAACTTTGGTGCCGGCTCTGAGAAACGGCCTGGGCCTCTAATTAAAGCCAAATGAGATCTTTATGGAAACTTCCCAAAACAGTATTAAATATAGCAAAGTTTCATATTCCTTTACATTGAGGCGGGGATGATAGCTCTCCACTGTGCTGCCGGACGGTGTAATAACTGTGAGTTAAACCACATAATCAATTCTGCTGGTCATTATTTTACCAGTTTTGGTTTAAGCAAATCATTTGAGCTGACTTTATCAATCCAGACACATTAGACCGACAGCAGCTGTCATTATTATTTCCTTGGGTACCAATTTGAGGCATAATTCAGGAACAAAGACGGCGGCGTAAATTGCGGGCAGACCGAGTTGGCATGTGTTGCAAATCAGGAAAGCGGGCAGCTCATCAGTATTTCTTTCCCCCCCAGTACTCGTCATGGATGGAAATGGCATCACAAAGCTCTTTTAACATGAATACCAGCCTCATACTGATGCTCCGACCTGGTCGTGAACTTCCGCGTATCTTTGGCAAACAGGCGTCGTCCTGGAAATGGCAAAATGTTTGAAACCCCGCCGCCAGATTTCCTTCTGTGCCGTATGAGAGGAGCACATTTATTTTCTCCTCCCCAAACCTCACCTTTAATCTGCTCATTTCAAATTCATAAAGTGTTACTCGATGATTACTTTTACACATACTGGCTTTGACCTAGCGACGCTTCATTATCATAAAGCTGCGCAGAGGAGAACGAGCCATCGCCTCCTCTTTTGTGCCGCCGTAATTGCATTCTTAATTTTGGGCGGGCGAGGAACACTGATACCGCAGCTCCGACCCGATATCACAGGAAGTGCATTGTTGTGTCGGGGTGGGGGGGCTCCACTGAGAAACAAAGGCAGGGAGCCGGCCCGGCACCTGAGAACAGAGATGGCACACACAACTTAATAATTAGTCTTCAGAGGGCAAAAGGAAGCCGGACGTTTGGACTCTGCGTCCAGCGAGAACCTGAAAAACCCTCCAGCTTCCCCTGTAAGCTCGGCCTCTCCTGATGCATATGTGTGCAATACTTAACAATACTAATAATTCAATGATACCAATATGATAATACAGTCACAAAATAATTGAGCGTATAAGAGCAGTTTTCAAAGACACTGACCATCTCGCGTGTCTGATCTTGATCGGTGCACAGCAAAGGTCAGCTCCATCCACCGGTCCTGGGTAGCAGCGATGACCCGAAGTTTTAAAATCAGTGTGGAGTGTAACAGTCGGCAGCGGAGTGGCACTGGAGTAAGGCGTTCACACGGCTCGGTGCAGAATCGGTGAAGGGAGCTCCGTCGATCCTTCAGACTGCGAAAAGCCACCGTCCGGACCGCAGACCAGCCGAGATGGACGCGCCCAGGTCCACAGCACCAACACGGCCTAAACACTGTTGTTCCTGCCTGTTGAAAAGGAGGACCCACAGTGGAAAGAGACACCGTGTCACAGTCCAAACGGTGGATGGGAGCTGTGGGCAGTACCGCACAGTACATCCAGAAGCTAAGCCTCAGAAAAAGATGAGATTTGGATCAAACGTTTGGTTTCTCCTCTCCCATCATTCAGATCAGTCCACACTATTACACTCATTAGCATCTTTTTTTTTGTTTTTCTTGTGCTGAGCTGAGGTTTCCGCGACCCGCTCTGGCCCGGCCTGTTGCAGCCGCAGCCTCAGACCGGTGCCTCTCAAACAGACCGCTTGTAGCAACCCTCAGTAAATCCCATATAACCTTGTCAAGGTCGAGCCTGTGAAGATAATAAGATTCTGTTGCGGTAGTCACAACATAGATAAGAAATATACATTTTATAATCAAATATTGATTTTTTTTTACCCCCCCCCCTATCTTGTTTTCAAGTGTGTGGCATCAAATTGACTTTGCGGGCGAGTCATATTTGTGTGAGACTGGGAAGGAGAGCTGGGTTTAGTGGTGAACACTGGGATAAACGAACATTTCTGATTGCTAATGATGAATACTTGAACTGTGCCACCCAGCAGGCGGCGCAGGGTTTTGTTTACTCATTAAATCAATGTGCTGTTTAATCTGGGGAAATTCATATTGATCAGCCAGGACATTATCTTAATGTCAGAATGTATTAGGTAAAGGTCTTCTGGGTAATTCCGAGCTGTGTGTGACGCTTGTTGCTTTGCCGTGATCGCTGAGATGCGCGTCCCTCTTCACACTAATAGATAGTTTGGGTGTTTTGGCCCGTGAAAGATGGCTGTTGGGCGTCGGATCGATGAAAACGTTTTGCGGGTCGGTTTATTCACCGCTCACTCTCCCTTCCCGTCGCCCCATCAGTGCGATCTGTTAAAAACCGCGCTCGCTCGTTCCCCTTTCCCTCCGGAGGGCCGTTTCATTACAGGACACAGGTAAATCATCAAAACGACCGGAACGTGACGCCAAAGTTTCACAGAAACGGGTCGACTTCTTCTCGACCGCTCGCCGGCTGCGTCGGCGCTCCGGGCCTCCTGTGCGGAGGAGGAGAAGGCTTTCGAACAGCGGTGCGCGACGTGACAGCTGAAGGCTCATGGAAATACAGTATATGTGAAATATGTTTCGAGCGTGTATCTGTGTGTGTTTGTGTCGCGGAGAATATCATATGCGCTCAAACGAAAAGGCCTTCTCCAAACCTGCGTCCGTGCACCTTCATTTGCCGTTACTGCACGAACATGGGTCGTCGTGTTCAAATTTAGCATTTAAAAAACACAAAAAAAACACAATACAGCAGTTTACAGTTCAGCTCTGTGGCCAAATCTCTTTTTTAATCACCTGTATACTGTATGTATCCGTCTCCCGGTCCGATCAGTGCAAACTTACCAGCGTGTAAAAACTGTCATCTGAAGGGACAGAGGCAGCAGGTATATATGTACAGTATATACACGGTGGTCTGCTGTAATATGAATTTATGTAAGTTAATTAAATGTCAGCCGAAAATGTAAATTCTGCGGGAAAACTAATTGTCAACGACGTCAGCCGAGAATAACAGGCCGCTCTGCGACAGTTAAAGGGGAAGTTTCAGCGTTTCAGTTTCAGCTGCTGAAGCAGGCGACGAGCGCACGAGCGTGCCGAGTAGCTCAGCTGCCGCTAAACGTAACCAGGCGTCTCTGTGCGGAGGGTAATGCAACCTCCCCGGGTAGATGCGGTTTATGTAGAAACAAGACTGTAATCAAGCACAGGGACAGGGTCTAATTACTCATCTCCTCCCCGTCTCTCAGAGATCGCATCACTGCTCGGGAATTACAGGCTTCACGGTGACCCGCCTCTGTCGGGGGCAGCCCTCGCTCTGACAGCACCTGGGCCACACGCAGCTTCAGGTATGCGTTCGGCACGGGCAGAAATAGAGCAGAAAAACCGCAGGAAAAAACTGAGAGTAAGCTCCAAGCATGAGGCAGGTTAGAGGACAGGTTCCTGTTTTTTATCAGGTATTGAAACAACAGTCCAGCGCCTGTGAAGATGGGTTTAGCTTTCTTCTCCCTGTTTTAACGTGGTTTCCAATGCAAGTGGAGCCAGTGTGAGTCATCAGCTGTGTAGCTATTTTCTAAAGTTCCAGTCTGTTCAGTGCAAAATTCATTTGTTGTGTTGCTGGGTTTGTGCTGCAGCTGGGCACACAAACACAGAAAAAGAAATTGTGAATTTTGTATGAAATAGACTGATGATGTTCTCACTTGATTTTACCCAAGCCTCATTTAAATTTCAGATGAAGTTTGGACACATTTGAACACAAACGAACCATTTGACTGCGGGTTTTGTGGATTCGCCCCTCACTTGCACCTTACTTGAGGTTCAGGAAGGGATCTTTAAATGGGCAGCGTGTCCAGGAGAAAACATGGCGTCACCATCTCTTCCCTCGCTGATCTGCAGCGCGTTGCGTGAGTTTTTGGACAACCCGTAGTGCTGCACGGTGATGCATTCATGTGCGCGTCCTGGTCGTGTTCCTACTGTTTATGTGCGCGAGGAGTCGCGCGCCGGAGAGACGGACAGATGCCGCCGTGCTCCGTTAGCATTTAAGAATCGAGACCAATATCTTATCACATGTAAATGCGCAGATGCGTGTGTGTTGCTAACATCTCGCTGTCTGCTGTGAATAAACACACACACCGAGAGGGAGCCCTCCCTCTGCTTCCCTTGCTGAGATTGATTTACCTTTGTGTCCCAGGCCTGTCGTTATCACGGGCCTCTCAGACAGGCCCGCTATGATAGCTCAGGGAAAGTGGGACGGAGGTGGCAGCAGGCGCATGATGGAGAAGAGCTTCTTATCACCGATGGAGAGATCAATCATCCTTACAGAGAGAGGGAGAGAGAGAGAGAGGGGTAAACAGTTCTCCTCACTGTACGACGCTTTTATAGCTTCATGTATTTTAGCGCAAACTGAGTAAAAGTCTGCTGAAACTCTGGCTGCCACCTTTTACCTGCAGACTGCAGCTAAAGGAAGTTACGCTACCGAACAATTATCCACGCACATCTGCAGACATCCAGCGGATGAACACAAACAGGAACCGCTCAATGAAATACCCGACAAATGTCAGCGCACAGAAATATAACTTTTGAGTCCATTCTTTCAGTGAGTGACCAATAATTCGTTCTGTTGGTGAGGTGGCTTCAGAGAGAGTGGGTCATTTCAGTAAATATTAATAAAGCAACCTGTCAGGCCTGTTGTTCCACAGATGTTATAGGTAAGACAGGTTTAGAGCCGTCCATATTCTCTTAATACACCACGTAGACACTAAAGTGTCTCATTGTGCGCTCTCTTTTGCGCTCGTACAACTTGTTTTCATTTTATTAAGTTATGTTTTCATTGCTAGAGCGGGATTATGTGGAAAATAATGGACAGATGTTCATAATTTTTAGTGATCGGGACCAGTATCTGGATCCAGGAATTTTATTCTTTGGTCTTCATCAGTCCAGAAATGCTCCAAGATTGGAATTGAGAAAATTTGGAGGACACTAGCTTTCTCCACATGAAAATAATGCTTATACTGAAAAATAATATTAAAATGACAGAAATAAAATACTATAATAAATCATATTTACTACATTCCAGAAGCATTCACACATCTATTTTTTTTTAAATTTTCAGTTGTGAAATGTATATGATAAACATTTCAGGTAAAATTTGACTTTGGGGGAAACGTTCAGCCTCAGAGGGAGCTGACACACCGACCAATCAAGCATTCGCCTCATATAGCAACACTTTTATTTGCTATAGCAAGTCACAGCCGGGGCCGGGCGCGTTTAGATAATGGTGTAATAGCGATGGAGCCCGACCATTAGTTATATCACAAGCCATTTCTGTCTGAAATGACTGCGATGTGAAAGCTCTTGGACTCTTTAACCGTGTTGCTGTGGAGACACAAGTGTCCTCATTCAGCCCAATGACCATTTAATCCCCAGTAGCTGGTGCTGTGCGCTGATTCACCAGGACATGCTGCTTGATGTAATGCCGCATGAACCCGGCTTTGTTGCAGTTAAGTCTGAAGTGGGATTGTTATCGATCCCGTATTTGCGGACACTGGATATTGTACAGCGGATGGCTCTGTAATTAAGGCTCTGGATTGCAGGGAGAAAGTAAAAGTACACGGACAGTACACTGCGTCGCTGTCGTTTTCATCCCCAGTGCGGAGAAGCACTACTCACTTAAGTTTTTATTATCGTTTGTCAGCTCCCAGAAAATAGAATTAGCAGGCGATTTTGTGAAATCCTCCTTGGATGTTAAAAGTCCAGCGAATGCTTTTGTTATTTGCTGCCAGCACACTTTGTTAGTTTGGTGCAGTTGACTCACTTCCACCTACACAATGCTGGCAAACTGTGAAAGCCTACTATTGACACGTTTGGAGGAGGCAGAGGTTTTTTTTTTTCCTTTTTCAGAGAAATACTTCGGAGCACATATATGTTGTAAAGCCTGCATTGTTTTCATTCGAGTCTTTGACACACAGTATATTAAAATGACAAACGCTCATGAACGTAGCACCACTTCTGTCAGCTGTGATTCACAAAGAGGTTGCTGCACATCCTGGGATGCTGTGACATTACCAGCAAACACAACCCCAAAAATCCAGCCCCATCACAAACAAACAGGGCTTGAGAACTAACTTCATCGCTCTCCGGTCGCCTCCTCAAGACCGCCTCATCGTTCAGCGCGGCTTCTCGCTCTCCGTGCCGCCCGGCTGTTTATGCAGTCCACAAACATTACCGCGCTCGGAGAGTCGGAGCCAAATGCGGAAGGACACGACGCCCAAGGGTGATTTGTTTAACTTTGAAAGGTTCTTTGCTTTGTGTTAGATTTGCCGGGAGCTACGCGGCGGCGCATCATCTCGCCCCGTTCTCCCAAGTGGGTAGCAGCCAACGGAGCCTGGGCGATGCGCGTGGGTAGAGAGGAAAAAGATAACCCCACCAGGGACCAGACGACAGTCCTCATTTAGACAGCGCCAGGCAGGCCAGCCATTTAACAACACGGAAACAAAACCTCCATTAGATTTTTTTTTTTTTTTTTTCCTTCAAGTCGCTCTCTCTCTGGGAGCCTCTCGGGAGTGTAATTTTGTTCTCTAACCAGCAGAGAATGAGTTAGTTGTATCTCATGAATCATATTAAAGGGCCTTTAATCCTCTAACGTGAGGGTCTCTGGAGGTTGCAGATGAGGAAGCACAAACTAAAGAGGTAAATGACGGAGGAGGGGGGAGGGGGCAGTGAACCAGGTAGAAGGCGAGATAAATCCGCAGCGTTGGGATGCTGTTCTCCGAGCTGTCAGTCTGCACGGCTGGATGTGGCCTTTTCCCTATGGGGTTATGGGTAAAGAGAACACAGATAGGGCCGCTTCCTTCCCTCATCCGTCCCTCCTAATCCCGCCTAAGTACTTAACCAAAGAGGTGCGGCGGAGATCACCTGGGTCTGTGGGGGATCAAAGCCGCTTCAGCGAAAATAAGAGAAGTCTCGAGGAGGGAAAAGCTGATGTAACAAGAAGAGGTAGATTAGCATTAAAGACTTGACAGATGCAAAAAAAAAAAAAAAAAGTTTCCCCCGGCTTTGACAGTAATCTTCCCCGTGAATCACAGCGCTTCTGGATCGCCCGCTAATGGCAGCTATACCTGCGTAAGTACCCATCAAAGAAATCGTTTCACCAAATAAAAAGAGTGGTTATTTCATTTACCTCTCCGAGAGGCGAGCCAGGATGGAGGAGGTGTGCGGTGTGGTTGAGCGCGCGGGATGCACTGTCGCCATTTAAGATGTAACCCCCGATCCATAATTTAGCAGCCGGCTCCTGGCCCGCTCGCTCCTCGCGTCAGGCCGGAGCCCCCCCCCCCCCCAGTCATCTTTCAGAGCACGCAGAGTAATGTATTTTGACAAGCAAATTGCTTGCCTCTTTGCTGATAGCTGCTCGCTTAAATAATGAATTTTTAGTAATAGCAGAGAAATAATGCATACCGCAGCGTGACGTAGATGAAAGACTTATTACTGATGGAGGACGCACAGGAGGAGATCTTTCCTGAGGCGGGGGTGGATCACAAACCAATCCGCAGACCACACTGCATGAACGCTGTACGTAACTTAAGGTTTGGACCCGATGATGGTGCCGGCTGAAAAATAAGAGAATGAGCAAATCTTTTCATCCCGATGCATTCTGTGGCAATCGTGGCAAAAGCAAAGAATGTCCCCCCTCATGGCGCTGCTAGATTAAGCCTGGGATTTTTTTTTTCTTTTGGGGTGGATGATTTATAATTCAATTCAGGGAGACAATTCATCACAGCTATGAAGTAGAAGATTCTTCATCTACATTAAATAAACCATGGACTTTAATAATCACCTCCTGCGCACCAGTTCATCTGCTCCTGCAGACAGCAGGCTAGTTAGCGTGCGCTACCCGTCAACACCGAAGGCTTTGGCGATCTGAGAGTCTCCCGTCCAGCGCGTCCCTCTCACCCGGAGTCCCGACTGCTCTGAGGGCGTACATCTAACGTACTATTCACATCGCGTATGACTCCCCACGGCTGATGCAGCAGCCGTCATCTCCATTGCTCGTTTTTATCAAAAGGAACCTTTTTGTGCATGTTTTACACCTTGTGCAAATACATAGCAAAAAAAACCAACTAGAAATCATCCCTGTGCTGGATGGATCATGGGATCGCAAAAGACACTTGACTTCATTCTCTTAGAGCCCTGGATGTCTGTAACATTTCACAGCAATCAGTCAGGACACCATGGTCAAGTGGTTGCTGAAGCTCGTGGCCGTGTTCGCTTACACTGGAAAGTTAATGCCTACAGCAGATCCACTATCATAACCTCAATCCAATTAATTACACAAAGGAGAAGAAAACGCAGACGGGTAAGGGCATTTATTCAGAGGTGCGAGGGTGTTTGTCCTCCATCCAGTTGTGCACCAGAGCAGACTGGGCAGCCTCTGGTGTTGGCAGCTCTGATAGGGAAGGGCACGCTGATAATGCGGCTGATTAGAAGCCGATCGTTATCTGCAGCACAGCTTATGATGGTCGCAAATCAATGGGCGGAAAGAGAAGTATGTCTCGCGCTGTATGATAAAGTCAGGCGCTCTGAGGGTTGCTGTGCGTTCACAAAGTGCAGTCGGACAAAACTTCTCTCCCCGCAGATTGAGAAGCGAGGCACGCGCGCGTTGTTGTGAGCGCCGCTGAGACGCGCGGCCTTGCATCAGCATACTGCTCCATCAACGTCCTCCCCCGTTTGGCAGGTTCGCAACACGCCCGCGGTGTGTACGGACGCAACCAATTTGGTCCAGCGGCCCATATCCTGGAACGCTTTGAAGAGGGAGACATTTGACACCGCATCAAAGACTTCCCTGAAAGACAGAGTAGGCAGAGACAGAGGAGCGAGGTGGCAAATTGCTGGATATTAGCCAACATGAAACAGGAGGCCGGCTCGAGCATCGCCATCATCATCATCATCCGCTGCCTCCGAGCCCCCCGGACTCGGAATGGGCTAATCATGATATTACGCCGGATGATGATGGTGCCGTTTTGTTGCACCTTAAGACTCACCCCAAACTTTTAAGAGCGCACTGGAATAACTCCTGGTCCGGCTACTTTGATGTGATACTCTGATGCGGCGAGGAGCGTGCGTCCTGCGGGCCTGACGTCACGCGGCCTCCAGGAACACTAGTCTGATGAGGCCGGTCATTTGTTGGTGTACGCTGCACACGGCGGAGTCTGGGTCACTCTTCCACTCCAGGTCCACATTTGCATAATTTAATTCTAGGTTAATAAAATGAAAGGAAAGAGCAATTATTTAGCGTAAGAGCCATCATTTGTAAGAAGTGTAATTATGAAAATGTTGCCTCCAGCCTTCAGTTATACAGTACTGACTTTCACAGTGGTGTCATTTTGCACAATATCACCTTTCCTTAATTTTTTTATTGTTACTATTGTTCGTATTAATTATTTTACTATGTATACACCCAATAATCTGCTTGCTGTTCAGTACAGTATGTGAAATATCAAGGTTGTGGAAAGTGATTTACAGTGCGTAAAAAGTATTCACCTTTCCTCTGTTATAAATAGAATCATGGTCGACATGATTTGGCTTATTAAAAAAAAAAAATTCCAAAAAAACCCTCTTTACTGTCAAAGTGAAAACAGAGTCCTACAAAGTAATGTCAATAAATTGAAAATATAGAATGTAAAATAATCATGACTGTGAATAGCATTTATAGGCAAGTTTAAACTCCCTCCCAGAACAGGAGCACCGTGGAGGATCGCTGGAGTTTCCAGCGTGAGAGAGCGGACCTCCTGCCTCACGGTGCTCGTGGCGAGCGTGTCCGTCCACTCCTTCCATTTCTAAGTGTAAGCGTTACAGAAGAGGCTAAAAGGCTCAGAGATTTGGAGCGCGCTGACGCCATATTTTCTGTCAGTAAGATTCTTAGCGGGAGAGCGGAAATGGGAACAAACCAGGGTGCCGGCGGCAGCGGGGCAGATTTATCTGCTTAATTTGACAACGCGAAGCGTTTACTATGAGGAGCTGTTGAGTAACACACATATTTGTGTGTGTGTGTGTGTGTGGGGGGGCTGAGGCATCTCTCAGCGGTCACATTGAAGTGTTTGGAAGTTTATGTCAGACAAGGGGACTGAAGGGAGACTAACAATAGTTTCTGCTGAACCCGCCGTACAAAATAGTGCATTCACTGCTAAAAATACGTGTAGATTAGTTTCCTAGTTCTAGAAACCAGCATCTTGCGCCTGTTGAATTCATTTAGATCCCTTGTAAATTGCAGCTGAATTAGTTTGCACATGATTTGTGAGCTCTTTTGAGCTGTCGGTCATTATAGCACAAGACTGAAGCTCAGCACAGAGATGAAAGGGCAGCGAGGAGGAAGCTAAGCTAAACTTAGCTCTGAAACAGACAGGTGTGAAACAATGTAGAGCCGACACAGGGAAGTGGATCTGGAATCATCATTTGTCGCTGGGGTCTGCCAAAAATATCAAATAGGAGAAATCTGGATCTGTAGACATATTACACACGATGATCAGCATTATGGTTTCTAGTTAAAGCTATCTGTCTCGTCATTTCATTTATTTGCACGTGTGTGTGTCTACAGTCTTGCTTTTCCAAGCGTGTGTGAATCACTGATGTTTCCAGCACATTAGCAGAGAGCTGCTCAGGTGCAGTGGTGGTCATCCTGCAACATATAGTGGTACAAGAGGATAAAAATAACTCGGCCTTCTCATTATCTTCAACACCTTTTTCATGATAAACCAGCGTATAATTCCATTTGCAGCAGAGAGTGGCTGTTGAGGGAGTTGGTTCAGCGACCTGCAAAATGCTGTAAGTCATGCACAGGCGAAGCCGCGAGTACGTATCGTATATTTAGCGATCCGCTGAGAGTCTCCGCCGCACCCGGCCGTGGGAGAAAGCGGGAGCGGACCTCAGCTGCTCCTCCTCATCCCACCGGGCCGAGCTTGGGCCTCCGTCCCGGCGGAGCTGCCTGCTCAGTGGGAACGGAGAAGAGGCTCATTAAAAGTGATCCTCTTGTCCAGCGCAGCCCGATCACTCCCAGCCTGTGCCGTCCACCAGGGTTCCCTTCTTAACCGGCGCCTAATCTCGGGCCGGTATCACCGTCACGGTCGAGCCGGGTCACGCTGCTAACGAACCAGAGGCCGCCGGGAAGTCGAGGAGCTGCTGCTGGAGTTCACTCACTCAGTGTTCGAATGTTAACCGGCTGAGAGCAGATCTGCAGTTGCAGCGGTTCCACTGTTTCTGTGCTGCTACAACTACAGGAGCACCAGGCGGCGGTGGAAGCGGGCGATCTCCCACGTCTTTTAGTTCATTCTGTAAGGTTGTGTAACTTCTCAGGCAGTGCGGTGATTACACCAGACCCCACCAGGCGCACCGGCAGGGGAGCTGGCATCAGTGACGAGCAGGTGTTTTTGCAACATGTACCGTCAACCTGATATTATGCTGAGAGAATGAGGCGAGAGGGAAAGTCACATCAGCAGGAGCGCATCCAGGCCAGGAAGTGTATTTAAGCAAATGCGGCTTGCTGTTGTATTGATACTGAAAGCAAACCATGCGCAATTTATTAAACAGTTTCAAATAGGAACAAATCCCGGAAAGTGATTTGCAATTGAACCTTTCCACATGTTCATTTTCACCTGATGCCTGCACACTCATTCCCTGCAATAATCCATATTTACCTTTTGCCTCTGCTGTTTTTTTTTTTTTTTCTTTGCTCCTGTGAGACAGCTTCAGGGCGTCCCTTTGTTCCCCTCCCCGAAGAACCGAGACAGACGCTGCCTCGTATCCTCAGTGTTACCTGCCGCTGTATGTACAGAGACGCTGCTGCAGGAGTCACATCCCCAGGGGAGACTGTGGGTAAAAGCAGAGAGAGGTGGGGAGGGATTAGAGCATGGTGTAACTGTGTGTGTGTGTGTTTGTGTCGGCTGCGAAGCGAAAACACCAGCGAGCGCAGACGTATGCTTGAATACACTGGGTTTCGCGGGTTCATAGAGAACAGGCCTCCACCCGGCTCCTTTTCTACATGGAGATCACACACAAGCTCGGGGATAACAAGGCAGCGTCAAAAACACTTTATACAAGCAACAGCGATCCACGCAAAAAAACCCCACAAAGCCCGGAAAACTGAGGGCGGAGATGATCAGTTGACAGTACTCCTGAGACGCTCCGGGGAAACGGATAGAAAAGGTGAACATTTTCAGAGAGGAGCAACAACAACAACGAAAAGAAAAAAAACCCAGCGGAGCATAGCGAGCGAAAATACATCTTAGGGAGAAGTGTTCCTCCGCTGAAGCAGAAGTGCGCGAGCAGTCACACGGCAGTCTGATTAACTAAGCGTCGCCGCCGAGCTTCAGCTGCGGAAACGTCTAACGAGGACAACAGCAGCCGGCACGGAACCCGTCTGAGCGCTGCGCTTTGATTAAAGCTAAGTGAGCGCTCGCTGTAATCCCTGAATCCTTTTTAGTCTCGCTGGGATTTAGGTGAGGACAGTTTCCACGCGGCTCGCTCTCTGTTTGGGATGGCGTGTCCGCGTTTTTGTTCGGCGGCTCTTTTCGCTCGCCGCCGCCGAAGCCAGATTCCACACGGCGCGGCGCAGTTGTCTTAACACGTGTAGCCAGAAGAAAAAAGTAGTACTTTTCTGGTCTAGCCCTTGTTGACTTCAGCTGTTTATTTAACAGCGTCGCCATGGTGATACACGAACATCTTGTTAATTACTCTGCAGCTCTAACATGACAGGAAGGCTAAGAGTGCCTTCCTGGCCCAGAGGCTGGATTTATGACGCCTCACTGGTGGGACTAAATCATCTGTGTGTGTTTTGTGTTCGCGTGCCTCGCTCCACGGGAGAGCAGCCGACGGGACAGTTGACTGAAGCCTTAAAATGTTTGACGGGAATAAATAAGCCCGACTCCCTGACATTCCTCTAAACTCCAACCACTTAGCCGCGCGCTGAGACGGGCCCGTGATTAATTGGGATGTGTGCGGCCTAACAAACGCGGGATTAATTTCCCAGCGGATCTAACAGCGCGAGCGGCCGCCCCGCACCCTAAACCCCGCTGCGCCTCCTCAAAGGAACAGGTCAGAGAGGAGAGATCCGCACCAGCGGAAACATCAGAGGCGACGAGCGAGTTAATTTGCTTCACTAAATGTAATCCCCTCTGAAATCTTACTTCAGGCTTGCGCGACATGAAGACAGAAGCAAATAAAAAAAATAATAGGCGCTCATTTTACCAGTCAGCGCGTCCATGCATGTCCCACGCGCCGCACAGTGGACCGGCGTCAGGCCTCTGTGACCCAGGAATAGAATAGGAAAGTGAATGAGTTTAATTAGGCAGTGAGTCTCATCAGGCTGTCGCTGTCACTTGCATATATCAACAAGCGATGTAAAAAAAAAACAACAAAAACTGAACGATGCACCCACTTATGGTAATTTTCGGACTATTGAGAAATGAGAGGATTGAGACATGAAAAATTGTACATATATAGGCCGCAGGTGTCCACATTGTAACATGAGATATTTACACAGAAAGATTTTTTTAAACTTTTAAATGCGTACTGTAAAAGCTTTTTTCGGAACAGTGCCTGTAACATGGCTGGTTAAGAAAAAAATTAAAAAACGGTACAGTAGCCTACCTGGAAAAGTCATTGATGGCTATCTTCATCTTCCTCCTGTGCACTAAAACTACTAAATTCGTCATCTTGTCGTCAGTGTCGGAATTGAATAACAGCCAGATTGATTGCCTTTAACTTGAAAGCTGCGTCATATACATTTCTCCATGTGTTTTCCATGATGAGGGTGTGCGCACGAAGCGCAAAATGACTGATCTGAAGAATATAGTGCGAGTGCGTTTGATTTAATTGGAACAGTTTCGTTGGTCTGATGTGACGAGGCTAAATGTTTTGGCGGCATGAAGCTCGTTAGCCCGTAAAAGTCCATAAATTAGCCGCAGTGTTCAAAGTGTGTGGGGAAAAAAGTAGCGGCTTATAGTCCAGAAATTACGGGAGTTGTGGACTTTGTTGTCGCACACATTTAACCAAACAGTTGTTTTTTTTTCTGCCTGTGATCAGCAGAAGTGCTGAGTGCTGCGGTTTCCTTCCTGTTCGTATCCAGTAAGCGTCCAGCGGATCTGACAGCTGTTGTTAGGAGGGACAAACGTACAGTATGACCCCTGTTATGTTCTCAGCCTGCTGGCGGGGTGTGGGAAAACCACTTTAGTTTAAAGGGAAGTCTGTCCCAGCTGCAGGTGGCCAACAGAATCAACTGGGTCGAGTCCCTTTCTCGTTCGGACCCTGCGCTACGCCTGCACAGTCACGATGCTGGAGGGCTGAGGAGGAAGTGGAGTGGTTTTCTTCAGCTAAAGAAAACAGAGGAAAGTAGTTTTTAGTTGCTGCCAGTGGAGACGGTGTTGAAGATGTAAATGTTAATATTTCGGGACAGTAACTGATGTTAAACTATCATGGGATTGAACCACAGACGGTGTGATTGTTACAGTGGTTGTATTTCATGTGGGCGGCTCAGTATTTCACATGTCCTATAATAACTTAATTAGAGTGTCAAAACCTATAATATATGGAGTAGGACTGCAGGCCAGCAGCAGCACAGTGTGACACTGGAGTGTGAGTCCTGAGTGGTGAGGAAAGCATCCGACACACGTGAGGGTCGTGACTCTTTCACTTTGATGGAGCGTTGGAGCGTCGTGTCGGCTCAAGTGTCTTTTTAATTGAAACGGCTTTTGTTGTTAATGCGCTTGTCGCTTGACAGTTGCCATCAACACAAAAGGATTTTGTGAAAGCAAAATAGACAAAACTGATTTCCCCGAATCCGTTGTCATGCGTGTGAGGCAGATACAGGATGAAGGTAAGAGGACGCGCTCTGCACAGTAATTAAAACTAAATTCAGTTTAGTCTGTGGATCGAGGAACGAGATTAAGAGTGTAGCATGTCAGCGTTGTTAATTAGCAGTGAACACAAGCGTGAACTTCCTGTTACCTTGTGTGTTTTAAGTAATAATAAAGGAACTGTGCCAAATGGCTGAGAGCAGCCGCTGTACGGGGGCCGAGGCGAGCCGGCCCGTCTTTGCCAGGACACCCTGGGCAGCAGCGTAAAGGCCCGTTTTTCTTGGCGAAATTATGGAATTACATTGAGCTGAGGACGGCTCTTCAAGATTGGAGAAGGTATGAATAATTTAAGGCCTGATGATTAATCCAGTGGCAACATGCCCAGCTGAAATACAACACCTCTGAAGGTAACTTTAACTCTCAAGAAAGACAGATGTGCAGGTTTGTCACGGCGATTTGCGAAAGGAAAATTTCATCTCGCGTTCCACATAAATCTTACTGGCAGGGGGAAAGTACAGTACCGGAATACGCCTGCATCCCCGACAATTACAGCTCGGCTGCCCGCGCTCCCGGGAAGCAACATGTAAATGAAGCGCGCATCACTTGCTGAAGTTGGGATTGGTCCGATGGATAATCCTGTTGTTGATACAGACCTCTCAAGCTCCTCTGAGGATGAGCTTACACGGGCTGCTGTGAGTTAAAGACACTCATCCTGTCAGTTATAAGTATAGCTTACTGAGAAACTTCCACGACATTTTGAAAAGTTGTGGGATTACAGCATTAAACTGAGTGTGTTGGGGGGGGGGCAGGAACAAGAAAGAGCAAGACGGGCTGAGAGTGCAAGCTGCTTTCCCTCCCCTGATAAATATAGATAGCACTGAGGGCAACAGCATATTGCTTTACACAGTGAAAAACACAACCTGAATCAATTTCACAATTAGCCAGTTCAGTGTTTTAATTAAAAAACAACAGTCGCCTTTGAAGAAATCAATTTCCAACTAAAGAGGCAACAGAGAGAATTCCCCTGCCAGTTCACCATCCCTCAGCACTGTCAATTCAAAGACACGCTCAGGAAGATGCTGCCGGGCCTCCGCTTCATCTACGCAGATTCCAGCGTTGAGCTGTCTCAGCACTGTTTGGATATTAGCCCTCGTGAGAGTTGAGAGGAACGCCCACACAGGAAGTGACGCGAGCCCTAACGACGCTGTGTAATTCTTGTATTTGGCCCGACTTTGATGGACCGAAGCTGCTCAGGAGTTTCGGTTGCAGCCGTCCACTCTGTGCAGCTTGTTTTTGAAAGGCTTCTTTAAAGTGGAGGAAGGGGAAGGAAGGGAGGAAGCCTCGTGACCAGGAGGACGCGCAAACTCCAAAAAGCCCGCCCCACCTTTCTGTGACATTGCTAACCACTGCCACACCGTGCTGCTATTCGAGTTCAGGGAAAAAAAAATACACAAACGCTGCGTCAGAGGAGGAGCGGCCCACGCAGCGAGCGCCGGAGAGCAATGGCGGCGAAAGGCGCTGCGACTGGGCTGGCAGGAGACGCAGCTCGGTGACGGGAACCGGAACCAGGCAGGTGTGCTGGAGCAGGTGCGGATTCCACGGCTCAGCAGCGCAGGAACAGGAACCAGAACCAGGCGGGGCGGGCGGAGGGCGAGCCAGAGGTGCGCGTACCGAAACGAGAGCCAGGCAGGGAGGCGACGTGGGAGCGGCTTGCCTTTACCGCACGAACACGGCAGGAGACAGCGGGTCACCGACAGAACAGAACCAGGTCTGGGACTGGGGATCCTCCACAGGAACCAGGCATGAAAGATAACATTTGTCACACTCAGAGTGTGGATCTGAAGTGAACAGAAGACCGAGGTATAAACAAACGGATAATCAGGGGCCGGGTTCATCAGCTGTAGCGTCTATTACGACGCAAGTGACTGCACAACGTGGTGCTGCATCTGCGCACTAGGAGACTTTGATTGGAGAGTGCAGGTGTGCAGGGGAACCGGCGGGCGAGACACAAAGAAGCCACGCCCACGAGATACACAACCCCACGTACTGACTGACCGGGAAGGGAAAAAACACGTAAACACACAGGAAAAAAGGGGAGACACTGGCTGAAAGATGCCACAACAGCTCTGCAGAGTCATTCAGTCATGATCCAGTAATCAGTACATCCATAAATTATAGGAGCGTGCAGGCTGGTGTTTTGGTCTTTGGTGTTAAAATCATTTGGTTACACATGATTCAGAGCAGACAGGGTCCATTCTTATATTTCCAAGCAGAATGGCCGTTGCTAAACTTCAGCACTGGATCTAAAGTTTTCCCATGTTCCGTCTTCACTGCAGATCACAGAGAGAGTGCTGGGTTTGTCCCACAGTTATTGATCTGCCAGCATGAATATCCATGGACATCGCAGAGAAACCACAGACGTCCCCCTTGCTCTGTATGCTCGTGCATTCCATCTAATCCCCCACAGCAAAACAAAAGTCCACTCATGTTCTCGCATGTCAAGTGACAGCCGCGGCCCAATCCTCCTCTCCTGAGAGGAGGCTCACCTCAACGTGCGCTTTGGGGGGGGGGCCGGAAACTTCAAACGCCGCCGGTGTCTGACGCGCCGATAAAGCCTGCCTGATGAAAGACCGGAGCTTCAGAGGAGGAGGAGGTGATGAGCTTAACTTGGGGGATTTAGCGGCTCTGTCTCTGCCTTCCCGCGATTTGTTATTCTGAGTAACAGCAAAGTAATGACACTCGTCTCTGATCCATGGGAAATGTTAACATGGGCGTGAATGTGGAGACCGAGACAAAAACATTGTGCGCACACTGCCTGAAGTAGAGTGTGCTTTATGAGTTGTGGGGCGTTTACTGTCATACAGAGCCCTTTAGGATTAATAAACTTGGGGCATGACTTTTCAAAGGAAAACTAACCAGATTAACACGTAGATTGCGTCTGGGTGGTGCTCTGTCTCGACAGTTTGCCGTCTCTGTCCCAGCCACATGTAAAATGTTTACTACCACCATCTACTGTTCACTCAGAGGACAAACAGTTTAGTCATCAGAAAGTGGGAAAAGATGAGTGAAAGTGCCTCGATCTCATGCAAAAACCTTCAAGTGACCGAAAAAGTGAAGGTTAATTCACTTCGGATGCAAAATAACTGACTCTGTCTGAAGAACTCGGAGACATGCTGCAGCCACGGATACACACCATTAAGAAGGCCTCACAAAAATGTGTTCAATCCCTTTCTCACAAAGGACACGGGTGACAATATGTGCTGAGCATTCCTGGCTTTGTGCCGTTACACCAGCCAGATTACTGAGCCATCGGCAAAGAATGAATTTTTGTTTCCAGGTACCGTCATTCAAAACAGTCCAAGCTCTCCATCATTTCAACAGCTGAGCGGATCTTTAGAATACTTTTAAAACTTTACGTGAAAGCAGACATACTGGAGAAATGACTTAGCTGTGCCGTTTGTACCTTTTTGTTAGCATGAATAAATCACGTTTTGCAGCCTTCTTGGCCTCTTTGCTGTATTTTTCCTTGTGTGCCCTTATTGTATGTTAAATTTAGAAAGCTGCTGAGTCGCACCAAAGACGGCGAGCGCTGTTCTCTGAGCGCAGACTGAAGTAGCAGCATCTTTGCAGCAGAAGGCAGCAGGGCTTGTCTCACACATGGACTCGGCCGTTTATATAATGCCGGAAGGGAATACGGTTTTGTGATAAAGGTGCAGTGTGCATGTCACACAGCTCATCTTCATGAGGCAGTGATAATAATACCAGTACTTACGTGTGCATATTTGCTGATACCAAGTACTGTATATTACCATTCCAGATGTAACTGTACTTCAAAACCTGTTTTATTGTCGTCAGATGTTGCTCAGTGTCTGACGTCAACAAACTAAACACACAACATCGTGTTGTTGTTGATGGTGTGCGCAGGGATCGCATACGGGTACTTTCACTTTCCATCATGATTCAGCTCTGTGTGTGTGTGTGTGTGAGAGAGAGAGAGAGGGAGAGATGAATGAACTGAGATACGCTATGTATGTATGAATATATATATAAATGTATTGACACTCAGTTCATCAGTTTGTGTTGGTCAGTGTTGATATTGTGTAACTGCCCACCACATATGAGTCAGCGTGTGTCATCTTCACAAATCTTCAAATATTGATGACACTGCTCCTCCTCCGTCAATCTGCTCAGTTTAAGTTGCAGTAAAGTGGTATCAGACACGGTAGTATCAGAGTAGTTTTATGAGTACGAGTACGTGAGCGTGGTATTGGGCCGATACCAGATAGTGGTTTTGTTATCGGTGCATCCCTGCAGTTCATGGTTGCATGATGAAGAGTGTGAATGAAGCGGTCCCATTGATCTGAAGCAGCGACGGGCAGGAGGAGGAGATGGATGCTCGGCAGCGTTCACTAAATTCATTTCAGTGAGTCACGGCTGTTCACAGCATCTCTTTGTCACAGCCCCTGGTCTCCCGGGAGCCCTTTAACTCCGGCCTCATCAGAGCCCCACAGAGACCTCTCTGTCACTCACCCAGACGCTGACCTCTGATTGGACCAAAGATTGATTACGCTCTATTCGTGCGGCGGCCTCATCGGAGGACGGACGCGTGTGCGCGCGCTGCCCGGTCAATGGGGCCTTGTAATCAGTGCCAGCGCAGCGGTGACATGACACCGCGGTGGCAGGAGAATCACAGGGCTGATTTTAGACCCGTCCTGGGCGCCGTCAGTCCAACTCAAAGATCTGCCGTGTCCCCCCAGCACGTACCAATGACTCAGTTTGTAAAAGCTTTGAGTGATTTCCGGCCAGCTTTGATTCATCTCTGTCACATGGAGTTTAAAGAAACCTCCCCTAACCCTAATCCCCATTAATCTTGAGATACATCATGTTTCATGTGCAGACCGCGAGCTCCGCTGCCCGTGCACTCAACAACTCCGCCGTATCGCTTGAATGCTTAGTTTTATTTCCATGAAAATCAAATATCAAAAGTGACATCGCAGCTAAGGTCACCCATGACCACACTATGTCAATTTGATCATTTTTATAATATGAGAAAGATTCAGCGGAAGGATGTTTTGATGATAAAATCCCCACAGCCATCTGTTGCAGTAATAAAATGCCTGGCCCTGGCAGAAGATCTGGATGACCTCTCGCCATCAACAGGCAGCATATGCTGCGTTATGTAGACGGTGGCGCAACCTTTTCCAGCGCCGACGACCATCAGCAACCTCATAATCATCAAAACCTCATCTGTTACATTAATAAATCCCTCACCAGTCTGGATTCTTTAGGATTTGCAAAACAGAGCACGCCATATGCCGCCGCCCTGCCCGCGCGCCGGTCTTACGAACAAAGACTGGGAAAATTAATTAAAAACTGCGGCTCGCGCCGGGTTGGTTTTTAAGACCCGCAAATATCACAGGAAAGCCAGGCGTTAGAGCCGGAGACGGAGCGGCAATCCACAAGTGCCGAGACTCCAGTTCTCTCCCCGCGCCGCGGGATTAGGGAACATCTCGCCAGGCTGAGCGGCGCCAGCGAAAGCATCATTGTCGCTCTCCGCGCTCGCCCGCCGCACACGCAGCTGTGACTCCGCAGCACTTCAAACGGCTGCAAGGCTGAGAGGAGCTCTGGATGCTGGCGTTTTAAGTGCTAATGGGCAGGATATTACTGATGAGTGTGAAGTGCGTGACTTCGTGGAGTAGAATCCCGGTGGGTGTGTGCCGTCGCACCCGGCAGAGGCAGTTTGGAGGATTACTCTCGGGGGCAGAAAAGAGGCAATTAATCAGCAGATACAGCTCAGCTTCAGGCCGTCAGATCTTTAGCCGTTTCCCTTCTCCCGCGTGGCCGAATTGACGCGCGTGTGTGTGTGTGGCACACATCCAAACGTGCGTGAGTTAAAAGCTGGTTTAGCGAGGAAATGTTGTTTTTTTTTTTTTACAGACATGCAGGAGAGCCACCAGTGTTTGTCTGATTTTGTTTAGCTCACTTTTCAATTCCAGCTGGTTCCAGAGCGGCTCCGGCGTCAGGGGCGCTATCAGTTTGAACAGGATGTTTGATCAGAACTAAGCTCTGCTGACATTTGATTTTTTTTTTTTTTTCCACTGGCGTCCTTGTCTGTCTCTTTCTCTCTGCGTGTTGTCAGGTCAAAACCAGACCGGCTCATAACGTCTGCACGCGGTGGACGACAAACGTAGCGCTAGGAAACCTGTGGTTGGTCCACAGCGGAGAGCTATTTTTAACTTTCATGAAAAATAGGAAATCTGCTGTCGGTGGGGAGGTGGGTATTTCCAGCACTGTACATGTCTGACACCAATGAGCAAAACAAATGTAGCTGTACATCACCCCCCCCCTGCAGAATTCACCCTGATCAGACCTGGCATAACAAGCATCTTTACCTTCCGGAGCTCAACGGGTTTTTGGCTTTTTTTTTTTTTTTTCCATCTGTCTGTGCAGATATAACTCTTCACTCGCCTGAAAACACAAACTACAGGAGGATCAAACGGAAAAATCTGTAGCCGAAGCTGCAGTTGTACATTAAATGATGCATTTCATGGCGCTTTAAGTCAAACTCAACCCAGTGACACTCCAACTGTTGTGCAGAATTCTCTGGTACTGTTTTGTTTTCTATGTTTGGGCAGCCAGTGTGTGCGTTGTCGTGTCGGTCGGCGGCTGACTGGCGTCCTCAGGGTCTTCTGAGCACAGAACGTCGTGGGCCTGTGCTGACCCTGCGAGTCTCCACAACTGGGAAGCGCTCCAGCTGTGACGGGCCCTCTGGGCTCATCTGGACTTTTCACTTGCATACGGTACAGGCTGTAATTGAAATCTGACGCTGAGGGTGCGGAGACATTAATAATACAGGACATTGTTTCCTTTTCAGCGAGCCCACTGAGCGCCAGTAATGTCCCTGCAGCTCGCCGACGCCCGTCCCTTCGCGACATCAAACATCTGGACGGATGAGCGGAAGCTAGCCAGTTAGCCGTTACCATGTGCGAGTGTCGCGGCTGTTTTGTAGTTTTACGACGGTGGTCCACTCAAATTACAAAAGAGAAAGTAAAGCTCTATCTTTCTTTTAATTGAAGTGGTACGCAAACATCAAAGCAAAAGTACACGCTGCGTGTACTCCGTCAGCCAAAGTGAACTGTGATTTGAGTTGAACAAGGTGTCTGAATCTGACACCGCGGAGAACTATTGAGAAATCTCTCCACTGCTAAACAGAGATCGAATTTACTTTTTTTATTCTATTCATTTTCTCCTTTCCTGTCTTTCACTGATAAGCCCAGGCCCCCCCCCCCCACACACACACACATCAGCACCGAACACAATGGCTCCATTGTGCCGAAGCACAGAGCTGATAATGTTACGTGACATTAAGGGCAATGATGTTAGTTCCTATTCAGAGAGACATTTTGATTGGACTGTAGACTCACAAAGAGCGCTGTAATATTCAATGCTTTCAGAAATTAAGGAATCCAATATTAAACACAATCACCATTGATCTGCACAATCATGGGCTCTCACAGGATTTTATTAGCCTGTGTGTCAGGAGATATTTGGTTTCCAGATAGGGAAGAGTGAGGACTAACTAATGCAGCCATAATATTATGAAGATAGGCTTTAATGATGATCTTATTCACTCCTACATTTGCGGCCGCATATATCAAGTCAATATGCGTGGAGCCTTTTCATACCAGTGCATTGATTTGAAACCTACCCAGGCAATCTACCCACAGCAGCAGAAACCCGGAGAATTGCCAATGTCATTCAACTCCTCTGAAGTAAGAACTCAATTGTTTTCCTCCTCCTTTTTATGTGTAATAATATTCATATTCCCCCGAACGCTGACCTGTGGGGGAAAAAAAGGGGCCATTTCCGAGCTGTCAGTGCAACGTCTTTATCTTCACTCTCCAAATGTTGGGGTCAGCCAAGACTTGACGCTCAGTAGACAATTCTCCCCAAGACCTAATGTGATTAATGGGTGTCACTTAAGAGGGGTGGGATGAGGTTGAAAAGGAAGGAGGAAGAGGAGGGGGGGAAAAAAAAAAGTCATCCGAAGGAGATTGTTGGTGAAGAAAAGGTACGCTGGCGGCAGTTCATCAGCATCAGGATTTTGGGCCCCCCTCCTGGCTGCGGCTGCGTGCTGTCAAATGAAATGTTCAATGTCACTTTCAAACTTTAAACACAGCCGGGGAACGCAACCTTGAAATGTTGGCACGGGTCAAGAAGTGGCAGATACTAATTAGCAGGCTTTGCGTCGGTAATATTTGCAAGGTGCATTAAGGCATCGTTTGCTCAAATGAAATTCTAACATGACATTGCTGTGTGCCGCGTTGCCTCTGTGTGCCGTGTTGCCGTGCCACAGGTGGGAAGGCCACGGAAATCCGCAGAGTCTCTGCGAGTCCTCCACAGCTGTCCACGCTCGTCCTCCTCTCTCGCCCTGCCGGCCGTCTCTGCAGGAACCCATTCTGAAAACTCAAAGTGCGATGGCCTGAAGCCTGCGTCACGCCTGCTGTTGGACGTTTGTTTATCTGCTCTCGAGATACAGTCAGATTACAGTCACAGCTGGACGCAGATTTCTCATTCGTTTGCAAAACCAGCTTATCGCAGATTTCGCTTCTCTCCTCTCCTTGTTGACGCTGTTTGAAACTTTTTCCGATTCAAGTGATATTCCTGACAGTCCGGTCTCTGAAGCATGTTGCTTGACATGCTGTGTGAGGGGCCTGTTTCCTGGATGAACCTTTGCTGACGTCGTTGTTGAATGCGCACTGTGGAGGTGGCGTCAACGTCTTGGAGGGTTCGGTCTTTGCTTCACCCATCACCAGTGGTGAGGTCAGGCAGATGAGAGCAACCTGGGCAATCACCAGCTGGGGGGGCTCATCACTGTAATTAATTGAAGATGTCTGATCTGCTTTGAAAGTCTGCCTCAGTGAGAGCCACTTTGTGCAATACATCCTTATAATCCCTTCAAATATCATGTGATGATCCACGCTGCGAGAAGATACTGAGATTACTGACATAATTACTATGTGATCAGAAGCAACAGATGTAGTGACAGTCTTGACTAATTTCTTATTATAATAATAAAAACAACACAGAAAAGGCTGGTGACTGAAAAGCATCGTGAAAGCCATCACTGACAGGTGGAGTCAACAACACTGATTATGTTGTTCCAGTGGAACCTGTCAGGAGGTGGGAGGATCAGGCAGCAAGTGAACAGTCACTTCTTGAAGCGTGTGAGGATCTGGAACTATGTCCAGTGTGACTGGGTCAGAACATCTCCAGTCATGAAAACCTTCACGCTGGCTGTTCAGGAGAACACACAGTGTGAGGTTGTGTAGCTGCAGACACAGTCACGGTGTCCATGCGACCCCTGTCCGCTGCTCAAAGCTCCGTCGAGTGGCACCTGAGCTTCACAACTGGACCGTGGAGCAACGGAACAAGGTGTCCTGGTCTGAGGGGTCATGCCAGCAGGGTGCATGTGTATCAGTAACCTGGGGAGGAAATGGCACCGGGATGCACTAAAAAGTAGAACTGTGTGTTATTTTCTTACACGCAAGCAGCAAGTGTTTTCTGTACTCATAATGTAGCTGAGCATCAGATCACATTCAGTTGACAGTTAAAGCAGAAAACCAGATCATCCCAAATGGTTTGCATACTCTTTCTTGCCACTGTTTTTATATATATATATATGAAAATCAGAAGTGCAGAAAATGTGTGTGTGCAGTGTGCTGATTGGCCTCCTTATCTTTAGATTGCAGGTGTCTGATTTGGTGTTTGATTTGATGGAGAAAAAGAGGAGTTGTTGCCATGTGTTGGCTCTAATCTCAATTAAAATCTCGCTCTTTAATCCATAGATATGACATCAAACTAATGCTCGGCATTGGGCTAAAGAGTAAACACACAAACGGAACACATTGGGTAACACGCCGTGCGTTATTTCACAGGGTTTGTCAAAATACAGATGTTTTCCAACGGCCGGATTTTGCTTTGGCACGTTCTCTGAGACGCTTCGGGTTTCATCAGATCATTAGTTCCTCGAGTAAAACACATGTAAGGACAGCACTGCCTGTTTTTGTTCCATTTTCTGAGCGAACATGCCAAACATGGGCTGCACGTTCAAAAAAGAGTCCAAAAAAGATGAAAACAACGTGTAAATAGTGTTTATAACAAATGCAGTGGGATTGGCTAATTTGTTCATTTTTGTTCTTTCATTCGTCTGTTTCTAAACCAGATTAGAAACAGAAACAGGAATACTGAGCATATGATTTTCTATCTGCTTGATAGACAATCACCAGATTCATTAATAATTACAAAGCAGTCCCACAGTCATAAAGAAATCCCTTCTTCCTGATGTTTACCTGACATGTCGTGTGATGATTTACAGTAGGTTTCACACTGTTGAAACACTGACCTGTGTAACCGTGACTAACCGCAGCCGGAGGTTGCGGCGAGGCGAGGCGAGGCGAGGCGTGAACGAGCCACGCCTGGAGGCAACGTGGGGATACTGGATGATCAGTGGTCATCATCCAGGACCATCCGCTGACCTTGCTCATCCACGTGCCTCTAACCTGTACCCCCGCCCCACCCAGCCTGTTTGCTCTTATCTATGTATGGCTCCAGCCCCCCCCCAACCAGCACACCTTCATTACTGCCCCAGATAGTGGCATTGGCAACTTGTCACTTGTATTGATTTCTCTTAAACTGCAATTTACATGGATATTTGTGGGCGTCCTGAGGGCAGGCTGCAGCCTGGCGGACGGCCCCGACCTCCCCCCCCCCCCCCCCACCCCTCAGGCCTGGTGGAAATATTTCCACCCAACAACAGAGCCTCAAAGTGACTTTTCAGTCTGACACCAGCAAACGTGTCGCGGCGGTTTTTCTGCGACTGTGTCGTTTTCTCCTAATTAAAATGAGCGGGAGCCGGTGAGGGTAAAGGAGACATTTTTCGGGAGAATAACAGCTGATTTTGGTCTTTATTTTTTTTTACAAACCATTCTTTTATTGAATTATTGCACATGCTGAAACACAAACTAGCAGAATAAAACAGCAGAGGAGCCAGAAAAAGAAAGCCGCGAGCTTGTCGGGGGCCCTGGCGTCTCTGCGTTTTGCTTGACTGTGCCCGGCGGTACCATAGCGCCTCCTCCCAGCGCACACCTGACCTTCTGCTGCAGAAGCCAGGCGAACGGAACAATAACCTGCAGCTAGGAAAGCCACAAATGCTTTGTGAAAACCTCGACGCCGCGCTTTCACACAAAAATGCCAAAATGTCACAATCCTCAGACTTTGCGGCTGCAGCGCGCTGTCAGTAGAGTTTTTGCCTCCTGTGCTGAAGGTCGCCTGCAACCTCGGAATAGCACTTTCAAAATAAAAGAAGACAAACAGTGTTTGGTCAGATATTAGGCAAATCAGTCCTGTGTAATTATTAAACTGGAGAATTAAGCAGACACTATATCAAAGATGCATTTAATGTTGCTGAGTTTGCAGTTAATTAACCATTCTAGCATCTTAGCGCAGTAATCTTGCTTTGTGGACTGTGAGTTCAGAACAGAGAGTGGGATTGAGAGGGAATTTACTTCACACCCATAATCCTGCAAAAAAAAATATAAATCCCAAATCTCATTTGACAAAAAAGTGGTGTACAAGGAGAGAAGGATTTTCCTGATGGACTTCTGCGTTTTGTCTCTTTTTCTCCTCAGTGGCAATACTTGGTGCCAAGTATCGAGTCCTCCAGCAGGAGAAACCCGTATTCAAGCTGCTGACAAATATCGGATTTACTGAAGTGCCTTTGAGCAAATATCCCTACTGGGCTGACCTCTGACCCCCACCGGCAGAGCGTGCGGGAGAACAGACTTCCCCTGCAGTGTGGAGGAGGGGGAAAAAAAAGTGCGAGGAAGGAGTGGAAATCAGAAACATTTAAAAAAGCGGCGGGTGAATAGGGGGAGGTGTGGGCTGGTGATGTCACACCTCCCAGACAGCCAGGATTGGACCCTAATTAGAAAGCTCGGCAGCAAACAGATAGGAGTCCTGCATGATTGAATCCAAAGTGGCTGATGCCCAAATTTCTGCAGAGGCGCGGAAAACTGCCGGAGAGGAGCGGAGCAGACGGGGCGCCGCTATCAGCGCCGCGGAGAGCTGCCACGCTGCGCCGCAAACAGCCCCTCCGCGAGCCGCAGGCGAGCCGGAGTTTCAGAGGTGAGACACGAACAGCGAGACGCGCTCCCCCCCCGGTTCGGAGGGATAAAAAAAAAAAAAAAAGAAAAACGGAGGGAGAGCCGAAAATATAGTCCGAGTCTACGTCAAACCCGAGGACGCTGCGCTACCGGAGAGCGAGCGGAGGCTGAAGCGAGACAAGTACAAAGGAGAGTCGAGGCGCCGAGTCCAAGTTATTCCTGCGCTATCCCCGCGCCGCGCCGCGCCGCGCTCCAGAGGCTGCGCCGATGGCATCCGTACTTGGGAACAACAGCCGCGCGTCCGGGGCTCAAGGCGGCCAGGTGAAATGCAAGCTGAAGAGGAGGAGGAGGAGGCGATCCAAGAGAAAAGGTAAAGAAAACCCCAACAACTTTTACACCACTTGTTCCCCTCGCGTGTCTTCCCCTCTCCAGTGTCGAGCAGAGGTCGTGCGCACCTTGACGGGGGGGCAACGGGGCGCGCGGCGGCGCCTCCTCCTCCTCCTCCTCAGCCTCCGCGCGGGCAGCTCTGCGGCGGCTGCCGCCGCTCGCTCGCACCGTCGCGGTGGGGAAGCGACGAACGTAAAGAAATGTCACCTGCTTTTTGTGAAAGAGCAAGTGACAAAGCCGCACCGGCGGGCTCGGAATGACGCACTGCCTTTCCCAGGTGAAGCCGAAGTTGCCGCTTCGCTTACTGCGCTTGAAAGTGCTCATTGTCTCCCGCACCCGGGGCGATGAGGACGGCGTTAAACTATAAAATTCGCTTTATTGGTTTAAATAAACGCGGGTTTATGAGCACTGAGTACAGTTTAACACCTGATTTCCGATGCAAAGAGGAGAACGCGACGCTGGCGCCGAACCCCGTTTAACTCCCACCATTAAAAAAAAGAAGCGGATTTCTTCTGTAATTTCTAAAACCAGAACCCAAAATTAACTTCATATTATTCGACTTATAGCTTGAGGTGTAAGGCAAGCCCGAAGCTCACTGTAATAGCAGGGATTTCTAAAGAAAGGACTCACACATTTAATTGTAATATTACTGATATATTAACAAGATGCTGAAAAACAGCAGGGATACTCCTAATAAATTCTTCAGTCATCCTCCTTTTCCTGTTGTCTTATATAAAAAATATTTAACCCTTATTAGAGGCTTGAACTCTAGTGCTCTGCTGCTCTTATTTTAGCTGTATACTTAATACTAAAAAGTCCCAAGTTCGGGGAACACTTGGGCCCAAAAGGAGGAAGACGAAGAAAAACGTCTCCGCTTATTCTCACAGTTTAGAAAAATATTTAATCTAGTGCCAGCATTTTTTATTTGTTCGTATCTTTAAACCATCATGTCAGCTGAGGGGAGAAGAAGTGTTCCTAATGAAGTGAGGATGGTGTCAGCGAGACACACTGCAACACACTCAATTATATCTGTAATTAAAATGGAAAAGCGTGCTGATTTTCACGTAATAACTGTGACATTTTCCCCCCCAACGCTGAGCATTTCTTCGTCGCCGTACTGTAATAGATGCTGACCGGGAGTTCATGGTAAACAAATCCCCAGTGTGGTTTTATGCCCTGAAAAACTACAGCATATTTATTCCATTTGTACCTCGCTTTCACTGGAAAAAAAAAAACCTAAAAAACATCAAAATGCAGGACTTTGGTGACACATTTCCATCTCACCACCTCTCACTCTGACTTGTTGTGTTTCCTCTATTTTTAAAATCGTCACAATTTACTCCAGAGTTTTGTCCATTGTTAAAAAATAACTCTGCAGTTGCTTAGTAATTTTACACCATGTTATTTCATCTTGTACTCCAGTGGGGAAAAAAACAGGAAAAATGACATTCTAAAAAGATTAAGGAAGGAGTTATTTAGATATGTCAGTGAATCCTCTGCTGCTTTAAAGCTTAACTGCCTCTGAAGAGATTCTCCCCGATTTTTAGTTTTCCTGATTATTTCCTCAGGTATTTTGGCTAATTAACAGTACACTTACACAAACTGAAGCATCAAACACTTATTTGTTCTTGCAAAGGCAGAAACACTCCCAGAAATACAGATTGCTCCCCCCCCACATACCCCCCACACATTTTCTGGCACCACCCTAAGAAAAGGAGGGGAGACCTAAATAAAACTGCAATGACGCATTTATTTTTAATTATTTATATGTGTAACAGATGATAACACAAGTGCTGGTGTTGTTTATGCTTGAAGATACTGATGTGCCACCCCATTGCATTGTGGATTGTGGATGAGCGCTCGGGGCGTGTTGACGTATCCGACTGCAATTGAATGCATAACGAGCTTTCATAAACACTTTGCACTTGTCATCAAACTACAAACAGACAACTGCACCTCATTTCCATAACCTCTTGATTTTTAATAGCCCAAGTAATTGAGACAAGGCAGACAATACATAAAATATAGTGCTGAGGCAAATGTATTTACATAATGGAAACGACAGAATTGGTTCCACAACATTAAGCATTGCATATGAGTATCACACAAACGCGCCGCATTAGCTGGCAGGCCTTCGCAGCGTGTTTCCGAACAGCTAATTTATCAGCGCTGCTGATTCATTCTGATAACACGGGACATTAGGGGCCAGTTCAGGGGACCGCTTCTAAATGAACAGCATCTTTGGGAAGTGCTGATGGCCACCGGCTCCTCCGGAGCTGCAGGAGGTAGCCTCGCTGTGCTCCAGCAGCTGAGACGTTCAGCCAGATCCGTCCCTTCCTGTCTGATTGTTTTTCTCATAATAAGACCGGCGCGTTATGATTGGAGGATTTTTTTTTTTTCTGACGTCACCTTTAATTGCACAAAGCCAAACTGAGCTCTTTTTTTTTTTAAATTGTGATATTTCTTCATCTCAAATATGATCATCTTGAGATTTCAAACAATAATTTCGATGGACTTTAAGGCAAAAAAGTCACAGAGGGATTATTCCTTGGCATTTGAGTCTTAATCCCTAGAAAAGGCTGCAGATTATTTGTAGATGGAATCACTAAAACCTTTGTGTGTATTCAAAAGGTTGTAAGCAGATTCCTGCCCACGACTTCTCTTAATTTTCTCAAACTCTTCTTTGCAATTGTTCATTTTGGGATGGGCAACACAAATAATTACAGGATGCAGATTACAGGCCAGGGATTTATTTGCTCACATCTTTTGGCCTTCTCTGCACAGACTTCCTAGAATTCCCCGACTTTTACTAAATCCATCAGCTGCGTTTTTAGCTCGCTCTGCTGCTGCTCGGCTGCAGTTTGCCAGCCGCTGGCTGCTCGCATTGTTCAGGTTACAATGCTCCTGTCAGCCCGGCATTGTGCGGATGTGCACCTCGCTCTGTATTTGTTTGCTCTCCCTTAAGCACAGTGTTTGACCAGTGTCATCGCTCCTAGAAGGATTCATGGACATGCTGTGTGTCTGCCTCTTAATTAATCACAGCCTTGTGATTTATGGATACGTCCCCAAAGGGATGTCTGTGCCACAAATAAATCCCGTCGCAGGGGTTTGACAGTCCAGTGATGTACAGGAACGTGTGTGAGGGTTTTTTTTTTTTTTTTTGGACGAGGTTACCGTCTGCAAAATCATAGCTGTCAGTCATCAGAGTGATATGACCTTTTTCCCTCTTATCTCCCTTTAACTGTGGCATATGTGCAACATATTCCTTGATTTATAGAGATTTATAGACCAACATTATGTTGTTTTTTTTTTTACATCCACAGTTATCAGCCTGTGCTCTCAGCGTACAGTACAATATATCAGCGATTCATCAAGAGTGCTGAGGGCGAAATGTGGAAAACACTGAGTTTAACATAATTTATGTAGCAATTACTGTACAAGCTCTGGTTCTGAGGGAGGTGGCGGCAGCAGGATCGAGCGTGGGCTTGCCGGGGCGTTGATGAAAGTCAAGGCAGAGCAGGGGGCGTGCGCGGGGGCAGGCCAGAGGGGTCAGGGTCGTTGCCTTCTCGAGGCTTCTGTCTGGAGCGGAAACATTAGCGGGGCGGGCGCGTTGACCGGCATCGGGTTCCGCCCATGTTCTCTGAGGGCCTCTCCGACTGTCTGAAAGACAGCTGAGCAGAGGAGGGAAGAGCGAGCTGATGATGAGGACGCGTCGAGGTGAGAGCAGAGGTCAGGATGGAGAGCAGAGGCTGAGGACGTATAACCTCCATTTGGATTTCACTGGTTTTGACAGCCCTTAGTTTGCTTTGGTTTTATCAACCAGGCATATTAGAAATTTTAACCACTGGATTTCCACATTTAACACAAATTTTAATTCATGATCTCTTTAGAATGACAAGCCTGTACCTCTAAAATGCTGTGTACTGTAATGTATCTATTCTAAAAATAGCTTTCTACGCGGATGATGATGTATTTAAAAAAATAAGATATGAGAGAATGATTTCAGCTGATATGATGAGGCACGTTTAACAGTTGTGGTAGCAGTATTTTTTTGCAAAGTATATATAAAACTGTGTAACGCACAGAGAGTGCAGACATATCTCCATGAATTTCACCGTGTCACCACTGGACCTCGCTGTCTGTCAGCGGCCTGTTCGTCATGCTCTGCAGATGTCTTGATTTCCCTTACGATGAACGTTCCTCATGGTATAAAAAATGTTTTTTTCTTTCAGCTATTTTGCTATTTTGGCATTTATTCTACAGCAGAAACAGAAAAGAGAGGGTAATGAGGTGACAAAGGTTCTCAGCTGGAGTGGAATGGGCACGTTGTCCGTCATAGACTACCAGACAAGGACGGCCGCCCAAAATAGACTGGATTTTTTTGAGCAGTATTTAGGTATCTTGCATTTTTTTTGTTGACTTGTGCATATTTAAAAGCCCTTTATATCTTACAAATGGTGCTAACTGCCATTCAACCTTATCAGATGATGATTCGTTCCTTCTTCATGCGGGGTTCACATCTTTTGTCAAACGTCCACGGGTTGAATCTGGCCTCACATGTCTCCCCTCATTTCCTGTCTGCCTCTCTACCAGCATCTGTCCAAGAAACCAATTTTCCAAAGAGGTAGATATTTTTATATTTTAAGATATTTTTAAGCAACCGCAGAATTGCATAGAAAAATAAAGATAGATTTAAAAAAACAGGTCTCGGTTCAATTTCCAGGTTAGATTCTTAGTGACTGCACCAGTAAAAAGCTGGGATAGTGTGTAATAAAAGAAAGGAAAATATAGTCAGCGACCTGCTCAGTGCCAGATAACACTGCACTGAGATCTTATTGAAAAACGCATCCTCCCAAGTGACATCGGTACAAACAGTGCAGAGTGTGTGGTGGAGTGCGATTCAGTGGGGGGGGGGGGCATTCAGGTGCAGATCAGATGGAATGAGAGCTGCGCGAGGAAGGAAGAGGGCGTTCAGTGCCCGTCTGTCAGTTCATTCATTCTCAGCCATCTAACCTGTGCAGTATTGTCAGTGTCTCAGTTAACAGTGGCTGTAAACCTGTCCATATGCATAGTAATGGTACAGTATATTCTCTGCAATAGCCTGCGTTTACATTCAGTATCGTTCATAAATAAAATCCCAGTGCCGCAAGGCACAGAGGACATAAAAAGAGTGCTCCTTCTTGCAAGTCGTCCATGCCACCAATTTCCTAATATAGGTTTGTTTACAGTGTGTGTGTGTGGGGGGTTCATTGTTGCTGGAACACAGCAGTTACTGGTGCCAGTTTCCATGTGGGGACAGCCCAATGTCACAGAGCCGGGATTTGTGCGGCAGAGAGGGGGAAGCGATGTACTTCACAGACGTAAAGCTGCAGCTTTAGCCCTGAAACACTTCTGTCACATTTGTTTGTGTTTGCGCTGATAACCACATTAAGAGCTGCGACAGAAACACCGCTGGCATTTATGAGGTTAATGAAGGTCAGTGCCGATGGAAAGCGGCGCGGCGCTCCTCTCTGTGCACACACATGACTTTGTGAATTTACAGGCACTTCCTGATTAAGGGTAGCGGCGGAGGAGTCGGCAGTTTAGGACACACCGTCCTCTAACTGACTGAGCGTTTAGCTGAGGGAAAAAAAAAGGTTATTACTACTGAGTGTGGTCTCTCGAGGACAGCTGATAAAATGACCAAGGAAAAGGAATAGCACAACTTTAGCACATTAGCATAATTAGCAATTATCTCTTAATAGTCCCCCTTGGCTTTTTGGAGCTCGGCTGTGAGAAATTGTACTTAAAGTTCAGGCACAGAAAACAGATTTTATGCCAAAATGTCTCAATAGCGCACACACACACACACACACGTATGTTGCTGAAAGCTGCCTCAGTCATTCTGTGGAGAAAATGAATCAAAAGCACAGATACAGATATAAAAAATTCAGAAGGTGACACTTAAGTTAATTAGTCTGTTGTTTGATGACTCCCACAGTTGGACAGATAAGGGTGTTGCTCACATCACAAATAACTTGTTGCGCCTGTTGCCATGACGACAAAAACACAGGAGTTTAATTGAGTAGGTCGCGTGTTACGCTCCGTCGGTCCGTCCGCAGCGACTTTCAATAACATCTGCTTTGGGTAGTAACATCTACTAGTGTGCGTGGCAGCAGTGGAAACTAGGCTCCGCGTATCAGTGTGCTCACTTGTTTGCCCGCACGTGAGCGTGTATTAGCATAGATTTGTCTCACTGGGTGTGTGTGTGTGTGTGTGTGTGTGTACAGTACGTGCTGGTGTGAGCTGTCAGTCCTCATATACAGAGACCTAGCAAGGCGAGTCAGCGGCGTTATTGCCTCCTGTCAGTGTTTGTGCGTCCGCAGTCCGCCACGCAACACAACATGAGGGGTTCACAGTGGGGGAAAAAAAATGGAGGGCGAAGCTGCCTGGCTTTGGAGCTGGCGTCGGACTTGAGGAGCTACGTCGAGTAAAAGCGCGGCCCATCCAGTGCCTTTCAGTCGCAGCTCGTGTGACTTTGTATTCCAATGTGACGGGAGTTCAGCAAACGCATCACAACGGTTCTCGCATTGAAATATCTTTATGCGGGTGTACTGTCATATGCCCCCTCTCCCAGAATTCATCATGTCATATCTGTTGTGAGCAGCTCTTTCATTCTTGTCTCACTCTGTTGATTTGCTGAAGTTTTAAGGGCCCTGAAGGAGGTGAACCTTCTGCTAGTTCCTTCATATTTCCTACCTTGAAAATCATCTTAAAACCTTTTATTTTCATCTTTGAGCCCTTGTGGGGGTCCCAAGCCTCGGGATGAGAACCGCTAACTTAGTGTTATCTTTAGTTCAAATATAATGTTCTCATAGGCCGGGCCTTGCGTTACGACACCGACTTTAAACAGACGCAGAATTGTGCACTGTCGATTAATGGAGGCGCAGTCTGACGCTCCACTCTGCAGCAGTGATCAGTCGAACTTGCAGCCGACCGATATATCAGTTGGCCGATATTGACAGACGATATTGGCCTATTGCCAATATATCAGTATTGACATATATGTTATCTGCCAATATGAAAACACAGTTTACAAAACACTAAATACACCCCCAAAAAAAAAACTACGATGTTTGAGGTGATTTATGAATTGGTGTCTTCATGCAGTCTGTCCAGCAGAGAGTGCTCTTTCTCCGTTGTTTACACAACGTATACTAAGGTTTACTATTCTTTAATAAAGTTATTTGTTTAAGAAAGGAGCCTTCTGAGTACCTCATGCACAATGATATCAGTGCAAAACTAGCCTGAGATCCTCATTAAAAACTTTTTTATTCCGGCTCAAAGATTCTCTATATCGGCTGCTATATCGGTAATCTCTGAATGTTTCCCCTGCAAAATCAGCATTGGTCTGAAAAATCCCATATCGGTCAGGCCCCAGTCACAGCATCCTTAATGCTCATTAAACATGTGGCTCGTTCCACCGTGTGAACTAAAAAATAAATTAGTTTTCCACTTTTGGTCGTTTAAAAGTCAGCGTGTCACAGATCGCAGGTTTATGAGTTGTGAGCAGTTCATTTGGAAAAGTGAGCTTCTCTGCTCAGACTGCTGTGCTGTTTTGAACAACTTTTTGAGGCAAAGCTAAATTTACACAACGACATAGTTATGTCAAAGTTGGTGGAAAGTCAGAAGCATGGAGATTACGCTGTTTGTCAGAGTCCATATTTTGCCTTTTTCTACCCTTGATATTGAAGCCTTTTGTTTCACCTTTAGCCCACATGCGAGTAAGCACCAGTTTTACAGTATGTTCCATCTTCAAATGGGAAGAGAGGGACATTGTCTCCATATTTCACGAGTGTACGTTTGTGAACTACCTGCTGATGTGATTCAGTTGGCTCATAAGAGCTCAAATCAGTTGACTAATCAGTTAGATGATACACATGAAATGAATCAGCACAGGGTGGTTGCTCTGACCGGAGCTTTTGCTGCTTTCTTTTTTTTAAAAATCACTCTAAACTGAATATCTTTCAGTTTTGGACAGCTGGTCGTACAAAGCCGAGAATTTATAGATGCCACTTCGGACATATTTGTACAGTTTTGGCATTTTATGAACTGCACTAATTAATAAATCAAAGCTCACTGATGGACAGCCAGCTTCAAATCGTGTGCAGTGTCAGGTTTGTCTGTATTTCACTCGATCAAACGTACTGCACAATTGTATTAGCTTTCAGTGTATTTATTGATTCAAGTTGGATCTTATTACCATTATGTATCAATACTGTACTGTTTTAGCATGTTATCATGGCAGGGTCTCACATCTCATGTGAAGACCTGCCAATAGTGTGCTAGTGCCCCGCGCATCACGGTGGCAAAACATTTCTCCAGTTTATGATCCTAATTAGCTCTAACTGTGCCATCATCCCTGAGTCATCATGCCTGGAGAGAGGCCAGATCATTTGATGGTCTGCGCTTTCACACTTTCTTTAGCCCTCTCTCCTCCTCTCCTTCTCGTCTTTTGTCTCATTTTCTGTCTCCTCCCGTCTCCCGTGCCGGCAGCTCGTTGTTGTCGCTGTCCTCGGGGCCGGCCCTTCACAACGTGGCGGCTGCTACTGTGAAAATGGACATATTTCACTGGCAGAAAATAGCTGGAGAAGGTGTTAGGATTTGCGCACTGTTTCACCGGCTCAGTCCAAAATACGGCGAGCGAGCCGTGAAATGTGTTCAGCTGCCGTTTGAGCGCTTGCGAAAATTAAAAACCGCAAACACTCGGCCGGCAGAGCGCTCGGCTCTCTGTGACTCAGACCTCTGCGCCGATGTCATGCCTCGGCCACGTGACAGCACAACTGCCCTGCCTGCTGTGCTGACATAGCAAAGTTAGCAGTGATACCCCGCCTCATATGGAATAATGAAATTGGATGAAGCAGCTTAACCTATCCCTTCTCTCGCCATCAGACTGGGTGCCTATTTGAGATAACGTTAATGAAGGGGACTTTAGCCAAGAATAGACAGACTTATTGCTGGAGGGGGGGGGTGCAGGCAGTCGAGGAGGGGTGGGCGCCAACTGCATTTATTTCCATTAATAACACGGAGCGTTTTACAAGACGGCCCCTCTCTCCTGGGGGCTCTCTCCGGAGGTCGGAGACAATCCTGCACCTTAACAACCTCCAAACGAGTTCATTTCAGCAGGCGGGCGCGTGGAGACACACTGCAGCGGGTCTCCCCTCCCACAGACCGGTCTTCACCTCCGTGTGGCTCCGCGCCACTCGGCCCGAGGTGGAAACGCCGTCATCATAATAACCTTTTTGAGGCTGCTCGTATGAATGTGATGTATGAATGGTGAGGAGACTGTACCTGTGTGTTTACTTTGGGAGGACAGAGAGCGTGGTTTTAGCGTCGTTGCAGCTATGACATTTGTCAGGGTTTGTGTTCATGTACAGCCCATACTGTATGTAGGGTACTGATATAATATTGGTGGATTTGCTGCTTAAATTTCTCACCCTTTATTTTTTTTCTTTATCCTGCTCTGCTGTAATGCTGTTTGCCTAAAAGCACAAAGCTCGACAGGCCTAACGCGTCTGCTTACGGTTGCTCTGATTGGCCAGTCGCCGCTCAGAGGGGGAGGGCTTTGGCCTGGTCGTCTGCTTTGTAGTCCACAAAGGGTTAAGGCATTAAATGATAGGTGCTAAGTGTTATGAGATGTGTGTCACGAACTCAGCGTATGAGAGACGGAGAGAGAGCTCCCGCTCCTCCCTCACCGCATGAATATATATATAGCTATATATTTATATATATGCGTATGATGGAGGTTGACTCATAGATATTAATAGAGGTATAGTTTAATGCACATTAGATGCATGCGGCTGATGGGATTGTTTAATGGCAGATTAGGGCATTGGTAATGACGAGCGTGCACGCGTGATCTTGCCGCCCGCCTGCTTCATCATTCCGTTCACACGCGAGCATTAAATAACAGTTTTTCCCCCTCTTCGCCCTACAGTAAATCCTCTCTCATCCATCGATTCCAGCATCCTTTAGGGGCTCCTTCTAGGAGAGACCGACAGGCTTATCTTGCAAATCCTTTAAAAGGTATTTAGAAAAAAAAAAAATCTTTGCCTGCATTAACTCTGTCAGATGTTCTGCGTATCGCTGCGGAGTCGGCCGGCGATGGCCGAGTTGGAGTTTTCCTATAGCTCCGGGCCGATTCCGCACGATACGCGGAGTCCTGTTTTCTGAGTTTCTTGACAGTCACCCAGCGTGGTGTTTATTTTTCCTCCCTGCCGCGCTGGTTTTGATTTGTACAGCTTGAAGTGGCGGAGCGTAATAGATGTGTTTGCATTTGGCGAAAAACTGAGAGTTCCGATTGCTCATCCGTCGCCTTTGATAGCTCAGAGTGTATTTGGCTTCGCCCAGATAAGGCCTGAGTATACATCGAGTCGGATTCAGTTGAATTGTTTGTACACACATGGCGCTTTGGCACGGGGCTGCTCGGATGGGCTTCGGCGCGATGGCGAATTTCCTCCCCGCCCCTCCCCCGCCGTCACTCCCACAGTGGCGCTCTGGGGCTGGAGCTGTCGGTGAAGGGTGAAGGGTGCGCGGTGCCCGAGGCTGCGAGTGTCGCCTTGCGTAAAGGACATAGAGAGAGGATGTCTCTGGGATGAAAGAGCCCCCCCTGAAATGCTGGCACAGGCCAACCTACGGTACATGCCCACCTTTCCGCATTTAGACACGAGGTGCGTCGTCCCCACAAGAGCTACGCCTGCAGTAAGAACGTTTGGGCGCGGGGAAAATCCCGCTGCACATCTGAAGAGCAGCGGTCTCATCAGCTGCAGCTCACCTCTTTCACGTAATGACGCAGAATACCACCTCGCGTGTCGTATCCGTCCGGCGTGGAAACCAGGATGAATATGAGCAGACGATGTGCTCTGACCAGGTCCAAACGGCAGCTGGATTTTTTTTTTTGCAGTCATGCGTGTTCCTCGCTTCTCCATTGACCTGTCATCCAACCATTTCTAAAAACCTGTTTGTATTTTCTTGGCTCACACTAGTAATAGTAAATCTGAGTCTGCAATATATGGATATATTTATACATCTGTACCTATAGATGTGCTTTAATATAAATCATGGTACAAATAGGTCGGGTTTTATTATTTGATTAATTAGGTGCGTGGTTAAAATATACTTTTTTGCGTATAGTACTTGGGCAGCTAAATATATATATTTAAATGAGTATTAATGGCTGCAGAGACACAATGGAATACAGTTATTCATGAATACAGATATGAGTACATACACACATATTAGCTAACGTGTGTGTAACGTCTACTGTACGGTGAAGCCTTTTATTTAGCGGCCGACTGAACTGTAAATTCATGCATCAAGCTGGAACTGAGGCGGGCACAGGTTTTTCCTCAACATGACGTATTTTAATTGCATTGTAAGATTGAATATGCCTTCTGTACCTGTCAATGCTGTAGCTACAGTTTGTACTGCGCTGCTGAAAAGTGTCATTAAGTTCAAATTAGAGCTGGAGCTTTCTGCAATACTCATAATTTCCTCACTGTCCAGAAACAACAATTGAAATCAAACTAATCATCTGCCGGGCTCCTGGCTCTGAGCTGGGTTCACACTCGCTGTGGCCCGCCGCTTCACAGAGGAGGGGGAGAGTGGCGACTGGGCTTAATGATAATAGCCCTGACGATAGCAGTGATAATCCTCCTGCTATTCCTGCTGACTGCAGAGAGCCCACGCTTTGTTCTCCGCTCCCCCTATTAGTGTGATGGAGCTTCATTTTAATTTGAATGGACCATCAGCTGGATAAGGAGAGGAATGCTCGGTACGTGCGGAGGAGAGAAAATCGAGCGCGGAGAGAAACGCGGCGCACATGAAAGGATGCGCGCGCGCACGCAGACGGAGACACGACAATAGAGAAGTCACCGCAGGTCGGCGCGGCGACCTCGCCGGGCTGCAGGTGCTATCATCTCCCCGGCACCTGTTCCAGGAGAGTTTCTCCGGGGCTGTCAGTCACAGCCCAGGCTCAGGAACTGTAACTGTAAGGCCCTTACAGTTGTGCTGCTTTCAGGGAGAGCGCAAAAGTGTAGGAGTAACACAAACATCACTTTCACTGAACGATGAACACAGCTACCAGGTTGGACAGAAAAAAAAACTTTTTTTTTTGCTTGTCTGCCATACTTAACATTAAGCCCATTCTGTCAAACTCATCGTCATGAGTGTAAACACAGCATAAACATAGGTAATATCGAGATATAAGTCACTTTAAGCAAACTGGCAAAAGTTCACTTGTTTCCATTGTGTGTGTATTTACTGCGTTTCAATATCACGTGATAACAAAATGAACACAGTTTGGTTTAAGAGTCTTCGTCAAAAGTTTTGAAAATATCTCGTTCAGTCTCTGGGATAATGTGGTGGCCATTTGGCTATTTTTTGATGTTTTACTGATTTAAATGATTGACATAATTGATGATGAAAATAATCATGCCCTTAGCTTTAACTTAACCTGTGGGCTGGAGAGGAGCTGACCCGCTCTGATGTGAGTTAAATTCAGGCAGGGCATTTTAATCGTCACTCCACCACATTTAGTGTTTATCAGAGCTTTGTCTGGGAGTCTTGCAGTCTCATGTTACCTCTCCTTTGCATGTTGATGGTTATTATCAGAAATCTGACATCAGTGTTGTGCACTGACCTGATTATATATGTCCACTACCGTGGAAGATTCCCTCTTGTGTATCGTTCGTGAGGAAAAGAAGAATCAGCGAGGAGCAGTTGTATGACATCCTGGCTTTTAGAAGTTGTTTGAGTGTGAAGTTGCAGCGCATCACAGGCTAATTCTGCATAAATGTCCACAGCTGCTGCAGGAAGAGCGAGTCTGAGTCTGTGCCGTGAAACTCTGCTAAGTTATCAGTCTCCTGTTCCGAATTGACCCTGAGTTTGCACTGGTTCCCTTTGGCGCAGTTTGAGTTTGCACAGTCCGAGCGTGGTGCTGAATGGGCAAACAGTATAAACAAGGCTCAGGCCTGGCTCTCTGTGTGGGTAGTTTGTCATAGCTGTGACTTCAGGGCTATCTAAATAGCAGCAAGCGGGCGCGTTCATCACCGCATTCATCCTTACCGGGGCGAGAGATGGATGCCCCACCAGTCCACCGGGTCATGAGTTATCACCCACTGGGGGCTGCTGGTTCATGCAAAGGTCAAAAGACCATTTGTCTTCAGGCAAGTATGCCTTTCAGTTTGAGCCCTGTAATGCACGCGCGTGTGCGCACACACACACACACAAGCCTGTACTTGTGTCTTTGTGAGGACACTCATTGATAAGATGCATTCTGCAGCTCCTTACTGTGAGCCCAAAAAGCAAGTCCCCCCCCTTACACAGCCCTGTCGAGGTGTGTCAGAAAATGGTATGTCACTGAAACTGGTCCTCACAAAGACACCAAGTACACACACACACACACACACACACCTGCTCCCAGTCATAGCCCCAGTCACCGTCACAGTTACCTGAGGACTCCACTTCCTGCCCGTGTGTATGGTTTTACTTTCTCTTCCACCTGCCATGTTTTATCATCTCTGTCCTATCGTGCCAGCTTTACACGTCCTGTGGTTCTCTGATCCATTCTCAGCAGAGCATCCTATCATATTTATTATATCCATACTGAAGTTTTGAAATTTCTTTTGCTTTACGATATGCAGTTTTGAATTTGTATGCGTTTGAAGGAACAGGAAAAGAAAACCTCGAGCTGTCGGAAGGTGCGTTTGTTTTACTTTTGGACAGAGCCAGGCTTGCTGTTTTCCCCTGGTTCCCAAGGTAAGCTCAGTGCCTCCTGGCTGTAGCCTTACGTTTTACCCGACATCAGTCTCCTCATCAGAATGCTTGGCAAGAAAATTATTTTTTCCCAAGATGTCAACAACACTGTATTTTAAGCTCCCCTATTTTGCATATCTAAACAGTGTAGAAAATATTAAATAAATGGTTTATAATACTCTATAATGAAGCGGCAATCAGATATATCAGATAATGTTTAATTATGAGCACTCATAAATGGAGGCACATGGATAATGCATAACAATATAGCTATGAATGAAACACTGGTTTATTTACCATGTTTATGTGCCATTAAAAAAATGAATGGCATCATTTCAGAGCCTCCTTGTTCCTTATTATGCATTATCAGCAAAGAAAAGGTTCATATGCGCCATTTCCACAACACGAGTCAAAGTCTTCACCTGTCTCCCCTCGACGTGCTGTTCACTCAGTCGGCACGGCGACAGCTTCGCCGCGCGGCGGTTGTTGTCAGGGCAGCTGCGCGCCGACATCAGCGAGAGGAGGAGAGCTGCGACGCGACCGCTCACCGCTGTTGTTTCTGCGCCGCCCTTTTTACATCGCAGCGAGTTTCATTTTGAGTTATGATGCGATTGTTTCCAAACGCTGTTACAAAGCGCTTTACAGCAATGAAAGCGCGCACGCGCAAACGGGGGCCGCCGGCTGCGAGTCGGAGCCGCGCTGCGTAGCGAGTCAGAGGGCGTATGGATCGGCTCTTTGTTCAAACTGGAGAGCGCATTATCATTAGTCTGCTGACAGTGACGAGCCAGCCGAACCCCGAATGCTGAATAGATCCATTGTCTTTCATTTCCACTCATTAGCCCTCCAGAATGAAGACTGGTTTGCTCCAAGCGAGAATGTACCTTTTGAACAGGACGCTCTTTACTCAGCCACTGACACAATAACGTAACACGGAAATGTAATGGTCCCCGTGTGGGGAGCTGCAGTTACCGCTGGCAATAATGGATACATGGAAGAAAAACAGGATTATCATATGAATATAGCAGAGTGGGGAGTATTAAATTAGTATTGAAGCCCAGACCAGCAATCTCAATGTTAAATAGGCATGGATTAATCAAATCACAAAACAGTAATTAATGTATAATGTAGTAAGCAAAAAAAAAAGAGTGAAGTCAGAGTAAACTAAAAATATGAAGTGAATTCATTTATTCATTCATGTTTTGAATTTCAAATGGCACCATCCGTTTGTCAGGACCCCTGTAATGAAGAAGAACTCACTGTATTAGGATTATCGGGGGGGGGGGGGGGGGGAAATTCACCAATCAGACTTTTCCGCGGTCACGTTCTCCCTCCGCTCCTCATCAGACAGCCCGAAGTCCTCCACACACCTGCTTGTCGTCGGCCCGCTCTCCTGCCAAGACGGTAATCTGATCCTTATTGGCCGCGCGCTTTGCCAAACCGCGGCGATGCCCATTATCGCGCGCTAAGCAGGTGCCGAGACGTATTGCTCCTTGACCGCGGTGCAGATCTGCGGCGGGCGCGTCGAGCAATCCATTTTTCAATTTGGTCTCTTGCCTGAGATAAATTAACAGATGTCGATTGATTTCCCTTCCTGTGCAACCGCGAGCCTTGTTTACACCTGACAGCCCCGGCGTTATACCTGAGTGGCTGCTTGAGACGGACACGCATTATAATTAGCTCTTTTTTAATTAAACTGACAATTGGCAGGAGACTTAGTCGGCAGTTACTTTGACATGTTTTACTTCTCTTACCTCTTTGTTCTGCTAATCTTCAGATTAGTTTGTGAAAGACGAGGCGTTGCAGTGGGCTGGAAAGACTTTGTCATTATCACGCTCGCACACGCGGACACACGCTCACACCCCGCTAAATGATATACCATTGCGTTATTATAGATTATCACTTTGACAATATGAGAATTAAGGGCATCACTCTTCATTTTCTCCTCTTTCATTGCGCGCCTCAATCACACTCGCAGCAGCGCGGCGAAGACTCCGTTGTCACTTCTCATCCCCCAGAGCCGCAGACCCGACTTGATGCGATCGCGGCCCCCCCTCGGCGCTTTCGCAGCCCTCTCTGTTCACCAGCTGGTTATTATTGCTAAAAATACGCTTATAAAACTGGTGTAGCCTGCCACCATCACACCCTAATGATGGGAGTCAAGTGGCGCGCGGCAGATATGCCCTCACATGCGTGCTGTCACAAGCCATTTAATTGAACTTGAGAAACTGGGAGCAAGTGTTGTTTTGCTCTAAGCCCCCAACCCCCCCACACACACACCCATCTCTTCCTGCAAGGCATTATGCACTAATATGCCATCTTTATTACCATCGGCTCTGTGAGCCTGATAGTTTTCCCATAGTGATGATCTGATATCATCTCCCCTGTGTGCCCCGTTCAGGCTTGTGGAGCCACGCTCACAGTTTGCGCCTCCCGTTGGCTGAACGCACGAAAGAGTGATCTCAATCAGTTCCAGAAATGTTTGCCAGGGCGCTTCTGCGCGGAGTTCGCACGTTGGTCCCCGAGGTCGGGTTAATCGGCGGTTCGGACCTACCCGTCAGTGTGAGCGCGAGGGGGTTGTTTGTGTCCAGGGTGCTGGGACTGGCCCTGGCCAAAGGACAGCTCCCGCTTTGATTTCTGCTCCATCAGAGGCTGACAGCCTTCTTGTCTGTGGTCCTGCTTGCTCGCAGGAGTTATTACAATGATTGTGGTAAAGTTGAGGGCTGCAGTTATCGATAATTTCAGCAATCCAGTCTTCTATCTATTATTCCGTTGATTAATCGGGTAAGGCATACATTTTTGCTTTAAAGATGACCGGGTGAAGGTTCAGGGATGGCATATGGGTACTTTGACTTACGTTCATGATTCAGCTCTGTGTGTGGTTGTGTGTGTGTGAGAGAGAGAGAGAGAGAGAGAGAGAGAGCGGGCAAGGAGGGAGATGAATGAGGTGAATGATACGCTGCATATCATTGGGGAAAAAAAAAAGAAATGAAATGAAACTCGTCAGTTTGTGGCGGTGGGTATCGATATTGTGGCAGGCCGCCACATATTAGTCACCACGTAGGAAACCCTGAGTAACGGCTGTGACTTTCTATCTGGACTGGTAGATCTCGCCACGTTGGCAAATTTCAAAGTTGACGGTTCAAAAAAGTTTGGGCGCCCTGGCGGAATGGAATCACTGGAATCACTCAGGTTATATAAGGAATCCTTTTAGTTAAGGAGTTTAGAATCATGCCCATCTGGACTCGTCCATTTCGCTCCTTTTGGACCAGACTGCAACCTGCTTTGGGTTTTTATCACCCTGCATTCCTGTGAGGAAACTCTCCTCTTTCCCCTCCACCAGAGGGAGGTCAGCACCAGCGACAGAACAACAGCTCCAGACGTGGTAGGGATTCAGTGTCTTGTTTCAGGAGGCTTGCCAACGCAGCGGTTGGGGGCCTGGATCTCTCTACTTGCTACCAGACCGGCCAGATAGCCCACAAATGTCCCGTGAAGTCAAGCCATTGTCTTTAGAGTCCCACCTGCCTTTCAGGTGGTTAGCCATCCATGTCTGTGAGCATGTACCCTGCACCACCCCTGGGCACCCGGGTGTGCTGCCTGCGTGTCGAGGACAGCAAAGACAGCGGAGTCCGGAGAGGGTCCACCGGGAGGCAGCCGGAAAGTGGAGCAGCGTCGGGTCGCGCGGGACAGGATGATAGATGGAAAATGAGGGTGACTCCCAGGGAGTCTGTGTTCATGTGCTGAAAACGCTGAGACAGAGAAGATAGAATGAGCGCGGCTGCCAGGGAACGTGCGCCCAGGTATCACACCTGAGCAACCGGAGGGTAAACGCAGCAGACACATGCAAATGATCCTGGGGCAGCGAGAAAAAAAAATGGAGCGACGGTGAAGAGGATTTGAGGGTGGATGACTGAGCAGAGGAAGGGAAGAGGGGTTAAGCACCGGGGTGACGAGCTCTTCCAGTTTCGAGGGCGACAGTTTGATGGATGAAGAGGAGGGCCGGAGGACAGGAACTGAAGGAAAGGATGGGAGTCGGGCAACGTTGGCCCCGACGGAGCGCAGTTTGGCTTTTTAATTCAGCTTCCATGGCCTGCTTTAACGTGCCGCTCACCTTTTCAGTGTCCTCCGCGCCTCCATCAGAAGAGACGCTGCAGCCCGCGCGCTTCATAAGGTCAATTGAGTGCAGTTGCACAGAACAATAGAGGCAGCGTGTTGCTAGCTGACTGTGCTAAACACCGCTCATCTCTGACAGAAGAGGCTGAGCCAGATCGAGACGCGGCGCCTATATCAGCCCCTTTTGTTCTTCCCCCCCGTTTCGAGTCGGCGCCGCGGCCGGGAAACAAGGACGATGGCGGGATTATGTTTGGCTGATTTGAGGCCAATTGCCGGTTTCGCTGAAGCGTCAGATGAGAGAGGAGGAGGGGATGTCAGAGAGATGTGAGTGTCTGTGATTATTAGAGGGTTGAGAGGGCGGCGGAGGGAAAAGACTAAAGCGTCTCCTCGCTGGGTCTCAGTTTGAACATGACAGACACAATCTCGGCGCCGCGCTCTGCCCGGCTGGTGGCTGGGCTTCAGAGTGGGTGTTCTGGGTCTTTGATGGCGCCTGCGGTCCCTTTGTTAAGGTCTGCTGTGGCCGCTGTTGTTGTGACAGCGTGTCAAAATTAACCCTCAGCCACAGTAATCACAGCTGAACACTGTTTGCTGGTGTTATTTGTGGGTGATGCCGCTTGTCGGGGCGTCCAAAGTGTGCGAGTTTCTTTCGGCTCTGTGCTGAGTACTGTACTGTTACTCTGGCAGAAGAGCCGAATCAAGATTAGGGATTGTAGCTGGTATCCTCGAGTGTGTGCCATGTTGTCAACCACCCTCGAGTTCTGCGCAGGCTCACGACTGAGGCCCGAACCTCGCCCAAGCTCAGGTTTTTACAGGTCCGACGGGCGAATGCGACTGCTGCTGCCAAACGCTGAACCCAGCCAGAATCCCGAGGGTCTGGGACCGGAACCCCGACGCAGCCATCTGCACTCCCGTAAAACGAGACATCCAACTGCGAGCGTCACCGTTTCGGTCCACTCACGATCGAGCGATGGTGCTTGCAGAAAAAGTTTGGCTCGTTAATTTCGCACATCACACCGACCAAACCGAAAACCGGCGGAGGCGCCGGAGTGAACCAAAGTTTTCTGAAGCGGGGATCGCCTGCGACTTGTAACCTCCCCGGCGCAGTTCCCTTTTCAGGTATCAGTAAGGACTCGCCGTCACGTGCCCCGCCTCGCCCTTCCTCAGCTATCTGAGTAAGCTGTTATGTCAGTAAACACCTTGCTGTTCGCGTAAGGCGCGCGCTCCACTTCCTGAAGAGAGGGGATGTCTGCTCTTTGTAACATCACAGAGCGCCGTCTGCAGAATATGCTGTATTTTTAATTCAACAAGGGCGTTTTAGAAGTCTTGTAGCATGTCATACAGTAGCAGCTCGCAGTGGCGCTCCCCTGACGCCGACAGAGAAATCAAACGGAAAATGGAGCGCCGGAGCGAGCGGGCGGCGATACAGAACAGATGTTTGCGGGAATGTTGACTTTTTGTTTGGCCCTCTTCTTTGACGCTGCCATCTTCCGACAGAGTGAGTGACAGAAGAGGAGGGGGGGGGGTTGGTTGGAAACAACGGGGAGGAAGAGGGAAAAAAGCATCGCTGTTGGTAGAGCTAAGTGAAGGGAACGTTGGCAGGCAGGAAAGTGGGACAGCCACACAGCTGTGTTTTGGCGTCGAGGGACCCCCCGAGATTGGTGTCACTGTATTTCATTGTCGGGGAGGAGAAAGGTAGAGAAACACCAGAGACACTGTGATGTACAGAGAGAGAGAGAGAGAGAGAGAGAGGAGAAGGATTGGGGTGAGGCAGAGAGACAGACCCCGGAGCAGCTGCTCTTATATTACCTGCTGCCGTGGAGGAGAGAGGAGAAATAAGCAGCGAGCGCAGGTAAACAGAGGCGGTTCAATAACGGGGCGACCCGGCAATGTGCGCCCCCGTCATTTCAGCTCGGGAGGGAGGAGAACGGCATTTCCCAGCATTCAGCTGCAGCGTACGGGCCGGTGCTGACGTCTTTAAGATCAGCTTGACAGTTTTAGTCGCCGCCTCACAATAAAAAGCCCCTTTTGAGCGATATAACGTTCGCCGTGATCCTTAAGAATTTACGGCCGGCCGTTATTTCGTCCTTACAGCGCGATAAAGAGGGTGATAAATTCCTGCGGCTGAAGTCGCCGTGGGGTCAGGCTCTTTTCATGTTAGCCAGCTCATGTTTATTTTGCACACAGAGTTATCTGTCAAGGTGAAGTGTTTGAGTAATACGCCTGAGTCAGAAGGGAAAGATAGCAAAGGAGGGGGGGGGGCATAAACTCAGGCCGCCGGTCCGACCAATCGGACGGTGAGAAAGTCTCACCTTCGCCGTCTTTGTCGCCTCGTGTTCTTCAGTCGGAAGGAAAAAGGTCCGCTGCCGATCGATGGCTTATCGCAGAGTCCGCCGCTAACGGCCGCAGATTGACGGAGGAGGCGCGGCGGCGTTGCGGTGGCAGAGGCTGTGAGGGACTTGGACAGCGTGAATGATGGCGGGGCTGATTCACAGCACCAGCCTCTCTGAAGGCAGATATACTGTAAGGGACAGCTGAGGTGAGGACAGATAAACCACAGCGAAGAGGGAGAGCAAGCGCCTCTTCACACGGCGTCTTAAATTATCGCCCCCCGTTTAGCCCCGACGGCGGGACAAGACTCTTTAACAGCTGAGGCCAAAAGTGCTGCAAAGATTAAAAAAAAAACAAAACAAAAAACCCCAAAAGTCGGCAAAAAAAAGCAAAACAACAACAGATGAATGTGGAAAAACAGCCCACCCCTTCTTTTTTCCCTTCGGTTTCCAGCACACTGCTGGTAAACAGCGCGTGAACAAGCGGGCTGCAATTTTGAACGCAGCTTTATTTTCCGCCATTTATTTAAGCCCAAAATGGGTCCTGATGGAGTCATCAGCCCCCACTCGCCGGCTAATGGTTTAATTATGTCCATCTGGAGGAGGCTGGGAAGGGTAGCTCGCCTTACTCTCCAGTCATTCCTCCGGTAATTTGTCTTCCCCCGCGCCCGCTGACTGCCGCGCTGATGGTGCCGAGGAGCGGCGAAGCATTGTGGCGGCGGAGCGGCCTCCTGCCTCCGCCCGAACCCCCCCCGCTCCGCCTCGCTTGTGACGCTTCTGCTGCGCTGAAGCAAACTGTGCTCTGCTACGCGATCCCTGACCTTGTGGAAGCCAGAAACGGCAGAGGAGGGTGGAGGAGAGGAGGACAGTACAGGTTTCAGGATTTGAAGGAGCTGAAGGATCTTACAAAATGAAATTGCACGTCAAATTGCAATCGCGATATCTGTCTGAAAAAAAAACGCAATGAGACATTTTGCCCTAGTTTCTGCTACATTCATTTGTGGCACGTAACGTCTCCCATCAGCATCCCTTCTCCTCACCGCCGACTGAACGGCTGACCCTGGACTCTCGTGTCTCCGTCATGCGGCGGCGTGGTTTCCGGCGCTCGCAGATCACATTTTCCGACTGATTCGCTCATAATGGCGTCGCCTCGTCGGAGAAGTTCGTCGAGCCGAGCGGCTTTGTTAGTTTGCAGGGCGAACATCATTACTTAGCCCGGGTATTGTTACCAGCAGACTAAGCTGTATTCCCCTGCAAGGAAGATGACATTGAATTACTTGTTGAGGAATTGGGTCAGTAATGAGCGGCAGCTGCAACTGTGTGTGTTGTGAGTCCAAGTGTGCGTTGCATCATTATTAAAACTACTATTACATCCAGCGTGCCAGTCTTTGCATGCAGAAAAGAAGAAAGTCAGAGTTCGCTACCATGCGGCGCAGCCTCTGGTTGTGCCTTTTCTTTTTTTGGTGTCGGCTGCAGATTCTGGGTCAGAGTGTCTTGCTCAGATGGTTCATTAAACTGCCGGTATTACTGCTGCCGTCGCTTCAGCGCCGCATGCAGAAATGAGGTGATTCAACCTCTGAATAGGGGTCCGTTCTGCACAGGTGACCCAGTTACCTTTTCACTCCTGAGAGCACACAGGTTTGAAGCTGAAGGTCACGGTGATGCATGGACATAATGTTCTGTTAGGGCATAAAGTGAAATGTTACGGTTACGGGCTCGTGTGTTTGATCAGCCCCCTTTTTGAATAAAAGGAAAATGCATGCTCCTACTGCAGCCGCCCTTATCTGTTTTACCTCGGATCCTCCTGTTCCGTTTGTCGACTCCGCGGAGGTCACCGGTGCCAAAGCCCCGAGCAGTTGCCATCTCGTCTCGCCTGCTTGCATAAATGCGGAGGATTTATCCTTAGGTTTTTCGCTAATGGGCGGGAGCAAGGACGCTGTTCCAGCTCGTCAGCTGTTCTCACCTTCGCCGGCACCTCAAAGAGCGAGTCTTCTGTCTGACACCGCCGCCGATCAAAGGAGGGAAAACACTGTCAACCTGCAGCCCGAGCCTTTGAAAGTTCAGATCACTTCCTTCCTCTGTCTGACAGAGAAAGGTGACTTTGATTCCCAGTAAATGGGTGGAGGCGAGCAGTTCTGCAATGTCTGGACAAAAAAAAAAAAAAACTCGTTAATTGAATAACGTTGCCAAACACAGAGAATGGACACATAAAGGAATTAGACCAATCCCTGCCAACATCATGTTTGGTAAGGGAGTTCAGTTAGTATCTCTTGGTGATCTAAATGTAGTTTTTAAACCAAAATTTGATCCATCAGTGACCTAAATCAAACATGCATAACAATAATAATAATAATAATGATGGTACTGACCATCAAAACCTTCAGTGATCATCGGGCTGCAGGTCAAAGAAGAGACTCCACACTGTTCACTGAGCACAGGCCTGCTGCTCTCTCCTCTTTGGACAGTGATAAGGCACAGAGAGGATGACACAGGGGATGGGAGGAGGAGAAGAGGGGCGGGAGGGTAGAGGCACTGTAAGTTGGCAGCCATGGGGGAACGGTATCGGCCTCAATTATGACGGGCAGTGGAGCGCTGCTCGGGAGCAGATGAGCTGAGAGCCGGCCCCGGCGGAAAAGTCAGCGGTTGATAGCTGATAATCCCCGGGAAGAACCGGGACAAACCGGTCACAGATGGAGCCGTCCCACGGTCAGGTGTGACGCCGACTGCCGGCGGAGCCGCGGAAGGGGATGTGCCGCACGAAAACGTGGTGAACGGCAGAGTTGAGGGAAGATATTTGTGGAGGAAAGTCGAGGGTGAAGGGAAGTGAGTAATATTTTTGATATCGCCGCTGAGGTGAGTAGAAGGAAGGAAATCTCCCAGAATCAGAGCAGCGGAGCGGGGCTACCACGTCAGCCAAAATCCACCATGCTGGAGCGTAGCTGAGCAAGATAGGAGGATGAAAAGAAAACCCTTTTTTCCTTGCGAGGATTAATGAAATTGTGTGGAGTCATTTCATTTTTTTTTCTCCAGTTATCGTCTTTTGTTCAAACGTGTGCTAAGCTGAGCAACCAAAACACACTGTGTGTGCGAGTGCATTTAACTTCCTCATGAAACATTTCCAAAGCCAATCCTTAAATTATGTTTTAAACCCCACATTGTTTGTACCTGCGTCCGCGGCCGTCGTCTTCTCCCCCGCCTCTGCTCGTGCTTTTTCTGCGGTTGTTTCCGTGTTACCGCCACCACCTGTCGATCTGTGGGACAGCACAGACCTGAGTACAGCACCTGTCACAACAACCAAAAATTGCTGTGGCGTTCAGGCCGACGGCCGATGCACAGACACGAACGCGCCGATTTTACGTATTCGTCATACGTCATAAAATGGGGTGAAAAATCTGTATCTGAAGCGGACCTGACGGTGCCCCCACTGCATGTGGGGATCTAAGCGCTCAACGTTCTATGGCACTGAACTCATGGAAAACCATGACTCAGCAACAGGCCCCTAACCTCATTTGCATCACGTGACTCAGTTTAGGCCGCGTGCCAGGCTCTAATCTACTGAGCGGTCACTGAAGTGAATAACTGCTTGATATCCAACCCTGGTAACATCAGAATCTAAACTCAACAGATGATCAGCAGCGAAACTTACTTCCACCTTGTGTTATTATATGACCAGAGGATATCTAGGTCACGGCTCACAGTCTGTCACCTGGAAAAAGGCAAGGGACTGCTTCAGAACCTGCTTTGTTTAGGCAGTTTTGTTTCCATGTGAACAAGAACACAAGCGGCCCCATGCTTCCATGAGCAGTAAACACATTTCTCCTTTCATCTCGCTATTCCCGTCGAGCGGAACACGAGTCCCAGCGTGGTGTCACCACATACGCGCCTGGTAAATCAGAGGTGAGTTGTAAGGATAAAAAAAAAAAAAGATATTTTCTTGAGCGCAAGGAGCAGCCAGCCTGAGTCGGAATAACTTCTGTGTCACACGCCTGCAGCAACGAAATGAAAGATGTGTTTGCTGATGGTGGTTTTTTTGGGGGTTTTTTGGCTGCCGTGAATCACAAAGCTGTTCTTCAGGGAACAGTCAAGTACTAAACTTCAGTAGGAAAGGTAGTAGTGATAAAGCCCTGTTTGAACCCTCTTCAAACAGTTTTGCGCCTGACGGAAGTGAAGCCGACTCGTTGCGAGTTGCTCTGGGACGTCCGACACTCCGAGCTGAGTCCAGGATACTCCTCACTCTTACGAACGGGCAAGCCCCTTCCTCTTATCTCGCAGAAATCCACCGTGTGGGTGGTGCAAGATATTGATCGCCATGTATTGGCAAAGCGAAAGTGCCGCACTGGGGCTCATATTGAAATTCTCGCTTTTTGCAGACGCTGCGGGTCATACAGGTGAGTTCTGCAGCTTTCATGTGTCATGTTTTGGTCTCTGGGCTTTAGTTCTATTTCTATCTATTTCTGGGACCAGTGTGTTTTTTTCTGTGCCTGTGTCCAGTTCACTTATTCAGCAACAGTTCAAAAACAGAGAGTAGCTGAAACAATAACTTTGGCTATTGCAAGTTCCGCTCTTTCTGTGAGTTTTGGACGACATAAACGTACATTTTTCCGCTACGTACTGGAACATGAACGTACCGTGTAACACTTGACATTTGGCTCGAGAAATTCTCAAGATGTTACATTTTCCTAAGACGGAGGAAGGATCTAACAGAAGGGTCAGGCTTTTTAAAAGTCATTTAAATGTGATTAATGATTTATACAGCCCCTTAGTTTGACACTTAAACGTTAGCCAGCTGGCATTAAACTTCTTTCCTCTAACCTCTGATATAATCATGCTCATCTGTTTTCTTTTGGATTATCTTATCGCTTTGTATTGCAAGACAGGAGGTGGACCGTCGCTCCTGTGCTGTACGTTTTGCCTCCTGCATGTTACACACAACACACACTGCTCTGATCCAGCTGCGTTGGTCCATTAGAGGAAATGGACCATCGGAAACCTGCATGACAACAAAGCAAATCTGTCTGCTGCACTGATCTGCTGCCTGGCTCACTTAAAACACAACAGCCAACGCAAACATTAGGTTTCCGGGGGACTTCCTCAGTGCGCATAATGTGTATATCTGTGTGTGTGTGTGTGTGTGTGTGTGTGTGTGTGTGTGTGTGTGTGTGTGTGTGTTATCATCATGGAGAGCCGGGGCGCCTCATCAGAACCCAGATGCGCCCTGATTAAGGGCGAGCGCGGCAATGACAGAACTGCATTAGTGTGATGTATGTGTTGTTAGCCAGCAAGCAGCTAATTCCAAATTTAACACCTGATTCACACAATGCAGTCACACCTGAGTGCAGGCCAGGATTTACTACCCTTGTCAGACCACTGATGGCTCTTATAAGTAATTTTTTCAGAGTCGCCGATTCATTGTCTCAAGGCGTCGCTGATAATGAATTATGATTCTGGGTCAGGATTCAGCTTAAAAGCAACATTATAGTCATTTGGAAACTGGGTTGGCGTCAGAGAGTCACTTCGCTGGAGGGAACCCCCCCCCCCCCCCCAGGAAGAGGCGGGCCGTGTTTTGCTCACGCGTCTGCACGATAGCCCGTAGGAAAAAAAATGGACGTAGCTTCTGGGTCTGAAAAATGAAGCTAATGCAGAAACGTCTTAATCCTGTATTCTCCTGAATGACCATCAGGGGGCGACTCCACTGATTGTTTGTATAGAAGACTATGAGAAATTGATTGATTGATTCTACTTCTCACTGGATTTATGACTTCAGTAAACATTTTCATACTGAGTTTATTATCTCAATCACTTGTTTCAACTTTTCTTCAACACAGGATGTTCATTTAGTAAATTATGGTCTGATTTAGAGGAAAGAAAGACAATGAAGCAGGAGATGTTTCAGGGCGTGGCTACAGGGTGACTGACAGGTAGTGCAGTGACCTGCCAATCGTTCCAATCACATACTCTGTATCATTGTCACCAGTCAGATCCATCCCTCACTCCACTCCAGCTCCACCCTGTCATCCAAATCTGGTATATATATTTTTTCGTGGTCAATGGTCTGTGCAGGATGCGACCCGCTCCAAAACTGGAACGATCACTGTTGAGTTTCCTTGCTTGACCAACGCAGACAGGACGTGGAAGGTTCTGCTGAGAGGCGTCGCGGGGCGCTCCCCGTCCTTCCCTCGTCCCCGCTGATTCCTAATGACGGCGTGTGAGGTCCTCGTGATGGAAAACAAGGGTCCCGCTCATGTCAGGCGCCGCAGGCTTTTGTCTGGCGACAGGCGGTGTGATTCTGAACAGGTGGATGCGCTGCCTTGTCCCATCTGGCCTTGGTCTATTTCCCAGCCTGCTATTTGTCCCGTTCTGTACCTCTCGCAGTGAGACAGCCACGTGTATGTGTGTGTGTGTGTGTGTGTGTACGTTACTGTTTGTATGTATGTGACTGCATCTCGAGCTGTTTGTCGTGTTGTTCCAGGTCAAGCTGGTCCTGTATAATCATGGTTGTGTCAGCAGCACGCCCGCTCATCACAGCACAAGGATACCAGCCTTTGACATTGTACCCCCCACGTCCTCTCTTACCTTCTCAACACACACACACACATGTGAGTCCAGGGTTATTATGCAGTGTGTGTGTGCGCGCAGATGAGTGCTTTAATGGAGCTGGAATAAAACACCGGCCTTATTACCACAAATGACTCTCAGATGAACAAAGGTGACTGGGTTCAGGGTTCGTGGAGACACGTTCTGTCCTCTCGCGACCAGAGGAATTGATTTGCGTGGGTTCGTGTCACACCCAGGGCCACGTTAGTTGAGATGCTGTGGAGCAGTTTTCTTGTTGACTCCTGGTGTGCAGGAGGGAAAATACTGAAAACTAGAAATGATGATTTTATCCAAAAAATACAGTATTTCCACATATTTGCGTGACGGAAAAATCTCGATCACAGATAAATAAAAAGAAAATAATGCTGATATAAAGTGAACCTATTGTCACAATAATGAGTAAGCTGCCGGGTACAATAGGTTGACTGCACAGTACAGCCTCAGTAACTTGGAACTGGAGATTGATCGATTTATCGGCACTGATTGGACACTTTATTAATCAGATTCGGAGGAACCGTGCCTTCAACGGTCAGAAAGTCAAGGACATGTCACCGTGTGCAAGAGATCATTTATTTATCAACGAAATGTTACTTCTTTAAAGACAGCTCTATTTGTAAATGATGAGCACGATAAGGTTGTGGGTTCTACAATGACATGATTGATGCATTAGACTGAAGATAAACCGTTTGTCACAAGCCATGGTTGCTAGTTTGGCTCTGAGTGTGAGTGTGTGACAACTGTGGGCCAGTCTGAGAGCCACTTTCTGAATATCTGAGTCCATGTGACACACTCCTAACTCCACCCCCTCCATGTCAGACGAGTTGTCAAACCCCCAAAAATACAAGTCTGTTTTTCTCTCTGGTGGTTGCATGGCTAATGGTAGAAATAGCAACTTTTGAAGCAAACAGCTAAATGTGATAAATGGTTGTAAGGCCCAGATGGGTGGGGTCACTGAAGGGTTCCTCTACGCCATTTAATAGGGGTGTGGGGTTAAGTCAGACAGAAAAGCTTGAGGAACCCCGCCCCCCACCAGCTGGTGTGTGTGTGTGTGTGTTCCAGTCGAGGTTGGTCTGATTGGGTGTGCAGCTGTGTGTCACTTGATTAGCTCACGCACACGCAGGCGTGCACACAAATCCCAAAAAGTTGTCGTGGTTTTTTTTGGTGCCCCTTTGGAAATCGTTTTTTTCCTGCACGCGCGCCGCTTGTCACTGTGTGTGTGTGTGTGTGTGTGTGTGTGTGTGTGTGTCTGAGAATTTGCCTGAGGACAGCAGTCATGCTCCATTAATTAGCACAGCAACCTGCTGACTTTCAAGTGGCGGTGGCAGAATTAACCCTGCATCTCTGAAAGCCCCCTGAAATCGCTCTGTTATTCCAGCCTTGATTACCACTCTTACGTCTGCCGCCGCCTCGACGTGGGTACGCGTGCGAACACGCGTGCGTTGTGCGGATGTGTGCGCCTTACGCCATCAGATACCATCTCGTAGCTGGAGGTCCCCCGCTGAGCGCCGCAGAACGCCGAGAGGGCGAGAGAGAGAGGGAGAGAAAGAGCCAGACTGGCTTTTCCTTTTGTTAAGAATCCCATCAGATTGGAAAATGCAATCATAACAAAGTGGCAGCTAAATTGTTTTTTCTTTTTTTTCTCGGGGGAGGAGGAGGGGCGAGGTGTGGATGTGACATAAACAGTTTGTGGTGCATGCAGACACAGGAGACTGTTAAATACTTTCTGCATTAACATTTCATATTCAGTGGAAGATTGCTGTGGGGGGGCTTTTTGACTGGAATACCTACAGTATTTCACAGATCCTCCTTCAACTCATCACTGAAGTGGAAACGTAAGGGTCAGCTCTGAAGTCATAGGTTTTCACATCTGTCAGAGGTGTGAAGTGCAGCCCCCCCCCATCCAAGCGCACACCCCCACACACACACACACACACACACACACACCCCCCCTCTAGCATTTTGCTGCCCAAAAGTCTTGCAAAATGTCACCCTGCATTACGGCGCCCTCCCACACCTCCCTCTGGTGCAATTACTGACTTCCAGGATGTGTATTGACCTCACAGTGCAGAGTGAGATTCAGCGGCCCCCCCCCCCCCCCACACACACACACACACACACACACACACACACACAGTGCTGCATGGGGAGCCTCCAGTGAGGGAGGAAGGAAAGGCAGCGAGAGAGATGCAGTGAGAGAAAGCTCATATGAGACAGCATGTGTCAGAGAGCAGTGATTGGTTTCATTGTTCGTCCTCCGAGGTGAGCGCATTAAAGCTCATTTACTGGTCAATCATACAAGAGATGTTTTTAAAGCCACACTGTGGCATAGAAATATTAAAAATCAATTGAAATCACTGCCGTCAGTGGTTTAGTTACTACAGCAGCTAATATTCATGACTTTGTACTTTTGTCACTGTTTAAACAAAAACTCCTGTTTTTATTTTTTTTGGAAGAAGTTTCAGGAAATAATGCCAGAATTATATTATATATTATTTAGGGCTAAAGCAAAAGATCATTTTATTATATTGTTATATTTTTAAATAATTGATCAGTTGTTTTGCCTTCAAATAGTCGGAAAATAGCGTAAAACCCATCACAGTTTCCCATATCACAGTGTCATCCTCAGTCTTGAGCCAAACATATTTAGTTTACAGGGATAGAAACCGAAGAGGAAAAGCCCAGGTGATCAGTTAACCCCTTCATTGATAAATCTACCGATTGTTTCTTTTTTCTTTTATTTGCCATCAGTGTTCTGCCTCTGAGTCTGTCTGCTCAGCCACTGCAGCTACCACGTGCTAACGCTGTTTGCTCTGACAAGCCTGTGTTTGCTCAAAACGAAGCACATTTCTGCTGGAAACGTTAAACGCGTCACTTCCTGTCTGTCACAGGAAGGATGTATTCACAGGATGGGCATCACCTGATCAGCAGCGGCACGTGGAAAAGCTTAGAGGAACCTGCCCGTGTTTGAAGCGCTGCTGCGTTACAGCAGTAAAATGACAAGCGGACATTTTTTTCCTTCATAACGAACAAATGGAGTGGGAGAAAAATAAGGTGTGTGTGCGTTTGGTGTCTTCGATGGGAGATGGTGCCGGGCCGCTGTCTGCTGTCATCAGTGTGGCTCTGCACTGAGAAGTGCTGACAGCTGAGCTGGCCTGGATGCTGTCACATGTCCTTGTCAGTCCACTCAGAGTTAGGGGACGCACCTCACTATTGTCAACTTCTATTACCTCCTCACACACAAACACAAACACACACTGGCTCCTCTCTCCACACCACGCGCAATACAGTATCCGCTGCACACATGTGCAGACTCTCTCCTCTGGCCGCGTGCCAGCGGTGCTACCTCTCTCAAGCTTCCCTCCGCCCACAACTGTTGTGCACGCACGCACACACACTTCCAGGGGGACCTTGCGACCTTCCCTGTCTGCCCCATCCTGCCCCCGTCAATGTTAACTGTCACCTCTCCCCTGCCATCCCGCCTTCAGCTGCCACTCCCTCAGGGCCAGATCAGAACCACCGCACTGGACTGGCGCCGCTGCGCATTTATCACCTTCCTTTCCTTTCCCTTCCCTTCAGAAAGCGGCGCCAGTAGCCTTCGCGTAAATCGCCTGTATTTTTTTTTTTCAATCGCCAATGAGGAAGAGGCCCTGGGAGAGAGGGGGCTGCGCCCTGAAATGGTGATTGAAACAAACCAAGGGGCGTGCGCCCGCTTGTCGCCCGAGCTCGTTTCAAGATGTTTGTCAGCGTGGATCAGACCGGCCTCTGGTGGAATCTAAAACGTTGCCTTGTCTCGCGCTGACAGCAGCGTTGTCACACGCAGACTCAGGAGGAGTCAATAAGGCTGTCGAGTGTTTCATAGGCCCTGCCACTCACCAGATCTGTGCGCGCCGTACTGGCGGCTTTAAATCCAAATCATTTTCTGTCTACGGCGGTTTGTCTTGGTCTCAGTTAGAGTTCAGTGTTTTCTCATTTTGACTTGTCACAACTCGTGAGCCTGTGCTGGTGACGTGTGGATGGAGAGTGCCTTATCATGGTATGGTGATCTACAAAGCCTGGCATCCAATTTCCACACGCTTATATCTGACACACACACACACACACACACACACACAGAGTTTCTATCCACGCTTTTCCTTTTCCAGCTCAGTAACTTTTCTGGTGTGTCTTATCTGCGCACTAATCCATAACTTTTGTATGAATGACATTACTCCATGTTCTCAGTGCTCACTGGAATATATTTAATGATTTATTCATAGTCTGTTTTTATATCACATGCTTAAATACAAGTGCATCTAAAAACAATTAATATTTCATTTCATTTTGAGTTCATTTAATTTAATTCAAAAGGCTACATTTTCATCTGTAAATATCCATTTCACATACAGTGAAATATTTCAAGCCTTTTTTGTTTTACTTTTGATGATTTTGTCTTATGGCTCATGAAAATCATAAATACTGTATCTCAAATACTTTCTTATATCAATCCAAAAAGGATTTACAATACAGAAATGTCCAATTTCTGAACAGTATGTTCTTTCATAACCTCAGTGCTCGGTTGGGGCGTCTTTACCACAAATTACTTCATTAACAATTCTTAAATAACTGATGGGGAATATTGAGCTCTTTCACCATATTCTATTTTTTGAGATGCACTGGTGCAAAGTAAAGAATTGCTGTAGTGTAAGTGAAGATGTGCGTTGGGCTGGAGTGAAAGCAGTTTTTGCGCATAAAGAATTTTCAGTGGGGTTTATTTCTTATTTCTCTGAACAAACGTTAGCATGTATCCCACTGCAGTGTTAAGACCAGGGATGTTTCCATTCATATTTTGTGGGAGTTACGCTTTACATTTTTAAAATGCAGCTGTTAAAGTTTGTACATCCCTGTACAGTATTTCCACTCTGCGTGGAAGAGTGCTCGATGCAATTGCATCATAGCGTAGGCTAACGTTAGCAGCTCTGCCACAGCCTGAGATCGTGTCACTTAGCCAAACACATCGCTGAGTCATGATTGCTGAGTCATCGCTGTGTGACTACCAAATAATACCATGACAGATGCAACTTTACTTTCAAAACATGTTTTCTCGTCAGCAGATGTTGCTCACTTCTGACTTCAACAAACTAAATACACATCATCATGTTGTTGTTGTTTACATTGTGCAGTAGTATCAGAGGGGTTTTACGAGTACAAGTACACGATCATATTGTCGGACCGATACCCAGTAGTGTTTTTGGTATTGGTGCATCCCGAGCTGTGGTTTGTGGCTTGAGTTGCCACATATATTTCTAAGCATCTCTCCCAACAGACAAACTGAAATCTGAACGTTGGCTGCAACAGGAGTTTTCAGCTTTGGTCCACATAGAGGAATAATCAATATTTCTTTAACATTTAAAAAGGCTCCTGTACTTCCCAGCAGATCTGACACCTGTTTGAAGAGCTCTCAGTTGGTCGTTCAGCACATAAATCCGATTATATGTATCACTCTGATGGGAAGATCAGGCAGAAATCGCCAGAGATCTGTTTACAGGAACTATCTGCACAAAGATTTATGATTCTGCTGATTAACATGTTCGTCTCGTCATATCTTGTCAGTCATCAGCCGTTGCTTCACTTAATCATCAGTGATTTAGCTGATAAAAGGGAGTTTTGATGATTAGATAACAAATGGTATCAGATGCAGGGAGAGAGAAACTCGTGTCAAAGAAATATGTCAGGGAAAAAAGAGAAAGAAGTACCCCTCAGAGCGACACCACAATAATTAGCATAGCGGGAGAGAGAGGCACAGTGTGGGAGAGATAATCATAGCGCCTTAATGTCTGCTGAATGCAATTAATCAGCAGCATTACCCATAGTGCCCTGGCTTTTCTTCGCAGTTATCTCGTGGTGCGGGGTGATGATGAGCCTCCCCTCTTGATCCAGAGCCATGTCAGCATGATGCGTGTGCTTATTATATGAAATTATGTTTAACTGTTTTTTTTTCCCACTTTCACTTTCTCCTACATATGTTTTCTCTGTGATTCCCTCACACACAAAAACATACGTCTTTCCCAGCGGTCCGGAGTGTGATGGAGTAGCATGCAGGCGTTGCCTCCTGATATGGTTAAGTGGCCCAGTGCTGCAGTAAGTGTCAGTCTGCTCTCCCAGAATACACGTCCCTGGGAGGTTTGAACAGCAGGATCAGGTTTGGAGCAGGTTTGTAGACAAGAAGGGGCTCTGGACCCATTTTTGGGTGTAACCACCTTTCTTCACCTTCACTTCTGCTTTATTTAGTGCGTTCCTACATTTCCCAGAGTGCTTTTCAGCAACCTCAGAAGTCCCATCCACATGTCTCTTTTGGAAAATAAGCGGGAAATAGTCAAGACTTAAGAGTTTTTCAGTTTGACATTAAAAAAAAGTCTTGTCAGTCCTCTTAGTCAAAACACAACATGTCTTCTAGCCTCAATGAATTCTGGTCTATAGAGGCCCATGTCACTGGAAAACCTGACATCCTCTTCTATAATAGATTTCTCCCCCTCTCATTGTTTGTCAGTGCTAAACAATTGAGCAGAAAGAGGCCGGCGTTCTTTGATTTCAAGTGACTGACACCAAAACTCCTGGTGTTTTATGAGCTTTAAACATTTTGTCATATCAGACACCACTGTGGCTGTGTATGAAGTATCTCAACACGATGCTGTGTTCTCTGTGTTTGACCAAATATCCACCAAGGAACACGCGCTCAACAAAAACAAAGACAGGAAGCTGCTGCTGTTGAATGTAGGTCTTTAGTAAGGTACTAGCAGCTCCACTGGATAAACAGGCTCCTCACACCCGTCCACCTCGGCCTGAGACTGGACAACAGTGAAATACAAGTGAAACAAAATGTTTTGCCGTTGGTTTGGGTTTGTGATACAGTCGTTTGGATACCCCCCAAATCCCCATGTCATTTTCACATTAGAAAATTTGAGGGAAAATGGCAGTGATTCAGGGGGAAAAAAAGCTTTTTCAGTTGGCTGGTGTGGAGAAGTTGGCTATCAGTAAAGATACGGTGTGATACAAGCTGATAGGAACAGATTTTCTGAATGCACAGGCACCTTGATAAAACTTTTAAAACCGATTAGAGAAAACTTTGACTCATGCCTCTGCTCCACCTGAAAAAATAGTGGGTCAGTCAAAAATATGTCCAGCAGATGAGTTGAGATTAGCTCTAGTTAGAAAATATTAGCATGCTAATGTGCTAAACTAGTATGTTGGATATAACTTACTTATATATATACTTATAACTAACTAACTAATATAACTTACCAACCAAAATGTTAGGATGCTAATGTTAGCATAAAGCTTAATGCACAACTATGCCTAAGTGCAGACCAATGACAGTACTTAAAGATGGACGCTGGCATCTCCACTTCCTGTCACTTCCCTGCAACCAGAATCTGCGCAGTAATGATCAGGGAGTGGACTCGCGGTATCGAGTTCCCCCCAAAACAAATCCAGTCTGCTAACATGGAGGGGTGGGGTTTATGACCTATTTTACAGCCAGCCATCATTAAGCAAATATTAATTTCAATCACAATTTTGGCTTCCAACAATTACAAAAATAACAGAATTAAAATAAACAATTATTTTGCTGCATTACGTTTTGCAATGATCGTCTCCTTTTGCCATGTGTCACAATGGCCGCAGATTCTTCTTATTTAACTGTAAAATGATTGACTTCGTCCTCACAGTTTTATATCTCAAATCTACCAGAGAGCACAAAAAAGAAAGAAGAAAAAGAGCAGGAAAAACCCATCTTGATATTCTTAACACACATTCATGAATATATTTACATAAAAGTTTAGGGAAACACTCACTGATTCATATTTATTTAAGATTTCATTAAAACCTCTGTAATTTTTTCACGGAACCTAACTGTTGAGAAGCATCGCTCCGCCGCACGACCGCCGTGTTGTCTTTTTCATTACTTTTTGTACATCTCACTCTCTTCTTTCCTTAATTGCCCCCACCCCACCCCACCCCGTCTTCCCTTCCCGCAGTCAGGAACTCCTGCAGTGCATCTCGGCCGACCCACCTCTACACATCATTTATCACTATAAACATTGCTCATTGCTCCCAGCGCAAATATGTTTATTGTTGTCATTCACTCTGAGGCCATTTATTTAATGTGTTTTCCCCTCTCTCCTCTCACTCTCTACATCTCTGTTCATTGTGAGGAGTGAGTGCATTGTGAGGAAATCAAACGCATATTTAATGATAATGGACTGATGTGTGAGTGAATGGAGGGGAATTGGAACAGAACAGTGTGCTGGAAAATCAGATCCCAACATCTCCAAGGTACAAACATAATAGGAAGTCAAAAAGAATGCCTTCGCGCCTCAGCTGTTGTGAATTCTCCTTTTGTCAGTCAGGGCCCGGCCATCTCTGCCATTGTTCCGCTTTTTAGAGAAGGAATTGGATTTTTTTCTCCTTTTTTTCTGGTGTTTTTTTCTGCCCGTGTCGACGGCTGACTTCCTTCACTCGCCAATGGGCAGACTTAATTTCTGAGTGATTTATTCACAAAAGGACACTGGCTTTACCTGACCGATTCATTCTGAATAGAGGAGGACAATACCTTCCTGAAATTGCTAATGGGATGTCAGGGGGAAAATAAGCAATCAAGCAGGTGGGCAGTGACTTATCAAAATAAATGCATGCTTTAGATGAACTGCAACCTACTGGTTTGCACCTTATTGGTTTTGATTACTCTAATGAAACCGTGGTGGGTTGTGGGAAAACTACAACTGACTGAACGGCCAGCAAGGACAAGGAACAGGTTGTTGTAATTTCAGACGTGTCCGTTTCCACTATAATGTTGATATAATAAACAATGTTGGAAGGACTGAGACAGCCTAGATGTGTGTGTGTGTGTGCGTGCGCCTGCACGCGCAACCGTTTGTGTGGATATACGCTTGTACTCATTCCCTAAAATGACATATTGCCCTTTACCTCGCCACACGGCAATGATCAATCATGCTAACCAAGTTAATGCAAGTTATTATGGCATTTTGCCAAAACACACACACACACACACGCACGCGCGCGCACACGTACAGCTGTGCTCACAAAGGGAAAAGGTCAGCACTTTAATGGCTTCTCTCCCTGTGGTAATCGTCTTTTTGGTTAGCCGTGCAAACTAAATGAAAAGATGTCAGCCTACGTGTGGGGTTAACCTACGTCGCTCCACTTCAATAAGTGACGTGCCATTAGCCTGGCCCTCCGCTGCGAGCCCTGTGAAATCGGGTAATCCCACTGACTCACTTTGCTGCCCATCAGTGAGCGCTGGGGGAGGAGATCCCCCTATTAAACTCTCATTTCATCACCATTGTCACAACACGACTATTTTCCACCATATGGCTGAGGAGCTTGGAGAATTGTTTGGGGGAAGGCACTGAGTTCATCCGTGGACATGGCGTCGGCCTTCATCATTATGTCCGCATTGGTGTAAGTGTGCCAACAGCTTAATGTTAACTTGCTGTGTAAATCATTGTTAAACAGTTGCTAAGCAGTTAAGTCGCGCTTCAGCTTGAGAAACAAAACAAACCAAGATGTTTGTTTAGTATTAAAGATGTAAGTGCTTGTTTCCACTCAGGTTCACTCGTCAAATCCAGCGGTGTCAGGGTTTAAAAGCAATTCAATAATCATATGAAGCAGTTGACACATACGTCCTTTTAATGTGAAGCTACAGCCAGCAACTGATTAGCTTAGCTTAGCATACAGCCAGTTGGAAACAGCTGGGCTGGCTCTGTCAGAAAAGTCAGGCAGGCCCATCTGTTTTGCAGCAGATAGCTCTGTCTGGTGTCCATAAACATAAAAGACCTCTTCACATAATGAACAAGGTGACTGAACTCGCAACATGTCTGTGCTGTCTTTTAAGTCAACACTGTTGGCATTTCCTGCTGCCAATAAATGGCACTAAGTATAATTGCAGTTTGGGCTTCTTGGATTTGAAGAGCCTGGGTGTTGCCAGACAAACAAGGCAAGATTAATTCCCAAAATCTGCATTCAAGTCTCTCGACGTGAAAAAAAGCCTAACTAATAGGAATAAATAGAGTAAGACGAGTGCTGCACTGCCCCCCCCCACCTCCCGCTGCAGCTCAAACCCTCCTGATTGGTTTAAGCATGCACGCTTGCACTGATAATCAGCATAAATCCATGTGGAGAATTTCACAAAGTCCACAAGTGTGCCCTTCAGGGGGGAGAGAGGAGCGACAGAGGGCTCCATAGTCAATGCTGTTTCCACACTAGCCGCTGCGCGCGTCACATCCTAATCCTTCCCCCTGGAACCCAGGCAGCGTTAAACTAACTGGAATGAGTGCCATGCAGGGAGTAAATGGAGGGAGACGGCCGTCCACAATGGCCCCGGAAAGTGGCTGTTCTTGTAAACGGGAGGATTAGAGGGAAAGAAATCCTCCTCTCCTTGTGTAGGCGTGCCCACAGAGACAAAACCCAGTGTTTACACTGCTCGTCTATACCGAGAGTCCTCCAGCCCCGAGTCCACCGAGTCATCAAGTGAGCGAAGTGGGAGTGAGGGGCTGAGAGATGACCCAGCTGGGTGTTAGCACCGGTTTTAGCGTGCTTCTGTACAGCTGTTGGTCAGCAGTTGATGATAAACCATCGTTACTTTGGTGACTTAATTAATTAACCCCTCCTTATTTGTGTGTCTCGAGCACTATTGGATGAGCTTCCATAGAGAGCCATGGCCCCCAGAGGATGAATCATGATGACCTGACGATTCCCAGAATTTTGCTGTAGCTTTGCCAGCGGGTCAAATGTTGCACATAACCAGCACTGAACATGACATATTAGCTTTTAATTTTGTTTTAATGTTTTAATAAAATCTTTCATTGGATGGATGATCATGAAATTTAGTTTTTTTTTTTTCAATGAAAACTAAAGCCCTCATCCAATTTCCTCTTTTTATTTCCATTTATGAACTCCTCGGTGGGTTAATTATTTCCTCTGTACTGACTCCCACCTTTCTTAACATCTCATTCTGCCACTCCTCCCTCTCAGTAGCAGCTGCCACAAACCAAGCAGTCTGCAGCTAATCACCCGCCCAGCGTCGTGCTTTAAAGCAAACTCAGTAAGCGGTGGCCCGCAAGGTCTCTCCTGTTTCCACTACCTCCTGACTAACAGGATACGGGTGTTCCAGGGAACATGCGCGGGCCTGAATGGAGAACAGAGAGGAGCCCGCCACCGCCGCTACCCACAATCCCATTCTCCAGGGAAGCACTTCACTGACGCTGCGCCGTGACCCGCCGCACTTTGCCCTCTCTCGCCTTCTTTGCCGCCCTCACTCCCCCACTCTTTTCATGTCGCTCTCATTCTGGTGGGTTTGATGTCGAGCTTTTCATGTACCCTGCAGCTGCCTCTCCCCCTGCCGTCTTCTGTCGCTCTCTGATATTAGTGGGGCCAAATAATCACGCACTGCAATCCCATACATGCTCACTGGACACGTACGCAGCGATATCTTTTTCTTTGTTTTTATTTTTTCTTCAAATCTGTGGCATTTTTGTTAGAAGAAGGGCTGGAGTAGTGTCTGTCCCTATATTGGGCACCTGATGATCTATTTAGAGAGCCATACAGCAAGCACCTCATTTCCAGGTGCTGCAGCATCTGATGACACATAAATAACAGTGCATTTCATTATGCTAATATTTGGCAGAAAAAGGTGTGGGCTGTGAGACCCACGGGTGGAACTGTGCCTCATGTTTGTGAGTTTTATAGAGCCATTTAGCTTCGTAGACATGTCCCCCCCATCCCCCAAAATACCGTCTGGTAATGCCTATGCCCTTCCAAGGTGTCTGCGGCAGGATGCGCACACTCCATTTCCTGCAAAACAGTCACATTCTCAGTCAAAATTATACACATGCAGCAAACTGTTTCTGTAATCACAACAGGCCTCACTTTTTTCCCTCAGTGTGGCATCTAATCAGTGATGCTCCTCAAACATTGTCAAAGATTGCCTTCCAAATGTTCGGAGAGTTACAAAGTATAGTCGAGCGAAACGTCGAACACATGTTCATTAATAACAAGCCTTTGGTGTAAATAAGGAAGCTAATCAGACAAACCTCGCCTTATGAGGTAATCAGGAGATATGTGTGTGTCTGTGTGGGTGCGCTCCTGTGTGTGATGGGGCTCCCAGGTAATTATAGCAGACAGCTGCCATGGCATCCTGGATCAGTCCCACGTCAACAAGCTGCAAACGCACACTCTGACGCGCGCACGCACACAAAACGGGTCCCGCATCAATGTGGCATCATTATTAGCGGGCTGATGCCCAGATTTGTGTCATTTTGCTCAGCGTCTCAGATAAGCCCAGGCAAATTGTGTCTGCTCTGCTTCCAGAGTGGCTCGTACCAAAGATGAGATGCACCTGCCGCGGAGCAGAGCAGACGGAGCTGTCGAGATAGCTCCGAGACAATAAATTCAAAGCTCGCTGCGAAGGTGCACAGGACGCGGTTATACAAAACAGCCGCTGCCTTGCGTGCGATGGGGGGGGGAGCTGCTCGGTCTCGCCCGGCCGACGGAGGCGCTCCGGCTTTATCCCCTCTCCTCCACAAACCTGATCTTTCCCTTGATGCACCCTGATCTGTCAAAACACTCCCCTGTCTTTCCTCCCCCCCTCCCCCCATCCGTCTGTCTGTCTGCCTGCCCCCCCCCCCTCGCCTGCGCCGTGTTCACCAGGCCTGGCCTGGTATCATGCCTGCATGCATCATGGACCCGCTAACAAATTACATAGAGTAGCCACTCCGCTTCCCCTCTCACTCAGCTGTCAAGTGGAGCCACTGAAGCATTCTCCCTGCACTCCTCTCCACTTCCATCCATCCATCTATCTCGCCATCCAGCCTGCCCTCTCTTGGCAACCACCCACCCCACCCCCCACCCCCACACCCCATTTCCTCTACCTGTACACACCATCAGGGCTGCAGAAGCCATCTCCCTCCCTTTCATCATTCCCCTTCATCTATCCATCCCTCTCTCATTACTTCATCTTGTGCTCCTCTCAGCGGTCCATCCTTCCGCACATTGAGGACGAGCACAAAGGCATCTCCACGCTCGCTCAGCGGGCCACCGTCTGTAAACGTGTTTGTCGGAGACACGTTTTCTGTTTGCTGAGTTAATTCCCGGTTTAAGTGTTTGAGGTTGATTCCATTTTATCATCGTCACTCAGTAAACGCTAAGCACAGTGACAGCAGCTCGCTCCCGACGGCTGCGAGATGAATGGCGTGATAATCAGGACAAAGAAATACTGCTTCTTACAAACAGTGAGGACGGCTGCTGTTTTGGTGGAAACATGAGTAGATTTTCAGGCTGTGATCTGACTGGTGATCACAGATGAATCAACGCTGTCCTTGTGATTTCAAGTGTCTTCAGTAGATTGCCCGTCTTGTCTTGCTCATGCTCGGCGTAAATCCGACTCAACCTAAGGCTCAGCACGAACGCATCCAACCAACAATTTCCAGAAGTGGAGAGATTGTTTCACCGCTCACTTTCGCCACTGATTCGTCATAATTTTAGGCTTAGCAGTCGGCCGCTCCGTTGGTTACTTGCCGGGGGATTTGTTGTTCGACGGAGCAGACATGAGGGCACCGAGTCGGAGCGCTGGAGGTCTGATGTGACATCAGCGGTAAACGCGGCCAGCTCACCCAGTCGCTCTTCACGCCAGCGGAGGAGCGAGACACGGCCGTGATGAATAGGCCGATGGCGGAGCCCTGACCTCTGAAGGTCGCCGGGTTGTTACCTGTTTGACTCTTCACACCAGCACACACTAACTCATAACTGTATACAAGCACGCATGCAAACACACACACACACACACACACACGAGCAGTCAAATGCACCGCTGCCTCAGCTCCGCTTCCACCAAGACAATATTCAGTGTATTTTCTGGCCGCTGGAGAGCTTTGAATATGTGCGAGCCCGGCGTGATAAGACACATGTCACGCCGTCATAATACTGCCCCTGCCAAATGACACGTGACCAAGTTGACATCATAAATAACCCCCGAGGAGCACTCAAAGGTGAAGCCTCCACTGTATGTAAGGCCGGACTCTTTTTTTCCCCCCCATAAGTCAAACCATGCAGAGCCATCTGGCCTGAGTCATCATACCTAATGCCCTCCCCAACCTTCCCTGACCTTGGCAGTCACATAGAGACCGTCCTGCCCCCCCCCCCCCCCGTGTCCTTACCAGATCTGCCCTGTTGCTGTGTATTGCTTTGAGCCACCACAAGTCTTCCTCCCTCAGTGCCGATTCCTGATTCAGAGTTTCTGAATTACAGGAGCTGAGTTACTGGAGCGTTCCACAGGCACAAATATCTTAAATTAAAGCAAAATGCGTTATGACAGAAAATGCCTTTCAAGGTGTGGTCATTTAAAGTTCTGTTCAGACTGACAGTGGATTTGGATTCTGAATTCGCACCCTAACTCTGTCGTCGTGAGGGAACGCAGGAGCGGAGCAATCAGAGCTGGCTTGTAGCTTGTCAAATTTAAGGAGTTAGATTTACCTTCATCTTCGTTTGTGCCACAAAGCCTCCCAGCACCACCTCAGCATTAGAAGGTCATATTTACTGAGTGGTTTCTTTAAAGTTTCCACAGACATGTAGTCAAGGACTTTAAGGGCTTTTTAGTTGCCCTTTCTTGGGATTATAGGGTTCTTTCTCCCAGAAATTAAACACAAACATTTCCTATAAAAAGTACACAGTTTAGACTCACTTTAATACATAGAGTCAATGTGTTACTGAAAAGAGAGATAAAAGGTACTGTATGTGGCTGGAGACTTCATGTCAGAAACTCAAATACTTTTATTTGTCCTGTTGGCATAACACTTCACGTGATTTCCTAGCAACCTGTTAATCAAGCATGAATAAACTATAAACGTGCCTGAATCTAATTCTCTGAAAGTCTGTTCAACATCTGACATAAACAGCGTTAGAAAATATTATAGATTTAGATTTAAATGTATTTTGATGACAGCAGCTTGAAACATAATAATAGCTAATGATAAAGGGGATTACATCAAGTTTGACTTGATGTTTAATTTTCACTTTAACCATATTGAAGTTTAGATATATACGGAGCTGGCATTTGTACCATTCATTCCTTGGAGTTTTCTGATAAAATCCTCACTGGTCGAATATCAGCCCCTTCAATCCAAGTGATGGAACACTGCAGCACTTTAGAGATGCAGGACTTGACATTAGGTCCACACGAGGAACCTTACACAGCCAACTTAGAGAATGAGTCTGGAGATAACCCGGCACAAGATGTCTACATCTCAGATGGAACCGTACAAGGTTCTGTCTCTTCTAACGCACACGGTGTTAAATGCGGTGCAGAGGCCACCGGTCCTTCTGCGAGCAGGTGTCAGATTAAGAGCAGCGGTGATTAAAATGTTACACCAGCGTCGTGAGAGGGAGCTCGGAGGCTCGATAGTGAGAACGGACTGTTAAGTGCGTGGCGGGGAACTCTGAAAATCGGATATCTCCACGAACAACGCTCCTGACGGGCCCCGGCGTCGCTCAGCTCGCCCAGGGGCTCCCTGTTGTCCCGAGATGGCCGAGCCCGTTCTGCGCCGAGCTGCAGCTGCAGGTAGTAATTACTGATTAGGCTGTGGAAAGTGGGGACAAATGCAATGTATAATCAGAGAGCCCGTCGACAGTGGGAGCCCTTCACAATGGCTTGTAATTAACAAGATAATTGGCGGGAGATGGCAAAGATTTCTGGAGTTCTTCCTTATTTGCATGTCATTTTGCGCCGGGTTCTTTATGACTTCTTTTTTCATCTGTGAAGGTTGAGGCACTAATGATACCGTGTCCCACGGCGTGACTCGCTCGTGATGCAGATTCCAACTGGGAGCAGGAGAGAGGAGCGAGGCAGGCGCGCCCGGCGTGCACCTGTACGCTCGCAAGATCCAATATTTGTTCTGCGGAGTAATTCCCAGTCATTTTCTACACAAGTGCTATTTACACCGCTGCTCGTCGCATTCACATGCGGCGCAGGAATGTGCGACGAGGCTCTCTGAGCGGGACTTTCTCCCGTGTCACAGACCTCGAAGGCTGTTCCCACATCAGACTTCCTTCTTTTAGCCCCCCCAGGACGTATTCATTAGTGTTATTCTTACAATAACGCCAGTAATGGGTGCTCGGGCGACTTCCTTCTCCAAAACCGTTCAGTACATCACACGCTCAGATAGGAAGATGTTTATCACTCCTTTTCCAATTATATTTCTCCAGATTAAGGTGTCACTGTGGCACTTGTTTCCTTGACAACGCCGTCATTATTTCACCCTTCTTCCAAGTACCCTTAATCTGAGCGGATATGAAAACTCTTCATGTGTGTTTTTTTTTTCCCCAGTTAGCCACACTAGCGCTGTCTGTCCAACCTCTTAAGCTCCCCCATCATGGGGTTCTTTTTCAAGTGACTTAAATGGGAAGTGTGGCTGACGCTTGATTTTCCCTCCGCTCTCCCTTCCTCTTGTTCTGCCTCCCCCCACCCGCCCACCCACCCATTGTGAGTTTGAAGAGGCTCCCTGTTGAATTTCATATGTGGCGTTGGCTCTTAATACGTCGGATTAAAAAGAACATAGATGCCGAGAACAAACACCGGGTTTTATTAGATTTTGTCTCATGGAAACGGAACGAACGCGCGCAAAAAAAAAAGGAAAAAAGGGGTAAATTGATGAAGCATGAAGGGTGTTAATAATGTATAAGGTTTTCAAAATTCAATCTAAAAAATGTGCACCGTTGGAGGGGGAGAAAAAACAGAGCGACATAAAACGGAGTGTATATTTGACAGGTGACATGATTCTTTTTCGTGTAATTGATTTGCTTTGCCATTTGTTTCCCCCCTTTTTTCCACCTTTTGTGGAGCACAGGAGGCAGCCGGTGTGATGGATGAACCCGGCCGAGTTCATTTTTTTTCCCCCTCCGCGCCTCCAGTGCAATGAGCAGCGCTGCTTTCCCATGCAGGTTATGGCAGAATAGTAATGTTTCCCACTTACTAAAAATGTGTCTCTCACTGTGTGTGGATTTTCAGCCTGCGTAGTACTTAGATTTTTTTTTTTTTTTGAGAAGGAGGCGAGACAGCGTGTAAAGGAAAATAGTTTTTTCCCTGTCAGACTACCTGCTTTTAATGCTCTTCTGTGATGACACAACAGTTGATATGATTAATATAGGGTTATTACATGTGTTTATTTCTAATTATGTAAGAAAAACTAATTGCTCTCTTCTCTCTCTTTTCTTTACGCCCTTCCTGATGTTTTCTCGACCAGGTAAGAGTGTGTTTGCGTGTACGTTTCCTCATGTCTGCCACTGAACATGTGAACGTCCCTGCGGTCTGAGCCACAGGTCAGCTGCGTGTTACCCAACAGTACATCACATGCTGCACAGCCTGCTGTGTTACATAAGGCATACGGCGTATAGCGCTGTGTACCGTTAGCTTAGGCTTTCTCATCGTCCTGAAGGTTGGTCTCACTTGAACCATCCTCTCAGTCGCTTGTTACGGCGAGCCTCTTTCCGCACGTTCAGAGGAAAAGTTTGAGAGTCTGAAATAGCACAATGGCAATTGTTCACGCCCATTGTGATGCTGTTTTTTGTGGCGCGGCGCGGCGCGCCCGTGGGTGATACCCTCGCCGTCTTTGATTTCTCCCTTTTCAGTCAGTGTTTTTTCTTCCGTCTCTTCCTTTTTTTTCCCCCCTCTAGAATACTCATTCAATTTTTACTGCGGTAGGAGACTGTGAACAGCTTGCGGGGCGGGAGCGCAGTAATTACCACGGTTATGTCAGGCAGAGCTGAGGAACGTAGCCTGGGGAGGAGAAAGGCCACTGTGCGGCGATGGCCCCCGAAATTAATGGAGAATTGGAAATGAATCAATAGCTAATGAAAATGTGTGTTCACTCTATTACTGCTTTTATGAAGGCCGTAGCCTCGGGCGGGGCGCTTTGTCACCCGACTACACAGAGGAGTGGAGGCGCCTGTCTACGCCTCTCTCTCCTCATATTCGTCTCTCTGCGATGCTCTGAACCTCCTCCTGCTCTCGGCCCCTCGCAAATTAATTGAGGTATGACAGAGGCGTCGGTTCACTTTTGGAGGGAACACTTGATTGTTTGGCGGATGTGAAATGTTAAAGCTGTACCGAGCGAGGCCGTGTTTCTGTCTGTACGCACGTCTTTTTGTGCAGTGAGGGTACTTGAATGTTGGCTAAGCCCTGCCCTTCTATCTACTTTGTTCATCAGTGGTAACAGTGGCAGATTCACCGCTCGCTGAAATTCTCTTTTCTTTTCCCCGGCAAAATGTCAACATCTATTGACGAGCCGTGCAGTGGATGTCTTTGTAACGGCAGGGTAATTAGCTGTAGTAGCACAATAAAATCAAGTATGATAATTGACCATTTATTTTGGTTTGATATAAGCCACGGTTTTTGGAGAAACGTCGCCGGACCAGCGACACAGTGGTTCGATGCTTCTGATTGATTTAGTTTTGATGTTACAAGCCCACCGTCGGGATGAGGAGTAAGCACGGTGCTCGCCAAATGTAATGTAGTGTATGGGATAATGACGGGGCTGGCACTTCCCCAGTTCAGGACAGATCCAGGACCAGCTCCCACAAAGTGAGTCAGCACTACAGGGGTTCCCGGTCACTGAGTAGTAGGTGGAGTTTTGTTTTTTCGGTAACTCGCAGTGTATTCTTTTATCCATTTCTCTCTCTCTCTCTCTCACACACACACACACACACACACACACACAGCTGAATCATGTTAGAAAGTGAAAGTACCCGTATGTGATCCCCAAGAATCACACACTGCTTCATGTGGAGAAATCCAGATGTGGCAGGCCTCTGCTGTAATTAGTGATAGTGATCAGACTGGGCTAAATGCAGCATATCCAACATGTCTGACATCACTCGACGATGCCAGTGTCCAGGAAAGAAAAGTCGACTGGTGAACAGAGGAAGGAACCTTTTGGCGTCACTTATCCAGGCTGTAGAGGGACACGGAACGCGGCGCACGTCAGTTGACCGCTCCCCCAGGATTCACACATCATTTCTCTTCGCTGACACGGTACATGCAGCACCGCCCCGGGGTGCCTGACAGTGCGTGACATCGCCTGTGTGTGCAGCAAAGGGGGCTGGAATGTGAACCCCTCCTGCACCACCCGCAGACTGCAAAACCCTCAGGGCCCGCCCCCTCCCCCGCCATTCAAGTTCGCTGCCTCTCTTTGTTATCACCCTGCGTGATACTGTAGATAAACACCAGCAACATCCTGGCTGGTTTTGTAGCGCTGCTGTAAACTCTGCCGCGGGACTTTATTTCATGTCGGCGGCCCGCAGCTGTGCAGACCGTCGGTCAGTGTTTTCTGCGGGAGGTGTGACTCGCACGTCACAGCGATGCATTTCAATTCATTTCCGAGAAATCAATGCTAGTCGTCGCTAGTTGTGTTATTATTGCAGCCGCCTGCTGAGAATCTCATCTCTTCAAACAGAGTGAGTTATTTTAATGGCCTCATACTCGGACCCTAATCTGTAATAAATAACTGCTTTGCGCTTCTCTATCTCCGACTGATAGTACAACGGTGATTCACGGCTTTTGCATTTGATGTTCAAAAGCCGCCTGTTGCCAGTCTGCTGCACGGAAAACAGTCGCTTTTCATCTTGTTTTTCTATAAGAAAGGAGAGCGTGCCACCTACACAAGACTGGCAAGTTTCCTAGGTCCATCATCCTCATATGTGAGTAATTAAATTACCACAAACTCCCTCAAGTTAGCATTATTCATGGCTGTAGCAGGTACACTGGTCTTAATGGGGACCTGGACTCACACTTGGACACAGCTGCACATGCTTTGGTCAGTGCTATGGCAAATTTCATGCTTCAGCTCCAGCAAATATTTAGCACCTACGAAAGGTTTTTCTTACGCGTCTACAGGAGCATCGAGAAATTCAGAAAGGAAAGAGGACAGACTCAGGAGGCGTATAAAAAAGCACTAATTTGAGACTATGAGGAATCATCTCTTCTCCAGGAAAAAGGTGACCCCAGGACAGTCAGAACCAGTCCAAATAGCCCCAAGGATAATTAGACCGGACCTAGAATGTAGTCAGCCCCAACCCACGCACTATAAACGGCCACGGAGCACCAACCGTGGCAGCAGCAGCACTTTCTGCAGTGAGATGCACCACCAATTAAGGTTGTTTTTCCTTCTTTTCACAGTTCGCCCTCTCCCTCTCGTGTCATAAGACACACTTCTGTCCTGCACTGATCAGAGCTGAGAGGGAGTCCTGACCTGCTGCAATACAGCTGGACCCTACCTGAGCCGATTCCACTTAATATCTTATCCAGCGTTTTAATTTAGACGGCGTGGTCTGTCTCCACGGTAACCGCGAGGCGTTTGATGCACTGCGTGTTGTAGTGTAATGTTGTGAGAGGAGGGCAGAGGAGGTCTCGGCTAACACATCCATTCCATTAACTCGCTTGTTGGCCCGCTAGACCAGAGGAATCGACGCACCTCAGGGGTCAAGAGTCCCTCGAGTGATGAAATTAACCATTCACTGATGTTCCTGGAGAGAGACGGGGGGAGGGAGGGGTGCGCAGGGGGCTGGCTGCTTTATCATGCCACAGGAACCTGCAATCATCCTTGGAGTCAGATTAGTAAGTGGGGCCGGTGAACAGCCTTCACTGCCTGAGCAGGTGGCCTCCCATACCAAGTACAGCACATTAATCCAGTCTGTTAACAAATAAGCAGCCTGACTAATAGCGCACCGCCACAGGCTTATGTTTCCGCCATTACGGCGGGACTCGTTTAATTTGTCTCTACTGTGGACACAGACAGGGGACAGGGAAAAAAAGAGGAAGCGAGGAGGGAAGAGCGAGAGAGAGTGGGATCAAATGAGGTGGGATGACAGGGAGCGGGGGAGATGTAGAAGAGGGGGAGGCGGAGAAGCTGAAAGGACAAAAGTAGCTGGAAAAAGTGGCCAGCTTTGGCGAGCGGGAGTGGGACTTAAACGGCGGGGGTTTGTGTAGTCAGCAGTATCACACACAGCCTGCTGTTCCCTATGAATGTTTGTCTGGCTTGTTGTCACTCAAAAATGATGTGAAGTGAGCTGCGCATAATGTGTTTGGAACGAGCCCAGGAGACGTCTCAGCATTAACTTTCCACTTGTACTCCGCATATTGCAAATGGTCCCACGGTGTTTTTTGGAAGAAGAGATGATCGTTACAGACTCTGAGGTTGTAACTTCATGCTTCTGGGTAAAACTAGGGACTGTATAAAACTACTGGCGCATGGAATGGTGTGTTATAATAACACTAATTAAAATGATAAGAAATGAAAAGCTTAAATTAAACTGGGATATAAATATAAGTTCATGTCCTTCAACGTGACTTAAAGATCCTGAGGATATCATTATGTCCTGATGTAAATAAATGCCTGTAAATTCCCTTAGAAGACAAAAACCCCTTGTCCAAGAATCCTCATGTTTTTAAGTATACTTTAGTGTCAAATTAATCCAGTAATAATTGTATGCACACGAACAAGTACTCTGTAAACATGAGCTGCAAACAGATAATTTGGCATATTTGAAATGATGCCAGTTTTGCTAAATGGAAACTCATATAGGCTGAAAGCTAAACAAGGCTTTAGAAGGACCTCCGCCAACGGAGGGGGTCTCGCTCTCCTAATAGCTTGAGTTTGTTCTGTCCTCATGTTCGTTCCCCTTTGACTCTCGCTGTTTTCACGCAGAAGCCAAAGTGGAAGTGGTAAACAGCAGAAGGACAAGCAGCTCTTTATGTGGGGAAAAGGAAAAGATTTAAAACCTGTGAGGAGCAGCCAGGGTGTAGAGATGACCCACAGATGATCTGAAATTACACCATTTCCCCTAACACAAATAAGTCCACTCTTTTTTCATCTACAGATCCCCCCCCCTTATAATTTTCATACAGTCATTTGTTAGACTTGACTCTATCTGTTCTGCGATACTGTTTAGCTGAAGTGAGAGGTCAGTGATTTATTTGTGGACTTCTCCTGTGCTGGTCTCTTCGTCCCTTGGGGACGAGAGAGAACTGTAGTCCAGGGGCAGCAGCGGTCCCTGTGGGCCCGCTGACATTTGTTCAGCAGTAATGATCACCTCAGGGGATGTCCCCTCAGTTTGTCTCAATGACGGACAAATCGATACGCGGCCCCATGTCCCCACCCAGGTGACCAATTTCATCTCAAATTTCCTCTTTTGATTTGGATGAACGGTTCCAAGCGGCCGCTCAGGGCCACTTTCTTTCTCCCGCTCCCACCTTCCTTCTCTGCAGAGACACGGCGCCTGAACAAACGGCCGCCTTCCTTGAACTTCTTTTTCCAGGCTCTGTGTTTGTAAGTATGCAAAGAAACTGGCGACTGTCTGAATGAGCCGCTCAGTGTCGAAATGAATGGAACCAAACACAAAAATGTTCATGTTACCAATCATGCCTGGGGGTTGCTCGGGTTTATGAGGGTGCAGTATTCCTCTTCTAATCATTTTCGCTCAACAGTAATATTGTCTTAATTCATTTTACCATTTCTGAAGGCAATTGAGGCTAATTTGCTTAAACTGCCATTGTATTCTATTACAGTAAACCTCTGCAAGTACAAGAACAGCTGAACATGAACATTATTACAGACATTTCACAGAGTGACAGGAAGTGGTTTCCTCTCAGTGCCGAGCTGAAAGGAACAAAGTGACAGCACTGTTCCCCTAATCTTTCCCCAGAATGTCTGTCCAAGCTATTTTAGCAATTAGTTGTGGACCAGTCACTGATTAGCAATTTCTTTCAGGGCCAAAACGGGGTGGTTAGCGGGCCACTCGTAAATCCCCTCGTCTTCATCGAGCCTTATTCCCGGCTAATGAGGTTTATTAGATTACAACTCTACCTCACACGTTTAACAAAAGATTAAATTGGCAGTGCTCCGCAGGGAATATGTTTTTGTAATACACTGGTAATGAGTGAAAGTTAAGGAAATGTGAAGTGCTAAGCAGGAATAAGTCATTGGACACGCTGAACTGGGCTGGGAGGGTCTGAGCACGTCATGCCGTCGGATAGGCCCTAAATGAAAGTGACGTGACAGCGCTAATGAGACTGCTCCACATAACGCGTGACTCCTGCCGGGGGGACGCATTACAGCCGGCTTAATGAGAGGAGATATTGTACACAGGCGCTCCTGTAAGTTGAGCGATGAGACCGCCGCCGCGACGGGCGAGCGTGAACCGTTTGTTAAAGCGGCTGTCAGGCCGAGCAACGGGGCGCGCGGGCTAAATGCCCGGCGCTGTTGCCGAGGCGTCGGGGTGAGCGCAGGTCAGGGTGTTGGCTTTTTAAAGTCTGCCTCACATATGGTGCATCCAGGAAGTGATCATGAAAACACTGAGCTTAGTCTTGAAAAATGTCGTCAGTGTCTGCGAGATATTACGACTGCTTTCTGTCATAATTCATCTGCTTATAAAGATCATGTATTCTAATTTAGGAATAATTACATATGGAACATGTGCATAATGCCTCACATTCAGAATTTGTTTTGCATGTATTACATTAGTTGAATCAGACTTTGATAATCTAAATGACCACTGTTAGCTGTAAAACCAGACACTCGAGTACACTGCTACTGCACTGCCAGACAAGTCACAGCATTTGCTAAACCTTAACCACGTGGTTATTACTGTAACCGCGATGACAGAGGTCCAAACCACCTGCCACAGGTTTGCTCCTGCGGGTCATAAGCGAGGGTGGGGATGAGGGACCTCTGTGGCTCTGTGGATTTATGTTGGAGGACAACAATAGGTGTGTCTGTTTTCGACGCATCATCGCACACTGCCTGTGTGTGTTGCCCTTTAAATGACAACCTCCATCCAGTATTGAAGATATTTAAATCTGTTTTCAGGGTTTGTACCTGCGTTATTCAGCTTAAGCAAGTACACTTTTCCTTCTTAGTTAATTTAATTTATCAACAAGCATATGAAAGACAGGAAGTGGAATGAAATGGAACCAGCTCTAAAACTTAAACTCATAAGTCAGTTACTGGAAGTGTACATGTATATGGAAATAGACAGATGAGCCACAATGTAAAAACGGTTACCTGTGGCTGATCAGTTATAACCACTCACTGTTAAGGTTCTAAGCATCAGTATGAATATTACCTCATGTGTTGGCTGTGGTTGATGCAGCCATGTGCAGAGTGTTGTCCTCCGGTCAGGACGCCGTCACTCTCTGGGTGACTGATGGATCTGGAGCAGCTATTGACTGGAAGACGGCCACAGGAAGATGTGTTTGTGTGTGTGTGTGTGTGTGTGTGTGTGTGTTTGTGTGCTGGGGGGTATGATCTTCTGTCCAGCTCTGCACAAGACACAAGTCACACCTCATTAGTAGGTAGAGAACGGCACTTATGTCTGCCATGAAAGCACCATCTCACACACACACACACACACACACTTCTACCCCAATTATCCCTATCCTGTCCCTTGAGTGATGGGTTGAGTTACGCTGACAGGCACCCCTAAGGATAGGGGGTAGAAAGTCAAAAGTGGGGGTGGGCGGTTGATGGGGGAGGAGAACAGACAGCGAGGGGAGAAGGGGGGACGGCATCACGTGGCTCGAGGCAGAATGAAACATGTCTCCCTGTCACCTGCCACACACTGTAAATGGATGGCCCCCGCAATATCGCCATCAGCGACTTATCTCCACCGCCCGAAAAGTGAGAAAAAAGGGGCGAGCGAATAGAGGAGGAAGGAAGGAAGCGAGAAAATGGCAGAGGAGAGTTTCTTCCGCTGCAAGCTCGCTGTAATTTGTTACAATTTCTAAAGACAAATATGACAGGGTGGAATTACTCTGCCACGGCGGAGGCAGTCATTTGCAAATGCCATAAAGCTCAGGTATTTCTCCTTCGCGGATCCACTTAATCTGAGGCTCTGGGAGCTTCAGCAGCAGCCATCTGTAGTCAGGCATGTGTTTACAGTGAAAGGCCACTCCAGCTCTCTGTAAAGAAAAGTATTGTACAGTAGTGATGGAAGTGGCTGGTATGTGGAGGGGACTGATGGTCTCTGTTGATGCTAAGAAAAATACCTTGAGAGCTTTTGAGGCTTTTCACAGAATTCTTAGTGCACGGCTGCAGTCGTTACAGAAATCTTAGATGAATGGACAGAAGTTACTATCGTGTGGAACTGGCAGAACTGTTGACATGACACTTCAGTAACTAACATGAGGACTTGCCATTTCACTGCTCTTAATGCAAAATATGCTCAAAACAAACGCCTATGTACAACTTTGTCGCCCTATCACAGTGACACCTTTGTGTTTGCATATTTAAGTGTCAGGTGTGTAAAAAAAGAACAAACACATGAGCTCCAAAGTCCTTTCCTGACCTTGGATACAGTGCAGCATCAGCTGTGTCACCTTATGGTTCATTTTGTAGTTGCAATCTTCATCAGCAGATACGATGGACCTTGTAAAGCAGCTGACGGAACTCTTTCACCTCGAGGCCCCGTTGTAGCTACACTGGAGCTTTTGATCGCGTCATATGTTCTTTAGCCGTTTCAATTTTTTTTATGTCAGTTGCTGTCTTTAAGGTCAACATTAAACTTTGAAGCTGAAATTTTTAAGCCAAGGTGGATGTGTTCGATGTTATCACAGATGGATAAATAGACCTTGGGGTGAGAATGCTTCAACTACTAACACAGCTTTAAAGGAAAAACTGTCACTTTTATTCACAATTTTCTCCTGAAGTGATGTGGACTTGAAGAGATGTGAAAACAGAGCTAAAGAAACTTTCGTGAAATGGGGAGAGAAAATCCCGACTCAGCCCTGAATTTAACTCAGCTTTTAACTTTTCGACTTATTGTGCATCGCTCCGTTCGGTTTCTTTTGTCTCAACTGGAGTGAAGCAGTTAGCAGTGCTGTTCAGAGTGTAAGCTGTCTGCGCTCATGTCGTAGTTAACTTGTCACTGCTGCGAGACAAAACACAACAGTGCAGTTGTTCGCTGGCATTAACAGCAGTGATGAGAGCACACGGTATTATTAGTGCACCAGACAGTGAGTGGTGAGTACAGTCGCTGCCTTAATTTATGCATTGCTACTTCGTCTTGTCACCGCGGTTCAGCTCGAAGGATTTTACTTCCACCGTGAGGAGAGATGGGGGCGAGGGGTTGGGGGGGGGGATAGAGGGAAAAAAATAACAGTGGAAATGTGACTGTAATGCAGCTCGCGACTGCAAGTGTGGATTTTCTACTTCCTCTCTGACCAAATCCCACCATTTCAGGAGATTAACCTCGGCATGCGATAAATGTTCGACTTCTTCTTCCCCTCCAATTTCCTTGGAGCTAGGAACTCCAGAAGCCAGCGCGGCATGTAAGATAAAAAATGATCACCTAATTCACTCAAGCACAAAATACAATTCTGGAGAGAGGACGAAAAGCTGGCAGAAGAGAGAAAAAAAGAAGAGGGAGTGTGTTGCCGGTACACTACCTCACGTTCACTGTTCAGAATTCTTCTCAATCAATTATTATTAAATGAAGCACTTATTCAGACGGACCTGTGCATAGCAAATAGGTTGTAGCACTGTGATTGTCTGTGGAATTTCTCCTTTTTCTCTTATCCTGTGGGCTTAATCGCATTGTTCAGCTCTTCCCGCTACCCACAATGCACCTCACATGGCAGCTGTGCTCAAATGCTGTTGATTGCTGAAGGTGCCCTCTGCAGATTGCTGCTGCCACGAAGCTATTTAAATGGAGTTGTTAATAAAAACGTAGCGATGATTGCCTTCCACTTCCCCTCATCTCTGGTGTGGCAGATGGGTGTCGCAAGACAAATGAAGGAGTGGAGCTAACCATCAAAGTAGTCTTAAATGTTAAAGTTGAACTGAAATTAGAAGTGCGGTTTTCTCACTGGATATTAGTGGTGTTTGTTCAGACTTGTGGTTACTAAGCAAAAAGAAGAAATGTGTGTTTCATTTATTCTTCATTCCCCATGCATTACTGTTCTCCAAAACTTTAGGTTCAGACTAACAGTGTTTATTCTTGTCATTTAATTGGAACGATATCTATGTGGGCGGGTGTGGATGGGTGAATGAATGGGCCTACAGCAGAACCTAAGATCAGCTTCAGGTGCTGAAAGAGATGCAAAATGACAACAGAGAGACGCAAAACATTTCTGTGACAAAGATGTGTAAAACTACTACAAAGAGACAAAAAACAACTACAAAGAGATGCAAAATGACTACAAAGTGACACAAAAGTACAAGGAGAAAAAAAACAACTACAAAGAGATGCAAAATGACTACAAAGTGACACAAAAGTACAAGGAGAAAAAAAACAACTACAAAGAGATGCAAAATGACTACAAAGAGGCATAAAACTACAAAGTGACACAAAACTACTAAGTGACAAAAAAGATATGCAAAATGACTACAGAGACACAAAACTACAAAGTGACAAAAACAGACATGTAAAATGACTACAAAGAGACACAAAACTACTAAATGAAAAAACAGATATGCAAAATGACTACAAGGACACACAAAACTAAGTGAAAAAACAAACATGTGAAATGACTAATAGGAGACACAAAACTACAAAAGGACAGATACAAGACAACTGCAAAGAGCCACAAAACTGTGTTGAGACATAAAACACTACAACTAGAACTGAAAGACATGAAACACTACAAAGTGTCTAAAAAGGACACAGCTGAGTCAGATTAATCTCATGATAAAAGCAGGAAGAACTCACACAGGCACTTTACAACTGTCTGACATGGTAAGCTGTTGATTATCTGTGAGTTTAGCATTTTGGATGTTACTCTCTATGAGCCCGTACATTAGTCAGCATCTTGTTTCAACATTCCTATCAGCATCTGAAGGCGATGTTGATAGAGACAGTCAGTACTCTGACCTGACTGGCTGGCTTTTTGAGATACCATTTGAATCTCTGCCATGTGCCTGTTCGTGTATTTTGAAGCGCTGCTTTAAATGTTCTTGTTTAGCCCGAATGTGCCAGCGTTCCATCACTGCTGGCAGTCGGCCTCCGAGCTTCATCTAAAAACCTCTCTGGGCCAGTTTATCACATCGACATGTCATCCAAGAAATTTTTATCAGCCAAGAGTTGCCTCTAATGATCCATTAAAGCTTGGATTTGTTTCTTCACCAGCCCTCGCCTTTCTTTTAGTGTTGATCATCTCCTGACTCTGTGGCAAAACAAGTTTTATTTATCCAAATGATCCCACAGTCATCTAATTAAACCAACCTGTTCATACAGTAACTGCAAGAATAAGTTGCTGCGTTACACAAAAAAGAAAGGAGCTTTCAGATGTGAATATGGAATTGGTATGATTAAAAGCAAATCACTTCATATGGAGGCGAAGACTGAAGCAATCACAGTTTTCTTTCTGGCTTTCCTTGGCCAAAATACCTCCTACACAATTGAATAATGCATATGAACAAGTGCTGGACTAATTAATGGCAACCAGCGTACTGCCACCATAAAATAGGCTTTCCCTCGACACAACAAGTTAATGAGCCCATTGGCGACGCAGCCACCAGCGCTCTGCTACAGAGGAGGCGAGCGATAGTGAGTGGGTGGATTATGATGGTGATTAGAACCAGTAGGTCAGGAGGGCCCATTGAATTGTCATCAATACCCACGAGATGGGATATCATGCTGAAGCGGCGCCTCGTGCGCCACAAGCACGCGGCGGCAGTGGGCAGCCGCGTTTGAATATTAACAGAGAGGTGGGAAACACAGAAACACTCCATCTTGTTGGCAGCGCGCGTTTGTCTGTCCCCGCAGACTGTTGAACGTATGCCACGGCTGCGTCGGCCTGCATCCTCGTGATAAAAGCAGGGAGAAATTACACAGGCTCTCTTTGGCCAGACGCTAACATATTCATTAGTGAGGAATGAGTGACTGGGCCGGCTGAAATGTCACCGGGCAGCACCGCCTCCCTGGACTAATGACCTCCACGTCTGAGCGAGGAGTCGCCGTAGTATTCCGAAGGTGTTGGCTTTTCCTCCCCAAATGTGGTGGGTTGTGTTATTGTCATTAACATTCATTTTCCATTGTAATAGTGCTGAAGTGATTTGTCACTGTGGTTTAACAGACAAGACGGTCGTGAGTCACTAGGATCTAGTCCTTGGTAGCTCAAGCTTCACCCGAGATCAACCCTGTAATCAGCAGTTCTTGAGGCGCCGTGTCCCCACTGCCAGTCAGGAACTATCAGACCTATGGAGTGATGTTCTAATTTTGCAACTGTTTGAGTCGTAACATAATGCAGAGCGTGCCCTAGAAGAACAGCATTTGTCAACGGAGACAAGACAGTAGCAGTGTAGTTTGTTGTGTTAGCCTGTACAGCCAATTCTACATTGTTACATGACAATGTGAGAGCCATGGAAGAAACCGTGCAGATCCTTTGCGAGATTAAACTTTACCGTGTCCACCATCTTCTGCTTCTGATCACTTTCGTTAATAAACCCTAAACACAAAGTACAGCTGAGGCTTATGAGAATGTTATTTATCTTGTGGCTATTTAGCCAAACCCATGATGTTGCCAGATAGAAGTTATTATAAGGTTTCCAAGGTTAAATTTCGTCCTGAGGGGAACATGTTAAAACAACATATTTTCCGTGTTATCCATGTTATAAATGAGATATTTCAGTCTGCACCAAAGTGTTGGACCGATCCATTAACCACACCGTTAAGCATTTCCGAGTTTCACCTTCTAAAATGAGCATTTGTTGACTAATTTAACAAAGGCATTGCGAGATGAATTCCTGGCCTAAATAACAGTGCAGATTCTGTCATGTTCTTTCAGTTTGTTACGGGTAGGAAATACATCGCAGCCCTTCAGAAGATACACGCACGTCCCACTTGTCATTACCATATAAATGTCAACCTGAATGGTAACAGCTGATATTTATGGTAAATAACATCAATAAATGCAGCATGATTTGTAGAAAACTGTATGAAAAAATGCTTATATGAATGTGAGGGAAATGGTTTAAAGCAAAGTGGCATCTTTTGTGTGGATTTATGAATTTGCAGCAGGAAACCTGCTGTCTCCAGTTGTTATCCACGAGCCTGACTGTGCCATGGAAACAGCTTTTGCAAATAGTCAGGTTATGAGGTGTCAGTAGTCGTGATGAATAACTCTAATGATCAGGTGTGTGTTCTGGGTCACGGCAGTTAAAAGCGGTTTAGGTAGAACAGAATGCGACATGGCAACAACTTGTCCCTGTCGACACCACTGCAGCGAGCTAACGCTGACGGAGCGCTAAAAGCCCTTCTGAGCGAAGCCGATGGGCCTGCTCCTCCTGCCCAGGTGGCTGCGGGCCGCCGCCGTCGGCTCCAATCGTGTCGCCTTCTGTGCCGCGTTGTACCTCAAAACGCTCTAGCCGAGCGAGGCTTCCCTCCCGCCGCCTCCTCCCCTCCCCTGTTGTTTTATTCATGGGGCTCGGGGTTCATTTGCCAAGTCCTCTGTTGTAGATTTAAGAAGACAAACAGCACGGCAAATCCACCAGAACAGTGTTAAACTAAATGACATTTTGCACTGCCGCCTGGCTAATCGTAAAGAAAACGGTGGCGGATCAGCGCTTAAACCTCGTGTCTTCAGGCAGATATCACGCTCAGTATCGCAGAGGGATCCTTTGAAGTGTTTGTTGTCTTCCAGAGGGGCCCCGGAGGAAACGCTCCTCTCTTTCACACACAGACACACACCCTGAGAGTTAGTTAATGCTATGGAAGGCATTAAACAACACGCCCCTGTGCATATTACCGGTCGCACACTGGTGCCACGAGTGGCGATGATCCCTCTGCTGCTGGAGCATTGCTACGCTCATGTCTCAGCAGCAGGATTACCTGAGAGAGCCAATAAAATCACATTAGCCAAGCGCTAACACACACACACATACGCAGCAGGGAGAGCAGCAGTAAAAGTATATTTGACAGGTTAATGCTCAAACATGCACGGATAAAAAAAACACGTGCCATGTGGACTGCTGGACTTAACGCACATATTTGGATACAAACACGTGCGTTGTGTAGCTGGAGGCGAGAGGCTATAAAAACATAATAGAAAGGAAGAACGCTGCCAGGAAGACAACTAACAATTGGGGGGATTGTGGGATGGCCCGCTTATCTTTGGGTGAGACTCAACTCCGCAGATTTAGAGCGAGGTATCGCTCCAAGAAGCGATATAAAAAAAAAAAAAAAAAATGTTTTTTAGTCATGGTCGGCCAATTAGTTGTTACTTCTGGAGTCACATCTGAATGAGTGCCACGCGCCTACACTGAGCTGCATATTTATCCTTAAAGACAGGATCATGTGCAAAAAAAAAAAAGAAGTCTGAAAATATGCAGTGAGAGCCTACCTGTGCCAACATTGTGTGAGTGCTGGCAGCCACCGGCAGCCACACTTCATGCTGCCATACTCTTAAATAAACTGATTAGCAGCTCAGCAGTATGCTGCAAGTTAAATGGCTTTATTGCTATTTTCTCAATAATTATAAGTGCATTTACTGCACAACAGCCTTCGCTAGCGAGCGTACTGACGGCTGTGGTCGTTTCTTCGTCAAATTGGCAGCCGTGTGCGTGTCAGAGGCGGCAGTGGCCTGTCTCAGACCTGTCGCACCCCGCCTGCCTCTCGCTGACAGAAACAACTTTCTTCACCCTGTTGTTTGTCTTGCGAGAGCTCCAAACTTAGCAGCGTCACGACGGTCATGCATGAAGTGTCCAATAAAGAGGTACAACGGCAGGCGGGATGACATTCCTGTCAGAGCCCAGCTGTTTGCTACGCTCACTGCATCTGTGTGGCTGCGTGTTTTCAGTCATGTTTGTCTCAGGCTTGTTTTGACAGTGACATCGAGCACCTGCGTGTCTTCAAACTCTTTTTCCTTGTCCATTCATCAGTCCGCCCGTCTGTCCGTCCGTCCATCCACCCATCCACTCATCACAATTTATTTAATAAGGTGGCATCACACATCAAGGTTCATTGGCTGTGCGCAGACAAACCCAGATTTAATTAGGTCCCACCACTCAAATGCTTGCCCTCACTAGCAAATGCAGTGGCTTTACGAAATAATGACTCATTTACATTTAACTGCGTAACCTATTTCTAATTAGCCTGTTAAGTTTTTTCTTTGCATTTTTTTTGGGGGGGTGGGGGTTGCAAAAGCAGAAAGTTCAGCAAAATGACAAACAGATGTATTGCCAGTTACCATGCATCCTGAACAGCTCATTATTCCCGCGTTTGTGTTCGCCGTCATCTGTCCAGTGTTTCTGGCTCTCCGATTTGTACGAGTGAGCTCGTGGACCCGAGCTGAGAGTCGGAGCCTGGCAGGACCTGAATGCTCCTCCTTGTGTCTGGACTGGCTCGGCAGCTTGCTCCTCCAGCCAGTCGAAATCAATGGGGGCAGTCGGCGACCATGGCTCTGTGTAGAGCAGATGGCAGAAGAATGGCCTCTTCCTCCTACTGCGGCGCGCTCAGCCACATACAAATGGGTCAACCGTCATTGCCGGGCCACATAGTATCACGGAGCTGGGGCTTTGGTGTATAGTGAGGTCGTGCAACAAGGGAGATGGAGTCTCTTCAAACATATTTCCCTCAGATCTCGAGTTGGATGACTAATTGACGGGTAAATACTTGAAGTACAAACAGTGGCAGCTGGCGCCCAGACTTTGTACTGTATCAACATGACCAATGAAACACAACCCACACCTGCTCAGAAGAGAAGTGAGAGCAAAATCCCAGCGATACAGTATCTGCAGCAAGTGATGTGAATCAGTCATCTCTTAAAAGAATCGTTTGACAGGTTAGGACACGTTTTGCTAAATGTTAGAGGAAAGTTTGCTTCTAAGCTCACTCACTGATGTGTTGTATCCATAGACGTTAAAAAAGAAAAAAGTACACAGCCTGCGTGATGTCACCCACTTGTTTGTGAACTGCCATTTTGAAGCCCGGAGTTTGGCCATTTGGTCGCCAACAGTCTTGGTTATGTTGGAGCCGTGATGGAAATGATTGGCAGGTCGTCGTGCTACCTGTCAATCCATGCCCCGAAACATCCCCTGCGTTTTGACTTAAAATTTTGACTGAAATTAACAGCATGTTGTGTTGAAGAAAAGTTGAAAAGTGATTGAGACTATAAACTCAGTATGGAAATGTTTACTGAAGTCACAAATCCAGTTGGGAAGTGATTCGATTGGTCAGTTTCCAGACTTCTATACAAACAACCAGTGGAGTTGCCCCCTAATGGTCATTCAGTAGAATACAAGTTTAAGACACTTCTGCATTAGCTTCATTTTTCAGACCCAGAAGCTACTTCTATGTTTTTTTTTTTATAATCTATGGTTATGTCCCATGGTGTCAGGGTTGCTGCTTTCAGGCGTTATGCAAGGTTAACCACCTCCTGGCTGCAGCTGCGGGAACAGTCAGCCTGATAAATGAGACGAGGCTGAATAGCATTAAGCTAATTTTGAGGTTTCAGATTGTTGTAGCAGGCATATAGTGAGGTTTTTCCTGTACATTGGTGTGACCTATTACACCCTGGCCCAGGCATGGGACTGTATACAGTCAGACATGTTTAATGAAATTTTTTCACCTCGTTGACCTTTCTTTGGACTGCATTGCAAATCCACATCAATATTTACAAGTACATAATGGAGTAGTGGAGCGTTCCATACGTCTGCTGGTGATTTATGGCTTTTCCGTGGCGGCTGGTTCTTAATTGCTCGACACGCGTGTTAGTGTCAGCCTCGCTGTGCTGGATGGATGGCTGCCAGCACAACTCAGTCACACCTCCACCCTCCTGCGTGTTTACGCTCTCTGGTTGTATGTTATTGCTTCACTCTGACTCCCAGTTTCTCTGCCTTCACTCATCCCGCTGTGTGCGTTACTCCTGGTTTCTCTGCGCTTCTCTTACGTCCTGCTCGTTGCCTTCTTCCCCTCGTTTGTGCGGGCGATTGTCGGCCGAAGCAACACGTGGCAGGTGGGAAGAGGAAGCAACACTGGGACACGCATTGACAAACACTCCTTTCCAAGACCGTGTTTGTAGCTGCAGAAAAAACCCCCACATCAATTACCGCCATGATTGAATGATGTTAGCACAACTCTGAGGATGTTGCTTCTGTTGAGATGAATGGCGCCGCTCGTCTCCGTGTAGATGTCTGCGTCGCTTCGTGTTTGTTTTTCGCGCGTGCCACCTCGCCATCAGTAATTATCGCACTGCTGCGGCCGCGTCTGGCTTGGCCTGCCAATCACATCATGAGAGAGTTGCGCACCACGACGCTGCAACAGCTGTGTCACAATGGTTTATGTATCCGGTTCTCAGTACCGACTCCAGGAGCTCCACTTTCACCAGAGATAAGCTGGCAGCTCTGCCTGCCGAATGAGGACAATAGTGCTGTTACTCTGTCTTTCTCATATGAGGGATTGTTTAGTGGATTAAACAAGCACAAGTTACATAGTCCACAAGTTTGATGTCACTGTGATGTGGAATGTCTCCTGATTTATATTTAATATATCCCTTCAAGTTTCTTCAAAATGGGAAACCTACTGAAAAAAATTTTACACCTTGAACGCATGTACTAACAAGTAAGCGACTGTTTTAGTTGTAATAACCATCATAAGAAGTGCCTAAAAACATGGCATGGCTTTTGGGGGGTGTGATACTGTTGTACTCATGTCCTCACTGAGCAAACAGGATCCGAAACCCCGTCAGTACAGATGTAGTCCACATCTGGGCGGAGCCGGGTCGATGAGACAAAAAGGAAGCCCCCATGAACAGTTACTTTATGTCTCATGTCAGGTTCATGTCTCTCACTTTGTCTGTCAGTCCATTCCCTCCATTCTTCCATCTCTGTATCTTTTCATCCATTAGTCTGTTTGCTCAGGTCTCTGGAAACTGTGCTCGGCGAGGATGAATGCTAAGAGAATCTAGACTCAAAATGGCTCAAACCTGAATAAATATTCATATTTTACATTCAGATTTCCGACTCCACCGATCTGATTATCCCTTCCTGTGTTTGCAGATCTAGAAAATATTTTTTTAAAAAAAATGTACAATTAAGAAATAAGAAACAAAAGCATTTCATTGAATCTAAATGCATGCACTTGTTGAGCTTGACACCGATACCTCTGCCAAAATGCTGCTGACATGGGCCAGCCTATTAGCACTTCCTATATGCTCCAGTTACGACATTTGATAGGTAAAATAATGTTTACAAGAGGCAAAGTTGTGAAATTAGCTCAGCGTTCATGCAGGTTGACACTCAAAATATGTCCCCACCAGATAAAGCTTTTTATTTCAAAGACAGCTACATTGTTTGCCAGAGACATATAGGCCTACCCTCAGCCAGAGAATGACATTTTGCTGTTCTCCAGCGTTATCAATGTGCTAAACGTTGATAAGGAAAACATGCATTAGGATGCCGACACACAAGGTAATGATAACCTATGCCAATCCTAATAGACTGTCAGAAATCTTGATTGAAATCTCCCAGTTTTGCTCGCTCTAAAAAGCCAATCAGCATGCCTGCGTCTCCCTAACGTCTTTCCTGCCCCCCCCCCCCACACACACACACACACACACACACACACTCCTAATGCTGGCTTTTTAGTGTGCACATATTTGTTTTGGAATGTGTGTGTGTGCTGCAGGTTTTGAACACTGTGTTGTTTACCATAATGGCAGAATGCTGCAGCTCAGTGGGGGCGTGTTTGGGTAAAAAAAAAAAAAAGTCATATTGTACACGTATACCTGTTGTCTTCATAAGTTGATGCTCATAAACATCATAACAGGATTGTCATGCTCAGTGCATAACATTCTGTGGGGCAAGCAGGTATTTAATAACTTGGTATTATCATTTTTATTTGGAGATATTAGTCAGCTACAGTTACTTTAAAAGGAACAGTTTGACATGCTAGCAGCTAGTTAGCTTAGCTTAAAGACTGGAAACAGGCAAAGCAGCTAGCTTGGCTGTGTTTTGCATTAACCAGCGTGTGTGACGTTCTTAGCTTTACACGTTAAACATTATTCATTAAAAAACAAAACATATACAGCTAAAGGGTACGTTTGGGTTCCCTGACTTGTATGCTAGCTGTAGCCAAGCCATAGCTCCGTCAGGGAAACAGTTCCACCTCCACTTCCTGGGTATTTACCCTCCTCTTCACTGAAATAAAAAATAATAAAGAAAGCTTTGTCCACAGTTAAAGACCCTCTGTGACAGGGTTTGCTGTAAAAGTGCGCTTAATTTGGGAACAATAGCGCTGGCTTAAGATAACAGCTATATATTCATCTCAACCATGGTTTCGTTCATTTACGCTAATTAGACCATGTGAACTGAGAAGTGATTAATTACTCATGAATATGTTCATAAAGGCTACTTGTTGTGTTGTGTGCATGCTGAGTACAATTTCCAGGCGGTAATATTTATCTGTCCTCCTCATGTGCTTATAGCCTGTTTCTGTGTTAACAATCTATGACAATACTGGCTCATAAAGCCTATTTCTTTTATTTCATGTTTTCACGCTGCCATTCACATCCACCTCTTTTGTTTCTCCCCTCGGTCTCGCTCTCGTTGCCGACTCGCTGAAGCAGGTAAGACCGTTATTAGCTCTCTGCTTTCAGCACGTGTGCTTCTGCACATTGTGTGTTCACATGCCTTCTTTGGTGTGTGTGTGTGTGTGTGTGTGTGTCAGATGGGTTTAGCTTAGATGAGTAAAGCTGGGTCACATGCTGTCTCTGGTGCTGCTGATATTGCTCCAACTGTGGGTGTGTGTGGGTGTTTGTGTGTTTCATGGGGTGGGGGCACTGCTGAAAGTGAAAGAATTATGACACGCCCTATAGCAGACAGTAGGCCGGTACATTTTACACTCAATATTGATGGGCTACAATTGGATGATTCCTGAGGAACATCCTGCCTGTGACAGTGCAGATGATAGTGAGAGTGTGGCAGCTTCAGGGTTTGAGCAGGTTCACCCCCAATGACTTCTTTTAAAACACAGAAATGTAAAATGTCTTACCTGAGAGGCAGCAGGACCAGCGTCATCAGCGGGCTTCTTATTTTTAGAGTTTATAGACGAGTTTCTAAGCAACACCATCACTGAGATGTGTGTATAGACCTGGTGGCAAAAAAAAAAAAAAACACCCGAAAAAGACAGGGCATTTAGGAGGAGATGAAGGTGAAAAGTTGTGTTTGTGCCTAAAAACGGCACAAATTGCAAAAGCAATGAGTGGAAAAGGTTCATGATCTAAAGAAGCAGAGCCACCTGTCAGCTCAGAGGAGCAGAATCAGCTGCTAGCTGCAGTGATCTGCTCAGAGCTGTGGAGTTTATGAAGTTGCGGACGGGTTCACAGCAAAGCTGCAGGAATAAACTCTGTTTTGAAGGTCAGGATCACGCTGTTGCCGTGCAGGAAAAGCTGCTAAGGCAGAGTTTCAGTGGCAGCTGATGGAGGAGAAGGTGTCACATAGTTATGCTTATAACAGGCTGACAGAGTCCCTTCATGAGACTTTGTGTCTCATCAATAACTGATTGAACCATCTTTTGGCAGGCGTGAGGTGGCAAACAGCAGGACAATGTGAAATGTGTGCGTCGGGTGGGGTCTGTGCTCTTATCCCACGCTGTTGGTTGATGTTTTTGGACACACACGGGTCACTTGTCTGTGTGTAACCTCGTTTTGCTTTTCACTGCTGTTAAGCAGAGCTGACGGACTGTCTGTCACAGGTGGCCTGTGGTTAGGTATGAATGCAAGAATGAATGTCACACAAAGTCATCTCTCACCCCTAATTTCCCAACTGCTTTATATCTAAATAGTAAAATAGCTGTCCTGACAAGGTGGAAACATGTGTTTCCAGATGCATGTCAGCAAGTGGTTATAAAAGGGAAGACTGTCTATAAGCTGTCAGCCTTTAATCTGTGCTCATCCAAGCCCGTCTTCATACAGAGACACTAACGCTAATTTTGCATGCGCTAACAATGGCTAACATTAGCTAATGTGCATTCAAAGAGAATGAGAGCCGTCATTAGGAAGAATTCAGATCTTAAGCTTCTTTCCTTTTTACTTAACTGCTGTTTGAATATAATTTTGCTGTTGAATGTAATAGTTACAATAATAAAAAAGTAATTTTAGCTATACCAGCAATGCAGTTTACTAGATGTTTACAGGACTGACTTTTCGAAACTGACAACACTGACAAATTAAATATTTGTCAGTGTTACTGTTTGGTACTAGAGTGGAGCACTTTGTCACTTCATCCCCATGATTAATATTATTTTATTTTTTCTAATGTAAGGAGAAATGTCTGCAGTCAGTTGTTTAATTATTTATATATATATATATATATATATTTAGGCCTCTTTCCACTGCAGGAAACTGCCCACATTTGCCATTTAACATTAAAAAATAGAGAAAGGAAAAAGTAAATATGCAACAGAGTCTTTTTCCCTCCTCACATTCCTGCTTGGTAGAGCTGTCAAATTTCAATTTAAAAACCTGTGCTGTGCATTGTAACATTATTTCCAACCATAATAGAAAAGGCAACCTGAGGTTACAATCAAATTCCAAACGTAGGCAAAGGTTTGAAGAGTTTTCAATGAGTGGCTGTTATTTCCTAAATGGTAAAGAAGAAAAAAAAGTCTGTTTTCTATTATTTTTCCCCTTTGTTTCGGCAACGTCGTCTGAAGGTTGCGTGTTGTGAAGGACCTTAATTAAGATTTCTGCGCCTGGGGCTCTGTTTGCAAGCTGTAGTACATCAGGAACCAGTGAGAGCCAGATACAGATCATTGGCTACCTGGGTCAAGTCATGTGATTAGGAGAAAATATTAACAATTTCTCCACGGCGACCCTTTGGACTTAGCAATCAAATGTGGGGTTTTTTTTTTCCATTTTTTTGTTTTTTGTTTCCACGACAGACAGAGGCAGATAAACTCATTCACCGCTTGCTGTGGTTTCACCAGGTTTTTCAGGAAAAAGCCAACTTACATCTGAAAAATGTGAAGACGACGGGAACGCGTTGTTTTTTGTGTAAAAGGCTGGAGAAATAACACTGCTCGCAGGTTTATGGATTGAAACAACTTATCGCCGAGATACTTGCTCTCGCTGTGATCCGTTAGCTCGACCACATTCTGCCTCACTTCCCGTCAGTCTCATTTCCACCCGGTAACAGAGCTGGTCACTGGGGTTGCTGACGCCCAGAACAGATAAACAGATAAAACATTCACAGCCTCCGACTGCAGGTTAATATAGCCACTGATTGACAGCTGGATCATGGTATTGACTGAATCGCGAGTCTCTCTGTTTTGCAGTCCCTGTCTCTCTCTCTCTCCCCCTCCTCCCTCGCTCCCCTTCCTGTTTGTTTGGTTTTGAAATCCAGGCTGGTTATTACACGGAGAAGAGAGAAGGTTATTGCCTGGTGCAAGGGGGCATTGACTCATAGTGGCCACCCACAGAGCAGCTCATCTGTCTTTCTCAGCTTCTCGCGCCCTCGGCCGTCTGCTCGCGGGCTGGCCTCCCCGCACTCAGAGGTGGGCTCGTTTTATGCGGACCCCACTGTGGGAAGATGGCGTCTGATCAGAGCGAGCGTGGCGTTGGGCCTCTTGCAGAGAAGACTGAGTGCACCGGTGTGTTTGATGGCTTGAATGTGGCTCATGCATCTTTCAAAAATGCGGTTTTTCATTACAAACGCTGCTTTTCTTGTCTCTGTCGGCCATTGCTTTGACAAACAGTCAATCTGCTAAGAAAAATCCACTGTAGATTTTAATAATGCTTTTAGATTCAATGAGCAAGGGCCATGTTGGACAATTTGCCTCAAATTCATCACCACACTGCTTTCTTTGGCATGGATGTAATTTACTCCAGCATGATTTTTTTTTTTTTTGCTATGTTGTCTAAAGCCTTTGCAAATACAGGCATGATGGGATGTGAGGCTGGAAAAAAAAATAGTGAGTATATGGAGGGAGGGGCCTGGCTGGAGCCTGGAAGAGACTGCTATTAGCTGTTAATTCAGAAACAAATTATGCAATTAGCTTTGGCATCAGGATGTAGGCCATGAGAGAGGACAGCGTAACCTTCATTTGATCTGTTCTGCGGTGAGCCGGGGAGGGAGGGGAGGGAGGGAGGGGGGGAGAGAGAGAGAGAGAGAGAGAGAGACCCCTTCTAATGGGAGAATTTCTTTTACCCAAGCAAAACGCTAAGAGTATCCATGTGCCACTTTAGCTTCCCTTTGAGTGCTTTCTTTTTTTCCTATTTATGGAGGGATTTTCATAAAGTGTGTGTGTGTGTGTGTGTTTTTTGAGAAATACTCATGTCCTTAAAACAAAGAGGTAATTTGTCTGTGCATATGAGATAATATTGTCTGGGGAGCCATGCGATTTGCTGCCCCTGCTTGACTGCGACACAGAGGAAAGGTGTTGATTTCAAGGTGCGCAAACGCGCGTGCTCACCCTTTGGTGAGTGGCTCTCCGCCAGCGCGCCGCCGCACCGTCAATAAAAGGTCTCAAACGGCGGCGGAACCAATCGCAGCTCTACTTAAACGTTGGCCCGGTTCTCACTTAGGATTGGTCGTTAGCCTAACACAATCAAATTTGTCCACAGTGAGGAAGTCATTAATTCTAAGTGGACCATTCATTTAGTGTTGTTAGGAAGCAGCGAGGCAAGAGTCCCTCTGCATTATCGATGCGAGGAACTCCAGCGAGGCTTCGCCGCAACAAACAGCCACGAGATCACGATTCACTTTGAGAAGGTTACATCGTGTTTACTGCGTTTGTGCAAACTTTGAAAACATGTGCAACAGAGAATTATACAAAGGTTGATGCAGTTTACACAACCTGCAGCTTGGGTAATAAAAATACTCCTGTCGTTCAGTATGGTAAATTCAGTGCAACAGCTATAATGTCCGTTTCATAAACCCAGTATATCATAAGAAACAGTCTATTTGAAGTAGTTCACTGCGTGGTCCAGCAGAGGGAGCTTTTGAAATGTGCTCTCAGTTTGACCTATTAATGCCCTGTTGACCCATCAATAAACTAAGCTCGATCAATACAAGTGGAGGAGCGAGCAGAGCCGTGCTGATGGGACAGTCACCTCCCTGCGCCACTTGCTGACTAACACGCAGCTGTACGATACGTGGCCCAGTCACGTGACAGTAGAGCAGTAACGGTTTGGAGGTCCACTTAATCCCCCTCCTCCTGATTCAACAGCACAGGCGAGCAGGTGAGGGAGGTCTGGGTGGAGGCAAACAGCTAAGCTGCGCCCATGCTTTCGTGATCCAATCCCAGGTTAAGGACTTGATTTGAAATCACTGTCTGGGGTTAGTTAGTAGAGGCCAGAGGTGTTTAGCCTATCATCTCCTCTTTTACTCTGAGGATGGTCAGTGACGTGCATCAATGCAGGTTTCTTCACAGTCACAGTTTCTTTTCAGTCAGCAGATGGATCAATAAGCATCTTACCACCTCGTGTTACTTTTAAGACATATTTACCTACTCACATATTTACTGTCCCAGAATCCTGTGGTTGGTCTCTTGTGAGTTTGATTGACGAAACACACTAAACCAGAAAATGCAAGAAGTTCCGATTACTACATACATATACATATACTAATGTGCACAGTTTTGTATACGGAAGTGGTACATTGTTGTCAAATCTGACAGCCACCACAAATACTTTATCCACCTTGTGATGCAGAGGCTTAATTGCCATTAAAAAGTAAAACAGAATTTCTCCAGGTTTCAAATCTGAATGATGAAAAAATGGCCGATGATTTCTTTTTGTTTCCGCCCTTCAACGCGCGTCGCGGCTGGGCCCGTTCTTAAAAGCTGCGTGCGACACGGGTTTTGGATAATGATTTGGGATGTTATCGGTGCAGAGCGGGAAAGCAAACAGCAGCATTATCTCCAAAAGGTTAGCCATATGTTAAATCAGTGGCGGGGGACAGGAGGGAGAACAGCTGCTTCCTCCACTTCCTCCACCTCCGCTATCTAAAAGACAGACACGCACACACACCTGCACGTGCACGCTTAGACCATATTGATTGTTCTGCGTGCACAGGTGTTAAAGGAAATCAAACGCACCCATGCAGATGTACAGATTTGCAGCACTGCAGACAGACAAGACCTACTCGGACTGCAGGTTCATCCGGAACGTGAAGAGTGGCCGCGTTGTCTGCGTTTTGAAAATGGCCGACTCGCACGTGGGCGAGACATCTGGAAAGCTGAGCAAGACCAGTGATCAAAATCAAGCCAGTGTGTGTAAACAAAGCAAGGCGGCTATGCAGTATTAGCTGGCCAGCTGTCAGGATGAAGCTCATGTAAATGAGTCTCTTTCTGACTGTTTCCATTGATTTAATTGTTTAACGTCAGAGAGGAAGAGACGTATCAGCAGTGCAGTAAACGGGGAGCAGATTTAGTGTTGCTGAGAGGGAAGGGGAGTGTTCTCATGCAGCGATAACATGATAATCGCACAGGCTTTGTGCAAAATGAATGACATGCATAATTATTGTGATGCTGCATTTGTGTATAATCACACTGTTATCATGCAATTGTCTTTCATGTCCGACGTTTTCACAGATGATTATCTAATTGGCGTACAATTTCACACAGCGAAAAGCTCAAAGACTCCCATTATGCACCACTGCTTAATTAAAGTCGCTTTTTTTTTTTTGCACTCGTGAAATCCCGTCACAAAACCCTTTTCACAGTTTCCTACGTGCAGTCCTCTCGTGCATAATTGTATTACGGACTGCGTTGCATTGTCCGCTTTAATTCACAGCCCGCAGCTTACAGATTTGGAAACAAAGACTGGTGCGTATGTGAGATTCACCGGTCTCCCGGTCTCGCTTGTGTGGCGGCGCCGAGTCAGTGATTATTCCCTCGATAGACTGGAACACGCCGGATCAGCTTGTGTGACAAAAGTCAGGAGACTGGAAGCATCTGAGCACTCAGCCTCTTCGGACGACAAATAACATTTTGTACTGACGCCCGGTTTCCAATCAAATCCCTCCAAATCCAGGCCTGAAAGAACAATCTAAGTGCGCTTTATCGATACTTGGATACATTTAAATTGAAGAAAATAAACTGAATAAAAAATGATCGGTCTCGGATGAACACATGGGCCCATTCACTCGGAACCTCAAATCACATTTGCAAAGTTTCCTGTGAGTTCCTCATGCTTAGCTCGGCAATCTGAAACCACAGCTGCTGCGGCAGACTTGAACGAAGCCGCTATAGAGAGAGCCTGATTGATTGATTTTATCCAGTAAATTAAAGTACACCTTACACGTGCATACAGCGGTAAAATTCATCAGGATACCTCGGTGAAGTCACATGACTCATTTCCATCAGGCTCCTGTGGTGGAGGCCCAGAGAAGGGCAGGAAAAGGGGGCGACATGTATGCAATAACAATAAATGGGCTTCTCCCTATTTTGCATTTTAATTTGGTTTTCTTCATGTTAAATACCACAAACTGAAAATATCCCATAAAGTAGTTTGGACATGAATCCTGTAAAATCGTAATAAGTTTGACATGTTGAACTCTACCTTCAGGCACTTTTACTCTTTACTCTCTAAACGATTTGGGCTAATGTGTTTTCTAGGACTGAGGTTACAGATGAACCTCATTATATTGTTCAGAGGGGATTAGTAAATGTAATTACCATGAATGTCAGCCATAAGTAATATCTGAAAGAGAGAGCTTTGTATATTTAAAGTTCGATTTCATGACAGACTTAAGGATGATAAAGTTTTTAAAAAATCTTTTTACTGGAGATGTACTGGAGATATAATGTGTGACTGCAGCATAAGATTGAGTTTCCTCCTAGTATATTTTCCAGGTAACTTTCAGGCAGTTTTGGATGTTGACAAAAAAAAAAAGGAACAGAAGAAAAGTCCCTGCAGAAAACCGACTCCGCCTCTTTGCCAATTATCTGATCACCTCCAGAGCGCTGCAGTGAGCAGCGGAGAACAGCTTTGCCTCTGTGTGCCCGCTCCATCGCCGCTGCAAAAACGTGCATCTGGCACCTCCGCGCACACACAAACACACACCACTTAGCTAAATTACATTACTTCTAGCCTAGTGCCTCTAACAAGGTGCTCTGTGTATTTCGCTAGTTGGGAAAATAGGGAGAGAACATGGCAAGAGACAAAGAAGTGGAGTGGCTAACATGGTGTTAACAATTGCTCAGTGAGTTCCTCTGCTTCCCATTACACACACTTTGCACCTTTTAACCTTGTTAGCAGGCCACGGCAGCGCACCGCCCCAGAATGCTTGTTCCGTAATTAAGGGTGGCTCAGGTGCTAGATTTATGGAGATTTGCAGGCCCGTGATTAAAATTGAAATTTAATTCTGGTAATCTGGCGGAGGTGAGGAGAAGAGAAATATTGGATGTGAGAGGGGAGGGGATGGGGGGGCAGTTTGGGTGGTTGGCTTGCTGCATATCAGTGGGAGATACTTCACACAGGCTGTTCAAACATGGACTTAAAACAGGCTTATCTCCCCAAAGGTTAATGAGGAGCGGCTGGCTGCGCCTGTTACAAACGCACAACAGAGGTCTCATCTTCGACTGCACAGCAGTGTGTCAGTCACAGACACAGACACACACACATACACACGGGCTGGATAAGCTGCAGGCATCACAAACCCACAGCCTCCCTGATAGAATTCTCATCTCCAATAACATCCTCAGACGACTTAATTACTTTTCCTTTTGATGCGACTCACAAGAATAAGCGGCCTGCAGATGGAATCTCTCTGTGTTTCTTCCTACTCGGCGATGGGTGATAATTTAGTTGTGTTATTTCACGAGGCAGGCCACGGCTCTGGAGTCCATTTCCCTGAACTGTCATACAGCTCATGGAGTGCACAGTGCAGAGTGTGAATGACGCCGGGGCAGCTTTGTTGCCCTGCGTGTGCTCACTGTGGAGCTAAATGAAGTCACATGCAACACTTAGGTGCTACTGGACATCCATGGACAATATGAAAGAAACAGAACCAGGCAGTGACAAAAAAAAATCGATTTTGTGTACGCAGGCAAACACACACTTCTTTGGCTAGACTAAAGATAATGTTTGTTTTGTGTAGTTTTTTTCCCGACCAGTGTGCCACTGCGAGACAGAGAAATGTTTTGCTTTTACCTCGAGGTGGCCCATTTAGCATTTCGAAGTAACCCTTTATTCCCCCTGTGCATATGCGTTTCCTTCTATTGTTGCCCCTAAAATGAATAGAGGCCCAGACATTTGTTAAACCACGCGTGTCCCGGGCCAGCACGTACTGCAGATTTATGTCGATGCCGCGGAGGTGTATTGTGAATGCAGCTCGCCGCGTGAGGCTCACGGTGCGGATGTCGGCCTTGTTTTTCACCTGTAGGGCAGCAAGCAGCGCCGCTCTGTCTTATCGGCACACGGTGGCGTTTAGGCCTGGCAGGGGGGCGTCGTGCGTGCGTGCGTGTGTTTGTGGGGAGTGCAGCGGGAGTTCCTTGTAACGTTCCCTTCACAGGTGAACCTGTGTTCGACAATGCCTACGCTCACAAGGCCGATGTACAAAAAATGCCTTCTTAATTTGGGTAATCTTTTAAAATTTTAGTGTTGCTCCTGCAGTTTCTCTTGGTTTACCTCTGGTACTTTTTTTAAAGTAGGGACTTGTTTTATATTCTATATGACATTCAATATTATATCATATTTTGTGTTTTTGTACAATGTTACTAGTATTGATAGTTGGTACGTTGCTGATGAACAACAATAAAACAATTTGATTTTGATGCGATAAGCTAAACAGAGGAAAATGAGATAATGATAATCTCAGAGGTACATTTTACTGTTGCTTGTGACAATTTCTCTTGGTTCACTGTTTTTATCGTCAAATTGTTGTATTTTGATGCAAATATCAGCATTACTTATCAGCAGTCGGCCGCCCTGCTCTCTAAATCGCGGCACTCACTGAAAAACCCATTTTGGTCAACCACTATTTGACACCACTGAAACACAGTAAGCGATCAGCCCAATTTTCTGCGCAGCAATATTAACTCTCAGTGACAGCGCGCACTTCCTCAGAGTGTGTTTTTTGTGTTTGTATGCGAGTGCGTTTCTGGGACTTTGTTTGGTGCAGGCAGTGGCAGCGTGGCGTCTCTCTGGCCGGGGCTGTGGCAGCTACAGAGATGAATAGCCTTCTGCTCTCGGCCCACTAAGTAATCCAGCCAATGATGAATCGCCGCTCTCGCTGACACCCAAATTGTGTCCGGGAGCCTAAACTGAAAAAAAAAAACCACAGAGAGCCTTTGGCGGTGGCGTTTAGTCATCTGTTACTGTGTCGCTGCCCAAGGCCGTGCAAGGTATTCCCCCCTCAGTGTGCTCAAGGCCCCCCGATAAATAGAAAAGACAAAGGGCCTTTCAGGAATGTGTCACACTCATATCCTTCCCCATCAAAATGCTGTTGCCGTGATATTTTCTCCCTGTGATTTGGAGCTGTTAGACAGATAGCTGCGGCCAAGGCCCCTCATAAACAAAGGAAGTTGGTCATGTAGCACAGCTGTAAGAATATAGCTTCTTTGTTTTTGTTCAACATTTAAAATAATTTTGAGTTCCTTTTAACATTTTAGGTTCTCCAAGTAATTTTTCCTTACGCATTTTCATCCTCTGAAAGCATCCGCAGTCCGTCCACATCCTGCACTCGGTGGCCTGAGTCTGTTGGCGGCGCATGTAAAACAAATCCCCTAACACATGGAATGACTTAATGAACTTAATGAGGTTTTCTAATTACAGAGGGAAGTTAGCCCGTGTCAAATGGGCCTTTTTCTGCCTTCCTTGACATGGATTAACAGCCAGGCTATTAAATCCAGCCCTACATTACAACAGAGGAGAGAGTGAAACACAATCAGTCATATCTGCTGTAATTCTGGCCCACATTCACGCGCACGATGCTTCATTTGAAGCGAATGAAGCTTGTATTTTTTAGTAGACTCGGCGACCCCGAGGCGGAGTCTGAACCTCCACTTGAAACCTCGTCAGGGATGGCAAAGAGGGAATGAAAACAGGAACAGAAATGTCTCAACCATGAAGGCCGTAACCTTCAAAATAATGGCGCAGATATAAAATAGAATAAAAATTATTTCATGAGTTTGGACTGTTACTTCCTTTCATTTATTCCTATGCACATCTTTGTGTTTTCCGCCTTTTGCTCTTTCACACTCCTCTCTCTTCCTGTTTCTGTCTCTTCACTTGTCTTTCTAATTCCTCCATCATAGAGAGAATGATTTACTTTGTCATCATTAACACATCAAAAGAGCCAAGTGTGTATTTCAAAGTCATCTGATAACTGATACTCTTTAATGGTGCAGTGGAACAGTAATTAATTTCAAAAACATCCCATTTATTTGTTCTGGAAGTAAAAGCTCCCGCCAAAGCGGCATAAATCCTGTCTGCTGCTGCAGCTCAAATTAATTTACGTGTTGCGTCTCCTCGCATCCTTTGAGAATTTAATTATCTCAGCAAACAGACTCTGGGAGTGTTGAATATACATCCTATCAACAGAGTTGTACTGACGCCAGAATAGCACAGAGACATGTTTTATTCTGCCGGCTCTATGTCATTCCAGGCGGTCGCTTGTCGTGAACATGAACACGGAACTTTTAAAAGAAAGCAACACGTGGTGTGGAGATAATACTGCTGAGTGTCAAATAACACAGGCACCCATGGGTCCAGCTGATCCTTGACATGAAGAGGAGCTAGTCTCCTCTTCACGTCCCCGTTAGCACTCCTGATCCAAGTCAATCCAGAAGCCTCAGCGCTCAGGATTTTTGAGAGTAGCATCTGGTCCGCGCAGGCCATAGTCAGCCTGGGATAAATCACCGGTTGATACAGAGCACAGATCACGTCAGGTAGGGCCAGGTGGGCGGAGGACGCTGCCCTGGACCCCAACATGATCAGTCAGAGCACCGTCACCTTTATCTTTGCTGTCAGAATGGGGGCGGATGTTTGAGGACGCGTATTGATGTGGATGCTGAAGTGATCAGATATATGACTGAGGGGTGTGTCGTTAGCATGCCCAGGACCTCAGTAACAGCACCGAGCCTGGCTCGTGCTGGCAGGTGATGAGACGAGCGTCCCCTTCGCCGAGCGGTACGGTTCACGTCGAGTCAGTTTTATTTATGCCGCCTAAAATCATGTCCTGCGTTTGCATCAGAGGAAAATTGGCAAAGGCCCTGTCTGTTTGCAGAGATGGTTGGTGTCCCACTGAATTTCAATCATCTTGTATGCAGAGAGGGTGCAGAACAAGCATGGAAGCAGAGTGCTGCCAAGTGAACTACAGTGATATAAGAATCAAACGCAGAAATACATTTTTACATTTCAGATATATTTCCATTTTGTCACTTGCTGTACAATTTAACCATCTAAATGAAATGAAATGAAATAAATTAATTTGATCAAATTAAGTTCAAATTATGATAAAGAAAGAGTTGTATATTAAGAATTATAACAAATGGTGAAGTAGCATTGGGGACTGAGCAATGGAATATTTGTTGCTTACCATTTTAAGCAAATTGTTAATATATAAATATACATATGCAAAATAAAATAGAAATTAATGTGCATTTCCATCCACTACCTTTATGCTAATATGGGAAGTTGGTTGCATCAAAGATAAATTGTTTGTGCCAATAATTTTCTGGGTGCAGTGCCAGAAGTGGAGCACACAATAAGAGCGAAATATGATATTTATTTCGTCTCATGTTTTACTTTGAGGGAAGGAGACAGTCTACTTAGGAGTCCCCCCCAATCTCATGTTTTACTCTGATGTTATTTAAATATAAAGTATCTTTTATTTAGAGCATTTTATTTCAGTGATATATCAATTTCTCCACTGCACTCAGGTGTAAAAACCTTCTGCATTTCAACACAGAGAACACAAAATAAAAATGCGCATTTAAAAAAGCTGGGTGGAAACTCACAAATAGACAAATGGTATATTGTTGTGGCAGTTATCAGAAAATAAAAATGAATGTAGGTCAGGATGGTCTCGTGAAAATTTGTGTTTCGGGCTTTCTTGTGTGCTTAAAGTTGGGGGTCATTACCGAAAGTTTTGTATCATCTGAATTGATCGAGCAATATAAACAAATTTTTTAAAAAAGATAGAGAGCTTCAGGCAGATTTCAGGCTGTTTCTCACATGAATTTTTTAACATAAATCAAACGCCTTCGTCTAGCAGACGAAGCCATCAACATTTAAGTTGAGTTCGCAAGACATTGTGCTTTCACTCATTTATATTTCATTGCATATTGATTTCACCCGACTGGTGAGCAGAGGACACTTGCACATTTCTGTGCATGTTCATGTTTCTGCAAATGGAAACCTTTCCTCTATGTTGTTCATAAAAGGGCAATTCAAATATTAAATCAGGTGTGAGTGATGTACTGAAGCTGAAATGTGGCAATAAAAGAGTTACAGCGGCCTGTCATCTTTGTTTTGACAGACGATCCAGGCACAGCACATACACACACACACACGTAGATGCAAACAGTGAGACAAACAGATACACACCCGAGCACACAAAGTCAGCATGAGTCGTTGGGGATTTTCTCACAAATCGGCCCCCTAAAGGGAAAGAGGCTGGCATAAATCAGCTGGTGTCAGGGCTACAGACACCCACGGCTCCTTATCACCACACGCAGGCGGACACACTCACAGATTGATAGGTAGATAGTGGGTCTGACAGGCGGGGCGACAGGCGGCCAGGTACAGAGGCTTACGGAGGCATGCGCACAGGGTGGAGGCAGGAGCCGACAGACAGGACGAGGCAGTAACACGGGGCAGAGGCAGTCGTTACAAGGACGACGGTCACAACGCTCACGCTGGATACCGACGTGACCGTCCTCGTTAATTAAACCGGAATTATCCTCAGAGAGCCGGAGTCACGACGTCTCGTCCGAGCTACCTTCTGTAGCTCATTGCAGCTGCTCCTTCAGCATTTCTTCCATCGAACGTTATGAATAAGCTCAACTGTCCCACCATTATCACAGATACATGAAGTAATCACAGAAACTGGAGTATCCCACCATTACAACAGACTTGAAAACTAACCGTGACCTGTGACATATAGCCACTGAACATTTAGCACTTATACAAAACTACTAAAAACATAAACAAAACAACATTTGATAGTTGTTTTTTTTTAATAATTTCTGTCCTTGTTTCATCACATAGAAAAGCAGAACAGAGCCAGGCTACCGATCATTAATGTTTTTTCTTCCCTTTACATGTAACTAAGCCAGAGTGTCTGCCACGCTTTGCAACAAGTAAGCCACAATTGCTCCTCAAAAAAGTTATCTCTGATATAAAATCACACCAGGTGCTAATACCTGGTATGTAGATGAAATCATAATTGTAGCATCTTGTGCGTCTAACAAAACACCTCACAGCACATGCAGTAAAGGCTTCTGCTGTAGCTCCAAACGCTGTATGGATCTAAACAGACAAAGGCTTGTAGAACTGTCACAGAGCATTCAGGATACACTGTATCATGCACAGCTGTGTTGGGTAGCAATGCCAAACTCCATTTGTTTCCACCCATCAGAGTCTACTAGAGCAATACTAAGCTGCTGTTCCGTTTCATGGGCTCGTGTGTTTTGGGTCATGCACCAGAAGCAAAATGCTTTGCCTACACAGTCAGCAGATAACATCTCTCATCCCATTATTTACTCGACTGAGGAAGTACATATTCCCTGTGAGGTGTTTTTCCCTCGTCTTTTCTGTTCCTTTCTTTTGGGAAGTTCTATTTGAAAATCAGTTTTTACCTGGTTACACTGGGGAGGGTGTTGCGACGCTCTCTGTCTCTTGTAGTTCACAAACAAGCAGAACCTGGAAATGATTAAATGTGTGGTATCACCCTAGGAATAGCAGCTATCCAACTGAGATCAAAGAAAATGAAACCATAGAGTGACTCAGAGACATTTCAGGCAGGAGACAGACGCAGACAAGTCTTCTCAACACACAAAACCGCCTCTGGCGGAAATAAAAATAATAATAAGATTGTGTTGTCTTTTTTAGAGGCTCGGGCAGTTGCGTCACAAGTCTCCTAGCAACCATGCTTGGTGTCATGTAGCTTCGCTGGAGATTTGAACAGTGCAGAAATAATGAGTTAAAACCAGAGAAGGTAAAAACCAACACATGGAGCTGCTGATTCAGTGTGGGTCAACTCTAATTTTATTTTTTTTACTACAGCGTAAACTAAAGCTGCTAAGCTTATGTAGATTTATGTAGTTTCTACTCAAAACACACAAACTTGGAGCTTACTTTATAGAGCTGGCAAATTTCAATAAATAGTGACTGTTAACCAGCTTTTATTGAAATGGTGAAGGTTGTACCTGAATAGAATGATTCGGTCACACCCTTTTAAGCTCTGTTTTGGTCTCCACCAGCTCCTGAGGAAATATCTGGCTCTTTAGTGAGCTGAAGAGTTAGAGTAATTCTCTGTAGGTTTATCACAATGAGCAACAGCTCATGGAAAATATTGATTCGTCCAGCTTTTATAGAGCGGACTTGTTAAAATCCAGTGACTGTTAACTGGTATTTAGAAGTAAGAGATATAAGTATCAAAAATGCCTCCAACGCTGCCAGTCTATGCACTGATCCAGTACCACATACAGTACTTAATAGCGTCACACCTGGAGAAAAACAGCAGTTTTCCTGGATGTAAGTTCTTCTTCTCTGCTCTAAAACATCAGCCTCCAGGAAGTTGTGCTGTGCAAAGAATTTGATATCAGACAGATATTACGATCAGATATATATTTCTACAGTAGGTAATTATTCCATCAGTTTGTAAGTTGCTGTTGCACTATTCTTTTATTATTTCATCTTTAAACGTCTGTGGCTGCACTTGTACGTTTCTGTACAGCTGTGTGTAGCATACAACATGTTTTGTATTATGTTATAATGTTATGTTTATTGTATTAGTCAGTATCAGACAGTAGCATTCAGAAAGCCCTGGTTGCTATTTGAACAGATCACAAACCTTTGAACTCCTACTTCCTAAGTTTATGAATGTAAAGCCTATTTACTATACCACGTTTAGGTTAGGTGAGGCAGAGGCCCTTGTGGAAAAACATCAGCCTGCTGTAGCTTTCAAAAAGAAGGAGCGGAAATGAGCAGGAACACCAGTCTCCCCACTACGAGTCAGGTGTGCCGCACACTTCAAAGTCAAAAAGGAGTCATGAATGTGGCACAAATGAAGCCTCCGGTGTGCCGATTCAGACTTCCACGTCTCGGTAACAACCTCGCTCTCACATGCGGTTACTCATCATCCATTCAGCCTGGGACGAGGTGGGAAGGCGTATAGTGCTGGCTTGTGGAGGCTTGCAGAAGGACTGCCTGAATGAAAGTGATGTGGAGTGGATTGGATAAGAATTGATGATGCCCCCCCCCCAGAAGGATAGTCCACTTCACTTCCATGATGTGATGTTTGGCTTCATTAACTCTTTTTTCATCTCCAGTTAAAATGTGCTGTGACTGCAGCTTGAGACTCTTGTGTCTGTGGCTTGCAGATTGCTACTAACTACAATCACACCAAATTTAAGTGCCGGTGCTTTCAGTCTGACAGAAACGGTGCTAAACTCTATTTATTCAGCATGATGCCCCTTATATACAGCACATTTCCAAAGGAACTATGGGTCCATTTTAGGAGGACTAGGAGGACGAATGCTGTTCTTCTGGAGAGCACTCAGAATTATGTTGCCACTGAAACAGTTGCAAAATTAGTACGTTACTCCATGGGTCCAGTGGTTTCGAGCACCATGATGGAGACACAGTGCCCGAGAACTGCTGATTCACTTACTGTGAATAGGTGAGTGAGTAGAAGACAGTTGATCTCAAACAGACATTAAGTTAAAGATTAATCCTGATCTATAATATTTTATTTATTTTATTTTATTTTAGCCAACATTAAGTGCATTATGTGACAGAAAGGAAAAGAACAGCCGCACAGAGGAGAAGGTCCTGGACCAGTTTAACACAGAAAGACTTCAGATCCAACCAGTTTATTTACATTTAACCAAAACCACCATCATCTCCCTGAACTTAAACAACAGACAGGAGTCTGGATGTTAACTCTGGGTTCTGCTGTCACATTTTCCACCATCCACCCTGACCACCTCTAGTTAATAAATGTCTTGCATTATGTATTTAAAAAAAAAAAAATATTGTCACCACAGCGCAAGTGGAAAATAATTTCCAGCAGACTAGGCTGGTTTGTCACACTCAGCAGGTAGAACAGAGATCTTATACTGACTGACGCTGCGCGACTTTTTTTTTCCCAGGTCAATAGGATGCCATTGCTAATCTGTTAGAGTACATTAAAGCTTTAAAAACACGGTGATAGTGAATTAATTGGGCCTACGTTCACGGTGACAGAGAACATTATCGATTGTGTGTGATGATAAAACGCCATGTGCGGACCTTCATCTCAGTGCCATCAAAAGAAAAGAAATACAGCAAAAAGCTTTTACGGTGCCTGCGTACCCACATTCTGCTGCTCTATTATTCAGCACACTTCTCAGAAACTGGTGACAGTCTTAGAACTAAAAATATATATATACTTTTTCACTTTCTATTTTGACTCTGCATTCATTTCATCAGAAGGCCCTGATGAGCTGTAGAGTGATGTGCAGTTGGACACACTTTTGTCAGAGCTAAGTGTCTTTCAATTCAGTTTGGGAGATTTTCCTCCATCCTGTTTTGCAAAATTCTTCTAGTTCAATGAGAATTGTGGGCCTTCTTGCATACACTTCTCTTCTGAGGTCTCTCCACAGATTTTGGATGATGATTAGGTTAGGGAATTGTGAGAAAGTGGTGTGTGGTGGTTTAGGTAGTCCACTGTGGATTTTGAGGTGTGTTCACTATTCTGTTGCAGGAGATGTCCTCTTTTCATCTTTATGATTTCAGTCTATACGATGTGGGCTTCTGGAAGCTGTTGGAAATTGAATCCAATTTTCCCTCTACCAGTGAAATGTTCCCCATGCCCCTGACTCCAAAGCATGATTTTTTTCGTGTGAAATTCTGCACCCTTTTCTCCCCAAACACACCTTTGCTCGTTGGCACCTAAACCTTCTGTTTTAACCTCATCAGTTTCCAAAATCAGGTTTGTTTAGACCAGTTAAATGATAATAATTTGGGGTATGAATAAGCTTGGCCGAGTGTGCTTGACCAGTGGAGGTACTGCAGTCATCAGCCAATGTTCTGCATACTCAGAATTTTTAAACTTTCCAATCTATGCTGATTAAAAGGCAAACATGGTTAATCGCGTGACCTCTAGTTTAGCCATTCCTCTGCCTGTGGTGAGGACACAGGGTGGAAAGGTGTCTTCTGTTGACATGAAGGTCATATTTGTGCATGTGTGGCTGCACAGTGGAACAGTGCACCACCGCCCCAGCGTCTGATAAATATTCCAGAAGGTGTTCTGCAGCACAAAGGGGATTTAGGTTTGCTTTTCTTGTGATCCTCCAAGCAGTTTTATTGGAAAGTTCTCTTGATCTTTCAACTTGGCCTCCACTGTTCCTGTTAACTGCCATTTCTTGATATACACCAAAAACGGAGGAAACAGCAACCTGAGAACACAGCTTACTTCACATAGTCTTGTCCTGCATTGTGACCATAATTTCATTCAGTTTTCAAAGGGGCAGGCAGCTGCTGACAGTTAGGTTTGAGGAGTATTTAAAATGCTTAAGGAAAAAGTAAAGAAATCTGATTCACCTGATGACTGTGAACAGGCCCATGGTCCTCTGAGAGCTCCAAACTTTTGCGGTGCCCAGACTTTTTCATGAAAGCGTCAAGAGGTCACAGGTTTCTCTGCAGAGCTCCTTAATTCATAATTATTCAGCGTGTCTAAAACAGAGGCCAGTTTGTGTTCGTATTTATACTGTAGGTATATGACAGACTTCTCCATTTATTTCCTTCATGTTTGCATTTAGATTTGAGGCCACTCTGAATCCAGTAAGCTTCCTCCCTGTACAGAGCATACAGTCTCTCCTGGCTGTGACCATTCACACACCCCCTCCATTTCAGATTTCACACATTCACTCCACTGAATCACAGGAAATGACATTTCCCTGCTCTATCCACTCATGTAGTTTTCAGCTTTTTTCCGCACGGATTTGGGCAAATTGAAAAATATTTTTAAGTTACTTAGAACCAGACCAGGCTAACACAAGCCTTAAGAAAGATGCAGAAGGTTTTCCCTTTTCCATTTAAGTAAATGTAAAACTGATATTTCTAAGATATTGAGTGCTCCCTTTTCAGTCCCTTTTCAGCCTATATTACCACAGCACCATCCTCCCCCTGCAACATTAATGTCATTCTTAAGCAGCCAAGGAAAGTGCTTGTCATCAAATAAAAGTGTTTTTTTTTCCTCCCTGAAAAATACATTTGTGTGCGAGCACCGAGTCTTTTACATTTCACTCAAAAGCCCCACTTTTCCAGCCCATATACCCCGCACCCCCATCCCCATCTTCTTTTCCTTGTCTTTATTGTATTTTGGATAAAAAAAAATATCACCAGAATTGCACAGCTCATCCCAGTGTGATACAAAGTTAGATGTACATTTCTTTTATTCGGCGAGACATATATAATTTTTTTTTTGTTTGTTTGTTAGTGATATTCTCAGTAGTTTACTATCCTAATAGAGACTGTTGGTGTAAGTGCGGACATGAAGACCAATTAACAACCTACCAGACTGAGGCTTAATTTCCAAGTCTGGATGCATCAACATCAAACAGTTCTTTAATTGACTTAGAATCGCACTAAATGTAGAGCATAGAATGGGAAAGGGGATATTATGAGCTGTCAGATTGCATTCATCACGTTCCTCTTTCCTATTTTTTTCCCCCCACTGTGGGGTTGTATGTAAATCTGTGGCCTGAAAAAAAACAGACTTGATAAACCTGTGAGGAATCTGAAGTGGGGGACTATAGCCTCATATGGCATGATTGCAGGGGTTGGGAGGGGGATGAAATATTCCCAGTGGCCCCTTGATAGTAACACTCGTCACTTTTCATGACTGTATAAAAGCAGGTGCTGTTATAAGCCACGCAGCAGTTTAAATGAAGCAGCCTAAATCATCTGCAACATTAAAGTACTGCAGGCATGGTGATGCAGTAATAATAATGATCCAATACCACCAATCTACTTATTTTTACTCAAGATAAGATAATTCTTTATTGGTCCCATAAGTGGGAAATTGCACTGTATCAGCTGTAGCTGTTCCTAATGACACAACTATGCTTTTATTCTCCCAACTGTCACACTGAGCTGGTAAAATTCAGGGGGAGGAAACGGAAATGAGTCAGACATCCACGTTTAACTACAAGGAGGTTGGTTTGATTAGCCACTATTTGGACTAAAGCCATTTTCATCAGGAGTTAGGCTAACGTTAGCAATTTTAGGTCTTTATTGAATTGGGGGAAAACACTAACGTTAGCACAGATAGTGTTATAGTTGCCAGATACACAAGTTAGTCCTCGTCCTGAAAACCTGTCTTTGATGTTATTATCAATTTATTATGAGGACAAAGGAGCTCTCAACTAAATACTAGAACAATACTGCTTTTCTCTTTCCGTGACTGCTACATGGACCATTAGCTGGTGATGATGCTAACTATTTTTGGCACAATGTCATGTTTGTAGCCATCAAGTGTAAATTTAAAACAGGGTTCTGCTTTCAAATGGTTCAAAATAAATGTAGCCCCAGCTCATAAAATTAGAGAGTAGAGAGAAGCTGCTTTAGCCTCAACGGAAGACAAATAGTTTAAAAAATGGCAAAGACTTGCTATGGTTGATCCTTCACTGTTATCACTGTAAAGTGCATTTGTTTTGTGTAAGCACGGATAGCTTTGTGGACAAAGCAACAGTAACTGAGCAAGTGTTCATTCCTAACTTGGGTATGTATTCATTCAAGCATTATTAAGAATTGCAAGTATCCTTATTCTTAAATTCATGCGTGATTGTGTAAGTCATCAGATTTGAAGAGAGAATGGATGAACTCTTTGCTTTAAGTAGCATAGTAGAGAACTTCCTGACTCCCTGTGTTCTCTCCATTTTCTTCTCCTCGGCTACACCCCCCCAACAGTCAGATGGCTCGTCTGGGTTGGTCCCAAGCGGCCAGCCAGCCAGGCTGCCTGAAACTTATGACTAGCCATGTTCTTCAAACATCATGCCGCAACCAAAGCATGGCAGGATGACAGATAGTCCCTTCAATATATAGTGACAAACAAATTAGTGCAAAGATGCTTCTCGCTGCATACCAGATGTGTTGGGCTCTGTGGTATGGAACAGCCGATGAAAAACTGTCCACGTCCCATCTGTGCTTCGCTGTGACCATCGGTGCAGCAATTTGTGCTGAACAAAGTGGTGCAAACAGCCAGCCTGATTATATGTGTCATAATGTGAGGTATAAAACACTGCTGGAGAAGATCACACAGAAGCTTGGAGGTTTATTTGATGAGAGGAGAGGGAAAGGGCCATTTAGCAGCAAAGGACAGGATGTAGGTGAAACAATGAGCGAAGAGAGGGAGAGGTGAATAAACATGATATGGGGGGGATGAGTGAGATGGCTTATACAAATGAAAGGAAATAAAACAAAAGTCTTTCAGCCCCCTAGACACATTAATAGTGTTTCATATTAAGTGCGTACTCTATTTGAGCTTTTCTTTCTCTCAGTCTCAGCTCGGAGTGTTGCTTTCCCTTTCGTACCGCCGTCCAGGCTTGAGCCAGCAAACGCAGGGCTGTCACCTGCACGGGCCAATTTGTATCTGACCTCGCACCTTACCTATTGACTCTTGCACACACCAAGATTGGAGACCACATGCGGGGGCCACATCACCCACCCGAGTGCCGTGTCAGCGCTCATGCGCTTATACTGCCAAGGCAGGCAATACGCAACATTTGCTTTTCTCTGTTCTGAGAGCAGCGGCAGGACAGGGGCTAAGCTCCAAACACGCAAACACAATGAAAGCTGAGAGTAAAAAGTGCAGCGGCATCATAAGTCAAACTAGAGACTGGTGGGGTTTGATATTCATGCTTTGCATCAACGCAGATGACAGCACTGCACGAGGACACATAGCTGGCTGACAGAAAGAGGGATAACAGCAGGAGGGAGACGAGCAACAACACAGTGAGAGGCAGAGACGTTCCTGACCTGCTTAGTGTCATTACGCCGCAGACTTATCTCGCTCGCTCTGCCTTGTAAATACACTCGAGTGCTTGTTATCAAACGAGCGAGGCGACAAACCTCATCCAGGTTTGAGTCCTCAGCTTCCTCGGCATGCTTGTAAATGAGTCATTCTCATGGATGACAGCCTACATTAATATTCTGTTAAGGAGGGGAGCGTGCGCACATTAAATCCGCCACTTATCAGGCAGCGATCATGATACGTGTGGAACTTTTGGGGGGAGTCATGCCTGTTTGCTTTTAATTGCCAAAATGTATTCGGGGTGAGGATGGCAACAGTGTATGGGATTCATTCTGCTTATTTCTGTTCGTAGTCTGTCTCAGTGCTGGGGCTAGATTCATTTTTAGGATGACATGTTGCTCAAGTGTTTTGTTCCCCTGTAGTCTTTTCAGCCCTCTGAGCTACCATTATTCAGATGCTGCAATTTTAGCACTAAAAGCTTTTGCAACATACTTTCCATTCAAGGTGCAGGATGCAAAAAAAAAGCAGTGAAAAATTTATATTTTTGTGACATGAAAAGAGAGTCTTTTATATACAGTTCAGGATATGACATTAAAAAGCTTTTATCGTGGCAGTATTCCCCGGTCTTATCCTGCTGATAGGTGGCATGAGTGCTTGAGCAGGTGCAGTGTTTCTCACAGACCAGACCAGAGAGCAATTCGCGGCGGTCGCCATCTGTGGATGGATGGGGCGGGGGGTTACGTAGCATAGATGGCTCACATAGAGTCCAAAAGCAAAGTAAAAAAGATTAATCTTAAAACCGAACTTTTAACCAATAACTTTGGCCTATACACTTTCAGTTTTGTATTTCAAGAGCCTAATTCCTGCTGGTTCCTGCACCTTTCCTGTACTGTTCCTATGTTCTGCTCCCTGTTTGCGTGGCTCTGGTTTCATAGTATAAAATTAAAAATAATAACTTGGTATCATTTTTATTATTTTACTTTTTTTGCACAAAATTTCAAGCGATTTCATGTGAATTTAGATTCATTTAGAAGTTGGGAGATTCTTTTTGAGAAGCACATGTACTGAGTGAAAAGCACACTGGGTAATTCGGCTGTCACGTGCACAAAAAAAAAAAAAGAAGGCCAAAAACTGTGGGGCAGCCAAACACTTAATAAGAGAGGAATAAGTGTTAAACTTTAAAGAAGTGTGCGCCTGATATTGCTTCTAAATGAGTCAGGGTGGTGACAAACAGGCTAAGCCAGTGCTAAAGCTAATGCTAGCAAGAGCTAGCAGCTAGTCAGGTTGACGAACAGTAGAGAGACAGAGGGGACCACCATGACAACAGGAGGAAACCGCACAAAACCATTACCCATATGTGTTTTTGCCTAAGTTTGGTTAAGAACCCGAAGGGCCGTATGTTTTCTGAAGGGAGCGGTTGACTGATAAAAGTGGATATAAGAAATTCATTGAGGACGTGAAGGTGCGTCACGCACAGGACTGGACCCAGGCAATGTGGAGTAAAAGATGAAAAAGGGAGGAGGAGTCTCAGGACAAGGCAGTGGTGTGGAGTGAACGGACAACTAGACAAAGGTAAGCACCCATCTATTAATAGGCCAATGCCTGAATTGGTTTCATTGGGCTGCCATGCTGGTATTTTAATAATGATGGAAGTTTAGAAATGCTTGTGTGATTCTTGTGAGTATTGTGCTGAGAAGCTGTAAACCCCATGTGGAGATCTGGGCATTTGCGTGTGTTGTACAGAGTGGCCAAAATAATTTACAAGTTATTGTCATACCATTTATATTTTGCACATTACTTGAAATTGAGGCCTGTAAGATGATGTTTTCAGCTCCGCGTCACGTCACCCCTCCGCTCTCATATGCACTTTGCGTTCCGGCACTGTCTAATTTGCGCATTAAGCACCGGCTATTTACAGACAAAGCACTTATCAGTGTGTGTGTGTGTGTGTGTATCTCAGTACTTGGCAGTCGCTGAAGATATTTTGGTGAGCTGCCCCATGCCCCATACAAGTCAATGTATGGGAAACGCTGAGGCGTGCACAGCGTTAGGTGGAGATGTGGGCGATGAAGCGGGGCCGAGGTGGTGATCATAAGGCCCGCCGCACCGTCTGCCGGGCCACGCTGAGCGGGTTCCTCAATGACGCGCAGCCGCAGGGCAGCAGTGTGTACTCGCTGTCAAAGTGCAGTTAAAAAAAAGTGGCATCAAATTTTCCCCCGTTGCCAAAGTGTGATCAAGCAATTCACTGTCCACAGGTGCTCCTCTGCTTTCACTCCACAGCATTGTTGTATCTGTGCCCCCCCTTATTTTCTGTGCTGCTTATGAATTCAAAAAAGTAATCTGCGAAATCTCATCTTTCATTGTGTGCAGGGCGGAGCTGTAACATTTGCAGTGTTAAATACTAGGTAGAAAGTAAAAGAAAAAACGGCACAGGTACTGCACATATGTGGTTGTCGCATACAGTTCAAATAAGTGAGATACAGCGTATACCCTGTGAGCTTTTGTCTTCTACCAGACCTATTAGAGACAGTGGTGCTTTTATGCCAAGTGCTGTTTGATTAGCCAAACTTTTTTAAACTGGTGACAGAACCTGGCTTCATTGCCAGCTAAATTTCTTGGAATTGCAGGAAGCTTATCAGCTCATCAGAGGCACTGTGGACGTTTTGTTAATATTCCTGAGTATGCTGGGAGGAGAGTCTTCTTTGTGTTTTAATGACATTTTGGGAAATACACTGATTGACTTTCTTGCTGAGAGAGAGATGAGAAGCATGAGCCTGCCCTCATCTCTGTATGCTAAGCATGAAGCTATCTGGTTATATTATTTTGGGAAACAGGGCTGGGAAACAGCTGGCCTGGCTTTGTCTTAGTTAACAGAATCAACCTACTTACATTTGCTGTTTTTTTTTTTTGTTTGTTTTTTTGTCCATTTCTTACTCATTTATTCATTCGAGATTCATATACCATTCACTGTCTTATTGTCTGCTGTAATTGTTATTAAATTAAATATTATTAAGGAAGAAATCAAATGAAAGAGCGTGTGATTATGTATAAAACCAGCATGCAGATTTCAGAGAAGTTTAATCAGTCTCAGTCACACCCACGGCTTTCGACATGATTAAATGAAAAGCAATACTCGCCAACCTGAGTCCCTAGATGAGAATGAGAAATTACAGCGAAAATAACAGAAAGTGAGACACTAGCCTGAAGACATCAACATGACTACCACATTACAGCATACGTATGATGTGAATACATATGGTGTGTATTTCTAGTCCAAACTGAATGATACTGTATTTTAAAAGCACAAGTCTTGGTGGAGAGGGAAAAATGGTGCAAGGTGTGACTTCATTTCACCAAGTTGTAATGTCTGTAAAATTCTCATCTTAACTAAGGGTGGAAACACAGGCTTACATGCAGAAGCATCTTTCCATGCACCATGGGTTCAAAGTCCAGGGATGTGTTGTTCCACAGTTTGTCCACCAAGCATCATGTCCGTTACCTTGTGTAAATGTCCTTAGGACCACGCAAGCAGCCCTTGTAGATTTTTTCTTTGACGGAGAAAATCTAAAGTGTTTTCCATACATAGGCAGGGCAGGATTAGTGACAGCAGCAGATAAACAGTGGAGCCTCTGCGTACCTGAGTCACATACATGCCTTTTTCCTCTTCTACAGTCGCATTGACGCTGAAAACCTTTATAAGTCTCCTCTTTTTTTTTCGCCACACAGGAAAATGATCAGGAATCATAAGGGAAACTGAGAAAGAATCAGACCCATAAGCAGAATTGGTAATGGCCTCTGTATCGATAAAATGGTATCAGTTCCCATCACTGCGTAACATCTGCTCAAAAAGACAACATCGAGGATTATTTACACAACATGCAGCGTGACGTTTCTCTGTCCTTGGTATTCATGGCCAGGGGAGCAAATACAAAGCAGATGGCCTGGCTACTTTGTCCCCGTTGCCGCTAATCAGGCACTAAATATCCATCAGTCTGTGCTAAAATATCCCCCCACCTCTCCTTTAATCCCTCTGTCCTCCATTAAAGGATAACTGTAGTTCACAGCACACTGTCACTTCAGTATGTCTGTAACAATTCTCTCAATTTTTAGACAAACTGCAGCCAAAAAAAAGGAATGGAAACACATCCATCACAGAAAGTCACACTGTTGGTGACAGGTAGGAGATGCCAGAGCCTATCAGTAATTATCACCACAGTTGGTGGTCGATCTGAGCAGGTTTCCTCAGCTTACACTCTTTCCTTTACACAATAGTCAATAAGTATTGAGGCCAACACCAGAAAACCTGTGAAATCTAAAAAATGTGTTTGTGACAAAAAACACATTGAGCCACAACGTAGATACATCTGAATATTCAGATGATCTGCTGCGGGCGGGTCCCATGGCAGTGTTAGTTATATTTCTGGTTTTGCTGTTGAAGCTCTGCAGTGAAGTTTTGACAGTGCAGTTACACTCCTGCACAGCGAAGTCGCTTGTAAGTGGGATATTCTTAATTCCTTTAAATTGCATCTGAGTTTTCTCTCTCCTCGCACCTTCAGTGAGGACAATAGGAAACGTTGTTTGTCGGTAGTTCTCTCCACTCAGTTTCCGATGACGATGGCGCAGCTCCTCCAGCCTTCAGTCTGCAGGTGTTTATGGCGTCTTTCCATGCCTCGGGTTTGTCTTTTCGCATACGCTGTATGTACAGTCCGTACAATAACGTTAATGACAGCCAAAACAGGAGAAGAAATTAGTCGCTCCATGCTTCCTCTTGACTGTTTGTCAAGTCAAAACCATGCTGTGTAAATCCACTGCTCAGATGCTGAATACAAATGAGCCATTTCTACTGGTAGCAGTGAGGTTTTATTATAATATCATTACCAGCTGCAGCAGCGTGGCTAATATTGTTTTCACCATGTAAGTCTGTGTGTGTCTCATCATGGAAAAAACGTGAACCTGGAGACGCCTGCTGCCGCAGGAACTACCGGAGACAGCTTTGAGTGCATTGGGGGGTTGTTCTGTTCTTGCTTCTGTCTGTTTAGGAACAGATTTTGTTGACGTGATAGCGGGGCTGCTTTACGAGATACAGTCACAAAATTTTACAGGCGTTTATTTGAGATCAAAGTGAAGGCAGTGGGCGTGAGCCGATCAAAGAGTCACATAGTAATGCCGTAATGATTAATAAACACCCACTGCGCGGGGGTTTATTGACAATATTGTACAAGCATTGAAAATAAAAAGCAATTTTTAAGAAATATGTGCACATCTCCACATTTTGCAATCACTGGTTCACCCCCCACCCCTGTGGTGTGATTTCCCCCAGCGCCTGTTTCAATTAGGTACTGTAAGTACTGTATGTCACTTCACAGATGCTTATCAACTACTTAATACTTAATGATTCATTGATGTAGTATTTCCCACTCTATTCTCTAGTAATTCATTAATGTTATTTATATAGTCTTTGATTCAGAGTTATTCAGGAACCAATCTTTAATGATTCCATAATTAGGATAACAATGTGTTCATTCCCAATTTTTTTATTACACAGGAAAGAAGTTATATGTTTCCTTTGGATGTAGCCTTTTGTTTTCTTGGCATGAAGCTGTGGCTTCAAAAAGATTGTCAGTAAAGAGTTTGGTTGGGTTGGTGCAAGACTTCCACAAAGACCGGTCTTGTGCGTTCTCAATCAAGCCTCCTCTGGGACCTCTCCTCCAATCAAAAAAGAGCAATGTCCTTTGAGAACTTCCTGTACGGCCGCTGGGTCACGGAAAGGACTGAGAGAAGCGAGGAGCGACCAAATAAGGGAATTTCGGGATATATATATATATATATATATATGAAAGTGTGTGGCTGGTTGACAACATGCATGAGCCTTAGGTGTATGTGTTCAGACAAAAGCTGGAGGGGTGTTTAACATAGTCTGTTTTACCACATAAGACAAGTGGCAGGACTTGGGTTTTAAGTGCTGCGCAGAAACAATGTAGCCTCTCATTTAGTGGCTCAGTGGCTTTTCATCTGAGGCTCGCAGGAAGACAGAGGCAGGAGAGAGAGGGAGAGTCAATGATTTCCCCCAGCGCCTGTTTCAATAGTGTCTCCTGTCGCTCATCTGACCCATTCGTTATGCTGAGCCATGGGGAAATCTGATTGGGCTCATTACTCTCTCTCCTGAACTGATACAGGAAGCAGGAAGAGAGGGAGAGGGAGCGGGCGAGCCTCCGCTCGAGCTCATTGTGAATGGAGACCATCACCGGTGTTGTCACTATCAGGAGTGTATGGCCATCTGCCAAGGCTCTCCCTATCTAACCTGGCTCTCCTCTGCCTCCCTGCCTTTGTGCGGTGGAAACAGATGAGCGTCGCCTCCTCTCCCCGTGCCGCGGTGCAGTGGGGGGGTGGGGGTGGACGTAGTTAGCTGAGACTATTGGCACGCATTGTCTCATTCATATGGCCCTCTGGTGAACGAGGAGGGATGGATGACAGATAGCGTGAAGGGCGCGTAAGGTAACAATGTCCACATAAGCGGTGCTACTTTTGATGAACTTTACGGCAGGTGGGATTTTTTGTTTTGTTTTGTTTTCGCTCTCAGCTTTCACATGAGGATTGTAGATTCATGTTATCTGCCCAAATGTAATTCTGGTGTCATGTAAAGTCACTGGGAGGACATTACTCATCTACAGGACACAATATGGCCTCACTGCAGACAACTTGACCTCTTACTAACACACACAAAGAGCAAATTCAGGTCTGTGGGATGCACATTTAGAGGAAAGAGACGTGAAGGCTCTATAGCTCAGTTCTAAATAACCCACAGAAACAATACGTGCAATAGGTTATACTGTGATTATTAGCCCAAATTCTCTTCCCCTCTCTCTCTAACACATAAACTCTACAGGGGACAGGTTGTTTATGACCTGGCTCTCAATAATCTGAATTACCAAAACTCCAAAGTGTGTCATACTGCGATGTTTGGTTGTGAGAGCCGTGTGGAGGTGTGATTTGTTCATTATCTGATTATTGTGCTCGACATCAGATGTGCTGACACAGGCCTGCACGCCTGCAGCTGTGACTGTGTCAGTCCTCTGTCTGGCGTGTTCCACACAGGAGGGTGGATTAGCTAAATGTCTCTCTGCCTCACTTTATCAGCAATAAGGGTTACCGCTCATGTTACCGAAAGAAACAGCATCATCTGTCCACAATAATAAGAAATAAAAGTTCTATAAAGAGCTTTGTCAATGTTGCATATGTTGTTTCTGTGGTACAGTGTAATGCCAGTCGTCTTCTTCGGGTCTCCTCGTGGCTGCGACAGTTTTCATACAGTATTTGTGCTCATGTGAGCTATGAGAACTTGTGGCGCCTGTTAGGAGGCGCTGCCATTGCTATTGCATGGACGACTAACATGATTATGTATAGGCGCCCTGATGCGTACTTGTAGGTACTTCTATGTAAGTATACGGTAAATCCTTCTGCGCAGAGGTGGGTGACACATCTGCTTTGGAGCCACAAAAGTTTTCTTTTTCACGTGTGCAATAACTCGACTGTAAACAGGCTTTAATGTGCACAATTAGTGGAATTCCTTTTTCAAGTCGCACAGATTCAGGTGTCAGCGGTCCAAGGTTTGGGACTTTATGTACTCACAGCCCGCAGTATTTCTCCACAAACAGTTTTTTGTTCATCTTTAAATAGGAAAAGAGGTTTTTCTTTTCCAAACGTTGTGGTTTTGGAGGAAATTTACACTTCAGTGTAAACTGTAATGACGTCCTCTTAAGAATTTCTGCAGGATTCTGTAAAATCAACTGCTTTCCAGCACAATAAAGTTTTCTTCCAGTTTGCTCAATCGTCAATGTGTTCAGTAAATCTGTCAACATATGTTTTGTGTCACTAACTTTCTTCCCTCAATCTTGCAATTTAGATCAACTCAATAGCAAAAGCTCTCCAAGATGTTTTCCATCAATTGGAATATGTTGCTAAAGGAGAGCATTGATTTAAAAATCATAAAATTTAGGATACTGTACATAAAGTGCATGGCATGACAAATAGGTCGTTTTTTTTCTTATAAAGCACTGAATCTAATCAGGTAGAGTATTGCTCTTTATCCTCTGATTGTTAGTTGTTATTGTTTTTTTTACAATGAACACAACAAAGCAGAAGTAGCGTCCTGCAGCGCCAGACTGCGTGAGTTCTCCAGCGCGTTTTCATTTCCAAGGCTGAAAATATGCCGTATCTCTGTGGGAAAATCAATCACACTGCACTCGGTGAAACACCAACAGAAAGTGCCTCTGATGTTCTACACAGCCCGCTCGTAAATCAGAGCTAAGTGTGCTTGTGCCGGTGCTTCATAAACCTGTCAGAAAGCCATCAGAGGTGGCATTTGGAGGATGACCTCTAAACTGCGCTGCTTACCACCGCACAGTCTATTCGGCGGCTGAGTTATTGAAAACATGATGATGTTTTCTATTCAAAAGCTACTTCCTGAGACATTTGAAATGACCTGCGTCCTATTGAAAGTGAGAAGAATTGTTTTGGAGGGTTGCTTTGAAATCGTACCCGACCTGGAGAGCTCTTAGGAGAGAAAGCTCCGCGCTGTGACTGTGAACTTAGCCGTCTGAATATAAAAAATCCTCTGAATGCAGAATAAAAGCGTCTATTCAGGCTTTCTCACAGCCAAGCGATGAGTCCAACGCATCAGCAAGCTTTGAGGATAGTGCGGAGAATGTGTTTCCCCTTTATTTCATTGATGTTCTGCCTGTCCGTCAAGTCTCGGGCGCAGCTGCAGCTACATTCGTGGTTCCCAGAGGAGTGACTCCAGTGGTCACCTCAACCTTTAGCACCACACCTGTGGTTTAAAATGAAATGCAAAATAAAACTGTGGATGCCGTGTAAGTTTGTCGGCTGGCTTTGATTTCAGACAAATTTCACTCATTGGATTTTTGTTCATTCTAGTTTTTATCAGAGGTGCCGTAGTCGTCGAACATTTTAATTTCTGCGTCTTCCATGCATCTTGAGCCTGCAGCTGTGGCCATCTTTGTGTTCAGATACCATGTATGTGTCTACCGTGTCCCTCTCACCTGACTTGTCTTTTAGAACAGAGACCGAATCTAGTTTCGCTGCGACCACCTGTTTCATGGGTTTAGATTGGGAGGAGACGCGACCTGTAGATTTGAGCATTTCCATCTTACTCTCTGAGGACCAGCTTCTGGTTTTAATGCTCAGGACATGTACACATTCACGCATGGTGTGCATCTGTTCCCGGCTTGTCCTGGTATCTCGGCGCCCAGCGGGCCCTTTGGACTTGGCAAACCGACGGCGGGTGGTTTCAACCCCTCGGCAAAGCTGGATTATCAAATATACATTACAGGCGTTCCAGGCCCCAGTGTGAAGGCTCAGGCTCCTGTGTGTTCATTGCTGGCCTCGCTGTGCTCTGTAATTTCATGCTCGATGTGAACATTTGTCTTTTACGCTACAAAGGAACCGGCTGCAATTTGTGTACAAACGCAAGAATGAGCGAGAATGTGCTGTACCAGCCAGCAGCCCCTTAAACACTCCTAATTCTGCCACTTCTGTAAACACACCAGACAGCCATGTTTTTACTGTAAACGGGGCTGTAGGGGCTTTAAAAAACAATATAGACTGATTTGAAAATGGCCTAGATAATGACCCTGTTGGCCGAGGGAGTCGTTAAGGGCCAAATTGCTGCTTGTGTCGGCCTTTAGTCCGTAATTAGGTCAGAATGCGAACGCTTGTATTGTGATGTTGGCCCGCGAGAACACGCGCCGCTCCAGCATCGGCGTTTATAGCGCGCCCGCGAGTCACACTGACTCATCGCGCCCCTCCGGCGCTGTCGGAGCGTCACGGAGTGAGAGAGCGCCGGGGGCCGAGCTCATTCACAACCTCTTCGCTGTTATGGAAACGTGTTTATTGCCCCCACCCCCCACCCCGTTAATGCAGCGTTTAGCTGTGTGGACTGTGGGGATGGAGCGAGGCATGGCGGTCTGAGGGAGCCTTGACCTCGGGCTCACCCTCTCGTCTCTCTCACATCCACATGAGATCATTCCACCTCTTGTTTCTCCCGCCCGCTTGTTCCCACTTCATCGCCTCTTCCTTACCTTTCTCTCTTATTGATCATTAGCTGATGTTGGTGGGGAGAGAGGGAATGTAATTAAGGAGCACAGGCTGGCCTGTCAATTCTGCCCAGCGCCGCGTGGAGAGCACAGGATCAAGCGATGGCCCTAATAGGGCTTCATACTGTAAACAACACGCACACCTGGACAGCAGCGGGGCCCCGGGGAGAAGCCGGGGAGAGCTGCTGTCGATGGGTTAGCGCTGATAAAGAGAGGAAGGTAGTGTGTGTATGGAAGGTTTCAGATGCCTAAATAAAGAGGAGCCAAACAAAGAAATGAAGTGAGATACAACACAGCCTGTGGTGAAATGGAAACCAGACTGGATGTAAGATATCAGTTGAGTGAAGGAACTGTCGGGATGTGAATTGAAATCAACTCAAGAAAACAAAAAAGAAGCCAGAACACTCATTAGTTTTCACGAGGAGGTGAAGAGGAGGTTTGGATTGTCCATGTCCAAAATGAGACGGACCAGGGGAGGGGCAGGGGGGGCGGTGTTGCTGACCCGAGCTGCCATCAGCTAAAGCAAAATGACTGTCCCTTTAAATGACATTTGGCCTCGGGCAACTTTGGAAGGATTCTCTCTTAGGTACGAGTGATCTGGAGTGGTACGTCCAGTCTGCTCCCTAAGTGACACATTACAGTACACATTTGATGTGTAAATATAATGCCTGTCTCTTAAATACAGAAATGAACTAAACTATGTAAGATGAATGTCATGTTCACCATATCATCATCAGAGCTAGAAAAATGCCCTCCCCAACCCTGCTACCTCAGGCTCGCTGTGCCGGCCTCTGTCCAGTACAGTCATCTGTTATCACACCTGACAGTGCAGCATCACCAGCCGCAGTCTATTGTCTCTGGCCGCTTTTCTTTCAAGACAGAGAAGAAGCACAGACGCTCCTTTTTTTTTCTCTCTGGTAACATCTTGGTGACTGAGAGTCAGATGGAGCGGCCTCATGGCAGCGCCAGGGGCGTTGATGAAATCTGACAATGAGGTGGCTGAAGAGGCTGAAATGAGTGATTCATGACCAAGATTGCAGTCAGGAGCGTTCGTAGGGACCAAGCCTCACAGGAACAAGTGAGCTTTAGTGGAAGAATCTGACGATGCTCCGGTATGAGGCACGGGCCGCTCCTTTTCCTGTGTGTTGCTTTGTGTTTGCGTTGCGGTCCATGCGTGGGTAACAGAGGAAACTCCCGCTCCCGCTCACTTAGTCTCCGTGTCGGCGCGGGGCCCGGCGGCGATCCGCCGCCTTTAATCGATAAAAGCATCAGAACGTCTCCGCCGCCGCCCTCTTGTTGACTCTGCGTGTCTCTTGTCTCTCCTCCAGAGAAAGTCAGCATGCTGTCGGCATTGATCGCGCCCTTCAAGTACATAAGCCCTGGGACCAGCAGCACGGAGGACGAGGACAGTTTAAGTAAGCTGCTGCCTCTTTTCTTTCTCTCTGTCACCATGCAGCGCCGACTCCCTCGCTGACAGCGCTAATGTGGAAATGATCTCTCTGTCAAACACATAATTAATTATTTGGGAAATGGGCGATTTGATTACGCACGGGTGTCAGCTTGTGTGTTAAAATCGGCATTATCTTATAAAAGCCAGCTATTAAATATTAAATTTGAGTGTTTGTGATAAATTAGTTATTAGGTAGATACAAGGGCATCAGCTCCAGCTTTAATCTGCTGCAAGCCCACCAGTGAATGCCACCACTCAATCCCGGCCTCCCCTTTCCCCATTAACACTCTCGTTGCGAGATCTGCGTGCACAATTTTTGCTCATTTCCCCTCAGAAATGCAATACACCGCCGCTTCCCCATAACTGGGTTTGAAGAGCGTATCACAGCTGTTCAGACTTTGCTCTCGCGGAGGATAGAAGTGTGAAATAAAAGCGGGCCGCAGACATTTCTCTCCTCCTTTCTGGGAATGTCTGCCACTCCACGCGATCCCCACCCCCATTACAAATAGGATTGATGCTTTGCGTTGGCCACGGGGACCGATGTTTCCCACTTGCGAAGCAGATTCAGAACCAATTTGGAGGCAGATTACAGAATGATTTGGCAGATAACATCGCCATTTTGGGGGGATTTGTATTTGGATTTCAAAACACTTAAATATGATGGAGCCCTGTGGCAGAAAGATTTGTTCATTACCATTTCATTGTGTATCAAGTGGCTCAATCTGCCTTGAGAGATTTTCCTTGATTCCTTTTGTTCAGCCTGGATAAATGTGAGCGTCACATAGTGATGAGTGCTTTTTTTCCTCATTGTGTTATGACATTAAATTACACAGCTTTTGTTTCGCTCTGTTCACTGCAGGTACCAGCAGTGCAGAGGTGAAGGAGAACCGGAACGTCGGTAACTTAGAGGATCGCGCCATAGGACCCGCAGAGTGCCAGTCACTTTTCTGCTCCGACTCGGCGAGAAGCGGCGGCTCTGGTCTGAAGAGGAAACGGCCGCTGGAGGAGGACAACAACGGGCACCTGTGTCAACTCCGCCTCATCTGTAAGAAACTGTCCTGGTCGGAGGCTCCAAAGAACGCGTTGGTGCAGCTGAACGAGCTCCGGCCGGGCCTGCAGTACCGCGTGGTGTCTCAGACGGGCCCCGTGCACGCTCCCGTCTTCTCCATCGCCGTGGAGGTGAATGGACTGACTTTCGAGGGCACGGGCCCCACAAAGAAGAAGGCAAAGATGAGGGCTGCCGAGCTGGCCCTCAAGTCCTTCATCCAGTTCCCCAACGCCCCTCAGGCCCACCTAGCCATGGGAAACATCTCCAACCCCTCGGCCGACTTCACCTCAGACCAGGCTGACTTCCCTGACACGCTCTTTAAGGAATTTGAGTCTTCGCCGTGCTCCGGTGGCCTCTCGCTCTGCAACTCGGCAGCCGAGAGCGAGCTGCTGTCGAGCGAGCTGCTGAGACACGGCCGGCTGCTTCGCCACACCTTGGACCTGATGGTGCAGGCTCAGCAGAGGCTGGGCGGGATTGTTCCGGAGCCCGAGGCCCCCAAGAGCCCCGTGGCGCTGCTAAATGAGCTCCGGCCGGGCCTGCGCTACGCCTGCTTGTCGGAGCGAGCCGAAGGCCGGCGGCTGCACAGTTTTGTGATGGCGGTGCGCGTGGACGGGCGGATATTTGAAGGCTGCGGTCGCAGCAAGAAGCTGGCCAAGACTCAGGCGGCCCAGTGTGCTCTTCAGGCCCTCTTCAACATCAGGACAGCACCCGAGGGGAGGACGGGCCTCAAAGCCAGCAGGAAGAGTTGTCCTCATTTACCCCAGGTGAGTACAGACACGTCCACACTGACTAAGCTTCTTTGGCAGCCACTCCACTTCCTACAGGGGCCTGTAATGACCAAAACAGCAGGCGTGTAGCGCAGAGCCAAACACCTTCCAACAAGTAATTAAGGAGCAAAGGAGATAGGAGCTTAGCAGAGTGGGGATGGAAGGAGAAATAGTGGCAGCGCTGATAAAGAGATATGAAAGCAAGCTGACGTTTACCCTGTCAGAAACGATAGTGGAAATACAAATCACAGATATGTGTGTGTGCGTTCTGCAAAGCCGGGGTCTTGAGTAAACAATATCTGTTTGTTGGTCTATTTAAATTGAAAAGCATGTAAATGAAGCTAATTATTGTCCCTGTGCCTCTAACATAAGAGAAATCTGCATCACAACCCAAATGAGTTTTTTTTTTTTCCTCCCGCAGTGTGTCTTATGTGTTTGCAGAGCTGTAATTGGGAGAGTTTTGTAATTTTGCAAAATCTCCTGTTTCCTCATGTGTGGCATCACAGTGTCTACAAACATTAATTCAATCTGTTGCCCAAAGGAGATAGGAAAGCAAAGAGCATACTGACAAACAAACCGCCCAATCCCATGCTCATTTGCCCAAATATGTAAACAGCAATCAGAGCGAGGAAACTAGTTTTGGAGAAACTTGAGGAAATTGAGGAGCCTAAAGACACAGTGGCTGGATTGGCTGCCACTTGTTGACAGCCACTGAAAACTTCATTTCAGCTGCCGGATTTTATCTAATGTAAAAGTGCCATGAGTAGATAGTCACGCTGATTTTAGCTGTTTGCGCCGAGAAAAACCTTGCTGTCTGGGTCACTGGCCTACGTTGGGCTGAAAGGCAGACTTAACACTTTGCCACTTCTGTTCTAATATAACACAAAGTAACATGTAAAGTGACAGATTTAGCCGTTCCCATCGAGTCTTTCCTTGAAGCCCTCTGTCGCCGTGTCGTGCCTCTGCGTGTCTCACAGGGTGTGCGCCGTATTAACAGTCTTCTCCAGCCCCGAAGAAATAAATCGGCGAGGGCGTCCTTCCCCAGAGCACGACATCAGCCCCGACAAACCTGCACATGTTTGCCCGGGAGAGAAACTTTTTCTCTTTGTCCCCGCTGCCACGGTGTCTAAAAGGATTCTAAGAGGATTTGCCGCACCCGTTTAGTTCCAGAAAGCGCTCGCTTGTGGAATTTCTTGAAAGCCAGCCGCGCTGTCTGCCAGGCTCCAGAGGCATTTTATTTTTCCCCAGCACAGGACAATATGTTTACGTGCACACGCGTTTGTTTGTGGGCGTGACGCGACTCGTGTCCGAGCGCAAAAACGCTCTCCATCTTGCCAAACGCTAATTAGATGGGCAGTGGTTGACTACCCTGCAGATGTGATACGTAATGTGTGCGCTGGGGTGGGGGTGAGGGTGGGGCTCGAGTCAGCTGTAGTCTGGGGGCAAAGCAAACGCCGTGGCGCTGCGCCAACTTACGTGCGCTTACTCTATCTTCTCCGCCTTCCGGAGTTTCCTCTGGCTCCACGAGAAGACGCCGATAGTCCCGTGCAGCGTTTAGCGTACGTTGTTCCCTGAATTTGAAGGTTCTGACAAGACACTCATGTGACACCGCTCTCTGACAAAAGAAAAACTCAAATGGAAAATGGCCGCAGCTGTTCTCTAACTCACTTCTACAACTGCAAAGCAGATGTCAGTGTGATTGTTTTGGGGTTTTTTTAAGAATGAATGTTATTATTAATTACAGAAAGTTAAAATAGAATTTTAATTTAAATGTGTAGAAATCTGAGATGAATCCAGGCCACGTCTTAGTGATCTGCCTCCGCTGTGACCACGTTCTCTCTCTGCAGTCAAAAGAGGAAAAAAAACTTGTTTCAAAAGTAGCAGCTGTGACTGTCAGCTGAACTTTGTCATTTTTACAGACCCGAAGCTGAAAACCTACGCAGCAGGATGTTTCTTTCTTATTACTCAGCCTTATTATTTTTCCTTCCTTCTTTTCTCACCTGTCGAACGCCACGTGTCAACAGAAAACTAATTCAAGCATCACAGCTGTATTTGTTGACGTAGCCATGTGCATACCCTCTATTTTACAAAGGAGGTTGTGGGTCCTTGGAATGATTCCCAGCGGTGCTGCAGAACCTTCATACACAAGCACTTGATCAGTTGGTTAGCTGTTATCAGAGGGACAGAGGTAAAGCCCAGGGTTAGGACAACACTTGTGCTTCACAAGAAGAAGAAGGGTATTCAGTACTTCAGTAGGTATATGGAGGTGATGGGGACATGGCTGGATTAATCTCACTGCAGCCCTGGGGGCAAAAAATGTGTTCTTGGGCCCCTGTTGACCCCCATTATTCTTCCTCATTACTTCCCCAGGCACCTAGAAACCAAGCAGACCTCTGGTGCTGAAGTGATAGCAGCTTTGATAATTGATTAATCGTTTCTCCTGCTTCTACCAAGGTGAATATTTTCCCACTTTTCTGTGATAGTAAACTCAACATCTTTGGGGGTTTTTTACATTCGGTCAGAACACGGCAGCCACACGGTTCGCCTGTGGTGAAGTCATTAAGCCACAGCTTTGTGACAAAAAAAAAGAAACAAGCATAAATTAAAACTCTAAAAATGTGGGTTTTGACAAAACACTCTTCAGCACACAAGTTGGAGGATGGGGGGGCAGGAATGATGGGCCCTCTGCTGCGCCCCTCGGCAACACATTGGTAACCCAGCCGTGTTGGGGGACAGTGAAGGTAAGGAAGGTGAGACCACGCTGCTCTTCAGGATATTACATTACAGGGCGCAACCTGAGGATGAGGAGCTGTATCACTTCTTCGAACTTGTGCTGAGCTGGACTGGAAGGCTGGTAAATCCCCCACACACACACACACACACACACACCCACATGAAATATTCAGCTGAAGCGCATGGTGCTGTATTCTTCTCAGACCTTCCTGGATTCACATACATGCTGAGGAATAATAGGAGCAGGGTGACAAGACAAGCATACAGCATGATATCCTGATGATATCCCGGACTTTCCTCCCGACTTTAACAGTCACACCAGAACCGAGGCGCCGCGCTCCTCCGCTCCACATTGAAGAGCTGTTTTATCTTCCGGCAAGCCCTTCAGTTTTTGATTCCTTCGCTTAACCTTTATTTTTCCATACGCAACTGTATGAAAATTGTTGGCGTTAGGGAGGAGTGATGAATTATTTGGTGAAAAAAGCAAGGTCCCCTGCAGCACTATTAATAAATGTAATATTTGCAAAATAACTGATTATTATAGCCATGATATGAGTGAACAGGCCACAGCTCTATGCTGAAGAGCCCCATTTTCACCCCACCTCCAAGCCCTGCAATTACATTCATAATCATAATTACGTTCATTGATAATTACCTCCATATTGTACTCATTTGTTTTCCTGGGTAGACTTTGGTAGGCAATTCTGTTGGCAAGCAGCACGCTTTCAGTAAATAAACCTTTTTGTACAGGATATTCACAGGGAGGTAAACAGAACCTGGTCCCCAGAGACCAGGGTCACAGCTGGAGGCCCGCTCTGTGGTTGAGGTTTGGGAAAGATGGTCGTTTTGGTTAAATGTCAGTTAATACATCAGGCTCCATGCACTGTGAGGGTTTCCATCTTTCCTAAACCAGTGCATAAAACTAAAACCATGAACAGTTTGATGACACTTCAGCTGCTGGATTGTTTCTTGTGGACAGCAAAATAAACGCATTCGCAGTTGATATTTCACTGATGTGCCAGAACCTGTAGCCTCATAATCTTCCCCATGAAATTATTTTCTTCTAGTCACCAACCTCAGCGTTGCATTCGCCTCTGGACTAAAGTTTTACTGTTTATTAATAAGCAGTTAGTGCTGTCGTCACTGGAAAGCATCTTTCCCCTATTAAAGCCTGCGCAGTGAGAAAGTGCCGGAGCAATCCTGACAACCATTTCACCAAGTGGAATGATTACCCCACTGTTCTGGCCTTGATTGGCCACTTAATCTCCCCTCGCCGTCCCAACGTACTGCGGTGTTGCCAAGTCAACTGAGCCTGAGACTTGTGTGTGTGTGTGTGTGTGTGCGTGCAGCAGTGAGAGAGTCAGCAGGTTCATGAAGAAGGACGGTGCAGAGGTCAGTGGCGGGGACGCTGCGCTCTGCCACCTCGGATTAAGGTCCATTTGAATGGGGAATTGTGCTCGGTGGCGGAGCTGAATGGAAATTAGGGTTAATGGAGGAGAGAGAGCATATCTGTCTTTTGGTTACGTAAAAGTATGACAGAATATTTAAATTTTTCACCGTGTGAGCAGGGATCAAATGCGTTCTGTCGTTTAGTTTTCTGTGGCTTTGATTTAGTCATCTCCGAACGGGAGGCGTCACGCAGACAGAGAAGGATACACACTGGTCAGACACGTGAAGGTGACCCCTGTCAGCTGCCAAGCCTCTCGCAGAGCGTTCTCTTTGTCTAATCCCTCCCTCTTCTAATCTGTCTCAATATAAACAGCTGTGACAGGCTGATCATTAACTAATATTGCCACAACAAATTAGCAACAACCGTGGCCCGAGCCAGGCGCCCGCTCGAAGATAGCGATCCGCCAGGAGAGAGAGAGGCAGAGAGAAGGTGTGAGCCGCGCATTAGACAGGCGATGATTAACAGCTTGCAGATAGTGTTACAGCCTCAGCATGTGGGCAGCGATGGCGACACACAGTAACAGCTACTGCAGCAGGCGGCGCTCGCAGGATCAGCTGCGATCATCTCCGTGCTGCCGGCGGCACCGTGCAAATTGCCCGATAAAAACATCTGCATGTATTACTTCCAACTGAGTCAGTCAAACGCCACGTCCCTCCAAGTCTGCCCAGCGTTTATCCGGGCAGGTTGAAATATATGTCGAAAAATGCTTTGTGTGATCGGTCACTATGTTCATCGCCGCAAAGTTGATCATCATCTGCTCCATCGTTTAAGTCTCTGGCTATATGTTGGCTATATAAAGGAACACATGATAGGCTGGATTAATATTTCAGCATTTGAGATAATCTCTCTGCATTAAAAAAAACATCTTTTTTGTTGTTGATAATCTGAGAAGTGCATTTTAAAGTCACTCCTTTCAGTTTCTTTTGGTTTACCTCTGGTACGTTTTGTCCAACATTCAATATGACATCATATTTTGTGTTTTCGTAAAGCTTCACCAGTATTGATGGTGAACGTTGGTACGATGCTTTGACAACAACATCAACATGAAGACTTTGTTTTAATGCGATAAATTAAACAGAAGCAACATGAGAAAGATGATGATACTAAGTATAAAAGAGTCCTGGTTTGTTGTTTTTTCATTTTTTGTGTAATCTCAGGGCTACATTTTAGTGTTCAATTCATTTGCTGTTATTAAGTTCTTTTCAGATGCAAATATCGGCTTTATGAAGCCATACTTCCTGCTCTTAATATCAGGATTTTCATCAAGTAAGGTCAAGCAACGGTCCCATCTCAGGCACGCTGACACGACAAGAACACAGAGCTCCTCAGTTTATGTGGATGCATACACGTTATCCCCCTGTGTGTGTGTGTGTTTAATGTTGTCTGTCTCTGTCATGCCAAACATCACACACATCGCACAAGACGAGCAGTGAGACATTTGGGCTCACCAATTTGCGGTGAGCACTTTTTACTCTTCTCTGATGTTTTATAGTATGAGCAATTACATTCTGTTCAGTAGCAACATAACCAATAGATTTATGTATAATTCAGATGATTACCTTGGTTTGGGGTTAGCAGCATGTTTTCAGAGCTGAAATAATGGCTGAAATTATGCATATCAGAGCCTGGTTGTAATGAACCGGAATAATGTTTTGAAGAGAACCCCTCGGTCTTGTTGTGTTTCAAAACTACTCCTGATCTCTGGCCTCTGCAAATGAGAGCAACAAGGGGATTCCTTCTGTGCATCCACAAAGTATCTCATTACGGTTTGTCACTTAGCGTAATGTAATGATGGGAGCGAGAAGCCAGTGCGTGCGCTAGTCTGCCCTTTCGGCAGCCCCTCGCATCATCATGTGGTATTTAAAGGAAAAGGCAGCGCGGGGGAGCCGAGATTTGCGTGTGAAATTACCGAACGATAACGTCCCCCACCCCACCCCGTCTGAACGCAAGTGCCCCGTACACAGAAAGGTTAGAATCATCCTCCGCTGTCTAATATGTATGCAAAATGTGACCTATGAGGCCGCAGGCTGTTGAGTCTAATGTACCGCGTCAGCACGCAGCTTTGAGGGGAAAATCCCTGAGCAGGAAGGAATTAAAATGGGGTTTGGTTGGGTCAAGTCACCTCGCCTATACTGTAAAATGCCCCCGTAATCTATTCCAAAGAAGCGTGGCGCTCCCGCCTGCACCTCTGCTCGCCCCACGGCGTCCTGAACCGCTGCTCTGAGCCCCCGATGTTTGTTACAGCCATTCATACGGCCTCCATTCCTTCTTCCTCCCCGCACAGCGCCAGGCTGTGAGCCGGAGCGTGGCTATAATCATTTCTGAAGAAGCTCTCACACTTCATTAAAAGCATAATCAAGTTCATTACAATTTCATAGGCGTTCAGGTACCAAATGGCTTCCAATAAATCACCACTATTGGTCCTGTGTGGCTGGCATGTGTAGGTTTATCTCTGGCTCTCAGGCAGCAGAGGTGGGGGGGTGGGTCTGGATGGTCTGGCCTTTAAATGACCTTCCCGCCTGGAGCAATGGACCGTTCTGTCGCACGCACTGAATGGAGACTCAAATCAGGACTCATCACAGCTGGGAGATCAGCAGATGTGGCACCAAAGCATTGTTTTAAACACACATGATTCAGTTGTTTTTCTCCGCGGCTACTTTGAACACATTATCTGTCGCAACGTTATAAACAGCGTGTAAAACCGTGGGGTAATCCCTGCAGCACCTGCATTTTCAACCAGATTAATATTGCTACTGATACTGTAAACAAGATCTTGGTTGGTTCTGAGTGTCAGAGTCGGGACTTGTTGTTAATTCGCTCCTCTTCCACCGTTTCCTGGATGGACCAGGTGGAGGGTCTTCCTCAGCATCAGCAGCACCTGCACCTGACTCTCGTCAGGATTTTCATGAATTGTTTGCTGCATCTCTCCTCGAGCATGCAGGCTGGGCATGACCTCAGCATGAGCACCAGCATCTTCTGCATTTTCATTATTGTTGAAATGATTCTCGATGACAGGGACGTCGTCGGTGTTACTGCATGTCGTTCTCTATCTGAAATGAAGAAGCAGGTGATCACTGTATGATCAGTGTCCGGATCCAAGCAAAATTTTTAGGTTCTTTCAGCGTTGTGAGAATGTTCATATTTTGAGTCATATCTCCAAAAATGCATCAGAATTGGGGGGCGGGGCACTATTTCAGTGTTCCAAAGAGGTGGAGGTCCACTCCCTCTCAATGTTTTGCCTTTGGATCATCCATATATTCCTCTGGCTTTTGCAGGTTGTCTGCAGTCCTCCTTAGTTTCTGTGAGGCATCTGAGCTGCCAACTGGTGAGGTTTTCACGGGACAATAATCAGCTGTAAGACCACATTACATCCACCAAATGCACAAACACACAGACTCACATCCCCTGGCACTGATGGTCCCTCTGCACCTACTCACATGCCTGGCTGATCACTTGGACTCACTGCCCCTCCCCCAACCACACACCTCTGTAGATGTTTTCCTGTGAGACCCCTTGCCCCCCATCCTCAAGCTGAGGCAGCATGTCTCATGTTGTTGATATGCTCTGCTCGACAGGGGACCTAAATGAAAGTTTTTTTCTTCACAATATGAAATATTTCTCATCATAGTCCACACAGCGAAAATATCCCTTTGTATCATCTGGAGCACAGTATGAACATAGCAAGCTTTCAGCGCTCTTTTACCAATTATTATTATTGTTATTAGTTCTTTAGATCTTTATGCACTTATGGAGATATGACTCAAAATGTGAAATTTCACCATCTCATGAAGGATCCTTACTGATCTGGATCACTCCCAAAATGTTATCATTTTTAAGTCAGACCGAGAGTCACCGCTCATAAAAAAAAAAAAATGAAAGGTCTGTCCATTAGTTTTCTGTATTCTGAGTGAAGCCAAACTTGGGCAGAGGTAACAATTTGTCATGTGTGGATCTGTTTATGGTCTGTAGGAGTAACTTCCTTCTGCCTTCCTTCCCAACAAACAGTCTGGCCGGTAGCCTCCTATACATTTTCTTTTTTACACTTCTGCACTGCCTGTGCCCAAGCTTAATGCTAAGATAAGTTAACAGCCTCACATTTAGTGTAGTGAGATTTACCTTCTTATCTGTCTCTTGGCAACAAAGCCAAGAAGTTCACATACCTAAATGTTGAATTGCCTCTTTAAAGACATGGACGGGTGAGACCTGGCTGCTAATGAAAAGATACACATCTTTGCATTAGTCGGCTGTTAAATGTCGTTTGGCTGTTTATCACTGTCCTTATATTGCCGCATGCCTGCATAAATAAAACTATGAAAGTCTCTCGTATGAGTATAATTAGTAGAATGCTGGGAATAAATGTAACAACAGTCATTTGTTTTTCTCTTGACTAAATTACCCCATAGATGGAAAAAAAAGAAAAAGCAAAACATCTGTTAGCGCTGTCCTGCTCTCTGGGACTGTAGCTCGCCTCCCTCGGGGGAGCCAAAATAGGAGAGGCTGGAATAAGGTATATGTAAGTGTGTGTGTGTGTGTGTGTGTGTGTGTGTGTGTGTGTACGAGCGGGTATGGAAAAGGATGCGAGGCAGACTGGGGGGGGAGAGAGGGAGGTGAGGATGGATGGATTGCGGTGGGGGGAAAGAGAGGAAAAACCTCAGCGGAACAAAAGACCTTCAGGATTAATTAGGCGTCAGATTGGTTGCAGGGCACGGAGGGGGGGAGAGGGGGAGATATAGAGGGGAGAGAGAGAGTTTAGCATTCAGGGAAGACCTCGTGTCCTCAGCCCTCATATTTCAGCCTGCCTGCCCATGAGTATACAACAGCCAGCTAGTTAAGGCCCGCGCTGCGCCTGGAACCACTGTCCACTGGGTTATGGATGGAGCTCCTTCTCCATCTTCATGTATTTTTATGTTGCCCCACTGGGCCACACGAGGAAACACAGAGGTCATATAGTATATGTGACGCATAATGTTTACATGATGCTTTTCACATCCCGTGTTAGGGCTTTCCATGCATATTTTGTAAATGGGATCAGGCGTGTGTGTGTGTGTAGGGGGGGGCAGGTGACACATTTCATAGTATTCACTGTGTATAGCAGCATTTCTCCGTGCCTGAGTTCCCCCTCATGATAGCTGAGCTCTGCCAAATGCACTAAATAAATGCGGCTAAACTCTTCCTGAACTTTCCACTTTCTCTGCTCTCATCAGCTGATTTTTTTTTTTCCTTTTTGGGGGATGGGGGCTGGGAGGTGTGTAAAAATTGTTTCCAGAGCGGCTGAATTGCTGATTCAGGTCACAAGCGTCACCTCTAAATTTGAGAGGCGGACCCGAAGCTGCCTGTTAATACCGTCTCCGTTGTCATTGTCACAGAGGGATGTTTCTGGGGCGACCTTTGACGGCACACCTTCCCCTCTGATACAGGAAGCGCTGAACTCTGCATACAGATGGCAGGCGGGGTTGCCGTGAGTCATAATATCTTTGGCCGTCTCCTTGCGGAGCACTCAGCAGATCAAATAAGAGCCATTCTGGAGGCGAGAGCAAATCATGCCCTCGGAACATTTGTACCAATCACTCCCAGTATCACAGAGGTTGGCGCCTACGTAAGGCTTTAAGATATCGCAGCAGTGTGAACTTTATAACAAAGTCTTCTGGGTAGATGGGCTGATTAGCCAGTCGATTGGCTACACAGAGCAGTGATAAAGGTTCTGACAGATTGTGTCACATGGGGGGAAAAAAACATCTGCAGCTCACAGCGTGAATAGTTATCACATGCTTTCGTTAGAGGCTGAAAGTTTTCACTGTGACATTTAAGCTTTTAGACTGAGGAAAGTTGGACCAGCCTTCGCTACAAAGACGATGACTTACTAATGGTGGTGGCAGAGGTGTCCTCACCGTTGCAGAATGCACGCACCCCGCCTTTGGGCACGTTTTCATCCAGTTATTTCTTCCTTCAGCACCTGGTCGTACGTCAGCAGGTACATAACAAATCCATTCCCTCTGCCATGTTTCCTGTCTCTGCCTCCTGGCTGAATCACGGGCGCTGCATTGCCCCTCATGTGCGGGGTGATGAAACCGGCGGCGTTCCCACTAACGCAGAAATTACACGCCAGAGTCGCAGGCGAGATACGTGTTGGTTGAAGAGGAGAGTTTTGCATAAATAACGGCGGCTTTAAACGTGGCAGTGGCGTGAGGCCCACTGGAGCAGGCGCACATGTACACAACACAGTTTATGACAGAGAGGCCCACACCCATAAACAGAGTTTAATCATGTGCTGATGAAAATAGAAGGAGTAGGAGGGATTAGTCAGCATCACTGTCCAGTGAAAACCTTGTGTGGTTCTTTTTCTTTTTTTAAAAAACTAAATACACATACTGTAGCCATGTTTTATGGACTGAGACAACGCCTACTTCTTGTAGTTATATTCTTTTGATCACGTACAGTGGAGCGGGTCGAACTCTTGTTACCTCGTTGTGGCTCATGGCTGCCCACAGTATTTAAAACTCCTGCACCATCAAAAAAAATTATGAGAACGATCCGACACGTTGTTGATGCTGATCAGCGCTACCTCGGTGACAAACACAACGCATTTCCTGTGACTCCATAAAACCCATGCGGTGTTTTGCCGGTCGAACGCTCTTAATGTGAAGCGGCGGCGGGAGGATGTGTTGGGCTCACGTTAGCAGCAGCTATATGGTCAGAGATGGAGCTGATACCAGTGAGATGAACCTCAAAACATTCATTCAGTGAAATGATATGTGGCGTCATTTCCGGTGAATCCCTCATGCAGACCCTGTATGAAAATAAGATTATATATAGTTGGAATTATAAACGTGCAAATACATTGAGGGCCTGTGGCTAAGTACAAAAAAAGAGTTTTACAAATCATAAGGTAGAAACTGTAACTTTAAGATAAATAAACCATTTACAAATCTTCCCCTGCAAAATGTACAAATCTGAAAAGAGGCTGATTTGGAGTCACATGGTTTCCCAGGAGCTGATTTTGGTGTCAGTATTCTCATCACTTAATAAAGCGACTGTGTTTGTAGTGGCTCCGTGAAATGCCAGCGCGGAGCGTTGTGACTGTGTGCCCTCGTTTTCAAGCCCTCTCCAGCTCCCACGCTCCCGCCCATAATCAGGTGGCACTCATAGAGGCATATGCTTGACCGCGCACACGCTCACTCTTACCTTTCTAAAGCAGCGTATACACACCGTGCTGGCACACACGCATCCACAAAATCCTCTTCACCCTTCCTCCCTCCTCTCCTTTTGTCGGTTTCTCCCACTTGCTTTCTCTTTCTGTCTCCTCCACAACAACCCCTGTGTCAAGCGTCTTCCCTTCTGAGCCACTTTATAGAAGCAGCATTTACAGCTTTGGCTTGTTTGGATGTGGCAGCTACTTGAAACGAGCAGCCGGGCCGCTTTCTGCTCAGCGCTGCTTTTAAGGCTTGACCCAAGCAGCGGTTGAGAAGATGCAGCCGCTGTTTGTGCAGGTGGGCAGAGAGGCGATCTCGCCATCTCGAGGTGAAGCGCTCGTTTGTCTCGTGGGTCTTTTTTTCCCGTGCACTTTGAGGTGCAGGGGAAGACGAGACATAAAGAAAATAGCTAGTTAAGCCTCCTGCGCAGTGCTTAGTATTTGACATGCATTCATTAGAGAAAGTATCTGACACAGCAGACAGCTCTGAGCAGTGGTGTGTAATTTTCAGAAGGAGGACTTAGAAGTAAAACGCGCACACACAATGGATGGAGACCTTCAGTGTTCTTTGCCTTCTTTTCTCCTTAGTTCGATATTGACTCTCCTCATTCTATTGTCATGCCTCTCCTGCTTCTCTCTGCCGGCCTGCTGCAGGAGCTTATGAAGTGTGTGTGTGCATGCGTGCACTTGAAAGGTTTGGCAGAAAGGAAAGAAAAGGTGACAAAAAAAAGAGAGCACGTGCATTTGTTACAGTCTATCTGGTGTTGCGCTTACTCTGCAAACACCACGTGATGGATTTTTGGTAAATGTTAAAAGAGCAGGGGCCACGGGCTGATTTTCCCTGGCACGCTCAGAAGGCTTTCTCACACGCTTATTTGCATTCATTTCATCTACGGGCTGTGAAGTGCATATTGTATTGTGTCGCGCAGCTGCGTGTGTGCACGCGGCAGTTGGCGGCGAAAGGGATCACGCGCTGTTTAAGCCTCTTCTGTCAGGGGATGTTTGTTAAAAGCCACATTCAACAGCGCAGAAAAGAGCAGCACCGTTTCCTCCAAAGGGCAGGTGTGAACTTAATAGTGACTGTGAGCAGGATAAACATACTGTGTCAGTGAGTGAAACCCCCCCCCAACTGTCACATGAACAGCAGGGCCCGGAGGTTGACATCCATACGTTTTTCACAGTTGTCACTAGAGTGAACAGTGCAGAACAAAGACAGCTGTTGTTTTTACCACGCGATCATCAGGTACTGAATCCCAGCGCTGAACTGCCCTGCGTGAGTGCGCTCCCTTGCTCTGGTAACCACGCCCAGCAGTGATGTCACAGGGTCACTGCAGCAAGGTGAGAGGCTAACAAAACCAAGATATTCAGGGAGTGTTACCTTACTGGTAAACTAAGGAAATAAATGACTGAATGAAAAAAAATAACAAACAAGTCGAGAGAGAGCTGTCAAAGTTTTGGTCTATGTTTTTAAACAATGCATCCCTCTATGTATTCACAAGCCATAATCAAGACTGATATTATCAACCCATTGTGTTCAAATTCCATGTAAAATAAGCAAGCGTTCACGCGTCGTCTCAGGACAACAATGCTCCGGAATCCTCCAAATCAGGTAAAAACAAGTGTGCGACCAAAAATGATCACAACCGCAACAGTTATTATTCATGACAAAATCTGTGAATGCAACCTATTGTTCCTATGATGAATTAAGAGTATTAATAATTATAGTAATACGCAGCACATGATTCAAAACCCAAGTTCAGTGTGATAGTGTGTGCTTTATATAGTGAGGTGGGGAATAATGGCGGTGGATGTGCCGTTTTCACGCAAGAGATGGTTCAATCTGTGCCACCTAAGTCTTCCCCTCAACTACAACTAAGAGTTTCCCTTCCTAATCCTAATACCATATTTCAGTCAGAGCTTATTTGCAATAACCATATTATAGTTGCTTGGTACAGATATTGTAGAGACAGGATTTTACAAATGCTTGCATGGGATGTAGAGAATTTGTAGAATTATCTAAGGATATGGATTGATATTAAATCTGCTAAAAAACTACATTCACCGTGTTTTGATTTTGTTTCGGACTTATTTAGGGCTACATTCTGAAATGTTCTGTGACTGGATCCCAAACTGGTGAGCAGAATTACACTGCATCCACCTCTGCCTCCCCAAAGTGCCACACCAAAAGGCCTTTAGCTCAAGACAAAGTTAGCTACCTGTCCCAACCGCGTCCATTATTTTTCACCGCTCTCCCTTGTGTGAGTGAGGCGCCCCAAACCAACACAACACTGACATTTCCCCACGATCCCTCGTTGACTGTTAGGAATTCCAAAAGAGCGCCCCAAGCCATGAATCAAATGTCAGCCGTGGTGCTGTGGTGGAGCCGTATCAATATCTGATGATGTATGGCTGGCTGTAGGGCCTTTTGGCCACAGCCGCGCCCGCTGACACGACACAGAGTCCGGTCCACACTTAGTCACCAGCAGCTGGATAAATGAGTCCTTCACCAAAGAGATTCAAAGAGTTTCACTCGGTGCTCAGCCTTGGAAACTTATTTCTCTTGAAGCAGAAAGTCAGCTGGAGGAAGCAGATATTTCCAGTCTGCAGTGCTTTACTTGATGACACTGTTGACAGTTATAGTACAGTGACATTATTTAAAGTGTGTGAGTTACTGAATCGCACTAATGAACCTGTGTTAGTAGCACATTGTATCCTTGGCAACGCATTATGTCACAAGCCGAGCTGGACAGGGAGACATAGAGGCATGCGAAAGCACCAGTGTTTCCCCTGTCTGCATCTTTAATCTAAACAGCGCGCAGAATGCGGCGCGACGTCCGCCCGCGGCATTTAAAGTCTCGCTGATTGCCAGGGCAGAGCCGGCCAAGAGAGCGGCGGCGGTGCGGCCGAAGCGATCGCCCACCCTTCAGAGGGAGCCATCACAACGCGTCTTTCACGTCTGAAAGACGGTGCTGATTCGGAAGCAAAGGCGAGAAGAAAATGGGAGAAGCTATTTAACCTGCACGTATCCACTCCCACAGGTTCGGTCCACGGACGTCAGTCTTCTGTCTTTTCGTGATCCGTCTCCCAGCTGCTGTCACAGCTGAAGGATTTCCCCTCATCACTACCTGGAAACGCATCACTCTTTTGCTGGGGTTTTTCACTTCAACGTTTGACTTGAACCACAGACCTGCAGATCGTTAATGATATTATTAATGGTTATTATTCTGCTGTTTAGTCAAGAAGAAATCCACTGCCAGTCATCTGCTGACAGTAACAATATCCTGACGGCTCTGTTTCATATGATCCATTTTATTGTACATAGTCGTAAAATTTGGTGTCTCCTGCCTCATATGTAATGACTTACCTGTATTACATTTAGAGAAAGACTGATCATGATTTACCTTGCTTCTGCTGTGTAACGTCCCTCTCTCACCCATGTCTCCCTGGTGTTGTGTGATGGCTGCAGGTGTTCAATAAACTTCACTAAAAAAAAACCCTCCAGTAAGATTCAGTGATAATTTGGTAATAACGGTTGGCATTGTTCTGACCTGTGACAGAATGTGACAGAATGTTTCAAGATGAAGAATGCACATGAAAGCTTCTGTAACTCTGGAGGCAGCGTGTATGTTTTCTTTTTCATACAAAGTACATTGAACCCATGCTGTGTCACCTGTGTAGAGTTGGTAAAGAAGCTTCCTCTTATTAGGTGTGATTGCTGGTGTGAGACGGACCCAGAAAGTGTGCCTCGCACCAAAAACAGAATTATGTATTTCTTATTTAACGTGTTTCATGACAACCCCCAGGTGATGGCACTAATGAGGTCTGGAGGAGGCATCTATGTTCCAGTACATATGAGGAGGTGAACACAGGTGCACAGTCATTGTTTTCACCAGGAAATGGACCTGGGCCAGAAACAGTGACGCATCTTGAGCATAGGCTGCTTGGTTTCAGTAACGCTGCCAAATCACGTCAGCAATCCCCAGAGTTACTTAATTCTCCAGCATCCATAAATGTTGACTTTCTCCTGATTTAGTGATTGTTTGCAGTTGCTGAGTTTGTTCCGTGGGAGTCCTCATGAGTTGTGGCTTCCTGTAGTGAGTCATATCTGTGTAAATGAAAGTCTCCCTCCTGATTGATACAGCAGAGACACGGCTCTGTCCTCCTGCTGAATCATGTGCAGATTAATGGCAGTTGTGCGAACAGCCCTCTGGGCCTCTGGAGTGTCCTCCTCCTCCTCCTCCTCCTCCTCCTCCATCCTCTCTTAGTCAACTACGTACTGTGGATGATAGACTCTCGTTAAATCCTCGCTGCTGACCCCTCTCGTTTCCTCCTCTATCTCTCTCCTCGTGGCCTCCTTTCCTCTCCGAGCGCCCACCTGTTCACCCCCCCACCCCTCTTACTCTCCTCGTCCCTTCTCTCCATCTCTCTCGGGGGTGAGTCTTGTTATCTTTTTGCAGGAGTCCCTCTGCTGGCCTTTGGTGCATAATGTATAAAGCCAGTGGTGTGTGTTTTACACTGGGCCTGACATTATTAAGTCGTTTCAGGCATATCGCTGCTTTTATCTCCACCACGGAAGTTAATCAGAGGGGATTTATACCGAAACGACTTAGACGAGCTCCAGCCGCTGTTACCCTGAACCCTTTTTTTTCCCTTTTCCTCCTCTGCCCTGCGCATATTTTAAAGAAAGGATTCACAAAGCTGCTGTTCATCTCCTCGAAACTGTGAGCTGCTTTCCCAGGAATGCAAGTAAAGCATCATCATTGAAATGTGTTTTTAAAAACAACAACTGATGTTGCATGTATCTATCTGCATGTCATTCATCTTTCCTGTGTGCCCCTCACCCCTCATTGAATATGCATTGAATTGAGGATTCTGCAAATATAAAAACTGATTAACACAAACAAAAATGAAGCCATTGCACCATTAATGAACACTGAGTATGTGATTACTGTAACACAAATGAATGGCGGAGGGGCTGTTATGGTGTGTTCACCAGACTTTTTCCTCCCACTCGCCCCGTGAGCCTGAGGGCTCTGCACAGTGTTGGAGCTGCTCCTAGGAGATCTCAGATGTTGCTCCTGCTTCTCAGCTTCTTTTTCATCTCAGCTTCTCCTCCCATATCTTTTGTAACACCTGTTTGAGCCGGAGATATTTCACGTGCTTCTCGTGTCCTTTCCTCCAGATGTTGCATAGCTCACCCATCATTGTTTGTCAGTCTGAACCTGGAATCCCACAGGATCTTAGCTTGGTCACTGTCGCCCACCTATGGAGATTTCGCCCACTTTGACTTTGGCACCTTTGCAGCCCATGCCAATGTTCCTTCACAGTATTCCAAGCAATTGGTTGTGGAGATCCATGTATGCCGTACCCACCCTGCTCGACCTGTCTGGTGTGGTAGACACCAGCCTGTACTGATCTTGTAAACCGTACATAAGGAGGAGGACACTCCAGAGGCCCCTGAGGGTTGTTAACACAACTGCCATTAATCTGCACATGATTCATCAGATTGATCTCACTGAGTAGGTTGTCCCTCGGGGCCATGTTATTGATGTACTCTTGGATCTTTGTTGTTTCTCTTATTAAACAAATAGGGGGAATGATGTGCAGCAGAGGTTGGCAGCTGGAATGGAACTGGCTTTGCATTCTAAAACCCCTATAGGCCAGTATATGCCCCAATCGTTTACCATTAAAGTGTAACACGGGTTTACTTTTAGCTACATGACTGTATTCTCTCCAAAAGAGATGTAGGCAGATGATAAATCAGGGAGCCACAGTGCTGGAGACGAAGACTCTCTTTCATCCCTGATCTCACCTGTGAATGTGCTGCACTTTAACATTTGTCCCTCTGGCTAATGTGGGCTTTAAAACCTGCAGCTCAATCAGTGGAATAAACCCTGGAAAAATGTTTTCGTCTTACTGAGGCAGAGAAAAGTCGTCCAGGGATGGGGGGGGGGGGGTATCTGGGGACCTGGCAGGCACGGTTTCCAGGTTACAACCACACCAAACATGGCACCACAGATGGGCCAGGCCCTGATAGTGTCTCTGTTGTCGTAACTGGCTGAGCTTGTTTGATCAGACGAAGAGAATTCAAACTGATAATGAGTTTCAGAGTCAGTCGTGCTTAACATCTGCGGTTGGTGGTTATGATTCAGTGGCTTTAGTTCGCTTTGGCTTGAATGTTGGGGTTTAATTTCCCAAATTAATGTTTGGATTTAGGCTTAAGAGCATTAGTGGCTTTGAGCAGATGTAACCAATCAGGGGACATATGAAGCTAGCTGTGACCAAAGTTTGGGCTTCACAGATTTATGTTATCCATGAATTACTGGGTGTTTGCTGAAACATATGTCCTCCGCACAGATAAAACATCTGTCTGTCTTTCATTTTCTCTGAACAGTGTGACACAGTGACAGGCTGACAAAGAGCTACAGCTACGTGGACCAGTCATTTCCACAGGGATAGGAGAGATAAGAGCAGAGCATTACATTTGAAATCACATTGTTGAACGCTGGCTTGTAGTCTGTAATGGCCCCTCAAGAAAGATCAGTAACAGGAATCTAAGAGTAGCATGCTAACATGCTAACAATTACAATGCTAATGTGGGGGATACATAGCCTTTGTAATAGTTACCACGTATTAGCATGCTTTTTTTTTTTTTTTAACGTCAGATTTAAACCTGGTGATGGCACCAAACGTAAAAGTCAGCAATCTATCTGACCTCTGGTAATATTTTTCACCAAAAAAATAAAAATGCAAACTCATAGTGCTGCTCATAGCATCCCAAGATGAAAAGTTGGAGGATCACCAGAGTCAGGAGGATTCTGCACAAAATGTCTCAGCATCGTTGTTAGGATGTGTCAGTTTGGAGCAAAGTGTAGACTGACATGGCTAAGAGTCTCACTGTCATACGTTCCCAGCTGTCTGTTGCCTTTTGTGGTGTATTTTGCTGCACAGTTTGGATAGGTCCTTCCAGAAGAACTGGGCCATAGGGATTGATTGTGGCCGCACATGGAGACCAAAAAAGAAATAATGAATCCACTTCTATGTTTAGCATCATCACTGAGAAGCGGTGTCCTTGGTTTTTGGATGAGGCATCGTTCTTCTCGCGGTAGCTCATCCTCAACTCTGATCCTTGCCATGCGCGCCAGGCTTATTGTGTTCGCCTTCCACCTTTTCAAGCCTAACGAGGAGTCTCTGCTTGAGCTCCGCTTTGCAGTCGGAAACCTGCGGTGCAGCGTCGTACACCCACCCTCACCGGGGAAAGTAGGTGGGGCGAGCTGTGGCAAAGGCAGATCAATTGCATATCCCTGGCGCTCCTTCATGTATCTTTGTTCTCATTCGCTAACATCAAGCATGTGGTTTGAAAGGGAAAAAAAAGCTGCTCATGTGACAATGGCGGCTGCATGGCGCGCTCCGTTCCTCAGGCTGCAGGGCCATCTGGCCATCGCAACAGAGAAGGTTGGATGTAGTTAGAGGCAGGGTGCTGGAGTGCTTCACAGTTGAACTCTGGGTTGCACTTTTTTTGTCATCACAGGGCACAACAGCCTCTTTTACAGTCAACAAAGGGTGAGGCGAGAGATGGACAGCTGAAAAAGATCCGAGTCACAGCACGGACATGTACATTTGTTTATTTATTTATTTTTGCTGTTGTGATACAGATCTAGAGGACGGCGAGAGAAGGAGCGAAAGATGTCGGAGCGAGAGTGTTGCTATGTGTCATATGGAGAACAAACAAGGGGGAAATCTGTCTCGCCGCGAGGAGTCTCGCTTTTTGAGAAGCCAGAAAGCCCCCACAGGCGACGCTCCCACCAAATGAATAGATATCCATTTTCAAAAGCCTCATGCTTGGCGGCAGGCGAGGGACGGGGGTGGGCCGGTGACGGCGGTGGTGGTGGTGGAGGGGGAAGATATCGAGGCAGAGGGCAGACACTATTAAAACTCGGGAGAATGAATTGTTAAATACCTCTATAAAGAAATATAAGACATGGCCCCGTTTTTATGCTGCCTGGGCCGCTCTGCAGGCGGGTGATAAGATGGTGAGGGTGGTGGGTTGAAGCGCGCGTACGTGTGCGTGTATGTATTTTCCGAGGGTGGGGGTAAAAATCCCAACAATCAGCGCAGCTGCCTTAGTTTTACACTAAGGTGTGTTAATGTTACAGACGGCCTTAAAATGTAATCAGTGATGAATCTGGAGCCATCGTTTCCCTCAGCGCCAAACAATGAATTATACAATTGAGCTTGTTTTTTTTTTTTTCTGTCTCACGCACACCCTCGCACACACGCCATCAATTCCACCAGCATGCACAGGCTTCTAGGTCAGGCAGCAGCGGAGAAAATTTCCCCGTTGACATTTTGTGTTTCTGGCACAATATTGACTTCAGAGGGAAGGCAGCAGGAGGATTGTTGGTGACATTCCACATTACCTTGGAGATAGATGCCGAACTGCACACACGGTCGGGGAGGGAGGACAGATGGGGAAAAGAAGAGGCAGGGCGGGAGGGGAGGATGGATGGATGGAAAAATTTAAATATAAAAGAAATAGGCCAGCAATGTATTGAAGATTCTTATCATTTTTTAAAGCTTCCGTCCTCACGACGCTGTTTTTTTCAAAAATATTTTTTTTATAACCAGAACCTTAGAGCACACCCAAAGCTCTTTCCTCGACTCGTGTCTTTTTGCTTTCTTTGTCTTTAGCTCAAAACAGCGAGAGGAAGCATTTTATGATAACAAAGGATCGACATGGATGTGAAGGGAGCAACAAATTTGCACCCTTTAGTTTTGCAGAGCTTTAAGGTGTCTTTCAGCTGCTTGTCTCACTTTTCAGACTTGATTATTTCGGTTCAGGCTCTAAGAAGCTGCCTTCCCTGCGCTAACAAATGTATGTGTACGAGAACTGTATGAGAGACATGTCAGAGCTCCAGTTATTTTCCTCCAGATCCTCCACTTTTGGAATTTGTCCTCTTTTTGTTTATGAGGTGGAAGCCTGGGCACAATCTGCCAAAACTGCGTGAGGTGACCTGGTATAAATGGGGTCAAAGGTCATGAGATCAGTTTCATGTTGTTCTGTACATCAGCACGTCTTCATCTTGGCTCACTGGGATGAGGCTGCAGCCACAGCAGTTAGAAAATAACTAGTGCTGCTTCCTCTCTCTTCCCTGAGGAGGCCCAGGGGAATTGCTAAGTAAATTGGTCAGAACTAATGCAGGAAAGACACCAGGTGGGGTGGGTAACGTAACGGCCACTGCAGCAGTTTTCACTCTCAGTGCTCTCTACCTGAGGTGTATTCCAAGCGGAGCTTACATCAGTTACCTGAAATAGAATCTGAGAACCATATTCCCACATGTAGCTGTTGCTGGAGTAGCGTTAACCTCGATGCTCATCCAGGAAGAAAGCAGCTGCCCTCACGCCGGGCCCTCCTCTCGCTGTGCGGCAGGTCGCGCCGATGTTCTCTCTGACTGAGGGGCGAGATCCTTGGCCCCGTTTTTCTGCCACATTAGGCCCACGCTGAAGGTGGCAGTCGTCTCCCCCTGCTGAGAAAAGATGGTGTGTGTGTGTGTGTGTGTGTGTGGGCGGAGATCAAGGTTTATTTGTCAGAGGAGAACCACAGCTGTAAATCGTTGCCTATTTCCCTTTTGTGTCAGGTGATGTAGATTATGTTGTTTCCTGACTCTGTCTGACAGGATGAGGAAATTATAGGCTTTTACTCAATGCTGCCTTCTTAGTGCTGGCACATCACTGCCCTCTATCACAAACCAGCATGAGGGAGCGGGAGAGAAACCTGACAACACAGGAGGAGGAGGAGGAGGAGGAGGAGGAGGTAGGGTGGTTAAAGGGAGGAGAGAGGGAGAAAGAATGAAAAGCAAGAAAATCTGGACTCAAAAGAGAGAAGGGGAGGAAACCTGAAGTGACAGAGGGGTGAGGGAGGAGAGAGAACAAAAGGAGAGGAGGAGGAGGAAGCAGGAGGGAGGGACACAGAGCCGGGCCGCTTGCCAGGGTCTATTCCACCTTTGCTCTCCGGGCCTTTCTGAGCTGCCACCTTCTCTCACCTCAGTAATGTCATCAATGAAAAGGCCTTTAGGAGGGATGGAGGACTTGACTCGGGGTTCAGACTGTGACCGACACCAGCTGACGCTGCCAAGCCAAGCAGGATTCTGTTCGAATTAATTGGATGTCACTTTCAGGTACAAGGAACAAGGCAGGGTTTTTTTTTTCTCCCACATTTTTGTTCCTCGTGCTCCAGTACAGGTTCAGAAACTCCTGCTGCATGTGGGGCTGATGAAACACACCAAGTGATCTCAAAGCCAGGCTGGTTTTCTCTTCTTCCTCCCAGGCTTGACTGACTGTCAGGAGAGACAGGGGCGTTACTCCACAGCCACGAAACCTGTTCCTCATTAAAATAATCCACACTGCTTTAGCAATAGCAAACTGCATTAATAGATGTCTGCATTATTGATTACTGTTTGGACTAATCAATTCAAAGTTTTTTTCTTAAAAAAAAAAAGCCGGAATCAAAGAATTCACAACTCAAAATATTCAATTTAAAATCTGCAACATTACAGAAGTACAAAAAACAACTACTATTTTTTTCATTTCAGTTCTAATATATAATTAATACTGTGGTTGCAAAAACTGGAATGAAATTTGGGGTTTTTGCATTTTTTTCTCAAAGCAGGATTAAATAGTAATTTTGGCAGTTAAGCTCTATTCACGCCCACTCATTGAAGCCTACCTCACAACCGCCTTCCTGGTCAATTGCAGCGTATGCTGTGTATATGCACGCGCATGCTGCGTGCGCTTGTGTCTCCACCGCCAGCTCCGACTGTGAGACGATCTCAGAGCCCTGACGAGGGCTATCATGTGCAATATGCTCGCTAATTCAGTCGCTCTCCCCCTCTCTCGCTCTGTGCGTCTGTCACCGCGGCATCTGTTGATCTGTCCAGAAGGCCCGCCCAGGGCTCTGGTGCCATCTCCCGGTGATCCGCTTGCGCTGTACAGTTGGTGTGAGGGCCGCTCTGAGACTGAGCCCTTAATTACCACTAGAGTAAAGAGCGTTAGAGGTTCAGAGGGGTGAGGATACGAGCCACGTGGCTCCGCGGCATCTGGTGAACAGAGCGGAGCAGGTGGATGTCTGCTGAGGAGGACAGATGAGCTCATACTTCTACTCTTACTGTATGCTATACATTACATCATCCATTGCATAGAGGATTCCTCCTCTGCTGTTCCTCCTGAAGGTTTTTCATCTCAGTTTTTTTTTCCTCAGTAAACATTAACTGCAGTATACTCCAGGATGAAAAGCAGCGGTTGACTCGACTCGTTGCCTCGTCAGGTTGAGAGCTTCAAGGCTGTTGCACCTCTGAGTAAAGGGAGCCGGAGCTGTGACGGCTCAAATGTCCAGGATCCAAGGGTGGATGGTGTCATGCGTTGTACAGATTGTGAATTTGTTAGTTAAGAGCGGAATCAATATGAATGTTGTTACAAGTAAAGTTGTTTTACCATCACTGTGTCATTTGTGTTTCAAGGGCAATAATTGTGGTTGGGGTTTTTTTTTATGTTACCTCAAGACAACTTTTGACTTGACTCTGCCACTGCAGCTTTAAGGGATGACAATGTTAACCCTGTGAATACTTAAATATAAACTGTGTTGAGGGTACTGGTTGTTTAGGACTGGGTGAAATACCAGGGGGTCTGCTGTCCCTCTTTCCCAAAGGCAAACAGTGCAGATTAAAACTACTCCACAACAGATGAATATTTGGTTCCACAAACAATTGTGGCTTTGAGGAATATTGATTTCTGGCAGAGAATCGATCCGACAACATGTCATGAATAAAGCTTGGGCCATATTCAACATGCCACGTGCTGAGTTGGAAACATGTATAATGGCATGCTTGGGTGACTTCGGTGCGTGCTGGTCGCCAAACAGGTAAGTTGACCTTCAGGGCCTGTCTCCCAGAAAACCTGACTGTGTCGCCCGAACAGATGAGAGTAGTGGAACGCTTCACAGCAAAATGAAATGTGTGCAGTCAGCCGCCGCAGACTGTGTCCAGTGGAAATTAAGGGAGCCGTTGTGTCTTGCAGGACTTTGCCGATTCAATATTCCACTTGGTGAGGGAGAAGTACCGGTCGCTGGTGGGCGGCTGCAGTCCTGCGCACGCTCGACACAGATCCCTGGCAGGCATCGTAATGACCCAAGGTATGGCAAATTTCATTGACTTTTATATATAACTTTGAATTATTGAAGTGGTGCAATATAGAGAGAGGGATGGAGCTAGTTAAAGAGCAAGGGAGAGAGAGAGAGAGAGTGAGAGGATGGGAAATGGGAAGGAATTCGAGATTGAGAGAGAAACAATAAACTGAGGGTGGGAAGAGGAAGAGAGTCTCCACTCCACGCTGTACCTTGGGCTCGTGCAGGAGAGCATACCTTCCTGCTGAATTATTGACTGCTCCGAGTCTCTGAGGAGAATGAGACATGGTACTGAGTGTCACTCATCCCCACTGCATGCTGGACTTCCTGTGCTCAGGCAGCTTTGACAGGAGTTCCAGATGCCATGGCGGGAATCTTAACTAGACCACCTTAAAACTTAATCTGAAGCCCGGACTGAGTGACACGGTATAGGAGTGAGGAGGTGAGGAGGAGGACGAGGAGGAAGCTGTTGTTCTCCTGCAGCACCAAACAATGAGTTATTACTGCACATCTATGTTTCATGCTTTATTTGTCTTTCACGAGCGGTGTTTGTTGCACATTACAGCAGGGCCTCCCACGCGTGCACACAGGTGCACCCAAAACGAAGATGCACAAACCTCACTCCAGGAACACACACACACACACAGTATAGGTGCACTGATGCAAGTGTTCCCAACATCCCACACATGCCCACATAGATCTCAGGATAAACAAGAAATTCATACAAAAAGAGTTATCTTGATTGATTAAGTATTGAAATGTTCAAAATATTTGAGCTCAACTGATGACTCTAACTTGTGTTCCGGGGGATGGTTTGTGTGAGTGGGTTTGTGATATACTGCAACACTAAGACTTGCGTCTTCCACAGTGTGAATGACACAGTCCAGTGAATTTGATGTTTCTGTGTCCAGAGCTGGTTTGTTGTGTGAAAGGGACCTTATTGCCTCGGTGTTATTGTTTTGCGGCCGAACAGGGAGGTCGCATCATAGGATACCATGGTTAAATCTGGATCCAGTTTCAATCCTCCAGTTTTGTTCACAAAGTCCACAGAGTTTGGGACATGGAGGGGGTGTTGGCCTGTCGTCCTTTCACAACCCCAAACCACGCTGAGGGTGTTCCTCCCAAAGTGCTGGTGTTTACATGTTAGCATTCAGGAGATGCCAGTGTTATTTCGTATACGCCAGGTGTGGACCTATAATCATAGGGAGTATTTCAAATGTTTCCAGTATTGGTTGTCGGTTACTTTTTCAGCCCCAGGCGTGCAGGGCACATGAAATGAATCTGCTGCTGCTGAGTGGAATTGGAGCAGTATATGTGTTCATAGGATATGAAGCTGCAGGCATCATAAAGCCTGGAAGTCAGGAACTCATAAATCAAAAAGGTACCTGGTACGGTTTCTTGTATCATGACCGTTGAAGAAAAGAAATAAGCTGGAGACAATAAAAGCAATTACAGCAAACCCAGATGTAAAACAATAATGAACAGGCCCTTTAACAAGTTGACTAACAGTTTCTCCAAAGTCTGCTGGCAGCAGGAATCAGGAGGAACATCCACAGGCTAGCAAGCAGCGATCAGTCTGTTGAACAGCGGTCCGGCATGTACAGTCGAACCGAGGGGATGGGTTTGTGCATCGTGCATGTGGGTCTGGGCAGCGAATACATGCAGCTACGGTAAGCCCAGAGGGGAAAACATAGAGCAGTCAGTCACCACCTGCACTGCTTCATGCTAAACTGTCTGACAGTCTGGTTTGTTTGGTCACACGCGAAGGCCGAACGGGTGGGAGATGGTGAGGGCTTTTGCCTTGTTGGAGTGCATACTGTACCAGTCTAACCTCCAATTGCATTAAACTCACAGAAACAGCTGAAATAACCGGGCCGGCCCCAGTTATCTGTTGTGGTCACCTGAATTCTTTTTATTTAGTTGCGACACGGTAAAGTGCTTGGAAGAGTTTCTCGTAGCGGAGTGGCTGTTTGTCAGGCTATAACTGAACACCGATGGCAGCTGGACGAGTCAGTGGACTGCAGCATGAACATGAATCTGCCTGTCAACCCAATTGGACCGGCCAACAGAGTACAGCTGAAGCAGATACACTGCAGATGAAGTATGAGGAGTTATTGGCAAGAAATGGAACCACAATTAAAATAAGCAAATGGGCGCATTTATTATAATGGGTCAACACAGAGAATCCTTTACTTTGTGGGATATAATCCAAAAGTGACACACACACACACACACACACACATAAATGCACACAGGTCCACACGTGTGGAGTGCTGACACACTCACACACAGACACACACAAAGGAGTGTTATCTCCCTGTGAGGCTGCAGGCGGTGGGGGTGCAGGGGTCAGTGAGGAGGGATTGGTATCTGCGCTGTCTTTGGAGTGCTGCAGCTCATCAGTTCAGACTTCAGTGAGACGGGCGCTCATCCTGACCTAATCCAATCCCTCTCCTCTCCTCCGCCTCTCAGTAATTGCCTCTGTTTGTTTATTAATAGCACGCGTTATCTTCAAAGATCCAGACGTGGGGCTGCCAAGTATTCGCAGCGAGGTGGCCGGCGTCCGTGCAGTCAGACACCAAACTTGACAGGAACACTGGGGAGTCCTGTTCTCCACCCCAACCCCCACCCCTCTCTTTCTGCCCTTCTCAGTGTGTCTCACGCCTCGAGAATATTAATCGGTGCCCGTCTTTGAACCGTAGACACACAGCGAAGTACCCCACCCTCGCTGGAGTCCCGCTGAGACAGCTGAGCCCCAACCTGAGTGAGATTAGCCTCGCCACCAGGCCGAAGCAAACTGCCAAAAAAAACCCTGTCAAATACAGTGGAAAATGTGATTTGAATCGATGGGAGATAGAGTTGGGTGTCTGGAGATGGTAAACAGTGTTCAGATGTGCCCAAAGACATGGAAAAATGCTAAAGAGACACCCCCCTCTTTTTTTAAACTTGTTTGTAGGATGGGACCAGAGAACCTTCCTCTGAGGCTTTTTTTTTCTATTGAGACGCTGTGTGGGAAGAAATACCACAGGGACTCAAAGAAAGAGATGAGAGCAAAGGGTTTCAAACAAGTTGATTACAAATGGTGGTTAAGCCATGGTTCTCAGTCTGCATATCCATTTTCAAATAGGAATTTTTTTTCCTCCGCTCTTTATCTGTTCTTCCGGCTGCTGCAAACGTTAACGTTCAATAATCACATCCAGCAGCGGGTGGGGGGGGGGGGGGGATGCAGAAATGTGCCCAGGGTTTGTTGCAGCAGAGAGAGAGAGATTTGAGAGCTTCAGTAGCATTTCACAAAGACACCCTTATATGTTCAGAGCAGTTGTCTGTTAAAGCTAATAAAGATTCAACAGGGTGCATTCTTGCTCCTGCCAAGATGGGTTTTCTCTCTCTCTCTGTCTGAGCGTTTTCAGAGACATTTTCTGCGATTCCAACGCCACGCGCTGGATGACATTCAGCGTAATCAGCCAGCATCTCGTGATGGAGGAACACATGGAGCCCGACCTAAATGGCATGGAAATGAGTTTACTCAAAGTTGACCTTGAGAGCTCAATTTGCTGCAGAAGCAAATGTTTTTAATGCCTGCTTTATGGTGGGGGGTATCACCATATAGATAGCAGTTGACTCGCGTGATCATGGATCTATGTAAAGTTCATGCTCATGGCATTTATGTGGATTTTTCATTCACTCTCAGCTTGTTACTGCACAGCTGTAGCACGAGTTTGCTACAGATGCTGCAGTTTCCTTCAGGGGCGGAGGAAAGTTAAACTCCTGCATTCACATTTACACGTACTTAATTAGAGGCAAATAAGTATCTTCATCCAAATGTGCTAAAGTGCCAAAAGTTCCAGTGAGACTGATATTATTATATGAGATACTACCGGATTATTATTACCAATGCTTTCACCTGTAAGTGGATGGAACTACAGCATATAAATATAGATTATTATAGGTTATAAAAAAATCCATCTCATAAACTAAATATTTATTAGCAATTGGCCCTTAAAAGTCTTAGAATAATCCAATCTGTTGTTCTGGCTAGATTAGTCCAAACTGTTTACTTTAGAAAACAAATTCTTTTACAGGTTTTATTCTTAAAAACTCAGAGAGTAAGAAATATCTGCCTTAAGATCAAGAAAATGAAAATGACATTTAAAAAATCAATGACCTGAGGGGACTTGTACTAAAACAGGTTGATGGTATCTCAGCACAAATGGCAGATCTCTTCAGTTGATTCAATAAAATAGACTTTTATAGGACTTAATAATAGACTGAAGTGGCTTTGCAAGGTGGAGATTTGTGCAGGTTAATGAAAACATTAACCTGTAAAGTGCATAAATCTACTGCAGTACAATATTTCCCTCAGAAATGGAGGGGAGTAGAAGGATGAAGTGCAAAATAGAAAGACCCAAGTAAAGTACAAATATCTGTGTAATGTAGGGTTAATTAAGTCACAGTCCAGACATGTACTCAGACGTTAGCAATGCTTCTGATCAGCTCACTTGACATTCATGTGTTTGGTTAGTTATGAATTATAGCAGTAACTCTGACGAAGCCTGATGGGGTCAGATTTATTCTGACTGACTGAGTATTATTCAGCCTCTGGGGGGAGCTTTCCACGGTTACAAAAATGAAAGATGTGTAGGATCCACTGTTTTTGAAGCTTGAGCCACGCTTGAGACTAAAGGTCCGGATGTTTTGGAGTCTCCTGTGACCATTATTCCTTCACCCACGTTACGGAAATGCAGTAAATCACTGTATGTGGCCGGACTTCAAAGTTCCTGGGTCCTGTGTGTGTGTGTGTGTGTGTCTGTGGGTGACATCAGTGGACCAGCCCCTTGAATCAGGAGCCTGGCCTCTTCCATCCAAATCTTGATGTAGGTTTTGCTCTCTGATTGAGGAGCCTGAACGAGCGGCTCGCAGTCTGCCGCCGCGCTGTGTAATGTAGTGTGATGCAGCCTGGTGGTGAGGGCCAGAGTTGTGGGGCCACGGTAACGCAACATTAGGCAGAAACACAGAGGTAAATGCTGGAGCTGTTTGATAGATATGCTGACTTACTTTATGACGTAACAGACACTGATTCAGCTGGTTCAGAAAGAATTAAAATGTATGTAATAAAACCCTCACTACTTGCCTCTGTCTTTTTAAATTTCTTTTCTTTTTTCTTTTTTTTTCTCTGTGAAAAATCTAGGGTCCTTCTTCCTTTAGGCAAAAACCAACGTGAGGTCACGATGTCCCGCTAAACTCTATTTTCATCAGTGAGTGGCGCATGATTCTGGATGAATATAATGTAGACGTAGCCTCAGAAAACAGGCTTAGCTTTGTTCTAGTTTTCTTTTCACACCGACTCCCTTTAGTTCCTCACCTGTAGGCGCAGGTTCAGGGACAGTCATCAGAGAAACGTCTGTGTGTGTGCTTTGACAGCGTTAGAGCAGAGTGCGGCGGCCCGAGTGAGTCGTCGCGGGTCTCAGCTTGTGATGCACATGCTTTTTGACGGCGCCGTTCTCCCGAGGTGTGATATCTCTGGATCACCAGTGATCAACAGATGTATATGTGTGTGCAGAGCGCCTCAGGCCTCTGACTCCACTCTGCCTTGTTCCTTTTGACCCTCTCCTTTTGTATTTTTGTGATGTAGCTGATTATTCCTGGTTTAAAAACAGCACGCTGCCTCTGGCACCCTCTCTCTCTCTGTCTCTCCCCACCTCTCTCTTTTCATTCATCTCTTCTCCTCTCCCCCCCTGCAAACTGAAGGCAACCTCGGTGCCAATTTCATGGCAGGCTAGCGAGCAGCGCAGCAGAAATTATCCACTGCAAAATTGATCTAAACAATCGCAAAGTGGAACGGCGAGGAAAAGCAGGAGAATGAAATTGGGAGAGTCTGTTACCTTTTTGAACTTGCCTTATCACGGAGGAGGGCGTGCCGCTTACAGGGAATGCCAATCGCCCAAGTCATGATATGGAGATTTTTTACGGTACTATACAGTCATAAATATTAAATGTTTGGCTCGGGCCATTTTTTTTTTGTTGTTGTTGTTTCCTTCCTGGTGGAACTGTTGTGTTGACGTAGTTGATTAATCACTGCACGCAAGCGGATTGCACATTATGGCGTTGTAGCTGTGTATACAGTATATACATCATTCTCTCTGTCTTCCTGGCCTGTTGGTGTGATGTTAGTGAAACCTGGGTGTATAAATATAATCTGTATTATCACTGATTTGGAGGAGCAGTGGACAGGAACCATTATTATTCAATCACAAGGATTTTTTTTTTCTTTTAAACTCATTCTCAGTTGTTGCTTTGAGCAAGCCTCAAAACAACCTTCACCTTTTGATTTCAAGAAAGAGTTTGTTTCTTGAATACTTAGCATGTATCCCTCCATGAGGAACTTTAGATTTAGGTTTATTTTTCTCTTATATTCTGATGGGGGATTTGCTGGTGTGTCTTGTGTGGATTTACTCGATTGTCTGCCTCGCCCAGACGTGTTTCACCTGCGTGTCATTACCCCTGCCTCCCCGGTGTGTGTATACAGTCTTGCTCTTTCCCTCTGTCTCTGTCCGTCTGTGTGTTGTCTCTTCCTTTGTCCCGTTGGGCCATTGCTGCGGGATGCTTTGTGGTTTCCTGCTCCCTGTGTTCAGTTCTTCATCTCACCCTGCTTTTGAGTTCCGGTTTGGGGATTTTCTGTTTTGTTCCTGGTGACCTGCCTTGTTTCTCTCTGAATACCTGTAAGGTTGTAAAGTTTTGATAAATCCTCACACTGTCCTGACACTTTCCTGTCTGCCTCTGTCTGCATTTGGGTCGCACCCCCTGTATCATTGTTCAATTTGGATCAGATTGAAGGATACTACAGAAAGAGAAGCAGATTTTAAGGGTTATACCATAAAGTCAGTGCAAGGGTGGACCAGAGTTGTGCAGTCTGACATACGGATGCAATGCGTGAATTGAAACCGTGTCAACCAGAAAGAAAAATGTGTGCATGTGCCCGGGGCTTTATGAATTTGCCCCCGATCTTAGAAGAGGGCTGCAAGGAAATGACAGCGAGTTCGGAGGCTGAGCTCAACAAAACCACAGGCACAGAGGTCCGACCCCCAAATGGACCTGTGGAGAAGAGAACTCCACCTCAACCTGACATGCTTAAACTCATTTTCAAAGAGGAGAGACCCGAGCACAGGCAGACCTGACCAACACAGACCCCAGGATATATAGACCAACACCAACTGCTGCAGGATGATGTATCGAATAATTCAATCAGCCGTCAGGCATCTGGATCACGTGACGAAACCACGGCTAATCAACCGGCGAGCGGCTCCGACTTCCCCTCAGCTCTGCAGAGCAAGCCGTACTGCTTTCATAGTGTCAGCTGTTTCCAGAGAGGCTTTGATGAGAAGCACATCTGCTAACAACTCTGTGGAAGCAAGTGACATTAGATAATTAGGGCAAAAATAGAACAAGAAAACAACAATGAGGTTCACCCTGACGCTCTTACAAATAGTCCAAATACGCCACATTTATTCCATATCACGCCAAACGAGATTTTATGTACAGTCATTATTTCTGTGCTTTACACAGAAAAGTTGAACTTCCACCCAACCTTAGACTTTCTTCCTCTATATCCTCACTTTCACACACACTCCTCTCTTCCTCACCCCCTCCCTCGTCAGGCCTGTACCGCCACAGTGCCATCTGGGCCGAGGCTGATAAAAGCTCATGCGCTGGGCCGGTGGCGCCCGCGGGTCTGCCGCGAGCCAGCGAAGCCTGACTTTCAGTGGCGATGGGAAAGATTTGCGGCAGCCGGGGAAGGGTGCGGCGCGCCGTTAACGTGCTGATCCACACACCCCCACCCCCGTCTACCTGTCAGTCAGCCGGGCCCTCACTTGGCCCTGCGCTGGCCTGAAAAAAGAGTTTCATCACTCTGGAGTCATCCTGAGAGACACAGCACCATCACTCCCACTGTATCACCATTATATTGTGTATTGTGCATTCAAGTGTAATGTGTGCTTGACATGGTAATGTTCTTTTTAGTTACACATGCTAGCAGTCGAGGAAACTAATTAATTCGGGGGTACTTGTTGAGCCACTTGTATTTTAACTAGTAATTTCATTTTATGCTGCTTTATACGACTGTACATTTTACTACTAGTACTGCTACACAGATTAGTTACAGTTCAAATTAAGATTAACATCACAAAAACAAATGCTATGGAAATGCTATACCTATAATACTAAACCCTCGCAATGTCTCAGATGTTTGAGTTGTCACAACAGAGACATTTGCCCTCTAAACGTCTCACATGGTTTAATTACAGTTAACATTTAAATGATCCAATATTAGATACAATTCTCTTTATTCTATCTCCTATAATATCCCAAAAGAAATCAGAGCTTTGTGTTTTCTCTCACAGCCCCTCAGATTTATCTGGTGACATTTTGGAGGGAAACGCCGGGCTCGACCATCTAACTGTATTTACACGAGCTGTACTAAGAGCGTTGTGGTTCTTTGTCTTTTCCTGGGTGACTGTGCATTAACTGTGATGGATGGCAGACAGCTCAGGTGGCAGCACCTGTACAGGAGCCGCAGCATCCTAGAGTAAACGTGGAGGAATGGCTCCATCTTCCCAGCCTGATGTCGCACGCTGGGTGTGCGGAGGTGAACTTCAGGAAAGAGAGGGCGTGGTTTGTCAGTGCGTGGTGTAGGTGGAGGAGCCTCCTCCCTCCCTCCCTTCCTCCCTCGCTCGCTTGCTCCTTGGATCCGGCTAATCCCAGCTGCTGTGGCGTGATAGGAGCTTCTGAAGGGAGGCTCGCTCTCGCTGCTCACAGAACTGCGGTTCTAGAAATAACCCAGTCAGAAGGAACTTTCTAACTCGGTTCTCCTCTTACGTTTCCTCCTCTTTTCGACTTTTCCAACCTGACTGATGAAGTCTGTTTTTCCATATTTTTCAAACATTCTCTTGGATCTTTTCCTTTGCTTTGTCTTTTATTTTATTCAAATTCACTGTGTGATAAGGTTTTATGTTTCATTATATTATTATTTAAATCATAAAATAATGTAAGATAATAATGGAAGAGTTATGCCACATGTATATTCACTACTTTCTTGGGCTAAGTTGTCAGTTTGAAATGTGCATTGAGTGTGGAAGCTCAGTGAGCACCCCCTTTCTCAGATTTCAGTCTTCTTTCTGCAAAAGACTGTAGCTCTATTTTCTAAAATATGCAAGAAAGATATATATCTGTCCCATGCACACTGCTCAGAATATAATGCAATACAAAAAGTGGGCAGATAAAAGAAATGATATTTATTGGTTTAGCTTGTTAGATTTAGCACTCGAAGAAACCTCAGTCTGTTTTCATCCTCTGCTTTGTCTCGTGTGTGCAGTCGGACTGGTTTCTTTACGATGACGAATGGATAGGAAAGCGGGAAAGGGAATAAGCTCATGGATTAAGGAATCAATGTAGTCAGTGGAACGTATGAGGAGCAAACATTTGTCCGTGTGTGTTTGTTCAATAGGGCTGGACCTGAGGCACGCCCAGGTGGTGGCGTTATCCACGGGCACCAAGTGCATCAACGGCGAGTACCTGAGCGACCAGGGACAGGTGGTCAATGACTGTCACGCTGAGGTCACGGTCCGCAGAGCCCTGCTACGCTTCCTCTACTCGCAACTGGAACTCTTCTTAAGGTAATGGATTTATCTTCAGCAGTGTCTTGTTGAACTTGCTCTCTCTGCAGTCTGTCCCATCTTGATGCCCTGGAATAGCCAGGTAATGCCCAGAAGTCGTCGATTGGTAGTCTGCAAGGCTGGCTCATTATTGACCAATCAGTTGCCTCCATCTTTTGCTTCTAACTCGTGCTGGCACTGGCAAACATTATCTTATGAAATCTTGCCGGTATTCCAAATGAAAGTAATCATCAAGCAAGAAAATTTCCCCTTTCTGAGTTCCATTATTATAAATAACTGATTTTCATTATTATTACTATCACTTATTTCCTTATTTACACTTATATCAATTAATATTGTCACATCAGCAGCATTTTATTGGATGCATGTAAACTCCAGTAACTGCATATTGGAGAAAACATTGTACCTGTGTAGTGGGGTATAAGTACAAAGCAGAAGTACCTCAGTTAGGAATTGAGTAAATGCATTTAGTTGCATCACACCAGTGAATACATGAGAGTCTAAGTTACTGTTTCTGTTACAGTATGCTTAAATTGTGTTTGTCGTGACCTGCCACTGCAGTCCCTCTCTCCTCTGAGAAAAGCTTCTTGCTTCGTCCACCAGAGACTGCTCAGTAACCAACGAGCCGTATGTGCGCTGCTCTCTCCAGCTAACTAAGCATACTATCACACACTCAACTGGCTCGGCTCAGGGCTCAGGGCCCCAATGGCCTCTTTGTTTTTAACACTTTTTTTAACTATATCTGCTTTGTGTGCCTTTGCAACCTGTACAACACACTATCGTGCACACAGACACCCCCAAAGATTTTTTTTTTTTTTTACCAGTATCAAGAGACAGTCCTGATGAGTCCCGACTCCTAACTGCCTCCAGTGCACAAGCATATATTATGTTTTTGAGCTCCCCCCGAGGAGCTCCATAGCAAGGCTGATTCATCAGATTAGTGGCTTGAAGTCTAGATGGCTGAATGTCATATTTGCATACACAGCACTGACTTTTTGTCTTAGTACAATGCTGGATGGCAGGTACGGAGACTTTGCAGCTGAGTAAAAATGCCTAATGGGGAAGATAAGTCATAATGAAAGCACCAAACAAAATGCCAGAACTGCCATATTTACACAGTGAAAGGACATGGGAGACAGAGGAGAGGTCGTGCTTCGCATGGTGATGCACGGATGAAAAGTATTGTGTGGATTAACTTATGTGTGTGAGTGACACGGCACAAACAATGACCCAGTTTTGTCAATTCTTTTTTTTTATATTAGGTTATGTGTCACCTGTATTTTAAGTATTCAGCTTATTGATAATGGATGTCAAAAACAATCTTTACTTCTGATGAAGACTTCCTTTAGCATTTGTGCCCTCTAAGCTCAACTTAAACTCAAACTTAAACTCTAAGTAAAAAGACATGCTGCACATCACAATAATGTTAATGTTGTCAGCTAGTTTTTAGTCTTAGATCAGTCCTGAGATCAGAAGTCCATGTTAGTTTGAGCTTTTATTTGTTCTCATTTTTCAGTCAGCTAAAGCTCTAGACGTGAGTCTAGTCTTAGTCTAAGAAAAACATTCTAGTTTCAGTTGACAGAAATGTGACACTTGTCTTTCTCAGTCCTCCGAAGATTAGATAACAAAAGTGTCATCAACATTTTAGTCCAGTCAATCTGCAAGCAATGTGCCAATGTCCCATAGCTGTGAGATGCTAATACATAATGTAGTAGCAGTTGGCTCAGTGTGGCTTTAAAAGTAAAGTTATTTAACCTCGGTTTCTGCAAGGCGTGCCTTGAGGGGTCCCTCCAGGGTCGTGATTTTGTAGCCACAGGGTTTCTCTCCTGACAAGAACCTCACACTTTCAGCAGCATTACAGTCCAAGCACATGTGAACTTTTTCTTTTCCCCCCACCAAGCCCCACTGTGGCCGTCCATCTCCCATCACCTGCAGACAGTAGCCACCGGCAGGCATGCACTGTTTGGGGTGCGGTCGCCGGGGAGATCATTCAGGTGCGCAGGGAGAGAGCTGTGCGACACAGCCATTCAGAGAGGGGGTTTGAAGAAACTGGATGTAGTTTTGTCTCTCTTTTTTTGTCAACAAAATTTTTTTTATGGAGATTTAACCTGTTATTGCTTCATGACGCCAGTTTTCTCATTGTCGTCATGGGAAATCCATGTTTTATACGAACCCTTACCTCAGATCAGCCAGCTCTGCAGTTGGCCTCTATGACAAGACGCACATCGTGTATAGATCAGTAGGTTCAACTCCCTCCCTCTGTTCCCTCTGACACGTGTGGACAGCGTGAGTAATGTCCGAGAGCGTGTCTGACAACAGGGGAGGGGGCCGGTGCCCATCACTCCCCGTCTCTGCCTAACTTCACCACTGGAAATCCATTTCCTATGCTGTGATGAATGGTGCTGCCCCTCTCATCACTCTCTCATTCTTGTTTTTGCTTTGTTTGTTGCCCCCCCACCCCCCCAAAGTAAAAGGCCAGAGGACTGGGAGGAGTCGATATTCGTGCGGCACAAGGAGTGTGGCTACAGGTTGAGAGACAACATCCATTTCCACATGTACGTCAGCACCTCGCCGTGTGGCGACGGGAGACTCAACTCGCCCTATGAAATCACAACTGACCGTAAGATACTCTCTTTGTTTTTCACAGGAACACTGAAAACACATTAAAGATAGATAGAAGCTTCATTGTCATTGTAAATGATACCGTGAAATCTGGAGTGCACAGTTCCACACTCACAACAAAGGACAACACCTGTGTAAAATAAGTAGAATAGACTAGTCAGTAAAACATGTCCAAAATAAATACGTAATGTATGTATGACACATTTCTCTCACTCAGGCTTATAGAGAGATCACTTCCTCTGGCATGAGAAGCTGGTTTTCTTTTCATGTCATACTCCTTTGGCCTGTTGCAGCCACGCTGACATTTTCCTGCTCACCCACTGAAAATGAATTGCATATGATCATTTAGACGGCCCTCGGGAGCATGATCTGGGCTGCGGCCTGCGTGTGTTTATTTCTGCTGCTGTACGCGTGCTGTGCAGTGCAGGGGGAGATTTTCACGTAACCAGCGTATAGGGACGGAAAAGACACGACGCTGTCAGATGAGAGAAGTCTTTAAACGTGACGTTTCTGGTCATTAAACCTTTTTAAATGTTCTGCAGCGCGCTCGAGGAGATTAGAAAATTACTTAGTACCTTTTCCTGAAATATTTCTGAGCTAGGGGGGGCTTAATTCTTAGCTGCTGTCATCAGCAGAGGCAGCAGCCATAGAGGGAGAGGCTGGAAAGGAAACAGCAATTATCTACACAATCTATATCCTCTGCTTGAAGGTTTCCTTCCTGCTAAAACTGTGCAGATTCTCCTTCTTTTTTAATCCCATGCCATAATATATGCTGCCCCGTACGCCCATGCAAAACCACCACAGACCACCACACCTTCTCCAGACAACTCCTAATCCTGCAAAGTGTTGCCTGTCCCTTGTATAAAAAACAAAAACAACACAACACCACTTAATGTCGAATGTGTATATTACTGTAGTTTATGGAAAATGTTTCTCCGTTCTAGTTTCGCTGAGGTCAAAATCAGATTGTTTGGGCACCGATGTGAAACTGCTTTGTGTCATTATGAAATCAAGGATTTCATCATTGGCTTGATAAAGCAGGTGTCCAGCAAAGGTGTGCAATACGGAATGGTGCCAAACTGAAAAAAATCCTGCAGCAGAGAATCCCAACCTACAGGCTAAAACCGTTCCACAAGACCTCGAGTAGGTCGAGCAGCGGGTTGCGTAAGATGACGGGCTGATGCTTGTGATTGTGTCGTGTTGACAGTACACAGCAGCAGACACCTCATGAGGAAGCACCGCAACCACCTGCGGGCCAAAATCGAGTCGGGCGAGGGCACGGTGCCGGTGCGATGTCGGGGGCCTGTCCAGACATGGGACGGCGTCTTGCAGGGCGAGCAGCTCATCACCATGTCCTGCACAGACAAGCTCACCAGGTCAGTGGATTAAAAGCAGGGTTTAAGGTCTTTTTTCTTCTCTCAGCACTCTCCCTTTATATTCCACCTCATTTCACTTGTTGATTTGTCTGTCTGTCAAGTGGGTCAAAACTAAATTTGGACCAAAGCACTTTACCTGAACTGAATACCTAATCTGTGCTTCTGTCAGGTGAAGCGCTGCACTCACCCTCTTTTGTTCACCTTAAGCAGCTTTGCTATTGGAGGATTGTTGGTGCAACTTTTTTTTCTGAATGCTACTTAATAGACTGTGTAGTTTAGTAACACACATTCACCACTGACCTCTGACACCGGGGCCGCAAACCTGGAACATGATGTTGTCGTGTCCCTCCCCGCCCCTCCTGACCACGGCACGACTGCTGTGTGGATGTTCCTGTAAAGGTGGGCCCACAGCTCAGGTCTATGACCTGCGCAGGGAAGGAAAGGTGAACGGATTGATGGAAGAGTTAACTTTATGAGGAGATTAGCTTCCTTATGAGAAGCAGTGATCTCTGTTTAAATAAACCCTGCGTGTGTGTTGCCATGAGTCATGCTATATGTGAGCTCTTTTGTCCTGGCGGTGACAATTGATTTCCCATATGTAACTTGAACAGCTAATCCCCTTCTAATGAATAAGTGTATTAATCACATCAGTGTTTTCTTCTCCACATACAGCCCACCGCGGTCTGTCCGGTTATGTGTCGTGACAAAATACAAGGGGTCGAGGTTTCCACGCTCCCATTTAAAAAAAAAAAAACTTTATTTCAAAACAATCACAGTCTCTCAGCTCTCCTGCCATGAATTCCGCTTAGTAAGCACCTTGCTGTGCCAACTGAGCCATACAGGTCCACAGCTGAGCCACCGTTGGGTGTGTGTGTGTGTGTGTGTGTGTGTGTGTGAGAGAGAGAGCGAGAGAGAGAGAGAGAGAGAGGACTGGCAGAAACAAACAGAGAGAGAGAGCGAGAGAGAGAGCCTTCTCCTGTGGAGCCGCTGTTAATTTGACCAATTTGATTCAGTTGGCCAGGGCTGGAGATGGTGTGATTAAATCTACCCAGGTCACTGACGGGGGTGAAAGCAATTACTTTACAAAAAAATAGAGTGACGGGGAGAAGGAGAAGGGACACCCTGCTTCCCGCCATCCCCCCACCATCCTCCAGACGGCAGACTCTCTTGCTCCACATCCTCCTCCCCCCTCTCTCTTTTTTTTTATTCGCTGTAAATGATCGGTGGCGTCGTTAAAGTGAGTGGGTCACCAAGGGCCAGTTTATCAAGGTCAGGGTGGAGGGTGGAACCGAGAGGATCTTAGATTCAACACACTGCTGCAATCTGAAAGCGAGCCCCCAGATACTCTTTTGGTCCTCTGTCTCACTCTTTTTGCAACCTCCCATTACTTTTTTATTTCCCCACTTCCCCCCAGTTCCTGCATTTTATTATGGTTAGTTCAGCATTGACCAGAGAAGATTTTAGGATCTTCGCTCTCATCATAAACATTTCTGATAATAGCCGCCCAGCGCCCAGCGCATCACCACCTCACCTGATGGCCGTCGTCCTCTCTGTTTTCTTAAGCCGGGCCCTCAGAAGCTCCTCTGCTAATATTTGACTTGAAGCCGACAGCTGGCTTTAATTGAGGGGCCTAAATGGCTTTCATATAACGATGATGTTCTCCTTCGCACTGCAGTTTTATGCAGATGAACACATTACTTTAATGGTCGGCGTTTACCGGGGGAGGGAAGAGAGGATAGATTGTAGAGAGACAGAGAGAGAGGAGGTATCTGCCTCCCTCCCTCCCTCTCGCTCTTTAAATTCACACACCCGAGCCAGATGGCTCTTTTCTTGCATGAGATTAGAAGATGTTTCTGATTCACGGTGTCGCTTTCTGGGTAAATTAATATTTCAGGCTAAACTATTTCTGTTTTATTGGAGGTGTGTGTGTGCATGTGTGTGTGCGTGTGTGCTCCTCCCCTCTGTTGGAGAGGGAAGGACAGATCGTGCAGGTAAAGCATGGGTGGGCGGACTATTGATGCTGGGTGACTACTGGGGAGGACGAGAAGAGCTGGGATTAAATCGCTGAGAAAAAAAAAACAAAAAGCAGATGAAGAGGCATTGATTAACAAAAGGAACAGTGATGTAAAAATTAGCAGCGTTACTTGGAGCCTGGCATAAGTTAATTAGTCCAGCGTAGTGGAGCTCAGGTACGCAGCAGGCTCCCTCTGTGAAGGGCAGCAGTGATAATAAACACCGTAATTATCATCCTCCATCCACAAATTAGCATCTCCATCTTAAATAGAGGGGATTTGAGCAGTGGGTGGCACATGACCAGCTGGCTGCGGTATCAGGCGTGAGCCCCGCGGCGATTTCGTGTCACCCGGGGTGGTCGGCTGGAGCGCTCACCTCAGCGGCTCTGATAAAATGCACACATGGTAATGTGTTGTTCCGTGTAGTGAGGGCTGACGTGCTGACCTTTGGAGGTGTTGCTGTTGCTGGTGGTGGTGGTGACGATGGTTTGTGTCTGAACCAGTGTGTGTGCTCATCACGTCCCACATCAAGATAATGATCAAATTGTTTCTACCTGTCACTGAAGCGCTCACATCTGGCTCGCTTTTTCTCCCCCTCCCCCGTCTTTTTTTTTATCCACACCTCTCCTCCTCCTTTGTCACCCTCACCCACATTTTCATAAACGCTCTTCATGTTGTTCTTCCTGTCCTCCTCCCTCCTCTGCTCCCTCCACCCCAGATGGAACGTCCTGGGCCTGCAGGGGGCGTTGCTGAGTCACTTCGTGGAGCCAGTGTACCTGCACAGCGTGACCGTCGGCAGCCTGCGCCACACGGGCCACCTGGGCCGAGTCCTGAGCCAGCGGCAGGAGCGCCTCGGCCCGCTGCCCGCCACGTACCGACGCAACCAGCCGCTGCTCAGTGGTACGCCTGCTGCACACACAGCCGCAATGATTTACGTGTAGGAACATATCGACAAATCTGACAAATCTGAGTGTCACGGTGAAAACTGTGCAAAAAGAACTGCACCCATTTCCATGACCTCTGAGAGCAATCCAAATGACCTGATCCCTGCCTGAAATGCCACTGACTCTGTCGGTTTTCCTGAGCAGTGACGAGAATGTAGACACAGAGATTATCAGCTGCTACAGTTGATCACAGGCTCAGAGGTGAGATTCATAATCATTCGTAACACTCCTCTGAACAGTTGTACAACAGTAGCTTCGTCTACAAAGGCTATACCATATTTGATTAGAGCTGTGATTTCATTTCACTAAACTTTGATATTTTTAAAAGAAGCTGAGTCGGAGATGAGACCACACAGTGTAAAATCCGATTTCAAATGATGTGCTGTGTTGAACCACAAGCAAACTACTTTCCCATTTCAAGGTTAAGACGGCTTACAGCTGAAAATCACCGCATGAGAATGCTCAGCCAAAGCACAAGTCACCTCGTTCCATCAGCTGTACTGTATTTAGTCACCAGTCTGAGTATGATGATTACAGGAAAGAGCCTTGGGAGCTGAAAATGACAAGACAGTAAGATAAAGCATGCCATCAAGCTCTCGTGCTTTCTAATTATCTGTGTATTTATTGCTACATCTTTTTCTACAGCTTTATCTGTAGCTTTATCTGTAGTTCTTTGCTACACAGTATAATAGTTAAACCATAGGCTGTGAAAAAATGGACGTAGCTTTCGTGATGTCACCCATTGTTTGTGAACTGCCATTCTGAATCCTGGAGTTTGGGTCAGCCATCCTGATTTTTTGAAAACCAGACAATACCATATGTGGATGACAGGGCGGAGCTGGAGTGGCGTGAAGGATGGATCTGACTGGTGAGAATGATACAGAGTATGTGATTGGAACGATTGGCAGGTCACTGCACTACCTGTCAGTCACCCTGTAGCCACTACCTGAAACATCTCCTGCTTCATTGTCTTTCTTTCCTCTAAATCAGACCATAATTTACTAAATGAACATCATGTTGTGTTGAAGAAAAGTTGAAACGATTGATTGAGACCATAAACACAAAATGAAAATGTTTACTGAAGTCATAAATCCAGTGAGATGTAGAATCAATCCATCAATTTCTCATAGACTTCTATACAAACAACCAGTGGAGTCGCCCCCTGATGGTCATTCAGGAGAATACAGGATTAAGACATTTCTGCATTAGCTTCATTTTCAGTCCCAGAAGCTACGTCCATTTTTGTTACGGACTATGAGTGAAGATTGTGTGTCAGCATTTAATGACCTAACCTAAATGTTTGTATTTGGGTTGACAAAAAACAAGGCTTTATGGTTGAAAAGTGGCCTGGTGAAAGTTTTTTCTCTGCACCACATGACACAGTGTGCTTCCTATTCTGCCTTGAAACAGCGACATGCCTCTCTGTGTTTTCAGATGGAGCCCTACACATGTCACATGCGCATACAGTATTTATTTTCAGAGATTTCTTCCACTAGAAATGTCAGCTCCAGACCGAAAAGAATCACCGCCCATTCCCACTTGTAACACCCACACACACGCTTAACAAACCCGTGCACCCCTGCCTCGGCGCAGTTTCCTGGTGCCAAGCAGACAAGCAGCAGCTAAGAAGTTGTCTGGCATGTCTGCTTCCGGGGCTCCGCTGAGACCTCGGGCTTTTCGTTTGTAGTGAAGATGAATGCTGGAAGAGGATCTGAATGACACCCAACTTAGTCGAAACTGCATCAGCCACCACTTCAGATCTAGGCCAGTCAGTGGAGCTGAGCGACGGTGATGTAGGGCACATTTTGATGCCGGGGATTGTTGATAGGTACACAGACACACACAGTGAATCGACCTAATACCATATTTTTGTCCGGTTTCAAGTATTACTTCATGAAGGGCGCAGGGAGGCTGTGCATTGCAGGGCTCTGCTGCGGGTAATTGGTTGCCACGAGGAGGAACATTTTGCGAGGCCTGTCCTCATCAGTGTTGATAATTGTGTTGAATCGTCGATAAGCGCCGATGAATTTATCACAGCCTCCCCTCCGACCGCGGCCTCGGCCGGCATGCGCATGATTCGCTCAGTGGCTTTTTTGATGGCGTCGTTTCTCAAGTGGAAGTTTTGGTTTTAGATATTACAAGCTGCAGTTAACATTTGGAGAACAGCGGTCAGGTGCGATCCATTTCTTCATCACTCATTCTCCCTCCAGCTATAATCCACCCCACAGTAAGGACACAGTTTGTTTAATGACTGTATAGGGTTTTTTTCTCCACCTGCTAATACATGAACGATGCTGCAGCACGTCCCTGACACTGTTTCTTAGTGCTGACAAATGGTAAAGACATGCCCTTTACCTCCACACATCCTCTCCCCACAGCGATTGTGTGTTTTCTATGTGTGCGTCCCAAACTGTCAGATCGTTGCACCCTCCAGCAGCGACGGTCTATTGAAGGGTAGAAGGGTGAAGGAGGGGGAGGGAGATGGACAGACAGTGGAGATGGCCCCACACCAAATCAATGTAATCACAGCCCTTATCAGGCCGCCATTCAATCTGAAGGGAGCTTGGCCAGAGAGAGGGAGAGGGCGAGGCAGGAAGGGAATGAGGAGAGAGAGAGGCAGCATCCAGATGTCTGTGTGCACATCTTTCCCCACCTTCCTCTCACCTCCTCCTCCTCCTCCTCCATCATCCTTTCACGGGCTATGATGAGCTCCCCGGCTATTGTGTGTCCAGGGTTATTTAAAAACAACACTTCCCCGGAGGAAACTCCCAGGGATCAGTGGGGCCCGGTCTTATCGCGCCCAGCCAAAGCGGCTCCCACCTGGACCCCAAGGGCCAAACACATCGACGCGTCGACTTGTCCTTCGCGCATCGTCCCGGCGTTCACGTCTCCCCGTGTGTGAAGGCTCGTGTGGTTTTGGGATAAGGGGAATGAGAAGCAGATGAAGGGAACGGGAATAACGGTTGCTCACTCTGCTGCCATGCCACATAGACACACATGAGACGGTGACACTGTATCACGTGATAGAGCTTGATCAGCTGCCACAATGTCATGAAGCAATGATGAAATAATACAGTAATAATCACATTACGGTACAGTATGTCTGGATCTGATAGACAAGGGCATTGTGTGCATGGAGAGACTGATTGTTGCAGGCCTGTGCAGTAGAGATGCACTGATACCAACACCAGTACCACCATGTATCGGCCCGATACTAGGCTCATGTACTCATAAAACTACTCCACTGCTGCTGCACCTGCAGATTGATGGAGGAGAAGCAGTGGAGATATGTGAAGATGATACACATTGACTCATATGTAGTGGGCCTTGCGAACATCTGATGACAATAAAAACATGTTTTGAAAGTAAAGTTAAATGTGGAATGGTACTATTCAGTACTTGGTATCGGTGCTCTGCAAGTATCCAGCTGCGAGTACTTGTGCTTGTTCTCGGTATCGGTGCATCTCCAGCATTTATTGTGTTTGCTGGAAGCAGTTGTGGCTGAAGTGCTGCTGAAGGAGATCCCTCTTATAGGAATTTTAACCAGCAACCTTTGAATGAATGGTTCCCTGCCCTTGATGTAGATGTTTTCGCGTACCTGTTGCTGCACTGCTCCTCCATCCTCGCGAGAGATATCCCGCAGTACCACAGTGACGCAGGGCGGATGCAACTGGTGCACACAAACACACGGGCAGTGCCAGCAGCCTCAGATATTAAGGCGTGTTTTATTCATACTGTACAGCTACGAATCCCTTCACCAAAGGCTCTAATTCTGCCTCTTTCATGTCCGCCAAGCACTTCCCAGAAGAGAAATTGATCAAGTCTTCAATGAGGGAAAAATCAAATTGGCTATTACAGAAACAGAGGAGTCAAGTCCATTGAAGGGATGAAATGAGCCATGAACGGAGTGGGAGAAAGAAAGAAGGCACGATGGATAGGAGGGCCTTTTGTTCAAAGAGGTGCGTCCACACAAGAGAGGAGAGATGGGTAATAAGAGACTCGGAGGATTGTTACCGTGGCAGGCAATTCATTCCAGCTCAGAGGAGCTGGGGCTGGCGAGCGGAGGAAACGAGTGTGGCGAGAGGGGGGGAGAGGATGTGCAGGCATGTATTGTGGTATTGTACATCAGGTATTGTACTATAACAAGCTGTCTGTCAGGCAGCGAGATCAGAGGCAACCGTTGTTCACCCGTGGCAGAGAATCTGTCTGCTGATCCTCTCGGAAACGACCTGATGTAATAAATAAGTGCGTCAGAGGTGAGGGCGAAATCCAAGACAACAACTCCATCCTGAAGACGAGAGCGGCCGACACACTTTGTCAGCATAGATTCTGCACCCAACTCTGTTTTCAGCAATAATGTAATAATGCTGTAATTCATGAGGTCAGAGGTCAAAGAGCGGAGCAACTCGTTTCTTTTTTTTTTCTCATTTTCTTATGATATTTTTATGATAATATCAGCTTATGGGTATGACATTTAAAGACACCGTTTGATGTTCTGGTTTTAAAAGCATGAACGTCAGCCTCAGCAGAGATATGTTGAATTTCTGACATCAGAGGGAAGAACAACAAAGGTGTCTTCAAAGCCTCCATCACTGGCAGGTACATCTCATTAAATTCTGATATCAAGACTTTGAGGATCTGTGTAGCTAATTGCAATGAAGTCATTCATGGTAGTTTGTGCCTGGTCTCCATATACGTAACACAGCAACAACACATCATTTAAATTTGGGGGATTTGTAAGGATCAAGCAATGAGACTGAATTGTTTTTTTTGGCAGAGCCAGATTAACTGTCTCCAGCCTTCAAACTAAGACTAGCTAACTGGCAGACACGAGACACGAGAGTGATTGAATCAGAAAATAATCTGCAGATTAATCATGACTGCAGCTCTAAATCTTCCTGTCTACCTCTCAGCAAGGAGGTGAATAAGCTCCTTTTTGTTTTTCAAAATGTCAAACTACTCTTTTATCTTTCGGGACATATGTTTACAGCCGTACGGATCAATGTTAGCAGTCCGCCACCGTCCTCCTTCAGGCGCTTTTTCAAACCTCAAACATTGATTCAAAGCTGCTTCTTCATTTCACTTCCTCAGAATATGCTCTGGAACTGGCTCCTTATTAAACACCTACGGTGGCCTGTCAAGGACACTTCTGCCTCGAGCCCCCTCGCTGCTTTCTCACCCCGCTGTCACCCGCCTGCTCCTCCACCTCCTCCAACACCTGTGTTCTCCACACAGGCGGCTAATTCTCTTCATGTCGCCCGACGCCGCTGCCGCTCACCTCTGCTATCCTTCTCCCTCTGTCTCTCTTTCTCCTTCCTCCACCGATGATTTTGCGACGCTAATTATTTCAGAGAGGAAGAGCACGCAGGCCGGTGAAGGAGAGGGTTGAGCGTTGTACCTGGAGATAATGTTTACAGCGTACGGGCAACGCTCAAACACCGCTAACTGCTGGATAGCCCTCCTGTTTCCACCTCCCTCCCTCCCTCCCTCTCTGGGGGTGTATCAGAGCGTCATATAAACAGACATGCGGGTTCAGGCCCAGGTTGACTCGGCTTTTTGCAGCGCTGCAAAACTTCGTCTGCCGCCGGCCTCGGGGAGAGAGCCAGAGAAGGGTGAAGGAAGGTTAAACGAAACAGCAAAGCAGAGAGTCGAAAGGAAAAACACGCAGTTTCAAATTTTCACTCGAGCGCATTACTGTTTGAAGCTCTTTGATCGAGTGTTGTGAGTTTGAATCACCTGTGGAGGAACGCGCCGACTGTAGCTGGAGGTGAACGTCGTTCTGTCTTCCCCGCAGGGCTGAGCAGCGTTGAATACCAACAGCCGGGGAAGGCCTCGTGTGTGAGCGTGAACTGGACGCTGGGCGACGCTCAGCTGGAGGTGGTGAACACTGCCGCGGGACGGAGGCGGGACTCGGGGACGCCGTCGCGTCTCTGCAAGCACGCCCTGTTCACCCGCTGGAGCAGACTCCATCGCAAGGTCAGTGCACGCACGCACACCAGCTCAGCTTCACCTGTGGGGAGAAGGGATGCTCGAGAGCATCATGAGCTTAAAATTCAGCCGCCTGCATCAACACGCACAGAAGAGCAGCGTACAACCCAGCATTACTAGTTCATCTCAAACAAAAGACCAATATTTCCCATCAGTTCAGTAAGAATAGTAAAGAACAGAGTGTGTAAATGACCAGACCTTTCACAAGGTGGACACTTCTGTGTTGTAAATCCTTTTTTGATTGATCATAGGAAATTTGAGCTACAGTCTTTCTCATTTTGTGAGCTATAAGCCTTAATCATCAAATATGCCTTTTAATATATGAAAGTTTGCCTTTTTGAATTAAATTAAAAAAGAAAAAAAGTTTTTCATGATATTCTCATTTTTTTGAGATGCACTAGTATACCATCACGCGTTGTTTTTACCTTTTCACTTACGATTTCCAATTTCATCAGGCTAGTTTAGCAGCCTGCTCTCTTCTATTTTATTCTTTTCATATCAAAAAGATTTGAATTACAGTGAGAAGAGACACAGAAAACTGTATGTTGCCGGCACATTTACAGACTGGTTAAAGCTGTTTCACACAGTGTTCTTCATATTTCTGGTGGCGTAGTTTTTTTATGACTGTAGTAAGAGCAGAGCATCACATCACGACACAAACTGCAGCACACGAGTTTCTTTTACATTTAAACATGACGAATCAAAGTGATTTTTACCTAACGGTATTTACGGCGTGTAAAAGATATGTATTTAAAATATATGATGGATAAATCCACCGACCAATGGGGCAAACAGTGACAGAAGAGGAAAAATGACAAAGACAGGAAGTGAACCAACAACCATAAGACATACCAGGAAGACTACAAAATAAAACAGGAAATACTGAAGTCAGCAAAGGTCACAGAGTCTATCTGGGGCAGATCGGGGTGCAGTGGCTCCCCTCACTCTCATGTAGTTTTTCATGCAGACAGACAGACACTGTGTGTGTGTGTGTTTTGTGTGTTGTTTTTTGTAGAACAACGTAACAACGTGTAGGCGTGGCCGCTCTGGTCCACTTATACCAGCGTGCACAGCCATTGCTGCTGTTAGTAATTACACTGTGCTTCAGGGTTGCGGTTTGCTTTCATTTGCTATGAAAATATCATGATGCACTGTTTAATTAGTACGAGCCTAAACAATAATCATATTTTCAATGAATAAATGCCTGATCCCCCGCTCTGCCCTCGCTCCCCTGCTGGAAAGCAATACAGTTGGCATCAGGAATCACACACACACACACACACAATTACAGGCACGCACACACAAGAGTACAACTGTAGAGCTCCATGCCAACATGCACTGAATGAAGAAGCGCGGACACGTGTATTGAAACGAGTCAGGTGTGCGCCCAGCGGAGGACCCGTGGAGTTTCCTCTCCCGCTGCGGATAAATGCGTCGGCCCGCCGGCATCTGCTGCCCGTGTGGCCGATCAAAACCCGGCAGCTCGGATCTTTAACGGCGGCACGCAGGCAGACCCGGCGCACTTTCATTTCCATTCTGAAACTTTATGTAACAGACAGGGCCTGCGTCGCCAAATGGCGGCCGTTAAAGCATAATGACTATGAAACCATAATTATTTGGAGAAGTACTCGAGGAGGCCCCCACCCTAAGTGCTCCCTGTGCACCGTATAGAAGGGCCACGCAAGAGCAGTCACGCTAATCTCCAAAAGAAACTTCTGCTCGCTTTCTCTCTCTCTCTCTCCCTCTCCCTCCCTCCCCCCCGCACTTGTCTCTCCGCTGATCTTCATTGTTTCCCCTCGCAACAATAGAAACGCACAAAAAGCACAGAGGCTGTTCAATTGCTTGTGAAATTTAAATGGGGGAGATTACACAGCTGTTGAAGCCCCCCCCCCCACCGCCACCCCACGACGCCTTCCTCACCCATCCAAATGCATTTGTGTCGGCTCATTCGTTTTGTTTTGCTCGCCCACCCACCCCCCATCCCCCCGAAACCTTTAGCCTCTGTGCCCCAGCATTACCCCGTCTTCGTGCTTCTGCTGTATCACTTTTATCTGACTCTCTCTTTTTCCTCTTCTGTTTCTCTGTCGCTCTTTCACCCTCGTCAGCTCGGGATCCACGTGTCCGGCTCGGCGGAGCGTCAGCTGATGTACTGCGAGGCAAAGATGGCGGCCCGTCCCTACCAGATAGCGAAGCAGCAGTGGTTCAGATCACTGCAGGAAACGGGCCTCGGGACCTGGGTGAAGAAGCCGCCCGAGCAGGAGCAGTTCCTGCTGTCGGCCTGAGGACGTGTGTGTTTGTGTGTGTGCGTGTGTGTGTGTGTGTGTGTAGCATTGGGAGTGTATGTTTAACCTTTATTTTAAGATGACTCCATCCTTTTACCGACATCCTGCTTCACACCTTCATAAAGTTTACCAGTGCCACCTCCAAACCCAAGGCTATCGCCACTGTCACGCCCCCCACACACACAGACACACACAGACGCACACACCACCACCAACACCACAGAGGAAGGTCAGGTGGATGTGCTGAGAAGAAAAGTGACCAAAAAAAAAAAAGATGGACATCTTTAAACCTCACAAACACGCACGTTTAAGCAAACACATCCTTAAATACACCCCCCCCCCAACTGTCAGTGAAGGGTGGGGTAACCTTGAGCAGAATGAAAGGCAGCCGCTATCTTGTCATCAGCTATTTCTGGGCCCCAAGGCTCCCGCTGAGGAGCAGAGCCATGAGGGAAAGAGAGAGAGAGAGAGAAAGAGAGAGAGAGAGAGGTCCACGTCCAATTACCAGCCCTGTCAGGGTGACGGCTGATAGAGGAAGAGGAAGTGAAAGAGAAGGACAGAGCTTTGCTTCAGAGCAGCCCTCCTCACCTTCCCTTCTCTCACGTCTATCTTCGTCCTCCTCCTCTGACTCACCCCGTGACTCCTCTCCTTTTGTCTCTATCTCTCCCTCCTTTGCCCTCTTTCCATTCTCTTCCTTCCTCCACCTATTTTCCATTTCCTCCTTGCCTTTGTCACTCTCTCCTCTTTTCTTGCCCCACCCTCCCTTGCCTTTCAAGCGTGGCAGACTTCGACACGACATGACGACAGGTTAATACACCCTCTCTTTTTTTTTCTCTCCCCTCCTCACCCCACTGGGTTGAGAGGAGGAGAAGAATTGTGGCGAGGTTCATAAACGCAGCCATTACAGCTTGCCTAAGTACAAGTGGAGATAATGACGGTGATGATGGTGGAGGGGGGAGTATTTTCCTGCTTTTCCCTTCTCTTTCAAATGTATTTCCTCTCCCTTTCTGTGTTTTGACCTCAGCTCTTTGGCCCATCAAATTCCACACTCCTGAATCAAATGTCAGTTTTGGGTCATGACTCATTAGCGAGACCTCGTCGACCTCACCGACGGGTCACGACCACCCAGAACCGATGACAGTGGAGGCGGCTGGACAGTTTTGCTTTGCTCCCTGTCAGCTGCTGTGGTCAACTTGAAGGGTTATTATTCTTAGACGCCATTTTCGACTCACTCCGTCACGCGGGAGTTATTGAGATATTGACTCGCTACCATGTAAATTTTTACATCACTCTGTCTTTACATATTTCCTGGTGTAGACATACATGTGTGCGATGCTGACAAAGCTCAGTGTTTATATTCATTATGATCATGAGTGTGTTGTTCTGTCACTGCTGCGTTCTTGTCAGGATGGATCAGGCAGAGGTGAGATGGAAACAGTGAGAGTGACACCTAGTGGTGCTGGCGAGGCCCGGTTCTGGCACCAGTTTGGGCTCCAGTGAGGAAACAGTGTGTCGGCCTGAGCTGTGGGATGATTTTACACACAAAAGATTTACATAGGAACTGAGACCTGCATCTTTTTTTCTTTAATTAAAAAAAAAATCTGTGTCTCTATGACACTAAATATTCAGTTTGGGTAAAAAACATAGCATAATAATATATTAGGAGAACGGTGTTGCTAAATCCTGACTGATTGGCAGAAGCACGTCACATTGCCTTTTTCTACATGGAAATTCCACAGTGACTACAGTGCAAAGAGAAAATGGTAACGTGAAATAACCAAAGCTCTCCCACATTTGTGCAAAAAATATCAACACTGAAGGACCTCAGTACTCGTGATGGGAGAGAAAATGAGGTCTTGTGATTCCTTTTGAAGGTAGCGGAGTTTCTCCTTTCTAAGACAACACTTCTAAACTCTGGAAGATATTTACTGTTTATGTCATGAAAATGGCAAAACTATAAAGACACTGGTGCAGTAGAGCGTTTGGTAGGACCCACCGGCAGCTTTTATTGTGCACCCAGAGACCAGCTGGTGCTCCTGTGCTAGTTTGTTTTCATTTGATTAAACGCAGCTTCACTTTGAAAACGAGGTACACAGCACAGTGGAACAGCATAAATTCAAACCATCAGTCAATATAAATTAAAAGAATAATTAAGATTACATTTTGACACTGGATGAAAAGACATACAAAGACACAACATTAGTTCTACAACAAACTTTTCATCAGTGAATATTGAACTTTAGTGATATAAAGCCCCTAATGCACCCACAATTAATCAGAATATCTAAACCCATGGACACAAAGGGAACATGGGACTTTGGGGGCTCCACAGGTTGATGATCTGATTTTGGCTAGTGGCAGCTTTAATAAAAAAAAAAAAATAAAACAAAAACTGGCAGCCGTTTTTCAGGAGTTCATATTGTCTGGCTCTTTGTTTACACCCTAACATAGCACTGGATAGCCTGAGTCTGCTTCCCAATAGTGGCAAAGATCAGACTTTGTGTAAATCTTGTGTGTGCATTTGTTAGAACTGAGCAATTCAGTGTTTGTAGTTCATCAGCCTGCACTTCATAACTTCAGACACAACATCGTCATGCCGTACACCATGTCTCTGAATGGCTGTGTAAGCCATGAGAACAGATTCATTGATTTTTTTTTTGAGACATAATAAATATAAGGCATGTCTGAATGGCAATACTGTATCAAGGAGTGTACATATGTAAAAGAAAATGTTGACAAAGATATGGAAGAGAAACATCTCATTATGATGTAAATTAAAGTATATGAAGAACTGCTGCTAAGGTCTGTAAATTGCACTTCAGTAACAAAAAGTGAATGTTTGTACTGTATATGTGAATAAAACCACAAAATCTTGTAATTTTATCTTGTCTTGACAGTTTTTTTATTCGTTAATCTGATTTTATGTTGTTTGGCAGAGAATTGTAAATGTGTAATATTTTTATTTGGCTTCATAACAAACAAAAGTCAATTATGAGCAATGATATTGGGCTATCTCTTCACTTTGTCTGCTTCACCATCACCTTTCTATAGCCAGCGCTGGCCCTCAGGAGCATCCAGGCAAATATTAAAGAGACCTTCCTCTTCCTGTCTCTCCCAGGGGAAATCCACAGGGAAGTGGTTATCTCTGTTAGGCTCAGTGGCAGGTGTCACACAGACTGGCCGCCAAATTAGCCTGGAGGAAGAAGGAGGCGAGGAATAAGAGGAGAGGGGAGTTGGAGGTATGCCTCCTCAGCAGCAGCATCCACCCGCCTCCCTGAGGCCACACTCAGCTGTGTGCTCTACAATAAACATAATTGACAATTTGCTCCAGCGGCTAGTCATGACCAGGGGGCTGTAATCTAATGGACAAGGACAAGGAGGTAAAACTCTACTAAAAAGTCTCTCTCCTAGTGCCATGCTGGTTCTCACTAAGTCTGACAGTGTTTGTAGATGTAGGAGTGGAATAACATACTGGACCTTCACAGGGACATTAACTATTTTTCTCCAGTATGATGAATAATATTACAAATGTCAATTTTTATTCAAAATTCAAACATTCGTTTGAATGTGATGGAAAAAGTTCATATTCATAGTGGAATTCAAAATTGAGCGTCTTTAAAGTTTGAAATAGTTTACCTTGTAATCCATCAGAGGGAGCTCTAAAACATCGGTATCAGATTGACCTATGGCATGACCTATGACCTCTCAAGCTGGTAATGTTATCAGCATAGCATGTAAAAAAAAAATCTATTGAATGATTCATAGACAGTTGCAAAAAAAACTGTCGTTTTCTTTCAGCCGCAGTGAAGCAGCGCTGAGGGGCGTGAGAACTACAAAGACCACTGTCCGACGCTTACCCATAATACTTTGCGCTCCTTTTTCCTCCACAGCGCTTGTGAAATGGCAGACGCCGGTGTTGGCGGCGACGGAAAACGGAAAGATGCGCCAGTGGCTTTTAAATTAAAAGCACGAGAAAAAAAGACGAGAAATGAAAGAGAAGAAAAGGACTGCGGTGACCTAAGACGTCGGGGAATGCGAGCATTATAATTTGTCACCCCGAAAAGATGCGAGGGGAAAATCCAGCCGGGCTAAAAGCATCTAAAAGATGTGTTTATCAGCCTACTTCTCCAAAACAGAGCTGAAGAAATCACAAGACGTATCGGTGAATATGCAGCCAAAGACCGACAGCCGTGTGGACAACGAAGCTTCAGAAGGTGAGTGGCGGACATACATTAACCAAACATGATCACCAGCTCTGTACGAACATCCAAATGTCAAGTTACACAGAGCCTCAAGTAATCACAGCATCTCACTCACCGTGGATGGCTGGACTTCACCTTCACTGTCACAGCACATGTACAACAAGTTACAACAATCACCGGGGCAACGCTGTTGTCACTGACAACGCAGGTAACCTGACTGCAGCTGTGAAAGGGGCCGGGATGTCCTCACACATCACAAGGTTGGCTCATACTTTAAACCCTGTGTCCCAGGCAAGTATGGGGGTCCAACGTGTCAGCCAATCACCGTCGCTCTGATGAAGACAGCCGTACGAACGATGCAAGAGGGCCTGCCACAAAGAGCACATGCAGCTAAAGAGGGTGTGTCTCCTCCATCCAAAAAACTGCTGTAAATAAAAACTTTACATCAAGTGTCCTGCAGCACCCAGCCTGTGGTTGGGATCGAAGCAGAGATGGACAGCAAAGGGACCTCTGACTCACCCTCTGTGACAACACCCACTGCTGCTGCTTCCAGCTTCTGTCTTACTTTTCAAACTGATATTATATATATTATAACATGTTTAACATGCAAAAATGGGGTGCATTATACTGAAGTATAAATACATGAAATTGCGTGGCCTCTCTGATGGCTTCACCTGTGAAAGTGAGCCTTCATGCAAATGCTGCAGTGTAGTGATGTGTTCAAAGCCCCTCTTGTGCTCCAGTTTGTTGTATTGTGTCACATTTTTATAACATACTATACTATGAGCTTTTTGTGCGTTTTTAATAAACATTATTCTATTAAGTGTTTTTGAAACGCTATTCTTTGATTTTTTTTTGTGTTTTTATGGCATATTTTACTTTGACCTTGGAATATGTCTGAAATGACCAAAATAGCCAACCAATAGAACCCAGTTATAAATAGTAATAGAACCGCAGTAATAGAGTAATAGTAATACAGTAATAGAGGCTCCTGAAAACAGTGACAGAGTATTTAAACCCTGCCGAAAAGCAGCCTGGTTCTATTACTGTCGCTGTTTTCAGCCCTTCCAGAAAAGTTAAACATTGTTGTTGGCAACTCCAAAAAGAGAAACAGCAATAGAACCGGGGCGCTTCGGCAGGGTTTCCATACTCTATCACTGTTGTCAGCCCTACCAAAAAGAGAAACACAGTATCGAAACCCAGCTGAAAAATGGTTCGGTGGTACTGAGACGCTGTTGTTGGCCCTTAAAAAAGAGAAACAGTAATAGAACTGGGGGCTTCAGCAGGGTTTCCATACTCTGTCACTGTCTTCTTCCCTTCCTTCTGGCTGGGTTTCAGCAGCGTTTCAAAACTATACCATTTTTGGCCCTTCTGATCTTTACCTGCAATTTTAACACATATTATACTATGAAGTGTTTATAAAACACAATTCTTTTATTTATTTATTGCGCTTTTATGTCATACTATACAATACCATGGAATTTTCATGAAGTAATATAAGTGTAATGGTATTATCAGCAGTGAATACTACTAATAATAATAATAATAATTATTATTATTATTATTATTTGTCAGATTTGGATTCTGTACTATACTATGACATTTTAAGACATACTATTCATCATTACTGGACTGTTAAAACAATCTGATAAACACATTTTTTTTGCAGAGTGAGGATCTGAATACTGCAGGTATTAAAGAGGTTCATCAGACCTGTGCTACTCTTCATAGCACTGATACGTTTTACTGCACACATATCCTCAAGGTTTATGTTACTTCAACTGAAAAGGTATGCGAGAATGAAGCTGCCATATGGCTTCCAGAGGACATTTAGCAAAAAACTCTATACAAAATATGAAGTTTCTTATCAGCTTTTGGTAAAATAACAAAGGACCTGTTTGAACTTGGTAATAATATTCATACACCTCATGGTTCCACTCTCATTAACACTAGACATCGTTTTCCCCAAGTACCCGATTTACATCCAGATGGATAAAGAGCAAGATTCATATTTTTTCGAGTGAATAAAAGGTGAGAGGGGGTGGTGTTAAAAATAAAATGAAAGAGACATGAGAAACAGGAAAAGGAAATCACAGATTTTATTGGAAAGTGTCAGAGAATATTGCCATCACAATAAAGTATGCAAAGTAGATCACATAATGAAGTTGGGAGGTGAATATGATTCACGACAATGAAGCGAGGTCTATCCACTTTTTTTTATTCAATGCAACACGCAGTAATTGAACATATCGATCCAAAATCATATTTCCTCAGACTAAGAATTCAGATGTGGAGAGCCTGTCTACCTGCAGATTAAAATGACACTGATACCAGTGGGTGCTAGATTAACTTCCCTGAATGAAACGGGAGTATAAATCCTATCTGCACTGTGCAGTGGAACACAATTATTGTTATTCAACAAGCGTTTGGGAAAAAAATGCATTGATGCTCAGGTGGATAAAGCCAATGCACCTATTCCAAAGCAATGGTAAGGCATTTGTCAGTTCATCACATTTCTAGGTTCATGTCTCTTCAAAAAAAAATCCATCCCTGCTCTATTGTTTGTTTGATACAGCAGTGAATTGTCATCTGAAGCCAGTGAACACTGACCTACATCTAAACCAGTCACACCAGTACAATAAATGGTCTTATGGGATTTACAGCACTGAAATAAGTTAAACACCTGCACATCAAAAACCACATCATGACTTCATGTTTAGGATATTGCACATGTGTAACAAGTAAAGAGATTCTTGGACCCCAGTGAAGCCCAGTTCCAGTTGAGCGACTGTAATTCTCAAACCCGAGTCGGGTCGTATTCACTGATTTCCAAGAGAGGAAATGGGCTTCACTCTGAGGACCACACACAGGAAGGAGCTGGGTTATTGCTTCTGCATTTGGAGAAGGAGCGTCTCACGCGGACTGAAAAGCTTCACCTACAACAGAAGGCGCATGAGGTCGTACGAGGCTAAAAGCTCAATGCAGAGTGTAGACAGTAACTTGTTAGGGACAGGCTGTCACTGACGCACAGAAATGACCAGCAGCCGGCAAATTCACTTGGGGATCGACACGTTACAGTGACAGGCTGAAGGGGATGGCCTTGACTGACACCAAGGGAAAGCGGGGGCAGATTATTTACACCTACACCTGCAACACGTAATGAACACTATAGCTTGATCACGTTGTGTAAACACAGCGTTCGCAGATTTGTGAGCAACTGACAACTTTGCAGTTCTTTACACTTATCATCCTGACAGAAAGGCAGAATAAAACAATGCTTTAAAAAAAAAGAAATCCTGCTGTAAACATGGAACAAGGCAGAGTTACAGTATCATGAGGCTCAAACATCGAATGGAGGCTGGCTGTGACTTGAAAGCATCGAAGGTGATCAGTGAAAAGCTCTTTTAAGACAAGTTGCAGGCCTGAACATGATATGTTTCACTAAATGATAAGAAACAAGTGTAACTACAAGGATTAAGCTCCACACGTCAAATCTGGGTAACAGGGAGTCAGAAATCCATCAACAAGCAAAAACCGTGACTAGATATATACATAATGTTTTTAAATCAAAATCTATAAACTTTCCTGGACTCAAAACCGAGCATCTTTAAAAGTAACATTCGCGAAACGAGTTCATCCGCATGCAACAGCGTCCATTCAGCAGTAACTCAACAGCAGTGATGTGAACAGAGAAGGGATGAGCTGAGCCAGGTCACAATTCACAATCCATGCTAAATAAGTCAGGGGCTCAAAAACAGAGGAGCAGCTCCGTGGCCTCGTACACGCTACGACCTTAAAATGTTGGACCCGGGTCCGTCGCTTTAACGCCCACGCGAGCGAGGGACAGAATCACTTCATGTGGGGAATTAGATGCTCTGGCCAATCTGTGTTACGAGCTGCAGCCTGAATGTTAACAGTGACGACGACAAGGGTTTCACACCTGGAGAACTGTGAAACACAGCCAACACTTTAAGCACACGGGCATGTACGAGGTCCACAGGTTACAGTGTTTGTTTGTACCATACTGTATATACATGGACTCCAGCCTCCTCAGTGTCAGTCTCCCGCTTCACCGCGTGTCGTCCGTGTGTGTGTGTGTATATGTGCGTCGGTGGCATCACTTCTCCTGCAGCAGCGCAGGGATGTTGATGTTCCAGCCGATGGCCTGCCGGTCAAAGCCGCAGGTGAACAGGTTGCACGATTGGTTCTCTTCATTCCACGCCGTGCAGCACACCATACGCCTGTGACCCTGCGCGCACACACACACACACACACACAGGTTAGCTTAACGTTGCTGACTAACCAATCCGACGCGCTTTCCCCCCCACTCCCGTGCTTTACCATTCTGTTGCTGCGCGGCAGTCTGGCCAGCCTCACGCCGCTCATGTCGAACAGTCGCACCTGTCGGTTGTCGTGCGGCAGAGCGATGATCCTCTGGTTGGCGGAGACGCTTATCCTGAAACATCGGGCCGAGTTCACTTTGAGAGAATTCCCCTAAGCAAACTCAGCGAACGTGTCCCGTGGCCCTGCGGCTGGCCTGGTGGGCGTCGCATCACTCGTCGCACTATATTTACACGTTTCGCTCGGCACAGTTCACTTTCTAGTTTGCACACGTGCATGAACGACTGACATTAGCTGCCTGTGGAATCAATACTTCCTGTCTGCATCCAGGATAATGACTGAAAACTGTAAATGAAGACATTTTCAAGAGACAAAGATATCCTTAAAGTGACTGGGTTTTGGGCCACAACATGTACAGTATGATGAAGTATGATGAGCTGCATTATTTTGACACGCTGAGCAGGTAAGATCATTATTAACAAGATTCCTATTGTTTCACGGATGAAGAGCATTGAGTTTAAAGGAGGAGTGGCTTCAAACAGCAAAAAGCACTTGAACCGTCTTTACTTCCTGGATGTATTTAGATCAGCTGGTTTACCTGTGAGCTTAGTTACAGTTACAGGCGTCACCCACCTGTTCACCGCAGAGTCGGTGCGGATGGTTGCTATCGGCGACCTCATATTCTTCAAGTCCCACACCTTGACGGTGCGGTCGTCGCTGCCCGAGACCACGTTGTCGCCCACCGTGAACACGGCCGACGTCACCGTGCTGCGAGAGGGAACGATAACGAACATGATGTCACACGCCGCTGCACGATCCAGTTAAAGAGCCAAGTACAGCAGTGAGCATGGAGGTTTACACATGTTAGGACTCAGGGCTCATGTTGTAGTTGAGGAAAAGGAGGAAAGTTTTGGGAGGAAGTAGTTAACATTTACAGATGGAGCATTTATCGCTCTAACACCTAAAAGGTGAGACACCTGCTCTCGTGCATCGCGGCGTTACAGGCGTCGACACCGGTGTATGCGAATCTCCTTCTTAGGTGTCACCTTCCCACCCGAGAAAAGCCACGTGCGCAGGATCACGCCTGTCGCAGCTGTCAGAGCGAGATGACGGGTTAAATAATGACTCCAAATCTTCAAGTCGCAGAAACGTGTCAGAGCTGGGCTCTGGGGCTCATTCATGTTTATGTTCAAGAAATCAAAAACCACCAACAGGAAATGATCTGTCACACACTGGTCCTGTCGCTGGCTCCCATCAGTCGCCTCCAGTAGTTATTGTTAGGTGTCAAAGAGCACAGGGTGGTACCAGTGTCCCAACCACTTATTCAGCAGACCAGCGATACTTCCAGTGTATGACTGTTTGTCAGTCGCTTGTTCCTGCTTGTGCACGGAGCACCGTCAAGGTTTCCACATTGAGTTTTTTCTCGCTGAAACTGGCCTCCCCCCTTAATTCAACCCGACATGGCATTAGGTGTTAATTCTGGGACTACACTGTTAGAGGACGCTGCTGCATCTTTACAGGCAACCCCCCACACAGCAGGGTGCAGCCCAGCTCTGTGTGTGTGGTGTGTGTGTGGTGTGGGGGTGGGTCAGGCAAGGTCATTGATTAAGAGGTTGATTAAGGTTGATTAGAGCGGGTGGTGAGGGGGGAGGGCAGTGGTAGTCAGTGTTACTTAATGGCATCTCTGCGCCACCTCCAACACCCAAGGTCGAGACAAAGAGAGAGAATCACGCCAGGTGAGACAAATGTCTCCTGTGATGCCCAAAGGTCCTGCAGCTCCACAAACAGGGATGCACCCATACCAGAGTCAGTATCGAGCGTGGGCCAGATACGCACGATGCTCACGTACTCATAAAACTACTCTGACCAATACCACTTTACTGCAATGTGACGTTGACACACATTGGCTACGGTGGGGCAGATATGACAGGAATGTGACTGAATGAGTCTCCAACAGATGTTCAGACTCAATCAAAAAAGGCCCTCAGGTGGTCAAACTTACAGACTTATGTTTCCTTGACTTTATGGATAGAGTCGTGACTGGTGGAGGCAGCGGGTCGACCTTTAACGTGGAGCGGATACAATGCTGCGGTTAGCCAGGAGCACCTGCGCCTCACGGGTTATTATCCTGCTTGTTATTTGACCGGCACTGAACTGTGCAGCTTGTGTTCTGGCACTGTGGCCGTGATGCGATGAGTGCTGTTAGCGACGGATGTGTGCATGTGTGACGCTCTCACAGCGGGCGGCCCAAAGCCCACGATGTAAAAAAATGCAGACGACTAAGAGGCTTTAGAGCGCTCCCGTTAGTTTTGCTGCGCTGCAGCTCAACTGACAGTTGCTGAGAACCTGGTAAGTGCTGGTGTAGTCCCTCCAGAGACAAGGTGTCAAATCTGCATACGCGCGCACACACACACACACACACACACACACTCGACTTAACTGCAATCAAAAAGCCCTCGACGGCTGGAGAGACAAACGTGACATGGCATCCCGTTTGTAGAGCAAGTCCACTGTCACTTCTCATTTGCCCTCTGCCTTATTGTTAGCTCAAGTGCAGTTGTCATTACTCTGCAATTATGTGGGGGTGGGGGTGGTGGTGTTGGACAGAGGGTGTATGCTGCACTTTTAGCTGCCCGTGTTGGCTGTCAGGGAGCGTTAGCTGTAATTGGCGGTGAGGCCGCTGGAAACGAGAGGATGTCTCCCCTCCAGCCCTCAGCGTCTTCTGCCTTTTAAAGCATTCACACTCTGCTGCGCCCGCTAATGCCACATCATTACGCCACACCGCCGCGTCTGGTCGGGAGACCAGAGAGAGCAGCGGCTGGACAAATACACACACACAAGAGCATTCTTCTATTATCCAACTCCCCCCGTTAGCCTGTCATGTCTGCCTCTCTCTGTCCCCACCTCACACGAAACCAAGTAATAAAAACGGCTGATTAACGAAAAAATTAATCGCAAACTATTTTTGTTTATCGATTGTTACAACAACAATAAACTGCTTTGTGTTTTCAACTTTTGATCTGGAAAAAAGCATCCCCTCTTACTTTATCGCAAACATTTTATTTTCTACCAAACAATTGAAAAAAAAAGAAGAAGATCTGAACCATGAATTTACAACTGCAACTATTTCATTGTTAGTTGTTTAGTCAATCAGTGGAAACTGATCAAACTAATCATTTAACTCATTTTTAAGAAAAATCAGCAAACATTCAATGGTTTCGAGTCCTCACATGTGAGGATCTGCTGCTGTTCCTGGTCCTCCACTACAGTAACTTTGGGATTAGGACTGTTGGTTACTGTCGTTTAACTGTGATGACCAATTTTTGCTCAATTTCAAAAAAATATTCAAATAAACAGTTATGGGATGAGTGGATAGTAAAAATGATTGTTGGTTGCAGCTCCAAATGTAAAGCACCTAATCACCAATAAACCAGTTGAGATTTGGTTACAAATCTCAAGAACACTACGACTAAACAGTAGAACCCCTCTTTTTCCAAGTTTCCAGCAGATCGACAGCAGGAGTTTGAGGAACCACCACATTTGTGTGAAGGTCTGGGCGCCGCTGACGGACGAGGAAGCAAGTTTTCTCTTTAGAGTGACACGGAGGGAAGAGGAGAGGAGGAGGGCTGCTGCTTAATCTCATTATGCCAATTGTCTATGGGAGAGAATTAAAGTGGGATCTGCGGGAATTATACATGTTGGGGTCGTACATAATGAGCTCTATGTAATCCCCCCCCACTTGCAATCAAAGGCTGCCAGCCTCCCAGCGCACACGGTGACGTGCACGTAAACACACACACACACACACACACACACACACACACACACACCTTGCGCCGTTTACAGTGCACTGCCACTGAAAGCCAGAGACAAGCCTGACAGTCATCGTTTTGAAACGAGCGGCTGCAATTGAGTGTTAACAGCAAGCAAAGTGCCAAATTACACAGAGTGGGGGATTAACGTGGAAACGGACAGATAAATGAACGAGGGAGAGAGGGAGAGAGGGGAGAAAGGACAAGCGAGCCATCGGAGTGAGGAGGAGGGCTCGGTAATGAGCGAGCGGCGCTGGGGGAGGGAGGAGAAGCAGCGAGGTGCTGCAGCACCACCCTGTGGGCCGAGCGGAAGCCCGCGGCGGCTCGCCATCGCCGTCTGCGTGCGGGAGAGGGAGAGAGAGAGAGACCGACTTACTCGGTGTGTCCCTGGAAGACGTTGACAGAGTGGATGGACGGATCCCTGAAGTCCCACAGTCTGAAGGTGGTGTCTCTGGATGAGGTGACCACCAGCCGCTGCGTGGGGTGGGTACAGCAGTGGGTCAGCTCCTGGTCGTGGCCTGCAACACACACACACACACTAGTAACCATGTCCATGTGAGTTTGACCACATTGTTTATGCAGCCAAACAAACTACCTCAGATTTATTTCAACCTTCTTAAAGCCACGGTTCGGAATTTCAGGAAACATGCTCATTCGCCTTCTTGCCAAGAGTTAGATGAGAGGAACAACGAAGGAAATGCCAGCTGATGCTTAGCTGAGCCTGGAAAGTGGAGCGAACAGTAAACCTCGCCGTTTAACAAGCGATACCTATCGCAGCGTTACGGGAGATCAGGCGTGTCGGCCAGATGCAGTAACTTCCTGGGGTCTCATCGTGGTAATGACAAACACTCTGGGAAGCCATCTTTGAATGCAGCCAGGTCGTCCACCTCTCCTCCTCCCGTGTCTGGTGTTTATGCTACACTAAGACACTCGTGCTCACGCTTGTGTTTCCACCGCAGCTGTGCATGAAGCGTACTGACAGAACACTGATCCATGTTTAAACCTAATGAAAAACAGACTTCCTTCCTTTACTGTATGCAGTGTTGGTGGACATGAACTGTACCTTTACCCAGGATTACCGGAATGAATCAAGTAATGGATCATACAGAAATGAACGGCAGACAAGTAATATGACAGGAAAAGATGTGTACATTTACATCAAACAATCCCTGCCTTTCAAACATCGTGCCACAATCTCAGACAACATCGTCCTGTTTGCCTACCAGTGAGCGTGTGGACCAGTTCGGACGTCTCCACCTCGTACAGGTTGGCGGCGCGATCCCAGGAGGCTGTCACCACTTGTCGGCCTCCCACCAGCCAATCGGCCGCGATCACCACACCCTGGTGGCTCTTCAGGGTCGCTGTGGCGACCCGGACGGTGGGGACCTCACACGGGCCCTCGCCATCCACCTCTCCTTCCTCTCTGTCCGACGAGTCCTGGTCGTCGTCGCAGGGAGCCTGTGGGGGGGGCAATAGAAACCCACGACTCATCTGTAACTGCTACTACTACTGAAAATACTTAGACATATCAAAATTCAGTGACACACCAGGATATTCCAGTACGAATCCTGGGAGGAGAACAGGACAACACTACTCACGCTGACATCTGGTGGTGGCTGGGGGGCAGGAAGCTGCACCATGTAGCGCCAGATGTGAGCCGTCTGGTCCCCGGAGGCTGCGCGAACACAAGTACACGTCAATAAACAGCAAAGCACAGTCACATCCGCGCACTACCGACAGCTGGAGACGACGGAGACCGGAAGAAAGGCCGTCGCGAAGAGTGGCGGCACGCTGACGCAAATATCACGCGGAGCCAAGTCTACAAAACAAACGCACCTGTGAGGGCCATCTGCTCTGTGGGGTGGAACTTGATGGAGTTGACTGCGGATGAATGAGGAGACAGGTACGTGTGTTACATCCAAGTATTCCTGCCGCCGGACAAGTCATGTGACTTGCAACAGTAACTTACAGCATGCGTTTGAGTCAGGAAGCCAGCGTTGCATAAAAAAAGATAGACAGTTCTTCATATGTACAGTACGTGGTATCCAATTACCTGATCCTGCATGACCAGCGTACCTCAGCAGACACTTCCCGGTCTCTATGCTCCACAGCAGAGCTGAGTGGTCTGTGAGGAGAGCAGGTCAGACAACATGAAGCTTTTCCCTTTTTATTTTACAGTAATCCCCTGAAGATTTAAACATTTACTTACAACTGAACATAGAAACACAAAAGGTGAGCGGTTTGTTTCCAGCAAAACACAGCTGAAGCTTTTCAAGTTTCTGTCCATGGCAGATGATGAGAGAGAAAAGACCATGTTCAACACAAATGAAACCTGTCACACTTTGGTCTTTTTTGAGGGATGTCTTACAAATATTAGCAACAGACGTGATCAATCATCTAAACCACGTTCTCATTTTTGGCCCTGTTTATTTGACAGTGATATAACGGTGTAAATACTGCATGCAGCACCTTTAGTCTCGGCTAATTACGCCTGCAGAGAACCACGGCGCAGCATGACGTTGGCTGTGTAAAGAAAACAGTCGTCAGTGAAGTGACTTGGCGTACCCGCGGAGGCGGTTCCCAGGACCACCGGCTGAGTGCGGGTCACGCTCAGGTCCCAGATCCCGTCCCGGTGGCCCACGTACTCCTTGAGCAGCTGGCACAAAGCGCGAGACCCTGTGGTGGCTTTGAAACTGGACACGATCTGAACGGGAAGGGAGGGGGGGGAGAGAGAGAAGAAACGGGAGAGGGCGTGAGCATTGATCCGGACTCTGAACAGGTGCACCAATATGAAGCTTCCAGCGCTGAGAGGACAGCTTTGACAAAATGAGGCGACACCAGCGAGTGCGCAGCCTAATTTACACGGCTGATGTGGCACCAGCACAGAAACAGCTAAATCAGCTGGGTTTATAATTTATGTCTGCGGACGGAAATCTAGTTGGATCACATACCGTAGACTAGAAGATGTGAAGGTAGCTTTTAGTGTTGCGCACATCGCTCTCTGACAAACACACTATTACCAGATAAATTTGGCGTGTATGGTGAAGTGAGAGTAGAGGGTCAGCCACCTTCTTTGGGCTCAGCTCACTTTTCCCTGGTATGATAAGAGTCACTTTTTCCACATCCTTGAATCTAAATCTCGCTCTTTTAGCAGTGATGGCATTTTTACGAGCTGCTGCAGCCTGGCCTGACAGGTTGTATGTGACGCTGCTCCGCTCTCCTGCCACACCTGGGGGCAACTTAGCCTTCTGCGGTGTCGAACCCTAAATACTTTTGAACCGAAACGGGTCATTAAAAGTTACACAACCGCCACCCCTCCTCATTCAAACACGTTTTCAGGATTTTGAGTAAAAAAATGAAAGGCCTGTGATGTCACAAGGCAGGTTAACCTCTCTCTGTAAAACTGAGTTATCATACCTACAGGATCCTGACGGGGACAACATGTTCAAAATAAAGTCATTAAAACATTAAAATGAATGCAGGGAAATTTGCACTGCTCGGTAGATTACGTTTCAATTTCAATTATGTTCCCACTCTGGGTATGAAAACAATCAGAGATAGTCCACCACAGACTAATGACCCGCAGTTGCAGCTGCATATTAATTGTGCATGTCTTTTTATTTAATTAAAAATATTTAAACAGACTATCTGTACCTTTGGCAACAGAAAGCATCTTCTCTGAATCACCTTTCATCACCTCTTCATAATAGTTTGCTCAAAACAAATACATGGAAGGATAATTCATGGATATTAATCTGTAGTGACTTACTAATGGTTTTCTTGTCCGTACTGACTCCAGACAACAGCTGAACACATGCCTACAAAATGCCTACCTATTGATTTATTATTTATTATTATTTGTAGCCTTAGCATTACATTAAGCAGTCATTTAATATATTTTTCATATACTGAAATTGCTCAGATGTTAAGCTCAGAGAAGGCAGGTAAACTGCAGAGAGCTTTTTTATATCAGAGCGCGTCTCCTCCGCTGGAACGAGGGCCGCGTGAGGACTGAGATACCACTGGTGCGCCTGTTGAGGCCCGTGTGGATGGACCTGTGCTGGGCACTTCGACACACAGGCGGTGTGCGCCTCTAAAACTGGACGACGCGGCGGCGTGCATGCTGCTGCCAGCCGTGCAGCCGTTAGGTGCGGCAGCGAAGCGTCTGCTCCACGTGTGTCGGGCTGCGTTCGCATTTAACTGCGGCGTAACTTTATTTGTTTGCTGTGGTTAAGAAGGACAGTCCACTCCAGACACGGCCATCGCAGCAGTGGACTGAGGGGAAACAGCGGTTAGTGCAGCTCGTTAGTTCCATGTCCCCTCACAACATTAGTGTGTGGTTGTGTTTCTGAGGCAGCTGGTAGGTTAGCTGTGTAGTATGTAGCTAGCTGCTAGTTTTGTCGGGGGGGGGGTTAATCTAAGAAGTCCTCCCTTGATCCCATGCATCCTCTTTTTCTGACTTTCAAATGAGAAGAGGATTCAGGCCCACTCTGAAGCTCCCACACACTACGACTGATTTCAGACCGGCTCTTGGCTTTGAGAAAAGCAAAGGAATAAATTATAATAAAAACAAATATTCTAACACTGGTACTGGCTTGTGTTTCCTGCCTGTGTGTGAAGCACTGTAAATTGTATTTTTCACATTAAAATACCCGGAACAAGTTACTTATTATTACTAAAGACCTTGGCACTGGTGTATCCACATCATTATTCGCAGTTGCATACATCACGCTAGTGTCTGTACAGTAAATAATTAAGCGGTTAGCTTAGTTTAGCATGATGACATATCTATCGTGATGGTATAAACATGCAACATAAACAATGATTTGCTGCAGCTGTAGTGAAGTATTAATAAGTTACCTTTTTTTTTTTAACCTTCCCCGTGTCCATTGTTTGTGCTAAACCAAGCTAACTCAGTCTGTCTAAATGTGTCCGACGTTTCCTTATCAACTCAGAGTGGACTCTAGTGGAAGAAGACGTAGTGTAAGGAAAACATTCGCCAATTAGGCCCTTTAAAAACTGGACAAATAGGGTTTCTAGATGTAACACAGATGTCGCTGTTCGTCCTCTGACAGGGTGCAGAAAAGAGATGGAGAGGAGTCAAGGTCAGACTTCAGCTAAAACTGAGTCCCCCCGCTGAGTGACAAACAGAGCATTCAGGAAGTTACCCATGAATCTCCGCCCCACAACTCCCATGTGGCCACACTGAAGTTGCGAGGTCCACCTATTTTGCCTTGGAAGGTGTATATGTTCTACATTGAAAAGAGTTTAAAAGAGAAGAGTCAAGGGTGATGTGATTTTGTGGGAAATGCTAAAGATTAACTGCTGTAAGTCCAACCGTCATTACTTCGTAACTAACACACAACACAGATCAACAATGGTCACAGTCTCATTTGTTCACCCACAAACACTTCCTTCCCCTCACTACCGACTTTTATCATTTATGATCGGTGATGTGGGCTACAAGCTAAATTCCATCACTAACCATTCTAATAAATGGCAGAAAAACAGGGGTGAGACCAGGTGACAATAAGTCTCCTCTCATTCTTGTGACAGGGGCTAAGAAGTCACAGTGTTGTAAATCCGGTTTGGCTACATAAAACGTGAATTAATAAATACAGCCAGAAGTGAGGGGAAGGAAGTGTGATCGGCTTGAATCAGATGATGGCTCTCGTCAACAAAGCCGGGGCGGGTACCTTGCTGGTGGAGGCTTTGTAGGTCGTCTTCAGCTTCTGGGACAGCTGACTGGTGCTGTGGCTGGCTGTGTGGTGGAGAGACAAAACACTTACTGGTCAGCTTTAGCGCTGCACTAATGCGCATTGTCCCTAGTTGTTAGCTGTTAGTGCAGCCTGCACTGTTGTTAAAGACTTGTACCACCAACAGGGATGGAGCGTGCACTGATTCCCAGTGAAGCCAGCAAGCCAGAACCGGTTCAGTGAATCAGACTTATTTTCAGGAAATTCTTGAGATTTAAATATGTCTGACCCAGGTAACCATGGAAACGTATCCCTCCAGACTAGTTCAGGATCAGCTTTGTGTGCGTCTTAAAGTCGTCAGACTGAAGCATTGTGATTTTTTCCCTGAGTTACTCTTTACTGCTGCACATTACCCGTAAGGTTTGTGCTTTTAACCACACTGTAATTACAGTTAAGCTGGTTGTTGACACTGATACTAATATTTGAGCGTTGGACAAATCTCCTGGTCGATACATAACATAATACTGACAAATTTTGCACGTGCCTTATCCACTATTGTGTATGTGTTGATGCGACGGCTCTGCAACATACACCCTGCGTGTTGCGTCTGTGCGCTTGAACTTTGACCCGAGCTGTGCTGATCTCCGAGGACGCAGCCAATCACCGGCAACTTCTACATGACCTGAAATATCTTGTTACTTAAGGGGGAACATGCAGTGTACTGGATGCGGATCTATCAGTTATGAGGGGTTCAGCTGGGTTGTGTTCATCAGTACACGGTACAATATGTGCAGGAAGTACCGGACCTTTTGTTTTCAGGGCTCCCTTGGTGGGGTCCCCTCCCTCGACGGTCTGTCCATCTCCAGTCAGACGCTCATTCAGGGAGTCAATTTCCCGGCGTACTGCAATGTTAACACAGTGACAGGGCGCCAGTGAGCAAACACTGCCCGTCGCTTTGAAAGCATCTGGTTAGTCAGCCGCCGCCTGAAGATCAACACGGAGCTACTCACGTTCAAGGTTTTCAATGTAGAGGTTTTCAAACTCGCGCTCAATTTGGCCAAAAAGATCCAGAAGATTGTTCCGTAAGGAGAGGGGCAGCTTGGAGTCCTGCGCAGACAAACACACACACACACACCTCAGAAAACTGTTGTGAGAAAGTTACATGATGCCGCTTTTATTCCCTCCGCATGAACTTTGACATTCCAAGTAACATACTGTACAAATGTTCAAACCTGAAATTTGCTGTTGTTACAAAGACAAACAGGTATCTCATATCTTGTACAAGCGCTACTCAAAGAGAAGTACGGGTGACTCATAAAGTACACACCACTTACAGCCACACTCATCTCCTGTCAAACGCAGCCTCTGTGTGTTACCTGATGTGCTCTGCTGCCAGCTGCACTCAGGGGAACTCTCATCTACATTCTGGGCTACAGAACCACAACGCGCCAACATTTAACTAACTACACAGCGGTGAAACTACGCTTCCGCCGACTTACCTCCATGGTTGAACTCCTCGGAGTGCCTAGTCAGCAGCAGACCAGCGTGCAAAGAGACGTACAGGCTGCAGTGAAAACAATGGACTCTGAGCCTGCATGTGACAGCTTTCCTCGAGGGCTGCTTCTCCCTCGTCCGGCCATCCCGACACCACAAACTTAACCGTCACCCTTTCTCTTGGCACACGCTCAAACCAACACTTTGTCATGGTGACAATCACCACATGACCAGTCTGTCAGCACGGCATGACAACGTATTAAAAAAAAAAAAAAAAAGAGGGAAATTAGCAAACAACACAGAGCCTTTATAATTTCAAAGCTGCTTAGTTGTGGTTCTAAAAGCCTGCAGCGTACTCCGGCTAATAATGACAGCATTAGAGAAAATGCATTCAGTTTGCTACATGTGGGTTTCTAAAGCACTTATGTTGGTGGGGGTTAGACGAGGTACATGAACAAAGCCTGTGAGCGTGGGCAACAGAGGAAAAGACCTGGTGAAAAGACTTATCAGACCTGGACAAGCAGCCCATATTAAAAGTTGATGAGACGCCCGGCCGGTGCAAGATGAGCTCTGGTTTTAGAGGCCGATAACGGACATGGTCGAGCAGAGAAAGTGAATTCTAAAGAGCGTTCCATGGGCAGGTGAATGCTGACAAAATCAAGCATCACATTATTTTTGGATGAATCGCTTTGATGCAACATCTTAATGATTAAAAAAATGCACACGTGCTTTCCAGAACATCAGCTGCATTTTTCTCTTCCAGTTAAAAAAAAACAAAAACACACACACGTTGATCAAATGGAAAACACTAAACAGTCACTCACAAACCCTTTTCTGTGGCTTATCTGAGAGACGACTACCAAATGAGGACACGCTACAGCCACCTCCCAAAAGTTAACTACCACAATGTTCTTGATCAAACAGAAACGGTGTTTATTATCTGAGCTGAGTTGAGGCTTGACAGTTGGCTGCCACAGGTTTGCGTCAGGAAATGCCTGCTCATCACAGAACAGACAGTCTTCCCTTTCTGAAAGACATAAATCGATCGCAGCCCTGCTGAAAATGTTTGGAGATGGTTAATCACTGACTGGACGGCACCAGCTGGCTTTAAAAGTCACAGTAGATTCCTTTGTTTTAACGCAAAGAATCAGTAACCCACATGCACAGCACCAACAGACAACACTTTCTCAAAGTTAACAGGATGGATAATCCAAACGACGCAAACGCTTTCACTGAATCAAGTTTAATCCGTAGTAGCTGCCATCATAAAGTCTTCCCCGGGGGTGAAACCACATCTCATAAACACACCGTCGCATGGAAGCGGTGGATGCAGTAACACCAAGAAGAAATTAAAAGCAATGCTGCTCAACCGGCTGGTACTGTGCTCTGATGACAAAAAGCAGCCCCACGCCTCCACAGAATGACAATCCAAATGCAAATTGACCACTTTCTGTCGCAAGCTTGCAAGAAACTCTGAGGGTCGTGCATACAGCATGATGGTATAACATGTCTTAAAAGCTGCAGGCTTACAAAACTGTTTGTCTGCAGCTGCATGTGTGTGCGCGTCTCCCTCACCTGTCCCTCCAGCATGTCTCCTCTGTGGATGCCCGGTGGCCTCTCCTCTGTGCTGTTGGTGCGTCGGATGGACAGACTGTGAGCCTTGCGTTTCTGCTTGGGGTGTCGGGCAGCCGAGGCTGAGCCGCTGCTGCTTCCACCCTCCACAGGCATCCCTCCTACCTGCCTGGTAGCCCTGCCCCTCCCCTGCTCACGTCCTACCTAAGAGGCAGGTAAACACGAGGCCGGGCTCGTCGGTCGGCTGGCGGGTCGGTTAGGAGGGTGGGTTGACGCCACCTGCCTGCGTGTAAGGAGGAAGTCAGGTTCAGGTTCACTGCCACAGTGCACACACAACACACACAACACAAAGGGTAACTTCCTCCAGAGATCTGAACCAAACCCAAAGGGGAAAAACAGTCTGTGAACCCTTTAGTTTCTTCGTTAGTGGGTCACAAAATGTGACACAGTCTTCATCCGGAGGTGAGAACAAACGCAATGCGCTTAAGCTAATAACACACAAACCATTATAACCTTCCATGTCGTGTAAACACACCCATCAAACATTCACAGCGCTGGCGGAAAAAGTGAGTGAACCCTTGTATTTCATGGCTGCTGGACCTTCATTTGGCAGATTTGGAAATGCATTTTCCCCTTGATGATGCTGAGGCAGGCCCCAAGGCAGCAAAGTCGCCCCAAATCCTGAAGCTGCCTCCACTGTACTTCACCCTTGAGATGATGTTTCATATTCGCATGCAGTGCCACTTTAGCATTAAGTGCAGGCAAATCAGCAATCTTTATTGTCAGTCTGCAGAGAGAAAAGCATGGTTCACATCAGCCGATGCTTCTTGCGAACAGCAAACTCTGTATGTTGTCTAGTTTAGAAGTGAAATTAGGTCTACCACAAACCTCCAGTCTGGTTTCATTGACGTTTGCTAACTCCTGACTCCAGTTAGCCTCTGTTGTCATTAGTGAAGGGCTTCACACACTTTTGAATGATGTTTTCAATATGAATAAAGACCAGCAAGATGACTTGTCGTTCATTAGTTAGTAAGAGATTGTGGTTATTCATTACTTTAACTTAGATGAAAATATAACCACATTGAATAAAACTCCATACACAAAAGCAGATAATTCCAAGGGGTTCACTTACTTTTTCTCACCACTGTATTCAGATTTAAGGTGCTTGCTGGTGCAGTCTTGGCTTAGTACCTGCTGCATGACATAGTATAATATAATTCCAGCCTCCAGCCAGACATTCAGCAATTTAATGCTGCTTTACTCATTCGCAAAAATGTAAGAGACGTTTTATTTTTCTTCTTCACGGAAACCTCTTTTCGAGGTTAATCACTTTTCTCAGTACCACCCATTGCTGTTGGAAGATGACTGCGCAAGTAACAGGTAGAAAAATTGAACAGTTCGAATAAATGAGCGTTTCTTGATGATTTGTACCCTAACCGAAGTTACTACTAGCAGCCGGGGAAGCCTGTCAGACTTGGGAGTCATCTGCTGCAGTGTACCTGCGTCTGGCAACATGCACTCGTAGTTTACATTCACAGTATTTTCAATGAAGTTCGGCGCACGGTCATTAAACGTTTAAGAGACGACCCATTTATGCAACTATTTCTGCTACAGTCCGAATCACAGCACTGAAATCGAACGTGGGACGTGTGACGTGCGCCAGGACACACATGAACTAATTTTACATTAGCCCATTACCTGCCCGTAGCGGCTCAGCGGGGTAAATTACTCTTTGCCGCTTGCATTCGCGACCTGTTACCCAGCAGCCTTCAGGCACGGGTCGGTACCGACACTCACCGCTGTCACAGCCCTTCTGACTTCACCCTCGTCCAGCATGGAGGTCTGACAACAAAATTAGCTCCATGCTAACACGGCTAGCTGCCACATATCACCGCCACTGCGGCGTCTACGCTTTTATACATCACGGAATAGTGTGGTGGACGGCTTTCCTAACTCAATGTGAAATATGTAAACCTATTAATCTGTCATGCCCAACATGCCGACGTGTGTACTGTGACATCTACAGTTCGGGAACTATGACCATTTTAATCCATATTTCAGACACATCAATGTATTTCGTTTCATTTCATCACGTGGTTTGTGTTTGCTCCTTTTAAGCCAATGGGCTGTCACGCCGCCGCAGAGGCGTCCAATGAAAAACAGTGACGTCTGAATCAGGGAGTTAAAGCTAGGTCGTCCGACTGCAGCGCTGAGCTGTAAAATATTGCCGTAAACAAACGCGGGATACGTGAAAACACGCGGTTTATCCGGCGGAGACGGGACAGTACTACTGTAAGTGACTGAGCGAGTTGTCGGTTTCTCTGTAAGCTTTGTATGTGGCGGCTAGTGCATACTTATGTCCAGCTGTCAGAGGCCTGGGTGGTGCAGGCTGTGCTCGTGCTGTGGTCTGATGGAGTGCTTACACCAAAACCTGGAGTGGTTATTACTGGACCGGGACTGCAAGATCCCTAACATAGTGCCTCATGTAGAAAGGTTATATTATCCTTGTGCGTTGTTTATTGAGTATTTCCATTTTACGCCCCGTTATAGTTCAACTCCACTACAATTCAGAATCACCATTAATATACTTTCGTTACCTATAGTTCATTTAAAACATATAAAGCATACTTTGCTTGCGAAATGTAAGTGAGGCATATGCGTAAATGTTTAATAGTCAATTGGTCAAATTTAGAAAATTATAATAACGCATCGGTTACTGACTATTTTTTTGTTACTAAACATGAATTCTATGGGAGTTGTGGTTCATTCCTGACTTACAGGCGCTATCAACATTGTATCTTCCGATCCTGACCGGGTAAAAGTCCTCTCCGGTTATTGTCGGCAACCTCAGCCTTAGTCCGTGTGATTGGTTTTCTGTGTCGGTCAGGCGATGGTGCGGCCCGTGTGGGCGGTGCTTCGGAGATTGTCGTGCGAGGGAGCCACTGCTCTAAACCCAAACGCACCTGGCGTCGGGACAACCGCCGCACGGTGGAGAAGAGCCGTCTGCGCACCTTCCGTTACCTGCCGCAGAACTTTGCACAGGTAAGTCCGGCCATGTGAGCGTCTGAACCCGGTTCTGGTTGTAGTTTGAAGCTTGAAGTCAGGAAAGCCACAGATAATCCTGTTGCTTCTAAGCTGAGTCAAGTGAGTGTGCTATAGATAGACGAGTTTACCGCGGCTCGTTTGTCTCTGCGGGCCGGAGAAGGAATTCATGAAGAATTTATTTTTTTTTAACTTGGCATGGCTCTGCGTATCGACTGAAGCAGACATTGTCATGACAGCACCTCGAACCGTGAGTGTGTTGTCTTGAATTCGGCACAGACAATATAAAACAAGCTGCACTTCGTACAGCATAATTCCATCATGCGCATTTTGTTGATTTAGTGGCCGCTATTTGACAGCGATTGTCAAGTAACTCACATGTTGATAGTTTTTCTTTCATGAGATCCCTGAATTTCACAGGCTCCAGCCTGTCACAGGCGACTATCTACATCTTTCATTTAAATGGATACAGTTGGGTTTTTGATTCATGGTCAGACCAAACCAACAGTTGAATGACGAAGAATGTCCCTGGACACCGGGAACCTGTTAACTTTAACAGTAGACAGATTATCCAGTCATGTATGCAGCCATTATTAAAACACTCAGAATTGTGGCCAGGGAAGGCGTAACGCAACCTGATGAAATAATCTGTGTGAGTTTGGTTGTAAAACTTGAAAGTTCATTCCTCCTCACTGTTTAAAAATGGATTATTTGATAAAATATTACCTGCTGTGTTCAGAATGTGATTTTTTTTTTTTTTTAAATCCAAAAACCTACTAAACCATGAATTGTGTCTGCCTGCCTGCTCCTGGACCCTGGTGCCCTGCAGCGAGGTGAGACACCTACAGTCTGCAGTCAAGATGCCTGAGATAACCACGGATCACCTGGATGAGAAGCAGGTGCAGCTGCTGTCCGAAATGTGCATCCTCATCGACGAGAACGACCGCAAGACTGGAGCCGACACCAAGAAAAACTGCCACCTCAACTCCAACATCGACAAAGGTGTCTGTCCGCCACACCTGTAGCACATTTCTTAATCCCCTGTTTCAGATGTGTGCTCATGGTAGGTTGTTTGTTTTCTTTTTCCAGGTTTACTGCACAGAGCTTTCAGCGTCTTCATTTTCAACAGTGAAGAGAAGCTGCTCTTACAACAGCGGTCTGATGCCAAAATCACTTTTCCAGGTCAGCTGCACATCACTGACCCTCCCACTTGGACCCCTGTGAGCAGGAAGTGCGCTTAACCATTTCCTGTGTGTGTGTGTGTGTGTGTGTGTGCAGGCTGTTTCACAAACACATGCTGTAGTCATCCTTTACACACCGACAGTGAGCTGGAGGAGAAGGATGCTATAGGAGTGAGGAGAGCTGCTCAGAGGAGGCTCAAAGCTGAACTGGGTATCCCTATGGAACAGGTACATTACTGTGTGTGTGTGTATTACTGAGGACTGTGGGAGTCCTTGCTTGACTCTGATCTCTTCTACCCCAGGTGACACCAGATGAAATGACCTATCTAACGAGAATTCACTACAAGGCCCAGTCAGACGGTGTGTGGGGGGAACATGAAATCGACTACATCCTCTTCATGCAGAAGGTAGAGCAGTTACGTCTGATGACTTGAGTTACATCACAATATGTGACGTCTATCTTACCCAGTTGTCATTTCTCATCTTTTAACCATCTGGATGAAAAATCCTTTCACCCATTTCCCAGATTTGGACTCTGTCTCTTATCCAAATGGCCAGAAATTAAATTTGTGTGTGTTCGGTTTGAATAACACGAGAAATATGTTTGAGTGAAAATGTAAAGTGATATAATGGACAGTAACGGTATCTTTTTTTTTTTTTTTTTTTTTAATTTCTCTGAAGGACGTGGAGCTGAGTCCAGACCCTAACGAGATCAAGAGCCACTGCTATGTGAGCAAGGAGGAGCTGAAGGAGATGATGGAGAAGGCCAAGCGCAAGGAGCTGCAGATCACCCCCTGGTTCGCTCTCATCGTGGAGACCTTCCTCTTCCAGTGGTGGGACAACCTGCAGAACCTCAAACAGTTCATGGACCACGACAAAATCCACCGCATGTAACCCCCAACCAGGATCAGCCCCCGTAGCTGCCTGACACACGAGCACAGCCGGCCGAGCCGCTGGAGACCCCCGACCTCCAGATGTGGAAGAATAAGAATCACTGGCTAGTTTTGTCACATGGGTGGTGTGTGTGGGAGGAGCAGAGGATGTTTTACTCCCGTTAAAGTAAGCTCTGAGGTGGATCCATCGACAGTCGGGAGGTGATGCTGTCTTTAGAATTTACAGACTGAACATATTACGTAGCGGAAAATGAGGAGAATAGCTAATTGTACTGAGGTGAATAGTCTCGCCCCGTCACAACAATCATGAACACTGTAGTCTGTTGACAATGATATCGGTGGATAAGCTGTAACCTTGCACTCATGTACACTTTTACACAATAAAGTGTGTGACCGATCACTATTCACTGACGGCTGTATGTTCATAAGACAGGAGCGACATTTTGGACAGAATACTGAAAAGACTGGTGTGCTTCTAGAAGACTCTTACAACAATAAAGCTAAGTCGTGCAGCTGTTACGGTCGAGGAGGCTGAGAATGTGGACATCTCACTAAGAGCAACAGAAATTGTCACATCAACAGGCTGTGCTACAATTTTTGTCCGAGCGATTTTCCTTCGACGTGCTATAAATATTGTCTTGAATGAAAACCAAAAGCCAAACGTCGGTTTTGTTAGATATGGAACAGAGGACGCTGGTACAGTCCATCAAAGATGGCCATTCAACACTTCTTCCAGGAGTTAAATGTTTTATTTGGTTTGGACGTTAGCACTAAGGCACAGTATCATCACATACATGCTTGATAAATTTCATTGAACTATAAAAAAAGAATTAACAACTCCCTCTAAACAGACACCTGGGAAAAACATAGGTTTCAATAAAGAAATGCAAAGCAGTGTATCTACTTTACACAGGGAGAGCATAATACTGATACGTACGCGTATGTTGTCAGTTTATTATTTTATTGACACCTAGCTAATCCAACAATCCTGCGATGAATCCTTCTTCATTGAGGGGATAATGTTCAATCAGACGGTCTCTTATCATTCTGTCCGTACAATTCAAAAGAATAAGGGCGGGCTCGACGACAGACGCAGCTCTTCCTATAATGCAGTACAGTTGAACAGCAACACAGCCCACATCCTCTGAAGTAATCACACAGTGGCACCAGCACCTCTCTGAACGGACAGGATCTACGATCTACCGCTCGGTCCATGTTGCTGTGGCTGTGCTTTTCCAGTTTACCGCCATGTTTCAGATCCATACTACATACACTCACCGGCCACTTTATTAGGTACACCTGTCCAACTGCTCGTTAACACTTAATTTCTAATCAGCCAATCACATGGCGGCAACTCAGTGCATTTAGGCATGGTCAAGACAATCTCCTGCAGTTCAAACCGAGCATCAGTATGGGGAAGAAAGGTGATTTGAGTGACTTTGAACGTGGCATGGTTGTTGGTGCCAGAAGGGCTGGTCTGAGTATTTCAGAAACTGCTGATCTACTGGGATTTTCATGCACAACCACCTCTAGGGTTTACAGAGAATGGTCCGAAAAAGAAAAAATATCCAGTGAGCGGCAGTTCTGTGGGCGGAAATGCCTTGTTGATGCCAGAGGTCAGAGGAGAATGGCCAGACTGGTTCGAGCTGATAGAAAGGCAACAGTGACTCAAATAACCACCCGTTACAACCAAGGTAGGCAGAAGAGCATCTCTGAACGCACAGTACTTCAAACTTTGAGGCAGATGGGCTACAGCAGCAGAAGACCACGCTGGGTGCCACTCCTTTCAGCTAAGAACAGGAAACTGAGGCTACAATTTGCACAAGCTCATTGAAATGGGACAATAGAAGATTGGAAAAACGTTGCCTGGTCTGATGAGTCTCGATTTCTGCTGCGACATTCGGATGGTAGGGTCAGAATTTGGCGTCAACAACATGAAAGCATGGATCCATCCTGCCTTGTATCAACGGTTCAGGCTGGTGGTGGTGGTGTAATGGTGTGGGGAATATTTTCTTGGCACTCTTTGGGCCCCTTGGTACCAATTGAGCATCGTTGCAACGCTACAGCCTACCTGAGTATTGTTGCTGACCATGTCCATCCCTTTATGACCACAATGTACCCAAGTTCTGACATCTTTGGGATGTGGTGGAACGGGAGATTCGCATTATGGATGTGCAGCCGACAAATCTACGCCAACTGTGTGATGACATCATGTCAATATGGACCAAACTCTCTGAGGAATGCTTCCAGCACCTTGTTGAATCTATGCCACGAAGAATTGAGGCAGTTCTGAAGGCAAAAGGGGGTCCAACCCGTTACTAGCATGGTGTACCTAATAAAGTGGCCGTCGAGTGTACATACATACTACAGCTCTGGGTTTACCAGCCACACGCAGTTTGGCACTTCACTCGGTAAATAACTAAATACTAGGATTTGGTAGTAAATCATGCAGTTATATGTGAGTGCATAGCAACAGCAGATAAGTCATTTATAAAAATATACTCCGTATGACAGCTACAAAGCTACTTAGTAAATGTAAAAAATGATGCCAAGAGCAGCGCTGCAGTTGTTTCTCTCGGGATGTAAACGCTAACCCGTGCTATGCTACTTCACACCAGCTAAAGACTGTCTTTCTTATCTTAGTGGGTACATAACCTATGGAACTTAATGCTGTAGCCACGAAACGGGGAAATAAAAAAAAAATCAACTGTACGCTCTTGTAATGCCTTAAAAACAGCAGCAGCAGGGTAGTTTATCACCCAGCGTGGAGTTCCTGCAGTGACAGTGTTTTAAAAAAATGTCTTGTTTTAATAAAAGGTACTAGAGGTCATACGTTAAGTGTTAAGTCCCTGCTTCTGGAATTATAATGGAATGATTGCAATGTCTTTTTTAAGCTGCAGCAGCAGTGAATACCCGCCGCTCCAACGAACATACGTGGACGTGAATATCTAACAACAGACACTTTAAAAAAAAAAGAGACACTGGTGGACTGTGCGGCGTGAACAGCATGGGTGAAATAAAAGAGTGGAGTTAGTGCGGGAGAGAGAGCATACCCAACATCATGCTCAGCTGAAGCCGGGATCGGATTTATATCTGGAGACGAGAGTGGTCCGTAGCATCACGGGTTCTGTGCGGGTTGTGGTGCCGGCTGCGGCGCCGGACCCGGGGTGGGTGGACTCAGCTTCATGGTGTTGCAGAAGTCCACCAGCTGACCTGGAACTTCTGCCAACACACTCTTTGCCAGTGCTTCTCGGGGAGCCTGAAGTGCAAAACGTTAATCACGTACATGTAAATGGTTAGGTGGCCATTACGTCGCCGAATTAATTAGATGAAGGGAGCATGAATGAGATGTAGTCATGCAGATTAAGACAGTTTAAAGGGAAACTCCACCAGTTTATCAACTATCTTTGTTTTCCACATCACTTCAGAAGTTTCTTTGTCACTTTTTCTGGCAGCCTCCAGATGAGTGACTTGTCATAATTTTGTTCACAACCCATCCACACAACAAAAAAGTCTGAGCGAGGAGCCTAGACCGGTGACTCGCACCAGAACCTGAGGTGAACATATCAACTTGTTATCGTAGCTGGGCTGAAAATATGCGGACATGATTAGAATTCATGAAATACCCAACAAAGCAATTCACTAAAATCCACGTGAGACTGCAAATTGAGCCAGCAGTTCCTGTTTAGGGATCTGAAGGGGAGTTTTCCCTTGTATGTAAACAGCTGCATGCGTCGAGCAGGGCCGAGGTGGCAGAGCTGGAAGGAGGAAATGAGGGCGGTCCTCTTAATTTCACATGGGCTAAGCAAAGACGAAAGCGGAGGTGGTGTTAATGACTGAAACATCTAAAGGTACCCCTATGAAAGATTGGGATCGCGGGGAGGCTTCAGTTTGAATAAACTGAAGAAGGAGGCCACTTGCTGAGGTAACTCGGCCAATACGCTTTGGGCAAGAGCCTGGCTGGGCGCCTGAAAAGAGATAAATACACAAGGCACACACACGTGAGCTAAGTAAGATCTAACCTGAGGGGCTGGGAATCCCTGGCTTCACGCGTGTACACTGGATATGGATGCTACTCAGCTACGTTTGAGTTGAGTTGAAAAATGTTGCAGTGAAATGCTTAGAAAACAGCGCGCATGCAGGTTTCTACAGCAATGATTTGGTTTATTGAGAAAAAAGAAATGCCACCCCACCCCACGTGTGAAAATGTCACTCACGTTTTGGAACTGCCTGAACGGCACGAACTGGACGATGTCCCGCATGGCGGCCTCGCCAGTCTGAGAGCGCAGGCGTCCGTCGTCTCCGTCCAGGAACTCCATGGCGCTGAAGTCGGCCCCGCCCACGCCGACGATGATGACGGACATGGGCAGGCGGGAGGCGTTGACGATGGCGTTGCGGGTGTTGTCCATGTCCGTGATCACTCCGTCGGTGATGATGAGCAGAACAAAGTATTGCTTGGAGAAGACGGCGACGACACAGGCAGGAGGACAAGAATCATCTGTCTGAACTGTTTACGATGGCCGTCTGAATAGTTTCAGTACGTCAAGATAATTACACCTAAAATCAAATGCCTGATCTAATCTAATTATTGCAATTTATACTGATGCTATGATATTATCCTGCAGCTCATGATGCTCTGGATCGAGTTATTAAATCATATATATTATCAATATCGTAGTGAATTATGTTGCTTTTGCTCTCTGTCGTCTTGACCAGTCAAAACCTTCAACAATGTGTTCACAGGTCTCTTTCAGTCACGTGACTAACGCTGGTGAACCAGGAGTGCCAAATCTACTTGATCTATGTGACTACAGGGCTGTCAGCCAGGTAATGAGCCTCATTTCCTTTTGACTGAACAAACACTCACTGATGCGGTGGTCTGCTGCAGGGCTTGCTTAGCGAAGCAGGCCACGTGGTTGATGATGGGGGAGAAGTTGGTGGGACCGTAGAGTTTGACCTGGGGGAGACACACCCTGTAGGCCTCCACCACCCCTTCAACACCCACACACACACACAAACAGCAGGGGTGAGACTTGTATCAACACGCTGCAAAGTGAGTACTACTGTACTACGTGTACAGCAAAGAGCATCGTCTTCTTCGGCCTGTGCGAAAACGCGTCCACATTAAGCTTCGCGACGATGATTCGTGAACGCACCTGCACAAAATGGATTGGACGGGTTGAAGTTGAGAGGAAACTCGTGGGAAACCTGGAACACAACACCACCATGAGTTGCAAACAGCAGCCTTACTTTTGCATCCCGTGCTAGTCTCATGCTTAAATGCAAGCTTTACCTGCCATGTGGGAGGAATCTGGGCTCCGAAGCCAAAGGCAGGAAACATCTTGTCACTGTACAAAAAAACCCCAACACATTAGTACACAAGTGTCATTGACATTTTCTTTTTATTTGCCTTCTCGTAGTTCGATAGTTTGGAAAAGATTTGTAAAAAAAAAACCTTTTTGTTTTCTGTATGTGAAGTTTTAAGTGTGCTGAGTTGCGTTGCATTCAACACTGGTACCTGTCGTAGTCCTGGATCACGTTGCCCACAGACCAGATGGCAGAGAGGTACTCGTTGACGCCCTGAGGGCTGATGTAATGCAGGGACTGGGGTGACTTTGGATCCCCATTGGAGCCGGTGAAGTCGATCGCCACCTGCCAACGGATGTGCAAGTAACGCAAAGGAACAATGAAACGGAGACGTCGCAGCCTTCGCTCTTCACGGGCGGAGGAGGAGCCACTACTCACAGTGAAGTTAATCTGACAGCCTCCCATGATGTAATCCAGGAATGTATACTCCCTCACCACCTGCGGAAGTTAACCATTGCGCCATTACCACATTACGCAAAGGCTGAGAGCGCCTTCAAAGTAAAAGCGTAACCGTGATGTACCTTGCACAGCTTCACGCTCACGACACCAGAGTTCTTGTAGCCTTTCTTCTTCTGCTTCTTCTTACTGTTGATGCATTCAAACTCAGCCTGAGGAGGGAGCAAAACAGCACGGGTGTCTGCGTCAATGCCTGATTACCATGAGCACAAAAATAGAGATTATGCAGGTAGACAAGACAGTTGTTGCACAGTAATTAGACAGAGAGGCTGCTACTTTAACTAACTGAAATTATAGTTTCAGTTCAGCCCACTTAAAAGGCAATGACACGCGCACACACACACACACACACACACACACACACACACACACACACACACACACACACACACACACACACACACACACACACACACACACTCATACCGGAGAGGTCTGGGATGCTTCTTGGAGGCGTGTCATTGTGGTCTCGAAGGTTCCAATAAGATCATGTGAACCATCGCTGTCGTAGTCGTAACACTCGACCTGGAGGCAGGCGGAAAACACTCAGTGATGTGACCGAGCTGGCAAACGAGAAAAACGTTGAAATCGTTCCACACGCAGGAAAAAGGCTTCTCTTAAAGCGTCAGTTCGCACGCAAAAAAAATAATCCAGGCCGCGACAGATTTCAGTCATGAAAGATAGGAAGCGGTCTCAGCTAAACCTGTTCATAACAAGCGCAACAGATTATTGCTGTTCCTTTCTTTTTTTTTTTAAATACACCATTTAATAATGTGTATCGCTCGGCCCAGATTGCATTTTATTCAGAACGGTGGTCCCTGGCTCAAAATCAAACCCCTGATCCAGGGGAACAGGGGCACGGAATAAGTTGCATCATTTGGGTGAACTGACCCTTTAGGAGTATTACAAACCGGAGATGTAGAAAACAGAAGGAACAAAGAAAACACACGAATGTGAGAGTGAAAACATAACTCTCTGTAAAACAGTTGTGAGGAGCAGCTGTAGTTTAAGAAAAACGATAAAAGATGTGCTCTACATCGAGCGGGATGACAGAAACTCAGAGGGCCGGACACTCCGTCCAGGACGTGTCCCGCATTATCCCCCCCCCCGTCTCCTCCATTCACACACGTCACCCGTTAAGTGATGGCGAGATGAAGAAGAAGACAAACACACGGTGACCCTCTGGGTAACTCACTTGTCCTGTACGGATGGAAACAGCTTCCTTCCTGACATGTTTGCTTCAGAGGTTAAAAAATAAATAAATATGATCAAGCTCGTGCTAAATAAACTATAATGAGTTCACAGACGTCTGAGAGGGAGATCCAACACAAGCTTCATCTGAAATCAGTGTGCGTCATTAATATAAGGCTCAAATTATGTCACGAGTGGCAGTGAAATCAGACCAGCTGTAGGTGCGGGTGTTAAATGGCGTTCGGCGTACTTTGATGGGTTTGTCCATGTCTCCTCCACAGAGAGACTGCAGGGGGATTCGAAAGGGTCTCCACGTCGGATTCAAGTTATTCTTCACCACCTGAGGAGAGAACACGTGGAGATTTGGGCAAACGCGGAAATTCATCGGAAAGTCATCCTTTTTTATTAAGCTGGAAGAACGATGTCTGTTTTGCCTGCACACCTGCTCAACAACGTTTATCAGATTGTGTTCAGTTTCAGACCGCTTAACATTACTGCTGTGTGCAAATACGGGTTACGTGACAGTACTTAAAGACTTTAACGTCAGAATATACTGTATGTGACTGGACCTCAGCATCCTCTTTTCCTTATGATGAGGACCAACCGCAATAAAAAAAAAATTCAGGAACCCCAAATAGAAAGTGCTTTAAAAACACGCTTGAACACAGTGCATGCCTTTCCATTCGACTGGATTCTGTATCGCATGCTGATAAGAAATCACTCTAAATTAATCTGCCGAGCTCAGTATTTCATGCACAACTCATGAATTTGTTCAAATAATTCAACTGAGAGTCGCGATACAGGATACTGCAATGTAAGATGCTCTGTGGTGAATCCATATTCAGCGCTGTTCATAATTCAGTCTAACCTTTCTTGATTCTCTGGGGAGAAACTCACAAGATCGCTGCAACGGCGGCATCAAAGCAAGTAAATCCCGACACAACCAAATTTAACTTGATTGTCAGCTTTTAGCTTTGATGGCCAGATTTACAGTAATAATAATAATTTCTGATGTGATAGCGAGAAATTGAAAGGCTTCTCTGATTAAACCACACTCACAAACACGGCTTGAAATTTCTATCTCCAGCTGTGAAACTGCTTGAGTTTACCTCTGTCCTGTGGGCCAGCTGCCATCCCGTCTCCGTCTGCTTGTAGAACTCCAGGTAAGGGTCGGACTTCCCGAAGAAATCCTGGAAGCGAGCAAAGGAACGAAACACGCCAATGAGAAAAACGCACCTGGGCAAAAAGAAAGAGTTGAAAAAGAACCCCGCTCGTTACCTTGTTATCTAGTTTCCTCGCTTGCACCTCAAAATTCACCACCCTGTTATCTTTTATTTCTTCCGCTCTGATCTAGAGGAGAACACAGGATTATGAAATGACAGATAAAAATCAATGTACAGTCAAACAGCATCGCAGAATTCCTCTCCAGCTCTCTCTGCCACTCACTGTGATGGTCCCTTTCCCCGCAGGCGACTTGTTCTTCAGGATGAGAGGCCGAGTCAGTTTTTTACTGGACACGACCTAAGAACAGGTGAAAAAAAAAGAACTCCAGTTTAATACGGGTGAAGCGTCTGCAGCAGGCCGAATACGCTCACCCTGCAGATGAGCAGAGCAACCTCCGGGCCACGAGTCACGCAAACATGATCCGGCCAGGTCATATTACACTGCCAATCTGTAACATGGAGAAAACAGTGGCATCTTATTACACCACTGCTGCACCTATCAGACTGATGATGCCAAGTTGTCAGCTTATTCTTTACTCTGACGGCCACTTTAAGACAAAGACTTTCAAAACTTCGTTCAAAGAAAATAAAAAAAGTAAGAGCCTGCAACGTTCTGCGAACCGTGAAGCCAAACAGCAACAGGTGAATTTGTTTGTTTTTTTATTTGCTGAAGCTAACAGATGATTTATTTACCTGGCCCAAAGTGCACTCCAGTTCCCCCAGGAAGTCATCGTCGCTCAAGTCAATGGTCTTGTTGTCAATGTCATAAATCCCAAACTTCAGTTTCTGCACCATTTCAAAGTAGTAGTCGATGACAAACTTTTTGGCAAACTTCGGGCTGAGGCAGTTCTGGACTTTCTCTGTGCGTTCCAACTATTAGGAAAGATTGGATTGTTTCACGGGACAACAACATTTCTGTAAACTACGACAAAAGTAGTACTTAGTGGCACACAAGCACTGATGAAACAGGAAATGGATACGGTGTGAATAGTGTTTTACGCAACGACTTTTCCATTCCGGGTTAACCATTTACACTGCTCTGCCAGAGTCTAGGAAAATGTGTGACTTCAAATATCCCACATTCTGCAGTCCGAACACCCAGAGACTCAGATCACCTGCGAGTCAGGTGCTTTTTTTTTTCTTTACACCAGATCCAAACACCATACTGACCTCATACCACTTAGAGTCAGAGCTGCTCATCAGCAGGACACACAGGGGGTCCGACTTGGATCCGATGTCTTTGTCCAGGAGATTGTCACAGGACACAGTCAGCTCCACCTTGGTGACACACTGGGCAGCCATGTCTGACCGAGAACGAGCAGGACAAACATCACAGACAGACAGGGACATCACTGCTGTGGTCTCCTAACTGTTACATTATCTCCGTTACATTATCTGTAATGCAGCACAGATAAATGGCCTGGTGGTGACATTACACACCCTTACCACTGACAGTAACGTTACAGTGAACTGCACCAAAACGACTGGGCGGTAACGTCACACCGTAAAAACCTATGACGCAACGGATGTAGCGATTAGCCGCCGAGCGTAGAGCGTAGCTTCACACACAAGAGGCACAAAAGAGCTTCAGTGCGAGGCGACCTGGTGAAGCAGGGGACCGGCTCTCATGGAAAGTGTGACACGAGAAGCACCGATGAAGTCCGGAGGGTGTGGCGCAATAACGTTAACGCCGGAAAGCTAACAACACGGCTAGTACACGGAGAGCCAGCAAACGCAACGAGGTGCGGGACCGCGCTCCGACATACCTGCGGACGTGTGAGACACGGCACAGCACCCGCGATTAGAAAATAAAGTCGGTAACAAGGTGGTGACGGTGGTATCGAGTCGTTTACCCAGCCCGGACCACCTCCAGTCTGAAAAGCTCCGCTTTCACCACGGTCCGAGTCCGCCCAACGTGACGTCGACTACGACGCAACGGGACGTAACGCAACGCAACACCGGTTTCAAACGCGACGCCGTCTGTCTAATAACCCATCTGCGCTCACAGGCTACTTTGAGTACTGTTAAACCGTTCACAGGCACCCATGTTTATCATATAATAGAATAAATAATTGTGTACTTACTGCGTGTGATACCTCCAGTACAGTCACTGTATTTGTGAAAGTTATTACCTATGCTGTCATGTCTGCACTGGTGCTACTTTAACGAATTTAGTCATGTATGACGACTGTGAACATCCCTAAAAATAATAATTAGTATTCATATCTGTATTAATTCCACTGAAGAAAGGTAAAATTCTCATACAGATGTGGAAAAAACCGCTACTGTATATACTGTATTAAGCCCAAGCCTTTACATGTGTTAATACATGTTTTTTTTATTACGAAATACAATTTTAACTGTTATATTATGAATACAACATTCATGATAAGTGGAGCTGAGGTGTTTCAGGTTGTCTTGGTGATGAGAATGCACCTGAGCGCTGTCTGACAGGAGCTCAACACAGGACGGGTGAAACTCTACCGACTGTGTTGAAAAGTGAAAAGTCAGAAAACATCTGGGAGGGGAAAAGCAGCTGTTGGAAGTGAGGAGAACATGGCCAACTGAGTGTGCATGTAAACCTGGGCCCACCCTCTGCATGTGAAGCACATAAAATGACATGAAACACTTGTGTATCTCAAATAATTTGAATATCGTGAGAATTTTTTAAACAATCGTTCATATATTCTATATTCATTATGCCTAAAGTGAAATTTTTAAGCCTTTTTTGTTGCTACTTTGATGACATTGGCTTATGGCTCATGAAAATCAGAAATACTGCATTTCAAATATTTCCAAAGATCAATCAAAAAATTACAATACAGAAATGTCCAATTTCTGAACAGTACGTTCATTCATACACAGTACTTGGTTGGGGCGCCTTTTTAATTAAATAACTTAAATTACTGATGGAAAATTTCATAATATTCTCATTTTTTAGATGCACTAGTGTATATAACCAGTTCAAGTTTCACTGGACAGGACAATGTATACATACAGTATATCTCAATCATGCAGAATGATTTTAATGTTGTGACATTAAGTTGTTGGCACAAACATAAAAAAAAAGTTGTTTTTATAATTTTAAATAAAAATGTTAACATAGAAATTGACTATTATGTTAACTAATTTTTTCATCCATCACAGATCATATTTACATAAAATACTGATAAAATCAAAGTAGAGTATATTACATAAGGCAATAACATGATGATCAGTGCAGTTTATAAGTACACTTAATGAAACATACTGGGCCATTTTCATAACAGTCAGTGAAGTTAGAACTTTGCTACATCCTCTTAAGACATTGTGGATTTCTAATGTTAATGTAACTTCATTGTAATTGTGCATTTTACCACATGAAGCTCTCATTTAATCTAATGAATCTCCTTGCTTAACATATGGAAGCATCAAACAGAACGGTAAACCAAATATGGAAGTGAATTTTTTAAAAAAGAATCAGGACAGGAATAGAAAACCACAGCAAGGGCACAATGCTACTGTTTCTGTTGTACAAAATCTACAAAAGGTATTGATTTAAACCAACCTTTTAATCTGTTAACCTCTAATGTAAACATCACTAAGGTGTACCTGAATTGTGTTTGGTAAAGTGTGAAAACCACCATACAAGTGCTGGCTGCAATATGGAGATCGTGGAGGAGCCATATAAGGTACTGCAGCTCTTCTTATGTACAGTTTCTGGCTGAAAACCTGACAGACTAATCAGATGGCTGTTATCAGCTGCCTTCACTCACGACAGAAACCCGAGACCACAGCTGAGTCACACAGACATCAGTTGATTCCTTACAACAAGTAGCAAAGTAAGAAACGATTCATTCTTAACAATCCTGGCAAAATAAGAAACGATTCATTCAATTCTGGCACTTGAGTCAAATAAAGTCATATGTAAGCGTCACATTAAATATCTATGTTAAATACATGTCACCACATGTTAGAAAAATGTTTGATAATACCCATGTACTATGGTCATTAAGTCCGTCTTTATACTACTGCTACATCATTTTTACAAATCCTAACATGACACATCACATGCTCCTATGATCATAGATGAATATATATAGTGTATATCGAGGAGGAAAGTTTACTCAGGATACATCACTGGGGGGTGCTGATGCTGAGAGGTCAGGGAGAGGTGTGCCACTGTGGGGTGGCTTCAGATTCATGTTATTGAAGAAGCTCTTCACCTGACCTGGGACTTCTGCCAAGACGCTCTGAGCGAGCACTTCTTGAGGACCCTAAAGAAACGGGGTAGAGACAGAAGAAAGCTGTGAACAGTACATACAAGACTCCGCGACCCTGCATGGATACAGGGTATGGAAAATGGAAGGATGGACATACAAGACTCAGACAGAAACAGTACGGGAACTACGTGTAGAGATGGGCCACAGGTGTAGAGAATTGATGAGTACTTCATTTTGATCAGTATTTGGATTAATATTTTGATTTAGCCGAATCTTTAGTAATATCGAGTGGCCCTTATTACTGACTTTTGATACTTTGGATTATGCATTATCGAAGCAAAGACTTATTAGCATAGGGCAAATAGAAGAAACTGTCTTTAGGTTTGGACATCATCTGTCAGGTCCTTAGTGTATCTACGGGTGTGTCTCAGGGATCAGCCCTGGGACCACTCCTATTCATTTTATCTACCAAGTCAAAATGTTTCCAATGCCAATCTCCACTTTTATACAGAAGATACTGACACAACAGCTGGGCTATATTGCTCAGAAAACAGAAGTCATGATACTTTCATGATAACGATGCAGTAATGCAAAATAAAATACATCAGGCTCAGAGCCAATCAGAGGCAGAACAGGGGCGGGTCACCCCAGCATGTGGGTGGGGCAAATAAACACAAAAACACTGCTGCCGTTACTACTGTTAAGCTTGAAAGAGTTTTGGTTGCATGCAGGACTAAAATAGTGGCACTCTGGAGCCCTGAAATGACTCTAAGCCTCTATTTCAATCATGCAGGTGTGGATCAAATAAGGGTAAGTAAGGGGTAACTGGGTTGGTCAGGGTAACTCCTACATTTCTAGGAAGGACTGGATTCGCTGGGGGGCTTCAGGTGAAATAAATTGAAGAAGGAGGCCACTTGATCAGGCAATTCTGCCAGTACACTCTGGGCAAGGGCTGCAGTGCCTGCCTGAAATAAGATGTGAGGACATTGTGTAAGGATTTAAAAGGAGCTCAGGTGGTGCATGCCTGCAGAGGTTCTGCTTGACTTACATTTTGGAACTGCCTGAATGGCACAAACTGCACAATGTCCCTCATGGCGGCCTCGCCTGTAGCAGAGCGGAGAATTCCATCGTCTCCATCCAGGAACTCCATGGCGTCGAAGTCCGCCCCCCCAACCCCAACTATGATGATGGACATGGGGAGGCGAGAGGCGCGGACAATGGCGAGACGGGTTTCGTCCATGTCTGTGATCACTCCGTCAGTGATGATGAGCAGAACAAAGTATTGCTAGGAAACAGATTGAATTAAGTTATTTTCATCTCCACAGCAGTTTGATTGATTCTAGACTTGCAGCAACTCACAGAGGCGGTTTGCTGCTGTAACGCCTGCTGGCCAAAGCGGGCTACGTGGTTGATGATTGGAGAAAAGTTCGTTGGGCCGTAAAGCTTCACCTGGGGCAGACACTGCTGGTAGGCACTCACCACACCTTCTATACCTATAACAAACCAAACAAGAAAGCACACACAGAGAAACAGGGGTGAAGTGGGCAACACTGAAAATCATTACATACACATACATAATTTACAAAACTGGAAATGGATGGCAAATCATACCATGGTAATCAGTTCATGGTATAGTCTGCAAAGAAATTCAAATTTCCAAAGAAATGAGCCATGACTGATTCATCACTCGTAACTGGGTTGTTTTGGGGTTTGTATTTATTGTGACTGTCTCCTTCTTGTTTTGTCTGCATGTGTGGGTGTTGTTAGATCAGACTGAGATGGGCATCATGGACACTGGTGATGGAGAGTTGAGTTTTCTTATTAACAGAGAAGCTTTTGTGGAAAAAAAAGGGGTAGGACTAGTCTAGCTTTTAACTTGTTTCTGTTTCTTTTCGAGCATGCCTTATTTAAATTATTTACCAGAAGTCTGACAAGACAGTTTTTGTTTGTCTTTTTATTCACTTGCTCATGTAGTTCATATATTTTTTGAACATCTTTGAAGTAAACACATCAATAAACCAGTTGCAGCCTTTTCTTTAAATTCAGTATTCTATCTACAGCAATGTAAAATACAAAAGTGTAGCAAATCCACTTATGCTTTGTAAATAACTGAATGCCTTGCAGATGATCAAAGTTGCTGTCGTCACTTTCATGACAGACCAGATAATTTTATCAAATTCAATAATTTATTCCCCTGTTGTTGCTATTTTGTGTCATAATGTTCAAAATAAACACAAAAAGAGCATGAGCACATCACTTCTGTTGACTGCATCAGTCTAATCAGACTAATTCTACTTCTGACTCGCCTCCAAAGTAAATGTCTGTCTTAGTAACCACACAGCAGCAGTGTTTCCTCTAATACATGTTGAAGCAGCAGGCCTTTTGCTGCCACTGCAGTGTCATAAATCCACAATGATACGACTCTGCAGAGGGCTTTTAACTTCAAATCTTCCTAATTGCAATCTCAGATGAGCTTGTTGGGATATTTATGAGAAGAGAAAGATGCGCGGATGTTGATGAGGAAGTTAGTAACAATACTTCAGATTGGGAGGGGCTGAACATCCATAACTATGCCCCGAAGTTCTGGAGTGAAAGAAATATCTTGTGGTTCTAAAACATGGAAAGTTAGTGGTGACCACTGTGGTATTTTTATGTTCTTACTGGCTGCCAGGTCAACTATTTTTTTTTTCCTGTGAAAGGATGATCTAATGTTTTGTATTATTAGACAAGTGGACAGTCAGCAGTAGTGGAAGTGGGTGGAGCAGGGGAGCAAACAGACAGAAAGAAAGAAATAAAGATTACCTGCACAAAATGGGTTTGATGGCTCGAAGTTGATGGGAAACTCATGGCTGACCTAGAAAGACAAGCAGTTATTAATCTGGATCCTATAACCACCAGTCTGAGAGCAGTTGAGTTACTCTGCATAATCCACGCAGGACGAGTTGCTTCTTGTTTCACAGAGTTTAATCATCACATGGAGAAAGGCCAAAGTGTGTTGTCAGGGAATTAATCACCTGCCAGGTAGGAGGGATCTTGGCTCCAAAGCCAAAAGCAGGAAACATCTTGTCACTGTGCACAGAAAGTGAAGCAGAGTGGGTGTTACAGTTTACACAAAAGGGATGTGATTAGAAGAGTGTCACTCTTCCTTACAGCTTCATTCGGACATGACAGGACATATACGGAGAGAGCCACGTGCCCGAGCTACACACATTCAAACATTGTCACACCATTTTCATCACGTCACATTAATAGAGATGCAGTGATACCACCTCATTTTATGCGGTGTACAATTATGAATACTTACGTTTGGGTACAGATACCGAGTACTAATTAATACATTCCAGATGTAACTTTACTTTCAAAACATGTTTTAGTGTCATCAGATGTTGCTCACTGTCTGACGTCAACAAACTAAACATATCATGCTGCACCTTCACTTCACTGCTCCTCCATCAATCTGCTCAGTTCAGGAGGTCAACATCATGTTGCAGTAAAGTGGTATCAGATACGGTAGTATCAGAGTAGTTTTATGAGTACGAGCACATGAGCGTAGCATCGGGCCGATACCCGATACTGGTTTTGGTATCAATGCATCCCAAATCATTATCATAGTGAATTCAATATCAGTGGAATAATGGTGGATCATGATGCCTTTTACCTGTCATAGTCCTGGATGACATTACCCACTGCCCAGATAGCTGCCAGGTATTCATTATAGCCCTGCGGGCTGATGTAGTGCAGGGACTGAGGAGTCCTGGGATCCCCATTGGAACCTGTGAAGTCAATGGCAATCTGGCCCGAGGGGGACGGATGAACACAGAGAAAAACAAATCAAATAATGCTCTGACAACGCATTCAAATCTTTGTCACAGTATACAGTGTATAAGGGGAGGAATGACATGGCATGTACATATTGCTGAGCACTCACAGTGAAGTTAATCTGGCAGCCGCCCATCACGTAATCCAGAAATGTGTACTCCTTTACAATCTGCAAAACAATGAGGACATGAAATTCTGAAACTCTTCGGGAATAAAGGAAAAAAACAGTTCTTCCATTTTCTTCTGTTAAACTTTGACAACATGCAGGAACATTACACTGAGAAAAAAGTGAGTTCAGAAAGAAAAAAAGAAGATTAAACCACAGCACCTTGCACTGTTTGACGATAATAACACCCGAGTTTTTGTATCCCTTCTTCTTCTGTTTCTTTTTGCTATTGATGCACTCAAACTCAGCCTGAGAGGATGACAAACACACCACACAAGCGTCAGGAATAAACATCCATCAAAGTTCATAAAATCCGGACTTCATCTTGTTCAGTTTTTTATGTTTATACCTAAAATGTGAGAGCTGACCATCAAACACAAAGAACTCACCGCATATGTCTGCGTTGCCTGTTGAATTTGGCAGAGCGTGGTCTGAAAGGAACCGATGAAGTCGTGAGAGCCGCTGCTGTTGTAGTCGTAACAATCCACCTGGGGAACACACAGTCAGGAGAAACATCAGTCCATTCTCTTTCCTGTTAAATGAGCAGAAATGACTGTCGATATCAGAGAGAATGAGACATAGGCATGCTTATGGGGGGGCTTCGAATGTAAGGCAACACCCTGTATGTCTAACAGAAGCACGCACACACGCAAGCCTTCTAACAAGAGGACAATTCCCTGGTTTGTAGCAGGACACCACCCAGTAGCTGCAGCCTCTGTTGTGAGCAGCTGCAGTGTAGAGGGAGCAGGAGGAAGACAAACAGGTGGAGACACAGCATGGAGGAACCAGGATAGATCAGTAAACTGTGGAGCTACACTCCAAAGTCTACAAGATGAACATGGATAACTGATCCATCCTAATGGGAAATCTCTACCCTCTGGCGAACTCACCCTTTGGTAAACTTACCTGTTAACAGCGGTGATCAGTACATTTACTCAAGCATTGCAATTTCAGGGCCACTTTAACAGCAGGCTGTGGTTCTGGTTTAAAGTAAACTGTCCGTCACTACAGATGAAAGGCTAAACTACTGGAAACAACTACTTAAACTTCAAATGTCCGATATTAGACAGTTTTATTACTGTTACTTCTGATACTTTGAATACATTCTGCTAATAATACTGATGCACTTTTACTTCAAAGAAGGATCAAATTAGTTTTAAGGTAGATTTTACAGTGTAAATAAACATTCACAAAGTATTCTGTATTGATGTTCATGGCCAACTAATTATTATTATTATTATTATTATTATTATTATTATTATTATTATTATTATTATTATAATAATAATAATAATGGAATGATGGTACTATTGGCTCTGGTGCTTCATGGACAGAATATGCTGGATGATACTAGGCGACAGTAGAAATAATAAAATACATTTTTATTGGGTACTTTTATTAACTGACAGAGAACTTCCAGATCTTGCTGCATATGTAGAGAATTACTTCAAATTTAGCTTTACTCATAGATGAAGTTCTTGTTCAGTCCTGTTTGTCAGCGCCCCAAGTTCTCATCAAAGTGTCAACATGACAATGACTGTAGCGGCGACACACTCATCATTTAACAGGTAAGTTCACCAAAGGGTCGAGCTACTCATACTGTACATGTTCCTTTACGACAGATACAGATGCGTCTAGGACTGTGACGTGTCATGTCACAAACTCTGCATCCTTCACGTGAAGAGCACTCGAGGTGGTGACAGTAAACTCACTTGCACCGTTGACTGGATAGCATCTCCTTCTGATAAGTGTGCTTTAATGGGTTAGAGGACGGAAACAAAAAAAAAAAACCAACATACATAAATTAATGCTGACACAAACATCCTTATTTGTACCAAGATTATCGGCCCTTTAGGTATATGCACAACAGGCAAGGCAACAGGGCTCCCATTTTCATTAACACCACAGCTGAGCCAACAAAACGTCATATAACACACATCATGATTTCTGAATTATTATTTTTGTATGAACAAGTGAAAAAGGAGTTGATATTTGTAGTTCTTTTAGGTAGTAAACTTGTACATCATGACAGAATTTCCAGATGGAGCTCGAGTCATGACCTGACTGGCAGAAAATTAATTTCCGTTTATTTTCTTTTTATATGATTAGTTGCTTTATTCCTTTTCAATCAGAATGCCAGTGATTCAGTGGTTGAAGCTTTTTAAATGTGACTATTTGCAGGCTTTCTTTGTCTTCTCTGATACTGAGCTGAAAATGTTATGGTTTTGTAGTACTGCTCAGCTTGGGCTTTTTGAAACTGTGATGGGCTTTTTCTCTGTTTTATGAAATTGTACAGGCCAAATGATGAATCTCAAAAATACTTCTCAGGTTGTTAAATAAAGAATACAATTGTTAGTTATTTAAAATTAATGTGTGCATGTGTGTGCATACCTTTATAGACTTCTCTACATCACCTCCACAGAGTGCCTGAATGGGGACACGGAATCGTCTCCATGTTGGGTTTAGGTTGTTCTTCACCACCTGCACAATGCCACACATGAACAACTTATATCTCTCCATGACAAGAGGATCACATTACACCTTCTACTCCATAAGGAGTACCTGTGGTGTTCCCTATAAGTATAAAATTTCTACTAGGTATCTATTAATGGATACTATTTAAGTATCTATTATCCTTGAGTAAAGGAATTATAAGATAATAGAACCACAGAGTAACAGTCAGTGTAATAGAACCACAGAGTCACAGTCAGAGTAATAGAGCCACAGACTAACAGAGTAATAGAGCCACTGAGTAACAGTCAGTACAACAGAGGCACAGAGTAATGTTCAGAGTAATAGAGCCACAGAGTAACGTTCAGAGTAAGAGCCACAGAGTAACAGTCAGTGTAATAGAGCCACAGAGTAACAGTCAGTGTAATAGAGCCACAGAGTAACAGTCAAAGCAATAGAACCACAGACTAACAGAGTAATAGAGCCACAGAGTGGCAGTCAGTATAACAGAGCCACAGAGTAACAGTCAGAGTAACAGAACCCCAGAGTTGACAGTCAGAGAAACAGAGCCAGAGTGACAGTCAGTATAACAGAGCCACAGAGTAACAGTCAGAGTAATAGAACCACAGAGTAACAGTCAGTGTAACAGAACCACAGAGTGACAGTCAGAGTAACAGAGCCACAGAGTAACAGTCAGAGTAATAGAGCGACAAAGTGACAGTCAGAGTAACAGAGCCACAGAGTAACAGTCAGAGTAATAGAGCGACAAAGTGACAGTCAGAGTAACAGAGCCACAGAGTAACAGTCAGTGTAACAGAACCACACAGTATCAGCGAGAGTTGGTGTGGTACCCAACCAGTTTATGTGTACCTCTGTCCTGTGAGCCAGCTGCCATCCAGTTTCTGTCTGCTTACAGAGTTCCAGGAAAGGGTCGGACTTCCCAAAAAAATCCTGGAAATAAACGTGGAAATAATTTGTTGCTGAACCCAATGAATGATTTGCTACTACTTAATAAACAGGTGATGTCATGGTGGCTGTCATAGCCCTGAAATGCTGCTGTAGTTTACGTAGTGAAACTAATATTTGAAAACGTTTATTTTCTGTTCATAAAAACTCACCTCCAGTAGCAAAGACTACAGTGACATCTCTGCATGAATATTTCTGAATTCCTAATGATAAAACAAATGTAGTGATCAATACCTTTTTATCCAGTTTTCTAGCTGCAACTTCCAGTTCCACCACCCTGCTGTCTGTTCTTTCTTCAGCACATATCTACAAAACAAGAATCAGCACTGTGTTAACCCCAGGGAACGTACAAGCCAGATACCCCTGAATGATCAAGATGATACCCCTACAATCTGACTGAAAGTAACTCACAGTGATGGTTCCTTTTCCTGCAGGCGTCTTGTCTTTCATAACAAGTGGTCTCGTTATTTTCTTCGATGACACAATCTGAACAGGGAAACACTTTTCTGAATCACTGCATTACATCACATCACTCACCCGAACCCTCAAACTAATGGAGCCACAGCACCAACACCACTTTCCACAATAATTCTAATAAAGAAAGGAAGAAGTGTGATGATTAAGTATGATGCATGACCTACTGCAGTCAGCAAAGAGGTCTCACCTGTCCCAAGGTACATTCCAGTTCTCCCAGGAAGTCAGCATCGTGCAGACTGCAGTTTTCACTGTCAATGTCGTACAATTCAAACTTCAGCTTCTGCATCATCTCAAAGTAGTAGTCGATGACAAATGTCTTGGAAAAGGTGGGACTGAGGCAGTTCTTGATTTTCTCTGTGCGGCCAACCTAACACAGATACATTAGATTACATTAGATTCATCTTTATTGTCACTACACATCACAAGTACAAGGCAGTGAAATGCAGTTAGCCTCTAACCAGAAATGCAAAAGTGTAGTACAGAATATACATAATAACAATTACTATGAAACACTAAGGCTATGAATTTAAACAAGAGTGTATTTACAATATTTTACAGGCAGTTGGCTATATGAAATGAACAGTAGTGCAGTGAAAGTGCAGTAACAGGATCAACAGGACTGAATTACAGCAAAAAATACAGGTATGAATTCAAATACAATATGGTACAAGCAGTGGTTATGACAAGTCAAAAGTGATGAAGTGTATCGCAGGTTATGTGCAATGTGCAATGCAGTCTGGGATTGGGGGGGTGGGGGGGTCAGTGGGTTGTCTTGTTTCGAAGTCTGACAGCTGTGGGGAAAAAGCTGTTCCTGAGTCTGCTGGTCCTGGATGCCAGGCACCTGAAGGGAGGGTAAAGAGTTCCCGGGCTGGGTGAGAGGAGTCCTTCACAATGCTGCGTGCTTTACACAGACATTGCTTCCTCTGGACGTCCTCCGTGGCAGGAAGTGGAGCACCAGTGATCCGTGGGGCGATTTTCACCACCCTCCGCAGTGCTTTCCGGTCCACCACAGAGCAGCTCCCGTACCAGAATGAGATACAGCCGGTCAGGATGTTCTCTATGGCACAGCGGAAGATGGCTGAGGAAAGCTGGCTTTTCCTCAGTGTCCTCAAAAAGAAGATGCGCTGGTGAGCCTTCTTGACCAGACAGGTGATGTTATGAGTCCAGGACAAATTAGAGTCAAGTTTTTTTTCTTTCTCTGTCAGGCAATCACTTGGCAGAGCCACAACTGAGGCATTTCACTACAGAAAATTCTGTAGGATAGGGACCATTCTGGCCTTCCAGATCAGATACCTGGTGTTTCCCCATACTTAGGGTGATCATATGAGACTGGATGAGATATGAGACCTGCACCTTCACTGATTTAAAGTGTAGAAGAACCATCTTTTTACCCACTTACCTCACACCAGTGGGGCCCAGAGCTCTTCATGAGGAGCACACACAGGGGGTCGGACTTCGAGAAGGTGTCCATGTCCAGCAGGTTGTCACAGGAGACGCTCAGGGCCACCTTAGTCACACAGTCGGTGGCCCTCGGACCTGGGTTTCCTCCTGCTGCCATCACTGCCTGGAGGACGCACACACACACACACACACACACACACACACACACACACACACACACACACACACACACACACACACAGACAGAGAGAGAGAGAGAGAGAGAGAGAGAGAGAGAGAGCTAAAAAACACAAACAGCCTTGCAAATACAGAAAGGGGTCATTTGAGTCACCACACCCACATTATGACTTCAATCTTGTAAAAACCCTTGCTCCACCCCCTCCCCATGCCAGGCAGACGTTCAAAGTTGTCCAGTTTAGCAGTTGAGGCTTTGGATATATTCATCCTCCACGCTGACAACTGTAGCCCCTGAAGACAAGCGGTGTGAAATCTTCTATAATTACGTAGTTTATCCATGTGAAAGCGCACGGGAGGAACACACTTTAAGAGATTCCGAGATGCCTCGTTTGCCTTTAATAAAGGGTCGAATAAAATGTGTGTGTGTGTGTGTGTGTGTGTGTGTGTGTGTGTGTGTGTGTGTGTGTGTGTGTGTGTGTGTGTGTGTGTGTGTGTGTGTGTGTGTGTGTGTGTGTGTGTGTGTGTGTGTGTTTCACTCGGGGAACAAGCGCGGAGCAGTGAGGAGCAGAAGGAAGCCAACCTCGTTAGGCTGTGCTACAGACGGACGGGGCTAGCGTCAGAGCCTGTATTGGAGAAATGCCAAATAACCCCCCGTTATAAAGCAAACCGACTGACACCGCTGGTCATGTAACGTTAGTAAACGGAAAACAAAACTAACGGACCAAACTGGAGCCCACTGACATGCAGTAAGCAGACAGCTAACGCTACAGCGGCCCTCCGTCGGCGGAGATACACTTTACTCAAGCGTATTACTATTAAATTAGCTGAGGTGAACGAGTAAACGTATTTTTCGCGTCCCAGTCACGTGATACGAAGGAATGTATGACGCTGGCACCGCGCCAGTCACGAAAGTTAGCATTAGCTCACAGTAAATATGTCAATATATTTCTTAACGAGACTGTGCGATCGGCAGTGTTGACTTTTCTCGCCCTACCTGGTTATCCAGCGGGCTGACTGCTGGGTTCTGAAGTGAGCAGCAGTGGCAGAAACGAGAGCGAGCTTCTCCGGTGGGCGGCGCCCGGTGCGCTCGTTTCCAGTTACAGGCACACCCGCCAGGCGGCAGCACCCAGAGACCACAGCGCTCCCGACGTCGTGGCTTTGAAACAAAATATAATAAGGGATGGTCAAATAAGGGTTTACATCGTGTATGCGCGTAAAATGTTCATAAACACACAGGTGTGAATTTATTATTGAAATATAGAAGAAAGAGAATTGTAGTAATCAGGTCTTCTTTTCCCAGTGACACATCCACAAAACCTGGACTAAAACGCGAATAAACGCGAATGTAAAATCAAGAGATTTCTCATTTTATTATCTTTGTTATTCCTGCCAAGAAGGTTATATTTTCTGTTCAGTCTGTTTCTTAGTTTCTGTTTCTTACGCAATAGAAGAACGAATAACGGAAGAGCAACCAGTTCTGGATCAATATACACTACCAGTCAAAGGTTTGGACACACCTTGTTATTCAATGGGTCTTTATTTTATTACTTTTTACATTGCAGATACATACTGAAGACAAAATTATGACTGGGAGTGTGTATATATATATATATATATATATATATATATCTCGCGAGAGAGAGATGTAAGAAACAATGATCCAGACGTTGCTCTTCTGGATCCAGGGATGAGGTTTTACACACATGTATGATGGTTTTGTGCAGTGACTAATACAGGTCGAGTCCTCCAACCACAATCAAAGTGTAGGTGATACAGAGTAGGTTCAGTCCAGTGTTAAAAGATTTTAGCTATCGCCAATAGTTCCAGAGATAAATCCAGATGAAAATGGTACTCAATACAGGGGTTTTGCTTCTTTTGTTTTTTCTCATCTTAGCCACAGTAGTGGCATTACTCAAAATGTAATCAGATTGTCATTTACTCCAGCAGTCTTTGTATAAACATCCAACACACCAAACAGCGAGACAAACCTAAGTACGACTTTACAGCACTGATGCAATTAAAAACACATTGGTTTTACTAAAACTGTTGTTTTTTGTGTTGTAGTTGTACAGCAGATACTTATATCTCATATATCTACCATGTTACAATAGCAGTACCTGGACTTGACCGCTAACACACATTCCCTCACACAGTGCACAGAGCTTTCTCAGATGGCTTGAAGACCATGACACAGACCTTATAGGTTCGAGCCCTCAGTAACAGCAGAGTAAAAGTCATGCAGACAGACTGCAAGAAAACACCAAAAAACAAATAAATGTACAAGAAAGTATTTAATCAATGAAGGCACACTAACATGTCAAGGCAGACATTTTAGAAGCACCATGTGATTACTTTTATTGAGATCACTTTGCAGGGTCATGCACCACAAGGCACTGTACAGGAAGAATTCTTCTTTCATCAACTTTAAATCAGGTCAAATCACATTTTTACACAACATTAACTTCATTCACAGATCTTGGGGTCATTACTATTTCACAGGCTGTGAAGAAATATTCTCGGTGCTGATTTGCACCACTCCACACAGTAAACACGGAAAGATGCAAGCAAGTAGTAAATTAGAGGTATTTGGATTAACAGTCCAGTCTTTCTAGGACGGTTCAGAAACACTGAAGATGTTAGGGGGTTTCAGCTTGTAAGAATTAAAGAAGGAGGCCACTTGATCAGGCAGTTCTGCCAGGACGCTCTGGGCAAGGGCCACGCTGCTTCCCTGCAATGAGAACGTGAGCAGAATGAGCACTGGTTGACATCTCGTCAATCTTTCATATTTGTTGGAACAGATGAGTATCAACCACACAGCGCTAATCAGACAGCAGGAAAAAAAAAGAACTAAACTAACACAAAACTGAATTGTTAAATGTATTGTATATGTATCTACATATTATATTACATTTATAAGCTAGTTAACATCTAAGGAGTGGTGAGTATAATTCCTTACACAATATGCACATCTGTAACAGAAGTACAGAGGAACAGGTTGCTGCTTACTTGGAAATTTCTGAAGGGCACAAACTGGACGATGTCTCTCGCCGCAACCTCACCGGTGGGCGAGAGCAGCAGCTTGTCGTCGCTGTCGAGGAACTCCATGGCGCTGAAGTCCGCCCTGCCCACGCCCACGATGATGATGGACATGGGCAGACGAGAGGCCTCCACGATGGCAGCGCGTGTCTTGTCCATGTCTGTGATCACTCCGTCTGTGATGATGAGCAGCACAAAGTATTGCTGCAGATGGACAGACAAGGGAAAATGTCAACTACTTGACTTGTAGTCAGCATTAGTGACTGAACCATTATGATTCATCTTATACATGATTACATTATTATAGTTTCTTTACCCTTTTATTAATTAGATATAACAATGAATATAATATTTCACAGCAAACTCATGTCATATCATGCAAACGTGTTGGAGCATCATGCTGCATTGCAAATAAAGGGGACAACATGAGGCAGATCATCATTTTGAAGGCCTGTGGATTAGGAAAACAACAGGTATTACCAATAAGACCTCAGTGCCACACAATGAGTCTGTCTCGATGTCACACCAACCACTGAGTGGTTCAACAGCGGCTCTGTGGTGACTTACCGAGGCCACGTTCTGGTGGAGAGCTTGTCTGGCGAAGCAGGCGACGTGGTTGATGATCGGAGAGAAGTTGGTGGGACCCCAGAGCTTCACCTTGGGAAGACACTGGCGATACGCATGCACCACGCCCTCGATGCCTGCCAAACACACACAGACAAGTGTTAGGCAGCACAAATGAAGCATTACTGAATAACTTCCAACAGGCAGAGACTTGAACCTACCCGCACAGAATGGATTTGCTGGATTGAAATTGATTGGGAACTCGTGGGAAACCTGTGAGTGTGATTCATAAATAAATAAATCTACAAAGGTTCATGAAAGTTTTATACCAAAAACAGTCAACTGTGTCCCACTGACTGTTTATCTTGTCAGAAACCTGCAAACTGTACAAAATGATTTCATGGCTTACACAGCTTAAATCAAGAGGACACTAATAATTCAGCTGTTCTCAAAGGTACAGTGCACTAAAGTATACAATCACGTGTAAATCAGGATTTAATCTAACACTTGAAACTTTACTGCAGGACTAAGAAGGCTTTAAAAGTATGAGCTCATCCAGTCATTGCATGTGTGACAGCAGAGAGGATCTGAACACTTACCTGCCAGTTAGGAGGGACCTGGGCTCCAAAACCAAAGACAGGAAACATCTTGTTACTGTGCGGACAGACAGCATTAACAAAGGTTAAATATAGCACATGAGCCAGTAGCTTAAAGAACCTTCACATCTAAATCCTGCTGTGTGGCCACTGTGACTATCTTCATTGCATTGCATTGGATTTTTGGCTGCAGTTTGCAGCTCTCACAATGAATATGACTACATGATCAATAACATGGGTTGGTTGTGAATCTCTGAATATCATAAGTTATTATCTAGTTAGTTTTGCTGTTTTATAGATATTTACTTTATTGTATTTGGCGTAATTTTATTTGCCTGTTTATTTTTGCTGTAATGTTTTGGATACATGTAATTCCACTTTTGTACAGTTAACTGACAAGCTACAGACCTGATGTTGGTCACCTGGAAGGGGGTTTGGGGCGGTTACGCCCTGTCAGTCACATAAGCACGCTGGGTTTTTATTTGTACATTTGTAATGAAAGATTTATAAATGAAGTTGAAAAAAATGGGTTCTTGACTTAATTCTTTTAAACCAGCTAACTAAGCAAAAAGCAAAATAAGTTTTATTGTAGCAGTGCAGCACATGACATTTATCCCAGCTGTTTAGTTTGCATTGTTTTGGATTTTCTCTCTGTCTTCCTTGTGGCTTTAAATGCTGAAAATAACCTGGAAAACACCTTTTTTATATTCGTAAAATGGTGAATGGATTGTATTTATGCCCCACTTTTCTGGTCTTACTTGACCACTCAAAGCTCTTTTTACCATTCACTATTCATATCCATTAGCACACACATGCACACAGCGCTTCTAGGCCGAGGTTCTCTGACATACACGCACCGATGAAACAGCGGGGGCAATTTGGGGTTCAGTATTTTGCCCAGGGACATTTCAGTATGTGGCATGGAGGAGCCACAGAACGCACTTCATAAGGACTACTTCTTCAGGAGAAAGTAGTTCTGGGAAAACAGTCTGAAAGTTCACCTGTCATAGTCCTGGATGACGTTACCCACTGCCCAGATGGCTGTCAGGTATTCATTGTCGCCTTCAGGGTTGATGTAATGAAGGGACTGGGGAGAACTGGGATCCCCATTCGAGCCTGTGAAGTCAATGGCGATCTGGACCGGATCCGAAAGAGGACATGGGTCAAGACACGGCGAGCCTCTCAGCGAGTGAATGCAAATGAGAGACAGGCAGTGGAGATGCAGTTTATCGAAAAAAAAAAAAACTTACTGAAAAATGAAGTAATGAATTATGCTATGAATTAAAATATAGATCTAAATAAAAGTAGTAAATGGACTTTTCATGTTTGACTCACAGTGAAGTTGATCTGACAGCCCCCCATGATATAATCCAGGAAGGTGAACTCCTTCACCACCTGCAGGTATAAACGGTATGTTAGCTGCGTATAGCAGCAGCAACGTACAGTACTGCACAAAGAGCGACTTCTTGTTTTCTTTGAAATGCACGGTCTCGACAAAAAGACGAAGGCAGACGATTTCTAACTCCTTACCTGGCAGCGCCTGATGCAGATGACCCCAGAGTTTTTATAATTTTTCTTCTTCAGCTTTTTTGGGTTGATGCATTCAAAATCAGCCTGCAAGTGAGAACGCCAGTCACCTTTGTGCCAGTTGAAGTATGAATAAATAACAGGCGTTTTATTGGTAGAGCTGGAACCCAACGCACGCGCGTATAAAAGCCTCACCGGGGAAAGGTGTGTTCCCGCTTGCAGCTCCGCCAGTGTGGTTTTAAAGCTCCCGATGAGGTCATGAGAGCCGCTGACGTGGTGGTCGTAACAGTCAACCTGAGGTCAGAGACTTCCTGTTAACGCTGCTGCTGATATTCATCTTCATTCAATTTTTATTTAAAATGAACAGTACGTGCTAAAAAATGTTAGTTTTGTCAAGGTCTAAAAACATGTAATAAATTACCAGGGTCACACCTCACATGCACTATAAACCAGTGACATCTGAGCATCAGTAAAAGTGCAGTAACTACACAAGAACAAAGGAAGAAGTGCAAACCCTGGTGTGGTGTCGTCACTAACCGTGCATGCACACACACACAACGCTTATCCAGTCGGGGCACAAGCTCTCCTGTGTTTTAAGTTTGGGAGCGTTTTAAGATGGATAGGGGGGAAAAAAAGAAAAATTAAATTACAAGATGAATTATTAGTATGTTAGAGCTGTTCTGGTCAATCAAGCCAACAAAAGCTAAAATAAGATTTCAATAACTCAAAGCATTCTTCAGCAGGTAGTTTAAAGAAACAGGTCACGTTAACAGGCTGCATCTTATAGCATAAAACTAACTCAAATTTTTAAAATAAAAAAAAAAAAAAAAAACAAATTACCTTGATGGGCTTCTCCACATCTCCTCCACAGAGAGATCTCAATGAGATGCGGAATGGTCTCCATACCGGGTTGAGGTTGTTGTACACAACCTGCATAAACAAGCAACCGTGAAGCATTGGTAAATAATAATTCAGTCATGAGGATGAATGAGTTGCTGGTAAAAATCTGTACCTCTGTTCTGTGGGCCAGCTGCCATCCAGTCTCTGTCTGCTTGTAGAACTCCAGGAACGGGTCGGACCACCACAAATACTGAATAACCCCACCCAGTTAATAACTTCCACCACTCAAAGGTATTATACAGTGAATTAAAGAAGCAAAGCGTCAGGCCGAAAACATAATGTTTAGTACCTTTTTGTCCAGCCTGCGGCCTGCAACCTCAAACTCTGCCACTCTGGTGTCTGTGATTTCTTCAGCACAGATCTATTACAAAAACAAACAAAAAACAAAAAAGGGTCAAAAGTCTTGTGTAAACTGAGATCAGTAAACAGCACAAAGGACATTCTCATGTTTTTAACTGCTAAACCGGTATTAAATTATACTAACAACAGAGTAGAAGTCACCACAGCCAGCACCACATACACAATATGCCTATTCCTTCCTTTATCCAGATGAAGTCCCTCTATTTGCTGAGAACATATTAAGAAAACACAACTTTATCTGTGTGTCATGATGGGATGAGCAAAGAAAACACAGTCTTTCATTCAATTTATCTGTGTGTCATGATGGGATGAGCAACTTTGTTGTGTTGCAGATTTATATAGAAAAAAGCAAAATGTGAATGGCTGTGAATACTTCCTGAAGACGCTGCAAACATCCTGTGCTTTTATTTCTCTCTGCTGTAGTGTTTATGGAATATATTTTCCTTGTATTGTGGGATTCTGGAAGTCGGGTTTAGTTGACAAAACAGGAAGTAGGACTGCGAGCTTGTGCTTTAAAAAGGGAACCATGCGTGTGAGGTTTTTAAGAGAAAAAACTGGGTGTTAAATTGGACTGTAATTAAGAGTACAGTGTCAAGCTTCCAGTAAGGTGTGAAAAATGTGACCTTACCCAGCACATTAAAAAGATTACAGGTGTTGACCGCATGACCACACAGTGAAGCACAGATTGGAGCTAACGGTTGTTAGCACAGGTGCTGTCCACCTGACACACTGTCACACCTGCCTACTCTGTCCACTGTGTCCTCAGTCACAGCTCATTACCTCCACACATCTTTTAGGAAGGAGACCAGGGTCCACTCACTGTGATCGTCCCACGTCCTGCAGGCCTCTTGTCTTTCAGCAACAAAGACCGGGTCATCTGCCTGTTGGAAACGATCTGGACACAAAACATCGTCATTGTCTTCCGACAGTAGAAAACGCGGAGAAACCATAAGAGTCGACTTCTACTACTGTACGAGGAGAAACTCACCGTGCCCAGGGTGCATTCGAGCTCCCCCAGGAAATCATCGTCACTCAGGTCATAGGTGTTGTTGTCGATGTCATACACGCAAAACTTCAGCCTCTGCACCATCTCGAAGTAGTAGTCGATTACAAACTTCTTGGCAAACTTCGGGTTCAGGCAGTTGAGGATCATCTCTGTGCGCCCGTACTGGTTCGCAAAGAAGACAACATCTATTGTGTGGTCAAATCTTTTTTTTTCTTTAAAAAAACAAAAAAACAAATAATGAAAAATAAATAATAAAATAAAATCCACAGCCTGACAGACCTCATACCAATGGGAGCCTGAGGTGTTGATGTACAAGGCGCACAGGGGGTCAGACTTGGAGAAGACGTCCATGTCCATGAGGTTCTCACAGGAGATGGTCAGCTCCACCTTGGTGGCCCACTGAGTGGCTGCTGGCACTGCGGCTCCCCCTGAGGCCATGGCGGCCTGTCGCAGCGATACATGGACCGTTACATATAGTGTTGACGCACCCCTGCTTCATATTTCTACTCCGTGTAACTAAAAGATAACTATATAATACGGCAGTGATAACGGATTTAAAACACACGGAGCTGAATTACGACAGGTTTGTACATCAAGCAATCACGCGGGGAGTTGGGAGGGTGTGGCGCATCCCCGCGGCGCACCAAAACTAACGCCACCACCCAAAGTAGTCCCCCTGCAAAACATGTCACCAATTTCTTACAGATTGAAAACTCACTCAAACTGGTTTACCTGCTCACTTGTTCGCACGTTTTAATGTTTAGCGCCGACACTCGGACGTGTGTATCGTTTACGTGACAAGAACAGCTGAGGACCCGGGGCGGAGCCGCCGCTCTGCGCCGCCCAGCCCTGCGGGTGCTGATAACGTCGGAACCGCCTGTGTGGGACCGTCCGCTGCTATTTGTGCTAACCTTTAACCAAGATCACGCTGGAAGTGACGCTGGATAGTGGTGGGCGGATCGATCCAAATATTGATAGTATCGATACCAAGTCGATATCGGATCGATACTAGCCTGGTGGGATCGATTCTTTACTTTAAGTTCCGCTCTTGTTCGCAATGCTGCGGTTTCTGCAAAGAGGAAACAGTCAGGTCGCCGGACTCACCGCTCCTGTGTCAGTGCAGAGCAGGCACACTTTGCCCCCCCTCCTCCTTGTGTTTAGATGTTGCGCCGTCACATGAGTCACGTGACGTGACTAAGATGGGCAAAGCAAAAAGATTTTTCTTAAAACATTTGATAATAGAGCATTTTCTATTTAACTATAAACTTTACCCTAATTCTGCCCTGGGTTTTAACTATTTAATAATAATAAAGGAAACATCACAAAAAAACATTTAAGGTCATGAAAATTAATTGAGATTTAGCAATTCAATGACGCATCCACCTTATTTATTGATAAGTATCGGTATCGGTATCGGCGATACTGGCCCGTATTCACTTGGTATCGGATCAATACCAAAATATGCAGCATCGCACACCACTAACGCTGGACCACACAACAACCGAAGGAATATTACGGCGGAACTGTCGCGAGTGTTGCGTTGTTTCTCGTCGACCGCATATATGTCGGGGAACAGACTTTAGGAGGCGTTCAAGAAAGAAACTGTTTTGTGGTTGGTAAAACAGCTTCCAGCGCGAGCCTTGTGACGTAATTTTGTAACGTTTTGTTTGTGCTTTTGAATGCTCCCTGTTGGTCTTCGCTATAACTCTGACATTCTGTGGAAACTCCAGTTATCCAGCGACTGGACCTCGGACCCGATGGCTGGAAGAGCGTTGACGCGGTTCGCGAGCCGGATTCTACCTCCGCTGTCCGGCACAGAAGGCTCTGGAATCAGGCATGCGATCCGCTTTTACGGGACCACTTCCCGGAGGACTGCAGCCGCTCTGACCGTAAATATCTCGGCGTTTTGTTCCTGTTCATGTTCACCTGAGTCGAGGACTCAGCAGAGCGGCTGCTTCTGCGCTGATGTGGGTGAAAGGGCAGCAGCTTTCACTCTGCTGTCTCCACTCAGGTGAAGCAGAACAGGTTCAGGACTAGAACTGGTGCTGTGTGACCCCCACGCCGGCCCCTGTAATGTCGTGTTTGACTGGGGTCAGCTCAGACTGATCGCTGTTCATAACAGTCAGGTTTCACCTGCCTCCTCCTCCTCCTCTCCTCTTCCGCGCACAGAGTGGAAGAGCTGCCCTCCTCCTGGGGCTCCCCGCGCTCTCCTGCCTGGGTTATGAAGTTTATCTCCGGGTGCAGAGTTCAGCCGTGCTCCACGCTGCAGGAAAAGGTACAGGTGCAACGTGGGAGAGCATTGTTATTTTCAGGGTTCAAAATTCTTCACTTCTCTTTACCAGCACAGCAGACAACCCAACATCCAATAACTGAAACAGCGTCCCATGAACGTACACTTAATAGGTTAAGTGATGACAGGGGGAAGGGGTGATCCCTTGGGACAAGTTTTGGGACTACATAAAGATAGATAATGACCTCTGTTAATATTCTGGTTTTATTTTCCTTTATTTTATTGGAGGTATGGATGTTTGGGTGCTTGTACTACTACATATTAGTTGATACTGCTGTGGAAAAAAAATATGTTGTTGTCTGTCACCACACTTACTTTGCTTTATTGTATACTACCTGTTCCTGTGTGGAGTAAAATGTTAAGTTTGCCAAGTACCAAGCCTGTGGAAAGATCAATAAAAACTGGGGGGGGGGGGGTTCCAGGAAGCAGGTCAATGAACCCCAAGATGGGAAAGTCTGAGTTATTTTGTTCCAGAACAACTGATCTGGGTGAGTTCATTCAGCTCTGAGTCCCTCTGAGTCAAGCGCATGCTTGGTGAATGAAAAGAGGCATCAACAATGGAGCTCTGATACTGCGTTTCACCATGGCAACGGCCGAATGAAGAGCAGGGCAGAGTTGGAGTACTGAGTCAACAAGTTAACACAATTAAATGTTGTTTGGCGTTGTGCTGAAATCCTACTTTTTGTTACATTCAGTCTTTAGTAACTCATCTCAGTTTCTGGAATAGAAAACCAAGAGTTTCCCTCAGCTCAGGGTTAATAACAAACCCAGCCAGTTTTCTGGTTCAACCTCACCTCATAGAGCTCCTCAGAGGATGAAAGCAGTTTATAAAAATGTATTCTTAACTTTATGTGGAGCAAAATAATCTACGTGTGTCCTGTTTTCAAGTTTAGATGCAAACACTCAGCTGCGCAGGGGCCCCTGGCTGACTCCAACCTATTTCTGGCTACATTTGTAATGTAAAAACTTTCTATTCCCTGAAGCTCAAACAGACACGTTCAAGTGTTTTGTGTGAGCAACAGTCAAAAACACCCAAACGTTTATTATCACAGCGAAGTGGGAAACTAACTAATATTTGCTGGCAAATATTAGTTTAAGGAGCTCAAAGAAAACAAACAGAAGGCTGGTTTTTATGTCAGAATAATGAACGCTGAGCCTCACTGTATTCCACCCTGGCTGCTGTCACTGTGTAGAGGAGCGCTTGTGGCTGACTGTGTTTTGTGTCTGTGCAGAGGAGGTGCTGGAGCAGGCGGACTACCTGTACAGCTGCGCAGAGACGGAGAAACTCTACCAACTGCTGCTGCAGCACAAGGACAGGTGAGGGGACGTCCTGTCTCGCGGCTCCTCTGTTTTACTTCATACCTTTATTTCATATTTCTGCCACACGGGGGCGCCAAAGTAAAGGACAGCAGAGGTAACTGCCTGGCCACATGTACCTGTGTGCTCTTCCAGTGACGATGCAGAGTTCCTGTGGAGGCTGGCCCGGGCGTCCCGTGACCTGTCCCTCCTGCCCGACGTGGAGCCCCAGCGGAAGAAGCAGCTGACGTTCGAGGCCTTCGAGTACGCCAAGAGGGCGCTGGAGAGAGACGACCAGTGTTTTGCAGCACACAAAGTAAGACTCAAAAAAACGTGTTTGCAGTTGTCAGATGCTGCTGTCTTTTATTTTTCTCCCAAAAAAAAAAAGAGCTTTAAAACCCTCACCCCTCTCCCGACGCAGTGGTACGCCGTGTGCCTCAGCGATGTCGGCGACTACGAGGGGGTCAAGGTGAAAATCGGAAATTCCTACATCATCAGGGAGCATCTGGAGGTGAGGGGGAATTTGTGCGAGGTGTTATTGTGTACGTCGCTGCATCCCATGTGACGCGCGTTTCTCTTTTCCCAGAGAGCCGTGGAGCTCAATCCCAAAGACGCCACCTCCTTACACATCCTGGGTTACTGGTGAGACTGGTGCTCTGCTGTTTCTATGTTTACGTGGGCCTGCTGCTGTGAAGCTACAACAGCCTGTCGCTTTTAAATGTTGCTGCTGCAAGGAATTGTGGGATGCCACCGTCTCCTTTGACAGAGACTGGATGCAGAAAGCCGTTCAGATGATTTATTCCCACTCTCAGTGGGCAGAAGCACAGTTGGATTATTTTTTACATAAAAAGAGAGATCTCCATACTAAACATACGAATCTCATAAAATGTAACAAACATGCACCAACTTGATCTTTCTTTGTTCTTCGGAGTTGGTTTGGAGGAAAAGAGAGGGTTTTCCGGCCCAAGGGTGGGGTTATACAACCTTTTGGGTGTGGTTATCATAGAGTGATGAGGTGGGTGGTACCGGTGCGTTCACGTGGAAGCCGCAGCTTTAAATCTCTGCGTCTGGTCTTCGGCAGGTGCTTCGCTTTCGCTGAGCTGCCTTGGTATCAACGCAAGGTGGCGGAGGTCATTTTCTCGACGCCGCCCGTGTCCACGTACGAGGAGGTGCGTCTCCCCTCCGCCCTCCTCGCTGCAGTGACTCAGGTTCAAACGGCTTCATGCTGACGCAGCTGCACAAACGTTGGATGGAGTCATGTTGTTCTGTCTCTTTCAGGCTTTGGAGTTCTTCCTGAGAGCCGAACAAGGTAAAACGTCGGATCCCCTGTCGGCTTCAGCTCAGCCTCGACTTGCAAAAAAAGGCATTCACGGTACTTCCATTCCCGCATGTGTCCTCAGTGGATCCTGACTTCTACAGTAAAAACCTGCTGATGCTGGGGAAGACCTACATGGCCTTGAAGGACAGGCTGAAAGCGCTGCTCTGGTTGTCCAAGGCCAAAGACTACCCGGCTCACACGCTGGAGGACAGAGAGGTGCGTGTGCTCGTGTGACGTCAGCGCGTGGATGCGAGGAAGACGGCGGGATGCCTCAGCGTGTTTGTGTTCCTCTGCAGGTCCAAAAAGAAGCCGTGGACCTCCTGAAGAAGCTGAGTGCGAGTGGGAAATGACGGCTGATCGCTAACAAAATGTCCTCTTTTTTAATGATTGTGTGATTATTAATATAGCAGAACTGTGACTCATGCCCTTTGAGATCATAAGCCAGCATCCAAACATCCAGTGTGTAGTATTCATTTACAACAATAGGATATATTGTACATGATCCGTTACTGTATCTGTAAACTGCATTTTAGAACTCTGTTCAGTTCAAGCACAAGAAGCTGGTTTCTTTCTTCTACACTCACTGTGATGTTTGAACTGGAACCTTCAGATAAAAACAAATATGTCATTCTTATTTGTCTTCTGATAGTGAATTAACCAGTTCACGACCGCTGAAGAGATTCCTAATACCGCGTTTCTCTAACCCACACGGAAAAACCTGTTCACAAACCCAGCTACAGCTGTTGCCACTGCGACTGTGACTTTTATCAGTTTCTACAGTAGCCCAGAAGGCACAAACCAAACGCTGGCTCTAGCGAGGGTCCTTTGGGTTTGTATGCTACATGGAAGCCACCGCAGGTTCCCTTCCATTGGAATGGGAGCGATGAGCGGAGGGGTACGCAGCCGGTTGCAACCTGCAACCTCTAATCTACACGCTGCTCCTTTAAGGTGAGTTTCCTGCCTTGTAATTGATGGCAGGAAATAAGTCTTAAAGGACCAGTGTATAGAATTTAGTGGCGGTGAGGTTGCGGGTTGCAACCAGCTGCGTACCTAACTAACAATTTGAGACAGCAAATGATAATAACAATAATAAACAGGCACAATGAATAGGGTTCCATGTCTTCTGGGTTAGAATGTTAGTGGATTCAGATGTGGGCCAGAGGATTAACTGTAATGTGTAGTTATTATACTCAGTTATGCACACTGTGCGAAAAATGAAGTCAAAGTAGATAGCAGACGGTCAGATACGTTGATCAAATATGGTTCTTCCCAAAGTCAAGTTCCAATCAATACAAAAACCAGGAATCCACAGCACATTGTTTTATTTTTCCTTTCAACACAGAACAAAAATCCCTGACAGTTTCATCGCCTCTCATCCCGGGATAATCCCACAGCGTGAAGAAAGCAAGCGTGCTCGTGGAGGGGGGTTTATTCACTTATTTATTTGATCTCATAAATCCATCTCTCTTCATTTAAAATGGGTGAAATCAGATTAAAAATGAATCTTCTATACACATTGTCTCCAGTAAAGGGGCATTCTGTACAGTGTAGTTGGTGTTTACAGTGTGTATCTACACGCGATATGTTACAGTTTGGATGCGTTTCGGGTGGCCGAGGGCGGAGGCGGCGCGGTTCGAGGTCACCTGCGGCGCCGACCGCGCGCTGAACGGACGTACAGCAGAGAGCGCACCTGTACACCTGTCCGGGCGATGAAGGCCACCTGAAACGCCCCATCTATTTCTGATAGAACAAAGGCATCACAGATTTCCATCAATGGAGCGGCGGCTCTGCGTAATCCATTATAATATTTAAGTACTTTATTTACTTTCATTACCTTTATACAATGAATATTCACATACTGTTGATTTTTTCTGTGATTACAGGTTTGTGTTCAAAAGGAAGCACAGTTATGCAGTTGCGACTTCTCTGAAAGTCCGCTCCTTTTGCTACTGTAAATGTCTTGTCTTCATACGGCCGTCCCTCCTCACAGCTGAGTACATGTTATATACACGTGACTGATAACTGGTCTAATCACAGCTCCTCCTGGGGAAAAAAAAAACGTGGAAAGCAGCTCGCTGCTGTTTGCAGTGGTCTGAAAAAAAAAGCAGGAAATGAGGAGAGAGGCGTACCACTGCCAAAGCTTTTTTTTTTCTTTTCCTGCCCTCAGAGCACTGACCGAAAGAGTAAGCACCAGAGTTGTCGTTTGGAAAACGATGGAGTTAGGCATGACGCGTCGCGAAGCGAAGAGCGGGTCCCCCGAAGACCGAGAGGACAGAAAAATCAATAGGGGACAAGAGGGGGGGGAGACCACACATCATCAGGCTGGCTGCTGTCACCAGACAGACTTAAGGCTGCTGGAAGGTTTCCACATCTCCACCGTGATCCAACCGCCACTGTCTCCGGGACATTCAGGGACATCTACTGCCATGATAATGACACGTGCCCGGGGATGTCGGTTTGTACAGTTTCATGCAGCACTGACTTCAGTTGCGATGAGTTAACTGCTAATGATAAGACAGACGTGACGAGACGTGACGAGACGTCACTACCGCACAATTTTCTGAAATTCCGGCAGATGTCCAACGCCGCCTTTGACGTTCACGGGGTGACATCTACGTGGGAGAATTTGCATGTTGTCCAATAACCACAGCGGCTTCCACTGTCCCACCACACACACGCACATTTGTTCCTTCTGGTGCAAATGTCCATCTGACGACGCTTTCTTCCAATCTCATGGGGGGCAGAACTGCACGAGAGGGTCGTTCACCGCTTCGTCTTCAACGCTTTGCTTTTTAGATGATGATAGTTTAAAAAAAATAAAAAGTCAAACACCCCCCAAAAAAAAACCCCAGCTAATTTAGAGACAGAGCAGTCCGTGTGTGTGTGTTCAGTGTTGGAAGACAATCTTCTCATCTTCAGAGGCAGCCATGCATGCTCGCAAAATAGCAACAACTACTCTGGGTGCAAGGGGGGCGGGGGGGGGGGGTTCAGGCACCAGACCCAGGTACTACCCTTGCATTTTAAAAGCTCTATAGAACTAGAGCTTTAAAAGTAGACTGAGCTTCTACTATAAAATCCTCTCAAAAACCCTTTCAGTCCGTTTTAAAAAGCCAGTCAGCAGCAGCGGGGAGGAAATCCAGACATATCCGCGATTTCTGTTTTTAGACAGACAGACGCTGAAACGCTTGCATATTTCATGATGGGGCTTCATATCATCATATATGAGGGCTGCAGCAAAAACGAGGCTGCAAATTAAGATTTGGTTTAAAATGAGAAAATAGCTTATATACATTGGTGGTTATCTTGTGCAATTTTTTTTTTTTTAAAGTTTCTTTTTACTTGACTGAATAAACAGCGGCGGGAGAGGGAGAGAAAGACGAGAGGACTCCCTATTCTTGGCCAAATCCTTCTGTCTCCTCGATGGCAAAGAGCAGCTTCTCTTTCAGCTGCTCAAAGCTCTTGTAAGGAGGCAAGTCCAGACGGTTGAAACTGAAAAGACCAAGAGAGAGGACCAAACGTCGGCATAAAGGCACATAATGAAGCGTTCACTGGCGGTAAACCGGGTTCTCATGCGCAGGTTTCACACAGCCATGGCCAAAAAAACCCCAACAATCTCCGTCACCATGTGAATGAAATGGGAGGCATCAAAAAGTGACGACAGACAGAAAAGTGTGGGGACAAAAGCATTTGGAATTGACACAGTTTTGTGGGAGAAGTGGAGTATTCTCTGATTCTTGGCCATGACTGTATTATCCCAGGGATATTAACAGTTTTTCCAAAAAAAACCCACTTTGCCTGGACCTGGAGTAAAGCATCCCTCAAGTCATGGCACGTTACTTAGCGCGCCTTGTGTTTTTTTTCTCCTGTCGGTTCATTGCTTATATGATTTGAATTATAATAATATAATATAACTTCACGCGCCAGAACATCTGGGCCAACCGCTGTGTGAGAGGAATGAATCCCATAACTCAGAGGCGCGGCGCTCCACTCACCACGTGTGGCTCCGAGGAAGCCACGTGTCCTTCCCCACCTTCTCGATGCAGAACTTCTGGGGGCCGTTGCTTCCTGCGGTGCAGGAGAAAAAAAAACACGGGTGAGAAGAATTCGGTCCAGACTGAGAGCGGTTCCGCTTTGTTCTGCAGGGCTCTGAGCATCGGCACAATGAATTGGAAATAAAAACATGGATAATACGATGACGTGCCAAGTCTCAGCCTGACTGTAAAGTAGGTTTATGTCAGTGCAGAAAGAGCTGTGCGGGAGATGGAACCCTTTTAATGCATGACGTGCAAAATTAATTGGACACTTGGCTGCTACGTGTTCCTTGGACAGCTGCGAGTTGTTTCAACATGATTCCATACTGAATAGAGGTCACAGGTAACTCAGGAGTTGAGATTTCCCCATTCGGGTTGACAGCTGCTGTTGTCTGTCACTGTGAGGAGGGAAGTGAAGAAGACAAATTGAAGGTTGAAGAAAAGTTCACGCAGAAGACGCGCGGGAGAACGTAGATCGAGCAGCACAGGTCCTGCGTATGAGCAGAAAATCTAAAGCCCCGTTTGACTGCGCAGGAAGTGGAGAAAGCTGGGCAGGATGCAGGGGGACGTGTTTGCTGGTCACACACTGCGTGTCAGTAGCGATTAGGTGGTAAATGTGTTGCTCTTTGTGTGTCACTGACCCATGAGTTCAGCGAAGCCGCCCAGAGGAAGCCGGCAGGTCCCGGTGACGAACTGCATGAGCCGCAGTCGCACCTCGTTGTCCACCTCTTTCACCAGCTGCAGGGGGGGAGGAGACGAGAGCAGACACAGTCAGCGCTGACCGCGAGCTTACCGACCGGGACGGGCCGGGACCCGGCCGGGACCGGACGCCCCTCTTTTCTGAGCCTACCTGCCAGAACCAGATGATCTGCTTGCTGTTCCTGGTGTAGTGGCGATACACAGTGTTTCTCTGCCAGTCCTGCAGGTCCACCTCCTGCATGCCGCACAGCATCACCTGGGACACACACACACACACACACAATTCAAATCAATATTACTCTTGTACATAATGTACCTACTATTTTTTTTTACTGCTATCCCATATTTTATTGCTTTTGTATTTCTCTTTCTATTGATATCTCTTTATGTTTTTGTTTTCTCGCTGTGGGACTAATAAATGTTTATCTCATCGTAATGATAAATTAACTGGTAAGAGCTTAAAACCAATTTGTGCTCACCTCCAGTTCCTTTTCATCAAAGTACTGGAGCCACTGGAGTGGAACCACCTCGTTGAATCCATCCAGGAAAGCTTTGGTCTGACCTTCGACCCCGCGGGAGAACCTCCACTCTGCCATCAGACTGCAAACCAGACAGCAACAAGGGATGTGTTGTCGTCGACAAGTATTCCTGGGCCAAACATTACTGCTGTGATGATAAAACAGTGGCCACACTGAACCTGATGTACTCCTCCTTGTTCTCCTCGGTGACCAGAACGTTGGCGCCATCGGGTTTGAGGTCATGGGAGGTGATCTTCCCCAAAATCTCCATGTCCACCGAGAAGTACATCTCCAGGCCGCACTCTTCGATGTTGTTGTCCCTGAGGAGACATGAGATTGCGTTGCTGTCGCAGAACAATGCAGGGAGAGCAGCTGTTGGTGCAACAAAAGAATCATTAACGTGAGTGATCCGTCAGCCTCTGGGTTTTTGGGTTGTTGTTTTTTTTTAAATAATGGATTACATCTTGTCTGCAGTTAAGTGAGACTTCCCCTCCCCAGTTACTCCTGTCTCTCATCCCTGTGTGTGTGGATGGGCTTCCCCAGTCTGTCCTCTGTCCAGATCTCTGTGGTGGGGGCTTCCCCGTTGTCTCAACACAGAGTCCTCACTAAAAACACTTCTTGCTTTAATATTAATGCAGCATATAAAGTTATGTACTTCCTTTACTTGAATTGTTTTTTCCATTATTGACAGGCATGTCTTTTGTCCCTGTGACATAGAACTGCATTTCTGTCTAAACTGGAAGACTTTCTCTGATGCTCCTCCAGAGGTTTCTCCCTGTTTTCCTGTTGAAGGTGTATTATTGTGGAGCTTTTCCTGATTTAAATCAGAGGTCCAAGGACAGAGGGCGCTGTACGTTGCATATTTTTAAAACCCCCTGAGAGAGAGAGACATATTTGAGATTTTGGGCTTTGTGGTCTCGACTTGTCTCGAGGTTTACTCACAGCTGCAGGTCAGTCCCAGTGGTCCAGCTCAAACACGGACATAAAACATTGGTGCCTTTTGGTTCAGTTTTGTTTGGCTTTCACACAGACTTGATACAAAGGAAGCAAAGGTTGTGAACTTTAAGTTGCGCTCGTTTTGAGTTTTAAGAGTAAATCAGACCAAGTGCATGTGGACAAAAGAGTTTGAGCGCCAACAGCTCTGGTGTGACAGACCTGTCGGGGCTCTTGAGAGATGAGAACTCTCTGGATAATTTTGTTTAGGATGCACGTACTGGCTCTTTAACCAAAAGCTTCACTCAGAGCAAAGAGCTGTGGGATGTCAAACAGCTTGTCAGAAGGCTGTGTAGACAGAGGACGCAAATGACCTGATCCATATGAGGGAGTTGTAGAACTCCGGGTCTATGGACTCGAGATCTTTGAGGATGAGCTTCTTGTTCAGCATGCGCTTGTAGAAAGGCAGGGAGAAGCCCGTGTCGATGAACTTGCCGTGGAAAAGTGCCTGCAGGAATGGACATAAGAGCAACCTTTTTCTTTAAATGTTACCGTGCTGGTCAACCTGAAAATATGAACACACATATGTTTGTGTTCGTCAAAGCCCAAAGCTTAACAACTGTTTTTTGCGGTACGTGAACTTGCCATTGCAATGAAGCGGCCTATGAAGCAGAAGTAGGAGAGGTGGTCGGGGTTGATAGCTGAGGCCGGGTTGATCTGCAGACAGTAGTTGCTCTTGCCGGCGTATTCGAATAGACAGTACATGGGGTTCAGCACTTCATGGGACAACAAGAAGAACCATTCTCTGAAAAGTGAGGAGTGAGACAGACAGAGGCAAGGGTCAAGGACAAAGAGAACAGAGGGTGCGATGGGCAGAGGGATTAGAATAGAAAAGGAGAAGGAAACAAAAAGGAGGAAAGGTGGAGAATAGGAAAAGAGACCAATTACAGCGTCCATATTCCAAAAATCTAAAATTCACGTTCTACTATTTTGTCTATATTACCGGGCCAAGCCACCGTAGTCAAGGCCCTCCTCGCCTCTGAAGATGACGTACAGTCTCCTCCTCAGGTCGTAGGGTTTGAGGGCCATAATCTGCATGAAACAGACACAAAACTAAACCACAACATCTGCAAGGGATGCAGCGAGGCACAGTGATGGCATGAAAGATCCCGATATATAGCAGGGAAAAATAAACTACACATGTAGGCTGTGGTTCATCACCGCACTTGAAACGTATTGTATGTACTATATGCTCTGTGTCGTTTGAAACGAAGACACTCACTTGCTGGAAAGAATCTTCAAACAGCGTCTGTCTGGAGACGGTGATCTTCACATGGCTGGGGAGAGCATTGGACTGCGGGAACACAGGACAACAGATGAGCACGTGCGACAATAAGTTGAAGGTTTGTGTGTCGCTACCTACAGCGCGGCGAAGGAGGGGGAAGACGTCACCCACCTGGCACAGGTAGCGAAAATGTGCGAGCTTCCACCGGAAGCTGCGCTCATAAGCGATCTGAGGGCCTTTGGTGCTGAGGAGAACAAAGACGTTGAAGAGTTTAAAATGCAGCTGGCAGACGCAACGCACAAGAAGCTTTTTTTTTCCTCTTCACCATATAATAAAAAAAAGTGACACATGTGAGATGTGCTCTAACATTTGGCAAACTCTCCTCGCTTCCTGGGGAAATGCATCAATTCTCCCTTTCATCCCGATGTATGCGTTCACTAAGATGAAAATTAAAGTGAACATATATTGTACCTTACATGAAGTATATGCACATTGGCTAAATTAAAGCGTACACTCCATCTGGTCCTAGTAAACATGTTTTATTAAGCTGCGCAGGCACACGCAGCTGCAGCTCTTCGGGCTATTGATCAAACAGTCTCTGGCATGTCTTCAGGTAACATGTAATGTAATGCGGAACACATGAAGGAGCAAACGATTTTTAAAATGTGCTCTTACACGGACGACTTTCCAGTGCGGGGGTCGTTGAACGTGGTGGTGCGGGTGTTGTGGTCCACGAAGTACCGGACCCCTTCCCTCGTGTAGCGGATCTCCCAGCCTTCGGGCAGAGGGTCCTCATTCTGTAGCCTACACACACACGGATCGATCACATACGTGGACTGACAAATGATGGAAACCAAGGACAAAGCCCTGACCCATACATGACTGAACCACAACACTGGGACTACTCTTCCATCTATATGGACCCAGCTGGGACCTCAAGTCGTTTTTGCCCAACTGCGCCAGCTGTCGGACTCAAACAGGCCGAGGGCATTCACCGAACAAACGCGACCAGCTGCGATCTCAACCACGACATAAAACTGTAGTAAAAGAAAAGTTAGCGTTAGCATGACCCTCGGAGTGATGTGTGAAAATAACTTGTGTTTCCTTATACGAGAAATTAGGGCAAATATCAACGAAAACGATTAAGCCAACGGCTGAGTGTGCGTGTTGTCCCTCTCCCGCTCCACCAACTACATGCAAGTTAGGTTGAATGGTGAAATTGTCTGTAGGTGTAACTGTGAGTGTGTCTGGTTGTTTTGCCTCTATATGTCAACCCCCCCCCCCGTCCCTGCACAGATAAGTGGTATAGAAAATGGATGGATGGAACTCATGCAGGACCTGTGCTTGGTTGTAAAATTATACTGCAGGATGATATATTGATAAACTCAATCCAAACCTCATGTGAACACAGCCTAGAAGAAATTCAACAACATGTTGTGCTATCATGGCTGACTGATGGCGGGGTAATGGGTTTTCTTGTTCTCCTGGGGGACAGACAAATTACTTCGAAACTTCTTTGATGATAATATGTAGCCCTGAACATCATGAGCTGCTGCGTAATATGCTACAAAAACGACTGCAAACATGTGTTTCAGGAATGCACCCTATGGTTTCTGATTAAGGTCACAGAACCACTGGAAGTTCGTGGTTTCTGGACATTGCTGTCGACTTGGGTGTGATTCTTACGACAGGTTTAGGTTCTGATGAAAGAAAACGCGAGGGCGATCGTGAACGAAAACTTTTTTTTTTTTTTTTTCCAGACAAGCTGAAGCCCTGAAAAGAAGCTGCAGCGACGCGACTCCACATCATGGCTTCATGGAGTATCGTACACCTACATAGTTCTTGTGCATTTTATAAACATGTCAAGCCATGGCCAGTTTCCACCGTTTTCTCCGAGCTCACCCTTGGGTTCGGGGGTCTTCCCACTGCGTCGTCTTGGTGTTATGGTTCACAAAGTACACTCGGTCATTGGAGTCCACGCGTCTCTCTTTGGTGGATTTACAAACACACAGGAATCAGCATGTTAATGGACAGATTCTGGGCCCCACTATACGGCAACACATGTCAAGAGTGTTGCTAGTTCTCACAGTTATTTTGACATGCTGTACTCTGACAGGGAAAGAGGAGGCAACGAAACAGTTTGGATGCAGTCAGAAAAAAGTTCGTCCAACTTCAGAACAGGTACAATATGTACTTATGGATTTCTGTACTTTTCACACTTGCGTAAGTCCAGTGCATAGTGGAAAATGCGAGTAGGATTTAGGAGAAAAGAATGTGAACTCACCCCAACCAGGAGGTAGCGGGCCGAGGGGGTCGTTCTCAGCAGACATCATGGATGCCTGGAAACAAGGGACACACACACACATCCATTCAGGAAACACAGAACAGCCCAAATCTGGTCAAAAATATTCCACGTATGCAGGTTTAAAAAAAATAAACAAAAAAATGAGAAAAAAAATAGATTCCACAGCAGGAAAATTGAAGATTCAAAAAAAGGCATGTGTTTGCATGTGTGGGCCAGAGGGCCTCTGTGACTGTTTACTGCTCCATGCGTCCCGGCTGCCTGTCTTGTGATTGGTGTCGTAAGATAATCATCATCAGCGAAGATGACGTCACGGCGTAGATCAAACACCGAGGAGAGGGGCCCTCAAGCCGACGAGTAGATTAAGGCAAGAGGCCGGGGTGTGCGTATTTCAAGTCAAAACAAACGCACCCAAAGAAAGAGAGGAGACTCACAGGGCAAAGGATGGAATGATCAGATGACGATGACACGTTTATCCTGCCAGTTAAAAACATGACAGGAGACTACCATTTACAGTATAGACCTATTTAATCTATGTTGGAATATCTGACCTGAGACTGACTCGAGTTAGGTATCACAGTGTGTCATATGTGTCACATGAAGTATTTGTCATTTGTTGTTGTAAGGCTGGATATGCAAAAGGGCTGCCTTTTAACTCTTTGAAAAGTCAAATACTAGCAGGGGAGTTCTGGACCTGTAATACTGTAATACGCCCAATATCTGAGTCATTACAGACAAGAAAGAAAAGGAAATGTGACGAGAAACTGAATTAACTGCCAGGACGTTTACCTCCACCGAGAAGACTATATGCTAATCTGTTACTTCATTCTGTTTGTTTTGGAGGTTTGGAGGGATTCTCACTTTTTGTTCCCAAAGGTGGCTCTTAGAAACTTAAATTTCTAACTTAATCAAATAATCATATTTTGGGAGTGATCCAGATCTTGATCTAGGCCACTTTATATCTCCATGAATGCATAAATATTTGAAATAGGAAAAACTGGGGGAATCTATTTCAACGCTCCCAAGAAAATATCACAAATTGATCCAGACAGTCTTCTGGTTTTGGTAAAATGTTCAGCCTTTGTGGAGGTCTGCACTCTCTGGGTGCTTTTCGTTACGAAGTGGTTCAGTCAGAGCGACAGATCTCTGCTTTCGTCAGTTCTGGGTTGAGTCTTGTAAAAGGTCTGAAGCACTTTTTGACGAGCCGCTAAACGCTCACAGCTGGAAAGATCCAGTGTGGTCAGGTGACTCAATAAATAAGAGTTCTGAGAGAAAGGATGGCGGTTTGCAGATTGCAAGCATTGATCTCTGATCAGTAAACTGGACTTTTATAATGGGAATAAGCCATTATACAACCACGTACAAATATAACAGCAATCTAAACTTCACTCATTTACAAAGGGAAGACACGCTGGCCATGTCCTAGTGTGGCCCCGCTCTTTCCATTACTTGAACAAATGTATGTGGAATGTGGGTAATGCAGCTGGTGATTGAGCAGACAGGAGAAGAGGTGTGTTCTTACAGAGTAGAGGTATCTCTGGTTAAACTGGTGCATAGCTCCCTGCAGTTGGCTGCGCTGGCTCTGCCACTGCTCAAAGTTGCGGACCGATTCCATGGTGGGGCGCTGCCACGTGGTGGTGCGGGTGTTGTGGTCCACATAATAGATCCGGCCCCGGTCGTCCACCCGGCGCTCCCACCTGGCGCAGTACGGTTAGCGGAGACACAGATGCACGTGTGTGAGCTGATCCAGGACCTGTTCGCACCTGGCTGTAACATGTGTCTTCACTCGAGTGAATAATATACCCAGAGTGTCCTGAGAATACACTTCTCTCCATCATGGGACGCTCTGCCTTTGGCAGATCATTTCCTTATGTACACTTAGTTGTGTAAATACAGTACTGTGCAGAAGTCTTAGACTACAACCAACTTTTCCATTAATCTTCATTTCGGCCTTTGCTAGCCTTAGCGTCTCTTAGCCTTTCCACCCTGTTCCCCTTCTGAAAAAGTCGAGACAGGGTGCTGCTATTCATCAAGTTTAAGTGGGGGGGTCACAATAAATATTTCAAACTTTAACCTGTAGAAGCTGCTTATTCCTGAAACTCTATTTTAATACTGCATACATATTTCCTGTATTGTGTGGTTTTATTCTAATATAGAGATTGAGAAATAATTCCATATTATCTGTAGGAAATGTTCACTGAAACAATAACACTGGTCTACAACAGTTTTGGTGTGCAGTCATGGTTGAAAGCCGTATTGTGTAAAAGTGGGTGTTAAGGTGACCTATATATGTATGCAGGTAACAGGGGCCAGTTTAAACAGAAAGCTGACCCTGGTGAAGTTACAGAAATGGGCTAAAGACAGACAGATACTGACCCCAGTGGTAGTGGCTGTGGTCTTTCCCAAGTAGTAGTCCTGGTGTTGTGGTCTACATAGTATGTTCTCCCATGTGGGTCCTTCCTCTGCTCCCATCTAAAAAGACCCAACAATTAACGATGTGGGGAAAAAAAGCAGAATGCAAACGAAAAGCTTCATGCAGGTCACTATATCACTGTGAAATATGAGCGTGTGGGTTTGTTTGAAATAATGCAGTGATATAACACAGGGACTACAGAGGGTGAACAGCTGGGGGGTGCTTTTACCCCGGGGGCAGAGGATCTGAGGCTCCAGCGTTGGGGACCTGCTGTCTGGGCTTGGCCCCGTCTGTCGTCACAGTTGCACCGCCACCGCTGCTGCCACCGCCTGCTCCTGAAGCGCTTGCTTCTCCCGGTGCCGGGGGGGAAGAGGATGATGATGAGGAGGAGGTTGTGACGGCAGCGGCCCCCTGGGCCGCGGAGGTGAGCGTGGAGGAGGAGGAGGGAGCAGCAGCAGCGGTGGCAGCGGCGCCATCGGGAGGTTTCGCGGCAGCAGAGGAGGCCGGAGCCTGTGCAGAGGGCGGCGGGGGTGGAGATGTGCTGTCCGGTGCCGTGATAGAGTCCGGCAGGGCGGCGTCTCGGCTGCGGTCCTCCTGGTCATCTGCAGCGGACAGCACGTCACCTGTTGTCGCAGATGATGGCCCAAGAGCAGCATCACACGACTCCCCGTTGACTGCAGGCGAGTCAGACAAAGACAATGGTGCCATTTAAACTCACGACCTAAATCCTCTCTCCATCCATGACTTGATGTCGGGGGCGTCTTTAAGGAAGGCGTATTTTTAAAGAATTTTTGCATTTACTGTAAGTGCAAGACAGGAAGGTTAGGGGATGACATGCAGCAAAGGTCAAATCGCCTCTGACAGGCCTCTGAGAGGGAATTTAAGGAGTGAGATGGATATTCAACTTTTAGTATCTGGAAAAACACTGTAAACCTATGGCAGGGTCTCTGCACCAAAAGTCAGCCTATAGAACTTTACACTATATATATACACATATATATATATATACTACACTATACACACGTATATATATATATACACACACACACACACACTTTGCAGGGCTGGCACTTTTCATTTAAAATCCGAACCACACATCCGAGTATGGACATAAATGGAATATTCTTCAATATATCACGACACCGAAGGATCTGAGAGGTTATGTGCGGCAGTGTTTTAGATTCGTGACAGCCCATCTCAGGCGTACGAGCGAAGAATGAATATTCTTTTGTCAGTGTTATCGGAGTGCTGCGGGGGCTGTGCTCGCCCTCCTCGCTGCGATGCGCTCCGCTTCCCCCGGGGAGTTCTGCGCAGAGGTGCTGACAGCAGCAGAGATTACAGGCCCGGCTTAATGAAAATGAATCTAGCGCCGCGCACGTCTGACTGAGCGAACCACGGAGAAGTTAAAAGTGGCCTGAGCTCTGCTGAGGCAACACGACCAATACCTGCTGGAAACGTGCGCATGTACATCTGAGATGCTGCCACTGCCCTTGGGTAGGAGCAGACTTGTTTATCCCAGTGTCAATAAAATGAAAATAACAGCAGATAAGGCCAGGAGGGGCACTGGATGATCTTTAATTTTTGCCTTTGTTTTCTTTGGGTACGTGGGCTGGGCGGTATACAGGCTCATACCAAATACCGGTGGTTTTTTTTCCCATGATATGAATTTTTCCATATACCCCAATACCGGTGAGTGTGTAGCGTACAAAACGTTGGGAACGCAGAGCGGCGGAACGTCGCGCCGAAGGACATTGTTTGAGAGGGGGCTGTTTTGCAGTTGCACCAAACAAGCAGCATGCGAGAGCACAGCCTGTGCTGAGCGGTGAACAAAACAAACAACCCCAAACTGAAATTTCAGAATGGACAGAAAATGAAACAGAAGAACTGGTACCAAAACGAGGAGCTGTGTCTGTTGTATGGAGCTTCTTCAGCTATAAAAAAATCTGACGTTGATCAAACTATAATATTATGCAAATGTTGTCTGGCTAAAGTTGTAGCCGCAGGAGGCAACACGAGCAATTTGCTCCACCACCTCAGCTGTCATCATGTCCTGCAGTATCAAGAGTGCATAAGTTCTGTATTTTGACTGCGACACTGATGCATTCTTATTCCTTCACTTCATTAGAATTATGAGTGCCACCTCTTTGTGAACAGCAGCAACTGTATTAATACTAGTGTGAACATTAATGTTTTTTACAATATTCACTCCTCATGACAGTAAAATAGGTCATTGTAAGCCAATTTACTGCAGTAATTATTCTCAGAACTATTAGAAAATTAACTTCCTGTCTTGCATGAAAAAAAATACTGTCAAATACCGTAATTTTGAAAAATACCGTGATATCAATTTTTGGTCATACTGCCCAGTACTAGTTTGTATATATAATGCAGTTTAGATGCCTATAGAACTTTGTTCATTATTTATTAACACATTTTCTGAATGAGGAGCTGAGGACATTAATTACTAGGGTAATATGCCACACACAGCTAAAAAGCAGATGATACACACATCATTTCAAACTTTATTTGAAATGATATATAACTGGTCTACGTCACCCAACACATGGCGAAACGCAGCACAGCAGACTCACCTGTCCTGCTCTCTGTGTCGCTCTCTGAGGGTTGGTGGACCGGGGTGGAGTTGGGTGTGGCTTCTCCGTTGACAGCATGATCCAGGGTGGGACTGCAGGAGCTGGAAGGCGCCTGACCATCCAAGCCGTTGGAGGCCGAGCAGGAGTCGGACCTCGGGCCCAGGTCTGTGCCGTTCACTGTGCTTTAGGTGCAAACACAACAATTCCCTAATTAACTGGCTCATTCTGAACCTATAGTTACATGTAAACAGTATTACTAACACAAAGCACTGCACAGGAAGAGATGGCAGCAAAGTCCCCACCAAATCTGTCCAGGTTGGAGAGCCCATCAGAGGCTAGCAATCCTCTCATTCCTTTACTTGTTCAATTCACCAACAGAATTTCACCTAAATTTCAAGATTAATAGACTAACTCCAAATACTGAGTCAAAGACAAAACAGACGGGAAGTTCTGGTAATTCTTTGAGTGAAAACCCGCAGGTTTGACCATCATGCTCCTGCAGACAGGTTGTGTTGAGTGTTTTAACAGGCTGTGATCCTGGCGGACGGGGAAAAAAAAACTGAAATCAAGGCACGGGCGAGGTGCTTAAGACTCAGGAAGCACCCAGGTAGACAGAAAGAGATGAGACTGGCAGAAAACACGCCCGGGCATCACCGTGCTGTACAGACAAGCTAAAGAGACAAAGAGAGGAGTAGGCCCGGGGGTTGCCTGAACATCCGCTCCCGGCTAAACCGCCCACCATCTCCGTCTGGAAATCAAAAGTCACATTTTGGGGAAGGAGCAGAAAAAGCTAAGGGCCAAGTTTGAACCAAAAATGCTACTGCACTGAAAACTAACAGGAGGAAGGGTGCAAAATAAATCCACAGCTTTAGCCACATATTTAAGGTTCATCAAAACTTTCACAGCTAACAACACTGGAAAGTTAATAACTGCAGCGTAATGTGGCAGGCTCCCATTCATTCTCATTCAGCATATCAGTGGCCAACACAGAGGGTTGTCAGATTGCTGTGTGATAACCTGAGACCAGGTTTGTCAGGTTTTACCTCTAAAATCTGATCAGACGACAATCACGCCGTCAAGACGGAGCAGATCAGCTTTAACCTTTGGCACATAAAACCCGAGAATGCTGAAAGGATGTACAAATGTCAAAGTGTTGCGTATGTGTGGGTTTTTCAAAACACAGGCAAACCCACTGAAAAAAAGCCATTGCCACCTTTCCCACTGTGTTTTTTTGTTTGTGTGTCACGTTTGATGCCACCAACACACCTGTGGAAAGGGAAAGTACACAGTAGACAGCAGCCTGGAGTCAAGGGACTGTTACTTCATGTCTTTTCCTTTGTGTCTTCAAACTTGACGGCTGAACAATGTTTGTGTGCTGCTGGAGCAGAGACGGATTGAAGCCTTCACGACAAGTGTCACAGCAATTCGGCAGAAACGGGCAAACGTTAGCATCCCCCCGGGTATTACATTTCCATCACCGCCGTTCGGCGCCAGAGCGGATAAACAGCTTTGACTACTGCGGGCCCGGGGATGAATGCTGCCCGTACCCTTCCCCACACAAGACAAAAAGCAGATGTCGGTGGGGTTTCAGAGTAAAAGTGGCTTCAGTCCTCTCAGCAGCTGCGCTGAAGAGTGCTCGCTCCATCCATCACCACCGACCTCCCGTCGGCTGCCACGAGCAGACAGGCTTCCTTTGTGGCCTTCCAATAAAACCCCTGTTAGCCTCACAGAAGGACACTTTTACAGTGTGACAGATAATAAAGTGAAGCAGACGGTAGAACTCAGAGCAGAAGGGGAAAGACGGGACCGGGATAAAGTACGACTGAGAGACAAGTCACAGACCTCCCTCAGCTTTGAGAGAAATATCACAAGCCCTTCCTAAACGAGAGACAACGCGAGTATAAGACTATAAGATATAGCAGAACTGTGCTAACATGCAAGTCTTTGTAGCATGTTAGCATTTTCAGATTTGAGAATAAGCACACCATTTTGTTTGAAGGAGTTGTGCTAACCGCGCCAACAACCAGGTAACATTGTATCTTCTTCCTCGTGAAATATTAAGGATGCCGATCTTGAAAGTTTTCCCACATACAAAGAATGGAGAGGTCTGTAATTTTTTAATCGTAGCTACACTTCAACTGTGAGAGACAGAATCAAAAAATAAATACAGAAAAACACAATGTTTGATTTTTACATTATTAATTTACATTTTATTGCATGAAATAAGTATTTGACACAATAGAAAAAGAGAACTTAATATTTGGTACAGAATCCTTTGTTTACAGTTACAGAGGTCAGAGGTTTCCTGTAGTTCTTGACCAGGTTTGCACACACTGCAGCAGGGATTTCGGCTCACTCCTCTATACAGATTCTCCAGATCTTTCAGGTTTCAGGACTGTCACTGGGCAACACGAAGTTTCAGCTCCCTCCAAAGATTTTCCATTGGGTTCAGGTCTGGAGACTGGCTAGGCCACCCCAGGACGCCACTCCTTAGTTGCCCTGGCTGTGTGTTTTGGATCATTGTCATGCTGGAAGAGTCAGCCACGACCCATCTTCAATGCTCTTGCTAATCTCATGATACGTGGCCCCATCCATCCTCCCCTCAACTGCATGCAGTCGTCCTGTCCCCTTTGCAGAAAAGCCGCCCCAAAGTACGATGTTTCCGTCTCCATGCTTCACGGTCTGGATGGCGTTCTTGGGGTTGTACTCATCCTTCTTCTTCCTCCAAACACGCTGAGTGGAGTTTAAACCAAAAAGCTCTATTTTGGTCTCATCTGACCACATGACCTTCTCCCATGTCTCCTCTGGATCATCCAGATGGTCACTGGCAAACTTCAGACGGGCCTGGATGTGTGCTGGATTGAGCGTGGGGACCCTGAGTGCACTGCAGGATTTTAATCCATGATGGCGTAGTGTGTTACTAATGGTAACCTTTGAGACTGTGGTCCCAGCCCTCTTCAGGTCATTGACCCGGTCCTCCCGTGTAGTTCTGGGCTGATCCCTCACCTTTCTCACGATCACTGATACCTCACGAGGCGAGATCTTGCGTGGCGCCCCAGACCGAGGAGATTGACAGTCATCTTGAGTTTCTTCCATTTTCTAATACTTGCACCCACCAGTTGTTCGCCTTCTCAACAAGCTGCTTCCCAATTGTCCTGTGGCCCATCCCAGCCTTGTGCAGGTCTACAATTTTGTCCTTGGTGTCCTTAGACAGCTCTTTGGAGTCTGATTGATTGAGTGTGTGGACAGGTGTCCTTTCAGGAGGGCTTCTTAAAGACAAACTAACGGGTCTGTGAGAGCCAGGATTCTTGCTGGTTGGTAGGTGATAAAATACTTATTCATGCAATCAAAATTAAATTCATTATTTGAAAATCATGTTTTTCTGTATTTCTTTTTTAGATTCTGTCTCTCACAGTTGAAGTGTAGCTACGATTCTTTGTAAGTGGGAAAACTTGCAAGATCGGCAGTGTATCAAATACTTATTTTTTTCCATCTGCAGAAATGTAATGAAAAAGTGGTGATACTGTGTAACTGCCCACCACATATGAGTCAGCGTGTGTCATCTTCACAAATCTTCAAATATGTGATGACACTGCTCCTCCTCCGTCAACCTGCTCATCTTAAGTTGCAGTAATGTGGTATCAGCCACAGTAGTATGGGAGTACTTTTATGAGTACAAGTACGTGAGTATAGCATCGAGCCGGTACCCTATACTGGTTTTAAAATCTGTACATCACTGAGAAATATGTGCAGCAACGTGATATGCCCCAAAATGATTGGTGAACTGAGCTTACCTGTTGCCAGCCCTTGAGGATGAGGACGATGATTCTCCATTTTCATGGATGGCATCACCATTCTGTTGGACTTCTGGAGAGAATTGGAGAAAACAATGTCGCAGCTGTACATGTAGTTCAATTCATTCATGCAAATATGTCTGGCTGATAGTATGCTGTATCTGTTTGCAGGTTTCTTTTCGTGCCGTCTTTTTCTCCGATGCTAAAAAACAACCGTTTCTTCGCCCACCCCCCCCCGACATGTGAATACTGAGCTCACTGCTGCCATTTGCCGCGTTGCCGTTGGTAAGCGGTGCCAGTTCCTCCTGGTCGGCGACTGTCAGCCCATCGAGGTAGACCGTCAGCTCCCCCGTGGGCACCAGAGCTCCCTTCTGCTCCACGCTCAGCTTTAGCACCTCCTTCACATTCTCCACTGTAGGGCCAAAGCAGGGACCGTATGAGAGGGGGCATTACAGCGGGACGGTGCCATGGTGATTCTGATTAAGAGAAAGCTGAACGCGCCGAAATTAAAAATTATTATTAAAAATGAACCAAAAGGTTTTGTGGAAAAGTGCAACCAAATCAAATCTTTTGCATTATCCTTATCATGAAGAATCAATGTCTTGACAGTGGTCTGACGTTCAAAGTTTATTCTTGCAATGTTCATACTATATTTTACTTCAACATCACTGGAAGAGAAGATGATGTGTATGCAGTGAAAATACATAAAGTGTTCAGAATACACAGCCTGGACTTTGGGTTGCCTTAAAGAATCTGCTGCTGTGCGGTACTTTAGCACCACCCTGCACCTTCTATCAGAATGAGGTCGTATATGTTTGATGGAGCTTCATCGTACACTTTCTGTCATGCTGCTCCAAGGCCTGCATCAGATCCAGTGTGGCTTTGCCCATCAGAGCGTCGGCCTTCAGGGTGTGGTGACTCCATACTTTGAAATCCACCTGTGTGTGCGGCGTTACATTCCTAGACAGCCAGGAACACACAAAGACACAAAGACATAACATCTAATTATTAAAACAAGTAAAAACACACAAAATTACAGCATCAACAGATGAGTTGTTAAAGCTCGGACTGGTTCATCATACTCCATTAGCATTCACTGAGCACAAGGACAATATGATTTAAGAATATTTAAGTGCAGCCACCTCCAGATTAGTTTTCATTGACTGGACTCCAGAGTACTCGCTCCAATTATCTTTTGCTGAGGTCATTAATCTAGTGGTTTAGCACTGTGAATGTTTGAAGGGTGTATTCAAAAGTCTTGTTTTTAGCTTAAGCACACTGTGTTTGTCTGTACCTATGGCTTAGATAAAAATCAGGCCACATTTGGTTGAAATCAGTGCATAAAACCAGTTCACTCCAAAGGGTTCACTTCCTTTTTCTTGCCAGTGGATAGTGCCAGTGTTTCATAACATCTGTCGGAACCCTACAGATGTTTGGGGAAATTCGACAAAGAAATTTAAGAGTGGAGAGCAACGAGTGAGAGTAAAACCATCAGTCAGCAGCTCCTCCCTTCAGCATCTGCACTTTCCAAAACAGGAGGGGGGGGGGAAAAAGCAACAAAGAAAACTATTTACACGCTTCTCCGTCTTTCAGCATCTGCTCCTCCTCAAAAGTCTCACGAGAGTCACTTGTCCCTGCCGCAGGCGGAGCAACTGATGCACTCCGCTCGCATCATGCTGCTTCCTTGTGTTTGCTGTCCCCCGCACAAAACCAGCGCTACACAGGCAGAGCCATTGTGCTCATGGTCGAGCACATCGGCCTAAAGAAAAATGTCTGGGCTTATAGCCCGAGTCCCCCAACCCGTTTAGGACCCCCATAGTCGCTAACAAAAAGATCCATGGGCGCAAGCGCAAGACCACAAGCGCAGCAGCACTTGGGCCTGTCAACAATAATTATCCAATCAGGACTATTAGCATTTGCAATGACACGTCCGTGGCATTTGGCAGAGCCATGGGAAAGCCAGAGAGCGGTAAACGTCTGCCATTTCCATGCTGCAGGCTCCACCAGGACGACACAAAGAGCTCTGTGTGCTGCTCTACAACATTTCCCCTTGTTCCAGTAATTATCAGATGAGCCCCCTGAGGGTTTCTCTTCGGTCATTATATTTAGACTTTCAGAAGAACAACTTTTAAAAAAAAAAACAGATTCAAACAGCATCATGTTGATGTACACTACATTATCTGAGGGAAGGACTCTCCACATATTTCCCATAAGCCCAGGATATTTGGCAATCAGCATTTTTTCTATGAGGAGGAGCACGAGAAGACACGTTTGTGGTAGTTTCGACTCCCACTGTCTCCCATTTAACTTCTCTAAACAATTAAATGACTCATGGGTTATTCTCCTGCGCTCAGTTCTGGAGCAGTGTGATCATGGACCTGGATAGCAAAGAAAGAAAGTGGAGGGAGAGGACCAGGAAATGTGGCAGTAGGGAAAAGAAGCTGCGCACTATGACACACAAGCACAAAGACAATCAAATAGAGCAGCTGTTGCTTCTTACAGAGTGAGCCTCTCGTCCCATTTGGGGCTGGAGGAGCTGTGAGACTTGACCGTGCGGCGCGACTCCCCCTCCGCTGTCACCTCCACATAAATGGCCGTCCCAAACAGGCTCTTCTTCCTCTTGATTTTGGCACAGGAAACTGGTACACGAAGGAAGTAAAGAGACAAAGTCTTCATATTTTCACTGATCCCATTAGGAAAACTCTCTTTTGAATGCTGCAGCGTGAGCTCACTGAGGGAGTGATGGGGTGCGGGTTCCCGGGCCACACGCTACGACCTGCTGTGCTGGGACTCACCAATGGCATGAAGCTGTGACGTTCCTCTGTGGTTATGGCTGGACTCTGCTCTGGATGGGGCCGTGGCCATGTCATACACCACAGTGGGAAACCTCCAAAACAACACACACGCAGGCAAACAAAGCAAGTCACGTCCAATTTATTCATGAAGCACGTTTAAAAAAAACAAAAACAACAGTTGTCCAAAGTGCTGTACAGTCAGAAGAGCAAGAACCATAAAGTAACTCGATAAAACCACAAAGCATAGTTTAAAAGACAATAAAATAATAAAAGTAATAAGACCAGAGACAATAAAAACCATCTCTCATACTGAGTGAAGAGCCACAGAATAAAGATGTGCTTTGATGGGAAATAATAACAACAGGCATTATAGGGGCCACCCTAACATGAGGGAAGCAACTTGTTCTGGAGACACAATACCCCTGTGCGTCATCCGAGATCAGCGGACCAGAGTGACCAGGATGGGGCACGTGGTTGTACAAGGCCTGAGAGCTGGGCTGGCGCTGGCCCATTTAATGATCTGTAGGCTAAAAATTTTTAAATTGAGCCTGCAAAACACAGGGCGGCCCGTTCAAAGACGAGCTGCAGCAGTCTAGACCAAGACCAAGCGTGAGAAGGAGGCCTGGCTAACGCCAACATAAAGGGTATTAATAGGAGTCAAGTCTGGATGAGGACCACATGTCCATGTGAGACGCCTCACAGGCACCACTGGGCCCAGATATCACAACTTCACTTTTACTCTTATTCAAGTTTTGGTTTTTTTTGTTTTATATTTGACAGTAAGTGGACGATACTGTAGGAGGGGTCCATCATTAGATGCCTGAGGAACTCAACAAGTGAGAGGTGCTGAGAATGGTGCAGCGTCTTCATGGCTGACGGAAGAAAAAACCCAAAACAACAACTCCGGAACAACACCTTCAATGCCAGCACAACGCTCCAGGCGAGGGCTGAGGATATTACGGTTCTACAGTGTCGAATGCAGCTGTGAGATGTAAACGCGTAACAATGGCAGAATCCCTGGAGTCAGTAGCTAATAAAAGATCATTATAAACGTCTAAAAGTGCAGGTTCAGTGCTGTGAAGGATTTTTAAAACCGGACGGGAACACCTCAAGAATGCCATTTACGTCTAAAAAAAAAAAAAAAAAAAAAAAAAAAGAAAAAGATTGTAATTGTAAGCAAGCATCAAACGCACATGGCATATATCCATTAAATTCCCAAATAAGAAACAGCCAACTTCTGCAGGGTTGCAGTCTAAGGGAGCTAAGTCTAAGGAGCTGCTAGCACATCCTGAACATTTTGTTGTTGCGTTCAAGCGCAAAAGAAGGAGACTGCATCTTAAACTATATGAGCGTGGCACTGTGTACGTCCTACTTGTGTAGCCAAAACAGTATGGACTCTAAAGACTTCTGAAGATGCCGTGTTATCTGACCTTACCCCCCAAACATAGTGGCATCCAGTTCATTAATGTTCTGGCTGAACGGTGTATATGCATTTTACTTTGACATCATATTTAAGAAGTGCTGCGTAATGATGAAAAAAGATACTCACAAATGGTGTGCGCTGCTAGACCGTCTAGATCAGCCGACTCCGTGTCCCATGGTTCCTGTGAAACAGCAGAGAGTTAGTTTTTAGCATGAGGCGCAGCACAGCAGGTGCAACCTGGCCTCTGATGCATCTAACGACACGGAGCCACAGCGGTTTCACGCATGGCGTTCCCCAAAACGAAGGAATTTAATAGTCACAGTGTGTGAAAAGCCTGTTGATTTGCTTTTTTTCCCCCAGTCACACAGTGTCGTCATTGCCTCGATTGTCACTCTATCCTTTCACCAATCGCACCTCCAAATGACCCGTGCTTGATTTTATCAGTCAACAGTTTCAACACTTCTCCACTCACAGCAATAAACTTCCTGCTTTCAGGGAATGTACTTTTGTCAGCTGATTGCATTTTACCATCACTAGCTTCAGTCTGCACGTAACATAAAGATGATACAGCTAACTCCAAGTTCTTGGCTCATGATACCACTCTCTGGCAATTTGTCCCTTTGATAATCATAAAGCAATCGCACAGATGCAGTCAGCCGCTTCCTGGTTCTACTTTGACCAGCTATGCACGCACAGACTTTTTACAACCTTTAACACAGGCCGCTCACCTGTACGCTGCCACCGGTCACACGTAGCCTCCATTCACAAAGTCAAGGAAACGTCAGCGTGAGATAATTTAGGTTTATGTTTAATTTACAGAACACAGCTCTATTTGCAAATTAGACATTAGACTGAAGATAACCGCTGCTCTGCTGAAGGCATGATGTTTCTGTTTTGCCGCAGGCCTGGCTGGCAATTGTCAGCCGATCACAACTGCGGGCCAGAGGCCATAGTTTTGACAGGGGGATCCTGTTACATCATCAAAAGCCAATCCTATAAATAATGAATGCTCTGGATGTTCGTGGTGTGAGGAGGATCCTAACGTGTGTGATTTCATTTTATGAATGGATAGTCAGGTGGCTGGATTATTTGACATGAACGAGTTAAAATGGTTAGTAACCGAGTAAGATGAACGGTTTCTTTTCCTTCCTGTCTGCCTCCATGTCATGGACAAAGAGCTGATAATGTTGATAATTTTGACTGAATGTTGTTTATATTCAGGAGATGACTTTTGTGGGGAGAAATAAACTGGAAACAGGTCAGGTATGACATAAATAACTCTTCTCAGGTTTACTGCAAAATCCTCTGTTCCAACATTTACCCTGGGACCACAAAGGCATGGCCTAAACCTTCTTCCTTTTTCAGAGAAATGCTTCCTGGAAAAAACGATATCTGATGTAGTCTAGATTAAAAAACATGATATAAAGTCTGTTGCGCATTTTAAGCAGCACACTGACTGAGTGCCTCCCCCCCCCTCAGTCTCACAGTCTTTACCAGAAGTTTAGATGCTTATCAGGAGTGCGTCACATGGACTCAGATATTCAGAAAGTGGCTCTCAGACTGGCCCACAGTTGTGACACACTCACACTCAGAGCCAAACTACTGACCATGGCTTGTGACAAACGGTTTATCTTCAGTCTAATGCATCAATCATGTCATCGTAGAACCCACAACCTTATCGTGCTCATCATTTTACAAATACAGCTGTCTTTAAAAGAAAGTTCCTCCACACTTTCAACACAAAGTGAAATGACTTGCATTTCTATAGTGCTTTTCTAACCCTACTGACCACGCAGAGGGCTTTACACTACAAGCCACATTCAGCATCTTGCCCATGGACACTTTGACATGCAGAGCCACCAACCTTTGGATTAGGTGAGGACCCGCTCTACCTCCTGAACCACAGCTGCACCAGCAGCTTGACAGCCACTTTGAGAAATAGTCTGCATCAGAGCTCTGCCTTAATGCATTTCTTAAGTATCTTACAGCAATTTGTGAGGTCAATGTGTAACTATCAAGTCTGGCAGATCCGCTTGTGGACTGAAAGTGACGAGCACATTCACATTTAAGCATGAGGCATATTTTAATTCCTCGTGCTTAAAAACACGTGTATTGAAAAAGGAAAGCAAATTACTTTGATCAGGGTCCCAGCACGAGGACAACAAAATCATACAGGCATTTTTATCTGCAAGATGAATACAATGTTCACACTACAAGAGGCCCACCAGAACCACAGGCAACTGACTCCCTGTGCGTTTGTCTGGTAATCCATGGCAGATGGCGAAGAAAGCATCATCTCGGCCTGCAACTTCCAAAAGGCTTGTGAAGATTACCATCAGTGTTGAGAGACGGGAAGTGACACATTGATGGAAGAAAGACTTCTGGAAACCTAACCCCGATTTAGCACATTAGTCATAGATCATAACTCCCTGCAAAAGATGTAGAAAATACCTCATCCAGCTGGGAAACGACATCAACATCTCAAACAACTATCAGCAACGCCACCGACCCAAATCATCACCGGCTCTTGGTTGCAAAATGGACTTCTGTGAACTTCTGTTTGTTGTGGTAGCTGCAGAGGGGGGTTACTTACAGTGCATATAGAGTGGTAAGAAAAAGGATGTGAACCCTTTGGAATGATCTGGTTGTGTGCATTAATTGTCAACCAAATGTGAGCTGATCTTTATCTAAGTCAAAAATATAGACAAACGCAATGTGCTTAAGATAATAACACAGACAATGATCATTTTTTTATGGCTTCGTTGAACAAACCCATCAGACATTCATAGTGCAGAACCCCTAGATTAATGACTACAGCAAAAGTTAACTGGAGTGAGCAGTTAGCAAGCCTGGAGTCCAGTCAATTAAAACAATGCTTGGGGGTGTGTGTTGGAGCTATTGTGACTTATAAAAACCACCCAAACTTTCTGAGTTTGCTATTCAAAAGAAGCTTCTGCTGACGTGAAGCCTGAATGGCAAAAAGATCTCAGAGGAGATCTGGTACTGCGGCACACCTCCCTTGAAGTGCGCGCCCAGCCTAAAGACTCAGACGACACAACACGAGGTAAAGAAGAGCTCTGGAGAAAGAGCTTAAGGCTTGAAGGACTCCCTGGAGCTGGTGAACATCTCTGTTCACCGAACAAGCAGGGTGTCCAAACAGGACGCCACAGAGCTTGGTTTGTGCATTATTATCTGAAGCACTTTGTGTTTGTCTTTACTTGCGGCATAGATAAAGTTCAAGTCACAGTTGGTTGACAGTTCATGCAGAAGACCAAGATCCTTCCAAAGCGTTCACGTAGTTTTTCTTGCCACTGCAGAGGTCCAGTCTGTCTCTGCGCTTCGTCAGGACGAGCCTTTTTCTTTGATATGTTTTCAGTATTCATCTGGAGAGAGTGTGTGTGTGTGTGTGTGTGTGTGTGTGTGTGTGTGTGGAGGGGGGGCAGTCAATATTGACTTGCAGCTATATCAGCCATCTTTTCTGCAGGAAGAAGCCAGCAATAATCCCTCCTCTGGCTCTTGGTCATGGATGGCCTTTACTCCACTTGGCTGTTGTGTATAAAAAGTATGAAAATGGAATGGGGAAGGCCTCGCTCCGACTTTATGCTGACAATGGTGGTTGTCACAGAGCCGAATGGACGTGTGCGTGACAGGGAGAAGTGCTACGGCGGGACAGACGCCTCTGGTTCAGGGACGCCAGCGTGCTATCTCAAACCCCACATGGAGGTGGCGATATGCCAGCTTTGCTCGGTTCAGTGTAAACAAGGAAAAACCGGCAGAGTGGAGGGGCTTCTGAAGGCAATATGGCAAGACCTCTGCAGCAGGCGAGACTGAATCAATGTGCTGCTCAACAATAAAATCTGATTGTACCTCTTTGATATAGTAAAAAAAAAAAGAGAAAATTTAAAGCTGGTTTGCCTTGAGGGAGAATTTCAAAGTCCAAAAGAGCATAAACATTTAATATATAGGTGAGAAAAGAAGAAAACTCAGAGCATAAAGTGCATCCTGTAAAGTGAGGCTCCATTCATAAAGTCAAGGAAATGTCACCTCGCACCTGAGATCATTTCCATTTAAATGAAAGAAAACTGTAAGACAGCTCTGTGTGGAAACGATGAGCATGACAAGGTTGTTGGTTATAGTATGGCATTACTAATGCATTAAACTGAAGAGAACTGCTGCTCTGCTGAGGGCATGCTGTGTCTGTTTTCCATGGTTGGTAGAATTTGGCCTATCACAACTATGAGCCAACTACCTCTCCAATACATAAATTAACACTATCAGCACAGGAAGGAAGAGAAACGTTTCCACTGTCACTTTTCTCACCAGACTATCTATTCATAAAATGAAATCACACAAGTTAGGATCCTCCTCCCACCATCCAGAATATTCATTATTTATAAAAGTGGATTTGATGATGTAATGGGGCGAGCAACAGTAAGTAGCCTAATCCTGGCCAGCGCAGAACAGCGCATCCGACATGTTCCAATCATGTAATCCAGCTAATCGCAGTGACAAATAACTGGTTTCCTGTGCAGACATGGCTGGTCAGGCTTACAACAGAGGTAAAGCAGGCCACGCATGATAACTCATGCTCTGACAGACATTGCAGTGATAAAGGGGTATTTGATGCCAATTACGTAAAAGGCCTCTGATGATAAAATTTGTCTCTAACTTTAGGATGCAAATTTATCTGAATGTTTTTATTTGGGCAGTAGCCTTAAGTAAACAAACTGCAGTATCATTTTCCCACAGATTAAAGTGCAACTTCTCCCATTCATGTAGAATTAAATAGTAAAAAATAAAAACATAAGAACAAAGAAAGTAATGAGATCTGTTTCCTACTGAATAACTGTCTCTGAGTGAAAGTAATGCTCAGAAAGTTGAGCTGAAGTTGAGCTTGTTATGTCCGTGTCAAATTTCTATCTCGTTTGGCGGTGGGGGTGGTGGTATGGGCCAATCAATCCGTTATCATCTTTTTAATGCTTCAAATTATTAATATCCAACCTTTTAAATTCATTCTGTCTGAAGTGCTGGTCAGCCTGCAGAGAGCAAAGCCAGTAATGGTGGTATAGGGCTGGATTTACAAAACTGGGATCACCTGCTTTACCGCTGGAACACAGAATTTCTATTTGTGCTGAGCATACATTTGTGTGTCTGCATTATTCCCAAAACTTGTTTTGGTTGAAATTGGGCTTTTATAAAAAGAGTACTGAGGTTTTCTTACATAATCCACACATTACAATTTACACCCAACCTTCTTACTAAGGCCCATGTATGCAGTATTAGGACCAGAAAACATCTGGGAAAGCTATGCTGTCAGGGGGTGTGCACTCACACAAAACATGCGGACTCCCCCTTTAAGCACACAGAGCTGTGAGGAAAAAAATATCATAGCCTCAAAAAGTACTACAATAACAGGAGGGAGTCCGGTTTTGATCAATCCATGCAGACCACATGGGGTTTGACTGCAGTGGTCTAACTCAAATTTGTGATAACTGCACAGGTCAGCCAAGGTAATGAGACAGTGATTGTGATTCAAATTTCCCTGAGTGCAGCAAATTCTGCTGAAAGTGAACAATATTTTTTCATGAAGCTCTCCTTTACCTCAGCAACTGTTCAGATGGAGCTCCCAACTTTTCTTTATGATAGCATGACACAACAGCTTCACACAGTGCCGGCAGGCTACAACTTTTCCCGCAGCTGCTTTATTGCTGTTAAAAAGGTCATTGTGAGGGAGAGAGTGAGAGAACACAAATCAAGTATATCTCAGAGACAACCAGTGAAGGTTGTAGCTTCCTCGCCCTATAACAATAATCTACACACAGTAATCTGACAGCCTGAGCCGCCAAACAAGGATGAGCCCTAATAGTCAGCCAAGAGTGGACAGAAAACCTTCATCAGCCACTGAAACAAATCAAGTCCTGTCTAACAATTTTCCTTTGCATATCCACAAAAGGTAAGGAGGACAACTGGCCCTAATCTTTATTGATAGGTGTTCCCATCAGATGTTAACTATGTTACCCCTGTGGCATATTGTGCAGAAAAACTCTCTGTCTGTGCCTGTCAGGGTCTGTTACAGTGTAAAGTGTTGCATTGTTTCTATCCCGTATTTATAGACGGGCGCTACTGATATGTTGTAGCAATGCTGTATTAAATAGCAGTAGGGCTGCCTCATGACAGGCCTATGTTTACCTGTGTCCTGACTCTGGTATTGTACGTGAAGACACCTTACAGACACTACATGTCGACAACTACAAAAGTTAAAAGATGACTTATGGTTATTTACCTGATCAATTCAGCAAACTATACCATGGATTACTGCATAATAAAGACGCAGGCTGCTCACACTTTTCAAATCTCCGTAGGCCATAAGCTTACAACTGCCTGTTATCTTAAAGAATGATCATAAACACACACAATCTGATATGGTTAACGCACTCTAGCTAGCTGGATAATCCACTGACATGCTAACGTTAGCTTAGAAACCTAACATCAAGTTAACAGATAACAAGTGGCCTTCGGGTACTTACCGTTTAAAATTTTAGCTAATGTTTGGTAAACTTGTGTTTGCATGTGTGCAGCATCTGTCATAAGGCTCGCTTACTGCATGTAGTCATGTACAGGCACTGGACTGCAACTAAAGCTAAAGTCTGCTAGCTGAGCCTGTCAAGAATCTCGCCAGTTAGCTACAGAAAAAAACAGTTTAGTATTGTTTTTTGAGTAACTAGCTTAACGTTAGCTTACCGTCCTTCTGACGACCGTTACGATATCTAGCTGGCTACCTACATGACACTGTCTGCACAAAATGAAACACTACGTGTCTTGGTTTAATCGCTAGCAATGCAGCAAGCTCGGGTAGTTTAGCCAGCTAACGTCACAAACTTAGCCAAGTTAGCCAGTATCCAACTGCTGCCAGCTAGCCGGCGTGCTAACCAATTTAGCTACTTAGCAGCCGTGCTAATTGTCCGCCATCGCGAAGCTAGTCGAACAGTTTGGTTCGTGTGAGCGCAGACTTGGAATGAATTCACGTTGATATTACGGCAGGGCAATTACTTGTTCAACACACACGCGCCGCCGTGTTTTACCTTGCCCGCTGTCCCACTCCTTCCCTACTCGGTGTGTCTCTGCGGATCTCTACGGCTGTCGGCGAAATAGCCAACCGAACAGGCCCCACAGTCCGCTACGGTTCTTTTGCCATCTCTGTGCAGCAGAAGCGTCCGACCAGCGAAGAGTCGGGCGACAGGCGCGCCACCCCAAATACTGCTGTGTAATAACATGGGGCACGAGTTAGCCCCCAGTCAAAACTCGAGATGTACTGTATGTGTAATGGCCATTTAGAACACTGTGCATATATTCTGCATATTTACAGTCCCATGATGGGTGTAGTTTTTTTTTGTTGTTGTTGTCGTTGTTTTACACTGCACAATCCATGACACTCAGTGTGTCTCTTTTACATGCCAGGGCGTGTTTATGTGTTTGTTTACCTACTTAAACAAGTCTCAATTATATCTTGTTTTTGGTTGTTGTTGTTTTTTTTAATTAATTCTGATATCTCATGAGGCCAGATTCAGTTCACCTTGCTAATTGTAGTTTATGTTTGTATGTTACAGTGGTTCCCCAGCCGAGGGAAGCCGATCCAAAGTGGTCTCTATATAAATCTGAAGGGTCACAAGATGAAGAAAAAATCCTTTTATTATTTAAGATGTTTATGTTTTTGTTTGACTTTTTGTTCCTGATTTTTGTTTTCATTACTTTGAAATATTTGAACGTATTTGAAGTACTGCATTAATACTACCTCTTCAGGCTACTAAGGTCACAACTAGGTTATATAGTAATAATAATATAGTAATAGTAATATGTTTTAAATATTGCAGAATAACTTATCTGCTATTCTCTTCTTCCCTTTAATACACCATGTCTCTCTGGAGAGAATGCCTGCTTCCACCAAAAACCAATTAACTAAATTCCAGTTGGTTTGGGCTCCAATATTTAACATCACTAACTTGCGTGGGTGGCTGCTGTCCCTCTGTATGCTCTCCTGGTTTAGTGTGGGCTTAGGGGGCCTGGGCTATGTGTCCCTAGGGGGCATAGGGTTTGCTGTAGGGGGCTGCAGGGTGGGGGCGGTACCTGGTGGTGTGATGGGTGGTTTTGGGCACCCTATTCCCATGGCATTGAGGGTGTGCCCGGTCTCTCCGCGGATTCTCCTGGCGCTACTGCTGCTGAGGCTGACCAGTGTTCAGACTGTCTGGCGGGGGCTGGGGGCTGCTGCGGGATGACCCCCCCCATGCACACACACACACACACACACTGGGGGCATGGGGCCAGCACCGGGTGGCTCACCAGCACCAGCTTGCTCCAGGTTGTGGTCTGCATTGGGCTGTGGGCTTCCTGCTGAGGGCCGTGGCATGGGCCGGGGGGGACTCCCTGCCTTACTACCCTGCACGGGGTTCAGTGTGGGGTGGCTGTGACCCCCAGGTTAGTACCCAACAACCTCCAGTGATAAGCTTTTCGTACACACACACACTCACATAAAGGCACACTTACACACACACACACACACACACACACACACACACAACACAGACACACAAGCACAGACACATGCCCCGTACACACGCACACCTCCACACATTCTTGGTTGCACCTTATCAGATTATACTGTTGACAATAATGTATGTGCTGCTATAATGGTTGTTGTCATTATTGTATTTGTTGTTTTCCCTCTTCCTTCTCTCTATGTCGTTCTGTCCTTTCTGCCCCCCTTTCTGGTCCAATAATAATAATTAGATAATAACTATAATACAAAATACAGTTTAAACATGTAATAGGTAGAGTATGGTACACTACGCCTCTTGGAGAGCAAATCTGCCTGGCACTGTAATGGTATCCAGACCTTTCTCTTCATACTTGAGCTGCTGGACTGGACAGGTTAAAAAAAGTTCTATGGCAAGTTCTAAGGCACACCCTTCAGTAGCATAACCTGTTATCTTTGTGTGTTTTAGGTATAAGGTATGTAATAAGAAGAAACAAGTTTGAAATAAATAGTTCACAATGAGGTCTGGGTACTGTGTATTGAGAGATTCTTTCAAAAGAACAGGTCTTTTGGGTGAACAAAGTGAACTGAGTCACTTCCTGATCTGTTAAATCTGTTCGTACCTCAGTGCAGGTGAGCTGACTCAGCTGCTCAGAGAGGTAGCCTGAGCCTTACTGAAAACCAAGGGAGGACCATAGAGTCGGACCCCAATTATGCCAGAGGAGATGAGGAGGCCAGACCCTCTGGGGATGCTGGAGATTTAGTAAACACAAAAGGTGTAGAAAGCAGTTCAGTGAGCCCCTTTCCCTAGTCCATTACCTCCCCAGTGGACAAGTCCACAGAGGGGTTTTCGGCTTTGTGAGCCAGGGAAGACCCAAGAGGAGAGAGGTGAATATGCGGAAGCTCCGGAATTCAGTGAGGGTCAGTGATGAGTTTAATGGGTTGAGTGCGGCAAGTAGCTATACACAGCAGACGGTCATCCAGAGCCTCCATAGGATTGGTCAGGGGAACCAGTCTCTTCACTAACTTTCAATCAATAAAACTTTCATCAGCCACAGAGTCCACTAACACAGAGAGGCAGAGCATCTGGGAGGGGGTGATGAGTTGAGCCTGGGTGCGAGGTGGAGAGGTTTAGCTCATCACCCCCATGCAGACTGAGGTAAGCTGCTTGACACAGTGGTTGTCTCCCTTGAGCTTAGCGCAGCCTGCAAAGGATCAGTGTCTGCTGATTCCATTGTTTGGAATGTTTGCTCTGAATCGAAGGGAGAAATCAAAATCAAAAAAATGCTACAACGGTTGACAAGGGGTACAAAGATGAACAGAAAATAGAGTATATACATCACAGAGAGAAGGATAATGAGGGACAGGTGAGACAGGAAATAAAAACAAAACAAAAGAGTAAATAATGATTTACTGAATAAAAAAAATAAATGTAGCCTTAGGAGCAGGTCAGCATATAGCTCATTCACAGAACTTTGCACAGAAATACAAGCAGATACAACAAATAAAGCTAACATAATAATAAACATCTGTGATGCACTGCAATAAAACATAAAGGTAGAAGTCATAGCTGTAGTTTTAAGAGTTTAAGAAAATGTTCTCAACCCACCTTCCTTTTTTGTCTTTGCTTTAGTGTGATGTTTTCCACTTTTCCCACGTAATTGCAGGAAAAGCGTAAAACACAGGTCATTTTTAAAGGCTGCATTCCATTAAGTTTTACCAGTTGCAAGGCCCGCTGGCTGACTGGCATGGCTTACGCTGATACTTCAACTGAATGCACCCATCACGGTGCTCTCCCACCCACGCCGACCAATTAAAATGTCTGCCTCCTGGACCCACTTACTAGAGCAATGAACAGCACAGGTGACCATAACTGATAAAGGCAGGTCTATTTGTTTTTGTGTTCTTTGTTTTTATTACAGTCTACAATAATAGGCCATTTTAATCAAGTTTTAATGACTTGTACTTGACCTTTCATAACAACCTCAATGCCGCCTGTTATTATACATAGTTATAATAATTGTGCTAATTATGCTAATAGTAGTATAGGCACTTAAAAGAGGTTAGAGGTCAGTAACTTTCTGATTAACATCATGTTGAAGAGAGGCAGTGAAGAAGCCAGTCAAGTAGAGTTTCATTACATTACACTGTATCGCTGGTGTGATGCATGCGTATGTGTGTGTGTGTGTGTGTGTGTGTGTGTGTGTGTGTGTGTGTGTGTGTGTGTGTGTGTGTGTGTGTGTGTGTGTGTGTGTGTGTGTGTGCGTGTGTGTGCGTGTGTATGAAGACCAGCAGAGGGCGCCAAAGTACCCTTTTGAAAATGCCCTTTTTTCCGCTCCTGCAATAATAATGATAATTTCTAAGTGTAGTAGAAGTCCAACTCATCTGTTGTGCAGTGATATAGCATGCCATGTGAATGTATTATTGTTTAAATTTGACTAATAATTTATCTCTAGCCGCAGTGCAGTGCTTCTGTGCTTCTGTGTAAATGCACACCACTCCTACAACAGAGAAGGTAACGGCGTACCTTGCAACAATTTATTTATTTATTTTACTAATCAGTAGTCTGTGTATTATATACAAAATATACCTATTAATTATATATGAAGTCAGCATATGTATCTGTTTGAAATCAGTGGTGCAGTATATCCGTCTGGGCAGGGGAGCTCTCACATTTCTACATTTATTCTACATTTATTGCCAAGCATTTCATATGGGAAAAAGGGGAGGTTGCTGCTTATATTTCCCTGCTCCTTCCCATGGGCAGTGTAAAACTCATGGAAATGTGTTGTGTTCTGTGACCAGGTTATTCCGAAATCAAAATCTTTGGCATGATTTGCTCATTACATCACGCTTACTATGAGGAGCTGGAGAACTTATTACACCTTATAAAAGTTTTAAAACCTGTGCTTCCAGTCAAATACAAATGCATGTCAAGTGGAGCCTCATAAAACCATACAACCTAACATGTGTGTCATTTCATGATAAAACAACACTGACTTGTCAGAGACACCAAATAAAATTATATCTCCATCATTATAAAAAGTAACAGTGCCATGCCATATAGAATGTATGTTGTGTACTGTGTCATTTACATTGCAACATGTACAGAACACACCCTCGATTCAATTTTTTCAGAAACTAGTATGAATAACACATTTACACTATGAGCAAGTCCACAAGGCAGACATCAATAAAAGACAGCATTACGACACACATCAAGGTACAGTAATATCAGCAAAAACAAAGTAATAAGCCACTTAAAGAAGTTTCAGCAAACCAGGCCGAGTTTTTCCAAGCTTTGAATCCCTAATATGGACATCACAATTATCTGCAGCCAGCATATGGTGGAAATAAGGACAACACCACCTGTGCAACCTAATGCAACCCAACACCCTAGCCATGCAATAAATACTTTGTGAAACTATAATGTTCAGTTTTAATTGAGCATATCAGAGAGCTGTGGACCCTGTGATTGTTTTATGAGGCCATATCTTGTTTTTTGTTGTATTGGATTTCATTACAGAGGGTTTGCTCTGACGGCACTTTCACAAAGCCAACCCCATCACCAACACTGAGTGGCAAAACAAAAGCACCACCTCTATTATAAAGGTAGACAGAGCTGCCAACTTCAAGAAAAACAAACAAACATTCTGAAAATGTAGAGTCTGCTGGAATTTGCCTTCATGCACATGGTCGGACAGACAGTGGTCTGCAGACTGAATCTGAGTTCTGTGATGAACAGTACACTGTATTTGGCTCAAAACAGGGAAATGAATACTGTATAGTGTGCAAAGCCAGAAAGAACGTGGATGTCTGGTGCGATGCAGAGCCATAAAAAATAAAACTTCTGTTGCCTGAGTTCTTACCAGACTGGTTTTTGCACATGACTTTTTTTCATATTTGAATGAAATCCAGATGGTGAGCCTGCTTGCAAGTTATTTATAAGGTATTCATAACACCATAACACAACTACACAATAACTTCCATATTGACAAAACACATGAAAAAATATGCACCTACACCTGACTAACAGGTTAGTTACATGTGAGAAGTATATGGATGAAGTTTGTCATTGGAAAGGAAAGGAAAATGAATCTGTCCCATGAAATTCTCATGTAGCATTTCTTTCTCAGCGTTTGAAAACTTTTGGCCCATGTGCTTCCTGAAATTAGTGGGTTTCACTAAGATCAGATGCACTTGACAAACAAGAGGTCCATCAGAGCTCCATTACAATGATGTATTAAGATGCCGAATTGGAGCCTAAAGAGATGTAAATGAACTCTGTGCATGAGCCTGAATGCTGAATACTTACAAGCATGTGTCAGATGTGTCAGATGAGCAGGCGGTGATGTAGCACCCCACCCAAGGCCCAGACTCATCCATCAAGCTTGCTCTAGTGTAAATCCCTGGGCCTAAAGGGAAGTTACCTGCAGTGAGTGTATGAAAAAACACCTGGCTGTATTTAGTTCAGCACATTGTCTCCCCATGATGTCCTCTCCTCGTAAGACACCTCGCGCTGAAATCTGAGAACAGAAAGTGAGTTTCCTCAGCAACGCAATAAGGACAAGGGTTTGATGAGGATGAAACTGAATTGGCATGACAAACTGGTTTAGCAGATGTAAAATGATGTGATGACATGAGAGGCATCTGCTTTAAGTGTTACAGGTTATGATTTGAGGCACCTGTAACCCTGTACATGGTGATGTAAAGGCAGCAGAAACTGTGCAAGATTTAATCTAACTTTTGAAACTCTGGCCCCAATTTGTAGGGCCGGTCCCTCATCACAGCACACCCACTGAGTCAAGTCCATATCGTGCAGTTTGGAGGCGATTTGTGGGACACACTTCTAGCAGGAAACATTTTATTCTTTTGCTAGAGGGGAGGAAAACCAAGGGAGTTCAGCAGGATTGTACCCTACTCCTCCTTCACAACAAATTGGAACCCAATTTCACTTTTTTTCTGGCAGCCAACTTTCAGTTGGGCATTTTGTGGTTTACCCCCTTGCTTGATACAAAGGGAGACAACATCCCTGTCATTTGAAAATAAGTGCAGCCTTTGTGAACTGAATAGATTTATCTGCTGCAGCCTGATTGAGATAAAAGAAAATGACCCATCTGTCTTAAATGTTATAATCTCTTTCATTTGCAGTTGAGGACAGAGCAGAGAACAGAGCAGCTGTCATCCTCTCAGCAAATATGTTTGCTCCTAATCAATATTCAAATTATTCAGTATTTAATGTTGACTTATCATTTGAGCAAGTGAAGAAAATTTAGGGTAATATTCAACAAGGCTGTTCTACTTGGGAATTTACACTTTTTCCAGAGATCTGAGAATAAAAAGACGTAGACGTACAGAACATCACACAAATCACCATTGTGGTGCTGAACTCAGAGGGCAAGAACAGTGGCGTCTAACATATTCTGTCATGTTACATACTACACCCAATGGATGGCAGCATGCAGTATACCACTGATAGTGGAATATATGAACTTATATTACCAAACATACATGTTTGAGCAGGTAAAATGCTAGAATGAGGGCTAACCATGAGGGTATGATCAGGCATGAAGTATAAGGGTTAGACTGATAAGAGAAAAGGTGAGAATTCAAACTTGACAACATGTCATCTGTGCTCAGGAAGGAGGGCAGTTTCAAGCACTCGCCAGAATGACTCAGACTGATCGATTCTAATTTATCTGTGATAATAAAGACCACATGCCTCCCGGGAGTACACAGGCATACCTGTGTATGATAATGAACTGAAATGAAATATATTTATGCAGGCATAGTGGCACCAATCTAGACTTTGTTGGTATGAAGAAGATGAAGAAGAGGACTGAATAACAGGAAATAAAATAATAATAATGCAGTTGTTTGTAAGTTTTTTTAATACAGTGTGAAAGTTGAGAGACTGCAGGTGTAGGATTTTTGTCTTCCACTGTCTGATACACACAGGAATTAGTAAACCAACCCATTCATGACATTTTGCATGTACGAGAAAGGCAAAAAGTTACTGTCAAACAGATTTTCTCTAACCACATTAAGGTCTCATATAATTCACACAGTTACAGACATTAAAACATTAAAATACAAAAGGTGAGTATGCAGTCACAGGACACCTGTGCTGAAACACTGCTGAAATGCATCAACACTGTCAACGGTTGTGACAATGATAATAACAGCTCAAAGAAAGTCGCATACTGTAAAAATGAACAGTTTATTCATATGATGTATGTATTTGTCCTGGCAGCTTTCACATGAGGTGTTCTTCAGACTCCTTCAGATGAGCATTTTCTTCTATTCAGAGACTGACTTTGTCTCATCCTGTTGAAATGAGATGAGTTGTTTTAAATAAACTGCTAAAACACAATCAGAGCGGCCATCCCTGTTCCTGGTTAGCCCCGATTCAGCACACGGCTGAGGCCTCCAGTTCCAAATAGCCTCCTGAATGAGTGGTAAGGGAACGAGTGCTGCATCAGTGAGATTACCACACAACATACTGGCAGTTCACCATGCTGTTTCTCCTAATCCCACTCCAATGACTAAATAATCTAAATCAAATCACAGTGGTGTAAATTAATGCCACTTATATATATCACAGACAAACCATCTATTAAATTGTCCAATAAATTGTCTATTGTATTTATTAAAAAAATATTATGAATAATTCTTCTTGGGTCCAAGCAATGAAGCTGCAGGAATCAAGACTAGATTCAATATCTAATGAATGAATGAATGCCGATGGTTACACGCTAAAATAAAAATGCACTTCATTTAAAACCAAAATGACATATCATGCCAAAATGTTAACAACTGAATACATTCATGAATAAATAGGGATACGTGTACATGCATATCATTTCTTTTGTTAAATATTTAAGACACATGAATGAACAGAGATAGCTACATACATTAAAGAAATTCTTTCTCATCTCCATTTTGAAATATATACATCAAATTGGACTGGAAGTATACAACGGTCCTAAGGAGTGTTTCCCAGTCCAAAGGTAGTAGGCTCAAATCTTGTGTCTGCATTACTTCCCCCGAGCATCCCGAGCTGCTCGGACACCCGCCACTGCTGTCTGGCTGCCCTCTATGTTTTTGTCTCGTGTTGCGAGTTTGTTTTCCGGCAGAAGCAGATGGCATTAAAGAAGCGGCAGTGGCACATGGTGTGTGGCTCACAGCAGCCGGACAGAGGTAAACAGCTTTGGGCGAAATGGGAGCACTTGGGCTTCATGGGTTTCGGTGTCACTTTAGAAGGAGGAGGAGGAAGCCCATTTGGAGAAACAGGAACCACTCTGGGCTTCTGGAAGGTGGGGAGAGCAGAAAGAGAGATCATCTTCAACTTGTGATCCCTGTGGAATATCAGAGGTGACACTGTCTCATCTTTTTTCTTTTCATAAAAAAGCTACAAACCAGACAATTTTTGAACCCATTATGGTTTCAAAAAGGCACATTTAGCTCACTTCAGATGCCTCAGAGATACTGGGAGACAATAGGAGAATGAACCACGCAGCTGTGCAGATTCCCAGCTTACCGGCACACTCTGCCGTTCATACTGTCCTCTCCTTGCGAACAGGGGTCTCTGTCTGACTTGGTTCAAGGACCCTGTCAAAACAACATTGAGATGATGTGATTAGGTTAAAAAAAAAGCTGCAGGAAATTTCTGCTTTGTGTCCAACTGTCAGCAATGGCCCCATGTAAGCATCGTTTTTTTTAGGACAGCTAAACTGGCAAACTTTCTGCTCTTCTGTATGTATTTTCACCATCCTCATAGACACTTAAGATATGTATAAACTAAACACAGTCCTGCAGAAGAAGAACCCGTTTGCTGAATTAAGATTATGTTTTCTATCTATGAGAAAATAAAAGTGTACAATTAAACCATAAATGACAATACAACTTTTTGTTTTGCATCATACATACTGAGCATGGACTTGTGTAATTTCCAGCACTCATTTTTGTTTTAATTAGGTAGAGCTAGAAAAATGGAATGAAAGCTTTTTAATCATGTAGCAAACTGAATATGTTCTCATCATCATTGAAGGACATTTTTTCTCATTGAGGTCTCTACTTCAAGTAAGTAAAACTTCCGCTTTTAACATGACACTGTGGCTCTATCTGCCAAACAAGGTCATTGGCAGTCCTTTGCCGAGCACTGCAGCCAATCAGAGCCATTCAACCAGGCCTGCATATGAGCATGAGGGCACGCATGGAAGCAGAAAACACACGCACACACACACACACACACACACACACACACACAGTGTTTTTTTTGCCTGTCCATTTTCCAGCAACTTCCTCCCTTGCTGCCACTCGCAAGTTGTAAGTGTGTTGAGGTGTGTTTAGTCTTACTAACACTTTGTTTCTCTCAGGTGGCTCACAAAATGTTTCTGGAGTTTATAGCATTATTGTTCATTGTTAAATCATGAAATCAAGCACAGTATGTTCTCTCAGTTTATTAAACTTTCAGCCATATATTTAATTGTTTACAGAAAAATACAAACACGCTTAATTAGCTGTAGCAACATACTCTCTTCTTTTTTGAATGTCCAGGAGATATTATGGATCCTAAGCATGCACATATTCAGCCCAAAAACAAAATCACTGTCCTAATGCAGTGTGCCTCGCTGGAGGACAATGCCCTGAGAGGCCACCCTCCCTGCGTCCATCTGAAGATGCTTCCTCAGGCTGTTGTGCTCCTCAGGGCCCAGCTGCGTTACATGGTCAGCAGTGAGGTGTCCTGGATCAAGGAGGTTGGTGTCTCCCTCCAACACTTGCCTCCATTTTCCTGGGGCCTCCCTTCTATCCACCAAGGTGCTGCATGTGTGCTGTGCACTCTCTGCCTGGAGCTGATCAGTGCCACAGAGGTAACTGTGCCGAGCTGCACATGCATTTGTCATGAACGTCCACATCCCTGGTCCCTGTTAGACAGATAATGAATGTCAAGCCTACACTATTCAGTATGGTAATGCATGCATATCTCTAGTATGGCACACAGGATCAAACTGCCAATTGATTTCATTACTCCCTTTTAAATGGCATGCATATTTGTGTTATAGTTGTGTGAGTGTATACAAACTCACCTGAGCATGGTTGCATCAAGTTGAGGATGGATAGGGCCGACATGTAAGTATGGATCACCTGCTGGATTTAATGTTCAAATAAACTGAAGGGTGAGCATAACGGGTTTTACAATAAGGTTAAATTAAATTTAGAACAAACATGATACTTTGCACAGTAAGTGGCACAGGAACTTGGAGTTTGTATTAGTTTCATTCTACAGATCGTCGTCATCATTAATGGTAATAGAATTTTACCTTTAAAGTGATATTTAAACTGTAAAAGAAAGCCTTAAGCACCTCTCTCATCAAACAGTGAATGCATGCATGCCTGCACAGTGTGATATTTTCAGGGTTGGTGTGGGCTGTTGTGGTGGGGCCCAGCATGATATCCTTTCATGGGGCCCAAATTCCCTAGTGGCACCCCTGCAAAAAAATTGACTTGTTCTTTCCTGTAAAGCTCTGGACATAATTGAGAAGCCCCTGGTCATATATTTGAGCTTTTACTGAAAATGTAACACCATTCATGCTACTCACTTGCATGCACAAATGTACAGGATAATAATTAGAGTCAATTCCACTGTTATAATTTTATGACTAAAATAAATCAACAGTCAGACTCAGATGCCATGACAACCAGTGGAATTTCTTTTAACACAAACATTAGAAGTTCTGGGCTGCAGCAGCCACACAGCCTGCTCAAGCAAGAAACACTGAGACTGACAAGATAATGAATGTGCCCACAGGCCGCCAGCTCCAGAGAGGTGACAGAGGTGCCTGGGGCTTTGCTGCCGTTTGACAGGCTTTGCCATTACAATCTTAATTTATTGCACAGTTATATTGATATTTGATGAATAAATTCCATTAAGAGATTAAGTACCACATTAAATAATTAGTAAGATGTAGTTAAGTTAGCAGGGAATGCTGGATCTAAGTAGCATTATGAAGAACATTTACTCAAAAAGTTTTGACAAGGGGCTCAGTAACATACCAAGTACAGTTTGGAGTAAAACACAGTGTATCCACCATCTAGTGCATACAGGGCAGTGTGTGGCCATTATCCACTGATCATTAAAGAAGAACACTTGCATTTTGGTTAAATCTCAAATTGAGGCCCGAATACGCTCTGAGTTTTCACGCACTCCAAACCCAAGGACTGAACCCCCAAAAGAGTTCCTTCATTCAGCTGGTCCTGGGACTTACTGATCAAAGAACACACAGTACTCTTCAACCTCAGACCATCACTGCTCTCCGACCACTAATCAGAGACAACCAACTTATCAAATCAATAAAAGATGCCTATCTGGACCAGTGGATCCATCAAACCAAAACTCAAAGCTAACTTTAATTGCTATCTGGCCCTAAACCCTGAATATAAATGAGCAGAGTATCTGTCAGAGATACAAAGCAGAGACAGACCCTGATCAAACACAGGCTCAGTAACCACACAGAGAGAGGACGATGCAACAAGTCCTGGCAACCAGCAGAGGAAAGAGTCTATGCTCAGTGCATGACAGCTGATGTAAACACAGCCTTTCCTCTTAAAATGTGCCTAACATAATACCATCAGAGTAGAATACTTTAAGAAATCTGTTAATTTGTTGTTCTGTTATTTCCCAAACTTCAGAATATGTGACTGCATGTCACAAACTGACGGACACGCCATCAAAACAATGTGACAACGTGAAACTGAGGCAGTAATAAATCTGGACATACTGCAGATAAAGCTGTCGGATTAAAAATATGCAGTAAACCACTGAACTATGAACTCCTGTAAACCTGACAGGAAGTGATAAATTAGAGGGCAGAACCCTCAAAGTATTCCAGTCTTCTATCCAAACTTACAGAAAACAGTATGTCACACTTCTTTTTTATTATTTTAGGTTTTACATAGAGTTGATTTTCTATGTACCAAGCACACCCTGCAGCATTTAACTATGTGGAAATATATATAGTGTGGAACACCTGTGTGTAGAATAATGTGTCCAGGAGCACTTTCTGTAATGACAGCCAATATGTGGCTCAAACAATAAGTTCACCTGCTGTACATGAGAAGCCTTATCAACTCAAAAACATATGTGATACAAATTAGACTAATGATCGTTGAACCTGACACACTGAGTTAAGATGATTAGCTATTTAATTACTGTGTTACATGATCCATTCAAGAAAACTTCCATTATCTCAGGGGTGGCCAACCAGTCCAGCACAAAGAGACAAAAGAGTTGCAGATATTCCAATGTCAAATACTGTCAAATATTCAAATGCATATTGATTGATTAAAAATAGATTTGAAACTAAAAAACACGGGAGCAGGCAAAGATCTGCAGGTTCAATGCTCACATCATGTTAAGATAACTTCAACCTTATTCCAACAGCCATTTTAAGTTAGATGGACTAATGTTTTAAAATTGTCTCTACTTAAATTCATTTCTTATCTCCACTCATAATGGCAAGTTTGCCACTTTCCTTAAAACATAACACTGAATCAACGTATGACTCTTCTTTAAAAAAAAAAAAAAAACAGTAAAACTCATTTGATTGAAACTGTGTTAGCAAACTTCAACATTGTTTGGTCCATTTTAAAATATATATTAATGGAGAGGTAGACACTGAAGGGATGGAAGCAGATAACATTATGAGGATGGTCAAAACACCTGCCATGGAAGCTGTTAAAGAATAAAGCAGTGTAAACATGTGTGTTATCACACCCAAGTTTCTCTAATGTGTTCCAGAAGTGGCAGAGAGAGAAAGTCTGAGAGTGAGAGCGATAAGGAGGAACACGTACACTGCCGATCATCAACAGGGTCACAAAAAGCATACAATTAACTGCACTTTCATGTCTGTATGACTATGATAGACGAGTAAAAAAACATCATTTATTTTTTCATAACTGCTCATCTGAAGCTTCAGGTCCTTCTTTATATGAACAGGTGAATGTTTTGAACAACACTCCCTCATTTACTGGTGTTAGGAATACACTGAACATTACCCATAGTAAACACTCCAAGTAAAGGCTTCACACAGTAATCTTTAATATTAAATTAACTGGTCCATATAGCTCTGTCTCCAGTATTTCTCAGCAGTGCTTAGCTTTTGTTTTGATGTACTCTGTTAAACCACTGTTAAACAGTTCATATAAGTCTTCACCAGATTTCAAGCTTCTTTTTAGAGAGTCCATGCTGTTTTTCACCTCTTTTTAAAAACATTTTTCAACATTTGGTCCACACATTAGTTTCTCCAGGCAGAATAGTTTCCTCCCAGTTGGGGCTTGAGATGTGCAACCCCCAACAGTTTGTGGAAAGTTGCTAAAGAGTGCTGCTGCTTCAGGAATACCTCCACAGAAATGTACGTACATTAATATACTGTCAGACCCAGAAAAAGCACAACTTCATTTTTATGTGGCAGGTGTAGGACAAACTGTACCATGCCCAACCCACACTTGGCAAGGCTGGTGGTGAGACACTATCAGCCAAGCCACCTAACAGAGATATGCTCCGATTGATATGTAACCACTTAAACCGTCAAATCCTCCAAATAATGACAAGACAAGTGCATCCCTCCCTGCTTCATGAACCAGCTGGGTGATGATGATGATGAAGGCTCAGAAACCCCGTGGCCTAACATGTCCATCACTGCAGAATCCAAATGTCTGAGGGGCAGAAACGACAGACACCTTCCCCCCTGAACACGGAGGAGACTGGGCTTCAGCATGAGATATCTAGTGCCAGAAGCACAACAGTAAGGGAGTTTGTAACAAATATGAACTCAGTGCTCATCTGCGTCATCTCCCTCACTGCCAACATCAGCCAGGGCATCCCCACCCCAAATCTGCCTCATGAACCAGACTCATGAATCATGGGGTGCATTACCACACATGTGGTAACAACTTCAGGGAAGTGCCCCCAAACCACACCATTCCCCCAAAATATGCGTGATGCCCTTGATTGGCAGAGGCACGCCAACAGCCACTGGAGGAGATCAGCATGCAGCATAGTATTGTGCTGTGGGATGTGAAAACCTTTCATGCCAATGCCATCCTAAAACAGGAACAGAACACCCCATGTCACTCTCTTCTGAAAATGGTAACAATGAAGCCTGGATTAGGGAATCAAAAGCAGATCTGAGCTCTGCATTACATATCCCTCACCCCAGATCTACCGGAACAGACAAAAAAACCTTTTGACTGTCTGCAGAAGAAGAAAGTGATGAAGATGGCTCCATATACACTATAGCTTTAACATGCTAGCAGGCCCCCACCACTTCCATGTGCTCAAACAGAGAGAAAAACTTCTGTGGCTGCTGTTCCTTCAATTGTGGGAACAACATGTCAAAACAAAACACTTTTCTGCAGGCAAGCAAGGAACTCTCCACATCAATGCTGTGTGCGTGTGTGTGTGTGGGGGGTGTACATAGTACAGCTTTATATTTGTGTTTTATGACTGCTTTTTTAATACAAGATAACTCCCTCCCTCCTCTCCCATTGTGGCCAATTTATACATGGAAGAAGTAGTAGGTGCAAGCTTTCTCCAAACACATCACCTCAGTTGACAGATACATCAGCTATACCAGAGAAGATATTAAATATGATAGTTTGCCTTTCTTAGATTGTGATGTCCAGATGAAGAAGGACAGGAGCCTCTACATTGGGGTATACAGGAAACCCACACACACAGACCAGTACTTGCTTTTTGACTCATACCACCCACTGGAACACAAACTTGGTGTTATCAGAACCCTGCAACACAGAGCTGACAATGTAACCACCAGCTCGCAGGCCCAAGGGGAGGAACACAAACATTTGAGGGATGCCCTCAGAACCTGTGGTTATCCCAGATGGACCATTGTAAAAACAGCAGCTGTACACAGTACACCAGTAAAGTGGGAGAGGAAGAAAAGCCGAATAGACGCAAAAATATAGTAATCCCGTATGTATCTGGGGTATTGGAAAAACTCAGGAGGATCTTTTTCAAACACTACATCCATGTGTATTTCAAACCCAGCAACACACTCAGACAAATACGTGTATATCCCAAAGACTGAGCACCACACATCCATAAAAGCAATCTGGTCTATATAGTCCAATGCAGTGAGGAATGCAAGGACCTCTACATTGGAGAAATCAAACAAACACTGAGCAGGCGTATGGCCCAGCACAGAACAGCAAACTCCTCAGGCCTAGACTCCGCTGTCTACTTGCACCTCAAGGAGAAAGCCCACTCTTTTGAGGACACCAATATTCATATTTTGGACAGAGAAGACAGATGTTTTGAAAGAGGAGTAAAGGAAGCCATCTATGTTAAACTGGAAAAACCATCTCTCAACAGAGGAGGAGGTCTTCTACACCACCTATCTCCTATCTACAATGATGTCTTTCTACACTTCCCAGGAGATTCAAAAACATCTGCTCACAAATGGCCGCATGTGAATCCAGCGACTCGTCACAACACAGTAGAGCACTAACGAAGTTGAAACTACCAATGGCAGTCACTCCTACAACTGTCATTGTTTCGACTATCACTCTAACAACTGTCGTTGCACACTCATGACCCTTTGACGTCATTGGCCTTGTGACAATCCCCCACAAAGGTTAAATACCCTGGATCTCCACACCAGTTCATTACACTAGCTCACCCTAGTCAGACCAGCACGGACTGATGAAGCCTCTTGGATGAGAGGCGAAATGTCTTCAAGACCTACAAAGCAAGTCCAGTTGATTTTGATTAAAATTTCCTCAAGATATGACTGCTTTGTGTACTTCTGCACCCTGACCTCCAGAATTACCCTGTGGGATAGTGACATTTAACGTGACCTTGTCTGCTTTTAATCAAATAAAAAAAATAAAAGTTATGCTTCTCCAGGGAGATCTGAGATTCTGTTTTGCTCAGTCTGTAACATACAAGCTATCTTTACTGGCCTTAAATGTTGATTGCCAAAACTGACAGAGTTGTATTAGTTGGACAGGGCAGTTTCTCCCGACCAACAGCCAAAACACCCACTTGGCTCAATCTGCCTTTGAATTGCTTTTAACAGCATCTTTCAACCGCTTATCAGAAATCTCATCTTCACGGTGACCTCTTTTTAAAGCTGACCTTTTGTACACCACTCCATAAACCTCTGAACAAAAGCAGCTATTCCAGTCATTTCCTACACTATACAAACCAAAGAATGAACCATGTATACAGAGTCTGAATGAACCCAACCCCCAATACCAATAACACTAACTAATGCCAAACTCATCCATGAAAATTTTCCTGATTTTTTTTTAATTCATAAAAACTTTGATGTGTTAATGAAGAAAATGTTGAAGAAAATAAATAAAAACCTGTAGGTCGTGTGCTTCACTGTTTGAGCCCACGAGCTGCTATGAGCCGTTCAGATCTGACCTGAGATTCTGTAGTGACTGTCCTTCTTTCATTTTCATGACGTTCCATGAAGGAACCACAGTGACACTACATCAGAAGACTTACTCTTATTTTGCACTCAAACTCATGGCAAGATGTTTGGCCATGACATCAGAGCTCCCCTGTCTGTGTCTGTATTGCAGCCTGCTGCTGACAGCATCTTTTTATTTATTTTGTAATAAAACGATGCCTGACATTAACAAACAAATAAGCTGTACAAGTTGTGACTAGTTTACTTTATAATTTTGTATGTCTTAATTTGGGTGTCCAAACGTCCAGAAAGATTTGGAACAGTGCCATTTTGTTCCAAGTGTGAAGCTTTATAACCACAAATGATGTGGACCATAAAAGGAGAGCTGCCTGTACAGCTCTGAGGAGACCAGGTTGAGAAATGCTGCACTGAACTGGTGTGCTGTTTGTTTTGGAGCGCTGCCAGATTGTCAAAAAAAATAATTCATTCCACCATGACGGAGAAACGCACAGGCTGCTGCTGTGACCAGAGTAAAGACTGTAATGAATTCCCTTTTCACTGCATGATCAATTAGTCTGCAGTGGATCAGTACCCTTAATCCATGAAAATAGTCTGATTATATCAGTTGCGATCACTTAGGCTATATTTCCTTCTTATTAACAAGCGGGGTATTTCTGACGCGGGTTGTATTACAAAGTGCTACCTAAACTGTTGATGTCATTCGACGAGATGAGTGGAGCACTAAATGCAGCATCTTGACAACGTCAGTTGCTGAAGAGACGATAAAAATGCTCGGCGCATACCTGTCACCTGTGCGTCATGCGTCATGCGTCTTGTAAACACGGTCTGAACTTACCCTAAATTGTTCTGGACACAGAAGTGGACCCAGCTGTTTGGACCGTTGCATCAGTTCTTTCTACACTATAATGTTACACTGAGCTCAGGAATTCAATTTACAAGCCTCTTAAATTTAAATATAAGATCAACTGTTGTGAAGACTTACCGTGTCAGATTCACCACCGCTCGTACTGCCGGGCTGCGGCACATGGCGAGATCGTTTGATGAGCACTTAGAACATTTGACATTTATGGGGACGCGCCCCGCCTGTCCACATCGCCAGCCATGTTTCACTAAGCTACATAGCTTGTGATGGGATCACACCAGCAGCGACGCCCTTGCTCATTAGCTACTCGACACCGGCCACATGTTGATCAAAAGTTAGACTATATATAAAGAATCGCAGAAACGATTCACTTTAACTCAGAGGACCAAAATCCACAATGACAAAATTGGTTCTGCGCGGTTTTAAGAATTTAAGTAATAATTATAATGTTTTCACATTTCTCTTACAAGAAAAAATAATCCTGTCATGAACCGAGTGGTGAGTTGGTGTGGAATGGGGCTATCATATTTAACAAGTGGAAGAAATATGACTTTGTCCGAGAAGTAGCAGCGGATCACGGTATTTTGATATTTGAATTTTTAAATTTGATTGTTTTGTCGTGTTTTTAAAATCATTTTTAAGAGGAGCCAAACCCCTGTCGCTCAACCCCACCCCAAACTAAGGCATGAACAAAGAGACCTGCTGTAAATGTATACTACTTATACACGAGATTTCATTTGACGCTTCGCATTAGTATTTTTTACAATACAAAATTAATTCAGCTTTTCCCAAAACTTCACTGTCATACTGAATCCGTCCGTTTTGATCCCCCCGGTGACGTGAGTCTTGGACAAAGTAGTCCAGATACAGTAACCTCAGGTAGATGATTTTTATATTCCGTATCAGGTGTACTGAATGCCAGTGTGCACGGTCACAATAATAACCCTTATCTGTTACAACCTCCTCTAGGCCTGAGCACGTGCTTACTCACTGTCACACAGAAAGTTATTCTATTATTCTGAGCATTGACGCTTCATATCACAAAGTTTCGTTAGTGGTCGCATAGATTATCAGTGTCTGTGACGGGCGCAACACTTATGAATGTATAGTGTACAAACTGTACAACCTACCTGTGCGCTGAGGTGCCTGGACCCCTCTGGTTGACAGACCGCCGTGGGCGGTGTGAAGATCGTGGCGGGTGAAGAGTCCGGCGCTGACGAAGGCCACGTTCAGAACGCACAGACAGAAGACGGCCACCTTCATCATTCCTGTACACAGATCCCTCTCCTCAGATGCCGCGAGCTGGGGGAGGAGGAGGGAGGGGAAGAAGCGCTTGTTGCGTTGGCAGTTTATAACGCGCAGCCTTAATCCTACTCCTGTTGATGCCTCGTCCCCGGTCTCTGCTTCTCACCCACTCCCACTTAAATTTATTTGGGAGGCTGGCTTAGACATGCACGGTGCACGCCCCTCTCTGTCTTCACGCATCGAAGCATCACAAACACCAGTGACCTACATGGGTTCAGTTTGGATTTCATTCCTATTTAGTGTCAATGTTTTTTATTTCATGGTTTTACACTTTATGTCCTGGAGAAACCCTCTATGGCATTTAGACAGACAGATCACCCACAGACATAAAACTGCGCATAGTTTAAATGATGAATTAGGATTATGGAAGGCTGTGAAAAAGTAGCCTATACTGTATAGCGTATATAGTTATATATACAGTTGTATACGTATATAGTTGTACTCATACTGAATTCCTGGTCCTGATAAACCCATATAAAGGAGTTAAATACCAATGATTTGTGATAATATAACATACAACATTTTCAATTTCACAGCATCATCCAAAGTGTAATAATATTAGAGTGCATCATACCTTCAAAAAGCAGTAACACAAATACTGATATTTACTCATTAATGCATAAATCATCATGAGCTAATGTAAGGACTCATGGCCATCATGGACTAATTCCCTGTCAACATGTAGCTTTAACTAATACTGCACATTAATTACCACAATGAGTTGAAGCCATGGATTTAAAATTCCAGCTGTCTGTTGTACTGGATAATCTGGTCACATATAATACATTGTTGACCATGGAGGGACAGGACAATTCCTGGTAGATGCCTGTGGTCCAGGAGTCAAAAACAAGACAGTGAGGACATTCCATGCCTGAGAGGTGTTGCTTCAGGATTTATTCATTTGTGGTTCCTCTAATTCAGTACATTTTCACTTCAACCATGTGCTGTGGGAGGTGCTGGTTCCACTGTGTGGATCTACGAACCACTCTAAAGTGGACACAGCCCACGCACCCCTATGAGCACCCCATTCATCACTGATAGTGTTGGCGCCTGGATGCATGTGCCTGACCACTGCTGGTACAAGAAGCTCCCATCGTCTTCTCTTCACAAGTGGGAGGACTGGATGACACTGCTCATCTTTCACTCCTACTGTGCCAAAGGCCCGCTCCAGAGGCCGCCCTCCTTTGGCCAGACTGCAATACGAGTACACAAAACAAGTTAAACCTAAAGAAATGGACAACAACTTGAACAACTTCAACAGTACAAAAACACAGTGACATTGTTTACTGACTATAGTGGCCAGCTTCTTACTAAAAGACAGTATGGACTACTCTGTCAGATATTGTCCTATAAGGCCATAAGTCTGAGGATCTCCTGAACAGTATCATTATCAAAAGTGGAGCGTGTAATTATAACTTAATACACAAATTCATTATAATAAAGGTTTTATTGTACCAAATGTCTTCCCCAGCCCATCTAGCCTGTTCACACAGAGCAAAGTAGGCATATCCACGTGCCCCTTGTGTTCCCACACAGGCACCCTGGAACACATTCTGAGCAGCTACTCCAAGGCACTTGGTGAGGGGCTGTGTAGGTAAAGACACAACCAGGTTCTCAAATCTATTGCTAAAGCAATCAGGAAGGGGATCAGGGAAAGTAGACACGTCCACATCACAGCAAAAGCCACCACGTTTGTCACGGAGGGAGAACAATCACCAAAGAGATCCAAGACTAGCTTAGCTGGATTTCTTACCACCCAAGAATGGGCGATGACAGCTGATTCAGACAGGCAGCTGAAAATACCACCACACATCACAGAGTCTTTGGTGAGACCTCAAATCATTCTGGTGTCAGAAACAACAAGGCAGCCCATTCTATTGGAACTAACTGTACCCTGGGAAGACAGGATGGAGGAAGCTACAGAGATGAAGAGAGCAAAATACCAGAAGCTGGTGGAGGACTGCTGCAGAAACAGATGGAGGACCATCTGTATGCCAGTGGAAGTGGGCTGTCTGGTCTTGGCAGGTTATTCCCTCAGCAGGCAGAGTGCAGAGCAGGAGGAAAGCCATCAGCAACAACATGGAGGCAGCCTAGAAAACATTGAGTTGGCTGTGGCTGAAGAGATGTGACCACTGGGGTCAGCAGATTGGCACTTAGGCCAGGGAACATAGGCTGGGACTTGATCAACCCCGGTTGCGTCGCCTGGATGAGGGTGTCAGTTGTAAGACCAGAAACACCCTAATGCCAGGAAACAACGCTGATGATGTGTTCAAGGAAGAGCATCAGAAGATGTGAAGAAGATCAGAAGTAATGAATGAATGAATAAAAACACAGAAACACAGGGAGAGAGAAAAACACAAAACTTACAAGAACCCAGGAACTGAATAGAACCACAAGCACACACTGAAGAGAGGAACAGGACGAACAAAAGATTAGAAAGCGAACACAGAGGCTTAAACACCCAAGAAACGCATAAGAAAGGCAAGGATAATTTGGCACAGGTGGAACACATCTGGGCAGGGAAGACAATCATGCATGTGGGAAAAAGTACAAAGACAGGAAGTAAATTACAAGCAGAAGATACAGTAGGTAGATAAAATAAAAGAGGAAAAGGGAGCCCACATAATTGACTAAAGGTTGCTCAGGGGCCCTGTTGTCATGGTAAGGAAAGCACTGTTTACTTACCGGTAAATATCATCCATGGAGAAAAGGGTAATGTATGAGTCCGGAGGCAGTGGTGTGCTCCATGCGCTGCCTCTGTGGCTTTTATGCCCGCATTCCCTTGATAAAACCATACAATAAAGTTAAGTTGATGTTAAGGAGCTGTCACTCTGGAGCAGTCGTCTATACTTTGTATATAATTCACTGGAGAGAGGCGGCAATTAAACTGTCATCACTTGTATTATGTAATAGCCAGATCACAGTTGTGTGGTTTTTTTTCAGGAAACTATATGTTGCACCACACATAGCATTAACGTTGAGGGGAAGCATGAACTTTAATGTTGTGAATAGATCAAGTTTCTAACAGACCTGTGAACCCTCATTTACATTCCCAGTTTAGTGGTCGTGGCTGGTGCTGGTTCAACAACAACACAGTCTGACCGTTCATCTGCTCATTTGGCTTTCTGACATTATTTTCTTAATGAAATGTTTGTCTCACCTGTAGCTTCTGTCCTAGCTGCTTGTCCTACTGCTGTCCCCCTCCTCCTTCTAGACTCCATCTCTCTCTCCTTTAGCTTCAGCTACCCCTTCCTGACCTTCTCTAGCTACTTCAGCTGCCACAGCAGCACGGTTTGAAGCCTGAAAGAAAGCTGAAAGAAATTTGATTTAATAACTTATCACATTGGTCTGGACTGTTCAGCTTTCCCATATGTGTTTTCCCCAATCTTCTAGGTGCTCTGCATGAGTCCACGCCCACCCGCTACTGATAAGGCAGATCAGCTTTCATAGTCAGCAGCCTGGCTTCATCATATAGGCTTGACATTGCAGTCTTACATAACTATAACTGATGGTGAGAGAGACTCCCAGCCAGTAAATGTACTCCACTGCTTCAGGGCTTTAACACCTACTCCCTGAGTTCCCCGCATTGCTGCAAAGAAAAAGGAAGCCAGATGTAACAGGTCACCCAGCCCCAAATGGATTTGATCAGTAAATTGACTTCTACTTTGATTATACACGCTAGGGATCAGCTGTTTTTGCATTTTGGCTGCAGGCCAGGCCTATAATCATGAATAGCTGTCCTTGACTGACTGAGGGAGTGATAAAGTTACACAACTGCTGTTCTTTAAGGTGAAAAGTGTCTGTTTTAAATTGTATTTTGTACTTGCAAATATTGTCCGTGGCTCTGGTGTTGCTGTCATTGCTGATATGCATCCAAAATGCTGCTGCATTGGAGTTGGGATTAAAAAAAAAAAATCTAAAAATGTCTACCAGCTTTGATGGCTGTTTCTCACTGTTCACATGAAGGGGAATGGATTGAGGACAGGTATTTAAATTTGGGCTTGTTGGCCTTGTTTATTCATAACATCATTCAGACAAAAGGCAGTTCAAAGTGCTGTAGTGATGTACCAGAAGCAAAGTAACACAAGAACCCTTCGAGAATCTTTATCTCTCATATAAAAATCATTTTAAAAAAGACTAAAGGGACTGGGATTCATTTTGAATTCTGATGTCATTTCAAAGAAAGCAAAAGTTGTCCCCAAACTTTCACTGTCCCTGGTGATTCTTTTGCAGATATGCCTGGTAGCTCTCTTGACTTCTATAAAACAAGACAATGTAAAACCTAACTTGTGGCTGTACCATGGTTGGGGTGTGAAACTGTGGTCATTTTCTTACAGGGCTTTTCATTGAGCTTGCAAGGAATTTGGAATGAGCTGCACTGTTCTTTTCTCTACGCGTTGAAAGAGCAATGGCAGAGACACACTTAACACTCGGCCAGCCAATTCTGTACACAAAGCAGTGTGTTTGAACCACTATTACAGCTCGAGGGGCTGAGATTATAGATGACCTGCTGACAGCCCTAATCACACACATACTGTACCCAGGAAGCTGCTCACTGCGTTTTGCACTGCTAGAAATTTCTTGAATGAGTACATGCCAATGAACATATCGTATTGTACGTTAAGTGTTCTAGTTTGGGACCCAAAGCAGAGTCAGTAACTGTTTGTTAAAAAAAATCTAGTTTATTGCACAAAAATTCAAGGAGCAGGCAGTGGAAGCAGGGTCAACAAAAGTTGAGCAAGAAAACTCTGGCACAGAGGAAGTGAGGGTCAACGAGGCTCAACAACCTGAACAGAAAAAAACACATGTAAATGCTGTATGACCAGGAAAAAGTCACACTGAATCACATGGAGGAAACAGTGGAAAGACACAAGCAACTACCGATGAGATGGAACTACCAACCTGAACAGGCTTTTTTTATAGACAGGTTGATGAGCTGAGTGGACATCGGTGTGCCTCATCTGATGCTTTGCTTTGAAGCTCTGATTCCTTGTAATGCAAATTACTTGGCAATAAAACTGATTCTGATTCTGATTCTGATTCTGATGCTGCTGCTGGATGAAGAGAGCAAACATGAAAACAAATAATGAACCCGAAACAGAATCCTCACATGTTGTTTTGCACTGCCCAAAGAAAATTCCTGAATGATAATCTGTTGCACATGTTGTCCTATCGGCCCAAATTAGAACTAATCAACTTGAAAAAAAACCCTTTGCATTTCCTACTGGGACATGACAAAATATCTTCTGTGAAAAGGCTTATAGTAAACATGCTGTGAAGAAATTTCATTCAACACTGTAAGGCAAACCAAACCTGTTCTTTAGCCTAGCTCTTTAACAACAGAGTACTGCTTAACTTTGTTCACACAGTGTTTACCCTCTGGTTGGTTTATAAGCATGTCCACTCATCTCCAGAGTGCAGGGCGCTTAAATGTTCATGTTCATGCTTGCTCAGTCACTCACGACAAGTCCGGTCTCTGATCCACTTTTGAACTATTGGAGGGTGCGCTGATCCAATTCAGTGACTCCAAGGGCAAACACAACACTGAGAATTCATTTGTACTGGACGTAAGTTGAACATTCAAAAGCCGTGGCGGTGGGTTGTCCTTGGACCACTGCGAGCAATGTAACCCAGAAATTGGTGGTGAGGACAGCAGTGATCCCTCTGCTTCATGCCTACAGGATGTACTTTAGACAAGCGGATGTTCCTTGACCCATCTGTGAAGAGATACTAAGACCACGTGGAGACCACGTGAACTCTGCTTTTTAGCTATGAGAAATATACCTGTTTACTTTGGGCAAGACTGAAGTAAATATTGGTTTGCCATGATAGTTTGTACAGACATTATACGGTTGTGTAGAAATGTACGGTTCATACAGCACAGCACAGGCCACACTAAATAATTCAACACAATGATCAGCCACAACATTACACCCAGTTACTAGTTGTAATGTTGCTGATCATGGAATAGACTCTGTGATGGTTTGGTGTCTTCTTCTTCTTCTGTTAATTTTTGGCAGGCAGAGGCATGGCAAGTGCACCACTGCCTCCTATCGGTTAAAACCAACAATGGAAATGATGCACATGTTTATTTGCACACAGAGTGGGGACACAAGTGTTACATATTTAGAACTTTGTCATTTTGTCATTGGCCAGGTATGAACGAGGCTGCAGATAAGTGCACATAGAGCTAACAGTGGATCCGAAAACAGAATAGAAAACATCACTATTACTAGCCTGACACTGAAGCCACTGACTTTTTTCATTTTTTCTGCCTGACCCCAAAAAGCAAACAAAGTGAGTAACTAGAGATCCCTGTCTGTCCACACAAGTGCAAGCCCCATTCCAGGGGAGCAGAATAGACATACATGCTGGCCACATTTGTCTTCTGACTCCAAAAACATTCACTTGTACTTCAGTTGCAGGGAGGTGCAGCTCAGTGACGAGTGACAAAAATGAGGTTTATTCTGCAAACAGTCAGCTGGGAAAATGTGGGGTCCTGTTTCATCTCAGTGTCAGTCAAACTTCCAACTCACCGGATATCTAGAAGTAAAAAGTATAAACAATTTTGCTGTTTCTCTTAAAACATCAATCAAACTGCCTTTAGCTCAGCACTTCTTGTACATCCTGAGGATTGACCTCTTCTGAGAACACACACACTGAAGTCTGCATCTCTGTCTGGGATCAACTATGCTGCTGTGAGCCATTCTTTTCAACACTGTTCAAGACTGACAGTAGCTTCATCATCTTCGTCGCTACCATCTGACATCAGCCAACAGGCCAAAGCTGCCAGCATCGAGAGGTCAGAGTGATATACACTCATACATTACCACATTTCAACCAGCTAAGAATTTAGCTGTTGTGGCTGTATGCATTTTCATGCCAGGTTTAAACAGGGCCCACTTTCTTGCCAAGAGTAAGATGAGAAGATTAGTGACAGCTCTCCCCTATGTATCGGAGCTTGTAGCCGGGTAGGTGAGGACAGGATTCTGTGAAGCCACTGACTCTGACCAAGAACCCTGCATACAACCACAGCATGTGCATTAGTGGAGTCTGTAGATATGTGTCAGAGCAAAGCTCCCTGTTTCCTTCCATGTGTAGTCTTAAGTCAAGTTAACCATATACAAGCTATAGCTTCATATTAAACATACAGTTTCAGGTTTCTCTCAACTCACAGCATCGTTGTGAATGTTTTAAAAATATTGTGCAAAATGTCCAAGCATTCCTTTAATGTTACCTGTATTTCTGAGAATGCTATTGTAGCATCACTGGCTGTAGTAATGTAGCTTGGTTCATCAAGTTCCTTCCAGTTGTATGAATGTGTATGGATTTTGGATCTTTTCTACTGGAATAACATGACACTGAGAATTATTTGCCGTCCAAATGTTCGCTGTCTGCAGGCCACTAAATCTCTTGCAAATTACAGCATTCCCTCATCAACCTAACACCTCATTCTTGCAGCAACATACACCATCCATCTTCTAGAAAATGTAGCAATGTTTGTTTTACCACCTGGACTAATGGAATCCTTTCTTTTCACTGCACAAGTCAGACGTATATACATTGGCACATGTTTAAGTAACTCATTTCCTGTTGTTTGGAGGTTGAGATCAAAAAGGATCATTAGGCCCCTTGAGGATATGAAGTGAAAGCAGTCACCAAAAAAGTATTTCAATCCATCATTATTCAGGGTTATAAACTCTGCATGCTTCTGTGTCATTACTGTCAAAAGAGTGTGTTCCTCAGGGCTGAAAGACACCCACAGAAGAGAAACAAGAAAAATGAAATTGCCACGAGCAGCAATTTGCAGGTTCTAACTTTTTCACACTCAACAGAAGGAAACACTGCAATCACCCAAAATTAAAGCTGCGAGCAGCAGCGAGGGGGTGAAAAGTCACTTCATCTTGTTTAATTTTGTCTAAACAAATAAAAGTAATGCTGAGTCCCGCCCCTGGTGACAGGGATTGATTGATGGCTGCTATGTGTTTGGACCCATCATGGCCATTTCTAAGCTTTTTTAAAATTTAAAATTTGATAAAATTGTATCTCAGTCCCACAATACCACACACAAGATTTGGTGTTGAAAGAGTCAAATCTATTCATTGTACTTTTCTGATACTCTACTTATGAATCAAGAAATCTGTCTCTGCCCTTTGATTTTCTCAGTGCTCTCTGACGTTCAACAGACTTTTTAAATCAGGGCTGGAGTTACAGTTAGAAGTCAGACTCTTTTATCCTCATGTGAGTTGTACATACATGACATCCTTCCAACTAACTTAATATTGAAATTTGTGACTACTTGGAAAATGTGTTTGGAATAGCTTGGGTAATTTGTGTATATCTGACTCACCATATGTTTCTTTTTAACTGAAATCCAATCCAGTGCTCCATCATAACACAGATTAACCTGGATTAACCTGTTTGATTTAATAGTTTGGGTTATTGTTTGGGACTGGTGCAGCAACTGATTGTCCATTTCCTTGAACCTTCCTTGTTTCTCATATAACCTATAATTTGCTGGCCCTCATTTAAAGGTAATATAATCACTCCAGTTATTTAAATGCAGCAGTTTTTGTGAAAGATGAGAGTAATTCAAGCAGCAAATAAACTTTTGCCTCGAAAGGAATTTTGATTTATGGGTCTGGTGAGCAACAAAAAAGAGACACACAATATTTAACAATAATAAATCACTTGTCTCGTCTCTGTACACTTGAAAAGTGAACATAGACATAACAGTCAGACATACAACCAGAAAACTAACAATGCAATTACAAATGAATACTTTAAATTCCATCAAGAGACCGAAACCAAGACAAGAGACAATGACAATCTTGAGAATGAGCAATAACAGCATAATACAAAAGTGAAAACTTGATGAATGAATAAAAGGTAGCCTGTTTGATTCCACAGTTGAGGCACAGTATTTTCCTACTTCTCCCTGTCTCAGTCTTTGCCCTGGGGGGCGAGAGCAACAACAGGTCTGCAGATCTGATAGTGTGAGGGGTGAGAAGGTCAATAATATAAGATATAAAAAACAAGCAGTAAAATTTTAAAGTCAATTCTGAAAACCACAGGTAACCACTGTAATGAGGCAGGAATAGGGAAAATGGGCTCTTTTTTCTAGTTCTTATGAGAGCCGTAGCTGTGGTATTTTGTACAAGTTGGGGTGGTTGGAGTCTTAGTGTGACAGTAAAACAAATAATGAGTTACATAAAATTGAAATCTGACAGCACACAGCAAGAAAGTTCTCTGTTCAAGCCTGGGTTCAGGGGGGGTCCTTTCTGTGTGGAGTCTGCATGGAGTTCTGCCTTCAGGGATTTTCTGCAGGTACTCCAGCTTCCTCTCAGTCCACAATTATAGGCAATTAGCAAGACACCCCCAATAAAGGAGTGGTTCTGCAGGTGGTGACCACAGACCACTTCTCAGTTCCTATGCCTTCTGGCTGATGTTTTGGTCACTTTTGAATGTTGGCAGTGCTTTCACTCCAGTGGTAGCATGAGACGGCGTCTACAACCCACACAAGTGGTTCAGGTTGTGAAGCTCATCCAGGATGGCACATCAGTGCGAGCTGTGGCAAGAAGGTTTGCTGTGTCTGTCAGCGTAGTGTCCAGAGCATGGAGGCACTACCAGAAGACAGGCCAGTACATCAGGAGACGTGGAGGAGGCTGTAGGAGGGCAAATCACATCCACTGATGTTGACAAAAGTCTGTCTCACAAAACATATGGACAGGAGGGCAAGTCCTACTACAGTTACAATGTGATAGTTCATGCATATGGTATCCATATGTTCTCAAGCGGATTGGACTTCGAATCTTGCTGCTTGTGGTTATTTTTAGAGGTACAAGCCAGAGCGTGCTGGGGGCCACACATGCAAAGGAATGAGGCTGCCATCTTCAGTGGTGCTGGGAACCCTATCATAATTAATTTTTATTCCTCTGCTGATAAAATTGGTACTGCAACATACATTGTAAAAGAGAATCGTCAGACCAAAAATCAAACATGTCAAACAGCAGGTGGTGCTATTATAAAGGTAAGGCTATTTTGGTTGGTAACTGCCACATTGTACATCACACATTCAAAAACATTACTTGCACGCGTTAAAGAATTTAGGTGAATCTTGTTTTTTTTCTCGCAACATTGTAAAATACTCAAAATTAACTTTTTCAAACCCAACAAATCAACCCCCCCGAATCACAAATTATTCAATACTTTTGTAAATGCAAACATTGCAAAGGAAAGACCAGTCATACAAAATGAAGTGATGCCATGTACAGATCAGCCACAACATTAAAACCAGTTACCAGTTTGGATATTGTGTTGATTGGACCAACTCAGATCACTAAAGTGCATAAATCACTCAAGCCCAAGTCCAGTGTTTAAACCAGGTTAGGTAACCACATTGAATAGAATACCCATCAGAAATCCTGAAACCTTGGTGGAAATTTCTCAGGTTCTGTGCTGTTCTTAACCTGAAGCTAATATGGCCCTGACTATACCCACTGGGTGCAAATTGGGTCTGTGGCCTAGACCCTGTTAATACTTACCTGTAGTTGTAGTAACCCTGGTGTGCAATATAACTTTACTTTGTATTACCTTACCTTAGATTACCTTGGTTTAAACATGTGGTGAAGAATGAGGCAAATGTAACTGAAGAACATTTTCATCATCTCACCCCTGATTTCCCAACCTCATTAGAACACTGTACAATTCTTGCAAATATTCTGTTGTTGCTGTACAAGTCTTGTTTTTACTTCTGCTGACACAAAATCCATCACGGCATGTTTTGTCAAGATATCAAGTATGTGGGGTCTGGCTGAAGTAAGTATCAGAGTGCAGTCACCTTTCTAGGGAGTCTGAGGGTATGCTGTAACAAATCTGCCATACCTGTTTCAAGACACTGAAGCATTTAGCCAACCAATGGACAATGTGAATCTCTATTCTGCAATGAAGAAAAGAGTAAAACTCCAGAGTAATTAAAGGGACCGTTAAAGACCGCAGAGCTTCCCAAAATGAACGAGGCACATTTTGAGTGGAGCTCCTCAAATAATTCCGCTTCTTAGCTCTATCCATGGAAGAATGCTGAAGATGTAACAGTCATAGTAGCAGTGAACAGTATATGTCACACCAGACCCTGCATATCTATAAATATCCTTTATTGCTCTCCCTGATCAAGATAAAGAATGAGACCCATTCCCTTTCTGGCTTTTCACTATGTATGTGCCAGAGACAGTATAGAAGATAGTAAGATGTCCCCCAGAGTTATGAAACTGAACAGCTGACATGGGATTGTAAACCAGAATTGGAAACACAAACACCTCTTAAAAGATCAGTTAAGAGCTGGCCAGTCAGCTGGCCAGTGCACCATGAGGACACACAGGCAGGCTCCATCACCCAGAAGTACTGTTTTTTCCCTACATCTTTATTAAAAAGTAAATGCGAGACATCAATGCTGATTGGCTGATATGAGGCTACTGGCTCATAGCTCTTTATTGCAACATACTGTATAAACTGAGTGCCATTGAACTGGGCAGCACTGCTTCAAGCAGATGTGTCCATCTGTGGTCTACAATTGGTTTAAACTGTGTTATGTAACAAGACCAAATAAGAGGATGTGAGAGGGCAGTTTGTCAAACAGGCCAAGCTAAGAATGGGGAAATAAACAGTTGATTGGAGCATCTGGTGCAATCTCGGGGTCTGCCCATACATAGAATACAATTTCAAAATAAAGTCAGTCTGGCCAAACAAAAGCACCGCTGACAGGAGGAGCGGAGTCATTTACTGTGAAATAAATCACTTCTCCTTGGCCCCCTGCCAAATTTAACAGAATCCAACCATCATAAAAGTGGGTCAACGGCATAAATCTGACTTTTTCTTCTTTCCTGATCATTCTTCATGCTGCTGAATTGGCGAATGTCCATAAATACTCAAACCACATGTGGGGGAAACCCTGCGACACTAGACAAATAAGTAAAATGTAGTATAATCAAATCCTTGAGCCACAATGGGAGTGAGGATACACTGTAAAGTTGTATTTTTGGTCGCAGCTGTAAAGAAGCTGTTGAGGGGAAGACAGAGGATTTCTCTGTGGTAAAGATCCAATACCAAAATGGGTGACTTACATGTCAGCCCTGGGGGGGATACACAGTGTGGAGTATTTCATCCAAGCACGAACTGCTGATACCCTTGGACCGGATGAAAGCAGACTCAGACACATACACCTGTTTTTAATATATCATTCCAGGTTTAATTGCATGTGACTTAAATATTTCCTTCAGATAAACATCTCTGCTATAGTATCGCATTACAGTATTTACAGCACTCATTTTAGACCACGTTTTTCAGTGACTCGTCCTTTGAAATCCAGGGCATTAATGGTGATACCAAATGTTAAATGTATAAATCTTTAAATAGTGCAACTACAGGTGTACAGGAGAACTAATTCATGTACTGTTACTAAAAAAAACATGTCATTCAGAACATCCCAGGAACATGGTGAAACTCTTTACACAAATCTATAAAGCTATTCAAACGCATCAAGAGGAAAGATAAGTGAGAGATATTCAAGGCACTTAGCGTTAGAATGCGTGAAGAGAATTTCCAGAGCAAAACAACATCTGCCAAATACCTCAGTCACATTTACAGCTCCAGTCAGACTGAGTGGATGAAAAGGCACATTTCTGTCTGGGACAAACAAAGCAGTAAAAACCCCGTCCCGGCAAACATGCGTTAGAATTCATCCATAAAGTGCATCACACGACCTTCTCCAGGCCTGGTCTGAGACGAGCCGACATCAGCTGTGGTTATAACGCGCTTCATTACTCGCCGTCGCAGACGGAAAAACAGCTGGTCAACACACCACCACGTGAAACCTTTGTCCCTTGGGGGCTTCTTTCTAAATTTGTCAGCTGAAGCTGAGGTTCATCTTAAAAATAAATAAACTGTTTCCAAGTCTCCTGGGGTGTCTTGCCTGCAGACTGGGGCTAATTCTTCATCGACCAGGTGTGTGGATTACTTCAAATAACATGAGTAAGTTCAAATGTAATTAAAAATACTTCACGAGCACACTTTCATTCGCAAGCTGTATCAAGGCCGAGGCAGAAATGACCTTCTGGAATAAACAGAAGTTCAAATGGACACCCCAGCTGGAGTAAATATAAACGTGTTTCTTTTGCAAATTGAGTGAAGTGATCCTTAACCTACACCCATATCACCTCAGTAGACCCTGAAGAACTTGACAACTCCCAGCCCTCTATTAACACCTCATAACAAGTAGGGTGCCGGGAGAGGTTTGGTGTTGTAAATATTTATGCGCTACACTTAAAGTGATAAAACTTTAAACCATCAGCATACTGTAAAGATGCATGTGTGTATGTGTCGAGGCGATGATGCAACGTAAAGTAAGTAAATTACACTGACTGGTGCACGCATCGGCCATTACCTTCCTCTAAAAGCAAACAAGAGGCCACGTTTCCTTGGCTCTCTCTTGGTACAGCGTGCGACGGTCTCTTGCAGGACAAACAACACATGGCGCTCAAACTATGAGGGAATGTGGCTTTTTGGATGCCAACTGAGTTTGACTGGGATGAAAACGGGATAAAGTTTCTCAAGAGAGGAGGTCTGTCTAACCCAACGGCAGTACCGCACTGTGATTGTGGACAGTTATCGGTTCTATGTGATACCCACCTGCGTACCGCTGCTTACCCTGAGGCATGTTATTCATCCAGGCCTTTTCTCACTTCTACAGCCACATGCGTGACTTGTTCCTCTGGTTTAGAGGCGAGGGCCTTTTGTCACAGGTGAGTAGCCATAAGGCAAATGCGAGTCCGCGGGAACCGACGAAATTCTGGTTCCGGTTTTCTGTGGATTGTCATATCAAACCATCCAGTGGTGGGATTCCTTTTCTTAAGTTTTGTTATTCTTTTGGTCAAGTAGCCAAACTTTGGGCTCTGTGACCGAAGGATCAGATCGATCCAATCCAGCGGCCACGGTGGGAGGTTCGAAGGTGAACGTCTTCGTCTGACAAATCCCCACACAGTTTAAGAAAGAATAAACCAAAGTAGAGCCATGGAAATTCATCAGAGTGAAGTCTTCTGTAGGTGCCAGGTAAAATATCCCATGACCCCTTGTATAGGGTCAAATATAAACAGGCTGTGTCAGCCCTATACGCAGATCTTAAGGGAAAGGCTGCATCAGATCCAACTGAAAGGTGAAACAGTGGTTACAGTCTGGATGGTGGAACGGGGAGTTGGCGAGGTCAAAGAGCTGGCAGAAGAAATGGATGAGTGTGAGGAGAAAGGGAGAGAAACTGCAGTGGTTCGTCAGTGCTCCAGCTTCTGGTGGTAAAGCTGGGTGACCTGGATGACCGGAGGAGAGGCGCTGAGCGACGGGCCGCACCAGCAGGCGGAGGAGCGCAGCAGCTGGACCTCACACCTGCCACTGGGGGAGACACACACTCAGCATCTGACAACCGGACACGTCAGACAGTGTAACGACAGACAGGCCGAGAGAATCTGAGAAGAAATATGCGGCGGAGAGGAGATGCTGACAGCCCCGCTCGTGAGCCAAACATGTAGACAGAGGGAAATCCAGAGTTGAGCAGGAAACACGGCAGGAAGACAGGCTTTGTCTCTGAATCCTTCCCATCTCACACACCACACAGACGCAGACGCACTGCAGTATGACTCCACACAATGCTAAGTGTCTAAGTGTCCAAGTTGAGAACGTTTCTATAATTTACAGCCAGATGCAAAAGTCGACATTGCCCGTTTTGTCTTTTTGAAAAAACATTTAACGCACATTCACCTGGGAGGAAAGTTCCATCATTGCAAAGATAACAAAAATGGTCAAAGACAGTATGAAATGAACGTTCCAGTGAAATGGTGAAAATTCTATCAGTGAATAAAGTTTGCATCCCCTCCTGTGAATGAACTTTACCACGTAAAATCAGGTGTCTGATCTTTAAATAAACATTGTCAACACCTGATGAGCAGCACCAGGTGTGTTCAACTGAGAAACCTTCGTAAAACTGAAGAGGGATATAAAAAGACATTTAAAGAATTTACCAGTACCAACTGTGAAGACCTTAATCGAGTAACAAAAAAATGAACAAACTTTAATCTGATGTTTTCTAATATAAATTATAATTGTGTTTGACACTTTGATCTAAAAAGAGCACTTCCAAGAAGTGCGTGAGTGACAGCTTACTGGCTGCATGAGCGTCAAAAATGAAACAGCAGCGGGCCTAAAAAAAAAAGTCCTTCGACAACAAGTCAATGACCCAAAACACAAAGCAAAGTCAGTCTTTTGGACCATTTTTGTGATTTTTGAAGACGGGGGAACTTTTTAACTGGCTGAATGAGCGTTGATTTTTTTTTCATTGTCGTTTCGATGAAACTTTTGAACCTGAATGTATGTTATTGTAAGCTTCAAGACAAAAAATGATGGGTTTTAGTCATAATATATCACAAAATCAAGTGGCTGACTGTCAGACAGATGATGTCCAATGCCATGACTGAAATTATGACTTTTCTAGGACAAAAAGGACAAGAGATGGGAAGAGGAAAGAGAAAAATCTGAAATCCAGCAAACTACAATGCCCATGTTCACTCACCGAGCACTTCATTAGGGACACCAGTACACCGCTTTCATTGCAGCAGCCAATCACGTGGCAGCGGTGTAACGCATACAATCAGACAGAGGTCAGGAGCTTCAACAGAAGTGACAGCAGCTGACGACCACGTCACGCTCCGCTCCTGTCGGTCAAGGACAGAAATCTGACGCTGGAAAAATGCAGCCTGGCCTGATGGATCTGGATTTCTGCTGAGGCTGCGGGAATCAATGGAGCCAACCTGCCTTGTGAAGTGAAAGCCTCAAACCTGACGTGAATCCAGTAGAAGCAGAGGAAGCACCGAGGCCCGACCCATAATTAGTATGGTGTCCCTAATAAAGTGCTGGTGGAGCGTCGTGAGCACACAGCACCGTGTGAAGGAGAAGCACTAACAGTGTGTGTTAGTTGCGTATGATGCAGGCGAGAAGTGCGGCACAGACAGGTACACAGACCATCGTAGTACAGTGGACACCACAGTTGGGGACAAATCATTTTCAAATCACTCGCTCAATAAGGAAATAACGTAACTCACTAAAACTGAGTGTTTTATTACTTGGCCCGCTCGGACACGTAGCTATCAAAATGAATTTTGCGTCCTGTCACGCTGTCACCCTCGCTTCAGGTGTCGTGTCCACGAGGCCGTTGAGAAGGAAAGATCTTTGCAGTCTACCTGAATGAGGAGCACTGAAAGTGAGCTCACCCCCACACTGATAAACAGGCACTCAAAAGACAGGTTCTCAAGTGACTCCTCAACGCAACACTCACGTGTCATCTCTACACATCAGGATCAGCCACAACATTAAAACCAAATGTGAGGATCTGGAACTATGTCCAGTGTGACTGGGTCAGAACATCTCCAGTCATGAAAACCTTCACGCTGGCTGTGATAGGAGAACACACAGTGTGAGGTTGTGTAGCTGCAGACAGTCACGGTGTCCATGCGACCCCTGTCCGCTGCTCAAAGCTCCGTCAAGTGGCAGCTGAGCTTCACAACTGGACCATGGAGCAACGGAACAAGGTGTCCTGGTCTGATGGGTCATGCCAACTGGGTGCATGTGTATCAGTAACCTGGGGAGGAAATGGCACCGGGATGCACTTTGGGAAGGAGAAAGGCGGTGCGGAGACAGTGCGATTGTCTGGATAAATATTCTGCTGGGAAACACTGTTGTCGACTAACTACACCTCTTCTGGGCAGCGGTGGTCCCTGATGGCAGTGGGCTCTTTCAGCAGGTTCTTTCCAGCTGCTCCACTGTATAAAACATTCAGGAATGGCTTGAGGACCATGAGGTCAAGGTGATCTGGCCTCCAAATTCCCCATACTCAGGCCCCACCTCACAACTTACAGTGGGTAAAAAGATCAGGCGTGGAATCCCATCTCCACGCGTGAGAGCTGTTTCGGTGGCACAAGGGGACCTACGCAAAATCACTTGGGTGGTTTTGATGTTGGGGCTGATCGGCGTACAGTAGATTCACCGCACATACAGCGTGTGAGTATTGCATTAATGCAGACTTGAAAAGAATATGAACCTATCCTTTGGCATCTGGACACCAAAAAAAACTAAACAGTAGAGCTGTATTGTAGTGCAGCGGTTGTCAGTGGGATGCAGGAGCTACTGAGGAGAAGGAAACCATGAGAAGACAGCATGCCACAGTGTTAGCCTGCTGAGCTGGTATGTGAAGTACCTCACAGGGTATCGGGCTCTTTTTTTCAGACTGCAGCGCTGCTGTGAAATATGGGGGCAAAAAACAACAACAAGAGGGGAAGGAAAAATATTTGTAAAAAAAAAAAAAAAAAAAAAAAAGCAAAGTATCAGGTGTGCCTGTAATGAAAATAATGATTTATAGCTTAGTTAGTTGATAAGACGGGAGGTGGGATACTGATGAGACGCAGCGTTTCCCGCCAATGATTTAGACTGTGGCGGCCCGCCATAGTCCAGTTTGTGCCACCACATTCTCATAGTGGGCCGAACATGTCCGCTCACTTTCCAAAGCTTTCCGCAAACGTTTGGACCAGCGGCTTCCGCAAAGCATCTCACACTACTACTACCACCCCCTAGAGGGTTGGACTGATGTCCAACCACCATAGGTTCATAAAATTCTGTGGGAAATACAAAGATGACATTAGTTTTAAAGAAACACAACACATTTACCCAACTGGGAGAGTTACACCAGCAGGACCTTGATGGCTCAGATGGCTCTTGCTTAAGGATTACAATATGTTTCTCATCATGGGTAGGAATGGTGCTCAGGGTTCAAATGCATCAAATGATGCCTGTTAAAGATCAATACATGGGCAGGGGAAGCCCACGCTGCTCCAGACAGTGCTGACCGCTGAGACATCCAGGCCTCAAGTTTAAACAGACTCATTCATTTATTCGTTCGTTTCCTTCTGCTTTGAAACAGGAGCCATGAAGCAGCCACTGAAGTGATGTTAGACTGAGAGCACAGGGCTGAACGCATGGCTCCTGTCAGACTGTTGGATTGACAGGAGAATGCAGCATTTCCCACTGAGTTGGTAGCTGGGGTGCTTTACCTGAACCGTGCTTGTGAAATATAGGGACGCACCGATACTAGAACCAGTAAACAAGTTTTGAAAGTAAAGTTACACCTGTAAATTGTATTATTGGGTACTCGGTATTGGCAAGCACACAGATGTGAGTATGTTCTTGTACTTGGTATGAAATGAAGTGGTATTGATGCATCCCTAGTATAATAGCCACTATACGGCTTCTATGTAAAACCACGGAACGTCTCTCTGTCTGTTTCTTTGCAGAGCATGTGCAATGGACTCGTTCCCTCAAAAACACCAAGTAACAGTTACCGATCTGATTAAACACGCAGCTGTTGGCCAGCACGTGTGCTGTGGGTGTGTTTTTTTACCCAGTGTCGTCAGGCATGTCCTGATCAGCCTCCGCAGCGGACGACTCCACGTCTGCGTCCGCGCTGCTCTCGCTGCCCTGAGCCGACAGACCGCACGGAGACTCCGGGCTCACACTTTCGCCGCTGCGATAAGACACAGGCACACAACCAGGTGGTCTGTAAGGACCTAATTACTACATCCAGTGCCGTTTTAGCTCCGAGAGCTTGCGCGCGGACTGTAATTACCACAGTCATTTGTTCTGTCAATGACACAGCACGGGTTTGCGAAACAGATGTGTGCGTGTGCCCACTGACTTGATATGTTTCTCCAGTAGCAGAATGGCATGCTCTCTCTCCTCCAGCCTCCTCTTCAGGGAGGCGATTTCCCTCTGCTTTTCCAGCAGCTCCTTCTGGAGGCGATAGTTGCTCTCCTCCAGAGTCTCGCAGAACGCCTGGAGGGAGGAGAAAAAAAAACAAAAAACAGAGGAAGGAAAAACAGGAGATATTTGCAGACGGTAGAAACAAAGGGTGGGGGGGGTGGACGAGTCCTGGGCAGCAGAGGGAAGCAGGAGAGGATGGCAACATTTATTCTGTCTTAGTCTTCCCACTCATCTCAAGCTTATTCCTTCTAGGTTCAAACTGTCGCAAACAGACAGGTTTGACAACTTCGCCGAGAACGTCCTTTTGGAGTTTTTGCACATACCATTTAATTTTAGGTACCCAGGCCCATGTCAGTGAGGCTCACACTGTGCACAGAGAGATGACGCAGGCCTATATGCAAAGCATTTACTGTACAGCCTGGCCCGGCACACCTGTGGCATACTGGCCTGAACCTGAACCACTTTTCTGAAGGATTACAGCAGCACACTGTCTTTCTGTGGTCCATCAACATCTGGCTGAGGCCAGCACTGATAAAAAAGAGTGATGAATTAGGGAGGAAAATTCAATTTACCACGCGCACAGTGTTCATTTTGCTCCACTCGCAGTGTCAGCAAAATCAGATGCATTAGTCAGTACAGTGTAACAGATGTTCGGGGAGGGGGTTGTCCAGAAGTCTGAGGCCACGCTCGCGCTGCGTTTACAGTATGGGTGAGATTCCACTACAGTGTGCAGAACACTTACCCTGCTCTCCTCTAAACTGTCAAAGGGCCCAGGTGGATCATCCAGACAGAGAAACTCTCTCACTGCCAGGCTGTCGGCGAGAAAGAACGGTGTCATATCCGCGTGTTCGCTCACACGATACACTCAAACTCTGTTTAACTGCAGAAAAGAGCAATGACATTGTTCTATAGAATTGATATTCATGTTCTTCTTTTCTTCATGATACCAAGCACTGATGCAATTCCACTGCATTAAACAACATGTTTGAAAGTGATGGATTAGGAACCTCCATTTTTCCCTTAAAAGAAATCACTGTTTAAGTTCAACAGTACTGCAACAGCAGGATACAAACTCAAACTAGAGGTAAATGACTCCTGTTTAAAAAAAAAAAAAATCTAAAAATCTTCTTCACTGCTCTAAAATACTAGTTGAAGGTGGCTGCACAGAAGCACTTCCTACATAGGCTGATGTTTTAGAGGAGAGAAGAAGAATTGATTTCCAGGAAAACTGCAGTTTTCATCCAGGTGTGAAACTATCAAGTTGTTAATGAAGTATCGCATGTGGTTTGAGATCAGTGCATGGACTCGTGATCCAGTGTTTTAGGCGGCATTGGATGCATTTCTATATCAGAAGAACTCTTCCTGACATAACCAACAGAAAATCAAGATAACAGCTTTCGCCTGCACTGAAACAAAACCTTGCTTTGTTTGGGGGTTTGTTTGCTGTTGAAAAAGCAGAAATTCTCACTGACTACATAGTGGATATGAAAATGCGTTAACTGCCCGGTAACACTGCAATCACAGAGTAACGTTGTCACATACCAGTTGGCAATGTCCTTATGTGCAACCAGGTTTTGCAAGAAGGCCTGCAGCCCCAGCTGCCTGTCCTCCAGGAAGTCACTGTCGTAGTTATCTTTGAACCAGCGCTTAGGAGGCAGCGAGAGGCGGAAGCCGGGGAACATCTCCTTCAGCTACACGACAGACACACCGAGTGAGTATCACATGATCTACATGCAGTTGAAGAGGACAATTTCATAAGCTTATTGACATGCAAGGCCATAACGCAGAGGCAAAGCCAGTTCTGGCTGCATGAGATCAGCTTTGGGAGTTGTACTGACAACAGGTGTCAGCTTACAAAGCAGGAAGCAGGTTCATGTGCATGTGCATGTAAACACATGACACACTTTTCACGCTTGGTAGCCTGAGCCATGTGCATAAACTGTGAACGCTGGGCGAGGTCCAGACTTCCAGAAAAACAACCTTCGCTGCCAGCCACACAGCATGCCCTGAAAAGCTGATAATTTGTTGACCATGCTAGGTATCTACGCTGCCGTTTATCTCAACTATAAGCGCATGTTTGGCTTGTCTGTGCGGGTCAAGTGCGCCATAACTCTCGCTTTCTGCTGTACGCCTTAATAATTCAACCGAGGAATAGCATCCAGGTGTCTGCGCTCATGTGCCTGAATGATTAAGCTGATTTACTGCTTCGTGGTTGTGTCTCTGCCAGCCAGTCAAGTTGCGGGAAACATGGTCACGATTTCCACCTCTGGGCCCTGAGAGTTGTTTTTGTAGAACATTAGGATGTCACGTTGGAGCTGACCTTTGGGATCTAAAATGCCATCACCATCATTGTACCCTATTTGTGTAAAAATGGTAATCCTGGCAGTCTTGATTAGGGATCATTAATTTTTATTGATATTGATACCAGTTTTGAGACCGCTTAACGATCCAGGTCTTTACCGACACTTTTCTGCTATTTGGTGGCGAGATGAGACAACAATAACTTGTTTTCAGAACCAGGATGGCTTTTATTGTTTAGCTTTGAGTCTATAACTGCTTGATTTCACTGCTGATGCTGAGCATTTATTTGAAATGGAATATGAATGAAATGGAAACACAACTATGAGAATATGTGTATGTGTATGTTATATATGAGATCAAAGAACAATACACTGTATTGATGAGCACAGCGTGTCTCGATCCCCATCCCTGGTCTTCATATACTCCACAGTAAGAGCGGAGGCACAAAGTAAACACTGCAGCGGCTTCTTTGGAAAGCCACAGGAATGGAGGACAGGATGTCCACACCCCCTCTATAGCCTCTCTCTCTCTGTTGAATGAAGTGTGTTCCACCTCCTGTGTTTCCATTCTCTTAGCCTACCATTACTCTGTCTGGATAAGTTCCACCTGTTTTAAAATGTGCGCATGATAAACAGGTTTAATTAAGCTTTCGGAGGCCTTCAGAGATCATTTCTGCCCGTTTGGAGTATTTTGCCCTTCTGTAATCTGCGACTAAGTTGTCGTTCCTGACACCACAGCTCGGCTCTTTTGGTATTTGGGAACAGTGGGCTTCTTTGTGCAGCTCAAATCGCTTCTGCAGTGCACTCAAAAACAAAAGAAAGCATGCTGGCTAAAGAGCTGATGGTCAAACACAGTCTGCAAACATGGAGGGTTTATCACAAAACAGAGCTGAGGACGGTCTGGAAATTGGAAACGGCCCACACCTTCCACACAATTACTACAGTACACACCGTCTAGCTATATATGTAGAGACAACACTGAGACTCACCTTGTCGTTGAGCCTGGAGAAGTCTGTGTACCGTCTAAACACAACCCAGCTGTCATCTGAAGTCTTCTTCACCAGGATCTTATACACCTGCAGCACGGAAAAGACAAACACCCACAGTCACACAAACTTGTGAGACGCCGTCCTCCACCACGTATCACATAAATCAACACACTACAGAAAATCAGACTAAATTAAAGAGTGAAGTCACATTGCCTACTTTGCTAAGGTGATTTAAAAAGCCCCCAGGCCGTTCAGTGACCTGATGTAACACAGCAGAGGTGTAAAGGATCTCTGTCCTCCTCATCTCTCATCGTAGCCCACAATTACCCCCCCAAATTTCAGCTTCTGTGCTGGAGTCAACCAATCCATCTGATGACAACTCTGCAATTACTCAGATCACAGAGCAACACGTTCCTCCATGCCCTTGCTAAGCGTCTGAAGATGATTTGTATCCACGTAAGAATCTGTGTGCAGAGGAAATGCTGATATTCAGTCTCTAATAAGCATCACACCCTGTGCATGTTTATCCCATTTGATAAAGTACTCTGCCAACCTACAGGTCACCATGTGCTAAATAACACAGCATTGCATCTTTAAGCAGAGGTGACTGGGGATGCATGGATTCCACTTTATTTCATACTGAGTTCAAGTACAAGTACATACGTTTGAGTACTTGCCGATACTGAGTACCAAATAATAGCAGTACAGATGTAACTCTACTTTCAAAACTTGTTGTGTTGTCATCAGATGTTGCTCATGTTGTTATTGACGGTGCACGAGGGGATCACATACAAGTACTGTCACTTTCCATCACGATTCAGCTCTGTGTGTGTGTGTGTGTGTGTGCGTGTGTGTGTGTATGAGAGAGAGAGAGCAGAGAGATGAATGAACTGAGATACGCTGCCTTTTTATATGAATATATATAGAAATGTATTGACACTCAGTTCATCAGTTTGTGTTGGTCAGTGTTGATATTGTGTAACTGCCCACCACATATGAGTCAGCGTGTGTCATCTTCATTTATTTTCAAATATGTGATGACACTGCTCCTGCTGCCTCAATCTGCTCAGTTTGAGTTGCAGTAAAGTGGTATCAGACACAGAGTAGTTTTATGAGTATGACCACATGAGCACAGTCGCAGGCCAATACTCGATACTGGCTTTGGTGTCGGTGCATCCCTAGCATTGACACTACACAGTTTCCACAAGCCTGTCATTATATCACATTAGCTGATTTTCTGGTTTCCTACCGTGAACTTGGCCCTCTCCTCCATGACTTCATAGCCCAGCACAGTGGGGGTGATAGGCCTCTCATCGCCTTGCTGGCTTCCAGCAGGATCTGATATGGAGCGGGGGCAGCTGGAGTACTCCACTGATGGCTCCAGAGTCCCGTTGACCCTGGCCCGCATCACAGGGCTCTGGAGGGCCGGTGGCGTCCGGCTGCCTCTGTCTGTGCAACGGGACTGGCGCTGGGAGCCTAACCCTCCGAATCCTCTTCCGTGGTCCTCCGAGCTGCTGGAGACGCTGCCTAGCGACGAGGCTCTCTGGGGCCGCCTCAGCTTGTTGCTACCGCGTGACAAGGCTCTGTCCATTGGCACGGGGACAGGCACAAAAGGTGACGCCATCTTCCTGAGCTGCACGCTCCTGCCCCGCCGCCGCAGAAGTCAACGAGGTTTCCCCACTCAGACGCCGAGCCTGCTTTGCTTCTGCAGCGCCGTGTGATGACGGAGTGAGGCAGTAATGCTCACCCTGAGGAGCTGGCAAAGACTCTGAATATCCTGCACAAAAAAAGAAAGATTGGGTGTCTACTTGCATTCACCTTGATTTAAATTGGTTAAATATAGAGAGCATACTGGGATCCTCAGAATCCCAGTAATTTACACAAGTGGAGCAAAATCTGTTGGCAATCTTTACCCTGAAATAAGGGTACCAGACTGTGAGGGCAGATCAATTATTGATATGATCCAAATGCCATTCATAATTTATGGCTTTTCACGTTATGTTTAAAAGGCATGACGAGGGAAAAAAAAAAGCCTGTTCACATTTGGAGATAAGCCGTGTGATTAGTTCTGACCTGCAGAAGAGGAGTTTGTATGTTATACGGCCTGAAACCAATTTCTGCTCAGACTCACTGAGAGACAGGGTTCGCGTGAAATTAGCATCTGCCCTGTGCCTGTGCGTGACCAGAAATGAGAACTTTAATAACACGCTTATAACAAACGCTGACTGATGGCGGTATATGTAGAAAGACAAAATAAATATCCGTGTCAAATCCAGTCCAGAGGACAAAAAAGCGAATGGTTACAAAGAGGATGATAAGGTAATTACGAGCAGATGATGACATATTATTACCGCACACTCACTCTTGTCAGAGTGCACAACTCGTGAGACCTGGGACCTGAGGCAACGGAGCAACAAAGCGCTGGCTGCCAACTACAATGTTTCATACTTTTTTTTGACGTGCAAAGCAACCGGTTGACAAGTATTCAGGAAGTGAACTTAGCCAGCGAGCTAACTAAGATTCGTGACGTGCGCTTACGGACACAGGCAGAACTCCATTCATAAAATGTGTCACTGTCGGTGGTCTGAGTAACGCGTCCCTTCTTATCGGTTCAGGCCCTCAGATTAGTGGCAGTAGCCGACACTTTGTAATAGTGTAGGTAGTTGGGATATTTGAGTAAATACTGCATAGGGAGTTGAACAGTTTCAATACAAAATCACTGTCAATGCTACATCTAAAATAACCTACCTAGCTACAGTAGCTTGCAGGTCACAACAGTCGACACAAAGTAGGTTAAGTCAAATTCGGTTAAATATGAGTTGCTTGTGATGTTAGATTCGTGGTAGCTCGTAAAAGGAGTTTTGGTAATTTGAATAAGGTATTTTGCCAATAATAAACAGGGTGACTCCTAATCGACATATTTTTGAACGGCGTTTTGTGTCTGTCCCGCTGAAAAACCCTGGGATGCAAGCTATCACGTTACGTCCACGCTAGCTAGTAAGCCTGCTAATAGTGCATGTGGACACTGCGAATGTGACGCGGTGACAAGGACTTTCGCTTACCGTAGGAAGTAACAATGTCCTTCCCCTTCATAAAACTGTTTTACTCGACACACACACAACCTGATGTCTGTTTGTCTCGGTGCTGTTTATCCACTGCTCTCTCTCCTCCACTGTCCCCTTCATAGCCTCGGCTCTGCTCACAGCGGCAGCAGTTCTTGATGGCGGCCAGCTGAGGGCGCCGTGTCACACACAACGCTGCGCCGAGTCGGACTCTGCAGCCAGAGAAAGTAGTGCCGCCCGGATTTAACCAAACTGAAAACAGTCGCTTTCATTTTAAGTAGTGGTGTGCGATACTGCATATTTTGTTATCGATCCGATACCAAGTAAATACGGGCCAGTATAGCCGATACCGATACCGATACTTATCAATAAATAAGGTGGATGCGTCATTGAATTGCTAAATCTCAATTAATTTTCATGACTTTAAGTGTTTTTTTGTGATGTTTCCTTTATTATTATTAAATAGTTAAAACCCATGACAGAATTAGGGCAAAATTTATAATTAAATAGAAAATGCTTTATTATCAAATGTTTTAAGAAAAATCTGACTCATGTGACGGCGCAGCATCTAAACACAAGAGGGGGGGGGCAAAGTGTGCCTGCTCTGCACTGACACAAGAGCGGCGAGGCCGGCGACCTGGCTGTTTCCTCTTTGCCGAAACCGCAGCATTGCAAAAAGAGCGGAACTTAAAGTAAAGAACCGATCTCACCAGGCTAGTATCAATCCGGTACCGATACCGACTTGGTATCGACACTATCGATATTTGGATCGATTCGCCCACCACTAGTTTTAAGTCCATCGTTAAAGCTGATGTGGATGCAGGTTCTGAGAGCTGAGATAAACAGCTCAGTGCTGGGAGTATGAAAAGAGGGGTGAACTCAGAGTTTGTTCTACTATATATTTCCAGGAATTCAGTTTGACCCAACATGCAACAAATCTCACAAGTCCCTCCGTTGGAGATTTTTTTTTGTTTTTGTTTCGTAAAGCCGAATAGATTTGTCAACTTTTCAAAAGAAGATAATGCATGTACATGACTAAAATTAGAAAGTGTTGTTATCCAATGCCAAAAATTTCAGCACGAGAGTAAGTGCAGATTCTCTAACTAAAGTATGTACCGTGCACGTTTAGGTTGGACATTTTTGGATTTACAGTGCCCTTATACATTTTAGATACATGTTTCTATATTGATGTTTGGATTATTTGGGGTCATACGAGGCAAATGCCGCTCGAAAGCGGCACAAGACATGTAACCAAATTATGATCTGGGTGGGTGTGTCACTGATCGGTTTGGTTTCTGGACACATTCTCAAGCTGCAGCCACCTACTTTATTTGGGTGTGTCTGTCTCTAACATCGCAAAAGCGAATTCAAGCAGAAAAGTTCGTTTTCCTAGGAATTCCTGTTGCTCCAAGGTTACACATCACTTCTGAATTGGAGAGGAGTGTCCGCAGGTAAAGAGTATTGTCTTACTGACGCTTTCCCATCGCTAGACAATGTAGTTTCTAAAGAAATTGAGATGGGATTGCTGGCTTCTGGAAAAGGTGACGCTTAAATGTGTTGCTGGCTGCTAAAACAAATGTCTGGCGCTTGACTGATGGAAATGCCTGGAGCTAATTTGTACTGTTGCCTTAAATTTGTGTAAACTGGTAAATGGCATACAGCAATTCCAAGTTTAAATAGAGCAAGCTTGAAAATTTATAAATTTATTTTAGTTGAGTGAGTTTAGTTGTTGAAATCTAGTGACATTGAGTATAAATTACAGAGAAATAGCGATTTAAGTGCCGGTGTGTGTGTGTTTTTTGTTTGTTATCACCGTAGGCAAACATTTGCATGAAGCAGGAGATGAAGACCTTTGGGGAACTTTGGCAGTTCTAGCATTTTAAATCAACATTATTATATATCTTCTTATATATATCTTTGTTAGATTATCTGAAACATTCATGTAGTACATGAACATCCACCTGCACACACACACACAGCACAATCTCATTTGTGTCCTCTCAGCTGCGTTTGGGACTGAAACAGGGGTTGGATACATTACCAGTGAAAAAGTCATTGTCACGCAGGGCATTTGCCATGTGTGTTGTCTTGGTCTGACATATGTGTCCCACTGCATGTGTAGATATAGAGCTCCATACTCACAGTATCTGATAACTGTATTCAAAGACCTACCCTTTATTCTTTCACTGGTTCCTATTTTATATTCCCTACATTTAGCACTTTATCATTTATATTATTATTTCTTATGACATGTCCTATGATACTGTTTTTATTCCTATTGTTTATTCTTTATCTTTTTGTATAGTTACTTTCAGTGTCTCATCCTAAGCATTTCATTTTAAAGATGACATTAAAGCTGAACTGACTCCTACCACATGGAACATTTTTGCAAACTATTTTAATATATATACAATTTTGTGTGGGAGTGCATCTTAAATAACAAAGCCTAGTTTTAATCCAGTTGTTAATGCTCTGCCATCATTTTTTCATAACAGACTCAATGGCATCATCAACCCCTCTGTCCAAGGCCAACACCACCTTTTCTCTGGCTTTGTTCAAAAAGCTGAGTGATGAAGACAAGACCGCAAATGTCTTCTACTCTCCTTTTAGCATCTCTTCAGCCCTGGCTATGGTGTTGCTGGGGGCCGGAGGCAACACAGCCACACAGATGTCAGAGGTAAAGTACACACATACACACACACACACACACACACACACACACACACACACACACACACACACACACACACACACACACACACATAATTAACTGTGAAAAGTTACAGCTCCATGTCGACCAAAGTTGTTATACAGGCACACATTCAGCTGTCACTGCAAAAGTTGTGTATCTGGTTCAAGATGTGACTATTGTTTTGGCACCATATCATTGCGTGAAAGAAAAATTGAGGTGTGGTTCAGAACATGAGAAGCTCTCTCATGCTCATGTGCTTTCATGCTCACAGGGCACTGGGTGTATGGTGCACCGACATTTTCCGTTTATATCACACTGAAATAGAGACACAGAAACAGAAAATAATCATTCAAATGTACAGAGGTGGAGTGATTATGAAATGCAGAAAACATGTGCAAATCCAAATGAGTGAATTTCAGTGGTGGAAAGTTACTTCGTACTTTTACTCAAGTACTGTTTTTAATTGTAGTTTTCAGCTACCATACACATTTCCATATATGTTAATGCATCAATAATAACAGTGAAACAGCATGATACATAATAAAACAGTGACAAGGGCCACTTTTTCTGCATGCTTACAAGTTTTACTTTGAAGACTTTATGATTATTTTGCTTTAATATTTCTTATATTCTTATATTTTAACTGTAATGGATTATTTGTGGTATTGCTAATAAGCCACGGATCTAAATACTTGTGTTTTGTTAAAGTAACACCATAAGCAAATCCAAAATGTAGTCTGAGATAAATGAAAAATAACTGAAAACATAATATAAGAACACTGACAATACATGCTTGCACCATGCATGGAGTAAGATATGAACAGAATTTAATTTTATGGTCATTTTATTTAATTGGATACACTGAATACATGGCAGCCTCATTTTGATTAATCATGTGCTGTGAATAAAGTCTGATTTTGTGTCCAACTGGAATGTTGATGAGCAACAGATGTGAGACTGATAGATGCCACTGAACTGCACAGTGCCTGTTTCCACAGGAGTGGTAATAGTGAACATTTGAGTGTAGGTGTTGACTTTGACTCTGACTTTACAGGTTAACAAAAGAGTAATCTTGCTTGAGAGTCATCAGAAAGTATAATGGAAACATATGCATGCCTTGGCTTGTATGTGTAATTCTAAGCAGTTGCAATGCTTTAGTTTTCATTTACCTGTGCATTATGTTGTCCTGCCACACACAGGCACACACACGCGTGCACACACCCATCAGCTACCATCTTTAAAATGGTAGCTGACTGGAGATGAGAAGCAGGTGATCACCAGAATTGGCAGGAGATTCATTAGCCATACCTGGTACCTGTACCATGCCCACACCTACTGGAGAGAGAGAGGGAAAAAAGAGATTCAGAACCTGGAAACAGGGCAGGGCAGGTCCAGATCCTGGCACACACACACACACACACACACACAATGCAAAACTCAAAAAAGGTAAAAAGGTCCTACTCTTAAGAGAATCTACCATTTGTACCCCTAGGTCCTCTGCTTCACGGAGAACCAGCCACCGCAGCGGGCAGCAGAACAGATTCAGAGGCAGACACAGCTGACCTCCGGACTGCAAAAGGTGGTAGCAAAGCCGACAGTCAAGGGATGATTAATGTTTAATGGTGGGTGTGGTCATCTGGTGAGGAATCCTGATATATTGGTTCCAGGGTATTACACACTTAATTTCCTTGTGCTTTTCTGGATACTTTGCCAATATGGTTGCGAAATACAAATCTTAGTGTGAAGCTCAAAACCACAAAACCAGTGGATTAATGCAACTGATGGGAAATTCAGCATTTTCACACACAAGAAAAGCAGACCATCCTTAATGTTCTCAGGTCCTCACTGAGGAGGAGAGTTGAAAATAGCATGATGGTGGGTAAACTGCGGGCAACTGTGTGTGTAAATGCTTTCTAAAATGGCTTTCCCATGGATTATCTTACATTTATCTTGATGGTGTTAATACTTTTTTGAACTGTTTGTGCCTTCTCTCCAAAAGGTGCTGGGGGATCTCAGAAAGAGAAATGATACCAATGAAAACTTCAGGATCTTGGGGTTGAAGGTTGCTTTAATTACAATAAATGATGAGAACACTGATGCCAAAATCATCCAGTTTCAGGATCACATTGCATCATTCCATGCTAACAAGCTGGCACAGATAAACTAACATTATTTAGAATGCCAAGGCAGTGGCAGCATCCAAAAGTGAAAGGCAGACCCTGCAGGAGAAAAGCGATCATGGTCTGGAGGGTACTGATTCATGAAGAAAATTCCAAAAAGGTTTAATGACGGAGCATGGAGCACTAGGTGTCTGTTCTCAACATTTATCCGCAGAGCTATCCACCAGGCTGATGGGCTAGTTTAACATAACGCACAGTTGTCTTTCATCTGTCACTGGCTCAGTGTGTCTGTGTAACACGCAGGTCTTCTCTGGCTGTTTGCAGTGCCTGAAACCTCAGGACTGTCAGGATGACATCCACACCAGCTTTGGTCAACTGCTGAGAGAGCTCAACAAGGCTGATGCTTCGTATGCCCTCAGTGTCGCAAACAGACTGTTTGGGGAGCAGTCCTACCAGTTTGTTGAGGTAGATTGTGTGTGTGTGTGTCTGAATAAATTATTTGGTGAGGAATTGACCTGCAATCCTACAGTTTGGTGTGTGGATTCGGCAACATGGCCTTAAATTCAAACCTGTAATCGTGCAGGCCTCCTCAGTCCAACTCATTCTTTCCTTTCCTTGGAGGCATCAATAAAGCAAAGCTGACATTTTTTAGATCTGAACATGTATACCATTGGTGTAAACTTTAAAACTTTCCAATAATAATAAAACATAACATGTAAAAACTGGGTTAAAATGAAACCCTTCTCCATAGCTGCATTAAAACGTGTTTCCTGTGGCACCATAGGAGTTAATCATATATTAATTCAATGTGATCATAGTGTGATGTTATCCAGGATTAACAAATGCATCTTGTGTTCAGAAAACAGTCAATTATGCCTGTGAATTGGTTAATTGGTATGTAATGGTAGTATGTGTATTCAAATGTGCTGATTCCAGGAATTTTTAGCAGAAACCAGAAAGTACTACAGTGCTGAGCTGGAATCTGTGGACTTCAAATCCAGCCCGCAGGAGGCCAGGGTCTACATCAATAACTGGGTGGAGAAGCAGACACAAAGTAGGTCTCAGAATTAGCATTAATCAGTTTGTAAATCCAGCCCACTGAAGTAAAGAGCCTCCAGCCAGTTTTATAACATCATTTTCTTTCAAAGTGGTTACAAAGTCTGGTGGTTGAGTGCCAGAGACACTGTGAAAGAAGAAGTGCTTTTGAGAACATGTGTGCACAGATAAAAATAAGAAAACTGTGCCACAAATTGGAATTATGACTTTGTTTTTACACCTGAATCTAATTTGGAAATGACAGTCCAATCACAAAGCAAAGTCCAATAAATTTATCATGAAGTTGAGCAGCTCAACCTCGGAAAAACTCTAACAGAGAGCACATGACATTATGCAGGTATTTTCACCCTGTTGCCCCCTCTACCCCTTCACATTAACATATTATCTTCTTTTCTTTTATTATTTTTGAAAATCATTTTTTCTTAAATTTCATCTCCCTTTTGGATTGTGCTGTAACTTGTTTCTACTGCCTCTAAAGTTATGATGATGGTGGTGGTGGTGGTGGTGGTTTTGCTCATTTCTGTTCACCAGGTAAAATAAAGGACTTGCTGACCCCAGACGTGGTTGACAGCACGACCATGCTGGTGCTGGTCAACGCCATCTACTTTAAAGGCAACTGGAGCAAACGGTTTGAGGAGGCTTCTACTGTCGACGCTCCGTTTAAAATAAACAAGGTAACTCACCTGCACAATGTCAGCACTGGATGGTGACACACTGAGGAGCAAAAGCAGCATTTTGGGTTTTGTGAAATGATATTGCTTGAAAGTTCACACTTTACCTAAAGTCTGTAATGTGCAGGGCACTCTGATGGTAGACCAAGATGAAACTATGTTTATTTAGGTAGATGAAAATCAATATATATTGCAGCTTCAAGCTTGGAAGACATTACTTGGAAGCATTAAAGCGCAGGGAGAGCCAATAATTGACTGCCCTCACACAGCACCTGAAGTTTCTTTAACTCCATTGGCTGACTGGAAGAAGAGTCCCAGCCTCTCCATGGTAGCAACGACAGTGTTCAGACAATGAGCCTTACCAGCCTCCCAGCAGTATATAAAGCAATTAAAATTAGCTCTATGAGTAATGCACACATTAGTGTAACAATGATTAAAATCCAATAATATAATTTGCATTATATTACATTATCATTGAATGCTTTTAATTTGGAACTTGAAATATAATTTGATCTATTTCCAGGGCTTTTTATTCTGTATCTTGTGTATGTTATAGCAATCAGACCTGTCGTGAGAGCTATGGACTCAGGGTGGACAGAATTACCCAAAAAGCCAAGCATGAGTTACAATCTCGGAGAGTGTGAGCTTCAAAAAGACAATTTTCTTCAACAAGGGAAGTGCTTGTGTTTCCTGTTGTCTCTAGAATGACACTAAGATGGTGAAGATGATGTGCCAGAAAAGCCAGTTCCCTCTGGCTACCATTCCTGAGGCCAACTGCCAGGTACTGTCTGTGGTTTTGACCACACCTTTTTTCAATAAATTTTGAATAGATTTCAATGAAATATGATGGACAGAGTCACCATGGCTGCAGTCAAATAGTTGATCATTTCTGACTGAGTGAAATGAACTGAAATAAAAAGCATAAGCGTGAGTTTCAATGCTTTTTTAACAATATCATATTATTTTGTATTTTACTTCATATGAATCACGTAATTAATCACTATATGTACATACATGCTTGTAAAATAAAACATTTTTTTTGGAGGTGCACGATTCTTACTGTATTGTAGCCCTACAGCACATCAATGTACGTATTGTCTGTGTGGAATAAATAAAGTTGGTTTAAAAAAGCCTGGTGTAAGGGCTTTTGTTGTCTCTAAACACAGCGATTGTCCTTCACATATTTCTTTGACCTTATGGCATTTTCTATTGAGGTCAAGGGGATAGGAAAGGAGATTTAATTGACTTTTCAACTGCAGCCCATGATCCAAAGAACAAATGGTTTCACTGTTGTCTTTAAGATAACTTGCGTAGCCCAAACTACCAATCAAGGGCCAAACACTGGAATGAAGAAACCACATAAACTGTAACTGAAATGAAAATGAAAACAATATGTTTCTGGGCAGATCCTTGAGATGCCCTACAAAGGGAAGGACCTAAGCATGCTCATCTTCTTGCCCAATGGGATAGAGGACAACTCAACAGGCTTGGAGAAGGTCAGACACACACACATATACATTAAACAAATGCACTAATTGAAACAGACAGACTGATAACTAATATTGCACCCACCCCAGCTGGAGAGGGAGCTGACCTATGAGAAATTCGTGAGGTGGACTCGTCCAGATTTAATGGATGAAACTGAAGTTGAGGTGATGCTGCCTCGATTCAAGATGGAGGAGAAGTATGATCTGAATGATGTCCTGATAAGTATGGGGATGGTGGATGCATTTGATGGTGCAAAGAGTGACTTTTCTGGTGAGACATGTATTTCACTGCATTATAGACATAACTAATATATATTACTGGGTACATTTTTTTCTTATTTCTCAAAACGTCCTCCCTCCTCTACTGTCAGGCATGTCTGCTGCCAACGACCTTTATCTGTCAAAAGTCGTCCACAAAGCTTTCGTGGAGGTCAACGAGGAGGGAACTGAGGCTGCTGCTGCCACTGGTGCCATCATGAATGAACGCTCCCTAATGATTCCTTTTACATTCATTGCAGACCACCCCTTCCTATTCTTCATCCGACATAACACCAACATGAGCGTTCTGTTTGCAGGACGATTCTGCTCCCCTGAGTGAGCGCTGTCGGCCTCAGAGCAGTGTGACTCAGCTGGTGGTGGTGGGGGGGTTATAACTACAGGTCAAGAGGATCACTGCCCGAAAGAGAGTCCATAAATAACATTTTTCTTTAAACTCATATCCTGTATTTTCAAGTGCACAAATGTGAAGGAAATCCTCACAATGGATGTGGCTCTACACAGCACACCCTCACATTGATATCCAAAGCTACAAATCAAGAAGTGTTGTATTTGCTGAATCTGCTGCTTGCAGGGGTGCTTGTGCTGAATCCCAAACTTTTTCCCGTGATTATTTTTATTTTTTGAAAATCAATGTGTATTCTTTTGCTGTCTTTACAAGCTGCTGAGCTGTTGTACCTGCATATCATATTGTAAAAAATTTAACTTTACCATGCAACGAAACTTTTTCCAGTTCATGAATCCAAATGATTGGATTGAAATAAAGAAGTTTGATTCAAAAACACTATGTGCCACATTTGTTCCTTTGGTTATAATACTGTTTTATGGCTGCATGTTGTTGCCCCCAACATTCCCTCAGGCCAGATGAAGAAGGACCAGGAGGCCAGCAGAGGGGGGTTACACAGAGACATTGGAGTTGCTTTTGCAAAACATCACAGATACAAACTGTGCGTAAGCCGCAAATTGGAATTGTGACCCTGGTTTTATACCTGAATCTGATTGTGCAATGACAGTCCAATCAATTTGTCATGGAGCTGAGCAGCCCAACTTCAGAAAAAATCTAACAGAGAGAGAACATGACACTATGCATGTATTTTCACTCTGTTCTGACATCACTTTTAGAACTTCCATCCATCCATCAAACAACACAAACAATAGTCAGCGCCTTCCAACCAGCAACCCTCTGCTTTTCTGGGGAAAACAGCAGTGCTCATGTGGGCTTGCTAGTATTCCCAGCACCTCTCACCCTGGGCCACTCTGGGAAAAGAGAGAGTCCAAACCCTCTCCAGGTGTTTCGTTCTAAAACCAGCACTTTGCATAGAGGTTAGGATAACTGGTACTCACATAGCACCGTCCCCCCTCTATCCCATTATGTTTAACATACTGACCCTCTGTCCCTACACATGCCTGAGTACAGCATCAGATCTACCAGTGAGGCATTTTCAGTGTCTCCTGTGTCACAGACTCAAAACAATAGGACGTTGACACATGCTGTGAGGGTTCAGGAGTCTGGCCCAGCCTGCTGCAGGAAATTAGAAGCTCACAATTTCACTTAACATATTATCTTGTTTTCTTTTTCTTTCCTTTCATTATTTTAACTCCCTTTTTTGGTTGGATTGTTTTCTCATTTTAAATACGACAGATTTGTACAGTCACCTGTTTTTATTGCTGATGTGAAGTGATGATGGTGATGATGATCATGTTACAAATCAGATCTATAACAAGGAATATGAACTCAGGGTGTGCAGAATTAGCCAAAAACATGTGCGAAAGTCTTTGAGAATGTGAGCTTCAAGAAAACAATTGTCCTCAGCAAGAGAAGTGCTTGTTGTGTTTCCTGTTGTTTCTGGAGTGACAGTGGGCTGGTGAAGATAATGTAGCATTTGATTGTTAATCAGAGGTGACACAAAACAAGTATCGTGAACTTGGCCCTCTCCTTCATGACTTCATACCCTAGCATGGGGGTGATAGGCCTCGCATCAGTTTGCTGTCTCCCAGCAAATTCTGATATGGAGCGTGGGCAGCTGGGGTACTCTCCGGAGTGATAGAGAGAGACAGACGATAAAGAAGATGAAACAAAGATAAAGCATAAAAATGACTCGGTTTTAATATAATGGCCACAATATCAGAACTAGAGGAAGTGCAGATTGTCAAACTGAAGCATGTACCATGCGAGTTTAGGTTGTGCAGACCACTCTATACTGTAAATGGATATAGATGGATGAAGGAACATCAGATGTTTAGTGGTGGATTGCTGTGAAATCCTTCTGTGACCAAAGTTACTGAAAAAGATCTTACACTTGTACAACTTGTAAACCTATTTTCATTGACATCAAGCAACCGCCCACCCCAAAAAAGCAAAATCAGAACTACACATTTTTCCATGCACAGACTACAGATATAAGCTTTCAAATGAAATCTGGTGCAAGCCTTATATTTTCAAATTTCTTTCCAAAACCAAGAGGCAGCAGTGACCGGGCAATAAATGACAAATAAGCCAGCCTGAAAATTTCCTTTAGTAACTGTCTCCTTTCTGACTTACTCAGGTTGATCTTACACACTCTATGCCCCACTGTAATCAGCATATCTAATTATTAAGTATTTTCTGTATTTTTTTTTATTAATCTGATTTGAACCACATGACTCATTTCTTGTACCACAGTGTCCTTAGACATTTTAGAATCAGGTTTCTATATTAATGTTTCTTAAAATTATTGTTTAATCAATTGTTGATTGCATTTGGTCTTTATCTCAGTATCCAGCCATGCATCTGTCCAAACCTTTTCTGTACCACTTTATTTGTTTGGGGTCATACGAGGCAAATGCCTCTCGAAGCCCATAAGCAGAAAACATGTAACAAAACTTTGATCCGGGTGGGTGTGTCACTCACTGATAGGTGTGATTTCTAGAGACATTCTCAAACTGCACCCATTTTATTTGGGTGTGTCAGCCTCTAACATCACAAAAGCGAACTCAAACAGAAAAGTCCCCAATCCAAGGAATAACTGTTATTGCAAGACTACACATCATTTCTGATTTTGGCTTGACAAATTTTGGCTTAAAGTTCCTGTTATTCAACCAGCAAAAAAATTGGCATGTCCAAAATGATTCATACCCTTCTCAATAATTAATAGAAAAAACTTTATTGGGTATTACAGCAATCAAACAATTGCTATAATTGCTGACCAGCTTTTTGCATGTCCTCAATAGTATTTTTGTCCATTCATCTTCATCATCATCAGCAATGAGCTCCAACTCTTTCAGGTTGGAGGGTCTCTTTGCCATCATGCTGATCTTCATTTCCCACCACAGATTTTCAACTGGATTCAAATCAGGACTCTGGCTGGGCCACTGCAAAATGTTAATGTTTTTGTCCACCATGTTTTTGTTAACCATTTCTTCACCACTTTTGCTGTGTGTTTTGGGTCATTGTCGTGCTGAAATTCCACTGGTGCCCAAGGCCAAATTTCTCTGCAGACTACTTGATGTTGTTGTTGAGAATCTTGATGTATTGTTCTTTTTTCATGGTGCCCTTTACTGTGATTAGGTTCCCTGGTCCATTGGCTGAAAAACACCCCCAAAGCATTAGGTTCCCACCACCATGTTTGAGAGTGGGGATGGTGTTCTTAGTGTTGAATGCTTCTCCTTTTTTACGCCAAATGAAGGATACATCATTGTGGCCAAACAATTAAATTTTTGTTTAATCTGACTATAAAACAGAAGACCAGACATCTTCTTCTTTGTCCAGATGAGCATTTGCAAAGGCCAAACAGGCTTTTGTGTGCCTTATCTGGAGAAGTGGCATCCTCCTTGGTCTGCGTCCATCTTTTTCATCTCTCTCACTATCCTCCTGGCCAGCAGAGGTGTCACTTTTGGCTTCTGACCACATCCTCTGAAATTTTCCACAGTGCAGAACGTCTTGTATTTTTTAATAATACTTTGCACTGTAGCCACTGGAACTTGAAAACATTTCGATATGGCCTTATAGCCTTTTCCTGACTTGTAATCAGCTACAACACACAGCTGCAGGTCCTCAGTGAGCTACTTTGTCTTAACCATGACCATCCACAAACCAACTGCAGAGAGCTGCAGGTGCAGTTTTTCACCTGTTGAGTTGATTAAAAAAGCTGTTCCCAATAAATCAGAGTAATTAGAACAGCTTGGACTATTTGGATATAGAACTTTTCCCATAGACTGTGACAGTTTGCAAAGGGTATGAATAATTTTGGAAATGCCACTTTTTGTTCAAATGTAAATAAAAGATGTGAAATAGTTTTTCCCACAATGATGTCTCTTGTACATCGTCAAAATTTGCCAGGGGTATGAATAATTTCGGGCTTGACTGTATCATTGCATGAACGAAAAAAAATGAGGAGTGGTTCAGGTTTCAAGTACTGTTATGTACAGAGGGTAATGTGGTACTTGGTTATTTTCTGTGTCTCAAGGCGGTTGATTTGAAAACACTATGTGCCACGTTTGTGTCTTTATCCCAAAATTCCTTTGGTTATAATACTGTTTTATGGCTAAATGTTGCTGCCGCCAACGTTCCCTCAGGCCAGATGCAGTAAGGCAAAGAGGCCAGCAGAGGGGGCTGCTTCTTGTTGAGCTGTCAATGTGTCGAAATCGTACTCTTCAGGCTGTTCATTAACACTAACCCCAGCTGCATTCATAAAACTTAAAACGAAAAATCTGTTTTCCAAATGTGCCTTGAGGTCCCCTGTTTAATCAGTGTCCCTCTGTGGATGACAGTGGAGTCACTAGAGTGTGGGTGAACGAGTCCTTCTTTCATACTGCACAGTAGCTTCCAAGCTACCAGTGGTAGCCCACCACTACTACTACTGGTAGCTTGGATTGGCTGATGCAGAACAGGTGTGCAGGAGAAGAGACCGACGCAAGAGGAAAAGGGAAGACACACCCTGACCCGTTGCTTTCTTACGATTTATTTTACGTTAACTTCCTTTTGTATGCTTTGACACCGTTTGTGTTTCTTGTATTTCATTGTTTTACAAACTCTCTGCGAGAGTTTGGTATTTTTGTAAAAGTTCCAAAAAAGGGGGCGGGGAGGACAGCCACACAGTTGTGTTTACTTCCGGAAAAAGCAAGTGGAAGCTGTCGGCTTCCATATCGTGACGCCTGAGAATGCGGAAGAGCGCTCGCGCTTTTGGGGCGCGTCAGCCTTTAAATACGAAACAGGGACGAGGGGTTTGTTCCTGAAACACTCCTGATCCCTGCAGGACCACAAGAAAAGTGTCTGTCAGTAAGTAGGGGACGCGCTCCACCCAGCTTGTGATTTCACTGTTTAGTTTGTAGACAGCTGATGTAACAGTAATATATATTTAATGTACAAAGACTTTTGAGTTGATTTTGCATTGAGCAGGAAACGTTTTATGTCGCAGGTGTGAAGTCCAAGTTTGACAGTGAACCTGGTGGATTCCCAGTCTGGAGATATAGAACATGCTCTATGCATAAAACGTACAATGAGTCATAACTATGATGCTACGTTGAGCTGCGTGTGGACGTGTGTTTTTTTATTGTGACATATTGACCTATTTTCTCACCACATTCCTTTTTAAAAGAAATTCTGTGAGCGTGATACTTTGTTTTGTAAACATATCTGCAGTCTTCAAAGATGCCGCTAATTTCAATAAAATAACAGAAACAGCCACAACTTCAATAATTACAGCATAACTAATAACGCATATGACAACTTTTTATACAGCACTCTTTGAAACAGTTACAATGTACATTGCTTGTTTTCAACAGGATTACAACATGAACAACTAGAAATTAAGCAGCAAAGTTAAACATGTAAATTAAATATAAGATAGAAGCAATTTAAATAACAGTAGTAAGAAAGTGGGTAAAAGTTTGAAACCAAATGTTTTTTAATAAACTAAAGATGAAAATGAAAACTATAACTAAACACTAACTAAAGACTGAGTCACAACAGACAGTCAAGTCTTCATATTCAGAGACAAATGTTGTAGTTATAAATGGACCAACTTTGCAGTGGAGTTTGGCTGAGTGACAGAGAGGAAGAGATAAAAAAGAGATAAAGAGATAAAAGTATAATTTAAAATGTATTAATCACTGCTCTGTCCTCCTTTCTTTGTAGACACAATGGCATCATCAGCCTCTCTGTCCAAGGCCAACACCTCCTTCTGTCTGGCTTTGTTCAAAAAGCTGAGTGATGAAGACAGGACTGCAAATGTCTTCTACTCTCCTTTTAGCATCTCTTCAGCCCTGGCTATGGTGTTGCTGGGGGCTGGAGGCAACACAGCCACACAGATGTCAGAGGTAAAGTACACACATACACAAAGTCCATTGCATGTCATTTAAACAGGAGCAGTGTAATATTGTGAAGCTGATAATTTGACATTTTTGAAAGGTTTCTGTGGTTGTTCTCATAAAAATGCACCACCAAACACAGTGGCTTCATAACTCAATGTCTCTCTGGGAAAGTTTCAAGCTCCACCGAATCTCAATGCTGCAGAAAGATAGTGGGTTAAAGTTTACATGAATGAAAGGGCAGGGTGGAGCACTGGAGGCATGTAAGCCCATGTTTGCTATGAATCACTCATTTAGTCTTTTAACATCAGCAAAAAGGACAAAAAAATCGGATCTGTTCAGACTCTGGCCAGGTTTTATGGCTCTGTGCTGTGTTACCATAGGATCATAACACTTAATCTGGACATGTAAAGACAATAAAGATCTACCTGTAGGTGCAGTAAAGCAACCTGTAAACCTTATCAGTTCCCATTATGTGCATACCACATTTCTTACATGTACACTGAGAGTCATTCTCAAAGTTGAGTTACAGAATGAATCACAGTCTTCAGAGTTTTTAACTTAATGCTTAGGTTTTTAACAAGTATGTCACCAGCAAGGTTGTTAAAGCTAAACTTTTATGTCTAATTGTCAGTTATGGAACATGAAAATAATTATGGATATGGAGTGATATACTTCATTTAAGTGGCTGATTTATAAAACTAAAAACCCTCACACAGTGGCGGTCTGTATGTCAGAATGACGGACAGATGGACTTTGGTAAAAGCTTGTACACTGAGACAGTTTGTGTGAAACAAGAGATGTGGTGACATGAGAGAAAGCGGGTGTGTCGTGTGTTTGCCTGAAACAAAGCAACGACAACATGAGGATGCTGCTAGGATGTTGTGACCAGTTACCAGACAGTTGTGTGAACAGTTTTTGTGTTTTGACACCATCTGCATTTGTAAGAATACGGATTTGTCAACTGTTTCTCCATTTGTATTTAAAAAAATGTTTTTTAGCAAATTCCCTGCTCAGTTTGCAAACTGGTTTGCACACACTTTCACCACAATATGTGCACATACTGGATATTTTTAATCAGATCTTATCTTATCAGATTAGTTTCATTACTCTCCAGTTTTCCACACTCCCTCGATACCTTTACAAAAACAGTGTCAGTAAGAAGTGTGCTCAAACTATGACCTAATTTATCATAAGTGCAACAACAGAAAAACCCTGCATGAATAATAGTATAGCATATACATCCAGTCCATGCAATACATTTTTTACTGTCTAAATTGACGTTTCAGTTACAAAAACAGACCCATACAAAGACACTGATTGTTCATTTTTGATGCTGTGCCAGCTGGTGCACCTTCCTCAAGTATTTTAACTAAGACTAAATGTCATTTTACTCACTTGTGCCAGATCAGGTGTTTGACCTGGCTTAATTGTTGAGCCACCTCCCAAGTGGTGATGTCTAACTTAACAGTGAACACTACCAATTGCACCCCTAGGTCCTCTGCCTCACTGAGGCAAGGCAGCCACAGATAGAGCAGCAGCAGCAGCAGCAGCAACAACAGCAGCAGCAACAGCAGCAGGTCTGTTCCCCCACATCTGCTGAAGGTGGTAACAGAGCCAGGGTACAGGAATGATAAACTAAGTGAGGATGGTGGGGGTGCAGCCTTGGAGACAAAGAGATCTCTCACTTGTTTGGATACTAAACTCTCTACTGAAGGTTTCATGTGTATGTGGCCTGTCACCTACAAACCTCATAGTATTGCATAATTTACAGGAATGCAGTCCTTGCTTTTCTTCTGGTGTGCTCTCAAAGCTGTCTCCTGTCTTGACTGGTGTATAACTCTGATAACACTCTTGTATGTGGATTAAACCAAATTTGGCCAACATCACATTGTGGTTTCTTTCTGGTGTTTCTCTTGTCAGCAGCTGCTGGAAACCACAGTGTGATAAAACTTAGTCCTCAAGCGTTTTAAACTGTGACAGCCCATCAAAACTGTATGAAGGAAATTAAATATATACAAATTAAGCTGTTTCCTTTTTGTATATCTGCCTTGACTGGTGTATTAATCTTGTATGGGGATAGAAACCAAATTGAGCTAATATCACAATGACAGTCTGTGCAAACTGATGGTTTGATCCACACCAGCCATAAATCCTTTATTAAAAGATGGGCTTCTGTTTTAACTAAATAACCATTTGAACAACAGCATGGTGGAGGGATAACGTGCCTTCATGTGAAGCTTTCTGGAAAAGTTCATCAAAGCTTTGGCAAGCATTTCCATGGCCCCTTTCAAGTCACTGTAAAAGGTGTTCCAGTTTATTTCTCTTTTTCCACTTCAGCTTCTTATTGTCTTTTAAGGTCTGACATATTGTTTCAGTCAGTCTCATCAATTGTCTTCTTTGTCCACAGTGTCTGAGAACCCAGGAATGTCAGGGTGATGTCAACGCCAGCTTCGCCCAACTGCTGAGAGAGCTCAACAAGGGAGAAGCTCTGTACACCCTGAGTGTTGCCAACAGACTGTACGGGGAGCAGTCCTACCAGTTTCTTCCGGTGTGTGTTTCAGCATGTGTGATGTGATCCTCATGGTGAGGTGTGGTTTTGTGTACAGTGTTAGGTGGGAGTGGATGAAAGACACAGGTAGAACTCTTTAAGCGAGTGCACAGTAGGCCAGCATACAAGCAAGTAAAACAGTGATTGTGAAAAGACTCTCCTGGCTGTAATGACTGTAAATTGCATTAAGTCATGTATAGATTATGATTATATTTTGTATAGGTGATCAGAATCACTTAATGTGTTGATGATGATTCCAGGATTTCTTAGAACAAACCAGGAAGTACTATGATGCAGAGCTGGAGTCTGTGGACTTCATAAACAAGTATGAGGCAGCAAGGCTCCAAATCAACAGCTGGGTGGAGAAGCAGACACAAGGTGGGTCTCACACACTATCACTATATTAATACACCTCCATGTTCCCTTCATGCATTGCAGTTGCAATGAAGAACAAACAAATCTTGAGAGGAGCTGGTCTGATGAGCAGGTGGAACAGCACATTAATGATGATTAATGACAGTCTTCTGTCCATCTCATCTTTGTTTGTAGAAATAGCTGCATGCAGACACACATTACACAGCCATCAGTTTGAGAGTGTGACTTAATCCAGATTACTTGGTATCAAGACAGAAAGATTCCATATCAGTGTAGCCATTATAGAGTAAATAACCCTGGAAATCAAGATGCCTTTAAGAATCTGTGTTCTGATGAACATGGTTTAAATAAAAATTCTACATTGGTGAACCATGGAAACTGAGCTTATCATTTCTTTATCATATCAAATTCTTAGATAAGATTAAGAATTTGCTGACCGAGGGTGTGGTGGACAGCATGACCAGGATGGTGTTGGTCAATGCCATCTACTTCAAAGGCAGCTGGAACAAGAAGTTTGAGGAGCGTCAAACACAGGATGCTCAGTTCAGACTCAACAAGGTAACACTACACCGACAAATGTTCTGTGCTTCAACGCTGTAAAGTGCAGATAGTCTGTTTCTCTCAGGCTATAGCATATAACGAAATACATTATAATACATACTATTACATCAACCAGAAATCCAATATAGAGATCTTACAATTATGAAGGATTTCATGAATCGTTGGATATCATGATAATGCAGTTATATTTCATTATATATCAACATATTGACTGTGTGATTCATGGTACAGGTGCTATTATAATTTCAACGCATTGTTTCATGAATGAAGCCCCATGTCAGTAATGAGTCTGACTATGCAGCATTCCAGCATCGTGCCTTTCTTAATTATTTTGCCCCATTCTGAATATTGAACTTGTTTGTTTTTGTGCCAGCTTCCTTGGATGTGAACTGTGATGATCTCGTGAGATAAGCTTGACCAATCTATTCTTTTATTTCACATTGTAGCAAAGAAACTGGCCTCAGTCCACAGAGTTACACAGGTCATAGGAGAAAGCATGAATTACTTCTCTAACCACTCTACATGTAGATCACTGCAACAAGGTGATGTGTACAAAGTTTGAGTTCACTTATGTGTTTTTCTCTCTTTGCTGTTTTCAGAATGACAGTAAGCCAGTGAAGATGATGCATCAGAAATCAAAGTTCCCTTTGACCTTCATCCCTGAAGTCAACTGTCAGGTAATCTAGAAATTCATTAAATTGATCAGTTAACACAGTATGTCTTTCACTCCATCAAACACCTGGTAACTGACCAGGCAGCAGCTAATCATGTTTTACCTCTGTCACTGAATATGAATGAGATTAAAGAATAATATATTAGATTTTGGTTATGATCCAGAGGTTTTTTTCACAACTACAAAGCTTGTTTTTGATTGTTGACCAGCTGTTTATCCTTTTGGTCATATTGTAAAACCACAAAGGTAATTATATAATCAACAATCACACATGTTTTGGATGTCAGGCATTAGTCCTGCCTTTGTTCTTGAATAAAGAATTTCACACACTTTTGGTAGTTAGTAGATTTGAGTTTTTGAGCAGGACAAAAGAGAAAATGAGATTAGAATTTTACTTGAGAGTTTGACTACTCTAACCCCTCAATGAAGTTCTCATGTTTTAGCTAGCAAGTTGGTCCAAGTTCCAAACAAGTCCTAAGCCATTTACTCTTGGTCAAGTCAAGTCAAGTCGAGGCCTCGATTAAGGAAATTCAAGTCTCTGTTCAAGTCACTTTTATATTATTAGTACCTGTCCAGCTAGAGTTTCATAAGAAGCAAGCGAGAGCAGCGGAGAGCATTGTTCAGGACCTATGTCAAACGACAGAGGTGTTCAGGTCAGCGTTTGCAGCTTTTTTTTGAGTGAACATTTTAAATAAATCAACATTGAAAAATTGATGTTCACTTGGAGATGGAGATTCAACATTCTGGTTGTTGGGTTAATTAATGACAGGATATCAATACACATCAGGCTAATACTAGCTACTTTAGTTATGGAGTTGTAAGAGAACAGATACAATCTGGTTTACATTAACATAATATCACATCAGCCCTTACTAACATTTAGTTAGATTTAAGTCCTCAACAGAGGAATAAAGTTTGATATTGTATTGTGGAGATCTTTGTTGAGCAGGTCTTGCAGGTCTTGCATTCAGCTGTTTGCTCCCCCCCTCATTTGTGGATTTTTTAAAGCCGAATGTGATAACACAGTAATAGTTCATGATGATCGACCAAAGCCAGAACGCATCAGGAGCTGTCGCAGGGCCCTCGACGGACTGTCATCCACAAGTTATCAGAACAGTGACTCAAGATGACTGGAGTCCACGTCTCTGCTCCTAACTAGCTGTTGTTATTGCACAGCACCATCCAAAGGCCCACCCTTATTGACTGTGGGCTACTTGACAGTAACGACAGACTCCTTTTATTTCTCACCTATTTTTCTTCTCTTTAATGACATCCCACAGATGCACACACTGCAGTGTAGTTAGTAATAGTCTATCAAGGTGTTGTATCTGCACTGCAGTGTTTGCTATATAAGTGTCAATGCATGTGCATGTGTCCCCATTCTCTCAGATTTTCTGAGAACTCCAGATATGGTATACGCTTTAAAATGACTAAAGATCACTAAGTAGTTTTGAACGATTTTGGATCAAATGACCGAAGAGATTGGGGGGGTTATCGAATTTTTACGAGGGGGATGAATTTTGATGGATTTTCTTTTAAGGTGGAAGGCATCCCCTTGAATACTGGTTGCCTGCCAACTCAACAAGCTATCCAGCTAAAATGCAGTATATTTGCTGTAATCTTGCCAACATGCCATTGTGCAGGTCCTGGAGCTGCCTTACAAAGGGAAGGAGCTCAGCATGCTCATCTTTCTCCCCAGTGATATCGAGGACAGTTCAACTGGTCTGGAGAAGGTAGGAAATGATCACACAGGCACTTCCACTCATAAACAAACTCACAAGACACAAACTAAGAACTGATTCTGTGTCCACACCCAGCTGGAGAAAGGGCTGACCTATGAGAACTTTGTGGAGTGGACTCGTCCAGACATGATGGATTCAACAGAGGTCCGGGTGGGCCTGCCTCGGTTCAAGATGGAGGAGAACTACGACATGAAGGACGTCCTGGTCAGCATGGGCATGGTTGATGCCTTTGATGTGTCAAAGAGTGACTTTTCAGGTAGGACATGTACATGTAAGCTACATCAGAAATGTTCGTTATTATATAAAGATCAGGATTCCAGGAAACTTGGCTTCTGTCAAGTAAAAATACTGAGGTTTGCCTAAATGTGCCCTGCATCCCTGTGAAGGAGCACGAGAGGAGGTACTATCATTATCATATCTCATTTAAAATATTCTCTGTCCATCTCTTCTATTACAGGCATGTCTCCTGCCAATGACCTTTTTCTGTCAAAAGTCATCCACAAAGCTTTTGTGGAGGTCAACGAGGAGGGAACTGAGGCTGCTGCTGCCACTGGTGCTGTCATGATGCTGCGCTGTGCCCCTCTGCCTCCAGCCCTCTTCATCGCAGACCATCCCTTCCTCTTCTTCATCCGACATAACAGCTCCATGAGCGTTCTGTTTGCCGGCCGGTACTGCTCCCCTGAGTAAGCACCACACAGCTGAGAGCAGTTGATGTCAGATGGGAGCAGGGCTTGTTTGGTGTTACTGGAAAATGTTAATAATCACAGCTCTAGAGTTCCCATCCTGTATTTGCAGGATCAGGATGATGAGTGACAACTATGGTGTTGGATTTTTTTAAAGTTGTGGCTTCTTGTCTGCATCACATGAGTTATTCTCTGTTTATCCTGTGCCTCCCTGAACATTAGCTCCCCACACTGTTTATCCTCTGCACCTAATCTCACCCTTAGGTTTTGGCTCATTTTGTCTGTAATACATGTTTGGCCCTATTTGCTGCAGCTTCACAACCTGCATTAGCTCTACATTTATCATCACATCATTACATTTCTATTATGGCTTTTATCCAGCAGCACAGACATCAAATGTACATTCACAGAACATACAATTGGAATGTTTTATATATTCAATAAACCAAAGATATTGTGATGGAATCACATAGACAGATAGATATGTTCTTGGTGATAATGTCAAGTGCAATTTTATATTATAAGTGTACCATTATGCATATAGAAATATAGCCGGAAAAACAACAAGCATTTATGTGAAATTTTGAATTGGCATGGTGTTCCAGTCATTTTATGTATCCTCATACATGGAATAAAAGTGTGATTCACAAATATTTTATGTCACTTTTTTTTTTTTAAATTCCAATTATTGACATGTTGATAGATCTGGTTTAGCCACGTGTGATAAGAAGGACACTGTGCAAGTTGAGCATTTGTTGCAGAAGTGTAATTATGACGGCTTGTCTATGAGAAGTCATCATGTTATATCCTGTTTTGTCTGCAAAACCTAACATTCTGCTAATGAATGCTGCTTGATTTGCTCAGACTTAACACAGCTGAAGACATGACACCCTTCTATTGTGAATATAACACACTTTAGGAATGTGTTTGAAGTATAAAATAAAAATTAGGACGTTGGTTCCACTTGGTTCCAAGACGTTATAAATACTGTCGTTAACGTATTTCACTACATTTGAAAAGCTGTAAAATTCTACTTTAATGGAATGGTATGTCTATTGTCTCTACTGCTATTACATTATATTAGTATATTAATTTATTTACCCCTAAATGCTATATTTTGGGGCCCATTCATTCTGAAGTATCTTGCAAATGCCCCTTCACAATCCTACTTCTCTGAGTTTTTCGGTGGGTTGCAATGTAATGTGTGTAGGTGTATATTGACAGCTATGTGCCAAAGTGTGTAACATCAAGGTTTCATGTACTCCAGTTTAAATTGCAACTTTAAAGAGAACTACACTTTATGCTCTAATCCTCTTTCAATTGAGACTTGCAGGATTCCATCAGATTCTCACACATCAATAAAATTTCTTCCAAGTTTATCATATATGGTATCTGATGACATAAGACGATCCTCTAATAATATTCATTTCATATTTGTTTTCTGAAATGCCACTTTACCCAGGTTTCCCCCTCTAAACCTCTCAGATGGATTCAGTTAACAGTTTGAGGACTGTTACAGTCCCCAACAGGGTGTGATTGTTTGCAAGTGCTAAGGGTTAAGGAAGATGTATGTTTTTCTTGGTGGGGTTGTGACATTCCACTGTAGGTGTGTGTAACTGTGGATTGTAAAGTCCACGTACATGCTGTGTCACTCCTCAGGTTCAGCAGACCTCAGCCCAGCATCATGCTTCATGGTCTTACAGCCAGTCAGTCCACCTCAGGGTATTTAAAGACTGAGGGGCTGCTCTTGGCCACTTGGTGCTGCTTACTTACATCTTGACTATGTACAGTCAAGCCCGAAATTATTTATACCCCTGGCACAGTTTGATTAAAAGTACTTGTCTTATTATAATAAGATGATGTACAAGAGGCATCATTGTGGGAAAAAATATTTCTCAGCTTTTATTTACATTTCAACAAAAATTGGCGTGTCCAAAATTATTTATACCCTTCTTAATAATCAATAGAAAAGCCTTTATTGGCTCTTACAGCGATCAAGCACTTCCTATAATTGCTGACCACCTTTCTGCTGAGGGACAGCCTGAGAAAAGGTAAATGGGAGATTGAGCGTCACAGATGCGCCCCCTGCTGTCGGAAAGGAGTCATCGCAGAGTGAGCTGATGGATGGGGGGAAGCGTGCCACCGAGAGAAAAAGAGACTTTTGTTGAGATTATTATTGTTGTTCCAGTCGGGAGCAAGACAGTGTGCGTTCATATACCAGTGAGTGTAGTGTTTATGGTTGTCAAATCACTGTTCATTATGGTTTATTCCTATGTTGATAATCCGGCTAACCAATTAGCTCGTTAAAGCTAATAATTGTTAATAGTAAGCAGTCTCTCACACGTGTATGTTTATATTATTAATGTATATTATTGGTTGTTAAAAACAAGAGGATCATTCGCTATTATTGATTATTTACCACTACTGGTAGCTTAGTGTACAGTTAAAATTATGTGCTGTTCTGATAACTGTTTTTTTCTTATTCTCTGTTACAGAACCACACACACCAACACACACACATACTTTTCACACCTATTTCACACACATTTCATCCACACACATAATCATCCATCACACTCACACCCTCAACATTCTTGAACGACAATAAAGGCAAGGAACATCATCTGGACTCGTGCATTTTAACTGATGCCCCCCAGCGGCCATAAGTGTTTCCATCCAGTTTATATACAGTCCTCAGAATAAACTCCAGAACAACCTTTTTGCATGTCCCCACTGGTATTTTTGCCCATTCATCTTTAGCAATGAGTTCCAACTCTTTCAGGTTGGAGGGTCTCTACTTGATGTTGTTGTTGAGAATCTTGATGTATTGTTCTTTTTTCATGGTGCCCTTTACTGTGATTAGGTTCCCTGGTCCACTGGCTGAAAAACACCCCCAAAGCATTAGGTTCCCACCACCATGTTTGAGAGTGGGGATGGTGTTCTTAGTGTTGAAGCCTTCTCCTTTTTTACGCCAAATGAAGGATACATCATTGTGGTCAAACAATTCAATTTTTTTTAGAATCATGTTTCATATTAATGTTTCTTAAAATTATTGTTTAATCAATTGCTGATTGCACATGGTCTTTATCTCAGTATTCAGCCATGCATCTGTCCAAACCTTTTCTGTACCACTTTATTTGTTTGGGGTCATACGAGGCAAATGCCTCTCGAAGCCCATAAGCAGAAAACATGTAACAAAACTTTGATCCGGGTGGGTGTGTCACTCAGTGATAGGTGTGATTTCTAGAGACATTCTCAAACTGCAGCCACCCATTTTATTTGGGTGTGTCAGCCTCTAACATCACAAAAGCGAACTCAAACAGAAAAGTCCCCAATCCAAGGAATAACTGTTATTGCAAGATTACACATCATTTCTGATTAAGTGAAAGGTTGTGTAACTGGTTCATGATGTGACTGTGACAACATACAGTCATGCCCAAAATTATTCATACGCCCGGCAAATTTTGGCTTAAAGTTAAAATTTGCCAGGGGCATGAATATTTTCGGGCTTGACTGTATGTGACAAAATACTTTTGTCAGGATCTAATCTGTAGTTGTTTGATGACCTTGTTTGACATCCATGTCAGAGGTGGTGACAATTGGTTGTGACATGTATTACTCGTGTACTGTCAGGGTAGAAAAAAAACACTAAAAGTAGTTACTGTAATATATTTATTCTTCCTCAAGCAGAATTGATCAAAGTGTAGGGGCTGAGATCACAACAACCAGTATGGTATTAACGTTGCAAATAATGGTCACACGGCACAACATCCTTCTGAACCAGATCTGCCAAAATGTCAAAAAAAGGATTTTTTAATGACATTGAACATAAAAATGACCTGAACACCATTAAAATTCAAAACTTCAGATAGACTTTTGTTCTTGTCTGTATTCGTTATGTGCATTATGGTTTTATTAATGATATAAAAGTGCACTTTACATAATCACCAGGAACATATCTATCTGCCAATGTGATTTCATCACAGTATTCCCTTTGGTTAACTGAATATAAAACAATTAAATTATATTGTTCTGTCAATGTACAATTGATGTCTGTGCTGCCAGATAAAAAAAGGGATAGTAATGAATGCAAATTCTTTCTAAGGGTGTAAAGTACAACAAAGGCCAAATTTGACTAATGGTAAAGACAAACATAGAGCTAATGCAGGTTGTGAAGCTGCAGCAAATAGGGCCAAACATGTATTACAGACAAAATGAGCCAAAACCTAAGGGTGAGATTAGGTGCAGAGGATAAACAGTGTGGGGAGCTAATGTTCAGGGAGGCACAGGATAAACAGAGAATCACTCATGTGATGCAGACAAGAAGCCACAACTTTAAAAAAATCCAACACCATAGTTGTTACTCATCATCCTGATCCTGCAAATACAGGATGGGAACTCAGGGTGTGATTAGTTATAGTAAAGTCTAGAGCTGTGATTATTAACATTTTCCAGTAACACCAAACAAGCCCTGCTCCCATCTGACATCAACTGCTCTCAGCTGTGTGGTGCTTACTCAGGGGAGCAGTACCGGCCGGCAAACAGAACGCTCATGGAGCTGTTATGTCGGATGAAGAAGAGGAAGGGATGGTCTGCGATGAAGGTGGGGGTAACCATTCCAGGAAAACAGCCCAACACTGAGATGACAGCAGTTGCAGCAGCAGCCTCAGTTCCCTCCTCGTTGACCTCCAAGAAAGCTTTGTGGACGACTTTCGACAGAACCAGGTCATTGGCAGCAGACATGCCTATCACAGAAGAGATGGACAGAGAATATTTTATATGAATATAATACTCACACTAGATGACAAGGATGAAGAACAGGTTGATTTGGGAGAACTAGTATTTTTACCTGAGAAGTCACTTTTTGACACATCAAAGGCATCAACCATGCCCATGCTGACCAGGACGTCCTTCATGTCGTAGTTCTCCTCCATCTTGAACCGAGGCAGGCCCACCTCGACCTTTGTTGAATCCATCGTATCTGGACGGGTCCACTCCACAAAGTTCTCATAGGTCAGCCCTTTCTCCAGCTGGGTGTGGACACAGAATCAGTTCTTAGTTTGTGTCTTGTGGGTTTGTTTATGAGTGGAAGTGCCTGTGTGTGCATTTCCTACCTTCTCCAGACCAGTTGAACTGTCCTCGATATCACTGGGTAGAAAGATGAGCATGCTGAGCTCCTTCCCTTTGTAAGGCAGCTCCAGGACCTGCATGAGTTGGCAGGTATAGTTATAGTTTGTTTGTTTTTTTAAGTCTGGATTATAACCAAAATCTCATCAATTCTATTTTGAATCATGGTCAGTCTTACTCATGGCTCATGGAAGACTGCTTAAACTTAGTGACACGGGATTAGTTTAGTTAGACATACTGTATTAACTGATTAAGTAAATACATTTCTTAATTACCTGGCAGTTGACTTCAGAGATGTAATTCAAAGGGAACCTAGATTCAAGATGCATCATCTTCACTGGCTTTGTGTCTGTCTGAAAACAGCAGATAGAAAAAAATGAACTAAACTTACTCATCAAAAACTTAACACTGGCTGAAACTTTGTACATATCACCCTATTGCAGTTATATACAAAAGTAAGGAAAGGTGTGTTTAAAACACATTGACATCATTAATGAATGAGCGAAACATACTCAAGTAGCAAAACACTTTTCCACCCTGGTATATACAAGGCATTATATTTAAAGTTGCATTACTCTGCATCTTGCCAGGCTCCAAACTATTCACTTTGTGACAAACAGTGAACTGTTTGTCAACAATTGCGGCTCCCGAAGAAGTTACTATACAGTAGATGCAGCAATAACACCGGTTATAGTAGAAATGCAAAGACCAGCAATGAAGACTTTCCTCAATGGAAAAGTTGTCTCCACGTCTTAGATGGTAGTTAGACAGGAGCTTCATTTGGTCACCTGCCAATTTTTGAATGCGCCTGCCTCTTGAAATTGTTACAACACTTTAGATTTCTCTTTGTACTTTTGCTATTACTACTCAGGACTTCCACTTCACAGTTGTGTTTCTCATGGTCTCCTTCCTGTGAGATGGATAAGCTCAGCTAGACAGACAGAGAATCCCCTTCGACACAAAACAATTAATGTCTCCTTTTTCTCCTTGTACTGTTCCAAAACAGGCACATTTATTTGGTTAAAGGTAAGTCATTCCTGAGGCCTGTAACACTGCCATGCAGTATAGTTTCAGAAATGCAGCATTCATGCACAGAATGATTTATTCATGCAGTGGTACCTTGTTGAGTTTGAAGGGAACTTCCTTTGTTTCACTCTCCTCAAACTGCTCCTTCCAGCTGCCTTTGAAATAGATGGCATTGACCAGCACCATCCTGGTCATGTTGTTCACCACACCCTTGGCCAGCAAATTCTTGATTTTATCTAAGGATTTAACAAATAAACAGTGAAGAAATAGCAAGCCCAATTGACCATTAAAGTTGATACAGTGGCAAGGTTAAGAGTTTAAGGAGCTGTCCTCAGAATCTTGCATTTATTGCAAATAGTCACATCCATTATTTAGATGTTGAAAGCTGAATTTAAAAATTATCAAAGGGAGAAAATTTAATTCCGGAGAGGAGAAGAAATCTGCTCCGGATATTTGAAGGCTGGCCATATGAGCAGGGAATGCAGGAATTGTCTCACTTGTGATGGATTCGGTCTAAAACATTCAACAGAAACACTAGTCAATATCACACGTGACGCATACAAATGGATGGTTGCATGTGTACTTTTCTTTTTTTCTATGTGTAATTACTGGCAGAATGGCTGAATTTTAGTTCGTTTTCATCAAGTTTTCAGATAAATGCACATCTCAAGTTTCACCACTAGGGGAGTATCCCCAGAAGTGAGCGCTGGTTGTGAACATGCTGGCGGTCTTCCGTACTTCAGACTAGTGGTGTGCGATACTGCATATCTTGGTATCGATCCGATACCAAGTAAATACGGGCCAGTATCGCCGATACCGATACTTATCAATAAATAAGGTGGATGCATCATTGAATTGCTAAATCTCAATTAATTTTCATGATCTTAAGTGTTTTTTGTGATGTTTCCTTTATTATTATTATTAAATAGTTAAAACCCAGGACAGAATTAGGGCAAAGTTTATAATTAAATAGAAAATGCTTTATTATCAAATGTTTTAAGAAAATCTTTTTGCTTTGCGCATCTAAGTCACGTCACGTGACTCATGTGATGGCGCAACATCTAAACACAAGAGAGGGGGAGCAAAGTATGCCTGCTCTGCACTGACACAGGCGCAGCGAGTCTCCTCTTTGCCGAAACCGCGGGAAAGAGCGGGACTTAAAGAAAAGAATCGATCTCACCAGGCTAGTATCGATCCGATACGATACCGACTTGATATCGATACAATCGATATTTGGATCGATCCGCCCACCACTACTTCAGACGGAGAACAGCCCAACAACGAACAACAAATAACGTCTCCTGTCTCTCTCACTCTTTGTCCTGTTCCAAAACAGGTCAGTCACGGTTGTTACCTGGAAGCAATTTATGTCTGACGACTTTTGAAACCTTTCTGGATGTCACTGCATGACGCTGAAGTGGAGGATAGTGGGTGTGAGAGCTCCTATTGAAGACATTGAGACAACATGGTGCCTGTGCTTTCCATGCTTTTTTTGTGTGCGTGACGTTGAAGTTGTGCTATTGTATTGAATGTTATTAGTTGTTTTTTGTTGTTGTTTTTAAAAGTGTTCACGGATGCAGTTAAACAAGCAATACAAAGCTTAAAAAACCCAAACACTTACTGGTAAAAAAAAAAAAAGAAATCTGAGTGTTGGTACACACTGATGGTTTGCATCAGTATTGATAAGTGTGTGGTTAACTGTGTGTTAATTTGGGTGATGATGTGGCAGCTTTGTTTATATTTTTGGCGAAAGTATTGTGGAACATGCAATATGTAAGATATTGGGATTGAGAAAATGTGTTTTTTTTTGTTTGTGTCATATATTCAGTTACAACTCATTCCTGAGGTAACACACACACTTGTCTCTCTTCAGGCATGTAGTTCTACTTGGGCAAGAGACCAAGATTGTCCCCTTTCCACTGTTAAGTACAGTTGAAATTTAGGAAAGGAAATGAGTTGCTGAAAGCCTTTTGCCTTCTAAGACTCTGGAAGTACAGCAACATTTTGTAGTGATTATTTCATGGGGAGCTGAATCTACAGGGAAGAAAGAACAGTATTCTGTTGTGCACAGTGAGCCAAGAAAAGATTGTCAAAAGCCAAATCCTTCAAAAGACTAGAGGTGTCCGAATTGGATGGTGAACAATTGGCAGAGCTCACAGGACATCACAGGAAACAATCCCTGTCTCAAAAAGCAACATCTCTTCTCTGTGAGATACTGAAAGAAATCAGGACCTCAGAATTGGACGTTGATTTTGAAATTTTAAGTGGGACTAATGTGCCAAAACTCATGGAAGTCTAGGACATAATCCACAGCCAGAGTGATGGTCCCAGGCCCTAATAAACCTATTGGAGGTGGAACCCCAAAAGTTCTTGAAGGGGCAATTGTCGTAGTAGTGGCAGTCAAAAAAGCTGCTTGGCCGTATACGACAAAAGGATATCCATTGTCAAACTTGAGGTGGTATTGGTTTCTCAGTACAAATCAAACTTCAAGAAGAAGTGTACTTGGCTGCAGTAAGGTCATTATTGCATGAACTTACTCTTTAAAGTTGATGATACTGGCATGCCAACAACTGATACGCTGACGAAAAGCACATTGACAGTCTTAAAAGCCTGAAGAGACCTACCAGGAGGAAGATACAGCATTTCTTAATGCAATGATTAACAATGGCTATGCAGAAGTGGTGCCTCAAGAGCTGGTGGTATGCCAAGATGGCAGGGTGTGGTATCTCTGTCAAAACAGGGTTTACCAAGCAAAGACAAACTGGAACAAAATTTAAAGGACCTGTCGTTAACTGTCAACTTTTGCAAGGTGACAAAGGTGCAAAAACTGTTTCTGTGGTTTCTTAAGATTTCGACAGAAGGTTGCTCTGGAGACTCACCTCCAGGCTGTTCCACCTTCACTTTCTGTAGTGATGTAGTCCAATGGGACACAGAATGAAAATCTTTGGAGCAGTTTCATCACCGAGCTGTGGCAATTATTGATTGATGAGGACTGCAGTGGATAGGAAGGATGACCTCAAAGTGGAACTGAACTATACCTTCCACAACAAATTTCATGAGTCTGAATTTTTGCCCACAGACAAAGATTACTGACATAAGTAGGGGTTGTAATAAGCACTGAAGCAAGGAGGAGTGGTGACAGAGACATCGAGACGTGCTGTTGTGAGCAGGGTCAGCGAAAAATCAGACTTTACAGTTGAGAAAATGTAGTCTCAAAGGAAAGAGCTGTGTAAGGCCATTTGAGTGTGCATGTCAACATGCAGTTGTGTTACTCTGGAAATGCAGCTACTTCTACAAACAACGATAAGATGGACAGAAGACTGTCATTAATCATCATTAATGTGCTGTTCCACCTGCTCATCAGACCAGCTCCTCTCAAGATTTGTTTGTTCTTCATTGCAACTGCAATGCATGAAGGGAACATGGAGGTGTATTAATATAGTGATAGTGTGTGAGACCCACCTTGTGTCTGCTTCTCCACCCAGCTGTTGATTTGGAGCCTTGCTGCCTCATACTTGTTTATGAAGTCCACAGACTCCAGCTCTGCATCATAGTACTTCCTGGTTTGTACTAAGAAATCCTGGAATCATCATCAACATATTAAGTGATTCTGATCACCTATACAAAATATAATCATAATCTATACATGACTTAATGCAATTTACAGTCATTACAGCCAGGAGAGTCTTTTCACAATCACTGTTTTACTTGCTTGTATGCTGGCCTACTGTGCACTCGCTTAAAGAGTTCTACCTGTGTCTTTCATCCACTCCCACCTAACACTGTACACAAAACCACACCTCACCATGAGGATCACATCACACATGCTGAAACACACACCGGAAGAAACTGGTAGGACTGCTCCCCGTACAGTCTGTTGGCAACACTCAGGGTGTACAGAGCTTCTCCCTTGTTGAGCTCTCTCAGCAGTTGGGCGAAGCTGGCGTTGACATCACCCTGACATTCCTGGGTTCTCAGACACTGTGGACAAAGAAGACAAGTGATGAGACTGACTGAAACAATATGTCAGACATTCAAAGACAATAAGAAGCTGAAGTGGAAAAAGAGAAATAAACTGGAACACCTTTTACAGTGACTTGAAAGGGGCCATGGAAATGCTTGCCAAAGCCTTGATGAACTTTTCCAGAAAGCTTCACATGAAGGCACGTTATCCCTCCACCATGCTGTTGTTCAAATGGTTATTTAGTCAAAACAGAAGCCCATCTTTTAATAAAGGATTTATGTTATGGCTGGTGTGGATCAAACCATCAGTTTGCACAGACTGTCATTGTGATATTAGCTCAATTTGGTTTCTATCCCCATACGAGATTAATACACCAGTCAAGGCAGATATACAAAAAGGAAACAGCTTAATTTGTATATATTTAATTTCCTTCATACAGTTTTGATGGGCTGTCACAGTTTAAAATGCTTGAGGACTAAGTTTTATCACACTGTGGTTTCCAGCAGCTGCTGACAAGAGAAACACCAGAAAGAAACCACAATGTGATGTTGGCCAAATTTGGTTTAATCCACATACAAGAGTGTTATCAGAGTTATACACCAGTCAAGACAGGAGACAGCTTTGAGAGCACACCAGAAGAAAAGCAAGGACTGCATTCCTGTAAATTATGCAATACTATGAGGTTTGTAGGTGACAGGCCACATACACATGAAACCTTCAGAAGAGAGTTTAGTATCCAAACAAGTGAGAGATCTCTTTGTCTCCAAGGCTGCACCCCCACCATCCTCACTTAGTTTATCATTCCTGTACCCTGGCTCTGTTACCACCTTCAGCAGATGTGGGGGAACAGACCTGCTGCTGTTGCTGCTGCTGTTGTTGTTGCTGCTGCTGCTGCTGCTGCTGCTGCTGCTCTATCTGTGGCTGCCTCGCCTCAGTGAGGCAGAGGACCTAGGGGTGCAATTGGTAGTGTTCACTGTTAAGTTAGACATCACCACTTGGGAGGTGGCTCAACAATTAAGCCAGGTCAAACAGCTGATCTGGCACAAGTGAGTAAAATGACATTTAGTCTTAGTTAAAATACTTGAGGAAGGTGCACCAGCTGGCACAGCATCAAAAATGAACAATCAGTGTCTTTGTATGGGTCTGGTTTTGTAACTGAAACATCAATTTAGACAGTAAAAAATGTATTGCATGGACTGGATGTATATGCTATACCATTATTCATGCAGGGTTTTTTGTTGTTGCACTTATGATAAATTAGGTCAAAGTTTGAGCACACTTCTTACTGACACTGTTTTTTTAAAGGTATCGAGGGAGTGTGGGAAAACTGGAGAGTAATGAAACTAATCTGATAAGATAAGATCTGATTAAAAATATCCAGTATGTGCACATATTGTGGTGAAAGTGTGTGCAAACCAGTTTGCAAACTGAGCAGAAAATTTGCTAAAAAAAAAATGTAAAAAATACAAATTGAGAAACAGTTGACAAATCCGTTTTCTTACAAATGCAGATGGTGTCAAAACACAAAAACTGTTCACACAACTGTCTGGTAACTGGTCACAACATCCTCGCAGCATCCTCATGTTGTCGTTGCTTTGTTTCGGGCAAACACACGACACACCCACTTTCTCTCATGTCACCACATCTCTTGTTTCACACAAACTGTCTCAGTGTACAAGCTTTTACCAAAGTCCATCTGTCCGTCATTCTGACATACAGACCGCCACTGTGTGAGGGTTTTTAGTTTTATAAATCAGCCACTTAAATGAAGTATATCACTCCATATCCATAATTATTTTCATGTTCCATAACTGACAATTAGACATAAAAGTTTAGCTTTAACAACCTTGCTGGTGACATACTTGTTAAAAACCTAAGCATTAAGTTAAAAACTCTGAAGACTGTGATTCATTCTGTAACTCAGATTTTTTGTCCTTTTTGCTGATGTTAAAAGACTAAATGAGTGATTCATAGCAAACATGGGCTTACATGCCTCCAGTGCTCCACCCTGCCCTTTCATTCATGTAAACTTTAACCCACTATCTTTCTGCAGCATTGAGATTCGGTGGAGCTTGAAACTTTCCCAGAGAGACATTGAGTTATGAAGCCACTGTGTTTGGTGGTGCATTTTTATGAGAACAACCACAGAAACCTTTCAAAAATGTCAAATTATCAGCTTCACAATATTACACTGCTCCTGTTTAAATGACATGCAATGCACTGTGTGTGTGTGTGTATGTGTGTACTTTACCTCTGACATCTGTGTGGCTGTGTTGCCTCTGGCCCCCAGCAACACCATAGCCAGGGCTGAAGAGATGCTAAAAGGAGAGAAGAAGACATTTGCGGTCTTGTCTTCATCACTCAGCTTTTTGAACAAAGCCAGAGAAAAGGTGGTGTTGGCCTTGGACAGAGGGGTTGATGATGCCATTGTGCCTACAAAGAAAGGAAGAGAGAATATTGATTAGTACATTTTAAATAATGCTGTTATCTCTTTATCTAATTCATCAGAAGCTGAATGAGAAGCGTCCTGTACTTACAGAAACCTTCCGTACGTAGTGCAGGGAGCAGGGGTCTTTCATCAACAGATTTCACTTGACTGTGCAGTGCACTTTTGTTCTTTACAGGCTGACACACCTTAACAGACTGAACCAGTTCTTCTTGGCACTGTATTCAGGACATGATAACAGTGAAATCTGAGCCATTTTTGTTTAATTATGAGATACAGCACAAGGGTGTAACAGGCAACAGGTTAAGACAGTGTGACATACCTATGCTGAAAGGGCTTGTTCAGGTTATTTGATGCGGGGCTGTGGTTGTGTACTGAATAGTTTGGCATGTGTGCTCCTACTTTGAGGAGGCAGAGGAGAATGACACAGACTGAGGCTGAGTCATGTACAGCTGTGCTCAGACAGGAACTTTTAAACAAGTTTTTAAAGTTCACTTAATAATAAAAGAAAGCTTTAAAGCGCTTGTCTTAAAATATGCTATTGAACATTTGGCCTTTTTCCTCCATTTTCTCTTCCAACTCCTGTTGTATTTCCTCCAAAGATTCATTATTTTTCCCTAAGGCCTCAACAGTTCTGTCCTGAAGATTTTATTTTTATTTCACCTCTACTCATTCCCTACAATGGTGATTCTAATTTGGATGGATAATTCAATATGAACTCCAATTATTATATATACACTGCTCAAAAAAATAAAAAAGGAACACTAAAATAACACATCCGAGATCTGAATGAATGAAATATTCTTATTAAATACTTTGTTCTTTACATAACTGAATATGCTGACAACAAAATCACAAAAAATATCAATGGAAATGAAATTCATTAACCCATGGAGGTCTGGATTTGGAGTCACACTCAAAATTAAAGTGGAAAAACACTACAGGCTGATCCAACTTTGATGTAATATCCTTAAAACACGTTAAAATGAGGCTCAGTAGTGTGTATGGCCTCCACGTGCCTGTATGACCTCACTACAATGCCCGGGCATGCTCCTGATGAGGTGGTCTCCTGAGGATCTCCTCCCAGACCTGGACTAAAGCATCTGCCAACTCCTGGACAGTCCATGGTGCAACGTGGCGTTGGTGGATGGAGCGAGACATGATGTCCCAGATGTGCTCAATTGGATTCAGGTCTGGGGAACGGGCGGGCCAGTCCATAGCATCAATGCCTTCATCTTGTGGGATTCTGGGTTGTAATTACAACCCCCACCCGTGGACTGGAGTGGATTCATGGAGTCGGTTTCTGACCGTGTGAGCAGACACATGCACATTTGTGGCCTGCTGGAGGTCATTTTGCAGGGCTCTGGCAGTGCTCCTCCTGTTCCTCCTTGCACAAAGGCAGAGGTAGCGGTCCTGCTGCTGGGTTGTTGCCCTCCTACGGCCTCCTCCACATCTCCTGATGTACTGGCCTGTCTCCTGGTAGTGCCTCCATGCTCTGGACACTACGCTGACAGACACAGCAAACCTTCTTGCCACAGCTCACATTGATGTGCCATCCTGGATGAGCTGCACTACCTGAGCCACTTGTGTGGGTTGTAGACTCCGTCTCTTGTCTATTCTATTTGCACAACAGCATGTGAAATTGATTGTCAATCAGTGTTGCTTCCTAAGTGGAAAGTTTGATTTCACAGACGTGTGATTAACTTGGATTTACATTGTGTTGTTTAAGTGTTCCCTTTATTTTTTTGATCAGTGTATATTATTATATTTACTGTATATAACTTATTAGCGACAAAGACACATTTCTACTGTTTTGGCATCTTAATTCACAGATTTGTTCCTTTGAGTATTTTTTGGCCATTTTTAAAGTGAATCCAAGAGTCACAGCTGTCACATTTATGAGTCAATACATCTTCTCATCCTGCATGGGAAAATTAATCACCACAAATACAGTTAGCTATGAATACAAATATCCTGTGGGATAGGTATGTCAAGCCCCCTGAACCTGCCCTGTTGAAAAGACCTCACTAGTATCATGTTCCCAGTATCATTCCAAAAATAACTGGTTCAGTTTATCGGCAGGCATCAGCCTATGAATGAGAAATAACAATGATCTCAGTGAGTCAAGTCTGTTGCAACAAAGAAGTAGCACAAGTTAAATCTACAAACCTTGAGGCATAATCCAAAAAGTTTCAGGAGTTTTTCTTGGCTCACCAATATTTGTTTAACCATGCGCGTCTTCCTCATTCACTGTGCTCATCGGGTCACTCTGTTGCTGTGCCCTTGTGACACAGTTCTGTCAGATCAGGAAATCTAAACCTGCTGTTAAACTTCTGTGTGTGTGAAATGGCTGTTGAGAGCAGTGAGAGCCTGATCAGACACTGGTCTGTCTTAATATTTCCAATCTTTATTCTGGGGGCACTCATCTGGACCTGGAATTTAACTCAGTTAGGAATAATCTCAATAATTTATGTGACTGTTGTTTTCGCCATATTACAACAGTGTATTAGTACTACAAATTATTAGGGCCATTGTAGGTGCAAAATTAATCAATAAATAAATACATGAGGCTGGAGGAAGAAGGTAATATTCCAAGATAAAACTCACAAATATTAAGATTCACTAATACATCTGATTGCTCTACAGGGGGAAATTAATCAGTAACACAACAACATTGGCTATTAAAAGAACTATCCTGATACATAGGTTTGTTACTCTGCCTGAACCTGTCTAGTTGTATCTCCTAATTTAACACAAATGGGATACAGTGCCAAAACAAACCAGTCCAGTCCGTTAGGGTGTGTCACCATGTGAATATAAAACTGCACCACACAGGGAAGTGAAATTTGTCACCGAAAAACTCCTGATCCCTGCAGGACCACGAGAAAAGTGTCTGTCGGTAAGTAGGGGACGCGCTTCACCCAGCTTGTGATTTCACTGATTGGTTGGTAAACAGCTGGTGTAACAGTAATACCTATTTAAGGTACAATGACTTTCGAGTTGATTTTACATTGAGCGGGAAACGTTTCATGTTGCAGGTGTTTAGTATCTATCTACTACCTTTAAAGATGCTGTTAATTGAAATCAAAGCTTACAGTTAAACAGTTACAAAGTACATTGCATGTTTTCAACAGGATTACAACATGAACAACTAGAAATTAAGCAGCAAAGTTAAACATGTAAATTAAATATAAGATAGAAGCAATTTAAACAACAGCAGCAAGAAAGTGGGTAAAAGTTTGAAACCAAATGTTTTTTAATAATTACATTGAAATAACCCTGTCTGAAGTGTTTAATGTTTACTGAACTAAAGACTGAGTCACAACAGACAGTCAAGTCTTCATATTCAGAGATAAATGTTGTAGTTATAAATGGACTAACTTTGCAGTGGAGTTTGGCTGAGTGACAGAGAGGAAGAGATAAAAAAATAGATAAAGAGATAAAAGTATAATTTAAAATGTATTAATCACTGCTCTGTCCTCCTGTCTTTGTAGACACAATGGCATCATCAACCCCTCTGTCCAAGGCCAACACCTCCTTCTGTCTGGCTTTGCTCAAAAAGTTGAGTGATGACAACAAGACCGCAAATGTCTTCTACTCTCCTTTTAGCATCTCTTCAGCCCTGGCTATGGTGTTGCTGGGGGCCGGAGGCAACACAGCCACACAGATGTCAGAGGTACAGCACACACTCACACACAAACGCACATCCACTGACAACTTGCCCTGCGTGAACTTTTACTGGTCCATTGGAACCAGTAGGAGTTTGACTATGGAAGACCCATGTATTCTGATATGTAACAGCAATCATCATCTCCCTGAGTCTTTGTGCTGCAGAGAGGTTTATCCCCAGCTGAATAAAAGCATAACTTAACAGTGAACACTATTACTTGTACTCCTAGGTCCTCGGTTTCACTGATGCACAGAGGTCACAAGATGCAGGAGCAGAGCAGCAGCAGCAGCAGCAGCAGCAGCAGCGGCAGCAGCGGCAGCAGGTCTGTTTCCCCACATCTGCTAAAAGTGTTAAAACCAATAATACAGGAATGATATGATACACTAACTGAGGCTAGAGGATGAAGTCATGTGGTGAGGGGGACTTCAAGGAGCAAAAAACATTTCACTCATAAAGATGAGATGTTGTCCAGCAGTGGTCGTATCGCAGTGTGTTTCTCTAACACCACTCGTCCACAGTGTCTGAGAACCCAGGAATGTCAGGGTGATGTCAACGCCAGCTTCGCCCAACTGCTGAGAGAGCTCAACAAGGGAGAAGCTCTGTACACCCTGAGTGTTGCCAACAGACTGTACGGGGAGCAGTCCTACCAGTTTTTCCGGTGTGTGTTTCAGCATGTGTGATGTGATCCTCATGGTGAGGTGTGGTTTTGTGTACAGTGTTAGGTGGGAGTGGATGAAAGACACAGGTAGAACTCTTTAAGCGAGTGCACAGTAGGCCAGCATACAAGCAAGTAAAACAGTGATTGTGAAAAGACTCTCCTGGCTGTAATGACTTTAAATTGCATTAAGTCATGTATAGATTATGATTATATTTTGTATAGGTGATCAGAATCACTTAATGTGTTGATGATGATTCCAGGATTTCTTAGTACAAACCAGGAAGTACTATGATGCAGAGCTGGAGTCTGTGGACTTCATAAACAAGTATGAGGCAGCAAGGCTCCAAATCAACAGCTGGGTGGAGAAGCAGACACAAGGTGGGTCTCACACACTATCACTATATTAATACACCTCCATGTTCCCTTCATGCATTGCAGTTGCAATGAAGAACAAACAAATCTTGAGAGGAGCTGGTCTGATGAGCAGGTGGAACAGCACATTAATGATGATTAATGACAGTCTTCTGTCCATCTTATCGTTGTTTGTAGAAGTAGCTGCATTTCCAGAGTAACACAACTGCATGTTGACATGCACACTCAAATGGCCTTACACAGCTCTTTCCTTTGAGACTACATTTTCTCAACTGTAAAGTCTGATTTTTTTCGCTGACCCTGCTCACAACAGCACGTCTCGATGTCTCTGTCACCACTCCTCCTTGCTTCAGTGCTTATTACAACCCCTACTTATGTCAGTAATCTTTGTCTGTGGGCAAAAATTCAGACTCATGAAATTTGTTGTAGAAGGTATAGTTCAGTTCCACTTTGAGGTCATCCTTCCTATCCACTGCAGTCCTCATCAATCAATAATTGCCACAGCTCGGTGATGAAACTGCTCCAAAGATTTTCATTCTGTGTCCCATTGGACTACATCACTACAGAAAGTGAAGGTGGAACAGCCTGGAGGTGAGTCTCCAGAGCAACCTTCTGTCGAAATCTTAAGAAACCACAGAAACAGTTTTTGCACCTTTGTCACCTTGCAAAAGTTGACAGTTAACGACAGGTCCTTTAAATTTTGTTCCAGTTTGTCTTTGCTCGGTAAACCCTGTTTTGACAGAGATACCACACCCTGCCATCTTGGCATACCACCAGCTCTTGAGGCACCACTTCTGCATAGCCATTGTTAATCATTGCATTAAGAAATGCTGTATCTTCCTCCTGGTAGGTCTCTTCAGGCTTTTAAGACTGTCAATGTGCTTTTCGTCAGTGCATCAGTTGTTGGCATGCCAGTATCATCAACTTTAAAGAGTAAGTTCATGCAATAATGACCTTACTGCAGCCAAGTACACTTCTTCTTGAAGTTTGATTTGTACTGAGAAACCAATACCACCTCAAGTTTGACAATGGATATCCTTTTGTCGTATACGGCCAAGCAGCTTTTTTGACTGCCACTACTACGACAATTGCCCCTTCAAGAACTTTTGGGGTTCCACCTCCAATAGGTTTATTAGGGCCTGGGACCATCACTCTGGCTGTGGATTATGTCCTAGACTTCCATGAGTTTTGGCACATTAGTCCCACTTAAAATTTCAAAATCAACGTCCAATTCTGAGGTCCTGATTTCTTTCAGTATCTCACAGAGAAGAGATGTTGCTTTTTGAGACAGGGATTGTTTCCTGTGATGTCCTGTGAGCTCTGCCAATTGTTCACCATCCAATTCGGACACCTCTAGTCTTTTGAAGGATTTGGCTTTTGACAATCTTTTCTTGGCTCACTGTGCACAACAGAATACTGTTCTTTCTTCCCTGTAGATTCAGCTCCCCATGAAATAATCACTACAAAATGTTGCTTTACTGCCAGAGTCTTAGAAGGCAAAAGGCTTTCAGCAACTCATTTCCTTTCCTAAATTTCAACTGTACTTAACAGTGGAAAGGGGACAATCTTGGTCTCTTGCCCAAGTAGAACTACATGCCTGAAGAGAGACAAGTGTGTGTGTTACCTCAGGAATGAGTTGTAACTGAATATATGACACAAACAAAAAAAACACATTTTCTCAATCCCAATATCTTACATATTACATGTTCCACAATACTTTCGCCAAAAATATAAACAAAGCTGCCACATCATCACCCAAATTAACACACAGTTAACCACACACTTATCAATACTGATGCAATCGTATCGGATCGATACTAGCCTGGTGAGATCGATTCTTTACTTTAAGTCCCGCCCTTTCCCGCGGTTTCGGCAAAGAGGAGACTCGCCGCGCCTGTGTCAGTGCAGAGCAGGCATACTTTGCTCCCCCTCTCTTGTGTTTAGATGTTGCGCAATCACATGAGTCACGTGACGTGACTTAGATGCGCAAAGCAAAAAGATTTTCTTAGAACATTTGATAATAAAGCATTTTCTATTTAATTATAAACTTTGCCCTAATTCTGTCCTGGGTTTTAACTATTTATTAATAATAATAATAATAATAATAATAATAAAGGAAACATCACAAAAAACACTTAAGATCATGAAAATTAATTGAGATTTAGCAATTCAATGATGCATCCACCTTATTTATTGATAAGTATCGGTATCGGCGATACTGGCCCGTATTTACTTGGTATCGGATCGATACCAAGATATGCAGTATCGCACACCACTAGTCTGAAGTACGGAAGACCGCCAGCATGTTCACAACCAGCGCTCACTTCTGGGGATACTCCCCTAGTGGTGAAACTTGAGATGTGCATTTATCTGAAAACTTGATGAAAACGAACTAAAATTCAGCCATTCTGCCAGTAATTACACCTAGAAAAAAAGAAAAGTACACATGCAACCATCCATTTGTATGCGTCACGTGTGATATTGACTAGTGTTTCTGTTGAATGTTTTAGACCGAATCCATCACAAGTGAGACAATTCCTGCATTTCCTGCTCATATGGCCAGCCTTCAAATATCCGGAGCAGATTTCTTCTCCTCTCCGGAATTAAATTTTCTCCCTTTGATAATTTTTAAATTCAGCTTTCAACATCTAAATAATGGATGTGACTATTTGCAATAAATGCAAGATTCTGAGGACAGCTCCTTAAACTCTTAACCTTGCCACTGTATCAACTTTAATGGTCAATTGGGCTTGCTATTTCTTCACTGTTTATTTGTTAAATCCTTAGATAAAATCAAGAATTTGCTGGCCAAGGGTGTGGTGAACAACATGACCAGGATGGTGCTGGTCAATGCCATCTATTTCAAAGGCAGCTGGAAGGAGCAGTTTGAGGAGAGTGAAACAAAGGAAGTTCCCTTCAAACTCAACAAGGTACCACTGCATGAATAAATCATTCTGTGCATGAATGCTGCATTTCTGAAACTATACTGCATGGCAGTGTTACAGGCCTCAGGAATGACTTACCTTTAACCAAATAAATGTGCCTGTTTTGGAACAGTACAAGGAGAGAAAGGAGACATTAATTGTTTTGTGTCGAAGGGGATTCTCTGTCTGTCTAGCTGAGCTTATCCATCTCACAGGAAGGAGACCATGAGAAACACAACTGTGAAGTGGAAGTCCTGAGTAGTAATAGCAAAAGTACAAAGAGAAATCTAAAGTGTTGTAACAATTTCAAGAGGCAGGCGATTCAAAAATTGGCAGGTGACCAAATGAAGCTCCTGTCTAACTACCATCTAAGACGTGGAGACAACTTTTCCATTGAGGAAAGTCTTCATTGCTGGTCTTTGCATTTCTACTATAACCGGTGTTATTGCTGCACCTACTGTATAGTAACTTCTTCGGGAGCCGCAATTGTTGACAAACAGTTCACTGTTTGTCACAAAGTGAATAGTTTGGAGCCTGGCAAGATGCAGAGTAATGCAACTTTAAATATAATGCCTTGTATATACCAGGGTGGAAAAGTGTTTTGCTACTTGAGTATGTTTCGCTCATTCATTAATGATGTCAATGTGTTTTAAACACACCTTTCCTTACTTTTGTATATAACTGCAATAGGGTGATATGTACAAAGTTTCAGCCAGTGTTAAGTTACATTTTTGTCTATCTGCTGTTTTCAGACAGACACAAAGCCAGTGAAGATGATGCATCTTGAATCTAGCTTCCCTTTGAAGTACATCTCTGAAGTCAACTGCCAGGTAATTAAGAAATTTATTTACTTAATCAGTTAATACAGTATGTCTAACTAAACTAATCACATGTCACTAAGTTTAAGCAGTCTTCCATGAGCCATGAGTAAGACTGACCATGATTCAAAATAGAATTGATGAGATTTTGGTTATAATCCAGACTTTAAAAAAAACCCTATAACTATACCTGCCAACTCATGCAGGTCCTGGAGCTGCCTTACAAAGGGAAGGAGCTCAGCATGCTCATCTTTCTACCCAGGGTTATCGAGGACAGTTCAACTGGTCTGGAGAAGGTCGGAAATGCACACACAGGCACTTCCACTCATAAACAAACCCACAAGACACAAACTAAGAACTGATTCTGTGTCCACACCCAGCTGGAGAAAGGGCTGACCTATGAGAACTTTGTGGAGTGGACCCGTCCAGATACGATGGATTCAACAAAGGTCGAGGTGGGCCTGCCTCGGTTCAAGATGGCGGAGACATATGACATGAAGGAAATCCTGGAGAGCATGGGCATAGTTGATGCCTTTGATGTGTCAAAAAGTGACTTCTCAGGTAAAAATACTAGTTCTCCCAAATCAACCTGTTCTTCATCCTTGTCATCTAGTGTGAGTATTATATTGATATAAAATATTCTCTGTCCATCTCTTCTGTGATAGGCATGTCTGCTGCCAATGACCTGGTTCTGTCAAAAGTTGTGCACAAGTCTTTTGTGGAGGTCAATGAGGAGGGAACTGAGGCTGCTGCTGCCACTGCTGTAACTGTGGGGGTGACTTCTGTAAGAATAACTTCCCTCTTCATCGCAGACCATCCCTTCCTCTTCTTCATCCGACATAACAGCTCCATGAGCGTTCTGTTTGCCGGCCGGTACTGCTCCCCTGAGTAAGCACCACACAGCTGAGAGCAGTTGATGTCAGATGGGAGCAGGGCTCGTTTGGTGTTACTGGAAAATGTTAATAATCACAGCTCTAGACTTTACTATAACTAATCACACCCTGAGTTCCCATCCTGTATTAGCAGGACCCGGATGATGAGTAACAACTATGGTGTTTTTAAAGTTGTGGCTTCTTGTCTGCATCACATGAGTGATTCTCTGTTTATCCTGTGCCTCCCTGAACATTAGCTCCCCACACTGTTTATCCTCTGCACCTAATCTCACCCTTAGGTTTTGGCTCATTTTGTCTGTAATACATGGTAATCCCTGTCCTCATACCCTTCCCTATCTTATCTATACCAGTAGAGTCACAATTTCTATTATGTCTTTTTCATCGGGTAGCACAGTAATGAAATACATTCACAAAACTTACAATTCAGTTGTTTTATATATTCAGCCAAATCACGTTGACAGATATGTCCTTGGTGATCATTTAAAGTGCAGTTTTATGTAACTGTACCATTATGTGTATAATTAATATTGACTAAAAACAACAATGATTTACATGAAATTCTGAATTGGCATGGTGTCCAGGTCATTTCTCAGGTCATTGTATCTTCACGCTTTTCACACATGAAATTAAAGTATGTGATTCACAAATATTGTCTGTCACTTTTCATGAATAACTTTCACTGACGTTTTGTCAGATCTGGTTCAGCCATATGTGATAAGAAGGACACTGTGCAGTTTGATCATTTGTTGTAGAAGTTGTGATACTACATTGAGAAGAAGTCTACGTTAAGTAATGTTAATGTTAAATCCAATCTGCGTTGAAAAAACAGTAATTTTTTTCAGTGTTTTCCTTCTATTATTATATATTATATAATAATTATGTTATAATAATATTATATTATATAATATCATATTAGAATTATAACATAATACGATATTATATAATATTAGTAGAGTAGAAAAAAGTAGTGAAGTGGGTACGCGCTTCATTTACTTAAGTAAAAGGCCAGAAAGGCCAGAAATGCCTGATAGCCGATCCGTTGGCTGATTGCGCCCCGGACTGCGGTTCAGATTTGTCGGCGTGGCACCGCCCTCCAGACCAGTAGGTGGTGCTGTTGCATAAATATGTTAGTGAAAACACTTCCGGGAAGCTTCCTGGTTGTGGTGTTTGGATTCTGGCCATGGAAGAGCCTGTTCACGAAACATTGCAGTAAGGTGACGGACGGTCTGGTCAGCGCGCTTCCGCTCATATCTTCTGCCTGCGCGCGGGTGGGCGATGGAGCGGCTGCTTCCCAGGCTCACGGAGAGTCGCGTCCTGCTGTCGGCTTCCTTCGCTGCGCGCCTGGCTTTGGTCGCTTATGGAGAGCACCAAGACAGGACTATGACGGTGAAGTACACTGACGTCGACTACCGCGTGTTCACAGATGCCGCGGGCTTCGTTGCCGAGGTAAGAGCACAGTGAAGCAGTCAGGTGAAACTGCCAGGTCCGTGAATGAGCCAGGTCGCCTTCACATTTTATTTCCATTTTATTACTTGGAGCTTATATGACATATCATGAGTTCAAGATAAGCATCAAAATAAATCCGCTGAGTTAAGTGCAGTTTGTTATGAATGAATGTTAGAAATAAAATAAAAACACACTTGCCTCATTGTGCAGGTGAGGGGTACAGCACATGGTTTAATTTTTACTGGCCACCCTCCCAAAGTTCTTTGTCATCCCGATGTAACGTCCATCATTTCAATGTGGGAAACTTTTGCTCAGGGTGAGTCCCCGTACAACAGATCAACCTACCGCTACACTCCTCTGCTCGCCTGGCTCCTCACCCCCAACATCTATCTCAGCCCGGTGTTCGGCAAGATCCTGTTCATTGCATGCGATGTGCTGTCGGGCCTGCTCATCTGCAGGATCCTCCGCCTGCGAGGTCTGGGCTCTGAGGTTTGTCAGTCCCATCCGTTTTGATCAGAAACCTTTAATCAATAGAGTTCATTTAAAAAAAATTACTACAATCACAAACACCTCTTGGATTTATTTTTTCTAAATCATGTCTTCTTGCACAGTGCAGATAAAGTTGTGTTTTTTTTGTGATTATATTCAGGCTGCATGCCGCGTGTCTTCTCTGTGGCTTCTCAACCCACTGTCCATGGGAGTGTCCAGCCGAGGAAACGCCGAGCCCATCCTGGCTGCCCTGGTGCTGGGGACGTTACTCTGTATGGAAGGTGAGGTGTGTGGAGCTCTTTAGAATACTGTTGATAATCCTAATACTGGAATGGAATGTAAGTTAACGGCTCCTGCACTTTTGCCTTCCAGGCCGGCGTCTCGTATGGGCAGCGGCTCTGTATGGCCTGTCAGTCCATATGAAGATCTACCCCATTACATACGCTCTGCCCATTGCTCTGACCCTGCGCACACCAGAGACCAGGGCAGAGGGGCACAAACAGAGGTGGAGGTGGCTCATCGGCTTCATTGGAAGCTTCCTCAATGCAGAGCTGTTCCTCTTCGTGGGTGTGGCGGGAGGAGTTTTCTGTGTCCTCACAGCTCTCTTCTACCACATGTGAGATGAACAAAGATTTCGCTCACTGTAGTTGGATTCAATCACCTAGGATTGTTTTGGTTTTAAGGGTTTCATGATCCAAATGCAGACAGAAGACACAGCCAAGGAAAGGTAGAGGTAAAAAATAATATTTAATGTACAAAAGTGGTTTACAAGTGCTTTGGAAAGACAACTGACTGGGATATGCACAAAAAGAAAAATCCCAAACTCAAAAACTCAGGGAGAAAGGAAATGTAAAACATAGGAATGGAGCAGAAACAGTGGGGAGATGAACAGGACAGAGTGACACAGAGACATGAATACACATACAAGGGAGGCAGAGCTAGCAGGAAACGGGTGACACTCGTGGCAGGTCAGATGATCACAGCAGCGGGAAAAGCACAACCAGGACACATGCTAAGAAGAAACTACAAAATAAATAGGAAATGTGGGTCGAGAGTCATTTAGGGGCAGTCTTAGTCTTTGATGGTAAATCATAAATATTGAACCAGGTGCTTAAATGTGCGACTTAACTGCTTTTGCTTGGTCTCTCTTCTGACTGATTCAGCCTCCCTTTTACTTTTCCTTATCTGAACCAATACTGTAACTTTTCAGGACTTTCTCAAACCCTGTGACTCCTCTCCTGTCTTATCAGTTATGGCTGGGAGTTCCTTCACGAGACCTACTTGTACCATCTCACCAGGAGGGACATCAGACATAACTTCTCTCCATACTTCTACATGCTCTACCTCACCCAAGGTATTCATCCATCTGGAAATTCAGAGCTTCCCAGTGTACAGAGCTGCACAGGAAAGACCAGCATGAGGTTTTAATCAGTTATAAAGTTTGAAGTGATGGTCGGTTTCTTTTGTCCTGTGTTGGAGCAGACAGCCGATGGAGCCAGTGGCTCGGCCTGGCTGCTTTTCTCCCGCAGCTCATCCTGCTGACGGCAGCTTCATGGGCCTTTCGCTCTGACCTGGCCTTTTCCTGTTTCCTCCACACAGCCATCTTCGTCTCCTTTAACAAAGTCTGCACCTCACAGGTACATAAACCACTACCAGCAATTACAGATCCAGACAGCGTATCATGACGTCACCTGCTTTCTCCGTTAGCATAGTGATTGCCACACCCACTGTGAATATTAGTCTACACCAGGGGTGTCAAACTCATTTTATGTCAGCGGCCTCATACTGCCAAATTTAGTCTCAAGTGGGCCAGACCAGTAAAATCACAGGACAGTGGCAAAATTGCAGACTTTTCTGCCTTTTTTGTTTTTTTTTACACTTTGCAAAATCACTTGTCAATCTTATGGCCCATGGGACATGAGTTTGACATCCCTGGTCTACACAATCATAGGCGTACTGTAGCTTCACGAAGACTTGAACAAAGTTGCTTATGTTCCTTTCGCAGTACTTCCTGTGGTACCTGTGCTTACTTCCTTTGGTCATCCCTCATCTAAGCCTGTCACTGAAACATGGGATGGGCCTGCTGCTTCTCTGGTTTGCTGGACAGGTAATTAACTTAAAGGCATTTTGGGTTCCAGGCAAATTTGACTCCAGCAAAATGTTTATATCATAACAAGACCCCCTAGAAAATGCCTTTGAAATTTTCTCTCTAATACCAGGGCATTTGGCTCGGCCCAGCCTACTTCTTGGAGTTTGAAGGCTACAACACCTTCCTGTTGATCTGGCTGGCTGGACTGCTCTTCTTGATCATCAACTGCTTCATCTTGATTCAGATCATAGTCCATTACCAACCAGCACAAAGTCCACAGAGGCTAAAGGTGGAATAATACGCAGGATTCAGTGGATGTTCCACGTTTCACTTGTTTTTAACTGAGGATGAAGAAATAACGATTGGATTTTGTTCAGTCTTGCCGGTGCTTTACTGGTAATTACTTTCTCATGTAACCTTAGTAGCAAAGAACAGACACACAGCACTACTTTCTGAGCGACAAAGCCACAGCGGTATTTTCAGTCATTCTGATGAAATGCCTGCCATTGCAGGTCAAAACCCTTAAATCCCCAGTGATTCACGCTGGGCAGAAAACTGCTGTTGCACTGCTTTTGTTTGGCTGAAGCTTTAAAGTCTGTTCCACCTATGGCCGTTCCACGCGACAAAGCAGATGTTTTCCAGCTGCTGGCGGGGACAAAATACCTGCTGCAGATCAGAGATCGCACAAAGTTCCGCCGCAGTCTTAACAACCATGAACTGGGCAGGTTCTCTAGGTTTCCAGAAAATAATGTTAAAAGCTCATTGCTCCACCAGATCAAATTCATATGTAGACGGGTCACTTAGAAGAACTGCCAGTTAAATTCAACGCTTACGCATTCAAAGAGAGACTGGTGTGATTGGAGGCAGTGACACTCAGGGAAAAACATTGCAGCATGTATAATGGATGCTACAAATGTTCATATGATCACACAGGAATGTCATCATGTCAAGTGTTTGTACACAGAAACGCTGGAATTATATATATATATATAACATGATTTTTTTTTTAACAGTTGTCAAAAACTTGACAGCTGACAACTGCATTAAACCACATTTAAATGTGAAGAGTAAGAGCTGGGATTAAACTGTTTTCTTTTTTCCAGGTGACTGTGATCAACACTGAGTCATGATATTGTTTAGAGTCTACACCAAACAAACAAATGAACAGCTTTTATTTTCAGCTGGTTACCATCAGAGATATATTTACTGTACCACGACAGTGATTGGACATGTAGCTTCTTCCTAAAACCCTCATTGTCCGGCAGCTCTGGAAAACGTGTGATACATGGGGAGCGATGGAGAGAAACGTTGCTCCTCAGCTGCAGTGTGCAGTTGTGACCAGTAGGTAGAAGCATTTCACAGCACATGGGGCAGTGTCTGCATCTATCCTCGTGTAACCTCAGCTTAATCTGTCAACTAGAGCATGAACACAACCCAAAACAAATAGCGCTGGCAGTGGCTCCATAATCTCACTGTACACCCCCCCCCCCTAATCTCATGGAAGTTATTAGAGCATTCACTGTAGTCCTGCATGTTCTGAGCATGTTTGCTTGCCCTGCCTGACTGATAGTGAAAGTGTGCGACCATGATGCGTGCTGTGTGTGTGCGTGCAAACGCACGGGCAAGAATGCCTGAGATCAACAGTAGTTAGGGTTGAATCAGCAGCTTTCACATTTTTGCAAAGTGCTCCGGGCATCTGCGAGAGTGAGGGAGTTTTGCCTCATCGTGTGTTGCATATGTGTGACTCACGGTCAGTTGCTGCCTGCATATCTGCTTTATGAATCACCAGGTTGCACTCGGTAACCTTTCAACTGGCCAGTCACCCCTGGGCACTTACATACAGTACATACCACTACATTTCCAAACAGAACACAGTCACAGTCATCAGATTTTTAAAACCTTTCTACTTTTAGAAACCTTCCTTACATCTCATTGTTCCTGGAGCTGGGTGCTGGTTCTGCAGAAACAAGGTGGATGGGGGTTGGCTCACTCGAAAAACCATAGAGTACCTCAGTTTATTTGACGAGGTTGTTGAACGATAATAGTTTGATTTAATAATGTCTTCAAGCAATAATATATATAATATCCCGTGCCCACATGTTGAAATCAGGTGTAACACCTGAACAGGGAGGGCTTGAAAACAGTTAAATGGGTGAAACAGTGCAGCAGTAAGAAAGAAGTGCTCTAAATTTTTATAGTTTTGTAATAGTGTCAAATGACATCCATGTGCAAATGTACACGCATATGTGAATGAACATGTTTCTCTGTGACATTCCCGGAAGGATCCTTCTCATTGTCGCCATGGACACAGGGAGAGAGGAGACGTGGACATTGTTGTGTCTCTGTGCGCACTGGTGCATCTGCCTGCGTGAGTGTGTGTTTGCGTGTCACAGATAAGTAAGGCATCAAAAACGTCATGAAAATTGTATAATAAGGTGTTAAAAAAATGTAATGAAAAACAGTGTAATATAGTAATGCTTAAAAAACATGAAAATGTAGAAAGTAGGCAGTGAGTGAAGGTGGTCTGTTTATTTTTCATTAGCTAATTACTGCAAAGAACTGGCGAGGTTGTGGGGGTTATGGGTGGAGGGATTGCGTGACTGTCTTCTATATGCTTAGTAGGGTGTGTGTATATGTGCGTGATAAAGTGCATGCATATGTATATGTACATGCGTGTCTGTGACATTCCCTGAAGGATCCTTCTCATTGTCACTGGGGACACGGGGAGAGAGGAGATGTGGACATTGTTGTGTCTGTGTGTGCACTGGTGCATCTGCTCGCATGGGTGTGTGTTAGCATGTGTGTGTGTGTGTGTGTGTGAAAAAGGCACAGAGAGTCGGCGTGACCAATTAGGGCAAATGGTGTGCGGAGCCGCAAAGAGTGGGGTATGAACGGTCACGCAACCTTGCATGGTATAGGATTATAGGTCTTGGTTTGCACACACACACACACACACACACACTCCCCCTCATAGATACAGCTGTCAACAAGCATCAAACACTGCTTATACTACAGTTGCCCGAAGCAGTCACTCCTCTCTCTTGATTGGACGTGCTCTTTTCATTGTTTCTCCCTTTTCCCAAGCTAACTTCTCGTTTCTCACCTCTAGGTTTTATCGCTCAGTCTCTCTCACCCTCTCATCCTTCCCCCTCCCTGTACAGAACAAGCGACATACAGATGGCGTGATGGAAGGTTTGCGTGCATGCTGATGAGTATTAAACTTTTAGAGGTTCTGCGTCGTGTCATCAGTGGTGAAACTACGGTGAGACAAAAGCAAAGTAGTCCTGCGAGGGAAACGAGAGGAAACTACTACACTCTGTTTCACATGGGTTAGTTGTTACTCACTCATGAAGAGAAGTGTGCGTGTAAGAAAGACATGATTACATTTGTTATTCATGTTAAAGCGCTTGACCCCTGTAAGGTCACAGGGACTGCACAGTGCTACACGTCTCTCTTGTTGTGAGACTATACAGCGACATTGTGATTGTGTATATATTTCATTACCCTTGTAATATTCAGTGACCACAGTTTGAGTTAAAGTATCACTGTTCTACTTCTAGTTAAGTTTTAAAAGTAAGAAAAAAGTTCTAAATAAATAAAATTTCCTTTACAGGGTCAGATTTATGAAACCGAGTGACGCGCTTTTCATGGACTACGTAACTGTACAAATCAGGATGAAAAACAAGTAGACAGTTACTGTTGTTAACCTACGTCCTTTTACAAGTAAAGCCCATAAAACCTGAATGCAGGTTTTCCTCCCAGCAACTGGAGGAAGTGTGATATTCATTTGATAACCGTTTTAAGCCGAGAAGCAAATGGAAGCAAATGGTTCTTCAGCACTGACGCGCAGATGGCCACTGTAAAACATGTTACATAGTGAAGAAGCAAAATACTATTCTACAGAGGAGGAACTGAGGTTATTTGAATAGTACTTTTACCTTTTACAGTCACCCACATTTCTCCAGGGATCACTTTTTCAAAACTCTTCCCACAGTCAACACAACAACAATCAGTGCAGACTTAGTCTGCTGTTCACTGCTTTGACATGAGATGAACTGCTTATATGTTTAATGACAAAGTGGACATTACTTAAATGACTAAATATGTGAAGGCTGTTATAGGATTTTCTGCAAAGAAAGGCAATTTAAGATGGGTATTTACTCCGTCTTCAAGCATTCATACAAAAACACACGCACACACAGGCACACATGCGCGCAGACGCTCACTATCATCCCAATAAGTAAAATCCTTCCACTAAATGATCCTGGTGTAGCCTGTAATTCCCTATAAGCTACACCCTGACTGTGGTACAACAAACACAAGCTTCTGGGAGGGATTAGCAGGAGGAGTGACGACGGCTGCGGAATCAGAGGTTTGTCCCTTCAGATCAGAGCAAAACATTGAGGACCCTGCTGCAGTTGAGCAGGTGATGGCTGAATGCTGTTTCTGTATCTGCATCATCTCTGGGAGTGCAGCAGCAGAATGCGGGTGAAATGAGAAGAGCCGAACTTCCTCCGCTGTTAATGTGCTCTGGAGTCTGGCTCAACTATGGACGTATGGCTGTTAAACAGATGAGGAACATATAGAATATATAATGATGACCTGTCTGCTTCAGTGAACAGTACTTTAAGCAGCAAAAAGTTTCTCTCACTTCTAATACTTTTATTTGGCCAGGTAGAGTCAGAGGATGAAACTTAATATTAACCCTGGTGGCTATTAAATGAACTGAAAAAATATATAAATGCAACATGCAAGACATCTTCTAGAGCACGTGTAACATAAAGTGCTTCACAAACTAGAAGCAAAAAAAACAATAGAGATACCTCTACAGACAGCACTAACAGGGACAGAGAGGTCAAAGGCCATCAGCTGGACATCATTTTTTATTCCTTTGTAAAAGATGATAGTTTTGGACCCTGAATATATATAATTGTAACCTTTTTAATAATCTTATCACAATCTTTATTGTAAAATGTAATTGTGAGCGAGATTATAATCTCTGTACATAATGCAACCTTCATGACACCCAAACTGGGATTTTGAAACTGCTAACCTGTTCAAGGAGTAAGTGAATAAGGCATTGGCAGTTCAGGGATTTTTCTTTTTTCCCCTAGGCTTATATCTCTTTCTTTTTGTTCCTTGCCCGTTTTCTTGCCCTCCACCTCTCTGTGGACGCCAACATTCCCCCGGCTCTAGCCCTTGTCCCAGACAGCGGTGAGAGAGGAGTGTTAAATTTCTCAGATCGCGTGAAGGAGCTGTCATTCCAACTTTATAGCACATTAATCATACAGGGAATGTGGCGAGAGATACTCCGTATCCTGTTCGGCTCAGCATTCATTATTAATAGAGACACAAATCTGAAGGATGACACCACATTTGCTATATGTGAAAAATTCAAAAGTTACTAAAGAGACAAGGACAGAAACTGAGCAAAATAATTTGACCATTTTCTCTGTGGAAAGCATTAGATTACTGGAATCACCATGCTGTACTTTTTTTTTTTTTACATGATTTGCATTGCACTCTGTAATATTCAGTGTTAAAACTGCCTCAGGTGTTTCTAGTATGTAAATGAGATTTAAACGATGCTGATGTTGATGATGAAAAGATTACATGCTTGACAAAGTCTAAGTAACTAATGATCTGTAATCTGATTGTTGGTGATTTGTTTTTTTGTGCCATCACATGTTCATATGTTACTCATCCTGTTTCATTCTGGCAAACTGGAAAAAAACAACTCTTGAGCCAGATTTGCAATGTAAAGAAAGGTAATTTAATAGATAAGTCCCATTTGCAAAAACACATAGAAACACTGGAAGACACTGCGTATGTACACTGTGTTCGCTACCTTGCAGCTACCTCTTCCATGAGACAAGTATGACAGTCTTCTTTGACAATTATCAAAAAGAGAGCAAGAAAAAAAGCCATATTTATTTACCTTAGTGAAACAGAAAAGCCTTCAAAACTGTCTTTAAATTATACACATTTGCCTCTTACAATAAATACAAATCCTCAAACATTTACTGAAATGAACACACACAAAGAGAAAAAGACAAATTCAAAACAGTGACACCATATACAGTTGTGCGTGCTGACTCAAAAATCTGTCTGGGTAGGCTGAACTTCAACTGAACTACTCCCAGTAGTGCAATTTAGAAACCACTACAGTAGTGTGACAGAACCGAGACTCCGCTGAATCAGTTTGGTGCTTTTGATTAATCTGTGCAAAACACTGACACTGATTGTGAAGACAATGTCTGATGTTTTCTGACTGAAGAAAGAACATTAAAAGGGTGCATTTATTTCAAAGGAAATGTATCACGTCTGCAGTGAGACAGGCTGTGCCGCGCAGCCGCCGTCATGGAGATTGAAATGCTGATCCAAACTGTACAACATGAGCTTTGACATAAAATGACGTAAATTTGTGTGTACATTCAACTGGTGTTTAAATATGAGAGTACTTCGTCCACTGAAGAATCAAAATCCAACCTTTTAACACTTTTTGACTCTTTTCCTTCACTTCAGTCAAACATTGTCCAAACAAACACTGCGCTGATAATTAACACAGTAAATTCATGGTGCTCTGTGTCCTAATGGTGTCCTGCAAATTCTATCTGTCAATTCTAGTGTGATTTGAATTGAGCTGTTCTCGCTTTTCATATTGACACTTTTTTTTGTTGAACGTCACTTTTCTTTTTTATTCCTTCCACAAAGAGGTCAGAGCTGAGGAGCAAGACTGGTACCTGTAGGACATGTTACTATTCACTGCCTTGCTCAACACACTTCAGTGGGACAGGTCTGTTGTTGAGGGTTTGATTCCCCACTTACTGTGCCCCCCCTGCTGCCCTTTTGCATGTGATGGGGCTGTTTCTAGTTTAATAAACAAATGTAGTGAATGTGTTTAAAGCTTTGGCCACACCAATGGTTTAACATGTTTTGGTCCACTAACTACAAACGGCATTTACTTTACTGTCACGCTTTTGCAAAAGATTCTGCAGCAAGCAGGGACGATTATCAAAACGATCCTTACTGGGGAAGTTAAGGATGCTGTGACAAAAGCATTGCATTGTAACCTATGCTCTTGGAAAATCTCATTCAGAACGCAAACATAGATGCTGTGAAAAAATGTCATGCATTGAAACTGCTTTTAGTATCAGATAACGGTGTGTCTGAATGCATGAATGCTAAAAAGTTTTTACTGCGGTGGAGTTTAGGTAAGTTTCAAGTGCTTGCATGTAGATAACAAAGATTGCTAAAATGCATAGAATCTAGTAGTTTCCGTTCATACATGACTTTTAAAAAAGTAGGTAATTTATAGTTAAAGCACTAAAAACACACAAGACCACCAATAAGCTCCTTTAAATCGTCGAGGCAGGTTATTTACTGTAAATTGGTGTCACGAAGTGTGTCCTCATAATCAGCCTTCAGCCTCGAGTAAGCCCAGTGGCAGGTGTTAAGTTATCTCCTGTGTACAATTTTTTAAAAAAATAGTCTCTTCCCACTAGAGCCAGGTGTGCACAACACATAAAACAAAAATGAAATGGTGCTTCTAAACTTGATTTGTCTCATTGTCACTACATCCAAAAGTGCTTGGAACTGGCTACAAAATGTATTCTCTAAAAACAAAGTAATCTATCCATAGACTGGATTATTATTATTATTTTTTTAATCTCTGATTGTCACAACACTAACACTGGAACCTGAGCCTGGTTTGTGATCTCTTCGTCAAATCGAAGAAGTACTTGACATCCTGGGAATCCTGTCTTTTTTGTAATGCTGGTGCATGTGCATGGAAATGATAAGAATACAAGGTATTATAATGCACACTGATTGTCTGTGTGTGTGTGTGTGTGTGTGTGTATCTTTATGTGTGGGTAATCCTCCAGTCACTCTTATGGCATATAAATGTAAGGATTGGACTTGTGGTGCCCTGTGCTCATCACACACGGCATAACGTTCCGAGGTCCGACCATCATGGACTGGCTCATGTCGTGACCGCTCTCAGACCACGGTGGGGAGTCCATGGGCTCCCGCTTGATCGAATGGACCAGGCCGTGACCTTTGAACTCGTAAGTGCCATGCTTGTTGTAGTCTGGGTGCATGTAGGCCTTGTTTGGGTCCTGCGGATAGATGTGAGAGTCCATGAGGTTGACAGATTGGTTGCTGCATAGAGAGTCTGAATGAGACAGTCTCTGAGGGCTGAACTGGTTGTTGTCATCGTTGTTCCCCAAGTCTTTGTCGCACTTTAACAGGCGTGCGTTGGCGTTCCCGCTGTTGTTGACTGCATAGGTGTGATAGTTGCCGTTGTTGTACGGAGGGCTGATACCCGCTTTCCCCCGCTGGCAGGGCGAGTACTGCGGATCGTAATAATCTGCCTCTGATTTGAGTTGCAGGCTGGAGCTCTGGTCATACATCCCATTACCATAGCGACGGTCAACAGCCTCTGGGTTGCGGCAAGTCCAGGGTCGCCCAAAGGCGTCACAGCCATTTTCGGAGTCTGAGTCGTGCTCCACCTTGATGGGGGGCATCTCGGACATCAGGTGGCCATCGTAGCATTCCCCATAGCCGTTCTCGCTCTTCACCAGGTCCACGCAGTATGCATCTGGGTCTGTGGGGATCTGGACATTCCCATAGAGCTTAGACACGAACACCTCACCGCCTCTGTTGCTGTGGCAGCTTGGGGAAAGGCGGTATGGCTTTCCGTATTGACCGGTCTTGTTCAAACGGTTAGAGGGGATATAGCCAACACCCTGACCCGCTCTGAGGGGACCTGAGTTCAGCCGCAGGGGCCAGCCACCACCCAGGCCTGGGCTGAGACCTTTATGTGCAGCCATGGAGGATTTGCAGTAGTTGAGGGGCTCCTCCTGGTTGTAGTAACCATCAGAGCGGTACTTGAGGTTATCTTTGGAGAGTGGGGTCCAGGGAGTATGGTGACCTCGCTGGGTGCCACCGGGAGTAGGGCATGAGAGGAGGAGAGGGTCTGCGATGTCACCCATTCCTCCACTGAAGGAGTGCCTCCGGAGGTGTTCCCCTCGCTCACTGTGAGGGAGAGGGTTGACGTGAAAGGGGGGTGGGGGTCGGGGTGCAGAATGAAGAGAATGAGATCATTAGTCATGGAACAAGTGGATCAATCAGTCTGTGCTAATTGTGTAAAGGTTCTGTGTCTAAAATATCATGGGTCCACCCAGATATCCACACAGGAATGTCCACAAACAAATGTTTTTTCTACTGATTGACAAATGACTCAAAGCACAAATATCCAGGGTTTGGTGTTAGTGTTTTAGTTCATGAGCAAGTCATTCCAGAAGTGACTCATCTTTTCCAGAATCTGTCTCATCTGTAAATTGAGAACAGAGTCAACATTCAGAACCCAATGATCAATGATGACCAGCACTCCATGTTTGCAGTAAACTTGCTTCATGAGCGAGTGACCATCTTTTTAAATGGTATGTTCTGATCTCCTTAGGGGATGCTTTGCAGTGCAAATGTCATGATCACTAATTAGGACCTGTACATGGAAGCTTTTAATGAGGCTAACACCAGAAGGGCTCTGAATGATTAAAGAAGAAACTAAACTGTCAACTCAAACCACATAAGTTTTCACCAGCTATGCTCAACTGAAGAATTTGTCAAAATCTCTTCTAACCAGCCAACCTGCTGTCCACTTACATGAAACATGAACATTATTAAACATGTTGACCTGGATGATGAAAAAGAAAAAAACTGAACAGCAGAGGGGGTGGTAGGACTCTGCTCCCTGACTACAGCTCATATCTTGACCTGGCAGCTGCCTGAAGTTGTTAATAGTGCATGAAGCACAGAGGCATGTATTTGCTCCTAATTGACCACAGGTAAGGTGTCCAGCACAAGATTGGCTGGGTGTCAGAGCCTGCTGGGTGAGGAGAGCCTCAATGTTTGTGTTAGTAACTGTATCTCAGACTCGATGCTTGTGTGTTCTGGGTAATGAGCTCGAGAATATATATGGTGTATATGTCTAAAAAAACTGAATAAATAACACAGAAGGACTGTTGCACATGTATTTTTTAGCATCTCTGTTTTGAATGTGTTTCCTTAACAAGACAAGACAACAATGTCTCCTGGACGTAGCTGGTCAGAAGGCATGACTGGCATGTGCACAAAGTATACATATCATCCTTTATGAAATACATGAGCATCTGTGGGTTGATTGGTGGCAAAGTGCATCATAATGCTGAGCCCTAACAAAACTCAGCTGATTAAAAGTTTGACCTTTACTTCTAGCTCTTCCATCAAGCCTATCAATATAACTCTCTGGAGGCCATAACAAGGTGCCAAAATGCATTAAACCACAGCATTGGACCAGTCTGAGACATCAAGATGTGTTAAAAAGATTGACCTTTCACCAGAGTATAGCCCCATTAAAACAAGTGTGATTATACATTGTCCATCCAGTTTAAATTTGGAAGGATGCTGCTCATGTGTGAGATTTCTGTCTCCCTTACCCATGCTCCAGTGCAGAGACAATCCCTCCTCCTCCTCCCTTGCTCTTTCCCCGCATTAGCATGTTCTTCATTTTCATCTCAGTGATGGAGGGCAATAGGAGGGGTACAGCTATGCAGAACAGAGCCAGCTGGGGAGGCATCAGAGCCCCAGAGGCCGACTTCTTTTTCTGCCCATGGAGAAACTTCAGTCGACCCTGGAACTGCATCGTCTGGAATAGGAGAGAGGGAGAATTTCCTATTTTAAAAGCCTGTCCACCTTGAGATTAAAATACCATAGAATTAACACTCTATTTCTTTTTAATGCTCCCTGAAAGTTAGTTAGTTGTTTTTTTTTTTTAAATAGAAACTTCAGTTAAATTCCAGGAAATGATAAATACTGTTGGTGCACAGTGTCTTTATAAAAATGTATCACATTGCACACATGGGTATTTAAACAAGATTACCAGCCATGCTGAAGCTCTGTGCACTTATCCACAGTGGAGCTTTGACCAAGCAGTGGAAGGCCTCGAAACTAGCACATGCTCAGTAAGGCATTTCATCTTTTTCCCTTCGCAGGGACAGAAGATCCTTCGGCCTTTTTACTTGCTTGCAGAATGGGTGCTGAGCATTACACGACAATTGGTGTCCTTGCTGCAATTATGTTGACTGATGAGGAAAGCATCCTACCAATATTTGCTCACTACTTGGCAAGAAGTGCTTCCAGTTTATGTCAGAAAATTGCCATCTAGAATTTCTGTTGTGCAGCATCAGTGCAACCAGAGCAGACTTGGTGACAGTGAACTCCACTGACCCCGATGAAATGGTCCAAACCCATATACTCGTTGCTCTGTCATCAGGGCCTCCAGCTTTTCCACTGTTGGCCTCCAAACCACTCGAGTCACAGCCACGAGGGATGAGGCAGGCTTCTTATTCTGCTGCTGTGTCCATGCACCCAATTACCTTATAATGCCTTGCAATACAACTATGAATAACTGTGCGCACTACGATTAAAAATGAAGTTTTGCTGCACCAAAGGGGTCATAATACTTTTTATAGGCCTGGGTCTTCTCCCAGACAGCGGGCTGCTTTTTTGCAATGCTCAGTTTATATGTTTTGAATAAATCTTAGTGCACTGAAAACTGAAGTTACTGCTCGGTTTGGTTCAGACCACTCACCAAGAATCCAGAGGTGCTGTCCAAGAGGCATCGGACTCTGGCTATGAAGCATCTGTTGAGAAAGCAGGAGAGCTCGGAAGGAATTCCCCCTGCCTCCAGCGAGTGAAACTGGGTGCTGACTACAAAGTCTTCCCCTAGAGAAAGATGCAGGAGAAGAATTTGATTTGTGAGGCAGAAGACCACTAACAGCCACAATCTGCTACTAATGATCTGCAGTTTGCTCTTAAAGGACAACTGAAGTCAGTTTTCATAATACTATCAGGTAACTTGAGGATATCTGTGAATGATACAGACAGATTGCACCACAGTGGGAACAGTGGAACTCCACAGTGCAGTTAAATTGTTCACCACACTTTGCTCAAGGGACCTGGTTCCTCCCTTCCCAGTGAAATACTCACCGGTCCCTGCAGCTAGCTGGTTATCCTGGTGTGCCGACGTCCCCTGGTGCTGTGGAGGACACATGGCCCAGTGGAGCTGGCGTCTGAACTCCTGACGGTCGTCGATGTGGATGTAGTCGAACACGTTCTGGTGCATCACGTCAGTCTGCGAGGAAGACCGAGCAGATTTTGGTTAGTTTGTCAAGGGAATGTGTCAAGCTAAATAGTCATAGACATTTCTACTTTTAGACTCAGTCATTTCATCTCCTCAGAGTCTCAGTACACTTGAGATTGCATGTCCACAGCACCACCATCCACACACTGTCTATGGATCCCTGTGCATTGCTGCTCAGCACCATCAGTCCAGCTGGTGGCTGAAAGTTTGGAGGGGTGATTCCTGTCACTGCTGCTCAGATGCACTCAGTCCGCCTCAGGATTCCCAGACAGCATGCTAACTTCCTCCATCACACACACACACACAAAGTGACTGGAAGTCAGAAACATACGTGCACACTTAGTGTACATGCACATGTGTGCAGTACAGTGAGAGTCCAAGGGCAGCTGCAGGGCCAGCGAGGGCAGCTGTGTTTGTCAAACATCGCGTGACACCAGCTCCCGAACAGCAGTCCAGCCCAGCCTACTCTCCCCATCCACACACACACACACACACGTCGGGTTCCAGCCCACTCTCATCATGCCTCTCTCTCTTTTCCAGCAATAGCTGTGCTTTCTGTCATTCCATGACAGATTCCTCACTAAAATGTTTAACCTTCTCCTCTTCCCTCTCTCCCTCCTCCCTGCACTCTCTCCATAATTTCCACACTGGTGGCACGCGAGGGTTTTTGATCGTCTGCCTCTGAAAACACAATCTGTTCCCACCGACTTCGGCTAGCGCTTCGTCCTGTGGTTTGGTTCCCTACCGGCAGTCAGGCAGACAGACGGATCGAGTGACTATTGTTTATGTTACTCGTAAAAAACACAGAGAGGAAGAGAGGAAGGGAAAAATGGAGAATAAGTGATATTTTCGCTGACCTTCAAAGGCTAACTGCCCCAGTAACAAATGGGATCAAAGGCCGGTGGAGGTTCTCTGCTCTTCTCCAGGGCTTTCTTGTGGTGCTACTTAGTGAAGCGTTCCCTTTTCTTCTTCTTTCCTGTGGTATATTAGGGATAAGTGTCCTTCTGACTACAATTGTGGGCTCAAAATTATGTGAAATACTGTCAAGGCCTTAGCGGCAAACTATGTGACTTAAAAACAACCAAAAACACAGGAGCTGAACATGGGGGAAAGCCGAAGAGAGTGTATTCGGCTTTCCGGGCTGTAAGCCCCAAGTTTGTTGCTTCTCAATAGACTGTCTATGAATCTCACAGACTTTGATCATCTTACGACATTTTAACTTGCAACATTTAGGCTTTTAATGAAATGTCTTGACAACTATTGGATGAATTTCTCTAACATATACATGTAGCACATACGTACTCCATATGCCTGGATAAATCCTGAGGCTTGACAGTTCATCACCCCAGCTGCACTTTGTGTTAAGTGCCCCACAGAGCTGTTAGCATTCCCATAGATGTTTCACAAGTCATGCACCGAGAAGTGGATTTCTTTGTTTACACCAACACAGGAAAATCTGTCTGCTGATTCAATTCATGTCAGCAACATTCTCCAAAATTTGCTGCAGACTGGGCTGCAATGACACACCTTACAGTTATAATTTCCTTTGTTTACTATCCTGCTCTCACACACACACACACACACACACACATACACACACACACACACACACACACACACACACACACACTGTGGCAACATCTTTCAGACCACTTTGGTTTCATGGCACTGGGTTACCCCCCTGTCTGCTTGGAATCCAAGTGTGAGCACTGTAGCAGAACAATTTCTACCTCATAGTGTGGGTCTGCCGTGTGCGTGTGTGCACGCGTGTAGTATATGTGTGTGAGCAAACATGCGGGCAGAGACATTTTAACAGTGAAAAGCACTTTATTCATGGTTTTGACGGAGAGGGGTGATTTAAGCGTTGCAGGACGGGCGAGCCCGTGTTGATATCATTCATAATTAATGACCGGGTCTCATCGCCAGAGAGGAAGCAAACCGATGGGGACTTATTGGTGCCCACACACACAGACATTTATACGCAAACACCCACAGAGTGTATCTCGGGGTGAAATGGAGGTCTTCACCTTTCTGTGGCCTCCTCCCCCTGCCCTCTAGACAGTGTTATCGGGCAGCGGGGAGGCAGACTGAAAGAGAGACTTTCTCTACTACTAGACTACTCTGGCTCATTAGCTGAAGGGAAAAAGAGAGCAGGAGGGAACGGATGGAGGAGAACAGAAAGGATCAGCTGAGGTTGAAAAAGGGATAATAGTGAACTTGATGAATCACGGCAGATCTCAGAACTGAAAATGGTTGAGTCAGAAACTTGTGAGAGGCTTTTTTAGAGGCTGTGTGGGCAGATTGACTATTTTACCTGTAAACATTGTTGTTCACCTCCAGTGTAATGGAAATTGTGACATGTTTCTGACTGGGAATTTTTTGCATAGCAACAAAGCTATTAAAGGAATCACTTGACATTTTGCGAATGCTTTCTTGTCAAGATCTGAAAAGAGAGACTTGTGACTTGAGACTCATGTCTGTACAAACAGAGACCCAGCAACAGGAGGAAGCTAAGCTAACCAGCTGCTGGCTCCAGCTATGTACTGACCACATGGTCATCAGAATGGTACCAGTCTTCTCATCTACCTCTCATCAAGCATAGTGAATATGCATATTTCCCAAAATGTCACATGTCAAAACTTCATGAATATTCTCACTGTCATATTGGTAATGTTTGCTGTCAGGTGCTTAAATTCTTCAAATAGTTTTATGATTAGCCTAAACCTCAGGGAGAACACCTGTGGACTACTGTCAATTTTTCAAAAATGTGAAAAAGAATTTGTAATGTGACTGGCTGAGGACAGAGGAAGGCAACGACAACACCCTTCTTCTTCAGAGAAATGTAGCCAGTCGTGTACATGAATTATACAGCATATTTACAGTACTTTACCACCAACATATATTGTTGAGTTCAACTTACCTGATGAAATCCCAGATAATCCACAATGGTTGAGGAGGCATAGAAGACCATCCCATCACTGCTCACCACCAAGGCAAAGCCTGTCAGAGACTACACACACAGACACACACAGACACACAAATAAGCTTAACTCAAGGCAGCACATGCAGAGAATACATTCAAGTGAAACATACATAATTATAAACACAAACAGCTGACTTTTATCTGTGTCATCATCATCAATTTAACTTGAGATAGCATACATCACATAAAGCATGGCAACACAGTCACATGATTTTTTTTTAGACCCAACCGTAGTAGCTGCAGTCATCACTGCACAATACTTTTAATGCAGCCAGAACCTGACTTGAGTTAAACTTCTTTATGTTCAATATATATAACTCTTTCCCCAATAGTCAAAATGGAAAGAAAGATAGAATTATACGATGGTGGACGAGGAATGAAAGACAGCTGGTCATGAAATGGAGTGGGCCAAATAAAACATTCTCATTTGTAAAGCAAAACAGTGCTTCTGGAGGACTTTTCTGGAGGAATTTAGATTCATGGTATTTTTCAAGATGTTAACTTGGAGATGACATACACGCCGGTTTGCTCGCTTAGATGAATGTATTTCATGAGTTAGAAACTTTGATAATAAAGTCTGTTTGACTGGCAACATGCTTTGATTTGTGATACTAAACACATTGATTAAAAGCAGAGAAGTTCCAGACACAAACACACATGGGGGAGTAATGTGTTTGGCCAGCACCGCTCACACAGACAAGTGTTGATTAAAAAGAAAAATTCAAATAAATACTTCGCTGGCTTCAGTCAAATGAGGATGGACGGGTAGATGGATGGACAGAGAGGGAGGCAAGAGTATGAGAGAAAAAAAGCACAGTAAGGAGATGTGGATGGGGGGTGGGGGTGGGGGGGGGGGTGATGTCTTCCTGTGTGTGTGTGTGTGTGTGTGTGTGTGTGTGTGTGTGTGTGTGTGTGCGTGCGTGGGCGCACAGCTGTGATAGCGTGACAACTGCAAGGCTACTTGACTTGCGTGACTGCGGCTGCCAGAGTCTGTCACCTCTATTTTACTGCGAGACTATGCAGGTCTTCCCTGGTGAGCGTGTGCGTGTATGTGTTTTACATGGTATACACCCCCGTGGCCTCTAAATTCACACTCACACTCACTTTTCTTCTTCATCTCCCTCTTTCACTTTCTCCCAGCAATGATCTGATTGCCTCAGTGAGCAGTGCTCACCGCACATGCTCCGTCCTCCTCCCATCATGCTGTCTGTGAGTCATACTGTGACCAAGCAACACCATGACAGAAAAATATGTCTGCCGCACTACGACAATATGTGAAAAACATATGAAAACATGATGGGGAAAGAGATGGGACATAGACTCAGGTTCTGGATTGTGTGGGAGCAGATGGTGCTTGACTAGTTTAACTTACATGTGATTATGACATCTAATTTTCTCCACTTTAGTAAAAAACAACAAATTCAAAAATATACAGTGTCTGATCTGAGCACGCAAGATCTGGATTTTAAAGATCTGCTTTATGAGTTTCCAATGTACTTAAATTGTTGGTTTCTCTGTACAAACAGCTGTTAACACACATCCAGGCCAAATATTTATAAAGATGCAATACAATCAAAAATCATGTGTTCACTCTGTAGCTTTTTGTTTGTAGTTGTAAAGCAGTCTGAAGCTGCTTGTCTAATTAAAACTTACCCAATTCATTTATGCCCATATGCACTGTACAGCATGTGTTCACACAGCTGTGATCTGGGATCTGTGTCCAAACAATGGACATAAAAATGTCCTGAACAGAGTGGAGTGTGATGTTGCTTTTACGAGGTCCTTCAAGGCCGTAAAAAGGCCAGAATTTACATGTTGAGTTCATCTTGGTTTATTTTGCCTGTTCACCTTTCTCTATTCCTCTTCCAAGTCAGTGAAATGCCACAGTAAATTCCTGCAACACATTTTCTTTTTAAGGGACTTTGACATTTTTATTCTCCTGGAACAAACAGGCTTTGAACTTGTGACCCGAAAGAGTACGCACATGCAAAAACAGTGGATTTTGTAGGTCGATCTGCTTTCCAAAATGGAACGGCAAATAAATTACAGATGGTTTCAGTGCATTTATTTTTCAGATTTGAATTCTCTATGGGAGCAGCAATCATTTACACTGGAATAAGACAGCCCGTTTACAATTTATTTCACAGACACAGAGCTACAAATAATAATTATTATTCTATTTCTACCGTAAAAAACAACTGGCTCTTGTTCTTTAAAAGAACAAGAGCCAGTTGTCAGTTGAAAGAAAGAAAGAAAGACCAAACTGGCTACACTGTGCTGCATGCTCTTTTTGTATGTTTTCTCCATTCACATTTCCCTCAGTTCTCCACATACTAGAGCCTTTAGGTAATGGAAACAGGCACCTGCTGCTGGCCCGCTCCACCACATATCTGCAACTCCAACGCCCCCGGCTCCCATAACCGCCCCTGGGAGGCTAAAAGCTTTGACTTACAAATCTTAAGAGGCGCTTTGCACGCAGAGCCCAAAATAAAATATCTGCTCACTGAATCTGGAAACATGGGAGGGGAGGGGCGGGGAGGAGAAGGTGGAGGAGGAGGGGTGATGGTGGTGGAGCAGCCCTGTATCATTGTTTCGACAATTTTCTCTGGTTTTCCTGCTGTCTAGCTGTCAGTGAGATGAAAGAAGAGGCGATGAGGTCATGACAAACATGGAGACCTTCTCCCACCGGGAACACACCCACATGCTTCACACGCACACATGCTTAACACACACACACACACACACACACACACACACACACACACAGCTAATGTCAGAACAACCTGACATGCTGATATATCGAGTGATGTTTTAATAAATGTTGGACATCTGCCAGCGAGTTTCAATTTTCAGTATGATGAAAACACAGCATCACATGTGTAGGACATCATAGGATGGACTGGAATATCTCAAACCTACTGGATGGACTCCCATTAAAATTGATATGTATATGCATGGTACACAGAACATGAATCATTTGTTGATCCTCTCATGTCTCAGCAAATGGATGGATTACTGTAAAGCCATGGTACAGATATCCATGCCCCAACTTCTCGTCTCATGTCAGATTATCCAATACTTTTGTTTTGAAAAAAAATCCTACACCTGTGAGGGCATTCCCAGGCCCCAAGTGATAAACTACAGTGGTAACATCCTCCTTAACATCATCATGTAATCTTCCACCAAGTTTCCATCCGTCAACACACCTACTCAGTATCAGCTAAAGTTTGATTGCGGTTAGAGGGCTCTACTGCTATTAGTTACTGCACAATAGCTTCATATGTGTGTCACCTACTTTTTTTAATTTCAAAACACTATGCATTCATGGAGATATCAAAATGTCAAAAGTCAAAATGTGAAACTTTGCCCTGAATCCATCAAAATTTCCCTGGATTCAGATACTGTTACAGCTCCCCCAAAATTTCAGAATTTGTATGACCAAGATCTTCCTCTGGTATAAATTTCATGAAAATCCCTCCATTACTTTTTGCATAATAATAGAAACAAACAGAGCAAACCAAAAACATAACCTCAAATCATGCCTCAGATAGGCTGGCTATACAGCAGCCTAACAGCTTGACTTGATGCTCCTGTATTGTCTGCCTGATTGCATGAGGTCCAATAGTCAATGGAGAGGGTGTGAGGAGTCCCTGATGATGTTGACCACTCTGTGCAGACATTGAATAATCCCTGCACAGAGGGCAGGGAGACCCCAACCATCCTTCCTGCTCTTCTAACAACCCTCTGCTCTGCTTTTTTATCTGCCACCATGCAGTTGGAGTACCATGTGGAGGTGCAGTATGTTGTCCAGTACCACAGCAGAAATAGACCTTTAAACCTCAAATCAAAAAAAACAATATTTTCATATTGCTTCCATATATTCATTTCTGTCTCCTTGATGGCATTTATTTCTTTTTTCAATAGATAAAACTTTTCCACCGTAGCCTAGAGTGAAAACTGTTTCCATTGTTTCTACATTTACAATATTGTGCGTACAATATATATGAGAAAATATGCAATTTTATATTTGACTGTATATACAGTATTGTACACAAGCTGCCATCTTGAAGAAGCACCTGTCAAACACAGACGGACAGTATACCTCAGCACAAACACCAGCACACACATACTGAGACATGCAGTGCCAACAAACACATGCACACATGGCCGTCTGGCTCTTCCCTCCGCTGGGATCCCGTCACCATAACAACTAATGCACAGTTTGCTGTGAGGCCCCGGCACAGGTCGAGTCACGCAATGGGAGGCAGCGCATCACTACGGTCAATCTAACCTTTTGTTTATTGTCCTATTGACACAACCTAACGCGTTAACAGAAGCATCAGCGGATCAGCTCAGCCCTGTGTGTGTGTGTGTGTGTGTGTGTGTGTGTGCGCACACAGTTGTTGGCCAGCAATTGGTGTCATAACCTGAGAGCTAGCCATTTCAATATGGAGTGTGTAATGGTGATCTGATGCTCCAGCATGCATGGGGCTGCTGTACACGTCTGATTATGACAACCTCTGATGCCTTTAACAGAAACGCCTTGTGTTTTATGTGAAATATGCTTCATGGTCATCAGGTTGCCCCGTAAACATGTCGAAACCGTGACACATTAGTTAGTTTTATGAAAAAAGTGACATATATGCACTTTTAATTAAGCTGGATTCACAGTCTGATTAAAGGTTGTAGGTCAACTGACAAAACACAGATCTTGGATTAGCACTGATTCCTGGTGACAGGCTCAGTGTGTTCATCTTACTATCTTCTGCTCACTTTCACACACAACCGCATGCATTCAGACAGATGCACTCACATGCACGCGCACACACATAGCGCGTGTCCCCACCTCCTTCATCAGCTCCGACACTCTCGTCTCACCCACATGTCACGCAACACCACAGCTCCTCAAAGGGGGTTGGGGCAAAGAGCAAAGGGCACGCACACACACACACACATACACAAATTTGCAATATTGCTGTGTGTGTTTGCATTTACAAACACACACAGCAATATTTGACAAACAATGGCCCTTACTTCCAGGAGGAGGCTGCTTTCATTGACGGCGTTGCCCAGTGGAAGACTCTCTTTCCTGGGTTCAGGGTTAGAGGATGCTGTGCCGATGATGTGCTTCTTGGAGGTCTTATCTTGGCTTGCTATAAAAAAGGAGGAAAATAAAAATAAATTAGGCGGACCATTTATGTTCAAATAATAAACTAATAAAAAAGTAGTGAGTTTAAGGATGGAAAACTGATAACAACAGTGTCAAGTCATTGGCTACATGTGCAGATGGAAACGACAGAAAAAAATCAGACATTCATGTTCTTCTTGTACAGGCTGAGCTATGTGATCATATATTCTGCTATGAAAAGTAAAATTATTGTGCTGCTGCACACAGAAGACAAAGCACATGTTAGGACCAGTGTGAACACACTGCATTAATGTGAGAATGATAAGAAAAATGATTGTGTATTTTTCCAGATTGTGCTTGTGACACAGCAGTGAGGGAGCTGGACTGACACGCCGACATGTGGCGGACACATTAACTGTATCCTTCTCCCTTTGCGCAGCACTAATGCCAGGTATTAGTCTGTGTGTTGGGCCCGTCTAACAAGGCAAAACAGTTGGGGATTTTACGACTTTACAGGCCCGCTCTCACACGACAGATCCACATGCACAGGGACAGCTCGCAGGTTCAAAACCAGGTGGAGGGCAGAATGTGGGAACACGTAGGTGCTCATACAGCACAGTCTTGTGCACAATGCATATATATATATATATATATCAGTTGCTGTATAAATAAAAAAAATCCTAAATCAAAAACAAACAAAAAATCATTTATTTTTGAGGAGTTCAGTCTTATTTAAGTAGTTGAATGAAATGTCAGAAGGACAATAACAACAAAAGAGGAAAATAAAACACTGTCAAAAAGTTTTGGTCAGTCTGAGAGCTAAAGAGGAGATTATTTGCTAAAATAAGCAAAGCAAACACAGGCTTGTAGAAGTAGGTCAAATCATTTTTTTTTTTAAATTTTCTAAACCACCCCCCAAAAAAAATAATGAAAAAGAAAGGAAATTTGGAAAAAGGGAAGAAATTTAAACAACAGCAGAAGATGGAGAGTGGTGAGACCTGCACTAGACAGTGTCTGTGGACAGAAGACAGAAATAATACAAATAAAATTACACTATGGAAAATATGACTACATTGCTCATTCGCTAAACTACTAAAGTGAAAACAGGGACAGGTTTCCAGTTGTGGTGCTGCTGCCCTCCAGCTGAGCCTGACCCCTGACCTTTATGTGGACGGGCCCAGCACAATCTCAAAGTGGGGTCTACTGGAAAGTCCTTAAGGGCCCAAAGCTAAATGAGGAATATTTTAATTTCAGTGTACTGAAAATGATGCTGACTGGCAATTTTAATCTTGGTTTCCAGGCTGTGAGACTCCAGCTCCTCATCCAACACCTCTGAGCTGTCCCATCTTTAACAAAATCAAAATATCTGACAAAGTCGTAAAAATATCACAAGTCGCTCCACCTCAACCGCTATCCACATGCTGTGCTCTTCCCCCCTCGGAGTAAGGCTTACCTACTTCCATGCCTGTGTGTGTGAGTACGTTTGCAATTAGCTTATACGACTGTGGCGTGCAGAATTGTCACATGTGCATCAGTGATGTGTGCGTTGCGTGTTGGAAGCATGTTTGCGTGTTTCTCTTATGGGTGTGCTGTCAGGGGGCATGTGGCTCACTCCAAGAGATCAGCCCTTTGCTCGTCACTCATTGTAGCAGGCAAAGATTAGTCACGCAACACACACGCACGCACATGCGAGTGCGCGCGTGCACACATGCACACACATCTTCACACACCATAGCCTCATTACGAAAAACTACGTATGTATGTATGAATCTTCCGATGCATCGTATGGACCCAACCCCCATCCAATAACCCCATTAAGGCTTCCATTCCTCCCCCTTTAACCTTTTTCCATCTCCTGTCCTCTGCCCCCCACCCCCAATTTACCCTCCTCCTTCTCTTGCTCATCATCTCTCCACCCTTTTCTTTGTTCGACTCGGCATCGTGGGCGATCGACAACTGATTTCGTGATGCTTGAAGAGTCTCCTCTGCTCTTAATTCCACTCTGAAGCACGCAAAGCTAATGCGCTTGTGTTTGTTTTTTTACTATGCATACATGTTGTCTGGATTCATTTTTTTTCAGTTTAATCATTTATTCCCCCTGTAACAGCAGGTTTATTCATACGGCTGTATATGCAGAACTAAAAGGCTGACGTAATAAATCTGGTCAGAGGCGGATGAGAGTGCTGACAGGCAGCTTCATGAACTCATAAATGCCGGTAATAATGCTAAGTATTTTGTCAGCACCTCTGCTAGGTGCAAACACATACAAACAAGCAGACTCAGACAGCCATACATACACACGAAACCATTCTCTACAGTCACTACAATATCATCCAACCAAGTGGAAAACTGTCATGGAGGGAAATGAATCTAATAAGCTTCTTTATTTTCTTCCCTCAACGCCTCATGTATTTTTGTTTTCTCTCTTACAGCAGCTTTTGGAGAGGAGGTAGCGTCAGGAAAGACAAACACACGGGATGATTAATTATCGGCACCCGCACTTCCTCTGCCAACAATACGGCCTTTATTCATCACCGCTCGTGTCTTCAGGTTTGCTTTCCTTCACCTCTACTTTCTCCCTCTCTGGTCTGAGAAGGAAAACAGAGTAGGTAATAGCGAGGCATTTCTGTGCTCTGTGTGAGGACAGGGTGTTAAGTTAAAAAGTGAACGGCGGGATGTTGATGCTGCCAAAGGGTGACGCTCGGAGAGTCTAGCTCCTTTAATCGGCCAGGTCTGTCTTTCCACTTCCACTGAGTACACAAAATGTTCGGGGACCACCCAGCAAATATTAAGCTACAGTATGCTTCAGCCTGCACCATTCCAGTCACAATAGTCTCATGGTTTCATGAGGCTGAGTGGATGAGTGACTGTGATCTGTGAGTGGCTACTTCTGTGGCATGAGACTGATATGCAATGCTCCTGTAAAGCTGAAAAAAAACCGTGTATGTTTGTCCCAGCTCTGCAAAACTTTCCCTGCTGCTTTTGCACACAAGAAAAAATAAAAGAGTGTGGGAGCATTTGAGAGGCCTTGTTAATGAGGTATTAATCTCTGCAGCCTCTAGGGGGTGGGGTGAGTTTGGCCATGAAGCATGCGGATGTGCACAGCGCAGCCTGGGTGTGTTTGTCTGTTTTCAACACCCTCTCTTGAAGCCACTTCCTCCCACACTATCAATAACAGCCAGAAATGAGAAATATGAAGAGAAGAGAGCAAAGAGAGGAAAAAAGAAACCCTTCATGAGGAAAGAAAGAGAGAGAGAGTTTGTTGTAGAAGAGGGGGGTTGGAGGGTTGGTGTCTCTGTGTGCCCATAGTGTCACTGACATGCTTTTATTCTTGGGATAATGGGCATGAGACACAAAGAGATGCAGGGATGAATATTTTAATGCTGCCCCGTACATTAGAGAGTTTGATTCAAAGATGGCATGGCACGACATTATGTTGAAGAGCGCTCCCAAGGAGCGTGGCATGACTCTAAACGTTTTTATAAATCGCGAGTACAAGGGCAGCATGCGTTTCAAACAGGCAGATGATAACCCAGGTCCATTCTCGCAGCAGTGTGCAACGAGGAGCAGGTAAGTGTTCACACATGGCTGCTCAGAGACACAACAGTTTAACCTGGGACCTGCTGTGCCCGGCTGCACACATGCACCTCCACCTCCAGTCTAACAGGTGGTCACTGCTGCCGTCTTTAAAGCAACCAATCAAATCTTTCTCATTTTAATGACAATGGTTCAAAGTAACTAAGTACATTTACTCAAGTTGTTTGGTCCATACAAGTTGTTTTACAGATAAATTAGGTTTAACATACAAAACATATGATGAATTTAAAAAAATGATTTAGATGATGTATATTACTAATAATAATAAGGAATATGCTACTTATATATTACTAAATAAGTGATAATATTCAAACAGTATACTATATAAAGGTTAAAAACCTTACAGGACTGCTTTATGAACACTTTTACTTTTGATACTTTTAATTACAGTTTGCTCATACTCCCCAGGTATTACTGAAGTGACATTTTTCATGCATTGCAGTACTGCTACTTTTGCTTAATCTCTGAATACTCCTCTATCACTAATAAATAGCCTAATTAATTTCGTCCAAAATGCAAATATCCATATTGTCTATCTGTGCCTCCCTGGCTTCAGCAGCGTGTGCCCTCTTTTGGCAGCAGATCCTTTTTTCAACTTTTGAAAGAAGAGCTGCAGACCTGAACATGCGAGCGCTGTGTAGGCCCAACCCCCCCTCCCCCCCGCGACAAGGCTTGCGTGAGTAGAGAAAACTGTGTGTGTGTGTGTGCATATGTGTGTGTGTTGAGGTTGGCTTGGCTTATAGCCACCTCCTTTGCCTATTCCCGCCCCCTTCCCTCTTCATCTTCTTCTCTCTCTCTCTCTGCAGGCACAGGAAATCCACAGCGGAGAGAGCAACACCAACACAGAGGGAGAGAGAGAGAGAGAGAGAGAGAGAGAGAGAGAGAGAGAGAAGCTGGCTGATCAAGGGCTGGTTGTCACGCGAGCGAGCCGTCTGTCAATCCTCCCCCCTTCCTCCTGACAGGCTGCTGGCAGTCGGCCAAGGCCTTGCGTGCAAGCCGGCAAGCCACATTAGCCCATAAAGAATTTCATAATAGCAACAGCTGTTAAATATTGATGACTGCTGGCAAGCGCTCAATGGTGCTCCGTGAAAAAAGGTTAAGCCTGTACTGTAATGGAAGCTAATACTTCATTATGCCACAGATCACCAAAGTTCTCGTCTAGCCCTGTCCAAATCCAGGCTTTACAACTATTTCAACTTTCTTCTTCATTTGTGCAATGTGGCAAAGAGAAAACAAGTAAGTGAGAGAAAGTTTCTGCAGACAAACAAGAGCATTTTTTTCCCCACTAAGCATTAAACTATGCAGATTTGATCTTCCATCATCTCTGATCAAAATATCCATGTTGGATTGAGGGTTATAATCTGTCTGATATTGTTTTGGTTGAGAATGTTTTTGTCTTCGGTGCGAAATATGAGATTATTTTTGAAGGGATACACCCCCCAGGATTTAGAGCGATACTCTTTGTCTGTTAACAACACAACATCTACAGAAAGTCCTTTTTCTTGGATGCTGGGCAGGAATTACAAATATTCATCTTTCAGGGGAGATTATGATGTGAGTGAGTGACTTGTTGGGGGGGGGCATGTCGAGCTGCAAGGGGAAGAAGAGCTCTGCAGCAGGAAAGAAATAAAACCCAGGCGCCTGAACAGAACACGAACAAAGGCCTCGGCTGTGCACCTGGATGCAGAAGTGAAGGGGAAGCAATATTATGACAAAGTAAATGGGATCACACATGGGCTCCTGAATGGAGGTCGGCGTGTAAACTCAATTGTTTCCACTTCTCTGTTTTAGTTGGCACGCAGACGCACCAGTTACCGTGTTGTACAGGAGTAACACGTCTCCACACACGAGCCCTTGGGCAAAACAGACTTGCATGGCAACTTCTCCGCAGCGTGTTTTCTGCTACTGTATGTGGCTCGACGACACACTGCATCATAAAACCGGCGCCATGCGCTCTGCAAGTACACACACACACTGGAGGACTATCACAGCAATCATAATATGAAAGGCATTTAATTGGCCCTATAAATAGAGAACATGACTGATGGTGGAGCACATGCTTCATGTGAGCGTGATGTCTGTCTTCCAGGAAAACTGCTTTTCTGATGAACCCACCGAAAGAGAGCGACACACGCAGAGCGAGCGAAAGAGCTGTCTAAACACAACGAACTTTAGCTCGTCAAGCCCTGGGAAAATTAACCACAACACAAGGCCAACGTGGTGCAATATTTACACAGGCAATTACAAAAGCTAACAGAATGCAAATGGATGGAGACCCAGGGAGAATGTGTTTCAGCGTGAAATGATCTCCACTTCCACACGCACACATACACAGGCGTGTAGGGCCTTGCGTGAGTTGAGCCACTTATACAGGAAACCATTTTTATTTGATCGTACTCAAATGAATGCAAAAGTGCATTTTCAAGCTGAGGACAACAAGATGCTTTCCTGCTGTTGCTGGGGATCGTCCCGCCAGCCGAACACTGACCTTGGCCCTCGGTCCAGCTTGGCAGGGGTGAACTCAGGATACAAACTCCATCTCATGAGTCACATAGATCCCAGCAATAACCGTGCCCTGAGGCAAAACGACAACACACGGGACACGCTCTGAAGCATGCATGTGCAGGAGTCGAGAGGAAACTTCATTGTTCGGCCTGCTCGCCACAACCCTGTGCAACTTTCGGGGTTTATTGTCAAGCCTCTTCTGACAGAAATAATCCATCTCTTCAGTCTCCAGGTGCAAAAAAACACATATTTCTGCTTAGATTGTGGTCGGTCAAATGTAAAATGAATAGTACAAACAGTGCATTTTTTATTGCATGTGTTAAAACGTGGTAGCCACTGCGTTACTGCAAGTAACATGAGCTCCTCCATGCATGTGTTTGTGGGGTTACTCTATAAATAACTTTTCCTTGAATTCCTGTTTTGATGAGGATGGCTGCAGCTTGTTGCTCTCTCAAGGAGCTGCTGGTTAATAAAAGTTGCATTCAGGAACCCCCACCTGGCCACAATAAAGCACAGGCCTTCTATTCCTGTACTCACACACAATGTCTATTTTCACGAGCAGTCTGAGATTCAAAACCTTCAACTTAAACAGTCAGCACTTTTGCTAGTTGCTGTAAAACCCATCAAACTGTTTTGAGTTTGATTAGAGATAAATCTGAACTTGAAACCTCACCGCCTTGCAAACAGGAAGCCGAAACAGATGTATCATGAGAGCTGAATTTCATATTTCAGATTAATTAAATGGAACTTGAATTGCTTTTTTTATGTTCCTCAAATGTTATTTAGATCCAGGCCTCAGTATTAAAGTAAAGCCACTTCATTAAAATCTATGTACTGCAAACCACTGGACTCAAAATGTCTAAATAAATAACCATGTGATATAGCGCACTCATTTCACTCAGTTTAAAAAAGCAGAAGTTATTTTGAGCCTCCTGTTCACTCGCTCCAACAAAGGGAAATGCTCGAGACAAGTCGAGCGAATCAGGGAGCAATTATTAGTTTTCTCTCCCTGTGCTTAAGCCTCGCTGCAGTCCTGCATGAGAGGGGAGGAGGGCTGGAGAGAGACGCAGAGGAGAGCGGAGGTTATACAGCCCGCGCTGCCACATGTTGCGTGCCAGCGAGTGTCACACACATCATTCGAAAATAACAGGGAGAGAGAAGTGCAAGCCTGAGATCATCCCTCTCGTACCCCCCCCTCCCTGTTGGCCAGTCACAAGTCTCTGTCAACACAACTTTCAAGAAAAGAACCACACCTTTCACGAAAAGTTGATTTCACCAGTGCTTTTTTTTGTAAATTCTTGTTTTTTCATCCATACAGCCTCTCCATAACAAGAAGGTAATCTGTTAAAAAGATTATGGAGCCGTTTCGGCCCATTGAGGCAAATAATAATGGGCAGATGGTCCCTCAGGCTGCATCCATATGGGAGGGAAACTACACTAATGCAGCTGTAGCACGCAATGCTAACCAAATGCTAACCACTGGGATGGGGTGGAAGGAGTGCTTTACAACCTCAACAAGTTGTGTTGATTTGCTGAACTTTTAGTCAGGAAAACATCAGTTTATTGGGGAGAAAGTGAGCACAGCAGGAAAGAGTACACAAGCACTTTTCCAATACTTCACTGAGACTCTGCTGGGGCAAAATGTTGTTGTCCTGTGAAAACCACACATCTCCAGAGAGTTTACATTTCATAAGCACCAGAGAAAAACATGCTCGCTCTCAGCTTTATGACAATACATCTTCAGCTAATCAAGGGGCCAACAATTAATCCTTGAGTTTTCCCAGATGCATTATACACTGTAAACTGTATGTGTCTTTGGTATGTGCCACATGATACACACACACACACACACACACACACAAATGCCCATGAATGTGTAATTAAATGGGTGTGAGGTGGTTAATGTATCCAGGGTTGAGCGGGATCAAGTATAACCATGATGCTGCTCATGCTTTATGCATGAAAGCCATTAACTTGTCAGTCAGTGCACACAACCCTAGGTGTTATGTGTCTGTTTGTGTGTGTGGGTGTGTGTGTGTGTGTGTGTGTGTGTGTGTGTGTGTGTGTGTGTGTGTTTGTGTGTGCCTGTATCCGGGACCAATCTTTAAAGCAGGTCAACTACATCAACATCATAATGCAGTATTTTAGGTCTCTCTCAACATGTAGCCACTTTATTCTTGTAACCCCCAAACAGCCCTTCATAGTAAAAGCATTGTTTTTTGTATTTCCTGCTCTTTATTGACAGATTTAATTTTAAAAAAGTGAGATTTCAGTGCTGGAAACGAGACTGACCAACAGTCTCAGCCTGATTTGATTTTACAAAGCATTACCTGTCAGCTTAACGTTAACACGAGCAACTCATCTCTCGCGCTCCTCACCAACAATATCACACAACACTTTGGCCTCTGAGAGAGATAATTCTTTAAGAGCCACGCTAACCGAACAGTAATCTGATTATCTCTCTCCTAACACCTCCACCCTGTGCTGCAGGGCCTTAGGCCCTGGCGGCAGGTAAACAGTGGGCGCTTGCATCTTCTGCAACATCAGGACCCCAAACACAAATTCACAACCAGTGTAGGGCAAAAATGTCCATCTTAACAAGTCTAATATTTTATAAAATAATGAAAACAAAATTAAAGAAAACAAATGTTAATGTTATTGAAATTATTGTGTTTAACAGTGTTGTAAGATTAAAACATATTTCAAATCTTTAAATTTAAATTAGCGCTTCCAGCTTTTAATTATCTACTTGAAAAGTTTTGGCTGGTGCCCTCTTTAGTACAGCTGTAGTGGTGGATATTACAGATGTTACCACACCCCAAAAATCAAAAAAAACTTTTCTCCTCAAGACTTCACACTGTCCCACTATGATCTAATCAACCCTCTTACCATAAAAAAACAGTAAAACACAGAGTCGTGAAACTGGTGAAAATAAGTGAGGTGAGTGCATCGAGACACCCTTTGTTAGATGTGGACGTATCGTGACTGTCCACTTCACATTCTCCCATCTGTGCCCATTGCATGTCATCACAACACTCTAATCCACGCCTGTTTACACTAACAGTGTTTGCTCTGATCACTTCATTTGGCACAGGGAGGGAGGACATGTACCCCCTCTGTTATCACCCAGCAGGCAATGTGTGTGTGTGTGTGTGTGTGTGTCTGAGTGAAGGATATAGGCAGGTTGAAGGCTTGATGGGGAGCTATGGTGGGATCACGCAAGCTTGCTAAAAGAGGCAAAGTCAGGAGAGAGTCACGCACGGTAGGGCTTTTCTGTAGATGCCACTCAGTCACCACTCGACCTCCTGGCATCTGGTGTTAGCGTGATGCTATGAGTGTATACATGTATGTGTGTGTTATGTTTAATTCTCGACCAACTGAGGAGATTCTCTGAGTGTAAACAAACACCGACTCGTCCGCCCTCTCCAAACAGGCTGTCGCTCTGAATAGGAAGACGACTTCTCTCACTGAGCGTGCAAAGCTGCCAACTCACTGTGGCACCCTTCTCTAGGAAACACTGAGCACACTGCACAGAGGGAAGTTCTGACTGGCGCTGTGCTGCATGAGGAAAATGAAAGTGTAAAGACAAACCACTTTTTAAAGGGGCATTCCACCTGTTTTACATCACAATCACATTGACACTGCAAAAGATATGACTGATATCAGAAAGCCCGCATTAAGAACTGGAGGGGTGACATGGATCTGCAAATTTGGTGGACAAGGAAGGTCAAACAAAAAAATGCTCTAAACATTAAGGGGAATTTATTTTGAAGTTTAACTCGATTAACGGTCAAGATAGTCAAGATATTGCATCTTTTCCTTCACCAGTTTGAACAATATGTTTCTTGTGATTGCCTCATCTTTATCTTTTTAATCTTTATAAAGGTGAAGTAGTAAATTTCCACCAAATTCAAATGCACAAGACAAGTTTAAAGACAACAAAACAATCCAAAACTTCTGCATCACATAATCAGTATAATTATACAGCATAATAAAGTATGATCATAACTAGTTACAGTACCAATTCCGTGAACAAGCTTGGCAGCTTTAAAGACATAATGAAAATAAACGACCTCTGCTGTCTTTGAGCTGTTAATTCTGCAGGTTACTATTACCTTACAACATGACTTAACACAATATGTGTAAGTGTTACTGTGTGACTGGAGGGAGGTCAGTTACATATAAAAAGGGCTCAAGCTATCGTTAGCGGTAGAGGAATGGTATTATTCAAATGAAGCCTTGACAAAAAGCTAAACACATAAAAACAAAAATGCTGCTGTGCTTTCATCTGTTTGTGGTTTTGTGTGTAATTGGGAAGGTCAGTATGTATTTTTTGTCGTTGTTCTTTGTGTGTGAGTATAGTGTGACCCGATGATTATGTGTTTGCGTGCATTTCGGCCTGTTGGTGATCTCATCACCATGTGGTTAAATCTCCCCGTCCCTCCGAAATGAGTCTCTGCTTCTCACGGAAGCAAAATCGGAAGCAGTGGCGAGTGTGTGCGTGTGTGTGTGTATTTGGTTCAGATTGTTTTGGACAGCGAGACGACAGTGGGGCGCAGCAGGGTCAGCAGACAGAACTGACTGTCTCCATCCACTGACCCAAAAGCGCCCTTGAATCTCAGACACAGACACAAACCGTGGCCTTCATTCTAAAATACATTCTAACCATAGTGGTTCTTTATGTCAGGGAAGTGATTCTATTCATTTCCATAGTTCCTTTCACATTGTACAGATGTTGATCAATGATCAATATAATCAACTGATCCATTCTACATAAAAAATGTGATTAAACAAAAAGAATATAAAAAGTTTAGGGTTAGGTTTCTAAGTTTTCCTTTACAGCAAATGTATTTATTATTTATAGTATTTATTCACTGTATTTAAATTAGGTACTGTAGAGCTACAATATCTAGATTCTAAACCTTGCTGCCTACAAAGTAAAACTCTGCAGATGGTGAAGAGAGACGTTGCAGAGCTTGGGCAAGAGACAAATGTGGAAAAAGTTTCTGAAAAAATATTGCAGGCTAATTTGATTTATGTAAATAGTAGGTAACATCCAGTCATTATATAATTAAATTTGTGGAGATTTATGTTGCTTACAAAGACAGCAGCTGGACCAAATGCAAGTAGAGATTATGTGCATCTGATATTTGTTTTCATGATGGAGATAGAAATGTAATCAAACAGAGATGGATGCACGTATCTGTCAGTCCTCAAAAACCAACAGTGGTTAGGGTGTAGAGTCCTGACATGACTTCTGGAGGTTTTGCATTCTGAAAATCTTCAGAGATGATTCAGAGAGTCTGAAGCAGAAATTCACTGTAAACTTGGATTTCAGATCTAATTAAACAACCAATTGTACTAAACTTATTTCAGTTTGAAATATAAAATGTAAGTGTATTGCACTAATTTGTAGTAGAGTATACTTGCATTTGACAGTAATGCAACATGTAAAATAATTTTATGTTTAATTACTTGGAAATAGTTTTAGAGTCGAAAAGTTTTAAGAGTTTTAGCCACCTCTTAATCTCCATAGGGACAGAATGGGAATCTCTGTGATTGGCTGCTTGGCAATTGGCAATGCACAATGGGAAGGTGAACTGGAATGTGGTAATGACATTTTTGTATCCTTACTTTTCATGTCATTCCCCCTTGTCCTCTCCTGGACATTTGCAATAAAGTTCTAAAATCTCTGAGGAAGTTCTGGAATGTATTTGATAAATACATGTCTCCTCAGAATTCTGTGCTTTATCTTCCAGATAGGGCACCTGAGCCAACAGGCATCAGGTGCCTTTGTCCTCGGGGACTGACAGTCATCTTAGTGGATGATCCTTCTGCCTTCTTTAAGACAAGTGCTAACATTAGATGTAATCTTGGTTTTGCAACCAGTACATGTAATGTACAGATCCATTACTGAAAGTTAAGGTTAATTTAATGGAGTTAAGTAAATTTAATTTAATTTAATTTAATTTATTGTCCTTTTTAATAATTTCAGTCAGTCAGTACAGTTTATATTATGAAATGCTTCATTATAAGAGGTACTTTTTTGGTGGACAACAAATTATCCATCTGGCATAATAATTACCTTTCCTTGACTATCTGTTGTTTTTTCTGTGTTAGGATGTAATGGACCTCATTACCAGTGTGGTGATGGATGAATTGATCAAACTTCATCCTTCATCTTTTTAAGTTAAAGTTTTCATGACACATTAACATTTTTTTTTTTTTTTAGGGCAACCGGTTTCCTCAAAAGTTAGCCTGTATGAGTAAATTCAATTTTCAGAGGTTTACAGCAATGCTGTGTGTGGTACACCAGGACATAATGTGTGGCACATTTCACCCTTAATTGTCGTCTCCGCACTAATGAACCTTACATGACATTGTGTGTCAATGGACCACCATTTGGGCTCAGCAACTTGTAAACTTCCACTGCAGCTATTTGGTGTCACTCACAGGTCTCAGCTGTGGGCGACACTGGACCGGCGCCCGTGTGCACTTGCTTCTCTGTGGCTCCGTTGGTTTAAGAAAATTTCCTGAACCACAGGGGCTGATAAACTCGACATAACCTAAGTGCCCTGAAAAGAAACTGAAATTAATTTGTTTAAGCAATTTAAATGCTCCCGATGAGGTCAAATTTTGGATATATGAGGTCCATCTACTAACCTTTTGTACATCCATAAAATAATCATGAGTATCAACTCATGAACAACCTAATTTCCTCACAGACATCATCAAAACCATCATCTAATCAAATCAATCATCTTTCAAATGTTTCAAAACCACATTCAGAGTGAAGAAGCTGCTTTGTCCATTTACAGCTCCACAGTTTCTAAAAGCTTGGTTTGACCATGAATATTCTTCTTAAATCTTCATAAATAACATGTCATAGCTGAGTAAATATTTTAAAAAGGAATGTGGATCCATAATTTATTTTATTTTGCAACACAAACACAATATGTAATTTCCAGTAAGGGAAAGTGCAACAAGGCACCTCAGAGCGAACATGTCTGACATGAAGAACATGCAGTTTATCTGGAGCTGCACTGAACCGTGCATCACACAGCAGGCCAGTCCTCCAGTATTTTCTTCTCGCAGCTGAAAGTCTGATTTATGAGCGGGACCGCAGAAATTCCTCTGCAATAGCTTCAGGATGTCTCCGGAATCAGAGCGATATATCTGATTTGGGAAAGTATTAGCAGCTCAAAACACTGTGGTGTCGCTGCGAGCAGCTCACGCGAGGCGATACATGCCTCTCCTCCTCTGTGCTGCATGAAGACATCATAAATTGTGGCTTGTTTACTGTTCTTTTACTCACTGGTTCCGTTATAAAATCTGACAGGATGATTTTCCGCCGATGTCAGCTGACTAGATCTAGAACAATGATCAAAGATTTGACTGATATAATATTGATTTACTGGCACTAACATCCAGTAATTCTAAATGAATTATATGTAAAAGTCATTATGTTTTAGTTTTTTATGAATTTCGACTGAGAGGATAAGCATTCTGTGATCTCTGCTGTTATGCTTTCTTACTTTAGTCACCTCATCCATCATTTAGACCAAGGTGGGTGGGGGGCACGAGAAAAATGGTTGATAGTTGGCTAAAGGTAAAAAAAGATAAAGGTAATGGATAAACTGTTGAAACACTGCAGACGTCCACAGTTAATGAAATGATAAATGGTTAAAATGTCTGGTCTCTGCCTTTCCACTGCAAACAATATGCACTTTCAAAAAAATCATTAGTGTTAAATAACTTTAAATAAATAACTCTTTTGAAATTAACACATCTGCAACACAACGGGTGGTGTCGATGAGTGAGTGCTTCGGTTCAGCTGTGGAAGAACCACTGATTTAGTTGAGTGATGAGAGGACCGAACAGCTGGTTCTGGAAAAGCTGGATTCGTGTTTTAACCTGGTGCATGTGCGTCTCACTGCAAGGCACAGGGTAATGACTGAGCACAGAGGAGATGGAGCAGGAGAGACAGAGAAAGTTACAGCACTGTCACACTTATGAGGAGAAATTGTCACGCATCATTCCAGATCCTGGTCTGGGTACACACACACACACACACACATAGGTTTTAGTCATTTAGGAATGCGGTGTCCTGCTCGAGGACTCTTCAACAGGACACACAGCTGCTGCTCGATTTGAACCATACATTAGGGGGCCAGTCTCCAGTGACACACACACTTTGTGCACACACACAAAATAAACACACCAAATACCCACATCCTCCTCACCCAATAACAGTGCTGCAACTGTTTCTCATGTGACAGAAGAAGAAGGGTGAGCTGTTGAGCTGAGGGAGTGGCAGGGAATAGCGTGCGAAGACCTAATGCGATGTTTCAGCCCCAGATGGGTCACATCAGTAGCCCACAATCAACAAATTTGGCCCTGTTTACACACTTTAAATGTCAAAAGGGACAGCAGAGAGAGAGAGAGAGAGAGAGAGAGAGAGACCTATTTCTTCTTCTTTTTCATCCCCATTCTTCTATTTGTTGCTATCTGTTGCTCTTCTTTTGTCATGTCTGGTCTTGGGTGGTTATGTGCATACTGTGCATAATACCCTCTCTTTATTAACCAGAAAACACAATTTCTGAAGAAAACTGTGGTGGGATTGCTGCCTTGTGCAGTAGCTGAGGCAGGCTCTCTGTTCCAGGCTCTCTGTTCCTGTGGTACCTGTGGCAAAGGCAATAGCACTTTTTAAACTGATATAGCCTGTAACCAGCCACATCCAGTCATACAAACACTGATCCTGTTTGGTTTGGTTGTTACCTTTCTGAGAACTAATGGCTACTGGCAAAACGTCAACCACCTTCCAGCAACAGCTGAGGGAACAGCAACGCTTTGTTGAAGACACTGAGGTATGTGCAACTTTAAACTTAACCCTCTTCTGTTCATACATCAAGTTTATGTTTACTCTGCTGCCATGTGTTAAAATGTACTAAGCCTTAATGGTATCATATGAACCCACAAATTAATAGCACATACATAATATTTATGAATGTCAAAGATTGCCAGAGATTTTCAGACTCCCATGTCTAAAACAAAGTTTTTCTTGTGGCCATGACTCAAACCCTACAGGAATTTGGCCATTTAGATTTGAATATGAAAATTTGCATTTTTTCTCCATTCACACGCGTTATATTTGAACTCCTCCTAGAGATTTCATCGTCATCAACTTCACACTTGGTGTGCTGACTCTTGAGGCCTTTGGGATCAAAAGTTATCAAAGGTTTTCATACATCGCGAGCAAGATGGGCGTGGAGGCCCGGAAAATTTCAATGTTTTGCCAGAAAACTTCAGCATACATACTCCGATCTCCATCAAACTTCACATGTATGATAATAATCCTCTCCCTGAGACATCTGCAGGGAAATTCTGGGAATTTGGCATCAGCTGGGTCCCCAAGTTTGTGTGGGGGTGCGAGGGCCCATTATCACTGCTTGCAGTTTTAATTACTTTTTGCTTCATGTTGACTGATGTAGTCCATGTGCCAGTTTTAACCCCAGTGTGGTCTTAATATTATTGTGCAAGTGACATAGTATATCACAGTGTAGTATGCTATAATAATACAGTATAGTGAAGTAGAATACGTTATAGTCTGCTGTAATTAACTGATTCAACCATGTAATTATTCTCAGTTGGTGTAAAAATAACAATATGTATTATTCCTAGCCACAACAGGCCACAACAGTGCAAGTGGCTTCAGCACTCAGGTCAGGATAGTGGACACTGAGAAAGCTGAGAGGGCGAAGAGGACAGTGCTCAGTCAATGTGCAGTGAGGATGTGTGCTTCACAAAAAGCTCACAGCAACGCTGTTCTGGAGAGACTGGGGGTCAAGCAGGGCCCCTTCCCTGCACCACTGGTCTCGCTTTCTCCCACATGGCCGACCGAAACCTCTTTGCAAAGAGAGAGGATCAGGCTGCCTTCTGAAATCATGAAGCCTTTTCAGGTGGAGGAAAAGAAATGCATGCTGGTCAGTTCATGTTAACAGTCAACCTCCAGTGCCTCCCCTACAGCCCAGTACAACCAGCAGGAAAAGAGAAATGATTTACACATTTCAGTCCTTCTTCTCATCTAAATATAGCGAGGAGAAAATTGCTGGACTGAAATCCGTTCAGTTTCACACAGACGTGCTGCAGACCAAACTGCATGAGGTGTGCCTGGTGGTTACAGAGGAGGTAGTGTAGACATTTTCCTCTTTGCATTGCATGCAGTTTTCATTTGCCTGTTTGCGAACACAGAAGTATTTACTGCTTTTCTTATTTACTGTCAAGGTGAAAAATCACCATAGCAGCGCTCCATGCTCACATGGGGAAGGCCATGGACACAGAGGTGGACTGGACAGGCCGTGTCCTGCTGCTGAAGTCCGCAGAGACGACCAGCCCTTTCATCCACCAGCAGACCAACCTGGCCCTGGACGCACTGATGAAGAGCTGCAGCCCTGGCAGGGTTGCAGGCGTTCTGCTCAAGACAGGATTGAAGTAGGACAATTTAGTGGGAACATCAGCTTTAAATGTAAATAAAACAAAGTGTGTGACATTTCTCTGTCCTCCCTCAGCCATTTATGTGTGGCAGTCAGGAGGAGCACAGCACAGCATCTCCATCAGTTGCTGACCATCATGGGAGAGGATCAATTCATGACTGCAGGCAACAAATCTGCAGTGTGTTGCTACTAAGATGTGCATGGATGCTGCTCCATGAGTCAGGTGGGTTATTAAGTTTGGGTTGGTCTCATGGCTGGTCGTCATGACCATGACCACCACAGTTCATGGTCCTCTAGTATCACGTCATTCCTGTGAAAAACAGACCAGAACTGGAGAAGATGGTGAAGAAGATGGGGCACAAGAAGAGCAGAAGAAAGACAACCCTGCGAACCCCTGATTAAAATAATAATTGTAAATAATAAATAATAATCATACCATTATACAGTCCTGTATCAGTGATCATTCTACTATTTTCTCTAACTAACAAACCTGAAAAAGGAGTTTTTCTTCTGCGTCTGTTTTGGTTTTGACCATTACAAAAAAGAAATAGTAATAGAAAAAGGCCTTAGTCTAGTATGTTTTAAAAACATGAAAAAATAACATGAAATCTCAAGTTTGGAATCGTGTAATTCTGTGCCTCCTGGAAACCGAATCCTGGAACAGCTGTTAATGAGGTGTGTACACCAACCAGTCAGCTCTGAGCACCTGAACCTGTGAACCTCATAAGGCATCAAAAACCTATAGTAGTCGTACTGCAAAGCATCAAACTGTCATGAAAAACGTCATGGTATAGGAAGGCATACAAACATCATGATAGATGTAATAGCATAAAAATTCCAAGAGAAGGTGGTACATTTAGAACTTCCTGGTATTTAAACCAGCAAGATGATGTTTTAGGGGTGTGTGCTCTAGCCACCATCACTTCAACAGGAGTTTCAATTTATTTATACATAGCAAGTTAGCTAGTATAGCAAGGCATCAAAACCATCAAGAACCTGTCATGGTATGGTGTGGCATTAAAAATACAGTGAAAAGGGATATTGTATAGTGTGTAGGGTAAAAAAACTCAACAATTCTATGCAAAATTTATGTGTGAGAAATAAAAGACGTGGGAGCTACAAGGGCTAAAATACAAAACATTTTTGGGAAAAAGAGCAGCTGAAAGTTGAAAGCTGAAGCTGAAAGTCACTGCTGATGTTACCAACTCTAGTTTTCAGCTCTGAGTGGTTTTTCATTTGTGCAGGAGGACAAGAATGGAAGAGAAGAAAAGAGAAGAGAAGAGGAAAGGAGAGGAAAGGAGAGAGGAGAGAAAAAAGGATGTTCAAGAGTGGAGGATGAATGCACAGAGCTGGCTCCTGACATCGAGGCATTTCATGGGAAATTAGTAGGAATGGATTTAATGCAATAGATGGGGGTCAGAGGACACCCTCAGCCCTCTCAAACACACACATCAATCCACCAATCCACATCTTAGTAGAGTAGGAAATGCTCAGCAAAAGCTCTGCGGTCAGCTGATCTCCAGCCGATTTCCCCGCTGACAGCAGCGATTATTACTGGCACCACAAAGCCATTTAGGGTTGGCAAAACACCTCCGTGTCTGTCCAGAGTGGTTAGGATGAGACTTGAGGACACCTGGTGTGTAACTAGAGCCGAACGGCTCCCTAATGTGCTCACAGTAGGGATGTTTAAACAAGGCAGATGATATCATCGCCCCTGGAGAAATGAAGCTCGAGATAAGCAGCCTTTCAACATCCTGTGCCAAATAATCAGCGACAAGTCACACACACGCCTGCCTGCATTCGCACAAACACAAACAGGAGTAGATGCACAGGACCGATGCAGAGGCAATTCCTGTCTCTCGCACACAGAGCTCTATCATTCTCTTCCCGAAAGCAGTGTGTGGTCTTGTCACTCAGGCTTTTTTCTCCAATGTGGCCTCACAGCTTTAAATAGCCTGTTATAATCTGTCTATTCTATTACAGACACAGCTACTTTTAGACTAAATTTTATAACGCGCTGAAATCCACTGCTCACACCAGAACTGGGAGCCCCGGGTCCAGGTCTGCGTCCAGGGCCATGCACAAGATGATGGAGGCTCAGTTTGGGTGGCGATGAAGGAGACGCACACTCCTGTAGTAAGTCGTATTGTGCAGCTCTGAAGTACAGTCTGATTACTCACTGTGCAGAAAGTCATTCATAATGTATGTTCATGATTTCACATTTAAAGGGCACTTCTTTGTAAGATCAACCACAACTAAATGATCACAAAGGGAAACTGCTGTCAGCTTTCCACTTGAAGCACAATGCAAAAAATGCATTTGATTGACCTATTTCTGAGCTAATGATTGGACAAACTGCCTGGGTGTGGGCTAACAATCACAGTGAACTGTTTTATGGAAGAACAATTGAACTTGAGCTCAAGTGCAGCTCAATATGGTGTTGCAATCCAAGCATCCATTCCCATGCTACTGACTAATACTCTGACTAACAAACGAGGTGGGAGGAGGGAAAAAAAGAACGGAATCGCCTTATTCAAGTTTAAAACACACACACACACACAGAAAGAGAGGAAAAGATAAAGAGAATCCAGGGTGGGAACTGCCATAAAACGAAGGAGAGGATGAGATTTCTTTTTTCCCACCAGACAATAAAACATGAAAAAGTATGTGTTAGAGGGAAGGAGAAATCCTCTGTGGCTCCACTGTACTGTGAAGGAGAGTCGGAGAGAGCTCCAGATGTGTCTCAAACATGCCTCGAGTTTCACTGCGATACTTAGTGGGTCTTAGTGGAGCAGACACGGGGTTTGTATTAAACCCAATCCAGTCTGGCCCGCGTTCACAAAGAACCAGATGGTTAGCATGTGAGAGATAGAGAGCGACGCTTTTTAACCTTAATTGTACGGTTATCTTTTTAAAGACGTTCGGACACAGCCAAACGACTTGGTAGTTTTGATTTACTGCGCAGCTACCAACAAGCTGATGAACCCATGCATTACGCTGCGCCACCATCGCTGTCTAGACGGACCTCTCTGAAATGCTTTGAGCAACTTCAGAGGCTTAGCATCCTCATCATCACTGCGGATTTAGAAGTAATAATTACATGCATTTTGTCCTGTTCCTGCGAGCTTTACATTTTTGGGCTGTATTTACTTGCCAGATGATGATGCTTTTCAGAAACCAGGGAAAAAAAACAGCTCCAGTAAACGCAGAGGTTGTTATAACATCGCTTTATTATAACACTCAATTCAACACCACACACACACACACTTGATGGATACAGCTTCACCCTGTCCAAACATTTACTCTCATTATGCCACTACAGTGAAATTCATCTCTGATCACCGGCGGGGAATCACTGAAGCAGGAAGAGAAACGGAGTACAGCACAAATGATAAAGTCGTCACCTCTTTGTGCCATTTGTTAAAAGTGAAATGTTTTAATCATCTAATTAATTCTGATGTGAATACTACATTTGCAAAGGCTGAACCTAATTTCAGTACATTTTTCTCCATGCCTTGGACTACTAGTGAAAGCACAACCCACATAAAGACAGAAAGTATAATTGCTGAGGATGGTGAGGAATTTTAATGAAAGACAGAGTCCTGACACGTAAAGTGCACTTCTTCTCTTTTTTCAGCTATGTAATAACAACTTTCCCATGCTTCTCCGGAAACAAATTCATTTATAAATAATAGCTAGAAGGTTTTTTTTCTTCTGACGTGTCAAACATTTGCTTAGAAGAGCTCAATCGCACGACGAAAACGACATTTTTTCATAATTCCAAGCCAAACAGGTTGGTTGACATTCTGCCAGCTGGAACACACATTGTGTCTATCGCCATTTGTCTATTACTTCCAAAAATCCCATCATCACTTCATCACACAGCATTTTCAGCTCCAGTGTTTCTATGAACCATAAAATAAAAAACAAATGAAGGAAGGACAGTGATGTAGGAAAAGCCTCTAATTTCAGATGGTGTGTGTGTGTGTGTGTGTGAAATGACTGTGTCTTAATGTGTGATCTCATCTGATCAGTGTCAGGTATGACAGCTCAACATCCTGAAGGCATTTGGGAGTGTTTTTCTGTGTGTGTATGTGTGTGTGTGTTTGTGTATGAATGCCATTTATTATGAGCAATTCAACCTGATCAGTGTTAACCATGTCAGCTCCAAATCCAAAAGGGTGTGTGTGTGTGTGTGTGTGTGTGTGCGTGCGCGCGCGCTGATGTGGGAGGGCGAGAGCTGGGATTCCCTAAAGCGTGTTCAGTAAATCCTCCACCGGCACGGATTCCCAGGCATCGCGTGCAGCAGGGTGGGACTCCCGAGCGAAACCACACCTCCACACACGTACACCCACTGCCACACACACATTTCCAGTAGACAACAACTTGTAACAGAGGCCAGTTTAATGGTTAGGTGCAAGGCTTGAGCTGGTGTCGTGGGAGGGTTAATGGATTTCAACCATTTATTCACCTGTCATCCCTATTAAATCCTTTCCTCTTATCTCTATAACAGCCCTCATCTGGTTAACCTCAACCCCGCTCTCTTTCCAAACGGTGTGTCAGTGGAAATGCAAATCCCCTGTATGCTCGCGGCAGCATGCGCTGGAACACAGAATAATACTTAACTGTATATCTCATGTTGATATGAAAGCAGTGATCCGCTGAACCTGCAGCGACACAAGACACCTTTGGATTCATCCATCGGGATGTTTGCGATTTTGTGTGGAGACACCTTAAGCCAAATGTGGTGTAGATGCTAAGGAGCAGCTTGAGCTGATGAATCTCATATGCTGGAGAGGGATTTTGGTCGCAATGTGGGTGGTCAGTCCGCAACAGATCAGAGAACTGACAAGAAAAACCAGTATAACTTGTGTGTGTGTGTGTGTGAGAGAGAGCATGTCACGGTGGTGGATGCATGTTTGAGGGTGAGACTTGAGCCTATTATGGTCGACTACGCCAAAACATGTCATTGCTGAGAAATGGCTGGTTCTCCACCTCCAAACTATTTTCAGTGAAATGCCCTTTATTTAGAACTTCATACAGTAAAAGCACAGATAAACAAAGACTACCTTGTGCTGGGACTGCTGAGCTTGTTACCAGTGAAACTGAATTTCGAATTGGAAAACACTGAAGCCTGACTCAGTCAGTTCTTGGAAGAAATGCTTTTATACAGGGATGTGGCAGGTAGATTAGGGCAATAGCTTCCACATTAGGGTTCATTTGGAACCGAGGTGACTTCAAGAGAGCTGTCAAGATGAGGGCAGCGAGATCCTACAGTGCAAGCTCCAGGTTTTACTGATCAGCAACTTGCTACGCTTCTGGGACCTACAGTGCAGCTGCAAAATTAGCTCACAAATGTTGTTTTGCTCATTGTGGTCTGGCAAGGCACCGGGCAAGCATCCTCTCGAGTGTCCTGCACAAAAGCAGGCCGATGGTACTCTCCTGCACTTGCACATTTCAGAAGAACCAGCACCAGACGAGACACATCCGCCATTCGCCGGTCCTTGCTGCAGGTTGTAAATCTCGACGAAACATGGCAGCTGCTCCGAAGAAAGTCTTGACGCATCAGTATTTCTTCTGTCATGTCTGAGAGCCTGCGGTCGAGCGTTTTTATTTTGGGGTGGGTCATTTGGACAAGTAAGTTGATGCCGACCCTCTGGGAAACATAAAGCCAGATCTTTGTTTTAAAACACTTGAACAAACTCTTCCAAACAGCTAGACAGCAAAATAGATGTGATACGTGTGTTGTAAACCAGAAAGCTACATGTTGCCTGGCATTTTGTCTTCTCAGTATGTACACAGCAACTACTCTCCAAGACATATTTATGACCCAATGTAGGCACCGTTACCTAAAAAGAAACTTAATTACAGAAAAAGAAATGGTGCTATTGAAAAGCATGCATCCTGCCTCACTGCAGAGTGCATACAAGTGTATAAGTGCCAATGCGTGTCCATGTGTGCAGCCTTGATGTGTGCAAAAGCTGACACCACTGCAACATGTGATGCACACCACCTGTGCAAACAGCACTACAAAGACGTCCCTGTTTTCATGGACTGGCCCTTTAATTAGCCGTTGATTGGGCCGCAGCTCCCAACAGCTGGGACAGTGAGACACACCCAGATAACTGTAGAGCCAGGACCAGGAGCGAGGACAGAAGATTAACTGCATGAAGGAGCGGGAAATGACTTTTCCTTCCATCAGTCAGTCAGTCGTCAGTCATTTTGACTGGTATGATCAGCATTTACCTGCAGAGATGCAGGATCTTTAAATGAAAAAGGAAGAGAAATAACCTGACGCTGTTAGGTAAGGTGGCTGTCAACACACACACACATACGCACACATCTCTACACCCCAAAACACTTCATGATTTACAAACCGCATCTGAGAAGTTATGCAACGTTCAAACATGTGGCCAGTACTGAAAACAAACCGTGGCACGCAAAGGCAGAGAGGTCATTTCATACAGTGGTGAGTCCTGCTGCTCCGCTCTCTCCCTCTCTTTCTCCACCTTGTCGCTCCCTCATTCCCAGAGGGGCTCTGGTGCAGCTCACAGGGAAAGCGGTCAGACATTATTAGGTCAGCCACATGCCACCAAGTTTTTCCTGACATAAGTCGACGCCTTAAATAGACTTAATGCTGCAGCAGGGACACGCAACGCTTTCTACATTTAGAGTCATTGATGAAAATAAGAGCGATCCTGAGGCAACTTGGACTGAATGGGAAGGAACAGATAATGAGAACCTAACAAAGTTAAATGGCACCAATCCTGATGACGAGGTGCTGATCCGAGACCAGTGCGCACTTAATGCTTGATAAGAAACATGTGATGGCTTCTTTGAGGTGCTGTTTGCTGTGTAATTCTCATGTAATTGCTACCACACCGGGGTGGCAGGTGGCCAGGTGGAGGGTTCTCTTGCAGATTTTAGAACCGCACGAACACACCTCACTTTCAGTGGCATTTCACATACAGAGACAACAATCTGTCCTTGGGTCTAAATCATTTTTACACATGCCAAAGTACCCAAAATGGGTCAGCCGTAGCTTGATTAACCAATACACTACCAAATTTATGCTCACACCAAGCACTGTTAAAAAATCAGTTTGTACGACAGTGCTGTAAGGAACCTACAAAGAGCTGTATGTATTGAAAATGGGTTGTTATGATTTGATTATACTAATCTTAGGAACCCAGTATTATTATGAATTATATTTATTATGAATTTGGGTAGTATTAGGGCAATCATACAAAAATATCTAAAACATGGCAGAAATCAGATGTGAAGTTTTGGTCTAATTAGGGAGGAGATGGAAAACACAACTTAAACAGTGCCCCCTTTCTGGCCTGGTGTAAATCTTTATGGAGTTAAGTATAAGTGAAGGCCAAAATTGGCAAAAATTGTTGCAAATGTGAACACATGATGGAATATGAGTGTGGAAAAAAGGAGGTGCGAAGAGACAGTAAAATGTTAGATCCCTCCTCTTCAGCAAGACAGGTCTGTCTTGCGAGGAATATGTGAGCTGTGCTTGATGGGAAACTTGAGAAGTTATTCCACAGGTGATCTGAATCTACGAACTAAATGTGAGAGTCTTTTTTACAAGAAGAGTCGGCAGTAGTAAAAGAAATGCGAGCAACATGTGTGGATCCATTGTTCTGACTTTGTGTGTGTGCAGGAAGCATCCTGTGGAGGAGCAGAGGGAAACCATACCATTGTGTTGGTGTGTGTCGACACATCCTTCCTACCTCCTGCCTCACCAGCACTTCTGCTGAAACGGACGTGCAACAATAGAAAGTGGCTTTTCTTTTGAAGGTCTGTGCTCTAATACTGTGAAGGCTGCAGCACTGTATCAGTATCACAACCAACCAACCCTTGATTCTTCAAGCAGGATCTTGCTATGCTTAAGTAGAACGAGTCAAGATTAGGATTCACACAGTTCAAACTGGGCATTTCAAATAGATAAAAGTAGATGTAGTGAATTAAACAGGTGATACAAATTAGCTATACATCATAGAAAGATGGTGAAAAGCTTAAAGTAATTTGTAATTGGATGACATATAATACTGTGCAAATGTCTTTGGCCACCACTAGCTTTCTCACTGACATTCATTCCAATCTTTGTTAGCCTTTTCACCCTGTTCCCCTTCTGAAAACATGGTTTCTTCCAAAAAGACTGTTCCTCATCAAGCCAAGATCCTGCTATTGTTAAAGTGGAAGGGGAGCTCAAACTATAAAAGGTTCCGTTTTATGAAAAAGATTGTAACATTATCAACTTTTACACTGTTAGAGGATCTTAAAATCAATAAAAATGAAGACATTGATTGTTCATCTCACAGTAGGGGCGCATCAGGTAAAAAAAAGTTGGGAACCACTGATTTCATAACACTTGCCATTGCTTATGTGTACATTTTTTGCTTTGTGCAATCTTGATTTTAACACCACGTGGCCTCATAAAACTCTGAAGTTTCACAACAGAGCTTGGATTCAGCGTGAGGATCAAACGCCAGGTCTTCCTAATGTTAAATCATGAGTATTTGTCTCCTGTGACTACGATGTTTTATTTTTCTGTGCTCTCTGAGGAGTACATCTACAAAAGGTACTGCTTTATCAGGTCTGGCCACCAGATCCACTTAGTGCTGTGACAGACACGCAACGCAAGAATCCTCGTTGGCAAAGCACGATCGAGGGATCTAATATCCTCTGGTGTGCCCCAGGACAAGAGAGAAATGCCTCTACATACATAAGCAATGACACACCATTAAATTCACATTTATCCACATTCCTAGTGGATGCAACAGCTGTGTGAAGAATGAATTACTATATGTAGTACGAGCACGAGGGATGGCGAGAGAGAGAGAGAGAGAGGGGAGGATACACATATGGAGGGAGGGAGGGATTGGCACGAGTTGCCAGTAATGTATTGCTTCCACAGGATGCCCCTGCACGCTCAAAACAAGCCATAATTGGCCTTGATCACGCTCAACCATTGAGACATACAGTAAATGTGACAAGCAGTGGGGAGGGGAGACGGGGGGAGTGTGTGTGTGTGTGTGTGTGGTGGGGGGCTGGTAAAGCAGTGTGACAGAGGGATTTTGCAGAAGAGGATGAACTGTAAATATTGACCCTGAAGAGGAGGGAGAAACAGCAATGCTGCACCAGCAGGGGAAATGATATCACACACACATGCACGCGCGCGCGCACCCACACACACACACACACAACTCTAACTGTCACTGTAACCTTAACTATAACTATTACTTGCCTAAACCTTAGCCTAATGTTAAAACATGTCTTTGTCTTAAAAGTGAATGATTCACATTTTGGGGACTTGCTTTTTGCCTCCATAAGGTGAGTGTGCAAATAGATGTAGGTCCCCACAACATGAGGAATAAATGGATCACACACACACACACACACACACATTTCAAGCTCTCCATTCGTCTGGAAAATGCAGCATCCATGAATCTTGCTGCATGAGATAAACATCAAGCTGGATTTAGAATAGTTGCCATGGTTACTTGTATGGTTTTTGAACAACTTGTAGTCTCCATGAAGCCTCCACAGGCCTGTATGTTACTGTTCCTCTTTTGGTTTTCATTACCGCTTAACTGGAATGTTCCCTTTTCCTCATCATACACAAATATGATGAGGAAAATCACGGGCAAATATATACAATATATATATAGATTGTTGCAGCACATATTTTGTAGATGTGTTCTTCAGACACAGCAGTGCCCGCTATTTATGGAAATGCAGAAGTCCACCTGAAAGAGCTACACACCCCCCCAAAAAATCTCCCAGACTCCACCACCTCAAATCATCTGACCCTCGTGAATAATCCTCACACTTCGGCAGCTCGGGCCTTCATCAAACTCTGGAATGCACTTCTCCCGCCATCTATGATCATCACGCACTTCTGACTCCTTTAAAACACGCCTCGGTACCTTTCAGTTTAGGAGGGCGTTCATTTGTGTAACTCTGTAATCCTCCCTGCTGTTGCTTGTCATGCCCTTACATGTGTTGTTATTGGCTGTGCTCTATTTTGCTTTTCACTTTGCCTTCTGATAAATTATGAATATAAGTATCAATATTAATATTTTAGATGTAACAACTTTTTGTTTTTTTTTTTTTTTTAGCAGAGAGCTATTATCGGTTGTTACTTTTTTATTTGCCAAGACACTCACAGCTGCCCGGCATTTAACGAGCGCTAAGCTACTTTTCACCGACTCTCACCTCATTACTGAGCACTTTCTGCAGGAACCGTGTTTGCTGAGACGGTTCATAAACAGTGTTTCCAGTTCTCCCGGACCGGCTGGAGTGACTTTCTGGGCACATCTGCGTTTTTTATTTATGGAAAAATACATGTTAATTAAGTCATTACTGTCAGTTTGGATTGTTTTTATACAGAATCGGAAAAAGGAAAGCCGCCTTAATTCCAGATTGTCTGTCATCATTTTCATTTTCACTGAAATGATTCCATATTATAGCGTGCCAGTAACATAAGATTGCAATTAGAGATATTTGCAGTGCACATCTGATTTTGTTGCTGCGCCTCTGCAGCAGAGTAACCTGCAAGAAATGCAGTGTCTTTACATGCGAGCTTGGCTCTGCGTTCGTAATTAACTGCTCCTCTGTGCAGGAGCATGAGAGTGTGGGACAGAGCCTGAAAGTGTGTATCTCACGCCAAAAGCGTGAGAGTTGGCGGGCCCTGTTTACAACAAAGATCACAATTGTCATGACACAGACTGGTTCTCTGCTCTCTCCCGCTTCCTCCGTCCCTCTCTCTCAGCCCCTTGTCCTGGTATGCCCTCCCTCTCTCCGTCATGCCACTGTCCCTGTGGAGCGATTCATGCATGGATACAATGTGCTCCACTGTGCTCTCTGAAAGCTAGCATTACTGTTCACACGCGATCTGCACCGAACACCGATATGCACCCCCCCCCTTCTCATTTGTTCCTTTCCTCTGTCTTTCATCCCTTTTTAATTTTTTATCCCTCTTTCAAGACAGAGCTGGTATACTTTCAGTAATATTTAAACTGGTTGTATACCAAATTCCCAGGAAAGGAAGTGAATTTCCTGAGATGGCACTCATCCTTTGATTTATTTTTTTGTTTCAAGTGACTAAAATATTTGTTGTTTTTTTTTATTGTGGTAGTAGAGGCATCCCACACGAGTCACAGATGGATGCATTCTCCAGCACATTTACGCACATTTGTCCTGAAAGCTTCGTTAGCTTCATACGCAGGATCGGCTGTGACAAATAAAATGAACGGCGCACATCCTTCTTTGATTACACAGTGCAGGTTTATAGCCTCGCTTCAAAGCAACGAAATGAGCAAGAACAGTCTCCGGTCTCACCACAATCACATTATGGAAGCTAAACTCATGTTCTTCTCCATATTTCAAACACCAGAAACAGAAGACACCTTACATCATGAGGTTTTTAGGGGGGAAATGCTGCGCCTTCTTGAATTGGCTCTATAACAAGTAGAATTATTATTTTCTTATAGCAATTTATATAAAAATGTAGCTGATTCATGACCCCATCACACATTTTAAATATAATTAAACTAACAGTTGCAACCCTAAAATGCACATGCACATAAAAATGTAAACGTGATGACTTCCAGCATTAAACACATACCTATGCAAACATAGCACTTTGTAATTTAGCCGTATAGTGTAAGTCCTTCCTGTCTCCAATTGTTTCCATGTGGTCGGCCTCAGGAATCTCTCCTGGATATTCAGAGCATACCGCCGCCACAGAAGGAATATGATACCTGACTTTCTTTCTCCATCTCCCTCCCGTGTTTTTCCCCCCTCTCTCCGAGTTTCAGTGACCAGACCATTCCCTCTCGTTTCTCTCTTTTTTTTTAATCTCTGACTTTTTGTAGCGCTTCTGTCAAAGCACGCTATCTGCTCCCCTGTGGCTCTCTGTCGCTCACTCATGGCTCTGTTAAAATGCTGTGTGTACAGTACACACAGAGAGTGTGTGTGTGTGTGTGTGTAATGTTGCTCGTGTATGTGCATTGTATACCTTCAGGAATATGTGTGCGTGGCAGCTCTCCAGTGTCATGCAGTGATAGTGTAGCGTAAGTTACAGATGAACTCATTTCTACAGGGCCGCTTGCTCTCTCTTTCCCTCACTGTTGCTCACTCTCTCGGTTTAGCTTTCATTCACTCTCTCTCTCTCCCCACTCGCTTCGACAGATCGTTTTCATAACCACTTTTCTGAGGTCACAGCCTCGTCTGCAGTTGTCACGCAACCCCTCGCCTGCTCAGTCAGCTTTACATGCACACACACACACACAATATGAGCACACATGCACACTACCACAGCAATACTACACTACACAAAACCCTTTCTTAAAGAGACAGTATGCAGCTCTCTCCCCCGGCAGCCACAACATGTTACGGACTCGGCTTTTAAAGGGTCAGCGTGTCTATTTTTGGCTCTCCGTGCTCAAAGCATTCCAATGCTGCTGGCAACACACGTGCAACCTGTGGCTGCAGAGTGAAAGAGCAACACTGGCTAAAGCTGATTTTCAGATTAAACCTTTGACTCTAATCACTTTTAACAACTGAATTCGTTAGGGTGATGGGTAAATGCTTTTATTGTAGCAAAAACAGAGGATACTTGACAGAAGCAATAGCAACAAAGCTCTCTTTATGTGGTGAGTGCAAACATAAGAAGCTATTGCTCTGTCTTTACCTCATAAACCACATGTGGATTAATGATACCAGGTGCTAGTGCAGGTGAGAGTCTGTTCTACCACAATGCATGTCAGAATCATAACAGGAAGACATCATGATTTCTCTTGATCACTGATGGTCTTTCTGAGGTCTGCTTGTGTGTGTGTGTGTGTGTGTGTGTGAGTGTGTGTAACAACTGAATTGAATTGAATTGAATTCTTTCACCTCCGGGAGACAGGGCTTCACATTGTCCTGTTCTGACCGGGCCCATCCACCTGTCCCCTCGTTTCTGTCTTGCTGCCTCTCCCAACACCTCTCTATCCTCTCGTCGCCTTTCTACCACCAGGAGAGCCCAAGGAGGGAAAAAAAAGAAAACAGTAAGTGAAGATGACAGGGAGCCAGAGGAAGAGATGGTGGGGAGAGAGGGAGTGAGTTCCAGCGATCTGAAGGGGTTCAGGAAGACAGAGAGACAAAGGGACCATTCATATTGCTGGCCTTGCAAAATACTTGCCAGTTCTTACAAAGGTCCGGTCTGTTGGACGTCTCTTATGTACAGTATGACAGATGTGTCTGAGATCCAATACCAATATGAAATGACTCATGGTGAAAAAATGTCAACAAAAATAACATCATCTCTTTTTTCTACCTCCTACGCTGCTGCTTGTTACAACACATTTAAGGTTTCAGCAGACACCTTTGAATTTAAACTAGATTTAGGTGTTTTCCCCTACATTCATTAAGAGGACTTTTGTTTTCCTCATACACTTAGCATGCAAGACTCACTTATTGATCTAGTGATCTGCTGATTGCTGCGTGGCAAAGCAGGACAGAGCTGCTAAAATTATCCTCAACTCCAATGTTGTAGCATCCAGGGTATACTGCACAGGGATGTGTCAGGTGTAAACAGGGTTTATTTTAAACCTATAACCCTTAAATAGTGTGACCTGAGATGCCCCTGGCCTTGCAAGTGATGGCTGGTCAGGTCGTTGCTGGAGGCAGTCGGTGAGGCAGGACATGATGATGTTTGCAGCTCACATTTGAGCACACAAACACACGGTTTAATCATCCCCTTGCACCTTTGGTTTTGGAGAGGGTTTTAAAAAAAATAAACCAGCAATCAAGATGTCTGTGTACAGACCATCTCTCTTGCTGTGGCCTCATGTCCAACTCATAAACATGCTGAGAAATCCAGCACGTTGTGGCCGACTGTGGCCTGTCTAAAAAAGGCTTGACAATGTTCAATGGTTGCACCACACAGTAAATGTGTGGACGCTAACTTCCCCTATTATTAACTGCATAATCGACACTGACACCTTGACACGTATCCTACAAGAGTGGACAATAATTCCATACGAAGCTGGAATGAGATTTTCCAGCTCATCAAATCTCAGTTTGTGTTTTTTTGTCATGACATCACCAGTTGGGGGGGAAGGGAGGCCACAAAACCGCCTCAATATGGCCTTGGAAATTGACTGAGAATTTGGCCAGGAGAGCTTGCATGAGAAGAAGGACTTGAAGTAGCAGGGAGGAGAGGCCTGCCAAGAGAAAAGGCTCAGGCCTGAAGGCTTTTGGCAGGTGCTGTGTCTCTGCTATCCATCCAGCTGCTGAGTGAAAACACGGGAGGTGTTACAAGAGAATCTATTAGCTGCACAGACAGCCTGTAATCTGTTTAATCCTCTGTCATGGCTGTTTTTTGCTAATTTCTATGGAGTGACAGTCAGTTATTTCTTTTTGTAAACTGCAGTAAGTCTTAGCACAAAAAATTATACATAAGCAAGTGGCTGTCACTACAGTAGGAATTTTTAGATGTTAGTCCAGCCTCAGAGCCTTTGCCGTGAAATTAATCTTCAAAAAGACTTTATGAACAGTTTGACCCAGGAAGCAATGTGACCATACGGAATTAGGTATCCAGCAAATGTTGAGAAACACTTGACTAACCGGTAAATCAAGAGATAAGAGTCAAACATCTTTCAACAAAAAGGATCCTTTTTCTGGAAAGTCTGAATCACGGTTAATTGTCGACCACAGCAGCCTCAGCCTCATCAGCGATCATATGCCTCTGCCAATTAGGTCAATCCTCGCAGTTTTCCGCATGAATTGGCCCATCTGACCTTTTAATAAAGATGCTGGTCCAGTGATGAATGAATGTTGACTTGGTATTGTGATGGCCCAATGAATTATGCAACAAGGTCTCCCCTTCTATTTTGCACCTCCTTACTGACTTTTGCAGCCCCATTGGTTTCTGTAGGACGGTGTTAAAAATCCTTCGCGGTATTAAGTGAGAAGGTGTGTGGACATGAAGTTAGGTGAGAAAAACAAAGAATCAGCTGCCTAAGATAACAAATAAATAGTGAGAGTGTGTGAGAGAGAGCGAGTGGGAGGCGGGCTGAAGGCAGACAGGTTGACGTTGTCCAGGCCTCCGGGCCAAGGAGTGGTGGCACCACTGGAGAGGAGGGATTAGATCGAAGATTAACAGGCTCAGGGATGGTGAAACAAAGGAAAACAAATGCACACAGGTGCCTTGAGATCTGAATGCACAGGAAAAGAAAGTGCTAGACAACGAAAAGCATGGACAACTGGTAAAAGAAGAGAATGGGAATTTTAAAAAGAATGGTAAAAGCGCGTTCTCGGTGCAGGTGGACAAAATTATTTTCGTCAAATTTAATTGTTTGTTTTCGTACTATTTAAGTGGCATTTATTGAGAACTGTTCCACTGCTATTAACAAACACGTTTGAAGGAAAATCTGTCCAATAAAGTAGTATCAGGACAAAGATAGAACTTGCTTAAAGTAACAATGAATTGATTGTGCTGCTCCGTAGTGCAATCAGATCAATTATTCTTTATTGACTCATTACCAAAATCATTACCAGTTTAAACTCTGCACTGTTGCAGCTGTTAGTTCACTTTTGTAGCTAACTCTCTTAACAGAAGCTTTTCTTTAAACAACCATGAAAGACAAAGGATTGCAGTATGAACAGATGGTATGGATGATCTGTTAGCCCTTAAAGAGGTCCGCCAGCAGCACCGGCTAAAGCCAGAAAGGTTGACAGACACGCGGGACAATCAGTGTCCGCTGCTTCTGTGTGTGTGTGCATGAGAGTGGGTATTTATAAAACTATCACCACATTATCATGCCTGAGACATGTGAGCGGGTGCGGCATCTTCATCCTTAACTCGTTTAGGACATATTGAGGTCATTTTCCCCGGGTTTACACAACATTGCGTGAGAAGGGAAGGGTATCCGGTGGATCCAATTGCCCTCTGTGAGGGCGGCAGCGCCTCCATGAATGTGGCCTTTGAGTGGCGAGAGGCCAGTAGACATGCAGACAGCCTGTACTTACTGTATCTGGGAAATAGGCCTGATGCGACTTCAAACAGCCACAATGATGTTATTATGGTCCCCCCCTCCTCCTCCTCCTCCTCCCCCAAGCCTGTTTCTCTCCCTCTCTCTTTCCTTTCTGAGAACTTGTTGCTCATGAGTCACAAGGAAGGAGTCTCCAGTGATCTGTTGTTTACCCTCTTCTCAGGGCTTTGACCAATCACTGCTTTGATTTCAGCTTAAATAAGATGTTTTTTTGTTATATTCCCCCCTGAAAGAGATTGATACTGAATTATCCAAAAGTTATGATTATCTCCTCTTTCGCTGTTGAAAATTGCAGGAAACATTTTTACAACATTTATTTTACTGAGTAAAAGGATGACAGAAACACTGGGCATCATAACTCTGTGGTTTTTCTGGGGATTTTTTTAAGGTAAAAGAGGATCATTTTCTGGGGTGTAGTGGAAAAGCACAAGACCAAAGTTTAAATGATTGCTCCTGTGGAGCAATAAGCAGTGGACTAATACCACTTTCACCATGACTTAGTGCTTAACCCTGGGCAAACAAGATTTCACACTGCTTCATCCTAAGGTGGTTTATCCATATTTTTAAGTCAAGATTTGCAGATTCTTTTTCTCCAGAAAATCAGCAAACCTTTAAAGGTAGCAAAGTTCAACCTCATCCCCAACAAACCCAAAGTTTTTAAAATACGATGGTAAATTTACAGGTTTTCAACATTGGAGCAGGCTGTCACATCAACATCTTTTAAGTGTGGGGAAGCTGATGCTGAAACGTGCCAGCCTGAGCGAGACACTGGGTTAAACACAGTTAATTAGAAAGATTAAAAATAAATCTGCCAAAATCTGAACAACATTTAGTTTTTGTACTTAAACTGTACTTTGTTCTATGAACCGTGTTAAAACATGTTAAAGTATGTGAATTACAGTTTAAGGGCTTGACATTTAAAAGTATCAGTCACCACAGAAACGTGCTAACGCTCCACTCAGTTCGTCCTCCAGTCACTCCCCGCTCAGACTGACTGGGATCCCACACCAGAGACGCAGCCAGGGAACAGCACTGAGACCCATCACTGGTCAAGATCCGCTGCATCAGAAATCCAATGCCATTGAAAAATGATGGGAGTGGTGTATGAAAAATAAACATGGGTGAAACCATTTCCAGGTCTATATTTGACAGATGACACTGTGCGAAAACAAGGATTACACTGTCGCTGCTCTGACTGGATAAATGTGGGTATGTGTGTGCGTGTGTGTGAGTGCGTGGTCGTGTGTGTGATTCATATTTAAAACATTTGCAATTTGATGATGAAAACAAACACTGGCACATTAGCATGGAGAATTTCCCAGCTCCGCACGCAAACTTAGAGCAGGGGAGGGCTCCAGTGTGTGTGTGTCTGTGTGTGTGTGTACATTGCTGTGGGTGAAGCCAGCAGCTGTTTAAATGTGGTCTAACAGTGCTCTCTCTGCAACATGCCAATTTTCAACTCGTTCCTCAGGGACACAGACAGTTTGACACTTCTCTTTTTGTCATTTTCTTGTCTTCTCCTTGTTTCCTCTCTGCTTTCTTCTCTCCCTTTCCTGTTGTTGAAAATATCCGATGTGTTTCCTCTGGGTTAACATTAAATCTGAATTCAACCCCCCACACAGTATCTCTCCATGCAGTTCGTGCCTGTTCAGTGCACCATATTAGTACCTGATATGATGATCTGATGCTTTGCTCCCTGTCATATACCGGCTTTAAGAGGTCACCACCATTGTGCCTAATGAATAAGGCATTAGATCAGTGTTGCGTTCAGAGGCTGGAAGAGGCTTTGTGCCTGTGGCTTCATTTCTTCTTTCTAAGCTTGAAAACACAAAGGAACCTATGTGATAGACAACAGATTAATCTGACCCTTAAGGTTAAGACATTTATTGTAATGAAGAATGTCACATTTAACTTGAGGAAAGTTAACCTTTGTTTCATTTACTATTGAAACCTTTCAAATATCTCAAATATTGAGACAGTTTAAGTTGGAGATGAAATGAAAATATTTAAAAAAATTTTAATCATGTGAAATGTTAGCTGCAGTGTAAGGGATAAACTGAAATGAATGAGTCCATTAATGTGAAAGTCTAAAAACAAAGCGATGGAACACTGAAGGAAGCCTAACAACAGCCTCTCTCTAGAAGTATTTAAAACCCACATCCTACTACTGTAATTGGAGAGTGGTTTGTATGTCTGTGTAACTGCTCCATCAACGACACAGCTGGGGGCACCAGAGTTTGAAGGAACCACTTTCTTAATGAGGACTTTCAAAGGACACCACGTTCGTCCCCTTCTCTTGTTCTGGTCTTTAATTCCTTGCGTGTGCACTGTGTGATGCAAAGGGGACTGGAAGTGGGCAACTGAGAGCTAACTCAGCCAATGTGTCCTCTAATTTTTGGGAGTGATGTGGATCAGTATCCAGATCCTTTCAGAATGTTCACCATTGTGCGATAAGCTTAAATTCCCCAATTTGAGTCATGTCTCCATAAATGCATAAAGATATGAAATAAGTGGGGCAGCCCAAATGGTTAAGGCGCATACCACATGGGCGTAAGCCCCTGAACAGCAGGTCCCCAATTCATCTCCTGGCTAGGCGGACCACAAATTGATCCAGATCCGGATACTCTTTTGGTTTGGGGGAAATGTTGAGCCTTGGCAGAGGTCTGCGCCCTCATTGTGCTTTCACATTATTAGAAGAGTAACCCTGTTTTACAACCTTGGATGCTAACTGCAGCCTGTACTGTGCCTGTAAGGCAGACAGTTGTAACTCGGGGTGTGGTGCAACGGCGCTGAAAACAAGGATGAGTAAAACAAGAGAGGAATGGGAAATCAGGAAAACTCCGGGTAAAAGCATTAAAAGTGCCAAAGTAAAGGTTCATAAACCTCACAATCCCGGTGGGGATAAAGACACATTGTTCTACAAAATCTTGATTCTCTAGCACACCTTTGAAAGTGTGTGTCAGTGTGTAAGAGTCAATTAGTGTGGCAAGAGCTTTCTTTTTTTGCTCAAATGAGGTCATCTGAGTCACTGACTGACAACAGAAATGAAATACTTCTGAATGAGACCCAATTTACTTGACTACATATGGTATGTGATCATCTTTACCAGCGACTGTTTGGAAATGGAAACGATTGCTTTTAATTAACGGACTGCGACAGCAGATTAGTAACATGCCTTGTAACTGAGTAGTAATATTTCCATTTCCCAAGGTGCTCAATGGGTTTACTGCTCCAATAGTGCCAAAAGAGTATGATGAACAGACAACACCACAACTCATGTCAAGAAAGAACTATAACACAGGTTTTAAAAATCGCTTTCTTCTCCTCCATTATCCGTTCACTAGTTCTTTTTTGTCCTTTTTTCAACTGAAACTACAGTTTATGCCACTCAAAAAGCCTCAGAGGGCTTTTACCAGGAGCTGCCCCAGTGGGCCTTTAAAGCTGGTGATGTTAGTGAAAGCCTCCAGTGGGGGGGCCAAAAACACACTGAAAAATGGAAAGGCAGACAAGCATCAAGCTTTACCTACCACGGAATTTTTATCCGTAGAATTAATGAGTTTCAATATTTGGAAATACAGGAAACACTTCCAGAATAAGTACCTTGCCCAACATTTTTTGGTGTGTGTATACAGATTTGTTTGTGCAAAATCGTTCGACTTTAATAGTGCGATGAATTTTCAAGCGAGGATGGAGTGAAAAACCCTCACCCTGGTTGTCTTTTTTTTTTTTTTTTTGCAGCACACACATAACGTACAGATACACACATCACAAATAAATCTCAGTGAGCATTGCGGCCCACTCCTGGCTGTGTTTACTGTTGAACACTTAAGATATACCTTCCTTTCTCTTGGCTAACAAATAACACCCGGGGTGCTAAAGGGCCGAGCCAAGCACAAGTCACGCAACTGCCTTCCCCTTTCTCTCTCTCTCTCTGTCTCTCAGCCACCCCGTACACTCCCTCCAACCTGACTGACTGGATACCTGGCTGCCTGAGTGAGACATTTGCCCCCGCAGAGGTCTTCCTCTTTAACGACGTGCCTGGATGCTGTCAAGACAGCGACCCAGCTGCTATTTGCTGATGTTCAGCATCACGTTGCTTTTGACCGTGGTGCCCCGGTAAATGCGTGCCGTGCGATGAGGAAGGATTGTCTCCCTCTCACTGTACCCTCTGCTTTGCATCCCTTCTCTCCACCCTAAAAAATATTTTGTCAGGCTCACTCATTCGACGATAATTCGGCAGAGAGCAGGGAGTTCACTCAGAGTTCAGGCTGCTCTGGGTGTGCAGGGTGCAGCAGAGGTCTGCCAGCCAATAAAAAAACACACAGAAACGCTTTTAAACACCCTCTTGAATCCCGTTTTGTAGTCCTCTTTAATTAGCTCCAACTTTATCCCCATCTCACGGAAACACATGCTTTTTACAGCAAGATGTTTGGCTTTATCGGGGAAATTTGTTGGTAAATTTAGATGGCTCTGTCTGGTGCACCTCATCTGAGACTGAAAAAAAGACCCCCCCCCCGAAAAAAAAGCTTCACCAAATAACTCTAACTTCATATGACATGATCTGAGGAACTATTTTTATCCGAGCGAGTTACATGCTCCTGTTTTCCCATATCAAATGCTGATGAAAGGGGACCTCATCTGGCTGACGGTAGTTAGTGTATCGAGCTGTATCGGGTCAGATGCCACCTTTGGTTAGTGATCTTTCCAACCGCATGGAAACATATCGATTTACATTCGGGAACAACAGCAGGGCCCGGGCCACTGCTGCACACTGAAGCATGCTTCAATTAAGATAAATGGAGGTGACAGACAAAACAAATGGTTGGCTGATGTGCAGCGTGCATACAGATACAACCTGATGACATGCAGTACTTTTGGGAGCCGTGCCACACGAGTCATCCTCGGAAGACGAACACGGTCCTGATTATAATCAGGGATACTGCTTATAAAGGGGAAACGCCTCAGTTCCTCCCCATTCATTTCTTCACTCGGCTCAGTGCCCACAATTCAGCATTCACTGAATGTATGAGAGCCAAAATTCACTCAGCTATTTGTCCATTTAGGGCACTTTTCTGTGGCCAGGTGTTAGAATCCATGGTCATGATGCATTCAGGTGAGGTCTTACACTGTTAAGTCAGGCAACAACGTGACACAGAATCCATTTTTCTAAATTCAGCTGATTTCCTCCTTTCACACCTGCTTCGCTGGTCCATGGTTTGTCTTGGTGAGAGGTTTCATGCCAGCGCAGTGGTGTCACGGAGTTCATTCATCAGCCGCTATGAATAGCTGCTCCGTTCGCTCGGTTTAGCCATCAACAGATCGCATTACTGACACCGCTGAGCTTTTTATGCTGGTGGCCATGTTAAATTGCTTGTGCTGTAGCTAATAGGCCCAGGGTGTTCACTGGGAGGAAACTGGTGGCCATTTGAGCCAGGATGACAGCCAGTGTTCAGCTCACAGGAGCGAATCTATGTCATGCCATCAATCAGTTAATTGCGGCCTGTATCTAATCCATGCAAACGGGACAGCGGAGGGACGCAGACAAGCTTGCCAATAAGACGGTCCTATTCTTAGATTCTACTACTGATTTGTTTATTTCTGTTTGTGTTGCCTTACAATGCTAAATTCCTGTCATGACCACATATAGGACTTTTCCGTTTGATCGTATCCACACCAGCATTGTTGCAAAACCGATTCACTTTTCTCAAATTTGGTGATCCCACAACAGTCAAAACTTTTTTTTTCCCTGAAAACCCAGGAAGCAGTTACTGCGCAGAAGTGCCTGCAGCATGCCACAACAAATAAAAAAAAAATGGCTGTTCTGAGCCTTAATGAGTTATCAGATGGGCTTTCAACATGTGGCTTTGGGCAGGACTAAATCTGTAAGCTATATGGCATGTTTGCATGTCTACAGAATTTGTTTGTTGTGTGGGGAGATGAACATAAACTGGCAATGTGAAATTATTTCATCTCAGCCAAAAGGGGTGTAGTTGCTTGTAAAAATAGCAAACTCCAAACCAAAAGCAGAACAAGCGTTTGTAATAAGACATATGTCTGCCAACAAAGTTGCCATTCAATCAGTGTAGATGAACTACAGTGTGCACATCCAGCTTCAAATAGACTTCAGTACAGGATGGGAGATTTCTAATCGAATGCCATATTGCAAAATATGTAAACATCTGTGATTTGTCAGCTAGTTTGTAGCATCACTGCACGCTTAAAGTGCTTCCATAATATAATTATCAACTTCATCTCCGGGGGATTCGGTGTCGCTTCCCTCCTTGTCCCGCTGCACTTCTCTTGCTCCAGCAGCGCGGCGTGCTAGGCGGTAGCCGTGACGATAATTGCGCGAGACAGCCTCCAACAATAGTGTTGGGCCAACAAAGGCTCCCTCTCCCTCTGCAAGAGTCCTGGCTGTCTATTCACACTCGCTCAAACTCAAACACACACTCTGCCCGTCTGTTCACACACACACTAGCACACATACACACCTCCCATTGCCGCGCAGCCGCCACTAGCTGTTACAGTTAGCGTCTAACAGGGGCCCCCCTCGGCACTGATTTGAGTAATTCACTTATGGCCTTTTGTGATCCCAGGGGGCTCCATCGGGCCCCCGGGGCCAACAGAGACCAACTCCACTCAAGCGAGTTCAGTGTCTGTGGCACGAGAGGCCAGGCAGGGACAAAGCCAGTGTCATGCCTTTGATTCAAGCAACTAATGAGTTAGCTGTGAGGATCCTAAATGCGTACGGCGGCTTCTCCATTCACGGTTCTCGACACATACAAGGGATTAGCATGGCTGGCCTGTCGCACTATTTAACAGCTATTGTGTAGCTGATTACTGCAGAGAGGGCAAACACACATGCAAGAGGGTGGGAGAGTGAGCCGACATGCAACTAATGTGCAATTTAGCATGGGATTGTTGCGCGGGTAATAGCTACACGTTCGCCGCAACAAAGGGAATATAACAAGATTTAAACTGAAAATATGCACGCAGCTAGTGGTGGCATTTTAACTAACAGCATGACATTCAATAAAAAGCGGTGCATCCCAATTTAAGGAACAATTTTACTGGTGTAACTTCTAATAATGATCCAAAAGGTGAAGTCTTTGGCCCAAACTCTTAGCAAAGAAAGCTGTTTAATAGCTGCAAAGACAGTTCTCTGCAGTTCATTTTCAAGAATGAACAGACATTCTGTCAAAGCTCATCCACATCCAATGAACAGGATTTTTGCACACCAAAATAAACACGAAGAATGATGAAACCCTGAGACTGGCATTAGGTTTGTCATAACAGTGAGAAGACATAACCGTTTACATTGGAAATGTGTTCCTCAGCCATACGTCTATCTATGTATATAGTAGTCATAGCACGGAATCGCAAACATTGCATGTGGAGGAAAGAGGAAGGAGAAAAGCCTGAGTGCTGGCATTTAGCCTGATCACGCACTCTTAGCGCAGCACATGGAGATGAGGGGTGATTTTCTTTCAAAGAGGTCAGTGAAACTGACCGAAGGGCGGAACCCTGTCGGGAGGAAGAAGAGAGAGAGAGAGCTCATAAGAGAGGAGACAGGGTGAATCTGCACTTCCATGTGACGATAATCACTCATAAGAGTGAATTTTCTCTGCTTCACTAGTAGACACGCACACTGTTGTGATCCATTATCTCCCTGGATGCTCTTAATCAATACACATCACTAAATTTTTAAAAAGGGGTTTAGTGATGTGTGTGTTGATCGCGAAAACCGATCGAGGAGACGCTGCATCAACTGGTGAGAACGTGACCTGCTGGCTCTGGTTAGTCTGTGGACACGAAAACTGAAATACCACTTTGGTCCACTTCCAGAAAAACGTGTCATTCATAGCATCACCTTTTATTACTATACTACTAAAAAGAGCATGGTAATGTAACAGCTCGGGGTGAACTTGAGATTTCGTGCCACCCACACCAGCACAGCGCCAACCTGTCCGCTTACATCTGTCTCCAGGCCTGTTGTGACATGTGACATTTAACTGATATGATTGGCTAAAGTCCTTGCATCCTTCGGGCATCCGTGCACCGCGCTCTTCACGACTCAAATGTGTAATTGTTGGGGCGCAACCGAAGCACTGAGAAATCAGCGTGTGAGCATTGGTTCGCAGCTCGTCAAGTTGATACTAATTACCCAAGAAGTTTAACTGATTCCCATCAACTAGTCCCGCCTATGCTGTGATTGGGTCAAAAAACAGGGGCAAATGAAAAGGGCAAAGGGTTTGACCTTCAGTGGTTTGAGTGTTCGCTTCAAAAAAGCTTTAGACAGATGTAACAAGTGGGTTAATGAGCTGTGCAGCCGAGTACCTATTGTATCGCCACAACCTGGGAGCACATGATATTAGTGCCACAGGTCAGCCTTAGTAGGCTCCTTCAAAAGGCCCAAAATGATCCTGATTCTCATTAAATGGTCTTAATGGGCACTGAGCTAATTGCTGATGTCAGCATGCAAACATGAAGCAAACAGATTATGAATTTAGAGTAATAACATGCACACATGGGTCATGAGCCTAAGCGGAAAAACTGCCAATACCACGTCCTTGCATGATTTAAGAGTGTGCAAAAAACACTTTTGGGTTGTAGTATATGGTTTGCCTGAAATTTCAATAACAAGGACATTATAAATCAGAAATTAAAGACAACAATAAACTGACCAGATCTTGACCTTTCGACTGATTTGTCTTGGATTCTGCCCTGGCGCCTTGTGTGCCTGCAGAGTACGGGGAAGGAAAAAGTCTGGGGTCACCGAGAGTTTAGTAAACACAAAGTCTGCCTATAATCTGACCTGAACACATTTTCACCCCTGAGCAAAGAGGCCATTCAGAGACAGCTATCACGCTGCAGCACTTCCCTCTTTGGGGAATTGAATGGTCTGCACTTGTGTTGACTCCGCTGGATACAGAATTGACACGGAAAGGATTAACCCAGATAGCGTTGAAAAGGAGGGCTTACATCCGCGAGGTTCTCTTAAATGTGTAGATGAGAGAATAACGACTCAGACTTGATTGTTTCGCCTTGTTCTCTCCTTCCTCTATTGCGCGATTGGCGACTTGGTTACAAAATCGTCTCCTGTCTGCTGGCTGACGTCATGAGAGGCGTACGCCTGGCGTGAGTCTGCGGGGTCTGTGGCCTTTCTCTTCCTCTTTTGTTATAGCTCAGCCAGCATTTGCAGGCAGACAACAAACACACACACACACACACACACACACACACATGCGTCGAAACCGGCTCGCACACATTCAGAGATTAGCGAGTGCAGATCTAAACACTGCTGCGTGGATTTGGCGTTGCAGTATGTCAGGTTATCGGGCATACATGCACTGCAATCTCTCATCGCACTGGTGTGTGTGCATGTGTGTTATACCCTGTCAACACCCTGACTGGACCGACAGCTATGAGGGAAGGCAGGGCATTAATTGAGGACTTCCAGACACACACACACACACACACGCAGACACTTATAAATACCCCTCGCTGTGATATGGATACATTTACACCACAGGCATTTATATTTGGTCATGAGATTTGTTTGGGTGGTAATTTTAGGGGTTGTTAAGATATATATTGCAAGACATTGACAATTTTCAGGGCAGATCATTTACTGAAAGCAAAGCAGTACTGCCCTGAAGTCATCTGCAAGGTTTTCAGGTTGTTGATGTCTCACAGAGGGCTTGTTGCACGTTTTTACTTTTCTTTTATCTTGAGATGTAAAAAAAAACAACAAAATAATAATAATAATAATAATAATAATAATAATAATAATAATACATAAACTATGGATGAGAGAGTGTAAGACAAACTAAAGGATCCCTGGGCTGACTGATCTGTGTGCATGTGTCCATTTGTAAAGACACGAAAATGTTAATGTTTGCACCTGCAAACGTTTTAGAGGATTTTAGAGAGACTAAAGTGAGCGAGTATTTATTGTACCAAACTTTCAGATTAAATTCTCCAAATGATATTTCATAATTCTGTTTCCTGCGGGGGAGTCAGGTGACGTTTTTGAAGACAGAGTTATGACAAAGCCACTGAGAAATGATCAGATACAAACAGTTCAAACAATGTGACTCAGTTCCTGCCCAATCAACCACACATATCTGTTTGAAGTGGAACAGCAGGGCACAACGGATAAATACAGGTGCCAAAATGTTGATGCAAAATCAAATTAAAAACACTGACCGTGGGGGGGAATTTTCACTTGTCTGTAAAGTCATTTTAGTCTCTCTTTAGATGAGCAACAAGGCAGCAGGTACCAAAACAGCCCTGAGAACGAGGGAACTGAAAAAAACAAACTATATTAACTAAATACATAAAAGACATAAAAAACATGCAAAAGAGAGAGCATGGTGTGTCGTTTGAGAGTCACAAAAACAAGTTCCTGTGAGTCAGAGCGCAGCTGGTACACTAGAAATAATAAAGGACTCCTAGGAATGACCACGAGGACGCACAGTGAGACAGATAGAGAGAGATATGGGCAGTGAAAATACATATGGATAAATGCCAATGCTGCTTTTTTCCCAGGGGTGTGAGGGGAAATCTGATCTTAGCGACACAAGGGCCAAGACCTGGGACGGAGATGGATGTTGTCAAAGTAAGCTTGTGTCGCACCTCATCAAAGCACACAAAGTCAAACTACTGACCGCGGCACGCACACAGAAAGGCACACACAGGTAGGTTGCCCAGGAGAATTTCAACATTAGCTTCCTTAATAGAAGTGCGAACTGAAACTTTTTTTAGCAATTCAGAGGATTCGGGCCCGTGATCGAGTTTGGGTCAGAGGTTCACATGCTTTACCGCTCAGTTTTTCCAAAGAATTCCTTGTTTTAAAAATTTGTAGTTTGACAGAAAAAACATACACAAGTACAAGCTGTACCTCAGCCTGCAAAGATATGACCATATTACACACAAACAAAGCCCACAAAAAAGGCAACTTCACTTTAGCTTTATTGAAAAACAAATCGTGCCGCCAGCTAATTTTAATGCATTATTACAAATTACATCAACTGATATCAAGCCTCAAGCAGAGCAGCACAACAGCTGCATTTATAGGACGACAAGCTGCATATTAGAGAGGAAGGGCTGTCCTTTATTATATGGTCTCCAGGACCCTCTGTCTTAAAACGCCCATCTGATTCTCATCACAAGCTCTGCTGACTTCTACTCCTTTTAAAGCCCGTTTCAATTCATATTTGTCCAACAGGCATCAGAGCTACAGACAATGAGGGAGAAAAGACAGGAAATGAAAGAAAAGATTACTGCAGGCGATTAAAGGTAGTAACACACCAAAAACATGTCACTTTTAGTCCGGTCCAGGTTTTTTATTTTACAACACCACCATGTCAGCATCTCACCAATAACACAAATGACTTCAAATAGGGGAAAAAATTACCTCAAAGATGTGCTTTTAATTGACTTCATCCTAATTGTACACACAAATTTTCTAAACTGAGCAAAATTCTCCTTTTCAAATAATGAGATGAAACACCATCATGCAAAAAAACAGGCTTTAAAAACACACACACCACCGCAGGAGAAATGAAGGCAATCGGGGCAGAAAGACAAAGGAGGAGGGATAGTTAATCCTGAGGGTAAATATTTAACAAGCTCAGCAATTACAGTCAGGGCAGAGACCTAACGTGGAGGAGAAGGGAATTACAGCCTGCTGACTGTCAACACGCGCGCACACACATTCTCGTGGACCGACTCACTCGGGCATCTGCATGAAAATGCTGAAAACATAGATACACTGACCTAAAATTTTGAAAAAAATGTTATGGAAAAGACAGGACTAGGAGTTCCATGTGGCCTGGAGGCTATGAAATGATGATTTAGATTTTTGTGTTTCATTATTTTTTGGAGTGTGTGTACCCCATGTGGCCTATTTTCACTTTCTCCTGCACCATAGCATACTTAAATGGGATTATTCCTGTTATATTCCACTGTGTGCATCCTCTCAGCTGGAGATAACTGCAGCAGCAGAACCAAAATATACTTTTTATATCTAAAAAATAAAGACTAAGTAGTGAGTGACATGTTTGCTACTGAGGTGTAAGTCTGCACGTGTGTGCTAAGGTATTTCAAGATTTCCTGTGGCGTTTGTACAGAGATTATACTCTGCGATACAGAGTATATGGTCCGTATAAATGTGATGTATTGCAAAAGTTTGAATTTCGGCAGCTTGAGAAATGGTTCTCAGTGTGGAAACTGAAATGTATTTTTCATATATTTATATTTTTATAATATTTTTATAATATTTCAGTGTAAGGCCTCCTTGTTTGCCTGTGAGAAGAAAAAAAACAAAATTCTGTAAAAAAAAAAAAAAAAAATGGAAACTAAATTACATCAATTAATATGAAAGTGCATAATTGTGCCAAACAGCTATTGTTTCTACTTTCCTGCTCGGGGTGGCAGTGGGAAGGAGGGGGCATGTGAAATAGCACAGGGAATCATCTCATACAGTATTGAGCCTGTAAACATAACACAACTGAATCCCGTGGAATATGATGATTAAGAGAAACCCGGGCGAATGTGTCTAATGCCACTTTTTATTTACACATACACACACACAGCCTGGGGTTGATATTTGCATGCAGCGCATAGGTATACACGGTTTACTGCACTCCACCCATGAGTAGTCACGCAACAGGGCCGGGGCAGAATGTCAGGCCTGCTTGAACCTCCTCAGCACACTGCACATGAGACAAGTCAATAAAATTATGTTTTAAAAGGAAAAAAACAAGACACACAATCCCACACACACTCAATCACAACTAACTGAGCGGGACGTGAGTCGTGACTCAACTTCACACAGTCCCCCCGGTGGAGAAACGGCGGAACTGCATCGCTTGCAAGTGGAAAAATGATCACTCTTCCTCTGTGAAACTGTTTATAAAGGCGAATGAAACTTAAAGTTGCAGCTTACACGGTTTCAAGTCAGGTTTTCAGGCAATGACTCACTGTTGAAAACAGAAGAAAAAGAACCATGATGGTGACTGCTGTTCCAAACCACAGGAAGGATGTGGACATGTATGTGTTCCTCATCTCCGATTTATCTCGACAAGCTCTGGCGTCACTCCATGTTTAAATACCAGTGGGGGGAAGAAAGTGCAATTGCGAGAGTCAAGTGAGCTGACCAAAGAGAGATGCACACGAAACCAAATCCCTCATGTTCCACACTAATCAATCTCATTAGTGTAGCATTAAAAGACAGCTAAGCTGGTCACTTCTGCCATTGATAACAAGGCATCCAGCAGGGGCACAGCAACCAAACATGGGCTTTGGCTCTAATGCAAGATTAAAGAGTTCAGAATGGAAGATCCTAAAATATTTACAGATAAATACCACCTCTGCTCTTCCTCTGAATGGCTAAGAAAATAACTTAAAAGAGATGTAGCTGCTGGAGCTGCCGAACAACGCATGAGCAGCATCACCTCTCGGCTTTCTCTGCTTCGACACACCTTCCAACACTTTGAGCGGTTTCACACACACGACTGTGAAACCGCCCTGATGCAGAGCATCACTCCTCACTGAAACTGTGGTCTTTGTCACTGCGTGAGCCCTCATCCAGGGGAAGGCACCTTTCATAAGTCTGATTAGCACCTGCACTGCATCGTTGCGTGATGGCTAAGCTAAATGAGCATTCCAGATAAAACAACTGACCTATGTCGGTGTGTGTGTGTGTGTGTGTGTGTGTGTGTGTGTGTGTGTGTTTGTTTGTGTCCAAAGTTGCATGACTCTGGCCAACAGGATGCCAGTTGTTGGGTGCCATGCCAAACCCAGGAAACAGATGATGGAGATTAAGGGTGCTGTGAGGATCAGAGGAGGAGAAGGTGAAAGAGGAGAGCCACATGTGTTGAAGGAGGGATCTGCAAAACTCTCAGCTGGTCAGACCTCTCACAAATCCCTTTGCCCCCCCACACACACACACACACACACACAACAGGCAGCCCCTTAATCCTCCTTCAACATTACCAAACACAGGAGGATGCTCATTTTCTTAAAGCTACAAAAGTCCTTCTTGTCGCTGTCACATCCAGCTGTGCCGGCAGCCCCCATGTTGCTGGAGCAGCCACCGGGGCCACCGGCAACAAAATACGTTTCACAAGAGCCCCCATGAATATTTGAAGCAGATTGTGGCGCAACACGAGGAGAGGGAAGGGAGGCGTTTGGCCGTGGGAGGGAGGTGAGAAAACAAGCGTGCGCCTCACTACGCCGTTTAATTACATGTGACTTAAAGAGGGTTGGGTTCATTACAGACACCTTCCTCGAATGACGACTAATAAACCTGTGATCAATAACCTCAGCAAAGAAGAAGAGAGGCAACAACAAGGGAACCGCCACAAAAATCCTTCCCCTACAATATCTGTTAATGGGCTGTGACCAAAATAAGTGACCATGGTTGAATAAAAAAAAGACTTTTCTATAGACAGCGTATCCAGAGGAAGCAGAAGAGTACACTCTCTATAGTGTAACCTATGTTGTTTATCCTTAGCCCCCTGAATTACCTCTGTTGTTCTGAATTAGAGTCAGTTCATGACAGAGCCCGAGGGCTTCTTACTCATGAGGCACATGAAAACAAAGTTCCACAGGTTATTCAACGAATCTGAGAGATTGCCCTTAACTCGACAGGGCAGAATTTACAGTCTTTCTCCCTATATATAGCCACCCTCACACGCGACTGACAGGTGATGCAGCGCGTGGAGGGAGACACAGTGTGCACACACTCACCAGCCTGAACGTGCAAGCTGTGTGGCGGGAAGCAAGATTTTTTTTTATCAATAAATATTTTCAAATTGCCTTTTGCATCTTTAAAATGAATATTTCACTGTCATAAATAGGCTTTTCATTGCATTCCTACACAGAGGGCTGTTATTTCTGCAAATGCTCATCACCACCACAACCAATAATGTAGATAACTTACACATATGACATCTTATCAAAGTGTTTCCTTATAATCATTTCGTATAAGATAAGAGGTTTCCGTAGTCAGTCAACATGTTTAGATTTGTTGCATCATATCTACTCCATATAACATGCCAACATACAGCAGCTGATGTCCCATAATTAACCACATATGTCAGCTGAACCCATATCAGCTCAGCAGCTCCCTCTCATTCACACACATGCATAAAACACACACCCAGCCTCTTCCGCTACAAATGCCATCTTTTGACCTCCTCCTACCTTGGAAGAAACTTTTGACGCGGAGGTAGGACACGGCGAGGCGCAGCACGGACAGCTTGTCCAGTTTGGAGATGACATCCGGGGGGAACGGCAGCAGGCTGGCCAGCCGGTCCAGCTCGGCGTTCAGCCTGTCCCGGTGCCGCTTCGACGGGTTGGTTTTCTCGTTGGCGGAGGACGGCTTCCTGACAGTGAGACAGACAGAGGGGAGAGAGACAGACAAGGGTTGAGAAGACATCATCGAGCGGCGTGTGTTGTTTATTTTCCCGTGTTCCTGTGTTAATGGCAATGTTAGGTTAAATCTGATCTCACCACACACTCATAACAACACAGTTTCTGGGGGGGAGGTGGTGCAACGCCGGACTCACAAGACAGCTTATTGTGAGACGATTCAATTTTTACATATAATCACTGAAAACAAAACTGGGTCTGAATTATTTTGTCAGAAACAACCTCAAAACTAACTTGTGTCAGTTTTGTTTTATAGTTATAGTTTCAGTGTTAGGAAACAAACTATGGGATCATGTTTTGTCTGCCTCTGGTTAAGTATGGTAACCGCACCTTGCCAACCCAAGTACAGACACATGACTTTATAAAGCAAGCTCTGCACAAGTCTTTTCTTTCTTTAAACTGTATTTCCCTTTGACTCAGCCTTCCCCAATCCACTTTGCACCACACTGTTTCCTCCAGGGACAACGTTCTTTGCTTTATTTTCTTCTCAAAAAGACAAAACTAATGATCACAGGGCTTTTGTCGTATCAAGTTTCAGTCCCTACAAAATACCTTTCCAGGCTGACGTGGATCTCAAAGTTTCACATTAAAGTGAAATAACTGGATTGACTAATCCTCGCTGTGGCTGTTTCATTCCTCTCAGTGAACCCCGATATTAAAGGTTTTGGACGTTTTTGCAGTGTCTCTCTCAGTGCCATGGAGAACGCAAAATGCCCCTTAGGCACAGAGTTATCTGTGATGTGTATTTTAGTAGGGTGTACACAGCTTTACCAAGGGAACTCAACATGATCCGCATATGTAATGGTCAGCTCCAGTTTCCACAGCTGAAAGTTTCTGTTCGTCTCCGCAGAGACAGAATACTTTTATGTGAGTGCTTCAACTTTGTTTTATTACGACGGCCCGAGTAATAGTCACATTTTTCAGTCGTTAGCAGTGAAAATATATACAAAAGGATACATGTGAATGTCAAAATTTGATTAGATTATTCAGCCAAAGTTTACTCCACTTGTAAATTCAGCAATACACAGGAAGGACCAAAAACAACATCATTATTCCAAAATTAAAGAAGGAGGCGTCAGTAAATAACCAGTGGCATTAAATTATAATTAAAAGGTCCTAAAACGTCTCATGGCATGACTGGCAGACTCAAATTTCAAACGTATATCTCAGTCCACATACAGCGGCCATTTGATGTGGCAATGATTTTTTTCAGATCAGCAGCAGAGGCGGCGCAAAACATGAAAACTTCATAAATGCCACAGGCCTCGTTAAAATTACCACTTCACTCTTCAAAAAACCTTATATAACCCCACATTCACTATTCATGACATCAGCTGATGAGATTGTCCAAAAAAAAAGAAAAAAAGTAGCCTCAGTTTACCCATCATCCACTCCAATCTCTGCCTTTGAGGTTACACTTTTTTTTCTAATTAAGCTTGATATGAGAGGTCAGATGCTCATCATTAAATAACTTTAGAATAAATGCTGTATTAGGTCTTGAATATTATATATTATATAAGAAGTGTATCAAAATTAGCATTCAGTACCAGATGGAACTTGTGCTGTTATTGTCACAACTTCATGGAACTTCCTGTTATTTGCAATAATAGCTATCTATCTATCTATCTGGAGGTTGAGCCTGAAGTTTTCCCTGCACGCTACCAGCATAAAAAGAAAAAGTGCAGCCAATGTGGCACATAACGCTGATGTAAACAAAGGCGCTCCTTAACTGTTTCTGGATGGGCTTCCTCCTCTTTCTGCCGGCGTACATGCAGTCTCCCGGGGGGATCATGGTCCTGCGCTCCGCGGAGGTAACAGGTGCGCTGTGGAGGAGACAGAGGGACGTTAACTTCACGTGGGGTTGGAGAGAAGAGCCTCCTGACACATGTGTGACACGGTTGTCGCACATTAAAAGCCATTCCTTGGATTAAATGTGCAACAAATCCCCGCATCACTAAAATTAAAGTAAAATAACCCTAATAAATCAATAATTCATATTTTATCAAAACATCACGTGGGAATAAGCAAATAATTAGGATTTCTGACTTAAATACACGACAAATAAAAGCCAGTAGTTACAATAAGACATGCCAGACTAGTGCAACTTATCTAATTAATATCTAGGAGAGTGTTGACGGCATGCTGTGTCCTCGAAAATAAGCGATAAAATAATGTCGCAAATGAGATTTTTAAAAAAAATCACACCAAAACGTCAAAAATTGGTCCAAACAGCACTGACCCAATGTCTGTGTGGATGTCAGTTAATTCCAGTATAATGTTGCTGGCTGCTGAGCCACATTCACTCTAAGTGCAGAAAAAGAGATGCGTCTCCCCGGGTGCACCGGCTCGGCAATGTTCGGTAATAAGATAAATCCAAAGGAGAGGTCCGGTGCGAGCTGCGCTGAGCTGATGTTTTCATCAGCTTTGCACTGCTCGGGGCAGATGTTGGCTGATGCTTTATACCCAATTGAGTCGCCTTCACTTCCTCGCGTTTCAGGTGGCGGAATCCTCTGAATGACATGTCGAGCTCTTCGCACGCAAACTCTGCCTCACAAACAGAGCGCGAGCGCCCACACACACACACACACACACACACACACACACACAGACACACACACACGAGGCTTATGCTGCTTTCAAGTTTTCCCTGCAAATGGAAATTGGGGCATTTCTTTTTAAAATTGTTTTCATATCGGCCTATATCTACTGTTTGTGGCAGTCTTATATCTTACTCCAATTCTAATATTTTTCTAATTCTAATATTTTGTCAACTATATTATGATTTTTTTATTTTTTATTTTGTTTTTTATATGGGACCTAGTCTAACATAAAAAGTATTGCAGTATGCTACCCGCACCTTTTCCACACGCAACTCCACGCACCTTATTGTGTCAGTGCACAAACTGTGTTTTAAATTTCGCGTGTTTACTCACTTAAATCCCCCTCGTTTCGATAGAAGTAGGCATATTTACGAGCTGTACCTGAAGGTAGCAGGAGTCCAACCGGATCCGGGCGCACAGCCGCGCGGAGCACACAAACATTTCGTGAGCAGCGCGAGAGGAGGGATCACACGCGAGGGGCAGCGAGCGGAGGATCAACCACTGCGCTCACACCGACGCTGGCTGCGGTCACCGCCGCTCAAGGACCGTAGGCTCCTGCCGCAGGCACCCGTCAAGGAGACAATGACATTATTTCACACCGTGCTCCGTCGGACGGAACCGTAGTGTCCGGTAACCTATAAAGAACACAAGAAGATGAAGTTTACAGAACCAGGCCAGCTCTGTGGAAGAGGTTTTATTCCTTCAAAACAAAAGCGTTAATTGCCGTGGTTCTAATATGTTGTGTTTTTTTTTCATCTGTAGATTGTCTGGGATAGAATGTGACACTACTTTAAGTGTACAGGGACTAAGTATCTGATCATAATCTTACAGTGTGTTTTATTTTTAAGTTGTGTGGAGTTTTCTTTGCAAGCTAATGCTACGCGACATGCTAATCAGGAATTTAAATCGTTGTGGTAATATGTGCCGCGATAACAAGATGCAGTAACTAAATCTTATTTTGAATGTTATCACCGGAAGTATTGTGATCATTTGGGTGACGTGACCGAGCTGTGTTTAGGGTCGATTTTAAGAGTTGGACACGACATGAATTGAATCATTTGTTGACTGATTAATGAGGCGCGTTCGGAAGCCCGGTGTTCGTTACAGGATTCGTCCTGCAGGCTCGACTGTATATGGACGAAGAGAAAGCTTCAGGGTGGCATATTGTATCGCTCATATTTTTTTTGGTACAGTTTCCAAATGTTGTCTCAGACCGACTCAATGTTTTCAGGATCTGGAAAAAAGCTGCTGCGAGTCTGAGTGACGGTAGGACAGAGACACAGACTGTCCAGCAGTGCTTTGATATCTGACGGGATCCTGTCACCGTGCTCTTATCATACTGTACTAAAGATGAATGGTGTTGTGAATAAAGTTAAATCTGGTGTATTTAAATTTAAATAAAAACCCTACCTGGTCGACTCCAACTCAAACAACCATAAATGTTTTTGTGCTTTTATTTTGTAAAGAAATAAATTGTTGCCCTTGGCATCATTGTTTCATGGTTGCGAGTAAGGCTTGACCTAATAAAGTATGGCACGCACTGTGATCTGTTCATGATCACTGTGTTGACGTTGAAACAATAGTCAGCTGACTACACGCACAGTCTGCTGTGCTGCCCCCTAGTGTACGCATCCATGTACTACAAACAGCCGGATTTAGTCTTCCCCGGGAGAACACGCAGCTTATTGTGTATTTATGTATAGTAAATGATGCAAGGCAGCGGCGGAGATACACTTTTCTTCCTGAAATAAAGATGATATAGTAGAGGAGAAACCCCACGGTGATAGTGTGCCACATGTGATCACTCACACACACACCTACACAAATACGGAGGCCGGGGGTGATCCTGAGGAGCGGCTTTACATGGCAACAACAAAAGATAACACACTGATAGAAGAGAGAGAAAACAACAGTGACCTACACCTGCAATAGCACTGCTGATATTAATATCTGAAGGGGTTGGATTAGAAAATGATCAGTTACCATAATTAAGTCAAAAGTTCACTTTGAAACACATCCAGCATTTCAGTTTTTCCATACAAAAACAAATGATACAAAAAAAGTATTTCATTTGATAAAAGTCTGCATATTGCTGTAATATCTATATTAATAGACAGCAGGACAGTCTGTAGTCATATGATCAGTGTGTGATGCTGTGATGTGACAAGATTATTTCAGAACAGCTCTGAGAAATGTTTGACAAAGAAAAGCTTTAATCTGTAGGCTGAGGAGAACCACAGGCAGCCTTTTGGCAGTGTGATGAGTCCAGAATAAATCACTGTTAAATCACCACTGGTCCTCAGTAACATCAGAAGAGATGCGCTCAGTGGATGAAGGGAAAACCCTCATGCCAGAAGTTGACCTGACAGAGACACCTGACACATCAGTCGTTCAGCCCTCCTCATTTTCCTGCTCCCCTCACTCTGTTTACAAATGTAATTCTTGCTGCGCAACAGTCAGGCTTGCAGCTTTGACAGAGCAGATGGCCGTTCATCCTGCCATTGTATCAAAGTGTCCGTTGGGGGGGGGGCGACTGATGTATTATTTGTTGTGATGGGTACGGTGGGGGATCTTAGGGGGTCGTAAGGTCCTGTTAACACAGTGAGTGGCTGCCATTAAAGCTGCAGGGAGCTTTGGTATCAATGTAAATCCACCTGGCAACACTATCCAAGCTGCCTTCCAGATTAGCCCAGGCTTAAAGCCCTGCTAACACTGCCGGGGCAGACCTTCGCACGCAACCGCATGTGTGTGCATCAGTGTGTGTGCGTGTCCACTGTACGTGCGTGCGTGCGTGTGTGTGTGCCTTAATACACATTTCAGAGTAATGACCATGGAGAAAAATAGGACTTAGTGAAAGCCATCTGCCAGGTGCAATAGTGTGGCTTTCATTGATTACGAGGACTCCGTCAGCGTCACCATGGGATTTCAACTGGGACATGACAAGTCAGATTCTAATGGACATCCATAATTAATGGCATGGTCAATGAGTACCAAACACACACTCTTCTAATCTCTGTCATTGTGATTTAGGATAAGCCCTTTGTGTCATTAGGCACGATGTGATTGCTCAGTGAGAAGCGAAGCAATTTGCCAAAACAAGGCAGAAAAGTTCAAACATAAGGCACACATGCAGGAGTATAGCTAATAATCTAATCTAATAATGTTGCACACAAACAATTGCATGTACGTACATCAGTAATATGTGAGCAAAGAGAGAGACCATGGTCGAACTGAAGTTGTTGGCCTACATATTGTCCAATTCTAACAATGGGTGGGGGTCACTGGAGGTGAGGTCAGAAAGCGGGAGGAGGATTCATCGCTGCTGTCGTAAAGCAGGAACGGCCGTTGTCAGGATTTGCGGGGCCAGAATATAATCCATGACAGCAGAGATTTGGCAATGGACAAGACCAGCTCAAGAGGTCCTGTTAGGTCGGGACCATGGTCAGGATGGATATTCTGACCCCCAGGACCTGCAGGAACTCCTGCAGAGACAAGCAGTACGTGTATTGTATACATGCATATAAAAACATGACATGAGTGCAGTTTCAACTAGGGCTGTAACTAACGACTATTTTGATAGTTGAGGAGTCATCTATTATTGAAACAGTTAATTATTAATGGCATAATAAAGCACACAGTTACTGGATTGCCCTGTTTAGCTACCATAATTTAAATTTACCTTGAGGTTGCTTTGGGCATTTCCTAGCTAACAACAAATACAAAGATACTTCACTCAAAATTAGATCTTTTTAATAATCTTTGCTGTTCTTTAGACTACTACTGATACAAAAGATAAATAAAAGTGTCAAATAGTCTTGTCCATTAAAACCACGGACAGGCTAAGCAATAGCAAAACAACACAAAGTTTGAACTGGTTATCATCTGCTGCTTCCGTCATACGTCACGTCGGCTTTTTTAAATTCATCATTTCCTACAGTGCGTCGAGAGTGAAACGCTCCCAGAACTTTGATATTTTGGGATGAGACAGCTTTACGTCGGAAGCCGCCATCTTCCCGTGTCGTTCACCTGCCGCCTCCCGCTATTCTCCACAGCGCATGCGCACTTCTCAGCAGCGACAGGTCGAGCGCAAGATGATTCTCTCCTTCCAAAACGATGTTGGTTCATCCCCACACGTAAAAAAACACCCACAATTGCGTAACCGACAATTATCGACGATTAAATTCGTCGGTAACTAATTTTGTCGTCGATTTTTGTCGATGTCGGCTAATCGTTGCACCCCCTAGTTTCAACAGTTCATTTTCATACACATAAATGAATAAATAAAATAATAAAACCCCAAAGTGTTTAATACCACTGCAGTTTCATGATTAGTTAATACAGTTACACAGGACGGGGCTTTATACTGAACACACAACACTGAAACGCATTTCAGTATTTGAGTGGTCCTTATTTTATCTTATGTGAGATGTATTAGGGCTTCAGAAGTGTATACCTTTCTCCTAAGAGATCATACCATGCCAGGCCTGTAGCTTTGTGCTTGCAAATAAGTTCTTAATGAAATATGTTTGGTGCAAGGGCAATTGCTTCCAAAGATGTTCAAAAAATATGTTGTAATAATTTGTCAAAAATTAAACAAGTCAAAATATGACATGTGTGGAGCAGGGAGATGGATGGAGACTTGATAATCAGTAGTATTCTATAGTAGTATTATATAGAGTACATCATCCCATACTAACTTACAATAACATAACAGTTCAAATTTAGTAGTTCCAGATGAGTATTTTGTGTTTTGCCTGTTACATGGAATGGATCACCCAGTGATGCCAAATACCATACAACACACCTCCAACTCATATTTTGCTGACAGATTTGGGTTGTTCAGAGGTTGTTTTAGGTTCACTACAGGGGTCAGGAGGAGGTTGACTTCCTCCTCTGCCCCTCTCAGTCTTTCTATAATCAGCTCCAACCCTAATCTGATGTTCAGTTTCTATCTTTTGTAGAGTACACAGAAAAAGAGGGGCACAGTGTTGTGTAACACAGAGAATGCTGGGAAACCCTGCAAGCCAATGAGTCACTTTTGCAAGGAGGGATGCTGACATTTGAATGCGAACTTGAAATCAGGAAGCAGCAGTTTAGATGTAGGTTTGCACATGCTGGTGGTTGGACGCCCTGCTCTCATGAGCAGCTGTTTAAAAGTCCTACATTTTGATGAATATGTAAAAGCGCTGTCAGGTTTTCACCCAGTCAGAAGACAAAGCAGGCAGGGAGAAACTAAAGGGAAGTGAAGCAGCATATAAGGGAAAGTGTCAAATATAAGGTCACTGTGCTCAGTCAAAGCTCCAGAGGGATCAGCACAGTCCTCCAACCCCCTATATACACAAGCCAAGAGACAAAGCCCACACACTGACATGTCATTGCCCTAGGTGATGCACATCTGAAAACCACACTGTTGTACAGCCAGAGGCCACAACTTGATTTCATGGCAAAGGCACGCAAGCTTTTGGAGAAGACCCTCCAAAACTGAGCTAAGATTACAGCATCATGGTTCTATGGTTTCTTTATCAAGTTGCAGTGAAGTTGACTTTTGACCTTTTGGATATAAAATGTCATTACATTTAATAATGACATCATATTTCATAATCTTCTCATGTCTGCATGGTTGTGGTGAAGAAGGAAGTGAGCCGGACGACAAAGCTTTGGATTTACCTACATTCCAACTCTCACCTATGGTAATGAACTCTGGGTAGTGACGAACAGAATGAGATCGTGAGTTGTCAGAGTTGTCAAAATGGGTTTCCACTGTAGGAGTTGAGCCGCTGATACTTCATGTTGAAAGGAACCAGTTGAGCTGGTTTGGTTTCCTGTGTCTCCTGGGTCCTTCCGGATGGAGGTGTACTGGACACGGTTAACTGGGAATAGCACAAGGGTAGAGCGTTGGGGGTTCCCCAGAAGGAGCTGGAAAATGTTGCTGGAGAGAAGGACATCTGGAGTAACCTGCTCCACCTGCTGCCCCCCTGACCCAACCCCAGATAAGTGGAAGAAAATTGACGGATACCTTTGTTTGAGGATATACTGTAGTCAATTGTTCCAGTAGTTTTAAAAACAATGAAGTGGCATTGGTTTTTAGTTAAAGTTGGAGGAAGGATCTGACGCTAACGACAGCAGAAGACAGTGTGACGGGTTTTTTAAGACAATAACACTAAGACCGCCTGCTCTGACTCAGCTCTGATAAGCAATACAGCATGCTTCGCTGAGCATGCTATAGCTATGAGTGCAGCATGCAGATTGGAAAAATGGCATTTACTGTAAGTGAAACTATATCTCCAGTGAGGATCCTAACTCAGATAGACTCCAGTTCCTTCAGTCCTACCAACAAGAGAGGTTAAAGATCTAGTTAGATATTCATATAAAATCCTCAACAACAGACAGTGCTCTATCTTCTCTGAGTCACAATCTATGTCGCTGATTGATTGACCTCCATGGATCCATCTTCTATGTCCAGGGTTCCTCACCACAGCACGACTACTGTACTGACAGTTACAGACAACGTTATTAAATGTTATTCAATCCAATCAGAACCTTATGTGAGTGAAAACAACTGACAGGAAATTGAATGAGTCACTCCATTTGCTGCCCGCATGCCACAGCAATCTTAATATATTCCAAATGTATTTCTCTCTCTCTCTCCTCCAGTGCATCTAATCACTCGTTCGGCCACAGCTCTGGAGAGGAAAGCTTTCCTACGCTGAGTGATGCTTTTCATTAAACTCTGCAGGAACCCTGTCGCCTGCCTGTCGGGCCAGTCTCGATCCAGCTCATCAATAACGATTTCGGCAACACGAGCGTGTTGCTATTTGGTCATGTTTGGGGGGGGGCCTGCCTCTCTGAATTTTGGTTAAAGTGGTTTGAAGCGCTCGTCGTTTTCAACCAACACATTTTTCATGGCTTCACATGGTGACAGTAGCTTCAGCAAACAAAAACACATGACCCCCCAACCCCCCAACCCCAAACACACACACAAATGTGCATTCCTTATTGTCACTTCATTTGGATGTTTGAACTTGATGGTGCAGAATGACATACACTCTTCTCTCTTACACAATCTATCACACACCACTTACACCTTTGAGACAAGACATAAGTCCATCAAACTACTAAAATTAAAGAGATTTGGGGGAGTTTTCAATGAGGGATGGACTTGTTTAACTAATTGATACAACTTTTTGGTCAAAAAGCGGTATCCGGCACTAATTATCATTCAAAGCAAGGGATTTTTATTTGTCTTAAAACATGGCAGGAGGGGATCTTTGAGCTGTTTGAGTGGTAGAAAACCTATCTTGAGGGCTTTACACGTATGGCTGCTAACTGAAGGACTACACAGTGACAAAAAGAGGCTTATTACAGCAAGCCAATTAACCCTGTGACCACAAGCACCAAATCCAGCAGGCGAGTAATGGCTGTGAAACACAAAGTGTTACCATAGCACAAGTGGAGAGGAGTCAAGAAACCTCATCCTCATCCAGCTTGCACACAAATATTAGCCACTGCTCACACCAGACCGCTGAGGGTGTTGAAATGAGTAAGTCTGCGTTTTATTGCAGACTACTAGAAATTTTCTTTTGCCAGAGAACAACTTAACATTTCTGCTTTTCAGTTTCAGTGTGACGGCCACAGCTGAGGAAGAGACCTCAGTCTGCACCAACACAGCACAGCACAGACCGGACCGCTCTGTTCTTTTACTGCATCAATAGAAGGTCACTGCCATCTTGTGGAAGAAAGGGGTTTTACATCAGTTAATACTTTTTTTGTTTTTACATATATATAGTTTTTTTTGTTGTTTTTTTTTTTTTTACAAAACTAAGCTGGACTGGAAACAGCATTTCATTTTTAATTCATGCCCTTTTGAAAAGTGTGTTGTTTTGTTAATTCATGTTTCGCTGACACACTATGTGACTCAACAGGATATGGTGCCATCTCATATTTAAGGGACCGATCCTTTACGCTGCCACAGCCCGTGGATGTAAGACACAGACTGAAAGTACCTGGTATTTAAGGGAAAATATAGCACACCATCTGTCTGTACGTGGACCAAACCTTTAATGATGGAGCCAGATGCAAAAAAAAACATAGAACAGGCTCAGTGGAAACTATTGCTCAATGCGCCACTTTCAAACTAAATTTATACTGCTCATAAAATGCTCCCAAAAATGCTTTTTGCCAATATCATCTCATCTCAAATCCAATATGAGGCTCAACCGTGAAAATATACTTACTTACTGCATCACCGCGACAAGCACAGTCCAGTTTCCATAGCGCTCGGTAAATTCAAGATTTAAACCCTCTGGGTAAAAGCAGTCCAGTGGAACGCATGAGCAAAAAAGAGCTTGGTTAATGTCCCTTACTCTTTTGGCACTTGTTTTCCTTTATAATCTTTTTTGCTGTAAAGTCTCAGTCACATTATTACTGACTAATACCTGTTTTATTTGATTTCATTGTGAAACTCTTTTCTCCTGACTTAACTTACCATTTTTACAATACATATGCTGGATCTCTCACATTTATTCAGATAAAATAATAATGAAAAACTCACTCCCCCTCTGCTGAGTAGTTCATCCTCCTGTCTTGCTCTCTAACCTCCCTGTCTAACCCAGGCACTGCACTGACACCAGATTGCCTCATTAAGGCAAACAAAAAAAAAAGAAAAAGGAATTTACCACAAATAACGTTCTGTTTGAGAAAGTTCAAGGTGCTGGTCTCAGGCAGCCCTGTGTAACCCCCTCCCCTGCTTTAGGATCCCTAAGAGGAATACTTTAAGGCAGTTTGGTCCTCGAAGGTCCCAGATGATCAGGACCTGCTTGGTCATTTCCTCGCAGTGTCGTTTAATTGTCTGAGACACTGCCGTCACTTGGGGTCACCAGGGCCTCATTCTTATTTTGAGTACCTTCAGAGTTCTTCCTGAGGGGCATCAGGGCTGCTGGTTACCTCTTGTTTGAGGAACGAACCTGGTGTCTCATCCAGCCTGTTGGAGCTGATGAAGACAGCAGGAAAGAGAGAGGGACAGATGAGACGGACGACGATGCTGATCAGATCAGGGGCCGTGGCTCAGCTTTAACGTCTGACACTCACAGCGTGGTTCACCTGGTTGCCGTGGGTTGCTGGCGCTGCTACCGAAGGAAGACTGGAAGTTGTGGATGGTCTCCTGAAGAATCTGCCTTTCTCGGCCCTGATGAAAGCCAACAAAGGCTGTTACACGCAACAATGTTGTTTGCTCTATGATGCTCTGTGCTGTGTGTGCGTGTTTTTTTCTCATCCTTGCTTACAGTATTCCTAGCGAACATTCCTGGCTCATAATATGAACAGCTTGCTGCAACATAACGTCACTTTATACTGCGGAAAGCTGCAGTGGAAAGACTGTAAATCAAGCCCAGAGTGCACTGGAAACACACCACTGGGGAAAAAAGATGTAATGAATAACCATATATTCTACGCCGAACCAAACGCACCTTCCCAGCATTGAGCTCTGATATGGCGGCCAAGATCTGCTGTCTGGGTCCATCTGTTTTAATGCCCAGCTCCTTCAGGTCTCCGTCTGTTAGAGTCAGGAACGCCTCCATGTCCACCTGGAAGACGGGGGAAGACAAGCACAGAATAAAAGATGACATAAAAAACATGTGCATTAAACTGATCATAAACAGATTTCTTTCTGTCCAATCCAGGCTGCTCTTTTCAGGCACTGCTGCGCAGCGTTGCAGTCATGGGAAAGCAGTTTCCCCTCACACTGACAACAAATAACTCAAACCCTATTAAGATACAGGAGAGTTTATGGTGGAAGGAAAATGTTTTGGACGCAAAAGAAAGAATACCTCCTGTTCCTCAAATATGGGCTGGTATTTCTCCAGGGACAGTTTCTTCAAGATACTGGACAGCTCGTCTGAAAAAAACCCAAAGTCAAACCACACGTAGTATGATCTGAGGCTGATCAATTTTGTGTAGATTTCACATGTGCTGTTTTTTTTTGGGATGAAGAGGATTTCTCTAAAAATAATTTAGACAAATGGCATTAGAAGTAGAACTATTATGCTGATGCACATGTATGTGATGTATATCTTGATATGCTGATAAATGCTGATGTTTGGAGTCATCAAAGCAAGATCTCAATAGCAATGAGCTATATTAAAAAAGATAAAATAAAATGAAATAAATCTAAAATTAATTAGATTTTTAAATATAGCAAAATGTCACATTGTATTGTTTTTACTGCCTGTTTCCTGTCAAACATTTCTGGTCTTTGGTTTCATAACCCTGAAAACAATGTGGCGATACCTTCATCAGTGATGGTCCCACTGCTGGAGCCCCCACTGCTCTTGGAGCGAGGATGGGAAGAGGCTGAGGACAGAGAGTCTCCAGGCCCAGTTTGAGGCTTGGGGGTCGGGGAAGGAGACGGGGTCAGAGTGGGCGACGTGCTCTTGGATGTGGAGGAGTTTCCGGACTGAGGGCGCTTCTTCAGCTCCATCTTCTGCAGAGACATGAAGGTGGACAGTGGCATCACTTCTTCAGCTTTGTTTTTTTTTTACGCAGTTGTCGCAGCACCGTAGCAGAGGAAACACAATTACAGACCCTCCTTGAGTGGATGTCGGAGGCGACCAGGCTCGGGTGGGAATGGATGTCAGGGAGGCTGATGTCTGGCGGAGGCAGGCCGGGTGCTGGGGCTGCGGGCGGGGGCTGGCTCTGCGTGGGGCTGTGATGTTTCTCCGCAGCTTGGACCTTCACATCTATCAGGCCCGCTGCTCTCTTCCTTTGGGCCGCTATCTGGGAGAGAACGCTGTCTGCGCTGCCCCCTGGTGGGCAGAGGAAAAAAGCGCTGGTATAATGTATGATCAACATTTTTAATGCTTGCTGATAATCTGGTCGCCTTGTGCGGTTTGCCGGTGATGTGTGTGTCTCTGTGAACCTGATCGGTTGTGTGAGTCCCGGTTGAGTCCTGCCACTCCGTTGGAGCCACTGGAGGAGTGGGGGGAGTGGTAGTGACCAGAGTTGGAGGGAGAGGAGGACGAGGGCCCCTTAGGGATGCTGGGAAACTTAATGGACCTATTGACCACACGACTGACGGATGTCTAATGAACGAAAGGACAGATATATGAACGGTGACAGACAGACTGTGAACAGGGGCTTCACCAACTCCACCCATGGAATAAAAACACTCACAATATCCGAGTTCCCGCTGCTGTTCAGCTTCCTCTGGGGCGGCATGGGCAAGCGGGGGGCCTCGCTCTTTCCCTCCCTGAGGAGGCGCAGGCGGTCGGAGTTCCACGGCTCGAAGTTGGACGGAGGCAGGAAGGGAGGGATCACTGCTTTCAGTTTGTCGTTGGGCAACCGGGTCAAAGGTGCCCCTCTTCTCAACTGCAGGAGACGGAAAACGCGGTATAAGCGCTACACCACTACCGTACAACTGTGGATGGACTTGAAGACGGAGGTTCAGACATTCCCATTCACTCTGCTGGAACTTGGGAGCATCTGTCAGAAAGAATAGGAAAAACTGCCCAAATACAGGCGTGTTACACTTGAGATTTACCTGGGAAGAGTGGATTTGGAACTGCAGCTAAAGGAGTTTCTACCAAGTGCTGAATTAAGAGTCTCAATACTTCTGCAAATGAGATATTTCAGTATTTCATTCTTAACAAATTGAAGGTTAAATATAGCAAGTTTATGCCATTGAAATTAAATCTACAACACAATAAAATCAAGCAGTCTACTAAAAAAAGGACTGTTACGCTAAATGGAGTGTTAGGGCCAACTTAAGGGGGAAAAAATATGAAATTACAAGCACAAAGTCATAATCATACGAGAGTGGTAGAGTCGGTTTTACCACTGATGATAAGATCATTTTACCTGATTGTGTGGTGTGACAGCTTAGACAAAGAGTGGTTGACAGGAGGCTGCATTAAACTGCTGTCCTGGCCCCCTTTGTGCTGAATGACCTTTTTGTCCTTTGTAAAATTCTGACTTTATTCTTGTAAACTTACAACTTCTCTCTCAAAGTTGTAAAATGATTGCTTTATTTTCTCCCCAATATTCAAACTTTTTCAAACCTCGAGGTGGCCTTAAAAGCGAGATTGCTAACTTCCTGAGGTTCTGTAGGATCATTTATCCTGATATATTGTGTACATATGATATCATGTAACATAAAATATAAATGCACAATACTTAAACCAAATATTCCTACCATTGTCGTTATTAGGAAGTCATCTTTTTCTGAGGAAGTCCTGCAAAGACCTGGAAAAAGGAACATACGTTTTGTCCTATAATATATATGTGTGCAAAACTACATGTCCAATAAACAGGTGGTGGTGGTGTCCTCAGTGTTTTACAGACTGATGTCATCACTGTGGCTCACCGGCGTCTTTGCTCTTGACAGCCCAGGCGGTGCTCACGTCGCTTCCTCCCAGGGTGGGAGTCGGTGCCAGCGCCCCGTTGGACACGGCGCCGGGCTTTCTGCTCGCCTTCATCGTGGCGTCCAGCGAGCTCTCGGCGTCGTCGGGGAACGGAGCGAGGCGATTTGATGAGAAGCCGTGCCTCAGGGTGTTGGTCAGCTTAAGCCGTCTGAAGCGATTTGACATCCTGCTCCACCAAGACTAGAAGAGGGTGCAGTCAAACACATGAGCATCCGATTTTCACATGATGTTTTTATGAAATGATATTGATTAGTAATAAACATACATGTTAAAGACATCATTAAAATTACGGGACTTGACATGTCCTTTACCTTAAGGCCTCCCTTGTCATCGGGCGGCACAGGAACGTTGTTGAGGGACTGTCGACTTTTGGAGCGGGACATCAAGGCTCTGCCGCGGTGTTTGGACTTGTCCTTGACGACCTGCATGCACACTGATGCTAACAGGCGCACCAGCTCAGTGTCTGAGAAAACACCAAGTCCACGCAGGAGGAGTCGTGAGTGAGGGGGTTACAGACTGGTGACAGAATGCAGGGACGTAACCCACAACACCACAAAAACTAAAACATGTTTTTCCGTAAAATGCCACAAAACCCAAAATATATGATTGTGCAACGTTGAGTGAAATGAGCAACTAATGTGTGAAAAGCATCCATCTGCTTGTTCTGTCAAACTAACAATCCCAAAACCAAAGATAATCACTTACAGTACTATTGCAGCGTACTAATATCTATATATACGTAATATTCGAGATAGTGGAAGACCATGAGATGCAGCTGAAAGTTTGGGAAAAAGTTAGCGAGTGGGCCTGTTAAAAATTTGTCAACAACTAATTGTTTTGTGATTTCAGTTTTGCTGCCAAAATCAAGCAGCCCTAATAACCTTAAAGATGCTTCTGAATTATGATGACAAAGTGACTGGTCTTAAGATGAATCCTGAACTTGATCCGTACATACAGTATAAAAAATATGTTTGCCCTGGTGCTGCAGGGCAGAGTGATGACTGGGTGGGTACCTGGGTCGTTCAGCAGCATGACCAAGTCGAAGGCTGTGTATCCATTCTTAGCTCGAAGGTTGACGTCAGCCCCCTGACTCAGCAGGTACTTGACAATGTCTTTGTTACTGAAAACACATCAGACCCACCACAGAATCAAATGACTTCACATCCCGGCACATTTCCTGTTTTAAATTATTGAATTTCACCATAACAGTTGGATTGTCGGTCCAACAAACCCTTGTCTCACCCGTGATAGGTGGCCTGCATGAGTGCCGTCCAGCCATGGACGCCATCCTGCTTGTCTATGTCCGCGTTCTTCTCCACCATCAGCTGCACCACCTCTAACTGGCCGCTGACTGCCGCCATCATCAGGGGCGACGCCCCCTCCTGGTTGGATGAATTCACCTGGGTGGGGTCCTCCTCCAGGATCTCTTTAACTAGCTGGGAGTTTCCTGAGTCAACGCGAAAACATGCGGATGGATACACAACCAAGCAACGTAATCATCAGGTCGTCTTACAACCGAGCCGCTGTCTACTTGCAACTTTGCTTTTTTCAGCGGGAACTGGACTGAACATACCCAACTTGAGGGCGCTGAACACATCTGGTCTTCTTCTCTCGTCGTCTGCGAAGAAACAAGCAAGAATGAGAACAGAGGAGAGCTCTGACATACAGCAACTCCTGCCAGGTCAGAATCCAGGTCTGTTCATTGACTGAAAAGTAACAAAACTCACTTGTACAGTAACTAATGAATGCATGACACATCCCTGTCTAAATCGGCTGCGTGGGAGTCGGATTGATCTTAATAGGTAATAGGCATCAAACCATACACGAAGGCACAAGTGAGGTGAGCTCTAATTTTTATGACCCTGCAGGTAAACAGACGGAAAGCCTGAACTTCTGGTGAGAAGAGGCAGAAAACTTCAAAGGCTGGTGGTTTTACTCTCACATCAGTGTTAACTGCAACGTAAGACTGCACAAACAGAGGTGGAGTCGGAGAAACACCACCTGTTCAACATCACAGTGCAAGAGAACCAGGAGACTGACCTTCAGTCTGTTCATATATGTATATTATTTGCAGTGTGGTCATTTGCAAATGATTTGCTGCGTTTTTTTCTGTATTAATTGTACCTTGCTGTGAAAATGCCATATTTCATCGCAGCCTGGTCACAGAGGGAGGACCTACCTGTCTGGGGTCGGACTGTGGTGATGGAGTCTAGGTAGGCCTTGACGTCTCTCTGCTTCAGCTGCATGGCCAGTTCAAAGGCCGTCTTGGACAGGACGTTGACTCGGTCCGGGTCAGCTCCACGTTCCACCAGCTGCTGAGCCACAGCCACCTCCGAAACACACACAACTTTATTCTGTTTGCCTTCCTGTTATAAACAGGCCCCATGCTAGTGGTTGTACTCCACGTCACGTTCCTCAAAGTGTATTACCCATCCATCGTCAGGCTCACCTTCCCACTGAGCGTGGCCACCATCAGTGGCCCCCAGCCGGTGGTCTTCTGGGAGAAGTTGACATCGGAGCCCCACTCCAGCAGCAGGCGCACCGTGGCTTCGTGGCCGTGCTGCGACGCCACCATTAGGGCTGTGATGTCCATGAACTCCCTGCCGCCTCCTCCTTCTGGACAGCCCTCACCGCCTCCGAAACCAGCCGCACTGAGGGAAAAAAATGGGACAGAGCCACCGACCAGGGTTCACGCAGGTCACACCGGCCCAAGATTGAAGGTGCAAATCAAATCATCTCTAAATGAATGAAGTTTTAGTCCCAAACCTGCAGCTGTTGTTGTTGTTGCCGTTGGAGATGGCCTCTGCGGCGACAGCCAGGTGATCATAGTCATCGACGTAGGCCCCGCTCTCCAGGAGCAGCTTGACCACGTGGGCGTGCCCCCCACGGGCCGCCATGGTCAGGACGCTCGCGCCCAGCCTGTTCCGTCCGTGAATCTCTGCCCCGTTCTCCAGCAGGATGTGGGCGACGGTCAGGTGACCAAACCTGGATGGACAGGTGAGACATTGAGTTGACCAATGAATGGGATGGTAATAAATACACACACCAAACCCTGTGCCAGTAACTGTTTACCACATGTTCATGTCACAGACACACTCTTTTGGTTTATATATGAGAAAACTGTTTCCTCTCATAAATACCGACTGTCATTACAACACTGACAAAGAAAAGGAAGTTACTCTTCATTAAAAATGAGTTTCTACTAAAGAGTGGCCTCAGCTCCTACACTGTGTTGAGAAGCGATGTATCATCGATTGCACGGGGAAACAAATTAAAATTGGCGCAACTTTTAAAGGAGTTTGATGCGAACGGCGCAGTGAATCGAGCCCCACCTCGCAGCCTGCATCAGCGGGGTCCAGCCGTAGTTGTTGCGGCTGTCCACCGAGGCTCCCTTTCGCAGCAAGAACCGGACCAGGTTCTCGTGACCGCTGGCCGAGGCGAACTGCAGCGCAGTGTTCCCCTCCTCGTCCGTGCAGTCCACCGGCACCAGAGACAACATGTCCGCGGCGCCGCCGCACTCCGACCCCGCGTCCGACCGCAGCCTGCTCTGCCGCCCGGACTCTTTCGGGGCTCCGGGCTCCAGGATGCCCCGGGCCGTCTCATAGTCGCCCTCGTCGCAGGCGCGGAAAAGCAGCAGGGAGTCAGCGGGGACACCGAAATTCATGTCTCAGTTTCAAGCGTTACTCCTTCTCCATTTGACTCGCGTTCGTTTTATCGAGGGTAACGGTCCGAGAGATTCCCCTGTCACTTGGCGGCGGCCTGTGTTTGGAAACCATGACGCACAGTGAAATAAAGTTCAGTCTCCAGGTGGAGGACTGTCTCTCTCCTTCTTCTCCTTTGTCTTCTTCTCTTCCCTCTTCTACGTCTTCTGCTTCTTCTCCGACGCTCATTTACAATCGCAACACTTTTGGAAAAACTTTCTGGTAACCGGCACAGCCCCGGCTCCGTTACTTCTTCAGAAATGAAACACACCTTGAAAACAATACATGACTTCCGCTTTTCATAACAAAAGCCCAAAATTGTTTACGCCATACGATGGAAGTTATTTTTCTGAAGTTGAAAGCCGAAAGACTGCAATATGATGCACTTTAAACATGTTATTTCACAAACTGACATCTTGTAATTTCACAGTTTAATAAATAATCAGAAAGGTGTACGTTTTCCTATAGATGTTACAGATCTTACAGCACATTCAATTATCATAAATACTACATTTGTGAATGTTTTATCCTTTTTCCTTTTTCATTCACATGAGAGATGGCTGGAATAGTAAAAATAGTGACTGTTCAGTTATTAAACATTTGTTTTCTTTTTGGACAGAATTATCAGCATATTTTATGAGTACAAATGAGTCACCAGATAGTATGACATTGGTATTTATTGTACTGAGCACCCTCTAGTGAAAAGTAACTGCCACTTTATTTTCTAAGATGACCACCAGAAATTATTTAGTTTTCACTTTACTTATCGTACATATTTGTTTTATCTTGTTATTACCGGATCTATTGATTTGGAAGTGTCATGTTTGGCTTGACACCGTTGGAATCACTCCTTTCCAGTGGTGACAGTGAGAAACTACAACGTGTCGTGGCCACCGCTAGGTGTCGCTGTGGACCAGGGCTCAGTTTAAAACGCCAAAGAAGAAGCAAAAGGAACCCGGATGAGCGGTACATATTGACGGCTCGGCCTCCATTCGGCCTTTTCGTCACAAGCTAACCACGTTGGTGGAGCAAATTCCTGGCTCACCGCTGTTCGCCTGAATTTCTTCCGAATAAGTCGGTCGGGAATAATCACAATGGTACGTGCTGTTTCGTCATAACCCTGAATTTCTTCCTGTGAGGCTTTTCTAATATTGGGCTTGATAATAATATTGCCAAATTTCCAGATAGAAGTACTTAATCTGGTAGCTAACGCTAAGAAGCTAATGTCGCTAGAAGTAAACGTCTCGGCAGATCTCGTTGACAGATCGGACTCTTTAGCAATACTACGTTTATCGTTACAGTTTTGAACTCAGTCGGCAAAAAAGGCAGCGGCCCATTCGAGTTTTCAGGGCAGACTTTACGGTTCGGCTATTTTCCCCCACGGCACCAGCAGTCGTTTCTTGATGTTTAAACTTGACTTTAAGTGTACCCTCGTTATTGTCTCACGTGAAGTGACGTTGTAGTGAAAGGAAGTATTTTCTCAAATCTAAATCTATCAAGAACCACCGAAGTTTACATGTCTAAACGTATAGTCGCAACTAACACACGTAAAACACAAACGTTTAAAAAGGGAAATCACATTATGTTACTGTGTTTAAGCGGGAAACGATGAAGGCCTTCAGCTTTGCTGTGCGCACCAGTTCACCAATCCCTGAAAACCCACGTTGTGTATAACAGTACCAAAGATCCTGCCAGTATATCATCAGTGAATGGTCCAGTGTTGTGATCACGCTTGTCTCCTCACATGCAGGCTTTTAAGGACACTGGTAAGGCACCTGTGGAGGCTGAGGTCGCCATTCACCGCATCCGTATCACCCTCACCAGCCGCAATGTCAAATCTCTAGAGAAAGGTAATACTTTTTTTTTTTTTTAAAACATCCTGCTGAGAAATAAATGCACACCTGAGCAATGAGGATAAAATTTCCATCGTGATGAACCCTGACGACTGTATACGCTATTCTGAGCCACGGTTTCAAGTGTCCTGAAGTGATCAGTTGCTTTCTCGCAGGTTTTAAAAGTTTTGTTTGTTTTTGTCTCCAGTCTGCGCAGACTTGATCCGCGGAGCCAAGGAGAAGAGCCTGAAGGTGAAGGGACCTGTCCGCATGCCAACCAAGGTAACTAAGCTAGACAGATGTTTTCTTTGGTGTGTGGATATAACGTGTGGTTCAGCACGCAGGCAGCGTGATGGAAGGGCCGCAAAGTCAGATGGAGCCCTCCTGGATTTCTGTTTTTATTTTGACCGAAGCGTAATTCTGGTGTCTCTGCTCCATCCCAGACCCTGCGCATCACCACCAGAAAGACTCCCTGCGGTGAGGGATCCAAAACCTGGGATCGCTTCCAGATGAGGATCCACAAGCGCCTGATCGATCTGCACAGCCCGTCTGAGATCGTCAAGCAGATCACCTCCATCAGCATCGAGCCCGGCGTTGAGGTCGAGGTCACCATCGCAGACGCATAAACAGTGCCGATGATTCAATAAAAGAAGCGAATAAGGAAACTGACATTGTGTCACTTATTGTTGAAACACTGTGATGGGTGAAAAACGAGCATGTAGGACAGCATGTGGTAGCCGACTTCCTTTACTTCACTGTGATTTGGATAAGTTGATGCTGATGAAGAAATCAACAGTCTTTGTGTAAGAAAATTCAGTTAGTTAATGCATGGATTAATAAACCCAAGTAGAACCCACATTTTACAGAATAGTTAAAAAAACAGAAATTTGAACATAAGCTTCTCAATAAAAATAATTTCATCATTAGTAATCACTTTCTTTTAAAAATTACATAAAATTTGCATGTACATACAAAATGAAAATATCAAGTAAAAATATGTAACACCCCACTGCAAAAAGTGACGGGGGAAGAAAACAACTGTTGGCCAACAGATCAGACCTGGGTTGTATAGACACCGTTGTTGCTGAGGCACCTTCATATATCAGCCACATGAAGAATAACTGTTGTGCACATTTTTACATCATAACTGCATAAATAAATCAACTCTGAAGGCTATAGAAAAAAAAAAGTACCAATATAAACCAATATTCATCATTTGCAGTTGTAGCTTCCGCACCTCCACGTTGAACAGTGTTCCCTCAGTTCGCGTTGAGGTGTTAGAATAAGTTCTCAGGACAGGAGACTGGCAACGTGAAAACGTTAAGTTAAAGTGAAATATCAGATTTTAAGGTCTCTGGGTTAAGGCGCAGAAAAGCTATCTTTTTACTTCTTTCTTGCATTAGAGGACACTTTACAACACAGAATGAGAACAAAAGGAGACGTACCGATTTGGTTTGGGGGAAAAAAAACGTGTAGTGCATTCACTCTCCCTACGTAGTAGACACTCTCTCTTCTCTTCCAGGTTTGTTTTTCGTGACCTCAACTGTAATTCATTCGACTGAAATCGACCAAAGTGCATGATGCATAGTTTGTGTTTGACGCAGAATGTCATGGTCCATTCCCTCTGTTGGTTATTTGCATGTTAGTTTTAGTGAGGACATAACGTTAGGCCTCGGCCACTCAGTTTCATTTTTATTAACCTCAAGTTACTGTAAGTGGACACTTTCTAGTTTGAAGCGAGGAGCGATATGGTTTAACTGTACTTAAAGGGAACCTATTGTGCTTATTTCCACCTCTGTATCTTAACTGAGACTCTGCCACAGAAGCTCCTTATTTATCTTTTGAAAGTGACTGGATTTAGTCCTTCAGTCACAAATCTGTATGTAAAAATGTTTCTACAGATGTCCCTGTTATTAGTACCACACATGGGAAATGCTCTGAAAATGCAGACTGAAGTGGAAACGGTCGAGAAATACAAAAACGACAGTTATTCTGCTGTCGCCACATGACTGTACGGTAAACCTGCGCCGTCAGTTATTTGCCTCCTGGAGTAAAACTCAAAACTTTATATATATATAAATGAGAGAAAGTGAGGAAAAGCCTAATAGATCCCCTTTAACATTAAAACCCCATCCAACAGAAATAAGACCTTGCATAAGACCACTCTGGAGAGACCATGACGATCATTTGATTTTGGCTCACTCTCAACTAGCATAGTTTTGTAGTGTAGAAGATGACACCGTTTAAAATACATGCAACGACTTCTTCTTCACTCTTCAAAGTGATATCAGACCGATGTGCGTGCATTCACACAGAGAAGTGCCCGTCTTTGTCTGTTTACCTGACACACACCCCCCAAATCACTTTGTAAGGAAGTGTACATCGGTATGATACCACAGAGGTTTACGGCGCTGATCATTCCTCACGTCTTGGAGCAGAAGTTCACCAATGCGGACAAAGCTTTGTGCTGAAGACGAGCTTAAAGGGGCGGATTCTTAAAAGGAGCACACGGAAAAACTGCATCCCTGTCAGCAGCCAGTGGACGTGACTTCACTCCACACGCGTCGACTCAATCCATCAAACGGCTCCATGCGCGAATTTTACAAATGCGCTGGCACAAAACGCTAAAAAAGAGCGCACACCTCTGATGTCACTCACTGCAGAAATACACAGTGACATGGTTAGGATGTAAGTGTGATACAATTACAACTTTTTGAATGTTCAAATACCATAATTTTTTTTTTTGGGGGGGTTTACCAAATCCATTCAAGTTTAACTTATTAAACAGATTCCACATGGTTTTCATGTGCTGAATAAACAGCGTATATCATGAAGTCCGTTCTGTGGTTTGTGCTCTTTTAAAAATCCACAAAAAAAGCAGATTTTCTGCGCCGCGCCCCTTTAAGACGCGCCTCATCACATCTTCATCAGGCAAATCTCGTAGTGTTTTCTTGTCCACGTCTCGCCAGTGGATTCCTTTTTTGTTATTTTGCGATTTGTTTAGGATTTGTGTAATGACACGAACACTAGTAGGCTGTGGGTGAACAAGTCTTAAGTAGTTGACATGAAAATGTCTTCATGAAAGTGCCAAATGATTCCATTCAGTTAGTAAATAGCAGTCACAGACTTTAAGTGGGCTGGAAAGTACCCAGCTTATCTTCCCTGCAACAAAGTAGCAAGGAAAGAAGTTCATATACAAAAGAAACTCTTTGTGGCTTGGTGTGCATAGCATATATACTGAAGGCATGACTTTGTCTGCTTCACGGCAGGTGACCCCGCTTAGATCTTGGGTCTCCAACCGTTAATGAACTGCATGAGTTTCTTCACCTGCAGTTTGCTCAGCTTGAAGTCCTCCGCCAAAATCTCCTCTGTGAGCTGCAGGAGCAAGTTCCCGTCGATCTTCTCCGACACAAAAAGGGAGACGATGTCGTCCGGCAGGCCGATGAACCTCAGGGACCTGGACACCTCCTCGATGGAGAGGCCGGCCAGGCTGGAGGGGGGCTGCCACGGTGTGGCGGGGGGCAAGGACGTGCAGCTAGGAGTCAATGAATTTGAGATGGAGTAAATCTCTTTGGGGCTCTGCTCGTGCGGAGCGGGAGGACAGTTCGAAGGCTCCTGCTTGCTGTCACAGGCCGACGGCAAGTCCGCGCACTTCTTCGCGGCGTTTGTTTTTGGCGTTCTCGGGGGCAAGATGGGACAAGAGAGGCTCTGCTTAGTGTTCGACTCTTCTATCGGCTTGTCTCTGTACACTTCGGAGTTGTAGCTTGACGATTTTGTGCAGAACAGGTTGAGAGGAGCCATCTGCAGCCTGAAGTCCTTGCCGCTCCGCGCGTGCTCTCGGCCGTCGAAGTCGACGAGGCTGGACGTGCAGGTTTTAGGGGTGCTCGGGGACCTCTTTCTGGGGTAACTGTAGTAGCTGCGACAGCCGGCCGGCAGAAACTCCTCCATGCAGCGCGACTCTGCTCCGCTGAAGTTGTTTGGCCAGGACAGCCTGGACGACATCCCCTCTGACGGCAGGCTGCTGCTGGGCAACGCAGCCTCGGTGCTGTTGGACTTGCCCCAGTTGCAGGGGTAGCACCTGCCTTGCTCCTGTGGGTCGGCCGCTTCTTGTTCGCACGCTCCGCTACTGATGGAAAAACACGACGTTGTTCAGCGGGAGAAGAGCAAACCTCCATAATACTGTTTAAACATTTAACATTAAAGTGACACCACATTTCCCAGCTGTAAAAGTGTGCAGACACATTGCATTAACATGAGGTTGTTACTGCAATGACGTGTGAATGCTTCTGGGCCTTACATGTTGTGGAGACCAGAGGAGTAGTACGAGAGCGTGGGGCTGGGAGACCGAGTCTCTTGCTGCCGCGGCTTGGACGGGACCGGCACCGACGGCATCTGCTTCAAACTCCGCGGGGGGATGGGTGGGGCGTTCAGGAGACGACACTCCTCCTTCACCTGGAAAGGGAATGACCCAACTTTGAAGCTGCCGGCAAACCGGAGAGGTTTCTCTGTAAACACTGCTTCATGTCACGCTGAGGGAAGATTTTCATCCAGTGAAGCACATTTTATGCTATTTATGCTCAGCATTTTATCTGCTGAAGTATTTACATTCCCTTTCATTGGTAGAGCCTCTACCGTTCACCTTGTGCTTGATTCCCTTCGTCAAGAAATCAATGTGTGTGTGAAAACAAATTCATGAAAACGCTTCCACAAAACTGCATCTTCTGTTCGAGGGTCAGTTTTAGTCTTTGCAAGGGAGCGGTTGATGAAGGGCCCCAGACGGCAGGTTGCGCTGCAACTGCATCTCTTCAGGGAGGTGATCGACTCTACTGTCATCTGATAATATACAACAATTTAATGAACAACGAATGAAGTCAACCAAGAGAAACAAGAACAACACTAAAATGTACCTCTGAGATGACCAGAAATAAAAAAGCAGCTTTTATATATCGGCCTCCTGAGTGCAGGCATCAGCAGATTCATCTGATGACCGTTAGCGTGAGAACTACTTGAGCTGCTGTATGCAGAAGTTTGTTTGGTCGTGCTGTATAGTTGTCCCTGTTGTATTTCTGACCAGGTAGCTGTTCAAGTAGTGTGTGCCGTGAATACAGGTGCAGCTGACACATTAAGGAGTACAGCTTTAAGAGTAATGGATCATACTCACAGCTTCGGACTTGGGTGGGACCGGCGGTGGCGTGAGAGACAGATCTGAGTTGGTTATTGCCCCGAGGGGACAAGTGGCCGGGTAGGACAGGGCCGCCGTGGTGCCACAGCCGTTGTTGACGCCTCGGACTCCCTCGCCTGAGTAGGGTTTTGGGATCTGACCTCTCAGGTGATCCAACCACAGCTCCTCATAGGGAACGTCCAGCTTGCTGAGGGACGGCTGCTGGCTCGTGCTTTCCAGCAGCTCGGGGAAAAAGTGTTCGTTTTCTCCCGAGTCTGAAGGGATGCTGTCAGAGGGCAGCAGGGCCCAGTCTCCGTACAGCGTCATGCAGCCCTGAAGGTTGACCTCGCTGTTGCCGTGCAGGTTGCTGCCGTACACGCACACAGAGAGCCGGTGGAAGGACTGGGTGAGCTCGTCCCGGGCGTAAGTTAGAGAGCTGGGGATCTGCACGTGGCCGGGGCACCCGTTGGAGCTGTTGCTGCCCCCGCTGCTTCCGCTGCAGCTGCCGTTCCCGCTGCCCTTCTTGGGGCTCTTGCCGTCGTCGCTCCAGTCCGTCCGCACGTCTCGGACGGCGCGAGAGTAGTCGTCTATGTCGAACTGCTCCTGGCAAAAGGAGAACCAGCGGTGCACCATGGTGTCCAGCCACAGCTCGCCTTGCAGCAGCTCCTCTGGGATGATGAACCGAGGCATGGCCATGTGAAAGGGAAAATGGATGGGGAGGATTTTGTTGCTCCGCAGGACGCAGCACACGACCACCGTCTTGGTCTGGATGTTGACCAGTTTGTAGCGATGGCCCTCCCGGATGAGGTGGAGGTCATGCTGGTTGCGGGGCGGACTGCTCGGTACCGTGACGTTGACCGGGAGGCGGGTCTTCTCCACAATGTTCCTGATGGTGTGCTCGCCGTCCTGCATCTGCAGCTCCAGGGGACTGCACGTGCTGAACCGGCCTTTGCACTGGAACGGCAGGCTGATGCTCTCGTTGGTGCGGTGGTTCATGCAAATCAGGCAGGGCATCTTGCCGCGGCCGATCTTACTGATGGAGTTCAGCTTCCCGATCTTCTTAAAAATGGTGTTGAACCTGGATTTTTCTTTGGAGGTCTTGGCGTAGAGGATCTCGGCCTGGCCCATTAACGTCAGCTCATCGCCGGTGCTCAGTGTAATGTTGTAAACTTCTGTGTCTTCGTTGCATTCCCCTGAAGCCATCTGTAGTATAAACCACGAGGACATGAGGAGGATTATTGTCGGTGAAATTTCTGTTGACAAACTCATAAACAGCCAGGCAAGACAAAAACAGTATAAAACAATACATAGCACAAGGACTTATGGAAGAATTATTTTCTTAGGAAGAATTATGAAATACTGCACAAACTGAGCAGGACTGATTATATGCACATTTTAATTCTCAGGATTTATGAGAGTTTCTTTGTGTGAAGGGGTGGGGAGTAATGGAGGCTGTCAGTCCAGGTTTTTACAGTAGATCTCTTTCCTGATGGTAGGGGGATAAACAGAGGATGTCCCAGGTGAATTTTGTCTGTGCTGATGGAACCGTGAGGCTGGTACGAGCGTCAAAAGGAAGTACAAACTGAAACACTGACCCCAACAAAGGATACATTTTTGTGGCGTCCTGGCTTTGGAACCTGCTCGGCTTACTGACAATCTCAACGCAGGTTCCGGTTTATGCATGAGTGTTAACAGGACAGACTCTGGTCTGAACTGGAAATCTTAATTTATGGAGTACCCCTGATGTGAGAGTGGGGAGTCAGAGTTGTGTGTAAATAGTCAGACAACAATATTCATTTTCATTAATGCAAACTCCAACAATCGGCACGATAAACCCTGAGGTAAGATGAGATATACCTTAACGTTGAAAGTGATTTCCTCCATGACATAGACTCTCTCGGGGAACGCTTTGGCCACCTCCTCCACACTGTTGAAGTACTGCACAGGCTCCTTGACATCTCGGTCCTGCTCCAGTAGCTTAAACTGACCTGAGGAGGAAAACGTACGACAGTGCATCACAGACTGGACCTGACTGCCAAGTACCAGCATCCCACATCCTTCAACTGCACTGTCAGGAGCCGTGAGTTTCAGGGATTGCTGTGCATTAACCTCAAGAAATTAATCCTTTTACATTACACAGAGCTTCACGTGAATCTTCTTTCAGGTGTCTAATATTAAAAAACAAAGGGGCATGCTTAGAGTTATTCAAGAGTTCAACAACCACAAAAGGATAAACTGATAACAATAACATCAGGACACCTGAGGAAGCACCTGCATAGATGAGTCTCACCTTCATAGTGCACTGGGATCTCTATTTTTGGCCCGATGACGTAGTGTCCCTCCTCCAGACTGTGAGCAGTAATGGTCGTCCACTGACGGCAGGAATGAATCAAGAGGTAGTCATTGTCGCGGAGCCCTTCGACTAGCTGACCTGCAGGAACGAAAACAACCGAGCCATTTACAACGCAGGAAAAACACAGGCAACGCTACATCAAAAGAGCGATGAGCCCAAACAATTACATATCCCAGCTGCATCCTCTGTTATGATGTCACTCCTGCAGGATGCTCCGCTCGGACCAAGTGTTGAATTACTCTACACTCGAGTCACAGTCCTCCACAGGCGATGACTAATGCCCTGACCCACACCTCTTTGAAACACAAGCACAACACATCACCACGCTTTGCATCTGTAAGAGAGGCTTGGCAGAGATGGGACTATAAAGAATAATAATAATCATCATCATCATCAATCATAATATTAATGATAATAATAATCACTGTTGTTATCGCGCTGGCTTCATTTCAAATGAACCTGAACCCACATCCATCTGGACGTTTGTTTAAGTAGACGCATCTCTTTTACCCAGTATCAGACATAACACGATTTCTCAGCCTCGACTCGGCGACACAGCTGGCTGTCTGGTAATCTGATTATGGCTGCAGCTCCAGCGCCACAGCTTCTTGGAAAGTAATGTTAGATTACGCTGCACATATACCTTCGTAAGAGCAGTTAGCGTGCAAATAAACAGTCAAGTGATGCCTTTATTTGTCGTCCATAACTTGACGTACCTCTGCCACTATGACATTTACTCTAATGTATCGATGCTAATTACACGGTGACAGAAGTGGACATCTACAGAACAACAATGTCGCCTACTTTTTTTATCGTAAATTACAGGGGTTTTGTTGAGAAAAAAATCTAGTTATGACGAAAAGACCCATCGCAGGTCTGCCTGTAAAACGGTTGAGTTTATCCTAGCCGTAACTAGCTGCTAGCCACCGCTGTGCTGCATCTTAAAAACGTGTCACAAAGCTACTAACCATTATCCAGCTTGACGATTTGAGGCAGCCTGTAGGAACTGACGAGTTGATCTAACGGCAGGGACGTCGTGCTCCACGTAACATCTTTCAGATTGTTGTACAACATCGTTCCGAGATCCATTTTTGCTAGCTTACATTAGCCAACCGGAGAGCTAACCTAGCTGTGTGTAAACACGGTCACAAAAGGCTACACTGAGCTAACTAGCTTCACCATCCATCGACTGTCCATCTACAGATGCGCATCCGGAACGTTTCTCGTTCATCGGTGCATATTCTCGTTTTTATTAATTATCTGTCTACGTATCATTAAGATCTGTAGACGGATCATGTAGCAGAGCCATGTTTGTTTAGCTAGCGACGGTTGCATCAAGACAAGTTAGCTATACGAACAACGGAAACACGTAATGTATTCCTTTGAAATAAGAGTTTTATTTACTTTGGGCTACACAACAGATATTATGGTTAATAACCTAAAAAAACACACCATACCTGCCGCTAACTTGCTAATGTGTGCTATTTGCGAATGGAAGATCATCGCTACTATTATGTGCTGTAAAGTTTAAACGATTCTGAACAAATAAGGGACAGCGGGCAGAATAAAAAAGATTCCAAAATAAAACACCTAGCTGCTGCTGCAGTTTTAAGGCTGGTGAATCATCGTGAAAAACTTCATCCCCTTCTCAGTCAACATCCATCCTTACTGCCACTACAGGAGATTTAGAAAGAGTTATCGTTTTCATTTTCCTCTGAGGAAATACAACTCCCCATTTATGATGTACTGTTGTGTTCAAGGGGAGAAAGTGATTTATCATCATTTGTATTTAAACACATACAGGGAACCATATTGGAGGAAAAACAGAACAATCATTGGGCCTTAAAACCTGATGGTGGTGTAAATGCATATGTGCCAACATTGACTCAATCATCTCACTTCCTCATCTCGCTGCTACAAATCAGAGGAGCTTCCTCAACCTGGTTACTAGCTAAATGCACTTGTGACAAGCCACCATGTCTTTTTTGGACACTCTGCGTCAGTGGGATGAGGCTGTCACCTGTGTTGACAAAGGGGATCTGTCAGAGGCGTTCAGGATTTTCCTGTCAATCCAAGACCCTAACTCCAAAATTAGTTTTGATATAGGCTGCCTCCACCTCCTTAACCAAGACCTGGAAGCTGCTGAAAAGGTAGGTCTCACCTCTACTGGCAAAAAAATGCAAGCGAAAACATTACATACATTTTGGAATATTAGTCATCAGAAAGACAGATCTTTGTGTGTGCATGTTGTGGGTGAGACTGAGGTGTATTGTGTTGTGTAGAAGTGCGAGTCACTGCAAAAGAAGAAGTTGCATTTACCGGTTCTCTTTTCATCTTGAGGAAGTCACGGTGTTCTCTCATGTTACTTTTTTCCCCAGGCGTTTGATTGCAGCATACGCAAGGATGAGCATTTGGCCGTTGCATTCTTTCAAAGAGGAATCACCTTCTACAGAAAGGAGAGGTGAGGAAGACCACTCAAATCATTTGTCACATTTCACATTTAACACTGTTGTGTAGCAGACACGGTGTGTTTATAACGTTTACCGTTTTTGTGGCTCCTTACATGCAAAACATATGGCCTGGATTATTCCCGTTCAAAGGTATGAGGAGAGTTTGGGTGATTTCCAGCAGGCCTTCAAAGCACTGAGAGGCAACCAGCTGATAGATTACAAAGCACTTGGTCTCAGATACAAATTATATGCATGTGATGTAAGTATTTATTTGTCCTTATTATGACTGAATGTTCTTCCTCTGTTCTGTCAAACAGTTAATTGCGATAGTGATTTTGGCTCAATTGTTGTTTGCCATTCTTCCAAAGTGAAAGAAAGAAACAACAATAATAAATAGTCATGAATCCTATTAACAGAGGCTCAGGCGATTTTCTCTGTGGTCTGCACCAGGGATCAAAGTACAGACAAACTGTTTCCTGCCACAGGTTCTCCACAATATGGCGCTGGCCAAGGCTCAGCTGGGCAACTGGGAAAAGGCCCAGGAGGACCTGGTGAAGGCTCTCGACTACAAGACTGAGGCCAAGCTCAACATCATCGACAGGGCTCTGCAGTCCACCCTGGTCAGTGTTGCCATTCACGATTTCACCTATCATTAACCTGTAGAATTCATCCCTCCATCCGTTTGCTATACCACTTATCCTTTAGAGGGTCACAGGTCCCTCACAGGTCACCATCCCAGCTGACAGGGGCCGAGGGCCCACACCCTGGACAGGTCACAGGGCAATCTATCACAGGGCTGAAAGAAAAGTGACAAACAACCATTCACACTCACAGTCATGCCTACAAGCAATTCAGTCTTTCAATATATATAAATGTGATGTTATCAAGAAACTTTGGGGGGGTTATGTTATATGCATGGATAAAAGCCTACTTTTTTGCTAATTAATATAAAAATAATATTCATACATCAGCCTGATGCTACTCTGCAGTAGGTGAAGGGTCCAGGAAAAGGCACAGATGGTCAGTCTCTGCTTATTAGCGCTGAATCATATTTATTATGTCATGTCAGAAATGCTTGAGAAATATAATCCCATATAATATAATATAATCCCACCAACAGAAACAGAAACTTTTCAAACTGGTGGAGTTCCCGACTAAAGTGCTGTTTAAACCAAACAAGCACTACGTTGCTGAGCTTGAAAAGAAGGACTACCTGGGCAAAGCAAAGGTAAAGCTTTACCTCATCATAGTTTCTACATCATTCATTAGTGTGATGTGAACGGCATTAATCTGATTCTGAAACATCAGTCGCTTCTCTTTATCTTTTAAAATAAATATTTGAGATTTTTTTGTGCAGTAAACTGAAAAGAATGATATACAGTAAAGGACATTTTTGTGACATTGTCTTCAGGTGGTCGCCTCTGTCGTTCCTCAGGATGACTTCTCTGGATTTGCACCATTACAGCCGCAGGTGATGTGGGTTTGTCTTTGGCAATGGAAACTGTGCAACCTACGCAGCAGTCAGCGTTAGATGTTTTTCACAGAGTTGTTTAAAAGAAAACTTTCAAGGCAGTACATTATGAACAGCTGTGATCAGCCTGTACTGGTGAACAGAATGCAAGGAGAACTCTAATGTAACATGAGCTGAATTAGAAATGAATTCATAGCGTTTACCATATACATTAGAAACTGCTGCTGTGATGCTGTGCTGTGTGTAATACTAACTGGGTGTTTATCTTTACACCTGACAGGTTGAAGATGGTCCAACTTGTCCAAAGGAACCTGAGGTTCTCAGGTAGAACAGTCCAGACTAGATGCTCACTTAAATATGAATCATTTAAGTTGATAGTTATGTTCAAAATGGCATTTATTTAGTTTTTTAGTTGTTTAGTTGCCTTGTTGCCAAGATTTTGTGATAGTTGATAGATGACTGGAGTAAAAAGAGAAAAAAATGTAATTTCTCCAGCAAACATGGTTGATTATAAAAAGGAAACTATTGAATATAAGATCAAACAGTCATTGAATAATATGCATTGATTTACTGTGTAAATGTAATGAAGAGAATAGGAGAGTGTGCAAATGCACATGTCCACTTTAGTGTGTGTGCTGTCTTCATGCCACGTGGGCGTCTCCCGTCTTCACAGGGCTTTGGAGGGGGAGCCCCACATCGTCCTGTTTGAATTTGTTCCCGAGACCAACGACGAGTTGGCCGTCGTCCCCGGCAACATTGTGTTCGTGCTGCAGAAGGGCGCCGACAACTGGGCTTCTGTGGTCTTCAACGAAAGAGTGAGACCACCGCGCACACAACCTGTAGCGGATCTGCCGAAGAGCAGAGCTACATTTCGAATCATGAAATATGCGCTTAACAGCCATTCTTCAAGTTATTGCAAAGTTACAACAGCCCTTAATTCATCTATTGCTGTCATGTCAATTCCAGAGGGGACTTGTTCCTTACAACTACCTGGAACGTTTGGAGATCTCACTGGCTTCTAAACAGAATGAGGTGAGGAGGACTGCTGCAGAAGTGATGTTACAAGATACTGTGAATCCTCTTTTATTTTTGAGGAAGTCTTGACTTTAAAACGCTGCTGGTTTCTAAAATGGCATGTGGTATTTCTTCAGGCTTTGCAGCGTGTCGCAGGTTTCCAAGTCATATCTGTGCAAAAACAATGTATACTTCCCACCCTCACTGTGTCTGTATTTATTCATTCACTTGTGTTTTTAATGGCATTGCTTGGATGGGAATTTCTATGGGCAGGGAGTACGCACACCTCCAAGTCGAGAACCACCAACCAGACCTGAGAGGAAACAAGGTAAAAACAGTGCTGCACAGCACCAACCCTGAACTCGTCCGACCAGACACATGCTGCACCACAAAGAGACTTTTTTCAACCTAATACACAAACAAACCCCTTTCTATAATTTTCTGTTTAAGGTCTTACTCCTAGTGACAACAGCAGTGGGGACATGCAACATCAGGTATGCTAAGTCAAATCCCCAAGCTGTCCAGTCCAGTCCTATCAAACAAAAAAATGATAAACTGGGGATTTTCCTCCAACTTCTGTGATGACCTGAGAGTTTGTTTCTTCATCATTGCCAGGACACACAGTCTACTGACAATTCATACATTGTCAAAGTGCATTTTACTTTCAACTTCACGGTGTTAGTACAACCTGGGTCTCCCTATGTGGTACTGATTGAGAAAATCAGCAAGAAATTAAATCTCCCTTCTGCTGTCCTCACCTTAAGGTACACGTCACAGAATGCCTTCCAGTTTCATCGGTGCATTGTGTTAACTGCTACGTGCAAGATCCAATCCATTTTCCTTTTTTTAAAAAAAACTCAGTTTAACCCCAGGGGGCGATGAACAAAGTGTAATCGACGCCAACACAGACATGGAAAGTGTGTGGAGCCATGCCCGTGGGAGGCACATCAGCGTGTGGTGCAGGACCACGGAGGTGAGAGGCGGTCGTCCGCTGCTGCACACAGCGTTTCTGAACGAGCAACTTTTACCCGAGATGTCAGGGCGAGAAAGCAACATTTCTGACAATGAAAACACTACACGCTTCATCCTGTGTTGTGGCGTAAAGATGGTCCTGCAGTGGAGTACGGCAACTGTGGTACATCACCGCAGGACAAGCACACGTCTTCATCAACACTTAAGGAAATTTGTACTTGGACTGTGACCAAACAACCTGATTCAGTTCATTCTGCACTCAACATGTAACGCAAAAAAGAGCAGAAAGGCAACCAAACCAGGAAGTGAGTGCAAAGCAGCTTCAGCTAGGATGAAACAAAGCAGAAATGTTTTGTGTGTGTGGGTTTTGCAGTTTCAGCAGACGGACGGAAAGCCATACAACCAGATCCAGTTGGTGGCACTTCATTCCTATGAGTCATCGAATCCAGAGGATCTCAATTTTCATCAAGGGGATACAATCACATTGCTCTCCAAGGGTGAGACTTGTGATTTTTTTTTTATTTTATTTTATTTCATTTTTGGAGGGGAGGGCTCATATAGACACCAATCAGCTGATCAGTGGACATCCCAAATGTTTAGAATCCTTGTGATTAAATCCTAACCTTTTTTCTTCAGTTAACCAGGACTGGTTGGAAGGACAGTGTAATGGGAACACTGGTATATTCCCTGCATCCTTTGTGGAAGAAGTTCCTGAGAATGGCCAGTCATTTAAGTGAATGGAAATGAAGGCGACTGCTCAGGTTCCCCTACCACCACCACCACCAGTGCCTCCACATTGATGCAACTGTTGTTTTAAATCACAGGTTACATTGTACCTCAGTAATGGGACAATAGAAAGCAATGTGTCTGGCACTAGTTCATAAAAATATTTAATCACTTACAGCATCCTATAATTACATGTAATATACCGCACATTTGTAGCTGCAGGCAGTGATGATTAAATAATGGGTTGGAGGCCTCGTGGATGACTGAATCGTCACGACGACGCTCCCTCCTCTTCGTAGGCGATAGCTATGCCTCTCCTGCCCTCTACCGCCTTCACCACAGGCGTCTCTCCCAACTTCTGCTCCAAGCCCCGCCAGCTTCGCTCCGCCAGGAAGGATGCTGCAGAGAGAAGGAAAAAAAAAAACTGGAATTGGAATAATAATCCTGTCTATGTATTCTAAGCTAACAGTTTTTTTTATATGTGCACAATTAAAAAAATAAAGGAGTGGATGTGCAGAAACTGAAGCAAACAGTGTCTTTAAATGTAGCGTCAGAACTTTGTGACTGTCCCGTACCGGCCGGGGTCGCGTTGGCGACAGTCAGCGTCTGGTTCCGGAGGACCACGGAGGAGCCGTACGAGGACTGTGAGGGCTCGCTGTTCAGCAGGCTGCGGCTCCGCAGAGCTCCGGTGATGAGGGACACGTCGGTGTCGTCGTCCTCGTCCTGCTGGTCAGCCAACGGCACGTGATTCTGTCCGCCTACGGTGAGTTGGACACAGCGAAAGACTTCAAAACCCTTCACTTGTGATGATAATATAAAAGTCTGATATGTTATGTGACATAGAACTGTACTCATATTAGGTACTATCTGAAAATCCACAAGCAGCTTCTTTTTTTTTGACCTTCCCTGAATGTCTTACATGAGTTGAGTTAGAACTTATGTCACCATGACATGATATGTCACGTTTGAAGTAGACTGAATCATTTCTAAGTTTATGGCTAACATAACAAATTATTATTTGACCCACTGCATACGCTAATGCAGTCATTTCAAACTATTTGATCCCTTTTAATCCGTGTATAATTCATTTTTTTTATTATTATGTTTCAAAACTAAATCTGAGAAACAGACAAATGCTGTTTTTCCTGATAATCTTATTTTTTATTTAGTACATTAACCCTGACAAAAGGCTGAAATATAAATCTAAAATATAAATGGCACTATTCACACCCTTCAGTAACAATACATAACCCTCCCACGTATTAATTTCTGTACAGTCGCTTTCCAGAAAGATAAAAAGGGCTGAGACCAACCTGGCAGGAGACGTCGAAAGTCTGTGACATATTCCTCTGACCACTCCCTGTTCTTGTTGCATGCCACCTCCATCTCGAATGGCGTCACTACGGGTTTGTAGAACTCACCCGAGTCCAACAGTGAGTTCTCGGGACACGCGATCAACACGAAAATGTCAATCTCGAGAAAGTTTGCGAGCTTGGGCACGTTGAGTTTCCCCATGGCGAACATGTAGCTCTTCTTCCCGGCGCTGCGGATGGTCTCTTTCAGCTGCTGGATGATGGCCAGGTAGTCAGCCACCCCCAGCGTGCCCACCAGGATGCCCACCACGTTTGCGTCCTTGGCCCTCTCTATGGCGTAAAAGCGCTTCATCAGGGCGCGGTTGACGCTCACCGACTCGCTCCTCCCCGTCAACGTTTCGGGGTCGTACGAGCGGAAGGAGCAGCGGTTCCAAGTCATCATGAAGTTCCGCAGGGCCGCACCTTCCTGACCCACGTAGAACATGCTGTAATCCGTGATGCTGGCGCCACTTTTCAAGGAGAACTGCCTCCCAAACTGACATATAACGTTGCTGGTGTCGTGTTCCGACGGGCTGCTGTGGTTCTGCCGCGTTCGGATCCGGCCGTGAGCGTGACACTGCTCCCCTTCGACGACCAACTCCGAGGCAACGAGGTTCGGATACTCCGGAGACAGAAGAGTCAGAAGATCATCTGGTAAAAGAAGAAAATACATGTTGTACTCTGGTCGTGGAGGGGAAAATCACTCACAAACCTTTATCGACACCGTTGGCACAGGTGATCTTACTCATAGCATGAACGTAGTTGACGTCATAGAGGACGACGACGTGACTCTGTGCGTCAGGGTGCAGCTCTCTGAAGGCAGCAGCGCACGCCGCCACGTCCAGCGCCCTCCTCTCAAACACGTACATCAGGGGCAGTCGTTTGCAGGGGCTGAGGCAGGCGCCGCCGTAGTGCACGATGGAGTCGGCCCCTACGTGCTCCGCGGCCACTTCGTCCACGCAGCAGCTGCTCCGCGACGGTCCGATGAAGAAAACAGCAACGGCGGCGTTAAGCAAAGCGATCCACATTTGATTTTTAACTCACGACCTGGAGTGAATTGAACAGCTGAGACGTCTGTTTGTGAAGGTTGTTTAAATTTGGGGATACACACTGAATGTAAGTAAATCACAAGTGATGGTTAAGGGATGTACAAATAGTGATGTTCTTAAAAACATCCGTTGGGATATGGAAATGATAAATACGACAAAGAATTTCAATGATTTGCATATTAAACATTTTGGTGAATTGATAAATAAAAAGATGGTCAACAATAACATTTTACCGTTGGGAAGAAGTTGAAATATTTTGTCAAAATAAAACTGATGGGGTGGTGTGAAATGCTTTCATTTCAATTCAACAAGCCCCTGTAAAAAGGCAGATTTACACACATGCTAATGGAAGAATAAATAAATCAATAAAGTGTCCTCATTCATGAAAACACCATCACAAAAGCTGTTCTGAATTCAAAACAAGACTGCTGGGAGCTGGAAGCTGTTAATCATTAAATGACTGGACTGACTTTCCAAGCACTGACAGTGTGCGTTAATAAACCAAGTGAGAGCTTTCTCAGTGGAGCCTGATGCGTGTTACCTGCCATAGGACGTGTCTCCTAAAATGAACGTCTTGACATTGCAGCGTCTCTCGATCTCCGCCGCCACTGCCACCGAGTCCACCAGCAGCTGGTCGGGAAACTGCAGAGCAACCTGTGAACATTCAGACCAACAGACTTCTCAAGCTTCACATTGCTGTGCTACTGTGCTAACACTCCTGCAGACAATACGGGCTCAAATGTTAGCGTGCCTCACCTTCTGAAATCCACGCTGGCTGATGAAGTCGCAGGTCTCCTTAATCTGATACAACTCTTCAAGTTTTTCTGGAGGAGTGGTTGTCTGTGCAGCGACGTCCACCACGCGCTGAATTACCGTTTCCGAGCTGCTGCTGAACGCATCAGCCATGGCTGCCTCTGGAACACCGAGCAGTGCCTGCCAAAACACAATGAACTGGTTATCAGTGCATCAGCTGGAGACAAAGCAGACAAGCTGCTGAAAGTATGACTAACATTTAGTATGCTGAAGGTTGCATCCACTGTGGCAGCTCACGGGGGAAGTTAAAGAGTATATTGTAAAAGAAAATCAGTCATCCTAGTTAAAGTCTTAATGCTCTTCCTAACCCACTTCGTGAAATCGTTGCTTATGACAGCGAAAAAACGTCTCTACCTTTTCTCCATCAAGACAACATCAGCACATGTGACAAGTCTAAGTACAGTGGTTTTTGATCTAGACCGGGTCTGATGTGGTCTGGGTTTTTACTGAAACTGGGGTTTCAAAGTTCGCTTGTAAATCAGGTATGAGGCATTTTTGACGATTAATCTGCTCATTGTGGTCTGGACAGAGAAAGTTTTCACTGTTTTTACTTAATATAAATAAAGGTTGACAGGTTTTCACACAGGGTCAAGACTTCAAGTAGCATGTCGCTCGCGGTCGCTCAGTACTACAGCACAGTTAAACTTTGTCAGTTTTCCTCTGACGTGTTCTTCTTTTTTAACAAGATAAGGACAAATGTCGCAGTTAACGCACCGGTGACGTCACTTACCTGGGCTCGGGTCTGTTAGCTTAGCCGCTAGCTTAAGTGGCTCCAGAGGTCTCCGTGTAACACCCGGGTCAACACAGTATTATTTACAATCCACGACTCCAATAGCAAACACACGCGCTGTCACAGCACACTGTCATGTCAATGTGTGTTGGCTGGGAAACGCTCCTTTGGCAGCGACACACGTGTCGACCACAATACACCATAGCAGAGCCGCCAGGTATCACTACCGGGTTACGGGGTTTTCAAAATAAAAGCCAGACGAGACCGTCGCTGTTTTATGAATAGATAGAAACGTTGGAATTAATTATACAACTATAGTAATTCCAAATTTTTTTTGGAAGCTTTTAAATACTGGATACCTGAGAAAAACATTCCTCAGTTAGAATTTAATGACATAAAATTTCATGCCTTTGTTACAAACAGTAAAAATGAAATGTAATATAACACCTTATTAATGCTGGCTATATATTTTATTCACAAATGCAGGTGTCGTAATGTAAAACCATTTCTTTCTGTTTATATAAACAAATAAAATAATTATTAAAAGTCCTTGTAGGTTATTAAAACCAAACAAGCCTTAGCTGTTGGCAAATTTATATTTGATTTCTTTCCCTATAAGACATCTGGTGTTCATTTATTTAATTTAATTTTTTTCTATTGTTCTTATATTTTTGTCATTTCTGATGACATGCTCAGGCTAAACTGTAAGATTTTCTTTCACAGTGTATCTCTATGAGATTGCATATGCTGTTACTGAGTTATAAATAAGGTTTGTTGAAAAAATGATTTCTTATCCCTGACTGCTACAACCTGCTTATCCAAAATACTGTGACAAACAACACTGACTAACTTAATTTCCAACTTGTGCGTACAGCAGGTCATGTTTTTATGCTACTTGTCACTTTATGACTTCAGGAATATTTATTATAACCATGACTAGGTCCCAACAACAGGGCCCTCAAATAAATCCCTACACAAACTCATCAATAGGAACAGACACTTGTTCATATATTTATTGACGATTCATTATATTCTATTGAAATCAGTCAAAACATTTCTGAAACCACAAGCTCAAAATATACAGTAAAATATCTGTGATGATAGGGTGAAGTGGTTAAGAGTTTCCTGCAGCCTATCTGCAGTTTAATATGTATATATAAATAAAATTTATTTAAATAACATTAAAACAGTTTAACTCCACCTTCAGAAAGTATGAGCTGATTATTTACATAAAGGCAGTCTGGACTGGAGTTTCTCAATCACTGTGTCCACTGTCCAAAACTTCTATGAACTAGATTCTTCATCATGTTCCTGCAGCCAAACATAACACTGGGCAGGTTAAAGAGAACGCATTTGCATTTGGGGGGTTGTTTAGTTAAAGAATCCAATGTTGATTTTGTTGATCAAAAACTGATAGAGAAGTCTCATTTCCATTACCACTATCTGTCAGATGATCCTTCATTCAGAAAATGACTCATGTTGATCCATGAAATGCAACAAAACACAGTCAGATGTGAAAGAGAGCTGGTCTCTGAATGCACTGGCGGTTCAAGTGTTACCACAGGTTGTGTGAAAGTCTTTGTCACAGTCTTTCTTCCTGGATGAGAGTCACAGTGACAGGCAGTTTAAAGGTGAGTGAGGTCAGGGCTTGAGAACGATCGGGCGTCCTTTGATCTGCCGCCAGGCCCAGAGACAGGTCAAACACAAATACTGGGCTTCCATAGGAAGGCTCCTCAACATCTGGCACATGTTGCTGGTCACATCCAAATACGATAGAAACCCAGGACCACAGTGAGACAGGTGAAGACTGAACCTAAAGAGGAAAAAACAGTAATTAGTCTTCTTGCTTCAGTAATTCACAGTGCCTGACTCTCATTTTCATTATTTTTACTTCAAATATTTAATTGACTTTTCTTGAAATCTTTTCAAAATTAAGTTTCCTCACAATTAGCATTTTAATATGCACTTAAATTTATTTTATGAATATTTTTTAAATATTTTTTTAATCCACTAGCTTCATCCATATGAATAAGATGTGCAGTGTACCTAATGCTTACGTAGTATGCTATACATACTGGACTGTATTCACAGTATCACACTATGTGTGTGTCACCAATGAGGGTTACAGCCCAAGAGACCTTCTTTAATAACCGTCTCTCCTCCCCAAGGCTCTGACAGCTGATTCAACAATGAACCGGTGCCATGTCCCACCTGCCAGGTATTTTATCGTGTCCAGTTTATGAGACTCCAGCATGGTTTTCAAACCGGCCACTTCGGTGTCTATTTTCATGTTGGTCTGAGTCAAGTGCCGATCCTGTTCTGCAGTCTGTGAAAAAAAGCCAATCAGACACAGGCATCAAAGCTGTAACAGATGTTTATAAGAGACATGTGATATGACAGGAGACATACAAACCATTTCCATGATTTCAGTCCGCGTTTCCAGAAGCTTCTTCTCATGCTCTGCTTTCTGAAAATGACAAGTAATGTGTTATTTAGAAGAGGAACACAAGGGATCGGGCATGAAGGGATTCAGGACGTGAACCCTCAGGTTCATATTTTATTTATGATCCCACCATCCCTTTATTGTGTTTTGTTAATGTAATGATCACATTAAATGACACACCAGACAGCATCAGCTGCAGTCAACAGATAACAAACATTCATTTCTTCCAGTTTTTATTTTCCTCAAACACTTACCAATTCCTTTGCACGGCTTTTCTCCAAATTCAAGTCCAAAATAGAGTCTGAGCGCACTTTGTTCATCACATCCTGCCGGGACAAGACAAGACAATAAAGAAGCACCTTGGAAGGAAAATGATGATGAAGAGCTTGGAAAGGAATGTTTTACCAAAAACCTTGGACTTGAAATGTGAACTGTGAGATAATCTAGTGAAACACTTACAGCCAGTTGAATCTTGAGCTGCAACAACTGGATCTTGAGTTTCTGTTAAAGTATTGAAATGAATGAGTCGTATGAATCAAACTTACACAGACACACCATATAGTACAGAGTCGAACATGACAAATGGGTTTGTGTTAACTGTGCATTTTGTTTTTAACGAAGGTGAGTGATTTTACCATCTACTGGTCAGAAGATATATTATAAAAGATTTCCGTCAAACGTCAGCTGACACATGTTCCTGCTGCATCCAGCATGTGTTTTGATGCAAGTGCACGTAGTTGTGTCAGAATCCACGGGATCCAGTGAATCTGTGTGATGTCATCATCACGTACCTCGTTCTCTGCCAGTAAAGTGGAGAACTCGCTCTTCTCCAGGATGATCATGTCCTTCTTCACAGCTGCTATTTGAGACATCACACGCTGCAGCATGATCTCCTGCCAACATCGCACCACACACGCTTGAGTTTGAGTTAGAAAGAGAAAAAAAAATCAAGCACCACGACGCACGGCCGTCATCTGAGGGGTCGCAAACAAGACAACTATTTCACTAATATGGAGTAAACTTGATAATCTCAACATCCTGGAATAAAAAATGTCAACAGTCCAATCCTTGACCTTACGTCCTTCATCGCCTCTGTACATTCTCATTCTTGTTTGGTCATTGTCGTCTAAATACACAGTTCCCTTCTGTTTCGTACGATTCACATTTTGTTTCTGTCCAGTGACACTGACACAGCCGCAAAAACAGATGTGGAACAGTCCTTCTCATCCAGATGTCCCACTGCTACTGGGAGTAGAGGTCTCATGTGGTACCACATGGTTTTCACCATGTACTACTACTTTTGATATGAACACATGGAAAACAGATTTGACTTTTACTGTAAGGATATGGACGACGTGCACACGATCCAAGTGAAAAACTCACATTCACAGGTTTAGCGTGCACTAGCCAACACATGAAGAAACGATGATGATGATGAAGATAGACTACTGTTTTCTGAGTAAACCACTAAGCGACAAACAGGGTTCGACTGAGAACTACGCTCACTAATGTTCCCGCAGCTCCTTCGTTGAACGCAGCCTCACCTGCTGCGCTTTGGTCACCATGTCGTTGTAGATGAGGTCCATGTTGGAGTTGGTCGTCCTCACCAGCACTTTCACCACCACCTCAGCTTGCTGAGTCGTGAAGCCTGTTGGGTGGACAGAGAAAAGGTCAGCGAACGTGGAAACTGAATCACAGAGCGAGGCCGCGAAAGACACGGCGAGGTGAGGCAAGGTGGCAAACCATTCTCTTCGAAAAGCCGCACCACGGCGTGCGTGTCGAAAAACAGCCTCTGGCCCTCAGACCGGGGTATGTCTGGTTTCAGGTCGTACTGCAGGGCTCTGACGGAGGTGCTCAGCTCTGAAACATTCAACACAACTTCATTAACAACTTTCAGCAGCAGTCATATTTCCTTTCCTGTCTTTTGTTGCATAACACATTACTATTTCTTATTTTTAAGGTGTATTTAGATATACATATGTATATATACGCTTACAGAATAACTGGCCCCTGATAAACACGTTCATATAAATTATTTGCAATAATATTAATTAAAGAAATCTTTAGTTTTCTCATGTTCTTATTGTCCCAGACCTAACATATTTGTATGTTGTATATATATTTAACCCTTAAGTTATATAACACACACCAACACATCTATTGTAGGCTGTGTGTGAAACAGCTCTTTCTTGTGCTGCCATGCATGTATCCCACATCACTGACGTGATCGATGAGATTTGATTTAAAAGGGGAAAATACTGATCGCGTTATCCACGTGTTGTCCATCACAACTACAGCAATAAGGAGTGTGTGTGGGTGAGGTCAGGCTGAACCACATTTATTGATTAGTAGGTAGCATTTATACTGGAAAAACCAACAATAGCACTGTACAGGTGACACACCTGGGGAAAAAAGAAGTGGTATATTGTGTAAATACTGTGTAGAATGTGGGCAAAGCATTCTACTGAAAACATCAGGGCCTGTGTTTGACAAATATGTCACTGTGTCAGTCAGAAGAAGTGCACCTGCAGTACTCTGTAGTAATCTTCCCATGTCTGCGTGTGCATTCTGTATAATAATCAGGCAGACTGTCAGAGTGTTTAAAAGTTACTGAATGTTGCACATTCATCGGTTTCTCCTGTGACTGCAGACAAGTCAGCCCTGATCGAGACACCTCAGTGTGATGCAATCAATTTTAAATCAAGTTTAACCTGAGCACACCTGTGCAGCCAACCCATAACTTTCCCGGTTAGTGTGTGCATCACTGCCTTCAGCCGCGGACACAGGTTTAAAGAAGAGATAATTGACCTCACTCACGTCTCACAGAGGAAAGACAGAAAAACTTCAGTCCCCACGACCTCTCGCAGCCGCTGGGCGCAGGGGCGATGAGGGGCGATGTGGCGGCTGCCGGGGGAATGACCGCCCTGTCTCGGTTAAAAGACGCGTCATACCACTTTTCTTTGTGGTGAAAGGCAAAGGGTTTCAGTCGAGTATGACTTTGTTTCAGCACCATTGTCTGTCCTCGTCCTGTGAAGTTCAGAGCTGCTCTTCCGCCTCAGATGACGCTCTGACGGCTTCTGCATTCACACCGTCAAGCTGGAAAAATCATGACATCCGGACACGACTTTCAAAATAAAACTCGCCTGTCCCTTCTCCTTCATAGTTTTTGGGGAGGCAGCAGAAATGATATTGGTCAGGAGATGTCGAATAAATCTGGACTATGTCTGTTGTTAGAGTGGATTCAGCTTTAGAAACTAATAATGTATCCCCTGCAAATTTAGCTAATTCACAAGCACAACACAGATTACCATATAATTATTTTGATACCGCTATAAATCAGAAAAAATTGGAATTTTGAAGAAAAGAATTTGAGTTTACTTGGTATGAAATTTTTCTTTGAGTTCTTTACAAAAAACATAATAAGGAGGATTCTGCAGACTGTATCTGAACGTTTTAAGTACAAAAGCAAACACATAAAATAGAAATATAAAAATTAAATTAATGTTAAATAAATATTAAATAAATGATAGGAATATTGCATCAATGCACTGTAAAACTGTAAAGTTCAGTAAGCTGTGGTTTGCACAGAAGAGGTTAATCAGAAATGAAGGTGGCCTGTGCCTTGGCCTGTTCATAGCCTCATTAGTGTCATATATATTGTATTGAATATATTGTGGGTTTTTTCTTTTAGTGAACGTTAAACAGCATTTGCATTGTTATGTTATAAAAGAATAGTAACTGAAGTATTGTTGTGTCTGTGTGCGTTTAATGGTTCAGTTTATATTTCCTCAGCATCATGAAAATATTTTATTTTGTCATTTCTCCATAATTTTTGTTCATTAAAGATCTGTTAAGTCAAGTGTTTTCATTACAATCTGTTATTGATTTTCTTTATTGTTTTCGCAAGCTCAAGTTATTTCTTGGGATGTCAGAAAAAAGAAGTTATGTTGACATCAGAAAATACTATTTTCTTTTGATCATTAAAGTGAATTTAAGTTTTGCATAACAATGTTAAAAGTTGATGTAATGATGACATCAGCATTCAAATAATAATAATAAAGAACAAACAGGACATGGTAATGGTTACAGTTTTTTGTTTATGGTTAATAAATAAAAATGAATGGAAAACAACAATGTGTCATATCAAAGTTGATATTTTTTATAAAGCATAACTAAAGTGTTAGGTCTCTAAAGCCCAGTTTATTTACACTTAGTCCAAAGAAAAGTTTCAGTTACTGAAAGTGAATACTTGTTAGTATATATTATTAGTATAGTGCTTATTACACTGTATTAGATATGAACATCAGCACCTACATCTTCTTGATGGCAACGAGGAATAAAAGAAAATATCTTTCTGACATTTCACAAATTCTTTCCTTCATGTCATCACTTATCAGTGGAATGAACTGTACATGAACAAAGGGAAAATATGAGATCTATCTGCTTACACTTGATCAACCACGTGTACTATATTGTATGACATAATTTATTTTGATAAATCATTTCTAACTGGAAACCATGTATTTTATATTGTCACATTTTTCAACAAAGATATGGCAGCATTGGATTCACTGCAGCAAATGGCAAACTGGTTTGTATCCAGATTTATTTCAGTGTACTTTCAGATAAAAATCATACTATACCATTAAGTTGTTATGACAAACTGTAAGTGTTCTTATAAAGAGTAGCCTATGTAAAGGAAAGCTACTGTATTCGCAAAGCTTGCCATTTTCTTTTGTGTTACTGAGCATTTTGCTGAGGTTCAAAAGAAAATTAATTGCATTAAGGTTTCACTCATGAGAACAAGACAATACACACTGACAAAGTGGCTGCCACCAGAACTACAGCAAACAGCAATAAGAGCACAAAGATGTGACTGCGCTGGCATAACGGCTGGGTTCCAGGCTGCTCCTCATCAACGGAGAGCAGGGCCAGGGAGGCGCTGCCGGTGCTGCTGAGCGGCTCCGCGTACTGTGGCCCACGGGCCTCCACCGTCCAGCGCAGCACGTTCACTTTCATCTCCATGTTGTCAATCATGCGGTCCATGTGGTTGATCTCCTGCTCCATGGCACTGCGCTCCTGGATCTCCAGGCCTGCCGAGGGGCCGCGGCCTGAGCCTGGTTCAGGTCCGGCAGACTCAGTGCCCGGGCTGCAACCTCACTGCCTCCTCCTGCATCACCAACATCAAACCTGGTGTTTTTAGTCTGTATTGTACTTCTGTTTTTCATTCATACACTGGTTCTAATGATCCACAAGCTGCTGCACAAACATTGTGATGATACAAACAGCAAAGAAACAAAGACACAGTTGACAACTATGATATGATGCTGTGTTTGTGCAGTGAGTGTCAATAAGATCACAGAAGGGTATTTCTTTTCAGTCCACCTTCACCGGGTCAGTCCACCTGTTGCAGAGATGAACCACATGACTTGGAGCTGCATGATCAACAAGCTGTGATGCAGTTTGAAAGATGACAAGGTAACAGTAAAATTGTCTCAGTAGATAAAGCAGAGCCCCTGTGATATCTGCTCAGCTGCCAGTTCATATACAACAGTGAGTAAAGCATTGCAGAAGGTTCTAATATGTATTGTTTCAATGGTTTGATATGACATCACATGATCATTACCATATCAGACTGGTAATACAGATTTTAAATTGTTTATATCAGCGGCTTCCAAAAACATGATTTACCTGTTGTAATGGATATTCAGCCATTCTGACCATTAACCACTGTAGAATCCAACAGACTGGTAGATTTAATAATAACAGCTGTTTTTATAGCAGTTTTTTACCAAGGAGGGAGGGAGGGTTGGTCTGTCTATCTGTCTGATGACAAAGGGTAATGACGTTTTTTTCACTCTTTTTGGCTCTTGGTCTAACACATAAACCATTACATTTGGGGAGGAATACGGTATCTGCAAGATCCTTCACCCATTACTGTCAAAAAAATATCACAAATTGATCCAGATATGTATTCTCTTCTGAATTCAGGGACAAAGTCTACATGGCATATTTAGGCTACAATACCAAGAGCATATTCTTCCACAAATTATCCATTATTATGGGAGGGTTTTCAATGATCAGCTGAGAAATGTACATGAAAAGAGACATTTTGGGAAAAATTTTTACTTTTGGGGAAACGTTGAGGCTTTGGCAAAGGTCTGTGTTTTCTGAGTGCTTTCAAGTTATGGTCTGCAAAACATAAAATTACCTCTTTTCTCATGTGTTTAGAAAAGTTTGTTAGTTTATTAAATGTAAATGGTAAATCTTGTTTTACATTATTTACCTAATGTGCTTGCTTTAACTTCCTGAAATTCAGTTTGCACACATGCAATAAATTGTGCAGGGCTGTGATTTACCTTGAAGGCCAGTTTGCACCAGGGCAGCAGTGTTTCCCAGAGAGAAGATATCACCCATGTTGAGAACTTTGCACATGTCTACGTGGAGGAGCTCTAGGCTGGAGGAGAAAGCCACCCAGAGGAGCTCCATCTCCTTGCGATGCTGCTCCGGCAGGCTCTTGTCCCGGAGGTGTGAGGTCAGGTGATGACAGGCGGACGCAGCCAACTTTTGGGCCTTCTCTCTGGTTTGTCGCAGCTCATCCCGCAGCTGCAGGCTGTCTGTGCACCCGCCGACGCATGAGGCCAAGTGGCGATAACATGCCACTACCTGACAGAAGAGCAAATTTGATGTTTTTTATTTCAGTTAAAATGCAGGGCTTAAAAAACACAGGCACTACAGCCAAGGAGCTGTGGTTTTCTTCTTCGTCACCTGTTCAGGTATACAGCTTCTTAATTAGATAGTGTGTTTCTGTCAGCCTTCTGCAGAGCCATCCGCCAATGAACACATCGCCAAGACAAATGGACTTACACATTGTCAGGATACCATGACAGAAATCAACACTACAGCTGATGACAGTTTCTGGACTGCTAAGAGAGAAAACACATGATTCGTATACATCTCAGCCCACTGAAGCTGCAGAAAGCATTAACTGACGAAACAGTTATGGTGTCATGATCTCAGTCTTGTGCCAACCGTGTTTTATTAATAGGCATTCTCTTAACCCTGCAGGATTAGCAGGTGTGGTTTCAATGAAAAATATCATGAATAATCTCATTATCATTGATCTATTTCTAGATAAGCCAAAACAACCTTGCGCACTCAGAGTGCCCAGATGAGGATAGACGATGAGAGGGAACAAACTACCGATTAACTTGCTATATATATATAACGTTGCTATATTCTTTTAATACAATATATTGTTTACCGTATATAAATATTCACACTTTTACTTTTCCATTTTTACAAAATTTAAACTTTGGATACCAGTCACATATAAAAAAATCAATCACCTTAACTACTGTTTCCCAGTCACATTGTCACAGTTTCTGTCATTTACTCAGTTCTCCATGTGTGACACTGCTACAGTGATTATAATAATAATAATGATAATAATAGTAATAATACCTTAAATGGCAAAATCTGCTCATTTCACAGCACACAGCAGTGCAACCTGCAAATCCTAGCACCAACAAAAATAGCAAAAAAAAAATTCTACAATATGAATTCCATTAACATGAAAAACTGCACATTTCGGTTGAAACGACTAAATAGTAAGTGACTGGGGGAAGAGAAGTTCGGCACGGCTAGGGCTTTATCTCACACAGAAACTAGCACGGTCACAAAAATGCAGTGGACCAAGAAATTCTTTTCACTCAGAGTGCTTTTTTAGCCACAGGGCAACAAAGATGCCTTGTGTGTATTCAGTTAAATCAGTGAAATCGTAACATAAGAAAATAGTGAAGCAGGTATAATTGCTGATGCATATCATATTTAACTTTTAATATTTTTCCATCACTCCTTCAATACTCAGCTATCTCTTTGAAAACAAATATGTGCATATAAGTTTCAGAGGAAGATTGTTGTGTTTTCTGATATTTTCAGAAATGTATTGATGGCAATCTGCACCTGCTTATACAACTATAAGAACCAGCAGTGAACACACTGCTGTGGAAAAAAAATGTACAGAGCAGGAACACAGCTTTCCTCATCCTCAACAGTCACAGCACAAACACAAACTGTTCAAACATGGACAGCTTTACCTTTATCAAAGAATCCACCAAAGCCTTTCCATCAGTCAAAGCCTTGTCTGTGCCCACTGTGCAATCATCTCCCACTTTGTTATTTACAAGTGGCATGAGGATGACCGGATGTCCAGAGTCTCGGACTCTGCCGCAGCAGGCGAGATTCTGGCCCAGCTGCCCTTCACTTCTCCGGCTGCCCCTGCTCCGTCTCTTCCCCCGGCTGATACTTCATTCAGTGGCTGAGGGTCGAGGCAGACTCAACTCCCCGGGCCCTATGATGCATGGCAGTATTCCACTCCTGTAATTCCACTGCAATCACAGGTGCTGAACATGCTTCGAGGGCTGATGGAAAAAACAAAGACCCTCAAAAGAGCCAGAAGCTGGAAAGTCAAATTAATGAGGGAAAAAAGTGTAATAAACTGATGTAGGGGTTAAGCAAGGTGCTAATCCTGTGATTGACCCCTTTGCAGTGAGGCAGGCTAAGACGAACAGCTAATCTCATTAACTAACACTGAGGCCAGAGAGATAGAAGAGCAGCTGGCTGCCTCCCACAGTGGCCGTACCACTGACTGAGAGGAGCCCGTTACCTCAAGCACTCCACACTGAACACACTGGACACATCTCATGCACTCAACTGCAAAGGTCAACGTGCTACAAAACAAACATTTCATCAGCATGGTGGATGCATTATCCTCATATTTTCCATATTGTACTTGCTGAGGATTAAAATATGCCAGTGAACAAGTGCAGATATAAACTAATGAGCAAATTAAATAGTGAATAGTGGTGCACTTAAGGGAAATGAAGGTTGAACATGTGTGGTGTCTTTGTCCTCTCGAGGCCTTTTGTGCTTCACTTTCCCCCCAGGCTGCAGATAATGGATGCCCTCATTTGACCACACTGATAAAAAGGTTCAGCATGTACAAAGCATGAACTCCTTGGCGTGCGTGTCTTGAGAACGTAGTATGTATGCGTGGTTGACAGGCTTTGTAAGAGGCGCACCTCAAAAAGAGAGAGTACACATGGAAGCTGTGGCCACGGAATGACTTCAGCAAGAAGCAGAAGGAACTTCAAACATTGGTGAGAATCAGTTAAGTCAAACGAAGCAATTACATTTTTATTATGAACGCTAAAAAACAAACATTTAAAAACATTTTCTAACCCAAATAAAGGAGATGATAAAAGAGAGCAGCAGAAAACTGCCCACGGATGTTTTTAAAGACCGTTTTAGTGATGTGGCGTCCGGACCGACTTCCTGAGCGTCCGGCCGGTCGCCCCCTTCCGCGGAGAAGTGACTGCCTCCCTGATGTTGGCGAGCAGGCCTCGCTTGGTCTTGGGCTGCAGAGGGGACTTCTGGGAGAGCTTGGCGAGTTCCGCCTTTAGCGAAGCGATCTCCCTGTCCTTCTCGACATTCTGCCGCAAGATGTCCGCCATACATTTTGTCTTGATGGTGGAAAGACAAACATACACTCATTGTTTCCATGTTGTCATCATTAACTTGCTGTCCTCGCCATGGTGTATCCTCCTCCTTTGAACGACCTCACCTGTTCATCAGACTTCCTCTGCAGGGCTTCCAGATCACCTGACTTCTCCAGGAAGCTGTCTCTGACCCTCTGAAGTGTCTCATTCAGCTCTAGCAGCCTCTTCTCGAGGGACAGAATCAACTGAAGACCAGAGGTTTTATGGAGAACAGAAGTGATGACATGCTGCATATATAAGCTAAGCTTGACTTGGACGAGGATATTTGGCTGAAATGTTGTCCTCCTTACCTGTTGTTTATCCTCACACATCCTCTCGATGGCACGTTTCTCTTTGTAAAGCCGCGTGCACCGATCATTTCCTGTGCGGGTGAAAAGAGTTGACTGAAGCATCAGAAATAGAAAAAAACATGAACGCCATGAAGAAGAAGGTAACAACATGGATTTATTTTGAAGCACACGGGTTTAAAACCAGCTGTCTGTCTGCACCTCCACCCAGAGGGGAAGTAGGGCTTTGTGCTAACCTGCTGCCTCCGTGGCTTTGGATGGTTGAGTCTGACTCGACTGGTCCACTGATGGAGCTGCTGATGCTCCTCTGACACCGGACACTGACGTCTCCAACTCTGACACTTTACGCCTGAGGGCCTAAGAGCCCACAACAATAACTCAAATCTACAAAATCTGCAATTCCATTTGCCATTTGGAAAAAAATTAGGCATTTTCCTACAATTCATGATGGGATTTTGACTTTGAAACAAAAAATTTTAGCAGTGACAAGTTGTACATTGTGCATTCTTGATGAAGTGTGTCTGTGTGTTCACCTGTGAATGGCCAACAAATCACATACCTCCACTTTGTCCTGCTCTGCCGTGAACTCATCCAGAGGTACGTAGTCATCTTCCAGGTCGTTCATGGCGCTCTGGTAGGCATGTTCTTTGATTGCATCCTTGTACATCTCAAAAGTATTCTCTAGCTTTTCTTGGTAGCTCTCCTTCAGCTCTTCTATCTGTCGACTAAACGTTGAAAGCCAGTTTTTATTTAGCAACCTTGACTTGAACGATAGTTCACTTACAGAAATTACCGCTGACGAGAGATGCATGCATGTAGGGTTCCTGTACCCTGTAGACAATTATACTGTACATACGTGCGGAGTTCTTCACTCTCCATGAGCTGCTGGATCATAGCGTCTCCCATTTCTTTGCGAATCTCCATTTCCTGCACCAGATTTTTCCTTCTCTCAGCCAGGAGTCTTGCTCGGAGGCTCTCGATCATATTCATAAGCTCCTAAGAAAGTTCAGAAGTAAAACATTTAGTGGTGCAAATGACAGGCTCTTTGTTCAACCATCCCAGGTTCAAACCTTTTGATACATGTCTGAATCTGTGTGAATGTGACACGGGCAGTGATTGTACACTCTGTGGCAGCAGAGACATGTCAGCCTCATCCTCTTCATCAAGCAGCTCCTCTTCAGACAGGTAGCTCTCCATTGCCTGGTCGTCAATTGTCCCACCCCTCACCAGTGGCTTGCCGTCACGACCGACCAGACAAGGAGCCAGGGATTCCAGGGGCCTGTCTTGGATCACCTGCACCACCTGCACAGATGAAGTTAGTGTTACCGGACCTGCTGCAGCTCACCGAGCTTCCTTTATGTGACGGATTCCTCTCACACAAACCTGTTTGGCCACAGCAGAGAACTTCATCACATGGAGTGTCTCGTCGTAGGTGGAGGCACACTGGTTGATGTTGACGATCATCGACGCTCTTCCTTTGCCGCAGAAGACAGCCTGGAAGAGCTTGGTGAGTTTGCTCTCTCTGAAGGGAATGTAGCTGCTCTTCATTCTGATGAGCAGAAAGGGAGAGGAAGAAGAGCACCTTAACCTTAAGGCAGAGGCCCAAGCTGGAGCCAAAACTACTGAACAAGCACCACAGTCAACATGTACATGTACATCTGCTGCAACAGAGCTCGGTCATGTACACATCAGAGCCTTTGCACTTGACGCACCGGTCAGTCTGATTGTTGCGCAGCGCAGTGATGCACTTCCCCAGGATGAGCAGGGAGTTGTTTATGTTTCCCGCCTCCTTCAGCCTCTCTCCAAACGTCTTGGTTTTGTTGCATCTCTCAGAACCAGCCAGGTCACACAGAGAAAACCTGACAGACAGAAGCATCTATTTAGCGAAGTGGTCTCCTGTATGACAGCTCTGATTGGCTCTGCAACATGATCAAACAATGTGGCTAGGCTGTGGTGCTATAAAACAAGACCAATAAGCTGCATCTGATGTCCCTGTGATGCTCATTTTTTGCGTTAACTAAAATAAATTACTTCCTCTTTTCCTCCTCTTAAAATACATGTGAACATTTGTTAATGTAGAACACTAACTACACATTTTGTGTATTAAAGCTCATGATATATTGTAATATTTCGCTCACTATAACATTGTGTTTACGTTAAGCTGTGTATCGCCACCATCACAAGAACCTTACCTGGAAGGTTGTGACAGCGATGTACTATGACAATGAAAAGCACTACATTAGCCTATACATAATGAAAAACTGTGAACATTCAGCTCCTGTAGACACAAGAACACTTTGAGATACTCACTCTGAGGTCCTTGTAACCGTGTTGCCATTGATCTTGAGTAACTTCATGGTAAATATGCTGTGGCTGTAATGAAAGCTGTTTTAAATTTTGAACCAGGAGATGAAACCAGTTAAAAAAAAGAAAAAGAAATTTGCCTTCTGCTCGAGTACAGGTTCATCTTGGTGGCTGCAGCGCTCCTGTTTTTGTTTCCGAACTGCAACAGTTTGTAGGCTTCGCCCAGGTTCTGGATGTTGACCCACCTGAGATCTGAAACATGAAAGACATTTTTGGAGATGTTAGAGCTGGTGCTTTTCTGCTCCCTTCAGAACAGGTCAAAGGTCGAGTCCCTCTCAAACCTTTAACATAAGCATTTCCGGCACCGTCGTCGCACACACGGTGAGCAGCACGTCTCTTGGACTTGGAGCACAGGGAAGGTTGAAGCAGGTCGTACACACACTCGTTGTAGATTTCGAAGAACGCCACCCACAAAGCAAAGTGGCTGCCGGCTTCTGCTGGGTTACTGGCCAACACTGAAGGGGGAAGAAAGAAGAGAGTACAGAGAGAAAAGTGACATTGAGGGGCCTTCCTGGACAACTGGAATTTAAAGTGTTGATCTAATGAAGGTTACCTTTTTGATTGGAGGATGATGAAGCAGCAGCAGCACAGGACAAGGACTCTGAGCCACCACTGGTTCTGAGAGGATCACACTCCTGAGGTGGGAGCAAAGACATAAATCCATTCGGACATGACGTCAGTTGCAGAGAGCGAGGTGGTTGATGTGGCTCAGAGCTGAGGACACATCTCCTGGACGTGAAGGTCTCACCTCTTTGACTGAAGCAAAAATGGCAGCTTTAGCATTCCTCTCCTGTTTGACTTGGTCAGGATCCAGATACTGGGCGTCATTCCTGAGGTACGGCTTCAGGTCCATCCCATTGTACTGATCTCCTCCGATGTGGCGAAAGGTGGCATCCAGCACTCGGGGGAGTATTCCTGGATCTTTTGGAGTTCCTGAGACAATAAAAGACACATAGACTGACTGACTGAAGAACTTTGTGGGATTTCTGAAGCTCTTCGTGATGTGTGTTCCTGGGTTTACCTTGGATTGTGAAGGTTTTCCCAGCATTGGTCACACCATAACTGAATAGCAGTACATTCTTTCCATGCAGGAAATCAGACATTTGCCCTCTGACTGTGTCCTCAAACAGCTCAGCCTGTGTTGTCTCTGGTCCAAAAATCTATGAAACGTCAGAGACATGAAGTTTCTACTTCACTCACAAGACCTGTCCAGCTAAATGAAACAGTTTCAACCACTGAAACGCACAGTATCTACCCTAATGAGTGGTCACAAGGGTTGTCTCTGTCGTCACATATACAGTTGACTAACATTCACTGAAGCTATGTATATACATGATGCTAGATCTTCTGTCATCATTTTGATATCATAACACAGTGACCCTTTGTTTCAAGGAAATCTATCTTTTTGCTGGTCTAAAATGGCTTTAAGCTCATTCTGAACATTTTAGGAAGAAATGTGAGAATTTAGACTTAAGACTGGAGGTGTCTCGACCTGTGAAAAGGAGAACTTGTGGAGTGACGTGCCGACACCCTTCTCGCTGCTCTTCATGGTGGCAGAGCCCTTCGGAGCATTGAGCGACACTGTCTGGCTGTTTTCAATCACCACGCAAGCCTAGCAGAAAGGGAAACAGGAAAGCATCATGACCACTAGTGATGAAGCCATAAGGAAAAAAGCAACAAGCGCAGTTTCAGTCAAACCCACAAGCAAAAGTAGAGGAACTACATATAGGAACTGCAGGCAAGTTATTAGTTTTGGGTTTGGAGAGAGGTTATGGATTTCAGTTTTGGGTGAGCAGGGGAGACTTGTCCCAGATTATTAATATATTTCACATTTATTGAAAAAAGATCAAAATGGTGGATTATTTGTGCACCGTGGTTTAGAGGATGGATCTTTATAGTTATTAGTGACTGAACAGCAGCTCTTGTTTTGTCTTACTAGCCTTCCACAAACTAGCATACTGGCATCTCTCACTGTATTTTGCAGCATAAAACTAACAAAGTAGAAGCTATTAACATTACAAGTTCAGAACATTTAAAAAAGGAGTGTGGAAAGGCGTGCATCTTGTAATCATTAGCCACAGTCTCACTAAACGGTCACTGGTTCACATGGGCGTGGTTTGCAGCACCTGACCAATTGCAAACAGGTTCAATTCTACTGTCAATACAGTGGCATATTTTACAGAGTACCCCCCACACACACACAAAAACACACTACATTATACAGCAGCAAAGTAACACAAGGCAATGCATAGTCTGCAGGACTTTAAGATCATGACTGTGACACAGACAAGTCTTTAACTTTAAGAGAATCTATATCTCTCAATTAAAGATCATCAGTGAGAGACGATGGGGTTTGATCCCCTATGAACAGCGATGTCATTTTCCCTGAGATCTGATTGGTCAGTGAGTGGTGCTTTTATATGTGCTGATCTGTTACCTGGAGCCGGTCAGGTGTTCAGCATAAGTTACCATGGTGACTTGCACTGCCACTGATTTACACCATGAACCACTGTCACAACCCATCACAAATTCTGTTTCATATAGTACAGGTCTCTGATCTCAATCATATTCACTTTTTAAAAATATAATTTTATATTTTTTCTACTTCTAAATGGAAGAACAGTAAAACATTTCAGCACCAAAATAAACAAAGAACTGAACATAGCACTAGATAAATGAAAAGATCAAGTTTACGTAGTATTGAGGGTTGGTGTTCCTTTAGGAGATTATGGCTCATATAAAAGAACAACAACAACAACAAATAAATAAAATGCACATGCCAAAACTACCAGGACTAACAGCTATTTTACTGTGAACAGGATGCTGTACCTGGTCTTCATGATCCAACAGCTCCTCTTTGGAGAAGGGCCTGACTCTGAGGTAAACTGTCATGGTCTGCTGCTCACCACCGCCTGGCACCTGAGCCTGGGAACAAAAAGGTCAGCAGGCAGACTGGAACCTGCCTCAGTGCAGAAGAGCTCTACTTCAGTCCCTCTGATCAGTGCATGTCATTACTTGCTAAAAAAAACAACCCTCTGTAGAAGAAGCAACACAATGACTGAGAATCCGATTAAACCTTACCTGTTCAGGTGATGTGTTGACATAGGTCAGGTCCATGTCTTCAGGCTGCTGGATGCTTTCTTCAGCAGTCAGATCAATCATTGTGCTCATTTTAAATCGAACCAGGTCCAACAGTCTGTTAACTTCTGTGTTTAAATCACATCAGTCACTCACAGAGCTTCTCTGTAAATTACCGATTTCACAGTTACTGATTCAATGAGACAATTCTCAAGATATTTTGGCCTTAAAATGACTTAGTTCACCATCAGAGGAACTCGAGGCAGGTCTGCTGATGTTCCCAAACTGAAACTCAAGCGCAGCAGCTTGTAATCAGTTTCAATTGAAGGCAGGTGAGAAGTGGAGCGCGTCACCAGGAAGCAGCTTTTAGCAGCTCTGCTGGGTTCAGTGTCATATTGCAGTCAGAGGGACTGTATCAAACAAGGACATCCGCTGAATAACAGAAAATCTGATTTGTCCTCACCCTGTTGGGTTAAAGGCAAGTGAACATTGCAGAGAAGATTTATCAGTTCAGATAATTCAGATATATTAATTTTGTTTGTTGATTTGATACAGTAGCGTTGATAATGGCCCTTAAGATATTACAAATCAAATTGCAGAAAGTGTTGAGCAGAGCTGTGCTGAGCTGTGGCAGCAGATTGCAGATCAGCTCTGAAGTGTGTCAGGAAACAGTGAGTGCTTCATCACTTTTGCTTCTGCGAGCCTCTGCTTCCTGCCTTACACAAAGCTGGTGAGCACCTCACCCGTCAAAGGAAACACCACTTCTGCTTTTTTCCCCAGGTGGTTAACTATGGAAGTGTCTGAAGAAAGTATTAGGAGACAGAAGGCACAGAATTTGTGAAGACTGCATGTTTAATGTTACATTAAATATATTTCTTGCAGTCAGAATTTGTAATAACAAATGAGTGCTCTCAAATATACCGATACTACTACTCAACAATGGCCATGTTGGATCAGGTGCATCAGTGACGTGACCTTGGATCTTTAGCAAAGCTTATGGATACAGCTTCAACAAATGGAAAAGCGGCTAGAAGTCCACATATCTGTTGTGTTTGTGTTATTGTTTCACTTCAAGCACACTGTTTATCCCTCACTCGTTTCTCAGTAACTTATAAAATGTACAGCATGTTAATGTGTGTCAAGTGTTGTGTCACTGAGCTCATGCACTGCTGCAGGCAGGCCAGAGGAGGGCCACTTTTTCCCATGGTGGAGGAAATTGGATCAACTTATGAAAAACTTCAGCTATTACTATCCTGTATTTTTATTATTAATATCTTTTTTTTGGTGCGGGTGGCTGAGGATGATAAAAAAAAAAAACACGTCCACTTCTATAGTTGAGGATGAGCCCCTGAATTCAAGTGATCATTAATTTTATACATCAGCCTTAAGAGAGAAAGTGCACAAAATTATACGAAATGATGGTCTTTATTTCTTCATTTTAAGTTTGTGGTTTTTAGTATGAGATGAATTCATTAATCCAATACACGGACATTATTTTTCATTGATACAAAAGAGGAAACATTTGAAAAAACAGACATATTTTAAGAACACTACATGAGTCCAACTACTTCCCCTACTACAGATTTCCAGACATTGTAGACATCTGTACGACCCATGTCCCACCTATACTAACATGTTCAACAATAAAAGAATCAGACCCACGGTTCCCAGCCCACCCACACCCTGCCCAGCACATTTGGATCCATGGCTTGGTCGAGCAAACATTCCACCTGCTTCTCCACTGACAAGTCCGCGGCTGGAAGCCTCGCACGGACGTTGTGCTCCTCGCTCCCCAAGGCCACGGCCTGCAGCCCCGGGAAGGCCGGTTCCTTCTCGAAGCCCAGCTTCAGCTCCTCGCTGACAAAACAAACCACAAAGGGAAAATGACTTCCTCAAAATCAGTTATGGTATTTTGGTTGGTATATTTAGTGTCTCATCTTTGGAGAAATGCGGTCTAACATGAACAAAGCCATGATGATGTGTGTCCACCATACTGGTGATTTGATGATATACCTGGTTATAGCAGCTGGATTTGCTCCTTCTAGTTTTCTTCTGGCAAAGTTCACCTTCTGTAAGGGATACCAGTTGATTTCTTTGGTGTTGATGTTCTCTGTCCATGTGCCTCCTTTCTTCAGCTGTTTCATCTCAAAGTTCTGTGCAATAGCAACCAAAAAACACAATTTAAGGGAGGGGAAAGTTCAAAATAGCAACATACAGCTGAATATATTGTAGCAAAATAAAAAAAAATAGCTAGTACTTCAAATGAAAGACCTTAACATAAATGATCTGTGATCAGTGCCTCGGGGAGTAGGTGCTAAAGCTGCTGTCCTGTGATCCTTAGTGAGGGAGCGATGGTTACCTTCCAGTCCAGCGAGGGCTCCTTGACGAACACATCCATGGTGGTGAGCAGAAGGTCCGGCTCGGCCCTGTAGGCCCGCAGGGAGTGAACCATGACGCTCTGGATCAAGCCCGACTCCTTCAAGGGCTGCATCAGGTTCACAAACTGTCTGGTGAGCCGGAAAGGCATGAGCTCAGGCACGAGGATGAACTGTGAGGAAGCACAAGGTCGCACAGATGGATTAATTGATGCAAGTGAGGGTCATGTCCTGAGATTACCTAAAATGAAAAAAATTGAAAGATATATCGTTTTGTTCAGTTGCTATTAGGGCCTGTATGTACAACAGCCTTTAAAAAAACCCAAATAACTACAACAAAAACAGGGCTCTGTACATGTGTTGTATATCGGCCTCCTGAGTGCAGGCATCGGCCAATATCGATTATCTCTAACTGCTGAAATCTATCGGCCAACTGATAATCATGCCTATCCCTAGTTCCCATCTACACTTGAGTCAAACAGACATGATGTCCTGTAGTGTTAAACAGCTGCTCCCAGTTAGAACACTGTGCCGTTCACTCGACTAACCTGCGTGGCTGAACCGAACGCGTGACCGAAGTCGATGCCAATAATGCCTCCCGTCTCCATGTTGATCATGAAGTTGGAGAGGTGTCGGTCTCCGATGCCCAGAATCCAGTGGCTCACGCACAGCAGAGCGTGAGAGCTGACGAAGTGAGATCGCAGGGAGAGGAAGGCCTCGGGACTGTTGCACATCTTCAGAAAGGCTCTCCTGCAAATGAATACTGACGGTTTTACTGCAAGCCTGAGCCTTCATGAGCACTTTGGTTATTCAAAGACTCTTCACTTACTTCAGCAGGTCGGCGGGCACATGCTGCGACACTTTCAAAAAGTTGTCGACCACATTTTTACGTTTGGCTTTCCTAACAGAGAATAAATACATTTATACAGTCTGTCGGCTGTTTCACATCTGATGCAGCACGGATTAACATGTACAACATTTAAATGGATCTGTCATCATTCCCAGCTGTAACCAGTATTTCAGGACCCAGAATGATGAATAAGGATTTTACTTACTCGTAAGCCTGACCATATAGTTCGATACCCTTTGAATCTGATTTTGTAGCAAAGGTTGAAAGCCATTTATTGTATACTTCAGCAGCCCTTGAAGAAAGGATAGATATAATTAGAAGTTTGTTATAAAAAAAGCTTTAAAATCAATATAATAAAATAATCAATAAAAGCAATATAATAGACAGTGCTTTAATTATTAAATCGGTTATAAATTGAACAGTTATGTATAGGATCATGTATGATCATAAAATATAAATAGCACTACTTTATTGCACACTGTGGACATAATACTGATTAATTTTGTCGATATGTTTACAGTTCTAAAATCTGCACCTCATGTTTACTATCAATGAATGAAAAGAAACAGTGAGAATGAAATTCAAGACGAGACAAAAGTTGCCGATAAAGGCAGCGCTGTCGTGTATTTTGCCTCTGAAGCTTGAATTTGAAGTTTGATTTTGGACTAACAATAACTGCTGAGATTACTTCTCTTTTATAGTGCAACACTGACTGGTACTGAAGATGACATCCAGGTTATTAGTCATAGACGCCATACCTGTGTGCACTTTGCTGTTCCTCCTGAGTCATCGTGTCATACAGGAAGTCTTTCAGGGTGAAGGTGTTCTCCATCCATTCAATCAGACCAACTCTGTAGAGACACTCAAAAGAATTAGTACATGAGGCTTACTGACAGTTTTCCTCATGAACAGTTTGGAGGATTTTGTAGAATAACAAGAGAGGGGTCAGTGTCAAGGAGTGGTGCCAGGGATCTAAATAATTCAAAGAAGTAATCATTATTGTACGAAAGCATATCGTGTTTTATCATATGCATTAGTGTGACAACAAGGAACCGGAGCGTTGAACCTGGTGGATATGGGAATGACTTGATAGGTGTGGAGCTGCAGGCCTCTGTGAGTGCAGGTGGCGTCCTGACCCAACAAGATGTTCATGACGCTGAAGAGCTGCTCGATGCGCTGGTCCTGGCGCAGGTCCTCCCCGCCCTTCACCAGGAAGGGGTGGTCCCGCTCGTCGTCTCCGCGGACGATTAGACGTTTGGGACGACGGAGGGAGGACATCACCTTCACCTGCGGAGCGGGAGTTCACACCGGCGGACTGGTCAGGCTGTGTCTGGATATTGCACGTACGCGCTCATTTAAAACTGCCTTATTTTAAAGCGAACAGCAGTGAAAGCGCATACCCTTTGGTCAAACCCTGTTATTTTTGCGTGATACTCTGGCAGAGGTTTAGATCGTCCATCATACTGTCCTACAAAGAAAAAAAAAAGCGTAAAGAAGACACAACATCAGCACTAACAGGTTCAGATCCCCCTGCTTTCAGTCTATTTTAAGCAACAGACCTGGAACCTCCATCTGATTGCTATAGGGGTCTGCTTTAAATCCACTGAGCCAGGGGGAGTACTCCTTCAGTGTCCCGGGTTCCGTCTGAGATCTACGCATGGACGCTGCCAGCAGGTCCACCTGCCGCACAAAGCTTTTGTCTTGCCTCTTCTCAAACAGCGTGCTCCCCTCAGCTCCCAGCAGCTTCTCCACGTCTTTAGCAAACCTCTGTTAAATCAGAGAAACACGGCTGCAGCGGATACCACGGTGAAAGGTGACGACGCGACATTTTGATCTGCTTCAACTGTACGGTCGCTACGTTAAAGCTAAGCTAGGTTAAGGGTTACCAGACAAGCCGAATACATCAATATGTGAAATTCCTAATAATCAATTAAAAGGTTTAAAATGTAACTGTAAGTCTTGTCCTTGTCCCTGTTGTGGAACAACATATGGGTGATGAAAACACGTGTATACAGAGAAACTCAAACCAGAAAGAGCTTGTTTATTATTTGGACTTCAGGCAAAAAATTTTGAAGTGATTTTTTTCCCCCATTATAAACATACACACTGTAGACTCTCATACAGTATATTCTCTATAGTGCAAGTGGACCAATCAAAGCACAAACCTGGATGAATTTCTTGCGAAATGCCCCGTGACCGTCGGTGCTCTGATCCCCGAGCACGGAGCGCATCTCCTTGTACATCTCGCTCATCCGCCTCTTGTCAAAGCTGGCTTTCTCCAACTCGTTCTTCACACATTCCCACCAATCCTGCCGGGGACCAAACGGAAACCGTCAGTGACGGTGTAGAGCGCGTGCTGCCGGCAGCTCGAATGATTCACTCGTTACCCTAAAAATCATATCGGGGTTTGTGAGCTGCTGCAGTGCGTCCAGAAACTTCTTCACGGCTCCTCCCTTGTCCAGCATGCTCCTGAGCCTGCGGACATGCAAACAGCATCCGTGAAAATACACAACGTGACCGCAAAGTCATTTTTCTTTGTTCCCTGGTCAAAACATCAGGCGGTTTACCGGCTGACGAAGACCTGCTGCTGGTATCCTGTGGCCGAGTCCTCGAACTGGTACGTCTCGCTGCTGATGGTGAGGGCGTAGACCAGGGCCTGGGGGTAACACTCGGCTATCTGCCCCACGCAGTGCTGCACCGCCACGGCCACCGGCTTGTCCAGCAGGGCAACCATCTGACTGATCCAGCCAATCAGCATCCAGCAGGGGACTGACGTCATCTAAATACACAATTTGACTTCCAAAACTTAGAAATGTTGATTTAATCCTTATTTTAAATTCTTGACTAATGGATTCAACTGCATGGTTACCTATCTAAATCATAAAAAAAAAATAAATACAGATTCACCCTGCTGCTGAAGCTTATCACATCACAAAAAATCCCCAAAACAAAACATGTACAGCCATTACATATAAGTGTTTTCAGTATAGAACATCTGCCATAAATGAGAAGTTTAAATGCAGGCACATGCAACTGTAGCAGTGTGGAATTCATCCTCTACCACACCCCCGGTCCGAACACGCTTACCTCTTTTGTCATGAGGTCCAGCGTCTCCGATGGGTACAGCTCCATGAGCTGCAGCAGGCGCGGGAACTTGAGGCGCGCCTCCTCCGAGCTCATCCGCAGGGCTTTCAGCATGCTCTGCACCACGTGGACGGGCAGAGCGAGAAGGTCTGGAAACTGGCTTTCTGTGACCAGACAGAAAAATGCTAGTCAAGACTGGGCCAGTGCAGAAAACTCTGTAGGATAAAGTTAGGTAACACTGTTGTCTGTGGGCATCTTATGACTTCTTTCTCTTCATTTGATGTCTAGAAGACGACAGCATCAGGAAAGAATTTGGGAGACAGTGATAACGTGATAAAGTTGACAGCCAAACCAGAGACAGCGCAACAGTAAAAGGGAGGAATATACCATTATTTTATGTAAGAGGTGTATGTTCTCTGTAAATGCTGTCAATGCCATAAAATTGTCCGGGATGCGTTCATTATTAAACTGTTCAACAGCGCTCACCGGTCTCGCTCTGCTCCTCCTCTCGCAGTCGTCGGTCACAGAAGTTAGCCAGAGCCATGTACGTCTCCGTGATGCTGCTGCTCTCCACACAGTCCTGAGTGTACGACTGGAGCTCCTCGTCGGCCTTTCTCGTAGCATCGCACAGCAACTTCAGGGCGTGCAACTGCAGCCCCACCGCCACTGTCTGTAGGACGGACAGGTGTTAGCGACCAAACGCTCCAGTCTCGCTCTCCTTTGCACAGTCGAGGAACACCGTCTTAAAACTACAACGCAGGGTTAGTGGGGCATAATCGGCTGGGATCGCCACAGTGATGATACATAAATCCTAAACTTGAGAGAAAGTTGAGTACCTTTGGATCTTCAGGAGAAGCAGCCCCAGAAAGCCTGACGACTCTGTCTGCTTTGTCGGCTTCGACGGTTCCCAGGACAGAGGGGCTTCTGCTCACGGCCGTGGCCAGGATGTGGAAAGACGTCCCCTGGAGCATCTTCTGCTGTCTGAACACTTTGGCCGTGGCGGTCCCACAGTCAGCCTGAAGATCCTCTGCAGAGACAAGAGAGCTGTCATCAAACGGATCAACAGGCAGCAACACAACGTTTGGCTCCGTGTGCATGTTGCACGGTAAATGTTGAAAATTTCTTTTATTCTTTTATTTATCACTGGAAATAATTTCTGCTGGGAGGGAGAGTGATGAACACAGACTTACTTTTAGTTCAACTGTCATTGTCATCTGCATAGAAATGAAGGGAATCTATGAAATACAATTGTAGAACCATGAGCTGGACTTGGTCTGTCACCATGACCTGACAGCATCTTTATAATGTGATGGTGGCTGTGCCTGCTTTTAATGCTTTTCATGATTCAAGAACGTGGAGAACGTGTTTTCTGATCTTGTTCTGAATGTTTCACCAACAGAAGAAGGGACTTTGGACTGATCTTCGTCTGATTATTTCGAGGAGAGATAATGCCTGATCAGCATTTGTGAAGTATTTTAAAATGATGGAATCCTAACTATGGCTCAGTTAGTGATGAACTGGATCTTGTCCAGTGACGATCATTCATATTCGTCTCTCCCCTCTCTCACCCAGGAGTGGGATCGTCTTCAGCATGTTGCTGATTTGCTCCACAGGGCCCTGGCTCTGGCTGCGTTTATGGCAGAAGCGGCTGAAGCTGTGGACCCACTGCATCAGCCAACCTCTGTTGGTCTTGGCTTCTCTGTGGAGTTCCTTCAGCAGCTTGGTGGCGACGGGAAAGTTATTCTACAACAACATCAGTGATTCAAGATGAGTTTGTGGTTACCACATGACACACCACAAAAAAAAAAAGGGACACGTCTTCACCTGCTTCTGTGCGCTGTTGGCCATGTGCAACTTCATGTTGAACTTGCACTCATTTATTAAGGCATCGACGTCGCCCGCGGGCTCGTTTGAACCTTCCACCTCCATACTGTCACCGGGGGCGTGGCCTCTCAGCTTCTCCCCGATCTTGTCCAAGAAGAAGCATCTAAACCACAGACACGCAATTTGAAGCCGCGTTACATATTGTTGCTTTTACAGTTTAAAAGATTTGCAAGCCGGATGTCATCATCTCTCTCTCTCTTCGTTTCTTACCGAGACGTGATGATATCATCCCAGATGTTGACAGGATCCACCTTAGCATCAGGGTACCGCTCCGTCCACAATCTGATGAGCTGCTTGAGGGTGCTCAGAGACACTAATGAATAAAGCACAGTGCTGAGAAGTGGGAGAAAAACATTTGAACTAGAGTACTGAAAGGAAAGAAGGCATCCACTCACCCTCTCCTTTAATGAAGTTCAGGAAGTCCTGGATCTCAGTTAGGGCCTGCACCGACTGCAGGATGGTCAGCCGACTCTGAGTGAGCAGCGTGTCCACACTGGAGTAATTCTGCGTGGGGTAAAGAGACTGAGTGCACATTGTCCATTCACCACATGGATCATCAACTTAGCGGGTGATGTAAGCAGACCTCCATGAAGAGGTGCATGGCGCAGCTGGTGTAGTATCTGGCGCGGTCGTAGTCCTCCTGCAGGATGTAGAGCAGGCTCAGCTCCTGGCTGTAGTGACTCTCCAGGAGCTTCTTGCGCTCCTCCACCCTCATGGCTTTGTCCACAAAGCTGAGCAGGGTCTGGTCACGCTCGCCAAGCTGCAGCTGCTTCAGCATGCTGCGAATCATGTGATGCAGGTACATTTCCTGGTGCGAAGGCAACAGACTTCCATTAGTAGAGCATTACGGCTCATGTGCACACACTGACTAACAAAAAAAAGCCCTCACTGTGCACTGAATTGCCACAATGGTCACATTTAATCTTTAATAACATAGTAGTGTATTACACTGATCAGACACAACATTAAACCACTAACAGGTGGAGTCAACAACACTGATTATGTTGTTCCAGTGGAACCTGTCAGGAGGTGGGAGGATCAGGCAGCAAGTGAACAGTCACTTCTTGAAGCGTGTGAGGATCTGGAACTATGTCCAGTGTGACTGGGTCAGAACATCTCCAGTCATGAAAACCTTCACGCTGGCTGTGATAGGAAACAGTGTGAGGTTGTGTAGCTGCAGACACAGTCACGGTGTCCATGCGACCCCTGTCCGCTGCTCAAAGCTCCGTCGAGTGGCACATGAGCTTCACAACTGGACCGTGGAGCAACGGAACAAGGTGTCCTGGTCTCACAGATCACTTTTTTTTTTTTTTTTTACCTCACCTGAATGGCTTGGTGATTGTTCATAGCATACCACAAATCAGACTTGGTCCAAATTGCAGGATTTAAAAGGATTTGATGTAAAGTCTTGGTGCCTGATACCATGGAACAATGTCAGAGGTCTTGTGGAGTTCAGACCCTGAAGACTCAGAGATGCTTCAGTGGCACAAAGGTACCTACATCATATTAGGCAAGTGGTTTTAATGGTATGGCTGATCCGTGCATGGTGCTGTAGGTTTTCTTTTTAAGGCATCAGTGCACTTCCAGCATGAGAAGAAGAATGCAGTTATGGATTAAAAGCTGCAGGACCTCCCTGGCATATGAATAAGACATGCTAATATCACTTCTGCTACCTGGTAGAGAGGATCCGACCACATCCGTTCAAGGTCGGGCGGGGATTTGTCGTCTATGTAGACGGTGGAGCAGTACTGAAGAGACTTCCACTCTGTCAGATGGCTGTAGGCGTCCATGGCTGCGATTTCCCAGAAGTCCTTCTCTGAGTCAGTGGGCTCGCCGTCGCTCCAGTCGTCCGTGTTCAGGGCCTGCCAGCGAGGAGAACAGGTTCCACTCCTCTCAGCCTTTTATGCAACTTGGATGACTAATACTACACAGTGTACCTAGCTTTGCAGGCTGCTAGAAATCTGAAATGCTACATTTCATTATTGAGTAATGAGTTCAGCAATAACTTTCATCACCAGTTCATCAGGAATCAATCACGGGGATGATGGGGGAAACCCAGGACTTTTGTACCTCATTGTAAAGCTTCACAGCTTCTGCGAAGTCCGTGTTGGCTTCGGCTTGAAGCGCAGCACAGGTGATGAACTTGGTGCCAACTTTACCCCCAAAGATGCCGCGCACAACATCGTAATCCTCCAAAGACCTGTATAGCCTAGAGAGCAGAGGAAACAAGGAGCACGCTTGTCCTGTACGTGAAACAAATCAGACAAAATGTGTCGGGCCAGAGGCAGCGTGCATGGACGAGAGATGGGAAAGTGACACCAAGATTTGGCAGTACAGCAGACACCAGAGCATCACTGCATCAATATATTTATGAAAGTAATTATGCCTCATCTGAAATCAGCAGGTATGGTGAACGTGAGCTATCTCAAAGGTTAGTAGATCCTTCAAAGTTTTTCATGCGCCTCAAATCACAGTTTCATCATGGCGTCGTCGTCACGAAGGAGACCAGCTGACCAACACTCTGCCTTAAGCAACAACCACACCTGGCAGAGTAATACCTTGCAAGGTGGATCCATTTTTTGGTGTCTGGGGGGATCTCTCTGCGCACTCGTGACCGTTTGGCAGGAGGCTCGCGGGTGACTCCGGCCTGCAGCAGGCCCTCTTCCAGCAGCAGGATGCCCGACGGCTGCTGGAGGCTCACCAGGCAGGTGGAGCTGATGGCTGCCGGGTCCAGCTGCTGCAGCTCCTTGTGCTGGAGGCACATGTCCTGACCAAACAAGCGGCAGAATAACAACTCGTCAGCTTTCAGGCTTCACTGTTTAAAGTTTGGAGTGAGTCCACCTGTACAGTGTTCTACAATCCAAACAACATCTCTGCCGGACGTTTCTAATATCTCCATTAATTTTGTTGACACTGTCAGAAAGCTCATCATTCTACTTGATGGTGTTTTATTGTGCTCATAGTGCATAATGCAGCCCAGCACCACACCACTGCAACTACAACGTAATAAACATGCAGTTTTTAACTGCCATAAATATTATGTATGTCATTATTTTATGTGTTTTGTTTATATGTATATTTTTACATGATTTAATTTTATGAATATTGATTTGTTTGGTAATTTACACTGCATAAGAACCATGGACAGTGCCACGTTGCACGGGGGACACTAAGTTATTGCAGCTCTCCTCCAAAAAACATGTGCAGCAGATGAATTAAGCATTAAGCTCTGCCAAAAAGCTTAAAAGAAACATTACATCGCCCACTCTCTTTTTTTGGAGATATTTTGTTCAAGCAGACTCATTCCCTCTTTGGTTGTGTGCAGCCAGCAAGGTATGTTTATTTCTGTGTTATTGCGCATATTTTGTTGTCAATTTGTGTGCAACTCGAATGTGTTTATTTTGCACACTGTCATGTATTTGAACAGTTCGACGGTGGCTTGATGACCATGATGGTGATGGAAATGGAGTTCAGATGATAAATCCATCAGTAACAGAAGAACTATGGTATTGTCTATTTCCTGGAGGGAGTAATACAGTTAATCAAAGTAGTATTTAACTTTTCTTACTGTCCATAAGTACGTTCATGTGGAAGTAAAAGGAAGCAGATAAGCAGCAGGAATATCAGTGAATGCCAGTGTAACTTTATAGATTCGACAGTTGCTGAGGTTCCTACCTGCACACATGCGATGAATGGAGGGAAGCAGAGCGTGCTCTTGCTCAGGAACGTGTTCATGTTGCACCGCAGCTCCTCTTTAATCCTCCCGCTCTCCCCTGGTTTGTGTTCTTCCACTTCTTGCAGGATGCCGGCGAACAGGGAGCTGAACAGCTGTTTGGCTAAAATTGGGTCTCTCTGGAGGCAACGCGCACAGAGAAAAACATAAATGAGTGGCATTATGTACAACATGGGGGAGGGACGCAGAGAGCAGCGGCAGTCTCACCTGGGCTAATGCTTGCAGGGGGGCGATGAGGCTGCTGTGTGGGATCTGGATGTCTGGAAAGTCTCCCACCCTGTAGTTACGATAGAGAGTTACCTGAGCCTCTTTGCGCAGCCTCTGATCAGCTTTTTCTTCCTGTGGGGACAGACACACTAAAGGTTACACACTCTGCCAGTTCGTCAGAGACAGCAGTAACTATGGACCTTGTGTTGGCGGCTGTCTGTTCGGCACCTTTTTCTGCTTTTGTTGCAGGATCTCTTTCTGTGCGTAACGGATGCTGACTTTCTCCTGATCCTTAAGAAATCGGCGTCTCAGTCTCAGGATGTTAGCACGCTGCTCATTTTCTGCTGTTGACACAGACAGAAAATACATACAGAACTTCAGCTGATTTAGAAATGTTTAACTAGTGATTGGTTAACAGAACAAAGAAGTATACATGACGAGACAAAGTTCTGAAGTCTAAAAAAACCAGATTCAAATTGTAACAATGACAGCATTTTAACATACAGTAGTTTCTAGCTGATTGGGTCTGTTGCCAACCGTAACTTATATCAGAGTTTCCCAGCTCAAATAAGGATCTACAGTCACTCTTAAAAACACAAAGCTGTGTGTTAAAACACAGCAGGATGGATTCATCTTCAAACTACTTTGCTTTAACCCCAGCAGAGTGGACACTTCCCATTCTTTAAGAGTGTTAATGCTGCACAGTAAAACAGGTGTGTGTCCTCTCTCAGAGACTAACCTCTTGTGCGACTGTCCCCCTCATCTGTCGGTGCGGGGAGGCGTCTCAGGCCAAATCCTTCCCCCACTGGTTTCCTTGCCGCGGTCTGCCTCTCTGTTTTCTTATCAAACACCAGCAGCGAAGACACAGACTCAGAGCCGAGCGTGTGTTCTGCTAGCGTGTCCACGCTGCTGCCTGTCAGCCAGTTGTACGCGGTACGTCGACCTGCAGGGTTTGAATGTCTCTTCAGTAAAAGTTGGCACTTAAAACAGAGCAAAGGAGATTTACGATGCAAAATAAAGCGTTACCTGCTGCTTGGGTTTGGGTGAACTCCAGCGACGTCTGTGTGGCCCTCAGCTTCCCCTTCATGGCTGCAGCCTGGGACGCGGCCACACTCTCTGGGCCCTGAGAGCTTTGGGTTTCAACGAACATAGGAGTCATCACTGTGCTCCTGAAGCGCCAGCTGGAATCAATCACATAGTCCTAAAGACAAAAAATATGGAAAAATGTCATCAGGCTCATCAGTAGCACACAAATGCAAAACTCAATCATTTGAAAGTGACGCGAGAGGGAGAGAGCAATAAATGCAGACCTGGAAGGTGCACTCCGACAGAGGATACTCAAACATGTTCCGCGTGAAGTCGGGACTCTGGCTGGTCATTTCCAGCAGCAGATTGGTCACCAGGCTTAAGAAGCTCCTTTCTATTTGACATGAGTACAGGGAGTGGAGCGCCATCAACATGCGGTCCAGGGTCGCGGTGGGAAGGCGCTTCTCCTGACTCCAGAAGTTACGAACATAAAGCCTGAAAAAATAAAGGGACAGGGACTGTTATATATTAATCACAACACTTCCCTGCACCAAATTAAAAAAAAAGATAAAATAAAATATAGACATAAATAAATAAAATGTAAAACAAGGGCAAGTGAGTAATGGTGGGTGCTTACTGAAGGCCTTGGTTTTCTTCAGACAGTCCCTGAAGTAGAGTTTCTTTTGCTGCATTCAAAACCTCCACGGAGGTGCTGTCTTGCATGCTCTCTGCATCACTAGAGGGTAGAAAAACACATTATCATAAAACATTATTGTAAATTAATTTTGCAGGAGAATTTGTACCATGTGTTCATCATGCTTTATTTATTTTCCCCCAGCTGGTTAATAGATTAAATTTTGCAGTTAGAAAACGCTACTGAGAGCTAGCTTTCATTAGTGCACGATGGCATAAAAGATGCAAACAATAACAAGAGAGGGACATGATCATCTCTTTGACCTGTAGTTGTCCTGGATCCACATGAGCACATCGTACATCCGCTCTCTGCACACTGGCGAGGGATGGGAGATGAAAGCGGTCACAGCTCCCAGGAGCTCCTGAAGCTGACCTGGAGTCAGCAGGCCAATGATCTTGTGGATGATGTCCAGACACACTCTCTGCCTTGCTTCATCCCTGAGTGCACAAAAAGAGCGACATGCAGAAACATGGTCCAGCTGCATAAATATACATTCAATTGCAGCCTAAGACTCATTTGTTATTTAAAAGCTCCAGGGGCATTGCCCTGAAGGTCTAATCTTTTCTGCATTCACTGTTTAAAAAGAAATCAGAGATGACAGGTAGTGGGGAAAAAGGTAGGGGAATCACTGCATCCTGTGCCTGCTGTCACTCTTTTGCCTTTCTTTCCCTACGGTGACCAGACAAGCATGAACTTAAGCATGTCAGCATTTATCCCATCAGATCTATGGCAAGCACCTTGCTTGTATAGGTGGACAGGACGAGCAAAAAGCTGCCAGTCAGAGGGCAGAGTGTGGTTAGACCCACCTGTGGCCCATCATCTCAAAGAAGCCTGTGGTCTTCAGCTGCAGAAAGATGTCCGGGATGACGTCGGCTCGGCTCAGCACGCATTCCAAACAATGAGTCTTTAAGATGCCGTGCAGCTTTGGCAGGAGGAAGAACACGTGGTTGACGAACCTGGAAAATATTAATAATATGAGTAATATGAGTAACTTCAACAGATGGACAAGTTAGAAAACTAGAAAAGTTCCTTGCTAAGCCTCTGGTAGAGTCAAAGGCAGTTTACACAAAAAGCAGCTCAATGACAAAATCAATTTATATTACAGGGAAAAATAAACTCACCGATCCATAAATGGAGGAAAATGCTTCGAAACTTTGTTCAGGCAAATAATGAACTTATCATCCATGTCCGTCTTCTTCAGATGCGTTATCTTACTCGCAGCAAGATTGAGAAGCTGCGAATGCTCCTGAGACTAAAATTTAAGAAAAAGAAAAAAGAATTTGTGTCATGAATTTAATTTGGAGAAATAAGAATATCTGAACATCTGAAGAATGTTCCTGTGCATGTGTGTTCATGTCCAAGGACATTGAACATAAACAGAAAAGAAGGAACTAATTAATACATTGTCCGTGTCAGTCATATTCTTCAGGGTGAGGCCGATAACTTCAGCAGCAGCTGCGTAGACGTCCTTATACCTCACAAAGGACACGTTGTTGGTGAGAGACTGGATATACCTGAAAAAACCCCAACACACAGATTATTTACGATAGTCTGGAAGATGGCATGCACCAGCGTCTACTAATATACTGCTCTCTACTTCTCTTTCCAGCTGATACTTGATTTCACCTGAACTTGCAGCATAATAATAAAAAAAACCCTTTATATTAATGAGTGAAATCAGTGTACATTGATTTGCCCTTTATGTTTTACCTCTCGTATTCAATACCACATGAGGCATCGTAAGCTGGGAGGTTGTTGGCCAGGATGATTCCCAGCAGCTGAAGTCCAACTGAGTTGTCTTTGCTGTTCGGGTCGGTGCCACAGAATCGCTCGTATATCAGGCTGCAAAGGCAAGAGGACAGATAAAGCCAGAAAAATAAGGATGCTCATATGGTATCTAATGTAAAAATCATCCTATTACTTTTTCTTCCATTATGTCTTTGAATAAAGTCAGTGGAGGAGGGAGAATGCCCATCAGTCGTCAGGTACCACCTGTAAGGGACGTGCAGGCAGTTCTTCCAGCACTCGACCAGAGTGCGGATGATCTCCAGGTTGTGTCGGAAAACAGCCCTCTTGGAGTGGAAGCTGTGCTTCATCAGGAACTCCAGCAGCCGGTTGGCAAGCACTTCATCTCTGGTGTTACCCTGAGACACAAAACACTCTCAGTCAAGATCGATGGAGACAATCAAACGCAGGGCCCTAACAGAAGATTTCAGACTACGGTCTGCTAGTACTGGTTTAGAAGTTAATGTCGGCAAAGATGCGTGAGCAACATTCCCTCTTAAGAGGATTCCTGTTATACATAAAACACAGTTATAACAAGACGTAGATGGTCAGACATAAAGATGATAAACCAAGTCCAATGTATGGCCACATTTATGAGAAGGGCCTGAAACATGTTGAGTGGACATGTGTTTACAAATTCAGCAGCAAAGTGTGTTGTCAGCCTGGACGTTTGAGTCACCAACTATCAAAACTCTCGTCACGATGGAGGACAACTGAGTATACAAGCACCGACAGTTCAGGTGAAACAGGGTGATGCTGGATTTTGGGGGGGAAGTCCACAACAACAAGGAGAACAGGGTCTATGCAATGAGCTGTCAGTACAAGGGCCTCAAAGCTACAGAGATCCTCAGGAGGTAACTGGCCACGTTTAAAACACCTAGCCCCCCCACCCTGAACATGAGCTCTGGGGGAGCTGATCAAAACAAGCTGTGGTCATCTGCTTTGGACCAGTGAAAAATATAAAGTCTTATTGGAGAGGGATGGCATATTTAAAAGAGCTAGGGATGACCTTGGGACTGGCCAGGCCTATCCAGGACAGCACTGTGACCACCACATCCACCACCATGAAGTGGATGCCGTCTCCCCCATTGTTCCCGGAGACGACGAGCTGCAGGAGCGGCCCCAGCCACTGCCTGGCGTAGGGTCGGAAAACCTGAGAGAGGCAGCGGTGAAAGATATCATCACATTTATTTCCTCTTCAAATGCACCAGTTGAATAGACGGAAAGACAAGCTGGAGTCACCCACCTCCTCCGCGTTGATGATCAGCTTCACGATGAAGAGTCGGATATTCAGAGGTGTTGCTGGATTTGCCAGTTTTCCATGGAGGAACTTCATCCATGGAGGAAGCTCACCCGGCGTGTTTCCCTGTTTCATTAAGAAAGAGTGGAGGAGACGCACACGCACAATACTGAACATATTTACACAAAACGTTAATGAGCACTAAATATAATGTTCTATGTTTGTTTGCTATGGCAAACCATTTCATGAAGTCATTTCTGTCTGATTTTCTCAGGGGCCAATTAAAGCTTTTTCCATACAGTATGAGAAAAAAAATCTTCAAAGATGAAGACAAAAGCTGCTTCACTCTTCTTCAACACCACTGACCTGCTCGATTTTGGGGGTGATCTTGTTCCTTTGCATGTGTCCAATCAGGGCAGTCATGGTTGCCATGCATTCATGCTGATTCAGCTCATCCATTTCCAGATCCACCATTGCATCCTGGGAGGGATTCGTCTCCTCTGTCTCCTACATTTACATGACAAAAATCACATGATCGTGTATCTCTTTTTAAACGCCAAACTGAATTCAGCTAAGTTCATTGCAGCCTTGTGGGAAGACACCGCATGACTAACTCTTCTGGCAGCGCTGCGTCTTTGTCCTTCTGGGTTTTGGGAGCTGAGGGAGAAGCTCTGGACCCCGGTGGAGAAGTCAAACTGACTCATCTCCTCGCTCAGGCTGCTGTCGGCCATGTAAGACTGGGAGGACAGGTACACTGGGGCTTCTGTAGAAACAACAACAACACCAACCATACATTAGACTTGCCATTTCACTGTACCGAGCAGGGACAGGCACTTGAGGCACTTGTGCAAAACTCTGTTGTGGACGGAAAATACCTCCGTTCTCCTCGCTCGCTTCTTTTCGAATCATGACATATTTCTTCTGTCTCTCAAGTGGGACCTACATCGATGAAGAAAAGATAATGAGTAAACCATGTATATAACTAAAGTATACTGTTAAACAAACAGTACGTGCCTCAATTTCAACTGGAAAGTTGTACGTCCTTTCAACATCAATGATATTTTCCAGAATGAACTGATTCTGTGAAAGGAAAGGAAAAACAAAACATCAGTGTGGTTATTTTGATTTGAGCTCTCTGTCCATGGAAAAGATCACATGAAACTCATAAACCTGGAGGATGTGATTTATTGCACAAACGGAGTGATGGCTGTGGCAGCCTGCACGTACCTTCTCTGGTTTCTCAGTGAAGAGGAAGCCGTGGTAGAACTTGGGCTCATTGAAGCTGCAGCTGATGACAGCGATGGCACAGTTGTAGGCAGTGCAGTGATAGTGTCTCCTGAGTTCAAGGAGCTGAGTCTCACCGGCCATGTTCTCAGTGAACGCTTCAAAACATGACCTGTAATCAAATGAATACAAATCACACGTCTATTATTCATACATGGAAAAAAACAGACTTTTTTTGCATCGCTGTCTGGGGAGTCCTACTTGATCAAGGTCTTGGACAGCTCGTTCCCCTCCGTCTTGTCTGAGCGACAGTAGGCCTGGTTGATGCGGGACTCCTTGGAGTAAACCTCCTCCTTGGGAAGTCGAGAGTACAGGAGCTCCATCAGCTTGTAGCAGCTGTTCTTCTTCAGCAGCTGGGTCTCAAACGTTGCTTCATTGGACTGAAATCCACAGATTAAATTTTCTTTCAAACAAATTCCACTGTGCTTCTCCAATCTTTGCAGAACATACCGGATTAATGGCACAAATTTAGAACACTGAAAACAAGGTGTCATCCATAGTATAAGTAATGGATTAATATCTAAAATAAGGTTATAAATCAAAGTACACAGGATTTAAAAAGAAAAGAAGAAACCTTGGTGAAGCGGCTGAGCAGCAGAGCGATTATGTCACAGACATTTGCCACGAAGAAGTCGCTCAGGGCTTTGGTGCTGCAGTGAGAGGCCAGAGGCAGCAGGACCCTCTCCATCATGGCCTGCAGCATGGAGCTGACCGGCACCTCCCCCCGCTGGATCGTTCCGTAGACAGTGCAGAGATGCTGCAGCTGCCGCTCACTGCTGGACCTGACCACGCATCCAAAGACAGAGAGCGTTGCTGACTTTCCCCACTGGGGTTTGTTTCCAGTGGACATTATGAAAAGCTGAAACATGACTGAAATAAAACACGAGGGATGCACCTAGACTTGACCAAGAGAGAGAGCGAAACCTCTGCTGTGAAGGAAGGCTTTACTAACCGCTTTGCAATTCTTTGGAAGCAGGTTTGGAACTGCTCCTCCATGATATGTTTTCGGTCTCGACACAGAATCCCTGACAGCAGTTTGAGCAGCAGCGGGCTCTGAGAAAGCTCCAGGGCGTCCAGCAGCTACAACGATAAAAAGGCACCAGTCTCTACTATTGTGTTGCTCAATTACAAGAGTCTTTGGACTCTTACACATCAGTTCTACAGCAGAACAGATTCTCTGTATCCCTGTGCTCTCCTCCTTTATACAACTGACTGCATCCTGTCGTGGCTGAGCTTCACCTTTCGAACACAGTCCATGTAGTTGTTGCGGTGAAGCGAGCCCTTGGCAAACTCGTCCGACTGCATGGGGAAGTGCGCCACCACCAGGGCGTCGAGCGCCGTCTGCAGCTCAGCCAGCGGCTCCTCCGGGAGGGTGGTGAAGAAGGGCAGCACCAACAGGGCCTGACTCTGAGCGGATGAGAAAACAAAACCAAAAAACACACTCGTATTGCTTTGCTCGAGTAGCTCAAAGTGTGTCCAGTGTTCCTCTGCGTTACCTTGAGATTCAGAGGCAGATTCATGTCGACCAGCAGCACAGTGAAGGTGGAGAACACCGGTCTGAACGCGTCGTGGTTGGTATCGGAGCAGACGGAGGAGTCAATCTGTTGAAAGAAAGATTGCAATTGGATCACATAAATGATGATTATTACTCAACGGTGTTGATGTTTTCTCTTTTATTTGCTGGGAGAAATGCGACTTCAGTTTCCTCCTACCTGCAGGAGCTTGGAGAGCAGCAGCAGAATGGCAGTTTTGCTTTCCAAAGTTGAGGAGTGTCCCTCCCACCACGACTGCAGACTGCTCCACCTTCTCAGCACCTCCTCAACCAGCTGCTTCCCCTGAGTCTTCCTCACAGAGCGCTCTCTGAAAGTGTGGTCCAGCATGCCGTTCAGCAACACGCTGACCTGATGAAAGGTTCGAGAGAGGCAAAAACCCCACTTCCCATGAAGAACCCTTTTATGGGCTCACAAAAAAAAAGGATTTGCACAAAACTCTTCTGAAGATAATTCAAAAAATGTGAGGAAAGAGGAGGAGGAGCTACCATGCTGGGATTTTGGGAGGCGGCGTTCATGAGGCGCGGCACTGCCAGGTTGAGACCTCTCAGCAGCTCAGTGTTGATGGTCACCTGGAAGAGGCTGTAGAAGTACTCGCCGTGTGAGAAACTCAGGAAGTTGTGACTGTGACCTCCAGATATCGGCACAGAAAGCGTGATGGTGTTCAGCAGCAGGTCCACCAGCTGCTCATTCTGCATGGAAACAGAGAACCACAGAGGGCAGCACACAAAACACTTAAGTTAAATCATGTCATATACACCCACGATCCATTTGCTCCCTTTTTAGTTCTATCTACTTGTGGCCTTTCTGCTGTGATCAGCTGACTGCAGCTCCAGTGACTCAAATAACTCACAGGCAGTTACAGTGGAGTCAGATTTTTTATCAAACTGCACTGACCTGCTGACTGAGAGAAAAGGCGAGCTGCAGCAGACCGTCTGCCAGCCTCCTGGTGCTCATATCCAAGGATGGAAGTGCCGCCCTGTCCTGACCGGGCGCTATGCCTTTATACACCGTCATCAGGAGTCGGGAGCCGAGGCATGTGGCGTAGGCTGAATCCTTTAAGAAAGACACCCTTCTTCAATATGTTTTGAGGATAATTTGGACAGCTGAAAAATATGAAACTTAATTTGGGGTTTACGTTCCCTGGTGTAATACCTGGCTGTTCAGGATGGAGCCGAGGATGCCGGCTTTGTGGATCTGCTTACAGGAGGACAGAACCATCTCCATCTGGTCATGGCGGCTCAGAGTGTCTGAATGGCAGAGGTCTACAGTGCACATCTCCTCCACGCTGTGGAGGTCCATAAAGAGATTTAGAAAGAAAGGAAAGATTAATATTAATAATGGAACTTGTATCCATGATCATACACTCCAGGGTTCTCAGTCAGGAAATTGAGTTTTTTTTATTAAACCATGGCTTGTCTTTTTCTCCAGCTGTGAACTCAGTGAAATGAGAGCATTCAATGATGGTGATTAACGCACCTTTTTGGTGAGATCTTTGTCCGCAAGCTGATTTCAAGAAGAGAGCAGTACGGTGAGGTCAGCAGGGCCCTCAGCAGAGGCACACACACTTCTGGCAGGTTCTTCATCACCTCCACATCCGCCATGTTGAAACCAACAGTGGATGGCTCGCACACCACCAGCGCAATCAGCTCGAAAAAAACTGTGCAGAAAATATCCTGCTCCAGGAGCTGTGAGTGAAGTTAGGAAACAGTGAGAAATATAGAAATAGTGAGCAAATGAACAGTCTGAGCTACTTAAATTCAATGATACCTTCCAAAACTCCTGGTCTCCTTTGACTAGAATCATTGTGGAAAATTCCAGCAGGCGAACGACGATGGTGCACTTGCTGTAGTTGTACTGGTCCACTTCTCTTGGGCTGAAGTGAGAGCTCTTCTCGCCAAGAGGGAAGCAGCTCTCTGCTGCTCTCAGGTCACCAGTCGCCAGCTCGGCCAAAAAGAAGTGAAGAGCTTTCAGAAAACTCGACTTATCTTTGAAACCTTGGATAGGAAGAGGGAAAAACACATTTATTGAGATCACTGCTGGGCCAACACAATGTGAACATAAGTTTCACATTAGTGAGAAGGTTGGTTGGTTGGCTGATACCAGTCATATCTGAACACTTATAATGTGACAACATGCATGTGATGCCAGTATCCACTTAAGAACAGTGAGCAGCAGCTGGGTTCTTCACTTCATCCCACTCCACTGGTACTGGTAACAGATTGGTCCTTGACAAACTTACTAAGCATGTGCTGAGGCTTGATGATGTGTAATCTGATGAAGGTGTTGTAGCAGTCCAGGGTGGCCAGCAGCAGGTCCATCCACTGGAGGGTAGCTCTGACGCTGAAGGGGTCCGTCAGGTCCTTGAGGGTGGGCTGGGAGAGGAGACCCCCACCCTCGAAACAGGAGATCAGGAAGCTCGCGCCGCGATCCTTTAACGTGCCGTCCAGCCACTGAGGCGGAGACTTCTTTTCTGAACACACACACACACACACACACCAACATTCAGTCAGAACAGCAGCACCTATTTCCCTTAAAAGGAAATCACTGCTGTGGAAATTAAATTATTCATGCAGCGTTGAACATTTTATTTAAAAAGGATTACTTCTATTTTTTAAGAAAAATCACATATATTGTTATCATTCCCTTCCCATCAAGGCGAGCTGTGGAAGATGGAGCACAGGGTAGGCTGGCTCACCTGGGAGGAGAGGAACAAACTCGTAGAAGAGCTCCATGCATTTGTGGCGACACTCAGCCTGAGGACGGCCACACTGTTCCAGAAGCCATAACACCACATCCGACAGGTAGAGCTTCTCATCAGGTGGAAAGCCCCTGAAAGACGAGAGAGAGGAACATAATTCACAATTATAATTGTATTTACATATATAACATTTTATCAATCCATAAACATGACTGCAATTGTAACAGCCTTCTTGTAAGGAAATACGCACACTTATGCAGTATGTATCTACGAAAGGTAATACTCAATGAATTTGAAGAGTGTCTTGTACTTTAAGTTAAGAGACAAACTGAAAAAGTAAACCTTGGGATGCGTCTCTTGGCGTTGTGCTGGTTGAGACTGGGGGCCTTGTGTTTGATGATTCTCTTCAGGTGGTCGATGGCACTTCTGCACTGCTGCAGCGTGCCTGCAGGAGGAGCAGAGGGAAGATGGTACTGCGCTGAGAATACTCAATCACAAGCTCACAGAAGTAAAGTACTGCACATTTCAGTGGAAGCTCGGCCCAAACATAACAGCTTTAAAATAATAGATGAATAAAATAAAGTTTTAATACAAATTAAATATGTTTACATAAATTAATACAATATTTTTGAAATAAATAAACATCTTAATATAAGTTATTTATAATAACATGAATATTTATTTTTTTCTTCAAATAAGTGTAATAATGACATTTAATACAATTAAGAACAACACCAAAAATTGTGCTGCTTATGCAACTTAACATGAAATTTAAAAAATTAAAAATCATGATCATTGATCTACCATTGTCATAGAAAAAAATCATTCCGAACAGTCCCACAAACCCATTTATTTATTTTGGAAAAGAAGAGAGTGATGATGTGAAACATGAAGTGGAGGAACACTTACCCATAGAGCGCTCATCTGAGTGTGCGAGAGCCAGACTTTCCACAAATACGACAAGAACCTCAAAGACAAACTGCTCCACCAAGGAGTTCTCCTCCCTACACAGACACACACACACAGCACAACCATAACAACGACACGGCAGCGTTACAGTCCCACCTGAAGTATCAGCTTGTACAGAGACCAGCCCATCATACCTGAACTGTCTGTAGATGCTGTTGAACGCTAAGGCAGCGCCGAGTCTTTTGAAGCCGTTGGGGTGCAGCGCCAGGCTGAAGATCCGCTTGAACAAGGACTTCATGTTGGTGGGGCTCCTCTCTTGCTGCTTGGGGGTGGTTTGCTTGATCGACCATTTGACAAACTCTTCGATGCAGCGGCCGCAGAAGTCTCGCAGCGTGCTGTCCACGGGGTCGACCACGCCGCCCTGCGCACAAAACGCACGGGTGAGGCGGGGAAACTAGAGGCTGAGCGCTCGAGGACGACCACGAGGGCGCTTCAGACAGGTAAAGGAGCTGAATGACATTCTTGGTTCTCAGAGCATGAACGCGTACCAGTATGGCTTCCAGAACAGCCACTGTATCTTGGCTTTCAAACTTCTTGTTGTTCGTGAACCAGTGAATCAGCTGCATCACCAGCGGTTCAAAGAGCTGCCTGGTTACCTGGAAGAAATTCAGACTCACTTCAGAAAGATGCGGACGACTGTTCTCAACTGCTCTGGCTCGGGACAATCGCAGCTTACCAGGAAAATAAACCTGCATCATGCAATAACCACTAACCAATGAACATTTTATTTTCTTTCATTTGAATTGAGTTTCTTGATAGTTTAAACAGTTTTGATCTTACTTATTCTAATCAGAAATAGTGCGGGACCCTCAAATCAACAAATAGTACAGTTTGGTACTAGTTATTTTAAAGAAATGGACCCAAAAACATAAGCAGTGATTGATTCTTCTCAGGTGCAGAATCAACTCATTAACTAACATATCTCATCCCAGGATATTGAAGGATGTGTTCTACCTGATCCACGTCACAGGCCAGGCGCAGCAGCACAGGAAACAACTTCTTGTGTAGCTTGTACATGGGCGGGAAACTTTTCTTCCCCTCCACCATCTGGGCGCTCTTCCCCACCATGTAGACCACCGAGCTGTGGAGCAGTTCGCAGGCTGCGACCTGCATCGAGACCGGACCAGACTTGTTTGTGCTGAGCTCTGCCAAAGGTTCTGATACGATTCATTTTGTTAACAGCTGCTGGGCAGTTAGACGACATACTTTGGTCTGTCTGTCACTCGTGGACAGAGCCAGTTCGCTAATGCGAGGCAGGAACGGGTCAAGGTAGATGACGGGCTTCATGTCCGTGAACGGCACCGCAAAGTTCAGCCTTTTCTCCGAGTCCCAGGCGACAAACTTCTTCATGGTCTCCTCCGATGAGACCACTGAATGTCAAAGCAGAGGCTCAGGACCAGCAACAACAAGCGACAACTCCAGTGTTGTTGGCGCACCACTCTGGATGGAGCCTGGTCCAAACACACCAACTGTAAAGTGTAACAGGAAGGTCTTACCAGTCACAAGGTTGCGGTTCAGCTTCCCTCCCAGGTGACCGAGCAGTTTCACCACCCTGAGCTTCACTGCCACGAGGGGAGCCTCCTCCTGCAATCACACACAAGTCATCAGAATTCAGATGAAACGTCGATGGCACCTCCTAACTCTGGGGTATGAAACAACACCGACACGACATGCTGCCCGAGAAACACGGAGCAGCCAAGTGTCCTGACCCCTTAAACTTTTAGCGATGTAAACCTTCTCACTTTAAAGCTGATACTTTAATGTAATGGAATAGAAAACTCAAAACGCATTTTCCTGTGATTACCATGGAAAGCTGGTTGGATTGCTTCAGGAGCCTCGTCATCACTCTCTTGTATCCTCTGTCGTTTCTCGAAGACAAAGAGGACATCACCTCCCAGCTGCTGTCCTCTTTGTCTGGAGTCCACAACACGAGTAAGACACATGGCACGTAAAACGATGACTTTACCAAAACTGCCTGGCACGACCTCACAAACAAACACGCTTACTGTTGTTGGAGGGGGTTTTCAGGTAGCCGTCCAGAAGAGGAAGGATGCTGGTGTAGCAGGGCTGCATGGTCTCCAGAGGAATACGAGAGGACCAGTCCTCGAGAGCGTCCAGGGCGGCGTCGGCCAGAGGGACGTGGCTCAAACCCAGTTTCAGAGCCACCTACGCACACAGATGCTGTATTTATGTGTTTGTTTGTTTGTTTTTTGTATCCAACCATCTTCATCTCGCTCCTAAGTAGGTAATGAAACGAATAAAAGAGTCCCACCTCCAGAGCGGGACAGTAGGCCTTGACGTCCAGAGCTACAATGTTGTGGTGCAGCGAGAGGACAAACATCAGGCAGGACGACAGCAGCTCGTCTTTGTACTGCTTCATCCTCACACACACCTGTCGGGGGAGACACGTCACTCACTCACATCTTCTGCACTTTGGTATCGTTCCATCTTAGATTCTACACTGATCCTATCAAACACCAGAGAGAGGGAGGGTACCTCTTTTCCAAACTTGGAGAAGAGTGCAAAACAAGCACTCTGGGGGGAGGCGGAGCTTCTCAGGCCAACTCCCTGTTCAAAAGGCAGATTTGCGCTCTTTTTACTATGGATTTCAAAGTGAGGCGGGCGCTGCGTGACATTACACTAAATGCAACTCACATATCTGCTCACCAAACCTTTTCTACGATTCTCATTCGCTCTTATTCAAAACAAGCTGAAAACCAGCTCTGACCTGGTAGTACTTGATTCTCTTGGCCACCTTCATGGCAACAGCGAGCAGCTTGTAAAAGCCGCTGACGAGCGGATTTCGTATGGAGTGGAGGATGAGCTCGTGGCTCAGGGGGTACATCCAGGACTGAAAGTACTCCACGTGTTTCGTCCGCAACAGCTCACTGCAGTGGCAGGAAAGAGGAGAAACGCTGTTCAGTTTAAGTTTCACAAGCTTCACAGTCATACAATTTAATGTGTGGTGGACCAGGCGGAAACGAGGTGTGGTTCTGTCAGACCCGAGATCTGACCCAACTGGACCAGTCCCTTACAAAACGACAAACTGCATCGCGGGCGTGAGGCTTCATGTTGTGTCTCTGTCACCTGCAGAAGTCCACCAGGTTGATGAAGGCTGTGAAGTCCTTGATCATGTTGGGCAACAGGTGAGCTGTGGGGTCAGAGGAGGGCAGGACGTGGGCGGTGTCATCCAGAGCCTGAGGAGGAGGAGGAGGAGGAGGCGCCAAGGGTCAGCAAACAGGAGAGCAGCAATTAGACAAAACTTCTTATACTTTCATGCCATGCAAGAGAATGTTAACCCTCATCAAAAAAAAACAGAGGGAGGAGAGTCTTATGATCATAATGATGATGTAAATAATATCAGCATGGCTGCTCAGGTATTTGTCCTGTGCACCTGAGAGCGAGGCCTCACCTCCTCTCCTGCTGTCACCTTCTGCACAGACAGGTCCAACTTTTCCACGATCCTGAGAACGGATTTCATCAGGTCGTCATAAAGGAGACGGCTCAGAGGCGCCAGGGCGGAGTTCTGACTTTCAAAGGCGCCGTCCAAAAATCCTGAATCCTGCGGAGGAGGACACAAAAGCTGCCAAGACATTCTCTACCCACACAGAAGCCTGGAGGGAACTTTGCACAATTTTAATTATGTGCAGGATGTAGCCGCAGGCTTTGAAAGTAGTGTCACAGTACAGTGATACATGTCTAATAATTTGAAAACAGACTGAACAGCGTGTATACAGTATAACAAAGAGCTGAAGTTAGCATGATGACTGTCAGTTTCATCAGAATTGTTGTACTGTATAATACACATTCGTGTCAGTTTCATCAATGAAGGATAGAGCTGTACCTTCAACTGATCACAGTCTAGAAGTCCTTTAAACAGAGTCAGGTAGTCCTGACTGGAGGGAACTTTCCACCTTCCAGCATGCACTTGAGAAGACTGAGAGGGATCGTTTCCTCCATCTTTGCTCTGGCAGACGAGGAAGGATAAAAGGATATTTCTGATTTAGGGCAACATTCGGTTAAGTAAATATGTACTTGCATACTAATCCCTGTATGAAAAACAACATCTGACCTCAGAGAGCATGACAGGTTTTGAGCAGACTCGAATCAAGCCCTGGTGCACTGGAAAAGAACCGAGAGGGAATCTTTAATCTCCGGATCACTGTTACAAATCAGATCTGACAACAAGTTCTATTTCTGCTGTACTCAAGGAGCAACTTTACCACTACAGCGGGACTTTAGGAAGCGGAGGTGTGAACACATACATTTATCCTGCTTCGCTCTGCATCAAATCTTCCCCAGTGAAAACATTTAATAGTAAACGTGTTAACGCAGCCAAATATTTAAAACTTTCATTTACAAAAAACAAAACAAACCTACCTACAGAGCTGATGAAACTCCACAGCACCGGCCCTTTGGAGGCCACGGCCACCAGCACCTTCAGGATGGACCTGCAACAAGCGGTCTGCATCCTGTCACTGTACTGAGGGAAGCTGTCGATCTGCACCACGAGGAGACGCTCCAGCAGCGGCGTGTACACCTCTGGGATCTGAAAGCACGGGTCCACGTGAGCCAGTTGTCAGGGTGCACTCAGTCCTCGCTTTGTCAATCACCAGCAAATTAAGATCTCGACGCAAGTGTGCTGCAAGCTTATTGGCTCACGGACGCCGAGATTTATCGAAAATTTGGCAGAAGAGTGTAATTAACTGCTCGAAGCTCAATAGTAATGGAGCATTTCGGTCGGTGCCACAAATGTATCGACATCCGTTACCCAGTCCTAGTATTGCTGCAATTCAACATGTGGACAAAGTGAATGACAGGCGGTTAAGTTCGTTACCTTGTCCAGGTGAATCAGGACACTTGCTATAGAGTCCAGGAAGCAGGGCAGCTGGTAGAAGCTGTCGTCCTCCCCGTCGGACTCAGTCAGGTACATCTGCTTGCAGCGCTGAATGAGTTCTGTGTACATCAAGTCCACGTCCTGAGGGCAAACCTTCTTGCACGGCTACAGAGGGGAAAAAAATGTTTCTGCATTTCATGTAAAGAATTAACAGACGTACATACAGACAGGACGTAAACAACAACAACATTTACATTTACAAAGGAACCTACAGCTGCAAAGAATCCATATCCTCGTATGGCAATGGACAGCTCTTTCTGTGTGGAGTCCATGGTCTTAATGATGCCACAGAACTTCTGCATGAAGAACTTCAGCTTACTCTTATGCTCCTCGATGTTGTCGGCCACCAGCATCGCGACCTGAAAGGTGGCGGTAAAAGCAGTGTTCAGCAGCGGCGTTGGAATTCGCGAATATCCTGGCTTCATGACAAACAGCTCCGAGCTGTGACGCTCAGTAGAAGATTTCTGTGAATCATGGCACGAGCTGGTCAGCTGACATGTTTTACCTGTTTGAGGAAGGCCTCCAGTGCATAGCAGCTTGTCTTCTTCATCTCAACGTTGATGTGGCCGCACAGCTTGGACATAACCTCAAACAAAGCCCTGTAGTGGTCCATCAGGCAGCTGCTGAACTGGGAAGCGTGTTTGGCAAACAGTTTGAGCCCGGCTGTTGGCGACACAGAGGCGACCGCACGTTATTGGCTTTGCGGGGCGTTTCGCCTTCGCGTTGCTAAGGAAATGGCAGGCCTTACCAAATGTGACAGCGTAGCGGCTCATTTCCATCTATGACAGAAAGTGGACAAATGAGCTGTTAGTCACAGTGAGTCTTATGGATGCACAGAAAGGAGCAAACATGGCAAACAAAGTCCATAAACTTTGATACAGATATTAAAGTCCAGAACTGTGACTTCTGATTGGTGCAGGGGGTTCATGTGAAGTCTGTGTGCAATGTCTCAGGGCCGAGTCCGTTTGACTGGGCTCCAGCTGTGTCCAGTTATGGCCGCCATACCGACAATACGCTAAAACCACCTGCACTGACAGTTTGCACTGCTCGCTACCACTCACACATTTGTGACGGCACCGTGGAAGCATTTATATCCCAGACCCGTTTCCCTGCAGGGTGCTCCGACGGAGACGGCGACATTTACCTGGGGACTGATGGCCTTCAGGGCGTACTGAAAAATGTCCTTACACATGGCTGCATCTGCAAGTCACACACACAAACTCATCATACAGAACTGAGGATGTGAATGAAATGGATATGGACACACACACACACACAAACAAACACACCTTCCTCCATGGTTTTAGGGAAGTTGACCATCAGAGCAGTGATTCCTCTCAAACATCCGGCGACGACATAAAGTTTGGGTTCCTTTGTTGAAGAAGTCATCTGAGAAAAGAAAACAAAAAATTTAAAAGCCGAAAAACACAAACCTGTCCACCCTTAATCAGCTGAACCAGTTTTAACCAGCTGTAATAATCATGCCGTGCTGATGCACGTCGATGATAGAGTATCATCCGTGAGACAAACCTGCTCTTTTAACTCCCCCAGATAGGCTTTGTAGAGTTTGTCGGAGTTGTTGACCATCTCACTGGGGTGAACCTCTGCGAGGACTCCCAGCAACTCATAAATTTTGCCAAGCACTGTTAAAAAGTATAAAAAGGCAGGAAAACGTTTTTCGCTTCTCTTCGCTACGTTGAACCAGAGCTCCGCATCAAATGAGCGCTCACCTGAATCTGGCAGTTTGCTCTTCTGACAGAGCCCACTGTAGAACTTTTCAAATATTTCGCTGATTTTAAAGTCAGCTGTGATGCTGGAGGCCTTGGTTTTGTAGAGAACCTGTGAGGAGGATTTGACAAGAACAAGTTCAAACCAACTAGTCACCCAAGTCACCCAGCAGCAGTCATTCAAACACCGAACAAAGATATAAAACACAATTCTTCTGTCTTTGCACCCATTTTTTCATGAGAGAAGATAAACAATCTTCGACTCACACAAAAGGCTCATTTCTCTCAAAGTTTGTTCATGAATTAGTATTAATCTATGTTGGTGAACAGCAAAGTCATCCATCCACCTGACAGGCGTGGCATATCAAGATGCCGCTGAATCAGCAGGATTACTGCAAAGGTGTGTCTCGGGCAGCTCACAATAAAAAGGCTAGCACAAGCTGTCACGTTGTGACAAACGTCACAATACCACCGCCACAGACGTTGTTAGCCATGAGGGAGTGCACAGTCGGCGAGCTGACTGCAGATCAGCGTCTGCAGGACTGAACGTCCATCATTTAACCATCAGACGTCTGACGCGGCGTTTCCGACGGTGTGGCTGCACCGTGAATGGTCTGCATGTTCCTGGGTAGTTTTATCAGTTGTTTTTTTTCTGATTTGCAGTCTGATTTCTAATACCAAGTAAACAAAATATAAAAATATAAGGTGTAACGTATATTTTTGATCCTGTTACATCATAATAGTCCATCCTCACACACATCCTGGAGGAGGAGATAAGTTGGATTTGGATGGATGGCCTCCTCAGGTCTGGAGAAGCTCCTGATGCCCACAGAGAAAAAAAACATTTGATCTTTGTAGAAGAAAAAAGACGACAGAGAAACCAACCTTGATGAGGAGATCCAGCACCGGAGTCCTGCATTTGGCCATTTTGTCCTTTAAATACACAACCATGCATGTGTCCTGCATAAAAAAAGTGGAGAGAATAAAATGAACATGATTCATTGGTGAAGCTGAAAGCTTTTATAAATCTCCACTGTATTAAAATAAAACATCTAAATAATATTCACTCCTGAAGAACGAGAGAACTAACTCTAATGTCAGTGGCGCAAGTCTTCTCCCAGCCTTTGATTCTGGGTGAAACCCGGTCCAAGAACGTCTCCAGAAAGAGCAGGATCTTAACTCGGGTGTCCCGGAGCTGGAGGACAGAAGTTTGCGCCTGCATGAGAACTTCACCGTGTTATCGTTCACTCGATGTTACCATGAGGTTGATACCAACCTCATCAGATGGCAGGGACTTCCTGAGGAAGCTGAGCAGTCCATAGTCTTTCGAGAACAATAGAGATGTCTGCAAAGCTGCCAGATGGAATCACAGGGACATGTCAAAATGTGTTTGTTCATAATCATTAGAGCTGCAACAATTGGTCAGTCAAAATGCCAATTATTCTGTGTTTTGTGCTTCTCAGGGTAAGGATTGGCTTATTTTCATAACAGTAACTTTACAGTCTTAAAGTTTATGACAGTTACAGTGGGCTAAACGACTGATCAAGAAAATAATTGTCGGGCTGAATGTCAATAACTAAAATAATCGTTGTTGATCATGAGGTAAAACAGACCCCGGGTGCGGGAGCGGGTGTTTGTACTGGGATATCGCACGGGGTAGGAACTGAAGAGTGAAACCCGCTGAGGAACATGCAGGGAGACTGTACAGCTGATCCCAGCTCAGTGTTTCAATGCAATTTTTCCCTTCAGTAGAGCCATGACAGTGAAGCGTGAGCAGCTTGGATTTGTTCAGCAGAGTCACGTGACCGCTCTGTCTGAGCGTTACGCCGCAGTTTTGGCGGAAGAGGCTGATGTGATACAAAGAAAGCAAATAATAAAGTTGTCAATGTCATTGGAAGTTTTTTTTTGATAGACGAACTGATGCGTAGCTTGTAAAAGTACCTAAAGCGTCTCACCGAGCACGGTGCTTACCGCTCACCGACACAGAAGCATGGTTAACTTTAAATAGTCAGATTGTGAACGGAGTTTGGCGCGGGTGCAGTTCGTCCCTGCGAGACTGAGGGGTCTCCCAGGGACTTCACCCTCTTACCCAGGTCATTCTCGGTCGGTGCTAGCATGCACTCCTGCCCCAGGTCACCGACTATGTCGTTACATTTCAGAGCCGCAGCTCGGCTGTCGTCATCTGAGAGTGACTCGTGGAGTTGGAGGAGAAGCCCGCGGATCCCTCCGGCGGCTCCGCCGTGGGAAGACATGACCACGGTCAGCACCTCACGCAACAACAAACGCCGGCAGTTTAATCACGGTGTCCACATTCCACCTACGAGCCGGTGCACAGTCGATTCAACCATCCCACAAGAATCACACAGGACACACGCCCCCCGCGGTACTTTCAAAATAAAAGCCGCAACAATGCTGGTTTACCGCCTTTCTTCTTCTTCTTCTTCTTCTTCTTCTTCTTCTTCTTCTTCTTCTTCATTTCACGGATGTACTTTTTAAAACATAATTTTATTGAAAAATAGACAAAAAATGAACAAACAAACAAATATGTACGGCGGGACGCGAGGAGCAAAAATACAAAGAGGAAGATAAAGAGATAAAGAAGAAAAATGTTTTATTTTAAATGTGTCAAGAGTGTTTATGGCGTTGGGGTTTGTAGAGAGGAGAATTGTTGGTGTTGCGTTTTCATTAAAAACGGGGTGTTGTTGTTGTTGTTGTTGTTGTTGTTGTTGTTTTAAATTTACTTCACATACCCCACTAGGGAAAAAATGATAATGTGAGATTGTTTCTTTGAATTGCAAACTTAAAACTAAACAGCACATCTCTGAACAAATTGCAATGAATGTATTTGAGACAAGTCTTTCCAGAAACTGCATCTCCGAAACAGCACTTATTTTTTGAGAGACCCTGATTTATCTGGCTGCGCTACATAGATTCTACCAGCAGATGTCAGTGTTGTACTCTCGGTCTGCTGCATCATTTCTTCTTAAAATAATAGCTTCGTGCCGAAGATGAGAGAAGACCAGTGTTTTGTGTGTTAAAAATAAAAGCAGGCTGTACTTTGGCAGATGTAAATAAAAACAAAAGAAAATCACAATAAACGCTGCACGCTCCAGGACGGTCATTTTTACCTGTTCACATTTGAATGTAGATCGCCTCTCCTCATCAGAGAGGTTTCCTCATTATCACCAATTTATTTTATTAAAAGCATTCCCCAACTCCCATGTTACTTTACAATAGTGCTCACAATTTTAAAAATAGTGGTGTTGATGATACCATAAGTCTACAAGTCAAGACAGAGTAATGCAGATGGGAGAGCGGTGCAAACTGAATAAGCAGGCCTTTAAGTAAACTGCAAGGCTTTAGAACACAGGCTACCTGTAGCCTGGGTTAGAAATTGTTTAACTGTCGACGGTGATACTCTTACGAGTTAGAGAGAAGTAGAGAGTAGCATCCAGTTTAATGATGAAAGATTTTATATGAGGACCAGTTATTTGACATAGGATCATGGGTATAACCATGTGTCTGACACTGATTTAGTGACTGCCTCGTTTTTTGACTAATTCAAATTCTCTCTGTATTCTGTTTTAATTTATTTTTAAAGAAGTTACACTAGCATATTGACATCATCCTGCAGGTTGCGGCGGATTCTTGACCTGGGGATTTATTATGAAAGGGAAACAGGAAGTTCGTTGTTTTTCTTACGACAGCTTTAAAACTCCGAACACCTGTTGTTAAAGGAGGACTCCCCCCACCCACCCACACAGTAATCACAAGCTGGCGGCCTCAACACATGGAGAGAGGAGGCGGCAGGACTCGCTGGAGTTGAGCCGGACAGAGCGGGTTTGGGACCCAGCTGTGGGGGACACGGACACGACGTTTGTGGATTTAATGCTCTGCGATGTTTCAGGACCCAGCGGCAGGTGTGTAACATTTTAGCTTTTGGGGGTTTTTTTTAGCCACAAGCAAAAAAAAACTGCTGATAAACAAGTTGAATTGACGCGATAAGAGTGACTTCATAGTGAATCTCACGCGAATTCCGTTCACATTTAACTTAAAAACTGTACTTCTGCCTCATTTGGTCACAAATACACGTTCTCGGTTCGTCACATCTCTCCCTTACTCAAACCGCGTTAATTCGGCATGTATTCCGTTCACATAATTTGCCAGACTTCCTCAAAGCTCCCGATTTCAAACTTTTGTTCGAGTTACTCTCCCGACCAAAACGCTAATGGTGGCCGCAGCCCTGCAGCGACAGCCAGTTCCATAAATCGAGATTGTTAGACACAAGGTGTTGCTAGGTAGATTTTACAGTCACCGAATTAACTTGTAGACCTTAATAGTCCACCGGTCGTCATGGGGGTTAACAATATCTCATTGGATTTAGCAATAAACAAGACGTAATCCCACTCTGGGTTTTTTTAAAGAGAAGTGTGGTTGTGTTTCTTTAATGCCCTGCACACAGGGTGGAAGAGGAAATCACTGCTTCTGTGGACACTTTGATTCTGCCCGTGGACGTCCAAATGCCATTTAATTCAAGTGCAGGGCGTGCGAATGTCTAAGCTGTGGCATCAAACACACACATAAGGCCAGGGTTTATTATAGACTGGTAAATGAAGACGTGTGAGACGGTATCACAAGTCTAGCTACTAATTATGTTGTAGGTTGTGTTTTGTACCATTACTGAGACTTATGTAACGCTGCAGCAACTCCCGGGTGAAGTTGAATCACTGCAGCAAGGTGAACAGCCTCTTCTGATAAAATCCCAGCTCCCTTTACTTCACAGTTTTGATGGGAATATGGGAAATCCACCTGTGGGATATTGGCAGGGAGAGGCGACCCATTCGATGGAGCTCTGAACCCCCTGAAAGCTCAATGAATACTAGTCCAGTTTTACCTGTTGCTGTCAGAGTGCGTGTCCTGCTAAACCCTGGCTGTCACACATGAGAAACAGCCAGTAAAACCATGTTATTGCAGTCAGCGCTGAGTCCCATCTCTCCCCGGCAGAATCCTTCATCCCGGGTGTAGCGCAGTGCTGGGTCTGAGAACGGAGCTGAGCGGCGGGGAGAAAAGTCCAGCGGGCCCCAGGAGCCACTACGACTTATAAGACATGCTGGCTGCCATGCTGCGCCAGGGCAGTGGAGGAGGATCGGGAGGCGGCGGCGGTGGAGGAACGAAGCTCTCCCTAGGTATCTCCCGCCTCTCCAGCTCCAGCCTGGGCTCGGCGGGCCCCGCCAGGATCTCCAAGAGCGGCTCGGGGAGCTCGGACGGCCCGGACGCCCCCGCCTCGGACCCCAGCTACATCATGCAGCTGGTCAGTGACGTGCGCAAGTTTGCCGACGTGCTCCTCCAACTCAAAGAAGTTTTCAACTCCAAAGGTAGGCTTGGAAGAACTTGCGTTTTATTGTGACGTTCTGCTGTGCTGGTCGCTTTTCTGCTGATGGTGTGCGAGGTGCTGATGTCTCGCACTTGGTAAATCCTACCACTTACGTACGTTCACACTTGCTGGCTGGAGCGATATCCGCTGCTTTCTACAAAGCGTCTGTGGCGCTAACCAGCCCGTGGTTTGTTGCCACAACAGCTGAGCACTGTGGATGTGGGCTTTTTGATAAGTCACACGTGTGAGTGCTTCCATGTTTTAGTAATGTCAGCGTGTTCCGCTCTTTCTCGTGATTGCGGTTAAGCTCGGCCTCCCCCGCTCTCTCTTTTCTAAACATGTGCTTCGTTTAAAATCTGAATGTCTGACAGGGCAGAGGGGAAAAATACTGTAAGCAAGGCCAAAGGGATTTATATTGTATCGTGTAGCTGTCAGTCAACTCTTGTGCACACACTGTTGCTTTCCCCAGAGTGTACACAGTCCCAGACCTACCTACCTGTTTGTCCCGCCGCGGCCTTGGCTGCACGGTCAGTCAACCATGCCTTATCTCTTTATCACTAGAACTCTCTGTTTCCTTCTGCGAAGCAGAAAATAATGTTTCCCCGTTGCTCTTCTGCACAAACTTTTGTCAGTAATCTGGTCAACGCAAAGCGTCAGAGTCTGCAGCTCCTCTAAAGCTTCTACACTCCACAGCAGCAGCAGCAGCATTCCAGCAAGAACTTCTCTCGCCCAACCTTTTTAGACACACGAAACACTGACAGAGCCAATAATTAATAGGCTCAACTTTGTCAGTGATGGAATGGACAGTTTCCAAACCTCAGAGAAGTGTGGAGAGACAGGAGCTGCAGCTGTCTGCGACTGTTTGTGTGGGTGGCTGCATCACATTCCCGGCTCTGGACGTTTGACGTCGGCTTTTGGATCAGATCCAGGCTGGTTAATCCCCAGAGCTGGCAGGGATGGTCTGAATAAGATGAGGCGAAGGTGCATGGGGTGGTGGTGATGGTAGCCCCCCCGCAGGTTTTTTGTCTCTGGAGAGGTCAGTGATGGTGCTGGACCTGTCAGAGCGTGCTCCGTCTGACTTGTCTGACGTAGCGTGCAGTCCACCAGACTCAGCGGTGATTTTTTTTTTGCAGTGATTAACACAGCGCGCACATACAGGCTGCTGCACCGTAATGAGCTTGCATTGCGGTCATGCCAGACATTTGGCCGTCGTGTCTCGTCATTAAGAAACCAGTTTGTAATCGCTGTTCTCTGCGGAATTATAGCAGCTGAACGTCGAGCTCGACGTGAACCAGACCGCTGTCCTGCCGCTGGAATCGCGCATCGTGAGCACTTGTGATCGCGAAGCAGGGCGGTTTCCATCAGAGGCCGTGTTTCTTTGGCTAAACACAGGAAAGGGCAAATTTGGGGATCACTCTTTAGGAAAGCAGCTAAGAGACAGTTAGACAGAAACACCAGCAAAGTTCTCGCTCATGGATTTTCTCGCTCAGTGCAACGTGTAATGAAGTCAGGAAATGAGCTCTCATTGTGTGGCTCGTACCTGGCTGCTTTGTGCTTGTATCACGCTGGAGGTTTAGCACTCTAACAAATTGTTGGGAGCCGCTGTGATTGGACGGGATTTCTCCCCCCCCCCCTAATTTATGGCCACATTGTCTCTGGCTCACAATGGCTCAGACCTCTCATTACCCCGGCCACTCACCCAAACCAAAAGGGAGCCCCTTTTATTTACCGCGCGGGGGGGCAATCGTCGGGGGCAATATTGGGCCTCGGGAGCCCCGCGCCCCTCTCCACATGGCCTGCATTCACGCTCGACCATGTGAGTCTGACACCCATTGTCCCGGGGGACATCTCGGGAGTAGCGTGCCGCTGCTTGCTGGCGGCTTTTACAGAAATTAGACTTTCCCAAGTCAAGAATAGCTGTGGCCTGTGGGATTGGTCCCCGGGGGGGTTTCTCTGAGTCTGTTCCTTTTTTTAAAAAATGTTTTATATATGCGTAAGAAAGTTTCTAGCGATGCACATCAACCTTAAATGGTCATCATCACGAGGTGTGGTCTCCGTCGGTGACGCACGACGGGATTTAGTTTTTTGCGCCGTTCTTGTGGCTCCGCTGTTGTCGCGTCAGCGCGGCAGGTGTTTACACCCTCTCCGCGGGTCCTGACCTCGTCCAGTGGCCACCCGTGACCGACATGTGAGTAATTGCGGGGGATAATTATCTGGAAGGACCGTCTTAAGTGAGGGGGTCAGCAGATGAGCCGAGGAGGGGGGGGGGGGGGTCCCTGTGGCTTTAGTGTCAGACGGTGAGTGCGTTTGTGGGGGGGTACGTCGTAAACACTTTGCCCCGGCCCGTATTTATTGGCTGAGCTCGGCAGCCTCGGCGCGTGTTGTAGGAGTGTGTGAGTGGGACAGGTGTGTCACAGGCCGAGGCCGACTCTGTGTGTCAGCTCCTTTTAACGGGCAGAGCGGGGCGACTACGCCTCCTGTGTCAGAAAACTGATGCCGTTCCGAACCTTTCCATCTGTTGTTGTCGCTTTTTGGCGCCTCTGTGTCACCCGCTGGCTCTCCTGCCACAGCCTCCCTTATTCATTCGCATGGCGACGGAGAGCGCGAGCTTCTTTATCCGCCGCTCCAATCCCTCGTCGCAGCCTTTTTTTCCGTCCACGTTTTCTGGGGGCCGGAAGCTTCCGTGGACTCAGGAACATGAAGATCTCTGGAGACGGTCCCTGTTGTCCACAACGCAAAGCTCGACTTGAACTGGTTACACGCGAGGTTTGCGGATTGCCAGCCCATATCACCTGCTTGAAATGCAGTGCTGATCTTGTCCCGTCCATGTCGTGACGTCTGTGCGGAATAACCCGAGTTCTGACTTGTTTTGCGTCTGTGTTTTTCTGAGAGAGAGAGAGAGACGTGCGAGGACCAAAGCAGTTTGTCGTCAGCTGCGACTGCGCGTTGTCGGGTTTTCGCCTCAGCGAGCTCACGCCCGTTCGCTCTCAGCAGACCTCCAGCTGCCTACGTGTTCATGCATCAGCTCCTTGTTGATTTGCTCTCTGCTTGTGTGGCGATTTGCTGCCGATGTGCTGTCGCCGCCATAAATTTCGCACCGTCCCTTGGAAAACGCCACCCCCTCACACCAAAGCTGCGGTTCTGGGTTTGTTCTTGCAGAACACTCATCCACCTCAACATTTAATGTCAAAGCAATGCAGGGCAAAAGTTTCCAACACCCCCGGCCTCATCCGATCACCTCTCAAACATTGCCCGGTTACACTCGGCCTCTCTAGGAAGCTGTGGTTTGCATCAAAGTGAGGTTACACCGCAGCTCCATCATCATTAATCACAGTCCTCATCCCCCCCTCCTTTAGTCAGCTGCATGTTTATAGCTTTGAGTCATACGTGTCCTCAGTTAATCAGTGCGGGGGTTTTCACGGCTCTCCTCTCACAGACGACGCGTGGTTCTGGGTTTTAATGATTAACAGGTACCACCGGGCGTTGCGTAACCTCCACTCGGTGGGTGACGGTCGCTGCGGCAGGGAACCAGAAGCGCTCGCCTCGACGGTGCGGAGGCCGCCTCCGTGTTAATCTGCGCAGAGCTGCTTTTTGTGTGGGAAACTAAGTGTTGTTTTCTCTTTCTGCGCGCTGCTAAAGCTTTGTGGGAAAGTGATTCTGATCTGGGTCCTCAGAGAAAGCCTCAAATGCTATTTCAGTGATTTGTATTCTAAATCAGCCCTTGTGAAATAGCAGCCTAAAATTAGAACTACTGACCGTTCCAGACTTTGTTAATGGCTGGGGCTCTGCTCTGTTTAGACAGTCTATCCCACTGGGTCTGGGATCCGCTGCAAAGCGCTGCATGCCTCTTCTTGCCTTCGCAAAGTTCCTTTTATGGTTCTTTTTTTACTGTGCCCATATTTAAAGCCACTGTAAATTACCCCAAACCCAGCACACCCGGCCTTCCTTACTTTTAAAGTGGTCTCTGGAAGATCAAGTTGCATCAGTGGGTTGGGAGGAAATTAAATTATCCAAAGAACTCCATCTAATGCTGGTTCTAAAGCCGCCTCGCAGGATTTATGACATTACCTTAATTGTTTCGGGTTAGATCTGTGGACTGTCCCCCGCAGGGATTAAAGCACACAGCATTGTGACATATGGCAGCTTCCTTTATGTCCTCCGCCTGACGAGACGAAACTGATGCCTTGTGCCGAGCGCCATCGGCCGAAAATCTGTCTTTCGGCGAGGCACGACAGGGACGGCACGCTGTTCACAGGTGGCAAAACCGTGGCCGTCTGTCCAGTTTGATAGGCTAACTGCACTCTAAGATTTGTAAGTTGTTTTCAAGCTGGGACCCAGGGGAGCTCCATCTGTGTGTGCGTGCGTGTTTCTCCGTCCTTCCCCTCTTTGGAGAGATTTACGGTTATGGGTGATGTTTCTTGCTGGGGGCAAGCTTTGTTCCAGGAGGCTGTCGATGTCTGCCACACACCACGACAGAGCTCCGGGGTTCCCACACTGCACACAGCGGCTGCGCTTGAGGAAAAAACCCATACCCATAATGTTATGTTGTTTTTGCCATCGAAAGACACACACACACTCGTGTTTATCCTCTGTACAATTTTAAACAGCCCCTGACTCTGTGGCTGCCTGTCCAGCACTGGATTAAAGTAATGCAGAATTAGACAAAGAAGCATTAATCTGACATCCTGCGGCGGTGAAAATTCTAATCTGGTTCAGATACAACTCCTGAAATTTCATTGGTCAAATTTTGTAATCAATGTGCAGTTCATTTCCAAATGCATGAAACACAAAATGTATGTTTTTGCGGTTTGAGTTTTGAAGGACACTGGATGTTGAACCCCTGCATCGAGTCGCCACATTTTTGCGCTTTTTGTTTAAGAGCAGATCTGAACTGGTTGGAGGCTGCAGGTCAAAGGTCGGCCTGCTGCCTGCTGTGCCCAGGCGTTGACTGGAGCTGCTCGTGGCACAGCGCAGGAGTCCCAGCCTCAAATGTGTTCCACAAGTGTACAACTTTCTTAAATGTTTCAAACTTTCCAAAGATTAACTTTTCCAAATGTTCCTCAAACTGTTTGAACATTTTGAAAAATGTTCCAAAGATGTCCAGATAACAGTCTCGTCTCTGAGTGACATTTGGGAAACAGGTTCTAATCTTCACTGACAGTCGTGTCTTCAACACTTCATTTACTGCGTTGCATGCAGGAGCCACATTGAACATAATTGGCCTTTTTTTTTTTTTTCTGCCGGAGCCAAACTTGGGGCGTGCTCGCATGTGACCGGGTTCGCCACCCTGCTGGGCGCAGCTCATAACACGTTAAAGGCCAGCGGAGCTGACGGGGGAGAGGGGAGGGTAAGCGGCTGTGCTCAGCGAAAGGAAGAGAGCCCCCGTTTGATGTGGAGGTAAACAGGCTGAGCGTCAAGCATGGCCTGGGACCAACCGGGCTCCGTCCTGTCCCGTCGGGCTCAAACGAGGTCCCGCCTGGGTGGAGCAAGGCCAGCGGAGGATAGTAGGAGGCACTGAGGTGCGGCACGTAAGCAGCAACGCCCGCGTCTCTGTTTTGATAATGGCTTCCTGGAGCAATTAGGCTTTTCATCTTGCCAGCCGTTAGCACAGTAGCTTCTGAATTTGCATATTTCCTTGCAGGGCCCATGATGCAAAGGGCCCCTCAGCTTTATCTGGTAGTAGTATCTGTAATAGATCAGTATTGTCTCCATGAGCACGCGTGTCCTGTTTTCACTCCGACTGGTGTTTGTAACAATGGCAAAAAAAAGAATTGTTGGTGCATTTGTTCCTTTTTAATAATCAGTCAGTTAAATGCTCTGACAGTCGGACTCGCTGTGTTTTTGATGGTCTCTGCTGAAGCATAAGCATAGGAGCACTCAGACCCATTCTCTCAGGATTAGGATGCTAGTAAAGCTGAACAGTGTCCTGTTGTTTCAGCGCTGCCCCCCCCCCGCCCTTTGACAGGTGTACTAAAGGGGCCCTTCTTTTGCGCTCGTCAGACACATCGCCCCCGCTCCACCGGGCCGACTGATGCTCCCTTGCCTCACGCTGCACAGCTGGGTGAACAACTGCAGTCTCTTCAGCTTCTCTTAAAGAAAGCATAGTTGAAATGCCAGCCTTCGGAGCTGTGCGGCACCAGCAGGCGGTGGTGCTGATGTGTGGGGTGGGGGGGTGACAGACAGCTCCAAAGAGAGGGGCGAACACATTCCTCATTCCACACTGAGCGGCTCATTTCTATGCGAATGACTAAAAAGAGAAATATCCATGAGTAGAAAGAGATGTCAGAACATTTTACCAGTTCACCCTTGGACTTCTCGGTCATTTCCAACATCTTATTGGGTGGTTTCTCATCTATCAGACTTAATTTCAGGCATTTCCTGTCTTCAGCCTTCACTGAGCATCGTTTTTTCCACCGGCATTTGGTTTGACAAAGGCAGCATCCTGCAGAGTGGGAGCATAAAAGCCCCCCACCTAGGTGGAAGGTGCTGTGTGTCTAGCCCAGGGCCCGAGGTCTTTGTGCTGGCAGTCATGGGAAAAAGAGCTTCAAAGGTGAATGGACGGGGATGCCTGGTCCGGGGAGGCGAGGTTCCCCTGCCTTTTCACCAGCTGCGTGTAATCTGCTAATCCGGAGCGCCGGTGGTCTGTCGACAGAGGTGCACCAGGGCCGCCGACGACAGGAAGTGCGAGGAATGCGCGGGCCACCCAGCTCACTGACCTGGCCCAAGTGTTAAAGGTTAAATGGACCCACTTTGCAAGACCCCCTCATATTTGAGTAAGAAATGTGGATCGAAGCGACTGGACTCTGAGATACCAGGACTTGTTTTTTTTCACACCAGTGAGAGGGAGGCATGAAAGAATGCAGCGTTTCACGCGGCTCTGTTTTAAAGAAGAGTCCATCTGAACAAAACAGAGGTGATCGATCATTAGAGCCACATTTAGCTTCTCTTCTGAAGACGGGGCGAGCCCCTTGGAACCCAGCCGCAACAACCCGCCTTCTGAAACAACCCCAGTCCTCATTGGCTCTTAAGGGGAGGGTGAATAGCTGGAATGTCCAGCTGCGCTCTGACTCAATGGGACACACGGAGAGATTTTGATTGACATTAGTCATGGCCGGCCTGTCCAACATCCTATTTAGCCCCCTCCGCCGCCAGCCGCTCCCCAATCCATCGCAACTCCGCAGCCCCCGGTTTTGACATGTTTAGTGATTTCACACTTGCTTTGTGGCGGCGGGCGCCCCTCCGTCCCCTCCAGCGTTTTGAAGCATTAATAATACATTGCTCTCATGATTTGCGATGCATGACTGAGCACAGCTAGGGCCGCGGCGAGAGGAATGTTGCCCAGTCATATTGTGTCAGGCCCTGGTGGAGGTTTGGGGCTCCCTCCCGGCGCACCTCAGGAAAAAGAATTAGCCTGTTTGTTCGCGCTGCTGGCCTCATGCAACAAATAGCACGCCGGTGGCAGCTCATCCATCAAGGATTACACAACTGAAGGTGTTTGACACCTGTTTTTATGTTCTTAAGTTTTCTTCCTTCTCAGTTTTGTGCATCTAAATGCCAAGTGTAAATAACCAAGAGTGTGAAGACCAAAGCGTCCCCCTCTTCTTCTTCTTCCCTTCCCTTTATAACTGTGCTACATTTTACTTGCACAGTGTTTGTGCATGAAGTCAGACTGGATCTCCAGAGCGTGTGCTGGTGACAGTGGATCCACCTCTGTTCTGCTGTGTGTTAAAACTACACTGGACCAACACGAGAAAGAAAGAAACACTTGAGGGTGGGGGTCCACGGCCTCATTATGTCTGCATGTTTTTCGCTCCGCGACGCCTAAAACGTGGGAGAGTCTCGGCATCGCAGCGCTTCAGTATTGAGGTGTCATCTCGATGGTGAATGATCCCACAATGTTTTCATTATCGCTCCTCCGGCTCCCGTCCCCCAGCCCCCAGCCCCCGCTCCCAAACAAGAGGCTGGAATGTTGGGTTTCCATGACGCTAATGAAGTAAAAACCTGGCAATGTGTCGCTGGCAGCCTGTGAGCAGCTCCTGATCCGCGGCCTCCTTCTCATCAGGATCAGAGTCTGATCCCCCCGCTGCAGCCTTCATTCACCAGGGCTTATTATGCCCAGGAATGTCTCTCACTCACTCTGTCTCTCTCTCCTTCATAACCCGGGCGGAGGCAGGGATGTGGGGTGCAGGGGTAAATTTGGGACAAATCCTCACACACAACCCCCTTCTCCCATACTCAACAAAACTCCTCCCCTATCAGTCCATATAATCCTCCCACCGCGAACCACCTCGCGTGGACAAAGACACACACACAGGCATCAGTCCTTTCCAACGGACAGTGAAAAGCTGCCGTCGTGATTTATTGTTCCATAAATGCTTCATGTGGCAGGTCCATGAGGCGACTGGTCCCACTGTTTGCCAGTGGCCCCAGGGACAACAGCGAGTGTTCACTCCAAACCCTGCGCTCTTCCCCCGGCAACATGGACCCTTGTTTGCCGGTTTTCAGATGGCCGTGAACTAATATTTGCAGTCCTCCAGTCACCGCGGCTTCCGTGGAGAAGCCCTAACTCACAACTTTCCCACATTTAAAAAATGACGGCACCCCCACGGAGACGAAACGCGCGCCCCGGACGCTCCTTTCAGCGGGAACGAGTCTTCTCCCCTTTTGTCTCTCCGCCCAGACTGGCAGTTGAGGGGTTAAATAATCAGTCGCTGTACATTATCCCGCGTCCCGCTGGGCCGGCGGACGCAACCATAATGTCCTGCTAATTAGCCTCCATTTAGGACGGCCCAATAGGCCACACAGCCGCCATTGAGGAAGCCCGCGGAGCTTTGCAGAGGAAGAGCCAGCGTCTCGTGGGCTCGCCCCGGGCCCGCCGCCTGCAGGGCTCAGGATTCAGTTACTGGGTCAGTGAATGGGCTGTAAAACCTGCGTGAGGATGATTCCGGCCATTGTCTGCATTTTGTCTTTCAGCACATAATGGCCATAAATGGCATCTAAACTGACCAGCACCAATTAAGGGCTTAAAGGGTGAAGCGGCCTGTTGTAAACTTTGACCCTTATCACATCATTGTGTGTTGGGGTTCTCATGTGAGCGTGTGAGACAAAGTCTGCGGGAAGACTGGGCTCTGTTTTAAAAAAATAACAGATAAACTTTGCAACAGATATATATGGGATGTGGCACAAATACAAATACGTGGCGTCTGACGGAGATGGATGAAGGGGTCATCATGGAGAAGGGCGGGACAGCCCAGGTCCTGCAGGGAAGCTGGAAGCAGCAGCGATGCGTGCTCCTGTTATGTAATTCTTTTCTGCGGGTCCTGGCTTTGGAAGCGGCCTTTGTGCGTGGCTCTTTTCCAAGTGCTCTGTTGTTCACCTGGAGTTATTGCACCTTATCCAGTCGCTCCAGGTCTCTGGGTTCACGCGAAGCGGCTCACGATTAATTTGATGTTGTGGGTAAAGCAGCGGCAGCGTGTGTGTGGTCTGCCAGGGTCCCGTTAGAAAGCACAAAGCAACACAAACTTACGGTTGCTGCGGCGGCCTCTCTCTTTTTGACAGTTAACGGGGAAATTTGCATATGGAGTCGTTGGTTTCATCCCAGCTGTTGGATTTACCGGCGTGATGTCGTGACCTGCCGCTCAGCGTGAACTTGTCACCTGCCGCTCCGTTGGCTGGGATTTCCGAGTCAGGCCCCAGCTAGCATTGTGGCGGCGGCCGCGCAGACCCCGGCGTTATTAGCCCCGCTGGCGGCACTGTTTGTCCCGCTCCAAAAAAGAGGGCTAATGGATAAAAGGCAAAATGGGAGACAGCTAAAGTCTTTCTGATCCCCTCTTCCATGAAGGGGTAATCCAGGGGTGATCGTCAGCACAAAATGTGGCTTTGACTGCCTCTGTCCATTCTGTGTGTGCGTTTGCGTGTCTCTGCACGTGTGCGTGTGTATTGTTTTTGTTTTTTTTAAAAAATGGAACCTTTATTTTGCAAGCAAGGAGATCTGGCCAAGAAACAGAAAATGAATCCATTCATACATGTCAGATTGAAAATGTCTGGACTGGACTGGTACGCGTGTGTGTGTGTGTGTGTGTGTGTGTGTGTGTGTGTGTGTGTGCGCACATGCCATCAGTGTCAGACCTCAGTCTCACCTTCAACTCCTGGGAACCAGTTTTTTCATTCTCTGCCTACTTGGGAGCAACAAAATGGCTTAGTCTCCTTATATGTCCGTGTTGTTTGACTTGTCCCCTTGAGTCCTCTGAATGTTAAGTTGAACAGTAAAACAGTTCAAGTTTTTATTTACGTGGGTTTAAATTTCAATTAAAATTCAATTTAAAATTAAATTTACAGATTTTGATTTTAGATAAAAAATAATGAATATAAAAATGTAATTTAAATTTAAAAACTAAAAAAAAAAGACTTCTGCAGTGTTTCACTTGCTTGTTGGTTAAAAGGATGGCAGTGTATTTGCTTTTAAAAATGATTGCATTGTTATGACGTGTCGGTGTCGTTTGACTTGTGACTCGTGAACGGAAGAAGAACAGAGCAACAGTTCAACTCTTTATTTAAATGTTGTCATTCATGACCTCAGGCCCAAAGCACATTATCAGGGTGACTTGAGGATGAAGTGCATTCTGTCCTCAGTGTCACTGCAGCTCCAGGTAGTTGACAGAACCACATACCTGAGAGGTGAACTGACTGAGTTTGTCTATGACCTCGGTCGTCGGGGTTAGCGCCGTCTCGGCTCCTCGTGCGCGCTCCCGCCGCCGCGTGCTGCGGTTTTCCCGGACAGGCCGTTAGCCGGCGCGGCGTTGGGTGCAGCTGTTGTGAATGGACGGGGCTGCCATGGTCACCCTCTCCTCTGGCAGAGCTGGAATGTCACGTAGTAATCCAGTTGCCAACGAGGTCGCACCATTCATTTCAAGCTGGAAGGTTTTTTTCAAATGAGCCAGGGGTCAGGTCCAATCGGCTCAGGATTTATAACACAGGATAAGGTGTTAATTGTTAAGCCCCGGTGTTGAAGTTCAAGGTCTCTTCGTAAAGCGGCAGCTGGAACTGTCGATTTCTGCCCTCGACATCACGTTGATCTCTTATCTTATCTGTCAGAGCGAGAGTTAGCGTTGGAGGTTAGCAGGTTAACAAACCTGATGGGTAATGTAGTAGCTGGCACTGATAACTCACAGCCTGATAGTGAAGGGTTTTAAAACGAATAGTGCAGTGTTGACCTGCAGTCAGCCAGTCTTTACCAATGGATTATTTAGAATTGGTTGGTTGACTGGAGGTTTGACTGGAATGGTGGCTTTTTTTTGGCACCGTACTGTAGTTTACAAAGTTTCCTCAACTCATCAATCCAGCCACACTGCTTACGGCAACAGACTACATGTAACTTGTGAATGGAGTGATTTGGTGCCCGAGGGAAGCTTGTGTATACCGTACATTACGAGGCATAATAAAACTCCCCCCTGTCTGCAGAGCACCAGGACTGCCTCCATCAGGCGGCCCACGAGCGCCTGGGGGAGCTGCTGCGCGTCCTGAAGGCCATTATCAGCAAACACCAGAGCCTCAACTCGGTGGACATCCTCAGCACGGCTGGAACCGTCATCGCCACGGTCAAAGGTGAGCCGCTCCTCCTCTCTTCCTCTGGCCTGCTTTTTCCGTGTCTGCTCATCGAGCCCCCCGAACTTCCCAGGGAACGTTTGTGAGCAGGTTTTCTTGCGGCGTCGCGGCAACACAGCAAGTGCTTAGAGTGCATCTGCGTGTGTTTCAAACCCCATACAGAGGTCTGAAAATAATATCTGCGATTCAAATACCTGATCCAAGGGGCAGAGAGAGGCGTCTGCCAGTCCAGTGGGAGGGACACCGGGGAATCCCTTTCAATCTCCCATTCTTTCAGATTATGATCTGGCGTGCAGGTCAGTTCTTAACATGGCTGCCTCACAAGAATCCCCCAAGTACACCTCGTCCCCATTTGCATGGCAAAGAAGGGTTGCTAAACTTTTTTGAGAAACTGTTATCGAATAAGGACTGGGGGAACCGAGGAGAGTCTAAGGAGTCGCTGTGCGTGAATGCAACTCACCTTTGTTTGAAATAGATTTGGAAGGAGTCCACACACATGGGTGTGTGTGCCATAGATAATGACTGGTTGCATGCAAGTCCTGTCTTTTGTGCAGTGTCTGAACTATTGATGTGGCATGCAAACATGTTGATGCACAGAGACAGACGCAGGTTTTTTTTTTTTTTTTTGTAGAAAGGCTGAGATCTGGCAGCGTCATCGGAGTTCTATAGGTATTTGGAATGCCTTTTATGATATTCATCAGCAGTCGAAAGGATTCTTCAGAATGTAGCTGCAGCTGCTTTTTCAACCTGCATCACGCATATTGTACCTGCTTTAAGGAGCAAGCAAAATCTCTGAGCCAATGCATGTGTTGAATAGTGAACAATGGAGCAGTTACAGTCACTGTACCTCTGTTGTCTTCACTAAATATGTGCAGTCAAGCCTGGCATAATGCCTTTCTGCCGCTAGGTGGCCAGCCCACGCAGCAGCAGGGTGTTATCAGCTGAGCACGCCAAATCTCAATAAGGTGTCACAGTTTATTGTACTGCCGTTTATTGCAGTGTGTTGTCATGTGACCAGGAGGTTGTGTTTTGTTTCAACCTTTGTTTCACAGTTGGGGGGAGGGGGGAGATAAATGTGGTTTCATTGTGAGGATGAGAGAACACTGGGAACTTTTCTAGTGGCATTTGTGTTACCTTTCTGCTGCATCACGCTCTGTGATGCTTCATATCAATCGAATGCCTCGCTGCCTCTTATTGGAAGGCGCGTTCCTCGGCGATCGAGGACTTTGCAGCTGACGAGTGTTTCGAGAGCGTTGTGCTTTTCCAGTGAAACAATACCATTTTTCCCCGATGATGTAACTTCCATGTTTGGACCACTGGTCGGGGCCTGAGCGAGCGCTGGCATTGTGTTCCAGCGAGCCTCAGGATGTCCTGTTGGGGGGTAGGGGCTGGACAGAAGAGATGCAGCAGCACAAGAGAGTTGTGTGCTTTGAATGGTGGTGGCTGCAGTAGCTGCCCCGCAGACATCGGTCGCATCAAAATCCTTTTTTTTTTTTCTCCTTACACCCACCTGACAGAGCTGTGCCACCTGCTGAATTTTTGTGTTGGATTTATTTGTGTCAGGCTTTTTTTTTTTTTTTTCTTTTGCTGGAGACGCACTGGAGAAAAGGAACTTTTACTGAGGCATATCTAAGGGGTCTTAATTCTGTCTGACAAGAGAGGAAGGATAGCTCATTTTAGGTGGGTATCTCTCGATTTGTCCTTCAGTAGACATCTTTGACAGAGCACTGTGTCACAGCTGGCGGGGAAACACCTCAGTACCTGGTCGGAATCGGTGCGTGTGCTCTCCCATACTTGGATACCGAAGGCCTGTGAGTGAGGACAGTGAAGCGGTCTTCCTCCACGATGACTTTAACAGAACGTGGACTCTTTCCAGCCTGTGCTTCATCTGTAAATGTCCTCTGCCGGTGAAGAGAAGCAGAGATGGGCTGAGGAAAGTGGAGCGGCGCTGACGTCATGGCTTGCTCTCATTCTCTCTCTGCCTGTTTATTTTCTCTCTGCTCAGTCAGGACAGGAAGTTTACTGTGAATACTGATTACAGCTGTATTTACACTGTTGTGCCCCCCACTCTGTCCTCAGTCATCGCCGTGTTTAGACTTACAGCAGGAAACTACTGCTTTTCCAGATTACGGCCAGATACACACACACACACACACACACACACACAGTCTCTGCTTATCTGTGTGATGTACACGGTTATTTTTGAGTGGACTCTGAGGGACTCGCATGCAAACGGGTCCTCAGCTCTCAGCGTGATTTGAGGAGTGGTGCTGACGTCACGCGCAGGATGATGAATCATGACGCGGGACTGGTGTCTTAATCACAGGATGTCTTCGTCCGCAGGGTTTAGGTCTGCTAGCGAAGCTTGACTCTAGTCCCGCTTCCTCTCTGCTTGACAGGAGTGAACTTCAAGGAGGTGAACGAAGAGAACAAGCAGACGCTCTTCAGAGACATCTACGCCGCCATCGACACATTGGCATTCACGTTTGGCAATGTGTAAGTATGATGTCATCACTGTCAGGTGCTGCTGATTGGCCATCGATACCCTATTGAATTGCAGATGAGTCGACTGCATTATCATTCTTGATTAAGGCCGATCAAGGTTTTCTTTTTACATGAGCAACTGCTATTTCTAAGAGTACGTAATTAATGTAAGTCAATAAATCTGGAAACACAAAAGTAAAAATGGACAATTAACAAAAGTCAAAAGAAACAATATGAAAAAAGATCTAATGGAAAAAAAAAAAAAACAGGTCCAGAACTAAATGGTAATAAATGTAGACAGGCCACCAATTTGCACATGCCACTTTCTCAAATTTGGAAAGTTGTGCGCATGTTTTATCTGATCCCTTCTGCCCTTTCTCAGCCCAATCTCTTGCTTTGTGTCTCTGTTTTCCTTCAGAGTGTCTGACTTCCTTATGGGAGATGTAGAGAATGGATCGGTGTTGGGGCTCCCCCTGACTAAGAGAAGCAGGGTAAGCAGTGCAATGTTTTTCTCTTCTTCTGTTCCGTCCGTCACAATAACGCAGACGAGCCTTAGCTGCACTTGGCATGAAAAGTAAAAGGCTGATGCACACATTTCTCACTGGTTCATTCACCGTCCTGTTAATGCCAGGATGTGGCCTACTGCCCCCGAATTGTTATAAGATAGGAGAAATGACACAGCAGAGTGCAGGGGTCAGGGGTGAAGCGAGTGCATGCAGATTGACGGATGTTCCACAAGTGCTCTCTGCAAATGATGAATGCATTCTTTGTATTGTTGTTTTCCTGTTTTATGAGCGCTCTAAAAGAGGAAGTCCAGGTTCTGACAAGCCTTGTTTTAAGAACGTCTGCAGAGGAAATTCATCCACTCCCTCTGTGGATTCTGTTTGTTTTTCAGTCTTCTGAGAACCTCTCCGTGGAATCTGGAGGATCCGGTCCCGAGAAAGATGATCCGCCAGGTAAGACGGATCTCTGTGACACTCAGCTACTGTACTCTTGTGCCACTCTGTGAAAGCCCGGCGGGGAAATTAATCCTTCTAATTTGTTGGGGGGGAAAAAAAGCTTATTCATACATCGCTGTTAAGCTGAGCTGCTGTTACTGTCCGGTCTGTGCTGCTTAGATAAGCGTCTGTAGAGGTTATCTGGGGAGAAGAGCACCAATGGCTGTCAAATCTTGATGACCAATCTCTATAAGCACTTATTAATACATCCAGCAGTCAATCTTCTGTCAGCATCACTTACCTTCAGATGGTATTAGTCCATACCGTACCCACGCAAGGTCAGTGGAGGCTTCTCTCGATGACTCCGTCACAGATGCTCGCTAAACAATGCAGCGATGCTCCAGCAGCAGTGAGGGGAGGGTTGGGTGGAGGTCTGCCGGTGGTTTTTAAGCCCGTCTTTCACGAGCGCCCGCCTGCTGTCTTCCTCACAGGGCCGTGCCCGCCGGCTCGGGCAGAAGAGGTGGACCGGGCGCTGCAGCGGCAGGACAGCGGGGTGGAGTCGGCGCTGCTCTACGCCAAGGCCTGGTCCAAGTACACCAAAGAGCTGCTGGCGTGGGTGGAGAAGCGTCTCAGCATGGGTGAGTCAGAGGGTTTCGGATCTGCAGGGAGGCAGCAGCGACATCGCACCTATCAAATACCAAAATCAGCTGACGCGTTGGTGTCATGGGACGTGTACTTAACCGATGTGCTTCATTACATACTTACACTTAAGTGTGGGTCGTCACCTCAGGGTATCTTTATGAGATTTTTTCATGTTCATTTACAGTTACTTATTGTATATTTGTTCCAGATTAAAACTATGTTCATTATTTAAAGATTTCCTTCTTTTTCAAAAAAAAACATCCTGTAACCTAGAAAAAAAATCCAGGATCTATGAATATGGAAAATAATTTCACATTTGTGTGAGCCGCATAATTGGCCATGACTGGCTTCCAGACTTGTTGCACAGTCACATGATGATTGCTCCAGTGTACGCCTGTAACCTCAGATGTAAGATGAGGACAGAGAAACCTTTGCTCCTCTTTGGATGTGAAAAGGGCCGGTGCATGGCCGAACATCCAACAACACAAACTGGTTTCCACACATCGAGCCCTGAACACAGCTCACACACACACACACACACACATGGCGATTCATTCGGAAGAGTTTTACTCGGTCACCCAAAGTGGCGTTAAAACAACGGAGTCTTATCTGGGCTCAAGGTTGAACCTGCGCTGTGAGAATGTTAATGAATGGTTTCAGTCTAACGTATGGTCAACACGGTGAGTCAGAGCGCTCAGTCAGGTTGTACAGGGCGTTTGTTATCAGGCAAACAAGCAGCGCTTGTTTGTTTTTACACATCCACTTTTGCTAATACTTTATTTACTGACAGATTTGTCTGATTAAAGGACGTTGTGTGGTTTGATCAGAGAACGATTGGAATCGATACGCTTTATATAATGTTAAATTCATGCCATTGTGTTTGTGGTCTACTTTTAGACATCGAGTGTGCAAAGAGTTATGCAAAAATGGCCGAGTCTGCCAAGACGCTTGCCAGTCAGCAGGTGAGTCCATGGTGCTGCTGATTTGACTTGCATTCAACAGTGCTGGCACCTGGTAGCAACATCAAGACCTCCTCCTTTTTTTTTTTTTTTTTTAAGGAATTCATGCCTTTCCGTGAGATCTACATGGCTGCATTCAAAAATGACACCGAATACAGCCAGTTGGTACTTCAGACTGCAGCAGTGCTCCAAAGCAACAAATTCATGCAGGTAATCCACCAAAATGACTGCTGCATTTCTGAAATGAGGCTTGGTCTGGTCGGTCTACTGGAAGCAGGTAGACTGACTGTGGTGTGTGTGTGTGTGTGTGTGTGTGTGTGTGTGTGTGTGTGTGTGTGTGTGTGTGTGTGTGTGTGTTTTCTTTCCAGCCTCTCCTGGCCAGAAAGAATGAGCTGGACAAACTGCGTAAAGAGGTGAAGGAGCAGTGGCAGAGGGAGCAGAAGAAGATGGTGAGCCGACGGCCACGCGCACGCTCACGCACGCAGATGCACACACAGGCGCACACACACACACACACACACACACACACACACACACACACACACACACACACACAATCCAAAACCGCCTCCCCAACCTGCGGACTCGGACCAAGAATGCTCTTGAGCCCAGTATACACAGTCATACAAATGTTGTTTTGTCGTGTAGTCATGCAGCACTTCATTCTGTCAACACCACTTACACTGCAACAGCTCACCATTAATCACTGGTAAATGAGCTGCTTTTTAACATTAGCATCGTTTTTACACTTGAATACAACAATCACTTAACATTTATGATTTGTTAACCTATTGTCACAGATTCCAAGTGATATAACCTGCACCTGCTTCTGGATTGTACACAGAGACGTTACACAGTCTGTATAGTTATATTTTGTATTTTTAAAGCGTCTTGTGTGAATCACTGCAGATGGAGTTAACAGGGTGATCAAGTGGTGATTTACAATTGAGGGGAAGAAAGCTATTCTCAATCTGCACAACAATGCTGCACTTTGTGCTGTGTGTGGCACGTCAGGTGTTTGCGTGCAGGTGTGGAGCATTATGTTCACATCCATCTGTGTGTTGTCTCCAGCACGAGGCGGACAGCGCTCTGAGGAAGGCCCGGCTGCTGCAGGTCCAGCGGCAGGAGGAGTACGAGAAGGCCAAGGTTTCCACCAGCCGGCTGGAGGAGGAACAGATCGGGGGAGGAGGTGGAGGGGGAGCGGCGGCGGCCAAGCAGCTGGAGAAGAGGCGCAGGCTGGAGGAGGAGGCCCTGCAGAAGGTACTGCACCTCCTCTGTTGAGCTGAACTCATCTCATAGGATTTGTTTTTAATTACTTCATTTAAATGTATTTATTTAATTCATCAGCTCTCAGTTTACAGTTTTTTGTTATCAAACAGAACACAGGAAGTGAGGGAAAGACAAGTGACATTTGTCTTTTGTCAGCAGTCAATCAGACTTAAGGGAGCTGCTCACCAACGGCAGACAATGTGATTTACAACTTAATTTGTCAGATTAGGCTCCGATCCATCATATTCACCAACAGGTAATCAGTCAGAGTTTAGGGTCATAATCATCCATCTCCAATGTGTCGGCAGGCGGAGGAGACCAGGGAGCACTGCAAAGCCTGTCAGGTGGATGTGGGAGAGAAGAGAGTGGACCTGGCCAAAACCAAGAGTGAGATCATCACCAAGATCCGAGAGATGGTCTCTCAGTGCGACCTCACCCTCAAGGCCGTGAGTGAAGCTCCACATGTAGGGCTGATGGAACAGGAGGAGGCAGGAGCTCCTAAGTTGCACCGCAATCGACAATAACGCTCGTCTCCTTCTCCCTAGGTGACGGTCAACTGGTTCCAGCTCCAGCAGGCCCAGGCGGTGTCGCTCCCCGTCAACCACCAGAGCCTATGCGAGAATGCCAAGCTGTACGATCCAGGCCAGCGCTACATCGACTTCGTCAGGAGCCTGCCCACCGACGGTCCTCGGCTGGAGTCCCACTCGTTCGATTCGGCCATCATGCAGAGCGCGGGGTGAGACGTCCACACCAAGGCTGTCGTCCTGCTCTGATCACTACTTTTGCTTTTTAAACAGCGAGTTTTCTTATTATAGAGCCGCAGTTCATGAACCTTACGGGAATATCTCCTGGATGTAACTATATCAGCCCTCTCACTGTTTGTTTGCTTTGTCAGATTATATCACAGAAATGACTGACTTACTTTTCTAAAACAGATAAGGAGGTAAATAGTCACAGACTCATTTAGATCAGTTGAAATTTCCAGTTAAAAACGTTTCAGTCTCTGTATGTAGTAATGATGATTATTTTTATTCTGCATCAGAAGCCTAAATGTTGCACCACAGGATTCTGTGGGGAGATTTATTTATGGTAAACAAGTGGCTGTAAACACACCTCAGTGGAGAGGAGGGAGGGAGGGAGAGAGCTTGTTTTGGAAAGCGTAAAACAATTGGGCTGGCCGGGGCTTCCTGCGGAAATGATGGTCACGGGAGAGAGGAGCTGGGGCGGTGGGCTTACCGTCAACTTCTCTGAAAGTTCTCCGCAGCTTTCAAACCACATACCCACATTAAAACAAAACACGCTGGTCCCTCTAGATATGGGCAGTTTTTAGCACCCGGCTCCTGCGGGGGGGGGGTTCCTTTTCAGAGAGGCTTGTGATCACACCGGACTGATGGAAATAAGAGAATGCTTTGTTCTCATTTAGTTTTCGCCGGATCCCTCTGATCAAACGAATTCAGCTTGAGAGTGAGGAAATGAAACGCACACACGCATCCTCAGCCCTGGTCTTCAGAAGGTTAAATATAGAGCGTTGACCTACATAATGCATATTGTGAGATGCAGTGGGATAACAATGGTTGCATATCGGCCATTCAAGAGTCAGTTAATCATCGCCACACTCTAATGAACAGCTGCCTCTGATCTCATGATTCCACGATCGTTCAGGGAACTGACAGTCAAAACATGCTTACTAATGCAGTATCGCACTACAGGAATGACACACATTGATGTGATTTTTTTTTTTTTTTTTAAAGAGGGATGTTATAGCTGGACATGAATGTGAGACTTTCAGTAGCATTATTCACACTTTATCAAGACCAAAATAGTAAAATGCAGAAATATTTAGTCACTGAAATGAAAGGATAAATGGTTCTGCTTCGTCGAGTGAGGCAAATTTGTGCTATGTCAAAATTTACTTGATAAAATGAATTCTTTTGCTTAGCAATTTCCCCCTGAACACTAAGAAGACCTAGTTGGCAAGTTATATCTGTAACAGATGTAGGTGAGGTTAATCAGCCCATCCTTTGTAGACAGAGAGTTTAAGCTCTTTCATCCTGGGAGTTTTCTTCTGTCCCATGATGATGATGATGACACATTGTTTTAGCAGGCTTTCTAACCTGACCACAATAAATCTCTGGAAAGAGTCAAAGATAGTGATTATAAGCCCATCATGATCATCATGATCTAAATGCACGCTGCCTAAAAGGCGCTGTAGGTTGATTACAAACGTTATCATTAGTTTTATTCCTTTATTTTCCTCCCCCAGGATGCTGTTCACCAAGCGCTCCCTAAGTGGCTGCCACTCGTCCCACAGCAACCTGTCGCAGGCGTCCGTGACCTCTGATCTCCTCAGCGGAGACGACGTGGACAGTCCGACCAGCGCCCAACATGCTAAGATTGCAGAGAGGCACTCCAGCAGTAGCACCGACATCCACGGTACGCATGTTCAGCACACTCACTGCTTCTCTTACATTCAGCGTCCTCATGTTCGAGCAGGTTCCTGCCGTGGTAGTCAGCCAGTCCTCACCGCTAAACGTCGGTCAGCTCACATGTTTTATTAAAGACAGATTCAACCCAGGGGTTGTCAAGTTACATAGACGTTAGTAACAATATATATACAGTCTGTAAAGAACAGAAACACAACCGTTCCCTTTTCACAACACATCACAAAATCGTGGTTATTTGCCTTTCAACGCTCAAATGAATTTTTATCCAGCACTTCGGATTCAGGCCCCATTTCGTCCCTGGACCACAGCAGGCCAGGGGGGAGGGATGTGCAGCGATTCAGAGAGTGCTGGAGGGAGCAGCGAGTCCCGGTCCATGGACTCACCCACCGCAAGCCCAGGTAGAGCCCTGGAGACACACACAGGCTTCATTAAACACCATCATACCACTACATCACAATGTGCCAAGATTCATTTCATTGTTTTTTTCCAGCTGAATTTAACATTCTTTACTACACACATAATTCTTGATGGTAACTGGGAAAGATGAAGCATAGTGTGGTGTGTATGACCTGTTGAACCCTAACCCTAACCTTCTCAAAGTAAAAGGGGACAAAAAAAAGACAAGAAAGCACATGTTAAATTGTGCAATTTATTTCCCCATGAGCCATGTGCCCTAACTATATGGCTATTGGGTTTCCCCACATATTTCAAACTTCTATGCATTTACAGAGGCCGACCTATTTCACAATAGTGAGGAATCCTTCAAAAACTTCCTGGATCTGGATTCAGATCACTTCCAGTAGAGTAATCAAGAGTAATCCTTCTAACGAATAGACAGGCAAAACAAACAAACACCACTGATGACATAATTGTTAAAAAAAACAGAGCTAAAAAACATGCATGCACGCTCCTGTGAAGCTTTCATGTTGCTGCCTGGCCAGGATTCCTCCACCCGTTGTACAACTCCTAGCTGTAATTATGAGTGGAGTTGAGTTAGTCCCATGTCATTGATAAAACACCAGCACGCTGCCAGTAACAGAAGGAAGGGCAGTCCTCAACTCTGACTGTCTAACATGCCCCTTGGGCCTCCACACATTTTCTTTCTGCTATGAACTTGATGTTCATCCAACTGCGTTGGCATGTTATCTGAGAATCCAGGAGCTTAGCAACCACTGACAGCGGGGCCTCTTTGTTTAACATTTTGCAACTGTATTAGTCTTCAATATACATAAAGAGAAAATAGCAGCTTTGTTGGTGTTGCCTCTGTTGCTGAGCGACTGCACATATGTGTCACAGTGTAATGTTCTTGTGCAGATCTGCTCAGGAGCTAACAAGCCTCCTCCACGTGTGTACGGCTGAGAACATTGTTGAAGCATGCGTCAGTCCGCGTCCAACCTGTTGGGATGTGTTCCCCTCATCGGTTCGGCTTCTACAGCCCCATCACTAATTACACTGACAGTCTGACAGTCACAAAAGCTCTATTGTAAATTTTTGGCATGCTATACACATGCTATTTGATATGTACTGGTCTGACTGAAATCTTTAGACAAACTGTTGCACAGTACATATTTACACTGAGGCTTCTTAACATAAGATAAGATACTTTATTGTGTAATGAAATTGTATCCATTGACACAAACATATATATATATAAAGAAAGTATGAATATTTGTTTTTATTTTTCTGGATTTTATTTAGACAGTAAAAAAAAGCCTGTGGCAGTGATATATTTCTTTCTGTTTTGCACTTATTTCTATGCAATAATTTGGCACTTATCAGTGCAGCATGTACAGTCAACTGTTAGTGATACTGTATATTACATTGGTGAAGACTATTTCCTTCCCTTTCCAATTGTACTAAAGTGCCTGTGACACCACCCCCACTTCACAACACCCATTGTGAACGGTGCAGAGGTTTATCCTTGATGAGCCAGTGCGGGATGGATGAGCCTCCTGATCGGCTCATTATTCAAATGAGCTGCATTGGACATCATCAATCAAGAGTCAATGGATGTGTGAATCATCCAAAATGCCATTACTGGGAGGAGTGGGGGGGGGGGGGTTTCGTTATTAACAACATGCAGTTGACCACACCTTTTCATCGGGAGCATTACATTCTTAGAGTTGTCTTAGTGCCGGGCTCAGTGCAGGAAAAAGAAGAAGTGACTGGACATGACTGTGGAGATGTGGACTCACTGGTGTGTCCTGCATTACTGCACAGGAGACTTCAAGAGGAGATTACCCAGAACCCCCTCCACAGGCACCATGTCTTCTGCCGATGACCTGGACGAGAGAGAGCCTCCCTCGCCCTCTGATAACGGTGAGTCAGACTCGCACGTCACCCTCTCCCCCTTTTCCCTCATGGTTTCCACATACTTTGTCTTTGTGCCTCATATATTTAATTTGTTCCACTGTCATGACCCAGTAAGGTTAGTTCAGTTGCATTTTCTTTCCTAGCTTGCCTTTTCTCTGTAAATATGAATAATCTCTTTTCTTTTCTCCCCTTCCCTCAGTGGAAGATAGTGGTTTTTAATGCTCGCTCCCCTCTCTCTCAGCAGGTTTAAGTGAGATTGTCATCGAGATGGCCAGCTCCCCCGGTCCCTTCAGAAACACCCAGATGTCCAAGGCGGCTCAGACCCACAAGCTGAGGAAGCTCAGAGCGCCCTCCAAGTGTCGCGAGTGTGATGGCCTGGTGGTGTTCCATGGAGCAGAGTGCGAGGAGGTAACCTTGGTTTCTTTTTGTTCTATTTTTTTAAAGAGTGAATGATCCTCTATTTGGAGCTTTTATTAAATGTAGTGAGTCCACAGCATTCAGTATTAGAGTATTAACAAGTCCAGGATGAACATTGCCAAGTTTCACATCAGTTTCTTTATTAGTCATGGTAGAGCAAAAAAAAAACCAACCCAAAGTCAAACAAAGGAGACAGCCCACCGCTCCCCTCGTCAAAACATCTGAATAAAGGGGAAAGTTGAATCTGGCCACAGTCTCTCCTCAGAGACCAAATCCACCAACTGCTCTCAGTCGGGGGAACGGCCAGTGGAAACTGAAGACCTTTTGTTTGTCTTCCAAGGAGTCCCCTCCATCGACCCCATACCCCCCCCCTGCTTATTTTAGATCCAGTTTCTTTCCATATTTGTTGCATACAGTGAGTGAGACGATAGCAGAAGGGTTACTGAAAAGATTATGTAATGCTGGGAAACACACTGACAAGAAACTGACATAAGAACATAACTGCAGTGCGTTGGAAGCTTGGAACCAATCAGTGGGTTTGGAGACATGAAGCGTTCCTCGTTCACTTTTTTTTTTGTCTGAATTCAAAGGGCGGATTAAAAGAAAAAAGCATGGAGTACACATTTTGCACCCAGATTCCAAACCCTGAACCAGCTGGATCTGGTGGTTTGAAGGGCTTTATTAGGAGAGATTTTGGAACCAATCAAAGCGCAGCTTCAACTAAAGACCAGCATTGATTCATGGGATGTCCTGGAAGTCCCACATCACATGCTGTCTTTGCTTTATCCTGACTTTATCTATACTAATGAATAAGAGAGAGAGGAAGTGAGAAATACATTTCTGTCTCAGTCATCCTACTCTCTGTCCTTAAGCTGTTTGGTAAAACGTTGAACTCGAACTTGTGTGAATGATCTCTACGTCATCGTGTGTGTGCAGTGTTCACTGGCCTGCCACAAGAAGTGCCTGGAGACCCTGGCCATCCAGTGCGGCCACAAGAAGCTCCAGGGGAGGCTCCACCTCTTCGGTATCGACTTCACGCAGGTGGCCAAGAACAGTCAGGACAGCATCCCCTTCATCGTACGGAAGTGCACATCAGAAATCGAGAACAGGGCGCTCAACATCAAGGTATTTTCAGTTAGATGTGACAGGTCATTATTGTCAGATCAATCACAGAGAAAATGGAAAAAGAAATCACCTTCAACCCGAAGTCTGGACGTGTGGATATGTGTGTCTTGTGCCGTGGAAGCACTGCGTCTGATTTTCCTGCGTTTTGTTTTTGTGCCGTGAAGGGTATCTACCGCGTGAACGGTGCCAAGTCTCGGGTGGAGAAGCTGTGCCAGGCGTTTGAGAACGGCAAGGACCTGGTGGAGCTGTCGGACCTTTATCCCCACGATATCAGCAATGTGCTCAAACTCTACTTGAGACAGGTGGGCTGCTTTTCTAACCTCACTGTGTCCTGACTAATAGCTGTTGAGGTACCGTCGCACACGGGATGTTTAAAAGTGAGCTCAGCTGAACAAAGCCACTGCAATGTTGTTTATTTGTCTTTGTCTATTTCTGGCGCATATTTCCCACATCTCATCCCCACATGTGTATTTGCTCATATTTGGGTTGTTTCTGTTTCTTAGCTTCCTTGTTTCATTTTGTTTTACTTGTCCTTCTTTCCTCCGCGCTCTCCCTGGCAGCTTCCAGAGCCGCTCATCCTGTTCCGCTTCTACAACGACTTCATCGGCTTGGCCAAGGAAAGCCAGAGCATCATCGTGGAGGAGCTCGAGGCACTGCGGCTCAGTCCCGCCCCTGTGTCGCCGGCCCAGGTCAGCGTGGAGCTCAACCGGGTCCTCTTCAAGATCAAAGACCTGCTGAAGCAGCTGCCGCCAGCTCATTACAAGACGCTGCAGTTCCTGATAGAGCATCTGCACCGGTAGGCCTCAGCCACGTGACACGCATTTCTGCCGAATGCAAGTAGGGACGTGATAACTGATCAGGTTTCCTCTGCAGGGTGACGGAGCGGTCGGAGGAGAATAAGATGACGGCCAGCAACCTGGGCATCATCTTTGGCCCGACGCTGATCAAGCCGAGGCAGGCGGACGCCGAAGTGTCCCTCTCCTCTCTGGTGGATTACCCCTACCAAGCTCTCATCGTGGAGCTCCTGATCCGACACTACCAGATGGTCTTCGACACCCCCCTGAGCCCCCTAACTGGCAACTCGCCCACAGAGCCTGATGGCCACCACCGCCCTGACACCCGCCTCACCCAGCAGGAGAAGGAGCAGCAGCTGAGCAGGCACTCCAAGTCACTGGGAGACATTAAGGAGGTAATTAGCTTGCATGCTAAAAAGCACAGCTACATGTGTATTGTCAAATATTGAAATCACACACAGCGTTCGTCCATTTAACCGAAAATGGAGCATTGACGCTTTGTTGTCTGCACTTCTCTCTTACCACTGCAGCAGACCTCTAAGGTGTATAAGAGGCATTCCTCCATTATTCCCTCTTCCCACCTGTTGGCTGAGGTTCAGGAAACCTTGCCAAGCCTCGATGGAAGTGACTTTGAGCCTGGTTAGTGTTGTTACAAAAGTAGATAACCGATAGAAAGAGTCGTTGTTAAGCCATCAGTTTTCTTTCCTAAAGCTCTCTGTCCATATCATTGTGCTTCACGTTACTGTCTAATCTCTGTTTTAAAGCTGACGAAGTGGATTCGGAGAGCCTCAACGGGGTGTTCTCATCGAGTGTCCCCGAAGGTCTGAGGCCCGGCGAGAGAGGGCTCTGTCGCTCCGATCACGTCATGATCACCAGGGTCCAGCTCCGACACCCTCGCAGCAAACTCTCCTCCCGGCCGGTCAGCATGCCGGCCGAGCGGATACTCGGCCGAGGACACGTCGACGAGAACAACACCCGCAACGGCACCAACCAAGTGGTCAGGAAAGGGAGCAGCTGTGACCAGTCCATCGAAGAGGTGGACGAGACGGAGAACACCAAGCTGCGCGTGACCACGCAGTACCGGAGTACGTTTATCGACACGCAGACATTACGCAGAACTTGGGACAAACAGTACAAGCACGAAGTCACCTCTCGGACTGTCAGAGCTGAGGCCACTTTGTCCACAGAGAGCACAGCAGTAGAGGGCAGCAGCCTGTCAGCCTCTGTGCCTTCGACCCCCTCGCTTGGACCTGCCGAGGGCACGCTAAGCGCCATTTACCCCAACAGACCGTACACCATCGCAGTGCGACCCAACAGGACTTTAAGAAGGGAGGACAACGTAACCAAGTACAGCGCCATAGCAACTGCTTTAAGAGCTCCCAGGACTCTACAGCCTCCCCCGGGAACCTTCTACAAGCCTCCATCAGGAAGCAAGGCCAAGGCGCTGCAGAATTGTGCGTCAGCTAACAGCGCTGAGGAGGAAGAAGAAGAAGAAGAGGAGGAGGATGACGAGGAGGAGGAGGAGGAGGAGGAGGAGGAGGTTGAGCTGGGGCTTGAGATCGAAGTGTCTGTAGACGAGCCCCTTGAGGAGGACATGGAGGCCGAGCAGGTGGCAGTGTCTCAGTCTCCCAGCTCGAGCCCGGAGGAACTGGGGCAAAACCAGGCCAAACCGGTGTACCAGAGACTAAGGCCCAGACGCCTCCAAGAGGTGGAGCATCGAGAGGCTCACTTTGTGTGAGACTCTGAGAGTCATGTGCTGCCAGCGTATGCCATGTTCTGTTAGAGGAAGAAGAAGAGACATCTGCATTGACTCTGAAAGACACTGTTTCAGATGTTTTATGATTGTGGGCACTAAGGAGAATGACATGTACCTTTTGGTCCTCAAAAGACAAACAGGATGCACTTAATACTGTATATTTTGAACATGATTCACCCATATTTCATTTACCAGTCACTTGCTCAGTACACTCTGGCACCCAGTCAGAATATTTATATATATTTTTTTGAAACTGTGCAATTGAATTTTATTTGAACATTTTGTATAAAGTTCTTACACACTCACTATCTATGTACGTTTCTACACCAAAAAAATGATGTGTGAGTCACTACAATAATGCATGTAGCCATGACAATGGAAAAACAAAAGGTTGGTGCACTGACCTGACATCAGAACTCTTCCACAAAACGGTGTGTGTGCGTCTACCTGCTTGCAAGTCAGAATGTTTTGAGCTGTTACATTTAGGGTATAATTAATCATTTTGCTAATGACTTGTGTATAAGGCATTATAATGACCCTTGTCACATACTGTACTGAATATTTGTATTGGCATTTGTTATGAAGCACCAGTTTCCAAGGGTGTGCATCCACTTGTTTTTGTACTGTTGAACTTGTATGGTGTCAACTCAATGTTGAAAAAAGCTTTTAGAAAGGCCACATCTTTCTTATTTTAATATGATATCTACATTTCTTTAGCCAAAGCCTTTTTTTAAAAAAAAAAAATACTGAAGTAGTTTTATCAGTAACCTAAATCTTACAGGTTCTTTTGTAAGTATTAGTTTATTTAAATGGTATCTGTTTTTCATGGTAATCCACAAGGTTGACAGAATGTTGAAAAGAAAACAGGTACACGAAAACAAACACCCTTTTGTAACTTATTAAAATATATCTGACGACTTCCAACCACGAAGGTTTGTCATTTTCTTTTGAAAGCTTTCAAACCTGAGTTAATTTCGCGCAGACAGCGCGCTGACCCTTTTAATGGACTGCAAGTGAAGCGGGCACATTTATTCTTAATCGGTGGCAGGATTATGCGGCGTAACGAGGGCCGGGTGGTTGGGTCACGTCGGCGTCTCAGCGAATGGACGAGAGGCGTTAGCGGTCTGCGAGCAGCGCTGAGAGAGAGAGAGAGGAGATTAAATCAATCTGCTTAACTATTCACAAGGTCTGGAAACGAGCTGTGTTAGCAGCTTGTGGCGAAGATGCGGTGCTATGTTCCAGTTAGCGGGTACTGGTCCACAGTGATCTCACGGGTGTTCCGCTGAGGTAAGTGATAAACTCACTCAGTCTCATCCAGGAGGAACAGCTGTAACCGACCTGGATGTTACGCACCAGGAATGTGCAGCGTTTGTTATGGGCTGTGAATCATACCCTGAGCAAATGTTTAGAGAAACCTTTACAACCGTTGCATTTACCGCGTCAACTCCAATTTCACGTGGAGCACTCATTGGATGACAGCCACAAACTGTAGCTTTCCACGCGCGGACGATCTTTTAAAAGTTGTCGATTTTATTTTTGAAGAACGCATGGTGGCTTCGTTGAGGTGACACTGGAAGTGGTTGAATACAGGTTTGTTGGCTGGTGCCAGCCCCTGCTGGGGGGTGAAAAGGAAGAGCCATGTGGGCGGGAAGACAGGTCAGACTCCTGCTGTGGAAGAACTGGACCATCCGCAGGAGGCAGAGGGTAAAACTCTTATTCATCAGTTCCACACCACTTACACACTACTGATGAGGCTCACCGTGAGCTAATCATGTCTTATGGCCCTGATCACTGCCGTCTACACAGCCCACACTACCAAACGTTATCTCAATATCCCTGCAAAAGAACTTCTCCAAAGCTGACGATATATTTGTGAGCTCAATATGGTTAAACGACGACGAGATACCTCCTCTCTCTTTTAAAGTTATTTAAAAACTTTTTTATTGATGTAGCACAAAACTGCATTAGAAGTCTTTCCAGTCTGTCTTAGTCGTAACATTGGTATGACTGAAGTGAAAAGATGATTTTTTTTTCAGTTTTAATTTTTAAATCAAAATCCAAGTTTACAGAATTTGCACATTTGATGGAAGTCATGAGTCAGGTTTCATTAAAATATCGTATAAATATTCTGGTAAAGTTGATCAGGGGAATAACATTTTGATATGTTGTCTCCAGTTAATGTACAGCTGAGCATTCCTTGATTCATCTAATATTCAAACTGTATTTATCCTTCTTTCTTCATTATATAAAACAGCATGCTTTCTGTTGTGACAACTCAACCCATAGTTTCTCATATTTTCCCATTATACTGTTTTATGGGCTGATTGATTTGTATACATTGTACCATCCTGCTTGACTTCTTACAGCTCAGGTGAGCACTGCCAGGACTGACACACCTGTTGGAGACTTATAGCTTAAGTTAGAACTTAGTCCTGTTATAGCTGTTTGCTGTATGTAAACAGATGAGTAACTCACTGTCGTCAAAGTTCTCAATCATATTTAGAAAGTGCGTGTTGTGCTCTTTAACCAGGCGCGGCTCTTTATGGAGATCATGTGGCCTGTTATGCTGTTCATGGGACTGGTGTGGCTCAGGAGGGTGAATCCTCTCTACCGCCAACATGAATGTAAGCAAACTCTCTGTGGTCCATGACGTCCTACTCATTAGAAAGGTCAACACTTATGGTGTTGGTGGGGGGCATTCAAAGGTCATGCAAAGACCTATCATTGACGCTCGATTTAAACTTGACCATGTGCACAGGAGACTGCTGTGGGTGTTGCAGAGGAGATGGTCAGTGTCGCTACTGATCAGTGTACTGGTCATACAGCTGAATGAGATCGTGGTGAATTCTTTAACTCTGATGTGGAGCATTTGCTCCCTCAATCCACATGAATATTGAAAAATATTTCAAAAGTCTTAAGAGGGCTTCTCCTGAGGAGGAGCAGGGACAGCTTGGATTAGAGGTGTCAGAAAAGAAAGGGACCCAGAAAAGTAAGAAAACACACATAGGAGTCAGTGTTATTATTATTATCATTATTATTATTATTATTATTATTATATTCTATTTATAAGGCCACTTGTGGACTTTTTAATAATCATTTTGTTAATAAATAGAACTTCACAGTGAGAACAGGAACAATATAACAACACCAGAAAACAGTAAGACAGGGTTTGGTCGCTATTTTTTTTAGCGGTCGCAATGTTGTTACTGGCTTCTTCTTCTGTTATGCATTTTGTTCAACTTATCGGCCGACAACCAGGTCTGATTCCCAAGCACCTTATCTGGGAGTTAGTCTGATCATGAGAAGTATGATTTCAACCAAACTAAGGTGTTTACATGCTTTTTAAGCTTTTTAAAAGTCTGTTTTTAGTCCGGCTAATACTAATAGTCGGACTAATAAAGTGCCATATTTTCTCTGCCCAGGCCATTTCCCCAACAAGGCCATGCCCTCCACAGGGGTCCTGCCATGGATCCAAGGAATCTTCTGTAATGCCAACAACCCTTGTTTCCAGTACCCCACTCGTGGTGAATCTCCTGGCCTTGTGTCCAACTACAACAACTCCATGTGAGCATCACGCTGGGCTGGTAGAGGGAGGAGATATTGAATTCCTATGAAACATTTCATCTGAGATGAAAAGGCAGACATGTAATGGAATCAAAGAGAAAAATGTTCATATGTCTCTGGATTAGTTTTTACAATCATATATCTTGCCAGTCTGTTGTTGAACAAGATTAAATGTGTGTGATTTGTCACTGACCCTGCTCCTCAGATTGGCCCGGTTCTACTCGGATGCCCAGGAGCTTCTGTTTAGCGATTTTCAGTTTCTGCAGTTCGGCCGTCTCTGGAGGGAGCTGAATGCCATGAGTAACTTCATGGATACTCTGCGCACCCGTCCTGAACTGGTCTCAGGTCAGTGCCTTCAGGCTTTCATTAGCATGCTGCAAAAACATCCTTGTCTGTGGAAGCAAACCCGAGGTCAGTGAGGTTACCGTGAGTAGTCGTTCTGGTGGAGAAGGTGTGACTCGAGGAACTGGGTTTATAAAAGTGAGGGCTTGAAGTTTCAAACCATTCTTTTAAACAACGTGACTACATGTAGATTTACAAGCCTGGAGAACATAAAGAGAGTTTGATTCCTGCTGTTGTATTGAGTCAAGATATGCTAAACCAAAGTAACACTTGTGTTGTCCTAACTGTGAGGTCTGCAGGCAATGGAGTCAGGGCTTTTTTTAAAACACATCTGCGGATTTAAGAGTAAGAGTAAACAGTAGACGGTAGTTAGCACAATGCAATAATGAAACGTCTGCATAGATCATCCCATGTACAATCACACACTCACCCTGTACCACCCCAAAATCATAAGAGTAGGGGAGTTATAATTTGAAAAAAAAACACACTTGTGTAATAAACAAAGCACAATCTAAATCTATCAGCGCTCTCTCCAGACTGAACCTCTGCCCTGATGGCAGCATCTGAAACTCAACACGTTATGGATGCTGAAGGTCCAATAGAATTGACTGAGTCTTAGACGTGGCCTTCAGATCATTACAGGCTTATACTACCATACCACTAAGCCATTGAAAAAGTAAGAACAGACTCAATAAAAGAAGAATAAAATCAGTGTGCAATCCATATTCATATGTTCCTCTGATTTGCCTTTTTACAAATGGCATCAGTGGCAGTAGAAACACAACCAGCAAGTAAACGAACCAGGAAGCAAGATGTTTTTTTTGTTACTATGAATGCATACTGATAGATAAGAGCTTGGATCTACCAGCTGGTCAAAAGCCATGTTACACAGTCTGTACGTCAAACATTTTCCCATCAGTCAGTGTACCTGTACAGCCTAACGGGATTACATCACATGGATTTAAGAAAGGCCCGTAACATAAGCTGCTTACTTTCCCCACCAGCATGCTGTTTATTTGGTGGGAGAACGATTCACTTGCTCTCCCACAACCGTACCGCAACCGAACCGCACTTCTACCCCCCCCCCCATGACAGGACATAGAAACACTGATCCCATACAAAGGGACACGGTGCTAACAAGCTTCTGTCCGTGTCAATATACGTCTACTACATACTGTATATATAGTGTGTTTTCCTGCTGGCAAAATGAATCTTTACGATGGGAGCTGAATGAGGCGGAGTGCATTCCAGCCTGTGAATGATTACGTGTGGCCACCCTCTGTGCTACCACTCTCATGGAGAAATATGACCATGGACTAACAGAGCTAACAGAGATAGGGATCCACATTCCACACCGGTTCCCATGAGCCCCTAGAAAGAAAAAATGAATCATGTTGAGAACCGAGTTATGTAACTGGTGATTCTGACGGGTCAAATGACTGCTCATACTAAACAGAAAATGTTCCATGTTCACGTTTCAAGGGCCATAAATGTGAGCAAGTTCAACAATGTGTCCCACAATGATGTCCGCTCTTTGTGTGTTGTGTTGCCTGTATGTACACCTGGGAGATCTTTAATTCCATGTATTAAACTGGCACATTCTCATACACGTTGGTTGCTCACCAGCAGCTCTGAGGTGACTAAGTATCTGTTTTGACAGTTGTACGAATCACTGGCGGGATGTGCAGCACCCCCGAGCACTTTCGAGTCAACAGTCAGCACCTTGTGAAGTTTCAGTCGTGTGTAACAGTTGTGCTTGACCTCATCACAAAAACAAATGGCGCCATTCAACGGATCCTGTATGATACCTTTTTTTCCTCACCTCTTGTCACAGGGGAACTTTCAAAGGTTCAGAGAGCCCAAAAAAGTTTTGCTTTAAAAAAACATTTCAAGCTTGAAAGCTGATGCTGCTGTGAATAACAAACATGTAAAGAAACCGCATGATATACAGTGTGTTGCATTTTTGGACAGAAATATGCTCTTTATATGACTTGTAAAAACATTTTCATTAATGAACATTTGTTCTTTTATCTGGGCTTCGGAAATCAATGTTTTCTCCATGTCCTCTCCTGCTCTTGCTTTTATGTTTGGTATATTGGAGCTTACAAAACAAAATTTATTCATGCACAGGCAGGCCAGTGGAAACAATGAGCCAGAGCGGAGGTGGAATGTCTTCATCCCATGTCCTAATAGTGTCAGTGCTGCAGATTTGTCACAACTTGCCCGAAACATGTGCCGCTAAGTATCCAGATTTTTCCACCTCATCCAGTTGTTCTACCGCAAAGGGAGCACTCAAAGGGAGCATTCATAAATGTGTTGATAGATGGCATAAAGTCATTATACCAAACAGTACAAGAATGTGCAATCAAATAAAGAGTAATTGTTTTTTGTGTCTTCTCCTTCATGTGAACTGCCTTTGTCTCTGCACAGGCCGAGGAGTAAAACTGGAGACGATCCTGAAGGACGATGAAACTCTGACGTCATTCCTGCTCAGAGACGTTCCTCTGGCAGAGTCTGTGGTGTATCACTTAGTCAACGCTCACATCAGGCCCGAACAGGTACAAAGACATAAACACACACCTACATGATGGGGATGAATAGCCAAGGGCACATACTGTAGCACTTTGATACAAATAAATCCTCATTAGTTTTCAAATTTCTATGCTTGAAACTGGCTGTCAACATCTGCCAGTGTTGACCCGACCTTGTACCTTGCATGACACCAAGTCGGATCCTGCTGAAGTGCTCCAAACAACAAAACCCAAAGAGGGTGTTTCCCTTTTGTACAAACCTGAGGCTTTTAGAGCTTTTTCAAATAAGGAAGTAAATGACATGAGAGCAGCTGCCATTAAAAGGTCCATGTAATCAATGCTAGACTTCATCATCATGGTACTAATTTTTACCTGTAATATTCATATGGATTCAAGTCTGGAGTAGCTCTGGATATCCTCCATTACACTGCACAACACTGCAGCGCTGCCTTTGTTCCTGCCAGGCTGTCACACTGTAATATTACCAACAAAGTCTGATGTTAAGGGGCAGTAATGAATGTTTTGTTCCTTCACTCTCTAATGTTTAAGTAAACAGCTTTTTTCCATTCCAGTGTTTCAGGGATTTCAGGCAGTATAATGGATACAGTATATCTTATTTTAAAATTCTGGCTGAAAAAAACAGCCAGAAACCTTCACACAGCTAAATACACATACATTCACTGTAACAGAAAGTGCTTTGGAATTTTTTTGGGGGGCAATAGAAGATTAGAATAGAAGAGATAGCAATAGAAGAGAATATACTATGCTTGGAAGCCTAGATACAAGACCTCATCGAGATACCTAAGTCATCTTAACCCACATCTCCTGTCCACTTTATTTTTTATTTTCATTTATCTTTTTATTCATTTTTACCAGTTTGCCTTTGGGGTCCCAGAGTTGCATTTAAAAGACATCGCCTGCAGCCTGAACCTGCTGGAGCGATTCCTTATTTTCCCCAGCCGCCGAGGACTCTACGCCGTCCGCAACGCCATGTGCATCCTGACCCCGCAGCGGCTGCAGATCATCGAGGACAAATTCTATGCCAACGTCGACTTTTTCAAGCTCTTCCGGCTGGTCAGTGCTCGTATATCCTGGGATTTAGAGGGTTTGTAGGGATGTTAGTTTTATAGGATTAAAACTGTTGATCTTGTCAAAGGTACACAACTATGTGCATGGACACAATGTGGTTTTGGACTTCCTCAGACAAATGGCCCCTTAAGTCATGACCTGTAGTAAGATGTGGATATGTGCTGAGACTTCATGCTGTACCATTTTATCTAATAGTTTGCCATTTTATTTGCTTAACCTCTGACTAAAATCTAATGAATCAAAACTCCTTTCTACTTTAATTAAGCTCGCAGCCCTGTCTCCAAAATTTCCACACTGCTCGTAAGCATGCCAAGAGTTTTTTAAGCCACCCATTGTCTGACAAGTCTGACAGTCTTGTTGATGTATTATTCTAAATTTGTGCCAAGAGCTGGCATACAGCAATATAGGATTTGGCAGGATATGGTTTTTTCAAAAAATAGTTGTCCAGCAGCAAGTCTTAACTTTTAACCATGGCTTGTGTCTATAATGAATGCATTCATCTGTTCAACTGCCAAGTTCATTTAATGATATAACTGACCCATAAAAAAATCCCCATGAATATTAGGAGACATCAAGGTTCTTCCATGACAACATAATACAATCAAACATCTGTGTTTTTGTACTGTGACTGTGCAACATTTTGAAATATAACATGTTATTGATTTTATTTTTTAAGTGTTACGTTGACTGGGCAGCTCCAGGTGAGAGTCATCAGTGACCTCAGGAAGCTGTCCCTCATATTCTGTACAGTATTTGTATCAGTAGTTTGCACTCAGATCACATCAACAACAACAAGCTGACACAGGCCTATGGTCTGACATACAGCTTGTTTAACATCAGGAGAGCCAACGGATAAACAGCTGTTAATATTTTATATGGGCTATGACTCATGGGGTAGGACAAATATTTCTCAGGAGGCCTGAACTTCCAATAAACAACTACAATACAAATACACTGTGAAAGAACTCTGCGCTGTGAGAAACACAAATGTGTTTATTACTCATAACTGTGAAAGATACATACCAGGTGGCAGTATTTACATTTCTAAAAAGATTATGCGTCAAGTGGTTATAGTAATGACTGTAATAGTATGTACCCATAATCTGTTACTTAAAATAAGAAAATACCAATAATTAATATGTATAGAAACTATGGCTGAAAAGTACCTGTATTAATAACTCCTGGTGTTTAATTAGAAACAGCATATTTGTGCAATGTTAGAATAAATTTGTTACTTTAACTTAATTTACTACCTTCAAGATAGAAAAACTGCAAACATAAGTTGACCTCCAGCAGAGATGAACTCCCATCACTTGTATCTGAGGAAAGTGCTTGACCTTATTACTTATTTCAAGTGGGGCCTCATTTACATGCAGATGACTAAATTAAGACTGTGCTCCAACTCCACCGACGGGCTTTGTCAAATAGGAGCGGGAAGCAGCTGTAAGCATTAGCTGCACAGACAGACTTGGCCTCCTTCTGTAATGAGCTTACCGAGGAGACGCTCCTTTCTTTAGTCATCACTGGACATTGAGAGTAAACGCAGGCCATGCCCCCTTGCCCCAGCTTCACCCGGGCACAATCTCATGCAACTGGGCCGAGTGAATGCAGTTAGATATAGTTTTATATAGTTATTCATTCTGTTCAGCCGTGCTGTAGCAGTAGAATAACACACACTGGGATAAGAGTTGTGAGAGAGGAAGGATGTCTCCTCTGGCAGCTCTGTGTCTTGGCCTTGTGCTGCTTCCTTTAGCCTATTGTGTTGCCGGCTGGCTGCAGAGATCTCTGCACAAACCTGTAGATCCTCCAGAGAAAGCAAGGGAAACATATTCTAAGGTTTTATTCATGCATTATGTGTATGTCACTGCATGGTTCATCACCAAATTCTCCCTGCATTAATATTTTTTTAATAAATCAAGCTGTTTGTAATAAAAAATGATCTTGAAAAACTTGAATAGTATTTGGCATAAAGTAAAGACCATCACTGAGATGATTAGGTCTCTGCAGTGATGGGGTTTCAGTTGCTTTACAGCACAAATAGACAGGAATAGAATAGCTTTTATTTGTCAGCATCAGTGATCGACAGTGGGATGACTGATTTCTCTGTTGCAGCAGCACAGAAGATAGATACACACTCAATAATAAATAAATAATAAATAAATAAAAATAAATAAATAATATTCACAAATAAGATCAAATAGAAGAATGAAAAAGAATAAGAAATAAAAGTAACAAAAAAATAAAAATAAGTGATAAATTATCCTGAAAAAATAGATGCTGCTTTATGACACAAAACAGAACATTTTTTTTAATATAAGATAAGATAAGATTAGAAGATAAGATTGAGTGAGCACCCCCCCAAAAGAAAACCAGAGAGAACCTTATTTTGAGTGTACTCTTTATCAGCATACTTTTAACTTTATCAAGGTACATAATGTTAACTGTTAAACTTCAACACTAACATGTACATAACTTTTTCTTGTTTTTTGGGGCAGGTATGGGAAAGGGGATGGTTTGGTTCATATTGTTATGAAAATACTCTCATATTTGAGTAATGTTTGACTATATATATCTCTGTTACCTGTTCAGTGCTGTATAGTTGGGTGTTATCAAGGGTCAGTATCAGCTCTCATCCTTGCTCTTCAAAACAAACAAAATGAGGCCAGAGAGGGGAGACGTCAGTGACACCCTTTGTGTCAGGATGGAAAAACACATTGCCGTGCCCACATTAAAATAATGTATCTGTGTTTCTCCTCAGCTTCCCCTCGTTCTGGACAATCACTCTGAAGGCATTAACATTCGCTTCTGGGTACGGGTCATCTCTGCCACCTCAGACAAACTGCAAGAGGTGAGCCCCGCTCCCACTTCCATTCAAAAGTTCACTGCCCGCTATTTTTAGCCATCAGGAAACAGTTGCTTCCTCTGGCCCCTGAGTTTTTACGCAAACACAGACGGTGGGGGGATAATGTTTAGTGCGTATGAGGAAGGCTAAATCCAGAACAGGCTCATTTCGCCTCAAAAACAGATAGATCATCATTATGGGACCATCCCAGTGGAAACAACAGCGAGGCAGCAGGAACAGGTGAAGCCTCAGACATAAGGCCTAATGGAAAACAAACAGCGGCGATGACTGAATGATGTGTTTCTATGTTTGTATGGTTTTCTTTCACTGACCTTAATGACGTGCCTTAAATTTATTTGGATTACCCACATAAGCGCAACCACATTTTCACCTCTGTGAAGTGCGCAAACTTTATATTTGTGCAAGCTGTGTAATTTGCGGTGTGTACGTGGATGTGAGGAGATGCTGTTTTGTTTTGTTGTGGATGTCTCCCTTGGATATTTAGTGTGTCTGACAGTCCAGCATCCTGTTGGCGAGACACTTGTCTCTGCTGTCGAGACATGTGGCTTCAATGTGAAAGCACTCAGTCATTTCCTACCTTTATAAATCAGATATGCCCCTTGGAAGATGATGGATTGATGACGATATCATGGCATTGCTGTCATGTCAAAACAATTTATCTAAAAAAGTTTTAAGTGGTTTATTTTGCTGAAGGAATTTGTCAACCCTTAAAGGAGCACGGATTTTTTTTTTTTACAAAAATGTATGAAAATTTACGTATGTACAGTAAAGGAGGTACAATATGTGGTGACTTTATTTTACGAAAAGGCATAAGGATGGGCAGACTTTCTCAAATTTCAAAATTCCTGTACATTAAGTTCCTTCGCAGTTCACATATTCTAAGTATCACTTTTTACTCACTTTTTATCACAATCTTATTTTGTATGTCTGTCTAATGTCTTGAGCAGTGAAGCAGCTCAGCCCGCAGGTTCTGCTAGTGTTTTTCCTACTGTAAATTCACATGAAGTTTTACTATAATGTTATTTTAACATTATAACATAGCTAATGGTTTCCATTAAAGTCAGTCCAGAATCTGAAAGTGAATGATTTAAACTACTGAAATTTTTGCTCAACCTCTTAGTACCAGAAGCGACAAAGGTAACTTAATTGGAAATAATCCAACTTATTTTACTCATTGTGTCATTTTAAAGAAAGTGGATGGTAACTTTTGCACCCAACTGTTAATATTTGCACTCAAAAGATTATAATGCACAAGTACAGTACAATAAATATTGTTTGACCAGTGCAAAGAGCATAAATAGCACGGAGTAGAATAGAAACCATAATTGAGATGCAAATTACAAAACACATAGACTAAAAATACAGAAATACAAACATATTCAAGATATTACACGACTCATTGTATTGCAGATGGAGAATATTGCACATTCACATTGCACTACAAAAAAGAACACAATCCTTTCTGCTTCTAAAATATGTCTACATAATATAAATAAAACATGAGAGGAGTGCTATGTTGCATCTTCTGTGTTCACAATCTTTTTCCCGTGTTTTATTTCTTCACAGCTGTTCCAGAGGAGCAGCTCCAGGGATCTTCTCCAGGTCGTGGCTCCTCTCTTCCGGAACAATCTTTCCTTCAGGCAGGTGATGGTCGCCGCCTCCCGCCTGGTGTGCGGCTACACTGAGGGGGCATTCTCCCGAGTGACCTCCTTCAACTGGTACGAGGACAACAACTACAAAGCCTTCCTCGGCATCAGCGGCGGCAGGGCACAGGGCCGCTACTCATATGACAACAGCACCAGTAAGTAGACCACGGAGAAGTGTGGCACACATTTTTCAAGTCTCCTGGATAGTTAATATAGCAAATCTACTAGGTTTGTACAGCATCACTTTAATTACTTATTAGTTTTTCGTTTGCAACATATTTCTAAACTAAACAACAAGAAAAACTACTTAAGTTTTGGTTTTTAATTTAGTAGAATCACCATGTGGCCATTTCTAAATTCTGTTTTTGATCATACATTCTGGTTCATAACTCCAGGTTAATATGTGCCTGGCTTTTTTCACCTAATTTGGTATATATTATTATTATTATTTTATTCTGTAATATGCCAGTGTTTTCCTATAATCCATCACCAAATTCTTGTCGACCTTCATACCACAGTCTGCAACAGTATCGGTTACAGTATATTATGTAATGCAAATGTCCCTCCAGCTCCTTTCTGCAATGATGTGATGAAAGACCTGGAGTCCAACCCCGCCACCAGGATTGTGTGGAACTCTGTCAAGCCAATGCTGATGGGACAGATCCTGTACGCCCCCGACTCACCGGCTGTCAGACAGATCATACGAAACGTAAGCAGCCCACATGGTGGATGCATTTGGTAGAGCACGATGGTGTACTGCATTTTAAATAATGGAGGTCAAACTGTTAACAAACTAATTATTTTTTTCTACAGAGCAACACAATTTGCCATTGTGCTAGGATTTTGCCAAATACATGGAAAAGCTTCCAAATATGTCATTTTTACTCTGTTGATTGATAGAACACACTGATTGCAGTAAGTGGATGAACTTGTAAACACCTCAGGCCTAGTAAAACTGTCTCAGGAACATTTTTCTACCTGGGTAGTTAGCAAGTTAATTAAAATCTACAGAAACTCGAAGATGGAGGGATAATGAAAACCTGAAAAAAGTAAATGACGGAATTTCCAGATGTTTTCCTTTCTCCATGACATCCATAGCTGTGGTTTGCTTCCGAGCAGGCAGGCCTTGCACTGAACAATACATTTTCCCTGAAAGAGGATCAGCTTTCCTCCTGTCATGTCCAGCCCTTTATATCGAGGTGTTGATACGTGCCGGTCAAAGCCCCTCAGGGTAGCAGCAGTCATGGATGGCTTGACTCCAATGGAAGAACACAGGCTGATCGGCCGTGGTCACTTCCTTGCAGTGCTGTTATGTAAGCAGCAAGAGTTTGTCCTAAAAGATGTGTGATCACACACACAAAGAGACACCCACGCACTTGTGTTTCCTCTTTTCTGACCTTAAACTCTCTCTTTGTTTCCCTCTTCCCTGAAATTGGGATTTTATATGCACCAAGAAAGTAATGACGAAGGGCTAATCCATCACTTTACAAGACCAAAACATGGATCTGCAGGCTCTTTGACATAACTGTCATGCATCGGTCACTCCAAGTGAAGCAGTGTGCCTTCAAACCAGATGCTGTCATGCTTCATGTGACTACTCTTGTGTAATTTTGACTATATATCTTTACTGCATCCTTCCATCACTGCCCTTTGTCGCATTTTCTTACTCTTTCTAAATACAGTGGAGGACAAAGAAGTATCCACAGGTTTCTATAAAATCATCAAGCTTGACATTTCTTCGCAGTTGGGATTGACACATTAAACATTTTTGTTTAATGTACTAATTTTACTGTAAAGTAGTCATCAGACCTCATCGCGTTGCTGCTTTAACACTGCACTATCTTTACCTACCTTACCTGTGTACAGTGCCTTCTTTGCACCATTATCCCTCATGACCAACCTGAATATAGCCATATAAAAGTCCTAGTTGACATAAGTGATGTAACAGAGGAGGTACCAGGGATGTTGGAACTAACTACTGACATTCATGAGCTCTGTTGATAATGTTGATAATAATGGAATTGCTTTGTGTTCAATTGTGAGAGTCTCCTTGACTTGGCAATGCTTGAATGAGTGCGACAGTATTCTGAAACAATCAGTAGGTACAGCATCACATATGAATTGACTGAGTCAGCAGCCACTGCATCCTTAGACACAGAATAGATGCAACGAGTCGTGTGTGTCAGGGCACTTCAATTTCTTATTGAGTGTAGCAGATAATTGTGTGCTTGCTTTGTTGAGCCATTTAATTATCTATTGTGTACATATGCATATGAGAAGGACAGCCTACATCTGGGCTCGATACAAACTCCTTCAACTGACCCCTTGAAGAACCCCCACTTCTTTTCCTTGCTATTTGAAATAGCCCAGGGGAATGAGGAAGTGCTCAGTTGTGGGAACCTGACTGAGATTCACTGGGCAGACTGAATGCACTCGGCCAGTTGTCACCAACGGCCTCCATTGTCACCCTGGCTCCATTGTCCCCGATTGTCATCCAGAATCAGACACACACAAGAGGCGTTTAATTGGGTGTACCTCTTGAGCACTTTCATCCCCCGCTGCACATGACAAGGGCTGAAATAGCCAGTGTTTGGCGTTCGCCACACAAAGCACTGTATCCACACACATCCCACGCTTGAATGATAAGCGTGCAGTAAATATTTGACGATTTGGCACAGGGTGCATCTTGTTGCACTGTTTCTGGTTATCTGAACGGGCCCGCAGGAATTCGTTGTGTGAGAATGTGTATGTTGTCCTTTCAACAGCCTGTTTTCACAGAGGGTTTCATGTGGGAACGGTATGTGGCTGGAGATTAGGAGACAGTGTGACACTTGGGAGTGTCATGTACACATGCACGTGTGTATATGTGTAGATTTAATGTTTACCTCAATGTGTTCATTTCTGTGTCCCACATATCTGACTGAGAATAAAGTTTGTGAAGTTATTTTTGATGATAATTTTAACCATACAACCACTGTATCTACTTACACATTTCCATCTCTCCTGCAGGCTAACACTACGTTTGAGGAGCTGGAGAGGCTGAGGACGATGGGGAAGGCTTGGGAGGAAGTGGCTCCTCAGATCTGGGCTTTTTTCCAAGATGGAGTCCAAGTCAAGATGATCCGGGTAGGACAATATCATGCTCCTGTATAACTAGGTTTACAAAGTACACCACAAGGATGATGGCAAATTAAGTTTTAACAAATAATACGTTTGTTGTAGAAACCCCTTTGAAATTCAACCAAAACACAAGATTACCTGCAGGATCACAGCATTTCGATCAGTAAAATTCGCATTTGAATTAAGTCTTGGTTTGAAATCACATCCACATGCTGTGCCTCATACAGCAGATATGATCTGCATCTACCTTTGTGTTTTACACCGAAAGACACACACACACTTTATCACACACATCTATAGGATGGTCTCTTTAAGTGTGTACAAACTGCCTATTGCAAATCTCTATGTTACACACTGTCATTATGCACAATTGCAATATATTGTAACTATATCTGTCTTTATCCTAGTTTAGCACCTTGCATGCCTCCTTACAATACTTTCCTTTTCTCTTGTAAAGCTGCTGTAGATGTGAATTTCTCTATCTATCTATCTATCTATCTATCTATCTATCTATCTATCTATCTATCTATCTATCTATCATTCAGCCGACACCAGGGCTGAACAACTGTCTCTTTGAATGAAATGATGAATGATGCTGGGGTTCTTTTATCCTGATCTTTTACTCACTGACTTTTGCTGAGTCTTCAAAGTTTCCTGCTTGAAAATGGAACCTCATCTAATCCATTTATCCCTCTGTTTGCACCAGTCCATCTATCCCTCATTTTATGCTCCTTTCTACCTCTTATTTTTGATTTTCCAAGAAACAAGACAGGAGACATATGTGTGACTGAAGAGGAGATGAGGAGATTTGCCTTCCCTAAAAAGTCTTTTGCTGACTTCTCCAATATTGCTTTCTAAGTTGTTATGAAATGGTATTGTGTTCATGCAGGTGCCTTGGCAGTGTCCTCCTTTCGCTTAATGGAAAAAAAAAACAGAGTAAATGAAGGATATCCCCCTACTTCCTTTTGTTTCAGGACACCATCCATAATCCATCGGTGATGGATTTCATCGACAGGAGTTTAGAGGAGGCGCCATTCTCCTCCAAACACATCCTCAACTTCCTGTACAATGGCCTGCCAGAGGCCCGCCCAGATGACCTGCCTGATTTTGACTGGCGCAACATCTTCAACCTCACTGACCGGGTTATTCGGATGCTCAACCAGTACGGGGATGTGAGTGGGCACTGCTGAAAACACCAAGCTTTTCTTTGTGTAGAATAGGACAGATTTGCAGTTTGAAAAATGCATGTGCCTCTCAAATACCTCTGGCTGGACTTTTGAGAATACGTTCACTGAGCACTTTATTAGGAGCACCTGCACGCCTGCTTATTCTTGCAGCCATCAGCCAGTCACGTAGAAGCAGTGCACTGCATAAAATCCTGCAGGTAATGTTCACATCAAACATCAAAATGAGGAAAAACTTTGACTGAGAAACTTTGGTGCAGTCGCATCACAGGGAGAAGGTTCTTGGTTTGCATGTTCTCCCTGTCCCTGCGTGGGGGATTCTTTGGGTGCCCCAGCTTTCTTAACATGCAGGTTAGGCTACGTTAGATTGGTAACTCTACATTTTCCATAGGATTGACTGTGAGTGTGAATGATTTTGTCTATGTGTCAGCCCTGTGATGGACTGGTGACCTGTCCAGGGTGTTCCCCACTCATACCCAATATCAGCTGTGATTGTGATTGTTGGTACCAGATGGGCTGGTGTGAGTATTTATATACAATACTATATACAATATACAACAGAGTTTGTACTCAGAATGGAGGAAAAACAAACAACATCCAATGATGAGAGAGGTCAAAGGAGTATGGGCAGATGGGCTGGAGCAGACAGAAAGTCTATGGTATCTTATATAACCACTCTTTACAACTGTGGTGAGCAGAACAACACATCAGACCTTGAGGTGGATGTGTTGTTGCAGGTTCCAGAGCAAAAGGAGGCAATGCACAGTATTGGCATGCTATTAAAGTGCTCACTAAATAATACTGACTCAAAGAGGGCTCTAAATTTCCAGATTAAAAAATCAACTGTCAGGCTCATTTTTGCTAAGTGTCGTCACCCCCAACCCCAACCCCTCACCCCCTCCCTTCACCTGAAATGTCCAGCTCTGGGACAGGCCTATTCATGAAATAATCCAATTGGGCACAGGTATTCTCAGTTGTTGATTTCAATCCCTTGGTTGTCTGACCACTCATTACCACTCTTGATGTGATGTGAGAGTTTAGATAGGCTGTTTCTGTGCTCTGCAGTTTGTCTCTCTGTACACAGACATGGAAATCCGCCCAGGTGGGCGAGAGCCAGAGACACACACAAGCTGTCGAGTCCCTTTTGTTTACTGCTGATGGGATTAAGGCTTGAAATAAAACCAAAAAAACATCACATACCTTCTTTGGTGAAAGGCCCTCTACATTTAAAGTGGGCCAGTGAAAACCAGTTAAAATCAGCCCTTTCCCTCTGGGGGCTTAATCTGGATGGAAAGGCCTATCGCCCTAGGGGGGTGACACGGGGGGCACTTGGGGGCACAGTCGGGTGGATGGTTGGTGTTCTTTGTTTTTGTCCAATTTGAAGCTTACAGCACTTGAGTGTGACAGGGAGAGTGGGAAAGATTTTGGGCGATTAGATACAGCTGTCACTCCAGCCACCGTCCTTTACAATGCCACAACAATGGCCGTGGGCTTGACGGCTGGTTGGCTGCATGTAGGTGGTATGCATGCATATATCCCTGCGCAGTGTTAGTCAATGCATGCTCGAGTAAATTAAGGGACGGGGCTTTGAGATTTGAATCATTTGTTGTGTATGTTTAGACTATGCCAAAATGCATACAGTATCCTGTTTGCATGTCAAATTGTGTGTGTGCACATGCTCTTTGGTTTTGGGTGTGTATCTGTGCATGGGATCTCAGTGGTAAATAGTTGCTTTTGGAATGCTTCCTCTTGGATTGAGGCCCTGTCTACTTGCATAAGCTTGCAGTGAATGGCTATATCAGACATGTTTCATAGGGAACAGACAGCCATTGCTCAAACTTCGCTGCAAATGTGCATGTAGTGCACAGAACAGTGGCAAGTCTTTTTTTAAGTATACTGACCGAGCTAAATGCTAGAACTGAAGGATTAAAAAAGAGGGCATGTTGTTCTGACTAACTACTGACTAATAAACCTTTGTTGATTCTGATCAGATCACTTTACAGTTAACAAAATTGCAGCAGAATGGCTCGGTGGATCTGGTGAAAGATCTCAGCATCTACTGGACAGATTGATCAAACCTTTGGTCAGAACACCCCCCCCAAGACAATTGATTATCCCCAGGGTGTGATCTCGTTTGCTTTTCATCTAGCTCCAGAATGAGGTTCATGCATGTGTTTTTTTTCAGTGGGATGTGATTCAAAGTCATGCTGCCAGTGACCTAAAGGCAAACTGACATTGCCTCATTTGCGACCCGTAAAAGCCTACGCAAAGAAACGCCTGGACATGTTGCATTTCTTCCCGCTCTGAGTTTATTCTTTCAGTCAGTATTATGTATTACACATCAAATGATTCTTGCCTTCTGGTGCAGTGTAAAGTCATGCATTACCTTTGTGACATAAAAAATAATAAATTGCCCAGTGATGATGAATTACTCCACAGTCAACCAGGGATTTTTGTTTATGTGAAAAAGATGTATTGAGGTGTTTTGGAGTCAATATGAAGCTTGGTGCAAATACACCTTTGCTTCAGTGAATTACAGCTCCACCAATGAAGTTGAATTCAGACAGCTGAGATACAAGATAAAGTTGCTCTGTGTCATACATAGTATGGAACTTCTCTGTGTCAGTTACAATCAGTCCAATTTATGTTTCACTCTCGGTTTCATCCCCTCTCTCTTCGCCAGTGTGTGGTCCTGGATAAGTTTGTGGCTCTGCCTGATGAGGATGCCGTCACTCATCGGGCTATGGACCTGCTGGAAGACAGCAAGTTCTGGGCGGGCCTCGTCTTTGTAAATATGTACTCGTGGACCACCAGTGTCCCGCCTCACGTTAAGTTCAAGATCCGCATGGATATCGATTCGGTGGAACGCACCAATAAGGTCAAAGACAGGTGAGAATCAAAGTCAGGTGGAATGACTGGGGATAGCACAATGCTGATAAACTTAGAGACTGAACATGTATGCGTTGCTCAGGTACTGGGACCCTGGCCCCAGGGCTGATCCCATGGATGACCTCCGCTATGTGTGGGGGGGCTTTGCTTACCTTCAGGACATCATAGAGCATGGGATCATCAGGACTCACACAGGAAAGGAGTGGCCACTTGGGGTCTACCTTCAGCAGATGCCCTACCCTTGTTATGTGGATGATCTGTGAGTAGAAGACATGATTATACCAAAATCAATCACTGACTTTATGTTAGGCTTTGAATTTTCAAGGTGAAGTCATGATATAGTTGTATTAGCAAGTTGTGTTAGTATGATTGGAATCATACAGTTCTGGTGTCCTGCATCAGTCACTTCTCCTCCATCTTATTTCTTCTCTGCCTCCTCCACCCAGCTTCATGCTGACATTGAACCGCTGCTTCCCCATCTTCATGGTGCTGGCCTGGGTCTACTCTGTGTCCATGATGGTTAAGAGCATTGTTCTGGAGAAGGAGCTCCGTCTGAAGGAGACCCTAAAGACCATGGGGGTCACCAACGGTGTCATCTGGTCCACCTGGTTCATCGACAGCTTCATCATGATGGGCACCAGCACCGCTCTCCTCACTGCCATCATCATGGTGATGGAAAAGTTTTCTTCTATCGTGTGGTCGGCCAGCTGCTATATTGTGCAGAGACCTTTCCAGCACATGTTTTACTAATGGTTTTCATGCTACAATCCATCTTTTATCAGAGACACGCAGTCCACACTTAATGATATCAAGATATCGCAGAGTTTTACTGTGACTCACCATCAGATCTTTCTCCTTGAAATAAATAATTAATGATAGTGGCTCCCTGACACCATACTTGCACTATCAATCATTAATGAAAGAACTGTGAATACTGTGACATCATGGGAATTATGTCAGCAGTTTTGCAGCAATGAGCTGGTCAACGATTAACACTTCTACCCTATAAAAATCACTAGTCTTATCATAATAGTGAGATGGGTTGTTCTGACCTCTAGTGGGTATATGATGTACAGCAACTTGCTTTACTGAGATGACTCCAGTAAAGACTATTTAGTACTTTAGTAGTAGGTTTACTTAGACCTCTTTTGAAATAATTTTCAATAGCCCAATGGTAAAGGAAATTAATTTCATATGTGTTACATAGTCGCACAATGTAAATCAAAATGTAATTTCTTAGTTTTATTGAAACATTGGTGCTAATGAGCTTGAGCCAGTGTTCAGTGTATTGAATTGCAATTGAAAACATTTCTGTCTTTCCGTCTGGCCCACAGGGAGGGAGGGTACTGAACTATAGCAATCCAATCATCCTCTTCCTCTTCCTGCTCACCTTCACCACAGCTACCATCATGCAATGCTTCCTCCTCAGCATCTTCTTCAACCAGGCCAACCTGGCAGCGGCCTGCTGCGGCATCGTGTACTTCACCCTCTACCTCCCGCACATCTTCTTCTTCGCCTGGCAGGACCGCATCACCAAAGACATGAAGATCCTGGTGGTTGGTACCTCATTCAAGTATACATAAATAAGATGTAATGGATCACTGAAGTGAGTTACCATTGCCAGCAAGCAAGTCCAGCTCTATCTACAATGTCCATCTTGAAAGTTTTGCATGCCTCCTCCCTCAGAGTCTGCTGTCCCAGGTGGCATTTGGCTTCGGGACAGAGTACCTGTCAAGGTACGAGGAGCAGGGCATGGGTCTGCAGTGGGACAACATTCAGACCAGCCCACTGGAGGGAGACGAGTTCTCCTTCCTCACCTCCATCTGCATGATGGGCCTGGACACTGTGCTGTACGCTGTGCTGGCCTGGTACCTGGACAATGTCTTTCCTGGTCAGTGCATCACTGTCGTTAGAAATGAAGGGTGTGGTTACAACTGAGATACAGGCTGCTTCAATTTGTACAATTATTATTTTTTTTCCCTCCATCACAGGACAGTATGGAATTGGCCGACCTTTTTACTTCCCCTTGCTGCCCTGTTATTGGCTCAACACTGTGGCTCCAGCTTCATGTAAGAACATCACTTATCATTTACCGTGAGTTAGTTAGTTCATTAATACTGTATGTCTAATTTATTTGTAAAACACAAAGAACCTAGACTACAAAGTGTTTGATCTCAGCCCAATGTCTGTTTTGCATTCTGCTATTTTCTTAAAGGCAACAGCAAACTTGAGATGGATAAAAAAGGCTTTGATAACCTGGCAAACAAGGAGCAGCAGAAAAAAGAGGAGGAGGAAAGCCAGGACCAGGAGAAACCCAAGACTCTGGAGGAGACCACCTCATGTGAACACCAGGATCAGCGGGAGAGGCTGGGGAAGGAGAGCCAAGCTGAGAACCAGGGGAAAGATGGTATTTTTAATATATATATATATATATATATATAAATAACTTCATTCAAACTCTGTTGCCCATTAGAGGACCTTTGCCCCCACTTTCCCTCTCTGACACTCACTCTCATTCTGTGGGAACTCAATGCCCTTGTGTGTATTTGTACTTGCCTCCATATGTGATCACACACCCTCTCAGTTTGCTTAGTTAATAAGTGAACAAAACTGTTTTCTTTGCATTCCAATCCTGCAGCCTCATGTGTGTCCTGGTTCCTTCATTCGGCTCCAGGAAACAAAATGAGACTTTTGTTACATTCTGAAAAAGATGATAATGTGACCTTAAATTTTTTGTAATTAAAAATAACTTTATTCACGTTTTATCAATAACCATTCTGCTGCTTTGCTTTCTTGCTGTGATGTATTTTACCATTTATATGTACTTGAAAGAGTCTCTACTCCTACTCCAGACATAACCTATAAAGTATGTGGTTGTCTTTGCTGTGTGCAGACCAGACGTTCTTTGAGGCTGAGCCAGCTGACCTGGTGAAGGGCGTTTGCATCAAGGACCTGGTCAAGGTGTTCTGCGGCAGCTCCAGACCAGCAGTGGACGGCCTCAGCATCAGTTTCTATGAGGGCCAGATTACTGCCTTTCTGGGCCACAATGGAGCCGGGAAGACCACCACCATGTGTGTCACACACATGCTGCACATACACATATATGCAGAATGGACACAGTTGTGAAAAATGTCTCTCTCTCCCAGGTCCATTTTGACTGGCATGTTCCCTCCAACCTCGGGGACAGCCACCATTTATGGCAAGGACATCCGCACAGACATGGACACTATCCGCCTGTCTCTGGGAATGTGCCCTCAGCACAACATCCTTTTTCAGAAGTAAGCAACTCCCCGTAGATCCAGTCAGAACAGACATAAAAGAGGCATTTTACACTGCACTAAAACTTAAGGATTCATCAAGCAGTGCGGTGAACCAACATGCTGGCAGTGTATGATATGTGCAATTGCTCTCTTGTCTTGTCTGTCTTACAGTATGACTGTAGCAGAGCATATCCTGTTCTATTCACTGCTGAAAGGCCGTCCAATAGCAGAGGCTGAGGAGGAGGTGGAGAACATGCTGCAGGATCTGGGTCTCCCTCACAAGAGAGATGAACTGACCCAGAACCTCTCAGGTCTGTCTGCATGCGGGTGTACACACAAGTGTATTATTGCTAAGTGTCAGGTACACTAACATTGTGTGTTGTTATTCTACTACAGGAGGCATGCAGAGGAAGCTGTCGGTCGCCTTGGCGTTTGTTGGCGGGGCTAAGGTGGTGATCCTGGATGAGCCTACTTCAGGGGTGGACCCCTACTCCAGACGCTCCATTTGGGACCTGCTGCTGAAATACCGTGCAGGTAACACTGACACCTGCTGGCCGGAGAAGGGTATAGAATCTTGATGTCATATTGTCAATGTTTTACCAACATTGCACACATAAAAATGTAAGAAGCAGTTTCATCAAATAACAACAGTTTCCTCTCCCTGCATACTTGTCCCTGAACAATGGCAGCACTTACACACAGTTTTATTACAATGCAATCATTGTGAATTTACAATAGTGGGTTGTAGTCCCACTTTAACTTTTGTGTTTCACTTTTTCTTAACCATTTAATAGCAGGTTTAACATTTACATTATATAATACATATGTGTACATATTATACAACATTACTCTATAATATTATCAGATGTCAGTAACGTGTTTTCTTGACACCTGCTGTTCACAAGAGATCTGAAATTAATAAAAGTAGCATGATAGCTTGCCAAACTATATGACACGGTATGTTAGATCATCAACAAGCCTGACAGGTTTGTCAGGTCAAGCCACAAAAAATTCAACCAACATCCTGCATAAAACAATGCATCATTGATGCTACTATTGACAGAAGGTCTGATTGTTCTCCAAGTAAGACAGATGCCTAAAAACCTGTTATGTTTGCAGTAATACAATAATTCAGTTCCTTTGTGTCAAATGTCAAAGCACAGATGCTTCCATATGTTATACTCCTGGCCTTACTACATTCAGATGTACTGGAATCTTTCAACAGTATTGTTAGAAAAGTAAAACAGAATCATCAAAGATCTTTTCTTCTTTTCCTTCTTCTCTCTCCTCTTCTTCACTGTTCACCCACATTGTCCTCGGTGTGCAGGGCGTACAGTGATTATGTCCACCCATCACATGGACGAGGCCGACCTGCTGAGTGACCGGGTGGCCATCATCTCGCAGGGTCGCCTCTACTGCTGCGGCTCCCCAATCTTCCTCAAGAACTGCTTTGGTGCCGGTTTCTACCTCACTCTTGTGCGGCGAATAAAAAAAGATGCTCCAAAGGTGAGAACACGGAGCAGCGAATGTCTGTGTGCAGTTGGGTTCAAGTGTTGAAGAGTGGTAGTCTTTTAAAATGACTGATTCATTTGTGCTGCCAGAATTAGATTCTAATGTGTGCAGAAAAGCATTTAGACCATGGTTCAATAACATTCTGGACTGAAGCCCTGGTTAATAATAATGATATTAAATATGCAAAGAAAACATCCGCTCTAACCCTGCTGAAGTGGGCTTATCCATGTGATAGAGGAAACACATGATACAACATCTAATTTTTGTTTAGTAAAAGACATTTAACATCAGACTAATACAATGGTTCCACCAATGTGATATATGTGATATAGCTATATGGAAAAGTCATTAGTGGTTTCTGGTAACATTCTGTCCTCCAGGTGAGCTGCGATTGTACAGAGGATTGCTCCTGCAAATGTTCCAAATGCTCTAAGTTTAAAGTGGACACGGAGGAGACCCAGGCTGCAGCCAGACAGATGGATGGTAAGGTCACCACTGCAGTTCCATATATATATATGTGTATTATATATGGTATGAGATCAGTAGTCTGTGCCATGTTTATTGGCATAACCTCCTCCAATCTATTTTTAGTGCATTCATTCTCAGAATTGTTAAAATAATAGGACATTATCTCTTTGTCATGTTGATGAATAATGCCCCTGCACTAATTTGTAGTCAGTCTAGTTCGGGAGGCTGCTGTCAACACACTTGGAAACACCCTGTACTCACTGTACTCTGTCGATTACTCCGTGGCCTCTGACACTGGAGTCACTGGAGTGATATGACCAGAACCCCTAATGACTGCAGCACCAACAGTAAACGTAATAAGATACAGCAAAGAAAGTGGAAGCTTCACAGGTGGTGTGTTAATATATGAAAATGTGGCATCACAACAGGAGAAATAGGGAGAATGAAGACAAACATATTCAATGCACAGAGCAGTCAGAATAATCAGCAAACTCAGCTTTTTCCACTCACCTCCAGGTAACACGGAAAGCATCACAACCCTGGTCCACCACCACGTACCGCAGGCCCGCCTGATCGAGGCCATCGGCCAGGAGCTGACCTATCTGCTCCCGAACCGTGACTTCCAGCCCCGGGCGTACGCCAGCCTCTTCAGGGAGCTGGAGGAGACGCTGGTGGACATCGGCCTCAGCAGCTTTGGTGTGTCCGACACATCACTGGAGGAGGTGCGTGGAATTAAAATCTAAATAAATATTCATTCAAAAAAATGTAAAGTGCGGTCCTCAGCAGTTGAAAGAATGAGAAAATGGATCAAATGGACTGTGAAAGACAGATTATTGGTTATTGAAGTACAAATAATATTTTTAATTTTCATTGCTAAACAGCATTTTGAAAAGAATCTGTCTTACAGTCACTGTCTGACTTTCACACTCACACAGTCCTAGCTCTTTTTTTTGTAGATCTTCCTAAAGGTCACAGCTGATGGGAACGCAACCAACAGGAAATGTATACAAGGTAAAAAGAACAGCGCTAGCACACAGCAGAACTTTTTTCTCCTCGGACTGATTAGTTGCGTGTCAATGTGTAGCTGTATCTCCACTATCCCTGTGCTGTTCCATCTACTTCTCATCTTGTAAGCTGTTTCCTTTTTGTCCTGCTCTTGGACTCCTAGAGAACTCCCTGCAGCAGATTTGTCGAGCTCGTCTCTGTGGATTGAACAGAGTGGCTGTTGATATGGAATCACTGAAAGGTGACAGTGGCTTTTAGCTTACAGCTCAGGACAGATGCTGGTGTTGTTGAGTCTAACAGACAACAGATCTCAGCAGAAGTGTTTTTCCTGTCAACAGTTTAATGCATTGAGCTCCAGCTTGGGGATTTTGACCACTGACATCTGACCAGCTATATTTGTTATATGCCTAGCGCCTAGGAAAAGTAGTCACCCCCTTGGATGTTTTCCTTATTTTTGCTTTCATAAATGAAATCGTGATGAATATAATTTGGCTTTTGTTGAAAAGAATTTACAAAAAAACCCTCTTTAATGTCAAGGTGAACACAACTTTCTACAAAATAATATGTAAATTAATTAAAAATATATAGTGCAAAATAAGTGATTGCATATATACGCATCCCCATTAAAGTGACTGACCTACATAAAAGCATTAAAAGGGGCAAACCTCCGATGGGGTGAATACGTAAACATGCATTTACAGACATTTTGATCGAGAGCTGTCGCTGATGCACCAGTAACACATAAAAGAAGCTACCCTAATAATAATGTACACCTTGATATAGGGTGTTGATCTCCTCAGGCCACACCATCCCTCATTACACAAATACACATCACCAGATATGCTTAAATCCAATAAGCAAGTAAGTTTATACAGCTTGAAGTTGGAAAATATGCATGCATAAAAAATATGATATGGTCAAAATACTCACTTTCATAATAACTGTACACACAGTGTAGGCAAATAGAGTAATGCTTGCAGTGCATAGGCTGTTACTTGTTGGTTGCTGTCCACAGATGACCACAGACGTGTTGCTTGCTGGCTGGCCTCTTTAGTCTAGCTGACACCACCAGAGCAGCTCAGGCCGTGCGACCTGACGTGAGCTCTGTATTCCAGAGACAGATGGAGCTGTGCATGCCAATGGCCATGGTCCATGTGATGGCCTCGAGGGTGGTGCAGGCAGGGGATCCTACCAGGTCAGAGGCCTGTGTCTGACCATCAAACAGTTCTTCGCTCTGCTCATTAAAAGGCTGCATCACGCCACCCGCTCCTACAAAGACTTCTTCGCCCAGGTAACCTGTCTAGAATTAATTTATCATAATCTTCAATCCAATACACTACTGAAATCTTTACAGCATTTCTTTGACACAGTCTTAAATTAAAATTTTAGGAAAAGGTTGACTTTGGCTGAATGTTTGTTTTTCCAAGGAAAACCAAGTCCTCAGTCTACCAAGTGAAACAGCAAACATCCTGGACATTTTGTCCCATATAGGACATTATTAGCCTGATTTTAAAATTTCAGTCTCTGCTTCTGGTAGATCGTTCTGCCTGCCAGTTTCGTTTTCCTGGCCCTGTTGTTCACTCTGATCGTTCCACCTTTTGGAGAGTATCCTAGTCTGACCCTCAGTCCCTGGATGTATGGACGACAGTACACCTTCTTCAGGTGAGCATTAAGGGTACTTGCAGTCAGGAATGTAACTGAATTGAAAAAATTCAGGAACAGAATGTGGCTAATAAAAGCTAAACATAATGATCTGATCTGGTGATCTTGCATGTTATTTTTATGACCCTGTCAGTAATGAGCGTCCTACGGATGCTCAGATGAGGTACTTTGGTGAGGTATTGCTTAACAAGCCTGGATTTGGGACTCGCTGCATGGTGGATGAACCACTGGAGTGAGTAACCTCCACCGTTTTAAATTAGTTTTTTTCACCCTGCACTGTCCTCTTTGCTGATTTGTTTGACTGCACGGGTCACTGTCTCCCTCTGGCAGAGATTTCCCATGTAACAACATCACCACAGAGTGGGAGATGCCCCTGGTTAATCCTGCTCTGATAGACATGCTGGCCAGTCCAGAGTGGAACTCCCTAAAAACTTCCCCAGACTGTCAGTGCAGCACACCAAAGAAACTCACCATGCTGCCTGTGTGCCCCGAAGGAGCTGGAGGCCTGCCACCTCCACAGGTGAGTGGTAGGGTCAAGTTTCCTTCAACACACAATGTTGTGTCTCAGTTCCATGTATTCAACTAGAATCCCAAGCCATACATTTGTAGGCCAACTGCTGCCTGTATACGTTTTATTTAATGCATTAGAGGATCCAGTCAACGGGAGATGTTCTCATGGACCTAACAGGCAGGAACATCTCTGACTACCTGGTGAAGACATACCCCAGCCTCATCAGAACCAGGTGGTGATCCTTTGCACCAAAGAAAAAACTCTACTTGCACAGAAATAAAAAAGGGCATGCAACTGAGATAAAATACAATTTCAGAACTTAATAGCATCACTGTACTGTAGGTTTTCTGTTCTACATAGATGTAATCATACATCATAGATTTTATACAAAATTCATATATATACCATACAGTAAGGATATTGTTTATGTCAGATTTCAGTAGAATATATATCTATATAAAACATTGTGATCTGTGGTGAAGTGTTGTTAAATTGAATTATATTCCACCATGAGAAAGATTTATTATGTAATCTGTGTGTCTGTGATCTGTTTCCAGCTTGAAGAGCAAATACTGGGTGAATGAACAAAGGTAATTTCTTCATATTCCAGGAATACCTTTACACTTAGTCGTGCAGTTGTGCAACCCTCTAGTGGTTGTCATGGTGTAGTACAGTCTGCAGATACCAGCAGGCCTTTCTCTGTGGTGTGCAGGTATGGGGGGATATCAGTGGGAGGGCAGCTCCCTGTTTTGGAGGTGCAGCCAAAGACCATCACAGATGTAGCAGCACAGCTGGGACGACTGCTCAATGTTACTGGGGTAACAATGGCTTTAAAATTCAGCATGACATGTTTGTGCGTGCACTGTTGTTACTGAGTGTCCTCACCTGTCTGGCTCTCATGTTTTTGATCACAGGGGAAATACTGTAAACATACACTGAAGGACATAGGGACGTTCCTTAGGTACATGGAGACTCAAAACAATGTCAAGGTCAGTCCACTCAAACCTCAGCAACCACATGAGACTTGGATCCCTGTGATCAACTTGCCTCATTGTATAACAGTGTAATAGACGCATCATAAATTTGTTACAAGTAAATACTGCATCACATAGCTGTGCTGCCTATATCATAAATCAGCAGTGGTCAGAGTATATCATTCACTGTCTTTCCACAGGTGTGGTACAACAATAAGGGCTGGCATGCTATGGTATCTTTCATGAATGTGGCCAACAATGCCATCCTGCGTGCAAACCTGGCCAAAGGAGCTAACCTGGACGAATATGGAATCACTGCTATCAACCATCCCTTGAACCTCACCAAAGAGCAGTTGTCTGATATCACTGTGTAAGTGACCAGTAGCCCATAATCATCACCCAGTTACACCTCAGGGTCTGAAACTTGCTCTGGTATTCACAAGGAAAAGTCCCAGGTGTGACCCTTGTGCAGTGTCAGTGTATTATAGTGTATTATCCAGTCAGTTTTACTTAAGAGTCTCAAATAAAAGATTTGTTCACAGAGGTCACTGCTGAAAGGTATGGCATTTATCAGTGACACTAAGGTCTTAGAAACTTTTTTTCCGTGTCTTTGTGTCCTCTCCTCAGCCTGACCACCTCCGTGGACGCAGTGGTGGCCATCTGCGTCATCTTTGCCATGTCCTTCGTCCCGGCCAGCTTCGTCCTCTATCTGATCCAGGAGAGGGTGACTCAGGCCAAACACCTGCAGTTTGTCAGCGGTGTCAGCCCACTGGTCTACTGGATGGCCAACTTCCTCTGGGACATGGTACAGTGACCCTGTCACCTTCTGAAACTGCATCACTGCCTGATTCATGTTAGCTGTAACTGTGTGATGTAGATGTCATGATAAGGATAACAATGTGAATACTGTGTTTTGTTTTCTTCCCTCACGATGCTGCTCTTATGTGACTGTGTTCTTTGTCCAGGTGAATTATTCCATTAGTGTGGCAATGGTGGTGGAAATTTTCATGTTTTTTGATAAGAAGTGTTACACCTCACCAACCCACCTCCAGCCACTTGTTGCCCTCCTGATGCTTTATGGGTAAGAAAATAAGCAACACAGCACTGGGTATTACTTCCGAAATGAAACTGCTAACAACTTAATCAGTTATTTGTGTGAAATAGCATGGGCACATTATTAAATCTTTCCTCTGGTGGTTTACTGGTTCACAAATGACTTATTTGAGAGTTTCTTCTTACTCCTGTCCCCACAGTCACCAACTGAGTGTCTCTCTTCATTGGTTTTAACATTTGTCTAACACATGATAGATGGCTAAATTTTCAGATGCCTCTCTTAGCAGATAGTTCTCTATCTGTCAGCAGCAGATCATTGTTACGCTCCCGTGGGTCAAGTTCGCATCACTGCCCATGCTCTCTGGAGACCCGCCCTTTGCCTGCGACTGTCAAAAATACCAGCCCTGGAATAGCTTCTATGATTGTATATAATTTTACAGGGCACATGTAAACTCATCAATTTCTATTTTTACTGTAATGTTATGTAACCTTTCATTCATGTTCATTTTCCCTTGTTAGTTCTGCCTTTGCTGCTGTTTTCACATTTACTTTTTTATTTATCTTTACTTTTTAATTAATACATTTTGACTTTTGTATCTTGTACACATGATTTAATTGTGTCTATGCTTTATAAACTGCACATATATGTATATTCCTAATATATTGATGTGTTAAATCTCTCTCAGCTGGTCGGTGACACCCATGATGTACCCCATGTCCAACATATTCAGTGTCCCCAGCACAGCCTACGTCTCTCTGTCATGTATCAACCTCTTCATTGGCATCAACAGCAGTGCCATCACCTTCATCCTAGACCTTTTTGAGGGAACCACAGTAAGATAAGAACTCTCCTCTCTGTAAATTCCCATCCATCTATCCACCACATTCTTATCCATGTGCGTTGGGTTGTCTTCCAGGCTTTGTACAAGTTCAATCAGCTATTAAAGACCGTGCTACTCATCTTCCCCCATTACTGCCTGGGACGAGGTCTCATAGACATGGCCATGAACCAGGCCGTGACCGATATCTATGCCCGCTTTGGTAACATCAAAACACACATCCCCTACATCCCTCACGGTCCAGCATGCAAACATTTTTGCAGCAAAAGCCTCCAACTGTCAGTGACAGTGTCAAGTGAATGAATGCTGTGTCACTGCCTGCACCAAAACATGATACCTTACATCAACTGCAGAGCAGTGAGACTCTCTACGAACCATGTGATCTGTAGCAGATCCTCCTCAAAAGATAAACTAAGCTTGCATGTAAGCTTGAATGCTGTTGCGTTCACTCTGATAATGCTTTATTTGTTCCCTAAGATGTAGAACAAGAAATCATTTGCTAGTTTACTGGAAACTCCCACAGTCAAACAATCAATACTCCTTAAATGTTGAATGTGTTCAAACTGCAACTGACATTCGTCTTCTTCAGGGGAGGACTACAGTCCAGACCCTTATGACTGGGACTTTCTTGGGAAGAATATGTTCTTCATGGCTGCTGAGGGACTCGTCTATTTCATCATTAACATTCTCTTCCAGTATCGCTTCTTCCTGGATCACTGGTGAGTGGGTTTGAATTAGCATACCAGTTTTACCGGCTGTACATCTGTTCCAGATAACACAACCTAAAATGTGACTGTAAGAGTGCTTACACTGATAAAAACTTGATTTGCTGACTGGCAGGATATCAGATAGCCCAAAGCCTTCAATGTTGGAAGAAGATGTAGATGTGGCTGAGGAACGACAGCGAATCTACCAGAGTGGAAAAACAAATTATATTTTACGGATGAGAGACCTGTCCAAGGTAAGATGTTTTTTGATGATATTGATCAATTATGGACATTGGACAAAATTTTAAAAAATGCTTCCACCTTCATCCTTGCTTTTCTCTCATGTTGTCTTGTCAGACATACACAGGAACAATAATCCCTGCAGTTGACCGAATCTGTGTTGGAGTGTCACCTGGAGAGGTTTGTACAGTTAAACCAGTTTGGTTCAGAACAGAGAGAATCGTATGTTCACTTTACAGTCCATTTATCATCTTCTGATCCCCCGCAGTGCTTTGGTCTGCTGGGGGTTAATGGAGCAGGCAAGACAACCACGTTTAAGATGCTGACAGGAGACACTGACGTCACCTCAGGAGAAGCCTCAGTTGCTGGACACAGGTCAGTAATACAATGTTATCATGAATAAGAAGCAGCCGGTTTGGATTTCAATATCAATACTGAAGCTGATAATCAGCAGTCTTACTGTTTGTCTCATGTGTTTCCTTCTAAATCTTAATGTAGGTGAAAAAATCTCTAAAACAATTTTGGTTTGTAATTAATGTACGCAGAGGCTCCAGAGGTATGCAGAAATATTTCAATTCCAGGTTATTACCTTCCACTTATCGGCCAGTGTATGATTCTGTTTTCTAACTGTGAACTGTACTAAATTTGTTCTGTATCAATCAAGAGGTATTGGTCATATTGGTCATCATTTCGGTGAGAAACCCTTCCTCCTCATGGTTTACTTGTTTCCATCATGTTGTCCTGGCAGCATTTTAACCAACATCCTGGATGTGCACCAGAACATGGGGTATTGCCCACAGTTTGACGCCATAGATGAGCTGCTGACGGGCAGGGAACATCTGCACCTGTACGCCCGCCTCCGTGGAGTTCCAGAGGCTGAGATCAGCAGGGTGAGGTTGAGCCTCTGTCGGGAAATCCATCAAGTACAAGTCTGAAAAGGTTCTGACGTGCCAGGTCTTTCACCTTGACCAAAACTTTACAGACCTGTTTGGACAGATTAAATGCCAGCAAGCAGGAATGGAAAATTGAGGGGAGATATTTTCTCACATGGCACTATAACCAGAGATACACATTTTCCTTTCCATCTAGAAACCTGCCACATTTTATTCCTGCAACAAGCCCAAAACTTTGTTTCACTGACTGAATTGTAACACAAAGTGCTTCTCCTGCCCATGCTCAGGTGGCAGAGTGGGCCATCCAGAAGCTGGGTCTCTCAGAGTACGCGGGCCGAAGTGCGGGGACCTACAGTGGAGGCAACAAGAGGAAGCTCTCCACTGCCATTGCCATGATTGGCTGCCCTGCTGTGGTGCTGCTGGTGAGCCCAACACCGGTGACATTTCTGGGTCTGGGTCAAAGGTTCAGGAATGTGTGCGTGTGCATGTTAAAACATTTGTTGTCACTTTTCTTGGACATCAGGATGAGCCCACGACAGGGATGGACCCTCTGTCAAGACGCTTCCTCTGGAACTCCATCATGAGCGTGATTCAGGACAGACGAGCTGTGGTTCTCACCTCACACAGGTAGGCTGTATGGTATGTCTGTGTGTTTGTGTGTTTTCGAGCCAGTAGTGAGACGTAACTAAGTACACTTATTCAAGTACTGTAGCTGCTGTACTCAAGTAGTTTTGAGGTACTTGAGTTTTAATAATCACTCTCATGGTTCGTTGGTATAAAAGAAAGAAGCTGTAATAACCAATTACACAATGATCAAAGCAAAAACTAAAACACACATATCAGTCTCTGCCCAGACATGAACCTATAACTTGGTGCATGTGTATGGCCATCAGTAAAATCCAACACAGGTCCTCCAGTGTGGTTCTGACTGTGCTGTCCTCGACTCTGAGGGTTGCGGCAACTGGTTTCCCATTCAGTAATGAAGAGACACTGCAAAGTTGATTTAATTGGAAAATATCAATGGGGGGTTATTCGCGTCTCCGTGAAGAAATCCCTTCTTTCTTCTGCAGGCAAAATGAGATTGTGCGTTGTTAATTTGTATTCTGTTGAATACGGGGGGAAGTCAGTGAGAGAACTTAAAAAAAAACTTGCGTACACGCTTGCATAGAATACCTCCTTCAGTAAGTGGAGCTTCCTCTGGCAGAGTCACAATGGAAAGGCAATGTTTTGCATGCGTGGCTAGCATTTATAGATGCGGTGACAAAAATGAGCAGCCGTTGGAAATGAATGGTTAAGAGTAAAATTAGTACATGAAACAGAGTTCAAGCACATTTCATCAACCCCCCCCCCCCAACACACACACTCACACACACACATCCACGGGAACTTGTCGACGAACCCACGGGATAAAGAAAACTGCAAATTTTCTCACAGCTCTGGTATATAAAGCTTTTTAGAGCCCTTGCTCACAGTTCAGTCAGTGTTAGCACAGTGGCCAAGAGATACTTCATTGCATGTGAAGCTATGGACTTTATATTTGACCATGACAGTGATCAGGAGGAGAGAAGACAGGCTGACATTGAGCCCCTTCTGTCTCTCCCTCTCTGCAGTTAAAGCCCACTACTACATGTCACTAACTTTGTGTCTTCCCTTTTTCATAACCTCTGCTTCTTCTCTCTTTCTGTCTCTCCCTGTAGGAGTATTACTCTATAACAGTGTATATAATCATGAGTAGCATCATTGTCATTAGAACAATTATTGTACAGTGTTCATCAATATAAAAAATATTTTTCCCTCTCAACTGTCGACACGGTTTCAAAGTGTTTTAGACCCAAAGAGAGAAACTGATCCAATATTCCACAATTCATGAACGACAAGAAAAAAATAATAGATTTGATTTGACAGATTTGAGTGTCAGCGATTTGTTGTTCTTCTCTCATTAATCATTTCACGACCTCTCAGAATCATCTGGTGACCCTGGAACACTGGACTATACTAACATACACAGCAGTTCAGACAGTAAAATGCTGCTTACACCTTCACGTTAACAATCTAATAAAGTCAAATATATTAATCAGAGGGGACCTTTTGAAAGTAGAATGAGGATTTTGACTTTTGACTCTTTTAGTGCAGTTACATGCTAATACTTCTGCCCTTTTATTTGAGTAGTGGAGTATTTTACATTGATGTTTTGTTGCTTTAACTGAAGTAATGGATCTGGACTTTTCTTGTGTGAGTATGCAACTTGATTATTATGGTTTGGTCTTCACAGCATGGAGGAATGCGAGGCACTGTGCACCCGTTTGGCTGTCATGGTTAATGGATCCTTCAAGTGTTTGGGAACCATTCAGCACCTCAAATACAAGTTGGTCTTTGCATCTCATCCATGCTGCTGAAACTTTCACACTGAATTACATTAGCATTTGACATAGCTTTAATACCCCCCCCAACATTTTTAATGTAGATTTGGTGATGGCTACGTGGTCACCATGAAGATCAGGGCAGCCAATCCCGGCTGTGCCCCGGACCTGAACCCTGCCGAGGCCTTCATGGAGAGCACCTTCCCTGGCTGCATCCAGAGAGAGAAGCACTACAATACTCTGCAATACAAGATCTGCTCCTCGTCCCTGGCCAGGATCTTCCAGATGGTGCTGGCCAACAAAGACAAGCTAAACATAGAAGACTACTCAGTGTCACAGACCACCCTCGACCAGGTAAAAGCATAAAGAGTAAAACACTCACTGGCTACTTCATGAAGTCCACCTGTTCAGTGTTCTGTAACAAACAACCTTTGAAACCAGAAGTTTCTAATGTTTCAGCTTTTGTTGACACTGTCAGAAAGTTCCTCGTTCTACTTGATGTTTATTCTTGAGCTCATAGTGACTGGTGATGTACTGGAGTGCATTATACTGATGGGAGTTCCTAATATTCTGGCCCTCTAATGTATAGAACTGAGGAGGACAAAATATGGAAACACCTCTCAATGTAATGCAGCCCAGCAGCGTCACAAGAATAAACATGCAAAACCTCTCTGACACTGTCAGTCAAGACTGAACATTATTGTCTTTCAAAAGGCTGAATTTATGGCAGAGTTTTTGTATTGGATCATACAACGTTGTATGAGTGGACCTAATGAAGTGGCCAGTGAGTGTACATTATCATTTATGGTGAAATGGGACTTCAATAGGGGCGCACATTTTTTAAACTTTCATTTACCTCTTAACATTTTATCTTTATTATAATGTAAGGGATCACACAGCTCTGTCAAATAAGTGTGATAATCAGTAATTCATTGATTATTTTATTCTTTAAACACAATGTCCTTGTGGTCCACTTGCTGCTTCAAACAAACCTTTTCTACATCATTCATCCCTGCAGGTGTTTGTGAATTTTGCCAAGCAACAGTCAAGAGAGGATGATGCGATTGTGCTGCACCCGAAAGCTGCAGGGGCACAGCGATATATTGATGCCACACCCTTCACGTCTTTTGGGAAGTGAATTTTCCTCATTGAGTTACGCTGGAGGAGCTATCAGTTTTCATTCACTGTAGTGTCATCACAAAGTCCCAGCCCTGTCCAACTTTGGGTCTGCTGCTGTTTTGTATCAGGCCTTGAAATCCAGTCTGTAACAGAGGCAGCCCCTTACACGGCACATACTGTGTGTCGTGTTTGACTGATGGTTGGACATGTGACACTGCACATGCTCTTTGTTCTCAGGGTTAGGCTTTGAATTTGGACATTGGGGAGCATTTCTGTGCCTACTACATGTTCCTCTTCCTGCTCACCTCTTAGGCCTTGCAAACTAAAGCCGCTTTCAATTTTTCTTCTAGGAATGAAATGTGAAAAAATGTTAGATATGGTTGTAATAAGAGCTGAATTGTTAAAAAAATTATAGGTCCTGTGTATGTTTTGCTTCAGATGCCAAGCAAGATGATCTCTTCTGCCTTCTTTAGTTAAGTGAAAGAAACACTCAGAGAAGCACTGCTTCCTTAGCACTTTATTAATGCAGCTTTAACTGATGCATCACAAGATTGACCGAGATGTTTAGCAGTCTGCTACAGAAAAAAACGATAGTGCAAAGCAATACAACTTATCATTTCTACAAAATTCACTTTGTTATCAAGTGATCTTTTTATGCCGCTAATGTCTTGTTGTTCAAAGTTTGCGCTTTATCAAATATGTATGAGACTTTGACAAATGGTCTGCATTCCACCTGTACCTGGTGTCAATAGAGGAAGATGACATATTGTCAAGAAAGCAATGTTTCAAAAGGAGCATTGTGTCAAATAAAGCAGATTTTTTCCTTAAGCTACCGAGCTTTATTCATACACACTGATACCATACATTCACTTTCATAGAAAACAGTTTTGAACATTGTAATAAAAACCTGAGATGAGACAGTGAGGGCCACAGAATCACAGCAGTGATCACTGACTACCTGATCAGCCCTCTACACACCGATGCCACAACTTACACTTCTACAGTACAGTTACCTTTTCTCTGAAGACAACAGTCAGAGCTATGCAGTGAAGAAGCTTCTTATTACTATAATTAAATTAAATAAAAAATCAAATTTCTTTTAGCACTCCTAAATGGATGCCATGACATTTAAATGTAATAGTTCGCTGCCACAGGCACTTTATTATGATTTTATTTCTTTCTCTTAACCTGAAAACTTTAACGCTTTAAGCATTTGGTTATTATGCCAACCATTGTTATCATGGTAGAGGCAGTATGACAGCAATGAAGACGTATCTTAACAAATTTGTAACTTATCACAATCTAAGAAAGAAACAGGCAAGTGTAACATTTTCCTTATATTGCCATTGTGTTATTGCTCCCAGTCCCACTCCTTTCAGTTCATTCATTAGTAAAAAAAAAAAAAAAGCATAGTGCTGGACTCAGCAGCAGCAGTTTGGTTGTTTGGTGCCACACCTGTATGGAGTGTATATGTGCTGCAGTGGTTAGTCACAGAATCAGGGGGATAATGGCCATCCGCAGGCTGGGATAGTCCTTGAACTCCCTGCTGTAGGCTTTATACTTCCCTCTGGCCCAGATGGTCATCTGAATGAACCCGAGTAACGTGTACAACGCCACTGGAAGAAACAAAAAAAACCCATTCGAGAACAGAGGAGAGCGTCACATCTATGTCAAACACTGCAAAGGTGCATGAAGATAGAGGTTTTATAGAGGATTTGTTTTGCAGTCCACCATCTGTATGGAATCTGTGTCGGAGTGTCACCTGGAGAGGTTTGTACAGTTAAACCGGTGCGGTTCAGAACAGAGAGAATCTTATGTTAACCTTACAGTACATTTATCATCTTCTGATCCCCGCAGTGCTTTGGTCTGCTGGGGTTTAATGGAGCAGGCAAGACCACCAAGTGTAAGATGCTGACAGGAGACACTGACGTCACCTCAGGAGAAGCCTCAGTTGCTGGACACAGGTCAGTAATACAATGTTATCATGAATAAGAAGCAGCCGGTTTGGATTTCAATATCAATACTGAAGCTGATAATCAGCAGTCTTACTGTTTGTCTCATGTGTTTCCTTCTAAATCTTAATGTAGATGAAAAAATCTCTAAAACAATTTTGGTTTGTAATTAATGTACGCAGAGGCTCCAGAGGTAGGCAGAAATATTTCAATTCCAGGTTATTGCCTTCCACTTATGATTCTGTTCTCTAACCACAAACTGTACTAAATTTGTGTAACCAGTTACCCAAGTTCTTTACTTAAATTAACTTTAGTGTATTAACTCAGACTAACTTACTATTATTTATCTTGGGTCCTTAAGCAACTGTAGCACTGTTAGATATAACAAAATATTAGGAGACCACCTTTAAAAAAAAAAGTGTACTGATCCTTTAAAACTGTATTCACAAATACCACAGGTTGATATAGGTAAGCTGCAAACCAACTTTTAAAATTAAAAATATTTCTTTTACTTAAATTTAAGGCAAAAATAAAAAAATATATCAAGTGTTTTCTTTTGTTGTTGTTGTTTTTTGATTGTTTATTTTTTTTTTTTTTACAAGTTTTCAGGTTTTCAGTTCACTTCACAGTTTCCATTACAACCATACAGTATATTTTCCGTTTTTAAAAATATATTTTTAGTTTCAGACCAAGTCAAATTTCAATAGTATTCAAACCCCCTGTGCAGACACCTCCATGCTAAACCGGCAACAGGTATTTAGAAGCAAATAAAACAGTTGCAGGCCTGTATCGCTGCTTGTGTTCATTGAGACCAAAAACTCAGCGGTCAGTTCACTCACAAAGGAGCTGAAAATAAATAAAGCTGGTCAGTACCTTTTATGTGGTCATCGAGAGAAACAAACAGTTCACGGCTGTCTGTCCATGAGCTGGAGGTAGCAGGAGGGCATGCTCACGGAGTTTGGGTGGATATCCAACATTGCCAGGGGAACTCTGAGCATGTCGGATGGCTCAGAGCGCGATCTGGTTGTAGTCCTTCGTTTCCAGGTTGTAGTGATGGGAATTCCGGCTCTTTTTAGAGAACCGGCTCTTTCGGCTCCCAAACGGCTCTTCAGATTTTTTTGTTGCTTTAATCGATATATTACCAATAATAATGTAACATGCACAAAATTAATTGATAATTAATTATTTTAAAAAAGTACTATACTACTATATTATAATAGCCTTTATTTTTTCACTCTACAGTGAACTTTTAACTAATTTAATACCAGGTTCAACTGGTTGCTTCTCCAGTGGAACAGTTGGGTGCACAGTTCTCAGGTGCCTGTGGAGGTTGTTGGTTGAGCTGGCTCTATATGAAATTTTGGTCTTGCAGACAATGCACTCTGCTTTGGAGCCATCAATATAATTAAAATGAGTCCAAATTTGGCTCCTTTTCCTGCTTCGACTCATTTCTTTTTTACTTACTTTCTTTTTGTCCTCCGTATTGCACTCTCTCTCCTCTCTTGACCCGTTCCTGTGCTCACTGTGCTGCTGCTGTGTGTGTGTACCAGGCTGCCGCCCCTCCCCCCTCTGCTCAGCGCACTAAGCAGCGCAGACACAGAGACGACGCCACGCATATTGACCAATCACGTGCGCCTTCAAGAGAAAAAAGCGTCTCGAAGGGAGCCGGCTCCTGATTGGTGGGGAGCCAGCTCCCGTCGTTCACTTCAAAGAGCCGGCTCATAGAGCCGTTACGTTCGCGAACGACACATCACTACCAGGTTGGGAAACGTCCAGGCTAATGCTAAACACATTAGCCCACCCACATGCTGGGTTGGCTAACAGCGACCTGCAGCCCGTCCAGGGCGCTAATTACACTCACTCTGATTTCACTCTGAAATGTCGGGGAGACAATTTTTGTAATTCACAACAAAATGTCCTCTTGCAGATTATCCTGTCGAAAATCCTAGACATGTACAAAACCACCTTTTCTCCACAACTCCAGACGTCCACACCAAGCTACCGCATTACCTCGTTAACTTTCTATCACATGAAATTAAAAACACATATGCAATTTTAATATTTTTAACATTCATAATATTTTTGCATAAACTTAACATTTTACTACACAATGAAGCAGACTGTTGGACCGGGCACTGCCACGTCCTTTCGTCCGGGAACTTTATTCCAGGGGAAGGAAGTTAGTCAAACAGTAATAAGATAGAAGACACGACTACGACGTATGATTAACAATTTATTTTAGTAGCACGGAAGATGAGTATAGAGTCAGCGCTGAGGCATCGACCCGTCCACTTTAAGAGTTGGAGACGAAGCTCCGAACTAAGGAAATCATAAGTTTTTATGCATCTTGACTCCTCTTGCGACCACGGCGCATATCCTTGAGTGTTATCCTCCTGGCGCCAGGGAGTGTGACCCTGAGTGTTATCAGTGTCTTGCTATGTGTAGCCAACTGGCTCTATCTGGACCCGAGCGAGTGTTAAAATCAGATGTGGTGCATTCTATTCTAATCTTAATAATCCAACAATACATTTGAACCTTTTTTTAACGTTTTGCCATATTGGCATTTATTTCTATATTTACCACACAACTATACATTCTATATGCACTTTTTTTTTTTACCTGGGCTACATTTGCAATTACTGTATCAATCAAGAGGTTGCGACATATTGGTCAGCTGTTTGCAATCATTTCGGTGAGAAACCCTTCCTCCTCAGGGTTTACTTGTTTCCATCATGTTGTCCTGGCAGCATTTTAACCAACATCCTGGATGTGCACCAGAACATGGGGTATTGCCCACAGTTTGAGGCCATAGATGAGCTGCTGACGGGCAGAGAACATCTGCACCTGTACGCCCGCCTCCGTGGAGTTCCACAGGCTGAGATCAGCAGGGTGAGGTTGAGCCTCTGTCGGGAAATCCATCAAGTACAAGTCTGAAAAGGTTCTGACGTGCCAGGTCTTTCACCTTGACCAAAACTTTACAGACCTGTTTGGACAGATTAAATGCCAGCAAGCAGGAACGGAAAATTGAGGGGAGATATTTTCTCACATGGCACTATAACCAGAGATACACATTTTCCTTTCCATCTAGAAACCTACCACATTTTATTCCTGCAACAAGCCCACAACTTTGTTTCACTGACTGAATTGTAACACAAAGTGCTTCTCCTGCCCATGCTCAGGTGGCAGAGTGGGCCATCCAGAAGCTGGGTCTCTCAGAGTACGCGAGCCGAAGTGTGGGGACCTACAGTGGAGGCAACAAGAGGAAGCTCTCCACTGCCATTGCCATGATTGGCTGCCCTGCTGTGGTGCTGCTGGTGAGCCCAACACCGGTGACATTTCTGGGTCTGGGTCAAAGGTTCAGGAATGTGTGAGTGTGCATGTTAAAACATTTGTTGTCACTTTTCTTGGACATCAGGATGAGCCCATGACAGGGATGGACCCTCTGTCAAGAGCTTTAGTTTTAATAAACACTCTTGTGGTCCGTTGTTATAAGCAAGAATGAAGTTGTAATTACACAATGATTAAAGCAAAAACTAAAACACACATATCAGTCTCTGCCCAGACATGAACCTATAACTTGGTGCATGTGTATGGCCATCAGTAAAATCCAACACAGGTCCTCCAGTGTGGTTCTGACTGTGCTGTCCTCGATTCTGAGGGTTGCGGCAACTGGTTTCCCATTCGGTAATGAAGAGACACTGCAAAGTCAACTTAATCGGAGAATAGCGAAGGGGGATTATTTGCATCTCTGTGAAGAAATCCCTTTGTTCGTTTTGCAGGCAAAATGAGATTGTGTGTCGTTAATTTGCATTCTGTTGAATACAGGGGAAAGTTATTGAGAGAACTTTAAAAAAACATGCATACACACTTGCATAGAATACCTCCTTCAGTAAGTGGAGCTTCCTGTTACTGTCAGAATGGAAAGGCAATGTTTCGTATGCGTGGCTAGCATTTTTAGATGCGGTGACATCAGAGCTCTTTCACTGGGCTTTCCCACATTTCTACCAATGAGAAGCATGAGTTTGGGACTCCCCTTAATTTCATACATTGCATGCTGGAAGACTGAGTCTTTGGGGGGCGGTCTCTGGCATATGTTCCTTTGTTGATGGGACTGAAGACAAAGGATCAAAGTTGAGGTCAGACTTCAGCTGCTACATGTAAGCCAGAGAAGGCCCGCCCATGTCTGATCACATGTCAACCACCAACACTGTCACAACATGAGATCAAAGGCGCTGGAATGTGATGATGTCACAGCATGTGACCATCTTGCTTTGATGTAAGATAAAAGTAAACTATAGTTTTGTGTACAACAAATACTGCCTTAACGACTCACATTTCACGAAGAGATGGTGCAACAGGAGACTGAGAATCTTCAGAGACAGCTTAAAAATCGTGCTGTAGCAGAATATCAGGTCAGACAAATGAAAGAACAAGACCAGGAGAAAGAAGAGGAGAGACTGCGGCAGAAGAGAGAAAGACAATTTCTCAGCAATGTTTATGGACCACATGCACCAGAGGAGAGACGTGTGGCTAAAAAAGAAGCAGAGTTCAAAAAAGCTTTGCTCCAAACCCAGCAGCAGGATATAAACAGAAGAAAACTTGAGAGAGAGGCACAGGCACACAAAGAAAAGATAGAGGAGGAGAAAGCCCAACTTTCTTTGTGTAAAAAAAAAGAAATGGGAATGAAGCAAAAAGATGAAGAGTCAGAAAGAATCAGGATGCTCCAGAAAAGAAAGAGTATTGTTTTTGACCAACTGGCAGCCAGAAAGAAGGAGCAGACTGTTGCGCGAGCTTTGTGGGAAGAGCAGAGATTTGTTATGGGTGTAGCTGACAGTGAGGCTAAATGGGCAAAACAGGAGAAGGAAAAAGAGGAGAGGAGGACTGCAATACTTGGGCCTATTGCTGCTCACACTCAGAGCAAGCTCCAGACACGAAAGCAGCTTGTTAAGAGCAAACTGCCAGTCAAAAGAAAAGAGCAGGCACCCATTTCGGAAGCAGAAAAAGACATTTCAGCTGCAAAGGATTCAAAGAGAGGATCGTACGGTCTTTGTTTGAACGATGAGGGGTCCGGTTACCTCTCTGTTACAGAGAAACCACTGCCTACATATCCCAGGGCTGAACCTGTGAATCTCAGGGAATGCATGAACGTTGATAAGGCAAAGCAGAAACATGCAGAGATAATGCAGTCACAGAGGGAGGAAGATCTGAGATGGAATCAGATGTCCAATCAAAGGCAGCTTAAAAATCGTGCTGTAGCAGAATATCAGGTCAGACAAATGAAAGAACAAGTCCAGGAGAAAGAAGAGGAGAGACTGCAGCAGAAGAGAGAAAGAGAATTTCTAAGCAATGTTTGTGGAGCACATGCACCAGAGGAGAGACGTGCTGCTGAAAAAGAAGCAGAGTTCAAAAAAGCTTTGCTCCAAAACCAGCAGCAGGATATTAATAGAAGAAAACTTGAGAGAGAGGCACAGGCACACAAAGAAAGGATAGAGCAGGAGAAATCCCAACTTTCTTTGTGTAATACAAAAGAAATGGGAATGAAGCAAAAAGATGAAGAGTCAGAAAGAATCAGGATGCTCCAGAAAAGAAAGAGTATTGTTTTTGACCAACTGGCAGCCACAAAGAAGGAACAGACTGCTGCGCGAGCTTTGTGGGAAGAGCAGAGATTTGTTAAGGGTGTAGCTGACAGTGAGGCTAAATGGGCAAAACAGGAGAAGGAAAAAGAGGAGAGGAGGACTGCAATACTTGGGCCTATTGCTGCTCACACTCAGAGCAAGCTCCAGACACGAAAGCAGCTTGTTAAGAGCAAACTGCCAGTCAAAAGAAAAGAGCAGGCACCCATTTCGGAAGCAGAAAAAGACATTTCAGCTGCAAAGGATTCAAAGAGAGGATCGTTCGGTCTTTGTTTGAACGATGAGGGGTCCGGTTACCTCTCTGTTACAGAGAAACCACTGCCTACATATCCCAGGGCTGAATCTGTGAATCTCAGGGAATGCATGAACGTTGATAAGGCAAAGCAGAAACATGCAGAGATAATGCAGTCACAGAGGGAGGAAGATCTGAGATGGAATCAGATGTCCAATCAAAGGCAGCTTAAAAATCGTGCTGTAGCAGAATATCAGGTCAGACAAATGAAAGAACAAGTCCAGGAGAAAGAAGAGGAGAGACTGCAGCAGAAGAGAGAAAGAGAATTTCTAAGCAATGTTTGTGGAGCACATGCACCAGAGGAGAGACGTGCTGCTGAAAAAGAAGCAGAGTTCAAAAAAGCTTTGCTCCAAAACCAGCAGCAGGATATTAATAGAAGAAAACTTGAGAGAGAGGCACAGGCACACAAAGAAAGGATAGAGCAGGAGAAATCCCAACTTTCTTTGTGTAATACTAAAGAAATGGGAATGAAGCAAAAAGATGAAGAGTCAGAAAGAATCAGGATGCTCCAGAAAAGAAAGAGTATTGTTTTTGACCAACTGGCAGCCACAAAGAAGGAACAGACTGCTGCGCGAGCTTTGTGGGAAGAGCAGAGATTTGTTAAGGGTGTAGCTGACAGTGAGGCTAAATGGGCAAAACAGGAGAAGGAAAAAGAGGAGAGGAGGACTGCAATACTTGGGCCTATTGCTGCCCACACTCAGAGCAATCTCCAGAAAGAAAAAGAGTTTGTTGAGAACAAACTGCCAGTCATAAGAAAAGAGCAGGCACCCATTTCGGAAGCAGAAAAAGACATTTCAGCTGCAAAGGATTCAAAGAGAGGATCGTTCGGTCTTTGTTTGAACGATGAGGGGTCCGGTTACCTCTCTGTTACAGAGAAACCACTGCCTACATATCCCAGGGCTGAATCTGTGAATCTCAGGGAATGCATGAACGTTGATAAGGCAAAGCAGAAACATGCAGAGATAATGCAGTCACAGAGGGAGGAAGATCTGAGATGGAATCAGAAGATGTCCAATCAAAGGCAGCTTAAAAATCGTGCTGTAGCAGAATATCAGGTCAGACAAATGAAAGAACAAGAACAGGAGAAAGAAGAGGAGAGACTGCAGCAGAAGAGAGAAAGAGAATTTCTCAGCAATGTTTGTGGAGCACATGCACCAGAGGAGAGACGTGCTGCTGAAAAAGAAGCAGAGTTCAAAAAAGCTTTGCTCCAAAACCAGCAGCAGGATATTAATAGAAGAAAACTTGAGAGAGAGGCACAGGCACACAAAGAAAGGATAGAGCAGGAGAAATCCCAACTTTCTTTGTGTAATACTAACGAAATGGGAATGAAGCAAAAAGTTGAAGAGTCAGAAAGAATCAGGATGCTCCAGAAAAGAAAGAGTATTGTTTTTGACCAACTGGCAGCCACAAAGAAGGAACAGACTGCTGCGCGAGCTTTGTGGGAAGAGCAGAGATTTGTTAAGGGTGTAGCTGACAGTGAGGCTAAATGGGCAAAACAGGAGAAGGAAAAAGAGGAGAGGAGGACTGCAATACTTGGGCCTATTGCTGCCCACACTCAGAGCAAGCTCCAGACAGGAAAAGAATTTGTTGAGAACAAACTGCCAGTCATAAGAAAAGAGCAGGCACCCATTTCGGAAGCAGAAAAAGACATTTCAGCTGCAAAGGATTCAAACAGAGGATCGTACGGTCTTTGTTTGAAAGATGAGGGGTCCGGTTACCTCTGTGTTACAGGGAAACAACTGCCCATATATCCCAGGGCTGAACCTGTGAATCTCAGGGAGCGCATTATGGTTGATAAGGCAAAGCAGAAACATGCAGAGATAATGCAGTCACAGAGGGAGGAAGATCTGAGATGGAATCAGAAGATGTCCAATCAAAGGCAGCTTAAAAATCGTGCTGTGGCAGAATATCAGGTCAGACAAATGAAAGAACAAGACCAAGAGAAAGAAGAGGAGAGACTGCGGCAGAAGAGAGAAAGACAATTTCTCAGCAATGTTTATGAACCACATGCACCAGAGGAGAGACGTGTGGCTAAAAAAGAAGCAGAGTTCAAAAAAGCTTTGCTCCAAAACCAGCAGCAGGATATTAAGAGAAGAAATATTGAGAGAGAGGCACAGGCACACAAAGAAAAGATAGAGGAGGCGAAAGCCCAACTTTCTTTGTGTAAAAAAAAAGAAATGGGAATGAAGCAAAAAGATGAAGAATCAGAAAGAATCAGGATGCTCCAGAAAAGAAAGAGTATTGTTTTTGACCAACTGGCAGCCAGAAAGAAGGAGCAGACTGCTGCGCGAGCTTTGTGGGAAGAGCAGAGATTTGTTATGGGTGTAGCTGACAGTGAGGCTAAATGGGCAAAACAGGAGAAGGAAAAAGAGGAGAGGAGGACTGCAATACTTGGGCCTATTGCTGCTCACACTCAGAGCAAGCTCCAGACACGAAAGCAGCTTGTTAAGAACAAACTGCCAGTCATAAGAAAGAAGCAGGCACCCATTTCCAAAGCAGCTAAAGACATTTAATCTGCAAAGCATCCAAATGGAGGATCAGTTTACCTTGGCGCTGCGTGAGCGGCAGCTTGTTACAGCAGCTCCGTACTCCATACTTTAGTACATTTCTTTTACTTTTTTCTATTTACGTCGGCACTTTAAGCGAGTGCGCAACTATGGATATTCACTCTGTTATTATTGTAGTTTGCGCCTTGCTGTTTAGGGAACTTTTTGGTGTGGCTGTAGGAAACACCCTCAACCACGGCTCCCCATTCAACCACGGCTCTATTGTTTACACCCGGGATCAGCTGTTCGCCCTGCGCCACACATCCCTCCTCGGCGCGGAGAGGCCGGCGATCCCCAAGGAGCTACGGAGGAGAAGAGGCTGCAGATCGGGAGTGAAGCGCGGGGAGCAGAAAAAACGGTATAAGCCATGTCTACCGTCTGTCATCATGGGGAACGTAAGATCTCTCCCCAACAAGATGGAAGAGCTAACAGCGCTGACCCGGCTGCAGAGGGAGTACCGGGAATGCAGCCTCATGTGCTTCATAGAGACATGGCTGAGTGAACTTTTTCCGGACTCACACGTCACCCTGGACGGATTTCAACTACTTCGGGCAGACAGGAATGCAACTGAGAGCGGTAAGAAGAAGGGAGGGGGAATTGCTGTGTTTGTGAACGAGAGATGGTGCCATCCGGGACACATAACAGTTAAAGAGCAACTCTGCACCAGAGCCTTGGAGCTGTTAGCGGTGAGCATGCGGCCATACTACCTCCCGAGGGAGTTTTCACATGTTATCACTGTGACTGTGTACATCCCCCCCTCAGCGGTTGCTGGTACAGCTACAGATCGGATCCACACTATTGGCTCTCAACTACAAAACCAGCACCCCCAATCCTTCCTCCTCATCTTCGGTGACCTAAATCACACTTCCCTGTCCACTTCTCTTCCCACCATCACCAAGTATGTGAAATGTCACACCAGAGACAATAAGACTTTGGAGCTCCTGTATGCCGACATCAGCGATGCGTACACATCATCCCCCCTCCCCCCGCTGGGTCATTCAGATCACAACTTCGTCCACTTAACCACTGACTACACCCCCATGGTGAAGAAACAACCCCCTGTGGAGAGGCTCGTGAAGCAGTGGTCCGAGGAGAGCAGGGCTAGGCTCAGAGACTGTCTCCAGATGACAGACTGGGGTGCACTCTGCAGCCCCCACGGCAGTGATATCGACAGCATGACTCACTGCATCACGGATTATATCAATTTCTGTGTGGATAACACTGTACCTTCCAAGTCTGTGCTGTGTTTCCCCAATAACAAACCCTGGGTGACTTCTGAGATTAAGGCCCTACTGAACAAGAAGAAGAGGGTCTTCAGCTCCGGGGACAAGGAGGAGCTGCGCAGAGTCCAGAAGAAACTCCGGCTAAAGATCAGGCAGGGGAAGGACTGCTACAGGAGAAAACTGGAAGGACGGCTGGAGCAGAATAACACAAGAGATGTCTGGAGAGGGCTGCAGACCATTGCTGGACATGGGAAAGGAGGGAGGAGAGACCAGGCCAGCGGGGACAAGGACTGGGCTGACAAGCTAAATCTGTTTTTCAATAGATTTGACCCTTCCTTACCTCTCTCCCTCACCTGCGTGGCCTCCTCACCACACCTCCCCTGCCCTGCCCCCCTCCCCCCACAGCTCCTCAGCCTGCCACCCTCAACATCAATCAACCACGCCACCCCTGCCCCCCTGAGTCTCTCACCACCCATCATCCCCACACCCTCACCCCAGTCATTCTCCACACACCTCTCAATAACAGATGATCAGGTGAGAAGTCAACTTAAAGAGATCAAGGCTAGGAAGGCCCCGGGACCAGACGGCATCAGCCCAAGACTACTCAAGGACTGTGCTGACCAGCTCTGTGGTGTGCTCAGGCACTTGTTCAACTTGAGACTGAACCTGGAGAAAGTCCCAGCCCTGTGGAAGACCTCCTGTGTGGTACCAGTACCAAAGACACCGCGCCCCAAGGAGCCTAACCACTTTAGACCTGTTGCCTTGACTTCTCACCTGATGAAGACCATGGAGAGGATCATCCTTCGGCACCTGCGACCCCTGGTGGGCACTTAGCTGGACCCCCTGCAGTTTGCTTACTGTCCTGGGATTGGGGTGGACGATGCAGTGATCTACCTGCTGCATAGATCACTGCTACACCTGGAGGACAGGGGGAGCGCTGTGAGGATCGTGTTTTTTTTACTTCTCCAGCGCTTTTAACACTATCCAGCCAGCACTGCTTAGAGGGAAGATGGAAAGTGTGGGAGTAGACCAACACCTGGCTGCTTGGATTACTGACTATCTCACCAACAGACCACAGTATGTGAGGATACATCAATGTGTGTCTGACGTGGTGCTCAGCAGCACGGGTGCCCCTCAGGGTACAGTGCTCTCCCCCTTCCTCTTCACCCTCTACACGTCGGACTTCACCCACAACACCACACAGTGCCACATCCAGAAGTTCTCTCGATGACACGGTCATTGCCGGCTGCGTTTCTGAGGGGAATGATGTGGAATACAGGACTGTCATCAGGGACTTTGTCTTCTGGAGTGAGCTCAACCAGCTTCAGCTCAACACCAGCAAGACAAAAGAGATGATAGTTAACTTCCAGAGGAAAGCATCCCCATTAACGCCAGTAAACGTCCAGGGATCGGACATCGAGGTAGTGGAAAGCTACAAATTCCTTGGTGTTCACCTTAACAATAGACTGGACTGATGATTGATCAGCTTGATGATTGATGAATGTTCAACTGCCTGGTGGAGTTTGACATGATGTGAGGAGATCAGACTTCGCCTGAAGTTGTGTGTTGGGCTTCTTTCCAGCCCTGTGAAACCTGATGGTGTTCGGCTTGTGGTGGCCCTTGGTGGTGTTGATGGCTGTGGCTATGCTATCACCAATTGCCCTTAGGACCTGGTCGTGGCACCAGCGATAGCGCCTGTCTCCAAGGGCTTTTGGGCAGTGTGGTGGGGTGGTGGCTGAGTCACCCCACCATAGGTATATAAAACATAAGTATAAATAATAAATGTTCAATCAATAAATAACAAAAAAAAATTTCATTTAACCCTCCAGTGTTGCTCAGTCTGTCATCACACACACACATTCACACAATGTGATGTAGCGTCTGCTACTTTGTATGGTCCCTTCCACCTGGGGGAGGACCAATTGAGTTTGTTGTACTTTCTTTTGGATCCAGTTTCCCACTTCAACAGGAGATGTGTCATGGTCCTGTTCTTTGGTGAATATATCTGTGACCTGTTGAGAGATTACAGTGTTGTTCAGTTGTTTAACATATTCATTCAGCTCTTCACACTGTAATAACACAGGTGGTGTATCTATTGGTGCAGTGGTAAATGGACAGGGCATTTTTCTTCCTCTCAAACTCTCATGTGGGCTGACATTCATGGTAGTATTTGGGATGGATCTGATATTAAATAACACAATAGGTAGGGCTTTGATCCAGGTTAGTTATGTGTCTGCGCAGACTTTAGCCAATCATTCCCAGAATATATGCCAATGGGTTGCGTCTCGGCCTCCACATCCTCTCCAGCATATGGGGTCTTCCCCTGTGTAATGAATTTTCATCTTTGGGGTAGTAAAGAATCTTAGACATTTCCAGGCAAATTCCCTCCATGTATGTAAATTGGTACCTTTCAACTGAAGTTCGCAGTAGTTATGCCATTCTTCTTTTGTTATTTTCAGGTGTCCTTCTTTTTCACATTTATTTTTGATATAGTCCGTGGAGTACAAATTTTTTTATTAGGAGACCTTTGTATAATCCTGAGATAGCACCTTTAACAGATTCACCTGAATATGGCCTTATGATTTCTTTTATTATTGCATTTTCCAGATCTATTGGGAGTTTTTTAATTGCATTTATTGAAGTTTTTTTTCAATATTTAAATTTATATCCCACATATTTACCAAATTGTTCTAGTTTAAATATTTCAAGTAGAGAACCGAATGGTTCGGTTAGGTTCACCAAAATGTCATCTGCACACAGCACACCTTGTGTTCATCCTTATTTATGTTAGCACCTTTGATGCTGTCTTTCTGCCTGATCCATTGGGCTAGAGTGCAAAAAGGAGCAGTGACATCTCACAGCCTTGTCTTGTGCCTCGTTCTAATTTGATGGTCTTTGATAGGTGACAGGTTAACTCGGGCAGTTGGATTCCTATACAGTGAATTCATTGCGTAAATAAAATTCTCATGAAAGCCTAATTTCTCCTAAGGACCCTGTACAAGAACCCAAACTGACCAATAAAGCCTGTAATTTCTTTTCTTGAATACAGTTTAGTACATGAAGTGATTGACTTATATTGTCATATGTTTGTCTCTGTGGGACAAATCCAGTCTGGTCTGTATGGATGAGCTGGAGAAAACCTTTTTCGACTGTTCTTGCAAGAATTGATGTGTATAGTTTATAATCAGTAGTAAGAATTGAAACTGGTCTAAATGAGTCACATTCTAATGTATCTTTTCCCTCTTTGGGTATGACTGTTATAGTAGCGTTCTTTTTTCTTTTTTTTCTTTCTTTCAAAGCTTTATTGAGTATATGCAGGAGGTATGGTTTTAGTTCAGTCCTGAAGCTCTTGTACCATTCAGATGAGAATCTGTCTGGTCCTGGCAATTTGTTGGTTTTTAGCCTGGAAATGGCTTTGTTTAATGCTTCCTCTGTTATTTTTGCCATCAGTTTATTATTTTGTTCCTTGTTTAAGATAGGTAAGTTGAGAGAGTTAAAACAATTTTCTGATATTTTGTTCTTCCTCTAATTGTGATTGAGAATATACTTCTTTATAATAGTTTTGGAAAGCTGTTTGTATTTCCTCTCTTTTATATACTATGTTCATTGTAATTGGGTCCCTGATTTTGTGTATAGTGTTGTGTGCTTTTTGTTTTTGTAGTTTTCTTACAAAGTTTTGCAAATTTTGAGCCCATCTCATAGTACCTTTGTTTTGTATAGATAATCTTTTTTTGCGATTCTTGAGTGTACTGTTCTGCCCCAACGCCTTGCCGGGGTCAACAGCAAGAGAACTCCTCTCCAACAAACCACGCAGATGACAAGTTTCAGTTGAACTCTTTATGGTCTGTTGAAGTAGGGTAAAACTAAAAGGCATAAGATACAATCCATTCAGAATGTGATTTACCTTAACACAGCGCTAGTATTAGCAGCTAGGTTAGCTTAGCCAGCACGTAGCGTAAACATTTAACATTCACATGGTATTCTTAGATGTAAACTCTTCTCTGAGTTATAACAAAATCATATAACGTTTCCTTATACATTCTAAACTTACCGACGATGCCTTCAAAGCAATCTTGATACATTAGGAAGATACTCAGTGCACATGTCAAAGAGTCGAGCTTCTGGTTTCGAGAGAAAATAACGAACTGACGTCTTCAGCAGATTCTTTACAAAAACACTATAACTTCCGCCAGTACGTGGGAGTAGAGGAACTGGATTTCACAGCAAATGAACACAGTACTGCATTAAACAGAACACTCCCCGCCTGAATACCCAGGGGGTTTCACTTTTTCTTTCTTTTTCTGTAAGATTTCCTTTTCTGAAAATTAGAATGAACTCATTAAACTAAGTTATGCATTCAAATTACCTTAACAAGTGTCTCTATTTTCAACAAAATTCTTAAAACATCACACTTCTTATTCGTTAGAGAAACATCACACACTAAACCTTGGTTAAGATACTACTTACTTTATTTATGAGGGAATAAGCAGGATCAGTTCATTAACAGGTCTGAGAAGCAGTTTAGTGCTGTCCTTTCTAGCAACTCTCAGCTGGACTTTGCGCACCCGTCCATCTTTGCTGGGGTACACATCTGTGAGGATGCCAAGAGGCCAGTCATTCCTTTTGCATTGAGTGTCTTTGAGAAGCACCACACTTCCTTCTGTGAGGTTAGGCTGGTCGGATGACCACTTCCTGCGGGGTTGCAGTGTAGCCAGGTACTGCTTGCACCACCTGTCCCAAAAAGTATTGGACAGGCTCTGAACTCTGCGCCACTGCTGCTTGTATAAGTCTTTGTGGTTAAAGTCACCAGGCGGAGGTGGGCAAGGGCCTACCTTTTGAGTCAGCAGAGGTGCGGGTGTGAGGATGAAAGGATCTGTGGGGTCCGTGGACACAGGCACAAGTGGGCGGTTATTCACAATGGCAGTGACTTCAGCTAAGAAGATTGTGAGCACCTTGTGTGTGAGTTTAGAAGGGCCCATCTGCATGAGCATCGAATCCAGGATGCAGCGTGTGACGCCGATCATTCTTTCCCAAGCCCCTCCCATATGAGAGGAGTGTGGGGCATTAAAAGTCCATGTAGTGCCTTGTTCAGAGAGAAATCTCTCTATAGCTTTCTCATCAGCATTGGAGGGGATTTCCAGGTCTTTAGAGGCTCCAATGAAATTTGTGCCCCTGTCAGAGCGTAAGTGTTTCGCTGGCCTCAGATAGCCTGGAACCTTCTGAGCGCTGACCTCTGACCTTTATGAAGCTCGAAGAGTCCATCACCTCAATGATTTCAATGTGAATGGCTCTGACAGATAAGCAAGTAAAAAGAACTGCCCACCTCTTACTCTCAGTATCCTCCCCTTGTGCAGCGTGCAGCAACGGTCCAGGGCCCAAACACACCCGTGCCAACATTAGTGAAGGGTGGTTCAGCGCTGAGTCTGTCTGGTGGCAGGTCGGCCATTTTTTGAACTTCAAATTTCCCTCTGAGTTTGCGGAAGACAATGCATTCGAAGATCACTCTGTTGACGCATCTCTTGCCACCCAGTATCCAGTAGCCAGCAGATCGGATGGCACCCTCAGTAAAGGGGCGCCCTTGGTGTTGTGTCTGTTCGTGGAAGAGATGCACAATGAGGGTAGTCACATGGTGACGCCCAGGCAAGATCAGTGGTCTCTTTTCATCAGGTCCCAAGTCAGCAGCCGCGAGACGTCCCCCCACTCTCAGCAGGCCTGCTTGGTCGAGAAAGGGGTCCAGAGACCAGAGTGGGCTGCTCTTTGGAATGTTTGCATGAAATGAGAGACACTGTAGTTCTTTCTCAAAGGCCTCCTGCTGGACTGTTCTAATGATGACCGTTGCACTCTGATTTAGAACATCCACAGGCGTGCAGCAAAGATGCCATTTCTGACACTGTCCACTAGTCTTGTCTTTCTTGAAACACTGAATGATGTGAATCAACACACCAACAGCCCTTGTGAGTGAACTCCAGCGTGAGAAACGGCTGAAGCGCTGTGAGCCAAGGCGATTGTGCACTGCCGTGGACAGCGTGGTCACTTGTGGCCGGATTTCAGGATCGTGTTCTGGCTGTAAGAGTTCAAAAGTCTGTTCATCAGGTGGCATGGTGTCAGGCTGACACAGAAATGCCGGCCCAGTAAACCACATTGTGTCTTTCAGGCGGTCTGCTGGGATCGACCACGTTGCGATGTCTGCAGGATTGTGCTGTGTGTGTACATACCTCCACTGTTGTGGCTGGGTGCTTCGTCTGATTGGTTGTACTCGGTTACTCACATACACGTAAAATCTTCTTTTCTCATTGAAGATGTACCCAAGTACAATCCTGCTGTCTGTGTAGAATGTGACTGCATCAAACGTGATGTCGATCTCGGACATGATGGTGTCGACCAGATCCACTGCCATGACAGCTCCGCATAGCTCCAAACGGGGTATGGTGTGTTCTGGGCGCGGTGCGAGTCTGGCCTTGCTTGAAATCAGCCCTGTGTGGCATTGTCCATCTGCCTCTACAGTTCTTACATAGGCAACCGCAGCGACAGCCTTTTCTGATGCGTCTGAAAAGACACAAAGTTCAACTCGTTCGGCCGTAGACAAGGACACTCCAGTGTAAGCTCTGGGGATTCTTAATTTTTCCAGTTCTTGAAGAGAATCTCTCCAGCTGTCCCACAATTTCTCCTTTTCTGCAGGCAGAGGCGCGTCCCAGTCAGGAGAGTCAGTGGTGAGCTCGCGAAGGAGTGCTTTTCCTTGAACTGTCACTGGAGAGACGAATCCGAGAGGATCATACAGATTGTTCACTGTGGAGAGGACTCCTCGTCGAGTGAATGGCTTCCTCTCATCCTCCACACGGTAAGTGAAACAGTCTGACTCCAGGTCCCAGTGTAGCCCAAGGCTCCTTTGCACTGGCAGATCATCAGCAGCCAGGTCAAGGTCCTTTAGGTCTGTGGCGCGATCTTCACATGGGAAGGCCTCCATGACCTCTTTGTTGTTCGAGGCCAACTTATGCAGCCTGAGATTGGAGCAGGCTAGCATTGCCTGAGTTCTTTTGAGCAGACTGATCACTTCCGCTGTGGGAAGGGATTTCAGCCCGTCGTCCACATAAAAGTCTCTGCTCACAAACTGCTGTGCGTCTTCCCCGTACTCACTGTGGCCATCCTGGGCTGCGCGTCTGAGACAGTAAATGGCAACGGCTGGGGAGGGACTATTTCCGAACACATGGACGTTCATGTAATATTCTGCAATCCCTTTATCTGGGTCATTATCCTTAAACCAAAGGAACCTGAGAAAGTTGCGGTGTTCAGGCTTGACTTTGAAGCAGTGGAACATTTGTTGTATGTCCACAGAGAAGGTGATTTGTTCTTTTCTGAAACGAAGGAGGACGCCTATGAGGCTGTTGTTGAGGTCCGGTCCCGTTAACAGCACTTGGTTCAGAGACAGTCCTTTGTGCTGTGCACTAGAGTCGAATACGACTCTGATCTGAGAGGGCTTTTTTGGATTATAAACCCCGAAGCACGGCAGGTACCAGTGCTCCTCTCCAGGTTTCAGCGGGGGAGCTAATTCCGCATGTCCATTCTGAAATATCTTTTCCATGAATGTGACGAATTGTTCTTTCATTTCAGGCTTTCTTTTGAAAGAGTGCTGAAGCGAGTTGAGGCATTCCTGTGCCTGAGCACGACTGTCTGACAGCTGTGGCCGGTGAACTCTGAAGGGCAGGGGAGCCACCCAGCTGTTTTCCTCGTCCTTGTAGACTCCATGGTCCATGATGCTCAGGAAGTGCAGGTCCTCAATGTAGGGGGCCTCTGTGTCATCGTCCTTGGTTGTCTGAAACACATCACTGTTTGACATGTTCTGTATCCCTTTAGCGTGGCTGCTCCTGTGCAGGAGGGAGTGTGGGAGGGACTCAGTGTCACAGTATCTCTCCTTAACCGTGTAGCTGTTCGGGCATGGCTGAAAGAGAGAGGGGCGCCCGTTCCTCAGCACCTTGGTGTAGTAGGAATGGACAAGAGGCGGCTTGTGCATGTCCCCCATGCACACATCACCCACAATCACCCAGCCCAGGTCCAGCTTTTGGGCATAGGGTGCGCTGTGTGGGCCGAGCAAGATAGGAGCCTGTGGATTGAGGTCTGGGATGTGTTTAGCCAGATGTTTCAAATGGGCGTGGCTGGAGGCAACCTCAGGTGTGGGAATCTCTGTCCGATTTGTTGGGGATTTCATTACATTCGATCAGCGGTGGCAGAGAGAGTGCAGCACTGCCATCTATAGGCTTGACCACAAAGCCACGTGCTTGTCTGCCTTCAGTCTCTATTGTTCCTGCACATGTTTTCAGTGAGTAAGGTGAGGGACGACCTGAGATGTTGAAAACACTGAAGAACTCAGACCGCGCAAGCGTGTGGTTACTTTGGTCATCTAATATGGCATACATGCGGACTGCTGCCTCTGAGTGAGTGGCTGGGTACACATTTACGAGGCATATTTTTGAGTGCATGACGCTGAGACGGCAGTCTCCCCGCCATCCTCCGGTGCAGGGTCCGCAGAGCTGTTGGCTTTCTGTGCTGGGCCAGGGTGTAGCGCTGCAACATGCGTGTTGCTTCCACACTCTGTGCAGCTTACCTCGTCATTGCAGTTCTTTGCCAAGTGTATGGTTTTGCAGCACTTGTAGCACACTCCATGTTTCTTTAGGAGTGCCTTTCCCTCCTCGATCAGCTTGTCTCTAAATCCACAACATTTGTGTAGGGGATGGGGTTTGTTGTGTAGCAGACAATATTTGGCTGGGTCCTCTTTGCTGGTGGACTTGTCCGCAGAAGGGGACTTAGAAGGCGTGAGTGGGGGATTGGGGGTCACTCCAGTCTTGAGAACAGCTACTGCTCTCTGACCCTCTAGCTCAGGGGTGGGCAAACTAAGGCCCACATGAATGAGCTGAACGTAAAACTACAAGGGAAAGATCAGTTTGTCCATGATATGTACACATACGTGAGAGCCTTCAAAACCAAGCTTGCCTTATTCTCAAAGCAAATGTCAAACAAGTCATTTGCTCATTTCCCCATACTGGCGACACTGAAAGAGGCCCCTCGACATGTGAAAAAATACAGAAAATCACTGGAAGACCTACATGGAGAATGCTGCCATCGGTTCTCTGATTTTGGAAAAATTGACAAGTCACTTCAGCTGGTTTCATGTCCTTTCACACAAGATCCTGAAACAGTGCCAGAAGAGTTGCAGTTGGAACTCATTGATCTCCAATGTGACACTGTTATGAAGGAGAAGTTCAACTCTCTTAAACTGGATGAGTTTTATGCTTCATTAGTGCAGCCAAATTTCCAAACATCCAGAAGATGGCACAGAGAATGCTGGTGTTGTTTGGCTCTACATATATGTGTGAACAGACTTTTTGTGTGATGAACATCAACAAAGCACCCCACAGATCCCCTTTGAGTGATGAACACCTCAGATCTGTTCTGAGAATTGCCACAACAAAACTGACACTGGACTTTGATGCACTGGCAAAAACGGGTGATCAACAACACTGTTCCCACTAAAAGTTAATGTAAGTAATAACAGTGTAATGCCTTTTTATGTTTAATATGTATGCATCTGGTGCTGACCCAGCCCGTGTGTCAATTTTTAAAGTCAATGTGGCCCCTGAGCCAAAAAGTTTGCCCACCCCTGCTCTAGCTTAACTGCTGGCTTGTTGAGTTCATTGTTCACAGTTCATTGTTGGGGGCTGCCAACGTGAAGCCAGGGTCATTACGCATTCTCGCCTGTTGACACACAAAGTTCACAAAGAAACTGAATGGGGGATAGGGAGCCCTATGCTGTACCTTGTAGTTGAAACCTTGTGTGAGCCACTTTTCCTGTAAGTAAAATGGCAATTTCTGCATGATAGGGTTAACTCCACGGGGCGTGTCTCGATAGCTAAGGCCAAACTTTTGCAGCTTTTGCAGCCTGTATTTCCATCAGTAGATCCCCCAGTTCTCTTAGTTTGCGCCCATCTTTGTTCTGGATTTTGGGGAAGCCCTCCAGTCTTTTAAACAGAGAGCTTTCGATGACCTCTGGTGCGCCATAGAAAAACCCACATTGGGCGGGGGGGATAAAATTTGGGCTGCTTTGGTCGGCATTAGGCGGGTTTTTTAAAATTGTGTAAACCAGACACACACACGCAGAAACCTCCCTTTCCTCTCTCTCTCTTTAAAAAATAAAAAAAATGAATTTTGAAACTTAACAGTGACGTCAGCAAACTTTAGCCGCTGAATTTTGGATGGCCTAGCATCACAACGTTGTCCTTCTATCGTCCAGGCGCGAAGATCAGCCCCGCCGAAGTCGTCGTTTTACTGTACTGTTCGCCTCAACGCCTTGCCGGGTTCAACAGCGAGATAACTCCTCTCCAACAAACCAGGCAGACGACAAGTTTCAGTTGAACTCTTTATGGTCCGTTGAAGTAGGGTAAAACTAAAGGCATAAGATACAATCCATTCAGAATTTGATTTACCTTAACAGAGCGCTAGTATTAGCAGCTAGGTTAGCTTAGCCAGCACGTAGCGTAAATATTGAACATTCACACGGTATTCTTAGATGTAAACTCTTCTCTGAGTTATAACAAAATCATATATCGTTTCCTTATACATTCTAAACTTACCGACGGTGCCTTCAAAGCAATCTTGATACGTTAGGAAGATACTCAGTGCACATGTCAAAGAGTCGAGCTTCTGGTTTCGAGAGAAAATAACGAACTGACGTCTCCAGCAGATTCTTTACAAAAACACTACTAACTTCCGCCAGTAGGTGGGAGTAGAGGAACTGGATTTCACAGCAAATGAACACAGTACTGCATTAAACAGAACATTGAGTGTACCAGATGTTTATCTCCTTCCTAATTTCCTTTAATTGTAATGTTATATTTGGGGTTGTGTCCTTTTTGTTTTTTGTCTCAAGCTCTAAATAACTGTGTCTTATTTCTAGGAGATAGCTCCTTCAGAGTCAATAATCAAAATAATAATTGGAACTTAATTTTTCTTAACTCAGAACAGTCCTTGTGACATATTTTATGCATTAATTAGCTTAAGTTATATGATTTTTTTTTTTAATTGTCTCAGTTCCATGTTAGCTTGTTCAGAGTCAAAAATAAAAGTAAGCTAAATTAACACAAGTTATTTATCTGGGATCATATGAGTTTCTTTTGAATTGCTGTAGCCTCTCTTTGTAGGATTTGTGGAAGGGTTTCTCCTGTGGCTGTGCTTCTGCATCCAAGTCCGATGTTCCCCTTGGGTCTCCGGCCATCTGCCATGATGAGAGGAGTTGCAGCTCCTGGTGGTCTCCATCGATTGGGGCCGTAATGACGGTGACAGGGAGTTCCTATTTTGCCATGTTCTCTGTAGCTTCCGCTGCTTTCTGATATGTCTGTATTCCTTCATTGTAGTGGATCCGTAGTTTTGCTGGATAAGGGGGTTTGAAACTTAATTTTTCTCTCTTAAGATCCTCTTGGCCTCATTGTACTCGTAACGTTTCTCAAGCACCATAACCTTATAATCATGATCCACAAAGTAGCAAGTGTTCTTGTTATACACTGCGTTTTTCTGACAAGCTCTGCGGATCACTTCTTCCTTAACAACTCAGTAATCCGTGCACTTTGTGGGGTCTCGCTTGTGGGTCCCCCGGTTCAGCTGCTGGGGTCCGGTGTGCTCGCTCAACCCTGAGTTCATTGTCTGCGAGGAGGTCCAGCGTATCCTTCAGTAGTTTCTCCAGAAAGGCACATATGTTATCCCCTCCTCATTCTCGGGTATGCTGTGGTTATCTCGGCAAGCTCGCCCTTCTTGATCTGTTAACTTAGCTTACATGGTAGCATGGCGAGTAGTCTTTTCATTTGTGTAGCCATAGCCTGCAGAGCCGTCTCAGTTTCTTCAACCCTACCTTCAGATTCTTCTAGTCTGCTATTGGTGCTGTGCAGCTCCCGCTTAATCTCCGCAAGTGCTTGGTTATTGACTCGTCTGAAGTCTTTCATCTCGTTTAGAATGGAGTGCAGACACCTTCTGCTTCAGTGTCCATGCGTGGCGCTGGGGAGCTACTCCAGGTAGGTTGAGTTAGCGGAGGCCGTTCATCTTTATTTCATCTTGTTTCTTGCTGTGTTCAAGGTTCTCCTGTTTGTTTGTTTGTCTTTACTGTCTGATATATTTGCTTCAGTTCATTGTTTAGGGTATTTTCAACTTTATTAGGGCCGTTTTCTGTGTCTGTCAGGGAGCACCAAAATCAGGCTGCAATCTTGTACATGACCCCCAAATCGACATTTTCAAACACTATTACACGTGATATTTGGAAAGAGTGAATGGCGCAATGCACGAGTGAGGACCTGATCAAGAAGCTTCTACCCAGAGCCTATTGTGCTTGTGTACTTGATCGCTGGGGGTTCTCTCAGTCTGTTCACTCATTTTAGTTCACCAACTTCTGTAACACCTTAACTAAAATATACCCTTTTAAGATAATCCAACCCCCGTACACACAACTACTTGAGATCTGTGTTACTGCAGGAATTCTCGAACGGTCTGTACTGTCCGATACGCTGACACATGCACAGTGAAAATATCAATCAAGTAGGAAACTACCCCACATTCGTATGTAAAATAACAAACTTATCCATGCATGCCCATAAAGATTTTATCTTAATGCGTATGCCGAATTTTTTTTACTCATCCACTCAACGGGAGTCCTCATCTCATTGCGGCATTGCCTTTCACAGCATTGTCTTACACGGTATCGGGACAATTCTCATACGATTGTGCTGCACCCGAAAGCTGCAGGGGCGCAGCGATATGCTACACCCTTCACGTCTTTTGGAAAGTGAATTTGCCTCATTGAGCTAAGCTGGAGGAGAGTTGTTGATTTTCATTCACTGTAGTGTCATCACAAAGTCCCAACCTTGTCCTCATAGAGACACCCAACAGGTTAGGATGGTAAAAGGTCAGCAGGATAAAGTGGAGGTGTTCCTCCAACTTTGGGTCTGCTGCTGTTTTGTATCGGGCCTTGAAATTCAGTTGCAACAGAGGCAGCCAGCCAACACATATTGTGTGTCGTGTTTGACTGATGGTTGGACATGTGACACTGCACATGCTCTTTGCTCTCAGGGTTAGGCTTTGAATTTGGACAGTGGGGTATTGCTTCAGATGCCAAGCAAGATAATCTCTTCAGCCTTCTTTAGTTAAGTGAAAGAAACACTCAGAGAAGCACTGCTTCCTTAACACTTTATTAATGCAGCTTTAACTGATGCATCACAAGTTTGACCGAGATGTTTAGCAGTCTGCTACAGAAAAAAACGATAGTGCAAAGCAATACAACTTATCATTTCTACAAAATTCACTTTGTTACCAAGTGATCTTTTTATGCCGCTAATTTCTTGTTGTTCAATGTTTGCGCTTTATCAAATATGTATGAGACTTTGACAAATGGTCTGCATTCCACCTGTACCTGGTGTCAATAGAGGAAGATGACATATTGTCAAGAAAGCAATGTTTCAAAAGGAGCATTGTGTCAAATAAAGCAGATTTTTTCCTTAAGCTACAGCTTTATTCACACACACTGATACCATACATTCACTTATATATTCACTCACTCATAGAAAACACTTCAGTGTAATAAAAACCTGAGATGAGACAGTGAGGGCCACAGAATCACAGCAGTGATCACTGACTACCTGATCAGCCCTCTACACACCGATGCCACAACTTACACTTCTACAGTACAGTTACCTTTTCTCTGAAGACAACAGTCAGAGCTATGCAGTGAAGAAGCTTCTTATTACTATAATTAAATTAAATAAAAAATCAAATTTCTTTTAGCACTCCTAAATGGATGCCATGACCTTTAAATGTAATAGTTCGCTGCCACAGGCACTTTATTATGATTTTATTTCTTTCTCTTAACCTGAAAAATTTTATGCTGTAAGCATTTGGTTATTATGCCAACCATTGTTATCATGGTAGAGGCAGTATGACAGCAATGAAGACGTATCTTAACAAATTTGTAACTTATCACAATGCCAAATCACAATCTAAGAAAGAAACAGGCAAGTGTAACATTTTCCTTATATTGCCATTGTGTTATTGCTCCCAGTCCCACTCCTTTCAGTTCATTCATTAGTAAAAAAAAAAAAAAAAAGATTGCATAGTGCTGGACTCAGCAGCAGCAGTTTGGTTGTTTGGTGCCACACCTGTATGGAGTGTATATGTGCTGCAGTGGTTAGTCACAGAATCAGGGGGATAATGGCCATCCGCAGGCTGGGATAGTCCTTGAACTCCCTGCTGTAGGCTTTATGCTTCCCTCTGGCCCAGATGGTCATCTGAATGAACCCGAGTAACGTGTACAACGCCACTGGAAGAAACAAAAAAACCCCATTCAAGAACAGAGGAGAGCGCCACATCTATGTCAAACAATGCAAAGGTGAGTGAGTGAGTGGCTGATGTAAATTAATATAACGTGCTGTACATACCTGGCAGACACTGAGTCATGATGGAAAAGCTCACCCAAGCTCCAACCTTCAGTATGTTTTACACATGCAGGCAGACAAAGAGTAAAACTCACAAGCAAGGCTGATATTCACTACCACAATAAATACTTATAGAAGCTGTGTGTTACCTCATATGTATAATTTGGACAGGACACAAAGAAAAACAGCCATGTGAACGGGTTCTTAGTTGGAATGGGGAACCGTCTTCCCTGGGGTCCTGAGAGACAGAAAAAAGAGAAGTGAGATATTTCATCAAAAGTTCATTTAGATGTTATGTAGTCCATTATCCATGCTTTCATGGTGGATCAACAATTGATCAGCATGGATTAAACCTTGGTGCATTTGTCTTTAAACTGAAGTGAAACTGAACAACTCACCCTCTCCTCTGTGATTATTCAGAGTCAGGTGAATGGAGAAGTTTCCCAGTTCACACATCTGGAGCAGAAATACGGATTTCACTTCTTTTACTGTCACGCTGTGTTATATACAGTGTGAACACATGAATTTCTTATATCAGCATACGCACCACAAACACCACTAGTGCATAGTTGACTTGTAGTTCTCCATATGCTGTGAAGAGACAGACTGTCTGGCATTGACAGACTCTAGACAATATAGAGAAACAACATTGTGTGTGTGTGTACATGGGTGGACTTACATGGAGGTGTATAAAGAGGGTGGTTGATATAGTAGGCCAACCAAGCTGAGAAACCCCAGTAATAGGCACAATTCTGATGGAAGAACAAACAATACAGATGTACAAATAGGTGGAAAAGGAAAAATATGGAACAACATACAGTGGCTCTTCTTTTCAAAGGCAGTCACATCCTCACCCTGACTATTTTCCTGAGAGGCATGGTCCCATGAGAAAAGTGATGAACAAAGACCGTCTCTATCAACCTCTTCGTGTAGTGGAAGGTGTGACAGGCACAGGCTAGTCTGAAAGACACAGCAGAGGGACAGGGTCAGAAATACACTTAAGAGATTAGCTGAGTTTTGTTGCAGCATAAAAACTTTATCCTGCAATGTTTTTTTTTACAGCGGCTATAAAATTTGAGACAACATAGTGAAACTTCAGTGATTCCTGTGGGTCAAACTGAGTTACTGCAGCAAAAACAGCAATACTGTACAGTAAATAACAGAACACACCAAAATGCTCCATATACACAGCTGGATGCAGCACTGGAATATCAATAATTGAGGTATGAATACGGTAGAGTTATGAAATAATGAACTACATTACAGTTTACTTGAAAGCTCCTGTTTGTAGCAGCATCAAAAGTAAGTGAGTGTTGTAGTTGACACAGACAAGCAGCAGAATGTGGATGACACCACAAAAATCAACATGAGATGGTGTAAACCATCCTGTCCCAGCAGCCTGACATCAACACATTTCATTTTACTGAGACATTTGCTCCATAATAGATGTAATTCTATATGTTGTGGGGCATATTATTACATTAAATGATAGACTAGATTCTAGGAAATTAACTGTGATAATTTTCCAGACAAGAAATCAATCTCATGCGGGTAAATGTACCAGTGTATCTGGCATGGGACGTTGAGCCATGGGATTTTCTAGCAGCAGCTTGTTAGGTTGGTTTTAAGTAACTAAATGACTTAGAGCCAGTCCTCGGCTTGTTATAGTCATAGTCTCTCATAAATTGTGCTGTAGTTTTATTTCTACTTACGTGACAGCGGGATGCGGGCTGGAGGTGAAGGCATATCTGTGCGAGTAAATGTAAGGTACTCGAAAATAGAAGAGGAGGTAGGTGAGGAGAGGCCCGATGTATTCCGCCAGAAACACCTGAGAGCAAGAGAACAGAGGACGCACTTCACCATATCATCACTCCACTATTTTATATGGAAGTAACTTTTCTTTAAAAAGTGGTACGCAAATTTATTGGCAAAGATATGTTAAAAAAGTTAAAGGCAAAATCTGAGACATCCTGAATCTTAGTGATGATGGTTTATTGTTTGTTCGTTATTACATAGAAGGATACAGTTAGATATTCCCCTGATTAATAATGTCAGTTTACAGTAATCATATGTATATGTTATGCTTTGACTGTAACTATAACTGTGTTGGCACTGTTGTGCTCTCCTTACCATAGTCCAACCTAACTGTGGTCCAAGATCTCTGAAGTACATGGTGGCAGTGGTCCCAACAGGTAGACTCTGCAAGATTTCATCGTCTCTCAGTAATTTTCCATCTGAAAATAAGAAAAAAAGTGTTATTCATCTTCATGAGACTTGTTCTTTAAAATGAAGATACTGTCCATACAGTCAGTCGTGTGTTTTAAGCTGCTGTTGCAGAATGTTTTCAGTGGATACCTGATCATACTTTCAGCACACGTTCTCCGGCTCACGGGGGCGCAGCCACAGATAATACCTTGGACTAATTGAATGGCATTTTTAGAATATCCTTGGGGGGAACTGGCCCAGATAGCTTTTAACCAAAACTTCTACTTTGCCTGTGGTTCAAAACAAAAACCCTGCAACATCTTGCCTCACAGTGCCTCCTTTCTTATGTATATTAAATGTTGACTTCACCTTCCTGAATTTAATGAATGAAATAGGGATGACACATTAAATAGTCCCTCTTTAAAGGTGACAACAAAGAAAGAGCAGACAATAGTTTCCATGACGGTGCCTCTGTGTAGAAGTGGGTTGCTCTTTTGTGCCATTCGTCTGCCTCCAGAGTGAAGGTCGTTATGCATGTTATTGAATATTCTGGGTCACAATGTGATTTAATTTCTCCCTTTATATTTACCCACTGATACTGTTGAGGTTTTCCAGCACGTCCAGAATTAATAGCAGACTTGTGAACACTTAATCTGACTGCTAATATCACCTCAGTTTCTCAGCAATGATCCCCCATTTGATTTAACCACCCACATCCATTTAGAGCCACATTACATTGTTCATCTTAAATACTGTTTTATGAAACTGTAAAACACGCACATATGGTAAAATAATTACAACATGGTTGCTTACTGGGATCAAGCTTCAAGGCCTGTCTTGCTGGATACCACTGAGGATCTGTGTGGATACACACACACACAAACACATCAGGGGGTCAGACGTGGTCAGACTCGAGCCAGCTCTGGCCCTGCATACACAAGTCTTGGCCGCAGGCCCAATAATAATTGATCACAGCGGAATAAGGATGAGCTGTGCTGCGCTGATGGATGCTGACTGCCTCAGGCCCGGCTAACATTTAGTAACATCTCTGACCAGACACCCACTAATGACGAACCAATGTAGGCGTCTCTCTGGGGAGTGGATGTGATATGATGTACTGGAAGATGATTCACTAAATACCATAAGCACCATCATTTATGAACTGAAGCATCAGTAAAAGATGCAAAAACAATAATGATGATAATACCAAAGCACTATTGTAGTAGTTCAAATGGATGTCTGGCTAATGAGCTAAATGTATATTTATTTGTTTAAGTGGACCACAGTATTATATAAGACATTCTTATTACACTTTCAGGGATGCAGATAAAACATAAAGACTGGCAAAACCAAACACTCACATGATTTGTGAAAAAGGCTTTTGATGTCTCCTATTGTGGAGTAGGGCTCTACCTGAATGGAAGAGAAACATAGCATGTGTAACCTTGATGTATTATCAATGAAGCCGTTCATACTGTTTCTTGTGTTGGAATCAATTGAAACTCACAATCATTGCAAGTGTGTGCTGTGGAGCCAAACACTTTTCAAACCCACAAAACTTTATCTCTGAGACACTGAATATTCCAGGGTTTAGGGGGTTAGGGGTTAGGGGTTATGGTCCCGCTCTGAAATTCTGCATGTGGGTCCTCTCTGAATTGTGACAATGATAGTGTATGTTCATATTCAGGTTTTAAATAAACCAGTGTTCATTTAAGCCCCAGCCTTAAGTTCTCCAAATCATGGCAACTTGTGAGCATACCTTATCTAAAAAGCAAAGCTGTTGTCGTGTCTTGGCATCCAGGACCTCCACCTGAAGTAAAAACAGGACAGAAACACACACACAAAAACAGTAAAAGAGATTAAGAGAAACTTCCGTCCATCCAGGCTGAAATATGGCTGTCCAATCACTGCAGGGTTCAGGATGTGGTAAAGACGATGATGGTCTGTAGATTCAGCCACCTCAGCAACAACCCCATAGGCAGTAAAAGCTTCACATTGCACCTCCCCTATCAGAAGATTGGAACTATGGCACCGGATAGAAATTTGATAGGAAGCCAACTTCATCCATATCTCTGTTCATCTTTCAGAAAGTTTTTCCATCAACACAATATTTAATGCACATTCAGCTTCATCTTCCCTTCATCTATAAATGTGACAAAAATGGTCAAAACATGGTCAAAAAATAAAAATTCTACTGAAATCCGGAAAATCATCTCAGAATAATAGTTTGCACCCCCTTTTATGAAAGGTTCTCCAATACTTTGAATGCCATTACTTTGCAAAATTTTCTTCATTCTTCATGGCATATTTGTTTCTCATCTACCAGATTGCTTGACTGTCTACAAATCTACTCATGTAAATTTCAATTTAATTTCAACATTTTTTTTAAGTAATGCAGTTTTTCAGTTTTCCAGATCAAATACAATAATCTCAATCTGAGCCAGTAGGGAAGAGAAAAAGGACTTGTGTTGTGCTGCTGCTGCTGCTGCTGTCTTCCACACATCTTTTTCATCCTAATTGGACCACGTCAATGGTGATGTACAACATATGCAAGGAGGATGGTGGGTGGTGGTCCACAATTTGCCCTGAAAGCCCTCCATACTGTGCTGCTCAGCAGAGCTGTCGCAGCTAAATTGGCTCCTTTACGGGACAGTGTAATAACCTACTAATGGATACCTAAAGATTTGCTGAGTGCACAGCTGGGAGAGAGAGAGAGAGAATGTGTGTGATAGTGAGCTCTATACATATAAAATCTTCTGTTTGCTTTGCCAAAGAATACAAGTTTAGTGAGTCATTTAATGTGTGTGCAGACTCACTTTACAAAGAGATTGTAGTCATCAGGCTTTTTTCTTGATTCCACCTTCACTTTCAAGATATCAGTTCCATCCCCAATACGAAATTGAATTTGCATTTTTATTTTTTTTAAAGCCAACAAAGCTCGACAGTGCGATAAAAAAATATGAGGATTTCATCTTGTCACTCTGTGCAGATGGGCTGTTTCACCTTCCATCTGCTCGCCTCCCAAGCTGCGTTCTCAGGGCACACACATAGCAAGCAGCATAAGGGGCTTCATAAGGGCTGGTGTGTTGTAAAGTGCTGCGTGCTTGTTTGTGCTGTGCCCTTGTAAATCTGATGATCAGTCCTCCTATGGGTATATGGGACACTGCTGACAGCACAGGTCAGACAGAACATGTGCACTATGCGCTTGTGTGGCCCTTGTGTATGTGAGGGGAATAAGGTGTGTTTTTCTGCAGATACTTATTCTTATTCTTTGTATTCAGACAATATTTTAAAAATCACTGAGCTTATATGAGAGGTGATCTATTTTTTGTTTTAACCATGACTTTCTTTCTAAGCAACGGAATGAGTCGTAACAGATCCTTTTAAAGTGAGAGCTGATGAGTGAAATGGCTGATCTTTCACCACAGACTCAGACTCTGAGCATAACACTATTCAAGCTGATGAGTTGCTTATGGCTTCCCAGTGTTTACCACCATCCCTTTGGCTTTCACGCTCACTCAAACTGGACACAGTTTCGCTTTCAATCAAGGAAAGTAATCGACTAAGCACTCGGCTATCTGTCTGCTGCCAGTCGACACTGGCTCTGAATTTGACACAAGCATCTTGTGTACTCCTACTAAAAAAGACTGGACTGACCACAGAAGCTCCCGCCCTGGTTTCTGTGCCCTCCTACTAGCTACAAAGCAGAGTGTGGTCCCTTTCATGTAACTCTCAGCAAAGAAATGATTAAGGGTGTTTCCCAAATAGTCAAAATGTTTTCTTTTGGAGTTGTTTCAAAATGAAATAGTCAGTGTCACAATTAATCAATTTCTTTACAAAAAAAGGTCCCCCATGACCCCATGCTTTCTGATGAACCATCTCAGTGCTTGCTCATTTGCCCTGCAACCTTCATGTAGCAGGTACTGAATGAATGGCATACTTCATCCCTGAGGCCTGGAGGTCAGCCTCTTTATCAGTGCTCATCAGGCCTTGGGAGACAAGACTTAAGGTGAGAGGAAACTCATGAAAAGTGCTCCAGCTCAGCTCTGTTTACTCTGACACAAAAAACTTGACACCTCTTCGGTGTGACTGAAATTCAGGAAGCCATAAATTTGTCCCTCTAACTCGCCAGGAGACTGCAAAGCACACCCATCGCTCTAACACCGAGCTGACACTTTAAAAGCTCTCCCTCCATGTGTTTGTGATCTTGACAGATATTCACTCATAAACATGTCTAAAAATTCAGCCTGTTTACAATGAATGATGCACCAAGTACATTCCTGAGGTAGCTGAACAATTTTTAAAGATGCTTTCAATAATGAATATCATTTAGAACAATGAAGAGGAAAATTATACTGTAGCCCTTTTAATGATTTCTGTTCTTCTTGAACTTTATAGCTATTATTCAGAGGATTCTCTTGCTCAGCAGCAAAACATGGCAGTCTCAGTTAACCAGTGCGATTTGAGGCCTACATACAGCAGACTTACCTCAAAGAAGGTGGTCCGGCTCATGGCTGTGGATTACTATTAATATTCCTTCCTCTGTGTGCAGGGTGACAAAAAAAGGCCCTAAAAATCAATATAAGCAAACATAACACACACACTCATCCCTCATACACACACGCAGGAATAGTTCCTCTCCTTCTGAGGACAATCCTTGGACTGACCCTTTAATCTTCCCAGCCTCCTCTTCACCCTCTCTCTCTCTCTCTCTCTCTCTCTCTCTCTCGCTTCATGCACTCACACTCTTGCTCCCTCTCTCACAGAGAGAGCAAGTGCTGGGACACAAAATCACTTCAGACTGTGCACATAGTCTCCCTCCTGTTTCTCTTTCCCACTGCTTTCCCCTCTACCTCTACTTTTTTCCCTTCCGTGTTTGCTGAGGTATATTTGGAGAAAAGCACATGGTGCAGTCACCTGAGACTGAAAACAGCTGAGAAACACAAGAATGTGGGAGAACACCAGGAATAATAGAATATACAAGATGTACCTTTGCAAGAGCCACTGATACTAGGGACAGCAGAGGAAGAAATAAAACTGACCCAAATAAACTACTTGTGAACATTACTAATAATACAGACACATGTGAAACATATAAGAAAGTAGCTTTCTGTTGGATTTGTTTCACCAAATGCCAGGAGGAGCGTTACGACTAGAGCTACCTTCGTCTTCAGCTGCAGTGCTCAGTTGTGTCAGCAGAAGATGAGCCTACCAAGGCTGGGCCGAGTACCAAAATATCTATGGGGTCAAGCTGTTTTTCACATGTAGGAAGGTTAAAGATACAGTTTATTTGAAGGTGGTTGTTTTTACAGCATGTAAGAAAGTCTCTCTGTGCTTAGTTTTTTAAAAATGCATTTTGCAAGATCCAAGTCTCTTCAGCCATATATCTGGTCAAACCCTACACCTCAGGACGGATCCCCTCATGTTCTTTCTGTGTTTCTCTGCCTGTACGCTATAACGAGTGTTCAAGTGCTCACTGATTGTGTAGGTCTCATGATAAATGTCGCAGCAGGATAGCAGCCTATCATACGTGCCACATGATGCACCTCTTTCTGCAGTTCAGTGCATCATAGAAAGGTTCTAGTTTTGTTTGTTTAATGCATTTGTGGAACTCAGAGTTGCAAAGTGGGGGCTCTTTGAAATGACAGTCATTTGAACCTGTTTTGGTGGAGTGCATTTAAACCAACAATATGAGCACAAACATGTTGCTGAATTATGATTTTAGGATTATTTTATGATTAATTTATGATTTTTTTCTTCAGCCTGCTCTGCCCTCTTATCCTGCTTGTTCTAAGATGCGTTTGTCTCCAGTCATCCCCTTCAGACAACGAAAATTAAGTTAAGCATTTCCTCGAGAGGCTGTTCTGCTACCTGAGGGGTTGGGATTTTTGAAGCATGGAGGCTCTTGGATTCACAGCTGGACAGGATACTGAAAAGCCTCAGATAGATGCAAAGCATGTAGACTTTGGTGAGGGATGAGGCAGAGAGTCAGCATACAGACATGGATACGAGCCTCTGCCGACACCAGAGAGTAGTAAGGAGTTATGTTCTTTGGATAAGACTGTGTCCCATATTTATGTGAGAGAACTGAATGCAAAACATGCACAAATTTCATGTCATCATGCAGCTTCACTTAAAAAACCCCCCACAACCACAGGTAGAAGCTGAAAACAGCTTCAATATATAGAAAAACAACATATTTAGAATGTTCTCACTCTATGAAGTGAATAATATATTAATGTATACTGTCAGAGTGCTTGTAATTTAGAGACTAGTGCCTGAAAAATATTATATAACGGGTAATTAACTGGAGCACGTAGAGACGGTCAACAGATGTGTTTACCAGTTACATAAAGCTTTGAAGTCCCTCTATAACAGTGTCTAAACAGTGTATAAGTTTTTCAACAGTAGAGTAGCTATTTGTATTCCAGTGTAATATGACAGTGTAATGGTAGCATTTTTTGATTCACTCTATACAGTGGTTGAATCTTTGCCTTCTGTACCCATCAGGTCTAAGTTCCCTCTTGACTATTAACACTTCACGTCAAAGACAAAGCATGGTGACTTGAGTTGATAACCACCAAACATGCTGTGAATATTTATGTTATTCATATTCAGAAGATGACTATGTTTTTATTTGAGTCATTATAACTCTACAGTGGATGAACCCTGTATGTTTTGCACAAACACAAAACTAAACAACTGTGTGTGTATAAGTCACCCTATATGAGGTTTACTTTGTGATTTGCTAATGCAGATCATGGCAGGTGTTTGTCCTTTCTGTTCGGCAGTAGTGCAGTTACTGATGTTGGAATCCCATTCATAACCTCCCATGGGTTTCTCACTTTCTGACAAGCCACAAAGCAGCTGTGAATGGAAGTAGTCAAACAGTCCAATCAGTCAAAAGGATTTCACCACAACCTGGAAGTTGTTTTCATACATGGCTCATAACAGATCTTTATGGTTCTTACAGTTATCAGCTGATGACCAGCATTACTGTTCAGTAACAAAGTCTTGATAAAACAAATACTGAACTGACCTGCCACCCTCAGATGTACCCACAGTCATCCTGTGTATGGGACAAGGCTGTCCTCTGCTGGTCAGTGTGGACAGTTCCTCTGGGTGAAATCAGTGCTGATTATTTCTGCATGTTACAGATTTTTTTCTGGTTTATTTCAAGACAGGTACTTAATGTTACCCTGGATCACACCTTTTTAAGTTCTGTTAGAATGTGTGATATATAAAATATAAAGGGAAAGGAAAGAAATTTGCCTATATTTTGAAAATGGGAACATTTTGGGGAACCAAGCCATAATACAGTTTATAAGCAGTTTAAAAGGCTGCCTTCACTGATCAAAAGTTTGAGTGTGTGTCACCTGCTGGTTTGAAGGGTCATTATTGACTTTTCCATCAGTCTGCATCAGCCTGTACACTCTGAGGATGACATTTCATTGTAGTTTGATAGCTTTTCTTTTTTTGTATTCGCATCCGGTCGTCTAAATGAGCAAACCACAGTCTGGTGTCGAGATGTGAAGTTTAGACCGAGAGGGGCTGGAGGCTATAGCTAAAAGCAGCCAGTGCACCACAGGGTGAAGGGGTGTGATGGTGGCCGGCAGGAAGTCTCCTTCAACTTTTGCCTGCAGAGATCTGGAGCTGTGGCCCTGTGCAAAGAGGACTATTTGTGTATGCACATTACATGCATATCTCTTAGCCTCTGAAGAATAAGACGTAGAGACGCTCTTGTGAAAATGCACACAATTTTACTGACTCCCTCCCTCAAAAATAATTGTATACAGTCCATGTTAATGTTCATATTTGCAAGTTAGATTTTTTTTCCAGGGAAAATCAATAAATTTTACCCCATTCCTCACCTGAACTGCAGGTTTGTGACATCGAGAGACTGGTAGTTCTGCAGCAGTGACTCCACCCTGTCCCACTTGTGAGCCTCTTCTGCCAGTGCGTGAAGGGTTACAGAGGTGTGCTCTGGAATACAAATAAGCATTGCAGTTAGCATGCCTGAACAGTCTGCTTTCCATTAAAACTGCTGCATACTAAAAGTAATTTATTAATTAATCTTACAGTCTAACAGTTACACCCCCAGAACAACCCCTTCACACTCTGCAGCGTGCCTGCTACAAACTGCAATCTATAAAGTAATCTACAGTGTAGAGATGACATATTAGGCCAATGTGGTCCACTGCACATTCCAGTACAAATTGTGTTTGTCCAGTAGGGGGAGCTAGTGACCCAGCAGTGGATAATACAGGTATCCTGCAGAATCAGTTGTTGGTCAGACGAAACTCAAAGTGCTTTCTTTCATGTGTCTCTGTTTGATCGTTGTCCATTGTACATTCTGGTTTGTGATGAACTATCTAACTCACGAGGGAGCTTACTCGGGCTACCTCTTTTCTCGATCTGTAGATGTAAAGTCAAGTGAACTGAAAATGAACTGTGTGAAGTTGTGCTGCAGGAGAAAGGGAATTTCATTACATTTTAATATTATGAAGAAAAGGCTTTAAATCATAATTTAAACTAGCAGAGAGTAATAGATAGTGAATTTAGTTGTTTTACTTTTCTTTTTTACTTTTTTTCCCTCTGTAGTGCCTCCTAATGGTTTGGTAGACATGAATATTTGTATATTTTGTATTTATTTATTCCGTCTTTTAACCTTTCCTGTCCAGCAGCTTAGATATGCAGACAGAGATCTGGATACCCTTACAGTGCCAGGCAGATTTGCTCTACAAGAGGTGTAGTGTACCATACTCCACCTATTGCATGTTTAAACCTCATTAGTTATTATCTTCCTTGTTGGAATGTTGGATCTGTCTTGATTGGACAGGGGGACAGAAAGGACAGAAAGACATAGAGAGAAAGAAAAGAGAATACAATAAACCCAATAATAACAATAACAATAATTATTCATATGTACATAACAGTTCAGTATGGCTTTGAATTTATCAATAGGTTTGACTATTAATATATAGCAGTAGTGCAGTAACATGTTAAATGAAAAATGGTGTGTTAATAGTGTACAAAAATGTGTGTAAGTGCAAAAAGCCCACAGTATTTATTATAAACAAAATAAATTATAGGAAGCTTATTGATTGGTTAGTTTTTGATCCCGTGTATTGTTTGTACAACTTAGCATGATACTTCCCTTTATCAGTGAAGAAACAAATGAAGTGAGAGGATACTGCAGAGGACTACTAATGTGTCTTCCAAGGCACGAAAAAACTCAACCCCTCACTTTAATTTTGAGGAAGCTAATGGATTGTTAAAAAGAAATAATGAGAATTCTGACCTTAATCAAGATCCATTTGCAGAGAAAATAGCAGACTGGAGACCGTCAGGTAAGTCGTTCAGCACAATACGATGTCAGGTGGATTGATTTTTGCTCAGGCCGCGAAATTGCTGATGAACATGATTGAAGTACCCTGATTCAACACCATCTGGGTTCAAACCAAATCAATTCTATATTGCTCAAAAATAGGTGTAAAAACATAATTATGGTATCTTGTAGAAGGCTAAAATGAAGGATATGAGCTAATCTTACCTGATCTAATAATAATACTGAGGAACGAGGCTGAGAAAAAGGTCAGAGTGTTATTTTACAGCCGCACCTGCTAATTTGACTCCTTCAAATAATAAAAACCAAACGTTTAATACATCAGTTTTTAAAAACGGCTTGTGGAGGTGTGCTCATTCTCTTTCTTTCCATCTTCATTACCAAGTTTAAAAAGTTACTCCATCATGTAAAAAAGTTACGCACAAAATCATCAGTTGGCCCCATCTGTGAGTTTGCATGGGTAAACATTTGAGACTATGACAATAACGTCTGTTGCTAACAACACTGAAGTCTGCATCACAACAAAGATGGAGTAAATGTTTCGCCACATTAACTGCAGATATGAGGCTCTCGTAAGGAGGGACGTCGTCCCCGCTTTTGTGTTGCCTTGTCAGTGCGACGGGGAAAAGATATTACTGGTGCTGCGGAAGAGATCCTGAGTAATCGGTCAAGGCATTACGATGTGTCACTGCAACCTCACACATCATTGTTTTCATTAGTTTTACTCACGCAACGCCATCATCATTGTCCAGACAGATGGTGAAGCAGTCAGTTGCAGTGGCAGCCATTATAAAAGTTTTATTGCCTACACGCAACCACACACATACTCACACACACAAAACCCACTTTAAAGTCCACCTTTGTCCACCTCCTCCATCTGATCTTTTTTAGATCAGGCTGTTTTGTCTGTTATTTGTGTGCGGCCTTGTGTTATGTATCTAACCAGCTGCTGCTTCACAGTGGTGCATTAAATTTTTCACTTCCTGACACTGCAGCAGATTCTTACTCAAGTATTATTAACATAAAGGCCTGAAATTCATTTTTGTTGGCTAGATTTTTATTTATCTATTCATTTTTGCCTCTGGTAGTTTATTAAGAAAGTGTGACTGTGGAAGTGGGTGTGGTTTGGGCAGTAAGGTGTTGGAGAGAGAGGCGGAGCAGCACCAGGCGAGTTGACCGATGAAGTTCTCCTTTGCCTCTGCAGTAGTGGCCGGTCTGAGTGAGAGCTGGATTTCATTTTAACACACATACAAATGTCTGTCAGCATCTTTGGCCCCTCTCTTTTTTATTGGTGTTTATTGGTGCCTTCCCATGTTAATCTACAATAGAATGGACTTCACATGTTTTAATGCATTGCTCAGTTTGTTGTGTTCTGAAAGTTTTAGGACAAATAACCTGCTCTTTTTTGTCCCCATAACCATGATTTTTCAAAATTTAGAACAATTTTTTTCCCCACTTTACTGAACCTCACCTTGTCATTCCCTTAACTTAGTTCTGATTTTGAATTCAACTGAATTAAAATATGCTACAAAAAAATGCACAACAAAAGTTACAGTGGCAATATCTCCTACTTCACAGATTTATCCTTCAAAATTCCTTCAGGTGCCCATCTCAGTAAAGGTGAAGTAAATAAGATTTCCACTGTACCAAAGCACAAAGTAACCATATTATATCTGTATGGGTTTGATAGAGTTGTCGATCAATACGGGTGACTCAGTGATTACCTGGCTGAGTGCTGCTCTGAATTTCAGAACTCACTTTCTGACCTGTCCTCTGTTGGGGTGAAGAAAGCCTCCTGGTGCTGAAGTTTCAAACACACACACACACACACACACACACGCGCGCACACATTTTCAGTTGGTGCTACGCTGCTCTACAAGTGGACTGTTGATGTTAAGCATTCACTATTAAAGCTCTTTTTCAAACCAAAAACACTGAATTACAAAGTTGTATTATGTATTTTTGCATGGTGGAGTATTAGTACTTACACCACTTACCTATCATGTGGGCATTTTAATGGAACTTTGGTGTACTTGTAACTGGCTCCATTGGATGTCTATAGTTTGTGGTCTGACTTTGTATGTGCACCTTTTCAGGCTAAACTCATGGGTTCCCATCTGCGACAAACCGGGTGAGAATTGTGCTCTACTCACTACTTGTCCCATGTATGTGCACTTTTACATTGCATCCCCACATACATATTGATTTATTTCTGTTAATCTGCTATAATTTACTAAGGCTAGTTAAGGATTGCAGCACATTATATCCTGGATTTGTTTTATGATGATAATATATTTCAGTCACCATCAGCCCAGCACTTCCTGTGTTTTAAGGTGTTTGTGATGTAATCCTGATATCAATGGAACAGACCAGCTGAAGGGGATTTTGTTTTTCCTCATGTTCAGAATGTTGTCTTTTGTTTGTGATAGTTAAGGGAATGTATATATGGTGTTATGCAGATAATGGTATTTAGTTATGCAGGTGTGCTGGTACCTTGGATGTATACGTACAAAGCTTTATTTGCTTACCAAATGCTGTGTAACCTCCTGTCTGGGAAATGGGTACCTGCGAAGGGAGCAGATGAGAATTGAAAGCCCTGTATTGGCAGAGGGATTTTGGTGCTGGGGAAAAGATGTGGGAGCCGTGCTGTTGCTGCATGTGCCAATTATTTGACTTATTACGTTTTTTCATAGTTAGTTTTGTTTCTGTTAAAGTTACATGTGTAATTGGGGGATCAACACTGTAAAATAAATACTTCACCTGAAAACTAAAGATGCATGATTCCTGAGTCTGCCTTCCTATCACCTTCAGTGACATTCAACCAAACTACCTTACTACAGCCATATACCTTTATGATTTAACATAACTGAAGACAACATTATAAAAACAATTCAAGAATGTTTTTCAATGTTAATGGTAACATCAGTTATTCAGGAGTATATTGTGATAAGTCTGGTCAGGTTAGGTGAGTTTCGAATTTGTCCACATAAATGTAATTGTAAGTCTTGTGATAGATCTGCCCAGCCTGCCCCTCTCCAGTGTGAACAGAGACAGATAATCTTACCTATTATCCTGTTGAGGATAAGAGGGTTTGATTTAAACAGATGAATGAAATGGCTGTTCAGTCTAGTGACATGATGGGAGTGATGACCAGTAAAGTTAAGACTCTAAAAGCATTTCGTAAACCAGCAGTAATTGATTTTTCTATCTCCTTTGGGGCAGTGCAACAATCTGTAAACACAACGCTGAGACATTATCACCTCACAAACTCATTATGATGAATTCATTTGGTGCTGGGTTTCCGGCCCTCTGGCAAATGTTAGTCCAATATTCCCTCTCCCTTACACTCTGGTTTGGTTTTCAACATTTTCTCAAATACATATCTGACTCTTGAGCGGCTAAAAGCTCCACTGTGTTGTCAGACTGCCATCCAGGAGGGCAGGAGCTGCAACATAAAACTTAAAGGTCATACCCTCCTTACACCCCAGGCCAAAATATGAAACCTGGACTGTGAATAAAATGAGATATTATGTATTACAACAAAGGCCAAAATATGACAAATAACAAAGAACAGAACCCCCAAATCTCCTAAAAGGGTGCTGACTAGTCCAGGGAAAACAAAAAGAAAATTAAAAGATTCAACAAGCCTAACTCGATAAGATGAAGCAAAAACAGGAGAAGAACGTGGAAAAAATGGAGACTCTACAGCTTCAGCTACAGCTATTTACAGAACATAAAATTATTCTGTTTGCAAGATTACTCCATAATGTACAAAGATACTCACAGAGCATAACCATAAAAGTTACACATCTACAAATGCGTCAGAAGTGATGAGTGTTGATGAGATATTTTAGGAAATACTATACCATGACATTTTTCTTGACTTACAAAACTACTGAATTTTTGTGACTATGGAGTTTTCTCAGAACTTACTACAGTTGTCTGACTTACTGTACTATGACCTTTTTAGTCCTTACGATATTGTGACCTTTTTAATGAAATGCAGTATTTCTCCATAACTTTCAAACCTGCCACTTGTCACCAGAGTGTTCAGACTCTCATCTGGTCGAGTACCTCACCCACTTGCTCTCAGTGTTCTTATCATTTAATTTCACCAGTTGTTTTAGAAGCAGGATCGGCCAATCAGTTTCCAGTTTCGCTCCAGCCCTGATGGAACTTCAGCCTTAGCTGCACCCTGCCCTTCAAACCATTCCAGGAAGGCAAAGTCACAGCCACACACCTGCTCCTCTTAATCGCAGCTTTGTGTGCCAATAAATCCGCCCTAAACCATTTAGCCTTTTGTCTGTGTTGGCTTTCGGGTCCAGAGTAAATCCGGTCCAATCCAATTTTATTTGTCTAGCGCCAATTCACAACATACATTATCAAGCCACTTACAAAGAGACCTTACAATATTAGAGAGGGAAGCTCAACAATTCCCACAACGAGCGAGCTCTATGGGACAGCTGACATGCTGGACTGTGAGCACCCTCCTGCCGTCTGACAATCATCATGAAACAACACAGGTTTCTGTTATAGCTTCCTCTCACCCACCTCTGGCATTAGGGCTCCCCTGGATAAAGACACATGACCCACACACTGACTGGACCACTGCCCCCATTATTCATTTCCATTACTCTTGTTTGCAGTCAGCTTTAACTGGACACTGGCGGCTAAATGTAAAGTTAAATCAAGAGGTTCAGTCTTTGAAGTGACTCAACGCCCCTGTATTGACTATCCAGGCTTAGATTCCATCACAGTGAAAAGTAAATACTCCCTACCTCTCAGTTACTCTGCTTTTGAGCCCTTCCATAATGCAAATGTGTTTTTTAAGATGGGCTTGGGTAATGCTTACTACCTCATCAGAATCATTGTTGGATGTCAGTACTTCTCTTCTCCGGCTGCATGTCCACTGCAAGTTTCCTGGGCTTCATCACTGCACAAGGCCAGCTCCCATCTGATGCAGCCAAGATTCATCCATAACATTACTGAAGACATACTATACTGTGACATTTTTAAGACATTATAAGATAATGTTTTTTGGAGAAACTATACAATATACAATGATGTTTTTAATGACATTTTTTAGAACATACTGTATTATTATACTGTCATACTATATTATGATGTTAGACAGACTATACACTGACATTTGGATGACATAATTACTCTGACATTATATATGATTTACTGAGATGGTAAAATATTATGTTTTTTATGACTTTAGATACTCTAATGTTTTCAAGATGTTTTATATTATGACGCTCCAGGGTATACTGTGCAATGACATTTTAATGGCATGTTATAATAATAATAAGTAATAGTATACAATGACATTTTCTATAATATACTACACTAAGGAAATTTTCATGAAATGCTATACTGTCTTGTATGATATACTATGACATTTTATGACATATTATGCCATGACATTTTTATTAAATATGATACAGTGATTGTTTTAATGAGATTACATTATAATGGTTTAAAATACTATGGCATTTTGCATGAGTTACTAAACAGAGGTCAGTGCTGCTATCAAACTGCTGTAAATCTACTTTAAAAAGGCAGTTGTTGTGATAGAACCTGTCAGCAGCAGATACTCCACGTGTCGAATCCGCAACATCTGCTTCCTCACCTGGAATAATGTGCCAGACCTTTTCATGATGCTGCCTGGAATACAGTAGTGTAGAAAGGTGTAGGTCTTACAGTATATTTTTTCTTTGAAGACTTGTGATGTGCTTGAAAGGATAAATGCAATGCTTGATAATGATCAAGATATGTCATGATATGTGTTTGGTAGTAGCAAATTATGTTGAATAGTCATGTAATCCTCATGCACCGCATGTGGCCTGATGTAACCCTGAAGTGCACTTATGGTAGTCACATTCACTGATGAAATGTAGTCCCAAGCACACTTATAACATTATTATTATTATTTTAAATAACCACAAGAGAAAGCTTAGCAACAAAGATGTAAAAGGGCAAGAAAAAACTTATTAAACTTATGAAAACTGATAAGGACAGGAAGAATCCTGAAAACAATGAGGAAAAACCATGTCTGGACTATGGATAAGACATGTTCGGACCTGTACGGACAAACATATCTGGGCATGTTCCTTGGAAAGAACCTACAATGCCTACTGATGTCCAGAAAATTATAAAGCTGTAATGTTATAAGCATAAAGCAGTTGTTAAAAGAGCTGGTATATAGGCGTGAACAAATGCAGCACAGGAATATAAAAAAGGGGCATATGCCAGTATAGACCAGAGGTCATCAGGTGTATCTAGTGTACTCTAGTGTAAAGTTTTTGCTGCCCAGAACTTTGACTCCTGATGATTTGTTTGGACACCAATGGAAAGATTTTTTCCCGAGCTAATCTGAACATTGCTACAATTTCTTAGAATTGTGGTCCAGTGGCTTCAGTATCAAGACAAAAATATTTTACACAATAGTCTGAGGAGCTGAGGGAATGCCAAAGTCAGGTCACATATGTGTTTCTGCTACTGCTGATGGTCTTTTTTTCTGTAAATAAAACCAGTTGATGCCACTGAATTGGCATCAACTGTTTTTTTTCCGTAAATACCAGTTGATGCCAATTCAGTGACATCAACTGGTATTTACAATTACCAGCCTATGTTGTAGATGTACTGTCAGTCTCTCCAGTCGTCACTGGTTTATACAACTGCAGTGAAAATGAAAGAAGTGTCACGATTTGGTTTAATCTGGACCACAGAGCAGACACAGAGGTGAGCTCACACACAAATGGCATGATCAGAACAGTCTTTAATGGCAAACAGGGGTGAGGAGTGAGAGGACGGTGGGCTGGGTCCGGTGCAGGAGATCCAGGCAGGATCTGGACAGTAAATGTACATAGTAACATATTAACAGTGAATTGTTTATGTGAACCAAATACTTTTTTCAGCCACCAAGTAACAACCAACATCCATCAAATTACCTCTGAATTCTCAGTTGAACTTTGGGATAACATAAGACCTTGGCCCAGGAGGGCTTCCTGTGCATGTTCGCAGGCAATGAGCTGTTGCACTCCTTTGACTGCCTTGTTAACTCAGATCCACCTGGGGAAGAATCTAGGTGTTAAATTTCAAGAAAAGACCCTCAAGTCAAAATGAGGAAATAGAAATGACCTTCTGGGCAATAACCAGTGGTGTATGGTAAAGGTCAGAAGCAGGAGAGCAGGAAATTGGGACAGCACAAAGTGAAAGCCCTGACACAAAATGTTCAGACCCATATATAGAGAGCAGACACCATGGTTTACGACAAACAATGAGAAAGGTAACAGATAGATAAAAATGAGAAAATGACAACCCACCCGTGGAAGCAGATTTGGAAAGACTGAATCACATTTGAAACGAAGAGGCAGCCAGAGACATCAGATAAGAAGTGGAAAAACAAGAGCACCTTAATGGATAGTTTCAGAATTCTATTAGAGCAGAAAAACAATGACGGTGAAAGGATAAGAGACAGGACAAGGACAAAGTATTTGAGGAAAAAGACAAATTACAGATAAAAATCGATAATTGTGTGCAGAGGAGATTAAGGTGGGGAGTAAAAACAAAGAGGCAATTGGAGGAAAACCTGGGTGAAGCAAATATAGAAAATATTGATGATAGTGAAACCACTAAAATGTTGTCTCCACATTTCTTATGTTTTTTGTTGCATTGTTATTTGATGTTATCTGATATTTATCTTTGTACATGATTTTGTAAATGATATTATTTTCTGTGCATTTGTCCATAATGTTGGAAATAAAAAAGAACGAGAAAAAAATGGTTGGGTTTAAACCCTTTATTCTTAACAGCACAATAGCTATAATATTCAGAAGGCTTGTTATTACTGTTATTATTTTAAAGCTCCCCAGTGGCTTTTGTGTTATAAAATGGACAAAAATACAGAGTATTTTTAAAAAATAAGAGTGCCACATGGCAAAGTGTTTGGAGAAAATTGCAGGCACCATCAGAGCTCACAGTGGTGGTCTTCATTCTGTCGTAACATGTCGGCTGCTGCCGTAAACATGTTTTTTTTGCGATCTGCTTCTCTGCCTGAGCTGTTGGCTCCAGAATAATGAGTTCAGGTTTTCTTCGACTTCTTCTTCACTCAAATACAAGAAAAAAAATACATATTCATCGTTTAAAAGTCTGAGACCTCTCTTCTTTAACCCTGTAGAATCAACAGTGTAGAGCAAATGCACATAGAAAGAATATTTACAAACAAGTCGACTATAAGCACATTAAAGTTATGTTTAGGTTGTATTCATTTTCAACTATTCGTATCATATTCACATCAGAGGGGGGAGAAGGGGATGAGAGCAGCATCGAGACTATGGTCAGATCGTAGAGTAAACCAATTCCATCTCATACCTCGCATAATAAGCTTATGTGGGTTTAGAGACTCTTTTTATGAACAAACCACCGCAGAAGCATGATATTGTTTCACTTTAAACCCCCCTGAGCAGCTCATTTTTGTTGAAATCTGGAATGCATATCTAAGAGCTATTTGCCAGTCTTCTAATGACTCACATTTCCCCCCGCTGTCTTTTGAAATTATCTAAAAAGACACTTCTTCTGATCAAGCTGGAGGGGATTAAAACCCCTAGAACTGGATTACAGTGAGTTCTCTTTCTATAGTCTGAAGTGAGGAAACCATAATTTCTTTTATAATCAAGAAAAAAGCTAATTTCACATTAAATTAATTTAAGTACATCTTATACTCTTTTCATGTTGCCCCCCACTGTTTTTTGGCTGTGTTCAGTGTGTTGATAATGATTGTAGTTCCTATGGAAAATTTTTCAATAAATGTTTCTGCATTATTATATAAACATGTATTTAGAGAGAGAGAGAGAGAGAGAGGGAGAATGAGAGAAATAGGCAAATAGATAGATATATTTTATTGATCTGACTGTTGACCAAAGATTTAACAGAAACGTCTTGGGTAGTGTTATTTCCACCAGTAATGGAACAGCCTGGTGGATTTACTTCACTAATGCTTTTGCATGTATTGGCCCATTAACTACAAATTGCATATACTTTACATCTCTGTCAAACGTTTTCCAAAGCATACCTCAAGTTTCTAGATTGATTTCCAACCTGCCACACAGCCATTAGTTTCAGCTAATTTCAGTATACAAAAAAACAACAACAACAAAAAACAAACACCAAACTATTTGATTTAGAGTAATCATCATGGCAAACACCTGATTGGATTTGAGTAAAAGTTAATATGCCAGTTTTTTGTGTATTGTAATTTTTGGTGGAAAATTACATTTGAAACACTCATACTCATAAAGATACTTTTTGCTGTATCCTGCAGTGGCAGATGCAATAAAGCTTTTACAGTTAAGTAACTGGGCATCCTTATGACGCTCAGTTCTTTGCTGTTTTTCTGCTTTTTGCATCTGCTTTTTGCTTCTGCTGTTGCACTAAAATCCTTTCCCCAGTGCCCTCATTACAAACTTCAAATATGCATTTGACTGAAGAAATAAAAAAGTCAGCAGACAAACAATTCACCACATGTTGTGAACATATATAAGATAGCTCTTAAGATTGCTTTAGATTTCATCACACTTTTCCCCAAGAGTCAACATGCAATTAAGGCACTATTACATTTTTGGAAAATCCATGGTTTCTTATTGCACTGCAGCTACACAAATGTTTGGGGTGTGCTGACTAACAGGAGCCTACTTTCTGAGTGGTGGGAATTCCAGCAAAAGTGATGGTTAATCAGACAGCACTGATTAGCATGCCAGTTGTTAGCCCTTCCCTCTGCATCAAAAGACTTTAGCTGAAGCTATCCATACACACCCGTTAAAAGGCCAATCTGGGCATCTGATTCACATTCCTTGATTGTCAGCACCGTTATTCCTCTGGGGTCTCACGGTAACAGCTCCCCATATAATAGCCTGAGGCTGTTCCATGCCTGGGGGCATTGATTCAACACTGCTGTCCCCAGCCATGACATAAAAATTGTCCATGCATTTAGACTCCTCCGTGGTTCACTCAGCAAGCTACTGGCTCACAGCAGACACACTGTGGATTTTTTTTTTGTTCCTGCAGATGAAAGGACAACTATATCTCTGTGGGATGAGCGTGTTCATCATACTACATTCTTGTACTTGACACACTGTCACTGTGTTCAACACCCATTTTCCGGTCAGGATGTGCTTATGAATATTAAAACCTGCAGACTGGTGCAGTGGCAGCAACAGATGTGCCTCAACAGCATCACAGCTGTAATGGTTGATTTAATTTAAGAGGACATATAAGACCTCTACTACATTTCATCATTAAGATGAGGTATCCTTAATCAGCTGTAAACAATATTTTTATATCCATTACAATGGACAAAGTGATAACCCCAGAGAATAACCAGCTGAATCTGCAGTTCTCCTCAGCTGTACAGAGCGTTACAGCCTCTTTCAGCACATTTTTTTGGTTCACTCTTTAAGCTTTGTACTTGTACATTTTCAGGGAAAACTTCTAATACACTCTATGGAGTAGATGAGAAACAGAAATAGAGCAGCAAGGACAGTTACATTCATCAGGTGCACGCAACCACCACTCATAATGAATGATGACATTACTCCATATCTGCTGGATGTTGCCTGCCAACAAATTCCCAATCAGCTGGTGATGAAATATTGAATAGTGATATATGAAAATGTTGGCCCGAAGTTGTCAAAAAAATCTGTTGTTTTTTTTTTAAACCATTGAAAAATGGATCAGCTGAGTATTTTTTGTATCACTCTGCAAAACAGCAGCACCTGATCTGCTGAACACAAATGTTGTTTCGGATTTCCAGGTCCACTGTTGCTTCTCATGAATGGAAGAACCAAAAAGCCAAGAAGTACAAAACAGTTAATGTTTCACCACAGATGTTTTGGTCCAGTCTCATGCTTTAAATGTGATTATTAAATCCTTCACTTAATTAAATTTTGTGTACCTTGATGTTTCCTCAAAACAAACATCTCCCAACATTATTCCAGCAATAAAGAGAGTGTGACAGCGAAGGTGACCTGAAGGCTGTTGTTCTCCCAGTGATGTTAGATTAAAGCTTTATGTATATGGGATTGGAGGTGACCTAGCCTGGGGCTAAATGATCTGTGTGTGTCCCCAAAGTGATTGTTATCCAGCAGGGTTCCTGTACAAAGTATAATTTATCTGAGAAAGTAGAACCATTATTTCATATGAATTTCCAAACTGAGCCACAAAGCCGAGGAACAGACTGACAAATGCACGCCCTTCCCTGGTGTTTTTAAGCATGAAACCCTGCACTGCTATGGGCAGCTAATGAGAAAGGTAAAGGTGAAAAATAGCTTGCATATATTGCCACGGCTGTTCTACCATTCTGCCTGGTGTTGTCGCAGATAGGGAATGGAGCAGACTGAATCCATAATAACACAACGCTCTGTTGTGGCATGCCATTATGACTGTATCCTTTTTATGTTTTACCCTAAATAGAACTAGCCCGCTGTTCTTGCGCAGCTGTTGTATGTCAGTGTCTGTCAGTGAGACTGTGAGCATACCAGTATACTATAAGTTCAATCAGTCCCTTACTTTTTCATGGATAACCCCCACCCCAAAGACTGTCAGATGTGGTGGAGCAGGAGGCAAAGACAAAGTGGAGCCTAAAGGCAAAGCCAAGCCTGCTTCAGAAATGAACTGTGGAAAAAGGCTCTTTCTTATTTTTCTCCTGCTCCTAGCTTTGTAGCATGCATGTATAGCGTGGATCCAGGGTTGAGCATTGTGTGGGGGATTTTTTTTATCTTGGAAGACAAAAGGCTGGATCTTTGAAGACCAAGACTCATCATTTGGCAACTCCCAAGGCCTAAATAAGAGACTTTTTGTGTTAATGTTTCTTAAATTAAATGTGTCTGTTCTATGGTCAACAACGCTGAGCTTCCATGTTCGTGAGGCACATTTTTCAACTGATTATTTAAATAACCACTTCAGCATTGAGTTGATTCAATGATAGCACTTAAATATTCCACAGTCTTGTGGTGTCATTAATTCCCTTTCAGCATGACGTATCAGAGTTATGAGGATTATGTTGATGTGGTTTTTGCTTTAAGTGTATAATTTATGCTTGCAGGGGGAATGATGAGATGCAATTTCAAGTGCAGCCTCAACACCTGATATGCATAAAAACACAAGATTATTCTCTTCTCCTCCTCCTCTGCACATGTGTTTTCTCTTTCCAAGCCTAGGCTGCTGGAGCACGATAAACCGGGAGAGTAATGACTTTCCTCCATCTCAGATGTTTCTTGTCTTTTATGGTTGACCCTTAAAAATGTCACTGCAGCCCAAGAATCTCTCAGTCGTTTCAATCCAAAGAATATGGATTATTTTATGGGGAGAAGACTTCCTTCCTCATCGTGCTCCATAATGACTCGGGCAAAGTGGATTCCCATCGAGGGAAGCAGGTGGTGTTTTCAGATAACGTGCATGCTGACTCTGCTGGCTGTTGGTTTTATGCCCATCACCTGCTTCTGACCACACCCTTCCCCCTGCCCCCTATACTCAGTGCCACCATGACTGCACGTGTTCTTTCTTATAAATGTTCAATATGTATATAATATCCACCACACCGTGTCTTTTTTTCTCCCCATGCTATTCCGAATGCACTCTTATGAAAAAAGACTAAGGTATGGAGAGAAAAGGGCACAGTGAGCAGACAGGGAAAAGAGGAAATACATAGGCCGAGAGTTGATGTGATGTTTACATAAATAACACATTGATAAATGGCTTGGAGTGGTGTGTGTGGGCTCACTTGTTGTTCGCTGTCACTGCCCTTTACTTGTGTTTAATTAAGACCTCTGCTTACTCTGCCTGCAGGTGCAATTTCTTTACGTCACTTTTGAATGTCAGTATGAAATGGTGGTTAATGCTTAATGCAAGAAGTATAAAATGAAAAGTAAGTTCTAAGTAGGCTGGATGGAGTTGTCTCATGTCTATTACTGTCAAAAGCAAGAAATCCTTTCAGGTCATAGGGAAGTCTGTCTACCCAAATGGTGTTTAATTACCAACAGAGAAAAGGGTAACAGGGGTATAAGTAAGTGGGGAAGAGATCCAAATCTTTATCCAAATCTGCCTGTAAAATATAAAATAATTTATGATGGAAATAATTCTGATAACTTTACCTAACACTGATATAGCAGGGTGTTTAACAGTATTGGAACTAGTGGTGGTGGTTTCAGCAGCAGCAGCAGCAGCATGTCCTCCCTCCTGAGCAGAGGACCCCTACAGAGGGTCTGGAATACATGAAGAATGGACAGATAAGAACATTTTGCAATGCACTGATGTATCTTCATAAAAGAAGAATATGTATATGTTATTAAAACATGCTGTATACACAACCTGTTAAAAACAAGGGCACTAAGGGACACCAGAAATAATGTGCATTTTACCTTTCTTACTCTCTCATAAGTTGGCAGCCCTTTTGAGGTAGTTATTGAAGAGCTCGTTGCTGCCTTGTCGTGATGTTTCACAAACCTGTGGTTATCACAGGGGTCACAGCAGTGACTTCTTGCAGCGATGTTAAATGATAAAGCTAATGCTCAAAGGGCTGAAAAACCAACTCATGGTTCCACATCAGAGTCAGAAACACTTTTACTCACCAAGCACAATGGGAACGTTGGCTGAATTAGTGCTGAATGCCAACACACTGCAGGGCGCTTGCACAGCACTGAGGCACCTGCTGCAGCAGCAAATGTAACAGGCCTCACATTCACCATGTGTGAAGGTCACAAGATGTGCTATGTAAGAGTAGAGAGAGAGAAGCATGAAACCAGAGACTTTTGTCAAGGAACTCTCATTGTGGTGCCATTACCAGTGGCACTGAAAGCTGCATGAAAAGATGGCGAACAAGGAGGGATTTCATCAGAGAACATGTGAAGATCACAGAAGAAAATGAGATTGGACGTATTCCAAAAAGATTAATACACTGCACTTTTTTGGCCTTTTTTTGGGCGGTAGGCAACCAATGACTCAGCAGTGTTGGGAAATTAAAGCCATAAAAGTGAATTCAGAGGCTGACACTCGTCACTGAGCATGGCTCTGTTCAGAAGAAATGTAAAATCAAAACTACAAAATGAATTTACTGAAGAAAATTGCTGTGGGATTGCTGTCTTGTGCAAGAGCTGAAGCCAGAATGCATTGCTGCCTTATTTTGGATTTGTATGAAGAAGCAGTTGAAGTTGTATGGAGAGGAGGTGTCTAATCAGCTGATTACCTACACTCAGAGGTTGACATGGTGTTGCACAGGCCACAATTCTAATGCAGGGAGAAAGGCAAAAGAAGACTGAGAGCAATACCTCGAAAAACACTAACTTTGTCTCAGAAACCAGCACTCGTATTGCTGATATTTTTTCACAGTGACCATCAGAAGAGTTGGCAGAAGACATATGTGTGTAGATAACACGAAAATGACTGAGTTATGGCAGTTTAAAGAGTTCAAAGTGTGCCTGGTGGTGACAGAGGAGGTAGTGTAGACATTTTCCTCTTTGTGGTGTGGTGTTTTTCTTTGTATTGCATGCAGTTTTCATTTGCCTGTTTGTGAACACAGAAATATTTGCCACTTTTCTTATTTACTGTCTCGGTGAAAAATCTGCGCACTGAACACCATAGCAGCGCTCCATGCTCACATGGGGAAGGCCATGGACACAGAGGTGGACTGGACAGGCCGTGTCCTGCTGCTGAAGTCAGCAGAGACGACCAGCCCTTTCATCCACCAGCAGACCAACCTGGCCCTGGACGCACTGATGAAGAGCTGCAGCCCTGGGTTGCAGGCGTTCTGCTCAAAACAGGATTGAAGTAGGAGAATTTAGTGGGAACATCAGCTTTAAATGTAAATAAAAACAGTGTTAGGATTTGTGTGACATTTCTCCGTCCTCCCTCAGCCATTTATGTGTGGCAGTCAGGAGGAGCACAGCACAGCATCTCCATCAGTTGCTGACCATCATAGGAGAGGATCAATTCATGACTGCAGGCAACAAATCCGCAGAGTCTGTTGCTACTACTGTTGGTAAGATGTGCATGGATGCTGCTCCATTAGTCAGGTGGCTTATTAAGTTTGGGTTGGTCTCATGGCTGGTCGTCAGAATCTTAGCTCTATAATCTTATCCTTCTGGGCATTGTACTTGTCTTATCACTGTACTTGGCACCACGGACTGGTCCATCACAGAGAGTTCATGGTCCTCTAATATCATGTTATTCCTGTGAAAAACAGACCAGAACTGGAGAAGATGGTGAAGAAGATGGGGCAGAAGAAGAGCAGAAGAAAGACAACCCTGTGACCCCCTGATTAAAATAATAATTGTAAATAATAAATAATAATCATACCATTATACAGTCCTGTATCAGTGATCATTCAACTATTTTCTCTAATTAACAAAAATTGAAAAAGGAGGAGTTTTTCTTCTGTGTCCGTGTCATTGTGGCTTTGGCTTTGGCTTTGAGACTCGAGAATTGGCGGAGAAAACTGATAACCACACACACCTCCGCACACATACAACACACAGGAGGGGAGGGGGAGCACCAAGACGAGATACAAACATCCATTTATTAGACAAGTGTCATGTCAACCGCATTTATTGTTGGTCTCTCCTTTAGTTACCTAAAATCAATTATCTCAGCAATATAAAATATTAAATGTATGACAGATATGGTGTACAAAGACACATGCTGCCATGAGGTTGACTGTTGTCTTCCTGAGCAAAATGTCTCAATAATTACTAGCTGAATAGTCATGAAATGTAGTTCATACATTCATGTCCCATACAGGAAAAATGGAAATAACTTTTCTGATCCCTTCTCTTTTTATCCAACCCCGTGATCAGGCAGGTCAGGTTTTAGTGACTGGTTTTCAAAACCAAATGAAAGAAACATTTCTTTTTGAGGCACTTTTTTGTATGAAGTTCTGTAACTGAGGAAAAAAAATCATCATATGAGAGAGGAACCATTTTTCATACAGACAGTAATGTAAAGTTACTTCTGCATGTTGCCTTAATAGAAAAATGGCATTTCCCACCACTGCTATTTTTTAGATTTTCTGTCTGTTGTGCAACACAGGAAGCAAGTAAATATTTTGTTTCGTGGAAGAAAATGTGATTGCTTAATGTCTTTGAATAAACTGAGCAGCCACAACTGCAGCTTTTTGGTTCTGTTATCAGCAGTGTGTGTGTGTGTGTGGGGGGGGGGGGGGGTGGGGGGGGGTGTAAATAGGTTTCGACAGCCTTTGTGTGATTTAAACAAATGGGAACAACACTGTGCATTTTTCCCCTTTTCACTCTCACTTTCTCCAGCTACAGACAAAACCATGCCATCACTCTCTGTCGTAGAGACCTGGGAGCTTATTTTAGACAATATAAAAAAAAGAGCTGAAATAGAAGAAGATGAGGTAGGTTGAGCTGAAACACGGCAGAACCTTGGAAGTAAATTACATCATTTCATCACAAAATAAGTCCCGGAATGCGTCGAAGATTGTAGATTGGTGATATACACCATTAAAAGGGACTCTTCAGGTGGGGGGTTTGGCCAGTGTTTGTCAAGATGCTGTCATTGTGCATCAAAGTTCCTGATCTACCAGCTGACTGGAGGGTGGGGTCGGTGGTTGTCTTGAGATATTTCATGTTGACTGGAGGTGGTTCAAGACGACTCCTGAATGCCAAATCAATAGCTAGCGGTACTCGCCCCTGTGCAGTGCTGACTGAACATCCACGAAGCCCTGCCTCTTTCCTTCCTCTCACCCAGTATCATCACAGCAGGTTATTTTGTGGCAAAGAAACGCAGGACATAGCGCCAATACCGATGTAAGAAAGTATCCACATGTTAAATGAACCTGCAGTCCACAGGTCCCCTTGCCATTGAATACATCTTATCAGACTTCACTTTAACACACACGTGGCCCTTGAAATTCCATGTAATGTGGGCTAATTTCAACTAGTTTTACGCTGAAACTCTCTTTTTGATCTTGATGTGAGTAGTCAGTTAGGACTGTGATGCTCTCAGTGGGACTGTGCAGTCAGAATCTCCCATATTACCAAACAGTGACAGGAGCCTGTTTCCCATGGTCGGTAATCTTATCTTCTTATCTATCTTATAACCAAAGTCACACAGTAACTAATGTGTTCTCTCCTCTTGGGGGAAAAGCTCACCACTGTTTGTCTCGATCATTTTTCTCCATGGCGTTGGCTACATCTACAGGCATTGATTGGTCATGTTTCATGCCGCCACAACACCTGCTGATAGGAGTGTATTCTTCCCAATCCAGGATGTTTCTAAATCTACCGCAGCAACACTGCAGCGCTCTGGCTGCACCCTGAGAGTCTCTGCTGAGTACTTCACTGCTCTTTGCACTGTGAGCTATTGATTGTTGAAAACAGATTAAAAAAAATAAAATCTGAATTCAAGATATGAGTGAAAATATTTTTATTTTTGCAAGGCAGAGCAAAGAGGCAAGGGAGATGAGGCATCCCACATGTGCTTATTTATAAAGATAACTTCATTTTGGATCTTGAAAGTTCTGGAGAGGCGAAGGCTCCAGCATCCATGTGACAAGAGAGAGAAGGACATGTGAGATTAGAAATAATGACCGATACCATGTCAGTGCCTGAGGTTAAGGTTACTTTTTTGTCTGCCATGGGAGACAATTATCTTGGATTGAGGAATCTGCTGCATCAATTATCACGGGAAAAGCACATTAAATACACATTAAATACACATTGTTTGCAAACATTACCCTGACACTCCTCTCCCTTCACACACCTATAGTCACCTATAGTCACAAACACACACACTGCAGTTATCTCAGAGCCCCCCCCACTGCTCTGTCTGTCCTGCAGGAGTTGCCTGTTGATAACCATGCAGGGTGTGGGTGAGTGTGAATAAGAGGAAAAAACAAACAACAGCAACAATGTGTGACATTCCTCTTATGTGTGATGTAATATGAGTTCAGATCTTTCAGTGCATGCGAGCCCACTGAGCACAGTGCTGTGTAACATCAGAACCAGTCTAGCACCTCTGCTGCGTCACTACTCTCTGCTCTGCCACAGTTAGTGTGCACATAAAACTGTTATCAGTGTTTGAATTCAAAGGATGAATGTATTATTTGTATTCTGACATCCATACATGAAAAGGTATGGAAACGGGGGAGATAAAACTGGACTAATTGGCTCCTTAAAGTGTGGCCTGCAGGTAGAGCCCCAGGTAGAGATGACTGTCCAACATGTACTCGTATTCTTATTCCCCGGTGGAGCTGGTTCTTTGCTGCTCTGTATTCCTCCCTATTTTCTGCCTTGTGGGCTCCCTCAACGTGTCTCCCTTGCTTGAGCTCTTTGGTAAACCATAGCTTGTTGCTGTAGCGCACATGAATGCAAATTAGCTCTCTGAAAGCAGAGGCAATTCCAGCCTTCCTCTATTTCTGATATGGCTATGTATTACACACCTCAGAGCAGGTTATTGTACACTGCAATACAAATATACAGGCATGCATGTGTCCATGTTTTCAACCTGCAGAAGCAGTGCACGAGATTGGCATGTCTGGTCATTTTAGCAGGATTTTCATTTACATTTTCATTTCCCCCATTTCCAATGTTATCCAGGTTTGCAGCATCTATATTTTGGATCTATCAATCTTATTTATTAAAACTCCTTGACGATATGAAAAAACAAACAGATTAAGTATGAATATTTAAATATGGCCCATTACATACCAACTCTCCCACAACATTTCAGTTCATGTCAGTTCAAACAATGTACCCTACAGATAATTTGTTGCTAAATCTTTCATCAAGTTAAGAAAAATAGCAATTAATAATTTTACAAAATGTAATATCTCCACTAGTTCACTCTTTCTTGTGACAAAATTTGATTCTGGTGTAGTATTAATAAAGTGTAGCATAAATTTAAGCCAGAAGCCCATCTCTACCATTCACAGTTCTTTCTCTCGCTCCCTCACTCTTAACCACCTCATCATCACCACCACAACCACCAATGTCTCATCCCCAGATGGGGTTTTCTCTATATATGTATCACCTCACCCACTTTTTAATATGATGACATTGCAATAGGGTCTAATCTCCAAAGACTCCAACACCTCCCACATTCTTCTTTTGCTGTACATAAGGCAATAAATACATTTTATGTAGTCTCTTGAAATCATGTCTCTCCTGATTGAAATAAAGTTCTTTCACATTCAGAAGCTACAGTGGTTGGTTCTGCATAAAGAAATGAGTGCCACAGAGCTTACTGAATAAAACTTCAGAGCTGTAACAATATGTGCAAAAAACAAAGGCACTTTCCCATAAAGAAGTTCCACGGGAATTTAAATAATACTGCTTGAGAAAATATACTGCAGTCAAAATATTCTGCAGCTATATTCGGACTATCTAACATAATCAGTTGGAGATGTGAGAGAGATATATTAACTGTACATAGCAACAAAGCATGGTGGCAAGAGAGATATATTTTTTATTCAGGTGAAAAAAGTTATTTGATTCCTGTGAAACACTCAGTTTTCTTCAGGGTTTCTTGGATGTTCAGGCACATTTCATCCCAATCCAGTGAAAAATAAGCGACTGGTGAAACTTTGAAAACACATACAAAGAATCACAAAAATGATGAAAGGGTCAAACTTCTAAAATTTATCACTAAGAAAAAAGGATTTGGAGAAGAGCTGTAGGATTTTTGTTCAGTGAAGTTTTCACATGATCTTTTTTCAAGAAAATCCATCAAATAAAACATCAGTTTTTGACAGCATCATGTATATTCTATGTGTCATTCAAACTTAATTCTGTGCCTTGTATGTGCTATTCTGTGTCACTGGAATACCTGTGGGAATCTTCATAACAGGGGCTGTCCACTCAAATTGCCATCACCCTGCTCAGGCTGATGGTTAGGCTACTGTTGACAGTGAAAATTGATTGAGTTCTTGATCAAGAGGAACCACAAGACTGCAATTCAGTCACTGACTGAATACTAAACAGTGATATTTATCATAGAGAGTGGCTGAGACATATACGAACAATTCAAATAGCCTTTATATGCACTTTGTTCAACTTGTTGAAATGGAAATTAAAACTGTGGACAAGTGTTCTCTGTGAGAGACAGAGGATATGAGAAGATAGAGTGTTTCCTTTCACGGTCCTGACAGCTTATAGAGCTGCTGGAGGAAGGAAGTGTCAGCAGGCTTCTGAGGTGACTGACACATTATCCCTGAAGTCAAAATATCTTACGGTTCTCGGGGATATCGATACTTAAAAGAATTTGCATAGGACGCCATTGAGGCTACTCTGCCCATTTCCATTTCTGACAGAGATAAGTAACTGCATATCCAGACTAATGAGCTCTGGCCGGATCTGTGCTAGACGCAGCATGCAGACCTTCCTGGCAGTTATTGGGGGAATGTAATTAATCAAAACATTAGGCAATGCATCTGGTGTTGAGTTCATGGAGCAATGATGCATAAAGGAAAGATGAAAAGTTGGGAGGTTTCAATCCATCAGACTATGAAAAGTATAGACAACGCTCCAAAACTGTTGACATTTGCAGGGAACAAGAACTGCAGCTCTGGAATGTGTTCCTTAACTATGTTTTTTTTTTTTGAAAAGCCATTTTCAGTGATGTGCTTTTAGCCAGTGAGGCTCTCTGAATGTCATTCTGTCAACTGGTCCCCCCACTTTTGGTCCTGGCTGAAATATCTCTACAATTCTGTGAAGACACTGATGTTCCTAAAAGGTTGAATCACTGATGTTAACACATCAGATGGTTAGTTACCATGAAATTTGGTTCAGATATTCTTGGTTCTCAAAGGATGAATTCTGCTGACAATGGTGTGTCCCAGACTTTTCACATCAACCACCACTGTGAGGCTGATATTAGAAAAGTTTAAAAAACTGTTGGACTGAACGCCATGACATTTTGGCTCAGACATATTTTTCCACTTTTTTCCATAAACAGTACCAAAATAAGTTTTCTCAGGTGGCTTTTGTGAGTGTCTTTGCCAACTCATTGCTTCATTAATCAGTATCTCTATGCAGCATCACATTACCGTTCTGACATTGTTGAACTTAGGCAAATCCTTGCTCTAATCTCCATCTTCTGAGCTTTCCTTCACTCTCCAAAGGTGGCTAGAGGGCAGCACCAGATGCTGGCTATGAAATTGGCTGCTGCCTCAGTAAATCTGGTGCTAATTACACACAGATTGCAGGCTTGAATTTTATAAATGTAAATCTGTTTCTGAATATTTATCAAATGCCAGTAAATAAAATAATAACATCAGTTCAGAAGCATGCAAGCTAAACTACGAGCCCTGGTCTGGTGCAGTATCTATAGCAACCGGTAAAGAAAGAACATCGTCCATCACCATGTGCAATCAACAAGAATCACATGAAGAGTAGAGGTGTTGGGAATGCTCTGTTATGTTCACCACTTCTACCCTATGGTTTCTGTCAATCAGAGGAGAAACAATGAGACCTTTCAATAATGAAAGAAATGAATCAGGATGTGACTTTTCCCATGCAAATGGGGCAGTATTTGCATTTCAGCCATCCAAATTTGCATTTATAGTGTTTCAGTGGGCTTGTTTAGCTGTGTGTTTAACCGTCACAGATATTTTGTGGAAAGACAAGGGTTTTGTTAAACTCTTGCAAAGTCTTATATTGGTATTAGTTGCTTTTCTCATCACAAACGAGGAACAGGAGGAAACATCTCAAGGCTAAAAGATTTTAAGTTCACATTGGTCCATCACACATCCAAACTGGAGAGTGTCCAGGATTAGTGAGATTTATGACAATAATTTTGGCTGATGCAACTGTGGACACATTGGATGTAAATAACAGCTGGAATGATTAATTTACTCCAGAAAGTGACACGCTGAGCGGGGTGTGTGCGGAATGACAAGTAGGGCAGTGAGTGTGTCAAGTCAGATTTCATTATCAGTGGAATTACTCTCCCCTCTGTTATTACGAGTGCGATAAAGACCGAGTCACAAGGTTGCTGAACTTATCCCCTGCTCTTCTGCTCTGCTGTACTTTGGAATCAGATGGCTAAATACATTAGTGTGGACATTTACACTGTGTAGATGAATTTCAAACATTAGAAAATGACGATTTAAAAAAAATGGACATGTACTTGTTTTTATCAGTTTATCAGTTTTATCCTTTACTACAGCAGCTATATACTGATTCCTACAGAACTGCATACTGTAGATAACTCTCCTGTTACAAAGAGTTTTTTTTAAATGAACAGTTTATAAAAGTTAGTAAATTGCATCCAGATGAACAAACTATTTGTCTCCTGAACACTGCAGCTCTGTATGCATGGCACAGTTTAGTGAACAAAACTAATAATTATATAAGACAATTATTTTTTTCCACATTTTCACATCTGCATGCAATCTTTTTGGATGTGAGTCTAATTTTTTATTTCTTTTCTGTTCACTCTGCAACAATAAAACAATCTCCTTGAGTGAACATTCTGTCCAAATTCACACTGCAGCTACTCACTGTCCCAGTTTCCACACAGCCCGCTCTTACCATTCTTCTCCAGATACAGAAGAATTAGAAATCATGTCACTCAGCTTTTTCAAGGAGTTAAAGTTTTGTGATGAACCAAACAGGTTTACATACAGTCTATGACTCTAAAATCCAGAAAGTTCAGTAACTCAACATACAATTCTGTCTCTCTGCATTCTTTTTGTGTTTGCATTCTTACTATTTTCACCGTTGCCTTGTCTGGTTTTTGTGCTTGGAAATTACACTGTTCAAATTAAACAGTGTTAAAAAGTTATTGTGATATAATACACATTATTAATGTTGCTGAGGATGAACCCTAAAATGTTATAGTATCATAACATATTGATTTGTATATTTTTTTATGATGATAAAATGCTGTAGAAAAATAATGTAGTTTAGAAGTCACTGTAGGATCCATCTAATGACAGGATTCATTTCTCCAGGCTATGTATAGAAATGTTGATTTGTGTAACCATTTCTGATCTATTTGTGATTTTTAATCCTGCTGCCAAGAAACTGTTGGTTAATGTTTTACCAGCTCAGCTCAAGTGTTAATTTCAGCCCCAATTCCCTGTTGTTTTTATGTGAGCCTGAAGACAGTTGAGTAACCTGAGACCCATCCACAGAGGCTCCTCTGGACTGTCTTTCTTTTTGCACATGATTTTGGTGTCAGTCATGCTGCAGCATTTCCTGATGGCTAAAGAAGATTTTGTCTGTGAGAATGAAGACAGGCCCACATAAAGCTTTTGAGCGGTTGCTTTCTGATTGAACTACTCAGAAACCATCCCCTTCCATGCCACACTGCACCATGGGAACCATTAAAGTGGAGGTCAAGCTAAAGTCCTCCAGAGATAGATCCTGCAAGATGCTTTGATAGGTTTTCATACTCACACCTGAACAGAAAGCAGGGCAGACAAGTCAAGAAAACACTTTTCAACACAACTGTTAATGGACAATTCAGTTCTGGCTTCTATGATTTGACTAATAACTATACCAGTTATTACTTTTGTGCATGAATTTATTTCAATATATCCCTTTATTTCAGTTACATGTTCTAATTGAACTTTTCTAGCTTCACTATGCAAAGTCGTTTTAAAAAGCCCTACACACAACTCATGAAATGCTGATTTGATCTGTGGGTTAGGGCCAGGTCCCTGAGCTGAACATTTTCCCAAAATTAATCAGTGAATGCCTTAATGACTTCACTATGACTAACCTGTAAATCCCCTGTGTTCACAGAATTACACACGTACCTGCAGAAAACACATCAATGAATAATGGAAAAGTCAGAATTCTTTCAGTACTTCATCACCTGTGTAATTCTGTGTAGATGTGGCTCTACAGATGAAGTTTCAACTCTGTGAATGAGAAAGTTTTGCTGCAGTAAGCAACAGTGACAGTGACTGCAGGCTTACCCTCCCATAAATCCCAAAGAAATGAATGGAACAAAAGCAGAGCCATAGCTGAGACAGCAAAGGAAGAGCAATCCAATGAAGATGTCTCTATTCAAGGCATATTGATGTGCTGTAGTTAATCTTTGGCAGTTTGCCATGAAGAAGCAGCAGCTCTGAAACTAATGCACACCTGTGGGAATAAATCAATGCTAGCAATGACAGCAACTCATTTTTTCTCGCAGATTGAATTGTTGAAAAATAATAGAATGACCGTTGAATCCCGAGATACATCTCATTAAACGTTGTCTTCTTTCAAATTTCTTTACATAGGGCTCTAAATGATTCAGCAAATCTGCCAGATCTTCTATTTTTACACAGAGCTATGCACTCACATGGCTCTGTGTACTGAGTGAGATTCACTTTCCAGCCCGTACCCATCGCCTTGATTCATGCCGTTAAACTGACATTGCGTTTAAATAGGAAAGAACCGCAGATGAAGCAGGCAATCAGAGAAAACTATAAAGCTTTTCACTCTGCCACTGCTCAAGTGAGACATGTCTCACATTAATGAAACACGTTCTTCTACACCAGCAAACCAAAGAGCATTGATATGACTCTCTGTTGCAGTGACGGGTGCTTGCTGTGATTTGTGTCCATGCTTGTTTTCCTTAATTGGCTCCCCACCTTTGGCTCGGTTATGATGCACATCCCATCACCTGCGTTATATCTCGCTGTGCCACTAACCTGATTTGAAAGCCATTCATCACCTGATCAGGGCAACAACAGGTGAGGTCACAGCAGCTAATAAAGCTGCATGCTGGCAAAGTGGTTCACGGATTAGACAGGCGACACAGAGAAATTATGACTTTGAGTTATTAGTTTGGACAGGCCGATTAATATTTGTCACTCTGTGTTCCAGAGGGAAAACCCAAAGAGAAGAGATCAGACAAGTGACGCAATGAAGGTGTGAATTTTAGAAGTCCCCCACACCCAACAATGTGTTTTGCTTCTTGTTACTTGGATGCTTGACTTGCGCTGTGCAGAACAGCATCTGTGCAGAGTCTACAGTGGAAGGCAGTTTTCGCAAGGGGAAAGTTTCACTGTGCTCACCTTCGATCTGAGTTCAAGGTGTGTGCCTACAAGCAGGATTTTGTGACACCACCACGCAGTTTCAAGGCAGAAATTCAATCTATTGATTTTGTGTACATGGAGACGAATTTGCCCTTTTTCATTCCGCAGCAGTCAGCAGGACTTTCAAAATAATGTATTTCAGTTGTATTTCAGAAGCGTAACTTTTGAATGTTCACATTCGTGAACAGAAGCAGAGTGACAAGGAAGGGGCTTGGTTGGATTGCAGGGGCACAACTTTGACACCGGGTCCACATCCAGACTCCCGTCTGTGTTTAGTGTAAAATGGTGGTTTGGGTAAATATATGACACATATTTTAATGTCATGAAAAATGGCAAATTCCTATCCATGTGCAAACAGCCATGACACTGGGTTGGACATAAGGATTAATTTGCTATACTTTGTTAATTCAGGTTTTCCATGCAGTTTGCAGAAGTTTGACGTAGACACTGAAATCCTTGCACTTCTCGTTAAAGTAAAAGACAAAAGACCATTTTTATATGTGAGAATGCATGTCTGAAGGGAATCTTTAAATATCTTAATGCACCTACTATATATGGTACCACTTCATTTGTTCTTTTGTATGAATTAATGTCACTTTGGTTGATTATTCAAGGAGGACTGTGATGCTGGTAAGACTGACTACATCAGTGTCAACATTCACCTCTTTCCAACAAAAGACCAGGACACTTTTAAAAAATGAGGAGAAATTAATAAAAGATATGGATTACGGACAGTGTATTTTCAACATATACATTAATGTTTATAAATGTACATGACTTTAAATGTGTCCGATTAAAAAAAAGTGAAAAAATATATTTCATGTATGCTTTTTGATTTAAAGGGATCACACACTATGTTAACACCAGATTAACATGCTGGGGCTAAGCAGCTGATATGGCTCTGTTTGCCGTCTGCACCGTTCCAATCAGCTCGAAAGCAGCCACTGTTTGCTCTTATGTGATGTACTAGGGCATATAATACCTGTTATGTTTGCACATGTAATGTTTTCTGCAGGTGGCGGTGATAAGGAGCCAGGTAAACACATGCTGGGCCGCTCTGCTGGGTTTTCAGATGTCAGCTGGGGAGGAAGGCGCTCTGATTTCCCTGTCAATATGAATAGCTCCAAGGAAGATATAACTTTAATGGAAGACCACTGGCACTCGGTGGACATCTGCATATTGACAATCATGACACTGAAATTGCATTCGGAGTGGACGAGAGTACTCTACTGCACAGGAGAGTGCCGAGCTACCTCTGCCATGCACTTCTGTATTTCAGGGTTTTTTTCTGTCTTCCTTCTTGCATTTCATCTGGCAACAACACAACAATTTGTTTACCATTTATGATGCTTTGGCAAAATAACAGACTGCTTTGATAGTTAGAATCAGTGTCTGTGACAGTGATCAAATTCCTCTGCGGGGGTGGGAGACTTCATTCAAGTTCGTTCTGCAGGTCATTTCAAGTCTTACAGCTTTCATGACAAATGTTTTCCTATCCCCCTGCATACGAGCAGAAAACAGCACTTCACATGAACAAGTTCAACAGTCAAGATACTTTAAATGTGATTAAACATGCCGAGGAAATGCAACAAGCAGCACCAACTGTTATATAGGAGGATCACAAAAGCAAAATTGTTAGGATTTGTATGGAAATCTGCACAAGATGTGGACTTTACGACATGAAACATCAAACAGAACCTTGGTGCTTATATGAGGATTCAATTACATTTGTTTTGTTTTGGTTAGGGGAGGATGAATCACACCAGAATATCTTCTCAGAGCAGAGGGGAAAAAATGATGAAAGGTAAAAACATATCCTGCCTCATTGCTTTATTTTTTCAATAACTTATGGCAAAAATCCCAAACCCAGCCACACATTACCTTTCAAGATGTTGCTGCTTTCTTTCAGTTTCATATCAATCTATTTTCAAAGGCTGCCTTTGTTAAAAAAAAAAAAAAAAAAAAGATTAATTGCATTCAACTTTTCAAAACAAGCTCATTCATTTAATCGTCAGAGTTAAAGATAATTAAACAAGACTCAACCAAACTGAACCTGGTGGCTGTACTCTCAAGGCCAGCGGTACCTTTGATGAACACTGTGAGAGGTAATGCATCACTCCCAAAGGACTCCACTCATTACATCATGATGAGATTGTAATAAATAGTTTCTGCCAAAATGTTTATGATTCTGCGTGAAAGGACATTTGTGATGACCCCCTCCTCTGCTGTTCTTCCTCCTCTTACAGGAAGTGGCAGCAGAATGGAGATCATCAGCAAGATGTTTTTTCTGCTGGTTGCTCAGTGACTCTCTCTCTCTCTCTCTCTCTCTCTCTCAGCTCCACCATTGGCTCCTGGGTTTTTGGTTTGGGCTTTTGTTACAGCTGTTTTCTGGTTGTGTTGGACCATGCATGCATGCATTTCTTTGATGATTTTGGGCACTTGTTCATTTGTAGTTTTGGTAATGATTTTGTCATTGTTTAATAAATAGTCCCTTCTTGATTGACAACTTGTGTGTTCTCCACCCTTTGTGTTGTCATGCGTATGGACTAGTTGATGACCACATGTTATAGTCACCCTCATAATCCCTGGAGAGGAATGCAATAAACAAAATCATGTGCACATTTCCATGGAGTGAGGATTCATGCAAACCCTAAAAAGCTCTTTGACAGGGGTTATAGCAGCATTCCACATACTCCACACATACTGAGTTTGGAGGGTGCTGGGCTTTTGGAGCCTTTACAAAACAAAGAACACAAGAGTAAAAGCTTAAGGACTATATTTCTCTGCTCTAAAGTGGGCTGAAAATGTCAGTGTGATCTTATATTTTCCCCTATCCTATTTATATATTATAATCTGGCTCTACACTGGAATATAAAAACAATGCTTCTCCTTATTTTCCATCTCACCAACATGGATCAGCTGGTAATGATCCTTATGCCTGGGATATACAGTTTAAAACTCAGTGCAGAAGTACAACCCCTCGCTACTAGAAATTTTCCTATGACTTAACATTTTCCAGGTCTTGTTAATGTGGCTGTATTATCACTGGCTGTAACACAAAATGATACTCTTACAGTACTTCTATTTCTACAGCACTACAGTACCGAAGGAACCATAGGTGGTCAATCTTCCAGGACTGTAGCACAAGAACCCTACAAGCAGTCTATCTGATGTTATTCTCAACAAAAACAAGAAGAAGAAGAATATGGCAGAAATGCATTCCATTACAACTATGTTCAGACATTATGTTTTGAAAATATCTGATATCTCTGTAAAAAATTACAAAGGTGTGATTCACCTTCTGCACAGGTACTCTTCTCTCTAGATATGTTAATGTAAGTATAAGTGATTGCAAAAATGGACTAAGGATTTGTACAGATTTGCTTCAAGAAAAAACACTTCTCAGCTCATAGTTTATTAACGAGATATTAACAAGATGGGATGATGTAAATGTAAGATACTTTCTCTTTCGACGACAGATAATATTCTTGCTCTATCATGAGGCATATCAAGACATGTCATGTTGAGAGACACAACTTTTACTTGGCTGACGTGATAATTATGTACTACAGCGACCAGCGATGCTGCAAGGCCATTTCTCCCATTGTGGGTAATTTTCCAGCCTTTTTCCAAAGCAATGGAACACAGCAGACAGACAGAATGAGAGCAGGAGCTCAAGATGGAGGGAGAGAGGGACAAATTAGCATTTGATTGCGACCGTACCATTGCACCAAAACTCTCACTTTAGTGAAATGGTTGTGGATGACTCATAAAATGTATGTTAAGTTGGGGCTTCGGGAAGATGAGGGGTGAGGTTTCACAATACAATTAGAGTTTATCAAAGAAACTTTAGTGTCTTCTGTCGACGTGTTAGCCAAAATAGAAACTGTGTTTTGTTATGTGAATTTAAACTACTTGTGACCTGATTCTCTGACTTCAAGGAAATTACTGTTGCAGCACACACTCACTGTAGATGGCATACAGGACAGGGCCCTGCTTAATCAAATCCAGCCAGACGACAGAAAACAAAGTGAAACCTGAGGCTTCTGAGCAGAAGCCTTAATGTTAAACTTTTACAGGGAATTCAAGGGAGGAGTTTTACGGTACCCTGGTTTACAGGCCTAATCTAGAATAAAGTGAATTTAAAATTAATTATTAGCTGAATGAAGGAGGATTATTGACAGGTAGTACCTAGTCTTCACAACAGCTGCCCAAAATTGCTTTTCTTGGGAACTTCCATTAACTTAGCTGAAATGGAACAGTGTGCAGTATCTAGGCATATCCACCTCTTGATCAATGAAAGGGAACCACAGAAAAATCCCAATTGATCCTCTTTGCTAAAACACGCAAGAAAGCACCGCTATGGTACAAAACATGTTCGATTAGGACTCCACAGAGCCCTGACCCGACTGTGGGAGAGCAACAGAAAATACACACGATGAACATTCATCTTGATGCCACGCATTTCTGGAAAATGTCCACACGGATTTGAAAAGTATGCAACATATGAGACTTATTTACTGTATATTTTGTTTACATATCTGCTGCATGTGGTGCGCGTAAACAGGTATCTGTGCCTTTGTCTCTTCCCCCTCTAATTTGATATGAATTTCTAATGGGGAGACCTAGAAGGTCAAATTTACAATGATGTATGTTATTACCTGTGTTAATAATAACACCTCTGCAGAGGAAGGGCACAAGTTACAAACCAGAGACACAGGCTGTCACTGTGTTATCACCCACTGTCAGACAGTAGGCATATAATATATTGAGACTGCCTCAACAAAGAAAAACAAGCATCAGTCTTTTCAGCGAGGACCCAAAAATGGATGTATGTTTACCTGCTAGTGATAAAGACATATTTTGGCTTTTAATTTGCAGGACTTGATAAAAAAAATATCACCAATTGTTGTTATGACAGAACACCGCAGTAATAAGCATTATGGTTTTCTGGATTTGCATGGCTCTGACCTTAAAAGAATCCAACAAGCGCAATCAAAAGCACGTCACAGGGGAGTCCAACAACCCAGAGCCAGTGTGGGCCCGTTCTGATTCAGTATGATGGAGCAGTCACCGAAGCGTGTCCAACCAGCGCTGTGTGTCCAGCGACGGCCGCTGAGCACAGATAAAGACGTGTGTGGTCAAACGTGCAGGCTTTGAACTACTGTTCCTCCTGCATGAATAAAGCAGCCAGCCATCCGATCAGCTATGTGCTGCGTGCGCACACCGTGGAGGAGTGGGAATATTAATTCTAACTGAGTTATCTGCGTGAGCCGTTTTTTGGATTTAATTGAGATCCGCTTAGGGGAAGGTTCTTGTCTTTTCTTTTTTTCTTACTGTTGTTGGAGTGTTGGAGTTACTGTGTGGATGCATGTGATCCCTAGACGCGGGATCAATAAGGGAGGACAGCAGTGAGGGCTGATCTAATAGTAAAGAAAGTGAGTCACACATATACCTTTACTTACCGCCCACAGACATTTGGTGATGCTTTAGCATTTCACATATCGGCTGCAGAGGCTAAAGAAGCTTCACTCTCCAGCCACACAAGCTAATTACAAAGCCTAGCCTTTATTGCAGGTACTACCATGGTGATAAATTATCTCTAGCCTCTAGACATCTTTTTCGGCTCTCTCCTCTAATTAGTTTTCTTGCTGCTGTTGTTAGTGAAAATCTAACTTTCTGCTTCATTTAAATTACAGGCCGTTGCTGGTTGTGTCGTAGGGGCTGGCAGCTCCCTCTGACTTCTGATAGAGTTTGATGAGATTACTCTCCACCTCAACATGTCTTTATGAGTGCACATGCAAATCACAAACGGCCCATTATGTTTGTGCAGGAAAATGTAACGGAATTTGTATTTCCCCCTTGAGAAAGAGAGCACATGTCACTGTGTTGCTTCAGGAAGAGACAGGATGGTGAGGAGGAGGGAATTATGGTGAGGGCTGTGAATCCCCAGAAGTTACTCTATGCTGATTGAAAGGCTAAAGTACAACTCTCAGAAAGCCTCACGTTGAGTGAAAGAAAAACCCTTCCTTTTTGAGAGATGCTGTTTTCACCAGCATCATCAGTTGACAAATACCAGCTACAACATTACTCTTATTTTAATCAATATGAAGAAGGAGATTGTTGGAGGGATTATCACAGCCTGTCACACCTTAAACAGGGTACTGTGATCACCTCTGCCTTCTGTAAATGAGCTAGATGACATCCTGTGGCATGTTTATTGATAGCATTAGTGAAAAGCTCTGAAGCTTCTCAGTACTTCCACAGTAAGGAGGACTGTTGAAGCTGTTGGGTCGAGACTTTTTCTATCTACAGGCAAAGTGGTTCTTTTGGAAATTCCCTCCTTGAGAGACACGAGACACCGATTAACACTACCACTGCATTTTCTGTTCATGTTTGACATACTGGACCTTTAGCAACACATTTTGTTTAATATCACTGGTAGTGCAACCACAAACAGTACAATTTGTCCCTACACTTTACAGCGTTTTAGTTTACACTAATATAATTCAGTTGGCTGTCTTAGGGCCAAGATGAACATTTCAGTGTGGGAATCATAGATTCATGATTGCAATAAGCTGAAATCATAGAATAATTACTTTTTACCAGCCAAACCTTTTAAATGAAATGTATAATAATTTTATTTCAATGAAAATGCACAGGTATGGTTTTGTTTTATAAAAAATACAAATGTTCTTCTTCCACAGTGACGTACAGAACAGCAACATTTCATAGGCCTGTCTTCAAAAGCCTAGCTACTATATTTCATCATCAGCTTCACATGGTAGCAAATATGCAGGAGAGTTTGCCTTTAAGATTTAAATACTTTTAAATAGACTTTTAAATAGACAAAAATGCAAACACTTTTAGCAAATAGATTTGCAACAAAACACAGCTACATTATTCAAAATCACTGCAGACAAAAGGTGGACATTTCATGCAAAAGAGAGTCATTGGCTGGCAGACCAACACAGCAAATAAGGCATACCAGTCTGTTCAGCAGCAATGGAAATGTGAGTGTAGAAAGAATAATATGTTTTCCAGTAAGGGTTCTCCTCACTGATGTCCATGCTCAAGTCAGCCACAAGTCCAGAGCCACAAATTAGAAAAGTTCAAGTAATGGCAAGAAAAGATAACGTAGTCCAATTCTGACAAAAGAAAACAGGCTTGGTCAGTAGGTCCTTGTATCACAAATGATGATGCTGTAGTGGTGTTTGTAGAAGCAACATGATGTCTAAGAGTCATCATCAGTTTTTATGACATGAAACAGCGTGACATTAAATATAACCTGGTGTCCATTATTCCAGGCATACAGTGCTCGCTCTCTGGCGTTGTAGTCAAGCATGGAGATATGAAAGTACTGATTGTGGAAGGGAATGTCGATGTACTCGTAAGTTGACGTCTTGGTGGAGTAAGCGTAGTAAACCTTCGCTCCCGACAGGTGTGAGTTAGTAATGTAGAGCGTCCCACAGATCATGAAAGATTCGCCTGCGTTCCTTTTGGAGTACTCGGTGTTCCAAGTCTTCAGAACCTGCAGGGTGTCGGGGTCGATCTGGGAGATAACCACGTTTCCAGCATTCTGATTGGTCGCGTACACGACCCACATTCCCAGCTCATCAGCCATCACGTCAATGTCAGAATACCCTCCCCACGTGTATGGGTACATGTTGTGGAAGCCGGCGAACTCCAAGGCCCTCTGGGCCAGCACGCTGCCCAGCTCGAAGCTGTACCTAACAATGATGTTGCTCTGGTACTTGTTGTAGTAAAGCGAACCATTGTAGACAATGTGATTGGTTCCCTCCCATTTGAATGGGAGGCTATAGGTTCGAGAAACCACTCCTGCTACAAAGTCCTCCATTGTCTTGTACTCGCGCACTATCTTGCTGTTGGTGTAACTGTCCATGTACCAAATCTACATCAGAGAGGATGAAGAGACGGAGAATCATCTCTTAGCCGTTACATTATGACGAACATCAAAAATAAACTCATTCTTAAAAGCTTCAAATTTGAAAATGATTTAGAAACATCACATCTCCACATTAAAAACTACTCCAGTTAAAACCAACCCCATGATAACAATCAATCCTATCTTCAGCTATTGTGATATTCTGCGTCTTCTGAAAACAAAACAGCATGCTCAGTGCACAGCCCAGGAGCTTTCATAACTCACCCTGTTGTTTCTGGTTGTTGCTAGAGGATCAGTCATCCATGCCCCAAACCGAGTTCCAGATGTCTTTATTGTAACAGGTCCAGTGATTTTCATTAATTTCCCACACGCTGTTAATAAAGAAATGCAGCGATAAGATGTGCTGGGGTGCTTTTTGTCTCTAACTAGATTTCTCAAGCCAATTTCATGCCTGTGCCACCAGAGTGTTTGCCCTCTGTGCATACTAAGATAGCACTGGCAGCAAACTGCTTTATTTAACTTGAAGCTTGATGATGCAACTGCTGTTTGTAGCTGAAGGCAACTCAGCTTTCTTATTTCTAGCCCACATTGTTTTCTTGAGTGCAGCTAAAGACTTAGCTCTATCTATCTATACAGACCTTTAAAAAAAGTGAAATAACATTTTTTTGGTGAATGTGTAGTTGGCGGTAGTCAGTAGGTGAAGATTTAGTTTGAGGACAATTAGCAAGTGTCTAGTTGTACTAAAATATGTCATTCAGTGACAGTGTACAGTGGGCTAGAACACACAAACAACCGGACCTACTTTTACTGTTTATAGTGTTAAACTTAGAAATGAGAGTGTCTTGTTTCGCACCTTGCTGTGGAAAACACACTGACTCACAAGAACTTATCAGCTCAATATCCTGATGACTTCTTCGTAGAAGTAGCGTATGCTGTGTTAGATATTAAGGCCACAAGCAGCCTCTTGTTGTGCCCATTACAGCATAAGGCGATTAGGGACCCTGTGTTACTTTCAGTAGATTTTGTTACAATTTACTGTTTGAAGAGCCAAAGGCTGTCAATGCATCAAACAGTCCACAAGAACAGAAACAAATTAGCTCCTTTTCTTCAGCTGCATAAGGGAAATCAAGGTAAAAGCACGCTGCCATTAAACACTTTTTTTTTTTAAACGAAGAAAAGAATTACAACATCTGAACGTGGGCTTGGAAAGGAAACCTGCCTTGGAATTAACAAAGCCACACTCTTTTGTGGGCTTATGTTTCAAACCACAGGGAAGGCTGTTAAACTGTACAGCATAACAACCTACTTTTTATTTACAATTCCCCTGTGGGTTTTTCCTCTGCAGCAGCAAAACAAGTTTACCATGTATAAAGGACTGTTACTATGATCAAAAATATGGCTGTGACTATTTATTACATCATGCTATATTATTCTTGGTCACTTGTGCCAGTGCTCTTCATTTACCTATACCTGTGATAAGGTTGTAGAATAACTGTTATCAGAATGAAAATGGCAGGAAAAAATACATTAACAATTAATGATCACTTAGCATCAAGCTGCCTGTAGTGTTGTCTACTCACTCAGTTTGCCCATGCAGCTGCGAAGCCTGCTGTCCAATCGCAGGACTCGCTGATAGAGCTCATCATAGTCATAGGCCCCAAGTTCCTCCTGGATGCCTGTCAGCACCGCCGACAGGTTCCTGATCTCCTCCTTGAACTGGGAGATGAGCGCCGCATCCATCTTGTACTGCTCCAGCACGGGGATCAATGGCTTCAGCTCATCCATCTTGTCCTTAAGCTCCTGCGAAACGACAGTGACAGTGGCAGAAATGGAAAACTGAGAGAAGCTGAAGGACGTGGCTGGTACAGTGTTATACAATGACACGTTGCTCGTGCATTATTCAGGTTTGCTGGTGGTCAAAGCTTGTGGTCAGTCCGCACAGTTATTCCTCCGTCTCACTCAGTGTCAAGCAAATCCTACTCCCTTACCGACTGTCCACATAGCCAAAGATTGAAGTACTCTGAATTGGAGAGCCTCTGAATATTTTGTTGTGCATGTATTCTTCATTTTCTTCTGTACATAAAAGGTACAACAAATTCAGCAGTCAACAAACTGACTCTTCTCCTCACCTTTGTGAAAAACCTCTTCTGTGCATCCTTTTCACAACTCTCCAAGCAAGGGACAGAGGTTGGTTTGTCAGGGGAATGTGGCTTTTCACTTTGGCTTAATATTTATTACATACTTTACAACACTTAGTAGTCCCCTTGCTAACAAGATTCATTAGACCATTATTGGCTGTTTAATATTTGATAAGTAGTCATCAGCCAATTGCATGCAATTGCAACTATGGTGATGTTAATAATAATAATATGCATAAAGATTTAAAATAGGTTGGGCGACCCATGAAGTGGTAGGGTTCATACCACATGGGCTTAGGCTCCTTAGCAGCAACTCCAGCTAAGGAGCAACTCCATTTGCTGTGTGTCATCCCCATACTAGCTCTCCTAAACTTTCCCATCATTCTACACTATAACTGTCAATTAAAGCCAGAAAGTGTGCTAGTTATTTCAACAGCACTTATGGTCTTAACAATGTTACAAAGGTTTTTGTTTTTGTTTTTTTTACAGCACATGAGCACAGAGGAAGCACAACAGTAAGGTAAATAGGAATAAAAGTATAAAGCTTATGTCAAAATCTTCTACGAGTTTGCACGAAGAGAAATGTTTTACAGTGAGATTTAAAAGAATATAAGCACCTAGTGTGTCTGATTTCAGTAGACAGAGAGTTCCACAGGGTGGTCTGCTCGCCCTTTGTTACAAGCTGTGACCTGGAAGTCACCAGCAGGGATCTGCCTGCAGAGCTCAGTGGTGGAGAGGCCACAAACCATGTCATAAATCAGGGGTACTCAAGGGAGAGCGCATGTAAGGCCTGAAAGGCACGCAATAAAATTTAATAAATGGTTTTCCACTTTTCTTTGTAGTCTCAAGCTGCTATCACTAACTCACTATTCATTCTCATGAGTGATTTTTTTAAAATTGGCCCCGACATCATTAAGACTCGTTTACATTGTGGACTGTCTTTTGTTGTTTCCTGTTTTATTTTGTTACTTATATCCCAGCGTGTGTTCTGACTTCACTTCCTGTGTTTGATTGTCTGCCCCATACTCATGTGTTCCTGTATCATTACCCCTACCCCTCTGGTGTGTACGTATAGTCTTGGTCTTTCCCTTTGTTGGTTCAGCTGCTTTTTTTTGTTTTTTTGTCCTGCTATCGTACTGCATCACCTTTCTGTTGCATATACTCTACTCCCTCATATTTCTGCCTCGCTCCTGGTTTTTGTAAGTTTTGTTTTGCTTTCTTTATGTTGTTTTCGGACTTTCTGTTTTGCCGCCAGGCAGTTTTGTTTCATTGGACTGCTGATTTCTGTTACCCCTGTTTTGAATCTTATTATTAGTGACCACTGAGCCTGGCTTTTGAATTTTTGCTGTTTTTTTCTCTGGATTAACAAGTTAAAAGACTGCTGAATTCTAAGTACCTCCTTTCTGAATAAATCTACGGAACCATATTCCTGGTGTGTGTGTGTGTGTGTCTGCACTCTGGGTCCACCATTACATTTACTGACAATACACCAGCCATAACAGCAATTTCCTGGGTTTAAATCTGACCCAGGCTTTTTATTTTTCTGTTTTCAATACTCCTTTTTTTGAAATACAAGTAAGAAAAAAAGTATTTTAAAATTTTTTAAAGTAAAGAAAGATCCACAAAACACTTGTTTAAACCAGGCTATGATTAAACATGGTTGTGCAATACCTGGAAGTTTCTTGCCATGATGGATTTCCTGTCATCTTCAATCTGTCGGAACTTGGTCCTCAGGCCCTTCATCTGGTTCTCCATCTTCATGACATATTGGAAATCCCTCTGAGTTCGTAGGTTCAGGACCTCGATGGACTGAGACATGTTCTGCACCTAGAGTACAACGAGCCATGCTAAATAACACAATTTATATTGCATAGTGTCAATGATACGTTGCCTTCTGTCCATCCTTCCACTGAAACTAATTGAAAGGCACTTTGGTGCCTGGTGAACCTGCAATTATGCAGTCACATGGAAATATAATAATATGCAAACCAAAGTATGCAAAGAAAGTATGCAAATAATATGCAAACAAAAGCATATTACATAATATGCTTTTGTTTGAAAAAGCCATCATTTTGTTTGACAAAGCCATCCACATACCTATGTTTAATGCATATGATAAAACAACTAGCAGGAAGATTATTACAGTCTGAAAAGAACAATAGCGCTTTATTTCTTCATTATGCTTGTCCTTAACAGGAGAGCGCGTGCATGCCGCAGTGGGCTGGTAAATAGCCTGTTTGCTCCCGCTCACTTTCTCCAGTAGCTGGCGGAGCTGTCTGCTCTTGGCATCTCTGGAGCAGAGGCTCTGTTCTGGTGCCACCACTGTGCAGATACAACGCCCATCAGCATCCTGGGCCGAGCTGTACACCTGCCAGCCCTCCTTTGGGCCGATAGTCTGCGAGTACAATCAAACACACGCTGAGGTTAGACTGATAAATTGTCATCGGCATGTTCATATTTTTGTGATACTGGTTTTCTTTTGAAACCTGTTTACCTCAAGTTATTCGAAGTGGAGCAAAAAAGTGTCTCCACTTTCCGTCTGCTTTCTTTAGTGATATGTTGGAAATGAAATTTATCTGTAGTCTTATAATCTCATGTGGCTATTAAAACCATGCCAAATGCCATTACTTTAACCAGTTTCTAACTATGGCTTAACACATATGAATACATCTGACAAAAAGTTGTTATGACTGAGAATGCTTTTTAGGAAGAGGTTACAGAAGTCAAACTTTTTCTCAGCTCTGGATTATGGACAGCATTTATAGTCATGCAGCCTCCACTCTACAAGGCCTGCAGGGTGTCTGCCCCTCTGCTTGCAGATTAATAACAGGGAGCTCTTCTGCACAGTTTCATGTTGTATTGTGAAAGGAAGCTTGCCATGCGAGAAAAAGCTTTCTGATCTTCTCTGTGTAAAAGGAGATCGATAATTGGGTGTCTCTGCAAATGGCCACCATACTAGCACACACATTACTCAAACACTCTGTGGCCTTGGAAGTGATGGTGGGTGGGTGGGATTACCACTGTTGGTAGTGAGCTAGTTAGCCAGACATGCTAACATTTGCAGTTACAATAGACCAGACATATAGACACATACATACACCATATATATATACACACAGCAAAATCCAAGTTCTTCATATATATATACAAACACACACACAATAAATCATTCCATATTATTAAATATGATTTTATAATCATTTAATAGTATAAAATATAATCATATACAATTTTACAATATTATTTGGAGTTTTTGTTCTTGCATTTTTAAGATCCCCTCTTACTGCTAAAATGCACCATAATAGTAGGGTTATTTTAAAATAATGCTGGCTGGCCAATCAGAGTCAAATGTTCTCCATTCTCATAGAATGCACTGAAAGGTAGATATTGCAAGTTTCGAAAACTAACTTTGAGTACTTTTTCTCAATTATTCATGGGACCTGTGGCCATGTACTTTCAAGAGATTTAGCTGACACTTCAATCAAGCACGAACAGACAAACAAGCCTGAGGACGCTTTTGTATTGGAATAAATATTTATGTACTTTGACACCAATGACTCTGCTGGTAAATCCTGTCATCCGCTATAATCCAAGTGGCATATCAGAAGAGAAGCACGTAACTGTGGAGGGGGGGGGTCTGAACAGACAGAATAGTTGAAGCGGTAGTTATGATGTTAAAACATTGCTGAAAAAAAATGAAGAGGACAATGGCAAAATGAGCAAGATGAGGGAATGAGGACGTGAAGAGTAGGGATGGAGGAAGGAGGCATAAACTGTATGTTATTGCATAGTACAGCCATACAGACAAAGCATACTGGATAATAAGGTAAAAAACAAAACAAAACACTGGGCTAGGCCCATACACAGCAATAGCAGTAAAGGCTACCTTAGTGATGGAAACTTCCTGATTAAAAACTCCTTACTAATGAATGGCAGCAGAGGTTAATCACTGTATACAAAATATACAGTACATACACTAATTTATCTCCTTAGGTCAACTCTGACTGTCCTTTACATGGAGAACAACATGCATTTCATTGTGCAGTTTAACAATGTTGCATTTTATTCATGAATCTTTGTTTTACTGATGAGGTGAAGACAAATTTTGCAATATTTTCTACTGTACATCTCACTGTGTTAGATAGAAGAAGATCAGGCTCCAAGGCTACAATAGTTTCACAGAGCCGTGTGCCAAAGTCTAGTCATTAATCTTCCCCACAAAACAGCATCTAGCAGCTCAAAGCTCTCCCCAGCCACCCAGCAGCAGGGTTCTGCTCCACACACACACACACACACACACACACACACACACACGCTTCATACAGTATGTGCTGCACATACACAAACATATAACCAGCTGCCCAGACACATTTGTCTCCAGTGCTTAGTCATGATCTCCCAGTCGCTCTTTGCCAGGGCTTGACTCATGGCTTTTTGATGGCTGATATGCAGAACTCATCAATATTTTTTGGAGTGAAGTTGCCAGGGAAAAATATATTGTGCCAGTATTCAATATGTTTAGAGTCAAAAACAGAAAACAACAGCAAAATGTATCAACCCTTCTCATTTGAGCAAAAGGGGCCCTGTTGTGCTGAGGAAGCATGTTTCCAAAAAAAACCCAAAACAGAATCAGAAGATGCATTGGAGTTGGTTTACAAGAATCATTAAATTATTTCATTCAAAATTCATACATCACTTGTTTGTGTTTTACATGATGTACAATCACCCCCCAGCCCTTGACCATGTGGTTCACTCAAAAACAGTCAAAGCCAAGACTTGTAAAATATGGTTTAGGGTAATTGAAAAAGTAAGTCTTGCACTAAACAAACAAAAAAAAAATCATTTTTAGTATGTATATCAAGAGTTTTCCCATTTACAAAATGGAATGTAGTTTGTAATTTAGATCTCACTTCCGGAGGGTTTTGGAAGTTTCTTTAACTATGCACATAAAGCATTTCATGCTACTGTATCAAACTGCAGCAGATTAGATGGGGCCTATTATGTATCTTATCTTACATTGAAAAAGTTTTCTGTCTCCATAATGACCAATCTCCTTGAAACAATAAGAATCTATACAAGAAGAACTTATTTTTTAACTTTAGCTTATAACTTGTTGAAATCAGTTCAACATCTCCATCTTTACTTGGAACTTTAACTCTTTTGAAAACATGAATAGCTTTTGTAAGGACATTATTTTGAACTTTACATTGTAGCAACACAATAACAGCAACATCTTGCAATATAACAGCACAATACAACACCAGAAATTATGGCCAAGTAGAACTGCCTCTGACAAAATGTATCATCCTCAGATAGGAGGTTATGTTGTCCCATCATCCAACACAGTTAATACTGGAGCCTCCACTGTAGAATGATGTAATTTAGCTCACAGATTGAATGATTAGACAGTCCAGTGGTCACTGATAATGATCACAACTGTGACTTTTATTGCTGCACATGAGGTCAGTCTGAACCACAGTTCCTATTAATGTTGGACTTTTATGAGGCAACCTGATTGAACTGTGCCATTAGCCATCAAACCTCTCATGCCTCAGCGAAACCAGGAGTAACATCTAGGAGGACTGTACTTCATATTAAAACTATCTGTTAAAAGAGCTAATCAGATGGCATTTCTAATAATATTTAAAAAATCAGATGACACACACTTATGTTTTAGTAAGCCACAGGTGTGCTTCCTATGAGATTTATCCTGATAAAAGGCTGCTGTGCGTATAAAAAGGTGATTTGTAAAGCCTGCATTTCTGAAATGTCATTAATAGCAGTCTCTGATCCTTCTGTAAAAGCACTCATGTTAGGAGTAAGCTTTTTATCCATGCTAGCTTGTAAGGATCAGTACAGGAACCAAAAGCAAGCCAGTGTCATAGAAAGCAATATCCTTTGTTTAGTCCTGAGTCAAGTCCCAAATTCACAGCAAACAGTTCCAAAAATGGAGATCCAAAAAACAGTCATAAGACAGGCAGCGGTCAGTACCGGGAGATCAGATGGGCAACAGTACCTGAGGGGAAAAGCAAGGATGGAGTCCTAGTCTGTAAGTACAGTCGAAATACCAGGGCAGCAAAAAACAGAGTCGTAGCCGGACAGGCAAGGTCAAAACCAGGGAAATCACAGACAAATCCAGAAACGGTCAAGGCAAGAAACGATGGTCAGGCAAAGGGTGTCTCGGAAACATTATGACAACCGGTGAACTGAAGTGCAGGGGTATAAATACATAGGAGGGAGGTAACAAGTAAACAGGTACAGGGAGTTAACTAGATCATTAGGAATGAGGGAGAACACAGGAGGGAGCCCTAATGCACTGATTGGTGAAAGCCAAAACGCAGACAGGGATCAACATTGGTATAAAGGAAACAGTAACTAACAAAAACAGAACTCAGAAAGATGCAGATCATGAAATGCTGTGTGGATGCATGGATTTGAGACGGTCAGCTGTGTCACCGCTTCGGTCGACTAAAACATCTCAGCAAGGATGGCTTGCCATGCAATGTATCTTATGACTTTGGTGGTTCCCTCACTTTTCCTCTAGCATCACCGTGATGTTGACATTTGTGATTTTGACCTAAAGGTCTCAAATTTGATTCTAGATCCATTTGGAAAAGTCATAAAATCTAAAAAAAATTTCCAGTAAATGTTTTATAGATATTAAATATTTTGTAGATTTGTGTTTTGGGCATCACAGTGGTGCAGTGGTTAGCACTGTTGCCTGACAGCAAGGGTGGATTTTCTTGAGGTAATCCAGCTTCCTCAACCACCAAAGACATGCAGGTTAGGTTTATTGCTGACTGTGAATTGTCCATAGGTGTGACTGTTAGTGTGAATGGTTGTTTATCTCTATGTGTCAGCCGTGTGATAGACTGGCGGCTTCGTGACCTTGTCCTCACCCCATGTAAACTGGGATTGGCTCCCCCCTGACACTGTATGGAAAATGGATAGCGTGTTTTCCCTCCTGTTTGTTGGACTTCCAGACTGTCAGTAAGAAGGCCTAAATATATATGTTGACTAATATAGTACTTATATAGTAGATAATAGTAGCACTAGTCATGCTCTTTTGCAAGTTTTAGTAACAAACTTTTTAGGTGAGCCATCTGCTGTCTGCTCACAGTTGGCATGCTGCACAAAAAGGTAGACATCCTTATCATGGATCACTCAAAAACAAACAAGGTCAACAGGGCTGCTACAGAGCATACACAATAATGTTCGTAAATTCCTCCCTGTGCTAAATATTATTCATGCTCTTCACCATATGCAGGAATCCTGCCAGTTCCACACCTAATTGAACCATTTTTTGTGTGTTAGTCTGTCATGTATTTTTATTTGGCCATCACACATACCATCAGCTTTGTCCTCATGAACACTGAAGTGTGATTTAGGGACAGACGCAGATGAGCAGATAGGTTACCATTGGTTAAATACAGTTAAGCTACGAAATGATGGCTGTCATCAGATCCAAGTCACTTCCTTTGCCTTCACTTGTGACTGAGTGATTATGGGTCTGAAAAGTCTTTTGAAAAGGAGAGGAATACTGGACAGTGTTGCTCCCTTCCTTTGTTTCTGTACAAAAGCACCTCATCTTATCACTAGAAGGATCAGTCTTTTTCTATCAATATTTTTTTTAAAAACAATTTTAGATAAATTAGGACACTGGGAAAGTCTGGATGACTTACTTTCTGTATTTTGGAATATTTTATTCATCAGGATTTTTTTTGTGACTAAACTTGAATAACATTTCATGTATGATTTGATAGAAGAAATTTTGCACTCCTGCATGCAAAACTAGCCGGACTCTAATAGAGGAATGACTCTGCTCAGCACTATGGGGATCTGTTTTAGGTACTGCAAAGATTCACAGCGAGTTCATATACTGTGGCTGACTGCACCTTAAACTAATCCCTACCCCCCTTTGTATAGCTTTGGTCTCTTGATCTAATTTCTTTCGCCAGTCTCATAATGGTTGATTCCATTTGCTACACTGCAGCAGTATGAGTCTCGCAATGTGAGTAACTCCCCAGAGGGAAACCACAGGTAAGTAGCTGGTGCTAAGAAATTAAACGATTGTCAGTGGCAGAAATCAATCTGTTATAAATACAGGCCTGATAAATAGCGTGAGAAGTAACTGCCTCCCCCCACAGCACCAGCTGGAGCTACAGACAGCCCACAAATGGCATTGAGTCCAACTGTATAATGGAGAAGCTGTCATGTAGTAACTCTTAGAAGTCAGACATGCATTTATTACTTCTGGATATCTTTTATCCATCTCATTACAGAATATCGGAACTTATAATTATGTAATTCTAATCATGCGGATGTTAAAAATCTGCTCTATTTGATGTTTCATAGCAGTTTTCAAATGGACTTATAACTGTTTCCTGTATCTGCTTTGCTTTGAGACAATCTGTTCGTAAATCTGGATCTACAGGTTAAAATTGGAATGTCATGACATTAAAATACAAAAACCACCCAGCTGATACACTTACAAACAAATGTTCATTCCAGTGGTGCCAACAAAGCTAAATCTCACATCGCAGTTATGCTGCCTTCCTGCCTGCCATTGACAAAGACCTAAACAGATGCTATCTATCCAGTCATCTATCAACCTGTCCAAACAAACAGCCACCCGGGTATTGGAGCCAAGTGAAGTGGAATGTGCATGTCAGTACTGTAACTGATGATCATACTGCTTAAATGAGTTAACATTTGAGCTCTAATGGCAGGGGAAGATGAACTCGCATGTGCAGCCAGCTCTGTAACCAGACTGAGGCAGACGTCTCAGACAGCAGTGACAAATGGTAACACCCTCAACACAGCGGCAACAGCATTCCTGGCAGCAGTAAGCCGGCAGCCAAAAAGTTCCAGACAAAGATACTGATAAAGACATACTGCACATTCTGCAACGCTGGAGAGAGAGGGGCAAAAAGAAACATCAAAAAAGGAAGCCATCCTTTCTCTCAGATGTGACTGTGATGAAAGGTGAGCAGGGAGAGTCATTTCCCAGAGGCGTGCCACCTTCTTGCCTTTTTTGACCCCAGAAAAGAGGAGATTGAATAGATAATTCTGCAGGAGCTCGGCACATCCTGCCCCAGACAGTCTCCGAATGAGCTCCGGCATTATCATGTTCACACCCCGGTGCTTATTCTCTGGGGCGTGCTTCAATGAGTCATCTTACTGAACAAGACGACATGTCAGTCACAAGCACCGCGGAGGATGATAATGAAACAGTCATCAAACATTATTGGTGGAGTAAAGCCAGTGGACAGCTCCAGGCCACACTGAATGGCACGAGTGCACACAAGCGGAATACTAAGTAGCTGCGATGGCACTCTGACATCAAGTTATGTCTCAGTATATCTCAGACACAGCCAGTTCCCAAGGCATCTGAAGCTCCAATGATTATTTTTACCTCTTAATTAGAGTGTCTACAATCAGCACCAGAATGGCAGTGGAATAAATAGGGTCAATCAGTGCATCTTGAATTAAAACATGTGTATTTCATAAAACTTCAAGCTCCTTCATCTTAAGCATTACTCATTTGGGTACCTTGGGAGGCCCTGTACATGATATTTTCACTTACAATTTTTATAATTGCAGCAGAGCAGTCCACTGGGATGAGTACCCTTCTTTAATTAATGGCCAAAACAAATCACAGTCATCAACACACATGTGCTATGGAAGCTTCTCTGGGTGAGGGTTTGTAAAGTAATAGCATGCTCATTAGTACTGCATAAGAGCTTCAACAGATTTCAAATCTTGGAAAAGGACACTGCTGCCATATTACTGTCATAGAATCTGCAGACTTGGACAAGGTTGCATGCCATGCAAGTGTTGTCAATACACTGGAATGTTAGTGTCTGCTTCAGCCTCCATCTCGAAGCAGATACAAAAGAGTGTGATTAAAAAAAGATGATGCATATATTTATGTATATGTTTGCACCAGTTGAGTTTTCAGCAGTGTAATAGGCAATAACTGCAATTATAAGATATACTTGGATACAACTTAAACCACCAGAATGCTGCATTAAACACTTTGATAACATCATATTAGTATGGTCAGTGTAGTGCAGGAGGTTCTTTGAAGTTTTATTGCAATTCATTTGGTGCAACATTTCTTTGGTTGAATTTAATTTTACTTCAGCTAATGACTTTTGCCTCTCAGCGAAATGCGGGGAATGTGCCTAAAGTTCTAACTTCAAATGTAGACAGGATAAATGGGAATGTGGTGTAAATACATACGGTCGAGTGCAAATGTTTGCAGTTTCATTGAAATGACAAAATTAGTAAATTTTGTTTTCAATCAACTCAATATTTAATGCACATTCTGCTTTATCATATCTATAATCTCCTCTAACCTGTTTGGGTTCCCTCTCTGAGCAGGTTTTGTTGATCATTGTCTTTCAGGTTTCACTGCCTCTTCATTTTTAGACATTTTAACTGATGGCAGGAGGGATGTAAGACATCTCTGATGTTTTTTGGTGTTTTTATGACATATTATACAATGACATTTTGCATTGCATATTTGATGCCTCACCATACCATGACAGGCTCATTATGATTTTGATGCCTTGCTTTACTCTATAAATACATTGACACTCATGTTAAACTGACTCAACCCCAAGAAAGCTATGTGGTGAATGTGAATATTGCGACTCTGAACCTGGAATCAACCATGCTTTTCATGTGATTTTCATGCCATACTGTCCTATTATATCTTTCATGACATTTCATGCATTCCTAAGATTTTTCATGACTGTTTGATGCGTTTGTAATGCCTTATGAAACTCTGGTGCTCAGATAGCTGACAGGTTAATGAACACACCTCATAAACAGCTGGTCTATTGTTCTATGTCTGGAAGGCACATTAGAGAATTTTACTTTACTGTGGTGGGGTTTTTTGCATGTGTTTTTATGACATGTTATAGTCTGACATTTTTTTTCACAGTTTTACAATATGCTTTAAATTTTCTGCATTTTGAAATACATGACATGCTATAGTCTGACATTTTTTCACAGTTTTACAATATGCTTTAAATGTTCTGCATTTTGAAGACATGTTATATATGAAGTATTTATGAACACTATTCTTAAATGATTTATGGAATTTTCACCAGATATTGTTTTTGGATAGTTTCTCAAAATGGCCAGGTTCTATTACTGTTTTTCTCTGTAAGGGCCAAAAAAACAACAACACTGTATTGGAAACCTGCCAGAACAGTTGGTTTCATTCATTTTTATCTTAAATTTGTATAATGTTAAAATAACTTTTTTTTGGCAGAGTCAGCATTTTACACCTAATATAGCTTTAACTGAACCACTTACAACATGTAATCACTGTGCACACAAAACATGTGGCTGTGGCTCAGGAGGTAGCGCATGTCTTTGGGCAAGACACTGATCCCCCATTTGCCCCCGTATCATCAGTGTGTGATAGCGCTGCAAGGATGTGTCTGTGAATGGGTGAATGTGCCTTGGAGTGTAAAAGCACTTTGAGTGGTTGATAAGACTAGAAGAGCGCTCTATAAATGCAAGACCATTTACCAGTTTCACACAGATGTACATGTTCACTGAGAAATGGCACAAATGCAAAGATCAACAAAACAAACAATCCAAACAACATACAAAGTACTCAGTGTCCCTTTTTAAAAAGTATGAGATGCCAGATTTGTAATCGCTCATCACATTTAAAATAAAAAAATGAATAAAAGAATAATCAAAAGAAATATAAAAAATGAACTTTTTGAAGTAACAGTATATCAGCTAAGCATCTACAATGGAACAACACTAAAAGTGTACTCCCCCCTCCTTTTTTATATTGTATTTTATATGTTTTCCAAAGGGATCTTCAGCTGATGCTGATTTTCTGTGGGACATGTAGCTTTGGCATCTGACTTTTAGCAACATATCAGAATGTATGTAGCCATGGGGAGTAAAAAAATACCTCCTTTTTTAAAATGAGCCTGCGAGAAACACTAAAAAGTCAGCCAGGGTCCGTGTTTTTAACCCACTGAACTCTCCTTAACACTTCAGCAGTCTAAATCTAAAACTACTTCATAACATATAATGCATTTTATCTTCACAAGTATGAAATAAGCACAGCCTTTAATCATCTGTCTGGTTGATTGACTACAGTATAAATTTATGGAGACCACAAATGTCCTCCGCTCCTCTTCAAGTCCAGCCTTTCAGCTCTCATCCAGTGATATGTGTCTGCCGCTCGGGCTGTAATTACAGTAATCATAAGGGGAACAGAGGGAGAGTGCTGTAACTATGCCCTCGGTAGTTTCTACATCATGTCCCAGCTCCTGTAATTATGTTTATGCTATTATTAAGTGAGCAGCATTCACCCAAAGGAATGACAAAGTGCGAGAGACACTAATGGCAAGTATGTCATAATTACACATTTTAATACTGCCGGTATTGGTGTTATCTGTTTTTGGAACAAAAAGTATGAACTTAAAGCAGTTCAGAGGTAGGTATCGGTAATGCCAGTACATGTGTCAGACATCTCATTACTAATTAACAGAATGACTTTCCTGATTCACATGACAAACATATGAACAATTGTATGATTCACAAAATGTGCCTGCTCCATGACACATCTCAGACCGGTGGAATTGAAGTGACTCATCACCGCCTCACACAGATTCCAACCATGCAACATCTGCGAGTCACAGCAGAAGGCAGCATATATATATATATACCCATTCACTACTATCATCAGTGCACCTTATTCAGTTACAGCCCATCAGCTCTGAAAGCCCCCCTCCCTGCTTCAAACATGCAACGTGCAGCACCACAGCTAATGACTTCACAGGCAGTCCTGTGGCTCAGTGTTTGCTTTGTTTGTGTTGACACATAGTTAGAGGGTGTCATCTTTAATTTGGCCCCTGGTGGAAACAATGATGTGAAATATGGAGCCTTCAGTATTTTTTCCCATCACTATATGCTTGTGTGGATGTGTAGATAAGTGCCTACAGCATCTCTCATCTTTTAATACAGAATCTGCATCAGATTTCCCTACCAAGCCTGAGTGTATCATCCACAACAATGCTAATGTATGCAGAAATTGACAATTGACAGTAACTTCAAAATGTGTGTATTTCACTTAATTAATGATCAACAGGATGTCATAGAAATGATAGAAAGTAAAATTTTCTGCAGCAAACTTTACAGGTGTAATCACAATTCAAATCACGTTTGATCAAAGTCTGATTAAACAGTATGATATAGAACATTTCGAGGAAGCTGAAAACTGTTACTCAGTAAACTGGAAAAAAACTGTCACTTACAGTACATGTTGACTGGACCATGTGTGAGAGTGGGAGTGTATGTGTGTGTGCCACCTACTCGCAGAGGTGAGCACAGAGTGCATGTGCCCACACAAAGCTCCATCCCACTGGTGCTGTAACCAAATCCCTAAGAGAAACATTCACATTGTTCATGTTCTGGTTTTGCTCATTGCAGCTGTGCGCATCATGTGTTGTTCAGCCTTAAAGATTCAGACATATTAAGAGGAATTAAGGCATCTGTTTGCTGTTAATGACCAGATATCTTCATATCTCAGGGAGCAGTACTGCAAAGTGTAGGCAAATATATGAGATGGGACTATCTGGTGCAAAGCAAAATTCACGAACATGTGGTTTGTTTTGGAAAAAGCTGAAACCCTGCTCATTTCATTCTTACACATTTGGTGATTAATTTGCTGAGTGCTGAAAGTTGTAATTGGGGTTGCAGAGTACATCAAATGGGAGAGCCCATCACCATGGAGATACTGTGGATGTGAAGCTGCACTGACATGAAAATAATATGTGCAAAGAGAGCAGATAAATGAATAAAAAACCATAGCCTGTTACACACTAGCATTACCAGATCAAAAAAGACAGTCAGAATGAAATATCACAACAGATAACTTTAAAACTGAACATATACATTATAGATTATAAGTTACATCAATAATTGAACATAAAATCAGTGTGATTCAAGCTAAAATCTCAAAATAGATTTTTAGATAGAGGTACATCTATTAGGTGTGAAGACAAAGATGTGTCTATTGAATTTTAGGCAGCCAATTGAATCCTGGCACTGGTCTGACGTCAGACTCCTAAAGTCTATTAAGTCCCTCTTCTTCCTCTGATCAATATGTCCTCCAGGTGCAGAATATATATGCAATCATAAAACACAAATTCCAGTCATCATTTTGATTATGATGAGAGGAACACATTGCTGTTAGCAGCCTCTGTGTAATTACGCTGCTGGCACAAACCATAAGGGAAAACTACACTATTCAAATATTTCATTTTCTCACAAAGGCTCCTTAGGGATCATATGCGTACACTGCAGTGGTGATATATGCCACACTATGAAATCCATACCATGAGTTTCAGCACTTTATTCATGTTAGATCTGGGTTGTGAAAGATTATATAACGGTGCTAAACTGAACCTGTGGGGGGAAAACAAAAAAATTAAAAGCAGCACTATCACCTAAACTTAAATGCTAAGAGGCAACGGCTGCCACCTCTAAATGAAATGAGCAAAGCCTTGAGTACGAGGTCTGACAGCCTGTGAGTGACAGCTTAATAATTTCCAGCTTAGTGTAATACCATAAAAGGTTTGCCTTTCCAGATAATTTCTGAAACGCTGAAGGAGAAAGGCCTCCGGGGCCATGTTAGCAATTTGCATGCAGCTCTCACTCAAGCAATATCTCATATTCCTCAATGGCAGCGGCATATTCATTGAAATAATCACAAACAGTGGACAGACAGAAGCTGAATAGAATGATAGTCATCCTAGGTAACCAGATTTAACGCTATAGAGACATGTTTCTAAAACATAAAGAAAATGACACAGTTTTTGAAAATACAATGATGAAAGTAATGAATATTTTCTTGGTTAAATCCACTCTTCACTAATAAGGTGTTACAAAATGGAAAACAAAAGGTTTCTTTTTTTGTATATCCGCCACCTGTCAAATAACAACTTACCTGAAATCATATGAAAAAGAAAAGGCAGCAGGTTGTCGCATCTGTGGAGCTGTAAACAGCACACATCTTGTTTGATAAATGACATAAGGGTTGACGTGATTAACGAGACTGCCACCAGTTTGTCTCCTGCCTATGCAGGATCAACTGATATGTGTGTTTCAGGATTGGGTCAGTGATCTTGATCCTATGAATGAAGCATGTGAGTCAGCACCATTGCAGAAAACTGCATACGAATCATTAGATGGCATGTCCCCCTTCTCTATGGGCTGCTGCACAAGCAAGACAACATGCAGTGAAGTTTCAGCACCAGAGAGTGGACAACTCCCTTACCCTCAGGACCAGAACACACAGAGATTTACCCAAGCATTACAGGAAACTGCAAGGGGGGTCATCGGCTTTACTTAGGTGTTACTTCATTTGTGCCTTAATACAAAGCTACAAATCGCAGCACAATTCCATTTTCTGAAAAATCTGCTTGAAGTTCAGCACAAAGACAAGCCGCACAGAATAAATTTCAAACAGAAGATAGCCAGTCCTGGGTGGGGGGAAAAGAGCTTATGCCACTGGGACATAATCGTGAATAAAACATCTTTAGCATTGAAGCATCACTATGTATTAGACAGAAAATAATCAGTAGTCTGTGATGAAATACTGTGTAGCCTTTTGTACTAACTCTTACCACTTAATTACAACCACTTAAGCCTACAAAAAAAAATTTACATCGCCAAGGAGGCAGATGAATAGCGAAAGGTGATTCATCATAAAAGAAATTGTTGTGTTACAGTATTAACCTGCATTTGCTGCATTACAATCAGGAAAACATATCTAGATGCTGGTTTCACTATGACAGATACAGACTGGATTTTACCCCAGGAATAAAAAATACAAATACTGTAGCTTACGTTTACGGCGGTAGGCTGTCGGCATAACGATTAGTATTCCAAGTTCAAATTAATACTTGAAAATAAGTGTAGCTGGGTACATTAGCTATACCGATTATCAAGTGTATTGCTTCGTGTGGATTTGAAAAAAATCTCTATTAACTACGTTTATATTACCAATGGCAATTAAGGCAGCATTTAATTGCGGGACTTTTGAGTGAAGTCTGGAATAAGAGCCTCAGAATCGGGGCGAGGAATAGCTACTTTACAGAAACTATCAGGCTGCACGTCCTCAAACCTGCGTACAGTATTTGTAAATAACGTACAATCAGTATAGCCTCGCTCCGAAACCAAACAAGTGACACGTCACGAGCAGGGAAGAAGGCATGACAAACTCACCATAGAAGGGTATAATCCGAAGATGGTGAGGGAAAGGACGGGGTACAGTACGCTCAACAGGACCCGCATGCTGACGGGCTCCGGACAGCCGCTCCTCTCCGAGGTGCAGTCCTTTAACATAGTGTTCCAGTCCCGTTCACTTCGTCGCGTCTTCTATTTTTATTGTATTTTATTATTATTATTATTATTTTTTATCGCTGTCGAATCGCAAAGAGAGCGCTTCGGCAGCGGCACAGCGACCACACGTTCACCCGCATCACACCCACCGCTCCCCGTTGCTCCGACTGAGGGCAGTGCCGAGGAGCCGAGGAGAAAAGTTTGGAGCGAGGAGGGAAATATTCAAATATTTCAGTTCCCACGCACTGCAGAGGAGGGGGCGCACCAAGGATGTGGCATCACTTGGGGCGTATCTATCTATCTATCTATCTATCTATCTATCTATCTGTCTGTCTATCTGTCTGCCTGTCTGTCTAGCTGTATGTCTATCTTTCTGTCTGTATGTCTGTCAATGGAATTAATAAAGTACCACATTCATCCATCTGGATTTTAATGTCCTTCATGTTGACCTTCACATTCTGTCCATTCAAGAAATCTTGTTGATTTCAGAGTCCGTGCCTCTATCACTATGTACCAGTGTGTGTGAGGGTGATGTGTTGAGTGTTTTTCCAACTTTATGCTTTCATACAGTGTGTTATTGTTCAAGATCACCATCAGGGAAAAAACACAGATGTGAAACAGGCTTCACATTAACAAAAACCCATCACTGAGGTGGCTCACATTTTCTTCAGCAGGAGAGGGGAAGCAATTTGTGCAGTCTGGTTCTTTATGACTCTCATTCAGGGCTGGAGCTGAGGGGTTTTTGTTTACAGGGGTGATAGGAGGGCTATGCAAACATCTGTGGTTATCTACGTATAGTTTCATTCATATCTCATGCCTGGGATATTCATGAAAACTGATCATCAGTCGAGCAGCAGTCAGGGGGATGACACGCCAGTGCAAGCAGAAGTGCAGTGACGTGAGATGTAGTGTTGGACTCTTGACAGTCTGGTCATCAGCTGTGTGGCAGTGTGCCCTGAGGTGTTCTTGTCCTGCGTCACGATGATTTTTATTTATATTAAAAAGCTAAAAATCATGAGAATTATGCCCCCCTCTGTTCTTAGACCATCAAATTGGACAAAGAAAAATCCTTTGTGCCCTGGAGAAGAGTCTGTAGGTAGATACTATAGTCTCTATCTTCCTCTCCTTCTCTTATGTATTTTCTCCTCTTTTGGTTTCTATTTGCTTCCCTGCTCTCTTTCCCCTTTGATCATCTCTCATTTTCACTGCCTCATTTCTGCCTCAGTGTTCTTGTAGACTTGCTTTACCAGTGGAGACAACAAGCTGTCACTGTTAAGAATGACTTTCACTCCTCTGAAGGTTGGAGCCTTGTAAGGTCTTTTTCAAGGCTGTGGATCTGAATCTGTTGTGTGTTTACATGATGGCAGAGACATATTTCTCAATTTGTGTGTGTTTTCTTCCCTGTTAGATTGTCATCAGAATTATTTGGAGAGGGGAACTTGGAGGTGAAGTACATACAGGTGGAAGTAATAGACCAGTGGAACAAAGTTCTATTTTTTACTGGGTTCATCTGTGTTTTCTTGCTGGCTTTTAAACTGATACTGCTGCATCATAGATTGCTGGTGTGAGATATTACTGGTATAATATCAAAATAAGAAACTGATCTCTAAACACAAAACATATTTTAAATGTCATGCAGCAGTTCAGAATGACCTGTAAATACTGGAAAATGTTAAATGTAAAATACTAGCACTATAGCACTAGTTTACCCATGACAACTATTGGACTAATCTTGGATGGATTGTTGTACAATTTTGCACAGTCATTGTCCCCAGTGGATAAATCCCACTGTCTTTCTCTCTGGCATCACTAGCATGTTGAGATTTTTGGTCTTTAGTAGACTATCCATAGTGGCGCTGGCCTACAGTGACTGAAGGTCTGGTCTTCAGAGGATGGAGCCTATAACTTTTCACCTATTATAACGCCTATATAGCGGAGCGGAAGAGGGAACTCTTTCCTGTTTCCAAATACTTAAATAAGTGAGTTTTATCAATAACTTTATCACACAGATACTCACACTATTTGGTATTGCATTTGTTTTTTAGCCATTCCCATTTTACTGGAGACCCTCGATTTTTGAGTCTTTTAATTTTCATTCTGATTCCATACACTATTTCTGGTTCGTTTTAAGCAGTCTGCTGTTTCATGCTGCATTCCTACTGCAACACAGCGTTCCCTCCATGGCACAGAGGAAAAATCTCCTGTCATAGTTTAAGGGTACAGGAGAAGGAAACTGCTTTTCAATAAAACACATAAAGCACTGCTTACCAATGAGCTCTCAGCGCCCTGGTTGTTTTAGGAGGTAACTTTGACACTGAAAAGAGAATAGGCTTAAAAATGTATCTGCTTCTTAATTAGACATGTATGACCTACAGTTTCTGGTGAAATAATGGAAGGAGTTTTAATTCAATCTATAAGGAAGTTGTTTTTTTTTGCCGTGTGTGTGTGTGTGTGTGTGTGTGGGGGGGGGGGGTGTCCAGGAGTGAGTGATGCCATGCCCGTCCATTGCAGTATAATGGAATCATAATTACCTTCCTGTGATTAGTTTACTGGTTTTAATAATTTTTATTTTAATTCTTTTACATTTTCAGCTGTGTTTTGTTTATTTTCTATATCTGTGTTCTGAGCTTTTGCTTTTCAAATCACTCAGGAAAGTCTTTTTTCAAATATAAATAAAGTTGGTTTTCATTATTATCAAGCATGTTTTACTAGAACTAGTTCAGACGGTTAAATTGGAATAATTTAAACAAAGCTTCTACTTGAGGAGATGAATGGGCTTATAATTATATTTGTCAGAAAGTTATGTTTGTGGACTTCAAGCTTTGCTATTTGTCATGCGCAATGATGTTAACACACTATTATGTATTATATAATATTATGTATTATTATTACGTACCACTTAATTCCAGGGCATTTAATGGACAGTGCTCTCGATAATTAAAAACGTCCATCTTGTCTCTGCTTGTTTAAAAACTGAAGCAGCTCAGACTTTAACTCTGTTTCCTTATCATCTCCCCATTTTCTGCCAACCGTAACAGCAATCAGGCCTCATCCAACACAGTAACAGAACAAATCTGAGGTATGCAATGATATACTGTATGATCAGTTATTATTATCAGTTCTTTAAACAAAAATATTTTGTGGCAACATCAGGCTTTACCAGAAGTTTGTACATTCATCCATCCATTTTCAATACCAATTACCTGTGTAGGGTTGCAGGGATGTTGGAGTCAGTCCCACCTGACACTGGGCGAGGGCGGGGTACACCCTGGACAGGTCACCAGTCTATCACAAGGCTTACATATAAAGACAAACAACCATTCACGGTCACACCCATGGACTATTTTGATTAACCAAACAACCTAACCTGCATGTGTTAGGTGGACTGGGAGGAAGTTGGAGTACCTGGAGAAAAACGACACAGGCAGAGGGAGAACATGGAACCTCCACACAGAGAGGCCCCACCCGAACTAGGGTTCAAACTGAGAATCTTCTTGCGGTGAGGCGACATGTTTGCATGTGTGCTTGTGAATTCATCAGATTATCAGAAGTGAGCTGCTGGTTAAAGGTTAATGAGTCACTGAGGAATAAATGTGTGTGTGTGTGATTGAATGTTGGTTGTGCATGTTCAACTGCATTAATTTGTCCAGAGGGCATCTAATGAGTTGTCTGGGGAGCAGGAATGTTGTCATGGCCCTGTCTGGACACCTGTGTTTTTTGCCCATGTTTATTTTGCTGTGCATCACTGTAGCTGTAGACTCCTGGTCTGCCTCTCCATGTCTCCTGCATCTCCTCTCTCTCTCCTCTGTGCTGTCATCCCCATTAGTGTGTGGGCACAGCTCTAGTCAAGTGACTGTTGGCAAGTCTCCACAACTGCATCCAATCAACGCAATCAACCAGAGTACAAGAACGTTAGTCTTCCAGTCACTTGCCACTACAGTGTTCAATCTGCTTTGTTGGAGTGAACGCAGAACTCTGTCCACCTGTGTTGTTAACTTTACCTGTGGTCCCATCCTCACTTTACCACATGCTTCATTCAAAAGTCACATACAGCTCAACAAACCCCTGGCAGCCAAGTCACCTTCTTCTGATGAACTCGGGTGTATGACAGACTCTATGGGGATCTTGGATGGCAGCAATCGCTTCAGGGTGTCGACCAAGACAATGTTGTAATGTTCAGGGGTGAGTGCATTAATAAGAGGCATTCGTACACTTCCAGCTGTTTATCTGCATTTTTCATATGTGCCGGTGTGTGTGTGGTTGCTGCAATATAAACACAACAATACAGACTGATGAGGAAATAAAGTACATCTTAAACATAAACACATACTGAACTAGATACATAATTCTAATCAGATAACTCAAATACAGCTCCAGATTGGTTATGAAACTTAAAGTCAGCATTGATCAATTAACACAAAATAGGCATTAATCTAAGCAACATAAGTAGGACAGACACTGAACAGGCACTGAACAGAGATTAGCAATACAGTAACATGAACCCCTCGACTATTGCTAGTTAGCAGTTAGCTCCAAGTCACCTATTACCGGCTAATTGCTCTTCACATTATACAAACAGATGGCAAAAAACTACTGCTAGGTGTAACATAAATAAAACAACAAAACTCATGGTTTTATGGACACACACACTACAGTACTGTATGGGATGTTCAATGACCTTGGCAGTGTGGGAATTCACCTGCGTGGCTAATTATGAACAACGCTATAAGGGTAAACTTGCACAGAGTGATGACCTTTTGTACAGCCATCCCCAAATTTGGTGTGCAAATTTGACACTGACAAAACACTTCACCTCATTTGAGGAAGAATGATGTAGCACCAGGTGGCTGGGGCAGTGAGTTCTCCGCAACTGTGGTTCCCACAAACACTTTATACTGGCATGAGTCTGAATGGTTGAATACTGTAGTTTAGTCTACACTACCTCCTGGATGTCAAGATTGAGCTCTATCTTAGAGGATCGAAGCCAACTGTGCTTCTGTTAGAGCTCCAAACAGTTCCAGCCTGGGGATTGAGAGTTGCTTATTGGGCACCACTCTTGACCTTGCAGCCAAAAAGTCCACATAGACTTGTCCTTCACCTACGCATGTTCCGAAGCATTACAGAACACATGAATACTTCGAATTCTGTTGCTGCAATCCAAGCATGGGTCAGTGTAGCATCTCGGCAGCGTTATTCGTGACAGCTGGGACAGTTTACTTTCCCATAATAGCCAAGCTTGGAGCAGATCTAATGGTAAGTGGAGATCGTCCCATCCTCTTTTCTTGGATCTAGTGGTATATGGGATGATGAACCTGACAGGGTTGTACTGATGAGCAAGCAGTTGACAGATGTTGCGAATGGTCGTCTCTGGTGGACTATGCACGACTCCACTTGAGCAGAACCTGGCTGCTGCTGGTTGGTCGATCTACATAAAGCTATCGGAGATGGAACTCACCAGGCAGGTGCTTTCTTCAGTTATGCTGGGCTTACCAGCTGCTGGTGCAGTTTGGCTGGTATTGACTTCGTGAAGAATATCAAGGTGCCGTAGTTCACACTGTTTGCACTTGACTTTGAGATTACATTGAGATACACTGCTTGGTGCTTGCAGCCACATCTCCAGCACCTCTTGTTCCATTGAACCATCCACACCAAGATCCACCGTCTTCTGTTCCTTCGACAAGAGTTCAAAGTTACTGCACTGATTCAAGTATTGCTGCAGAGTGTCACATAATGGGCAGTACATCTTTGGTTTCTCCTGTGTGGCAGTCTTGTCTTCCTCTGACTTTCCCTTTTGTTCATTGACGCATCTCATAAGTCATAGCCTTATAAGACTTGCACTTTCGTGGAGCTGGTTTCTCTCTGTCTGAGTGGTCACAGTACTTGTCTCCAATCACCTGGACACATACCTCATACTCAAGCCACTCAGCTAGGTCAAGCAGTGTCAGTAAAGGAGTGTGGATGGGATTCATGAATCTCTGGAAGTTGGCACTTAGGTCGTATTGGCAACTTAGCTAAGAGGCAAGATACATGTGAGCTTCGCCTCAACTCAGTCTGACCCTGTTCTCCCAACTGGTGAAACATGCCCACTAGTGCACAGACTTGGAGTGCAAATGACTTGAAGGCTCTGACGTCACCACTCCTGATGTTAGGTCCATCCATCAGTTTGGTGATCCGTTTCAAGACCAGATGTTGACTGTACAACTCAGTGAGTGCTCTCATGGTGTCACTAAATGGGAATGGACTGTTGCTTTATGAATCAGCGATGAGCAGTGCTTCTTCACACTAAAGTTGATCTGTCAATATCTGCAACTTGAAATGTTCTGGAGCATCAAGTGGGAGTATGTTGTCTAAAGCTAACTTCAAACTTGCAAACTCACATGGGGTCCTCATTTTACGAGATCAGGGATTGTTGGTTGAGGCCGATGATAAGTCTCTGCTGGTGGGGGTCTACCAAGAGGGGGTGAAGTCTGAGGCCAGTCATCTCATTGCAGGCGATCAGGTGGATGTTGACAAAGATCACCAGGGTAGTGCCTGTGCCTGTACTGATGAGTGACCGTAATAGCCATATTCATGAGCAGGATGGTAGCAACTGTCAGGGCGATCAGGGGAAGGATACTTGTGATCTTGTCTGTAGTAGTTATCATCATAATGGGCTCTCAGACTGGGCAGTCTATGAGATCTGCAGGCTGACTGTAGCTGCTGTCATCATGATCGTAAACATCATCAACCTGGAGAATGATATCGGCTATCAGGCTGTTTGAGTGAAGCACTAGGATGAGGGCAGTGACTGTCCATAAGCTGACTTGGAATAGCACCAGGTGTAGGGCACAGGGTGCGTTGTTCTTGATAGAGCTGCTGTGAATATCAACAGCCTGTTGAATGTTGAGGTTACCCTTTGTTGTTTGTGGGGGCAAGTCTTGAGATTGAGTTGGTGACTTGGGGGAAGATGATGGTGACTGTGCTGAGCCTTGACTGTGCAACCCTGCTCCCCTTAGACTGTGAGTGAGCTCCTCAATCAGGCCATGCTGACTGTCCTGTGGGTGTAGAGACTTCTCACTGACTGGCACCTGTGGAGCACTTTCATGCTGATGTAGGTCCTCGTGACCGCTGAATAACACCAGTTTACTAGCGTGCACAGGTGTGGATGACGTCTCATCCTCATGCAGTCTGGACCGTGACATGGGGTGCTGTGAAGCTACAGGAGAACTCGAGATGACTTCTGTAAGGCGTCGCACATCTTGTCGCAGTTGGTCATGTTCCTCTCTCATATTATGAATGTATTGAAGAAACTGTTTGTCTGACCTGTTCATCTTATGGGAGGTGGTGCTTAGGGGGGTAATCCACCTCATCGTCCTGGAGGTATGATGACAGTTGGCTGCGTCTGCGCAGGCAAGACTCAGACTCTCTGTATGGGTTTCTCTCTTTGATGCTGAACATGTAAGGCTGAAGCGGTTGCTCCAATCCAGCTCCAAGGACCAAAAATTGTATGAAAGACTACATGGGGATCTTTGGTGCTAACAATTGCTTCAGGGTGTTGGGTCAGGACACTGCTGTAATGGTCGGGGGTGAGCACATTAATAAGAGGCAGAGTCCATTCGTACAGTTCCATCTGTTAATCTGCGTTTTTCGTATGTGTGGGTGTGTGTGTGGTTGCTGCAATACAAACACAACAATACAGACTGATTAAGAAAGTAAATAAAGTACAACTTAAACATAAACATATGCCGAACTAGATATATCTATAATCAGATAACTGAAATACAGCTCCAGATTGGTTATGAAACTTAAACGTTAATTGGTCAATTAACACAAAATGGGAATTAATCTAAGCAACATAAGTAGGACAGACATTGTCACTGATCAATTAGCAATGTATGAACAACAGAGATTAGCAATACAGTAACATGAACCTCTCTGGCTATTTCTAGTTAGCGGCTAGCTCCAAGTCACCCATTAGCGACTAATTGTTCTTCACATTATACAAACAGATGGCAAAAACTACTGCTACGTCATCAAAATAGAAATGATGGGTGATGGATGAACACAAACATCAACAGAGTGTAACACATTAGTAAACAACATAACTCACGGCTCTATGGACAAACACACTGCAGAGATCGTTCAGTCGATGTTGGCTCTAAACCGATCGGGACGTTCAAGGACCTTGGCAGTGTGGGAATTCATATGCGTGGCTAATTATGAACAACCCAACGAGGGAAACATGCACAGAGGACGACCTTTTGTACATGGGGCACTGATACAGTTGTCCAAAAAACAAAAACAAAAAAACACAGAATCCTCAATTAATTCTGTGAACTCTGTTGTGGCTGACCTGTGGTTCTGAATCTGCATTGAAGGTGACCTTAGTTAAACCTTTTAGGTGGGTTAGTTGCTTATTTAAGGCAGGTTTGATTGCAGATTTGACCAAATTCTGCAAATTTCCCCCAAAAACATAGTGACAAGAATATTTTTTTTCTGTTCTTTAAACTTAATGTGTAACAGTAAGTAACTATGGTGACAAATAACAGTGTCAACTAGAACCATATTCTGCATTTGAAATATCTGGGTGTTTACATCACCAGTAAAACCAGTTCTCGGATTAACAGCAACACCTGTTGTGACCAATTAAATTTAGATTTAAACTAAGAATTTTCAGAGAGTCACACTTGAAATGAAATATTCAGGCTTTTATCTTGTTTACATGTAAAATATCCACCCAATGCAATACAATGTCAACTGTTTAAAAGTGTCTTTTTTTCATCTTATTCTTCTGTCATAAGTGGCACATGAAGGAAGCACACACAACTACAAAACATCTGACTGTGACAAATACAGAACAAACACAACGAGAAGCTGAGCGAGATCACAAGCCACCAAGCCAAGAGCTGAGGCAATAAGGAACATGACTGTGCCAAATCCTCAGCAAAGCCAGAGAGAGAGAAATAAAAAAATCTAAATTCCTCCAAATCAAATCTCTTCCCCTCCAAGCCTTATTAAAGAGTGATGGAACAAATAATCCCAAACAGATATCTCATAGTCACCTACTGTAACAGTGGTAAAATATTGGGAAAAAAATGTTTACCTCACCTCCAACCAACAGCAATGGGGCTCCTGGGAATTCTCCAAGACAGTTTTAAGAAAACAGAAAGCCACCAAAGACAGACTGTCTGAACACATCGAGAGGAGGATGAGGAAAAACACACCCAGGCAATATATTTTCACACCGAAAAACTGTTAAATATAGTATAACACTGAGGATAGAAATTGTGCAGTGCACAGTGTCTCAGAGGGCCTGAGGCAAAAATGGAGAAGGGGCCATACTTGAGTTGAATGGCTATGAAAGTATGAGTTTGGGTAGAATATTAATATAGTTTTCACAGAGAGAGAGAGAGGGGGAGAAATTCACACAAACCACTATAAAGAATAACAATGTGAATTCAAGCTGCCAGACGTGCGTATTAGGAGACAGGCTTGGTTGATGGTGAATGTCAGCCACCAATAGGTTGACCTGTTATCAGTGAAAACATTTTTTGTTGCATTCTCACATGCTCACATTATGTCTTCAGCGACCCTTCAGGACCTCGCTTCTGGGGAAAAGTAAGGGTCTTATGTGCACTATGCTTTTGGCAAAAGGTTACCGGCAGAGCAATACTTAAGGCAAACAAAGGAGCCCCTGCGAGCCACTTAGACTTTGAGGTGGTTTAATTTGAGATTCACATTTGAATTGCCGTAGTGCTCCTCTGCTGAGATGTGAAGCATGGCAGTATCCCGCCAGCACAACTTTGTTTAATGACGTTCATAAAGAAGCTGTTCTGCACAAATAGAGCAAGTGGAGTTACATGGAATGTAAGATTATGCCACACCTGCAGATTGCCTTGTTAAAATCATTGAACAAAGAGCACACCTCAGATGAAGGTCCACTCTTCTTTCATCTGAAGCTCTTCAGATACTCGGTCCCCAGACCATGTCGACCCGCAGGAAATACAGAATAAAGCACTTGAACTGATGCACTCTCATTTTATAACCATCATACCAATAGTAAAGGTAAGTAAAGGGTACTTATGGAGTGGGGTGGGATGAAACCCTAATCACCTTAGAGTGGCACCAAGCTAAACATCTATGTTATTATGCAACATATGTGCAGCTATGAACTGTTTCATCAGACCCATTAAAACTACCCCCCACCACTCATCGTCAACACTCCTCTGCAGCTGTGTAATCACTGCGCTATTAAATTTGCACATTTCTGTACATTGACATTGCACACTGTTATTAAGCCTTGTGTCTCTTGTCTCAATATATTTTGATTTATTGTTTATTTAATTCGTACCACATTTCTACTGTAAATAAGTGTATTTTTTGTTTTCTATGAATTTATATGCCTGTGGCAGTAGTGTGTTTTCTGTCATTTTTACATTTTCATACATTTTTTAAATATATATTTGTTTATCTGTATGCACTCCACCTATCAAAATTCCTTGTATGTGAAAAACTACTTGGCCATAAACGATTGATCATAAATGATTGTGATTTCGATCTTTGATTTGAGACAGTACATATTCATTTGATACTTTGTGTTATATGTTTTTCATGAACTACAGCATACAATGTATAATGATAATGTGTATGATGATGCTGTGTGTATGCTCTGGTTCGATAAAAACATTGATCATTACAGAAATTACCTTTATTACAAACAGCACACTAGTTTCTTCTTCTTGTTCCAGATTGCCTTCCTGCCTCTTTGCTCGACTCATCTAAAAAACCTGATGTGCTGTTGCCTTTCAGGCTGCTCTGTTATTCTTTTTTCATTCTCCCCCTTGCTCTTTTCATGCATTAGTTGCTCGGCAACATCAAGTGGTATTTGGTGGTATAGAAAAAATAGTGGGGAAGAAACAGCACATTCGGTGAGAAGGGTCCTTTGTTATTTTGCAGAGCTCCTGAGTCTGAAAAACACTTGGATCTTGGACGAGACCTCCACCAAGGCTGACATTCACTGATTAAACAGTTTTGCTATTCCTAATTCTAATCATAAACACCACATTTAAATGGTTCTCATGAGTGATAAGCTTATATTTGTTTGTTTTTTTATCATGTATGGCACAGTGTGGAGTTGATATTTCAATGGATGCTTCCCAACATTATTTTCATTCTGTTGTGAGAGTAATGCACACTCCTGAGGACTGCTGATGTCAGTAATAGGTATCTTTTACAAACATCCCCAGTCATAATTATGACGTGAATGTAGTCTTGAAGGCTGTTTATGAGTGAGAAACTGGTAATTATGCTGCAGCATGTAAACCAAAGGACTGTTAATAGTGATGACTAATGAGCATATATTTCACTTGGCCTGTTGCGTCTGACAACAGTCTGCCTACCACCTGCTGCTCACTGATTTAGTATCACTATTCCAGCCTCAAATATATGGTGCAGTAGAGTTATCAGGAGTGTCACACATGCCCACACAGTCCTGGTAAGAGGTGGAATCAGCTAAAACAATCAAAATCACATGCGACGGTTCGTCTCTCTGACACTGTGTAACTTCTTCAAATGAAGTTGAAATGCTTCCAACAACACATTGATCTCAGTATGCAAAGCTAATTACAGTGTACAGTGCACCAATTAGCTCTTATATAATTGCCTCTTGAATGCTGGGTGTTGAGTGGCCTCTGGAGTATGAGTCTGTGTTTGAAGCAAATATAGATCTCTTTATTATCCTCCGAAAAATATGCTGTTGTTTATTCATCACTTTTTTATATCTAAGAAAGTAGTGATTGTGATCTGATAAGGAAGGTTAATGCATTCTGCCTTTGCATCTGGTACGTACAAGATCATGGTAATTGGGCCAAAATGATCAAACCATTAACAGGGAACTGAACAAGCCTCTTGCCTTTTTTCTTTAAGCCACTCTAATGAATTTCTGTTTATGTCTGAGAGGAAACACAGGATCCCTCCTTGTGTGTGTTTACCATGCTGCAATGCAGATAAATGGCTGTCACGCAAGGATGTGTACACATGGCAGATATACACTGCACTAACATCATTTAGACAGTGTACAACTTGATAAGAGTTAGTGCTGTAAGCATTATTAGTCAATTAATGGCTTCCTGGAGGTTATATTACAGGGTTACTGGACAGCCATGCAGCAGTCAATGAAGTCCAGTGAACACAGGCTCTGTGGGTTTAGCCTCAGTCTGAATGTCCACTCATTTGTACATCAACCAGCTGACCTGTGATGACCCCACCCTGCCCCACCCCATCTGCACAGGACAATGTGTTTCTGTACGGTGACAATTTTTTCTTATGCCCATTTGTGAGAGAGGGGGACAAGGGTATTTAGTTGTTAGCATTAACTGTGCTCCTCTGAATATTGATGAGTCACACTACATGGGTTTGAGTATCTTTTGGCCTCATTTATTCTGGTTTCTTCTGTAGTTGTTCTGTAGCTGTGTATCTCTGTTCTAAGGATTTGGCGTATGCAACATGTGACACTGACAGTTTTGCTTCATCTCATTTCGTTTGCATGTCGTGCTAACATGTGTTAAGATGTCTTCGTCTTGTATTTTCATTACTTTTGCAATTAAATGAACTGAAGTTAAACTAATTTGTATGTGCAGTGTGCTGAGCTTAGTTGCCAGTTTGTTAGGTATGCAATACGTCTTACTATATACAATGCAGTCCAACAGCACGACAGTATACAGTGCTATTATGATATTCCGTTTCTGTTGACCCTGAATCAGAAAGGTTTTGAATTGCATGATGTTTTCTTTTCTACCAACGGATAAAAATATTACAAACCTGTCAATACATTTCAACCTAAACTGTAGTTCCAGCCTCCACATTATCAAACCAACACCCATGTAACACCCGTCCTTCTTTTTTGGAACAGTGAACAGCTCCAGGGTTTAATGTGGAAAAAGAACACATTTCTGACAAACACTGAAACCTCTACAACACTTGAGCTAAAGTTGAACAGACTTATGTCTGGGCCTGGGAATCAGGACTCTTAGGTCTAATACCTATACACCCTAACTACTGATGATGATGAAGGTGAATTATCTTACTGATTTTCCTGATGATTGGCTCATCAGTGGAGCTGCTCGATTCATAAAGCAGTCTCTCTTTAGTCTTCTCCCCTCAGGTCATTTATCTCTCCATGACACTGTTCTTTCTCCTGTTTGAAAGGAAGAACTGTACAGTGCAGAGGTGTGTAATCTGAACACCTGTAGAAAATGTTAGCTTGAATCACAGCTAGATAACAGTCCTCTTGTACACTATGGTTCAGCAAAAGTCCCAGTTTTTGATCTTTTCATTGAAGCTGCTTTCAGCCATCAATGAAACCTGCAGCAATTAATGGTCCAATACTGGCCCCATCAGTAAAACACAAGTATATGTTAGGCATCCAGTTCTCATCTCCCATACAAACACATCCCTGAGACTCCTCAGAAACATCTGAATACAGTGAGGGCATAAAGAGTCTCACTCACTTGTTTGCGCCTCCACTTTTAATCAAAAGCCGGATGCAACAATTTGAGGCCTGCTCTCTGGAGATTGTTCAAAGTCCTTCTGGCAAAACAGAGGAAATTATGAACAGAAAGAAAGTGGCTACAGCAGCAGAGCTCATCCCACAGTGACAGCTGTAATATATTGATCATCAGAGGCTGGTTGAACCTCAACGCCTGAGATCATTCAAAGACGGATGCTTTTTGAGCTGATACGTTTATTAAAAGCACCTTCATCTTCATGCAGAGATTACAGTCAGAACTGATGAGAGTAAGGTCAACAAGGTCAACATCAAAAGGTTACTAACTGCTCATCTTCATGTTAATTGTAACTCTCACCTCTGTTGAATATTTTGTTCTTACGATAATTTTCTGAATAATTGTCCTGACTCTGTTGCATTGTGGTTTGGAAGAAAAAAATCTAATGGATTTTAGTTTTTTTGAGTCCCTGCTTGCATAATATCTTCTATTTATGAGTCTTTAATTTGCAACAACTGTACTGTCTCTGTCTTTTAAATCTGCATTTATAGTATCCTAAATTCTGTTTCCCTTAAAGTGAAAATGAACTTAAGTTAAACATAATTGTTGAGCATCTGTACTTTGAAGAACTTCCCCACTGTGTGGAGGCTGCCCCTACATCAGAGTGTAGGCAAACATGAGTGGGACTGTCCCTACACTTCATAGACCCCTGTTCTCATTGTAAGAGCCTTTTCTCTTGTGACTTTGAAAGTCAAACATACTGTTCAGAAATGCTGTGTCCATGAGCAATCTTTTTCTTGTCAACAGTTCTTTGATATGGGAACCGAGTCATACATGACACTTGGTTGTGACTGTCACTATCACACCGAGAGTACACAACATCAATTCTAACTTCAAATGAGGGGAGCAGTCCAATACCCAGTCCAGGGATCATTAACAATCAGGCAGCAGCATCCAAACACAGTACAAGTCCAAACAACAAGAAACTATGGTCAAAACAGAAACAGGTCCAAACACTGTGACGAGGAAATTCAAGGCAAGGTTGGAACCCTGATGTGACAGGACAGACAAGATAGCAAAATGAGGGAAACATACAGATACTCAAGTCCAGGAATGCTGATTTGACAATGAGACACAGGTGAAGCACATGAGGGCTAGCCAGGTAATAGGACGTTACCTTACTAGGCTAGTGTGGTATGACAATCACCAATCTGAACTGGTCTGACAAGTTTCCTCATCATACTGATAACACTCATCATACTGACCACAGCTACAAGGACATAGAATGAATCTCCATTTTCTTTATGTCTGGTGAGGATACAGACTTTTTATCTGCACACTAAGCTCAATGTCAGTCTTTAAGCAAAGTATCATCTACATCAAGTAGAAGTTTAAGACCTGTGGCTTCCTGTTCTGCGAGGGAGCTGGAAATGTTAAAACAGCTTTTACATCCAACTCATTAAGGTAACTCTAGCTTGCTAACTTGAGTTGACAAAGTCTGCCAGCAACAGTTTCAGTTGTGAAATGAGAGCTGAGAAGCCTGCTGTTGCCATCAGAAATGAGTCACCTGTTGTTTGAGCGGTGCCACAGGTATCGTTCCAAACAGCATCTGTGCCGCATGAGGATGGAAACAGACAGCTGCAGCAGCAATAACTAATGAGGGTGGGGTGTAGCAAATGTCCAATGCTGCAGAGGGAAAGTGAGTGAAGTAAAATAAATCTGGTTTTGTTTGGTGTTTGGTGTTGTTTGGGTACGATAGACTATACAAAAAAATGGCAGAAGCGTCTTCAACCTCTGTTCTACTGAATGACCATCAGGGGGCGACTCCACTGGTTGGTTTGTATAGAAGTCTATGAGAAAACGATTCTACTTCTCACTGGATTTATGACTTCAGTAAACATTTTCATTTTTAGTTTATGGTCTCAATCACTTGTTTCAACTTTTCTTCAACACATGATGTTCATTTAGTAAATTATGGTCTGATTTAGAGGAAAAAAAGACAATAAAGCAGGAGATGTTTCAAGGTGTAGCTACAGTGTGACTGACATGTAGTGCAGCGACCCACCAATTGTTTCGATCGTGTATTCTGTATCGTTCTCAAAAGTCAGACTCTATCACTACCCTGTCATTTCAAAAACCAATAACATGGCTGCAGCTGAACTGCCAAACGAGAGGTTTCAAAACAGTACTTCACAAACCAATGGATGATGTCACAGTGGGTTGCCACTTGGTGACACCATGTCCTGCCATTCACTGCAGGTTTCTACGCTGACTCAACATGGACTTCACTCTGTAGGACTGAGGCAGGTGCTGCCTCTTCATCATCTGAAAGCTTCAAGCACGCACACTTGTTCTAAATGTGTGAATGTGTGACTCAGGTGAGGGTCCTTTCAGCTTGCCCTGACAACAGAAGTACTGTGACACCTCCTTTGACCAGTCCATACAGATGTAAAATCAGTCCTGAAACAGGTTATTGAAAATGTCTGCCTGGCTGTTTCCTCGTCAAACACTCAGTAATACTCAGTTCATCTCTGTGCAACTAAAGCTCTCAGTCCACCACTGTCCCTGAATCTTTTCATTTCCAGTAGTAATGGAAAATGTCTCCCCAGTTTTTTAAAATTGAATACAGAACTCGTGTGCCAGGGTGGCATGGTAGTGCACTGGCCGGCTTCACTTCAAGATTGGGGTTCCAACCTGACTGGGGCTCATCTGTGTGGAGTTAAATTTTCTCCACGTACTCTGGCTCCCTCCCATTTCATCAAAAGCATGCAGGTTGGGTTGGGTTGATTTAAGTTGACTGACCACACAGTCACACCTACAGGTAACTGTAGTTGCTGTAATGCTGTAATGAATGGTCACTTGTCTCTATGTGTCAACCCTGTGATGGACTGGTGACCTGTCCAATGTGTACTCCACCCTTGCCAAATGTAAACTGGGATTGACTCCAGCACCCCTACCTCCCTCAAAGGAGAAGTGGTACAGGAAATGGATGGAGAAATATTCTGTGCTGCTGTCATTAAATACTGCTACAGTCTTTACAACTGCCTTTTATCAACATAGGGTTATGAGGTTGGTGAGATGTGATGAAATGAAACTGAGTGAAGATGCCTGATACCCTCACGTTTAAACTCGGGATGGATATAACATGGAAACAGATTCTCCCATAGCAATTGAAGGCAGGAACAAAAACGTTTCCTTTTCTAGCACTTAAATGTTGCCCTAAGGTCGTGGTTTTGTTTTATCTTATAACGCTCCTGTATGTCCTGGATAAATTACCTATTATTTGTGAGGGTGTGTTACTTAATTATAGATTTGAGAAACAAAAAAACAAGCTCTCAGAGGAACTGTTTACACTGTTTTCACAATTTACACAGTAACTCATGTGCCTATACCCACACATATCAGTCCACCAATACATCAGGACTTCAAGTACAATCATGTAGCATGGGACACAGACCGCACTGTGCTGCCTCAGAGGCTTTTTCAATTTAAAGGATTAGACCACTGATGTGTGACATCGTAAATTTTCAGCTCAAATAATGGATTTAGCTCAAATAAGTAGAAGTGCCTGGTCACATAGAGGTGCACAACTGCCACTATGTCAGCTGTGACTGTCTGAATCTATAGATTTTATATGGACATTTTTTATGCAAGTCAGTTGAATGTGCGCTAGTGATAAAGCTGAAATGCAATATTGTCATACTGATCACTGAATGGTATTATTCAGAATTTGATGCTACGGTCACCTTTGCAGATGAATGCAATTTCGATGAAGAGAAAAAAAAACCTTGTAATGGCAAACAGACATGCTAATCACTCAAATGGTGAAACATAAAAAGGGTCTGGACATAAATTGAGTGCTGCATAACAACGACAGCACTTTGCTGGTGAGTAGTTTATTTCCAAATGGAAATGCCAGTCTTTCAGGTACAATCTTTTCCCTCTTCTGAGTGTGACAGGACTTCAAATGGCTGTGATGCGAGTAAGGCTGAAGAAGAGATGTGGGCTACATATCAAATCCATCAGAGACAGGTTGATAGGTGTGACCTCGTGTCGAACGGTCTCCCTAACTTGTCCCAACAGGGACATGTTTCTCATAACTGTGAGAACAAAGGGGCGTTCAGGTGGAAACAAGGATGTTTCCCTCTTAGGTTCTTTTTCACACTCCTTACAGCCAAATATAAAGCTGTAGAACTGTGCCTCACTTTGACATTTTCATGACATTTTTCATGATATTTTTTATAACTTATTATATTCTGACATTTTCCATTACATTTCTATGCCTTATTATACTATGATATTTTCAATGACAGTCTTCTGCTCTACTATACTATGACATGAGTCTCCCCTCACATGACACTGTGGGGCAGACGATCACGCATAAGCACCTGCAGATAAAACAGTACCTCAGGCTGAAAAATGATTTCACTTTAAAGAGATGCAAGTAAACAGTATAAGAATGTGAATTTTGAGATACAGATCAAGAAGCATGGCTATAAACAGTTTCAGGTTCACTGTTATATTGTTTGTTAATTAAATCCCGGCTTTATCTTGCTGAACACTGTGAAACAAAAGCTGAGAGAGCAACAAGAAAGAAATGAAATACCAACACACACACATTTACAGACTCATACACAGTGGTAATTGCCCAACCAACTAACCACAGCATTTTCAGAGAATTAATAATTCACAGAGTCAATTGTGCATCTAGTCACACTTAGACAGGCAGGGTTTGCTTCAAAGTCCAAAACAGCATCCATTCAATATGTTTTCACTACCCACACTGCTCAGGTGCCAGCCACCAAAACGGCATTATTAAATTATTTTCAAGAGATTCCTTTTAGTACAGTCAGGTCTGTCTCACTTAACAACCAGTGTTGTTAATTAACTGTGGACATATTCCCTTCTTGTGTTCCCCTCTTCCCTCTGCTCTGCCTCCATGTTCCAGGATCTCACCCTTTTAAGTGAAGAAGAGGCTTCTGAAAACTCTTCCTCTTAAATGTTTTAAAAAGGTGCTGCCAAGATCTCTTTCCACCCTGTGAGATTTGCCTCCCTTGCCCTTGGCTGGTAAACTCAATCTACACGCCTGTCCCTTACCTGCTCTTTAAGCGTGCACTAGGCAGGCTACTTCCCAGGTAGATGCGCTGGGATTTATTGGTGGGGAGGTCAGAAAGCCTGTTGTCCTGCTCAGGATTCATTGCCATGCATGGGATGGCAGAGCGCAGAGCGGGGCTCATCTGAACGTATTCAAATGAGCGCCTGTCTTTTGAAGCCCTGCATGCGGTGAGCTTTGTTATGGGTCCCAGTGGAGCTGCTGTTGACAGTCTCTCAGGTTTTATAACGAGGGGAGCCCTGGCATGTGCCTTAGGGCTTCTTCACAATCACTTGGTCTGCCTCTCTGATCACCCCCCCCAACTTCTTTATCTCCCCTTTTAAATGTGGCCTTGAAGGCCACTTGAGGATTATGAGAGGCAAACAAGACTGTACGCACTAGGTGCAGGTTCAGGGCTGCCACAGGAGTGTCATTTCGTCCACTGAATCATTCATAGCAGTGCAAGGCTTTTCTCTAAGGATGTTGTGGGTTGACTGATGCCTCGAGTCCACTCAGGCAACCACAGAGAACTCTCACATGCCTCTCTGCGGGATGTCACAGTCTCACATATGATTACCACTGTAGGTGCAGGGACATTACTTAAAATCACTATGTGATGGTGTACTGCAGATATGATGCCATCTATTCAATCCATCAATCAGGTAGTCATCAATGTTTGAGCAGCATGTATGCCTGTGGAAAAGTATGGGAATTATTCAAAAGCTAGGTCTGCCTGAAGGTAACACAAGCCACCTACCAGCTCCTCTAAAGATCAATAATCCACACCTCTGCTACACATGACAAAAACCTAAGTGTAAAAAAGATGTGGTTTTATGTCAGAAGTCACTTTGCCCAGCTACTGCCTGTTACATATAAAGCTGCCCACATCAGATGAGTATCTTAGCTTAGTACAAAGGCTGGAATCAGGGGGATACAGATTAAACAAAGGAGATTCTGCATGTTGGGGAGCTTTAGGCGTGCTGCTAGGTGATGCTATCATTCTGGAAAGAGCCAGGGTGGCTGTTTTCAGATAGACTATCTATCTCTCCCAGTGAGAGCTTCATGTCAGCGTTTCCCAAAGGGTCAAATTATTCATTAAATGGTTGCTCTTCTGTCCTGACAGTTATTTCAAGAAGCAGATTGACCACACAGTCAGGATTAGCAAACTACTTAAAAATACGCTCTTCTCACATTGAATGCCAGTTTGTCAAAATTATTGGCTCTCTTTCCTGAGGGGGAACATGTGAAAATCTGTAAAGACAGACTGTGACCCATGCAGCACCACATATGGAGGGCTGATCCGTTCTGCTTAATGAGTAGTCCTGGTAGGAGGTGGTGGAGTGGCGACCTCTTTCAGCAGATCATGAGCTCTTCAGTGGCAGTATAAAGAGCCACAGCTGAAACAAATACTGGACCGGAAAAGAAGAGAAACGTCAAGCAGCAGAATATGAATGATGAGCTTGTTTTTAACACCAGAAGCACCCACACTGAATCAGCAAAGACCTCTCTGATTGTACTGACTCAGCTGCAGACAGTAAGGGGCTCACAAATGCAGACATTACAAAACACTGTGTTACAACATAATGTCTGAATGACAGCATCTTTAGTAGCCTACTTTACTTGATGAGGGGCCTTTGTTATATTTCATCCCTGAAGATGTATGTGTTTATACCTAACTTGCTGAAACATTTAATGTATTGAGGACTGCTGCTCTCTTGTCTCAGATGACAATTTTAGTCTCTACTTAAATCCCACTATACTCGGAAGTCCCTGTGTGAACTTTGGGATGCACATCCTCTGATCCAGAGGAAACAAGGAGCACTATGGAACACCACTGATGGTTTTTCTTGTCTCCTGTGGTGGGGCAACTGGGACTTTGCTGAAGTATTTGTGCTCCCTGGGTATGATGTCCCTGTAATCATACATAATGTACACTCAAATAAACAGTTGCTAGTCAAAGCCCATATAACAGAGCTTCATAACGCCAACACAAAGAGTCTGAAAATAGTGTAAACTGCACAAACTTCAAACTGGACACCACCATCTTGATGGTGGCCATGAAGTAACCTAAAGCTGAGCTTTAGGGAGAACTGTTGTAATAATTGAGAGCTCCTTTGAAATCTCACTTGACATTTTCATGTAACCTCTTCTCTTTGTTACGAGTTTCTGTGTCATTTTGTCATGTTGGCTTCATCTTTTGACTTATTCTCAACCCCCCCCCCCAAAAAAAACAACCAAAACAAAACAAAACAAAACAGACAAACAAAAAACATTACAATAACACTAGTTCCTATGGGACAGAGGATTCTTCCTACCAAAGCATTAACAACAACTATAGAGGCTCATACAAAGTAGATACAGTTGTTGTGTTATTCAGTGATCAGGAATAGCAAAAGTGACACTTATTTATATGATAATGTAAGAGATTATGACTCGGATCTCTCTTAGCTTCTCATGGAAATTTGATTGCTTCATTTAAATAAAATGTGCGTCTTGAATATGTAAAATGAATAATTAAGAATGCAAGCGATCTCTGAAGACAAACACAATATTTGTTAGTAAGTACTCAAATGCCATGTTGAAAGTAACATGAGTGTGGTGCTGGATTGTTGATTGTTTTGCTTGTGCATCTGGTTCCACATGAGTATTCTCTTTGGTTGCTTCTCCACCCAAGAGAAAGCAAGATAAAACGAAAATACAAAGCCCATTTCTCCTGCTGCTCTGCTCACACTTGTCAGTTGTTATTAAATTCTTTTGCACTCTTCGAGGAGAAAATAAAAGGTTTGGCGCTGGTCAATCCTTTGAAGTGACACAAACCACTGCAAACATTTGTTTCAAGGAGACACGGGAGGACTGAGCACTAATTAGGATGGTTTTTTTTCTCAAATATGAGAGAGACAAATTTCAGAAGATTGCAGTGATGTGGCTGCACAGTTGAAACAGAAACACCTCCTTGGACAAAGGAGAAACTCTGTGAAATGAAAACAGATGAAAACATAACGCAACAGTTTGATGCTTTCTGTATGAAGCTGCAGCTAGCAGCTGAATATCTCAGCTGAACATAAAGACTGGGAAAGAAGGGAAACACTTGATAGGCCTGGTAGGTGGCTAATTCTGCTCGCACCTTGAAAGCCCACTAACTGAGAGACTCCTTCCAGTGTCCTGGTTGTTTAACACATACAATCACCTACAAAAACCCCACAATTCCCTGTTAATGCACAAGACTATTCCCTGGCTCTGAGCAGTTTCAACAAAACCAGATGAGATTACGTCACAGCCAAGAAAATGTCTGGTGCATAACCCCTCATGTTTCTTTACTCTTGATTTTTTATATAGACAACACAAACAAGACATTTTGTGAGTGAGCTTTAGAAATGTTGGTAGTAATCTAATTGTGTTAAGTGGCCTTGCGTGTGTGTATTTCTGAATTGATCAGGCTCAGATACATAGTGAGATCTAGCCATAAATAAATCCATAGATAATCCCTATCAGACCCATGTGGAAGTATGCTGCAAATATAGGAGCTGTTAAACAGGCAGATCAATTTTTCCCCTTTCCTCCAAACAAAGAGAGTCGTTTTATTCACATTTCCATTCACGTACTCAGAGTGAAAGAAAATTATTGTAAGGTGGTACTTTATTGGTTTCAAGAGAGATGGAATAGCACCAGCCCAGAGACTTTGTCGAATTAACATATCCTTGATTTAAAGCATTTTACATGTACAGTGGGTAGATCTACTCCAAAGTCATTTTACACACACCATTGAGACATTAAGTTCACTGAATCCAGTTTTAATATTTAAATGAACTATAAAAAGCACATTAAAACATTTTTTCATTTTAGTTACAAAAATGGGTCACCTAAAGGTCTTCTCATTGCATTCACAGAAGGATTTGAACAGTGGATGTTTAACAAACATATTTCTCTCTTTAAAAAAAAATCCCCACCCAAAATATATAAACTTAATTGCTTAACCAAGGTATATACAGGGCATAACATCCTTGCATCTTAAAGGTTATCAAGAAAGTTTGAGGTATACAACCAAAATAAAAAGCCTGTCAGGAAACAAAAAAGAAAAAAAAAACATAAAATAGAATTAAATAAAGGAAAATGAATGCCATGATTGCTTGCTACTAGCACAGGATCACAACATTAGTGGGAGATGTTGCTGTAGACGTGCTGGTGTGATACTTCCAGGTGTTTCACCTATGGTCATGAGGGCAAAACAGCAAATAACCTCAAGCTTAGGACTGTCAATATATACAAAGGGCATACAGTCTAATTTAGCAATGGAGAATTGTTTGAATGTTTGCTTTATTTCCTTCGTGACAGGTACACAGTATGTATGGAACAGAAAATACCAGTATCATAAATTTATTTGATTGAATGGTGTCTATAACTTACACTGTATATCTTTGAGCCAACATTGAAATTTAAGAGCCAGAAGCAGAATCTGATACACATGCAAGTTTTGAAAGTGGATTCAGAAATAACAGTATTGTACAAAATAATAATTACAGTTTTTTTTATAATTATCAAAATACACCTTCTTTCTTAGCACCTCTTTATACTTTTGTGTGTTTTGAACAAGCACCATTGTAGTCGTTTTCATACAGCACCTGGAGAGTCCAGAGAGGAGGTCTGTGTCCCCTCGTGTCACCCAACCCCCCCCTCCTGGTTACCTCCGATTCCCCCTCCTCTGCCACGCGTTCAAATGTCCTTCACCTTTGCTCCGTGACGTGGTTAAGTCATGTGGTTCGAGCCCTACAAGGGCAACAAGTATTTTCCTGGGTTACACGTACATACATGGAAAGACATGTTTGCTACAACATCTCTTATTCAAAACTTGCATGTGGCATAGAAAAGGGTGGGGGGCTAGAAATGGGGTTTGGTGGTACCCAAAACGTCTCAACTTGACTTTCTTTGCTGGCCCCATCAAGTCCTCTTTTTTGTTTCTTTTTTGTTTTTATTTAGCCAAGGAAGCAGACGGGCCCAACTTCAAACCCGAACTTCTGGTTAGGGTCCCCAAAGTCAGTCAACATCACGTCGACGATCGGAACCTGATCGATTTTGGGAGTATTAATCTCCATCACAGTCTTTCCGTAGCCCTTCCTCGTCTGCAGAGACAGACAGAAAGAGGAACCAGTTAGACAAGACATTCCAAAAAAACCCAAAACACATTCACACATTTAATCCCATTTTGAACTGTGTTACTTTTGGACAGACTACAGCAGACAAACACATCTGTATCTGTTTTTTCTCCTGGAAATATGGAGGTTATTTTCCCCTCCTCCAGGTCAAGGACAATCATACACTGACTTCATGTCAGTATATTGTTCCATGACTTCCTACAGCCTTGTGATAATGGGAACTAGGATAGATAAACAGTTGCCCCACACTGTGTCACATGCTCAGCAACATCAAAATAATACAGTCACACAACACGTGTGCATTAACAAGAAACAGAAATGTAAAAGTGATTTGAAAGTTACTGTCTGGAGTATCTACTTACTTTTTCTGCAGTAATTGAAAAAGTAACTCAGTAATTTTGAAGAAGTGACTGTAACTGAGGACAAATTGTTAGTAAGCTTGACGAACACTGTTCAAACCACAGCTTTGCACCCCTCCCTGTCATCAATGGGATTGTAGTTCAGGATGGGCGATCAAATCTTCTTCAACTTTTATTTGAAATGCCACAGGAGCCAATGTGGGAGAAATCATGTTTGAAGTTTGCTGCAAAATAATCTCTTTTGCAAGCAAGGTCGTCTCATCCAGTGCATCAAACTGGATCCAACACCAAAACAACAGCAGACGTAGACTGCAGCACACAGTCACTCTGACTGATGCCAGTGATGGCCTGAACCCATCCACTCACTCAGGAATAGGGCTTACCGCACATCCGTCTGAGAGGGCCTTGATGTATGGGTTGTTGTCGTAGGACATCTCCTCATCGTTGGCGCCCAGGAAGCGCAGCGCCTTGTCATAGCTGTCGCTGGTGGCATCGTGCCACGCCACAGACTGGTGGCAGCTGTAGGTGAAGTTTTGCCTGGCCGAGGCTGTCAGTAGTTTGAGGAAGGTCATCTGCACCATGTTAATTGAGTTTCCATCAGCGTCGACATAGGAAAGCTGTTGGGGCAAAGAGGAGAGAGAGGTCAAATGTAAAAAGCAAGCATATTCACTGAATATGAATACAAAAAATTACAATATAAGGGAACAGACATACATAATATTAAACAATAAAATAAATGAATAAATAAAACAATTTTCAGTGGTGCCACTGGAAAAATAAGATAGGCTTGTTAAATATGATTTGATAAACAGTCAAAGATAGTAAAAAATCCGCTGCATCTCCAGAAGCCAGATTAACAGTTAGCTTTGTATCTACGGACTTGAAGGTACAGACTTCCTGGTGAAATATACATGAATATCTGAATTAGTCTGAGATAAACTGAAACGTTCCAGGCACTGGGGAGAACTGAAATAGAATTTTGCAAAAAAATAAGATTAAGACAGTTATTTATTAAATTGCCAGAGGCAGGTTCAGAGATTGAAATAAGGAGAAACAGGTGCTAAGAGTTTATCTCTACGACAAGAGGTGACAAATCAAACAGTACTGTGCAGTCCAAATGAAATCCACAGTTTTTTTCAGTTTTTTGAGATGCTACAGTAGCAACCCACATAGTAATTCTATTTAACACGTTGCTAAATAAAGCCACAGGCTTCTGCTCAGATAAATTCAAGCATCTCTTCAACCTCCCCAACCCAGAGAGGAGACCTTGCTCGCACTCGAGCATCAATTAGTTTAAGTAATTAGCTCTTTCATTATAACATGGTCAGTATTATCCAATTACCACATTCAATTTGGGCTCTTCCTCAGCAATACATGAGCACACTGGTTAAGCAGAGAAGCACTGCGGGAACATACATACCATGTTATATTATGCTTGAAGCACCTTATTTAAATGAAAACCTCTGATATGAGGATAGGATAAAATCAGAGTCTATACCTGCTTGTACTGATCTGTGTATGGTCATGCACACAAAATCACTTGATTCTCAGTTGAATGAATGTGGATTTAATGAACCTTTTTGGTTCTTTTATGGAGGTGGACTCAGGACACTAGAGAACTCGGAGATCACAGGCGACCCTGAGGAGAACCTTAACTTTGTGTGAACCTTGTGCAAACATGTGCACTAAAAGCACTCTGGACTTGGCACCAGGAGATGCACTGTACTTTTACTGTACTGTGTAATGCTCCGTCGCAGTCGAGTCTCTTAAAGTGTGTTCTCTGTGGATACATGGCAGTGTGACACCCCATCTGATGGAGCAGGACAAACTCCGCATCTTTCATTCCTGACTACAAGAAAGAGTAGAAGCTGCTGAAGGGCACAGTGAGGACTACTGGAATGCTAAATGTGTGAGGTATTCTGCTCGAACCCTCTGTAATGTTTTATTATTTCTTTTTCATGTGGAACAGTCAAAAGATTCTAATGTTCCAACAATTACTGAAAATGAGCAGCTAGTTTATTTGAAACAGACGCCAATCTTGTTCAAAGTGCATCCCTGTGAAATTCTCTGCTCCACTGTCACCTAAAATATGGACCCACTCAAACCATTATGTAGTTTGGGATTTCTTTGTGGGGAGCAACTCCCCCACAATTTCATGCATGCTGCTGCTATTTGAGTCTATTAGCAGCTGCTTGAGTCCCTGTGCAGGTACATAAGAGAGAGCAAGAAAAAGAGGAGGGGGGGCAGTCCCTTTAGTACAGCCCTGAGTGAAGAGAGTCTGCTCTGTGCATTCAACTGAAGACAGAGGGTAGAAAGAGGAAGAAGAGGGAAGAAAAGAAGACTTACTATTTTACCACGCTTAAATTCACTGAACCATGACCCAGGAACTTCTTTGGGCCATGAGGATATTCTGACCTGTGGGGAACACATGCATATATGATGATGGGCATTAGGTTTTGTTTTTTTGTTTTTTAAAGATCATGCAGCAAAAGCTTGTTGCATATAGCACAGCCTCAAGGGTCGCATCAGTGTTTATCATCTGGGAGCAGAAGATAAAGATTTGTTATTCTAATATCTTTGAAATATCATTTTCACAACCTTCACAGATCATTCTATAGGTTTTGCCTTTCGGTGATACTTGTGTTCTTTGCAATACAGGGAATATCAGTTCTGCACAAGCTCAGCCCTGAAGCTCCCTCCAATGAATTCACCTTCAGAAATGAACTTTAACACTATGGCTTAATATCTGATGAGGAATCAGGATTAGAAAATGGGCCATTGTGAATCTCATGGGGACAGATCCAGAGCCACTTACTCCATTGGACTTCTTATCTGGATAGATGCAGGTTTCGCCCCCGGCGGTGAAGTTACAGTAGACTTTGAAGGAATCCCCTGAGCAGCCTTGGTTTGGATCAATCCAGTATTCGCCTGAGGAGGAAGCAGACATGCTCAAACAACCTGTTCAACTCATGTCCACAGAAAATGACTAAAAGCTCCATTTCAACAGCATGCTGGTTGCCTTGATCCCAAGGGAAATTCTGCTTGAATGTGATTTACTTTACTGTAATTTACTGTGTTGTTACTATGCCTGGAACAAGCTACAATTTATGTGCAAGCAGTTTGAACTCACAGAAATAAAATGAGTGAAGAAAAACATAAACTATGCCCCCAAACTGTAAGTGTTGTCTGTCTTTATTGACCCGACTGCTCAGCTTTGCATGTTACAGTACTGAGAGGACTGAGGGCCCAGAGGTCATGTGACATTACTCAATTAAACTGCTAACAATTTTCTACCACTGATGACTCCACTTCTTACTGGGCAGGGTACTCATTCAGTGATTTAAACAGGAGTGCTTGTTTTTTTCACTTCAATATCAGTTTGTGAAAAAAACAACAGCAAAATATGAAAGTATGAGGTCAGATCAAGGTCCTCCCTATTTACTTTGATTCATATAAAAGTGGGGGTCTGTTTTTTTTCACCATTTGTTCTTCCATGAACCTCTCCTGGTCTGATTCCACCTACCATCAGGGAACTCTGGGTGGCACAGCTGCAGGTCTTTGCACGTCCTGGCGGGGTTGTTTTGTGTGCCCATGGGGTACTTCATGCGTTCAATGTCCTGCTTGAGGTTGTTGAGTGAGCTGAAGATGTCCTCCATGCCTTCGCCGTAGTCCATGATGGTGCCGGCCGCGTCTGACTGCATGTCACTGGAGCGCTTGGTTTTCTTTGGTGACTGGATCGGCAGGGGCTGGATCACCTCACCCGGTGGGCCCTACAGTGGCGAATCATGGTTTACATTTGACATGATGAGTTACTGATTTTAACACAGGGGAAGCAGCAATGGTGTTAAATACTCACAGGAGGACCAGGGGGACCCACTGAACCAGTGTCTCCCTTTGCACCAGCAGGACCCTGGGTGAAACGTGAATGGAATCAAATCAGCCCAGCACACTTTAACACCCGTATTAGCAGTCTTATTATCCCATTGCCAATACCCCTTTATAAAAAAAGAAAAGACGAGTTGTACTCACAGAGGAACCCTTGGCTCCCTTGGGACCTTGAGGACCCTGCATTAGACAGGAAATAAGCAAAATTTGGCAAAGTCATTCCTTCGGAGGTGTAGAAATTAAATGGGGGATTGAATCAGTAGAAGACTTACAGGCAGACCAGGGGGACCTGGGGGACCGAGAGGACCAGCAGCTCCATTGATACCCTGTGATACGATGAAGTGAAAGCAGAGGTTATATACAGTATATATATATGTATGTGAAACTTTGAAGAGAGAGGCCTGGTTGTTTATGGGCAGAACTGATGCATAATTCATTCGATTTTTTCATGAACTCATAAAGAGAAGTCTGTTTTTCAGGAAAAGGCCAGACCCTGCACTTGTTTCCTTGATCAAGCCAAATGGACCCCTACTTTCAGACCCTAACATAGAAAAAGTAAACTGAGAGAAACTTTTTAAGCCCTTGTGCTTTGACAAAAAGGGGACATTGCAATTTCATTAGGCTCAATCTCAAGATAGTTAATTCGCCCCCATTACCTTAAATCACTGAAGCAGGGGCAGGCTAGGGGCCACAGCAGGACAGAACAGTCTATCCAGTCATTCTGCAGTGTTTATTTAAAAATGGATGAAGGCTGTCATCAGTCCTTTATCGAGACCAAGGTTCAACCTTCTTTTAATGCTGCTTCCTATTTAAGTGGAGGGCTCAGGGGAGGAGAGGAAAAAAAATGTTTAATTTTAATGCGGTAGGTCAGAGGGAAACTCTTCTGAGTGTTTTTCACTATGCAGAATATTCTAGCATCAGAGTAATGATCAGTTACACTGAAACTACCCACAATGGCAACAAGTGGTAAAGAAAAAAATCTGTTGTTGTGCCACTCAGTGTTCATGCTGCTCATTGGACAACAGCGAGCATATGCAGAATAATGGTTGGATACTTGCTAACATTGGAAAGCTGGAAATACATGAAGTTCACTTTACTCAGACCAAGGGTCTCAAAAAGACAAAGATATAAAAAGTTCAAACCTCACAGTTGATTTTTCTATCAGCTTTTTCTACAAAAATTGCATGCTTTCTGTTTTTTTTTATTTTTATTTGATTCGGTACATGCGGAGACCCTTTTTCACAGGGTTTTACTCACAACTGCAAGACCTGTGACCATGGTGGAAGGGCGACCAAGCTAAAAAAAAAAGGCCGGGGGTGGAAGGGTCAATGTGGGAATGGAGTCATCAATCACTTACGCCATCACCCTTGGCACCGGGAGAACCCTGGGGCCCAGGCAAACCACGGTCTCCTTTCTCTCCTTGCTCCCCTGGGGGTCCAATCAGACCGATCAAACCTGGGTGACCCTGCAGGACAAAAACAAAACGTGCACACACAAAAAGTCATCAGAGAGTACAATACTGCACCTTTGTTCAGCCAAACTTTGTTGTGGATGCATATAAGTCAGACAAGGACACATCTGCTTTCTTCTATAAAAAATGAAATGCACATGGAAAGCTGTGAAGGGTGAAGTTTCATTACAATACAAATCCTCAGGCATTATAATTGAAATGGAAAAATAAAAAATAAAAAATTCTCTCGAAATGCAAATGCAACCAAGGCCAACTCACAACACAAAGATGATGACTTTGAAAAGGGAAAGCTCTAACCCAGCCTGCTGATTTGACAGCGTTAAAAACATGCAACGTGCGTCGCCGTGCCTCCATTGTGCGGTTTCAAACTGCTCTCTTTCAAGCCATCATGTCAGTGTGTGGGAGGCAATTTAGATAGAGTAATGTGTGCTGTCTGAATATCCTTTGCAGTTATATTTCACCAGCAAATTTGACAGTGGCAGCGAAGAAAAGATTAGGCAGATTAGAGTGATATATCACATCCTGCTGCATATTCAGTCCCAGTTAGAGGGGTTTCTCCTACAGCAGCTATGGCAAAATCTCATTTGTTTCCTAAATGTTAATATAAGCCTACTCTGCTATTAATGCTGCTTTGTAAATTTAAAAGATGTGCTGTTATTGAGGTTGTGAGCAGCGGGTACCAAGCTCTGAACCAAAGGTTCCTGTTACTGTCAGGCTTATCTCCCAGCCTGTTTGGAACTTGGAAAATGAAATGGGAAGGAGGGTGACACTCACCTTTTCACCCTTAGATCCAGGGTCGCCCTTCAGTCCAGGGAGACCAGGCGGACCCTGCATGGCAAAAGCAGAAGTTAAAAATCTATTTTGCTGAGAGACAGCAGCCAGGATGGTGCTAGGAGGAAAGCAGCAAGACAGAGACACAACAAAGACAAACAAACATGAAAGGGAGCAACATGATGTTTCAAACTGAGACAGAACAAAAGACGAAGCAGAGAAATCCTCAATTATATAAAGAGACAAGCAGAGATGACCGTGCAGAACAGGTGATAATCATACTGGGATTACATATATGACTTCTGGGTACACTTCAGCTACATACTAAAATATGCAACTCCAAAGACAAATTAGATATTTGATATTTGAAGGGTAACTTCCCCTCTGTATGTATGAAACTAGGTCTGGAATAAGTACAACCTGACTGAACTTTAAGAAGGAAGCAAGGGGAATCTTCTTTGCCAGAGGTAAAAATACAGATACATACTGAGAGAGCGAGAGAGATGATGCATACTAACCATGGGACCCGGTGGACCATCTTGTCCTGGGGAGCCTGGCAGTCCTTGTTCCCCCTGTAAAAAGACATTCATTTGTAGTGAGCATCATAGCCTGCTGTATTTTCTCCGACCCCCCATTGATTTTCTGTGCTCAGCATGATGATTAATAGCCCGAACAGTGGGGAATAAGTGTGCCGGAATAAACAAGGAAAACTAAAGTATAAGCCAAATGGGAGCATTGATTATTCCTTCGAGTCTGTCATCATGCGGGACTTTTCCATGTCTGCACATTGTGGGTGTGTGTTGAATGCATATGTGGCATTTATTGGTGTAACTTACAACGGGGCCTGGAATTCCACGTAGACCCTCTGGACCTGGCTTTCCGGAAGGTCCCTGTGGCCCAACTGGTCCAGTTTTACCTGTTGGACCCTCTGCACCAGCCTCACCCTGTATGTGGATATGCAAGTGTTGTCACCCAGGCCTAACAATCTGATGGCATTGACGATGATATTTTACACATCATGGCAAAGAAGTATTCAGTTTATCTGTCATAGACAGGACCTGACATGTCCAGTAATTACCTTATTAATGTCTTTGACCAGAACTTCAAATAGGTAATTATTTAAAAAATAGAAATAAATAAATCTAGGCACAAGTAAATGACAGTGGTATTCGATCAAATAATAAGATCATTTGTAATGTATGGTCATGGCACAGAATAAAAAGTCAGCTCCAGCTTCTGAACTCAGCACATAAACAGCACTTGACATCTTGTCTCTTTAGAGCCTCTCAGCATCTCAGAGCATCTTTAATAGAATTCAGCTTCAGCAGCTGCTTTTAGCTGTAAATTATGCTGAGACAGTATGCAGTATGTAGATCGGGTAAACGAGGACAAGTAAACAAGAGTCGAGTTGTCAGACGAGGCAAAGGGCTCCCGTACCTCCACCCGAGGTTCACTTTGACAGATGGAGCCGAATCCCACAGTGTGTTCATATGACGTACATGAGCAAATAAGTACGGGCCACTAGATCAAAGTATGCCAGTGCTGACCCGCTGTAATGTTGAGTGCATCAATATGCACGAAGATGGAAATAAAAGCTGTGAGGTGTTAACACACTGGAGGGAAACACTCAAGTGTTGACGACCAGTTTTCTTTCAGATTCTTTTAAATTGAAAAGACATAAGAAGAAGAAACTTGAATTATTGTGTAGAAAAACACATCTGGCATCAAACCTTTTTTATATTGGAATTTTTTACATCCATACTCAGTGGAATGGCAAAAAAGAGAGGTAACTTTATGTAGTAAATATTTACATAGAGCATTCACCAGCTGATGCTTATTGAGTTGGCCTATGCACAAAGCAAAGGAGTAAATGTAGGGATTTCTTATCTGAAGAAACCTGCTACAATGGAATTGCAGCAAATTACTTTACTACTCTGTTCCTGTGCTTTACAGTGGTGGGAACCAATCAAGTGGGGGAACAGTGTAGGCAAAGTGTGTGGGGGGATCACTGAGATAACTCTACTGTGCTAAGGATGAATTGATTTTACCTTAGCCCCCTTCTCTCCTTGCCTGCCCTCTGCACCTGCAGCCCCCGGAGGTCCCTGAGGAGGAAGAGAAGGAAGGACAGTGCTTCAGCATTTCAGCAGAACATCAACACACACAAGACACTTAAACAAGCACATGTTTACACAGTTGGAAAGCATTTTCATCAGGACATACACTAAATAAGCAGAAATCACTCAGTTGTGCATCTGTATATATGTTGGCTCATGTACAGAGTATCATTGATGCTGTATAAATGCTTTGGTCATCTCCACTGCATCTTTACATTCATTAGTTCTCATTCTGAACAACTGTCCTGCCTGATTAATACTTGGTGGGACCTGTCTCTGAGAGCGGAAGACAATCCATTGTCCTTGAACGTGCACTACTTCAGTCATGTCCACATCCATTTGAATAACATGGACATGTCTTTGTCTGCCCGTGAAAACATGTAATTATGCAGCCATCTAAGAACATGCGTGCACACACACACACGGCCCTTATCAGCATCGACAGGTCATCCTTTCTTTCTGGTTGGGATCTTTCAGCTGATTTCTTTGAACTTCACCTCTGCTTGTCCCTCTTCAGAGCCACTCTCAGTCCAAACTCGACTCTGTGTCATTGAGAGCCCATTATGTGAGCTTGCTTCCTGCCTTGGAGCTTTCATCTTCTCCTGATCTGTACCTCGTGCTCATGGTGGAGAAGCAGGTGCTTGATCAGCACGAAGAGACACTTCGGTTGTAGCACAATGTACAGTAGCTTGAGTGAATGTGGGAGATATTTGGTCTCGTCAAAGTTGCCACATTGCCGTTTTGTTGGCTCTGCAGCATCTGGTGTATGAGACAGTTTTTTACTGCTCTTAACAGCATTAAATTGCTCCCAGTTACTGAGAAAAGATTAAAGGGTAAAAATAAGGGAGTGACCTGAACCCAAATGAAAAAAAAACAATGAAATCTGGATGAGCTTAATAACTTATTCCATATTTCTTTTCTCAAGGAGCAAAGCTGAATACATTTCCAGTATTAAGGCATTATCAAATCAGATAAAACTAAATTTGCTGTCACACTAAATTGACCTGATCAGAATTAGGGGCTGAGTCTGGAGAGAGATTTAAAGACAACAGCAAAAAGCTGAGAGGACACAAATAAGAGCCAACAGATCCCAAACAATCCCAGCTGTGGAATTATGTATTCAGAGGAGCAACCTGTGGCAGATCATCTCAGGTCCCATTTTTTTCTACATTAGTTAAGAACCATGTGTAATAAAATAGCCCCTTTTCCATACCATAATCCCCAGGCCATTTTTGTGCAGCATATGCTGATTCCGTGCTAAATACCCAGAATGCAAATTTCACTGGCCGCATTATGAAAGCAATCAAACCCGGTTTAAAAATGCATGACATGTTTTCTTCCCAGTGGAACGGGCCTCAGAGTCTGCTTTGAAACGCAGCCAGTCACCACATATTGTGACTTTTCTTTTAGATGCAGGAGAATGGTTGCTCATCTTCATGTGTACGCTGAGCTTCACATCCTTTTGGAGATATGTTAATGTTCCATCTCAGATGTGTGCTCAAAGAGCACACTGGCTTTGATAGTTCTCACAAATATCTCAACCTCCTGAAGTGCATAACAAAGATCTCCTCACTGGGCAGAGACAGAGTGGTTGCAAAAGCACCTCAGCTTTTAAAATCTTTAGATTGAATATTAATTTGTAACCTCAATAAGTTTCAGCACCCCAAGCGATGGCCGACCAAATCTCAGTTGTGATAATCATATTGCTCCTGAAGCTGGCCCCAACTTTGTCCATGTTTGGCTCCAGCTGTCAGTCAAGCAGCCATGGATCAGTAACATGTATAGACTTTTTACATCTCTCTTAACTTTCCTCCCTCTGCAACGAAGACCTGAATGCTCCCTGTTTCCAGCTAGTTTTTCGTGAATATTTACAATTTCTTGCTGAGAAAAAAAATGATTTGTGATTTTCCCATCACAATGTTCATCTCTCAACAGGCTTTGAAATGGATTTTCTTTGCAGACAGCACAATGGCATGACCCCTAAAATCTCCCACTTTGTTTTCCTACTCTGCTGTTAATGAAAATGAATCTGTCCTGCTTGGGGAATGGCGTTGTTGCAAGGCAATGCGGGATACTGGTCCATCAGCTAAGGAATGCAAACAGATACAGACTCCCTTCATCTATTTGAAAACACGGCGAAGACATTTCACATGGACTTGTGGAATCAAAGTTTTAACAGTGACTAAAGCTTAGGTCAGTTTTCATAGCAAAACAACTTAAACAATCTGAAAAGCCAGCAACAGACTCCATCAGACTTGTGGATCCTGGATTGTAGCCAGAAGCACAGTGCTGCACACACAGTGTCGAGAAATGAGTTTGAGTAGGAACAGACTTACTCTCTTGCCAGGTGGTCCAGGTGGACCAGCTTCTCCTGATGGACCTGGAGGTCCCTGAAAAAAAGCAAAGAAAAAAGAAAAGCGGTTAAAACAATAAGACGGTTTCTATAACCGAGTTGGTGCAGATAAGAATTTTGATGAGAGGGCAGCTTACTTCACCACACCTGACCATAACATCTGCCAAAAGGACACTTACACACAGAGCATATTGACATTTGGAGAATATTCAACCCCGGGATGGTCCAGAGGAAGTAAGCCAAAACCTAGATCTGGATGAGGCACTGCACTGCCACAAATGAGCTGTGTGCACCCTCAGACACTTTCATCCAATTATCTCTGAGGTAATTGCAAACAATCAAAGTAATTTTTTTTGCATTTGCATTGGTAAATGTTCATAATACTTAAAAGGGAAGGCAGAGTTTTGCTTTTGAAAGCTGGTTTGTAGGTTGAATACACAATCTATATGTTTTTTCTGTCAAAGAACAGGGAAGCCATTTAGCAAAACTGATCACAGTTTAGCATTTCAGAAAAACAAAAACATCATTCATGGAACAAACTAGAGGTTTTCTATGTTTTCCCTTGCAATGATGAGGCTCATTCGCATTTATAAATGTTAATAACAGTTGTGATTCGTTGTACTTTACACAGGGCCAGCACATTTCTGTTTGGTTATTATTTCTAATCATACTTAATTAATCTGCAAAGCAGATACTAAGTTCATTTACCCTATGCCAAAGAGTATGATGTAAATATAAATTAAAATGCCGCAGTGTAAATTATTTACTCACTGAATATAATTACAGCTCTAACTGTGGGCAGCACTGTGGTGGATGGCTACATTATACAATAAAGATAAACAAGAGATATTTATACTCATTCATACACAGACAAAGAAGCTAATTCTTAACATAATTAGATTATATAACGTGCTTGTAAAGCATTCCTCTAGTGAACCACAGGCAGCCCATGCTATATACTTGTGCAGGCATTTGTTCAGTCCAACTTACCGGCAGACCGGCCTCACCATCCTCTCCCTTCTCTCCTGATTCACCATCAGTGCCCTGTAGAAGAGGAATGTCCAGGTTAGATTCTGTCTGACACTGGAAATGTGAGTCACTATACAAAAACCAACATGATTTACTGTAAATGGGTCTCTATGGGATTAAATATTGGTTAAAGATTTCATACTTACAGCAACACCTGGCTCTCCAGGAGGACCAGGGTCTCCAGGGAATCCAACAGGACCCTTTGGGAGAAAGAAATGAAATGCATCCCTTTCAATAGATGGAAACATGAGGTTCTGCTGCTGCTGCTGTGACACAATCTCCCTGCGTGCATGCATTAAGGGCATGCTTAGTCATTTAGACAGTGATTTAATCCTAGTATACCTGCTTACAACCACTGAAGGCAATTTGATGGACCTAACGATGATGCTGCAAATCTATGCGAAAAGGCCTCGCTGCATTCCATTACCATGTGGCAATAAAATATAATCTCCTGCAATAAAAAGGCTTTTTAGCTCTTGAATATGTTCTAGGATGAAAGTGCTGGCCTCAAGGGCATTGGGGACCTTTCCTTTAAAGCTGTACGTGCGAGCATTAGTGCCGGAAAAAAACTCCTTTCAAGATTTTGAGAGCATTTGGCAGACTTACAGGGTTGCCCTTTGGACCGTCATCTCCAGGGGGTCCTTTGGCACCAGCAGGTCCAGCAGCTCCAGGGGGGCCAGCCTCTCCTTTCTCCCCTCTCTCACCTTTGGGTCCCTGTAGTGGTGAGGGAAAATTCATAACACCAGCACCACAGGGGGCAGCTTTTTTTAAGTGCGTCACACTGAAGTGAACAAGGGGATAAAACAGACACGTGGTCGGAGGCTGCTGAGAGAAACTCTTTCCAAAGCTGAGCTCGAGGGAGCATAACAAAAGACAACAACTCTTAAACATGATGCTACTGTGCCTCTCCAGAACTGATACAGACAGCTCTATCTCAAAGGTGCACTGTGTGAATCAACACATTTACCACTAATAGTACCAAACTCCCTAATGACAATAAATGCATTGGATATAATTTACATGACCTCCTTCAATCCCCTCCTTTTAGCTCTGTTTATGTTGACATCATGGTGGACTATTCCTTATTTGTTGAATAACGCACTGCAGCAACCTTTTTCTGAATTGTGATTTGTGAAATCTGATGATGATTTGAATATGAATATGTGCTGTGTGTTTCTGTTGGCTGCACTGCATTTGCGCATTCAGCTTTTTCTGCTGAAGCCACAAAAAAAATCTACCTGCAACAAATTCCAATCAAATCAATCCAAAATATATTATGAATATACTAAACTATACTGTTTTATTTTGATGTATTCTAGTTTATCCAATGCCTTCAGTACTAAATGTAGTATTGAATGGTATTGGATTGGGACTGTGCCTATGATGGGGACCAAAGTTGCACACTAGTTTTGGAAATATCAGTGACACACGCAGATGGAGAACAGGCGGTGGGCATTGTTAATACTTGTAATCACACTCCTCTGCCACTCCCCTAGAAAAAGGCCATCTCTCATTCTACTGCTGTACATCCATAATGACAAATGAGTCAGTGCTGCTAATAAAGCCATCAATGATAGGTTTTTGGTAAACATTACAAAAAACAAATCGAATTGTCATGAAGTTCTGTCTGTAAATAAAAAATAGAAGCATGTGGACATATTAACCTTGTCAGTCTTTTAAAATGAACTTTGATGTACATCTATAGAAGAACTTAACCGTATAGAGGAAAACCTTACTACTGCCCCATGAGAGCCATCAAAACAGGGCTAATCACAGCTAAAAGCTAAACTCAGCAAAGTGGGTGTCTGATGTTTTGACTTGCTTCATGGTGCCTGCAATCATTGTTCTTTAGGACAGAAGCATCAGGCATATCCTCTGCTAATTACATCTTAAGAGTCTGGGACCAGACTCAATTTGGCAGACCATGTAGACATGAGGTGCAAAAGCAGAAGAGCCCCACTGAGACAAACTACCAGCCTCACCACGAGCAGCAATTACTTTCACTGTGATGAATATACAGTGTCACTCATAAGAAAAAATAACCTTGGCATTAAATTGGATTTTGATCTATATTTGAATAAAGCTATTGATTAAGCAGCTGTTTTCCTGGGGATAATCTGTAAACATGTGCTGCTGATTGTACTGATTGTATGTTAATGAAAAAGTAATAAAATATATTTTAAAAATTGCAAAAAATTTAAAATAACAATAACCAATCAAATTTCACATGACTAAGGAATTCTCAGTGATGAACTGGGTGTTGAAAAGTAAGATGCACTGCAAATGATTGCATACAAAAACACACACAACACATTCCTACCTATTAAACTTGACACATTAGAAGAAAAAAAACAGTTTACTCACCCCAGTGCCAGGCTCTCCAGGTGATCCCGGGTTTCCAGCCTCTCCTTGCTCACCCTGTGGTCAGACAAATGTCAGAACACTGTCACACACAGTTTCTAAAGAAACGGCTAGCCAACAAAGTAGTTCTTCCATACTAATACTTGATGTTATTGATATCAACAGAAGCCAGAAATAACCAAGTCTATAACTGTAGTTGATTACAAAGGTATTAAAAGTTACTGTGTAACAAGTGCTCTGTTAAAGTGTATGTGGCCCTTCATGTTTCATATTCTAGTCACTTTAACGGCCATTGTAGAGCAGTATTTATAGTGCAACCTTGTGCCAAATGGCAGTAAATGGACCAATCTTGCTGAAGTGTTGTAAAATAGACATTAATAGTGTCAATGCACTAACAGGCAAAAAAGCCTGTTCATGTAAAATGAATAGACTGCAGGGGGTTGCAAAGTGAAAGGGAGGGAGGGGCTGGCCAGCAGGATTTCAGTCCCAGTGCCCAGCATCACCCTGGGCAGGCAAAACACCCTGGGGTGCAATTTTGTGCAGCGATGCTCACCTTCTCACCCACAGATCCCATGGGGCCCACACCACCTGGAGGACCTTGTGGACCCTGCAGCAGGACAAGGAAAGAGTCATCATCTGTTATGCTGGCAGAGGATGCATGATGGAATCCAGGCAAGGTAAACCATTCAAGATGCAATCATCTTTCAGGAGAGGAGATCTTTTTTAATACGTGTAAAATCATTATTAACAATTAGCCATACATACATCGGCTCCACTAGGACCCTGAGGACCTCTGGGACCAGGGGGACCTGGAGGGCCCTGGAGAAAAGAGAGTTTTGTTAAAGCGTATATTTCACATTTACAAGAGGACTCGCAAGAAGCAGATTTGTCTCTTACCATGGGGCCGACATCACCGTTCTCTCCCTTCTCACCAGGAGGTCCAGGAAGCCCCTGAGGACAAGTAACACGAACAAAACACTTATCTCACCACAAAGGAAAATAATCCTGGTACAAGCAACAGCGTGCTGGCGCATGAATACGCAGTGGTGTTCTTAATGATTCTAATTTGTTTGTGCTGCTCACTGCATTCACAACAGCTGTTCCTGCTTGAGGTCTCAATTGAGATTTGATGTGACTGCCAGAATACACTGTAGTGATGCGCTGAAATATTAAGTATAGTGTATCTGTGGGCCAGAACATGCATAAATTAACCAGTCAATGTTTTTACTGCACTTTGGTCAAATATTCAGCACACATATGCTGAGTAAGGCTACCAGGATTTCAGTCCTTTAAGCAAATATGTTAAATATCATAAAGAACAGCATCAAAGTGTTTGATTTAGCTACACTCTGCAACAGGTGCTTCAAGTCTCTATCAGTTATGTCCACACTCGAGTGGGAGCACAGCTTTGGGTTTAATCATCTGTATAAATACTTAGTTGAAGGTGAAATTAATTTATTCTACAATTCTGTACACGGTTCTGCACACATGCAAGACATCACTCCTCTGTTTGCTTTCCTTCTTCCAGGAGCTGACCTTTTTCATCTTCACTCACAGCTGCAGATGTTCTATAGATGCTGCTCAATGATGCATGTCAAATGAGCAGCATGGTCAGGACCTCATGCATGCGTTTGATCCCTGACATTTCTACCAGTAATTGCAATGATTACATTGCCATAGCCTGCTTTGCCCTCTGTGTGTGTATGTGTATCTCTGTTCTGGATTCAGAGGCAGTTTGTCATCAGCATGAGGCATAAGGATGTGAGGAAGGAGATCCTAATCAATTCATTCCTCTCCACGTGCTGACGCTGATGTGAAATAGTCACAACGTCAGCGGAAAAAGAAAAAGCCTTCTTTGCTGACTGTGTCTGCTGTTTGTATGGTTTGCCCTACATATAAGGGTGTGTGTGTTCGCACCCCTGTTAGCATTTTCCATGTGCGTAGCTTCACCCTCCTGTGCTAAGAAATCTCAATCTGTGTAAAGGTTGCCTCGAGTCTGAGATCGTTAGCAGTGCTACTAATTATTCGGTGCGTTAAATGTGCTTGATAAGGAACTGATGATTGGAGCAGGTCAGTCCATGCAATTAATGGAACTGTGATGGGTAGTGAATTACTTCCAAATAAAAATCCGGTGAACACAATCCTGCAGAGATAGGTTTGTTGTGTGAAATGATAAGCAATGGACCATGTAATTTCATCAAGATAATGACCTCACTCCCAAAAGTAAACTCTTAACTTGTTTCGCTTAAGAAGTTGATTACTAATAAAACTGATTTCTATCAAACAGGCTAGTACTGAGGGGAAGCTCGTCTTGTTACACTGCCATAAAACATTAGTAAGCACAGTTGATGTTAAAAGATGTTTTTGGATGAGTCAACGTTAGACCTAATCAATGAATAACAACCTGATAATATGCTCTACATGAAAAAGCCGAATGCAGTAGTAATGATGAAGCCTTTTTTCTTAAGCTTCAGACACAGTGTATGTGTCTGTGCGAGTGGTGTAGACATGCTGATGAGAAAGGACCTGAGCACGGGTGGTGATGCAGGAGAGATATTGGCTAAGTGCGGCGGTGAGAGGTGTAATCACTGCAGGTCAAAGCTACATCCCCATACAATACACACCATGGAGCTGATGAAAGCAGTGTGATTCTGTGTGTCTGACTCGGTTTGCACCAAGCATGATGTGGAATCAAGGTATCATTGTATCTGAATAGGCCTGAGGATACAAAAATCAAAGGATGAATACCTAACTTTTTTGCATTTGTTTTATTACAGTATCCTGCATTAAACTCATTCCATCTTTGAATATTCTAAAGCAGGTCTACTTTCCCTAGCAACGGATGATTGTCAAATAATATTGTAGGACTGCATTTAGCATTTGAATGGCCCTAAAACTCATTCTGTCTGATTGGTGCTGCTGACTGGTGTGCCGTGTGCTGTCTATAGCACAAACCTGAAGCATGGTAACAGGACATGCATCACAATATAAAGCATGTAAAATGAAGTGATGCCCTGGATTCAGGATTCTAAGTGCGCTTTTCCTCATCTGAAGAGCAGCTCCATGTGGCTCAACAGGACATGTCTTTATTACTATTATTATTACTGGGCCACAGTTGTGGCTCCATAGAGAGAACTTTAATATGTATGAGAATTTTTATATGTCAGAGATAAGTGCTATATTCCATGTGACTGCTGCACATCCACATATGAAGACATGCCTATACCTGACAAGCAATCCAGCTACAGTCTGAGAAACAATCCTGCAGCTTTGGCTCTCTTGAGAAAACCAGCCAGAAAATATGACAGTGGCGCATTTGGTCAAAGTGCTCATTTTAAACGGAAAATATCTGTAGTGATCTTTCTGATGCAAATACAGATGGCCTGGTGAACTAGACAGGAAAATGATCTGTCATGATCTAATATTATTGCCTCATTTTTGTCTTGTTTCACATATTGACATTCATACTAGCTGAGCCTGAAACTACAGTAAATGTGTCCATTGGTCTTTGAGGGGGCATTACGTCAACTGAAGTGTATATGTCCATTTTTCTCACAGTACATACTCTATGTCTTTACACAATATGCCTTATATATGTTGATCTTAAAAAACTGATTGCTATAGTGCATTCATTAGATACATCTTATCACTAACAAAAACACACATAACTATGTAGCACTACTGTAAAAGGAAGCCAATGGGGGTTTGCTGTATGTATATACATATATATGTTAATGTATATCAATAGATTTACTGTTGCACTGTTGGTATACATCTTTACAGGCATGAAAAGTACCAACCTGCAGACCAATGGGACCAGGGGGCCCAGGGAAACCTCTGGGACCTTCATCTCCCTTCTGTCCAAACATACCCTGCTGACCTCTGGGACCAGGCTCTCCATCAGCTCCCTGAGAAACAGCACACATGCATGGATGTTTGTTAGTATTAACCCTTAAGGCACTGTAGAAAAATGTCATTGTGTTCACTAAAATGTTCATATATAAAGAATATATAGTTTGCAGGTCAGCTACTTATTGTCAAATCAGTCTTTCTGTCTGGATTGTCTTGATGTAGACATCACAAATTGACAGTCCATTACGGCAGCTTCATCAATGCAAGAAAAGACAGTTGTACAGTACTTACAGCAGGACCTGGGGCACCTATGGGACCCTGGAGACCAGCTGGGCCAGGAGGACCCTGAGCACATACAAGAAAATTCTCAGTGGACAGACAAAAGGAAGAACACTTGTGTATTGCAAAAGAGTGTTGGAGAGTAAATGTGTAAGATTGCCAACTCCTTAATGACTGCAAGTACAGGATGTAAATGTGTACAACAAATGGACTTCATTCCAATAACACACCTGTTCTCCCTTGTCAGCTTTGCTTCCTTTCTGTCCTGGCTCTCCAACCTCTCCCTGGGAAAGAGAAACACAAACCCACACACAGTAAACTATCTCCGCTTTGCATCTTTTCTAAATTTCAATTTTCAATGTGAATCTGAAAAAAAATAATTGAAACCCCCCATATTAACACATACAACCATCATCTGTGCAGATACAGAGATGTGAGTGTTTTATTGTCTAGTTAATTTCACAGCAAACCTCTGCAGTGACATATGTTTGGCAGCTCAATAGAATGTCTGACAGTAACCTTAAGGGACATAATGACTGTAGGAGATGAAACGAGCGACAGTATTTCACTTTTACATCTCCTCTAATTGCATTTGCTGGCACAGTTTGTTATGAAGATGGAAAGGCAACAGTCGGGAACAGAGAGAGATGTATTTCCACACAGATGGTTTGAGTGAGAACAGGGGGTGAAGACTGACTGGTTCAGTGCTAATATGAAGTAGTTGTATAACTAGGCCAACAGGATGGAATGGGTGGCTGTGAGTGCAGTTGACCGACCTTGTCGCCGTCCTCTCCGGGTGGACCCTGGGGTCCGGCAGGCCCAGGCAGACCAACAGGACCCTGGACACCGTCACGACCAGCTGGACCTTGGGGGCCTTTCTCACCCTTGAGGAACAGTGATGTTTGTTGAAGTTCTATTTTGGTGAGGTGAAGTTAGGTCAAAGGAAGGAGAAGCAAAACCAATACTTACAGGTGCTCCTTTCTCTCCGGCAGGACCTGGGGGACCTTGAGGGCCTGGTCTACCAGACAGGCCAATTGGACCAGCTGGACCTGCAGGACCTCTCTCACCTGGAGAACCCTGTGTGAGGGAGATGATGAGGAATAACAACAGTCAATAACAGGCAGGAGGCAGGTTTTGTTTATTGTGGAGATTACACATATTTCTTAGTGTTGGTGGCTGCAAAAGTGAACATCAATGCTGGGCACACACACGTCGTATGAGACATATATAAAAACACCTGGCTGACTGTGGAGTTCTTCAACAAAACAAGTTTATTTATTTCTTTTTAAATGTCAAATATGCTCACAGCTAAGTATTGCAGTGACTTTAAACTGCACCAGAAAGCAAGAATCATATGATGTGTAATACAGACTTAAAGAATAAGGTGGAAATATAACATGTCTGGGCTTTTAAGGGTTAATATAACACCTGTATGCTCAACAACTACCACTGAGCCATCTACAGAGCAAGACCCAGCTGAGTTCTGCCACTAATGGATCAACACTCATACATAGACGAACCAGTCATGGAGGAATAATTACAAAACAGCTGGAGCACACAGACAGTAACAGGTGGCATTTAAGTTCTAATAAAGCAGTGCTGCTCCTTGAAAGCAGCCCGCATTATCTGCTGTCAGGGAGCTGACGTCTTGGCGTCTTTCTCTGCTCTGAGCAGCTCACTCCCGCTGCTGAAAACACGGTACTGAATGAAAGAGGCTGCTGCCACGCATCAGAGCTGAGATACAGCAACACAGCATTCACCTAAATCCATAAAACATGACGGTGAATGACACTCGGCATTTTTCATCTCCGCTCCACTCAGTCAGCTCTGTTTACCTGCGTGCACACTACCTTTATGTTCCCAGGAAGACATGCCCTTACCAAAAAAAACTGGCAGTGCAGAACCAAAATACAGATATAGACAATTTTATTTTAAAATTTATTTTGTTTTGTATGTTACAACTTTCTGATGTAAAGGCTGTGATATATCCTCTGTCCTTTAAAAGACATGAATCACAAAGCTGCCATGATAGTGGAGTGTGAGTTTCAACATCCCTTAATTAATGTTGGAGACTTTTTCCAATTTTCCAATAAAATTCTTGGGGAGCACAATGTGAAATGAAATTCAAAAGATATTTGATACTTGAACTGTATTTTTGTTGTTGTTGATGTTCAGTGTACTATAAACATGTCTGGTGTCACAACTTGCCCAAGAGCTATTGAGTCCTCTTGGTGTTTTTCATGTTTTATTTTGTAGTTATTTCCTAGTGCGTCTCCAGTTGTGGTTTACTTCCTGTCCTTGTTCATTTGCCTCCTGTGTGATCGTCTGCTCTGCCCTGATGTGTCCACCTGTACCCTACTATCCCTCCCTGCTTTGTGTATTTAATTCACATTAGTCGATCGCTTCCTGTGCATAATCCCACGGTTCCTGAGATTCTCACCAGTATGTTTGGAATTTCTGCATTGGAGTTTTGGTTTTGTTCTTGAATGAATATCTTCTCACCTGTGTTTGTCTACATTTGGGTCCAAAACTTCATATGAGGTTGTATATTATACAAAATAAATATGTGGGTGCAAAGTGGAAAACAGGACTGTTGTGATAGGAACAGCCTATGACATCATGCTAACTCTGCAATATGAAGAACCTCTGGAGTGTCTGTGATATTCTGAGAAGAACGTAAGCTACAACCTGTGGGACTGATGAGGGAGGTGAAGGAGTGACACCCAGGATGACTAAACACCGTGACACAACATGTGGATGCTCTCCTGGCTATCGTTGTTTGGGTCTGTGTGCCAGGAGGCGACTGAGAAAAGCAGTCTCAATATCCAGAGGGTGATTGCTTTAAAGACAAATCGCTGTGTGCAGCAACTTGAGACGAAATGAAATGATGAATAAAAATGAAAAATAAATTAAAGATGGTGTGACCAAATATCACACGTATAGTACCAAGTGCAAAAGTTCCTTTAAACACTGACAAAGAGCTTATGGCTTAGCCAACCTTTCCAGGGGCAAAAAAGGTAAAAACAGATAAATAAAAGGTATCTTCTGTCTAAAAGTGTTGCCTAAAACAGCTTCCCTGCACATATAGAGATATAGCTAGCTATGGTTAGCTGTTTTTTGGGGGATTAAAGACTGAAATAAATTGTTTAAGTAAAACTAAGCCACTTTTAAAGCGTTCCCGGTGCATGGCATGTGCATGGAAGTACTGTATACTTTACAAGCCTACACACTAATCAATAACACAAACCACATAAAAAATGTCATTAAAAACCCAATACAGTGAGTAGAGAAAACATTTGTCGGTGAATTACTTATATTTCAGGTAAGCGTGTACTTACAACAGGACCAGGTGGACCTTGGGGCCCCTCTCCTCCCTTCAGACCTGCTGGGCCCTGAGGAAAACAAGGAAAGTGCATGAGAATCTCACTGACATCCAGTTGCTGTAACTTCATATCATACTGTGTACTTGCTCTGCAGCCCTGCCGCTCTGTCATTGGATGTCAGTCCAGCTGGGACTAGTTTGTCACTTTGGCACAACGCCACCAGAAAGGTGCTCTGGGTGCATTTAACCTCCAAACACTGTTCCAGGAAATATCATTGCTATTGTCATGTAATCTTGACAGACCACCAGCATGCATCAAAGCCCCCCAAAAAGGTACAGTATAAGAATCTACGTACAATATATATTGATGCATAAGATGTAAGAACATGTGACTGTGTGTGTATGCGGATTTATACAACATTCCCCATCTTATTCTGGCTATGTTGGTGTGTGTATAGTGTGTCCCATCCATTTCTCGTATGTGTATGTTTGTGCAGCTCCCTTGTGAGCCACAAAAGAGCAAATGGAAGTATGGGTAATGAGTCTCTGCTGGCCCAAGCTGTGTTCCAGAGTAAATTACAATGGCAGAAAAAAATCAGTGGTGCTGCTGGCCTGCAGAGTCTGAGTGACCTTGAGGAGGCAGGCACCAGAAACAGCACCTCTCCCTGCGGTGCTTCCATTGCCAGCCACCGCAGTCTAATTGCCAACATTTCCCACTTAATAATTTATTGAGTAAATAATGCATACAGAAATGCTGGCACTGACATATGAAAAACAATTGAAGTCCTTGAGTTAAACTGGGGAAAGATTTCACAAATGGTTTCCTAACAAACAGCTGCTGACTTCTACAACGTAGGCCCATGATGCATTACTGCAGTTAAAACAGTGGTGTTGGTGCTGGTGGAGCAATGCTGAGGCACGCCTGTTCATTTGTAAGATGTCGCTTTGGATTTCTTCTACATCAGATTGATTGCTCGCAGTGAATTCCAGGGCTGGTGTCTCTAACGAAGGGAACAGCTCTCGGCAGTTGCAGGCTCATTTATTATGTGGTGATGCTCTGTCACTTTCAGCTATCAACTAACACATGTAAAGGAAAGCTTGTGAGTCCTTACCGTGGCACCAGGTAGACCTCGTTCGCCCGGGAAGCCCCGAAGGCCTGGGGGGCCATCTTTACCAGGGGATCCCTGTGGTCCAGGGTCTCCCTGTGCACACAAACACACATGGAGTTAGTGTGGTTCATAATGTGGTGCAGCAATACAACATCATAATATTTTTTTTAATCTATTTTTTAAAAATCTAAATACGCTTCATTAAAAAATCTTTATGCTGTGCTGTGTCTCATGAACAGCATGGTGTTAAAATGTTGTAGAAAATAGAGCTGCTGTTCACATAAAAGCCACTGAGGAAAAAATTTTGGTTACAGCTTGTGAGACATGTTTGAAAATCAGAAGCACAGCTGAGAAACAGCCAACACGCTCATCCAATCAGGTATGAGACATGTGTCTGGGTGAAGGAGACGACTGTTATCTACTCTGCTGCCTTCCTGAAATGATTCCCATCCAAGCAGAAGGCCAACTCAGCCTCACCAGACAAAGAGTGAAAGCTGTAGGCAGTGCCAGACAACCAAGGTAAAATGATTACAATGAAATCAAAGTGCTGGCCTGGTTCCTGTTACACAGTTTAAGTGTCCACAGAACTATTAGGTTTGGCTGTTTTTTACACATTGACACTGGTGTATGATGATCTTCAAATGGATTATACACACAAATCTAAGTTAGCTTCTCTTCCCTCGCTTTGTCAGTCTGAGTCAGTGCTACGGCATCAATGTGACTTTGCAGGAAATGAAACATTCAAAAATTCATCCATTGCAAAAACAAAGTAAGAGGCTGGGACTTTACTCTGAGCTATCCCCATACTCAAATTTTACTCAAACTTGATTGGTTGTGAAGTGTTGAACCGGTCTCTGCAAACTGTCGATATGGGCTCCTCTGGTAAAATGCGTACACGCAACTATTAAAATAAAATGCTACACTACATAGTTTGCAGCTGAACAAGAGGGGGTCTAAATGAAACAAAAAGAACTGAATACAGATTGAAAAGCATATAACAAGCAAATATCATACAGTACAGTATATACTAATGGCTCTGCACATCCCGCCGAGAGCAGAACTGTGCTGATTTTTTAGTTATCCATGGAAATGGGCCATTAGCTGCAATTAGTCTGAGGCATGCGCTGTATGTTTTCTGTGGAATCATTAGCACTGTCACCACAGCGAATATATAAGCCTCAGCTCTGCTCATAGCCAGTGCGGTGTTGTAATCAGCCACAACATGAGACAGAGAGATGACAGGCTTTTAAACTCAATGTTTGGAGACATTGTTTTGCAAAGTTTTTATATAAATGACCAAAAGTGCTGCTTAATGGCAACAAGCTCAAATGTTCCAAAAAAAAATCAAGAAATAATTTTTGACTGAAACAAGCACACTGAATGATTGCGTCAATGGACAATAAAAAAACTCTCCCTGCTTTGCTACCCCTCACTTCAGAATGGAGCTAATGCTAAAAGTTCCTTTCTACGGAAAAGAACAGTTACTACAATTTGCAGGGCAACCTTTCTTATTTCTCAGTTCATTTTCTGCACCAAACGACTAAAACAAGGACATTTGACTTCTGAAAAAAGTTGCTCCTGGCTTGGTTCTCTTTTCTTTTGTATTGGCAGGCTGACTTTATCTGTAAACATGGAGCCACAGAAGAGTTGGCTTGAGAGGTATAAGAGGATTTGGGTGCGACTGCCAAGACCTCCACAGAGTGTCACTGGCATACTGATGCTGCACAGGCCTGAGCAGAGCGAGGAGGAAAGTGGGGCCGTGAGTGGCAGAGGGTTTGGAGTTAGCCGATGGACTTGATTAAACTGTCTGCTAGGGGGAGACGGAAAGAAAATGAAAGCGGGAGACATGAGGGTTTGAGGGAGGGGATGGGGAGCGATGAGTGGTCCTGGGAGTCGGGGGGGGGGTGGCTGCCCATACTTCTACGAAATAGCTGCTGTCTGCTCCTAATGGGCACTCAATTGGTGGGCAGAGAGGGCTGGGGAGGGAATGCAGCCAGACGCTCCCCAAATCTCAGCTACTGTATCTTGAGCTGTCATTCGCTGGAGCCTCGTGCAGCTCACAGAGTAATGGCGACGCTACAGATTCATTCCTGCTTTCTCACCATTTTATTTTAAGCGTTCTGACAGTCTGGTGAGCATTGCATGCCCTCAAGAAATAGAACCGCTTGTAAATGCAGCTGGCCCCATCTGCAAAATCAAATCATGTGCAGTAATTGCAGCTGCATAAGTTCAATTTGCAGCCCACCTCTATACAGTTGACGTCTCTATCAAACCTCCCCAGCTCCCTCTTGTCTGTGTAACTAACAAAAATCAGTTAGTCATTAGAGTTGGTGAGAAAAGTCGAGCCCACTCTTTTTGAAGACATTACTATGTGTATGTGTTGTGTGTGTATGTACCACTGGAAGAGAGGAGGGGAGTAAAAGGGCATTGCTGGTATTTTGTGCTACTATAGAAAATAAATGAGCATTTACATCAGATGAATAATTTTTACACAACTATCTTCCTTTCCTCCCTTCAGTACAGGACACTGGACATTAGCTGCAACTAAGACTGTATAAAATCAGCTGAAGCACTCAAAAATAAAACTTGCCCTTTTTTGTTTTATTGTTTTACCTTTGCTCCCTCCTTCCCAGCAGCACCTGGAAGACCTTGTTCTCCGGGTGGACCAGGGGGCCCAGGGTGGCCTCTCTCACCAACAGGACCAGTCTCTCCAGTGGGTCCCTGAGATGTCATTGCATGGTGTTGATATTATTTACAGTTTATTTACAGCCAATGATACATTTACACTGATAATTTATAGCAGGATAATTTATCATTTATAATACATCAGAAAGCTATCTTACAACTGCCTTTTCCCAAACAATGAGCATCAATTTAGCAGAATTCAATTTAAAAGAAAATTCACATTAAAAGAAAAAAATCTTTAACATTAAATGGATTCTTTAATACTTTACATTACCTGGGGCCCAACAACACCTCCTGGGCCTGGTGGACCAGTTTTTCCTTGGAAACCCTGAAAAAATGAAAAAGGTCTTATCAACATGGATTATAAGAATAACAGAAACACACAGACTTAATTTAATTTATCAAAACCCAAGTTAAGAAACCATTGTGGTATTGAATTCATTTCAGCTGATAAGCAGAGGTTTAGGTCTTGGAACAAAGGGGCTCTTTCAGGCTATATTCACAATCAAGGATAGGTTCCGTGACATTACAATGGTGGCTGGTCAATTCCTGCAGGCAGATGTTAATATACTGTATACACTGACATTTCCATGAAGCAGATGCTTAAACAATGATTAAACTCTAAGATTTTATGGCTTTAAGCCTTTACTGGCTGCTGAGAGTAGGCATAAAATGTAAAGAAGGGAAACAATGCAATGCAAGGGAAACATGCAAACAATTTTACCAACATGGACCCACATATTTGCATTCTGGAGTCATAATGATAAATAGTTTCCAAGAAAAACCAATAGGAGTAATAACTTGCTTCAATCTGAATGAAAGTAACAGTGTGACTGGTGATGACAGCTATACTGTATCTGCTGTGCCTTTCTCTTACGCACAGTTTTTTTTTTAAATCTGGGAAATCATTAGATTGAATCATTGTATTCTTAATACTTAATCCATGCCCAGAAACGTATTACCATTTGTTGTCACAAACGCTGCCTGTTGTATTCTAATACAGGCAGTATTCAGTTTTTGTTTCCAACAAACAAGTTGTGGAGACCTTAGCATAGCCAACCTGTCCATGGCTGTACAAGTCCCATAGGTACTGAACATACTGAACATACATATGATAATGTTGCTCCAAGTCTGCTGAATGTATAATTAGACATCTGCTAGCTGTTACATAAACCACAACATTATAGGCCAATACTGTAACTATTATTCTTTCACTTTGCTTTGAGCTTCTTCCTGCATCATCGTCATTAACAGTTGCATACAGCTTCAAATTTATAAATCTTCATTAATCTTGATTCAAACGGAGGGGGAAAATCAGCTAAATTCAGATGATGCAGTGATTTAAATTACTTGTCGCTGTCCATCTGGACTGTAGAGCAATTGAATCATCCTTTGTCAGAATTGTGGCTGGATTAAGATTTAGCACACAGTGTTCTCCACTTGTAGCTGATGTTTGCACTTACTGTGTGCACCTGGTTTGCATTGCAACATTTCCTAATGATATGTTCAAACAGCAGAACAGGACAAAGACATTCAACATCTCCATTATTGACTCTGACACTGGAGCACAAATCAGATGGACTTCTGGGAGGAACAATCCAATCAGCATTGATTTAACTCTTGCTCCACGTACAGTACAGTATTTCCCAAATATTACCCCAACATGATGCTTAGAAGTCAGCTATTAAGTCATTTAGTACAGCAAGATAAGGAATGACTAGACGATTATGTAATCTAATTGAGACATGTCTGCCACATGTTGTCAGATAAACTTGTGAATGGCATGAATGATCAGTGTAAATCTCTGCTGATGCCAGGCAGTGATTAACATGATGCTAATGTCAATCAGTGTCTGACTTTCCCACTGATGTCTGAATCTCTCAGTCATCAGCCATCAAATTTACTGCTTTTATAACCATGATTTCATCTGTAAATTGCTATCCGACACACACCCAAGTTTTCAGACCCCGGCTCTCAGAAAGCCGACCCAGGCTTATTGATCAGTACATGTTGTGATCCATGGTGATGACACCCTCAGGCTGTTCTGTTAAAGCATCGGCCCTCACTCAGACATGCGGGCTGAAATCTTTATCCGCGCTTCCTCAAATGCAACTTCTGTAGCCAGGGCCAGGCACCTTTGAGAGTCTTTATTGCAGTGATCGATTCTCATATTGGAAGTTTGTGGAGCCTGTTCATCAGAGCATAAATCTACAGCCATAAATGCTTAATGAAGACTGTATCCTTGTTGCTGGAACAGCAGTGAAGGCAGGGAGGCACTTGTGCATGGTGTATTACGTTATCCATAGGAAAGAGGCAGGCGGAAAAGGGAAACTTTAATGACGGAGGCGATGATCTGTCAAGCTTTTAGTAGAATTTATTGCCCTCCGAGCCTCATCAAACCAAGGTGCACTGATGCATACCAAGTATGCAGGAATCGAATGTGAGAGCAGGGGACTGCAACTAGGTGTGATCAAATCAGATTCTGCTTTGTTTTGTCTTGTGTTTGTTGATGAATTTCATGTCTCATGGGATATGGCATCTATACATCACCAGGGTAGATTGAATGAAGCCATTTCTCATGAAGCTCATAACTGCATATTCCAAAAAAACTAACTATTAGTCATAGTTATTAATGCTGCATTGTTGTACTTTCACTGGACATTTGCAAACTGGCAAAAGCAACAACAAGACAGAGGCTCCATCAACAAAGGATGTTTCCACATCTCCCTGGTGTTCATCTGAGACAGAGACTGAGCCAGGCACTGGACTCACTCAGACAGAATGCAGTGCATGTGTGTGTGCGAATAGGAACAAGCAGATCTCTTCAGATAGTGCTCATGGGGGCTCTGTCTTCAGAGCTTTGTATCAGGAGACATGTCTGCCCCCTTGGGATCCCACTAAGATGTTGTATCACTGATTGTAATCTCCTGCGTACAAGAGCACTGGAGATAAGAATTGGAGGAGAAGTTGGGGGGGGGGGTCAACTGTAGTGCAGCTCACTGACTGGGAGGATCAGATTTGTCCTACGGTTGAGAGTCAGTTAAAAAGGTAGCAGCCACTAAAACAGCAAAGCTAATCTTTGCAGTATTAGAACAAGGTCCTTTGTGGCTACTTGGAATTAAGCACATTTCCCCATTCAGGATTCAAGTTCTATATGTGCAGCTGCAGAGGAAACACGACAGATACATGTTCATATAGGAGCGTGGAAAATGAAGTCATGCTGAGCTACCAGCTCGTTATAAGCTCTCGCGCTATCAGGTGATGGAAGGCTCAGGATACTGTAGCTCAGTCACTCACCGTTTCTCCACGCTGGCCAGGGTGTCCAGGCAGCCCATCCTTTCCAGGGGGTCCCTGTTGGGAAGGAATTAAGGTACACACTCTGTAATCTTGTAATCCAGTATAGCCATCATTATCATCATCGTCACGCTTGCATGTGGAGTGAATAATGGTGCTACACAATTAGCCCTACTGCCGGAACAAAAGTTTATTTTTCCAAACAAAGAGATGTTATTATTGCAGTATTGTGATAATGCTTTGTAGTCTGAATACAGAGTACGACCATAATTGTAGTTTTACTACTGGATCAGTAATGAAAAAATAACAGCCTCTATGTTTTGTCTATTTTTTTGTTGAAAAGAACCACATCACTGGCTGAGGGCTAAGAGCCAGCTATGAATCTAACCTGAATCGATAGATGGAAATTACCACTTGTCTCCCGCCTGGACTGGAGAGTGAGAAAATGGGTTCTGCTTCAGTAACAGTTAGACTAATGATCCCTGCACAGAATGAGGGATACTGCCATATATTACTGCACCTGATGAACTCCTCAAATTGAGTCAATTGTGACTTATAATGTTTGCAAACTAGGATAATTTTCTCAAGAGACAATAGGAAGAGCAACAGAAGTGAGAGTGTGCACACTGAACCCAAGGGAAGAAGCTGCAAACTGCTGTAGCTGGTTTTTGCATTGAGCTTTCAAGTGCATGCACTGGAGGAGAGCTACTTACAGGGGGGCCCTTTGGTCCAGGGAAGCCCACAGGTCCCTGAGGTCCTTGAGGTCCCTGCAACAGACAGTTAGATTTATGATAGGTGCACAAATGATAAAGTTATGAGGAGGTTTTTGGCACTACACAAAAATACCAAAAAAAGACAGTAAAAAGTTTAGAAGCTGGAAGGACATCACGTGGACCTTAGGACTGATTCCAGAGCAGCTATGAGAAAGCAAATTAAAGCTATTCAGGGCAATAAATGTTCCAGAACGACTGCGGTCAAGTGAGTCAGTGTTCATCAGCTCCTGGAGCCTGTGCTCTGATTAGCCCTCCTCCAACATGAAGTCATTCTAATCAGCACACTGGAGTCGCACAATGCCCACAGACGACTCTGGTCTCCTGCCACTTTCCTGCCACAGAGACAAGGAGTGAGTGTGGATTGATAAGGTCTCTTGGATATTTTATTAGTTGTAATTTAGTTCTCAAACTAAGCTTAATCTTCAAGTGTTATCTAATGCCTGAGTGCTGATGTTTTTGAAAGGGAACATTTCAGGCGTTATACTGTAGACTTCAAAGATCCAGAGTAAGTGAATTAACTGCTCAGTAAAATAAGATCAGCTCCTGTCAAACTCAAAGGTCAATGTCACAGGGGAAAGGGCTGTTATCATTTAACATAAGGTGGCCAATAGGGAATGATTTTCTAATTTTCCCTTAACATTACATAGCCCAGAATTATTCTATTATATCCTAAATGAGATATTTTATTTTTATTTTGCTCAACAAACAAAAACTGGTTGTGACATTAGAGCTTTGAGACAGCCATGGTGTACACATGTACAGAACACTACAATATATTGTGGAGGTGATGTCAGGATTATGCCATTACACTTAACCTGACATTCAAACACATACCTGAAAATCTGGTGGACTGAAGTTGAGCAAGTTGCTGACATTTGATGTGACAGTTTGAAAAATAAAAAATATACTTCAGCAATAGCTTGTTTCACAGGGATATACACCTTGTGAAATGATGTTTCTGATTCATAATAGCCTCTGACGTTGGAAAGAGTGAATGTGCCCATTTTAATGAGGAGTGATGAATAAGTTCCAGCAGCTGGCTGTGTGGCTCAGGTGGCAAGCAGGGTTTGGTTGCACTCCTACGTTGTTGTTATGTTCCTTTATCTAACAGAGGGTAGGATCTGTAGGCTCTGTCAGAGCTGTAATAAACTCCAGTTCTCCTCATGTTGTGTTCAAGTAAACTGAGCACTTCCTGCAGCGGCAGTCTCCTGTTTCATGCCTTCTTTGGATATCTTGGATTTGATATGTTACACGACAAAACCAAACTGCACTAAAACACTGCTGGAAATGTAACAAAATCTAATGAAAGATATCTAATAAGGCAGCACTGCTGGAAGGCTTTTATTGTGAAACAACTTCAGAGATTGTTAATTTTGCCAGTGAGTTAGCCACCTAGGGCTAAAGCAATGCAGAATCAAAATCCAGTAAATCTAAATTTGACATTTTCTTTTTTATTTGTTTGAGCATAAATATTAAAAACTGTGCTGCTGTCTGTTCGAAGAAGGCAGGAACAGGAACTTACAATGAAAGCAAAAATTTTAATCATGGGCAACTGTTCCACATGGCAAAGGTTCAGCTCATGCATTAAATAAACAGTTTTGCCAGCAAAAACTCAGAATTTCTCTTAGTAGACTATATTCCTTAATTATTTCCAGTTAACACAGACTGATAAGCTGATAGACGTAACTAAAATAATAATAATAAAACCCCAATCAACTATTTCTTGAATTAATTAGGCTAAGAACAATGGAGGGTTTGACCAGATGTGAATGTTAGTCCTGACTAGCTCCAAGACTGAACAGAATCAATTCAGAATATCTTTTCAATAATATGTCTGGTGCAGGTGAAGACACTGTGAGCGATATTTTCAGTGATATGAGATATGAGCCTGTTTGGATTCACATGCAGCACACTGCATGCTGGCCTCGGTGTGTTGTGGACTTACTCTCTCACCGGGCGGGCCTGGGGGGCCATCGTTGCCTGCAGTGCCCTGCAACACACAGCAAGATAACATCCATTAATACTGAGGAACACTACGCTTCACTGCTTGACAGAGCGCCACGCAGTGAGAGGGGAGCTGCTTCTTCTTTCTATTAGTACCTTGGGACCCGGTTTTCCTGTCGGACCTCGGGCTCCTCGAGCTCCACGTGGACCCTACAGAGAGAGGACAAACACCATCAAACACCAAACCAAAAGTTTTACTGAAGCTACAGGTTACAGCAGTATCAGTCAGAATGGTGGCTGGATTATTAAAGTGGACTTTACACTACTTAGCTAGTTCATTAATGACATAAATTAGGGAAATCATTGTACAGTATATAATCATAGAAATCACAGAGTGAGTGGTACATACCGTTGGACCTCTTTGCCCTCTGGGACCAGGTTTACCTGCAACACCCTGTTAGATAAACATCACAGACACGTTCAGCTCTCACACATTCAGTACCTCTTGTCTGTCAGTATCCACGCAGCAGAGCACAGGTGAAAGCCAGGTCTAATGACGAATGTCTTTGTTGAAAAAAGTTACCAACAGTTGAGTTTTTCTCAGTGACAACAAAAAGTCCTGGATTTGCGTGTTTGTAGCTGCAATATGCACAACAAAGACTTTGTTAAGTAGTGTTATTTTCACGGCTTGGCTGACTAAAGCAGCAGAAGCAGCCGGCCAACAAACACAGGGAACACTTTTCTGCAATAACTGCAGAATGGCTTTCTGGCTTCCAGTCAATGCTGGACAAAATCTGATTTTATCAAAAAAAAGGACTGAGTGTTTTATTTTGGCAGGTAGGCCTTGGAATATGTGAGATGATGTACTTCAGTGACTCAGTGAGTGTCTTTATACCTTTAGACATTATACCACTGCACATTTGAGATCATTTGAAACCGCACCTTTTCATGAATTGACAGTTTCATTGAGATGACTCGAGATGAGCTGGGATTTTGTCTATATTGTAATTAACTGCTGAAAGTAAAACATGCAGCTTGAACTTGTGCCTGCATTCCTCCATACTATGTGCAAGTTATTGTGTTAAACCTAGAAATGGGGAGAAGGCCTCAGTGAAAGCCTGATTGTTTCCACACCCTTTGTTCTTCGCCCAACTGATTTTGCTACTGTTATGTTTTGTGCCAAGTCATCATACACATGCCTTTATAATAGGAATCAATTTTCTTTTGTGGTGGGATATGACAGCATGGTGATTTTCATACACAAACAGACACAGCGTGTGCATTTTCTTACCCTGGCTCCTTTCTCACCGTTGGCTCCAGGGAACCCAGGGAAACCACTCGAGCCCTGTCAGCAGGAGAGGGAGATATGGACAGGAATCAGAAAAAAAGAGAAAGCCAGGGCGGGTCACAGCATGATAATGACTGCTCCTCCTGTATTTAGGTCTTCTTCACTTAACACCATGGCCCTTATGTCTAACTTCAATCGATTTGCCATGAGCTTTGGAATTTAATGCTGATCACTTCCACAACTTCAGCTTTCCATCATGATTTGTTAATGTTGTTTTTCTAAAAAGTAAAAGTCTCTACTTCGTACTATTTAATGCAGTGAAGTTGTAAGACACATTATTTAATATGTTTAGTAGATCAAAATAACATAACATTTCCTGCCTTCCCAAGACAATATATGAAACTCACACTTTCCACTACACTTTTCAGCAAAGTTGGTTAGGGGGAAGGTTCTAAGGCAATTGATCCAAATTCAGATAATTATGTAGGGGACACAAGCACACATACACACAGAAAGACAAAACCCCCGTAAACACAAGATACGGTGATATGATTTTTTTCTTTCTCTGTGAAAAGATGACTAAAAGCATCTTACCTACTGCACAGCACCTCAGCACACGTTGCATTGGGGACATTCAGTAAAAATCTTATCAGTGACAAATTGTGACTTCCTCCACATGTGAGTATTCTACATATCCACATATCATGTGTTATATGCCAAATGCCTTCTGTCTAATGCACTCAAGTCTCTATAAAATACTGTTCAAACTTAGTTCATCATGTTTTGAGATTGTGACCCTTTTTGAGACTCTCAGGCGTTTTGAACCACCAAGTCCTCAATCCTCAATCAAAGATTCATCAGTCAAATAGTGATTTGGGGGCATGTTACAGGTCTAATAAACACTGACATGATGTCATCTCCAGACATGGACGTGTCTCTGTAGGACAAACTAGTCTCTGGGGCAGTGCTCAGTGTGTGGCTCTGCTTCCTTAGATTCCAAACTGGGGACTTAGGACCCTCACAGAAACTTGTTCTACGGTCTCATTGTGTGTATAGGTGACATTCAAATCCACATCAGCAGTGGATGGTGGATGTCTTGATCTGATGTGAGAACTGAGCAAAAATAAGGTGAATTATGATAATAATTTTAAAGGGATCTAAATGAGTTTTAATTTATAGATTTGGGTTCTGGCAAATTCCCTTCTCCAACAATTTCAAAGAACAAAAGGCTGTCCTGACATTTTAGAACCAAAGAGAGATTTGAGTTGTAGCTCAATAAATCCTTTCAGCTTAACTATGAGACACTGGTCTGATTCCACTGATTTCCAACTGAGACAAAATCAGAGCAGAACTTCAGAAAATTGTGTGTGCCATGTCAGACTTTGCTTTCACAGTCAGGAGGGAGGGGGGCAGATGGGACGCAATAGTGATTCTGTCTGTTCTAATAAGACAACCTTAATAAAGTGTTTATAAGTAATAACTACTGACTTTAAGGATGGTTAATAAATTTAACTACTAGACAATGAAGAAGGATACATATGAGCCACAGGTTGTTGTTTTTTTTACAACCTGGCAAACCCAAACTTGTTCTTACAGCTTGTAAGTATACAGCATTCAGTGTTTTATCAGGCATTAATGAAGTCAAACCTTACTACCTGTAAATGCTTTTTAAATGGTGCCAAGAGTTCTACACGGTCCACCATTAACAATATATTAGATTTGCTTCATCTCCACAAATGTCAGTTATAACATATTCCCACAAATCCGTATGAATTGTTGCTGTAGTTTTGCATGAATGACAAGCTGTGAGGAACTCCACCTTATCACTACTAATATTTAATAGGGTAAAAAAATAGTGTTGCTTTAATCTGTTAACATTATATAATCATGCGGTCCAGTAGGAACGTTTTTGTCTGTGTGCTCTTAATTGTGATAACACAACAAACTACGGTAAGAGGGACACCACGTTACCTTAGGTCCTTGTCTTCCTGGATAACCTGGCAATCCCGGGACACCAAGTTTACCCTGAGAAACAAGAACAACACAAATTAGCACAGCGAGGCAGTTTTATTGCAAAATCTGCTGAGAAAATATGGTCACATATGATTCCCATATCAGTTTTCAAATATAGTAGTTAAGCTGTATGACCTTTTCCCCTTCAAACACAAACATGTCTCCAATAAAGATTACTTGGTGGAATTTTAGGGCACTGATGATTTAAACACAATTTGACAACTCTTTTTCAAGAGAAGCAGAAATGGATCACAAAGAAGATGGACAACTCAGGTCTTATATACACCACACAATAATTATGCTTAGGGTGTACACACGCAAGCCTGTTCTGTTCCTGCTAATGTCAGTCATGATCAGTATGGGAGCAATATCATTGTCCAGGGCAATACATCCACGCTCAAACTGAATCTAGTTTGCATCGATGGGCCAAACGATGATAACTTTACACTCTTCCACAATCTGTTTACTCTGCAGTGTGTTTACATTATAGGTCCAAACTTTAACTGCACTTTAGTGCCAACACAGGATCGCGTTACTAACCTCACCCCTGCTAATGTAAAAACAAGCAAAATGTTGCATTGAAATATGGAGAGAACTGCACCCAGATGAAACTCTCAGATGCTCTGAATGTTCAAGCCCATTTGCAAATCACTTGCATATTGATTATTATGGGCGGCACAGTGGTGCAGTGGTTAGCAATGTTGTCTCTTGCTGTGAGGCACTGTTCGACCCATGGTTTGGTCAGGTCCTTCTTGTGCTGGGTTTGCATGTTCTCCTTGTGCCCGCATAGGTTTTCTCCAGCCCCTCCCACTCCAACAAACACATGCAGGTTAAGTTCAATAGTGACTCTAAATTGTCTGTAAGTGTTACTGTGAGTTTGAGTGGTTGTTTGTATCCATGTGTCAGCCCTGTGATAGACTGGTGACCTGTCCAGGATGTACCCTGCCCTCACCCAGGGTCAACTGGGATTGGGTCCAGCCCCCCCCTACTGACTTCTATGAAAGAATGTCTGTATGATAGTACAGTGAGAAGTGATCATGCAGCTGTGCTATTTAAAGTTATATTTAAATACATACAATTTTATACACAGCTCTAGGAGATAGTAATTTCAGTCAATTAGCTGCAGGACTCAGTTTATAAAATTTGGTGAAAGTTAAATCAGAAATCATTTGAAAATAAACCTTGATCAGACTATAACCTACGTAAGATGTGAGGCATTCAATGTGTACACTGGGGAGGAAATGATCAGTTCTATATATTTTAAAGCTAGGCAACAGCACATGGAAATAGAGATATTGGAAAATCAAATCTGTGTATCATGATTTTAACTCGTTCACATTTAAACAATGTTATGAGAGCAAAATTAAAAGTTTTAACTTTTTTTCTAACTTGGATTAGACAACCCTACTATGATCAAAAATAAAAAGCACAGTTGGATGGAGTTGTTAGTAGCATCATGATACCTGCAGGTGACCTCACCTCTGACCCACTGGAAATCAGTGAATCTTATAGGTAGTTTTGTGAGTCCCTGTTTGGATCAGAATGCTCAGTTGACTTTAATGTTTGAAAGTTTGACTTGAAGACTTCCACCATCCTTGAGACATGCAACAACAACTTCAGTCCTCAAGCCAGAGAATTGAACGCTCTTATCTGAACTGAATGCTCTTCTTTCAGACCTATTAGTTTGATGGAATGTGATATTTAAAGGCCAGAGTCATACCTATCACATCTTCTTTGTAATGAACAGCAACAGACACAGATTTCATAATATACAGCGTGTCCTGAATAGACTGTATGAAACCGCAATTAACATAATATAATGCAGCTGTGACTGTCTTTTCAATTTGCTTCTGAGATTTGAGATTGGTGTAAATTTTTTGAGGTGGATTTGACTTTTGTACACAAATCCATGGGTAGAGATACTGACAACTAATAATTTTTCTAAACCGTGTCCCTCATCATGGCTGTTATTTGCATTAGCCACCAAATCTTTGACTGTGACCATGAAAGCTGATGGCAGCCTTTAAGGTAAGGTTGGCCAGGAACATCGTATCTCTTTGTATGCAGATGACGACATACTGTGAAGATTAGTGTTCCACAGTTAATGAAATATAGTACAAAACAAAGATTTCCAGGTCAACATTGATGTTATATTCTTCCAAACAATACATCATTTTACTTCTTGGTAAACATGTCTGAAAGAGGGGGTCTTACAGCAGCAGTCTGAAATGGTAATACAATTACTGTATGTGGGTGCCACTCTGCTGCCATATATTTAACTGAATTTTAATTTGAATTAAATTTCATTCATTTCCTAGCATACGTTAACTCTCTCAGCTGTGTGAGAAATATGTCACTCTCAAAGATTTTTTTTAAAAAGTACTTCGAGCTTAAACATTTGATCTTATCCTGACATCCTGACAAGCAACTATTGTCTAAAACCTGCACTGTCTAAAACAGAGGAACAACAGTAACTCTCACCCACCCGGTTCGGGTCAGTTTTCTTATGATTTATTGTTGACATTGAAAAGATTCAGCCTCCAGAAAACAAGCGGTATGAAGAATGAGGACAGAATGAAGGAGGACATTCATGGGAAACAATTTGTTTTAAAGCCTAGACCCAGTCTATTAATATAAATGTTTATATTTAATTAGTAAATACAAATTTATTTCATACAGATTACAAATCAAATGTTCCCTAATGTTCTAAATATTTCTGTAGAAATTAGCCCATTGTTTATGGGAATGTGCAAAGTTACAACAGTTCTGGGAGAGTGTGGATGAATGTGGAAGTCTTAGAAAATTCCTTTTTATGAGCCAAAAGCATCATACTGGGAGTTAAAACCCTGAGGACTCTGTTGTAACTCTGCAGCAGTTGTAGGACTTGTATAAGCCAGAAGGATAATTGCACTATTATGGAGGACATGGACATACCTTCTGTCATAATGTGAATAAAGGAAGTAGCAGCCTGTCCAACTTTGGAGAGGCTCACTTATATTTAAAAAGGAGCAGTTTGAGGAAACTATGCCCTGATATTTTTTTTGTTGCTAGGGTTAAAGACAACGTCCACACTTTTTAAACTTTCGGAATGGTAACATTAAATGTTTTAAATTCAATTAAAAGGAAGAAAAAAACCTGACCTTTTCCCCAGCAGGGCCAAGGGGACCTGATTCTCCATTGGGTCCAGCTCGGCCTTTAGGACCCTCAGGACCATCCTCTCCACGGGGCCCAAGCATGCCAACCTCACCCTTTAGCACAGTAGAAGGAATATCAAGGTGTCACTGTCACTGTTCAACACTCCATGCAAAGACTTCAGACAGGAATGGAGTGGCCATGCAAAAAGTGATTTTTATGACAGGTGAAGTCAGTGACGCTTCTTACCCGGTCTCCCTTGATTCCCATGTCTCCCTTGAAACCTGGGAAACCATCCTCACCCTGAAACAAGAAAAATGGTTATTGTTGTGTAAAGCCTTTCTTTATTTTACACTGAGAGTCCTGTAATGGACTATTTTTGTCATTTCACTGGGGATCAGGCAGTCCCCTGACATCTTATATTCATTGTACATCTGTTCGACATTCGGCCTGCTCCTGTTCCCTCTGTGGATCACAGGATGTATACTGCTATCTGCTGGTCACAGTGTGAAACAGCACGTACTCTGTTAAGAGTTGTACTGTATTTACATGCTCTGCACTAAGCACCTACACCAATTGATCTTTTTGTGGGATATCCTGATGCAATAAAATAGATGAAAGTATATCAAACACCCAATATAACAAAATTATTATACAATTTATTAATTATAAATAAATAATGTTTATTATAAATAATATTTTTTCATAAGGAAAGACACTGGATTCAGTCTGAAACTGAATCCACTGAATCTGAAAGGCATTGAATACAGATTCCATTCAGTGAAACCAAATAACAGTTTTGTGACGTGTACGTGAGCTGAAATGTTTAGCTCTGATGAAGGGAAGCACATGGACATTGAAGGCCACTACAGAGTTCAGCCGAACCTTTGTCTCTTTTCCTTCACACTTTCTGTTTCCAGTCTATCACCTGTCTATGTTACCAACAATATCTGATACATAATGCACCAGTGAGCATGTCTTCTGCCAGCAATCCACATCACAAAGACCACATGCACACATGCATGCACACACGCACACAAACACACACACCTGATGTAAAGCACATCCTTTATTCATAACAAACTCTTTCTCCTAGAGGTGTTGGCTTTTGAAAGTCTTGCTATAAATAATTCAATAAAGAAGTGTTATGAAGACCTGTCACTGTAGTGACAACAACACCCTTCAGTCACGTAATTGAATTTATACAGCTGCATAACTGTACTGATCTTAAATATACGCAATGCATATTAAAATGCAGTTTAGTTTAAATTCTACTTGGGGCGCACACACAGTCAGACACTTTAGAAGAGCTCGAGATGTGCTGGAGTGTTCTTTGAAACCCGAAGCCTTGAGCTTGACAGCTTTATACTCAAAACCTGATGGAGGGTCACTCCGAGAGAGTCTCTGTCTCTTCTGAAGATGGCGATAGACTGACCTCTGCGCAGCTCTCTGAGGCTGCAGCAGTCGTGTTGGGAGTGCAGGTAGGCGGCTACAGTTACAGACAGGGGGACTGTGACGGGAATTCACTGGCTTTTCTCAAACTTTGTTTTTGCTGTATTTACCTTCTTTGCAAAGTGAAGTTGTGACAAACACTGCAGTGCAAAGCTTTTTTCTATGACAGAAATAAACCCACTGAATTTGGCCCGATTTTAGTCTGGTGATTCAATGGAAAATTATTTATGAAAGAGACGAAGATCTCTGAGACGTAGACCTCCAGAAGATGGGAAGAGCAGGTTTCATATCTGCTGCAGTAGAAAAGTACTTGATATACATTAAATTCTTTCCAGTGCTGTCACTTTGAATATTCACCTTTGTTGGCAAACCACCTGAAACCTATGTCAACAATTGTCTTTCATTTTGTAAAGACATTTGTGTAAAGAATTTGATTCATAACACCTTTATTTTGTGCTCAATGGCTAAAACCTAGTAAATTGATTTTAAAAAATCACGTGGAAACCATTTAAAGAAGCATGTACCTTCTCTCCCTTTGACCCCTTGAGACCACGGACACCATCAGCACCCTATAGAACAGGAAATTGACTGATTAGCACATAGAATGACAGAATAAAGAGACTTTCCTCACTGGTGAGGAGAATAAAGAGGCAGGAATCCTACCTTCACACCACGAGGGCCAGGATAACCAATAGGACCCTGTGGACCATGTGGACCCTGCAGGGAAAAAAACAGCATGTTTTTAATGGAGTAAAGGATGTACAATGTGGTTGAAGTAGAAATGGAATGAACCACTTCATGTCTTCATTAGATTATATAAAAAAACAACGTTATCTAATATTTAATGTCAATATTTAATGTTAACATCATCCAATATGAATTATAGTAAGAGTAATAACTTCTACTCATTCTTTTGTGGTGTTGTTTGCATTTTACCTTTAACTACTATTCCACCACTTTGACATACATAAATACACCTACCTGTGCTCCTTTCTCTCCAGGTGGCCCCTCCTTACCAGGATGACCCTGTAGAAGAAGAAGTTAAATGTGGCTGTTGCTTTTCAACATAACACTGAAAATAATGACTGTTATGGACAAATCCATGTCAAGTGATCTATTTATGAGTTGGAATATGATCTTTGGAGACAAGAAGTGCAATATTAATGCCTGGATTGGCATGACCACACATATCTACAGGTGGATGAGACCTTAGTGTTTTCCCAAATAGCTGCTATTGTGACAAACAAAAAATAATCATTTATTCTTCATTTTTCTAAATCCATGCTGAATAACCTGTATCTTACTTCCTAAACCAAAGCTGAGTTGTGTCAAATCAACATCAAACATAGCCAAACAGTATTCACACCAATAACACAGGTTTTCCCTCTGTGCAACAGACAGGTTAAAGTGTTTTGTCACTGTATTAAAGTCTGTGAGCTCATCACAGCGACAGGAACTCACACTAACAGCCCACAAGTCTTTGTACATGTCTGTGACTATGAGAGCACTGCAGGCGGAAAACTAACAGTAAGTAATGTGTAATTCTGAAAAACAAAAAAAAGAAAAATTTGACTCTCTCCGTTGCAGTTTGAGGAAGATTAATGGCCCTAGTGTGGTGGTGACTGGTGGGTGAGCCCCCCCCTGCCCCGCCCCCCCCCCCACACACACACCCCCACCCTTAGCTCCAAACACCTGGCACTTCCACTCTGAGGTGCAGGGTTGAGGCGGAGGGCTGTAAATCACCAGGATGTGGGTCCTGAGGGGAAGCGAACCTGCACACCTCTCACAGTGAGGGCAGAGAGGGAGGAGTGACACCAGCAGCTATGAGTCTGGAATAACAAAATCCAGACCTGCCGTGAGAGAGACACAGTTCTGATGGGTCTCATAACATGGCTTGGTGTGGCCCATCCAGTCACAGCGCACCAACAGATTTTCATGTGGACAACTATTTTTTTGACACAAGTACTTATAGTCTAAAATGCTGCGATATAAATCTGGTGTTTTAGTCATAAAGCTGTCTTTCAAGCAAAATGAAAATTAATTATCCAGTGTTACGCTGATGATACTCAGTGATATCCGTCCATAAATCCTGCACACCTCCCCCTCTGTCACATCAATTGCAGCCTGCCTGATCAGATCCTGGATGTAAAACTGAAGTGATGGTCAAAGGGGATCCACTGAAACAGCTCTGGTTTTGTTGGACTGTGCATAAGAGGCCAGACGTCTGGAGGCAGTTCTTCATTTTTACCTCAACTTTTTTTTCTCATTTTCCATACCATAACAAAGGAGCATCAGCTCATATCTTTTCTTTCATGGCATGTAGCTCAAACCCTTCCTTATACCTTTGTTTACAGCCAGATGAAGCATCTTAATTCCTTATTCAGCAGCCTACTTCCAGAAATCAACTGAAAAGCTCTAGCTTCTACAAAATCCTGCTGCCAGGGTTCCCATATGAACTCAAAAATAATTGCCCCCCCTGGCACTGGCTACCTGTGGCCTTCAGAACTGATTTAAATTTGTAGCACACTGCTGATGTTCTCTCTCCCTGCACTCCAGCTCATAGCCTGAGATGTCCTGACCAGTTGTTGGTGAATATCCCAACCTCCCATCCTTTTCGTAATTTCAAAAAAAGACTTATTTTAATAAATTAGCTTTAGTTTTATATTGGCAGGAACAAGTGCATGTACGAATGTGTTTTAGTACTGAGTGGATGTTACATAATACTGATCTACTATACATATGAGTGCACGCACAGGAGGCCCATCAGCTCCAGGTAATCCAGGCAACCCCGACCTGCCCTGAGGTCCCTGCATGGAGAGAAGAGGATAAAAGACAAGGTCAAAGGAGAGAGATCATAGGCGAGTTTCAGTAGTGTCTTTCGATGAGACTACAGTGCAGAGTTCACCTATAGAGCAGCAACAGGTTTCAAAAAGCTGAACATAATTTTTTTTTTACCTTTATCCTATCACCTGGATTTGGAGTTTAGAAATTGATAAACACAAATTCAGTTCAAAAGGCAAAAGTTACCTGGATTATAAAATGTAATTTTATATCCAGCCAAATTCTTTATTACAAAGTTTGGAAATATAAGTGACTGATTATATTTAGTTAATGAATAATTTCTTTATATCTATGGCTATGATTTCTACTACTGACAACACAAGCTAGATTTATCTTCTATGTTATTTGTATGGTTATGGAAAAATAACAAAGAAGAAGGGAACATACTTTTTCTCCAGGTGGTCCAATGGGGCCTTGAGGACCAGGAAGACCCTGTGAGGAAGAGACCCACAGATATACCTGAGAGACTGTTGCTATAGCAACAACAAGCATGCTCAAACATGCACACATACACAAGCTGTATAAACTGAAGTGAGTTTAGTGGAGCTGCAAATAGTTGAGCTGGTGAAGGAATGTGAAGCTTGTGTGTTTGTGTTTGTATTTGTGTTTGCGTGCTGTCTGTGCATGTGATGAGGAACTGCATACGCTTAAATTTTTGTGCACATGTTCTCCTGTATACGTTTCTAGGTGGTTACCTGATTTGTGTGCCAGTGCGCGTATGTGTTTGTGTGTGTGCATGTTGCAGGGTAATTTGAGGCACTGAAGCTTGCTGCAACACGTGTGGCAGCTTTGCAGGAATTCCATGAACATGAATAAGATGCTTTCAAATGGATCAACCAACATTCCCCCTCCCAAGATAAACCCCTGAAAAACATTTCACAAAAATGTGCGTGCAGAGTGTGTGTGTGTGTGTGTGTGTACTTTCTAGGAGAGGGTGGACATGTGTTCATGTTCATGTGGTTTTTGACCAATTGATCAATTTCAAATGTGGTTCCTCAAATGTGACATGAAAAATGAACCACTGTCCTGTACACCTGGAGAAGTAAACAACATCACACCATGCTGTGCAACTGTATGTTTCATTCATCAACTAGATCTCTGAGCTCTGGAAAATGAAGGCAGCCGCATGAACTGGAACCAGGGTGTCTGTGCTCACACATCATGGTGCATGCATCCACGCTGCACACTACTCGTGTGTGATTTTTTCACTTACCTGTGTTCCGGGGGTTCCCTGCTGACCGGGTGGGCCGGGTTCTCCTTGTGGTCCCTGTGAAAAGATGGATCAGTGTCTTTGTGAACACTCACATCAGGATCCTTCTGCCTACCAACAGCACAAATGACTGTGGCATTAAAACAGGTTTTCATTTGGGAGGTGTGGACTTAAAGTTTCAGTTATTATAAGATAAATTTCAATATTCGCATTTTATATTATCAATAAATAATGTGAAACAGATGGGGAGTAGGCAGACAACTGGGAACGTACACTCATACTTTCTTTAGCAGCATCAAGCTGTTTGAGGTTCATTCAATCCAGGAGTGTTAGTTAGATAGTTTTGATGTACCTCCTCCCTCTGCTGTGCCCAATCTCCTCCAACATGACAGCCTCTAAACTAACTGGGCTGTGAATCTCTTGTATTCCAGTTGCATTACACAAACAACATGTCATGTAGCTCCTTTGGATTTTGGTCTGCATATGGAGCTGCCAGTGGAGAGAGTAATGGATCTGTCTTCTGATTCTCGAGTCGCGTTGAACATCAGAACCAAATAGAAGCTCTCATAAGACAACTGAGGGACATCAAAGTGTAGTGTTCAACCTGTTTTGATGTTAAATTGCTCTGCGGCTGTGGCTGGAGTATCTTGATTGTGACAAAAAATGAATGCTGGCAGTTGTTAAGTGTGTGTGGTTGAGGCTACATCTGTGCCTCTAAATCAGCATTTTGTCTGTCTTAAACCAAGCTTGTATTTATCTTGTGACAACTCCTCTATCTTGTACAGACTTTATAATGCGGCAGAGACAGGCAGAACCACAATGTAGTGTGATCCCCTGCTGCCTTTCAAGTGGCTACTCTCCTTCTCATCTCCTCATGACCTTCGACATCACAGCTGTGCTTCCTGAAGGGCTTTTCACAGCCTCTCCTCCACAGACAGTCATGAGATGTGTCCTGAAACAGCCTCAGGAACTGGCAGAGCAACATTTCACTGGCTTTACGAAGAGGAAGTGGGGTTCCTACCATGTTTCCTTTGGGACCTGAAGGTCCATCGACTCCAGCGACACCCTGAGAGGAGGAGATCAGAGAAGACTTATGTATACCTCTTTATCTATCACAAGGAGCACTGTCAGAAAAGGGGAATGGTAATGGTGATGGTACATACAGGAGCTCCAGGGGGTCCCGGAGGACCACGAGGTCCAAGCAAACCTCTTGGACCCTATGAAGAGAGAGAAGCAAGGTCTTAAAATAAACTTGAAGTCATTCATTCTGTGCTCATGACAGTGATTAATAATTATGAGTGGGGCAGTCCTGTCTCCTGGTGGACACTTTTGTCAAAGAGAGATCTCATTGCAGTTTGTTGGAATCCAAACAGCAGACAAGCCTTACACTCTCGCCAGCTAATCCTCTGGGTCCGATCTCTCCATCCTCGCCCTGAGGGAAGAAAAAAAACTCTGCTGAGAGGAAATGTGTTGAACTGGGCTTCATTTGTGGCTCTTTAATAAAAATATCATTAATATCAGCTATTACCACCAATAATCATAAACAAGGTTTTATCTCTACCAAACAAAAATGTACTGAATGCAGTAACAGCCTGGTTATGGAGGTGGGGTGAGGGGTGTTGCTAGCTTCAGAGGGAGGAAACGCTCCTCTTCCCCAGGTAATAGTCTCCACCCAGCCCATGTAAATAGACTTCAGCTGATTGGGTACCATGTTCAAAGAGGTAGGAGGTAAGTACTTACTCTCTGTCCATCCTCTCCGGGGGCACCTGGGGGTCCCATTGGCCCTAGTTCCCCCTGAGATTAAGTAAAAGAGAGATATTTATCATTGAATCAGTTTACCAGACCATCAGCTGTAAGCTTGTGTGATTCTTACTCTTTAAAAACAAATCATTTTCATATTTAACACAATCTGCAATCTCTATTATTTCACATTTTCACCAAAAGTTTACTCTTGAGCACTTCTTAGACCTGCTTGGTTGTTTTCGCTATTGCATCTCACAAATCTAAAGAGCCACACAAAAAAATGTGTCAGCCTCCTACAGACTGATGCAGTACAGTACAGTGCATGGGACTCATGCAGACCGCAGTTTCCCTTCCCCTAGATGGTGACGTAACTTCCACAAACTTCCACAAACATGGCTTTAGAGCAACAGCATCACAGAATCTCTCCAAGTCGTCTGAATACTGCAGCTACATTAGTGGAATTACACCAATTCTAACTCCTCCTTCATTCATTCTTCTTGTGATACTGCAGTAATTCACTCATCACACTGAAATTTAAGAGTGTGACTGTGATCTTACTATCTTACTATCTGTGTCATCTTCTTTACCCCCAATAAATCTAAAAGATGTTCAACCCTGTGGTAAATCTCAGAAGTAATGTAAGACAAATCACCAATAACTACAGGGTTTTTGTTTTCATGCCATTTTCCTTATTTATCACATGGAGAAATTGTGTTTTGCTCAAAAGCTTCTTTACAAGATTCCTCTGCAAAACAGTGTTCTTTTGTACATAGCAATGCTTTTACATTTGGTTTTTTATTACTTTCAGTGTACAAAAGCTGTTACCTTCTTATTCTGCAAAAATAAAGGACTACAAGGCTGTTTTCAAGAGTATAGATGCGATTTTTGTCAAAATGAGCTGGTGGCAGCCACCATGATGTACCCACCCTGTGTCCCTTTTCACCAGGCAGTCCCGGGAGTCCATCGAAGCCTCGGTCACCCTGTAATGAGGCAGAGCAGGGGACGTCACCACACCACACGGTATCATCACACATCATACTGACACACAACAATACTTCCATTTGTATTACATCACATAGACATGAATGGTTGTGTGCTGGCATTTGGTACCTTAGCACCTGGCTCTCCAGGCATTCCCCGGGCACCATCAGCTCCAGGACGCCCCTGAAGAAGAGGAGGAATAAACATATATTAACATTAAGATTCACATATTGGGAAAACCTGGAAATTCCAGAAAACTGATGCATGTTTATTATAATTATAGAAATATAGCTGTTGTTTTTTTGTTTTGTCTGCTTTTGTGTTTTTATTCCTATAATTTTCTCTTGGTTTTACATATTACTGCACTGTAAAATAGGCCACCTGGGCCCAGCAGGTTTACTCTTCCATACAGGTGGTTAGTGCAAAGTCTTTTTAGTAGAAAAGAGATATATTTCTTTTAAACAATAAACAACAACAGTACAGTAAAAATTAACACATTCAAATCTTTTTTAGAAAATTAACAAATAAAAAAATATGTTACTCAGATTTAACTTTTTGTAATGATTATCTCTTCTCCTCAGTTGCTACATTTTTAGGACTGTTTGAGAAGAGGAGCGGAGGGAAGATGGATGGAAGTTTCATCAAATGCAGCATTCGATCAGTCTCTTATACACTAATATTCAAATCAACTAATGACTGATGATGGGTTTATGTTCATTAGTAACCAATTAGGTCAAGACGTTTGGCTCTGCAGGGTGACCGCACTGTGACAGTAATTGTGTCCCACATCCGAGGACCAGTTTTCCCATTTTGGCATTTTCAGACAGATTAACTGGCCGGCCATTGATCCGAGGACAGGAGCCAGTGCAGGCCTTTAAGCACATATCAAGCGATTGTTTGTTGAAGTGGAAATAAGCCGCTCAGCATTTGAGCAGTGACCACAAGTACAAACAACCACACAACAACAAACACTGAGGCATGTGAGTGCACACACAGCGCAGTGAGAGTGTAGCAGGTCACTGAGTCCACTCACCCTCTTGCCAGCTTTTCCAGATTGTCCTGCAGGTCCCTGAATGCCACGGGGACCCTGTGCAGACACAAGGATCACTTTAGTTAGCGACACACTAATAACATGGGATGTGGCCTACATCAGCTGGTGGGGGGACATTTTTCTGCATCATAGTAGTAGCATCACTTTTCTCTCACCTGAGGACCAGGGTCTCCACTTTCTCCTTTGAGTCCAGGAGCACCAGGTAGACCCTAAGGAGAGGAAACACAGATAAAACATGGAGACTTTTCATCCAGTTTGTGACACATACAGTTTACTGCAGGTCAGATCAGTAAAAGAAAACAGAGAAAAGAAAACAGCAGATGGCGATGTTTAGCTTAAAATGCACATTTCTTGTGCGCTCATCTCAAGAAAATGAACATTCACATTCCTTCTACAACAGATGCATGAACTACCTTGGAGGAGAGTCCTCAACGAGAAAACGTATAAACTCTCTCAATATACTGTGACTATCTTTAATCTTTAATGACAGATTACATGCAGCCGCCACTGCTGTCCTTTTGGACAGTGAAGGTTTGTTTTCAGCATCAGCCTAAACAAGCTCATGAAGTTATCCCGATGGCTCACAGTGATCATCTGAGGCCTGTTTGTTGATATATATATTTAAGTCTAAAAATGCATCCCAAATTGTTGGTACAGACATAGATTTGACTGTATATTGTAATCTCTCTGCAGGCAAGCATGGATTCCAAACTGCTGATTTGAAGCTAAAAGGAGATGTTTTGGAATCATAAAACAGCTTGAGTGTCTGAAAAGCAGAGTTTTATCAAGAAGGGACACATTTCAGAAAGGTATACTGTATTAGAAGCCATAAATTCGTATCTCTCCCACAGTTCTTTGTATCTGATAATTGTCATATCAGTTCAGATTGATATGCTCTGCCTTTTTGCCTGCAAAGGGCAGATTTGAACCTGGGTAATTACTTGTGTCTTCTGCAGAATCTTTTCCTGCAGATAAATAGTGGATCATGTATCAACAAGCCTAACGGGGGGAGGGGGGCAAGAGAATTAAACTTTCTTGGCAGTTGGTAGCACCTAACAGAGAGACAGCATGGCCACTGAGCCACTAAGTGCTGATGCAACAACATGCTTGTCTCTTCTTATTAATTTATTCCAAAATTATATTTCAAAACACATGGAAGACATATGCAATAGCATAAATTAGCTGATCATTTTAAGCTCTGAATTCTTAAAAAAACATTCTGAAATACTTATGATAAGGTGGTGAAGCTTTGACTGAATGATCCAAACTGATATCTTATGAGTGACTGTAATGATCAAGTGCAAACACAATGGACTGGACAAATAATATGAACTACAAAAGTTATGTTGCCAAGAAGTAAAGAGCCTAAATCCTGCATGCAACTACAAAGAAAGAAAAGAGAAAAAGAAGAGACACTCACCACTGGTCCTGATCTTCCTGTCAGACCCATTGGGCCAGGGGGTCCCCTCATGGCCAGCTGCAGGGCACACGCACAGAGAAAGAACAGACTCGCATTTGAGTAAAATTTGGGGCAAAATGTACTTATGAGAAAGAAAATCTCAGTACAATCTTTGTTTTATTTTGTCTTTACGTCTCCATTTCCTATGTTAAAATGATTGTCTCTCTTTTTTTGAATATTTGATCAGGAGCATATGATAGAATCAGTTTAAAATTACATCAATAACCATCTTTCCCCCTCTTTCTATTTAATAGTCACAAAGCATTGTTCATTCTAAATGTGCATGTGCTCACATTTTGTACAACAAATCCTTCATTTTTTCTGGAGAGCAAAGTATATATGACATTTTTCACATGACATGTACTGTATATGATGCTTTTGTTTCATTTGGACACTACATATACTATGTTGTCCTATGGTGCAGTGAACCCACGTTTCACCTCTTGGTTCACTGTGGGGGTTTAATTAACGCGGGACATCGTGCAGAATCCTCTAACAGCCCCATACAGACACATACCAAGACATTTCCTCCACCTGTCAGTTCAGCCCACCCGTAGGTTGAGAGCCCCTAAAGTATTTTTAACAGTCTCTCCTGTGTCCACCTGTTCAGAGCTATCTTTTTATGTTGTTGCTCTTCAGCCTGCTCGGCATGTCTCCTTTTAGCCTTGCAAGGCCAATGAAATGCCTACTCCCTTCCCCAAAAACTACTGTCCCCTTCATCCTTCCCCTTCTGTTTTCCCTACAGCTGTGTGTGTGTGTGTGTGTGTGTGTGTGGGGGGGGGGGACATTAATATCCCCCGTCCTCTTACTCTGGCTTGGGAGAGAATGGCCTGGGCTTGAGCTTCTTGGGCTGACACCACTGGACCCTTCTCACCATCCCCACCAAAACGGAACTGTTAAAAAAACAGACAGACATTACAGGCTGCTCATCTTGTTTGTCATCACATTTAAATGGCCCAAAACTGGCTTGGCTTCTGTACATGATTACATTACAGAGTTCACTGTGTTGTGCTGAGCACTTACTGGCAGCATCAGCATGGTACCAGGGGGCCCTGGCAAACCATCAGCACCGGGCAGACCAGGACGACCAGAAGGACCCTGCAACACAGAGGAGAAACCATCTGAGTCATAAAACTATCCACTTTATGGATAAATAAAGATTGATGAAGATTTAGATTTTCTCTTCCACCAGTGGCTTCTCAGTTATCTTCAACATTTACATGTAAATGTTATATCTAAGTTTCACAAGACCAGAGAATCTAAATCAATTACTCATGTAGTTTAAACTAAAGCTGCCTAACTTTTCTGCAGGGTTCTTTCTGTAATAGGGTTCAGTTTTAAGACTTCATAATGGTGGAGGTGACTGGAAATGTGTATGGGGAAATGTACCTGATCCTGAAGAGAAGAAGTGGTATCAAGTTCTTCCTGTCCTGTGTTCCTCTTACTTCACATGACATTTATTTGGCAAAATTATTTTTATTATTATTATTATTTTTTACCTCGATCATGCTCTTGGTTTTGAATCAGCATCTGTCATCTGCGACAACAGATGCTGTAAACTGTGGCAGTGATATGGAAGGAAATACAAGCACGGCAATATTCTTTCACATACACACATACCACACAGCTGGAGCAGTAAATGCTGAAGGTGTGCTGTTTGTTAGTTTCATGAATGTGAGCTCCCCTTCCCCCTGCAGCACACATAGGCCAAGCCTGTCCATCTGTTAACCACACTGCTGTCCACTGTCCAAAACCAACATCCCTCTCCATGAATTCTGGTGACTACCCTCAGGTGTATGTGTGCATGTGTGTGTTGCATAAACAGAGAGCAAAGAGTTAAATATGGACACTTCTTGTGAAGGGAACCCCAGGGCCAATATCATTCATCATCTTCTAACCCTCAAGAGTTTGATCATAATAACTGAGCTGTTAAAAAATGTCACACATTTCAGGTTTTTGTGTAAGCTAATATCTAGATGAATACTAAAAATCATTTTAAGCCATGCGTAGTTCAACTGCACTGCATCATGTGGGGCATGGATATTGTTAAGGTTATTTCCCACATGGATTTGGAATATGTTGCATATGATTTCACATGGCACATGCAGTTCCAACCAATGTAACAAACCAAATCTTACAGGTCACTTTACCAATGAGGTCGTTATACCTAAATGCTCAAATCATTCACTGTTGCCTATCAGATCATTGGCTGTGCTGCTGTATGCTGACACTTCACAGTAAGCTCCTGGTATGGTCTCAATAGAGTGAGAATATTGGAAATTTCCCCACTGTGGGACTAATAAAGGTATATCTTATATTATATAAAATAACGCAGCAGTGAAATGTTATCAGAGTTGATTTAAAACAACATGCAGCTGGGTGAGGGACATTTGTGTATAAGATTGGTAACTTGTACTTGTAATTTGGTTAATTTTTGGTGACTGCATTTAATGCATTCATGCATTGGTGCATTTATTTCAGACTGTTCAGGATGTACGAATATATATTACAACATTGCAAATAAGTACAAATGTGACGCAGCTGTCACATTCTTTGTACATGCAGTACTTTTTAAAAACTTTTTACTTTTTTACTTAGCCTGAGTACCTGTGTAGCAATATCTTTGCAAGTGTGGTAACAAACTAAACAAACTTTCCAGTGAACACACTTAAGAAATACAGAAATAAAAATAAACTGTAGCCAGTTTGAAGATATAAATAATAACTGACCCTGTCACCAGGATCTCCAGCAGGGCCTGGGGGTCCTTGTAGGCCTGGGGGACCTGGAAGACCCTAAACAGACAAAGCTAAGTCAGAAGACCACCAGCAGCAGTGCCAGCCCATGAAATCCTGACTACAATGGTGCGTAACCATGCTCTCTGACGAAAATCAATATACTCACAGCTGGGCCAGGAGGTCCTGGTGGTCCTTCAATCAGCATGCCCTTTAAAAAACAAACACATTGTTTCACCCCACAAATGCTGCGCTGTGCAACACAAGTGCTCAAGATGAGCTCAGGGTAATATTTGAGTGCAAGTTAAAAGAAGTTAAACTGAATGTGGAGTGAATTTAACAAGAACTCATGTGGTAAACATGAGTATAAAGAATAATCCCAGCTAAAAATGACATAATTAGATCAGCAGTGACTTTTTGGGCCCTTACAGGTTCAATCACAGCCGGCTCGCCCTTCTCTCCCTTCTGACCGAAGGCTCCTCCAACACCGGCAACCTGCAGTTACACAAGGCGAGCACAGAGGTGACATTCTTCACACAGCGGTTAAACTTCCCAGGTGAATGAATAGCAGTGATGACCAGCAACGGCTGGGGAGGAAGTTCAGACGGTGTGTGTGTGAATGCTAGGACAAATTCTACTTGATCGATCAGTTATCACACACTCGGTTGTGGCTACTGCAACTACGTCAGGGGCAGAAAGTGAGTGAAGAACAACACAAAGTGAGATCACACCGTGGAACAAAACAAGCAACATGTTAGTGACATTGAGCAGAGATGGACGTCTACTCTGTGTGCTTGAAATGGTGCAGTGGTGTCATTGCAGTGTCATTGTGCAGTGTGGCTAAAGGTGACCAAATAAGACGCTACTTAACACCAGCAACTTATGACTATCATGCAAACCCCGCAACATAAAGCAACTAGATACATTTAAGATATAAGGTACAGTTTCACATTCACGTCTTTTCTGTTGCAAATGATACCATTTAATGGAAAGCTGAGCACAGCTGTGGTTTCCTTGGTGGCGAATCAGTTCATCTGTTTTATCAGTTTCACGTGGTTGTGTGTTTTGGGAGTGGAGGCGGGTTGGGGTGGGAAGGGTTGGGAGTTGCCTATCTATGAAATCTGCGTGCAATGTTTAACATTACCCAGAGGCTCCAACACGACGAAACATGATTTTACATTTAAACAGCCATGAAGATGGAGCATCTTCATGACAAATATGCATGTGTGTATGTGTGTGTATACACATGCACTGTGCAGCAATCTGCCTATGAGTCCTGGGCAAATTGTTGTGCATACAGGAAGGGTTATGTTGCAGGCGGGTTGTCTGTTAAATGGCTGAAAGTTTATTATGGGGTGGTGGTGGTGGTGGTGTTTCTAATTGGTGCAAGTTGGCTGAAGGGTGTTGGTTGGAAGTTGGAAGAAAGAAGAAGATATGTGAGTGTGTGCACACACTGTACAGTCAGAGCTCCTAAATGAATGTCTTCAGTTACACTTGTGTTACTGTTACACAACACGGATGCATGCACTGTCCCTGTGACAGCTGTCAAGCCCTTAATCACCAGTCACACATACAACAATACTGATTCCACACTCAACATGTCAATGACACATTTCCCATGACAAGCAGCCAACCAGGAAGGCGTGCACTGGCAGACAGAGAGAGTCCCTGAGGCGTGCCCCTCATGCAGACACCCCCTCGGCGAGGCGGGCTGGGGGTGTGATACTTACGGTGCTCTCGGACACGTCAGTCTCAGCAGCGACCCCAGGCCCCACCTCATCATCATAGGCCGCCGTGGGTTTGGGCGGGGCCGTGCCGTACTCATCGTACACCCCGTAATCATACAACCTGTTGTCAACCTCGCCCAAGTCATACTCCTTGAGGTCATATTCCTTAAAGTCGTATGCTTCTGCACCAGTGTCCAAGCTGTCCACCACCCCTGGGACAGGGGTGGGCGCTGGACCAGGGGGAGGTTCCTCAGTGACATAAGCACCGACGACATCCTCCTCCTCCTCCACAGCCTTTCAGGAGTTACACAAGCCAGGGTCGGGGGGGTAGGGGGCAATGGTGAGCAACCAAGGAAATAAGGATGTTAGTTAAGCAACTAAGGCAAACAGTCTTCTTTAAGATATTATTAAAGCAGACTGCAAATGAATTCAGCATTATATCCAAAAAAACTAATTTGAGACAGCAGCAGTAACACCTTATTTATTCCAGGTATCTTAAGTTATTTTAGAGCAATGAAATTATTGGCCTGATAGTGTTGTGCAATTGCAATTTTAATATTTGAAAGGAACTGAGAACTTTTTAACAAAAAGGCATAAATAAAGTGTTACGTGAGTTTGTTATTCGTACATGTCAGAGCAGGCCTCAGCCGTCTTTTCTTTCTCATTACACTCAGAACTCGCTGATAGAGACAGTAAAAAAAAGGATGAGATCCACATCTGAAATGACATGGAATCAATCATCACACTGTAGGAGGTATGCAGATACATGGAGCGGATCCAGAGACATGCAGTTCAAATCTAAATTTGTTGATCAAGAGATCCATTTTGATGGAATACAGTACACTCTGTATCTGGCACAAACCCTACAGCCATAATCACTTGGCACATTTTTTGTCCTTTCATTCCAAACTGTGATCACTGTGGATTAAGCTTGAGAGTGACAAAAATGGATGCAATTACAGCGCTATCATTGGCAGCCCTCCATCTCACCAAATTACACATTTAAAATGATCTGGATTAATCACATCCACTTTGTCAAACACTGCAGTAGACAATGCGTATTCATAGCTGGCTGTGAGGAGATAGCCTTGTTGATCATAGTTCTTTTTAGAGGTAAATTGCAGAACTAGTGATCAAACCAAGCTCTTGATGCAATGGACAACGGGGCATATATTCTTAAAATAAGTCATCTCCAGTGCCCTTGGCTGAGAGTGGCTCTGCCATCATCGGCTTCTTTTCATCCTGGATGAGGCTGCTCGTCTCATCAACTCGCTGCTCTTTGCATGGGTAATGAAAGCAGATGAGCCGCTGTGACTGAGGAACAGTTCTGGACAAACAGCGTTGGCTCTTAGAAAAATGTTACGTCAATAAGACCAGTTTCTGTTAGCTGGAGGCCCACAGTCTTTCAGGCTGTCCATAGTATTTCATTTTTAAAGTAAAATCAAAAATATACTTGACTTCCACATTATTATTATTATTATTATATTATATTTTAGACATGCAATCCACACGGTGTATGCGGTGGAGCAAGTGGGTTGCAGCTTTCAAACATAATAAACTCTGTGTCCACACCGAAATCTTAAGTCAAATGACACAACCATTCATTTGAAATGTTGTGTCTGTCCTTTCATGCCAGATGCTTCCTTGCTCACATTCCCCAACACACCCAAGACAGTTTTTTTTAAGTAGAAGGGAATGAAGATGAGAATTACCTTGTATGGTTCACTCGTGGCATAGGGTGACTGAGTCTGAGTACCATCTAAAGTTCCGTAGTCAATGTCTGTATTGTAATCTCCTTCTACTTTGTTTAGCTGAGTCATGTTGAAAAAAGGAAAGAAGAATAAAGCGAGGGTTAAACACAAAGGCTCAAACTGAGGTTATTTGCTTGGGGTCCTCTTAAGCTGGCTACACATCTACAGCTCTACAGATCATCGACACAAAGGAGGTTAGGGAGCTCTGCCATCAGAGATCTTCCCTTCAGAACTCAAGGCAGGAAGATCTTGATGGGCTCTGGTCTTTTCTTAATGTTTACCCTAAAATTGCCTCTGGGTTGGGCTGGTGCTGTGGCCTGGTAGCCAGGCATCTGTCGTTTCTTCTTAGCTGCAAACTTTTTAGCCGGTGATTTTTTGGCAGCCAAGAACTTTAAGGGCTTGGCCTTAGTTTTACTGAGGGACTTTCTGGTCCTCTTCTTTTTCATGGAGACACTACGTTTCTTTCTCTGGAATAGGTTACGGCGACAAAGAAAACCAAGAAAAACATGGAACATTCAAAAGTGGAAATGAATTCAAGGCACAATCTGCGACTTTTTGCACAGGGTCTTTACCGCCCCAAGCTGCCAGGGCCCATGGGCTCCACTTTCCAACAGCAGTCCGTGTATAGCAGTTGGTCTGCATGGTGTCCTCTTATGCGGTCACCATGTACACAAACTACAAGGGGCTGCAGCTGGAAGGACGGCCATGTTAATACCACCTTCAGATTACGTGACAGCTGGCTGCAAAGTTGTTGCACAACAGTCGGGGACTGGGCCTTTGTGACACACAGGAGAATTTCTGGGACATACAACGTATACAATGAAGGACGAATGCAAAAACCAAATACAGAGGATTTGCCTTTCAGCAGCACTTTAGCACTACTGCAGAGGTCTGATTGTCTTTGCTGCATTTTCCAAAAGGATACCTCATAATGTGCACAAACCTTTTAAAGACATGCTGAAATGCAAAAAACACACTCAAAGCAGACGCCATTCCCAGTGAAAGAAAGCAACAGCCTCATAAAACAGACAAAAAGGACACTGACACACTGAGTATGTTTACACACACACACACTCAGAAGTTGACATCTGCTGCATACCGTCAGGTCAGGACACTTAGGTCATCACTCTTTGATGCTTTTGGAGAAGCAATTGAGAATTTGGGGAAAACATAAAAAAGCTGATTTTTCCCAATTACTGGAGTATTAGTGTGCACATAAACATAAGACTGATGAAGACGACACACAAAACAAAGTGAGGGATGGGACAGATGACTGACACGGAGAGACTTTGCAGGAAACACGTCCTTTTCTTTTCCTTTTTTCATTTACCTGTGGTTCAGAATACTCATCGGTGGGAATGAAGTCTGTGGCGCCCTCAGAGTAATCATAGAACTGAGTGTAATCTAAATCATCAGTAGGGTACTACAGAGGTTCACAGAGAAAGAGGAGAGAGAGAGAGGGAGAGAGAGAGGTGTTAGCGTTAGCATGGAGGAGGCAGAGTGCTCTTTCAGGAAGAAGACGATACATACGGTATCTGTCGTCCTGAGTATGCTGCATGTTCAAACAGTCCAAGTTTGAACAAATCATTTCTATCATTATTTATGGCGAATGATGTTAGAATGCAGGGTTGTAATATTATGGTTGAACAAAAAACACTTTGCATTCATCAGTAAAACTGCACTAAGAATGTTTCGAGATCAGATCAGCCTATTATACCCATAAAGTAGCATCATATTAAATACTACAAGACTCACAGTGTCATGATGTATAATTTACGCCATATCAATATATTATGTTCACTTATTATGATAATGAAAATAATGATAATGATAATGAAATGAATCTCCTTCAAAATAATCCAAACCAAACTAAATGAGAAAAAGGCCTTAATGTCAACAAACAAGGTGAAACTAGTCACGGGGGCAATGATGGGACATTTAAAAACTCATAAAACAAAAGAGGACAATATGGAAACCTCCGAGATAAAGTTACCAGCTACATTGCCGGGATATCCTCATCATATCATCACTGAAAGCATGGAAATTACATGCGTTCAGGAGCTCTATGTGCAGTCAGATGAATGCTTTCTGATTGAAAGAAAGAGCAGGTTTTTTCTTGTTGTGTACTTCTTTACCGATACTTTACCGTGGAGGCAGAAATAAAACTGCAATATCATAATGACAGATCAAGTGCATGGGAAAACTATGACTTCCAGTCATTAAAGTTTATCACTTCATGCTCCATCCTTTTTTTTACTTGGTCAGTGTGATTGTTTCACTCTGCCCATCACAATCAAGTCAATTATTTATGGGGTAAGGGTTAACTTGTAGTAATGACCTCAAATGTACACACTCAAATGAGCATGATGTGGGTAGTTTAAATTCATACACTAATCTGTTACTGACACTGTGTCCTTGGTGGCTGCTTGCACAAAAATAAGAACTGTAAGTAAGCAGAATACAGTAAGTCTGTAAACAGACTTTTAAAGTGCATCCTTCAGTTTTACAGAGGAAAGATGAGAAAGACAGCTCCTCTGAGTTTAACATCAAAATGACCATCCTGCACTGCAATGTCTTACACACATACTGTCCACTTGTCCTCATGGTGGCACCTCATATTGTAAACACAGACTTAGTCTCCCAGGACACAGCTGGTCACAGCTGTCCTGATCTTCGTGAGTTTGAATCTTCGACAAAAGGTGCACATCTGGCTACCAAATGGCAGAGTCAGGACACTGCTGCAGGCATTTCACCTTTACGGAGTGACCTTCTGTGACTTCACTGACTGTGGTATAGCCAGGTGTGGACTACTGATTTAGTGTGTATTTGTAAAAATTATTTCTAAAAATTTGTGGAGCTTATGCTCTCTTGGTTGTGTGGTTGCATATGTATTACAATTAATAAGAATAACACTGTAAGTGGATAACTGGATCAACTGAATACAGACAAGACAAGTACAATTGCAATTGTCTTGCTAAGTCTGTACTACACAATACCTGATATCTATTTTACGGTTCCTTATTCATTTAATATCTCAGCACCTCTCAAAAACTGTGAATTGCTATGAATCAAATGAAGTTGTTGGAACATGAACTGTTGAGCCAGGATCATAGAGGTTCACCACAGATCTGTGAAACAGACTGAATCAACAGCCTGGCCCAGGTGGACACAAGCACAAAGGTACTTGAAAAACTTCACCTGCAAACCCATTGCCATCTAATAACTTACTCACCTAAAACAAAACAGCCACATCAAATTTTAGACATGAACACTCTGTAAATAAAATCAAACCTGACAGCTGTGGTAACTTCTAGGTGAACTGAAACTGATAAGGACCCCGGACTGCTGTGAAGAATCCCCACCCCCACCCTCCCTGGTTGGCTGACCTCTTCCTCTGGCTCCTGGGCCTGCAGGGAGTCACTGTGGGGGGTGTCACACTCGGGGCTGTAGTGTTCACAGTAGTCATACGCTGCCTTAGGATCAGCCACAATCAGAAGTTGCTGGATGTCACCCTGCAGAACAGAGACAAAGAAACACTGAGTCAATTCACTGATTTATCTTCCATGCCAGTTTAAAACACGAGATATCTGAATTATTTACACACATATTAGGACGACTGACAGCTCTGTGAGCTGCTGAGAGCTGATAAAACCAGATCATTAACAACAGACAAGACAAGGCTTCACAGACATAATGACAAGAGAGTCCTGTCTCATCCTGATCACCCGCTCACTCACACAGGGCAAAGTGGCACAAATGTAAATCTTAAATTACAGCTGGGATCTCCTCGGTCCTGTACACTTACACAGTCTGGCAGAGCAAAGCCCCCCTCCCAACCCCCACCCCCACCCCGTGTGATTAAACAGCTCAGCACACGCCCCGCTGAAGCCACGCTCACATGGTGTGGAGAGGAAACCCAGTTCAGACGTGGGGGAAATTATTGTTATCAGCGCCGAGGTTTACCACAGGAAATCAAATAAACATGTATCATCACGACACAAGCAACACCTGGCATGACCATGCGTGCTGCAGGAGACCATTTCATTCTCAGTATTAACAACTGGCAAGGCCACATTGTTGGCTTATACAGTATATAGTATATACTGTAAATACATACAGAGCATTACATAGGCATACATAAAAAACTGCAGCACATGAAAGACCTGGTTCTGACTAACTATCAAATACAGTGAGTCTGTGGTATATGGTATTCATTATAGTTTATACAATTTAACATTGCTATTGTTAGTGGCTAGAAAATCAGACAAGAGCTAGTTAATGATAATGTCAGAGTGGGATTGTTCTAAAACTGAAGCATCTCTAAATATGTCAAGCAAAGTCCATCACCATGTCATGAGCACTGTCTGCAAACCAAACATGGCACAAAGTAAAGAGCGAAACCTTCAAAATGTCCAGTATGGTTTGAGAAAAGTCAGACAGTGCTGACAGCGGTCCAGCAATGTCTACCCGCTCACAGCTCACTGCAAGACACCGAACACACTGGACAAAGCATCTGGATTTTTCTTTGGAGTCTGTAATTGCTTGAACCGAGCCCCTGCAGGCCGCTTTTTGAGCCTTTATACACATTGCAAAGACAGCTGGGGGGGCGTCTTGCGAGGTGGGTAAGGAGGCATGTGTTTGGTAGGGGAGTGCACAGAGATGCCTGAGCCCAGAGGTAAAGAAGCACTTGTGTCAGTGGAAACACTATAGGTTCAAGAGCAGAACAGAAGATTGTTAGCGAAATGAAGGAGAAATGAAGCAGGCTGCAACTTGTCAAGAGAATGTGTATGTGTGAGTGCGTTCATTCTCCTGTTTCAAAAGCCTGATCTATGGCTCCTCAACATATACCCTAGTATAAACATCCATGTGCTAATGCTTGTCCCTTGAGAAAAAAAAACAAAAGTGCTCCATGAAACTTTCTCTGTGCAACCATCCATCAACATCTTGTTGCACTGTTTCAGCCTCTAGGCAAATGGAATGCTACTTTAAAGAGAGCTTGATTTCTCTGGGTGAATGCGTATCTAACAATAACACAAGTGAGACCCCCTTGAAACAGGAAAAGGTGCACACTACCTTTGCTTTGTCAGCAATTATATAGGTTTTCTTGCTCATTCCTCGGCCAGATGACTTACTATAACATCTGATTCCAACCTTCTCATTGGATGGGCCATTAATAGCGCTTTTGCTCCTACTAACTTCTTAAACTACAGGTATTCAAATTTCAAAAGCTATAGTCATGAAAACTACAGTGATAGATAAGAGTTTAAAATACATCAGCTACACAGTGAGTTTGGCTCACAGGCAACTTTTTCTGTTCCAATGCACTTGTGCACTTTGCTGAGGTTTTGGACAACATGAAGCCAAAGGGGATTTAAATCACTGCATCCCTATGCATGTCCTGAATTTTAAAAAATTGCCATCCTGACCATGAAGAGACAACACCGACCTGCGAGACAGGTAGGGGAGAGCTTTTAACCAAGGTACCAAGTCAGGAAAGGCGTCAGCTGAAGTGTGTGTGTGTTTGAGAAGGCTTGACAGAGAAAGAGAGATCAAGCTTCGCTCTGACTCAAGTTGACATGTATTACTTCATTTGTCACCGTAAGACCAACACTGAACGCTTGAACCCTGTCTAGAGTCAGCTTTAATTAGTCCATGTCTGAGAGCCACCCGTCTGCACACAAACAGGCTGCGGAGACATGGTGTTCGACCCAGACCTGGAAACCTCTGACTATTTCGTAGGAGGTGAGCAGCCTGACACATTCAATAATAAATGGAAACAAGAGAAGACAAGTATTGTACAGTGAGCCTCCTAATGCATAAGGACAAGTCCCAACAAGCACATGGGTTTGCAAAATTAAAGATAAAACCACTTTTAAGTTTGGAATGATGCTGAAGAACCCTTCAATGAACACAACATGACGATTTAAACTATCTGCTGCTTTATTTCCAGCAGGAAATAAGTTTGCAAGACAAGGCAAGCGAGAAAGTAATGTCAGCGCAGTGAGGGAACACCAAGAAGCATCCAGAGACAGACAGGCAGGGCTTTCGAGGGTGCAGCTGGGATGGTAAAAGATGTTTTGTGCTGGGAAACACCTGGGGAGAGTTATGCCAAGGCTCCAGGCCCGTCTTCCATTGTGGACCGCTGAGATAAAAGCCTCTGGCAGCTTGGAGCAAAGCCAGAGCTCCAAACTATGCCCCTCCTGCCTCTACAGCACACCACAGCACAGGAATAGGCCCACGAGGGCGCATGTTAATGACGGCGGTGTCAGAGGTCAACGAGAAGATGGAGACTGAGAGAGAGAGGCTGGGTCAAGATCAACAGCTGACACTTTTGAATCCTTGAACAAATCCATTTCTTCCTCTATGCCTGCTAGTTCTACTGTCCTGTCCATCACAGTCGTGTTGAAATGGAACTCATGAGGGGTTTACATCCATCATTAATGTTTGAAAGAAACGTGGATGATAAAAGTCCAACAACAAAATAAAACTAAAAACTAAAAAAAGGTAACACAGGAACAAATATTACTAAACTGTATACATTTTAATGAGATTTCTCAAGTTCTCCATTTTTGACTGGGAACTGGCCAATCAGAGAGCTGCTTTGAGTCAGTCCTACGTTCATGCTCTGCACTGACCTGTGATGCAGTGCAGACAAGGACATGATCACAATGTTTATTGACAGCATAGAGCTTGTGATGCTGTACGTCTTTTTCTGAATGCACCATCCACCTTGACCTCATCCTGACCACAAGGAACTGTGGAATATGAATATATAGGAAAGGGGTCAAAGGCTATAGAGTTGGATTTCCACAGAGGAGCTGGTTTTGAATGTTTTGATTGCTCTTGTTTCTTTTTCTACTAAAGCCCTGCTGCTTGTTGTAATTACAGGGTGAGTACACGGCATCGCCGGCCGAATCAAAACACGAGCAGTCGTCACTGGGGGTCCTTTGACGTACCTTTGCCTAGGGGGAACATACCTTTAGTCCAACCATGGCTGACTGTAATTAGACAACCCCATACAACAATTAGCCACTCCCCCAATGTCTATACAGTACAGTGTCGCTGAGCAAAGGAGAAACAAGAGACCAAGTAAAGGATCAGGCCTCAGACACACATCAATGGACTGAGACAAAAACAAAAGACAAAAGTTTAGCATATCAGCAGGACAGTAGGATGCAGGTACACAGTGAAAGTTGAGTGACAGATCCTTGATTTGTAAGTAATGCTCAAATGTGTTCAGCATAAAATGTTAAACTGGGTGTTTTTTTGCAAAAAGTAGCTTTTCATTCATAAAAACCTTTTGGCAGCAAAAACAACTCACATCCCGTTCCATCTGTATATACACAGACTAAAGTGTGAAGTATTTTGTGTGGCACTTGATCAATAGCAGGACCCAAGATCGATCAGGAGTGGTCTTTTTGGAAGAAAGGGGAACCGGGTGGAAACGCTAAGATAGGCTAAAGCTAACAAAGACTGGAATGAAGATGAATTGAGAATTTAGTGGTGGCCAAAGACGTTTGCACAGTACTGTAAATATTGACTATTACCAATGTTAGTATACTCCCTAAACAGTATCTCCCTCAACCCAATTCATCTTCTGGTAACACTGCTGGTATAGGCAACATGACTGAGCACCATCTCGTCCTTCAGCACTGATGAGTGTTTGCTACCCAGGAATAGGGCAAATACTGTGTGTGTGTGTGTGCACGCACACGTGTTTGATTCAGGCTGGTAATGTCAGCCAGGCATGAATAGACAGTCTCAGGGCTTTGACTGTAGGGAGGCCTCAAGACAGGGGGAAGAGGAGGAGGTGGTGGTGAGCAGGAGGGAGAATATGCAGGGAGGGGAGGCGATGAGGAAATGAGGAAGGCCTGACGGGGGCAATGAAAGACTCCCATTCATTTAAACCAGATCCCTTTGCGACCGCGGTCGCCTCCGACCTGAGGCAGGTATGGCATGAATAGACGTTTATGAAAAATGCAATTCAACTAAACGATGTTTGCAAATGACTGTAATGGCTTATTATTATTACATTTATTATTAAATCTACTCTCAGAAATCAAAAATTCCCCAACTACAGTGGTTTTAGAAGGGAATAAAACCACTGCTAAGACAGTTAAGCTAACACCACACATAATATTACTTACATTTCTATAATTTTCTTATATGTCAGTATTATCGCAATGAAAGCAAATGCAGAGACTAATTAAAATAGCAACGGGAGGTCTGACAAAGAATCTTCTAAGATGCAACATTTCCTGGGCACACCTCTCAGCAACACACTCATTTTCTCTCTCTCTTCTAACCACTGGCCTGAAAGCACAGGCATTTCCTTCCCCTGTGTATCCCAGCATGCATTGGTCCCTGTGGATCTCCGAGGAGAGCGGGGACAGAGAACAGACAGGAGACCTGTTCCAAAAACCACACAGAGAAGACCCTGTTGGCTGACTTACGGCCCCTATTTTCAGCACCCTTGCTTGCCGACCTCTGACTGGACACACTGTTTCATACAAACGCTGGTTTCAGTTTCCTCCAACAAATCTGATCTGGAGACGTGAAAGCAAATCTGTTTGTAAAACTCTGCGGCTGAAAAACAATAGTCCCTACATCGTTTGTGTTGAGCGAGATGACAGTAATGTCACTCATGAAGTGATGTTTGTATTTTATACCTTATATGTACAGTATGAGAAATATGATGACACTTACAATATGATATGCAATTTAGAAAATGACTGCACAAACAGCCTCAAATACTCAAAACCCCCTGTCACTGTAATGATGACAAGGCATGCCCCCCCCCCACACACACATGAAAAAAATAGCTCTTAAAACAACAGCAGCAGTGGCAGCCATTCACACATGGCATCAGAATAATGAGCGGTCATTCCTGCCTACCATAAACAAACCAACACCCTATCACAAGCAAACACAGACTTTCAGCGACCCTGCAATTCCCACCAGAGACCGAGCAGAGTGTCACAACACTTCAGCCATTGTCCTGTCATTGTTTACATCTATCTGAGCCCATGCCAGCGCCCACCTCTGGATGAATGGTGCCTCAAAGCACAGTGCTGAAATTACTGACTAATGTAGCTGTAATCCAAGAAAGCTGCCCTTAGAAAATGAAAGTTTGAGGCTGTAAGATGCAGATTTGTATCATTCTAATTCATTTTCTCTCATTTTCTCATGAAAAATTGTGGATTACATATATTGTTGTTGGATTTGGGGCCACAGACAACAAAGTGAGTTTTCAAAAATTAAATTTCAAGATGTTAGACTTTCCCGGTAGCACATAAACTCCACATAAGAGAAACAATTAAAACACAGTAACTGACAGCTTCTTCTGACTTATGAAATCTATAACCTTTTAGACTATTATCATTTTATTTACAGGGAGAGAGATAGGTAAGAAGACATGAGGTCTTTTTTTATTTGTCGATGTTTTGAAGTTAAGTAGTAGGTCTGTAAGTACATAAAACTAGGGATCCACTCACTGACAGGCCAACCTAACCACTTCTGTTGCACACCATCAGATTAAAGTGTCAACCCAAAAGAACAGTTCAACAAGGCAGTTATATTTTGGTACACCTGAAGTTCCTGGTCAGAAGAAGGGGCTCTATTTGTGTCTCTTAATACAAGGTGAATAGAAACAGCAAATTTGAGAAGTCTGAGTTTACCAAAAGCCCATGTGTGCTTTGCAGAAAAACAAACAAGCAGTTATAATGTACAACAAGTGGCCAAGTGCAACCTAATGTCAATACCACGTAATATGATAAAATGCAGTCACAAGGGAAGGGTGAGTCTGACCAAGGGCTAATAACTGTTTTGACAGTTGAATAATCATCTTTTACTGAAAAGATGAATTGATTAATAACCATATAATAAACCACACAATGACTCAAGTATTAATTTTTCCTCTAAACCAAGGACAGTCGACTTTACAAAACCTGCAACGAATCCTTTTCTTTGACGTGTTGAGAGTGAAATGCTCCCAGAACTTTGATATTTTGGAATAAGAGTGTTATATCAACCACTGCCCTTTTACTGTGTCATTCACCTGCCTCTTCTCGCTATTCACTACAGCGCATGCTCAAATCTCAACCGAGATAGGTAGAAATCGAGATGATTCTCTCCGTAACAAAAACGATGTTAGTTCAGTTTCACAGCATAAAAGAAAGACTTGTGGTGACATAACCAATGACAATTTTTGATATTTAAATTTGTCAGAGACTAAGGTTTGTCACTGATTTTGTGGACAATGTCAGGATAATCGCTGAAGAACATCCCAGTTATCCCAAAAAACATTTTCTAAGCTGGCAGTTAGTATCTACTGGGACCTGCAGGTTGGATGAATGGCTGCTGCACCTCATCCGATGTGTGCACGAGCACAAGCATTTACTTTTCACAGTCATTCACACTACAAAATCTCATTTCCATGTGTCTCACATTCCAATGCTATGATTTCATTCTCATGAACAACCCTTATTTTAACAATACAGTAAGCAAATGACAGCACACCACAGAAATCACACATGCACACTCATGTTTGTCATGCCTTAAAAACCTGAGTCAGTGATAGACTCTTTAGTCACAGTATTTTTCTGTCTGTATTTGAGCCATCTTCAGAGTGCCTGCTTGTAGTCTATGTTGACTGTGATTTTGAAAAACCAGCAATACTTCTCTTTGTCTGACCTCTATACATAAACACAGCTTCTCATAACTTTGAGAAAGTGATAACAACGCATTGACTCAGCAGGAGGTCCAGTACAAGACCAGAAGAACCTCTGCTAAGAGTAGTCAGATATCTCAGAAAAATTAATAATCCAAGTGAAAGACCTCAAAAAATTTAAAGTCAAATGTATTCTGTTATCTCCACAGCATTCAAAGGAGGACATCACTGCCTCAATGGGACATAAACTAAAAGCCACTGAGTCAAATACCATTTGTGTTATTTACAAAAAGGAGATGTAGGCAAAGTGCCAAAGCATCACTAAACGGAAAATTGCATAATATACGAGATAAATCCACAAAAGACTAAAGCACAACTTGTTGGGGCAAAATGGCAAAAAGGAATGTAGCAACAAGGAACAAAATCCACCACCGAAAACTTACCTGAAAGACCTCCTCATCCAGGATCCTAGTGCCAAACACAGTGATGCCTCTGGTGTCGATGGAAGCATGGTCACTCCTGGGGAGGGGCTTGGTGATCTTCTTCTTGCAGTCTACGATGATGGTGACTGTCTTCTTCTCCACACTGATGGCCACGCGGTGCCACCTGACGACGGACACACAATGGAGGAGAGATGAGTGAGGAACAAAGCTGAGGGTCACTCAGTTACAAAAAGTTACAGGTCATTTAAGAGATTACGTTGGTTATAATGAAGGGTAGAGCCGGAAGAGTTAATCCTATTTCAAATTGTTTGCAGGAATTCAGCCATTCAAATCAAATTATGGCTGCAGCTACTGACATCAAATAAATCTAAAACACTTGGTACTGTGGTGCACGTACTGTAAGGCACTGCAACTTCACAATGCCAATGTATGATAACTGCAAGCATGTATAAAAAGGAAGGCACAGGATCAGCTCTGTTGCACATTAGCATTCTTTACAGACAGAAGATAACGCTCTGAGAAACATAAGCAACACAGTTATGAATGATATCCATCAGGCAGAACCCATAGATGCAAAGGGTTAATCGAGGTCACACGTGAGCTGGACACCTCCCTTGCCTCTGGACCATTTGCCACTGCACTTAAGGACTATTGCATACCAGGCAGCAGTGGACCACATTCTTGCCCCCACACTTTGGCCCTGTTTAACACGGGATTACACTCATTAAACTCCAAACTTAATCCTCCTTCTGGGTTACTCGGCATGACAGACATGGTGAACATTGTGGAAAGTGTGTGTCAGGATCCAGGAAGGCCTGCCTTGCCAGAACAGGAGACACACAGTCAAAACATTGTTCCGAGGTGGAAGATGAGACCTGGCACCGCTGCAGCTCAAGATGGCTAAGAGGTGTTCATCACAGCTCTCGTTTTATATCACATTCATTTCTCAGTATGCTAAATGTTGTTATCAGAGGAAGGAAATGTCCAATAGCTCTGAACACAACTAGATCATCGAGACACATTCCAGGGCAGGCAGTGAAGCTTAGAGGGAAACAAGCATGCAACACTCTCTGGGCTTAGCCGTACAGCTGGAAGGATTACCTGTCACTTCATGTGGCAGAAAAGCAAATGCTGACTTCAGTAGGTTTAAAGAATATTTCAAACTTTTGAAATGCATTGTAGTCAGAAGAAGAGCAACATTGTACTTGAAAATGTAACACTGATCTATTCAAAGACATTCTTAAAGCGCTTATATTCCAAGAGTATACAGTGCAACAGCTCACTTGCAAGCCTCCCATTCCCTATAAAGAAATGGATAATGCTCTTATTCAACTCATCAATGTCATCATTGTGTCTCTCTTTTCCAACCTGGCATATACCTCTCAGTAACAATGAATCAATCCACTGGGACTGCAGACTGCATGAAGCCTGAGCTGTGGTCACTGAAGATTTACACAAGGCCTGGAGCTGGACTCCATCCAGCCTGAGAAGTGTTAAAAATCCTTCACAGAGAACATGGCTGCTTAGAGAGTGGGTCAGAAAAACTACACTCTGGATAAAAGCAGCCAACAAGACTAACACAAAGATGGCTGTTAATGCTCCCTCTCTGTTGCAACCTGCAAATAGCAGAGTTATTGCTAACATGAGATTTCTGAAGGATTTGCCAAGCATCCCTCTATCATGATGAATGTCCATGCACTAGATCTCTTCTAAAGCCCATTTAAAAGCACACAGATACTGTGACTGGGTTATGACTTCCTTTAAAGGTTCAGAAAACAAACTATCCTCTCATAGTCTTTTCAGCAAGTGAAAAAAAACATAAAACATTATTTCAAATGATGCCTTTTCCCAGCAGCCCATCTGTTTATTTTTTCCCCTCTGCTCCTAAAGACAGGCTCATGTCCGCTAAGATGAAGCTCTGTGTAAAAATTCTGGGCTTTCTGGACCTGGGAGCAGATAATCAGGTTTATGCTAAAATGTGAAGAGCACTGTTGTCTGGTGGAGTGAGGTCATCTGAGGGGGTAAAAAGGACGTTTAGGATTGCCCCCTTTCCACTCTGTCCTTTCTCCCCTCTCTAAAATAACAGAGCCAGTGAGTTCATGGATGAGGTCAGGTTACCCATAGCAGTCCCTGCTGTGCCCCAATAATCCAGAGTCTCCATGTCTCTGACCTGTCTCTGTGCCCACGGACCCCTGATGAGACAGATAATCTGGTGATGAACACCTGTGGCGCAGCAACTGGAAGATCTGGGTTGTTTTCTTGCTTTTATCAAGAGGAACATGTCAGTGGATGGCAGAAAGTCCTTGAATGTTTGGTAACTGCAGTTTTAGAATGATCAAAATACTACTGGAATCACTTACAAGAAATTTACAAGAAATTTAATCAAAATAACTTCTAATCCATTCTGGTTTTCTATAGACAACCAAAGAATTAATCAACGCCATCACAAAATATATGATCAAACAAGAGGACTAATGAAAATGTGTCTTGCAGTAACCCAAGCAGAAGCCACACTCTGTAATCAGCGTTACAATATGAAGTATACTGCAGGATGACTTGTCAAGTCATTCAGTGGTACAAATTGGCATATCCTGGATGGCCTGGTCAAATTTGAAATCCAGTAAGATTAAGATTGTTCCTTTTGCACATTTTGCAACATTACACACAGTCAGTCACCTACAAGGACTTTCCTCCCCTCCTTGCATGTTAAAACACCCTTTCCCTCTGAATCAGCCTGAACCATGTGTGTGAGCTGTATTTTGAGGACGTGAGTACATGAGTGCCTTTGGGATCAGACGTACTTTCCGTCAGCAAGGTTGAGGGTACGGAATAGGGGGTAGTCCTCTGGGGCTGGTTTACCAGTCTGATCCTCATAAAGGAAGACAGGTGAGCGTCCCACCTCCACGCCCAGCTGCTGGACTCCCTGCTCGTTGTACATGGACAGCAAGAAAGACTGGAGGCCGGACTTGGGGCGCACTGTGGTCAGGATGGAGAAGTCCTCAGGGAAAACACCTCCTGCAAAGACCAAAGAGGAAGAGAGGAAAAGACACGTTTGAGTTATTGTGACGCTCCCAACATGACTGACAAGTTAGCATACCATAGATTATATTTCTTTATTAATCATTCACTTTAATGCAACTAGACAACACTAATGTAACTCTGATGAGGTGACCTATAGACATTTTTTTAAAAATTACATTGTCATTTAACTTCCCTAAATGTCCTGTGGAAAATCCTTAGCCATACTTTATGGAGTTCTCTGTGTGAGGCACATCTGTAACAGTGTTTTGTGCCCACAAGATTGCAAAAGTATTGTGCATCATCAACACTGTGAGTTTAGCTTGGAGCTATAGAAATCAATTACATGAAGAGCGCTGCTGCATATGTTATGTTCTTCGCGTGTGTAGGCCAATTTTTTTGCCTCAAAGGTTTTGCAGAGACCAGAAACCTCTTGCTGAGTCTTGCCTCATATCACGATGACAATCAAAGCAGTCATTGACAGTACAGATTATACACAATAGCTGAATGAGGTTAAAGGTGAGAGGTTTTTCTTACCAGGGAATAGCTGCGTGGTGGGGGAACTGATCTGGACCTGCTTGGTAACTTTGTAAGCTGAGTCCGGCTTTGACGCTCTGCGGTTTGTGCAAAATCCTGATGTTTTCGTCACTCCTTCGGGGTAATTTTGAAATTCTAATACTTTTAGGACATCCACTGGTTCTGCTGTTCAGGAAGCAAATAAAACATCGGTTAGGTCACAGTGCTGACGTTTGCAGGAAACATGTGGTTAAAGGTGTGCTTGGTTCCTCACCAGGATCAGCACATGAATGATGGATGAAACAGTAAACACTGAAGGCATATTGTGTATTTTATTTTAGGCTGGGTATCTTGTAGGATTTCAACATCTTAAATTGACTGATCTGGTGACAGGTCAAAGAGGACAGGGAATTTTAGCCAAGAACACTTGACCATGACTTGACTTGACTTGATCATGACCGTCCCACACCACTGCTGATGGTTGTTTCCCTGTGTCATCAGAATACCATTATGGCACACTGGTCACCATTGATATTGCAATGTCAAACAAACATAGATTGACAATGAATAACATTTTACATGTTTATGAATAACACATGTCTACAGTTGAAGCAGGAAATACTGTCTTGCTCTCCAGGCTCATCTGACAGGAAATGTCTCGATCAAGGCCGAATAAAGAGCATAATGAATGTGAATGTGAATCAAACAGATATCTGGTTCTGAAATACGTGGGTAGGTTTACTATGATAAGGCTCACCAGAGGCTCTCTGGGTTTCCCATTCTCTTCAATCTGATGCACTTGACATAACGGAGTTTGTGTGGCCTGCTGTATCTACTACGGACCATGGGAAAGCATCAAAAGACCCTCTTTCGCTATGTGAATATTATAGTATACCGACTCTGTGTGTGATGTGCTCACTTCAGTCCAGAGGGCACACCAACATCTGACTGATACAGGCAACACAAGGGCAGATTTTATTAATCTGTTTTTGCAGGGTAAAACATTCCAAGGTGTCTGAAAGCATCAGCAAGCTTTTCTGAGCCACCATTTTGATAGATGTGTAAAAGTTAAATCACTCTAAAGGTTTCTTTAATACATGGGGCTCTCATAAAATGTCCAGCTTTGCTCTCGAAAAGGAAAAGCAAAATAGGAATCTGTTTAATTTTGTTCAGAAAAGCATTTAGTCTGGGGACATGTGTCTTTCTTTAACATCCTACTGAATATGAAGCTGCCATGGGTATCTGCTCACCCAAATGGTATAAGATCAATGGATAGTCAGTGTCTATCAGTTTGAGCACACCGCTGAGAGCAATGCACTTCACAATGAAGGCAAAGAGGGCTACTCTGCTTCAGTCTGCAGCACTAAACTCTGACCTGCATGCAGCCCAAAAGACCAGCGAATAAATGAGCATCCTCGCTCACAAATCCAACTCTTTCCTGTTTCAACAGAACAAACACAGGCAAGCAAGGCCACATAAAGACATCAGCAAACTGTTGCTCCATAAGAATGCTGCAAGTTTTTGTATAGCTTGTGAGGATGAAACCAGCTACTTACTTTGGAGAGGGAACTGAGGACCTCATTGTGAGTTCCTGCAGAGCTGCTTTCACTTCAAACTCTAGGACTCATGTGTTCCAGATGTGGCAATTTGGCCAAGCTGCGACCCTCGCACCAAGGTGCAGAGAAAACGTCAATACTGGCCAATCCATTAAGGTGGGCAAATGAGTGTGCACAGGTTTTAAAAGAGTGCATCTGATGAGCTGGTGTGAGTTTGGCTTCAGGGCTATGCAAACAGACCACATAGCCAGCAGCAGAACTCAGGTGGTATGGAAGCATGAAGAGAGTGAATTCTTGTCAGCCCTTAAAAGTCAATACCACCTGGATTGCTCAGGTATTGGATCATCCAAATATCGGCATCTTCATTCTTCTGAATTGCAGAAGCATGAAAGAGCAGTAACAGTAAGAACGGTATAACACATTACCATAAAACACAGATTGACTAATTTGATATCATCTCTGTCTTGTTCACAGGTGATAAAACTAAGAGATAGTGTTCCAATAGATAACATTATTCTTAGGAGAGAAGCCAGAAACTTTATTATACAGTAAGATGCCAGCACACTGATGTGATAAGCCCCCTCCTGCTGTGTCATCTTCTCCCTGCGCATTTTTACAGAAAGGTGAAATTGGCTGGTAAATGGAGGAGGACCTTTTCACCTGCAGCTCCCTGAGACTCTAATAATATCTTCAGCCAGAATGTCTCTCTCTCTCTCCATATATCGCCTCCTCTCTCCCTCTCTCTCTCCTTCTTATAACTTCCACCATGCTGCTGACTAAAACAAGACAGCTATATACTGGTTTCATTTCAAGGAAACTTGACTGAGACCTACCTGTGTTTTTCAAAGCATTTCTTCCTTCCACTCTTTTCCCTCATGTTTACTCTCATTAACCCCCTTTACTGTATCCTTCCATATGAATATAAGAGCGTGTTCCACTCAGAGTGTTTGTTAATCCAAACGGGTCATTGAAAGCCACTGAACGTGACTATCCTCATGTCAGAATCTGACTTTGCAGTTATAGCACAATTTTGGTGTCGCAGAAGTTGTGGCTTTGCGTGGAGGAAAAAAAAACTTTTCTCCAAATGATCCAACAATGAGCATATGTGACAGCTTCAGCAGGACAAAGGTCCAGCGAGGACCTGATTAGTTGATGTTCCTGGTTGAGCACATCAGGGAGAGGGCTCTGAAAATGCTAGCTTTGTCTGCTGGAATGCACATCTGAGCCTGCGCCCCGGGGGCTGAGAAAACGTGTCTGTACACTGCTAGATGAAGAGGGCACCCTGCAGAAACAACCTCGAATGCCATAAAGAACTCAGGAGAAACTGACTGAGACCCTGGAACACAGAGCCTGCAGCACAATACTAGAGATTAAAAAGATAGGCAACAGTTGATGAGTTTGGAAAAGTGAGACTTTCAATCTAAATCACAATTCCAGCCCAGCATGTTCAGCAGGTCATAATCCCACCAGGTCACAAAATACTGTAAAAATGTGAAGTGGATAAATAAATTAAAAGTGACATTAATTCATTTTTGCAATGTTAACTGCACCTGTACTAGAACTATTTGCGATTTCTTGCTTTAACTTCAGTAATTATTTGGTCGGAAGGTTGAGACATTTAACCACTGATGTGCTTATGAAACCTTTTCATAAACTAAAATTATATAAATCTTAAAAAAAAGGATGAATTTCCATCTTGCAAAGTTATCATTCTGGAGATAAAAGATGCCCCCTAAATCGCTGACTGCCTCTGTGTGCAACAATAAATCCTGGCAGATTTACAGGATGAGATGTGAGGCCTGTGTAATCCTGAACCTTGTGACTTGTGGCCATTATGGCTGCAGGCTAGGCCCATACGCAGGCCTGCTCTTTGAAGGCTCTGAAATCATAGGGAAGTGCAACAAGGACCATCATCAAATAACTGCTCAGTACTTAGAGGGGAAGCATTCCCACCACTCACACAACACAAGCGTTGTCCTGCAGCGGACCAAACATCTAAGTGCAAAGTTGAGGGGAAGAGCAGGGCACCGGAGTGGTGGGGGTGGGGGGCGGGGGGCGTTTGGGCTTCAGTGTGGACCAGGGCACTGTGGAGATAGGGTGAACCTGCCTGACCACTTACCCCCCTGTAGACACATAGGGACTTTGTGCTCTGCACTGGCAGGTTTGGGGTACACTAAGGCCTTTACAAAAATGTGCATTACAACGAAATATTAGGCTATTAACTGACTAAAGCTGTACCCCCACAACACATCATCAAACTGCCTCATAATTACTATCTATCTATCTCTGTCCTGGATTTATCTCCGGAGAGACTGACAACCAGCCCAACATAAAAATATTAGTTACAGCACTCTACAATATCTAGACCTGACAAAAAACATCTGATCACATGTTAATAAGAGTGACACTGTGGTTTGTAAGTACCATGAAACCCAGGGCAGCTCTTTCCATCGTCCAACAAACGCCAAGCCTCATCTGGCTGAGGAAATCCACCCTGCTAACCGTGTCCACATCCACCCAGCGGACCACGGTTCAAACAAAGAGCTTCCTCTCCAGCCTAAGTGGATCTTTAAAAAAAAAAACTGGGAACGCTGCTTTGTTGTTCTGATCTCTGTAAGCACATACCAGCGGTTTAGGATGAATTTAATTAGGGTGAAGCGTTTCATCTTCGCTTTACCATTCATGCGTAAAAGCAGCCCGCGGTAAATTTTGTTAACGAATATTTACCAAATATGCGCACCTCAAGCAATTACCCCCTGAAAGCGTGTCGTGTGTGAACTGCTTCGGTGCAGATTTCTTCCACTTCACTACAGTGATGAGTTTTACTGTACATACGTGTTTAGTTTGGTGGCTTCCAAAAAGCAAATCAACCAGATATATGGGCCGATTTCGCCTTAATGTAACCACTCTGGCTATGTAAGTAAAATATATGTGACTATGAAGCAAACACGACGCCGCTGTGTCCAGGTACGTCAATTAATCCCCCAATCTCCATCATCAGTTACCGCGTTTCCCAGCTCCGTCCCCTCTCGGCCAGACAAAGTTCATGAGAGTAGTCTGGTCTCTCATGTTCTTACCTGCTCTGACATTAGCAGCTTGTAGAACCAGGGTTAAAGTGATGAATGCGGTTACAGTGGAATCCATAAGCCACCTTTTCGTTTTCCACCTTGTGGAGCACCTCTGCATCTCCATGGTCGGGCGCCCACAAGTGAATCAAACTTTCGGGCGACTTCAGGTGGTTTTTAATGACGTCCCTTCCACAATCCCGAGTGTAGATGGAAGCTGTCCTACAAAAAAGCCATATGTGAGGAGTTTTAGCCTCTTCTCTCAGCCACAATGAGGCCCCCGATCCTCCTTCCCAGTGCCCAGCCTTCACAGTGAAGGTAGTCAGGCTTTAACCAAAGCGCACGGAGTACAGTCGGTACACTTGGTGCGTCCACGGACAGGAGGGCTGGGCAAGCTCCACAAACCAGAGCCACGATTACAGGGGACTGACAAGGGAACCAGCCCCCGATTAGCAAATCACGGGGCTGGAAATTCTCCTGCGGGTCCACCCATTAGATCTGTAATGCGCCCCCCAAGTCTCTCCCGAGTGCGCCTGAGGAAAGTTGGTAAAACACCTGGAAATGATGAAACGCTGAAAGCGTTTTTTTCCTAATAACATTTGTAATAATAATAATAATAATAATAATAATACAATTACAATATTTGTATGTCTTGGCATAAATAAAGTACTTGGAGATAAAAATGATTTATCAGGGCTGTGTTAGCACAGTATATCCTTCCAAGATACCATAGTGACAATCAAAACGTACACTTAAATCAGTTCATAAAAATCTCTTAACCCCAAGTAATTCAGTCTTAAGTCTTTGTAGCCTATTCTATAACAACAAAAACAGCAAATCAAATCCCCACTAAAACATACATGAACAAACAGCCAAATGTCAGTGCCACTGTAGACACGGGGACTTTTATAATCCAGGTGGTTTAGGTACAGAATTAATTGTACACAAATCCAAACAGTGGTTCAAAGGTTAAGTGGATTTAAACTGGACAGAAAAATAGGAAAGAATAGAACGATGCTGCAGGGTGACATATTGAAGGTAACACCTGATCTGATCAGTAGAGAAACATTTCATGCAGATGCTTTTCATTCAGGACAAGAGGGATGATCTAATGTTTTGAGAATGGAGACAATGGCAGCCATATGCTTTGAACTTCACTTTCACTTTTCACCTGCCCATCCCTCTGGTTGAGTTTCTTGAGTTCAAGTGCACTAAAATGTTCTGGTCCAAAACCAGACATCATGTTGGTTTTTCCTTCAGTTTGTCACCCATCAATGCAGTGGAGAAATGTATCAAAAATGTATGAAATGTTTCTACCATACATGTTAGCCCTCTATCAGGTCATTTAAAAAAAGAAGAAACATACCCATGTTTTATTTTATATGCCAAGTTTATTTTCATGTTTTAACTTAACACCTTGATGTGAAATCGTGTTTCTTTTAAAGATCATACAAAGTTTCCTTATTACTGAATAGGTCACTATGCTTTTCAAAGCTCCTTGCGAGAACACATGGAGCAATCTGCCAGCGAGGGGGAGAACTCCACTCGTGCCCAGTGCTTTCCCCTGCTGCTGTTTGAATCTTCTGAAACAAGACACAAGTCTGAAACAAACATAAAGAGCCAAGCCAGTGGGGGTGGTGGTGGTGGTGTGTGTGTGTGTGTGTGTGTGTGTGTGTGGGGGGTGTCCAGGGCTCCTCATCTAATGGCCTTTTACAGCCAGGGGTCACTCCAGAGGATAGTCAGCTCCTTGTACCTCTTGGCTCACTCCAGTGAAAGCATGGATCCTACGAGGCTCTGTCTGTCAGCCAGCTTGCCCTTCCCAGCCAGTCAGCCTGCTTCCAGCCAAAGCGGATCAGATGCTCCCCCTGGATGCCCGGTGACAGAGAGCAAAGCCTGGTTTCATGCCACGACTTGTCTCCTCCCCGAAGTGGACTCCAGTGTTGATTGATTCCTGTGGCTTTTCTGGACTTTCAGCTCATAAAGTAATTGGCAGACATTAGACAAAGGAGATAGTGATAATGGCAAGACAGTCAATAATGAGGGATGCAATTGAAAGATGCTAGGTAGCAGCAGATGGTGGCCTCAGAGACAGATGCACGCATATGATTAGAAGATGCTGGTTTGATTTCCTGTCAGCTGGGATAAATCTGGAAAATGAGCAAAGCACTTTCCCTTTTCATTCAAGAAATACCACTGGTACACTCACACCTCAATGTGACCAAATCAGAGACAACTATAATGTACACTGTACAGCAGATTTCATGTATGTAATCTGCTGAGCATGTAACTGCAGCGCTTATGATGGTAACAGCAGCAGTTACAGCTGTTACCTTTCAGTTACATACATGAGGTTGCTATGGCAGTTGCAGTGTTCAACAAAGCCTTGTGCTTGTCTCGCTCAGCTACTTGCTGCTTACCTGTTATTACCCCAAGTATGGAAAATATTTGCTACAACATTCCAGATTTTTGGAATGTTATACAGATATTGAAAAAAAAGGTATTTTCGGTGATATTAATTTTTCTTATACAACCAATAACAGTTTTGATTAGGCAACCAAAAAATATGCTGGGATAGACATTTTAATTTTAAAAATGAACCTGTCACTAATTTCCAGTTGAGAAACAATAGAATGTGCTAAGGTGTATGACCCAAAATCCAGACGGCAGCAGACAGGGAAGTGAGTCCTTTGATATCAAAATTTTACAATAAACAAGGGGAAACAGGGAGAAAAAGGTACAAATCTCAGGCAGGCGAAAACAGGTGAGTGTAGGTGTTGGTAGGTCATGCATCCAAGGGTTAAAAAGGCACAGCTAAAACACATTAGGGTGGGGCAAACAATCACAGGCACAGGAAGTACAACTGAAAACCAGAAAACATACCAGGGAATAATGACCAAAACAAAACAGGAAATGATCCAAAACATGCTTCATCCTTTCAACGCTTTCTTCTGCATAGACACTTCATGCATAGACACTGATATATCTGCAGTGAGCATGGCAAATTTCTCATTCAGGATCTTTTTCAAACGACTTTCTTTATGAGTGAAGTTTGAGGAAATGCAGCTTCTACTGAGGGACTAACCCCTCAGACAGATCGAGAGGGGGTTTGATACTTCAGTGTTCTGGCTGGTGTTCTGTATTGTCTTTGCAGACAGGTGGGGATTGAAACTAGCCTTATTAAAAATCAAGTGGGGGGGCATACCAGTTTGTTAGTTAGATTGAATACTGTATGTAGCGAGCTCATCATCCAGGATGGACCTAATGGAGGCTGAATAATAATGGATCAGATGAGATAATATTTGCTCAACAGCTGGACAAGAAAATTTGTTGTGTTGTCGGTGGACTCAGTATCATTAACCACTAGCTGGACAGAAATAATCAAAGCCAGTCAAACTGAAAATGTAAGTTAGACACTGGATGCTTTTTGCTAATTCACCAAAGCAGAGGCAAAAATACAATCCATGGGATTCTACACCAGTTAAAAATACTTGTTGACATAGTTGGCAAAGCCCCAGCACAGGGGACATAAAAGGCACAGGACCTACAGTATGTGCCAAAGAGACCTGGATGATTCAAACTCCACTGGACATGTTTATTGGGCATCACAGAAGCAGAAATGTTCAAATGTGAGGAGTTCTTTCCTTCACTATGAGCTTTACCTGACATGCTATCGGAACACAAGCACTTTTCACAGGCACACTCGAGCCAGCCACTGGCCACTGTCTGTCACTGTTTACACACTACACAGGAGAGTATAAAGAGCTCTTTCTTCATACTGACTCTGCTCCTCTGTGTAATACAAGCAAGAAAACCTTCCCTCACTTCACTAACATTATTTTTGGCCATACCGCAGTATTTCATAGGAATAAATACACCTTATAATTTTGTATCAGTTGGTAAGTTTAGTCATTGTGGGACTGAAACACTCTTATTAGAAGCCTAACCCTGTGTTAGGTAAATTGAGGTAATCTGTGGAGAGCCAGGGCAACATTTGTTTGAAGGCTTTCATGATTTTGGGGATATATATTTTTTGCCATTCGGCTGTCTCTTTCTTGTCCTACACTGCACCCTGTCAGTGAGAACCATGTATTTTAAATGTGGTCTACCATGCAGCTCACCAGAATTAACATCTGGCTAAACGCTGTCTCCATTTTGAGAAGGCTCATACAGGCCCAAGATACACAGCTTGTGCTTGTTGCTTATCTTATGACATACACAAATATGAGGTGAATAGATGTGCACCAACCTGATGCAGAGAACAGAGCTCTAACTCAATTGCAGGATCAGACTAACATGCTCATTTTAGAGAACCACTTCCATTTATGTTGTACTCATCATTTACAGAATTGTGCTGCAGTCTAGTGCTGGTTTTGATCCAGATGTTACATTCTCTTTTTTGATACAGCTTCCCCAATCACTTGGTCACTAATACTGTCTTTAACTCCTCATCTCTTGTCAAATTTTTATGGTTGCAAGTGTTAATTGTGTGAATCAATAGAAAGAACAAATGCTGAGTCATATCTGAAATGTATTATTTACAAATTGTGATGCAGCTCTCTAAAATGGTGATTTAAACATCAGGTCTAAGATAAATAGTAGGCTAGGTGGGAAAGCTTCTCAGCTTTCTGTTGTTCACAGTGACTGAAACCCACAGGTCTATTTCAACCATGGGGAGAAAAAAAATCTATGTCATGAACTAAAGTCAGTCTGGCCTGGGCTGCAGGTGTTAGTAATGGGAAGCAGCTTGATACTACAGCGAAGGAGAGAAAGGAAGCAGCAGTCTTGCTGCCAGACATGCAACAAGGCATTTAAGTGTCTCAGAAAGTCAGGAATGTTTTCTGTCTGAGCACACTGTAGCCAAAAGGCAGCTAAAGTGATGGCTTCAGTGGATGAAAGCATAATTTCTATGTGAGATGAGTTAATAATTACTGTTCAATTGATGCTGTATGAGGAGGCACAGTGTGCCACACTGTGGAATAATAATAGCTGGCAATGTGATCTTATGTAAGTTTGTCTTAGAGAATAGGACACCTGCTCTCCACTAAAGCTCAGTCAGCTACAGTAAAAGATGTCTTACATAACATGAAAAATAGGCTCATGTGAAGATGAGAGGCCTTTTGAAACTTTGCAAACTGGTTGTGGAGCACAGCACAATAACTCCATATGATGGCTTCATGATGGCTACAGTTTCCCTCCACTGATAGCACAACAATTTATCAGAACAATTTATCACCCACTATGCAGGTCTGCTCTTAGCCATGAAGGAATTGAAGGTAAACCTGTGCATTTGCACCACCTGGTCGGGGTGGATCTCCAGCGAGCCCTCAGGACAAAAATGTCGATTCAGGAGAGTTGTGTGACCTTGGTATGTGAGGCTTGCGCCTGTTACAGGTATCAGTGTGAAAGTTGGAGTAGAGTCTGTTACAGCCTATCACAGAAGAAATGTTACCTCAAGAAAATTGAGCCTATAGATGACCAGGGCTGAAGAAAGCAGGGACTCACCCGGGCAGAATGGAAAGAAAGAAGGGCCACTGTGACGCGAGGGTGGGTGGCCTCTATCTGTATGCGTGTGCTTTTGTTACCGCCATAAGTCAGTTAACCATGCAGGTTGTTAGCCATCTACCATGGCATACAGATTCATGATTCAACCAAAAACTGGGTTTAAACTTACCAGATACCAGTGTTTGTCTCATGTGAAGCTTCTGATCATCACATTTGGGAGACTAGCCACTTTAAATTTTGAATCATGTGACAAATACAGCCTGTATAATGTGTAATGTTTTTATAAATTGAAACCCATTATAAGACATACAAGAAACTTAACAGCAAACATGTTACAAATATAGAACAGGGGTTTACCCTTTTTAGCCAGCACTGACTAAAATCTTCTTTCTCACATTTCCTGGTTTGCTCTGTGGCCAGTGGGAGTCAGGCCTCATTCACAGAGCTCCTTTTCATATGTGAGTCTGTCTCCCTCCCACCCTGTAGACCTAAGAGAGTTGAGCGCAGTCCTGGAGCAGCATGCACTGTGCACCCACAGGGGTGGCGCTGAAATACTGTGGCCTCCACATGGAAGCCCAGTAAGGCAGGGTTCACAGAGCGACTGAGTGATGCATTGTAGAAGGTAAACTGTATGTCACTATTCATATTCCAAAATGACAGGGTGTGTATTCTACTGTAGGCATCTGATGTGGTGGAGTTTGGATGCGTCTTTGATGCAAGTCTGCATGTCTGTGACTGCAAGGGATCATGAGAATATTACCAAGGTCCTTGTTCCTGTGGCCTTACATGACCGCTGCTTCAGGCCACATACTCTATCCTATATGGAAACCATCAGTACTGAGTCATTTTCACTGCACAGCTGCTGACGACTCTAAGGCTGATCCAAAGACTCTTCTTTTGAATTTATTCCAGACTAAAAATAAGCACAAAAGCACTGGTTTAACTGCATTAATTCAAGAGGCCCAATACAGTATGGAATGCTGGGTTGGGCTGCATCACAATTGACTTGTGTGTAATGCAAATAAAAGTCATTATATCACTGAAAGAGAGCATGCTTTCCCAGCACACCATTTTCCAAGATGCATGCTCTAATATGTAGCAGTGTGTCGAAACATAACACAAAAACTGTCTGCCTGCCTTTCTGTCTCTCTGTCTGCCTGCATGCCTGTCTATCTGTCTGTCTGCCTGCCTGCCTGTCTGTCTCTCTGTCTGCCTGCATGCCTGTCTGCCTGTCTGTCTGTCTGTCTGTCTGTCTGCCTGCATGCCTGTCTGCCTGTCTGTCTGCCTGTCTGTCTGTCTGCCCGTCTGTCTGTCTGTCTGCCTGCCTGCCTGTCTGTCTGTCTGCCTGTCTGTCTGCCTGTCTGCCCGTCTGTCTGTCTGTTTGTCTGCCTGCCTGCATGCCTGTCTGTCTGTCTGCCTGCTTGCCTGCCTGTCTTTCTCTCTGTCTGCCCATCTGTCTGTCTGCCTGCTTGCCTGTCTGTCTGTCTGTCTGTCTGTCTGTCTGCCCGTCTGTCTGTCTGTCTGCCTTCCTGCCTGCCTGCCTGTCTGTCTGTCTGTCTGTCTGTCTGCCTGTCAGCCTGCCTGCCTGCCTGTCTATCTGTCTGTCTGTCTGACTGTCTATCTGCCCGCCTGTCTGTCATTTTTCTGAGCAACTGCTCATCTGATCAAATTCAAACTCAACAGGTGTGCCGCTGAGGATGCAAGGAATTGCAGTAAAGAATGTGAAGATTTCAGATGAGTGGTTCTCGAGGAAGGTCTGAACACTTCTCTACATGACAGTGCAGAACCTGTACAATATACAGCACATGCCAGCAGAACTCAGCTGTGACCCACACACTATCAGAGCAGCCAACTCCAGCAGTAACAAACAACACAAACTAACCACACACAATGCAGCCAGGAAATAACAGGCCAATTACAGACAGGCACCTTTTGAACATACACTGCACTGTAGTATTAAATAGTATAAGACACATTCACTTTTAGCTCTAATAACTCTCTTAATAGCTCAGTGCTAAGATATGCTAAGAAAAATGTCATCCTCCGCATAACCTCAAGTGACAAAGATGACTCATTTTGAATTGCTCTGTTTATTTGCAGAGAGAAAATCATTACCTAACAGCAGAGTCCTGACTCTGAATTCTGCTTCTTTCCTCATGTTCCTGAGGAAAGAAGACCTGGACATTGTAGGTTGATTAGAAAACTACAAGAAACCACTAGAGTCAGGAACTTTGTAATCCCCAGAAGCACTTGAATGCACCAAACATTTCCATGCTGTGATGGAACATTTTGACAAGAAGTAAATGGATAGTTTTCACCGTGATGTATCACCTACTGTACGCCAAACAGCCTGCATGTCTCTGCAAGTTGGTGCTCATACCACACACTCATGACGTGTAAGCAATGGCTGCTTGCTAAGTAGGAAAAATTAAGAGGTGCAAAAAGTTTTTTTTAGATTCGTCAATGCCAACACCTACAGCCCATGTTGAAAAGCAGTGATGTCAAAGAATGCACATATTGCAATAAATAGGATAAAACATACAGAACTTAGAAGCATTTTTAACTGTAAAATACAAGGAATATGTCACATGTATGCCAAGAACCATGCCAGAGAGAGTTATCCATCATAATAATGTTGAAAGAGTGGAACTGGACTTGAGATTTTTCAAGAAGAAGAAGATTTCTTGAAAAATCTCAAGTCCAGTTGCTTTACGGAACTCTTTCAACCTTGATAATGACCTGGATGACTGAGAATCTACATAGATATCATAATAATTTGCAAAGTCATGGGCAGATCCTGCAAATAGCACAAACTATCAAATAAAGCAGTGTGTATAAAGTCAAAACAGTATTATTAATATAATTATTAATATAAAGACTCAAAATACTGGAATTCAAATTTTGAAATATCATCTATGTAAAAAAGAAAACATGTACTTATCTTAGGAGAATTGACGAAGCTCCAGTTATTACCAGCATCATCACAGAAGGCACTGAACTTAATTAATTTTAATGGCCATGAGCCTCTGTTGTCTCAGTTTTAATCACTTCTGTTAACAAACTGCAAGAAAATTGTATTTTAAATCCTTGGGCTGTGTAATATGTTTGGGTTTTGACCGAGAAAATCAGTAACTCACTGTAAGGGGACTGATTGAAAAAGGATATGATGCTGCTGTTGAGTGCAGCTGACCTCTTTGACCTTTGACCCCCTAGGGAGTTTAGTGACAAGGTCATAGCATAGCTCAAGATGGGTCATAGCCCTCACCTCCAGACATAGCTGCCTGTTCTGTGCTGCTGGTGCCTTCTTTTACCCCATCAGGCTGCAGCAAGTTATTCAACACAGTCTACCCAGGGCTAGCTTCCACTACATACCCTCTGTGTTTGGGGACTGTAGAGAGGCAGCTTTGGTCTTTACTTTACACATCAGTAACAGATGACTAATGAAAAAATGAAAAAATGATCATTTGTACACCGGAGCTAAGTCTATGTCTCATTCTCTCCTTCTAAAAGTGTAGGCTCAGTGATTTGTTTGTTTGGCCTTGTACATTTGCATGTGCTGTGATTTGTGTAGTCAGGCTACTTGTTGGTCAGTCCCAACTTGTTGTATAATCTCCCAGATGAACATAGTGGCCACACTGATAACTAGTCTGGTACCCATCACATCAAAAACAGGGTTAGCCTACAAAATTAGCAGTCTGGTTTGGGTGAACAAGGCGGCCTAGGATGGAGTCAAATTCCTGGCCTGAATTATTGTTTCGGTCCACCCCTGGCTCTCGCAATTACAGCCTCTACCAACTCAGCAGTTGGCCCGACATACAGCAAATTTGGTTCACGTTTGCCCCTTTAGTTACAGAAACCAGATCCTAACTGTTAACAATTAGGGGATGTGTGCAGCTCTCAATGTAATACTGTCAAGAAACATATGCCATTTGAAGAATGACATATGAAATAAGTCAGTGTAAACTGGGAGTAGCTGCTCTGTTATGAAGATGATAATAATTGAGGTGACTGACCCTTTCACTCCATACAGACCAGCCACTAGTTTTTTGTTGTGTCCCTGAACATCCAGTTCATACAGTAAATCCACTTCGTTTCAAGTCACTTTCAGTGATGGAAGAAATACAGGCCCTAAAACTGGTGATATTCACAATTTAAAACTCCAGTTCAGGTAAAAACCTTGTTTCGTGAAGTACAGTATTAGCAAAATGTATTTTTTTATTTTCAGTCTTTTGTTGTTTTGTTATGTTTATGTAGGCCTTTTGAAAATCAATTGCCCAGATGATCACTGAGGAACACAGTGACAGTGACTCTATGTATGATGCACACTCAGTTGGCAGTTTGTAAGAAACACTTCACTAAAACAAATGCAGTTCAAAACAACAGCTGTGTAAGAAAACCTCCTTCATGAAGGGTGAGTGTATGATGAGTGTATATTCGCAGTGGTGTGAGCAGGGCTTTTTCTGGATTCACTTAGAAATGTGAATGGTCTCCATATGTGCAGGCTTTCGTTACCAATGGTAATTCCCACTCTGTGGATAGATTTTATTTTTGATTTTATAGATTTTTTTCTTTAACCATATTCTGGAACAGAGATTGCTTTTGTTTGATAGCAGATTAAGATAAAAGCAGCAGCAGTAGATATCCACTTGGAGAAATGATTTTAAAGAAAGGCAATTCCTATTATTCTGGCTTGGTTTATGCTATGAAAACTCTAAAGCGTGTTTCATGAGAGGCATGTTAAGGTAATATCTGAATGCAGTGTACAACAAAACTATTCCTCATTATTGTCTTACATGGAAAGTTCTCACAGACACCAAATAACAGCTGTGGCTCCATCACCAAAAACCAAAACTGTTAACAGTCACAGATGTTAACTGATCTCTTCGAAAAAAAAACTGACTTCAAAGTGTCAGTAATATCCCCAGAAAACATAATTTGTCCGAAAGAAAAAGTGGATGACTCCTGCTGTCATCCATCTGTGTGCCTCCGCCATGTGGTCCAGTCAGAACCAGGGAGGTGCCCGTGCATTAGGGAGATAATTAGGAGTTTGGAGACGGTAGCCTGGCTGAACTGGTGGATTGGGTTGTTTGGAGAGAGGAAACATGAAACAGGATGGTAAAGTAGAACACAGGGCAGGAGATTCTTTGGCAAAACTGTGATGAGGGGATGGACAAGCTGAAAGAGAGCATTTTGGTTTCTGTGATGAAAGTAGAGATCTCACTTTGAAACTTTGAAAGCTGTTGCATTTCCAAGGATAGGTGTGTAAGTTGTGTAGTTTCACAGACAGGAAGCAAAAATGCAAAAATGCACTTGTTATCAGATGACTGTATATCCACAAACCCCTTTATGTTGTATCCTTTCTCTCCTGAGAGGGGATACTAAATGATTAGGGGGTACTTGATCATTTTCAGCCACACATGGCTTTCGGGTCACCAATGTCAGTCTCTCCAGAAATACAGTATCGCAGCAATGGTACAGATGCTCATGGTGCCCTGAGGAGGAATCCTAATACCGTAGGCAATCCCCTAACTATTTATCAAGTGCCACAAGAAGGTCACAGATTGGACTTGTTATAAGCACGATCATCAGAACCATGATTATTTAAGTGTTATAATTTCTTACTTAATTATTTTTATGGCCAAATACCAGCATAAAAGTTATATCAGCCTCTGTAGTACTTTGCATTGTTTTGCCGTTAAGCGTGAACATTACAAGGATTACCTGTTTACATTGTAAGTGGGAGCTGACGACACTTAAAACAAATGAACCTGCATAATCTTGGCTTTAAGGACAATATGAGGGATAATAAAAAAGTTCCCTTTTGATTTCTGTTCACATGTTCAATTTGGTCCTAGATATGTCATATTCCATCCTATATGAGTGAATGAATGATAATGACAATGAATGCTTATTGGTCATTATAATGGTATCAAAACAAGCTGAGTAGGAAGGAAATGTTTGAAGTGACAGTCTATTGTTCATGTGATTTAAGTATACTCTGGTAATGTGGGAACATGATTTGCTGAGAAGTGAGAGGCCTGTTGTGTCTTGATAATGAAAATCATCTGTCATGTTCAACATCTTGCTTTCATTTGTGCAACTGCAAGTAGATGAACCGCTGAACTGCTTCAGTGGCACACCTTCAAACAACTTCATGCATTTGGCATAAATTTACTTTTGGACCTGGACTTTCACCAATGTCACTCATCCAACTTTGACCCTGTGCCATTACTCTGCAAATCCTCAGATGGTATCTCTCTGTGGTTCAGGTTTTCACTGTTGAGGTCTGCAGGCAACATTCCTCACATTCTGCCTCAAACCTGGATTCCTGACCTCCCCTCACCCTCAGCGGTCCTCTTCCACAGTGGGTGACACTGTGTTTGATCCCTGCCCACTTCTTACCTTTCTTCAGGGAGCCTGCTCCTACATGGCTGGGACGAGAACAAGATAAGTCAACAAATCAAAGTGGTTTAAGCCTGTCCAGTGGGAGTGCAGGCTGCATTAACCAGGGGCCCCTCATTACCATTAATCACAGGGAAGTGTGTACACTGGTCAGACATAAATTATCTGTTCTGTTTCTATGGATCCTAAAATTGACTAATTTGGTGCTCTGTTTCACCTGTTGAATTACATAAGATTTCTCTTCTCACTCAGCGTCAGACGGTCACTGAATTCAGGTTGCTAGAATCATTCGAGTGCTCAGCTGTACCCCTGAGACTGTGTCAGCTGCAGTGACTGCAGCTGCAGCCTACATCATTTTGGGATATCTGATGTCTGGTGTATAGTTTGTGCATGTTTGGCTTGATGCTGAACCTACATATCATGTAAACAGAACAGGCTGCACTCGGCCATTTCTTCGACATCACCTTCTATCATATTCTTTCTGGGAAGTGCTGACCAAACAGAGACTAAGCACAATTTGTATTATTTCTGACTTAGCCTGGACCCTGATCCGATGCGGGAACTCCTGAGAATTAGAGGCTAGTACCTGAATCCACCACACACCATGATTATCAGTCCCCATGATATCCAGAATGTGCAGCTTTAAGTATGCAGATCACAACTCCCTTGGTTTAGGCTTAAGGCAAAAACAGAAATGATCTTTTATTCCCCCAAGCTCTGTGTGTCCTTTAACAAAGAATGACTGTGCAAGTGTAAAAGAAGACATAAAAAACATTTCCAGTACACATTTTTCAAACAAATTCAGACAATAATAGCTCTTGCATAAATTATGCCTATGACATTATAAACAATATGCCAATAATATGCCACAGCTGTAGGTCATATGATTGTCAGATGGCATTCATACACTGTATCTGTCATCAAGATGGCTTTGTCATCCATTCTGACATGACAATATGTAATTCATATAAATGTGGGACATTATTATCACTTGACATCTGAAGACCATCTGTCTTGCTGTCTGATTTGAATCCAGGAGAAGTGGACACTGCCACTTTTAGTGGCTTGTAGTAACATGTTACTTACTTGTAGTAGTAGTTCTGATGGTATTATTAACATTGAGTATCCTTGTCTGAGTTGTTTTGCTAATAATAGCTATGTCCATCTTAACTGGACTGAACTGCACTGTTTATTTTTTGAGAACAACTGGACTGAGACAAGACACTTCACTTATGCACCAATAGGGTAAATGAGAATATATAATTTTTTAACAACATTAACAACTCTAGTAGTAGCAATGTTGGTCAATCAGCCTGGTGGTTGGTCCACCACTTTGATCTTAAATGTCATAACAACCAATGGACAGATTGTCATGACATTGTTATGAAATTTTCCTTGTGTGCCAGAAATTTCCAACATAGGGCCCTGTACAGTCAATTGTAATGACATGAGTGATCATCAGGTCAAAGTTTCATTTTGTCCAATGCTTTTTTTTTTTTAAATAAATATCTGCAAAACTACACATCTTCCACTGTTAAGCTTGATGAACCACATCTTAATATTCACATGGAAATGTTTCCTTAAATGCAGTTAAAATTTACTCTTACATTTGGATGCGCCCCCCCCCACACACACACACACACACACAAACACACAACACACGCCTCTCGCTCTCTCTCTCACACACACACACACACACTCTCTGGGTTGGTCACTTGACATTTAAATGTATTATTAAATTGATTTCCCTTCCCAGTGGCAACACCAATTCATGAGAGCCAGGTGGCATCCACTGTTCAACCCTGGTTGGCTGGAGACTGGTAAAGGAGGGTCAGCTGACGTGGACTAACCGATAGGTGTAGATCCCCAACACGGGTTTAACCTGCATCATTGTGTCGGTCTGAATGAAGAAGAAGATGGTCAACCTGGTAGATATGTCTTGTTTAACACCAGCATGCTCATATTCTCAAAGCAGAAATGAGCAGTTTAGATTTGTTATCAAACTGTCAAGCTTTCACCGATGTGACCAGTAGGTGAAACTTAGTCTTTCACGTTTTGTCTATACAGTCAGACAGTTTATTACAGAACACAATAATAAGAGTAATAGAGAGAATAACAGTCCAAAGTGCTCATCTTTCAGGAGAGTTTCTGAATTTTTTTCAAGTCACTGTGAAAGTCACAATTTACTCTTTGCAAACATATTAATAAACTGTTAAACAATTAGCTTGGCTTGTACACATCTATATTCATGAATGCCCAGACTGAGGTACTGTGTGACTCTGAGAGAGGAAGGCACAGCCCTGAAACCCAGCTCATTCACTGGCATTCCACACCAATCCGAGAGATGGACTTTGTCAAACACTCACGCATGCACAGTGTTGAGCAGACAGACAGGAAACGGAAGGGATGCAGCTGTCGCCTCCCAATGCTGTGAAGGGAACAGCTCAGCATTCTGGGAAATGAGCTTCTTACTTTTCTTGCCGAAAGTCAGATGAAAAGATTTATACTTTACTCACATCTGCCTGTTCATTATGATGCTACAGCCAGCAGCCAGTTATCTTAGCTTTGCATGAAGCCTGTAGCCAGGCTCTGTGTGTAGGTAACGAAATCAACTCAGTTAGATCTGGTCTGTTAAACCATGCAAAAACTAAAGTCATGTTGTGTGGTGGACTGTTTCTTCCTTTATATGAGGTTGTTAAGAAAGTATAGGATAGTTGAGTGGCCAATGCAAACCAAATGTTGTGAAACCCAAAGCCAGTGAATGGACCACGTCTTGTCTGTGAAATATTTGTTGAGGCACAATGGAGCCATGATATGCTCAGGAACACAGTTTTTCAATGTAGTTTCCATGCAGGCCTGCTGGAAATACAGCAAAGTGGCCCCCTCTACTCCATTCATTGCCCAAACCATGAAAGGGTCCATTTACAGCCTCAGAGGCTGGACATGACCTGAGTTTACTGTCTGGGCTGGATTAGCCTTCCCTCTGTGCCCAGTCAAGGAAAACACAGGCCATGGTGGATTGATCAGGACTGTAGGACCCTGTTGAGGGTGCAGAACCTGAGGAAAAATATATATGTATGTATATAAACCTCTGAGACTACTGAAATATTTAATGAACCATTACTCAGCCTATACTATTTTGTTTCATGATAAGTCATACTGTGGATGATCATGACAAAAATTAGTGTTCTGTGTGTCATTTTGTGTCAGTTCAAACACCACAAGCCTAGGAAGGACTTTTTTTTGGCAGGTTTAGGTTTGTTTTTTATTTACTAAATCCCTCCGACTCACAAACAGGAATGAATGTGTAGAGTTGCCAATTTTTTTTTCATCTGAGGCCCGGACCAAGCTGGAAAGTATTTCTGTGGTCAGCTCAGAGAGGAGATGAAATACAGGAGAGACATGAGCAGAATTTTGAGTGTTGACCTTATTTCAAAGGCAGCCATTTTGGACAAACAGGTGGGAAACCGTGTCTGGAAAATTACCATCAACAGAAAAGCAGCATCACTTCAACACATACCAAAGTGAGATGAATTTATAACAAAATGTAATGATGGGATTTTTTTTAGTGTTTTACTAAATTTTCCTTCAATGACTTACAGTTTTGGGTTTCCGGTTTCTCTGCTGTAACAAGTGTAATGTCTAACACTGTTGGCCTGGGGAGGGTGCGAGGACAACCACATCAGCCACACCTCGTGAAATAGCGGTGATAAGAAGTTTCACCAGGATTTCATAATACAGGCAGGGGGTTATATTATCTCTCCCAGATCTCACCCCCTGCTCAGGTTCCCTAACCAACTTTTTTTTTTTAAAAAAATGAGCCCATAATTATTCTGCCTAATTTATAATTACATCCCCCAAGGAGGTTATGTTTCAGGGTCTGTCAATTTCTTTGTAAACAGGATTACATGAAAAGTAAGGAAGAGGATTTTCACCATTTCTTAAGAATTTACAAATATTATATAAGTATAGTGGTTTTTGAGATGGTGGGAAATTCAATTACTGTATTGACGGCTGTTACTTATTTACTTATGAAGATCATTATCTTTTCAGATCCTGTATCTGATGTCAGGATGGAGTGTCACTAATAGCCAGTGGATAGAGGCTCCAAAACATCTAGCTGAAGAAGTGAGATCTTCTCTCTCAAATTAAAAAGTCATATTTGATATTTGTAAATACTTGTTCATAAGCATATTTATTGAGATGTCAATATGTTGAGAGCTTGTACAATAAGCAACAGGAGTCTCATATTATCACGTCCTCATTCTTCCTAACTCTTGTCCAGTCTAATCCACCCTCACCTGGTCAAATTTTGGTTTCCTGGTTTCAGTCAGGGTGTGAATAATAAACACATGTACACCTCATAATGTCTCTTCAGAAGCCTAGGACTAACCTCACAGATGACACTGTATGTTCATTTTCTTCAGAGAAAATAGAACTCATATTGTCACGGACTGGCACTTGAATCAAGGATATTGTTTACCATGCTGTATGTGAATGTAACATAAATAAATAATATAGGAAAGAAATACAAAAGTCATTAATTAAAATCATTGAAATGATTGAACAAATTGGTTGTGTTACAGTGTTTTAGGTCCATCTTGAGAGGGAAAAAATTATGAGAATAAATGGAAATTTATGAGAAATTGTAGTATCTTGCTTGTGAAGTTGTACTTTGGTATAGGTTTCAAAAATAGTTAAATACTTCATCTTTTGGCGCATCAGCACTGTTGACTGTTGTACTGAGTTATTGTAAACTGTGCCTTGAAAGAAGTCCAGACCTGTCAGTCACAGGTGTACAAGGAGAGACACAACATTAGGAGAAGCTCCAGCTTCAGTCAGATTTCAAAGCATTGAAGCCTGCACATCATGCTCAGCAGGAGGTCAATGCAGCAAGTCTGAGAGTATTCAATGCAAGCTGAAGCAGAAAAACTGAGAGTCAGTCAGGCCAAGTGGCAGAGGGAGAAGGCTTGCCTTCAGTCAGAGCTCAAAGCATTGAAGTCTGCACATCATGCTCAGCTGGAGGTCAATGCAAACCAGAGGTGTGAGAGCTTTCACTAGAAGCTGGAGCAGAATGAATGACCTGATGGCAGTGCTCAAGAAAGCTGAGGGAGAGAAAGTCAAGATTGACCACCTCCAGTGTCAGCAGGAGGAAACATCTGACCCAGAGGAGATGGGAAATAATCACGTCTCTCGACACAGCTCTGCTCCCACAGCCATCACCCCAGGCCCCGAGCACCGGGAGGATACAACATCAGTCCTGCGGACCACCAAAGCCCTCTGGAAGAGTTTGAGACAAAGATGGGGAAAAAAGAAAAAAAAAGGAGAAGTGGGAACCAGTAGCTCTTCTCCTACAGCCCAGCTCCAGAGATCTATGATCAGAAAAAATACTGTTTATATATTTGTGAGCCTTAATTAGCTGAAATCTCCTCTGAACAAACAGACTTTGAATAGTGATATTTGAAGGTTTGATTTCACGCAATGGAGGTGAGGTTTTCCAGTGAAAAACTGAGTCTTTTGCTCACAAATGTGCAAACATAAACATGATACTGATCTGGATCTTAACCCCCCTCTCCCCCTTCTACCCTCACTAAACACCCCATTAAATTATTTGATTTATTTATTTGTCTGCATAATTTGCATAAATAAATAAAATGGAATAAAAATTCCCCTAAAAGAAATTGTTATGTTTGTTGGTGTGCTTGATTGCGGTAATGACAAATTCTTTATTTGATATTTGATGAGTTTACATTAAGGATAGTGTCTTTATTAAAGAACGTGTTTGATTTACTCAGTTCATTAGTAGAGATTGGTTGCACACAGATTGTTTGCTTTGGCAGAAAGTTTTAGAACTGTGTTACATCAACACAAACTATTTGGTCAGTTAACACAATACTTTGTGCTGACATTATATCATTCCAATGTCAACTACATTTTCATAATTGTAGATTCAGTTTAACTATAAATATAATATATGTTTTGTACATATTTGTTTCAAAACCTTGATTACAGATGAATAACAAATCTCCCAGCCAGAGTGAAGCCAGAATTCCTCATAAACAGAAGTGCACATATCAGAATTGGCATCAAATTTAGACCATACTTACAACTATAAGACATCAACACTGGTGGCAAGAGAACTGGGCACAGCACTCAGTCCAGGAATGCATGAATGCAGTTTTCCCAGGGCAGAAAACAAGCTCCAGGATAAAACAAGAAAACAGTGAGTTCTCCTTGGTGGTGTGTTTTTGTTTTCAGGCTTTGGGCATTTCCTGATAGTTCAGATGCACCCAACTCCAAACAGCACGTTCTTCAGATCACCAATTGTCACATCAGAAAGTTACTGATAGGTGTCTATTTGGTGAGAACTTTGTTTGTTAGCTTCAGTCATGTCCTGGTGAAAGACGAAAAAAATCTGTTAACATAAGAGGTTGGCATCTGCATAAACAATCTGAAAAGTAGATAAAATGTAGATACTGTTCGGTTGGAAGTGATTATTGAGTACTTCCAGCATTTATGCTGCCAATAAACTGATACTGACACAGCACAAATATCTGTACACATTGCTAGCTTTCATTTTATATAACTGCATTTGGTATGTACCTTGGTTTTGAACATTTTTTGTACATTTGCAGTACATTGAGGAAAAAAAACAAAGAAACTGTGGTTGGATTGCTGCCTTGTGTAGCAGTTGCAGTTGTTTGGAGAGAAGGTGTCGAATCAGCTGATCTGAATCAGCTGTGTGTCTGCAACCAGAGGTTGCCATGGGCCGAGTTCTAATGCAGGGACAAAGGCAGAAGTAGACTGAGAGCAATACCGTGAAAAACACAAACTTTGTCTCCAAAACCAGCACTCCTACTACTGATATTTTTTCACAGTGACCATCAGAAGATGCTCATCGTACATAATAATAATAATGATTTTATTATAATTATTCATTATTTTTATATAATGGATTATTAAGTAATTATTAGTACTTTCTGTCATCATTGCAGCCATGTCTTTAAGATTTTTGCCCTGCTGCCCTGATTGCTTCACAAAAACCCTCACTTGACTTGCAGAGAGTAGGGGAAGCTGTGACAGAAACATTTGCTCTCGAGGTATAGTTGTGATGTGCTGAAACCCTGAATTTATCTGAAACAACATGAAACAACAGCACAGACTACTGATGTTTACATACAACATTTAAAACACCAAAACTACACCTGCCAACCATATCACTGAACGCACTGCGCATGTGCAGTTATTTGACTTTTGCAATGGAATATTCATAGCCACATCCTAATGGAGTCAAGCATCACTCAAACAGTTGTATTTACATTTTGTGCAACTTTAACTTTTACTTTGTAACATTTCAGAGGCAAATATTGTACTTTTTACACCATAATATTTGTGTGACAGTTTTAGACTTGTCAGATTACAATTTTTCATAGAGTTCGAATCCAGTGTAAACCATAATATCTCCAAGTTTGTTGATTTTAAAATTTTTTGATAAAATGAAGGGTTGTGTCTCTTACAGGTAAATTCTCCTACTTGTTTAACTTGCCTGCGGGTTCAATCCTACTCTGTTAATGGTCTACTATTGTGCTGTCAACATATGATCTAACACGAAGCTTGGTGTTTACCAATGTGAAGACAACAGAGAGTACGAGTGCTGAGTTCAGTGAAGTTAACTTTAACATGAATGGCACCAGCTTGAAAAAAATTCAGAGGAAGAATGGTGACAAAACAGCGTGAGCACGTGACCTCGCAACAGTTCCTTAACCTTTGCTGGTGACTCTCAAGACCCTACACTAAACCGCATCAAGTATTAGCCATTGTCCATATTGAAGATCCATACTTACTGAGCTGAAATAAAGGCATACCTCTTAACAATGGATGTGAATGTGACTGAGAGGTTTGTTTTCTTCAACCCATAATGCATAAGCAGGCAAGGCGCACTTTTGCGGGTTTGTGGGATATTTATTGTTGCTACATGATTGTGTACCTTTTCACACCTGACTTCAAAATGCTCTGAACACGCTCTTGTACTCTGCATTCATCATGCATATCATGTGGCTTCTCCACGATATTATTACACTTGGCTTCAGAACATGAAACCATTATGCAAAATGCATACAAGATGCTTATATATAGCCAACAGTCTCCTATATATAATATATATGTATTAAGAATGAGTTCTTGTGCAGTCAGTGTCAACCTCCTTATGGCAGACATCATTTTTCTCATAAAATTTGAACATTTTATTGGCACAAAATATCTGCTGACAGCAGCTTCATCCCCCAAACACTGCTATCAGCCCATTCAATAGAGACTGAGTCACTCCTCCATCACACTCAGCTTATTTTTCTCTCTCTCTCTCTCTCCCCAACCACCACATTCCTGATCAGCATCTCTCTCCCGTTCCCTCTCCCTCAGTCTGATGCCTTAAGTCGGAGGTAGGAAGGAGGATCGAGTGACCACCGTTCCTCCCATCACCTGTGAAATTTCAGAGCCAAGCCACGGTGAAAGGGGGCATTGTGTTCCCCTGAGGAGGAATGTCCTTGCGTCGCTCCTCAAAGAAAAGGCTTCATTTGGCCAGGAATTTGGAGGCATCTTGAGAAGTGTAGGGGAGATTTTCTCGGGGGTGGGGATGGATAGCTGAAGGCCAGGAGGAGGATGGGCCTTCTAAAACTGGTACCCATTCTCTGTAATTCTGATTAACATTCATTCAACAGCAAATCAACTCACCTTTGAGATCCTTTTAAATTTAAATAAAACAAATGTACTGTCTAAGCTTTTTCATTTCTAAGAATGGTGAATAATAAAGGGGCATTGTTTCATAAGTCTTAGATCACAATCCTCTTAGATTTGGTTAACTTATGACTGCTTGTTTGAATGTATTGTGACTGAAGGGGGGGGCACTGAACCTGTATACAGTAGTTTGAAATGTAAGATTCATTACTGCTGCAGCAGATGTTTGACATGACGGTGCTGACACCTGCTGGTGACAAACAACAACTAAACTTTTGTGTTGTTCACTGGAATTACATCTTTATATTGCTTGATGACAGTGTTCATTAGACATGCTATTGAGATTACTAACATGTCTTTAAACCTTTATTAACACCTTTACGGAATGTTGTGAGACAAACTTTTGACGGGATCACACCAGCTTCAAAGCCTGTCACCATGTTACATTCTGACGCAAGACTCAGTAGTGATTACTACATGATTACATGAGCACTCCTAATTGCAGTATTACTGAAATTGTCACAAGTACTGCATTATTAAACGAGTATTTTTTATTATTATTATTATTTTTTCTCCATTAATACCTCTGGAGGTACTATGTTTTTGGCGTGGTCAGTTTGTTATAAGTTTGTTTGTCTGTGTACTTATACTGTAATCTGCCTGTGTACTCTGTGAATTGTAGGATATTCACTCTCTGCCACGGAAAGCAACATAACTATATCAAATGAAAGCTAGCTATGAGATAGCTACAGCTAGCTGTAGCTGAATCGATTATTTATTTCGACTCGTTATTTGTAAATAAATTGAAGTTGGAGTTTGGACTCTAGTGCATTTCATGTGATTTGATAGACTTTAAATAACTATTAAAATGCAAGTTATTGTATTGAGTTTCATATAACTAGCAACAGAGATTCTGCAGAAGATTAACCAAAGGCATGATGTGGAGTTTTAGGAGGTGTGGGTTCACTGATTTTTTTTTCAATGTAATGTAAATAATTACTGTAAAAATACCTGAAATTTTCCATCCGGCCTGAAAAACGTTAAACCCTTTTCATCGCTTATGGCAGACAGACCGACATGAAGCCCTCCCGTCCAGCAGGTGGTGGTAAAGCCCGCTGATGGTAGTCACTGTAAGAAAGGAAGAAGCGGGCAGCCGTGTGTTTCATTTGCTTACTGGCTGCTCCTGGGTAGAGGTATGTTATTTAGCACGTTTGTTGATTTTTAAATTATTCCTTTTAACATGTATTTGTTGACTGCTGTTAGCTGCATATAACGGCCTGGCATCGGCTGAATCAAACGCCGACAACAGAGGAATAAAATGGCTTTGACGTGTCGGGTTAGCACTGTGCTAACGTTGGCGCTACGACGCTTCATCCAAACAAATACAAATTGAGCTTTGCCTCGCCTGTCATAAAACATACAACGGTGATGTATAATGGTTGTGTTTATTTCCGGAAGTACCAGCATTGGTTGTTTAATTCGGCAGCATGGAACACGTTTAAATTGGTTAGCCTCTCAGCAGTTTTCGTATTGTAAGACGTTAGTTATCTTTTGTATCTTCCTATGTGTCATATTCTTAAATAGTTTAATGCACATCTCTCTGACACTGTCTTCAGAACATTGAAAAAGGCATTTCACAGTGCTAGTATTTGTTGCCGGGCTGTGGCTTTGCGTCACAGAAGGAGCTGCAACGATTCGCCAATCAGTCGACTAGTCGATCAAAAGAAATTTGATCAGCGATTGCTTTCATAGGTGATTAATCACTTCATTAATTTACCATGGAAAAAATAACAAACCATTTCCGTTCATGAACTGTCTGCTGGACAAAAGAAGAAAACCAAAGGTAGTTGTGATGATTCTTTATTGAATTTTGATGGTTGATGAATACTGAATACTCACTGAATAATCAATCATGAAATTTATCAGCAGATTAATCAACATAGAAATTAATCCTGTCTGTTGTTTCTGGTCACCCTGCACATAAACACGTGGTGTATACAGAATGACTCATATAGGCATTCATTTCTTTGTGAGAGATAACGGTGCCTGCTATCCAACAGTGAAATGGACAAGAATGAGCACCCGGTCCAAACGAACAGCAGTAAAACACTGCTTATCCGCCACTTACCGGCGGAACTCAGCGAGGACGAGAAGGAGGACCTCCTGAAGTATTTTGGAGCTGAATCAGTCAAGCTTTTCTCAAGCACGGGTCGTCTGGTAGGTTGTAACTTCACGGAGGCATTGTGAGCATCATTACATCTTGAAATATGATGGATTTACTGTTCATTCTGAGGCTCATAACTGTCTAGCTGTCTTTCTCTTTCCGCAGAAACATACAGCCTTTGCAACCTTTAGAAGTGAAAAGTCAGCAGCAAAAGTGAGTTTTTTTTCTATAGTGACTGCAGTTAGATGAAGTTTCAGAAAGCCATGGGTTTTAGACACAAGCTGAGAGTAAAGTAGATGTAATGTTTTGATGATTTTCTCTTAATCTTGCCTGTATAGTGTTAAACCTCCATCCTGTCTCCCTTAGGCTCTTATGAGGCTCCATCAGCTACAGATTCTTGATCACACGCTTGTTGTGGAGTTTGCTAAAGGTCAAGGTGACATGACGGTGTTGAAGGATCCACCCGTGTCAGACAGGTACGTTGCAAGTCATATGAACTAAGAAACACTGTTGATCTGCACAAAAAAAATCCTGTAACTGTCAAACCAGGTTAACCCAGTGAGTCTAAAGCTCATATTGTAAGCCCGGTGCAGTGGAGCAAGTTTTCAGTCTTCTTTTTGTCTACAGTGGTAAACAGATTAAAGAGGAGAAGAAGAAACAGGAAGAGAAACAGCTAAATATTCCACTCATAGAGACCGGCATTGCACCAAGCCTCGGGTAAGTGTTGACTACACGTCGTGGCACAGCCTCTGCTGTAGATTTGATGTGATCTGAGCAAATTGTGGTTCATGTTTGTATTTGAACCTTTTCTTAATTTCTCAGATTTGAGTGTGGGGAAGCAGGTTTTGTTTTCAGCCTGACAAATCTCTAATTTTGTCTTCGGCGCTGAGTTTCTGAAATGAACACACTTCAGTGCATCAGTTGCATACAGCCAACATTTTACTATGCCATGCTCGAGTGCATTACTCTTTGCTTTGTGTGGTAAAAATAGAGATTGTATCACATTCTGCTGTTTGGGACCAACATGACCCCTGCTGACTCTCTGGAGGAAGTCGGTACCCACAGCAGGAGCGTACCCATCCCTAATACTAAAGATGATCAAACATTTAATGTGTCAGTTACATTTGGCCGACTCACCCCTGATGATTTTCAGTCGGAATGAGACAAACAACGCCGCTGCCCCCCCCCCTACCTTTGCTTTCTAAAATGAAGCCTTTTCTTTTTGGGCCTGAATAAATGAAGATATATTCCTTCATGCTGCTCTGATTCTTGCTCTATAAAAGTTCCTCGTACATGTGATCGAACCTTGGTACTGACGTGGCAAGCTAGTCCCAATGTCCCTTAATGGCTGCATTTTGAAGTCTTGTTGGCTCAGTGCTTGTCATAAAGATGAAGTTACCCGGCTGAAGCTCAGCGGCCGGGCCACAAATTCAGCTGTTTCCATTTATTTTGATGTATTTCAGGGGTTGTGGATTGAAGGGCGTGTTGTGTTTAAGCCAGCGAGTCTCATTTGAAGTCACTCCATCTTTTCCTCTCACTCTCTCTCCTACAGGTTGAAGTTTCACCCAAATCCCACCCTCAAATATTTATACCCACCACCTTCGAATGGCGTTTTGACAAATATAACGCACGCCCTGATCAGTGTGCCCAAGTTTTATGTTCAGGTGAGTAACTGCTGCTTGTCTTTCACCCAAGAGCAGCACATCTTTGATATGAAGATGTTGGTCATCTGTGTGCATGTACCTTTGTTTTTCTACCTTCTCATCCTGTCCTTGTATTCAAACTTGCCTTTTATAAAAAGTGGGCATTTGTATGAAAATGCTAATGTGACAGCATTCGCAGTCTTTAGACTCAGAGTGTAAAATGGAAATACGATTCTGGAGTAAGTGTCCCAGTGGTTTCTGAACTGCATCCAGCCTCTTAAAGATCAAACAGCAAACATTTGCCTTTTAAATTCCAATTTGAGGAGCAAGTATTAATAATAAACCATAAGTGGGAGGCATGAGTTATGGGTTTAACATTTCCCTGGGAGCTGCAGCTGCTTCCGCTGTTGACATCTTGGTGGTGCTAGCGTGCTGCAGAGCCGCTGCCTCGGCGCTCAGCCTCACCGCGGGTATCTCACTTCAGCCTCAGTCTCACCTTGATCCCCGTATTTTTGATGAAAATGCAGAAGCCTGGCAATCTGTTTTACATATGGAGCTGGGGTTACAGGCTGCCTGTTTGAGAGCAGCAGTGCATTTATACCAGCGGCTCTCACCCTGCTCTGAATCGTTAGATGCAACCGCCGCTGTTCTAACGCTCATATCTTCAATTATAAAGGTGCTCCATCTGATGAACAAGATGAACTTACCGTGCCCGTTCGGCCCAGTCACTGCCAGACCTCCCCTGGTAAGCTCCTGTGTATGATGTTTAGACTGAAGTTATTCATCAAACAAGAGAGATGTCGGTAGAAGAAAAATCTAAATCTTACTGATTTAGTGACACTGTGTTATCGAGTGACTCTCGTCAGTACAGGAAGAATGTGAGCATTAGGACTATGTGAAAAGTAACTGGACCATGCAGCACATATACTGAAGATCCACTTCAGACATGTGTTAGGTCTTCTGAGAATACATGCAGTACTTCAGAGTAATAATCTGAATATGTCTGATGTCACTAGACGTGTACAGATACAGATGAAAGTGATCTGATGTCAAACTGCACATACAGCTGTCTGCACAGAGAAGCTCAAACATCGCAGTGAAGAAACAATACGCTAAACATGTTAGACAGTTGTGAGGTGGGGGCTTTATGTTTGTCACCTAAACAGCCACCACCACATCCTTAAGACACGAAGCTTTTCACATCACTGCTTTACTACACAGTTTGAACATATTTACTATAGTGTCTATAAAAGGAGAATTTGGTTCAACAGGAGAACAGTGTTGTTCAGGAATGAAGGCAGGCACTGAACAGGTTTGTTTTGTAATCTAAAATACAAGGAGACACATAGGGCCACTGTAAAAATATAGCAAATTCTTACACGCAGTACCTTATCATCCAAAAATCCTCCTGCAGAACTGCTTGTTTTTGTTATTGTTTATTTGAGCACTTTGAATAAAATAAAAATACTGTGATTTGATTGAAGCCTGCTATCAACCCCCCCACCTCCCGTCATAAATTAATCCCAGCTTGGAGCAATATGCACGTGAGATCATTTGAATCCTGAGGTATTCATGAGGTAAGCTGCCTTTGTGTTGTCTGCTGCAGTTTGAGCTGCTGCCTCCTGTGCCACCCGTCCCACTGCCCCCTCCCTTCCCGCCCGACTACCCGCCCTTACCAGAGGAGGAGATGGAGCTGTCCAGTGAGGAAGAGTCTGAGTACGAGAGCGGGGATGACGAAGACAAGGAGAGGTGAGGAGCAGAGGAAGTGACTTTCATTTCAGTCAGAGTTTGGGCCGACGTGTTATTCAGTCATCCACACTAATGTTGCAGCAAACACAAGTGGCTTGAAGGGAAATGTCTCTAAATTCCAATGGGTGGGCACTTTTTTTTCCTACAAGGTAGACATTTTTCCTTCCTTCACTACGCTTACTTTTGTTTCAGGATTGTTCGTCTGATGGGCCTGGTCAACCAAGCATGCAAGAGACCCCTGAGACCAAAAACTGCTTCAAGGAGAAAGAAGCCCAAGATCAAGGATCTACTCTATACTCCCAAACCAGACTCTCAGAGGTACAGCAGAGCCACTCATGCATGTCACAGTCCTCACAGATTCACAGGCAGCTAAAAAAGGACAATATGTCTTCCTCATAAAGACATCTCTGTGTGACTTTGAAGCTCATTGTGCCGCACACACCCTTAATGACAGACCACAAACTCTGTTTCTGAACTATGAATACACACACACGCAAACATGCACACACGCACTTCAGCATCTCCTGGCGTTGTTTTTGTGGACTGGGAAATATCTCGTTGACCAATGCAATCCTGAGGCCACTCAGAAGCCAGGTTTATTGTGGGTCCTTTGCTGTGCTGCCTGTCTGTCTCTGCTGTCCCTCAGTGCCCCAGTGCTGCAGCCCTGCGACGTGTTCGAGCAGCCCCACCCCGCGGGGCCCAGGAAAATCGAATTCCACATTTCAGTTCCGGAGGGGGGGTCAGCAGAGGAAGGAAGCAGGGCCGGGCGAGAGGCGCAGTCTGAACAAGTCAGAGGTAAGACTTCCTCTGCACTTCCTGCAGTTTCCAGTAAGTTTAACTGAATGAGGTCCTCATTTTGTCTGAGCAATTTCAGAACCCAGAGATATTAAGTTTACAGTCTATTAAAATTGAGAATGTTTGTCATGTAGCTTGAATTCGTGATTTTTTTTCAAACTTGATGGTTTTTCTGATGATTCAACTGCTCAGCTTTCAGCACTAATGAGTGCTGATGTTGAGTTAAATGATGTTTTTGTGCGGGTTACATGACACCAGGGGAAAAGAGGAAATGTGAGTGAGTGAGGTCTGACTTTTCAGTCCTGACTGGTGAGGCACTTCTGGTCACTAAGACTGTTATTAAAACAATTTCATCAGCTTCTAGGATACATCACCCCTATCTCAGTCAGTATTTAGAAATGAGAGGGTGGAGACTGTTCAGATTTTGAATTGGGTTGTGTGGAACACCACATGCACATTCTTTAAATTCCCATCAGGAAGTTATGTATGTAAAATAAGCTGCATTCATGCATCATTTTTGGCTTTATTGATTTACTCTATCATTTCTTTATTCTAGCTGCACCAATGCAGCAGCTCCATTTTTATACTGTTGTTACTGCCAACAGTTATTGAAAGTTTATTTTCCAACGCTGGGTTATGCTCAAGAGATAAATCACTTTCCGCCACCATTACAGCGCGCGGCTGAAGTGGGAGTTGTGCTCTGTTACAGCAGCAGTGATCCACCTGAGCTGAAACCAATGGAGGGGGGGGTCTTTTCTGATAGGGGAAAGTTACCTTGTGTTTAGTGTGTGTGAGAGAGAAGAGTACTCCACAGAGGGTCTGCAACATCATGATTTAGTGTGCTGTATTGCACAATTCATACAAGATATTGGCATAGGCTTTTGCCAGCATTTTAAAATATTGTCATTTAAATTATAGCTGGCAAGAAACATTTTACACTATCAAAGCAATCTACTATTTTTTTTTTTAACCCACGAGATCCTGGCCAGTGTTTCCCTACAATGCGTTGGATTTCTGCACGTTGAATCGTGAGATCACGTCGCCATGACATCATCATCTCACGCTCCAAAGCGCATCATCAGCCTTTCTGCTGTGTTGTAAAACAGCGATGAATAATGTCACATCTAAAGTTCTGGTCTTCATCGTTCATGAATATAGGTCCTGAACGTGAGATGTTGGGTCAGTGAAGTCAAACTGATACTAACACGTCAGCCCGTGGAACAACTGGAGCTGTTTTGAGTACCAAATGCAACAACAATGCTAATTTCACAGGTGGCCAGTAAGCATAAATCAGACCAGCACTCTAACCTACAAATATAGAAGTCGTCTCTTTTGAGCAAGAAAGCCACTGTATGGATTTGATCGTCGCTATACATCAGGTTTATTATCACACTGAAGCAGGAGGTGCTTTGATACTGCTATTGACATAAGTTAAAGCTCCTTCCACGGGTGAAGTCGGAGTGGCGCGTTGCACAGCGGTATATCACAGCGGAAACTCACACCTAAAAAGGTTTCAGCATTATCTGTGTGAGGAAATGTCGTCGGGGGCACAGTCTGTGTTGCTTGTCAGCTGTGCCGTTCCCTGTTCTGCCTTATCTCCCTCCTCTCTAACTACAACCTCACTCCCCGGCAAGCCCCTGAGAAGTAAAATAGATCTCAAAGTCAAACACAAAAGATTTCCTAAAGGCGGGAGGAAGATAAACCATGACAGGTGGCTTTTTGGATTAGACTTGTTTTGGGGAGGTGGGGGTGTGGGATCCGATAAACAAGCTATTTGAATGAAAAGGGGAGGTGGAGGGGGGGCAGATAAGAAGGAGCGTAATTTTGAAAGCAGTGATCTAGTTCTCTGCCGAGAGTGTATCAGAAAAGCTCCCCGGCACTTCTCGCTCCAGTGGGACACACGCACGCACACACACACACACGCACTTTATGTGGAAGACAAGCTTCCTTTTTTATTCCCCTCCTCAGATTTGTACAGGCTCACTGCTCTTAGTAATTCGTTCTACTGTTTGTGTGTCTGCAGGAGGTTTTCTGTCCCACCGCCGTTCCAACTCCTGTTTGCAAAAGCCAAAGTGGATTTTGATTTGATTACAGTGGGTTTTTTTTATTTGACTGAGACCATCCTCTTTCAATTATCAGAGCAGCCAGTTTCCGCTTTGAACGTTATTCCTGTGTTTATCGTATTACACTCTCATGTAAAATCATTATTTTCAGCTCAGTCAGTTTCTAATGACGCCACGCTTACAATTTTGAAACATCAGTATGTTGAACTAATTATGAGCAGGAGGATTTGCTTCCACTCCACCATCCTGAGCTTGTGGATAAACATTGTGGAAGCGATTATTCCACCATCTGCTATTGTTAGACACTTTGAAAACTTCCATCTGCATTTATGCTTGAGGTAGAGTGTCTTCATCCTGCTTTCTTCATACAGCAATCCAGCTGAACTAAACCCAGCTCAGCGGCACTTCACATTAAATCAGGTTTTTTGCTGTGCTATTAAATGGTCCTTTAACATCTTCTGTGACACTTCAGAAGCAGACAAGCGGGAGGTAGCCCCCCCTCCCGGAGACGAGAGGGAGGTCAGCGAAGGTTTCGGGAAGCTCTACCCCAGCGGCCAGGAGTCCCGGCAGCGGGAGGAGCGCAGCGACGACGAGGAGCATGACCTCACCTCGGACATCATCTCCAGGAAGGAGCTGGAGAAGGGACGGCTGTCAAGAGATGGTAAATGCAGTGTGTGCAGACAGGACAGTGGCTCAGGGCTTAGCACAGTCACCTGATGGCAAGGAAGGCCCTCAGCCAGAACGTCAACAAAACTGTCCAGTACTGGTGATCGGATAGAGCAATGATCACAGACAGGAAAATCTTAGAAGGTTTCAGAACCAGTGAGAGACATTGAGGAGTACATCTTTGCCTTAGAGGAGCGCTGATCATAATAATTTTCACTTTTCATGCAAGCAAATGTTTTTTCTGTTTGTGCTCTACAATGGTAACTATTCAATTGAACTTTTTTGCATTTTTTTTTTTTTTTTTGCTTTACACAGCTGTAACCTCCTCGTTCGCCCTCACAAATCCTCCTCTGTGCACAAGTGATGCAAGAAGAATGGGAGCACCAAAGAGGGGTGTTTGAAATGCATATTAGAGACATTTGGTGGTTATTGCGAGTAGTGAGAGGCATCTGACTTGAAAGAGAAAGCAGATAGATCCCTGATAGGAAGAGAAGCTGGGGCTAAACATTTAAAATCAGCATTACCAGTGCAAGATGAAAATCAAAGTCATAGGCAGCTGTTTGTCCTTTGGGAGGCTTCATTCTGCTGTCGGTAATTAGCTGCTGCTCGTCTCCAGTCCCTTTAGTATTATTGTTATCATGATTATTATTATGTGCCTGGTTTTGGTGAAAAACATGAAAGCACTGAGCGCATTCGTGGATTGCTCCTGCAGACCGTGTTCAGACAGGAACACATGGAGAGGATACAGTGTCATCACACACTGCTGTGTCTGTAAATGTTTCAGGCCAAGTCATATCAGCCTCTTACACCACCTGGATCCACAACTGGGTTGTGTTTCCAAGTCGACTACACAAAAGAGCTTAGAGAACATCATACAGTTAGTGTTATGTCCATGACAGCACAGGAGCTCTGTTCTGACACGCATCGATCAGGCATGCTTTCCATACAAACCCAGTGTATGATGTGATACAGTCTGCTGGATGGTAAGGACAGCGGTGGCGGCAGCTCCTTTGTACTTGTTTTTGAAATGCACCTTGTGTTTTTTTTTTTTCTCTCTCTCCGTCTTTCCTTCTCTCTTTTGAAACAGAGATAAAAAGAATGTCCGTGTTTAAAAATTACGAACCGGGCGAGCCAACCTGCAGACTGTACGTGAAGAATATTGCAAAACAAGTGGAAGAGAAAGTAGGTGCATTAATTGAACGTGACATGTTTGTGTATTTACTGGAGTTTTTCGTTTATTATTTAAATCCATTATATGTCATCATAACTCTCTGTTATTCAATTATTTGGCAATGAGATGTAAATCCCAGATCCTACAGGGAGTCTGTGTAAACATTAGTGCCCACAGTGCATTCATATTCATATTTTTAATATTTTTCTGTTCCAGGACCTGAAGTACATCTACGGGAGATACATCAACCCTGAGTCAGAGGCCGAGAGGAACATGTATGTAAACGTGTGTCATTTCTTTGCATCTTCTCTTCTCCAGCTATTTTTGACTCAATTTGTCACCTTCTCTTGAGAGAGATGTTGGCAGTTCAGGCTGACTGTGTGTTGTGTTATTAATAAGACTCTAAACTGACATAGTGGAGATCATGAGGGACCTTTTGTTTGTGCATCAGCAGCAGTTCAAATGAATATTACACCTGAGTCATCAGGCACAGCTTATGTTGAGCAGAGGTCCAGGCGCTGAGCTCAGACGTGGGGGGAAAACAGTTTGTCCTCTGGTAGCGTTCTTCTAAATTGTGGCTTTTTTCCTCCCGCCTAAAGGTTTCTACAGTTCATATTCTTTTCATTACACATGCTATGCAAGAAAAGACCTAGAAATCCTAACCTCCTTGTTACCAGATCTCTAAGGCAATGCTCTGCACACAGAGCAAAACAAATACATGCAAAGGATGAAACTTATCTCAAACAAGACTGCATCACACAATTCCCACAATTCATGGTGTAAAAATGGATCCGCAGTCAAATCTTTGTGCAGGATATGAAAATAAGCAGCGGAAACTGCAAAATGTGGAGGAACCTTGTAACTGTGCTTAAACAACTTTGTGTCTGTGGTCAACAACTCTGCAGCCAAACACAAAGGTGTGGCATCGGCCTGTTCAACCAGTAACAGACAGGCTTATGTTACTGGGAATCTAGATTGCTCCAAATATTAGCTTCAAGAGTATCTTTAAGCGCTGGCTCCTTATTTTACAGTGCGTGCACATTATCCTGGTAAAATATCAGAATATATATCTTTCTAAGTGTTCTAGCTCTCACCTAAAAAGAAAAGCTGTGTTTTTTCTCACCCTAAAAAAAGGAACTTTTCTAAAACTCTCCAGAGTGGATAGATCTGTAAATGCCGACTCACTGCAACGCGAGGATAAAAGCCAGCTCAGTGAGGGTTGGGGGCTGTGCGGTAGTAAAGTCACACCTCGTGGTATCTCATTTTAAGTGCAGCAGAATCCACGTCACAGCTGCTGTCATTTTCCTTTATGCATGTTAACATGATGCAAAGTCCATAAGATGGAGCTTGTTTTGAAAGGAGTCTGCAGAGAATGACAGCTGGTTAACAGGTAGTACTTAAGCGCCACAATTGAAATCACTGTTTTTATATTTGTTCCATTCACAACTTAACAAATTTGACTATAACGTTGGTTATGATGCAGTTTTATTGTTTGCCAACCGAAGGGAGAGTGAAGAGGAAGCAATTTATTTCTGTATTTCTGGTTTTCTGTTGTTCAGGTTTCAGGTTGTTTGACTCTGGACGCCTGTAATAACAGACAGACTCAGTGTAGTCTGTCTGCGTTTGTGGGTGAGCAGCCCGACCATGACGACGTGCCCCCGCTTTACTCTTGTCCACAGGTTTGACATTGTGTTAATGAAGGAGGGCCGGATGAAGGGGCAGGCCTTTGTGGGACTCCCCAGTGAGCGGAGTGCGGAGAAAGCTCTGCGGGAAACCAACGGCTACGTTCTCTATGACAAACCCCTCGTGGTCGTATCCTTTTCTCAGGGATTCTGAGAGCTGCTGGAAATCCAGGTTCATTTTGTATGGTACAATATTATTAATTATTAGTTTCTTAGGTGATGTCACCTACAGTAGCTTGGCAACAGCGTGAATTTATAGGATAAACAGATAACTCTTCACTGTGTGACTGTAAAGTGATCAGTAAATTAGACAACTTGATTATATCCAGAATTTAAACCAACTTGTTGTTCAGTCACCATGCAGCCGTTTATGAGGTGGTCTGAAGTCAGGAAATGTGTCTGTGTTTTGGGTTGGTATGGTAGGTGTTATGTTTATAGGTTATTTTATGTTGGATGCACAAATCCTCTGTCTTGTGAAGATCTGAACCTGATAAACATGCCTGAAGATGGTGCATCAGTGAGATAAAACTGTGCTAGATTATGTGCATGCATTGTTTCCTGTGAATCCCTCACAGGACACACAGAGAGGAAGACGATCTGAAACGAGTGCAAACACAAGAAAAACTGCCATATAGACACATTCAATTTCAGAACAAAAACCCCCACAAACTTTGGGTTGGATTTCCTGAAAATAGAATTAAAACAGCTTTGACGTGCAGGTACCAGCACAGAGCATTTTCTGCACTGTGCAGGACAGTACAATGGCAAAAAAGATGTAGGTGAACTGGAAGAGAGGGCAAGTTTGTGTCGCAGGTGTTAAAGCAGGTGTGGCGCGTTCGGTCCTGTGGGGGGAAACGTTCAGGAAGAAGTCAGACAGAAGAGCAAGACAAAGACAGACAAGGAGACGAGCTGTGTGCATTTTCACCACAACATGAGATAATCAGCCTCCCCGTCTAATGAAACACCAGTGTTGTGTTGAAACTAAGTGGAATTATTGTGACCTATATGGGCACAAATAATAAAAAAAAAATAACAGATTAGCATTAGCAATAGCTCATACTAGGGTAATACTGGCCTATCTGACTAGTGGAAGTCATCAAAATTTCTTCAAAAAATAACATGCACTGATTACACGATCATCCAGAGCTTTGGTGCATCCAACATAGAATGAAAATGCAGAGCCAGTGCTGTTTACACTGAGCTCTCTAACTTGCGGACATTACCTCGCTCTCTACCGTGACGGTAGCTGTCTCTGAGTCGAGCCCACCTCAGGAAGGCAAACTCTTACAAGGTCCATTTTTAGCCAGTAGTCCTCTGGCACATATGAAGAAACAGCTGCGACCTTTTTCACATATTAAGTTTATATGAGGTGGTGAGCTGCTGTGGGAGTAAAGCACTATGATATATGAGTATAAATTATCAGTCTGTGATCCTGGGGTTAGGGTTTGGTGTATATCTTCTCTGTTACTTTCAGAGAAGGAAAGATATGTTTAGCAAAGAAACTTCAAGTTCCCACCTGAAAAAAGAAAATGCTATGTCAGTTTACCAGTTTATGAAATCAAGCACACACCTTGACTATAAATCCACAGCAATTCGCCAGATCTGCAAGACCAAAACCAGAAAGCGCCGACACCAAGAGAGTTCCAAAGCAGAGGTGAACCCAGCAGGTGAGTGAGACACTTGATTAGAACAGTCTGTGTGTGTATGTATACAACAAGCCTACTTATCATTGTGTCCTTTTACATTTGTGTTTACACTTTATGTATTCAAGATACCAAGGCCAGCAGAACCTTTTGTATCCTTATTTTGGCATATCCTTTGGGAAAAACAAACAAACCAAAAAAAACATGTATATGTGCCTATTGCGGCACAGTTGGACTTAAAACAACAACTGGATCTGCGCTGTAGTCTAAAAAAGGCTGAGCTCCGTGCATGGTTTTTTTGTATTATTATTGTTTTGTTTACCTGTGCTATTTGTGACTCCGTCAACCTCTCTTTACAATTTTCTCTACCTTGTTTGACTGAATTTCAGGTGATGGTCATCAGATGTCGTCTTCTTTTTGATTATGAAATAAAGCATTTTATTAAAGTAACTTGCTTCCTGCTTTTGTCTTCCTCGCACACACACACACAGTTTGCCAAAACACTCAGCCAAACTATCATAACAGATTAACTGTAGTCCCAGAACTTTAAGTCCTGACAGCCGAGTAAATACAGACTGGGGAAGGTATATGAGATCTAGATTGGCTGTGCAGCAGATGGTGGGCTGTCAGCACAGAGGAGAAGCCACAGTCCTGAAGAGACAGCAAACAAACCAAACAGACTGCAGTCTGTGGGAAATTGCTGGGACTGGGTTAGCTTGCCTTTACAATCCCCGGCTGGCCCCATCTGTGTGATTATAGAGAGCAAACCTAAGCCTCAACACAGGCGTTTCTGAACATTTGGAAATCAGATTGGTTTCGGTGTAAGCAGTGATGTTATGTCTGTTATCTGTAAAACTTCTGAGGAGGAGCTCACATTACAATGCTGTGCTGAGCAACTGCCCAGATGTGGTCTGGTTTGATGGACTTTTACAACATTTTGGTAGTTTGGTGAGAGATAAGAGCAACCTCTGGTTTTTCTATGATGCATCAGGTCCTTCTACTGGCAACATGTGTCTCCCTGTGGTTTAGCCTGAGCTGAAGAAGGTCCTGTGCTTGTATGCAAGTGAGCTCCAGAGAAAAACACAGTGGTGTACAGTATCTGTCAGTCTGTTGTTTTAAAACAGTGATGGAGGGATGAGTACGGAAATGCTCAGAAATAGAAATAGGACACACAGAGATTGATGATTTTTATCAGGACAGCATTGATATGTAATGATAATATTAATTATCCACCTGCTGATAATGAAGTGCTCGGTGCACACAGTCCCAGATATTTCTGCTTAACTATTGTGCATGTAGGTGCAACCAAGGCCTTTGCCTGGCTAAGGCTGTTAGAAACGAAGTATTTTTCAAATTTACAATTGAATGTTATTGGAACTGAACTGTTGCAACTCTTTGTTAATGCAGATCTTTCAGTGCAAAGCCTGTTACCACACACTGCTATCACTGACCAATCGTGGATCAGACATATGGAATCTGCGACGATGAATACCTCACACGCTCTCTGCCCTCTAATGTAGTGATGGTGTTGATGTGACAGGACTGTAATCTGCAGAGAACGGTGACAGTTTAATGGGATGTAATTGACCTCAGTGTCCTCCAGAGGGAAAACAATCACCATAACATAGCAATTATCAGAGCTTCCTTTAGTTGCAGTGTAAGTGCACGTTTTGTTTTCATAAAATAGCTCATTAACCTTTTATGAAGCTGTTTACATGCGACCTTAATCCGCTGATTTACTGTAACGGTTTACAGATTCAGGCAGGCAAACATTTCATGTCATGTTCTCTGTGAAGTTTGAAAATCATTTTATTTTGGTGAAAATGGGTTGCCGTTCACTACGTCCCAGCCCTGCTCACTGGTTCGGCCTCTCTCTGGTTAAGATCCAGGCGCAGAGGGTTATTAATCACATGTGCTCGTCTGCTTCGACCTGAACCTCATACGTCAACGCCAGTGTGAGGGAGGAGTTCCCATCTGTGCCCTACTCTGCTCGCCATCTCAACGATGACAAATGTTCCACCCGCAGTGGAAATATTGAGAGTTACCAGGACATTTATCAGGTAACATTTGAGCAATATGAAAGATAACCTTTTGTAAGTGGACGCAGATAAAGATGTATGTTCTGCCTTTCCTCTGCAGTGGCTCCATCTCTGTGTAATGCCGCATCTACCCTGAAGTAACATCATGATAATATGCTTCTTATTCTGGGCTCAACCAGGTGTGTTTCTTTGGATGAAGCCTGTGGACTGCTGGCTACACATAAACAGGGGTAGACACCCAGTGTTGCAGGCCTGTTTTTCTGGACACAATATTCCTTTCTTCCTGTGCATTACTTGTACAAATTGAGTGCAACATTTACTCACAATATTGTTAAAACTTAAAAAGGAAGCGCAAACAGTAGAACTCCAGGCAGCATCAACATGCCTCAGGCCATGAGGCATCTGCAGACACCTCCAGTGACAACATGTACGTCTGAATCTGCCCGTGGGTTTCTTTGCTATACTGCCAATGTGTTGTTTGGCCTTGTGAATTTTAATGCTTCCACAAGCTGTGTCAGTCAGTCATTCACTGGATGCCACTGCAGAAACTCTGACTGTGAGCCTGTCTGCTGCGTCGCTCTGGGTTTGGGTTCAGTCAGAGATATACAGCATCAACAAACTGTCCGTTTAAAGCAAATGGTCATACAGACAGACTCTGAGCGTGTCAGAGGAGTGAATGAATTGGCAGGAATTGTCACTATACACTTGAACGAATACGAATGGATGTCAGGAGTCAGCTGTGAATGAGTCAGTGATTATGAAGCATGAATGGGATGGTCGTTGCTGTGGCTGAGTTTAGTGTAAGATAGGTCACAGCTAATCACAACAGATTGTGCCTTTTTTTGTTATTGATCAGTACTCTCATTTCATAAATGTCCTTATCAGGGTTGTGGTGGATGAAAAAAAGTTAAAAACTATTTTTACCAAACAGCAAGAGCATTTTATTAAATGTAGTGAAACTAAACTTGTCTCCCACAAAGCTTTTACATTCAGTTGAATGTGATGATGATGTATGAATTCTGTTGAATCAGATTTAGTTTTCTAATGCACAGTGGCCTCTGAAGCAACTTTATGACATTGATGTAAAAAAACGTGTAATTTATCCAGACTTCTGGTTGTTTTGATTTTAATAGATGAGACAGAACCTCAGTGAGGTGTAATTTTATCTCAAACATATTCACATTGTGAATCAGAAGTGCTCTCTGCACTCATTTATTTTTATTTTGGCTCAGACAAAATTTGAAGCCAGGGGCTGATTTATATAACTTGATCTCTGTGCCAAAAACACATACAAGCAATGGATTTGTTTTTGTAATCCCTGTTTTAACATGCATCTTAATGGGCTTCATTTGTCAGCTACACTGTAAATCAGTCTGAGTCTGAAAAGGCTATAGAAAGCTTTAATCCTTGATCAATTTATCACTACTGAAACACTGAGCACATACCAACCACTGAAACATCAGAGCAGAGGATTCTGGGTGAGGTATACAGCATATTATGCCACAGAGTTCAAGCCAATGCTATCATTATAAGTTAAGAGGAAACCAGTAATATGTGGCCACCAGCATGACCTTAATTTTAGAGTTAATATTTATCGGAGGCACACATATTCAGTCAGCCTTGCTAATAAAAGCCGTACGGGCAGAACAAATGCTCTCCGCTTCTGACACTGAATTAAAGATGGAAAACTAAACCGCCTGGGTTACATAATGTGTGCTGACACTTTAATGGAAACATCTGTGAAAGCTTTTGTTTGAAAGATAATAGACAGATTCTGTCTGAATGTCAGCGTATTGGTGCTGTATACTGAGCTGGTGGATGACATTAAAACTGACAGTGAACCTACGGTAGCAGGGGTTGCTCACCCCGACTGATCTGATGTCAGTGAACTGATTTCGAGTTTACCTGCAGTGAGTGATGGGCTGGAGCTGGTGGAGTGTACGGGGCTCTCATGGGCCACAACTTGACTTGCACAGTGAATGGGGGTTCAGGTTTTTGTTTTGTTTTGTTTTTTTTAACAGAAAAAATGGCTTTAACCAATAAAATGGTGAGCAGTGCAGTCCCATAGTCCCGTTGTTCTTGATACACATCACTACAGTGATTTCTCTTTTGGCCACACTTCTCTCTTCTCAACATGTCTTCCCCAAAATCCAAACTCATTTGACCCTTGTACACTTTTAAGTCACTTCCATTTTATTCTAACTCAAGGGTTTCTTCAGACTAAAAGACTGACTGTACAAAGAATGGCATCATTACACTGCGTATGCTGACTCAAAATAAATGGAAAAGTTTGGATTGTCTTGGCTCCAGTGTACTGAAAATTAAATGTCCATGACTTCTTTTGTTAAATCTATAAATATCAAAAAAGTCAAGGTAAGACAACAGCAGGGACCCCGTGTTGAGCAGTACCTGTACCTTACAGCTTTCCATTAGATATCCTTTGTAGGAGGATGCACAAGTCATTTTTGCTGTGCATCTGCCCTTTTGCAGCACACAATGTAATAATCCTCAATTTGCCATCTGCCTCTTCCCTCACAGCCTTCATTCCTGCCCTCTTCATGTTCCCACACTGCTGTGTACAGTGAATAAATGAACACCACCAACCTGCCATGAGCTTGTATTGTATATGATACTATTACATGATATATATTATATGTTGTATATTATTGCATTGTATTTATGTAATTTAGATTTAGATGTTGCTCACTTTAGTCATGTATTGTTGCCTTCTGATACAAAACTCTGCAGAATAAAACAATGGGATACAAATGTTTTAATCAGTGAACTTTGGAGATACTGTTAGATGGATGTAGTCTGTTTCCTCTGTCAATAGTTACTAGTTACACTAAGCTAAGCAAATAGGCTACTGGCTGTAGCTTCATATTTAGTATACAGATAAAAGAGGTGAATCAATATGCTCATCTAGCTCTCATGAGAAGACATCAACATGTAATGAGTGAACACATCAGATGGAGTAAAAGTACAGCCCTGCACACTGTTGGCTGAGTAGTATTTAATTTGCGTTTCGGGGGCTTTTCGAAATGCTGAAAGTCAATAAACACAGAGCTTTTGTAAATGTTCATCTTTACATGATGAGTACTCATCCTAAAAGGGCTTGTTCACTGCAGACCGACAACCGCAAGGGATGACACATCATCACACATCACCAGGACCTGACCAAAACACCAGGTCAAGACTGAGACTCACTGGTACAGTTCATCTGACCAACATTAACCTGCAGTTGCAGCTGTACCATGGTGCTTTGGTGGTCTGTTGAGACATTTATTTGAGTTTTCTTAACTCCTAGTTATTTATATAATTCATTAGAGACTAAATTAAATCTCAGCACACAGAACTAGCTGTCTGTCAAGACAAATTAGATCATGAGCTCTTACTGAAACAGTGACTGCTGGACCCATGTTTGAACTGGAGCTGGTATAAACAATTAATATCCCTCATTGTCCCTCGTATTACTGCCTGGACCAACTTCACTGTCAGCTTCTGCTGACTTTCAAGGAGCAAATAGCAGGAAGGCACACAGTGCTTAGTCAACTCTGCAGTGTCTATATGGTCATTGGCCTTACAAGTCTCTCCAAGAGCAAATCTGTCAATTCTAAGGTATGCTTATTCATTATGAAGAGAATGATGGCTTGACCATGCATAATTAATGCTTTTAAATCTTGCAAGTTTCATGAAGTTGTCTGAATGAGTAGCATTTAAAGCTGAAGTGAAGTAATGTGCTTGAATAATTGATCTACAATGTCTTTGATGAGAAATGTGACCAAGGTCATCAGTTTTATTTAAACCAAGAAATTGATTTATTAGTCTTTGCTGCATATTCAGATTGTTTATGTTTGGACACTCACGGATGGATTTATTAGGTACATATGGAGTGATAGAAGAGTAATCCAGTTCTCCAATTTGAGAGAGGCCGAGACAACTCCCTTCTCCACTTATGCAGTGGGTACGGTGAAAGCAGGAGACCCTTGACAGTTATTGCACAGCCCTGTAAAGCCTGTATCGGTATGTAAAAGAACACCCTGCTCTGCTATAAAGTGCTCATCCCACTGCAAGTTGCTTCCTCCCTTTTCTGACATTACACCGCCTTGCTCATTGCTCTGCCCTGCGCTGTCCGAGATGCCAACTAAATCTCAGCCTCATCTTGTCCGCCGTAACCTTGTTTATTCCCAACAGTGGCATTAGCAAAGCTGTAAAAGTATTTATGGGGGTACAAATGTGGGACAGCCAATCTAAGGTAAATCTATAAATCCTGGCTGTTGATTTCTCAGGGCCAGGAGGTGCAGGCCGGTGATCAGTAGAGGTAGAAAGTATTCCCCGGGTGACTCTGTGTGACTAACACACAGAGGCCGAGCAGCATGCCAAACAGCGCTATGGCGACACTGTTGTGCTTTTAATATGGCCAAGCTGGCCTTCGCCTCTGAAGTGCGACGCCTGGCTATCCATCTACCATGAGCTGGTATCATTAGCTAACACCCAACAGGGATCTGAGTCAGCAGTTGGTGTGCGTGCATTTGTGTGTCCTTGGCTTGTTTTAGGGACTGTAGTCACGGCACAAGCTGAAAAAGTGTGCAGATCACAAACATAGAAGCTGTACAGTAAGTGGGAGTCACTGTGAGAAACAACAGAGCAAACCGCCACATATCAGCTGCTTCAGTTTTTATTGCTGTGTTTGCAGACAGTCGTCTGCCTACACATCCAGCAGACACATTAGCATTTGTTTGCAGTCATGTCTCCAGCCACTTGATAAATGTGAGTCCAATATTTACTCTTTAACTCTGCTCCAGACCAGCTCTGGAGAAAAAACATCTGGGTTCTGGGCTATTAGGTGGTCCACCCAGTACGTTCCCCCAGTGGTGTCTATTTCTTTGTTATTTGGTACGGGGAAAATAGCCCACAATAGGTTTATCTGTCACTCTTTTGGAGATGCGTAGGTGTGTATGGGAGGTTAGGCACAAGCCAAGGGTAAATTCAAGCCTTCCAACAAAAACACTGTGCTGATCACTGTAAGTGACCTCTGCTGCATCACAGCATAAAAGGCAGAAAATTGCCCATTTGTTATTAAAGGTATAGTCTTTTGCTTACCCAGCCATGAGCAGAGCTATGCAACTCGCTACCTGAATAGGTGACCAAGAGGATTTACTTTTGTTATGAGTGGACTTTTTAATCATTCTAGCTGAGATTAAATTCATACATTAAAGAAAAAGTGAATTTCTGACAAAAACGTAGAGAGGACCCTCATCTTGCATCTGTCTCTGTATTAGTGGGTGAGTCAATATAGGTACGGATATCAGTTTTCCTTGGCAAACAGAACAAGGAAAGAAAACTGAACAGAAGTGAGTATAGAACTGCTGAAAGTAACAGAAACAAATTTAGTTAAAAAATAACATTAGAACATTGTCATCATCTCGATCATTGCTGAGGTCAGACAGCAAGGCTCACTCAACCATAATTGGTCATATGGCACCAATTTCTGCTGTATACATTTTTGTTAAAAAATTGTCATATTTGTTTACAGTCAGCATGTGGAAGCACTGATCTGTCTTATGGCAGAATTAACGTGAAGACGATATCTTTTCAACTTCAGTGTCCTCTTTCAACCTTGTGCTCTTCTCAGTGTCGTGCAGGGAAGGAGCTTCCATCAGATTCCATCTCTAATAAGATTTACAGAGAGTCTAGCAGAGAGAGCAGGGTGATATGTCTTGGGAGCTCAACCCTCAGTATTGGCAAGGAAATCAATGTGGTGAGTAAACCTACCAGCACAGTTTGCAATCAGCTGCTAGGCCAAAAGTAATCACTGAATTGAAATAATCCTGCAAGGTTTCCCCACTGTAGCAAAGCTAATAACAAAAGAGTCATCCAGACCTGCGCCTTGAATTAGATAGTAATCCTTGTATCAAGAATAATTACCAGGGATGGTCAAAGACAGTGACCTTGCAGAGTGAGTCTCTGTCGTTGACTCATTTCAACATTCAACAGGCGCCTCCTTCCTGGACGTGTAATCAGTGGGACAATGTAGTTTCTCGCTGCTTAATTCTTTGCACTGCACTGGCAGGGAACGGTCCCTTGGCAGGAACCTCATCATCAACAATTTCTCACTTGTTTACATTAATCCCATCTCGATATCCACTCACTCCCATGGCAGATCTTTGTAAGTCTGCTCTATTGTCACGGTTTTGATAGACAGTTGTCCAGCACCCACTAATTAGGTGTGAATATTAGCTGTGTGCAGCTCTGGAAATTCTTATCTCATGCTGCTTAATGGGAGTCAGGTCATTTGTTAATTCTGCCAGGACAAATTGAAAGCCCTTATGTGCACATGCTCCCAGCGAGCTCTCACATAAATCCTGGTTCTTTGCTGTTTTATTATTTAGGAGCTGTAGCCGGCAAAGCAAAGCTCTCTGTTGGAAGGACCGGTTGCACATTACTTCAGGGATGTGATGAGCCGTCTGCTGTTGTTCTCAAACTTGTCTCGGTCGGGGGAGATAAAGCGTACTTTCCAGTTTTTCCTATCACGGACCATTTCAATTTGTATAACATCCTTGGAGGGCCATACTAAGTTGTTGAACACTTAGTACTTCACACTGACCTCTCTTCTGTGATGGTGAGAGCTTTGGCGAGGTGGCAGAGATGCAGACTTCAGTGCGTTTCTTCTCAGAAGCGGACAATTCACAGGACTTACATGTAGTTTATAGAGCTTGAGCAGTCTATTTCACCTACTGTAGCTTTGAACTCAATGTTGCTTTGCAGCTCAATGATTTTCTGTCATGTGTTGTTTACTGTCATGTCCTGAACCCTCTCGCCAAATGCTTGAAGAACTTCTGCAAACTCAGCAACATAGCCAGATGTCATAGCAGACTTGTTGTTGCAGAGGAGGAAACTGCTCAGTTTTGATTCTTGACACACTGACATCAGACAGGACTTGCAAAGACAGTTGCTCAGCTTGCATCAAATTCGGAAGTGATACCATCAACAAAACGACACAAATGTCTAGTTGGGCAGTATTTGTTTTGTCTGTTTTTTTCAATATCTTGTGCCATATCAGTAATCCACTCTGTGACCATTCACAAACAGAGAAGCAGCTCAAAAATGGAAACAAGGTACTCCTTCACAAATTTTCCTGAATGAGGTTTCAGCTCTTTTTTATATAACATTGTCTCTGTCAGAATATGGTCTTGTTAAAACTGCTTTTTGGCACCCAAACTCCACCGAAGAGTGTTAACTATCTGACTAATAGAGTGTAGCAGTTTCCCAGCTGTAAGGATACTCCACATTGGTAATTCTGAGTCGCCTATTTCATCTCCTCTTTATAAATAGTCTCCTGGGCCAGGTCGAGCTATCTCACGGGCAGCGTGCAGCCCAGAGGCTGGACGTCCCCCACCCTTGCAGTGAAGTCTGTCAGACAGCCAGGTGGGGTCTTTGTCAACGCCTCAATCATTTGAGGTTATGAGAGGTTGGGTGGAGTCATGTTTGGCTGATTTGTGAGCCTCTCTTGTCCATGATTTATTTTTACAATGCTGGAAAGTAAACATCCATTTTTCCATTTCTCAGAGGAACCATTCCATTACAACCTTAGGCCTGTGTTTGTCAGAGTGTCTGTGTCTGATATCATCCATCACCAGTATTAACTAACTAGAGGCTAAAAGAGATCATAAGCTATAAGTTTTCAGACATTGTCATTTGGTGGTATAATCTTGGAGGGAATTAGAATTCCAAATGCTTTTCTAGTGTAATCTATTCATCAAAAGATCTAAACTAATTTTTTTTACATAAACCATGTCTGGAGATTTTTTCGAAAAAACTTTAGATCTCTATTATAATGATAAATAATAGATAATCAAGGTGTGATGGGAGCGGAAGAGGTTGTTATTATTCTCCTTGAGTATTATTCTGTTCATACGGGTCCACTTACTTATGAAAGAAAGGAAATGGTCTGATCTACCAGTTTATAATTGGCCTTACTGAAGCTGTATTTAGTTGAGATATGCAGAGTACTGTAAATTACTTTAAAATTGTTAATGAACCATCGCCAGCCCTGATCACAGTCATATTGTTCCTCTCTACCTCACCACTCTATCAAGACATTTGGGGATTTTTCTGTTGACTGTGCATTCATCCAATGAGTTTTAGCTGAACTGTGTCTTAACTTCAGTTTGTGTCAAACTCTTGTTAAAATTCAGCTTTGCTAAACAGTCATTACATACACTATATCCTTGGTGTTTTGGACTTTCCTATTTACTTGGTCAAAAGTCAAATTCAAAATGAAGAAATTATCTCTCTGAGTTTTTGGTAACATACACTGCAATGATGTACCACCACTCAATGCTGTGGAACAACCATAGCATTGAGTGTGTGTGGGAGCTGCCCAGCACTCAGCAGATACTAAACAAAATCATCCCAAACTAACTTAGAACTTTAACAAACTGGGCCACAAACCACACAAAAGTAAAAGCCGATTTACAGGGATGTAAGGAGGAAGTGACCGCCTAGAGGGTCGAAGCTCAGAGGCTGCTTCCACAAATCTGTCCAAAAACAATATTAAAACCAAAGAGAGAAAACTCTACACAATACCTGGAATGTCATCGTAGTTTATTCAGATTTGCCGTCAAAGAATTTCCTGTCAACAACATGGACCAACAGAACGATCTACCAAAAACTATGTGTAATCATTTGTTCAGGAAAAAAAGGTTTGTAACTGCTTACCCTCAACTGACTGACTGTGTGTTTGTGGGTGAGAGAGAGAAAGACAGAGACGTTAACCTCAGCCCCTGCCTCCTCCCTCCTGTGATACTGACACAGGGTTCCCATTAGTTAAATGCAGTGTCCAGGTCTATCCTGCTCTTGGCTGGCAGCTCGTACATGTGAGTGGGAGTCCTGTCCTTTGCCACGGGTCTGTACTGCAGCAGTAATGACTATGGAGAGCCAGGGCAGCAGATCTATCAGGTCCACCACCGGACCAACGGACACATCAGACGAGCGGCATTTCTTACCCCCCGTGCTGCACGGTTTTGATGGTGCGTGTGTGTGTACACAGGCGCTGCTGTGCAGAGCTGTGGATGCACCGCGGGGCTCGCTACGTGGGGTTCTCCGCAGTAGGTCCCAGTGTGATGTACAATAATGACCTGTCAGAAATGCAGCCCTCTGAAAACAGGGATAATCCACAGAGTCTATCTGACTAAATGAATTCTAACAGGAGCCAAGCCGACCCCCTGAGACCCCTGGAGAGCATCATCTATTCCACTGGTCTCTCATCAAAACTGACACGGAAAAGAAGCACCAGAATAGCTCATGCTGGACTCAGGGAGGAGGATTTCTCTTGTCGATGGTGCTGTGGTTTTATAATTATTATAACTGATGCTGTTTTCATTTGTATTACGGATATAATGTGTTCATGTAGCTGCACTGTTTCCAGCCTTTTGAAATAAATTCCACATTTGAAATCAAACATTTGTATTATTAACTATTGCCTGTGTGTCTAAAGATGAACAAGCCTCACTACCCAAATGAAACTATTACTTTGCTTTCACAGCATGAAGATGACATATATGCAGTGGCTATTAGCAGTCTCTTTTTAAAGTGGGTTTCTTGTTAATGAATTGAGGATACTGGGATTTATTGGCTCTTGATTTCTGAGGCTCCAGTTTCAGTCAGAGTAGCCGTGTTTGAGAGGCTGTTTGTGATGACAAATAACTGATTACAATTAAAGCTGAAAAAAGAAAAGTCAAAACACGCCATTCTTGATCACTTAAGTGGGACTACAACAGGGACGAGCAATCACACCCTGACTCCCTGAGACTGTGTCAATATCAGGTTCAGGAGGTGAACAGTGTGATGTGAGAAGTGTGTGTAATTAGCTTGTCTCAAAGTGACCAGTTTTGTCCTGAGTGAATTTAACACAGATATTCGGGTAATTTTCTGCCTTTTTTCCACATTTAACCACTGGCTGCACTGTAGGGCCTCCCCGACCTTCAGCTTGATGCCAGAGCTGTAACACATACACTCAGTAAAACACCTGTTTTCTTCACAGTGACATCAAAAGGTGATGGATCAATGTCTGCATCAGTGTCTGACCATACACTGTCTTAAACGTACTTATTCAGTACTGTGCAAAAGTCTTAGGCCACCATTAGATTTGTTGTTTTAGCAAAACACTCTTTATTAGAATTCAACCAGAAAAAAACAGCTTTTGTCATGTCTTTAGTTTGACACTTGTCCAATAACAGGACCATGGTGTGATCAGGAACAGTCTTTTTGGAAGAAACAACTTTTTCTTGCTTTTTTATATTATATTATATTATATTAGTTGTTTTGAAATTTGTTAGTTGGGCTGCCAATGTCTTTAATCTACTCTATGTATGCACTATGCATCCACTATGTTGTTGAATTGTTCTGTAAATCTTGAACCTGCCAAATGGGAACCTATGTTCACATCAGTTTTATACTGCAGTGTGGAAGTGTACCCCTACTGGAACAATACCAGGAAACAAATGCAAGCAAGAATAACATTGGCAAAAATCAGGGAAGCTGATTGACAACATTAAGAGTGATCTTTTATGATTAGCATTCAAACCGTCTCCCATCTGGACTTAGCAACACTCACTGAACCTATTTGCCAAATCCACTGCAAAAACAAAACAATAAAAAAAGAAACAGGGTAGAAGATTTGCTAAGATAACACTGCACGACGTATGTGTGATTAAGTGTCATCATCATCAGTCACTATCACTTTGTGCTGCCAAACAATGTGAAGCAGCCTAACTGTGCGTTAAAAAGTCCAAGAGTGGGCCGATGCTAAATCTTCTGTGAAGAGCATATTAACTTTAAGTGAAAGCTGTCAGCTGTGTCAAAGGTGCTTTCCTGTCAGATAAATAAGTGAGGCTGAATCTGAACCCTTAGTCTGCCAAAATTACTTTTTGATGGAATCTTCACCCCCATAATAATCCCATTCAGTCCCGTAATCAGCCTGCGTATAGCTCTGAGTGTGAGTGAACCTAAACTCTCAGCATTCAATTAGACAAAGAGTTTGATCTCCTCATGGCACAGCTTGTCAGGCTGAATAATATAGCCGTCACCTCTGAAGGTGAAATCCGTCCGCTCTGTGGATGGAGACCTATTGTCTGGAGGACTGACAGGGGTTGATGCAACAGGCTCCACTGAGTTAAGGCCTTCACACACACACACACACACACACACACACACACACACACACTCACTCCCTCGATCTGCTCCACACCACTCCTCCTCCTTCCATCCCCGGAGAGGGTATTTTTCATGCTTTCAAACCAGCAAGCAGTGACAAGTCTCTGACAACCCCTGCTTACTGTGACACCTTTGTGGGTCCAGAGGAGGTTTCCACCACAATGCCTCCTTTGACAGGCATTCTGGAGAGACACACACATTATACGGCCCAATTTGATTGATTGGCACGGTCAAACTTTTAGGCGTGAGAGATACCACTGAAGAGTCTTACGCAGATTTATTTATCTCTTAAGGAAGCCTGGTTAAAGTGTACTGTACATGGATGCTGGATGGGTGATTCTTGACTTCTGCCTCCATAATTATTTGTTCCCATTAACAAATCTGGTTTTACTCACAATCAGTTGTGAGAATCATGTATAATAACACACAGACACACTTACAAAGAAAGGAACTGGAAAATAAATGAAATGACCACCCCTGTATATTATTGATATTGATACTAATCTGCATCACATATCACATGCTGTGAAAAACATACTGTATTTTAGTGAAGGTTCATCATATTGTGTGCACCACCCCTATTTTTTAATTTGGAAATTTTGGACATTTTGACTTTCGTCAAATTTTTTTTTTTCATGGACCCTTAATTTTCAGCCTTTTTAACTTTTTAACTTTTAACTTAACAGTCCCGTCCACAGAGAAACCTGTACCTGTACACTGGAGCACTGTTGTTGATGTCAGAGGGCAGTACCAAGAACTTTCATCGGTTTCAGCCGACTGCAGCTGTGGCAGTTGCCACGTGCGGCCAGGAGACTGGATACCTGCTTCACAGCATCCCTCCCTTTCCTTAAACCCTGCACAGGGACAGTCTCTCAAGGTCAGTCGACCGCCCCCGCCCAAAACACACACACACGCACACACGCACACACATGCACATGCGCGCATTGTATTATATATACACACACCTACGCTCCCTCACTTCCCCCATGTTGACAACCATTTCCGTGAAATCAGGAATTGGTATGGCCGTGAAGTCGTCGTTCACATGAGCTCAGGCGGAGGTGAAATGCCAGCATGACATCCCAATTTGTTGTCATGGCACCCTGGAGATGTAATGAAAATCCCTGAAACCCCCCCAAACATTATAATAAATGATCTGTTTTGCCAAAAGGTGGCATGAAGGGATGCTGTGTTGGAGAATCTGAGAGCAGCTGCTGACAGCTGCTGCCTTTAGGGGGATCCAGCGGAAGGGAAGCGGGTTTCTGGACCGCTAAATGAGAGGCAAACACACTGACATGTTTCCCAAACCAGCATTTGAAGACTTCTACCCCAAACAAAGGACAGAGCAGACATTTTGGGTGAGCCCCCATCCTCCCACACCCCCCACCTATGACCAGCCCTCCCCCATCCTGCCTCAACATATTGCACCTGTTCAATTATTTAGCTGCTGCTCTGTGGTTCGGTCCTGAGCTGCAGTGAAGGCTGTACCTGCCGATTAGAGCGCAGCTTGTCACTGGAGCTGGCCACATATCAGCGTCTGGTCATTGCCTGAGAGAGAGACAGAGAGAGAGAGAGAGAGAGAGAGAGATGCCTTTGGCCACATTACGCAGGAGGAAATGTCATTACCTCATTGCAGCCTTGTCATTTCCAGCCTTTGGTCTCGTAGAGGCAGTGAGGATGAGGAAGGTGTATGTGCAACACAGTAGCTCAACACAAAGTAATAAGGACAACACACCAGAGGGACATTTACACACAAGCTCTAAATCTCTGCAGACAAACAAAATCCCTCCCAAAAAAAATCCTTAAAAATCTGGCACTAAAGCCAAAGCTCTAGATTAAAACTCAGGATCATTACACTATTAATTAACTGTAATAATAATAGTTGTTATATTAAAAACTCTGTATAGATAGCCAGTGAAATATTGACTAGCTGTCGATGTAATTAAGCTGCATTATATTGCAAAATATCTTCTTTTTTTGTTTTGTCACATACGTGCGATAATAGTTTTGAACTATACCTTGCTTGCCCTCTTTGGAGACTCAATCATTCAGATATGTAGGTTGAAAAACCTGTATGACCTGTATTGAAAAACCTCTGTATTCCAGCTTGTCTGCAGCCTGATGTTCCACACTCATTTGCTGTTGTGGCCTAATATGGACATTTAACTTGTTGATTTTATCAACAGAGTGCAAAGCTGTGACTAAGAAAATCAGGCAAAAACCATGAAGGGCCCATCTGTATTTTTTCCACTAGGGGGTACTGTTGAAGCAAATACAAGTCTCTAACGCCTAATGTGCCTTCGCTGTCCAAGGGATGGTTCGACAAGAGCACTACCTTTTTTTGGGTGGGGAGGTGGTGGTGGTAGTGGTGGGGTGTGTGGGGGGGTGTATCTTCTTAAACTACTGTTTGTACCATGAACTGCTGCAGAAGTAAGGTCTCCACTTTCCCAGCCCTTCAGTGTTTGGCTGGGACCAAGGGCTTAAGAAAAGGATTGGAGAAGAGTTAGAAACATTGTGTAAGTAAGTGTGTGTATGTGTGTGTGTGTGTGTGTGTGTGTGTGTGTGTGTGTGTGTGTGCATGCACATGGCCACTTATGTGTGATTTAACATAAGAATATTCCACATTCAGGCCTGTCCCTGGAGATCCCTCGTCCCACGAAAACCACGTTCGACGGTTTGTTTCTCGATGAGCTGTATTTACTGTACATCTGTCCTCAATTTCAGGCATAGATATGCAAATCACACAGGAGTTATTAATCAGAGTGTCACAGGGATTATGCAAATGAATAAGAAACAGAGAGGAGAGCAAAGAGTGTGGACGTCAGCAAACTTGCAGTGGCATTCACCAGAGGGAGATAGTTTTGTTTGAAATGGTTGGATTGCAGCTGTGATAATCGCCCCCTCACTCTGACCCGACACAGACAGTCCAAGTAAAAATGTCGTCTCTGTGGCGGGAGATGTTCATTGTGGCAGGAGTTGAGGCCTGTCAGAGTAATGACGAGCCTGACTACATGTTAATGTTGATCTCGCTTCAGAGAACATTTTCACATGCAGCAGATATGGATGTGACAGCTTGTACCAACATTAGATACTTGTGTAAACATTCATGTAATTCATAAATGCAAACAAAAAAATGAAATTGCTGTTCATAATAGTTTTCATGAAGACACAGGAGGACATCTGCTCTGGAAACTTGTGAGGTAATATTAGTAGCATGTGTCCTTTGGCGCTAAGCTTTGCACACTGTTAACACCTATTCAGTACCCAAATGTTGGCTGTGACGCGTTTCACTAATGAATGAATCAGTGCTAATATATTCAACATTTTTATTTAAAAAATTTAAAACTTGTGATTCTCTCCCACCGCTGCAGCAGACAGGACAGCTGTTTTCAGTGACAACCCCACCGCGAGTTACCTGCCCAGCACTAGAACATACACAGAGCCAGAGATAAGCTGTTGGATGGGTGCAGACCAAAGGTACTATAATATAAGACAGAGAAGAGTTTCTCTCTATGTTTGAGAACCTTTTTTTTCAGAAAAAGAACATGTTCAGATGCAAAAAAGGAAATTATTATCTATTTTCCTTAAATATAATGCAGAAAACATGATGAATATGGATGTTAGGTCCTGAGTCATGAATTGTATGTGCCATAGGATCCCTGGTGTTGAAGACCACCGCCGCTACTTAAAGCCCATTTCCACTTGTCCCTAATCTACCTGTGGGACTTTACGGATTGGAAATAGATCACACGAAGAAAGCTTGGTTACCTGCAGTGATTTTTTCCCGCCCTGGTGGACGATTATTGGCAGGTTTTGGGGCCCTGCCGCGAAGGGTGAACGAATGCATTTCTGCAGATGACTGTGAGGCAAGGAAAGATTGAATTCTCACTCCCCTCCATCTCTGTGTGTACGTGTGTGTGTGTGTGGTTGGGGAAACGGGTGAGTCTCCTAGAAATAGGCAGTGATAGATGAGGTACATGGAAGAAGACAGCTACCCCTGCTCTCCAGCCTGGCTGAATCAGGAAACTGTCTGCCAACTAAATGCTTCTCCCTCCTTCCCTCCCTCTCTCACACTCTCATTATAATTTTCTCCCTTTCCTCTTGGCCTCCTCTCTGCCTTTGCTTGCGAATCAATGGTTTTGTTAGTGCTTACCAGACAACAGATCTTAAGTCATTATGAGATTGTACTTTATATCATTGCTTAATGAGCAGGACACCCATAGCAAGCATTCCAGGCAGCAGCTAATGACCAGAAAAGCTGGCTTTCTTTTACTTGTTTTTCTGAGTGTGCACGAGTATACATCTGAGTTAATTAAAATGCTAACACACTATCGATGATACAACTTCATGCAACTGATGTCTGTCAAAATAAACTGACCAGGTACAAATGCTGATAAACATCTGCAAATCATCAGTTTCTCAGGTGGATGGCAAGGGAGGTTCATTGAGCCATGCCAAAAGTCAGCTAATGATGGGTGGTACCCATCTTTGAACTATGACCTTTAAAAAGTCTCCTTGTTGAAGCCCACTTCTCCAGAGTAAATGTTGTTTTTTGTCCTTTCATCCACCTCTGTGCTCAGGCCACTTATTCCAGCCTGTGAGTTGCTTCTCTATTCATTGCCTGGATAAATGTACATGACCCCTTAAAATAACAGGAGCTGCCCCACAGGGCACACTTGAGCGATGTGACATTCCAGCTAACCTGAGATGACTTTTAAAGAATGGATAAGTGAAGAAGGACATGGGGGATGGAGAAAGAGACAAAATCAAATCAATGTAAGCAGATAGGTTAAGCAGAAAAGGTTAGACACAAAATATGAGTCTAAACTACAACAAACATGACGTAAGTGCTTTTTTCTTTTTACTGCTGCTTGATGTTGGATGGAAAATTTCAGTTTTTGACTTAAAAAGCCTGTCGCTTTGTGTTGGAGAAGCCCATCCTGTTGGCTGTATGCACACAATCATACTCTCCTCCAGGATGTGAGTAATTGAAACATACAGTACACCTGACCATTCAGAATTCCATAAAACACCTAAATGGGGCCTTGCATGCAGCAAAGGCAAGGCCTTCTGTCAAAAACACACATCAAGGATTCAGTATTTAATCAGTTAATCAGTTCATGCTTTACGAATAGTCCCTGTAAAATGTTAAGCAGAGCTCCTAATTAGCATATCATGCAGTCATAATAACTGGAGAAATAAATTAAGATGAAGGTTTCAGGGAATAATGACCTGCATTGGTCCACAAGGCTGCCCTCTTCTACTGAGCTGTCATTAAAGAGCAGTAATGAAACACCTTGTGGATCTGTGGCCAAACATACGTCATCTGTGTAAGGACTCAGCCAGCACATATGTTATTGGCACTTTGAAAGTTTAATAGTACTATGCTGTTTTGAAGGACTGTCAGATTCATGTTCGTTTTATTGCAGCTCCTCTTTTACTTGTTTGATGTTGGATTAACAAATTGTTAATTTTAACTGTTGTCTTCAGAAATTACACTGCATCAAAAATGTGTTGATATATTTACTAATGATGGCAGCTACACTAATGGCACTGTGATACGCACAGAATTTCTATGCATGAAAATGCTGCCTGGCCCTTTTGGTTGCTTGTTTTCTATTTCAGTCTTTTAATTTATTTTGCCGCCCTGGATTAAATAAGACATTTCTGTTATAATTATTATTTTTATTGTGCCGTTGCTGTTGTTGTTCTTACCCCACAGACCTTTTTCATAGCGTTTTTGACATGTACTGACACAAAAAGCACCAGTGTAAGTAATAACAGTAATAATGACTAAATTGAATGTAGCTTTGCCTGTTCCAGGGTCAGGTCTTGGATGACTCACTAAAAAGAGACTATTGTTAGAGAAATGTGCTACATCAAAAGAACAGAAATGTTTGTTTGTGTTACATCTGTGAGTTATTATTATTAACATATTAGCTGTATCTTAATGCTGGTGGATGTGAGATAAATCTATAGCAGAACGTGGGAGGTGAACGACACAGGAAAAATGGCAGCTGCTGATATAAAGCTGCCTCATCCCAAAATATCAAAGGTCTGGGAGCATTTCACTCTCAACACACTGCAGTGAAGTGATTGCCTGCGGGTTTTGTAAAGCTGACGTCATGTTTGACGGAAACAGCAGATGATAATCAGTTCAAAATTCACAAGCATAAACCGTAATTGAAGCTGTTGTACATTGTCTCCAGTCAGAAGCTTACAGGCTAACAGCTACCACTCAATGCGAATCATTTATCTCCATTAAAAAAAGTGTAATCTCTGCAACTTTTGTTGAATTTTGAATTATTTTGAATTAATAAATATACAGTATCTTACAAATTTTAATTTAGCAATGTAAGCAGAAGAAAAATACTTTAACAGTTGAAACATGCATCATCATTCACATCCAGCTGAGTGTGTGTTTGTGTGAGTGTGAGAACGAGAGTGTCATGTGATGTAGTATATCGACATCAGGATGTATCAAACAATAGGCCTACGAGGCAAAAAAACCCAACAACGTCATATGTACAAATTAAAGGGACAACCAATTATTTTGATGTTTGTGTAATCCTATGTCCTTATTATTTGTAGTATTTGTATTTGTATTTTAAAAAAACTGAATCAGTTAAATGTTTATTCTATGAAACACTTTCTCACATTTTAGGAGATGGAACCAGAGAATGTTTGGCAGGTTGCATGATTGCATGATAAACAAAATTGCTGCCAACAAACAAATCCACTGTGAAAAAATATTTTTTAAATTCTGAGTAATGTCTGTTCTGTGCATTCATTTTCCTCCTATCCAACAAGAACGTCGCCGCAGAAAGAGTTGTCAGCCCATGTGACTTGTGTTCACAGCTACTCGCTTGGCGACAAGGCAGTGTGAGCTAATCTGACAAGTTGCAATCACTGAATCTTTCTCTGGTGTGATTCAGACTGAAGAACATTATGTAGAAGTGTGGACACACCGTGAGCTTCTTCTGCACCAAATCAAACAAGAGAATTGAATTTATTGCCCAACCTGTTCACTCATTCTACACGGGCCTCCGCTGCTCTTCACAAACAGCTCGCGAAGTGTCAATGCCATTTATGCTGAAATGATGAATATAAGCACTCGTGATGTCCAGAAGAATTTCAGAGGGAACATCAGAGATACATCTAAAGCTTTGCACAGAGCTAAATGAAGCTGATGGCTGCAGTTCCTGGAAAGGCTCGTCCCACCTTCCCTTGCTGTTCGATCATACACTACACACACACACGGGCGCTAGAAAAAGCTTTGATTAGTCAGAAGTTGGATCGCCCTCTGCAGTTCAGCCCTGTTACTGGCATCCGCTATAAAAGTATTTTGGCCTAAAAGGAAAAGCTCTTTCACAGCTCTCACAAGTGAAATGAGGCAGCTTGAAAAGCGGCTGTCTGTAAGAGGATGTGATACAACCCAACCATTTGAATCTGGTTAATGGTGGGATCACTCCTCACTATAATGATGTGGATGGGAAGTGCTGATGTGTTTATCACTCACAGATTCTGGAACCTCAGTATCAAGTGAGAGAAGGAATAGTCCACTTCAGTTATTGCTACAGAATGGTTTCACCAGGCGCTCCCTCTCTTTAGTTCAAGGAGACACTTCTTGTGATTGGATGTGGTCACAGCCACAACACTGCTGGCTGTTGAGAAATGAATTACTAAACTCTCTAATGTAGTATTTTCAAAGATGTTTAATTTTTTCTAATTTCTTTCTGGACTGGAATACTTTCAAATCCAGTGGACGACTGTGACACAGTGAGCTGTCTTCTATCAAAAGACCCACCCCATAGATTTTACATGATACCACAGGGAAAAGTTACAATGTCTTCCGTGGCTCTAGATTTAGCTAGCTAGAGCTGAGGAAGTAATTGAGGTGATGTTACTACCTGTAAGTAATCTTGGTTTGGGCTTAGACTATGTTTTTAAAAACTTTTTTCAGCATTTTTGACCATTTTTTGGAAAATGTTTCTTTCCTTCTATGCAATTGTTAATAATAAATGTAATAATTTTTACCCCAGTGCTTGAGAGGAGACAGCTCAGTGAACCTAACCATAGCATTGAGAGCTGAACCCCCTGTTAAAAAAAAAACATGCTAATTTGGCTGAGCCATCATTGTAGTTGATACTAATGTGACCTTCTTAGAAGTTCTCAGAAGTCATGACAGTGATGGTTAGCTTCATTTGACAGCCTCATTTGACATCAGACAGACTCATTTTGATTGAAAAGATCAAACTATCAAATATGAAAAACAGCACAAACATTAACCCTGTCCTCTCCAGCAGTTAAGGAAGAAAAGTTTGAAGTTGTATGTCACCTGAAAGCCTTGTTTTCACAGGGACAGTCTCACTTAACTATTACACATATGTACTGACTTTTCCCACATAAACTAGTAACTCTGTTTCGTTCTTACCAATGAGGCAAAGGAAAACACACCCAGAGTGTGTCCACACACAGCTGAGTGGCTGTACTGTTCTTTTCACCAGTACCACCAGCATGATTGTTATGTGTCTGGAGGCCTCTGCCTTGCTGATGGTACAGTCAATTTTCATTCTTTACACACACACACACACACACACACTCCACTTTAACCCACTGGTTGCATAAAAAAGATAATCTAATTTTACATGGAGGATTTTTATCAGCACTAGTCGCTGACCCACACTGCCATTATGGTGCTGACGATAATCAATCTCAAATCAATTAGGCAGTAATTGCTGAGTCAATGGGGGAGGCTGGTTAAATATTGATAAGTGTCTAAAAGGCCCATCAGGCTCTATTGACAGCTCAGGGAGACAGACAGCACTGGTTGAGCTGAGGGGGGTGGGGTGGGGGTGGAGCAATGCTTTGGGGCTTGGGTCACATTCTTGACTTCACTCTGGCCAATCAATGCCAACCTGCTCTCTGCCTGGCTGTAAGCTCTGTTTATGTCCTTGATATTATTGTGTGAAGTACCTGCTCTGCGGTTGCAAATCCTTGTGCCCATTGGAACAGCTTACCTGGTGGTTTATAACCTCAGATAGGACCAAACAATTCCAGCTTAGAAATGGGACCACTTTTGTCTCTGCTTTCTCTGTAATGGTATGTATGGAAGTATGGTACACAGAAACTCTACACTGCAACCATGTAGATGAGCTCAAGTTATTTAGTCTTCATCGTGATTCTTTGACATGAGTTGCTTTTTCTCTACTGGTTGAGCTGCATTAATTTATTTTTTCATCATCAGACAGATATATAGATGTGGTAAATTATTCATACCAGCCTTGGACAACCAAGAGGCAGAGCTCTCTCAGTGCATTGTAAGAGCAGCAGGTTAATGTTCGGCACACCCATTGTCACCTGTCTTCACCAATTCATGTTCCTTCTAGACACAGAAGAGTAAAACATTTTCATGGAGCTTCCTGTGATGTCCACGTTGTTAAATAGTAAATGATGTGACGGTATCATCAGAGAAAGGGATTTTCTTCTTCTTCTTCCTTTGCACTTGTCGCTTTCTCTTCCCTTGTTGCTGAAACATGGCATCTGCTTCAGGAAAGATTTGAGCTGGAATTTTTTCATTGAGCGGTGACTTTAGATTTCCCACTTTCCCAGTTTGTTACTTCATTGTTGTTTTTGGTGTGTTAGGCATATGTGTAATATAGTGCATGAATGAATGATTGACTTTTTTTTCATGTTAGCACAGGAGAATGGTCTGGCTGTTGGAATGGTCATGATTGTACTGCTGTAGCGGGGAAAATGCTCTGGCTTCTCTGTATTTCCTTGAATCACAATGTGTTGTGGATGCTGTGATGGTGCCCTGCAAAATAGTATGGGTGGTTCCCCACAAAGAAACAGTAACAGTAAAACAGTAAAAATATACAGTGGGGCCAAAAGCCTGAGGCCACTTTTGGAAAGATGTCTCAGACTTCTGCAGTGGTGTCCCCTACAGTATGTTGTTTTAGTGATTGCATGATGCAAATTTCTGTCTGTTGATTTTTTGCCATAGCAAAGAGCAGTGAGAGTTGAAAACTGAAGTGGGAGGGGAGGGGACGCGGCATGAGATGCACATCCAGTTGCAGGTATATACACACAGCTTACATCTTTTGAGTCAGACTAAGAGGCCACCATTCCAGCATTAGCTATGTGTTTCATTACTGCACTAATTTATTCCTGTGTAGGCCATAAACACTGTGTAGGCCATAAACACACGAAACACAAGAATTCAAATAAAATGGCCTTTTTTTTTACCGTGTTGAAAACATTTTTTGGACATTTTTGGCACTATCAGTAAGCTGCTTTCCACACTTTAAGGAAAATGTACTATTCAATACCCAATACAGTGAAGAAAGAAACAAGAAATCTTTCAGAGAAGTAATTTTGTGTCCTTGCAGTTTTCATTTGGCATCAGCAATGTGTTTGAAAGCTTCAGCACTGTTCAGTACCCGGACCATTATCGTCAGGTTCAGTATCTTTTAAGTGGACACACCACAGTATCAGTGGTTAGCAGCACCATGGCTTGCAGTTTGACTAACATTGAGTCTGAAGCTTAAGAGTTGGGATGAGCAAGGGCTTTGCTCTAATTATCATGCTGGCTAAACATGCTGTGTCGGGTAAATGGTGTTTGCAACAGGAACAACCTCTGGCTGCTTATTACAGCTACTTCCTGACACTCCCAATCAGCTTGATTGATTGGAATCAAGCCACTCCCTCACTCTGATTGGCAGCTTGATGACAAGAGGAGGGAGGAGAATAGCTGAAGGAGATGGGGCTTTTATGGTCCTTGGCTAATCCAAGGTAAGTTTCTTTTCTTAAAATGTAGCTATGTGTGAGTGCCTCGGTTGTTGCAAAGGCAGCAACAAAATATTCCTCCATGATAATCTGTTTGGCTGCTTTTCTTCAGCTTCTCCAAAACTGTCACATCGATCAAGATTAGGCGACTGGTGGAGCCGAGCCCTCCCCTAAAATGCATCAATCTCACTGAACGCCTACGAGGACTGATGCCGACTGTCCAAGTGACTCGTGGTATAACCAGCTCTGACAAACATCCAAGGCTCATAGCAACCCACTGATCACACAGCTAAGTGATCCGTCTTCTGGAGAAAATACTCACAGTCATGTTAGCATCCATCTGCATTTGTTTTTAGGCAGTTAACAGCATTAGCCTTTTGAGGCGGGCTGCTGGCCCAAAGTCTTCTATAAATCCTTACCATTTACAAACCAAAACAAGGGGGTCACTGGGACAGGGTGGCTTCAAGTTTTGGCGCCTGACCCTTCATCTGTGTCGTCGCTTGAATTTTTCCACATAGTTGTTTAAAAGCCTCCTTACTGTCACTTTTATATGCCGATTGCAGCCACAAAGCAGTTTTCTGAAATCATTTGCAATGTGCAAAAAAAATCTATGACACAGTTGCTGTTTTTTGTTTTTCCTCGCTGGGGCTTTGCCACCTGTTTGAAATGGTAACTGTAATTGTACTTGATGAAATTCTTTAAATCGCATGCATTTGACGGAGTACTCTGCCAGCTCTTGTCTCCATCTTTCATTCTCTTCAGATGAGTTGTTTCCACATAATATCCTTTCACTGATAAACAGGATCTTTATCATTTTCTGTCTCGGCAACAGCGTTCCAATGGAGTAAATTGTTTGTAATCAGAGAATTAAAAGAGCATTTAATCTTAAAAGGCTTGTTGTGTGGAATCACTTTGATGTGAGCTAATTTAATATGAATGTAACCTGGGGGTACTTTAGATGGAGATTGGGGTTGCGATAAGATGTGCCTTTGGAAAAGCAGCGCAGCACTGGCACACCCAAAGAAGACTAATCATGTAAAGGAAATCTTTGCTTTGAACCTTTCTCCAGAATATGAATACGATGAATGAGCAGCAGCAGATTGCATGCCACCACAGGACCTGTGCCAAAGCTTGCTTGTGTGTTGTACTAAGACTTTGAATTTAAAAAAAGTGTCCTACTATATGATTCAGAGGTCTCTCTTTTGACATATTTGAGATTGTTTTGGAAAAGACAATGTAATAGTTATTATTATTATAACCATTTGGTTTAGAGTTCATCTGAACAGGTGGTAAAAATGGTGCATAACAATTTCCGCTCCAGTTTGTAGAAGTGAATTGCTCTTGAGCAAGTCAGCTAACTGCCATGTGTTCCTTTTAAGCTTGTTAGTGATTGTACCTGGCTTCATGCAGGGTGACAGTGTTTAAGCTGTATGCACCAGAGTGTACAACTACAATGAGACTGCTCGCTCAGCAGACCTCTCCCAGCTAGGTGAATATTTTTTAAAAAGCAGCGAAACGACAGCTCAGGGTGTGTATAGTTTTCAGCCCACAATTTCAGCAAAATGACCATAATAACTTGGCAGGATAACAGCAGTGGCTCAGCAATTACTTGGTCAGAGGGTTGGAAAGTTTCTTTTTCATTTTAGGCTAAATTTCTAGCTTTTACTGTATTGTTTCAGGCAATTCAAAATACCTGCACATGACAGCTCTGTTAATCCTACTGTATAAGCTCCCTGTCTTCCATCTTCAAATCAGGAAAATATTTGCTGATATGCTCATGCCATTCACTGGCCATTCACGGGTCAATGTAGCCCAATTAAGAGGATGGGGCAGGAGAGGGCGTTGCAGAAATATTCACACATTGTCTGCAGATGCAGTCATACTCACTGCTGTCTACAAATAGAGGTTGTGTGCTGTAGACCCAGTATGTTGTTTTCACGAGGGTTAGGGTTTTGAACCCAACGGTGTGGAATAGGGATGTGTGCAAATAGTCATCTCCGTGGTCAAACATGACTGCAGAAATACAAGTCTGTTGAACTAATATAAATATTTTATTAATATAGAACACCAGTTAACTGCTGTGTCTAAGATGTTACCCAACCCCCCTCTCCCTGTGCTAATGTCCGGATGCTGTAAATCGCTGAGGCAGAAGGAAGGGATCAGAAAAATTTGACATTTACAGTTAGGAAGATTACAAAGTGAAATTGAATAAACATACAGCAGGGTTTTTTTTCCTGTGTACCACAGAATAGATGCTTTGCTAAATCACATGAAGACATTAAAAGAATCAGTGAACACCGGGGGCACAAGAGGAAAGGTGACATGTGATATAACTGGGAGCAGATTGACTTCTTCAAGACTGGCCATTTGGTCCAATTCTAATTAATCCACTAAGTATCCACGGGGCTGCTGTTATCGCCACAGACTCACTCAACCGAGGACAGCAGCTAAGAGGAGTTTAATCAATGTAATGGATAACATGGACAACACTTTACAACTCTTGCTGTAATTCCCATGTTAACCATTTGAGGCGACAGTACTTTTCCTCATAAATGTTCTTGGTTTATTTTTTGCCAGTAAGGTGAGGTAAAACCTAAAGATGGTGGGAAAAAAGTCATTGGGGTTGGGGGTGGGCAGCGGAATGAAATAAAGGTGGGGACATTTCACCAGCTGGTTTTTAGAAGAAATTTGAAACAGTGCAGCCTTTTTGCAACAGTAAAGACTGACAACCACCCAGAGACATGTAATGCTGCCTTTTCAAATCTGTAATTGTCGACTTGAACAACCTTCATTCACACCCAGAAGGCAGACAACCAAGACTATATGTGTCACGCAACCGGGAAGTACAAGTAGCCTACTAACAATTAATGAGAGGCTGAATGTGTGTGGCACATGTCATTATTTTCTAAATATTTCAGAACCAGAAAATCTGTCTCTGGTTTATTGGTTTGCACACGCTGTCAAGTTTTGTACCATTCCAGAAGCTGCTGTTTTGATTTAACTGTACAAGTAAGAAGCTTCAGATATGTCTCACTCAGGGGAAAAGAATTGATTCATATCATCTTTCCCAGTACAAACTGTAGTGTCCTACAACACCAAAAATGCATTTCTGAACCGTTAGGCCTTGCAGTTTTTATCAACTCCTACCACAGCCGACTTCAGAGCCTTTTGCAAGACATAATGATTCATCTTTTGCCCATAATGGAATACTTCAGAAGCGTGCATTTGCTGAAATGGTCTTTATAAACTCTTGTTTGTTTTGTTTTTCAAAGTTTTGTGTCTGCTCAATTGAATCTAAAGCAGAATAGAGCCTCATTTGGCCTCCATGCGACTTTAAGTGCAATTAATCCTGTTAGATAATGGTAAACATCTGATAATTATTCGGTGACTGGCATGACATGCTGCCTTTTGAAGGCCTCAGTTGTTTATATTCTGTCTTCACCTTATTTCACACATAGAAAGTGCAGCACAAGATGATGTGGCTGTTATTTCCCCAGAACGACTGGAAGTGGGTATTCACAGGGCACATCATGCTGTATCATAAAAGTCAGTGTGTGGCCCATATGTTCGCTGCCACCCACACACACACACACACACACACAGTGCAGGTGGAGGTGATATTCACAGAGGTGTGGAGGTGTTGGGTGGACGTAGGGAGCTGTTTTAATCAAACAGCCCTCCCAGCTGTTGCCTACCAGTTGGATTGCAAAGTGTTTCCTCCTGACACAACGCTGCAGTGAAGGAGAGGAGACTCCTTGCGTGTCGACTCTTCTTTCTTGTATTTCACAGTTGCGCTGGGCTTTAACAAGGCTTGCAAAGAAAGCTGACCTCAGGACAGAGGGTGGCATTATTGCAGTACTGTGTAATCATGGGAGCTGACAGAGGGCTTTTTTTTTTCACAGGTTGCCTCATGCCAAGCTACGTGCGCACATGCAAGACTGACCTGGTGAATTTACAGCAGCCCTCTGTGTTCCTGTTGGTGTCACGCATGCAGCTATTTCCTTCAACCCGCCAAACCAACCTCAGACCTCAGACACGCAATAGCATTTACAAATATTTCAAAAGAAAAAGTCTAATATGTTTTTATGAAGATCAGCTGTCACTGAATATGTTTACATGCATAGTTTAGCTATGATTGGAGCTCAACTATGCAATTTAATTGGCGTGCTGTTCTTGTAGTAGTACACATACACTTCAATAAATTCATTTATTGCTGGATATATGTCTGTCTGTTCTTTTACCTGACAGACCAAACAATCAACAAACAAGTAACCTAGTGGCCCACTGTTAGCATATCAAACTGTAAAAACATGGAGGACTTCACAGCTCTGCGAATATCTACATGCTGCACTATGTACTTTGCATTCAAATGAGTCATGCTATCCCTCACACTTATGGAGTAATCTGAAGGCAGACAACACCACTGTTACTGCTGTTTGCCTGTTGTTACCAGCTTCTTCTTCTGTTAAGCATTTTGTTCAAGACCTGGGTCTGATTACAACCACATTATCTGGGTGTGTTAATCTGACTATGACATGTTAGATTTCAGCCAGACTAAGGTGTTTACATGCATTTCAAAAGTCCAATTTTAGTTGAGCTAATGCCAATAGTTGGACTGTTAAATGTAATGTAAATGTCCTGACCATGTGAAGCTGCTGGCACCAGTGGTGCAGTAAAAAGCAGAAAACCAGGATCAACTACAAGAGCATAAAACAACGAGCAACAATGAGCAACTTTGAGATGAACAGCATGCAGTTCAAAAGAGCCAAGCTGTAAGTTATCCTGACATTCACATGAAACCCAGCAGTCAGTGTGGTGGAGAACAAAGACAACATGAGAAGAAACACTGAAGACAAACAGAGGCCTGTCATGAATATTTATATTTGCAGATGTTTTGAGTCTGGTGGTCTTATTCAACAGAGCAAAAGTGTGATTGACAACCAGAATAAAATGGCGCACCAATCAATCAGCCGCTGGAATGAGCGGTATTCCCAAAACCATATGCTGTCGACATGTAGGACACCACAGTGCCTCTTGGACGCCCTTCCATCCTGCATTTTTTATAATTTCATTTGAATGACTAACAAGAGCGACCGAGCGGGTGCTTGTAGAAAAGGCTGAATATTCAGTTGAAATGTTAATTCATCATTTTATGGAAATTAGGCACTGAGCCAAGAGGCAGGAGCTTTCTAAAACACCTGTTTGCTTTTGATGTTTTGCCACACAATCGTTTGGATCTGCAAAGTGAAGGCTCCACTTGTAACTAAGGAACATTCAGGGATAGTAAAAAATGTTTGTGTGACATGAGTTAATGGATCGATAACAGGCGCATTACGAGCGTGATAGAATCATTAATTGATCTCTACAGGAACATTTTCTGAGGAAATAGATTCTTCTGTCTCCTCACCAGAGGATTGAAACACTGTCCCATGAAATATTAAAAAAGCAGTTTTTCCCTGGGATAGTCATTCATCATCTATATATAGCCTCATTTTTATCACTCATTTTGGAACGTGGATGATTACTGATTCCGGCAATGTGTTTTTTCCCACAGACTCAGATGCTGAGAAGAATTGTAGAGAATAAAAAATTCATCTGCCTACTTAGTCATTGTGGGGGTGTGAGCGTGTGTGTGTGTGTGTGTGTGTGTGAGAGAGAGAGAGAGTGAGAGAGAGAGAGAGAGACAGAGAGAGGCTATCATCTAAGTACCCATAAATAACCAGTGAACTGCAGCTAAACATAGTTCAGGCCTAGGCAAAGGCAGCCAAATTGTGATTTCAGGGTCACTTGAAGATGAGGATGGATACAGAAAGGGAGCGGTGCCTGCAGTGATTAAGTGTGCAAGAGGCCAAAGCAGTAAAGATGGAAATATTAGACAATCTTGTTAATACCTGAGGGCCAGACAAAAAATGAATTACATACTAACAGGAGCTGAGTACTAAGGTAATCAACACCTCCACAGGAGGGGTGGGGTTTCTGAGCTGATTTCCTTCTGGTTTCTTTTCTGTGAAGTGATCCCCAAAGGGAGCTGCATAGACGACTCATTTTCCATCGTACCAGCTTGCACCCTTTTCAAATACAGTCACACTTTATTTTAATAGAAAAGTCTGCGAAATGCAAAGGTTCTGCTGATTCCACTCATGTATTATACCTGATACATTCTCAACTCAATCCGGATCTGAATACCTGCAGCCCAACATAATGCCTGCACTCAGTGCACTGTGTTTCATAGAGGATGAAGATTATGGAATTTCTTTTTATCTTGTCTTTAGTGCTGTATCTTGCAGGGGATTGGGATGGGCTGAACAAGGCACCTTCAAAGTGCCTGGCAGGCTTTGATGAGTCTACTTCCTCTTCCTCACGGATCAACAGGGCCGTGGCCTTTACTTGCTCCAAGGAAAACAAAGTCCTTCTTGAACTGGTAATAAGCTCTTGGAGGAGAACTTGAGCCAAGTGAAGGACTTGGACTGGAGAAATGAAATTACAACACATGACATGTGGTTTTGCAGTGGGACTTTTGATGCTTCAGTGTATTTCAAGATGCCTGGCTCTCTGTGGAATTAAGATGGTGGTATTACCTTTTTATTAAAACAGATGCCTCCGCAATTTATTTTTATCCACATGAGCCATCTGGATATTGCAGGTCTTAAGAAGTAATTGTGGGGAAAGACTTATTACCGTGAGGTTAATCATTCAAGACAGCTAATTCACATGGTCAGTAGTGTTTGGTCATTCAGGAACAAGCACGTGGTGCTTCGGTGAATCAGTTTTCCCATTTATAATAATCATTAGCTGAGATTAGCTGAGTTGAGAAATGTCAGTATGCATTATAAAAACAGCTAAATTTTGAGTATGTCCTTGATGGAAACCAACGTTAAAAAACAAACGAAGATACTGAAAGCTAAAAAAAAACATTAGAATAAACTTGTAGATAGTAATAAGACAGCTAGATACAGTATGATATCGTATGAGATAAGATTTGTGTCCTACTTGTATATTAACAGCAAAAAACTGTATAAATAAAAGGGTGGTATATTGTGTTTGTTGTATAAGGAGCTCTGGCATCTGACTCATCTTGGCAGTTTTCCAACTCTGGATTGAAAATGAAAAAAAAAACAAAAAACTAAACCAAGAATATTTGAGTTCCATCTGATTGGCTGATGCAGCTTCTCAACCCACCCTGTGTCACTATTGCACAACATTTCTAAATGTAATCGTGTAGCTAAATGTGAGAAAATCCACACAAGTCAAACATGTGAAGTTACCAAAAGACTTTCGGATGTGCTGTGGCACTGAACACAAGTAACTTTAGTTACGAGTGAGCTGGGGCAAAGCTTCTTATGGACAGACAGATGTTTGAGGTGACAGCAGAAACTCCAGGGTGCTTTCTGCAGAGAAAAGCAAAGCAAACCTGTGTTGCTGGGTTGGAAACGGGTCCCTATGGTACATGTGTTTAATGGGAATATTAAATGTGGATTTAATAAGGCACTGTGTTACAGTAGCATACCTGTACAGTACAGTGTCACATTTTGTACATCTTCAGAAATACTAAAGTTGTATATTAGAATTAGGCTCTGTCTTCCCTTTTTCCTTGTTTATAGGGTGTTTCCTCTCCCTGGTGTGTGTTAATTGTCGGTGTGTCATGTGTGTCTACTGGGTGTGGCTTCTGGGTTTCTCTTAGTTAATTGAGATCCCAATGCTCTGCAGTACAAAAGACGAGTTGATCCACCCAGACGCTGCTCGTTCATTCATGTGGTCCACGTTACCTTACCAGATGATCCTTATTCTGGCATCATCTCCTAGGGCTGAGCTGCCATACTTCAGCCTGTGTTCCTACAAGCCACCGCATCACCATCTACCATCTGCCATTGCACTCAAAATTACCTGCATGGGCCGTACTCCTACCTAGAGCTCCTGGTTCTGCCTTCCTGGCTGGGCTCTGTGCACTGGTACAATTGCTCACAGTCTTTGTTTATTACCATCATCTTCATGGCCTGGGAATACAGATGAGTATTCCTATATTACTTATTTTTTCTGGTTTAACCCCTTAATGCCTATTGTCGCAATTTGGCATCAAACCACTTCCGCTCCAAATGCAGACAAAATAGCGTCTGTATTCCTCCGGTTGATGCATTAAGAATACATACCTAGGAACCTTTTGCAAGCATTAGTTTCTCATGGTACAGGTCAGAGGGAACACTATGTCCTGTTAGATTTATATCTATTTTATGTGCTATACTCAAATTAACACTCTCAACTTAATTTAGCATCTACTTGAAAGCGAAAACACACACCAAATTTTTTTTTGATAATTGGAAATAAATTCAGGCATTAAGGGGTTAAATGAATTTAAATTCATCTGAATAACTTGAACTTTATTAGAGAACTCTGGACTTGTAAACTTTTTTTCACATTTAGAACTGTGACTAAATCTCTATTGAACTGTTGCTCCATCTGGCAGTAGTTTGTGTCTGCTATATTTGAGTCCACAGATTATTTCAAGAGAGAACACCTGTCATAACACTGTATGTGGGCCGCCAGGACTTTTGTGCTGTAATATCCCCGTCAAGTGCAACTTTCTAATGTGTTGGGAAAACATTGAGGGTGACACTTTGGGGGGGTCAAATTTTATTCAAAACAACTGTGCGTGACGTGCTGCAGACAATGCCAGTACACCACTACATATATTATATATAAATAATACAAAGCAGCTGGCCTGAATAACTTTAGCATGAATAAAATTAATTTAACACCATTTTAAAGAAAGAAATACTTCAGTAAAGTTAACCTCACCTTCACTGAGTTGGATGACCTTTCCACAGAAAATTTCTAGTGTGTGCCTGGCTGTGGTTATTTGAGCAGTCCAGGGACACATCAGCTAGAAGACTGCCTCTACATGTTCCAGCCTCAGCCTCTGTTGGACTGCATCTGCTTTTCCCATTTATAAGTCCTGTTGCATTCATTTTTACAAACATTTCTATCAATAGAGTCTATTTTTCAAAAACTATAATATTCCCCATTAATTCATCTGGAGCAGAGCTGAATTTCCACCATATTTGGAATCTGTTATTTCATTATATCACTATAATTCCTTTCCTTAATTTGCATATATGACACAGAATCCTTCTGCTGACTGTAATTACTTGCTGCCTCACTAAATCAGGTGCTAATTACATGGGAGCACAAACTGAATGAAAGGTGGAGCGTAAATTTGCCCCATGCTTTGACAGATCGACATACATCTGTCCCTCAGGTCTTTCCCTGGAAAAGTCCTCCTGTACCCAGGAAGTGATGGAACAGTTTGGTTGTAAAGACAAGAGGAAGACCTGGGTGCTGAGCCCAGGACAAATAAGATCATTCTTCATGAAATGATACATGACTGGACATCTGATGGCAGTGATATAGCCAAGAAATTATCATAACAAGTTCTTAACACCACAGTTACAAAATGTAAAGAAAATTTCAGAAATCAAACCCCTGGTTTCATGGCTGCAGAGTGCTACAATCGTGACTGTTGTTTGTGCATGACAGGATCAGCATCTTAACACAGAAGAACAATCGCCCGTCACCAGTTAGTCAGACACTGAGTTCAAAGTGCTGACAGGCAGAGTGGAAAAGAAAAGTGTAGCTAAACTAAAGATTTCCCCGCAGGCAACTTGACACCAGGTAACCTGTTCTCCTGCTTAATTGCACCTTACAGTTAAGAGTCATTTTCTCAGGTCCAGGTAGGGGGGGCTGCTCTTGATTTGCTTTTAGCAACCCCACAGACCAACACATTCTCCAGACAAGGCTATATTACACTCTAATTAATTCTGTGGCTAGCAATACTCAGAGGTAAGGGTGATGTAGGTATGCAACTCGCAGCACAGGTCTGCAGCACTGTAACTGTAATGAAATACAGAGTGCAGGAGCCACTGTAAACTCGGAGCTTACCTGCGTCAGGAAGATTTGTTTGTTTCCTGTGATTTTTGGAACATTATCTATTTGTGCTTTCTTCAGTCATTCTGTTAGGTGTCTAAACTGTGTATACCTAGTTTGGCATCGTGACTCTGTGAGCACTATCACAGCAGCTGGTTCTGTCTGTGGAGCGAGTTTCCATTTTCACATACACTGTGCTGTAGGATATGAAGAAACGAGTAATCACAGCTTTACAGTAGATGGAAACCCAGAGTGTCTGTCAAAGCTGTGCTCACCACCACTGCATGCTTTGCCTTTTCATCACACTTGAATAGGGATGGGTAACACTGTTACTTTACTCATGTCTGTGTACAGGATATGTAAATACATGAAAATCAAAAATAACATTTGTAATGGCTTCTTGTTTAAATTCTGTTGTTTGGTGTAAAAAATACATTATCTCTGATTAGTCTGCTTGACTAATTGTGATAATGTTGGTCAGACATCTGAGCTTTCAGTCACGGGCATGTTAAAGTGAATTAATAAAATTTCTGAGGAGTAACACTTTCAGTTTCTAATAATATATAAACATTGATGCTGGGTTCTTCAAAAAAGCAAAAATTAATATGCTGTTCTCTGCTTCTTCTGTTGAATGTCCAGTTACTCAGTTAAATGCAGCTCTTCTAATTAATGACAGTTTGTGGATGTTCTTGGTCTGAGGAGGATCCTAATCTATGTGATTTCATTTTATGAATGGATAGTTAGGTGGCTGGAGGAGGGGAGGGAGAAATATGACTCATAATAAGAAAAAACAGGTGAGACATGACACGAATTCCACTTGTCAGGGTTACTGTAAAATCAGCCGTTCTAGTGTTTACCCCAGAACCACAAAGGTTTATTCTACATTTTCTAACCCTGCCACCAGGATAATGTGATGAAGGGTTTTCATGGATTGGAGAAGAGCTTTGTGGAAAAATTATTTCATATTTAGTCTACATGGAAAAATGCAATATAGTCAATAAAGTCTGTTGCACATTTGTGACATGGCTTTCCCCCTCTCCCCCCTCATAAATTATGAGCACCGTTTTATTGAGTCTTTAACAGTTGTTTATCAGGAGTTCATCACATGGACTCAGATATTTAGAAAAGAGGCTCTCAGATGATCACAGTTATGACAGACTTCCACTCACAGCCAAACTATTGACCATGCTTGTAGACAAACAGCTGCCTTCAGCAGAGCAGCAGTTATCTTCAGACTAATGCATTATTAAACTAATAATGTTGTACTATTACCAACAACCTTATTATTCGACTGGCAGCCTGTCAAGGGTGTAATGTAAATTATCTCAGGTGCACAATGATATTTCCTTTATTTTTTGAATGAAGCCTCTGTGCAAAACAGTGATGCGTGACTTTGGTCATTAGCTAAAATTTAGTTGATTCCCAGCACCTAATAATCTGCAAATCTGAAAAAGTCAATTTCTAATTTGTAGTATTAGTAGTAGTAGGCCACAATTCCTGTTCCTGTCAGCAAGTTTAAATTTAAAGTTGTGCTAACTGAAGAACTGAAGAGTTCATTTACAGGGTAACTTGTACATCAGAGATGTGCTTATGTGGAATTAACATCCTGCAGCACAGCTTCTTTCACCACCCAGAGAGACCTGCTTGTTTGTTTCCAGGAGCACGGCTCCTCTGCTCAGATACAAACTCTGCAGAAGTTCTCAGGGTTCAACGTATCATATCCCCCGGCCGAACATAATATCAGTAAATTCCCGGTAATGATGGGCGAGACTGTTGTATTCAGATCTTCTTGTGTGAGGGTTTCAGTCAGCAGGATGCCACCTCTGCTCTGACTGAAGGTCAGGGGGAATGACTGAGATCAGCAGTGCTGGCAAGCTTAGGTCAGGCCGAACAGCGTGTAATCAGGAGGGATTAAATTGAAACACATTTGGATTCACCTTCATCTCAGTAATATCTGCTTCTTTCAAAACACGCTGACTGCTCCGGCTGAGGACACACAGCATCAGCTGCTGCCTGTGCCCCGCACACACCCTTCCTTCAGACGTTAAACCACTCCCCAGGAAAAAAACACAGATCCAGCACACAAATGTCAACATCATATGCAATTATTTTCAAACACACAGACACACACCCATATACATGCACGGCATAATCCCGCCGAGGTTCATTTCTCCTGTTACAAAGATAGGGTTATTGATGTGATGGGTCACATTGCAATTTAGAGGCAATTAAATGGTAATGAATGTGCTTAGATGAAACCTGTGTCTGGAGGGCATTTGCAGTGTATGGTGGAGATGATATACTATTTGTGTGTGTGTGTGTGTGTGTGTGTGTGTGTGTGCTGGACATACACACACACACGTTAATGTAGCTTTAAGACAGAAAAAACATAACTCAGAGAAAAGTGTCTTTGAGCATGGCAGCCATTAGAATACTTTAAAAGATATGATAATGTGTAGACCTGTTTGCATTCAGTGCACAGTGAGGCACAGAGCCATGTGTACCTAAATGATCAACAAACTGCTTAATGGTCAGATTTATTTCCTCTTCATTCATCCAATCAGACACAGGTAGAAGTGGCGTGAAATTAACCGCCATCACGGGCTGACAATGACTGACCCTCTTTTTTTTTCTCCAATATCTTGAACTTGCATAGAGGACTAAACACTGGGTGACAAATTTATTTCTAACAAATGATCTTTTCAAGTGGAACAGGTTTTAGTTTCAACAATCAATTAAGGAAAATTCACTTTGCCACTCAGTGAGCACAATCATTTTGTGGCCAGTTCAGTGCAGATTATTGCAAGCAGTGGGTACGGTGAAATTTCATCACGGACGGATACACCTGGTGAGTGCGCTCCAGTATAACGCATAAGTCATTGATTTTTAAGCTTGGGTTATAAAAAAGAGTGGAAGATGCAGTTATTCTACATTTAATAATTATTCTTGTAAATAAGAAGTGTTGTGTTACACACGTCATCTGGATTAAGCAAAGCAAACACTGATATTTTCTGAAGTGGTAAAACTGCCAAACCACTATATAATATGTACAGTGTGTTTTGAGTTTAAGAAATATACAAAAGCATTACAATCTAAAACAGTGGCACTGTCCTGTAAATGTCTTGACTATATAAAAACTGAACATACCATACTTTACATCAGTATTTTGGGATGCACATATACCAAAACCAGTATCCATTATTTGTTGAATACTATGCTCCTGTACTTGGACTTGTAATCATAAAAATACTCCTAATACCACTTTACAGCAACATGACAATGACCTCTCATACCAACTGAGTGGACTGAAAATGCAGTACATCTCAGTTCATTCATTGCCCTGCCCGCTCGCTCTCTCTCTCTCACGCCCACATGCTGATACAAACACACACACACACACACACACACACACATTTGATTGTGATGGAAAGTGAAAGTACCCATACGTGATCCCTGCACACACCGTCCAAATGGTTCTCAGTATTTTATTTGGTATGAAGTAAAGTAGTATTGGTGCATCCTTATCAGTATTTAAAAATAATCATTGATTGATCAGTATAGTACAGAATCTGTAAAATTGTAAAACACAAGTAAATTTTTTTTTCATATTCTTATTAACATATAGATATCTAACCACCCACACCCAGCAAGATAAGGAAAAATGTTTTTGTCATGCACAGATGTGTTTCCCTAAAGGGACAAAGCCTAGCGTTACAAAGGAGGAACTTATAGCTGTATTTTCACGTTCATTAGGTCTCCCTAACCTTCCAAACCTGACCAGGTTGTACTGCCTAACTGTTCTCCTAGGTGTTTTTAATTAGTGAGGAATCCTTGTTATGTGAGGCAGATGGTACAATCCTCTGTCTTTTGTTAAAGCCACACTAATTAGGATTCTCCAAGAAAATGCGTCCAACCAGAATCCTTAACAAGGGAGCCTGCTCAGCCAAGTAATAAGAAACCTGATGTCTCCAACACAGCTCTCACCTTGAAATGTGAAAACAGATACCTGTCGGTTCTTCAGCACGGACCTTTTGTCAGTGGTGAAGGTAAATGTGATAATGTGGTTGGCTTTAGTTTGGTTATTTTTAGTATGACTACACAAAGTCATTATCATTTTACAGGACTGGTAAAAAAAAACCCAAAGTGATTATTGCTCATTACTAAGATATCAACTGTTATTAAATTAAAGAACAGCTGAGTGACCAGAGGAAAGCAGTGCACGAGACACACACACACACGTCAGTACCCTCTGGGCCTCCCAGCACTTTGAAAGCAGGACATTGAAGAAGATTTGCAAGCGCTCTCATCCAGATCCAGATACCTCCGTCTAAACAGGCACAGATGGCAGATTAAGGAAAATATGGCCCAGAATGAATCTAAATTAATTCTGGCTTTTTCCCCCGAACAGGGTCTGACAGAAAATATGGCTGGTGTGGGGTTTTAACATTCAAACACATTGTTATACACACCATCTCTACAAAAAAGGGTTTCCTGGTTTTAATATCTCAAACAGCAAACTGTGTCAGAATAAGAATTCTATTCATGTTTTTCAGAGACAGTTACTAATGGCTGATCAAATAGTCTTATAGTTTTTTGCGTGTTTGCAGTTTATAAAGCAGTTTAAGTCTTTTAAAATTAAAATTCATTAAAAGTCATTTATAAACACCATATTTACTGTTTTTAAGAATCACAAGTTCTTTTATCATATTTTATTGACTTTTGAATTTCAGGGCTTTTTTAAAATTCTTGGTGACTGATGAACCATGCCCCGCCTCCACAGTAAAACCTTTTTCACTCACATTTTACAGAAAATAGTGACAGTCCCAGATCTGTCAGGCTTTGCTGCAGCTTTTGCGTTGCTGCTGTGACACCCACGTCACAGGCTATGATATTTGCAGAAGAGGTTTCATTCAAACTAATGAGGGGAAGGCTGGAGCATGTGACATGCTAAAACATTTATGCACTAACAAGCCTTTGCATTCAACAGTTGACCTGTATTAAAATAAGTTATTCCTGTGGAGGTTCATGTTTATTTGCGCAGTTGCTTTCCAAATGCATACTGTAACTCTAAGGCCAAACAAACGAAGGCATTTCCTTCCTCAAACATTTTCAAAGGCAATGGTTATTTGTTTTATGTTATATTGTAGTTTAATTTTCATGTTGGCATGTAGTGTTCTTTCTCTCCTTTTCATACACATCACATACACATCAATTGTTGATAACCAGGGGTAAATGTTAAACTGAGGTTATGTTACACATTTTGAAGGCACTTCAAATTTGCATCCCTGCCTCTTCATTTGGTACTGTATGCAATGCATCCCTCATGAACTTATATGCCTACATGAGTGCATGGGCAAGCAAAAGCATGAGAGACAAACAAAACAGGAGGGTTAGTTTTGTAGTCGATGGTCTTTTTCTTCCCCTCTCTGCTGCTGAAATTTCCAAAAGTACGGAAATGAGAAGACTGTCATAACTGCAAACAGAAAAGTGGAGAATTCAGCTGGTCTGATACTTATTGGTTGCTTACCTTGGGAAAGGACAATATGTATAAATCACTAGACTTTCCTAGTGTGCAATCAATAATGGTTCAATAACTCCTCATCTCCCCTGTGTACTAATGGCCAAAGCTGGCTTTACAGAAACAAACAAGCCTGTGCTGAGAAAGACAACTCAATAGTCTGAGCTTCCTTCTTCAATTATGTGGTATTACTCAAACAACAAAGAGATACCAGTACAAAGCTGCTTCATTTTCCATTTGGTCAGGTTAGGGTGCTTTGTGTTCGGCCAGCTTCAGTCGCTTTTTTAAAAAGAACTAATATGGACATCATAATTAGAGAGAATAATGCATCACTTAATTCAGTTTGCTTTTCAAGATGGCATTAATAATGGGAAGGTGAATGGAATTTTCTACCTGAATTATTTTCATAAATCTTTATAATGAAGTTCACTCCCCTGTTGGCTCTAAATGTCACACCTTGAACATGGTGCCTTTCTCTCAAACCAATTAATCTTTAGGATGAACTCTTTCCCTTTTCCAATAACAAGCTCTCTATTATAGTCAGTTGTCTTTCTGACAGTTTTCCTGCCTTGTCTATATTATCATCTTAATCTTACAAGATGAAGTACAGAAACCTCTGACTGTAGTTCATCCAGGCAATCTTCCCCCAGAATAAAATTATCAAAGAACGGCCATTTTCTGTTTACAGCTTAAATTCCAACTGTTCATAAAATAAAAGCACAGCTCTGCCTTAGTGTACACACCCATAAAACACACTCAACAACACACAATATGTGATCAATTTCATTAATGAATTTCCCTGAAATATAGTAATTCAGTATTAAAACCAGTCAAAGGTGTTCTCAGAAATTACAAACAAAAAAACAGTTCAATTCAACTGCACTCTATAGCTAATCTTAAAATTTAAAAAATTAGTTAAAGACCAATTTCATGTTTGAAAAAACTTAAACAGATATGACAATAATTTGAAAAAATCACAACTATTACAGTTTCTGTGGTCAGCTCCTCTCAAGTTCGATGATGTAGACATTAACTTGATGAGATGAGGAAACAGCAGCAGTTCTGTTGCAAGGCTTGTGTGCCTGTAGCCCACTGGCTGCGGAGGGAAGACAGAACAGACCACTGCCTGAGCTGCAGTACAGCAAGGACCATGTTACTGTCTCAGGAGGTCAGAGTTTTTGTTTCACACACTGCATGCTATTTATTTTCAGTGATCATGTGCCCAGATATGGAGCCACCCTGAATTCACCTCAGACAGGACAAGAGGAAGCAAAGCCTGAAGATGATGTTGGGAGATCAAATCAAGTATTTCATGCTGTGGATTTCAGAAAACTCACAAGCTCTATTTCAAGACAATCCTGTATTAATGGGAGAATGTTTAATGCTGAACAGATGTGCCTGGATGTGAAAGACACAGAGGTGGAAGATGCTGCAGCAGTATCTCAGGTCTACAGTCTTCAGTGACCTGTCACCCAATATGGAACTGAGCAATCATCTTCCATCATTCATCCAATCTGTCAAAGAGAATGGTCCAACAAGTTCTTCACTGTGCATACACATAACCTGACGTCAACCAAGCCCCCTCCACCAGACAAGAGAATAGGGTGAAAAGCTTCCATCTGCAATGCCTGCACTACACTCCGCACATCATTTGGAAGGAGAAAGTATCCAACACTGAAATGTCATGTTTGCCTTGCTGAGCCAATGCCGCTGCAGATGCTTTGGTCATGTCCACAGGATGGCAAGTTGGCTGGCCGTGTCCCTATGACATAAAGCAGATAGGCATCGACCCCAGAAGTTGGGAGGAAGCTACTATGATTGCAGCGTTTGTAATCCGTTGCTGCAGGAACTTGTTGTCTCCTCTTCTTACCGCAGCAGAAGAGACAGAAGAGGAAACTATGATCAGTGGCACCCTCTTCTGTGCCAGGGTCATCTTCATTCATCCATGCCAAATGCAGTAGAGACAGCCACTCCACACTGGGGCTGCACTGTCCCAATCAACGCTACAAGAAAATCAATGGTCAGCCCTGATGGAAGGATGCCCACTACTAAGTTTGCAATGAGGCTGTCACACGCAGGAAAACTGTCCTCTCTGTTTTTCATTTCTTCTTGCTTTTTGACATCAGTGCCACTCCTACAGCAATGTATGCAATAGTAAAACATCTATTAAAGTATCTGAAAGTCTATTTTTTAAGCCTACACAACTATCTACAGGGTGATAGTGTAGATGATATGCTAGTACTCTTTGCTTTTGTAATTTTAAAGAAAATGTACTGTAATATAAACACCTCCTTGAGTCCTGATTGAATCATACTTATTTAACCTTGTCTTGTTGTGCCGTCATCCACAAAAGCACTTCATTAACAAAAGAGAAAACCACTTAATTACTTGACCCTGAGAATTCTTTGAAGCACCACAAAAGAAAAGGTGAGTGTTTAGTTCAATTTTCTGTTTGTGTGCCTTGAATTCAAATCCCTGCAGATAATGAGGGCATTAAGGAGACAAGTATGAGGGGGTCTCACCTTGAAGTACCACTTTCATTTCCTCATGAGCCAGTTTACTTTGAGGCAATTAAGTCACAGGTTGGAATAAGTTGGTGGTGCTCACAGTCATATTGTGAGAGGGGGAAACAACAGAATGCACCTCACCTCTCTGAACTGTTTGCTGCTTTTTTTTGCCTTGAGAACAAATTATATGCAATAACAAGAGGCCAATGCAAAGAGAGGCCGCTTTGCCCTTACTTCAGCTACAATAAATAGCTCGGGCCCCCACCACATTCGTCATATTGATTTTTCTTTAATGATATGCACAGGAAAGTAATTTCCTTGTCTCTGCATTGTCAGCAGTGACAAATCAGATTTTCCTGAGACGACCGATTCCATACCTCAAGGAAATGCTCAGCTACAGATACTGGTCATCCAAGTGACACAGACATCACCTAATAGCTCGTAGAGGGGCAATCTCTCTCTGCATGCTGGAATGGAATACTAAGTGTATACTACCTCCACTGTGCCCTTGGTTTTTTTTTAAAGCAGTACATGCACCCAAGGCAGGGCATTATGAACACACCATCTCTTTATGAGGGTAAACACTTCTGCTCATATTCTACAAAAATATTCATGACCAGATATTTCTTTATGTGCTAACAAAAAATACTGAGAGGGGAGAACTCCACTGTGCAGCCAGGTTCTTTGTATTTCCCACCTCAAGTGCTGACTAAAGCCACAACAGTTTGCAAAGAAAACTGACCTCAGTTCATCACTACATATTTCTTTTTACAATGATGTATCAGCAGGGAGGATTCCAGCCAGATTGTGGTGTAGTTCTCATTGACCAATAAAAAGTGGAAAAGGTAAAACCAATAGTTTATGTATTGTCTGTGGGATTTTCACATGCTTGTGCTCATATTTAACTTTGGCTAAGTGTAATTTGAATATCTAATCAATCATGCCATATTGAAGTTGAATGCTAATCGCCCCCGGCTCATTACTATTTCACGAGGTGGCTCCATTTATGAAATGTCACTCAAAATAGTGTACCCACAAGCCAATCGATATTGTCCGTCTTTCCGTCTGAATGTTTCATTTGCTGTAAATACAGAAACAGAGAGATATGGATTGGTGGCAGGGAGGTGGATGCCCACATGTGGTTTCCGTGCCGGGTGGGGGCACACTAGAAAAGGAATTGATCAGTGATGGGGCTCAGTATACAGTTTCCTGGTGGCCTGGTCAAAAGCCATGAGCAAAGCCGACTGGGGACAGACGTTTTGGAGTCAACTCATGACCTTTGAGGTTGGTCTGAAACCGAGCTATTGATAGAAGAACAGATACGGTTACTTCACAACTGGAACTTGTCATTTTTCAATAACTGATATCAGGCTGTGTACACCATCGTTCAGATAGAGAGAGGTGCCACAGCATCTGCTGGAGTAGAGGCTTGTATAGGACATGTATTTGTAGATGTATTGTAATTCTAATTTCTTGTCTTACTTTGAAGCAGAAAACAGATATTATCTAAATCATTGTATTTACTAGCTCCCTGTGCACATAATATCATATGTAAACTTACTTTGATGGGGGTGATATTACCACCTTTATTAAACTCCAGCAGATGTCACTGAAGCCATTGTTCTTGCAAATAAGCAGAAAACCAACAAGACATGTATCCAGCATGAGCAACCACATACAGTAAAAACACTGATTGATATGGTCATGAAAACAAACCAGTGTCAAACAAAGCAGAATAACAAGGATACAACTTTTTTCTGTTTTTTTTCTAACCCTGTAACGCCAAACATATCATATTTGATACATGAGTTTTTCAGCCCCTGCACATGAGCAGTGTGATTATTTTTTTCCCTGAAAAACCAAATATGATACAAATTGAAACTCATATGGAAAATGATATTTGAAATTTTTTTGGGTTTGTTTGTTTAGAGGGACCAATAAAGGCTCCAAGTTCAAAGAATTGGATTTTTCTGTCAATTATTTAATGGTTTGGGCATTACAGGGTTAAATATGCATCTGTATAGAGTCTGAATTCACCATGAACAGGAAAATACACGGCTAACAAAATGAATACATGCTTCCCTCTGGGTCAGAGCTCTGCAGAGATGAGACTCTGTGAATAGACCCTCAGTTGTCCCCTTGTTAAAACTACCAGTAGGCCTTGTAGATGAAAAGAAAGTGATATATTATTGATGTCAATTTTAAGACACAATCCAGGAAACATAAGCTTGCACAGTTCGCAGTTTCTGTTAAGTGTTTAACACACACACACACACACACACACACACACACATTTTACCCTTTGTTACGAGCTCTTAGGCTCTTAGGCAATAAGACAAGAATAACTTTACATAAAACCAAATGATAAATGGATGCAATTGTATATGGAATATAAACATTTTTTACAGAGCTATTTCATTGCTTTGTGACACATCTGAAAACATTCTTTGATGTGAGTTTTTCTAATAAGTCTTTTTTTCCTGAGTAAATGAGGAGTAAACTGCAAACAGCCTTATCTGCTGCTTTACAAACCTGTCACGACTCAAAAATGAGGCCATTATGTTAATTGAAAAAAGTAAATATCATCAGATATTGCAGCCTTTAGCATGTTGCTTTACAGCAATGGCACAAAAAATATAAATGAATAATTAGTAAACCCCAAATATTCATAATTTCTCTGAAAGAGCCATTAATCAAAATAAGTGAAAATTAAAAATTATAAAGCATCTTGTAATGCTCAGTGAAGGAGACTAGGGCCATGTTGGTGTTGGACACAATTGTGACTTCAGTGAGTCAGTGCCTCAGCCTGTGCTTGATCTCTTTGCAGAGCAGAGAGCGGGAGGCGGTCGTACAGTGTGTTTACCAAACAGGCCATGTCATATGCTTCTCTAAACCTACCACCCACTTCTTCATGCTGGCTAGCGCTCATCCTCCTCTTTGTAGTCCTGGCTTTGGTGCATTTTTCCTGAAATACACATATTTGCCACAGCCAAGGGCATAAACAATTATCAATCACCCTCTAATCCACTGTTCCGCATAAATAAGAGTTCTCCTGCAGTTTACAGAAATGTGCTGTCACTTTTTTATGAATAATAAAATTTGACTTGGCAGAGGCCTGAGATGATGCATAACAAGTGACTTACATCAGGGTTTCGAATCCATTGCATCGCAGACACGAATAGATTGTTGGTTTGCTGCATATGTGGTGGTTGTGGTACACATCAGTGTTTAAGTATGTGATGAGTGTGCCCCCCCCAACAATATTATTCTTGAGAAAGCCTATGAAAGCCATCACTTATATCATCACAAATACTAGTCAACGTAGACTCTTCTTGTTGTTAAGGCTGTCCGACCCATCTGCTACCCTGTTCATTGGCAAATGAGAGATTGCTCTAGTCAGAAACCACCATGCCAAGATGAACAGGCTGATATCGAAAACTTGATATTGGTGCAGTCCTCTCATGCAAATGCATTAGTTCATATTACACAGATTTTTTTTTGGTAAAACATCATAGTTTATTAATTTCAATCACACACCTGTGCAAACATGCAAGTATTATTTATTCATTTTTAACATCTGCTGGATGGCCCAAATAATGAGAGATTGGAGTGTCCCACAAAAACTTTTGCTTTTGGAGACACTCAAAACTGAATCACTTATTTTGAACAGTAAATAAAGTTGGGCTTTAAGTCACCACAAGAGATTCTTAAGAATGATGGTGCACTGTGTTCCAATGTATACATATGTACGATGTATATTTGTAGATATAGTATGTACAGCATGTGCCATTTTGGATGTGCAACAAAAGGGCTGTTCCCTTTCATTGCACACAGTGTGTAATTGCCTTCTTATCCATCCTTAACCATCCTACTGTTTGGGTTAGGCTCTGTCTTCCCCCTTTTCTCCATGTTTTTGGTGCCTTCTTAATAATCCTAATAAGATATTCATCATTCACCCACTGATTCCCCTGAAGAAGGAAGTCTACCTTTTCAAATCCTTCTCAATTTATTGACTCAAAGGGTAATAATTAGATTATTCGAATTAGGTGAAACAAGGATATCTAAGTAGTAAGTAAGACCCCTCTCTGATACCTGAAAAAGAGATTGCTTTGGCCTGTTCAGGAGATATAAAAAGGTATGGCAATAGATTTTCCTGAATTCATTTCATAACCAGATAAAGCACTAAATGAGGCCATAGATTTCAGACCTGCCAGGGTGATTTATCAGGATTCCTTAGATACCTTAGAGAAGTACTAATGGTAAACCCTTTTCACAGGTCTGGTGTTTGTGTGAGTCAAAAACTGAAACTAAAAAACAAAATATTAACATCACAACACCTACCGGCATTTTTCATGCCAGAAACTGTATAACATTCAAAGGCAACTGAATGTGTGCATAACTGAGAAGCTGCAAGTGAACCTGATTAGACTGTGAAGGCCTGTGTGAACACTGCTCACCGGAGGCCATTTGTTTAGCATGCATTTTCTTCGGTTTGTTTTTACCGTATGGGCTCATCAATAATGCAAGGCGACTTAACCAGCAATTACAATGATGAAGACATCAAAATGCAAAACGCAGGGCTGTGAGCTCTCCCAGCCAATAAGAGTTGTCTGCAAAGGGACTTCAGACTGGACAGACTTTTAATTAGTGGGCTTTGTATACCAGCCAGGAACAGCAGATTGGCTGCTTGCTCTTTGTTGTCGTCATAGCCATACAAACCAAGAACTGAAAACATGACCATTTGAATTATGGGTGATTTAATGTGGATAGCAAAAGCCTGATGGTCAAATCGCTTCCAACCAACTTTACACGGAGCTCTGTGAAACAACGAAATGCACAAAGTATTTTTTTTCCAGTTTTTGCTGGGAAGTCATTTCCTGCTGTATGCAGTGTGTAAGCACTTTGTTGGCAGCAAACAGTAACACATGTACTGCAAGTTACGAGTGATATGTGGCAATTATTTTCTATGCTGATGGTCTACTGGGAAAGAAAGTCAGGAAGTTTTATCTTACAATTTCAGCCATCTTTCTACAGCTTGTGCATATTCTTCTCTACCCTGAGCTTTATCTATTCTTCTGAATTTTAAACGCTTGTGTAAGTAAAGTATTTTATCATTTTCCCATTGGTAAAATTCAGCATTGATTTGGCATGAGGTTCCGAAATGGCTCTCAGTTGTAGTTTGTGAAATCTACATTCGATGAGACAGATCGTAGTTTGATTGCCAGGAGTGAAAGTACTTTTGTATCACAGCCAACACTGAAAGTAGTAGCTAAAAGCAGCAGAGCTATGGCTGTGCTCTGTATTAGCTATTTCTCTACAGAAAAACGGTGTCAATGTGTGAAGTCATTAGGCTTTTATTTATGCTTTTCAGCTGAGAGTGGCATGTGTGCTCTGAGACCTAGCATGATTGTAGGTAGATACATTCTTTTACACAGATGGATGCATGACATCTGAACTGCTTTGCTGATCAGCGTTTGCCTTTCACTGTCCTACATTTATGGAACTGAAATGTTTAGCTGTGTTACTTTACCCTGTGCAGGTCTTCTCATATTATTTACTTTGTGGAGCTGAATTTAACCCTTATGCCCTCATCAAATTTACTACCCTCTGGACACCTTTGTGGCAAAAATGTATACACACAAAAAACTGCCATTAAATGATCATACATATTTTTTCTGCTTTTTTTCATAAATCACTTGAACAACTTCAACCTTGCTCCAAACATTCAATCATTTTCAGGATCTTAACCCTTTAGATGCCAGTTTAATTATTTGAATTACTGATTATTTGAAACAACAACAAAAAAAAAACACAAAAAATTAATTATTTTCCATATAATAAATAGTAGGGGATGGAGCTTTGGTGGTGATTAGAGTTATGGACATGTCAAAGATGAGCAACAAAACTGATTTGATACCATTAGTATTTTTATGTAGAGCCAGATACTCCCTCTGGACAAATTTGTGGCCAAAAATGCCTCATTGACTTCCATTATGACCACATTTTTTAATCTTGCTGCCATTACAGTATAAAACCATGCATTTTGTAATGTCAGCATTTCATTTGATCATCTGGAAGAAAAGTAGTGATATTTGACATTTTTAGTCTAATCCACCAGATTCAACCATTTTCCCATTGTAGGCCGATGCATGAAATACTTGTTTTTTTGCCATTCATTTTAATGGGGCCATGCACCATGTGTAGCAGGTGCATTTGTTGAGAGCACCAGGTCACATGCTGCAGGACCTGCTGGTCTGCTGCTGGAAATGAACTAAACTAAACTAAACACGCACACACACACACACACACACGCACACAAAAAAAACCTCTTGGGGCCCACTGATAGTCACATGGCCCCATTAAAATGAATGCCTGGGACTCGGGTGACATCATAAGAAAGTCAGACCTAAATGATGATGTATTAATGTCTCCATTAGTGTTATTTTGTTTAAGATAAGATAAGATAAGATACAATAAGATACCTCTTAACAAAAAGAATAACAAGCACAACATGAATAACGCACAAAAACACAACAGAGTATAGATGTAACAATAGAGTGCCGAAAAAAGTAGTGTGTTATAGTGCAAACAGTGTATTCAGCACATACTGTAAGTATTTATGTGCAAGATTCAAAAGGAGAGATGGGGGGGTGTCCTGTTAACTGTCGTTGCGGGGGTCACAGTGATGACAGCCTGTCTTCTCTGCTGCTGTGTTACAGTCTGATGGCAGTGGGCACAAATGATCTGAAACATTCAGTCTGCAGAAAGCAGCTTCTACAGAGAGTAGGAAGTAAATGTAGGTTTTTGGCCAGTGCAGTGTATTATTTTGAGCACCCAGCATCTTCTTCTTCACTGTTTTTTCTGACTTCAGCTTCCCTCTTGATGCATAAAAAAATTTAAATGGTCCCACTAGAACCCATTCATCCACCTCCCTCTCCTACTGCTGTTTCTGAACTCAACATGCAGTTGACTCCTTTTGAGCTTCACGTTTTTGCCCTCTGCAGGCTCTTTCCCTGTTTCCTCCTGATACAAAAAGCTGCATAACTTCACACACTCCTCCAGGAGAGTGGTCTGGATGGGCAAGTGAGGGTGTGTGATATATAAACTGTATGTGAGTAATTTTGTTTTTGTGTCTGCAAGAGGGAATGAGGTAGAGAAAACACTAAAGGCAGCTTCATGCCGGCGGCTTAATAAATAGGTATGTTCTCAATGTTTTCAATATATCCACCTACTTTTTTACTACATTCCATGCAGAACAAGTTGCAGTACAGAGTATGTTGGCGATATATTGGCCCACCCAAGAATATATGACAAATCAACTTGTTTATTGCTAAGTGCTGTTTATTTGTGCATGATGAGGATAGAGAGGCTAAAGCTGAGCACCCAGTGGCAGTTGACTTCACCAGAACTCTCTCTCTGCCTAAGTGAGCCCTCACCCTCAGAGACTCTGGGATCATCTAAAGCACAGTGTCTTGTCTGACCTTTTCAGGGGACCTTTCTCCAACAAGCAGTGTCCCTGTCAATACTGGTACTCATGGACCACTTACGATATTTCAGCTCTTTGGCCAAGAAGCAAGAAATTCTTGAATTTTGGGACTGTAGCACAAAAAAATATATAAATATATGGAGTTTGCATCACAGATTTTGGACCAGTTATTTATGCTTAGTTATTTTTAATATTAAGCACATCTTCCACAAGTCCCGTTTATAGGACAACTGTTTTTCCTACTTGAACTACTTTATTTTCATCTTTGCTGCCATTACTGCTGAGTTCAAAGTTTCATCACTGACTTCAGTGCAGATTTTTGTATGCCATTTGGTAGCAAGGAGCACACATTCCACGGTTAAAATGTATCCTTCAAACGTAATACCTTTCATGCATCTGTGGCACTGAGCCTCTTTCCATTTGTTTTTACATGGAACTGTGAAGGACAGGATTTACCTTGTGTTGAAATTGTCTGCGTTTTAACATTAAAACCTTGGCTGATGCAGAGTAAGGAGTTGAAAAAGTTGAAATATCTCTTCCTGCAGCAAAGCAAAGCTGCTGTTTTTGTTTTGAGACATAAAAAACAAAAAGGTGGGATTTTGAACCTCTCATCAAAACGTTGTAAATTTCTGAAAGATTAATGAGGATCTTTCCCAGCTTTTACTACTTGTGGAATATGTTATCTGCTAATGAAGACAGGCTGTGACACGGCTCAATGTGGAATACCTGACACGCCAGTTCTATCTGATCATGAGCTCTAATACCTCCTTTAATCAACACTGCCTGGTCAAAGGTATTCTGGGGACATTTGTCTCACCTCGCCAGCGACACTCGCTGGCAGATGCTTTGCATATCAGGCCTGGCCGATCAATATGTTATTAGAGAACAACCTCTCGGAGGCATGTCAATTAATTCTGGGCTGTCAGCTGCCCCCCCCTCACCCATAAGCCCCTCCTGCACTGCACTGTCCAGTGGAGCTGAGGGAGAACAATGGTGCCTGTGGAGGATTTGCGACTTTAGCTGAATGAAGTATTCACCCATAGATCCTTTGCACTATTAGGATTAGTTGTCTCATACAGACTCACACAAAAATATGTCAAAACTGCATGTCACAGCTTTTTATGTTGGGAAACAAAAACAAATGAATTCCAACAGTAGGCACAGTACACAGCACAGCACTCAGCGAGGATGTGGGAGGTTCCAGGCATGTAGGCATGTCTGAGCCAACACAAAAACAGGCACAAAACATTTGCTGTTGTTCCCGTTTCATTATATGATTTATGAAGATCTATCATATGCAAAATGATATTGAGTTATGATATAGTTCAGTAAAGCAGACATGTAACTCAGACTGCATGCACTGGTTCTCTGCCTTTTTATCTTGTGATCCCTTAAAAAAAGTTGAAATCCATTTAAAATCCATTTTCAGGTTGCCTGCATATGAGTTGTCAGCCAGTTAGCCATATCAGTAATTTTCTTCCCAGACTGATTTATCTGAGTAGATGTCGACCGAAAATTTATCGATTAAATCACAACAAAGATGATCATCCTAATAAAATAAAATATATATATATAAAATATTTTTTTGCGACTGATCTTGTGATCCCTGAGAAGCCCAGGATGAATTTAGAAACTTAGCTTATTCTGTTATAATTTAGGAAACAGTCAGGCAAATAATTTTCACTTAAGGTCCACTTGTTGTCCTTAGTAGAGCTTTTGACTGCATCTCATCCATCCACTGATGTTGCCGGAAGATGTGATTGACAGCTTTAGATACAGCTGGTGTGTAGACCTTGAGTTAAGACGATTATGTCAGAGTATCTTAGCTTTCCTCTGAAAGATCAAACCTGAGTCAGAGCCGGGGAGCAGAGGACTCACCTTGTTTACAGATGTTAGTTTCACACCGACACGCTCAGTAAATATTGAGTTTAAATAGCAAAGATCAGAAGCAGTTGCTGGCGCTTGTTGAAAGAACTTTTTGTAAAAAGTTTGGACTGCACTCTGTTCCACTTCACAATGAGACTGGGTGCTTGAAGAAGCCACGTCTTTTCCCTGTCTCCAACTTGTTGTTTTCTTCTCCAAGTTTCCCTTTTTTTGTTTGTTTGGCTTATGACTCTGTTTTGTTTTGTTTGCCAGCAAATCAAGTATTGACTGTTTTGGAGAGAATCCAGTGTTTGCATAATGGATGCAGTGAGACAGGTTTCAGAGAGACAATGTAAATACTGAAGTCCAGCACAGTAGCTGCATGCAGTACTGGTTTCCACCACTGTTTACCTACAGACAGTAAATGCAGAGGAATGTTATCCTTCCAAGGAAGATGGACCATATTAACATATATTTTCTCTATCAGTACAGATTAAGCTGGTGGCTGTATATGGAGAGGATTTCTTTATATGGGTGGGGCATGTCCCCTGGTGCTGGACACAAGTGTTTGGACAGACACACAGCGATGCCATAACCTCAATGACTCAAGGCCCTTTTACAGGACGTTCTTTTCATGTAGACGTCTTCACACTCTTTGAATCAATTCCTTCTAGCGAGCCATCAATATGTCAACATTCCCTTTGTGTCAGCTGTAACGGTAACTTCGGCCCTTAAAGTTTGGAATAACACAGTGTGTGAGTGTGTGTGTGTGTGTGTGTGTGTGTGTGTGTGTGGGGGGGGGGGGGGGCAACCTGTCCATCCGTTTTCTGAGACCAGCCCCAAAATCCAGCACTCTCTCCACAGATTTCTGTCCAGACATTTCACGAGTTGTGTGTAAAGTCACTGTGGCAGCGCTGCATGACTAAGATGGAGAGACTGTTGTTTAAAAATGTGACTGATGGGTTTTCTGCCTGCTCTGCCTTGAAGAGGGAGATGCTGTTGATAGATGAGCCAATGCACTCCTCTTTCTTCAACTCTTTCTTCTTCAGGTTTGCAGTGTGTTTGATTCACTTTTCTCTTTCTGAGGTGATATTTCAGCCTTTCTGCTGTGACGCAGTGCTGCACTGCCAGTCTCTGGCTGTGGACATCTTCATTAGGTTACATCTGTGTGTATGTGTGTGTGTGGGGGGGGGGGGGGGGTGTTTGCTGACTGCTGAACGAAAGGCTATGTCACAACTGTTTGCTCTTCCTCGTTTGAATGCCATGGGAAGCTTCAGTTGAACATATGACTTATGACAAGCTGATAGTGTGTTATCTGAACTATAAAAAATTTGGCACAGTGTCTGAGTTGCTGCATTGAATCAGGAGCAACAGTAATCAGACAGCTATGTTAGTGGAGCAACACAAAGACATATCGGTCACTTCATCCGTATCAGATGAATGTCTGAATGCAGGATTGCTGCAGATATCATGAACATCTTGTACCTTCACAATTTTTCATTCTAATAAATATATTATAATGTTCCTGTTGCACACTTGAAGTGATATTGGCATTGCTGTTTGCCTGGCCACAGTTCCTTTCCTTTCCCTTCTGTGTGAGCATGTTCACAGCATAGTTATGTATTCTGCTCAATTTGACCAACATACACCAATCAGCCATAACATTATGACCACTGATGGGTGGAGTGAATAACACTAATCATCTCCTTACAGTGGCACCTGACAAGGGCCAAACTGTAATGGCTGGATAGCTGGGTCAGAACATCTGAACAGCAGGTCTTGTGGGGTATTCATGGTATGCAATGGTCAGAATCTGCCAAAAGTGGCCCAAGGAAGGAGAACCAGTAAACTGGTGACAGGGTCACTGATCCGGTCCCACAGAAGAGCTAATGTAACACAAACTACTGAAAACCTTAATGCTGTTTATGATAGGAAACCTTAAGAGCACACAGTTCATTGCAGCTTGTTGTGTATAAGGTTGTGTAGCTGCAGACCAGTCAGTGTGCCCATGCTGACCCCTGTTCACTGCTCAAAGCTCCATCAAGGGGCTCATAAGCATCAGAACTGCACTATGGACCAATGTCCTGGTCTGATGAATCATGTTTTCTTTTACATCATACATGTGCTTTTCTTTACCTGGGGCACCATGGGAAGAGGGAAGGCCCATCTGATACATCATGGGCCCAACTCATAACTTACAGGACATAAAGGAGCTGATGCTAACATCTTGGTGCCTGAGAGTCAATGCCTTGATGGGTCAGAGCTGTTTTGTTAGCACAAGGGGGACCAACACAAAGTTGTTTGGCAGGTGGTCATAATGTTATGGCTGATAGGTGTATAATGAACATGTCCGTACATTGTGTCTCCACTGTCGTGCAGGTTCTCTTCTGTGCAATTTTCTGTGTGTATTTATAGGAGATCTCAGACATGATGTTCATTAGAAACAGTGCTGAGAATGCATTTGATTTGTTATACATCCACAGTGTTGTTAATTTGATTCCTTCGGTTGATCTTCCAGCCAAAATTGGATTCTGTCTATTCAAAGTCTTAATTAACTGATTACTTCTTATTCCTGCTTTACCCCTCAACCCCCTCCCCCAACCCAGTTAAACTTATTTGATCTTAAATGCATCTTAATCACCACTCCTCAGTGACTGACCCCTGCTTTCCTCCCATTCATTTCGCACCACCTCCCTTAGTCAGCTCCTCTTTGCACCTCTATGACCAGACTGCCAACCTCTGGGGACGCTACTTCCTGTTTATATGCAGAGCACCTCTCTTTCCAATCAGTGCTTTTGAAAGGTTGTTACTAATGGTCCCCGAGGAGAAGAGTCAACCTTGAATACATACAAGGCCTCCGCCGGCGTTTTGCTAGCACCAGGCACCGGGAGTCTCACATCTTGTTTTTCCCCTTGTCTCTTTTCAAGGTTCAGGAGAAGTATATTTCTATGAAATAGAAATACAGCCAATTCATCTGGCTTTTATTGTCTCCTTGGAACACACAGCAACTTTTTTACTAATATCCGAGGATGTGGTGCAGTGCTTGTAGTCAGAAGGATCAGGCACATGAACATGATATTCTTGTAATTAAGAATGAACTCGAATGTGTAGCTGTTTAACAGACCATCAAATTATTGTTTCACTTTGTCTCGCACCATCATCAGCACCTGTGCTGCTGTGCGTTGTAGCAAGCCACTGATAGCCCTGCCTATTTTTATCAGCAGCGGTGAACAGACTGCACAATTTACAGTGATAGGCATGCACAATCTTCAGCTTCTGAGAATAGCCTGATTATTCTGCTGGGAGAAGTGCATGGATGGGGAGAGAGGCATTCCATATGTTACACTTAACAACCAGTGAAGCTGCGATTCAGAGACTTGGGGCAGAAAGAGCTGACAGCGCTCGCCCGCACCCCTGCCTTTCTCCAGAACAGCCGAGGCAGGCAATAATCTAACTATAATTAAGGGGTATAAACTATGTCATGCAGCCATTAGACCAAATAGCTGGCAACCAATCAGCTATGACATTAATGGCAGAAACCAACCACAGCTTTACAATCCAGCCCTGTGGAAAGAAAGAAAATATGTTTTATTATGTAATAATTTTATATACAGTTTATTTCATAGCTTGTTTTGAGTGAATTGACAATTTATTTCATGTAAATATAAACAATGTAGCGCCTGTTAAGTTTCCAGCAAAGCAAGGGCCTCACTTGGCTCAAAACAGTCTTTCTTTTTTAAGTCTTTAAGATTGTGATAATTTGGTAATCGTGTCCTGTTCAAATATGGCCAACCTTTAATCGGTTGTAACCTAATTGCTGACATGATTTTTAAGGCAGCTGGTTCCATCTTGAGCACATCACTGAACAAATCAAACTGCTTTGATTAGCCTCTCTGTGTTTTTCCACACTGGATCTTACAGACCTCCTTACAAAAAACAGGTCAAAGTGGCAAAGAGCATCAAATGCAGGTAAAAAAAATTCCAACGGTATTTGTATGAATCACATGAGTTATATTTCAGTTCATCATCAGAAATGATTCATCTTCCTGTGATGATTAATGCTCCTGTCAGCCTGTCTCGTCTCCTGTACTTTACAGACAATTGACAGCAAAAATGAAGGAGTCACATCATGAATAGACACATTAGAAGTTAGTGCTTCCATAGCCTGAAAGGATTTCAGAAATGAAGTATGTAAAAAAATCCACAGTTGGAGAGTGAAGAGAACATACGCACAGGTTTTCTGAGCAGGCAGTGTGTACTGTACCTGTGGCAGAGGAAAACAGGTCTACACATCCCAGTTCTGGTTTCCAACCCAGTTCTGTACCAATCATTTATTGGAGATTCTTGATGTAGCTCCTGAGACCATCAGCATAATCAACACTGACATCGCTTGCTGCAGAATGTAGGAGGAAGGACAAGAACAGCATCAAAGCAAACAAACAAACGTAAGAATGCTGCAGTCACAGCTGAAACACTTATAGTTTCATCAGGTTCATTTGTATCACAACACTTTATGAAAACTCTTACTTGCCCTGCACTTTGGCAATTACTTTTGATGAATGACACTGTTCCAGTTTAATGATCATGCATGATGTGCCTTGAGCCTTCAGACTCTGGTCCTTCTTAGCAGGAGAGTATATACAGAAAGCACCATATACTGTAAATTGTGCAGCTAAGGATTCATACTTAAATAAATGGAACCTTCTTCATACCATAATAATGAAGAAAGACTTCTAGATTATATTTGTCAGCAACCTTTTATGAACAAAATGATTAACTTTCATGGTATGTTTAAATACCTAAAGCAGTTTCTGTCTGTGCATGTTTCAACAGTGTAGTTTTCCACATTACTACAAAGTCAAAAGTGATTGATTGGACATGTTCGCTAAACTTTACCCGGAGCAGATGAATTTTTCTCTTTAAAGCTATAGCTGAGTGTATTCATTCTCACTTAGTCAGTCTGTACTCTTCAGCAACATGACAGAAAAGGGAGTGATGCACCACCGCACAGCAGCATTTACAGAGTTTTGGAACTTTATGAATGCACTTTGGGGACATGGTGAATTATGGGGCCGAAAGGTTGAACAGTATTTTTCATGTTAAGAGTGTGTTTTTCTTGTCATTGTTTTTACATACCTGCCACATTATTAAAATACTTTAAAGTAGTTTAGTCTGGGTAGTACAGTATGTGCAGTGTGTACTTCTATTATTCCAATAGAACATCATGTAATGCAGTCGCCCACTAAAGCAAAATTGAACAGTATTACTAGAAGTATTACGAAGCATTTTTAATAATAAAAGCCATACTATGCATCTTTGTTGCCAGCAAAACCAACTTGCTTTACATTCACCTATTTGGATGAATTGATTTTACACACTTTGGCATTGTCTTTGTTCATAATGGTCTACTTGGAGGGATTGCATGTTTACTCAGCAATATGATCAGACAAGAAATTACTCTTAATGGAAACTATGGATCCTTCCCAACCCCATTCTTCGCATGCATACCCCTTTAAAGCTCCGCTCCCATAGACAGTCACTGACAGCAGCAGAATTTACATCGGGCTGGATGGGAGCCAGGGTGACACTTGTGTGAGAATTAAAAGGATGTGCTTTGCATACATGCTGCACATGTTATACCATGACATAAAGTGATATATCAAATTCTAATGCAGATACATCATTTTATACATTATATATAAAGTTAAAACATCTATATCAATGCTCTTTGCTCTTTAGTTGTTGTTTTTTTCATTTAAAACTCAAATAAAAATGTATTTGAATTTAACTCAGAGGTCCTCTCCAGTGCAGTGTAATTCAGTCAGGACATCAAGTCAGTTCAATCGAGCCTAATGAAGCATGAATAAAATACTGTATGTCGCTTGTTCTTCTCACTTAAATAATTGTTTAAATAAATAGCAAGTTGATCCTGAGCTGAGGTTCGAGGTGTGCTGCAAACCATTCCTTTCTTTACGATTAATGCTTCAACAGGCCTTTAAAAAAGCCTCAAAATAAAGTTCAACGTTAATTTGAGGCAAAACGGCAACAGATCCATGTGGAGTTTGTATGTTCTGAATTTGGGGTGGGCGATATAGTCTCAAAATAATATCACAATATTTCAAGGGAATTTGCATGACGATATTTATGACAATATAGAAAAAAATACTGAACAGCTTTTTTATCAGGGATTGCAGCTTGCAAGCAGCAGCATTTATTGGTCCAAACAAACGAAGACCATTTTCTATCCTTTTTTTCCAATGAGCTACTGTCACTGATGACAGACTACTGGCAGCAGCAGCAGCATTATAATGCAAAAGTAGTGACACAGCATAAGTCAGAGGTAAACATAAAAGATTTCACAAAGGAACAACACCACCTAGGTTATTTAAGTATAAAAATAACTAATAAATACTTAACAATTTCATTATAAAATTTAACTTTAAAATTAACTAAAGTAACTTCACTTTAAAACTTTAAGGATATTACACAATATTATCACATACTACAATTGACCTCAAATTTGTAGTAGTATCCCAAGTATCCTTGCTCGAGCAGTTGATGAAAACCCTTTTCCACCGTTTGGATTGGTGTCACAGGGTTTGGCATTTAAAAATGTATCGTTCAGTTAATTCATCCCCACACCCACTCTGCTGCGCTCATGCTGCTCTCGTTTGTATTGGTTTTGTGCACAAATTTTGTAAACGTCATTGTTTTGCTATATACTTTTATACCACATAAATATTTAAAGCGTAATTGTGGTTGGTGTGGTATGGCACAACACTATTCTGAATTTTTTCTCCCACAGTTCAAAGACAAGTCACGCAGGTGGACTGAAATGTGCAGCAGACAGCCAGACAGAGGTACAGACGGACATTTACCAGATGCTTGCTGTCTCTGCTGCAGATTCAGCACATCCATCCATTTTTAACACTCACTTACTCTTTTCAGGGTCATCCTGTCCGAGCGTGAACTGGGTGGAAGGATGGAAAGCACCCTGGATTAGGTCAGCAGTTCACGTCAATCTAACATTCACATTCACATCCACGCTGCATAGTAATTCAAAGTTTTCAATTCACCTGAGGAAACGGCAGCATCCAGAGGATGCAAACACAGGATGCATGAGTAGAAATGCTGTGTGCCATTTCAAGCAGCAACAGATACATCCTCCACAGCCAAGTTAATAGCAGATTGGCCTCCACTCACGCATAATGCTTCATATTATGTAAATTACTCTCTTTGTGTGTATGATTAGTTTTAAACATTCATCCTGTCTTATAGCTAACTCAAAGAAAGCTGTTTAATGAACAAGATATGAGTGAAAGCTGCATACAGCTGTTTTTGTTTTGTACCTAATAGAACTGCACACAAGGAAAAAAAATGTAAGCATAGATTAAGTGAAGACTGCTGGAAGAGTTTGACAGTGACAGGACAGGTAACCTTGGGAGGTGTCATCTTCCCTTTGATTAATCTGAGAGAGACTGCACCCTGTTGTGTTAATGAAGAGCACTCACATTTGCATGGCCGTTCCTCAGCAGAGAAGTATCTCTCACCACGGTGTATCTCACTTCTGGACATCATGTAACATAGTGTGTCACCTTTTAAAGTCATGATATCTACATTTTGCACTTGTATGGAGCAGTGATTAATTAACAGTTCAGCTATGCCTGAATGGCTGCTGAATGTGTGTTCAAGGCACAATGGGAAGAGGAGGGGCCTCCCTATGATCATGTTTGTTTTGTTGTTTTTTTTACATTATTGGGCCCGTATCCCATATGCATCAGAATTGATACAAAATGGATGAAGAGGGTTTTTTTGTCTGGAGAAGATAAAGAGTCAAAAAGCCAGTGAATGTGGCATTCTTTATGTAGCTGGAATGCAGAAATGATCACAAATGTGATGTGGTCATACAAATGTGCTAAGGACACAAATATAAAGGTGCACCTGATCCTACTAGAACTAGGTCAGACTGTGAGACTGCTGAGAGAACAAAACATTTGGCACTGTTGCAGTCCAAGTGCTGTCGGTCATGGTGTGACTCAGGATATTGCAATGGTGGGTAAGCACAGGGAGGAAAAAGTCCAGCGACTGGTTGATGGTTGGTTTGGCAGAGCGGCGCAGGCAGCCTCGCTGCCTGCACAAACACAGCACACATTTATTTTACTGGCTGCTTTCATCTGCAGCTGTCTGTCACTGGACAGGTTTACTCCTCTCTGGGCTGCATTGGAGGAACAGAACTGAAGAAAAAACATGTGAATCAGTCAGGGATCCATGACTGAAGAAATACACAGGGATTCCAGTTGACCTATTAAGTGTGCTGTGACATCTGTTAAGGAGGTAATCACAAAATTTCTTTTTATTTTAGTGAAATGTTCAGCCTTGGCAAAGGTCCATGGTCTGGGAGTTCTTCCGAGTTTTTCTGTTTGTTTTTTACCAAGATTACGCAAAATGGTATGGTGGGATTTTCATGAAATTTCTTACCAGAGATGGTGCTGGTCTACCTTAGAAACCAATCAATTTTGGGAGTGATCTGGATCAGTATCCGGGATTTTAGGATTCTTTAGAAGGATTTTTCACTCTAACAGGATATGGCAAAGTTTGTTATTTTGAGTCATGGTTCCATAAATGTATAAAGATTTGAACTGAGAAGAAATTGGGGGACACTATTTCAGTGCTCTCAAGAAAATTTCACAAACTGATCTGGAACCGGATTCTCCTCTGGATCCAGAAACACAAGGAAAGTGCAGCAAAACAATTTACTACATTCCGGGAGTGTATGCTTCCAGGACTGTTATATTTTTGTGTTTTTTCAATGAGCAGTTGAGAAATGTACATGAAGAGAGACATTTTGGGTAAAATTTCCATTTCAGGGAAATGTTCATCCTTGGTGGAGGTCTGCGCTCTCGGAGTGCTTTCTAGGTATGAATATGGTGCTGCAAGTATTTTACATGCTGAATGTGAATATCAGCTGCTTCAAGAGAGAATAAATAAAAGGCAAAGTAAAGGATGGAGGGAGAAGTCTCAGTGGGTGAGAGTCTGAGCCTTTCTGTCTCTCTCTTTGCCGCCCTCCCCCCTCGGTTGTCACCTGGAAGCTTTCCGTCAGCCCCCCCACCCTCTGGAAGCCAGAGATGGGAGCTGTTCAGAGGAATGGCCTGGGGCGCAGGCCTCTACGAGTGCTCAGCTCAACAACCCCGGCTGCTTCAAGGGAGCCTCTCTTTGGGCTTCAAAAGCTTTCTACGAATGGGAACCAAGTTGGCTTCCCACCATAGGCTGCCTCCATAAAGACCCTTTTTTTTGTTTCCCAGTTTAAAATCAATATGAAAGGATAGACGCACAGGCACACTTGGGATGAAGTGCAGAATAGGAGTCGGATTTAAACTGACAAAAAGTGAAATTTCTCGATACCTTTCACAACGGATATTTGAAGAAATGAAATTTGGGCTAATATCAGACCTCGAGGGAAGCTAAAAAAGCCCCATTGCATCAAATCAAAGCCTGACAGAATGCTAACAGTCTGACAGAACTGTACTGATCTCTGTGTGGCTTTATGCTTTGAAACATTTGCCACACAGCAAAGAGAAACACCACAGAAACTTAACATGGGGACACTTAGGGAATTAAATACGAATTTGTTGTATTACTGTGTCGCCTGTCAGTTTTGGTTGTGTCACTTTAATCGCATAGAAATCACAGGACAGTCTGGATCAGCTTGGAAACTGTCTCGAAATTTTATCCTGATGGATGGTGGTGCTTAAATTCATGACAAGGAGTGAAACACACAGATGTTACAGTTGCTTTATTTGTACATGTTACAATGTATTAATATTTATACAGGATTCAAAGAAAGTTCAAGAGGGATGGTGAAAATAAACACTGTTTCCCCTCCACCTACCACAGCACACCCATTGATACACACTGCACCTTCAAAATTCATGTATATTTTAAACACCTACGTCAGGGCAATGTATTCCTTTTTTTTTTCAATATCAGCTCACCTTCCAACAATTTTGTTAAAAATGGTGCGCGCTCACTCAGAACTTTTGTCAACCACAACAAATGGAAGCGACATACAGACATTTGTTCTGAAATGAAATCAGAGCACTCGAACAGGCCAATCAGCATCGCGCTCGGCGGACCAATGGAACGGTAACAGCATTAGAGTTGACATAGTGTTTTATTACAGTCCTGGGCAATCATCAGGATCATTTATCTGCACATTCAAACTCTTTACTCCCTCATTTGTCAACCCAGCAGCCTGGCTCCAGGCTCGAGCTGGGCTATTGCAAGCTAGCATGTTATCTGTGATCTATGGCACTGTGACAAGCATCTGTCTGCTGAAAATATGGATCTCCGTTCATGATGCGATTTTAAATGTCCAGCCTTTGATGTAAATGCAAACAAACAGGTGGTCTGACCAGTGACAGCTGAGATGGGGATCTGCTTTTTTTCTCGCTGAAATTGATGTGCAGAGCTTATGTTATTGGATTTACTGTATCTGTGAGGTAAATGTCTGGCTCTGGCTGAGGATGTATTTTGAGTAGCAGTGAGGGGAAGTACTATGGGTACTCCAGAGGAGACCCTGTGTCTGAAGACATGCATATCAGGTGAAATTTCCTCGAGGCATGAGTGTGTTTGTCTTATGATATACTGGCAACTAAAGGGGTCATGATGATTTCCACATACACACACGCACACACCTCCATATAGTCAGTGTGCAATGAGTAGTTGAAATTGATTGATGACAGAACAAGTTAAACCTTGCTGAATGTTGTGTGGAGCAGTGTCTCTGCAGACCACACAGTAATGGGATTGTTTCAGGACATTAACCTCTGGACAACATGTTGTTGATATACAGTTAACAGCTGAACTGTGTACTGAGCAGGATGCCTGTCTTTTAGCTGCTTACATAAGTTTGACAACACAGCATTCTGAGCTTTGGTGACCCAAAATTGGTCCCTGGTGATCTGCTTCTAATGATATGACTTTCATGTTTTGTTTTGTTTTGTTTACCTTTTGACCTTTTGCTGCACCCACACTTGCCACCACCATCCCACCTGTTGTTGTTATTAGGCGTGTTCCCACCGGAGGAAATACAGTGCCATTTTAGTGGGGCCAGAACCTGTGTGTCCCCACCAGAGGAATGGCCCACTAAAGGTAATTTACTACCTGCACTGGGGTAGGTACTTGTGTGCACCCATGAAAAACCGTTGGGAAGAGCTTGACGCTGTTTGGCGGTCACCTCACACAGGAGGTGATGACAACAAGTGACAACAAGTTGCAATATTCTTGCATCACACGTTACTAACAATGTACAATTTGCTGTATATGCAAACACAACAAACAACTGCTACTATTTTGGTTACTTATTGACAAATGCGCTTACAATGTACACAATTGTACACAAGTTTCACAAGATTAAGTCACAACATTAGTTTGTCAATCCATGGGTCCGGTCGTTTTTGACTCACGGTGGGTAAATGGTGCCTGAGAACTGTTAATTACAGGGCTTGAGCTACCAAGAACTTGTTCCGAGCTCCTGCGTTGTGAAAGTGCCTCATGTTACTGTTTGCCTTTCTCTCTCTTGTTATTCTCTTTGAGTTCGAACATCAGACTAGTTACACTGCCTTCGTCAGTACCAGGGGAATCACATGTCCACTAGTGTAGAAGCCTAGAATTTCAGCCTCAACTTGCCATGAAAATATCTGTTCTCATGGCATCCCTATCTAGACCATTGATAAATGTATGCATGGCAGGGGTCTAATGTGTCCACCTTGTACTATCAACATGCTTTTCTGAGGCAGTCTGTCTTTATGGACCAGTTTCTTAATACATGATGCAGTAGTTATTGTGAGTTTAGACTGTGACATTCAAGTGGATGTCTGGAAATTTTAATAAATATATTCCTGTAATAAAACTAATTTAAAAAGACCATCAAGCGTTATAGTTGGTGGCTAGGTCACCATTTTTATTCAGATGATGTTGATGCTAGAATTTATGCCACACAATATTAACATGCTCTTTGAGCCCACCTGAGAAAATCTCATAACTTCAGAGTGGTTTACCTAGCGCTGAAGGTCAGTCAGGTAATCTTGTGGTATCTTCTTATATTTGTGCAGATACCCAGTGAGAAACATTTGAAATATTTATGATGGAGAATTAAAATGGCAAAGTGAGTTTTCAAAGGCTGACAGAGCAATAAACCCAATGAAAATATCACATTGGTGCACTTTAAGAAGTCATGAAAGATAGCTACAACAAGAAAACACTCACCACAACCTAACTACAAAAGTTGTTTTTCTTCTCTCTCACTGGTGGCTGAACGTTACCACTGGACACTCAGCAGTATGGCTCCTTGAAAACTGCAGCTGGAGTTCAGGAGGGAGAGTAGGAGGGAAGACCAATCTGACCATTGCCTAAAGGAAGCTATTATCCAGTGCAGAATGTGCTTCCCTGGTTTGACCTCTTTCAATGCAAGTTAGTAAAAAATTTCAATATATGACCCAATCTGCTTGAACAAGCAGTAAAATATTAATGGAAAGCCTTCAGCTTTTTGACTGTTTATTATTATTATTATTACTACAATGTATATTCCTTCCTCTGCTCTTGTGCCTTTCTGCATTTTCTTTCTACATAATGAAACATGTAATGTAACATACTTTTATTTATTCACTGTGTCCATCACAGATTGTAGGAGCCTAAATACATGGAACTCCACACAGATTTAGCAATCCTTTTCTCCTCTCAACTACAAACAATGCAGTCTTATGATCCTTCCTCAGGCAACCTAACACTATTTTAAACCATGATTCATGTGACCCCAAGTTGGCATTCTACATTAAGCACTAAAACTGCATGATATCAGTGTTGCCATGAAATGTATATTCAACTACAAGACACTGTCAGTGGACAGTAAGGGGCACAGCCAAAAAGAACCAGTGACTGGACTTTCATATCACTTCACACCATGCAAGTGTTAGAGGTTTCAAGATAGAGGAGACAAACTGTAGACAGGAAGCAAGCAGCAAGGTGAAGCGAAGGATTTTTAATCAACAAAAGCAGCAGCTTCAAAATATCAACTGAAAGCAACAAAGCATATTCAGGATTGGCAAAAGGTGGAAACTCTGGACCGATACAATGAACAATTCATCAGAAAATGAACCATGAACTGATGAAGAAGGAATAAACCAAGAGTTAGACACACAAGGTGGGCAGGGATAACGAGGCATGGGTGGAACATGTAAGGGTGGGGCAGGCAATCACTAAGACAGGAAGTAAAAACCAGAACAGGTTCGTGTCACAGAAGGGTCTGGGGGTGACTGTGACAGCAGGCACTGTTTAAAAGTATGTTTATAAAATCACAGATGATTGAATCAGAGGATTATTATTGTTTCACCATACCCAGATTATTTTAGTCTGCTTTCGCTTGCAAAGTCAAAACTTTTTGCAGTAGTGAAGTGCAGTATGAATTACCAGTCCAAAACTTTATCTGCCAGGTAACTTTGTGTAATTCATGTGTCAACAATACAAGTTTTGTTGTACAGTTAATCTCATGGGAAGAGAGCAAATCTGCTACAGGGAAAAAAAGCTTTTTGTTGAATTTCTGTCTCTCTGCCAATCTCTGAGCAAACCTGGCAGGTTCATACTCTTCATTAAAATACAGGGAAAAATCCAACCTGCTGCTACAACGTCTCTTTTTCTGACTTTTAGAATCAACCAAGTCATCTGTGTTTAGTCAACATTGAATTGTGCAGTGTTAATTGTTAAAGTTAGATGACTGATAATGTTATTACCAATGACTTCACACTGTAATATAATTAATATGGACCTAGGTATTCTTTCAGTGCCCCCTTGTCTCTTCTTACAGGGGAACCTTCTTCAACCTCAGGTCACACACACCTACTAGGGACAACAGATGTATATTAGGATTGTGCTATATTTGGTGCAATACATTTACACACTGTCCTTGTTTTAAAAAAAACCCCAAAACAAGTTGAAACTCCATTTCACTCCAAAACAAACAAACTCAAAGTTGGCACACAGCACACCTTAGAAAACTTTGAGCTTTTCTCCATGTCAGACACGACTTAGAAAAAAAAATAAAAACAAAATACAAGACAGCTGTGGAAGCGTACAAGGGGAGAGGACGGAGCTGAAAAGAAAAAGAAAACCTTTCCACTGGAGATGGGACCAGTTTTTATATGTGCTTTATGCTAGAACATCTCGAGCCAAAGTCGAGTCTCTGCAGCCACAATCAACATATGAATAGAGGGCAATGAACAACAATGGAGGCTCCCCTTTTCTTTTTGATGCCTCCCCTACACCATTACATTAAGCCAGCACTTGAGCTAAAACTGTTTACATGGCATCCACCTTAGCATCTATAGTGTTCTTAACTTCTTTATTTACTTGTGAGAGATGAGACATGTTCTATCTATCACTCCAGAGGAATCCATGGCTCGCTCACAAACAGCAGATTTAACAAACCTTTTTTCCACCACACTGTTGCACCTATACTGTATGCCCTATCAGAACGCACCTTGATTGGTCTGATGAGAAAATATACCCAGACAAATTCCCCGTAGCTTGACGGCAGGATATTCTCAATGTTGATGGAGCTATTGATCACACACATTAAAATGATGTCGGCAGCAGTGAATGCCAATGGTGAAGAGGTCCATTAATCAGGAAATCAATGCTCTTGTCAATAAGGCTGCCCTGGCTCTGACAATGGATGACAGCGTGGATGTAGAGCGAACAGTTAACTGAGCAGAAAGTATTCCTCTGGTGGAAGTCTCACCCACCTGCCTCGCTGTCCTCCTCCACCCCCCAGGCCTGACTCAATCATTTACTAAATCCTTTTAGGGAGCGCTCGGCCACGAGCCTCATCGAAGGCCAAGAGCCAGAGCAGGTCATGAGTCATGAACCAGTGGGGTATGAGTAAGTTCACTGTCAGCTTTCTTCCACCTGCGCCCCAGAGACGGTCGCCTCCATGACCGATAGGCACACATAAGTGAAACACAGCTCAAAGCTGTTAAAGTGAAGCATCAGCTGTGTAGTACTGCATAGTATGATGTTCACTAGATTGTCCTGTAGCAGTGAGAGGGACCGCTGTCAAGAAGCATTAACACCTTCCATTTGAGGCCATTTTCTTTTGTTACTCACTGTATTTGACTTTAGGTACTCAAAACAATAAAAATAATTCTTATTTGTGGTTTTGCAAAGTAATACTGGTTTTATTTTAGGGTCCAAGGATTTTGTTGTGTAGTGTGAGATACCTAGTTCTCTTTTCAGTGTTTACTGTAGATGGGGCCATTGAAAAACTGCAAGGTGATGTCAGTTTGTATGATATCTTACTAATGTTGTTGTAACCTAGAAGCCTGGTCACTTGGTCTTGTGCTCACTGTGCCAGTGTCAAGAGCTTGATGCACAAAACTATCACAATCAGTAATAATAATTTGCTCAATAATGGATATGGTCGGACTACTATTTCTTATTTTATGAACTATTAAGATTGTTGTGTTGAGCAGCACTGAAGTACTGATTTGGTGTAAATAGCATGGCAATGGTTGAAGCTGAAGTGTTTGGGTCAGACCAAGTAATCACCTTTGTGATCTCCTTCCTTTTTGTCTGCTGTCTTCATCAGGTCAAACTTTAAATTGTCCAGTACTTGGGTTTGTGACAAAATACCTGAGACTGTAAATTATGAGTAGTTTGTTTTGTTTTGTTTTTAATTTTGCAGCCTTTGAACAAATACCTAAGTAAACAACAAGCCTTTTAAAAGTTAATGGTTGTGTCAGATGTGAAACACAGTGGTGATTTCTTCCCTTTCATTATTTCACATGGCTCACCACAACTATCATCATCTCATATTAAAGTCAACTTCATTTTCTCATCAAGTGTTATTTTAATTTACTGGGCTCATCACCATACTGGATGGTCAGAATACTCCTTTGTGTTTCCGTAATGACCAGCTGAATCAGAGACTTTGCTGCTAGCACTTCTAATTTCTTGAAATAGAACAAAGAACGGCAGCATATCAAAATCTAATCTGGGTCACAAGATGAAAAGACAATGTACCTATAATGGAACTCCAGGAATTCCACCATAATGTAATCAAACTGTGCAGATGTGTTCAGCTAAAGTGCTTGACTAGCACAACTCCAAAATTACAATGCCACTCCACGTGAGCCTGGAGGGTTTCATTCCATTCAGTGGCAGCTTTATAGTTGTCAAATAATTGCTGAGAGGGACTTGACTTTTCTATTTTGAAACCATGCCTTTTTTCTGTCAAGTGTTCCATGAATGGCAGTGAAAGAACTCCCCGGTCATGTCTAGACCAGAAATTGGCAGGCAATCTGGCGTGATTCCCTTCTTTGTGAATCTGTCTTTTAGCGAAAGTGGCAACTTGGAACATTCCTTTTTAGCTGTTTTTACCCCTCCTCTTTTCAATAAGTGAATTGAATTGAAAAGAGCTGGATATAATTTGACTTTAGACATAACCAATTTATCTCAGACCTCAGTGCAATGCAGGACCCGGTAATGAAAAGCCAGACCAAGAGTCAGGATTGCCGGAGAGTGACACCTGCTTCAGTTGGTTCAAATTAGAAATGCCAAAAGAAAGGAAGAAACTGTCAAATAGAAATGTGTCAGGCGTTTTACAGGTCTAATACTCTTGTAGGCTCGAGGGTTGAAGTTTCACTCAAGCGGTTTTTCAAAAAGTGTCTCGTGAGCCATCACCAAGTGGATGCATACACAAGGGTGGGAGGCATTTGGACGCACGTCGATCACGGCCATCCATTCTTAGCCTGTTCCACCACTGCTTTCATAGATGTCTGAAAGTCAGAAAAATAGGGAAAATGCAGTTTCAAAAAGATAATGGAAGATTTTTCAAGTGTGAAGTTTCTGAAATGCACCTGATGTCAACATTAAGTTTGTGTGAATCGTTACCAAAGTTTCATAAGAAACAGTGTGCATTATTATTCATTGCTCATTACTCATGGCTCATTACTACTGATACTATTTGAAATTGTCCTTTAGTCTCAGACATGTTTTCTCTGTTTGAGAAATACTGCTGAGCTATAAGTTGTTGTGTTGTGTCGTTGTTGTGAGTCTGAGTATGTAGTAGGCTGTTATCAGTGATTTGAGTCTCCGATTGTCCAGTTTTCTATGAATCACAAGTCTTTTAATGTTACATAAATGATGACAGGATCCTATATATGATAATATCCTGTGATATCAGCATTGGTTCAATGCTGTTAAGACCAAAGCAGAGTGATTTGCAGTAGTACACGACACTGTCATTGTCAACAGGGTTATCGTTAGCATCCAGTTTAGGGATGCACCAATACTTTCACCAATGCGCCAATATTTCATGCTGAGTACAAGAACTTACATTTGGGTACTTGCCAATACTAAGTACTGAATTATACCATTACATATTTAATTTTACTTTCAGAATGTGCTATTTATTGTCATCAGATGTTGCTCTCTGTCTGACTTCAACAAACTAAACACACAACATGTTGACGGCGCACAGGGATCACATACAGGTACTTTCACTTTCCATCATGATTGAGCTCTGTGTGTGTGTGTGTGTGAGAGAGAGAGAGCAGGAAGGGCAGTGAAATGATTGAACTGACATACGCTGTGTTTTTAAATGCCATTCAAAAAACTGTTTTGCCATCTTCAATTACAAATATGTCCTATCTAACTGCCAACATTGCTCCTCTTCTGTCAATCCAATCTGCTCAGTTTGCGAGAGGTCAATGTCACACGGTAGTATTGGAGTAGTTTTATGATTATATTATTATTTAAGTGCAATTACATGAGCAGAGCATCGGGTGGATACACAATATTGGTGTTAGTATCGGTGCATCCCTAATCAAGGAATTGGGTTTCACACTGGAACTTAAAAACATCCTTTCATGAACAACATAAACACTTCTAAAAGTCACACCTTGCCTGATACAGTAGCACACTGTGAACAGTGCTATTTTACATTGTGGGCGTGAAGTGGCATCAGTGCCACTCTTGTTGGAGTTTACCTTCCCCTCTCCACCACTTCACTCCTCTCAAACTCTCACACATTTAACCTCAAAACAGAAAGTCTGACTGATTGCGCCAAATCACTGAAGTTGTTATTGCGCGGGCCTCCCAGTGAGAGCAGCTGCTCAGCTGGCGCATTAATCCATGTTGCTTATGCAAATGTACACCCTTTGGAAAGGTTCTCCCGAAATATGAAGTTATTTAGCCTGCCAATCATTGTTTATGTAATTACACCATCACATGTTCTTGTGGAGTTTTGATGAGTGAAACCTCGATCAACAGCAGAATCTGAGATTGACACTTTATTTAAAGAAAAAAAAATCTAGCTTTGCAGAAAACCTTTAGCTGTATCATTAATAAAGTTGGATTTAGTTTGTTATCAGTAATCATCCAGATGCATTTCTTGCATCAAGCAGATACGGATTGTCCGCAATTTGTGGCAGACAATTAGATGAGACAGCTTGCTATCTATGCTCTCTGTGTCAAATGTATCATGCTTTTCTTATATCAGTGTGAATCAGGTCAGTTGGATAATGTGCTTCTACTTTTTTGGGCAGTGTTATGTTAACATGGCCTATAATGAATTGATGAGCAGTTCAGTGCAGAGGAGTGAACATAAGCAGAGATTATTGATGAGGCAGGGGGAGGTGGTCAGCTGCTGATTTTGACTTGTGCATGTCAAGGACGCAGGCCAAGGTACCGTCCACTTTCTGAAAAATCCCATCATCAGCCTCTAGCACCCTGATGGAGACTTCCTGGTCTTTGGACACCAAAGAGAGTCATCCCTGAGCTCAGTCAGGTTTCAATTACCCCCCCCCACACACACACACACCTTCCATCGCCCTGCAGCCTCCTGCTTTGTAAAATCAGTTAAGGAAGAGGCCTGCTGGGCTACCAGCTCAGAGCAGACTCTGGATTATGGACATTTTAAAGCACTATAGTGTATGTGTGTGTGTGTGTGTGTGTCTTTTACAGTCAGGTATTCTGCTGCTCTGTGTGGACACAGTGAGGGGTCTCTTTTGTTGTACTCTGACTCAGTATTGGTCGTTATGCATGTTTGAACAACGCCTGGTGTTATGAAATCAGTTCACTCGCCGGTACTACGAAGTTCAGAGTTCAACTGCAGGGGACTACTTGGCTCCGCTCTTTGTGTTGATAAACTCTTTTCTCATATCAAGCGCACCCTCACACATCAACTGATCGATCACAAGGTCAAGTGATTGTCAGCATTTCAATGGTACACACAAGATTACGCAAGATGGGTCAGAGCCACACCACAAACGAGTGGAACCCAGAGCAACCACTGCACAGGGCAAATAATTTTTAAGTGGCTATATACAGTGAGGTTGAAGTTGTAATGTCTGCCTTATATAAAGTGTTGCTCACTGTTAACATTTAGATAACCAAAACCAAATCCAGTTTGTTATGACAGTGATGCCACTCACAGTGACTGCATGTAGTCGTCACTAGTGGTCAAAAAATATAGCCAATGCAGATGCCAATATTTAGAGAGCAGAGTGGCCAAATGCTGATATATAATTTGGATATTTGCATCTTGTTCAATTGCTATTAGGCCTTGTACACTTGTGCTAAAAAAGCCTTTGAAAACAAACAAAAAACAAACTAGGGCTCTTTTAATACCAAGTAACATTGTCAAAGAAACTTCACTCCAAAATAGATTTTCTTTTTCTCATATTGCTTCTTTTTATCTTATCAAATCTTGTTATTCAAGCATCGTATCAACAATCACTATCAATACTGGTAGGGTTTTACAGAAACACAACACATGATATGATATTGAATGTTGTTTAAAATACAAAGAAAGTCTGTTTTTAAAAAAGTAACAGAGGTTAACCAAGAGAAACTGAACTGTAGCCCTGAGATGACCAAGAATAAAATGTATATCAGCCTCGTGATTGCACGTATCGGCCAATGCCAATCATCTCAAAATGTTGAAAGATCGATCTGTTAAATGGCCTATGGATTAATGCTCAATGAATTATTTTTCTCTTCCAGTTTGTGAGTCTGTTTTGCTTTAGGAACCTTTGACAAGCTGCGGTGTATTTGAAAACTAACTAACTTATGAAGATGATGACTGCAACAACACTGATTTAAAGGTACAGAGGTTTGTTATCTACTTGGTGCAATATCGACCCAGACCAGGCTAACCTGATCCTGCCAGCAGCAGAGATCACTGCTGGATGACGTAGGCTCAGGGATTACCTTGTGCTGACACCCTGTGGGTTCATCATGTCTGTTTTACAGGCTTTTACGTCGGCTCCAAGGTTACTGCAGCCATCCATTCTTTAAGATGGTGCTTGTCGCTTTGATCGATGAGTTGCCGAACGTTTGCCCGTCTGAGTCTTTGACTGTCACGCACTAGATATCCACGACTCCATCCAGTCTCACCCACCGGCCCTCCGGGTCACTGCCCGTCTGGGTCGTGGCAGAGAGCTCCAGGCTCAGCTCACGTGTTCAGCTTCACAGTGTTCCTCCATCACAATGAACTCAAACCCAGTATGTGGATAAGTGTTTGCACAACATCTTAAAGACAACAGGCCAGCAAAAAGTAAACACAGCATCTGCAAAGTGAAACAGCTTTGTTCAATTTAGGGAGAGAAAATGTTTCTTAATAAAAAAGATATTTTTAAACATTTTTTGGGGTTTTATTTTTAAGTTGTCTCCATTGAGAAGGAGGACCTGTTCAGTGTTTATTACATTCAAAATATAAAAAAAAAAACTGTTAATCCTTATCAAAATGTTACCTATTTTGTCCATCATCTTCTTAATAACTAGATGTATAACTTCACATGGCTTACATAATCAACTAAACTGCTGACCTGTGTACAACCCATCTGCTTGTGTCTTCTGTTTCTTTGTGGAGATGTCTCAGTATTTGGTGCATATATGTCATCATAACTCAGAGAAACCTTGCCTAAACAAGACACCTGATTTGGACATGAGGTTATAATTCATGAAACCTATTAATCTAATAATCAGTTTAGTTATTTCTAATTGCATTTAGCTGCTGGTACTTCCCTCCGTGTGTGCAGGGCTTGTGCACTGTCAGGAGGTGCGCTGGATTAATGGCCTTTATGTACTGCAACTAATGGAGTGAGAGATCAGTGGTCAGTAAATGTGACTTGCTCCAATCAAGTGCAAGGCTTTCTAAGCCCAGCTGCTGCATCCTCCGCAGCAGTAAAAGCCCTTGTTTTATTTCCCTCTCATCACCCAGTGGCCTGCCTGCACCGCTTGGTGTCAGCGCGGCCGTGGAGATTTACAGCTGAGGTCGGATGGATAGATGTACAGTAGACATGGGGGCGTGGGGTGTGTGTGTGTGTGTGTGATGTTGGGCCTGTTGGGAGAAGTAGCTGACTTGTAGAGCACCACTGGTTGCACAGATGCTCAGCTATGAATTATTGAGGGTTTTAGCAGTGGACCTGTGATCACATGTGGGTCTTTTATCACCAGTGAAAGGGAGTGTGCCCTGAATGCTGCATCTGCTGCTGACGCTGAGACTGTGTCGCCTCAGCATGTGAATGCATGTGCTCCTTTATGAAGCCCATCAGTCGACAGTGGTATCATTTACAGATTTACAGTTGATTCACAGGCACAGTGTGGCTACCCTACTGAAGAATGGAAACTAATTTGATACATTCATTTTTACAACTAAAATAATTGTTATCTCTATTGCAAGTACTGTCACCACTGATAACAGCTGATATCCTCCATGTGTCGTGTGTGTGCTGTCATCTGTTACTTCAGGGACCATCGAATGGCATGAATGGGATTGTTTGCCATGTTCCAGTGAATGTCAGTAAGCATGATGGAAAATACAGGCTTGTTGTGTACTTTAAACCAAGCATGAAGTTTACTGTGCTCCTAAATGTAAGAGCCTCTCGGCAACCTGTATTCTGGAGAAATCTATATATAGATCAGTCAGGTGAGCAGAAAACAGCATCACTGAGAGGAAGCATTGTTTTGCTTAAACAGCAGCAGCCTGCTGAGTAACTCTGCTTTTTCAAATCTTTATTGAGAGGAAACTCTCAATAAAGTTATTCAATAAAGAATTGAGTTTGTGAACCTTACAATCCCTGATGATGCTTGATTAATGTCCTGAACAACTATAGCCTGTTGTAGTTATTGATGGTGTTTTTAATTAGGGAGAAATAGATTCAATCTGGATTGCATTAATATTCATTTGAGCACCTGTTATCATCTGCCTCTTCTTTCAAGACGTGATCACAGTGCTGAAGACAACTTTTAGATTTGCACTTAAGTTGAACTCCACTAAGAAAAGCCTTGAATGAATGCCATGCACATCTCCGGGCAACTCACAGTACGAACCCGATGACAACATGAACTTCTCTTCAATACATATTTTAATACAGTCATGGACCGGGTGCCGCAGATAAATCCATTTGTATAAGTCTGATAAAGTATCTGGCCCAGCTGTCAACCTATTTTCATGACAGCAGTGTACTGCCCAGGGGCAAGCATTATATCATTCCAATCAATCAAATCTGACATGCTTTCACTAGAAATGAAGTCAAGTCCTTGAATGGCTTTAGTCATGTCAGGGAAAACATGCTTTGGTTTAGAAGTTGCCTTCATGTTCAGCCTCTGAAGTGAAATTCTGCTCTCAGGAAACGATCCGCCATGTGTGGATCTCAGAAATTGTACAAACTAAAATATGAAGCTAAGCAAAATTATGAAGAGGATCACTGGACTTATATACCTGAATGGAACTACGTTTTGTATTTTTTTATCCCCGACATCACTGTTGCAAGCATCAAACCTGAAGCACCATTTCAACTCACTCCATTCTAACATGGCAAAGGTACCAAACTTCCCTGGCACAAGTAAACATGTGGACAGGTCAGTCAGAGAAGTGAAAACATACTCAGAAACTTCAACATCACCTCAGTAGAGATGAATTTGTGAAGATGTACCTCAGAGAAGTTGCCCTGTGAGAACTCAGGATATTTATTATGTCATTAGGGCTATATGTCACTGTCGCAGGGATGCGTGTCCGGATCTTTGTGTTCGTGTGGCAGGGTTTTTTTCTTGTTTTTTTGTCTCTTCATGCTGACCTATTAATAGGAAATCCCTGTTTTCATTGAAACCTCACAAGACGTGTAGAGAAGTCCTATTCTGAGAAACCCTGGACTGATTAAGGTGTTCCAGCTTCACCCCTTTATTACAAAGGCACTATTGTGCTATATATATATGCATCAATGTGAGATCTGTTTCAGAAAGGCACTGGTCATCTCTGGCAGTACTGCATATGTGAAAAGATTGCTCATGTTAAACCAGGAAGGACGCTGTTCCCGTTGACCTCCTGAGACACAGATTGATTGGCTGGCATTGTCACCCAGCCCTATACTCATCACAAATTAAACCTTGAGGTGCGTTTGGGTAATTACCCAGGATCCTTAGTCATCAGGCTATGTAAATCTCTCGCCAGCTCATTAGCGGGGCTTTATTTGAAGAATGCTTCTTCTCCCCATCTTCCTCTTTCCCCAGCTTCCTTACCATATTTTGCACCTCTGCGCCTCTTATTTCCTGTGCTAAAACTAAAACTAAACTAAAACTAAAAAGAATAGCAAAGGTGACATGTTAAAAACATCCTGCACATTTAAGACTGGCAAGTATTTGAAAATGTTTTCTTTTTATTCAAATGTGCAACATAAGGGTAAAGAATGAACATTTACATTTGTAAATATAATTGTGATATTCATATATTTATATCCTTATAGTGGAGAGGGGGCAACAAGAGAAATATTAGAAATAAGACTCTGATTTTGTCAGTTCTTGAGAAATATCATATTTCACTTTGCTCATGTGTCTGTATCATTTGCAGCGCAACTGTCTTGTCAATATTATCAACCTCAGATAATTAGTCGCCATTCTGTGTAACAAAAGCTGCAGGCCTGGTGGAAATGACTTTATTGATGAGCAAAGCAACACTATTGACTTTTCCAGTAAAGCAGGAATTAAAAAGCAGCATTTTTGTCCAGTCATGAGATCTGATCTGTGTCAGTTTACCTTCAGCTTTAATATTTCAGCCCAATTAAACACAAAATTAAGCAAGACGACATCTTAAACCCTAAACTCTCAGCTCTAAATAGTCAAACATACCGAGACATGAGACTGTGTAAACCTTTTTTTTAATAACATGCTCATTATCATTCATGAGTGAGAGCTGATGGGTAGAAATGTATTCAATGTGATGCCCTGGGGGATCTGTTTAGTGAAGAGAATGCCAACAGAATTTAGAAACTCACTTTGAAAAGTGAAGAACAGAGTGAGTTTCATCAATTTGGGATGTGGAAAAAGGCTCAGCTGACAGTTTTGCCCACTTTGTAAACGGGCCTGAGATTAAATCAGCCTTACACGTACACAGACTACACAACTAGAGACTAAAGATGTTTTAAACAGCAGAATTCACCTCTAAATTCCTTTTAGGTGAATCCTCCAATGTATATAGGCCGTGTTGTACATATTATATTTGTATGTATGCAAATATTAGTGATAATAGTGTTTAGTGATTAATAGGCCAATATTTTGGCAGTTTGAGATAATCAGCATTCACTGATTTTTTTTTTTTTCATTCATCTCAGGGCTACATTTTAATGTGGTTTCTTTCAGTTTCTCTTTGTTTACCTGCAATTTTGATTTGATAAGTTAATCAGAAGCAACATCTCAAATAATGTTACTTGGCATGAACAGAGTCCTGGTTTGGTTTTTAAAGCCTGTTGTGAACTTTGCTAATATTTTACATTTTTTGCACAATTTTTGGTCATCTCAGGTCTACATTGCAGTGTTGCTCGTGTAAATTTCTCTTGGTTCACTTCATTTGTTATTGCAAATATCAGGATTAGTTATCGGCAGTCAGCCGCCCCGCTCTCCAAATATTGGAATTGGCCATTGAAAACCCCTTATCGGTCAACTTCTAGTACATATACTAAGCACCACACATAGTAGTGCACTCACACGCCTCAGCCAGTCAATCTTGAAATATGGATGGACAGGTGTCATGAATGTTGGATAAAGTTGCTCACCTGTCTGGCCCGAAGCTGCAGCATTTAATGTCAGGGCAGTGAGCACAAGACAGACGATCCCCATGATTTCAAGAAAGAGGAAGGCTCATCACGCATGCAGTGGCCGCCGAGGGGAAGCTAATGCCCCAGATGCACACCAAGCAAGAGTCATTATAGAAATATATTTGGACTGTGCTGGCTGCATTTTTATCTTGCAAGACAAAACACATTTACATTTTATATTTTCTCATCTCTGTTCAGAGGCCTCTACTGTGTGTGTGAGATATTTGCTGTTATATCATCCCACTGGCATGTTGTGACTGCATGCGTAAATACACAGCAGATGTGTGTTTTGTTATTGTGTGTTATGTTAAGTGTGTGTGTGTGCATGTGTGAGAGATAATGTGGGCTATGTGACTGTGCATGTATGAGTTTATGAATGAAAGAAGGAGTACTGGTGTGCCTGAGCTTCAATATAACAGTAAGTGTGTGTGTGTGTGTGTGCATACGTGCGTGCATACATTACATTACATACAACTGTTCAATCTGAGCCTGAGCCTGGAGAAAGTCCCAGCCCTGTGGAAGACCTCCTGCGTGGTACCAGTACCAAAGACGCCGCGCCCCAAGGAGCCTAACCACTTTAGACCTGTTGCCTTGACTTCTCACCTGATGAAGACCATGGAGAGGATCATCCTTCGACACCTGCGATCCCTGGTGGGCACTCAGCTGGACCCCCTGCAGTTTGCTTACCGTCCTGGGATTGGGGTGGACGATGCAGTGATCTACCTGCTGCATAGATCACTGCTACACCACTGCTTAGAGGGAAGATGGAAAGTGTGGGAGTAGACCAACACCTGGCTGCTTGGATTACTGACTATCTCACCAACAGACCACAGTATGTGAGGATACATCAATGTGTGTCTGACGTGGTGCTCAGCAGCACGGGTGCCCCTCAGGGTACAGTGCTCTCCCCTTCCTCTTCACCCTCTACACGTCGGACTTCACCCACAACACCACACAGTGCCACATCCAGAAGTTCTCCGATGACACAGTCATTGCCGGCTGTGTTTCTGAGGGGAACGACATGGAATACAGGACTGTCATCAGGGACTTTGTCAGCTGGAGTGAGCTCAACCAGCTTCAGCTCAACACCAGCAAGACAAAAGAGATGATAGTCAACTTCCAGAGGAAAGCATCACCATTCACGCCAGTAAACATCCAGGGATCGGACATAGAGGTGTGTGGTAAGCTACAAATTCCTGGGTGTTCACCTGAACAATAAACTGGACTGGACTGAAAACAGCCAAGCCCTCTACAAGAAGGGCCAGAGTCGCCTCCACCTGCTGAGGAGACTGAGGTCTTTCGGGGTGGGCAGGACCCTGTTAAGGACCTTCTACGATTCTGTGGTGGCCTCAGCCATTTTCTTTGCTGTGGCCTGCTGGAGAGGAGGCAGTACGGACAGAGACAGGAGCAGGATCAATAGACTGATCAGGAGAGCAAGCTCTGTCCTGGACTGTACCCTGGACTCTGTAGAGGATGTGGGGGAGAGAAGGATGTTAGCTAAGCTGACATCCATCATGGATAACACCTCTCACCCCCTACATGACACGGTGGGGTCCCTGAGCAGCTCCTTCAGCAGCAGACTGTTACACCCACGGTGTAAGAAGGAGAGGTTCCGCAGGTCCTTCATCCCAACCGCTGTCAGGCTCTACAACACATCCACCACCTGAAAATCTGTTGTGGAACTGAGGTCACATCACCATACCTGCTGTCATATAATATAATATATCAGTCCATAATTCTTTACTATTTTTTATTCTTTACAATTGTTGTACAATTGACTATTGTCTCACCTGTCAGCAATGCTGGCAACTCTGTAAATTATGCTCACTTTGTCTTTCTTCTTTTGTTTTCTTTCACCTTTCCTCTGCTGCTGTAACGTGTAAATTTCCCCGTTGTGGGATTAATAAAGTTAATCTAATCTAATCTAGTATTGTTGATAACTTTAACATATCCACTTGCTATTCCTCATTTCAGCTCCTCAGCATCCATTCTAACAACTGTAAGTCTATGTTATTTTGGTCTTTTTTTAAAGAAAAAGCAGAGAGTTCTGGGAGGACACATGCACAAACTACATTTAAAAAAACTAAAATTTGTTTGCAGAAATTGTATTTTATAGCTTAAATGTTGCATGGTAGACCCGTGGTCCACGTGTCTCTAACAGAACCCATACATGCAAATGACACATTATGGTATTTTTCACTTGTTCCATCAAAATTTGTGGGTCACCTGTTGGATGCCCGTGGGTACCCGAATCTGTGCAGGACTCTGGTGGTGTCTGTTTGAATGGACAGATAATAGGGTAACTGACAGTTTCAGTATCCAGAATAACAGAACAACAAAAATGGATGTTATTTCATGTTTGCAGTTTTGCTGTTGTAGTTGGCCATCGCTCCTCTGCTGACTGCCACCTGCTCTGCTCACAAGCTGCACCTGAGTAGTGCACTTTTGACTACTGATGGCCAAAAGGTTACAGAGAGACAACAAACTATAAGCCAAATGTCAAATATAAATATGAGAATGGACTTGAAAAGGCCTGTGGGAAAAAAATCCACTGATAAGTTTCATTGACAATGCACAAGTGAAATTAATGACAAACCCCTGAGCTGGCAACGAGTGCTGCCTGGGTGTTAGCCAGGCAGACCACACTAATGGAAATGATAGAGAGGTCACTATGTGGAGCAGTGCCCCTTTCTGCACACATCTTAGGGCGAATAATCCCAGCACAAATCAAATCCCACTGCCATACTGAACCTGGATAATTGCAGACAGAGGTCTGATAAGCCCTTGTAATGGAACTCTGTCAATCAATTCATGCCATATACCCTCTCTCTGCTGGCTGTTTGCTCAGACTGAATGAAGAAATCCAGGAGCCACTGACATAGATCTACTGTGCCACTGATTGTGGGAAGAATGTTCTGGTTTAATTTCATTAACTGAGAGAAAGTAAAAGCAAATTTGCTGTATGAAAAGCAATTATGGCGCCGCTGATTCGAGCTTTTATGCATGGAAAAAAGGTCCTCCTCTCTTGGTCTGAGTTCCCATGACTTACTGCATGAGGCGTTATCATGCAAGCGAAACACAAAACACACTGTGGGTGATCGCACGGCCTCCATGTTGCTGCCATCTCCGCTCAACGGCTTCATGATGACTCAACTCATTAGCTGTTATTGTTGTATCCCCGGATATCTGGTGATACATAGAGATTTGGATTTCAAAGGAATCGATTCTTGAATAAGTCGTGGAACACATCTATACATTTATTACCTGTGTGGAGCTTGCTGCCTTTCCTGTTTTGTTTTGAGGGTTTTTTTTTGTTGTTTCTGGCGTCAGTGCAACTTTACAAATGCTGAACACCTTTTCCTGTTTCTGAGCACAATGTTATCTCTGCACCTTAAAAGGCCAGCTGCTCTAGTAATAATATGAGGTTATAAACAATAATGAAGCTTTTGAGTCCAGTTTCAATCCTAGTTATTTTAAGTACTTATTTTAAATGAAAGGGGGTGACAAAATTCAGATGTCTATTTAATTCTCTTTCACCTTCACCTGTTTTTCAGAGAATGATTATTTCAAACCTGCCCACCTCCAAATGTATTGGACGTGCATTTCATCATATTTAACAAGGGGTAAGAACAGTTTGTGATGTGTTGGAAAATTGTTTTTTCATTTGCAAATGTAGAAATTATTAAGAAAGACAGAATAAAGCCTATACTTAAAAAAAAACAAAACAAACTGATACAAATCCTGCAAGAAGGGTGAAAAATCACTGCAGTAAAAACCTGCATTTTTAACCACAGCGGCTTTACTAATTAACCTGTCAATTAATTTGAAAAAGTTAAAGGAGTTTGACATTTCTGATAAGGATTTTTCCTGTAGTTTCAAAAAGGCCTGGAAATATTAACAGTGGAAATGGAAAATTCAGAAACCTCAAAAGTCTTACGTGGTGTGTGACAAACCAGCTCTCAAGAAGTGATATTTTACAGACCCATTATACCCAGTGAGAATGAATTACAGTACTTGAAGGCAGATGGAGTATGAACAGCACACTGCAGTACAGCTGCTCCAATTGGAGAAACAGTAATAATTTTCCATATTTCTTGCACCAAAGTCAGGAGGTGTCACCTGAACGCTGTCACATATTATGAAGTCCCAGTAAAGAAACCTGGTGGCCAACAAAAGCCACAGACAGAGGCAGACACCAGGTCAGCAACTGTGAACATTTAGGCTTTGGGGGAAAGATGCTGTTAAGCTGTTAAACCTGATTATGTTCTGCAACATCAGCAGCTAATCTCCAGCGTTAAATCATTTATTGCAGCCCAGGGTTTTGATTGACAATTAAAGTATCACAAGTTTGTTACAGCTGAGTCGTTTTATGTCACTGGTAAAATCTACAGGGATGATGAATGCGTGTCCGTGAAGGTGTGTCCTGGTGGTGTGGAGGCTCCTCTGCTCTTTCACTGATGCTGGAAACAGCTGGGCATCATTGTATTCTGTAACCAGGGACTGGCAATAGTCCTCTGGTAAGAGGAGTGCGCAGGTGAAAATGACATTTTATTGAAGTTCATGTGCTCAATGGATGTCAGCAGAGTAATAACCCAATTTTTGCAATTTACTCTTATTAGTATTACATGAAGAATGAATTTTGAATTCAAAATTTTGTTCCCATCACCAGCTGATTTGAGATATAGGTCTTTACCTTTACCTTATTAGTATTCTATAGATGCCGTAAAGAAAAGTAGAAATGCAGAGGTAGCAATAGGTTTTGCTGAGGAAAAATGCTAAGCTGATTAAACCATGCAGACAGCTCACCTTTGCTAGGAACTGAGCATTCATTTGAATTTGCAGCATGTTACTTTCTAGTGAGGTGCTTCTGGTCCACAGGCCATACACACATTCATTCTCTTTGCATCTAAAAATATTAACAACTACAGGGGACCAGGCCACTGCAGTTAAAACGGATCCACAGCAGAACCGTGAGGTGAGATGAGAAGTAAAAAATTACGGGAAAGAGAGGTAAAAAATCAATTATGGCCTTTATATCCACAGCTCCAATCCCAAAGTCTCCTGCTGCTCGAGTGCCACGGGCTTTTCTCTCTGTTCTTCCCATGAACATGCCCCCTCCGAAGAGGGAGAATAGTCTGACTGCATGGTAGAGGTTTCTGCCTACTCACCTATACTTCGAGTCCCACCAACACTAGAAACTCTCCTGACCATGCAGAGAGCTAACAGCACACATAGGCAAGAAAGTGCATCTTCTAAATGTCTTCCTGTGGCCGTACCGTGCTGCCCTTAGCGGGCCATGTCAGAAACATGGGGATGCATAAATGTTTTTAGACAGAAAGGAACCAAATGAAGACAGGTTATGTTGGGCTGGAAACAGAGAAATAGTGGTAACATGCTTGCTTGCATTAAGTCACTGATAGCTCTGCTGCGGCGACTGTGCACATAGAAATAATCCTGACTAATCTCATATGATTTAAAAACAATGTACTTGGGGTGTAGTCCTTTCCAGGTTCCAATATTTCTTAAATGACATGCACTTGCCAAACTCCCCAACACACGCACATGCAAAAACATGTAGTGGAAGCCAGGCTGATGCAACGAAATGAATATGTCGTTCACTGTCCATGCTCCCTCAATGGACATTCTCTGCTTCCAGCCAAAATTGAAAGAAAATAAAGTGCGTCTCCTTACATTCGGGGGATCACAACAGAAGCACAAAAAAGATTTCTCCATATGCTTCATGTAATTTGAAAATCAACATGTCAGCACACACTCATAGATACACTGCATTTTATAGTATATGCCACTGGGTTGTAACCACGAAGGAAGACACCCACTCTAGTTCAGATCCTTTTGTGTTACAGCATTGTACATTCATCGGCCACCTCATGAGGTCCACCTGTACAGTGTTATACAACAACACATAACACAACATCTCTGACATGAATTCCACTTCTACACCAGAAGTTTCTAATATTTCAGCTTTTGTTGACACTGTCAGAAAGCTCATCATTGTACTTGATGTTTATTATTGAGCTCATAGTGACTGGTGATGTAATGGAGTGCATGATACTGACAGGAGTGCTGATATTCTGGCCCTCTCATGTATAGAAATGAGGTGGACAAAATATTAAGAAACACCTTTCAACATAATGCATCCTTGCACCACACCACTGCAACTACAACGTCATAATAAACATGCCATCAAATGAATTACTGTGTTTGTAATGGTAGGATTTAATGCAGGGTTTTTGTATTGGATCACATCATACTGTGGAAGAGTCCCTAATGAAGTGGCCACTGAGTGTATATCCATTCCTGCTGCAGTGGTCACAGTGAAGGTCATATTTAGCTAAAGCATTAGACAGAGGTCAGACCCACACCCCAGAATCAAAATCTTAGTTCAGTTTTCAGTTTTCTTCCACCTTCTTTTCTCTCACACAGACTGATTTGGTCACTATTATCACTCCCCCTCCTCTAATCAGACTAAATGCAAAGTGCTGACTCTCAGCACACCTACACAAGTGAGATGTCTCACATATTCAAACACTTATTTATGAAAAAATAAAGGCATTTTGATAAAACAGTTTGCAGGTCTTCTGAAATGCGCAGAAATGTGCAGAGGAGCTGTGTGTTGTAGAGGACCAACACCAGTTCCACTCCAGTGGAATCTTCTCTTGTTTTTCATTTTTAACTACAGTACTGGTAACCTGCGGCCATTGTGCAGCAGACTTTCAGCTTTATGTAATAAAACAGCAGCAGAATATTTCACAGGGGTAAAAAAGGAATCGGGGTCCAGTGAGAGGCCCTCGGGGCCAAACTCTGCCAGGTTGCTGGTCTCAGTGCAGGCTTTCTTCGCCAAGCCTGTCTCATTAGTAACACAGAGGAATGTCACAGGACAGCTAGCTGGGTAAGAGAGGTTGACCCAGCTCACCAGCGGAACCGTTCTGGGGACCTGCAGCTACAATAAAGTAATGGGGAAGGCTCAGACTAGTGCTATTTCACACTTTGTTGTAGTAGACACATGTGAGGCTTTTGTGTGTGTGTGTGTGTGGGGGGGGTTGAGTAGGTTACTGTTTATGGTCAGGATTCATCTAAAGTCCCCATTGTTGTTGTTTTATCATTTTAAATTTTCCCATCATGTTGTAACTGTACTTATGCTTTGGAGAAGCTGTTAAAATAATTCTATTGGACTGACACTATTTTGGCATTTCTTCTCATCTCCTACATCTTCACATAGCAGTGAAGCATGTTTCAAGGATAAGGAGAACAGCCTATGGTAACTGGACATGTCCTTCATAAAGAAGCAGGGTATGAAGGGATAACAGACCACTCATCTGGGTTCAGTTTTCAGGCCATCTAACAAAGGTAAACACAATGAGCGGCACAGCACTTCTCAGAGGATGTGGAAAATATTATCTTCTCTGCTGATTTAAACACAATAACGATTCACACCAGGCTGCAAATGTTAATGCGGTCCACCTTTGGCTTGACGAATCACAGCATGAACACACAGACGTGTGAGAGATGTGTACCTTTGTGCTGCCTCCATTCATTTTGCTCTGATATGCACTTTTGAGAATTGCACAGGAAAGAGCGATGTGTGTCAGAGGCACGTCTGCAAAGCTGGGTGGGAGAGGAAAGAAGAGAGGGTAGATGAAAAAGTCCTTGAAAATGATTCCAGAAATATTGCATCACTGTCTGTGTTCTAATTGTACACCGTGAAACCCAATGAGGGGAGATGAGAATTCAAAGTGGTCTGTGGTGAATAATGAGAGAATGATAAAGCGATGCTCTTCACATCTGACAAAGGTTGAAATGAGATGCAGTAGGGCTGGGACAAAGACGAACCTCAGGGGAGACGCGGCAGAAACTTAAATGACTTGTTATTTAGCATCTTTAATGTCATCTGACAGGTGCACTGGTCAGTGTTGTGAGTCAACCAGTCAAGCCAAAGGAGGAGAAAAGGGTGAAATTAAACTTGATAAAATGAATGTAGGGAATGACAGACAATATTGAACATAATTAAGTGATATGAGGTCATAATTACTGTGTTAAAATTAGCACCCACACAATGCTTGTATTTGTAAGCAGGTGTACCAGGGGCTGAGATCACTTTGCAGCTCAGTCACAGTTACAGTGGCAAGAGAAAACCTGTAAAAAGATCTGGTTTTCTGCATTAACTGTCAACCAAATGTGGTGTGATCTTCATCTAACTATCATGAGTATCAACAAACAATGTGCTCAAGTTAATAGCATACACATGTCACATGTCCTTGGAGAACACACCAGACATCAAACATTCACAGTGCTGGTGGAAAAGGGAACCTCGAAACATTAAGTGAACTTAATGACTTAAGCAAAAGTTAATTTGAGGCAGCAATTGGCAAACCTGCGGTCCACGTCACTGATGTGTGGAGCCATAAGTACTAATTCATCATAAATCAATAAAATTGATTGATATCAAAATCAAATTATTTAAAGTGACATTTCATTATTTCTATGTTGTGGAACTGAATTGTAAATATAACTGTAATTTTAATATTGTGTTTGTTAATGGGTTACACTATAAATGGCATTGACCTTTCTGTAAGTGGGTGTGGCCACACATCTTACCTGCCTGGTATGACCTTCAAACTTTCTCAGTGTTCTCAGCACTAGACAGGACAGCTGCAATGCTCCAATAAACGTTATGGCCAAAATCTGACACAGAGCAGTCCTTAGAAAGCACATCAGGTATGCTGTGCAAACAGGGATTACTGAGTAAAGACTAGTTCTTTAGGACCTGGACAAGGCACTGAACCAAATGTAAACCGATAGCATTTGGTGCCAGTCTTTGTGATTTATTTGGCTGCACGCGAGGTCCTGAAGAGATGCTATGAGAAAGGACAGCAGGGTGGGCCACAGTCAGATGAAAACGCTGCAGAAATCCCAATCAGCAAATGACTGCTGCACACAGCTATGACTAAGAGACACACACAAAAATCCTCTTAAACTGAATCACAACACAGAGCGAAAGCAGGTCAGTATGCACCTCAGAGGAGTGGACAGAGCCTCGTCAACAATCAAACGTCACAGTGTGGAGTGCTCTTGAGGCAAAATTGAGGGTGTTATTGTTCTAGTGGAAATAGCAATGTGTTCTGGCCAACTGATTATTATAGAGAACTCAATGCCAGAGTTCTGGCAATTCTGATTGCTATCACTGGAGTTTATTGCTCATTATTTGTGAGAGCAACTGACAGTAATACACGCTGATTCCAGACAATGACTCATGGGACTTTTGAAAAGCAGTAAAGACTGGTGGAAAGAAATTAGACAAGAAGGTGCCTGAATGTGGCTCTGCATTCCCTTTTACACATCAGTGGTTGAAACATCAGTTTTTGACATTTCAGCTTTGGTGAAAAAGAATATGACTGGTGGCATTAAAGGGCAAAAAACTGTTTACTTAGTGGAAAAGGTCCTACCATGCAGGTAGGAGAAAAAGGAATTTGAATATACAAAAATGGTAAGCAGAGTCTCAAAAGAGATGGAGGTGGATCGAGAAAATAGTTGAGTGGAAGCACTGGGGATCTTGGGGCAAGACAGGAGGGCAGAGCAGAGGTGGAGCTGCTTGGGAGGACGGCCCAGAGGCCTGACAGATACGGAAAGCTGCACAGGAGGGTCAGGAGACTGGGAGCTTGTTAACTGCTCACCACTCTTTTCATTTGTACATCAGCCTTTAACTTCACTTTGGAGTTAGGGCTGAGGGTGGCATCACAGGTAATGAGAATTGTCATGTGATAAGCTAAAGCATGGTACAACTTATAACAAATGCAATAATGACCACAACAACTATGACAGCAACAATAAAAACAATAACACTGATCACTATAGCAACAAGTGCATAATCAACAGTATGGTCAGATAAGGTGCAACCTAGAACGTGTGTGGTGTGTGTGTGTATGTGTCAGCCCCGCGACAGCGAGCAAGGCGAGCAGGGGCTGCTGCGGGAGCCCCCTATCCCAGGGTCCGGCCCCCAGCAGGACAGCACCAGGAAGCCCACAGCCCAATGCAGACCACCCCTAGGATCAAGCCCAAGTCCAGAGCCCCCTGATCCCAGACCCCATGCCCTTAGTGGAGGGCCCAGTACCCAGACCGCCCCAGGACCACACCCGTGCAGAAGAGCAACAGCTTCTTTTGCATTAATTTGGATTTGTTTGAAGAAGCAGTTGAAGTTGTATGGAGAGGAGGTGTCTAATCAGCTGATTGCCTACACAGAGGTTGACATGGTGTTTCACAGGCCACAATTCTAATGCAGGGAGAAAGGCAAAAGAAGACTGAGAGCAATACCTCGAAAAAAACACAAACTTTGTCTCAGAAACCAGCACTCGTATTGCTGATATTTTTTCACAGTGACCATCAGAAGAGTTGGCAGAAGACATATGTGTGTGTAGATAACACGAAAATGACTGAGCAATGGCAGTTTAAAGAGTTCCCATATTTGTGATTTTACTCAGGAGACAGCGTGTTTAATATTAGAGTCAATGGAGCATTTGAAGACACCTCCTGTTATTTAAGGTCTGACAATTTAATAACTGCTCTTCATTTCAGGAATCACACAGTGCGAATTAGCATACATTCTTATTCTCTTCTATACTATTCTAAAGTACATCTGCCAAGGAAGTTGGCTTCATTTTTTTGTCAGAATGCTCTCTGTTCCTGTGGTACCTGTGGCAAAGGCAATAGCACTTTTTAAACTGATGTAGCCTGTAACCAGCCACATCCAGTCATACAAACACTGATCCTGTTTGGTTTGGTTGTTACCTTTCTGAGAACTAATGGCTACTGGCAAAACGTCAACCACCTTCCAGCAACAGCTGAGGGAACAGCAACGCTTTGTTGAAGACACTGAGGTATGTGCAACTTTAAACTTAACCCCCTTCTGTTCATACATCAAGTTTATGTTTACTCTGCTGCCATGTGTTAAAATGTACTAAGCCTTAATGGTATCATATGAACCCACAAATTTATAGCACATACATAACATTTATGAATGTCAAAGATGAGCAGATTTTCAGACTCCCATGTCTAAAACAAAGTTTCTGTTTTCAGATAAAACAAAAATGAGGAAGTAAGACATATTTATACAGCACAATACATATTTTTACTTTTGTGCTTCATGTTGACTGATGTAGTCCATGTGCCAGTTTTAACCCCAGTGTGGTCTTAATATTATTGTGCAAGTGACATAGTATATCACAATGTAATATGCTATAATAATACAGTACAGGGAAGTAGAATACGTTATTGTCTGCTGTAATTAACTGATTCAACCATGTAATTATTCTCAATTGGTGCAAAAAAAAAGCAATATGTATTATTCATAGCCATCTGAAGGCCACAACAGTGCAAGTGGCTTCAGCACTCAGGTCAGGATAGTGGACACTGAGAAAGCTGAGAGGGCGAAGAGGACAGTGCTCAGTCAATGTGCAGTGAGGATGTGTGCTTCACAAAAAGCTCACAGCAACGCTGTTCTGGAGAGACTGGGGGTCAAGCAGGGCCCCTTCCCTGCACCACTGGTCTCGCTTTCTCCCACATGGCCGACCGAAACCTCTTTGCAAAGAGAGAGGATCAGGCTGCCTTCTGAAATCATGAAGCCTTTTCAGGTGGAGGAAAAGAATTGCATGCTGGATGAAGAGGACACCTGTTTGGAAATAAGGCTGCAGAGGCTTGCCTCTGAGATGGCTGCGATGACCACTGCATCTCCAGAGAGCTCCCTCAGCAGCATGGACACACACACACACACCAAGTGAGCTGAGGGCCAATCCACTGGTCAGAATCCCTAGTCTGTCGCCCATCCTTCCTACTTCTTCCAAACCGACTGGAACCAGGAGACCATTTCGAATCCCATTGAGGACTGGTGGAGCAGGTAAATTCATTTGGTGGTAATGATAAATTGTTTTATGGGGAACTTTACCAGGAAACCTTTGAGATATGGAAACAGTTGTAGATATGATCACAGTAAACAGCTAGAAATTTGATTAACAGCAAGTCTGTTGTTGTTCATGTTAACAGTCAAGGTGACTGAACCAACTCAAATCCAGCCAAAGGAGACTGTGAAAAAGCTTGAGCAATTCCAGCTTGACTATCTTCCTCCAGCTCAACCTCCAGTGGCTCCCCGACAGCCCACTGTGGTTCCCGCACCACCACCAATAGCAGCCCCCAACAGCAGGAGGGGACCCAGACATGGGACAAAGCTCCGCCATACAGAGGTTCCGGATGACCTCCGACCTTTGGTCAAGCCTGTGTAGAGTCTGCCCCTTTGCTTCAGGCAGCTCCAGTCAAAAAACTGGTGAGAAAGCAAAACTACAGAGAAATAATTTCCCCAGTACAACCAGCAGGAAAAGAGAAATGATTTACACATTTTAATCATTTTTCTCATCTAAATATAGGGAGGAGAAAATTGCTGGACTGAAATCCGTTCAGTGTCTGGCAAGATTTCACACAGAAGTGCTGCAGACCAAACTGCATGAGGTGTGCCTGGTGGTGACAGAGGAGGTAGTGTAGACATTTTCCTCTTTGCATTGCATGCAGTTTTTATTTGCCTGTTTGCGAACACTGAAGTATTTACTGCTTTTCTTATTTACTGTCTGCAGCAGCGCTCCATGCTCACATGGGGAAGGCCATGGACAAAGACGTGGACTGGACAGGCCGTGTCCTGCTGCTGAAGTCAGCAGAGACGACCAGCCCTTTCATCCACCAGCAGACCAACCTGGCCCTGGACGCACTGATGAAGAGCTGCAGCCCTGGCAGGGTTGCAGGCGTTCTGCTCAAAACAGGATTGAAGTAGGAGAATTTAGTGGGAACATCAGCTTTAAATGTAAATAAAACACAGTGTTAGGATTTGTGTGACATTTCTCTGTCCTCCCTCAGCCATTTATGTGTGGCAGTCAGGAGGAGCACAGCACAGCATCTCCATCAGTTGCTGACCATCATAGGAGAGGATCAATTCATGACTGCAGGCAACAAATCCGCAGAGTCTGTTACTACTACTGTTGGCAAGATGTGCATGGATGCTGCTCCAGGATTCAGGTGGCTTATTAAGTTTGGGTTGGTCTCATGGCTGGTCATCAGAATCTTAGCTCTATATCCTTCTGGGCATTGTACTTGCAAATCATTGCTAAATGAGAAATTTATGTCTGCACAGGCACCACGGACAGCAAATGCTGCAGAGACTGGTCCACTACAGAGAGTTCATGGTCCTCTGGTATCATGTCATTCCTGTGAAAAACAGACCAGAACTGGAGAAGATGGTGAAGAAGATGAGGTAACAGAAAAGATGATGAAAGACAACCCTGCTCCCCAAAATAATAAATAATAATCATACCATTATACACAGTTATCATTTAACTATTTTTTCTAACTGACAAAAAACAGAAATCAGTTTGTAAAGGTGTGATAAAAGCCATTGGGTTCATGGGTGGGCACTTAATTTTTTTCAAGGAGCCACATGAGAAACTTCATTTCATTTCTTTATTAAAAAAAAACAAAAAACCATAAGCTACTAGTGGTATTTGGTTACTTCTACCTGCTTACACTAAGACATATTGCGTAGCAGAGGTAGGAATGTAAAAGAAGAATCTCCTAAAAAGTCATAAATTAAATTATGTTAAATACAATAAGGGGCAGAGGAAGAAAAAAAAACATTTCAACTGTCCAGCTGCCAAAGCTATTTAAGATGTTACTTAAGAATAAATGACGATGACGATTAGCAAGTTAGCCATTTTGTGTAAAATATTATGATAAATACAATAAGGGGCATAAGGAAGAAAATTTTTTTTTAACTGTCCAGCTGCCAAAGCTATTTAAGATGTTACTTAAGAATAAATGATGATGATGACGATTAGCAAGTTAGCCATTTTGTGTAAAATATTATATAATCTACTATTTACTGATTATTATGTTGTGGAAGATTTATCTATAAAGCACTCTGGACATCATTTCATTAACACATCAAAAACACTGATAGAGTGAAAGTGATTAAATTTACAATATAGGAGAGAAACCAACCTCCTCACAAGAAGTCACAAGGGGTGTCTCAATTTGAGGAGATGTTTGACATAGCTTATGTAGTTGGGTTCAACACAGAAATGCATCCCTACTTGGCTGTGTCACATAAGTTAAAGATATCATATAGACAGTAAGGGGTAACCAAAAACCATTTTAAAGAATTTCTCGTATGAGAAATAATGAACCCATAAAGTTTACTTTCCCAATTCAGTACATGGTGTTGATATTGTATTGGTAATTGTTGGTGAAAGAATACTAGTTAATAAAATGTGCTTGTTAGTCTGTTCAATCTTAAAATGATTTCAGTCCGAGCCTCATATTGTGATACCAACTGAGAGGTCAAAGGTCAGACACCACAGGCTGGAGAGTCTTTTCTCCTGTGTGAATTATTCTTGGGGATTCGGTCCCTGATCAGCTGTGTCTGTGTGCAGAGAGAGAGTAACAGTGAGGCTCCAATCTCTTTGTAACACTTATCCACTAAAATACGCATACACGCATTTATAGACATAAAGCATGTGGAATCTGAGAAGGAAATTATCCCTCCCACAAAAACACATGTCAGTAGAAAAGTAGCTCAAACTAAGCTTAGTTAGCTAACTTATATACTCACCTGTGCTGAAGATTATGGAACATAGTACTTGTCATACACCTGTCTGTTATCAATACTCGTGCATCTTGTCATATTTTAAAGAAAGCACTTGTCAACAATATCCATTATTGAAGGTTTAAGCTTCCACAGCCATTAAGTTTATAAAGTTTTTTTAAAAAATACTTGTGATGTCACTGTCCATTGTCTTTTATTAACCAGCAGAGAACAAGGTGGTGACAGATGATTGTGGCATGTGTGCATGTGTGTTGAAAATGTATGGTGTGAGGATTAAAAGCACAAGTCTGTATTAAACAGTCTGAGTAAAACAAAAAGCCCTTCTGCTAATCCAGTCATCTGATGTGACCAGATGATGTGGCGTTGCAAAGTCACTTTAATCAGCTCTAATGAAGTTTGAAGAGAAAGGATGCAGCTTGAGCTTCCACCGCCTCCCCAGCTGTGTCTCCCAGTTAACATCAGTAAGAACTCAATGGGTACGTGCTGCTGATTCATCCAGTGAGAAATTTCACTTTGGTCACTCAGGTTGGGTTCAGAATAGAGGTAATTAACAATTTCTTCACAAGAGGAAGCAGGCATTCTACCTTCAGTAGACATTTTGCCTCTGGCTGTCTGCACCTAACGCTTTCAACTGGATTAGTAAGAAATCGTGATCAAAGGAGGGGGGATTATATTGGATGTTTTGGGCTGATGGGTAGGTGCAACATGTGGGCCTTGGCATAGCTGTACTTCACAGGACTGACCTAGTTACAGAAGGTTGGGTGAGGAGAGCGCCATCGGAGCAAGCCATAAGTAGTAACAATTGTGTTAAAAATGTGGAAAGATGCCCTAAGACATGGGAAGCTCATGTCTGGGTGTGCCACTGTGGAACATACAGTGCATTAATCAAACTGTTCCAAACACAAAGCTTCAGGCTTTTGATGCCAAAACCCTAGACACTAATAACTGAAATGTGGCCTTGACAGAGCCCCGGGGTCAGTTCCTTAAATAATGTGAGTGGGTGACATGTCAGGTCAACGTGACAAAATTTAATCGTCTTCAATGTAGGATAAAGGAGGAAGGCTTTCACTGTAATTCAGAATCAAAGAAATAGCTTTGTTTTGTGGCCGAAGCTTAGAGAAAGATTTTCCTGTAAAGCTCTGAAAACATTAAAACAATGTTGCCACAGTACCATCTCCAAATTAAAATGTTTCTCTCCTGCCTGGCCGCTCATCCCTCATGTATGGAGAGGGATTAACTTGGCAGAGAAGATTCTGACCATAACTCACCTCCGGCAAAACCTCACAGGACACTGTTACTACAGTATAGTAATACTATTGTTGCTTTTCATTAAATTATTAATGTTTTTTGTTGCAATGGAGCAGTATTTAGCTCAGTAATTTCAACAGGCATTCTGTTTCTGTACATGACAGCACTGCCACAGCACAGCCACAGTAACATACAGTAAGCGATTCAGTAGTGAGGGTTGCACAGATCTATGGGGACAAAGAAAGGTTGCGAAAAACTGGATGTGGTGCCAGTAAAATGAAGTAATGAAACACATGCCATGAAACATGTGTGAATAGCAACAAAGACTCTAAATATCAAATATATTACCAAGAGACTTAGTTCTTTACATTAAATGTCAGTTTTGGATTTAAAAAATTCTGAAAGCATTGCCAAGAAAATGCCATACCATTTCTTGCTTCTTGATGAGAAGATTGATTCCACTAGGCTATGTTACATACAAGTATGAAGCAGCCAATTTAGCTTCACTTAGCACTGCTGGAATCTCATGCCATATGGTCATAACAATGACATGCCTAAACAAAGTCCAGGGGCCTGACTTAAAACAACATAGTGGTGTGCATGATTTCTTTACCTTTTTTTTTTTTTTTTTTTTACCAGGAGTGTTTCTATGTGGTCATAGCACGATAAGGCAGGGAGTGACGGATTCTTGCAGGGATGCTTCTCTTTGTGGAACATCTTCTCATCTCGGCACAGGAACTCTGACTCTGAGTTCTTGGTCACCTTGCTGCTAAAAGGCCCTTGTTGCCTGGTTACAGAGTTTGACCAGAGGGCTGTTAACATCTCACAGAGGGGTGGCTGAGTCCCTAAGAAACTGCACCAGCAATGATTCAAATACACTCTCACAGATCTATATTTTTTTCTGTAATTCCACTGTCGATAAAGAGGAGGGACAAGGATTGTACACTATTCCAAAGAAGATATTAGACAGTCTCATGTGTTTTTCATTCAAAGGCCCAATTAATTGGATGGCTTGGTAGTTTGAAATAATAGGCATCAGCCAATGCCATGGTACTTTTTTTGCTAGTCTTTCTTTGTATTTTATTCAACATCCAATATCATGTCATATTTTTTGTTTTTGTTAAGTTTTACCAGTAATAATAGTGAATGGTCCAATTCTTAAATGACAACAACAACTAAATGTTATTTTAATTTGATTGTGAACCATCGTGCATACAGGCCTAATGCAATTGAACAAAGCTGATATTGTTTTTTAATTTTTGGCAATCTCAGGGCTACATTTCAGTGTAGCTTGTGTCAGTTTCTCTTGGTTGACTTCATCTGTTTTTATTAAATTGTTGTATTTTATCAGATGTAAATATTGGCATTATATATCCACAGTCAGTCACCCAGCTCTCCAAATAAGGGCATCTCCCATTGAAAAACTAATAACTCATAACTCACTCATAACATATATATATTTTTTTATTGAACCATTGGCAGCTGCTTTTCGTAAACATAAAAATATTAGAGGAATACAAACAACAAATCTTGACCACAAAGTAAGTCTTCATGCTGATGATGTATTACTTTTCCTCAAAAATCCACAAGTATCTCTCCTCAAAACTAATAACCTAGGTTCTCTACAAAAAAGAGAGAGAGAATTCCATTTGTGAGGGCAAATGTTGGCTTACACATGTCTAAGAAGTATCCATAAGGATTCACACGACCTCTAGGTAATGTTGAAAAAATGAAAAGCTTTTAATCCACAAGTGTCAATGACCCACAGCTTTCCCATAATAAACAATATCCGACAGCACACGTGTCTCCACTGCTCGCCAGAGGTCTGCCACTCCCTCAGGTAAATGACCTCCAAAACCGACGTGCGAAGCTGCAGCCTTCTTAAAGCTGCAGTACCATAATATTAAACTTAACAGAAACAGCCTATTCTAGGCAGAAAATATTAATAGTCAAATTAAATTACACTTACTCAGAAATGAATATTAGATCAATATTTAAACTTCAAATCCAAAAGTTACGATATTAAATGTATATTTAAATAACACAAGAAGAAATCAGACAATCAGCAAGCTCTGGAGGTAGAGATGGCTTGGCTAGGTCATTGGGATCACTGGAAGGGGTGGTAATGGGTCGCCCATTAATGATGGCCTCGGCCTCACACAGAAATGTTTGGAGGCTTTCCTCATCTAGTTTCTGAGTCTTCAGGGTGGTATTGAGGAGCCTTCCTGATGGACCTGATTAAACGTTCCCAGACTCCTCCGTGGTGAGAGGCAGCTGGGGGGTTGAACATCCATTTAATGCCTCGACGAAGCAATGTTTCCTCTATGTTGGAGGTGTTCCACTCTTGAATAGCCTTCTTGAGCTCACACTCTGCCCCAACAAAATTGGTCCCGTTGTCAGAACGCAGCTCCGCGACCTGACCTCTTTGTGCAATAAACCGCCGAAGAGTGTTAATGAAGGAGTCTGTGTCCAGGGATGCTGCCACTTCTAAGTGGACTGCCTGAATGGCTAAGCAGGTGAAGATAACACCATACATTTTCACAGTAGCCTTCCCTGCTTTACTTCAAAAGGACCGAAATAGTCCACTCCGGTTCTAGTGAAAGGTGGTTCATCAGGCAAGACTCTGTTTCGTGGCAGGTCTGCCATTTGTTGCTGTCCAGCAACACCATGTAACCATCGACACACAAGGCACCTGGATAAGACTCTTCTAATAGTTGCACTGGTGTTGGGGATCCAATATTTCAAGCGCAGTTTGGATAGGACATGGTTGCATCCACTGTGACCTACTTTCTGGTGGATCTCCTGAAGTATGAGCTCTGACACATGAAAGTCCTTAGCCAGGATGGCAGGATGCTTCGATTCTTCTGGCATGGCTGCTCGGTTGAGCCTGCCTCCAACTCTAAGAATACCATCTTGAAGAACCGGGTTTAGCTTGTATATGTGGCTACTCCTTTTGACGGATTCACCCTTTTTTAAGGAGTTGATTTCCTCTTGGAACCTCTTCTGCTGACAGTGGCGTATAATCTCCTGTTCAGCCTCTTTCAGATCATCCACTGTGAGGGTTGTTTTGCTGAGGCTTGTCTTGTAGTTTGTCCTGAATTTGTGCTGCTGTTTTTGTTGATCCTTGTCAGCATCAGATGGTGCAGTAGATAATCTTTGCTCCTTTCTTTTCTTAACCAGGCAAAGCAATATGTTCCTCACCTTAAGGATCCATGCCACTGCTTTCTTAATCCATGTAGAGTAGTACTCAATTAGTTTCTGCATCACATCAACCTTTTCTCCCACTGCAAGAGCATTTATGGTGGCATTTTTCTTGATCTCTGGCTCAGCCATGTTGAGCTCTGTCAGACGGTCAGGGTTCTCTGGCCAGTTGTCAGATGACTGAGTGAGAAAGTCAGGTCCAGAGGTCCAGGCTTGGTTCTGCACAAAGGAATTCACTTTCTGTCCTCTTGATGCATAATCAGCAGGATTCAAGTGTGTGCTGACATGCCTCCATTGAGGTCCTGTTGATAAAGCCTTTGGTGATCATATCACTCATAAAGTTAATGTAATCCTCACAGAATAAAGGATTCTTGAGAAGCTTCTTCCTCAAGTTTAAGGTCCGTTGTTCTGCTACAACACAATTGTTAGGCATTTGAAGCTCTTTGTTCTTTAGTGGTAGTCCAATACAGTATTACCCTTCTACCAGCCTGGCAGACTGTGAAACACTGTCCATGAATTGGAGGTCTTCTCAGGACATCTCCAGCTGTTCTTGGTTACATTCAGGGAAGTCGTATTTGAACTGTTGATTCCATAACTCATCTAGTTTAGCCACTGATATTCTGTTGGACGTAATGTATTTTCCATCTCCAGTTGGTTTGCAGTTGCTGTCCCTTAATGGCCCATTCACCGTCCATCCAAGGATAGTCCTTACTGCGTAAGGTCCGTTGTTGACACTCCTGATGACCTTCTCTGGTTCCATTGCTTTTGGCACATTGGTCCCAATCAGCAGCCCTATTTCTGCATTGATGTGGGGAATTCTCACTTGCTCCAGATTAGGCCACCTGTCCACATCTTCTTGCAGTGGAATGTTGCTTTTATTAGCTGGAATAGTCCTTTGAGGGAAAACTTCCTGTAGTTCTATGAAGTTGCATCCTTCTAGGCTACACACCTCCAATCCAGGTTACAACGTGGCTGCGAACATTCTTTTGTTCACCCATGGTTGTTAGGAGAATGTCAATCTTCTTACCACTAAGGTGGAACTCATTCCTAAACTCTTGTGTGCAAAAGGTAGCTGTACTGCCTGGGTCCAAAAAGGCATAGAACGTAACTACCTTGTTGCCTTTCTTCGCCTTTACTTGTACTGGAACAATAGCAAGGATGCTGTCTGTGTCCCCAGCCCCAGTGCCAGCACATGCATTCTTTGTTTTGTTCACAAACCCACTGATCACAGATTACTTCTCCCTGTCATCTGAAGACTCTTCCTTCGGTGTAATCTAGTCTTTGCTCTTTATGTGCAACGCAGTGGGATGAAGCAATGAACAGACTTCACAGTGTAATTTCTCCTCACAAGACTTGCTCATGTGCCCCTGTTTCAAGCAACTGAAGCATAGTCCTTTCCCAAGAAGAAAGTCTATCTTCTCTTTGTGAAGTGATTTCCTCAGTTTCTTACATTGCGCCATGCTGTGTTCACTCTGACAAAAGAGACAGGGCTTGGTGAAGGTGCTGAAAGAGCTAGCAGGACTCCTCTTGCTTGGCTTTGTCTCTGTGCTGACACCTGTTTGATTACTCATTGGCATTGCTGATGTAGTAAAGATTGCCCTACGACTCTTCCGCTCTGGTGTGAGGTTGACTGGGGATTTGGTTGGTCCTTTGCTGCTGTCCTTTATATCTCCAAACAAAGGATGTAGCACCACCTTAGTCTGCATGTTAATGAACTTGACAAGGTCCTTAAACTTGGGTCTTCTAGCTGTTTGCTCCTGGATATCGAAGGCAGCACCCCTCCACCTCTCTCTCAACTTATACGGAAGCTTATTGACAATGGCGTGCATGTTGGCCACATTATCCAGCTCTTCCATATAATCTAGGTCTGTCATTGCATTGTTACAGCTGGTAAGGAAGAGTGCCAGTGCATTGAGACCTTCGCCATCATCTGCCTTGATTGTAGGCCAACTCAAAGCCTTGTCTATGCATGCCACAGAGATCCTGTATTCATTTCCGAAATGCTCCTTTAAGAGTTTCTTTGCCTTGTGATAACCCTTATCTGGATCCATATGTAGACAACTCTGTATTAACTCTCTGGGCTGTCCGCTGGTGTATTGCTCCATGAAGTACAAACGATCCTTGCTGCTGTCTGTTTTATCTTCAACACCATGCTCAAATGCTCTGATAAAGAGTCTATATTCCAAAGGATCTCCCTTGAAGACTGGAATGTTCTGTGGCGGTAGAGTAGAAAGTTTTTGTTGCTTGATCAATAATTCTATAATGTCCTTTTGACGTAGCCTCACGGTGGGCAAAGCACCTGCACCTGCTACACTTTCATCAGAACTGCTACTTGAATAAGAATTGTTGTCATCGACATCACTGATAGCTGCCTGACTTGACTGTGCAACACTGGAGAGTGGTGGTTGGATATGTTTATTCCTTGTAACCCTTTGATTCTCAATGACCACGCTATGGCCTGTCTCAGACTCTCCATGCCCTGTATTTACCATAGCTGGCTTCTTCTCCTTTGGCTTAGACTGTTCGCCATCCTTTTTTAGTGCATCAACTTCCACAAACTTTTTCAAAACCTCAAGCTTAGCATCTAAAGCAGCTATAGAAGTCTGAATCTCAAGTTCCTCCTTCTCAGCCTTAAGCTTTACTTCTTGCGCATCCAAGGCTTCCTTCCTTTTCAGTGTTGCTGCCCTTGCCAAAAGTGCAGCCCTTTCCATTTCTGCTTGCAAGCGTGCTGAGGAGGCAGAAGCTGAAAAACAACCAGAGCTTGCTTTAGACCTCTTTGACTTTGCGGATGACACTGCTGATATGCTATCAGATGGTTTAATCATTTCAGTAAGTTCCATTGCTTCTTCCATACATTTATGAACATCTTTTATCCAAGCATCAACTTGATCAGTGAAGCCCTTGCATGAATCAGCCTTTGGTTTAAACTAATTTTCTTGATCACTGTTCATTTCCTCCTCTGAGGTAACTTGTTGAAACAACTCTTTAACGGAAATGTTCAGCTCACAGAACTCCCCTAAGAGCTTGTTGAACTTGAAACCCTATTTTCCTCTGCAATGCATTCTCCAAAGCTTTGAGTGTAGGCTTCACTTGCCGTTTTTTCCAATGTGGCTGAATCTTTAACTTCCTCCATGAGTCCCAATACAGATCAGCCCTTTCCACTTGCTAGCTGCTGTTAGCTTAATACAACAGAGTGTTCCAACATCTTTCAAAGCACATGCAGAGGATACCGTCCGCGGGTCGTTAGCGGTTGTTAGCGGATTGTTAGCGAGTCCATGCTAATTTGCGTCAGTCCACACATTAGCTTTATCCACCAGCAGCTGTAGAGGCCGTTATGCACTTACCTGATCCGTTGCATAAAGCCTTTCCTTTCCAAAATCCGCGAACTCCAATGTACTCTCAGTCCACAGACAAAACCACAAGGAGACGGTTTTCTTACTAATGTGAGGGCAAAGCGGGGTATACGGCTTACACGTGTCTAAGAAGTGTCCATAAGGATTCACACGACGTCCAGGTAATGTTGAAAAATGAAAAACTTTTAATCCACAAGTGTCAATGATCCACAGCTTTCCCATAATAAACAATACCCGACAGCACACGACACGGTAAGAAAACCGTGTGTCTCCACTGCTCGCCAGAGGTCTGCCACTCCCTCAGGTAAACGACCTCCAAAAACCCGACGTGCGAAGCTGCAGCCTTCTTAAAGCTGCAGTACCATAATATTAAACTTAACAGTAACAGCCTAGTCTAGGCAGAAAATATGAACAAACAGTCAAATTAAATTACACTTACTTGGAAATGAATATTAGAACAATATTTAAACTTCAAATCCAAAAGTTGCGATATTAAATGTATATTTAAACTTTAAGTCATTTAATGATCTAATGATGAAATACAGCATCAACAGAAATATTTACTTAGAATTCTTACAACTCAAGTCTATAATCCCGACAAGATTTAAAATCAATTAATCCTTGAGGTATCTCCCACAGTAAAGACTTCATGTATGTGCTTTTAGCAAGGACAGACTGTACAGTCCCCCTCTCAACTACCAAATGAGAAAGAGACATAGACATTAATCTAAATCTAGCTGTTTGTAGGGAACTCTGCATAAATACCTTCAGAATGACACAGAACTCCAACCTGCAACTCATACAGTACAAAATACTCCATAGAATACAGTATACAGGACAAAAGGATGTTCAAAATGGGTCTTGCATGCTCTAGTACCTGCCTGCACTGTACACATGGTGTTCCAGACCACTATCTGCTCTGTGGCAGTGCACTCCAGTGAACAACTTTTCGCAGAAGACATGCAAAGTTATCTGTGTTCAACTTGCAGATACACAAATAAAGCATGCTTCTCACTGCACTATGCATTGCCAAGAAAACTATCCTCATGAATCGGAAGACCAAAAACAACTTAAATTTAGGCCAGTATAGGAACCTTTTAATACACCATGTCTCCTTGCAGAGAATGTCTGCTTTCTCCAAAATCACAAATTCCAGTTGGTTTGGGCTCCAATATGGGCTGCTGTTTCTCTGTACGCTCTCCTGGTTTATGGGGTCCTGGATGCGGAGGGTGTCTGGTGGTCCCTGTGGGCTTAGGGGGCCTGGGCTACGTGTCCCTGGGGGGCATCGGGTTTGCCATGTGGGCTGCGGGGTGGGGGTGTGCCACCTCGTGGCCGGGGGGCTGGTAATTGGTGGGGTGGATGGCAGGTCCCTGGCTGGGTAGAGCTGTCTTTGGTTGGTGGGTGGTTCTGGGCCACCCTTTTCCTTGGCGGGGGTGTGTCCTGTCTCCCCGCGGGGGAGACCCTCTGCTCGTTGGGGGGCTGCACCGCCCTTTTGCATGGGAGAGGGGGTGGTGCTGGTTCTGGGTGTTCTTGTCTCTACTGCTGCTGGGGGCTGGCTGGTGGGCACCGCCTGGCGCTGGGGGTCTGGAGACGCCTCTGCCCATAAAGTGTAATCATCCAATAGGGAAATGGTACACTACACCTCTTGCAGAGCAAATCTGCCTGGCATTGTAAGAGTATCCAGATTTCTCTGTGCATACCTAACCTGCTGGACAGGACAGGTAAAAAGAAAAAGAAAAACTCATATCGGTTGACCCCTAGTCCACAGCATATCGCAAAACAATACAAACCACAATGTGATTTCTGTGAGCTAATGCAGCTTTGCTAACTCTCGTTGTCATACAATGCAAGATTAACAACAGAAAAACAGGTCCTCCTCCCTTTTTTCAGCCACTCACAGGTACACTACATCGCACAGACCTTGTTGTCCTGAGACTAGGGAAACTGACAGGCCTCACGCCTCTACACACACACACACACACACACACACACACACACACACACAAACACACACAGCCTGACTGCACCCTGCACATTCACAAATGCCCTGGAAAACTCAGTCAGTGCCAACAACATATCTTAACATAACACATGGTTAATGGAATGACCACATTAATGAACAGGTCACTCAACCCATTACAGTATCTGTACAGTATCAGAAGTCTTTATGCAGGCATGTATGCAGTTTAATTTAAAGGTCATTACTGGATTTTTCTCTGCCAAACAATTGTCTCTCTAGGTCTTCTTCAGTATGCAGTTACTACTGTCCTCCCAAACATAAACTGACCTGTATGATGTCCTCGAGTGCTGGACATACATTAGAATGGGACAGCATGTAGAGGAACTGCATGTTACATTAGCAGGAGTATTTCAGTAGCCATGTACAGTATATGAGCAAACTGTTGCTCATTGAATGTATGATAATAGCATGATTTTGAGTTATCACAATCTATAATCTGAAATTGTTTTGCTTCCTCTTCTTGAGCAGTGATAGCCTGTAGGTGAGTGTTTTGAAATTCCAGTGGATAAAGAGTTTTAAAAGTACAAACTTTTCTGATCAGAATAAACTCTGAAAAGCTCTCTCTTCTCTCTCTCTTTTTACTCAGAGCTCATCCTCTCTGTGTGGTTTCTTTGTGACTGGCATGTGCTGTGATGTGAAGAAAAATGTCATTGGAGAGTCTGTTCACCTCTCTGTTTACCAGCCTCCTGTCATTAGGACACTGTACAAGAAAGCCATGACAGATATAAAGGGGCTGACATCTGAAATAGAAGATTGAGTTTTCCTTCCTCCCCCGTTACCCTTTTGTTTGCCTTCCATTCCTCAAAAGTCAGCATCATATCCATCTGGCTCTCTCCCATCTCTGCTGCACCTTCTTCCATCTCACAGCTTAAAAGACAGAACAAGAAATGATTATCTTTGCTCAGAGATATTGGGCCCCGCCTCCAGTGTAAACTCATTTAGAAAGCAGATGCTCATTCATCATATTTCACTCACCAGAATACAAAACTGATTACTATGACACCAGCTAAACCGTGAGTGGCAAACTTAGTTTAAGTGCCTGCTACTTTGTTGATGAACCAACACACTTTTCCAAGATGCATTTCCTCCTTCAAGTGTTGTGCAGTCTCAGGCTATCTGCAAGGGCAGGGCATTGCACTCGCACTTGTTGAATCCTCAGTTGAGTTTTTCAATTCACAAAGTTGCTTATAGCAGTGGCTCCTTCCACAGACTCATATAATTCAGAGAGATTGTGAAGCCCTGTGAATTCTCAGTAATTTGAAATAATTTAGACTGTGAGATGCTTTGTATTATTTGATTTATAATTAAGAATGGCAAGCCGACTGTGATATAGAGGTAACTTGAATCCCCATTCAGAATTATGGATATCTGCAAGTGGTTTTTTTGTGGTGAGATTATTATAATTATTTTACATGGAATCTGTCATGTTTCAATCTTGGGGAAATTAAATAGCAGCAGTCTGACATATGAATATGCAAACATCACACAATATAACATTACAGATGTTTTTAATGTGGGAAATGGTATTTTTATCTTCTTACATTGTAGTTTACTGTAGCTATGGAGTGACACTTTGTTTGCTGTCTGGGTGGTGTTATAGATGGCCGTGAATGCCTCTTTGTGGGGGGTGCTGGCTGCTGTAGATCTGTTTATTCCACATGTTGTGTTTTGATGAGCTGCACAGTTTATTTCAGTCAATGATTTTAAGGATGGGTATTTTAATGAAAAGTAAATCACGACATGCTGAAAAGAGTCAGTGCTTGGTGTGACTGGCTGTGGACAGATGTGTGCACCAATGAAGCTGTAACCACACACAGCAGTTATGCACCCTGGAGTTCAACTCGATTAGATATTTTTTTTTTTTACATAATATTAAGACACTTGTATCACAAGTGATGACAACAAATAGTTTTACTGGGTGACAGAACCCAGATGTTTTATATGTAGAAAGGTTTTCTCCAGACTTTCCAGATGATGATTTCCAAGTGACTGGATTTAAAATATGTTTGAAATTTTTTTCAGCTCATATAAATGATGTATTTAGCAATGAGGCGAGACAGAGCCACAGCTTTCATTCTCTTGTGGGGTAATGTATTTACACTGTATCCCAGCAGGCCTGGGATTGTGGCTCAGTGTGAATTATGGCTTAAGGCAGCATACTGACAGCAGAGCACACAGAGCAGCAGACATTCATCAACACAATGTTTGATATGACGAGGCTCCTGGACTATTACACTAGAATGAATTTGACACACTAAATTAAAAGTAATTATATCTGCAAGCAAGTCAGTTTTTACACACATAAACTCACAAGACATTTTTTTATTCAAAAGAATTTAGTGAATGTTTTACTCTGATCCAACCAACCAAGACTTATATGTTGGGTTCTCTGGACAAATATGGTTGGTGTACTGTGTTTTGATATTTATGTAATTCCATTGCTGCTTGTTGGCATGTAATGTTTTACCATAAATGCTGTCACATTGTTGCTGCAAGGGCACTGCTGCAAGCTTTATCCTCAGACTGTGAGAGCACCTTTTTCCTTCAGATATTTGCTTCCACAAATGGTACGTATTCAATGGGACGAAGGTCAGACATGTAGACGCAAATACAGCGGTGCACTCTCCAACTGTATATTACAGCTCAACACCATGCATCTAGACTGTTTGAAGGATCAAGGGTGCAGTCAACATTGCTTCAACAGGATCCACCTCAATTCTGACCAGATCCAGAGTCAACAATGAAGCAAACACTCATAAAGATAAAACATTTTTATCCAAAAACAAGGATAAAAACCTTTTTTGTAAATTGTGTTAAAGCTGTAGATGAGTTATTTCATATGGCAGTGGCTGACTGACATTTACGATCTGGCTTTTGAGGGAGAAAGTCATAGCCCTATTTAGCTTATGACTGTTGATACACATGGTGTTTTTACTTTATTTTTTGTGGCAGTGCAACAATCAGCACCCAGCAATTTTGGCATTCTAATTGCCTTGAAATTCACTGTGTCCGTCTGCCTGGTGGTTTTGTGCCAAGCACAGCATGCACGGTGCATCAGAGGGAGTAGACGCAAATTAATTCAAATGAGGCAGCACAAAACACTCTGCATGCTCTGGCCATCCCACACTGTACAGTGGAGGGGGTCGGGCCATGCAGTGTAAGTGAGTCCAGTGGTGGTAACGTAGATGACCAGGCTTAAACACAAACAGTAACATTGCAACAGCTAACAATGTCACCAGGTGATTCCCTGTGACTGCTGGAACTGAAGTGATATTAAAAAAAAAATTGTGCCCATCCACACGGAGTTTGCACTAATTAGAAAACAACGAAGTTAACTCAAGGGCAAAATATTACAAAATTATTACAGACTTTTGCACTGATATAATTTTCATTATTTCATTACAATTTCCATTTCCATTTTCTTATTGTTGGTGCTTTTGACATGAGCTGAATGTGCATTAAATAGTGTTTTGATATGAAAAAAATAAATTAATTTGATCCCTTTCATCAGTTCAAAGAAATGCAAAAATTTTGCACTCAACTGTAAATAGGATGGATGGTATAAGAGAAAATAAACTGTCTGTGTCACAAGTTTAATTAATGGGCAACAGAGTGCATTCACTTTTATAAAACATTGACTTTTTATGAATCTGAGGAGGGTTTCATGGAACCTTTAATTCTTAATTATTTTAACAAAATGCATGCAAAAAAGTGATGAAACATGGTTGGGAGAAACAGGGTGGATGGCAACATGGAGGGGCTGCTTAATTTAGGCACTGCCCTCTGCCCAACTGTCCCCCAACACTCAAATTTTAATCGCACTATAAACACTAAGGATCCTGATGGCAGGGGGAGCAAGTTGAGTTGCTCTGCCATTGATCAACAGATTGACATTGACACACACACACAAACACACAGACCGACACATGCCCCACACGGGCGCACACCTTCACATACACACACATACACTCCACACACATTCTAGGTTTCACCTTATCTGATCACACTGTTGAAAATGTACGTGGTGCTATAATGATCAGTGTTATTGTTATTATTGTTACTGTCATGGTTGTTGCCATTTTTCAATGGGATTAATAGCAATGTTAATACGTGCACACGTTAAAGCAAGAGTATATACTGTATATGTTTGTGTATGTGCATGAATCCCTACCAGATATTAGGAGAGGTTTGCAAAGGCCTTAAACTTAAAATTAAAAAAATATTCAATGTGATAGAATTTAATAGAACACTGCAGTTGTTCTTTTGGGATGTGTATGTTCAGTAGGTTTAATGACAGGGACACCTTATTAGTAAAGGCAGGTTGACTGACAGTATTTTACACATTTAAAGGTCTCTGTTCAACCGTCCTTGTCTCTCTCTGTCTCCCAGGCTCTGTTAAGGGGAATTAAGGGGAATCAGGTGCTCTTTGTAGTCGCAGCCAACTCCTCTTCAACTGCACTACCAAAGCTCGACTTCACCCCTGCATGCCCCATGCTCACACCAGCCGAGACAGGCTGCTTCACTGAACAATACAACAAAAGGATACTATTGTTCAAACCAGTCAGTTTATCCACCCATCATCAATACAGAGGTCACAGGTAACCTGGCTGGAGACAGTGTCAAGCATCATTTCTGTGGATTTTTTTTAATGATGTTTATGTTGCAACAAATTCCTCACGCAGAGCTGAGAGTTTGTGTAAGATGCTCAGAGAGAGAGAGCGGAACATAAAGCACGATAAAAAGAAGTGAGAGGCCCACACAGTTTAGGAGAGGACACTCTGAGTGCACCTGCACTTCATCCAAACATTTGAAAAGCAGCAATTTACAGAATTTTTCTGCATCAGGAATAAAAGGAGCTTGGTGTGCTGAGATTTAGTGTATATAATCATACTTCAGAGAAAGAGTAGTGTGTGTGGTCATGGTGCAGCGCTATGGCCTGTGCAGTCTTCTGCTCAAGGCTTAACTCAGAGGCATCACACTGAATCAATTTGCCCGACACTAAGTGAGAGGTAGAGAGGAATAAAAAGAGCAGAGTGAAAACTAAATCTAAAGAAAAGACCACCGAATGAGTGACGGGACACCAACTGTCAGGAATGATGCAGAAACTATTAATGGAAGTGTCCCATTGCAGTGCTGTGAGAGAAATGAATCTGATAGGTTACACAATCACTGACAGATGGTTGGGCCATGACACGACATGGAATTAGTATTAGGAAAGGTAATGTGTCCCACCAATCCCCCCATGCTGGAGTCCACAGGAGAATCATTTGAAGTGATAGCCACTCATCAAATCTGCACTGTATATTTTTAATGCACGGCTTCCTGCAGGACAGCCCAGTCTCAACAGTTTCCTTGAGTGATGTTTTGCTCTGCACTTTCTGACTTTAACTGCACCCATAAGGTCACACACCAAGGACCTCTCTTGTCATTCACAGATTTCTTGGAGAAAAAAAGAGAAGAAATTGGGGATAGAGAGTTGTTATGAATAAGATATGATAAATTCATGAAAGATTTAGCCCTGTCATTACTGAGATTTTTAGCTTCTGACTTTGTGTCACTTGCAGTGTTCCGTGGCCTCGGTGATGACTTCAGGTTTGGCGGCTGACCAACTGACTCCTTTTTGCGCCGTAAGCAGATGTCGTGGCACGTCAGTGGGCGAGTGGGACAAGCTGACGAGGTGAAGATGTGTCTGACTCACAGCGGAAAGTAAGCCTGTGTCTCTGAAAGTTTGTGGCTCATTCACGATTTCAGACATCAGCGACTCATATTTAATATTTTTGGTACATCAGTTGTGACCGATGAAAACATTATAAAGCAGAGACATCTGTCTCGTGGAAAAAAATCTCAAGTCAAATATCAGTTCTGAAATCAGGGCTTGTGTCATTATTACTGATTGAAGTGCTCTCAGTTAAAGAGAGGACTGGAAATCATGTCAAGGTTTATTCATTCTGCTCTTAAATTTTTAATATGATGCTGTAAGTTGCATCTTTACCTACCCTAGCCTGTTTCATGAGTGAAACTGAAAACAAGGCCTTGTACTTAAATGACAGTCACTAAAATGACACACAGATCCCAAAATCATGTTTTTATGACTTGACTTGGCAAAGGTTTAACAAGTAAATGCACTTAGTAAAGAGAATGGTAATAACTTGGTCATAGATAATGTTGGAAAACATCTTAAAGCCTAAAATGCATTTTCTCCACAGTTTTGTCTTTTGCAATTTTGCTGCATTACATATTGTGCATTTTTTTTTTCATTTTTCAAAAAAAGAGAAACCAACTTTTTGTGTAGACAGCAGTTGACTGATGTGACTTTTCCTGCTGAGTCACATCCTACAAAGACCAGAGTATAACACATCTCTGAGATGTCACATCCTTTTTCTTTTTGGATGTTTGTACCTGTGGCTAATACTCCAACACAACTTTAATGTTTTTGTCACAGCTACTGTCATAATTGCAGCTCACGGTGGGTCCAGGAATAGGACTGTTTAACATTTCATAATCGCTTTCCTTATCATGTGGGGAGCTGAGCATTTGTCCAGCCTGCCTCTGTCTTTGTTCTGTTGATTTTAAGAGGTGAAACAAAAGTCTCCAGCACGACAAGGATGATAAGTGCTGCAAAATCATTTCTTGTCTGGAGTTACTCTCTTCAATGGACAGGTCTATATGTTGCCTGTTTGTCTCTGCATCTATCCATCTCCTATTCCATTTCAGTGAGCTGCTTGTCTGTGTGTTCTGATTAAGATATATACAGCTAACCACAGGGTGAAATGGCTCGTCGTGACAGTCTACGGAAAATATTTACCATCAAATTAGGTGAAGGAAGTCCTTAAAAATCAGTCTCACATATGAAAACCAACCTGCGGGTGCAGCTGGTAAGTCTGTGTTTATCTGTTTTTTCTGTGAATCAGACTCAGAGACAAATGTTTGAAATGATTCATGTAAGAATCAGGTTTGTCTTTGGGAAGCTGCAGGATTACACTGATTGCACAGAGGTGGAGAGTGCATAGCGACAGACTGGATGCTGTTTTGAAATAAACCAGAAAAATAAAATACTAAACAATAACCAGAATTTCTTCTGTAATCAAACACAAAATTTCCCACCTATGTCCTGTGTTATAATTCTGCTCATTACAGCTGACATAACAGTTCACACCTACATGCTGCAGGGATGACACATGTTAGTGCAGTGTACCTAACATTCCTGAGCCTTCACCTTATAAGCAGGTGTTTATTTTCTTTAATTATAATCATGCGGAAATGAAGTGAATAGAATTGAATAAACAAAGCCTTGAGCCAAAGCGTGGATTCTATTTACAGTGGATAATTGGTATGGGTATGTCTAGACTCCAGCCTATTAGACACAGCTTAGCCGACCACGCTGCTGCTGATACCAGTGCTCATATTAATCTGAGCAAATAATGAAACGGAGAATGAAAAATGCACCTGAGGCAAATCTGTGGATTCTCTCGGAGAATAACAAGCGAAAAAACAAAGATGACAAGCATGCTGCAGCGATGCATCAAGGAAGGCGCAAGGGTCATGTGCTGAGACTGATGGATCTCTCATCTTTCTCTCTCTCAACTCTGTCTCTGTTGGTGAGGAGGACATACAGAGCACGGCACACATGCAAAAGAATTACACAGTTTGTGTGCTGTCATGTCAGTGATGCCTTGTGATTGGACATCCATCTGTCCTGTGTAAACCTTCTGCCTGTATCTTCCCATATGTTCACCATATTTTTTGTTGTGTGCCAAGAGATGAAATCTGCAAAAATGATGCAAATTCTCAGCTGAATAACTCAGATATACACAAGCTGATGTCGTGTGAATTCCTTATGACTTCAACAATTCAGATGATAGATGACATGCTGAATGATGAATTCGCTTACAGTGTCTTCGAAATCCTGTGTAAATATTGACCAAAAGAGAGTCAACAGCTGACTACCTCACTGTAAATACATAATTAAATGCTTCTAATTGAAGATGCTTCAATGAGGCAAGCCAGGCCTGTAAAGCTTGGATGTTTTTTAGCATGCTGCTGCAACCTGCATGGAGCAGTGGTGAGAGTGTTTAGCACTTATAGTGCAAGATCAAAACAAGAATAACTTTTGTATTCTTTCAAACATCCACACTGGAAGGCGGAGTGAAAAGCCAATAACCATAGATGGGAGGAGGTGTGTGTGTGTGTGGGGGTGTTATTGACCTCAGTTGTTTACATGAAAAGTGAAAGTGGTTGTGTAACATTAAAACAGAGGGAGAAGTTCGGTCCTCGGCTCCTTTCTCAACTCCACACAGCTGACTAATCACTTTGTTCTTTTCAGATATCATTTCAGCAAGTACAATCAACATCCCTTGCTAAAAGAGTGAAACATTTGACCCCATCACTACTGTAAAGTGCATTGTGTGCCATGCTGAACCGTAGCTGTGGGGGTGGGTCAGTTGGATATAAAGCAGTTGGCAGAGCGGTTTGAATATTAGGTTTCACTTTGTATATCGTGAAAATATTGTGCATGTGCCTTAATATTCAGTTGGCCTTGAGTTTAACCTGATATTGTCTTCTTCCTCCTCCTCTGCAAACACTTTTCTGTTTCAAACTTTTTTTTTTATTTTTCTATCTCATCTCAGAGGCTTTCCAGCAGTTTCTCCACTGAAGGTGAGAAGTGTGTGAAAGCTTGAAGGCTGTCACAGCCTCAGCCTGCACCTCCCAGAGGGCCAGCCCGAGCACTGGGTGCCATGGCTTCACTGCCATCAAAGCCGGTGTGGGAGTCCACTTACTATCCCTGCATATCTCACTGGGCTTCAACATGTTGGGTTTTAATGCTGTGGTCTAAAGTCTCACCCGCCAGCAGGCTGACTACGTAAACATTTGCCTGCATGAAATAATGGATCAGCCTTCAAAGATGCATAATTCGCTGTAGATTGACTGATAGGTAGTGAGTGAGTGTGAATTATTAGAATTCATCTAGTTTACTTTCATGTTTCTGATTTTCTCATTGACACTGAGGCAAACATTAAACCTACACAAATACACTGATATGCTTCAGGATGAAATATGAAGGAATTCTGGACATTTGGTGTAAAATAGATTTCTGTAACACTGCCAAACATTCATTTTCATCAACCTTCTTCACCTCCTTCAAAAATCTATGGCAGGGTCAGAATCAGAAAAGGGAAATATCTGCATTTTCCATTTTGACTGTCATGTCCTTTCAATGGATATTTAACCCTCCTCTGAAACAGCATACTTATCATAGCACAGGATGGATGCCTTACAATTGCTCAGGCCTAATGCAAATCAGCTCTGTGACGTGTGGTATTCTCCATTTGTCTATAAACCAGCAGCAGCATTGGCTGTGGCTGCTGCTGCTGCTGCTGCCTCTGAGGGTCCGACAACATAAGCAGTCACTTGGAGGGGATGAGGAAGCTGTTTTTAATGATCCCCAGAAACGACTGGTATATTTACCATAATCGTAAGCCTGAGGGAGCATCAACTTCTAATCACCCCCATCTTCCCACCCCACTGCAGATAGAAATCAGAGCTGATTAAAAACCTCATAAAACACAAGGCTTTAAGATGATTGTCTCTCTCTCTCTGTACAGAATAGCTTACATGTACTGTAGGAACCAATGCTTTGTGGCTTTGTGTGCCTGATTAATGTTTTTTACACCATTTGTTTCCAGAGACATGATGTGATGATAATGATGATGAAAAATACTTTTATATGGTGCCACTTTGCAATCTTATTATCACTGTCAAATTAAATGTTCTGCAACAAGGAAAAGAAAACAAAGTTGCAAAGTGCTGTCATGTACCCTGATGCAGCTTTGTCATGTTGAGGGACTCAGAGCTGCTGCTTAATTTTCACTGTTCGACAGTCCCTTCCTGCTGCTGAGGTGCACCTTTGAGTGGTTTCAAAATCTCCAAAAAGTCTCTGTCAGTGATTTGATGTGTGGTGCTGTTATAGTCAGAGGGTATTCTGTCTCACACACAAAGCTGTAATAAAATTGATTTGCGGTTTTGTTTCTCTTCATTATTCAGTGTTACTTTGTTTCAGTGGCGGCCGTTCTGTGTTTGGAACTTTGTGCCCAGACAATCCGTCCCAAATGATGAATGTGTTTCACCAGCATCATTTGCAGTTGACATAGAAACTGTGGTAGAGTGATTGACCTGATGTTTGTCATGGTTAAAGGGATAGTTTGGTGCATTTCTTGTGGGGTTGTATGAGGTATTGCTGATGTGTACTCAATTTATTACATGCAGTTCAGTTTGGTCTGTGTGCTCCCACTTTGAGGAAGCAGAGAGTCATTAACTGAGACATGCACTGCTGTGCAGTCAGCAAAAATGTATTTTAACCACCTAAAACAATGCCTACCTAAAAAAATTCAGTAACAGTTTAAGTGCATGCTATATTAAGAATATTTTTAGTTCTTTATCTTACCATCAAACAGTGTCAAGTGCACAAACAAACAAAGCACAAAAGAAACGTGAAATCTCTGCAGTAATGGCTTGACTTCACACCACTTCGCTGACTGAACACTCTGGCAAGGAATGACTGGAAGACCGGGGTTCATGTAGCCTACTGTGGATGATGAGAAGACCGTTCTTTATTACTTCAGATGTAGGCTACCCCCCAAAAAAAGGCTGGCAGATCCTTTTTTGACCTAACCATCGGTGTAATCATATGAAATATGCCATTTTACACACAGAAAAAGAACAAGGCCAAAAGAAGACACAATAAGAGAGCATTAAAGTGTTAAATTGCAAAGAAAAACTGTCAAAAAGACAGTTGAACTTGTTATCCTTTTTTCTAAAGAAAAGAAGAGTCGCCTGATAATTCTTCTAAAGGAGTCGAGGACAGTCACTGGGCTGGCTGCTAATGTTCAAGAGCAGGAGCAACTGAAGACGACAACGGCAGCAAACGGGCTAATCAGGTTGGCCTACAGGAGCAGGAGGAAAACCCTGCAACAACTCACTTAGCCACAGGTGTTTTCTTAAGAACTTGGACGGCTGTGTGTTATCTCAAGGGGGCGGTTGTCTGATAAACCTAAATATAACAAGTTTATTGAGGAGTTAAAGGTGCTTTGCACACAGTACTAGCCCCAGAATGCCCATGCAAATCACTTGAAACATAGGCCTGTAAGCCCCACAAATTAGTAAGTGGGCATTTGTGCACATAGCATCTATGATATGTTTTCAGCAATGTGTCATGTATGAGGCTCTGTTCCCCTTCGCCCCTCAAAAAGCCTCCGAACTGTCCCTTTAAACATAAAGATACAAAAAAACAACCTATGTGGCTTTTCTCTTCTATCCCTGCATATCGCCGTTTTCGTGGCACTGATGTCACTTTGCTGAATCAGATTGCCACGCTCAATCCCGCCTACAAGAGTCTAACTGGCTTCTTGTTCCAACCATGGAAACAGCTGTCAGGTAGAAATGATTCAGAGTTTGGAAACCATTTCAGCTGTTGCCACTAATAGCGATAGTTTTCCACTTACACAAGTCAGGATTTTTGGCTCGGTCTGTCTTTTACGCCTTAAAAGAGTTAAGAGGCTTGACCTGACTCACTTCCAACAAGGCTAGATTAGGATTTTCTGTCTCCAAATAGCAGAATAAAATGATGTTTGTTTCACCTTCTTAACATCAGGCTTCACATTGTTCATTCAGGAGCCTGTGGGTGACATCAGAGATGCCATGTCCATGGTTCCCTGTGGTCTTTCTCTTTGGAGCAATCAATCACTGTTTCTGCCATAAAGGAAGATCTAGCACACTGTTCTGTGTCTGATAGTCTCATTATGGTTTGTTTATGCAGAAATGACACACACCTGTCAGAACAGATGTCATAATGATTTACAGGGCCCGAGGGGCCGTCTTTTAATGATGTACTTTCTTGCAAAGTGGATCTTAGTGGTCCATTTTTGAGTTTGAGAACATTACTTTTTTGAAATAATCATCTTTCGTTTTTGTTTTTTTTAAATCTGCATTTCAAAGCCTTTGCATTCAGGCCTGCACTTTCACTTGTGGCATGAGTTATTCGTCACTAGTCTGAAGCCATCATTATGTCATTTCCGTCTGCCTCACAGCAGTAAATGAACACCAGCCATTTCACTGTCTGCTCTAATGGACCACTGTGTTGTACTGTGACTTTCCTCTATTCAGGGTCCAATTAGTGTGACCCCACTTTATATAAGTACATATGTAGGTAATCATTGTGTCATTTAGTATGCCCAGACAATCAGTAAGTGATTTTGACTTCTTGTGCTGTACATATGCTATCATCAACATGCAATTTGAAAAGGGTTTTGTATGGTGACAGAGTCTGTGAGGGTGGAGTGGAAATATCACCAGGTCAGGGCCAGTTGTCGCCACATGATGCGGCCACATTAAGTCTCTTCAGAGAATAGTAATTGAGTTATACTTTGGTTTGTACAAGGAGGAGAACATATCACTTCCTGGGGGGAAAATTGTTGGTCCACCATATTGGCAGATCAAGTGAATTAATCCCTTCTTTATTCTTAATCCCTTTCCTTATCATAAGATTATGAAAATCCAGATCCCTCCCTCCTCTCAGATTTTAAATTGCACCCATGATATAACTCCTGGCTTAAAGAGAAAAAGAGGACAGGGAAATGAAAAAAAGAGAGAAAAAAAAAACAAAAAACCCAGGCCTTCAGCCCTCGCAGATCGTAGCTCAAGTGCTCTTTGCTTTGAATTGTCTTTCAGTAAGATTCCTCCACTCCGTGAGCCTGGTCCACTGCGCCTTGAATAATGTCAGGGGGCAGCCGGGCTTTGGTATTCACTGGTTGACAATCTGCTTAAACAGAAGCAAATTGGGAAAAAATAGCTTTCAAATGCATTTTGATTCCTGTGAGCAGAGAAGAGGTTGAGGCAGGGCTATTTTCTCAGCAGAGGGCGTTCTGCTCTGATTTGTGTGCACACTGTGCATCACAACACAAAGAAGTCATTTTTAGTCATTTCCACTTCATTCAGACACAGAAAATATTTATAGCATTGCTCTGCTTCTTTTGTCACACATGGACTTGTGTTGTGTTGCTTTGTCACACTGTCCATTTGTGAAACCTTATTCTCTGGATTTTTTTTTGTGAGTTTGTGAAAGCAATGATCTTTTCTCTGTCTTTTCTGCCATGATGGAAAATACTTGTGCTACTATTGCTAACAGTATTGGTTAGTTGAATAAATAAAACATGTAATTGTCAGAAGAGTACAAAAGGTAAAGATCATCTTTACAGCAGCGATGCTCACACTTTGAGAACCTTGCAACCAGAAACCTTTCGGCTTTTTTTTTGTTCTGTTCAAAAATAACAAGGTTATGATACAGTAAATGACCAAGTAAAAAATATAGCCTGCAAGCATAACCAGATATACAGACACACATACACATAACATAAAATTTCTGTCTGATCAGCTGAATGTAATAAAGGCTGTGTTTATTTCCCTACAGAATTAAATTGCTAATTCAAAACAGTCAAATAAGAACACGCTGTTGTTGGTTGGTGATAATGCTGGAATCCCTGTTATGTTCTAACAATCTGTCACGGAGAGCGGAATAAAGCCGCACACACACGCCTCATTCTGTGCCTCATTTTCTGTACAGAAGGAAAATGCTGCTGACGAGCTCCTTCTGGGAAAGTGAAGGATGAATGTTGATGCTGAATTTTCATTTCTGCATAACATGACATCAACATGTATGTTTGTTTTGCAGTAGGTTGGACAGACAAAAAAAGAAAAACAGGAGCATGTGTCATTTCTAATCCCTCCAGCTGTGGACAAATACTAATTTTCAAAGTAAAATTGCTGGTCTGTGATTAGTTCTTTAGATTAGATCTTTAAAATCACATACACAAGCTTTAATGAAACTGAAACTGGCTGCTAAATTAAAAACATCTACACCAGTGTTGTTCACTGCCGACACTCAGTTGAGTGACAAGAAAAACAGGATGTATATGGAATCGTATGAATGACTTTTGTCTCTGTTTGAAACAGACATTAATGAGGTGTTTGACTCTTTACAGAGGGCAACTAGGACAACGCTGCAGTACTGGTGGCATGGGGCAGCTGTGTGAAAATACTGCATCATTAGCACATTATTAGTGTTTCTAAATGTCACACAGCCACGGAGGGGGACGATGAAGCAGCCATCATGCACAAGCCAAGCTCTTATTTTGCGTCCGGGTCCACTGTGACCCCTCAGAGAGTCACACTGGAGATCATTATTAACCTTCTGCAGAGGGCGACAGGTGGCAAGTCTGTGTTTCTGTGTGTTCGTACGTGTACCCTTTTTTGTGTTATGTGTATGCACAGTGAGACAGGAAGAGAGGGGGACACCCTGGGGGGGAGGGGGGGGGGATAAAAAGAAATGGAGTGTACTCATAAATCAAGTCAAGGTCTGGGCAGTTGCCTCTGCAACTGCATTTTTTCGCTCCTCCACATTTCCCGACATCTGACGCTTCCCTCCTCTGCTCTTTTAATCTCATCAACCTCAACAAGTGTGGCGGGAGTGGGGGTGGGGGGTGGGGGCAGGGCTCGGTGGCAGGCTGTCCACTGTCAGAAGAGGTCTGTCGATATCTCTCATCAAACAGGAGCTGATCAAAGGCCTGCCTGTGCCCATGCAGGCAGAAGGATTAAGCCACATCATGCACAACCTCCTTGACAGAAAAAAGCCGCTCCACACGAATAAAGAGATTAAGTCGAGAGTGAAATCTAATTCAAGGGGAATTGTTAAAAGGGGCACTGGCACCAAGCTCTACACCTGACAAGGTCTGTGTATGAGTGTGAGGCCTTTGTAAGCTTCATCACACATTAATCGTGACAAGCTGTTGTTTTCTCAAATGAATAACTTCACACCCAGATGCACTGGATTTGTTTTCAGCTACTGTACTGATTTAACACTGTATCATCATGAGGCTTGTTTCTACCTGACCTGGCTGCATCTAAAAAGAAATTACATTTAATAGAATCTCAATTCATACATTCAGCAGAGGTCTGTTTTCATTCCCTGAGTTGCTCTACGAAAGTCTTGTGTCAGGTGAGGATGCGGGACAGGCGTGGCTGAATCTAGATCAGCTTGTATCTGTCAGGGATGACATGGTGTCCCACTGTCCTCCCTCAGTCACAGACTCGTTTACAGCCTAACCCAGGGTGGAGTCACTTTACTCTCCATCCTTCTGCCTACACAGAGGAAATCTCCTCCTCATGGAGGTGGACAGTTTATGATCAGACGTCCCTCTTGGTCACAGATGTCTGGGTGAATCTGCACAAGACTGTCAGGCTGGATCAGGCTGCAGAGAGATACTGTCCCAGGTGGACTGAAGAGAGGACAGATGGTGTGATGTAACTTCCACTGATGTATTTATACATCTGTACCTCAACTGTGCACTTGGAATATTCTATATAAAAATGGGAAAAAAAGATAAAGCCTTTTGAAGTATACTGTGAGGTCACACAAGCCATGAAGTAAAGAAGAGCCCCTCTTTTTCATTGAAATCACATATATGTGGAAGACACTTTAAACACTAGAGTGATCCATACTGTGACGCTGCCTGTAGTTAAGTGTTGATTTAGCTCAGTGTGTTGTGAGGGACAAAGTTTTCTTGTTGAGGGACAGGTGTTGTTAGTTTTCTGGACCCAGAGCTGATCCTAAGATTTGGATCAGGTGTTTTGGATGTGAGGTTATCTATTATATTACCAACTGTAACAAAAAATATGTAAGACAGGTGAAATATAAAATCTGTTGCCTTAATATTGTTATTAATATTATTAGTATTGTGTAGGTTTTACCCACTAAGTATTGATGCAAAAAGTCCTGATGACTAATAATGATAGCTTTACCTGCCCTTAAAAGATTACACTGAAAGAGTCACACTTTTTATGTAAAGTACCATCAGTATGCGATTATTGCAGAATTACACTATAAAACAAATAACTTAATAAGGTTAAAGAGACATTACATATTTAAGTTGGGATATAGGCAGTGTTCTTTGTAGTCCTTGCAGGAATGGTAGACTGTAGCTCTCTGAGGACCAATCAGAACATTATCATTACAGGGCCAATCAGCAGGTGGGATTAGTGCGGCTTTGATCCGAGGACTGGGCTTTGCTTCTTCTGATCCACTCCTCTCAAAGCATTTACAGGCTTTGAATTGCCAATCACGTGCCTTTAAAATATCACCCTGGTGTTGTAACACAGTGCCTCTCTCTGAGAAGTAGCTTAACTGCAACTTGCGAGCGCTTCAAGGCCAAACGACCAAGTGAAGTGTAGACGTCTCAGCTGGTTCAGTCACCTGAACTACATTGTAGTTTGTAGTGTTATTGTCTTTTCAGTGCCATAGATAAGCATAGGCTACAGTCAGGGATAGACTCACTTTACCACAGTGTACTCATACTTTTGATTGTGAAAGAAGTTGAGTTGTCTCACTTCTTTAGTTGGTTATACATCTTAAGGGTGCACATTATATATACAGGATGTTGACATAATCTACATAGATTAATGTGATCTGTACAAATCTTAGTGTTATCATGCAGGCTGACAGTGTAATGTCCCTAGGTTGGGGGGGCATAGCTGCACCTGAAAAAAATGGCCATCCTTTTGGCCAGTTGTTAGTGTTTCCTGTCCTCATATAGAGCAGAGCAGCAGCAGCAGAGAACTGAAGCAATTTGAATCTGAAAACCCTCACTGTCACTGGTTATGATTAACACGATCAGATTGCTGGAGGTGTGTGCAGGAATGACTATAGCACCTCCACGTCACAGAAAGTCTCTACTGTTTCTGTGAAGATGTTATTAGAAAACAGATGGTTATTTAGGGATGTTCTGTGCATGTTTTAGGATCCCATTAATTCTAGTTTTAACCATTTTTACAATATTATAAAAACTAAAATACATGCTTTACACTTGCATTAAAAATAGTGAAGCAGTTTAGGTTGAGTCAGTTGTATTTATACAGTGTGAAATCATGGTTATTTTGGATGTTGGTGGTGGGGGAACCTGAATGTTGGGACCTGAACCTGGTGGTGAGCAATGGAAGCTCACCACGCATAACCAAGTTTCGACCACATGGCTTTCTTTGTCTTGGAGACAAAGGAAAGCACCGGAACCTTAAAGTCCCACAACCTTCCAGGTGTGAAATCCGATCCAGCAGCCACCACTGGATGACTGTGGCATGTGACCTCTGAGGTCATCAAGTCATATAAAGGCTGTGCTCAGCCTTTATCCGCTCTCTTCTCTTGAAGCTCTTCTCTTCTCTTCTCCAAGCCCTGGAACCACTCTCCAGGGATCCCCAGCTGTGCAGCTGCAGCTGGCCGTCTGGGGTAGCTTGCTGACCAAAGCAGATCCTCAGACCTTTCCTCACAGCAGCGACGCGAGAGCCTGCTGAGGAACAATCAAGATCCGGCAAACAAACTCCATTGGCCAACAAACACAAGGTTTGTAGGTTAATCCTCCATACAACAGGAGCCACACAGCGAGTTAGCACCGAGCTGCTAACCAACTACGTCAAAGGAGCGGCCAGTTTCCCTCCAGCGTCTGCCATCAGGACCACACAGCAAAGACTGCCTTCCAACATTGGAATTCTAACTCTCTCAGCTTGGCCTTCCATCAGGAACCACCAGCCAAAGGAGCAACACACCAGAGAGTTTCTCTCACACCAGAACTGGTAACACCAACTGGGCCTAGTCAAGCTAAGATAAGCTAAGCTAAAGATAAATCAAGGACTGTGAGTTGATGTATTTGTGTTTACTGAGTGTTGTGATCAGTTTGGTAGACAGGTTATTGTATTGTTGGCTCTGCCACATTGTGAAGTAGATGAAGTTAGGTTACGCTTGCATGCTAACTAACCATCCTTCCTCTAACCTGGCACCTCATGAAAACACAACACACACACACACACACACACACACACACACACTCACCCAGCACATGGTCTGAGTGCCTCCACAGATCTTCTTTGTTCAGGGCCTCCAGACCTCAGCAGCCATTTTGACACAGACACACACACACACACACACACACACACACACACACACACCTGTAGAAAGTACACTGTAGCTAGATTGTATGTTTCCTTTTCTCTTATTCTTGTTAATAAATGATTATTTAACATACCTGTTGTCTGTTTAATGTTGCACAAGAGTGAATTCCGCCAACCTCTACACGGTCAAGAACTCCAAATTCCTTCTACCTAAACTAGTTGTTAATCTGGTAATTTTGGTTCTAGTTATTAAATTAATTATTAATCAGAGTTCCAAATTGACAATTTAGTACTAGTTGTGCCCCGAGGTGATCTAATGTATTAGATCCAATTATTTAATAATTAATAATTATTATTCTAATAATTATTAACTATTTTGGATAGCCAAACCCCAATAATTAGTGCCCTTAGTAGGCAATATTCAACAGAAATTCGTTAGAATATCTGGCTGACTAAATATTATGTCAGTGTAGGTACACATGAACATCCTTTATTTATCCATTATTATCCACAAAAATACTTCAGAAATCAGCACGAAATCGAGTGAATGTAAAAGACCCTCCTGTGTCTCCTGTCCTGAAATATCTTTTCTCTCAGTATCATCATGCAACATTTTGTGACCTTCAAAAGAGCCTGGGCATAAAGAATGTGTGCATGAAGGGATGTTTACCAGAGATGACAGTACGTGCTGAGGTGTTTCCACAATAGTGCCATGGTATAAAACTGAGTGATCATCTCCTTGTAATGCGTGGGTGATGACTTGCCGGCAGGCAGTCGCCAAAAGAACTGGAGTCTGTGATCATGATGCATCGCACCGGAACTTGAGATGGGATTTAAAAAGGATGTGGCACCAGTAGCAATATGTCACAGTCTGGGGTTATGATCCATTCAGACCACACTGGAGACTGGTTCCAGGATTCCGCAAATACTGTCACAATAAAGCCCTGATAATGTTCTTTCATGTCATGCTCGAGAGAGAATGGCAAGAAGGTGAAATTCTCAAGAAGAGACACCTTAAACAGCCATTAATAAGCTAAAGAAAAGGATGGCTTTGATACACAGAAGGAATATTAAACTGTGAAACAATGGGCTCACCCAGTGCAATGTCCACAGAAGCTTCTCTGTGTTGAGATAGCAGGCCCACATGAATACCAATCACGTCTCAATGATCTTGGAGAGCAAGGCTAAAAACGCCAGAGAGAGGGGAACATGAACCCACGAGCTGCACAATCCTCCCAATTAACAGGATCAGACATTATTAAACATAAAGATAACCACAGCCTGAGACACACCTGTTGGTCTGAGCAAACACTGCACCAGCCTGCCGTTATATACCATGTCCTTTTAGTGAGGATGATGAAGATTAAGAAACACACAGCAGCCTCCTTCATTTGGATGTATGAAGAGGAACATATTCCATTACTATTGTGGGTGAGAACATCCGCTAAAGTCCTGCAGCGTAACGTTCATCAGCCTGCCACATGGCTTTTTTTTCTCCGTTGAATCAAGAAGACTCATCGTGTAATGTTGATTTCTGCAAGTCTGTGCTGCTGTTGAATGACTGGTCATCAGCATGAGGTACGGAAAACTCTCAGGTACCGTTACGGGCTGCATTGTGTTTTCCCATCTATACATAATTCTCCAGGCACTGATTGAATCTTTAATTTCAGAAAGGTAGATGGTTGGTTCTAGTTGTAGATGAGAAGACAGCCTGTGTATTTTAATGTATATGTAGGTATTAGACATTAATGCAACACTAGAATTCTGTATGAAATGAGTAAATGTGCCTAAGTTTTTGTGCTCACAAAACAACAATGTTGTATGCTCATTCAAGACTGCTGTTGTTTAGGGAATGGCTTCAGTGTCAGATCATAAGGTAAAATGTCAACTTTATCCTACACTACACAACAAGCCTGGTCAAACATGGTGAAGAGTTATTGGAAGTTATTGGACCTCCCTGAATGAGGACATTGACACCTGTGATTTTAACCTCTATCTTATGTTTTGGTCAATCTCTGCATATGAATTCTCTGTGCATCACTTTAATGGATGTTTTGTTGTGGCAAACTTGGAAAAGAAAAAAAAAATGTTGGTGCAAAAACATGGAGGCAGTTTGTATCTGTTCAGAGCACAAGATTTCTATCTGCATTCTCGCCCACTGTCGCACAAACATCAGAGAATACAAAGAAACAGATGGCTATAATTCATGACAGGACCACTTTTTCAAAGGCAGCCTGTTCAAACATGTGCATCCTCACTTTCTCACATACTGTACATGGGAGCTCATTAACATTCAGTTGACTTTGTGCTGTCTCTGAACACAGACGGGGAAACACTGCCACCTCAAAGTCACTCCGCTCTCAACTTCTGTCAAGGAAGCCCAGTGGGGTTCTGGGAGAGAGAGACGGTGGTGCCCTCAGGTGAGGACCCACACTGCTTCCTGGCTGACAGAAGGCCTTCATAGTCTCTGGCCGGGTTCTCTTGCTGTTTTATGGAAATATAATTTTTTTTAAGTTCTTTGTTTTGGATAAACAAAGAGAAGAGATGGAAAAAAGAGTTTAAGATAAACGGCGGACCCTTGTTGCTGTGCCTCAGGGAGTGTTTTTCAAACGTGAACCTGTTGAAGAAAATGTCATTTTTACTGCTTTTATTGTAGAACAAACGACTCCCCGATGAGCCCATTAAAACATGTATTTTCTCATGTAAAATTGGACTGAATAATTAGCTTTGGTCCTCCTTCCCTTTTTTAGTGTTGATGAATATAAAAGTTCATTGTTTTTAATACCTTTTTTGTTCTGTTGCCTCTGCTATCTCCCTTTGAAGTTCTAAAACAGTGCTGTGAAGTGGGAGCTGTTTTTCTATGTTTTCCTGTAATAAAACCAGGTGGGAGAAGAAGACTTATTTTTCCTTAATCAATCTGCCTGCTGATCTTTTTGTGCCGGGGCCAGTGAATCCAATCAAAATGCAACCCTTAAGCCCCCGATTGCACCAACAAAAGTTGATGGTCTCCCAGCTTGTAAGCTGCCTATCAGATAATAAGCGGGGCTTGAATACCAGCCGGTGTGCTTCGACGATGGTGGTCCTGGTGTTTTCACCTGACGTCTACCGTGTCTTCGCTGGCCCTGTCTCACTGCTCTCTCCAGGGAAATCTCACAAGAGCAGCTGTCCTTATCATTGTGCTGGCTCCCCACTCAATGCCTGCCTGGGCTGCATTCCCCATGACAGCAGCACTGAGGTAGCCGTAATCTACCAAGACTTCAACAAAATTAAACCGCCAACCAGGCCAGAGAGAGCAAGGGGCCATAGGGAAAGATTTCCTGCTCGCCCTGATATGGCAACAGAGGTTATAGACATTAATATGGCTTTGCATCCAAAGAAAGTGCTACAAACAGTGCTAAGCCTACAGATATGCAGCCCTTAACGCTTGCTGCTTTAAAGGGTCAGTTCATGTAAAATAGATAGAAACTCATTTATTCACATCACTGCCATCTGTCCCTCCATTGTTGATTGGCTTTGTCCGGTGTCACCTCAGTGTAATGTGGTTTGTTGTTCTGTGGATCGAAACACAAGAAAATGCCTGGAAAGTGTCCTCGAGGACAGGTTGACTGAAAGCTCATAACTTTGAGGTTCCCAAAAGTGGATGTTTTGGTACTTTAAACACAACATACAACATTAAAATTAACTGCAAAATGGTAAATGTAGCAAGAAGCTTAAATCTTTGATAACTTAATCATCTGTGTTCCAAATATAGGGTACTGGATATAATGTTCATTAATAAAACTCTATGGATAAGCTGTGGAAAATCTGTGGAGCTGTATACAGAACAATAGTGGCTGGATAATCAATGTCAGTCCTTTTTGTTTTTCATGTTTTATATGCATGTTCACATACATGCAGACACTTACATTTGAGGTTTTAAACACAGTGTGGCAGGTGAAGTCCTCTGGCTCACGGGAGATGATGTGCTTCATATTTCATTTATTTGGAATCAACAGAAAAGCTTTGCAGTCAGAAGGAGCAAGGTTGTTACTGCCCAAAAAGTAACCCAGTATTATTCACAGTACTAGAAAAGGCTCAGAGGAGGTGAAGATTAGCAATGAGCAGGGTATTATTTTGCACACATGTTTATGCGTTTTATCACTTCAGATTAGACAGTACTCACAGCGATATGTGAGAATTCATTTACCTAATCAAGAAAACTTGCAAAGCAATTCACTCAAAGATATGCAGTGGTGATTGAACAAAACTGAATTTATCATCCTACATTTTGAAAAGTTGGTAATGGAAAATAATCCTGAGAGGCACCCCATGGGTGAGGTTGCCTACCAACACCCCAGCAAAGGTGTAGGAGAACCTAGAAAAATTCCTCCACTGACAGATATCAAAAAACATAAGATTTCCATACACTCAGGGAACTGATACAATACTGCCAATGAATGCAGAGCCATGAAAGGGACCCGCACAGTGTGGTGCTGCTGAATAATATTATGTTGACACACACCACATGGTTTGTCAATGCTGAGGAGCTTGTGCCATTTTCAGGCTTCTTCTGAGGCTTTTTGTTCCACTCTTATGCTGCTGTTAAACCTCCTCTCTCCGAGTCGTCAACATTATGAGTGGTTCAGGGTAAAATAGATTCAGCCCCTGAATATGAAACCACATTCTCTTTCTGCTTATTTGAAGTATCTTGGGAAAACAGTGCAACTCATTGAGGACTAAAACAAGCAGAGGGAAGAGAGGTGCGAGGATTAGATAAAGTCTGGCACATAATGAGATGATAATAAGAGAGAAGCAAGAAAGAGAGGGAGAGAAAGACACAAACAGATGAAAACAGAGAGGGGGTGGTTCTAAAATGATTAAGGGGCATGCTATATAGAATTTCATGATTTGAAAAAGACAAACAGGTCTGTCGATTCGCACTGCCTCACCATCTGTTCTCTGCTGCCAAAATGTACAGCAGGGAGAGATATGTGACACTTCACCGTTTCAAACTCTGAACATAAATATCTCTCTGATCCAGCACTGCCAGACTAACTGTTTGGTCATGTTGGTACATATGCAAATAAATATGTACATGCTTATGCATACTAAATGTTACTACACATTTTTCATAATTCTCATATTTTACGTTGACTGTATACTGTGGGGATCGAGGTTGTATGTATGCATGTGTGTGCAGTATGTAGATTGTATTGAGAGCATGAAAGGTGACTGTTGCCACACCACTGAGTGAAGGGTTAACAGTGCAACATGCTGTAAATACTCTGCTGGTATTTTTGCTTCATGGAGCCTCTGGCCCCTTCTTGTCCGGAGCCTGTGAGTCTGGACACACAGACTGAGGGCCAAAGTGCTCCTGGCTTGCTAATGTTGCATGGACACACACACACACACACACACACACACACACACATTAAAAAAGGGACATTTCTGTTGCAGAAACCCCTGGCATGTAAAGTGCACTTGGTTTGATCACATATAGTGTTTACAGTACAAGATGGTGGGTGGTGGGGGGTGAGGGTGGGTCAATACCTCACAGTATTATTCCAAACTATTGATTTTTAACTTTTCATAAGAGGAAGGTGCATTATAGTAATATGATGCCTGCTTATCTTTACACTGTGATGAATGGCTGGGGTAGGCTCTTCAATCATTCGAGCTTCTGCTTACTCTTGTGTGTGCAAGGCCACACCTCAAACATGTCTTTATTTAAAATTCTACATGATACAATTTTAACATGTTTTACAAAAGAAGAAAAACAGGAAAGAGGATTCAGATTGGCTGATGAAAAAAAGCAATGAAGTAATTAGTAAAGGCAATTAGAAAATCCTTCAAGCCACCCTCTGATGTTTTTGCAAAAATTAGTTTTGCGAGTGTGTTATTGAGGAAGAAATGCTTTCACTATGTTTGTTTGACTTCAGGAATATACACCATCCATTCTGGTAAGAAACACTGAATGTAAACATAACTTCTGCTCAATTACAAGAAAAGTTTTCAATCCACCTTTAACACCAGGTGAGTCACAATCCATATGAGGGATTTCTGGTATTAATTTAAACAAAAAACAAAACCTGCTCTACCTTTGGGACAGTTCTACCACTGTCAATAATAGAAGTATTTGACAGTTGAACTTGTTGAGTTAAATCCTTCTCATCAGCTGTCCTGGCTTTACATCTCCTGAAAAAACAAAATGTTAAACACGTGTTTCCCCAGTGAAAGTAATTAATTGTATTACACATTTTCCCAAAATAACTCAGATAGGAAATTCTAATTCATCGCTGCAGCCCAACATAAAAGGAGTGGACATGCATTAGCATCTCCATAATCAGACTGAATGTTAAAGGGAAAGGCTCTTAGTCAGCAGTATTAGTTTATAAGAAGTCACAATGGCTGACATAAAAAGAGAAAGGGAATGACTGTCCCCATCACATTACATGCACCGTTCCGAGGCTGTTTTACCTTCATGGTCCTCCTGGATGATTACCGCAGCAGCACAGTGGGAGATGAAATAAAGCTACGCGGCTGGCTCTATAGCTAGCATCAGATGACTTAATCAGGCCATAAAGAAGGCCTCCCTTACAGATGCTGTGGTGCCCCTGTGCTCCGCATTTCATCAGCCCCAGGGAAGGGTGAAATATGCTTCCTCTGAAGGTAATGTGCCCTATCTCTGTCCAAGTGGTGACAAATTTATTGCCCCCTTGACTATTTACAATCCATCCGAGCTGTGATGGTATGGCTTGTGTTATTTAAGCTGCAGTGGCACAGCCATGTTGATAATACTGCCGTTGTGAGGCGCCAACAAAGGGGCCCCAGCAAAAGAGAGAGGAAAAGTAAAAATACACAGGTTTCATGTGTGAGGTTTGTAGTCCCTACATGAGCCACATCAGCTGGTTTACCATGACATGATTAAAGTCAACCAAAAATGGCTTGACTTCAATATTGCCGCTTGAACAAAATAAATAAATAAAGTGTATTCCAGTAAGTCTACTGTACATACAGTAACAAAGCACTCTGTCAAACATCAAGGTGGGACAAATCAGTGAATAAGTGATGTTTAAGAGGATAAAGAAATGTGGCTTCACCTGCAGTATAAATCTGTACACTTTAGCTACAGTTTGGCGAAATCCCTTCTTGTTTTATGCAGAACCTTTATCTGATCTGAAGAATTGATTAATAACTCAATATTAATGGTAATAGTTCATGTCTAACTGTGTGACTACCGTGGTAAAGCAAGTTTCCACAAAGCAGAGGTAGCTGATATTTCCCTCAAACACAACGCACAAAGACTTGGCTAATTAGCCTCTTCAATGTAATGAACCTAATTGGGCACATTCCAAATTACCACTCACAACAGTATTAAAATATTGATTTACTAATGTGTCCGAGGTCTATACAACATTGATCAATAAAAGTAATTAGCACTTGCTAAATTATGAATGATCTGTGTTGGCCTCAATGAATAGTCAACAACAATAAGTTCATCTCATAAAATTGAAGTACACAAGGTACAAGCTTGGTAAAGGTTATTCAGACGGCTTTATTCTGAGTATGTATCCAGCACATAAAAGCTCAAGCAGCAGGACTCTCTTTTTGACTAAATAATAAATTTAGGACATTTGACACACACAGATTGGAATTGCATGAAATTAGCTCTGCATGTCTGTGCTCCTAATACTGCGAGGAACAGTACCATTCAACACATACACAAAGTGCTATGTACACTCACTCACACACACACACACACACACACACACACACACAATACTTCCTTTGTGAGCCATCAAACAAGTGAGTGTGCAGACTCATCACTAAGTGTGCTCCATTGTGCTGAGCAGCTCCAGTTTGCATGTGAACAGGACCCGACCCGCTGCAGAGACCATACAGAGCAGCCCCTGAGAGAGGCTGAATGCCTGTTTGAGCAATTCTTCTGTACATTTAACATGAGCATGGTGCCGTGAGACGGCATGGTCAGATTACCCCCCCCCACACACACACACACACACATACACAGATAGATGCAAATCATTCAGCTGCATCATGTAGAAACCATGAATATTTTCAACAAAATTTTATGTCAGCCCATCCTGTGACTAAAGAGCAATATGTTAATATGTACCAAAGCTCATAGTTATCCACAGGCAGTTGTTGAGGTATTTTAGTCTGGAACTAAGCGCTGAAACCACAGACTGACTGCCATCACCAGCCCCAGGGCTGTGATAGCACTGTGGCTGAAAACCCTTTAATGGGAACGATGCAATTCGTGAACAGGACTGCAATATTCATAATGATAACACCTGGCAACACTTGTTGAAATACACTTTGTGGAGGGAAAGTCTGACAAAATCATAAATGGAGTGAATCCTTCAATCTACCTCAGGAAAGCAACATGACTCAGATATTTGTCATGACTCCCTGATCTTCCAGCTTTAAGTGGAGTGAGGTCAGAGTCTGTAGCAGCTCCCTGTGTAACTCTGTCTCATCTGTTCCTCTCAGGCTGACTGAGCTGTTCATGAGATCTGTGTACTCAGGAACAATCTGCTACTTTACATCAGTGACTAGAAGTCTAGAAGTCTTGATTGAAGACACCCGACACCAGCCTTCATCATGTGGAAGAGACCTGCAGAGACCAGGGGGACTCTTTATCTCCCCCCAATTGGCTCTTTGTGTCTGTTACTCTAGAAACTGACAGCAGATCAGTATTTTCTCTGCAGTTTCAGCTGTACTCCTCTACCTTCAAACCTGTCTTGTCTCAAAACCCTCATTCCTTTAATGTAACAGGATGCCAGTGGGACATTTGCCACAGGGTCATGCTGCTGCACTCCAATGTGAAAACACTACAACTGTCAATTGTACAATAGTATTCTTCTATGGGGCAAAATAGAAGAGATGAAGAACTCTTTGTTTTACGTTGAAGACCATCAAGTCATCAGGGTCAGATTGAGCTGAAGCTATTTTGAGGCTGGCAGGCAGACAAGTCAAAGATGGTTAAACACCTTTGTCATTTCAACACACAAATGAAAGTTTAGAGGTCTTTAAATATCTTTCTGTCATTTTTTGAAGGTTGTTTTTAAACAGCCACCATACAGTAAAATTATGTTGTAAATTTTAGTGATTTGGTCACCTCCACATACCAACTCTTACAACTTTTTTTTTTTTTTTTTTTTAACTTTCCTTCGTGGGAATCCCCACAGTGTGTCCCATTATTCTTAAGAACAGTGTCTGACATCAGCCTTTCAGGGCCTAGGGGGCTGAGCTCACTCAGAGTCAACATAATGTATTACTTGCTTGTCATTATTTTTATTATTTATCAGGCCAGCCAAAAAATCAGTTAGGATTAATGTTTTACAATGTAGCTTCTTCTGATCAACATAACTGGTCATTTTAATTGTTCTTTATGGACCAATTACCATACAAACATGTCACTGACTATAAAAGGAAGTGCAGTTATTACCTGTCAAACAAAAAGTGTGGAAGTTCCTGCTGAGCTGCTGCATTGGAGGACTTTCTGCACATATCCTGCCCTGCTCTGTCTTCAATCAGTTTGCTCCTCACTTGGTGGTGGGGGGTGGGGAGGGTGGGGGGGTGGGGGGGGGCTGCACCTGCACAAGTCAAAACAACAAAGTGGAGATAATACTGATTCTTCATCATTCAGTGAATATCAGCTGAATAGATCTCTGTTTTATAGCAGGATGCTTTAACTGTTACCTGAGGGTGAACTGCCGGTGTCTCTGCCGCAGGTCACAGAGCAGGTATGGACAGGTATAGAAGGTAGAATACAAATATAATAACACAGGCTCTGACTTTAAGGTGTTAGACAATAGACTTCGTCATGAGTACCCTCCAGCAAATATCACATTTCCCAGGAGTTTCATTAACCCTGGAATGGTTAAACTGGTCCATCACGTTTGTTGCTTACAACAGCATTACTGAGTTACTGTGTCTGTGTGTTTGTCATCAGTTTGTTACTTCTGCCAAGGAGGTTTGTTCATTTGTTGGCCTGTCTGTTCATTAGTCAGATTACAAAAAATGTAATGGACAGTTTGCATGAAAGTTTCACTGGAGATGGCTCTTGTCCCAACTTAAAGGTGCTTACATTTTTGGAGTGGTCCAGCTCGGCATCTGGATCCAGGAGTCTTTTTTAAAAAAATCACATTTTGAGTCATATCTAGATAAATGCATAAAGAGTTGAAATAAGTGTCTCAATATGTGAGCCAAATGGTTAGGGCACATATCACATACTCTTTAAGCTCCTGAGCAACAGGTCCTGGGTTTGATTCCCAACTAGCCTGGATACCCAAATCTGGAGGTCTGCACTCTCTTATAAATAAAACAAAATAAAAAAATAAATAAAATATTTAAACATATATACAGTGTCCATATCAATGAGCAAAAGAAGGGCTGTCATAGGACAGATGACACTTGATCTTTCATGTTCATTTCTGTCTGTCTCTGTCTCAAACAAGCAAACACCGCAGCACACATGATCCTAGTGAGCAGAGAAGGTGGAGATCCAGTAGTTTCCTGTCAGCAGCATGGCATAGGTCAGGAAATCTGTCAAGAAACAGAACAGGGAAATTGTCTCTCAGTGTATGGCAAACAGCAAACTCCATGTGGATCCATGTGGCATGAAATACTGATGGATATTATTTAGTCTGTTTTTTTCATATGAATTCAAAGAGATTTTAATTTACTACACTTACACTTTCATTTGAAATGTAAGATCCATATCGGCTTTTTTTGCACTTTTAATTTAATGATTAATGGGGAAATATTTGAAACCATTTCACATTTGCTGGGGTTTTGTGCTATCAGCAGCAATGTAAAAAATTGAAATGAAATGTGAAGCTTGATTAGTGACAGGCTCTGAGTCCAGTTTAGACATCATCCAGTCTGAAACCACTGCATTTTAAGGTAACAGTGGTGGTGCTAATGGATGTCCAACCGATATTTGGTTTTATCTTGTCACTGGCAAGTTTGTGCACAATATTGTGCATGGGTGATTTAATAATTCATCTCCTTGTCCCTACAAGATTGTGTTATGCCTCACAGTAAAGTTTAATTTAGTGAGGCAAATTTAGTGTACCACAGTAAACTCTTATAATCTGGCCATTTTCACCTTGAATCGTGGTTTCAGAAACTCAGCCATATTAGCTCTGAAGTAGGGATGGGGATCATTCATTTGTTATTCATATTGATACCATTTTTGAGACTGCCTATCGATTCTGGGCTTTGTCAACAGTGAATGAAAATTTCCTGTCCTTCAATGACAATGCACCTGGAGCTGACGTCGGTACAGGTACTTTCACTTTTGATCATGATTCAGCTGTGTGTATGTGTGTGTGAGAGAGTGGGCATGGAGATTGAATGAACGGAATGATATGCTGCTTTTTAAAGTGCTGGCTCACTGCTGCCATTAACTGGACAAAAAAGAAAGAAAATTCAATGTGAGAGACGGCCAGTGTTGATATTGTGGCGGCACCCCACATATTAGTCAGTGCGTCAGAAAGCCAGCTGATATTCCACTTTCAAGAAATTTGGACCCGGCCTAAGACACTTATTATATAAGGGTGCAGGAAGCATTGGGGGGGGGGTCTCATGGGGGTAGCACATTGCTGTCTACACCTTCTAAATGCTAACAGTATGCCAGCAGTGAAAAGGACATTGCACTACACAGTGAACTGGGCTTTCTAAATTGGGGAACAACATGGCCTCCTCAGGGCTGAGTACCACTCACGTTTCCTTCTTTTTCAAAGTAGGCCCAACATGTTTAGCACATGGACAGCCAGAATGTTCCACTGTGCACTCATGTCAAACATCCACAAAAAATAAAATGCAGAAAAATCTAAATCAATGAGCAGACATCAGTAAAATCTACCCATGTTTTAACATCCCTGTTGGTTCCTCAGCCTCTCTCAACATCCTTCGCCTCATCCCCGTGTCAATACGATTCCCTTCCACTCATCCTGCTCACCGGCTTCTCTCAGCAGTGGCTTAGAAATGATGATTGCTTGTTGTACTGTGACTTTCCCAGCCACTGCCTCTCAGTCACCTACACACACACTTTTCCTCCTCTATTGTAGCTCCAGGTCCCTTGCCTCCCTCGCCCTCTCCATCTACACGCCCCCACAATTCTCTGCTTCCTCTCGTTCTTCCTCTCCATCCTCCACTCACTTCACTGCCTTTGTGATCCGAGTGACAGGCTTTACAATATGTCGCTACGGATCTACCTCACCTTTAATATTTCAATAAAATGCCAATGCAGGGTGATGTAGGACATTGGGGATCCACTGGCAAGCCTGCTCTCTCTCTCTCTCATCTACCTTTTTCCGACAAGACAATGGGTTAAACAAACAGACTCAACCAGTAAATATGATAGATAGAGGAAATATGAGGCCAGGATCAGTCAGAGCTGAGGATGAAGAGTCACAGTCTACCATCTTAGCATTGGTGAAGACGCTAATGAAAAGTGGAGACAAATATAAATATATTTGTTTAAAAAGGAAACAGTTCCAGGGACCTTTGAGAACCTTTTATAGGTGGAGTCTCAAGTGCTGAAGATTGTGTAAAGGGAGCTGTAATTGGAGGTGATGAAGTAGAAGTGAGGGTCAGGTTTATTACACATGGTACAAAGCTCTGTTCAGCAAGGTAACTTTGGATTGCCTTTGTACAGACATTCATCTTTTGACAAGAATCAGTTTGACTTTGGTGATCCCCTGAATTTTCCTGCATCACCACCATGAGGTTGATGTACTTCGTGACAAACCTCATGTGGATGGCTGTTGGATGGATTGCCAGGAAGTTATGTTAAGACCTTCAAGTTCCCCATGTGGAAACTTTGGTGGGCGTCTGACTTGCATCATCCTCATCAGGCCAGCTTTTTCCTTTGTTCACCACTTTTGTATGAAGAATTACCCATCAGCCTCAGCTACTCATCGTATATCATGCTAATTAGCAGATGTTAGCATGCTAACATTCTAAACTAGAAAGTGATCTTCCCCTAAGCTTCCATGTGTTAGACACTACGCTCTGTGAACAGCCTCACTCAGCCACAAAGACAAGACTGCAGACTCTCAGTCTTGTTTAACAAGGAATTCCCTTTGAGACTGGCTGAGAAAGTGGCATAACTGTATTACATCAAACAAAAGTTGTAATACTGCAGCACTGTCAAGATACCCCTGAGAAGAAAGTCATAATTTGTTACTAATGCCCTCAAAAGGCAGCAGCTCCATGGCAGAGCGACCTATTAGCCCGATTGGTGCTTCCACAGCCAACAAATAAAACCAAACCACTGCCACACTTCATATAGCCTTGAATTAGTGCCAATTATACAGCAGAATGAATATTTATCAAGGTCTTATCTGAAGCATCTTTGAGCTAAATGTGCTTAGATCCCCTTGAGTAAACTGCTGATGAGAGATTATATCTACAGCAGATGACTGAACACTGTGACTAAAGAGCATATTTACTTTTCCCATCATTATCTTCTATCAGCATGTCCTATTATTGGGTTACTGTAAAATTCTCCTTTTATTTTCCTGACACATGTTCTTATTTTTTTTAATCAGTGATGTCAATTTAAGATTTTAGAATTTTTTTTTAGTAACTTTGACTATAATACAGAGGGATAATCCCCAGACAGACCTGGATGATTTGTTTCCTGCATATTAACCATAGTGAAAGACCTCCTGTACAAGGACCCAGGATTGGTCCAGAAACATCATTACGACACAACATCATAACAGAGATGTTGAAATGTAGAGGGCGTATGTGTGTGTGTGGGAAGAGAGAGCTAGAGAGAGGTGGGCTATGTGAGTGAGACAATACTCCAATCTCCAATATTAGAACATGGCCTGGGGATAATGGTTAGCACTGAGGCCTCTGAATTCTTAATCCAGAAGACAAGAGGCATGGATTAATCATGGAGGAAATCTATTTTAGCGACAGGTCAAGTATGTTTGATGGGCATTAGAGGGGGTCAGCGTGTTAATACGCAAGGTTAAAGAAGCTGCCTATGTGATCACTTTAGCAGACAATGCGTCCAAGGGGCTTTCATGGCTGTGGAGCTAACAGAAGCATTTGAAAGTGTTCACTGGTTGTTTTGTGCTGGGGTTACATAGTAAAGAAAAACCCCAGGGTCATCCACTGAAAATGACACTGGCTTTGCAATGAAAAGTCTTAGATAATTATATAGAGTATATATTATATATAATGTATTTCAGAGTCAGGTCACAATTTGTATTCATGACATGCCAATACATGTAAAAAAAATATCTGTGAAATATCTTTCAATTCTGAACTCAGCTAAACATATCCTGTGTTAAAGGAAACCACATTTTTGCTGCTCATCTAGAAACCCATGTTACTGACGGATGGATGTTATCAATGAGTTAAAACTGTGCAAAACATTTGAACACACTGAACCAGTCTCAGTGGAAGTGCAGAGGGGGACACACTAACATGTTATCTTACACACTGGGCAAGTTGTCTTAGTGTCTTGAAAGTAGTGGTTTATTTAGCTTTTCAACAATCTCTGTTTTTGATTCTGTTTAAGGTCGCCATTTTTTTCAGAAACAGTCACTCCTTAGGGATTCATGCATGCATGATGTAGCCCCATATTACTGTTTGTAGTTTTATCTTATTGCAAGCAACTGTATCAGTTTGGTTACTACTCATACAAACCCAGTGTTTCCTGCTGCTGCTGGGTCATACTAAAAACATGAAGGCGATGGACAGGGTGGCTTTCATTGTGACACAGTTACAGGGAGCATGTATTTTTCACTCGCATTAAAATGCATCTCCAAAAGTAGCTGTTGCAAATAAAGGGAGTGATGGAACAAGGAGGAGCAGCCACAGTGAGCTGTTAGATGAACCAACTGCTTTCACTGTGACCTGCTGTTGTGTGGAAAAGCAGCTGTGCCGTGTGCAGCATGAAATCAGATTGTGTTTGCTCATGGCCTGATGGAACAAGGCCAGTAGATTGACTTCTTTATTAAACATGGGGAGTTTGTTTGTACTGGAAACAGATACAGTCACTACTGTGTTTCTGACAAAGTGCTTGCAGACTTGCAAAAAAGACCACGGACCTTGCCAAATAATGATATCTTGAGGATTGCAGCTTTAACACTTATTAGTAATGTTGATATTAGTTAAAATTGTCGAGTGTATTCATTTGTATTGAGTTGCCAAAGAGGCAAAAGGGAAGCATATACTGGATTGCGAAGAGCCCAGCCTGGCTTGAAATGTTAGACTTGTGAACAATATCAAAGAGTGTGTTTTGATTTTCTTTCACAATGGAGCAGACAGCGGTAGTGTTCATGAACATCAGGCCAGCCAACATGCTGCAGAGACATCTGTGCTGCAGTCTGTGAGGAGAAATCTGGAGGAGAAAGGTGATACCCATGCTACCCCTCTCCTCCAGTTCATTCAGACGTGAGCTTGATCAATGCTTTGGCTCTGTGTGGACTGGGACCGGTATTCCGGGGCGTCACTGCATTCATTTGTGTAGACTACTTTCCAATCCCCACTCTCACTTCTGAGAAGCTTCACAGGAGAGGTTTAAAGACTCACTGATTTCTGACAATGATATACTGCCACGGTTTAGTTAGTTAGTTGTTCTTTGTTATGTTTTATTCCTCAGTCACTGCCAGCACTGTTCTCCTGTGTGTGACCCCAATGACAGGATAAGCAGCAGCTAGATCACCTGCCACAGTCAGTGAATTGTTCAGTGATCAAGCATCGAGATGACATCATTATGGGCTGAAATATTAGCCGATTCTGGCGCTATCTACCCACTCCCACATTCCTGTCACTTCTCCCAGCCCCTTTTTTGCATATTCATTGACGGTGTAATCTCCTTGACGTGTGCCCGAGGGAATCAGGAGGATAACCTGAAGAGTTCATCTGTGCCCGTGTTTATTTGGGCCGCGGCATGGGGGTGGGTGTTAGGGTGCAGAGCGGGTGAGCCAGGGCTCAACTGGATGTGTGCATACATGATTTATGCAGCTTATACAGAGGAGGGGGAGATGGAGATGACCTTCCTTGGAGTTGGAGCTGGAGCTCTCTCCCTACATGTCAGAATGCACATGATTACTGCAGGCGTGACAATACTACACAAGAAGCATCATATTACAGCATACAGTGCAAGGAGGGAGACATATCTCTTTGAAGATTCAATCATGGTTTCTCTTTTATGGCTGCAATCCTACATTTTATGTCTGGACTTGAAAGTGGTTCTGCTTTCAGAAAAGCTCTGCAACATTTTTATGTGAAGAAATGTCCATTTTGAGCTGTTTGTTGCTTATTGACACAACAACGATTCAATCCATAGCCAGTTTATGACAGGTAGTGCTTTTGCTTCACTAAATCCTGCTGAAAAAGATGATAGACATTCTACATTTAGGGAAGCAACATCACCAATTCAAAGTGAATATTAAAGCCTCTTCATTTTTACAGCATAATGGGCCGGTGCTGAGGTGCAAAGAACTGAACATTAACCACTTAGTTTTTGAAAGTCCCCCCACCCCTAAAAAAAGAGAGAAGTGAATAGATGGGTCACATCTATGCATAAAGCCTTTCAGTAATTAAATGTCTGATAATTACGTGAGAACACCTCCTGACCACATCTATCAAACCACATTTGAGGGGCCTGCTAAAACCTGCAGCAGTAGCATATGATTTAGAAAATGAACCAGTTAACAGCTGCTTGTTTGACAATTCAATCGAGAATCAATCGTGTGCTTGACCATGACGAGTCTTTAACCCTTGTCAAAACAAGGGAGCCTGTAGTGAATGTTGCATACAGTTGTTGTGGTTAAAACCTTGTACAAGAGTTCAAAGTGTTACGATCACAAACTGGACCTGGCATTGATCTGTGTTTTCAGCTGCATCTGGCCACTACAAAACATGTTGTGCCTGCCACATGATAGGCTTGAGATCATGACAATGATGAGTCTAAACAGTCAGCGTGTGTGAAGTTGTCCCAAATGCATTTTCATTCATTGTGTTTGTGTGGGTGTGTCAGAGAGAGCAAGTGTCCCCTTCTGCTGCATTCAGATCAGCTGTGAATTCATTTTGCAGTCACATCACGCTCCTTTCCTTATAGTAGCATTTCACTGAACATTTGCTCGAGTCTTATTAAACACATTAAACCACGAGGGGATTTTATGTGAATGTGGATGACAGCTTGTTAGTGCAGATTAAAGGCCTCCTCCTTGTTGGCTGTACATTTTAGGAGAAATGTGCCCAGAAAAAGGAAACAATTTACCTGCTTTTATTAAGACCGAAGCAATCACCAGTGCTTATAAAACACATTCAACGCGCTGTATTATGTGCAGTTGTTTATGTGACAGTTCTGTCACAGCTGCCAAATATAGTCCATGTAAAACTCAGGCAGAATGAAGAGCAGGCAGCATGTTTCCTCAGAAAACACTGCACTGCAGAGGTGGAAGGTGACATGTTTGGCCTCATTTCATCACTGAAGTGTGTTTCTGTGTGTGTGAATGTGTGTGTGTGTGTGTGTGTGTGTGTGTGTGTGTGTCCTGCTGAGAACCCGTTGGTGTAAGTAGTGTAAAACCACATGTGGACAGTGGAAAGTGGACTTGCATTAAGCAGGCCAGTCTGTGGACCCTTAGGTGCCATGGATGGACCAGATATCCTCTGTTTATGCTTTCACTGTCAAATCATTTCTCTGGATTTTGTTTGTGGATTATTCAGCTTCATTTGACTTCTGGTCTGTGTCATGTCACAAACAACACACAGAACTATTTAAGTGTATCCCTGCTCAAAGTGTCATATAGTGATGTGTTATGGTGTGATGACCCTTCCACCTGGGCCCGGTTTGCTGCTGCTCAGTAGAACCCTTGTCCTGCTGCAGCCTCTTCCCTTCACAACTGCTACTTTCTGTTATGTTACTCTTCAGTTATTTTGGTTGACTTGTGTTTTATTTTGTGAAAAATTCACAGTCTTTACGTTGGGCTATGATAACAGAGGGCTCGTCCATTGTTTGACAGGTTGCAGATTTGTGTAATGAAGCTGTTGAGACATTTTTTCATCTTCCTTAGCCAGGCGACCACCAATACTACTTTTTTTTCTAAAGCTTCTAAAGCAGCAGCCAGCAGTTTTACTTAATAATATGACAGCAAGTGTTGTCCCTCTGTACAGTGTCTGTAGAATCTGAGTGGGATAGACTTTTAAAATCAGTATCTGAATTTTGCAAAACTAAATGACAAATCACAAAAACTGGTGCGAGGACTAGGAGCAGGTTAGAAATTGAAAGGTTAATGAATGAAAATTTCCATACAAGTCTAGTGGCATGCAAGCTTCTATTCCTGAGTGCACTTGTATGAACCCCTGTGCGTTTGCATGCCTGTACAAGATGGAAATCCCTAACAGGGGAGTTTAATGTGATGCCAAGTCATGTTCCTGAGACCTTTTTGCCATTCTAAATGGTTTCTCATCCGTTTTTATACAACGCGGTCTGTCTGGCAACACCTGCTCATGTCCACACACCATGTCAATCTAATAAGGCATACATAAACAGCCTGCTATTATTCAACAATGGGAGACTGACAACATGTAAGCATGCTCCTGATTCACATTCACATTCACATTCATACTCACAGCCCACAGGCTTTTCTGTAATTTTGGTCAAATGCGTTGGCAGTGTGGACCCGCAGTTGGGGAGGTCAGAGCTGTGATCACTGCAGCAGCAAGTGTGTCTGTTGACTATTCAGCACACCTCACTCTGAGTGTGTTGTCTAAATGCATGAAATTTAAATATTAGAGGGTTTTGCAGAGTTTTTTTTACACCTTACACCTTAGTTCTGTCAACATTCCTATACACCGTGTGTTTGCAGGGATCACCTGATGCAGTCCCTGTATGCCTACAGCCTCTTAGGAATCACAACAATCATTAAACACAAAATGTGTGAATCATCCTGTACACATGCATACACAAAGCAGTCCATATTCATAAATGCTTCTATATATGGGTAAACAGATGAGTTACATAATGTAACAGATTTATTTCAGCAGATTAGATGAGACAACAGGTAGGATGTCTGAAGACTCAGTAAGTCCAGCTGCAAAGACAGAGACTGTCCCTTCCTCAGCTATTGTGGCCAACGAAAGTACAGTCCCATTTGTGTCTCAACAGTTTAACATTTTTGCACCAAACAAAAATAACTGTTTTTTAATAGTCTAGTTTATATCAATTAACCAAACTTCTGTGCACGTTCCTGAAGGATGGTGAGGAAAATGAATTCATTTCGGACGTCTAAGAACTTCTTCTGTTTTTCCTCAGTGTGAGAAAGCCTCAAAGACATCATGTAGACCAAAATGTGACAGTTAAATCCTCCATTGATACTAATTGGATGCTCCTTAAGGGACGATTCTGTTCATTTTCAGTAATAAAAAAATCTATATTAGTCTGCCCCTTCAGGGAGAACTGTGATCACAGGCCAAATGTTTGACTCATTCTCAAAGGCAGAATTGCTGGGCCCAGCAGGACCTATCACTATCGAAGTTCCAGGTGCCCTGGACACTAATTTGACATGTTCCCTGGTGGAGGCAGTTGGTATCTAAGTTTTAAGCCTGGTGGTTTTAAAGCAAAATGAGTACTTTTCCATGAATGTTCTAAGGTGAACCTTAAATGAAAGATATTCTAATTTCAACATGTCAGGCATTCGTAGAGAAACCTTCAATCTATTAAATGTCTCAGGCAGAGGGAGTTCAAGATGCCAGATTATAAGAAAATGACCTTGTTGTGTGAGCTCAGCTACAGCATGGCAATGAAATATTTGCTAAATAGAGAATAATTACAGTCTTCTTGAGGCATGAGTGCTTTCCATGGGGAGGATATGTGTAGAGGATCCATGGAGAAATATAAGCACAAGCTGTAATTATGCAGCTGAAAGGACAGAAACACTCAGATCAGTCTCTCACATTACAGGTTCCACAGTGACGAACCCTATGTTTTTGTGATTCAAAGGTGAGCATCAGAGGAGAAACCACCCAAGCTCTCTGTGTGACCTGGCCCATCTGAGTGCTGGGTGTGTAGGCTGGGATGTGTTTATCATTGACAACATATTGGCGAAACATTGACTAATACCAAATTTGAAGCAAACCAGCTAGGAGCATAAACAAAAATGAAGGACCATGGATGTATTTGGAGGATGTATGTGGGTGAAGGGGGGGCATATTAAATCACCTGGCATTGTGTGGCCAGTGGTTGAAGCTGCTCACAGTGCCACAGGCAGCTCATAACGGTGTGAGCTTCTCTGGCTGAAACCTGCGGCCTGACAGTGCTTTCATAAAGTGCAGGCTGACACTTCGGCTGAGGCAGAGGAGCTCCAGTCCTCTCTTGGAAGAGACACCTCGCTCCCCCTGATGAGTGAGTGTGCAGCCTAGTTATGAAAAGAGTTGTGGCAACACCTCAGCTGAGGGGAAATCATAAGACTTTAAATGAGATGTCAAGATTCATGCCAGTGGTAGCTGAGTTTGGAGATGGAGCCCGTTTATGTGGTATGTAACCAGTGGTAGAGCAGCTGCAGACCGTAATGGTAGAATTTGGAATAACAATTGTATTGTATTTTGTATGGTCTTGGTGGTGGATGAATGTAGTTTTTTTGAGTGAAGTGGTGCCTGTGTTTGAAGTGGTGTTCATACACAGTGATCATTGCCTCAAACACAACCACTGTCATGATGGGAAGATATAAAAGTATCAGAAATCCCTTCATTTCCAGGATTACTCAACTGTCAAACTATTAAAGGTGCTGTGACTACCATTAGGAGAAATGGAACAAATTAGTCTTCACCTGACTGCATGCAGGCTGTCTGTTTCTCCATGAGCAAGGATGGCAAACCCTGCAAGGAAAAGACCTGGCTGTCTGCATCTGATGAGCAGGACATGTTTAATATCCTCTCCTGAAGAGACTATGTGAATGACTTATTACTGAGACTCTTACTAAAGGCCGTCCCTTCGAGCACTGGAGTGAATCTACTGTACATCAATGAGAAATGCAAGTGCTGCTGCATCAAATTTTTAAAGATGCTGGTAAGCAGTCTGATATGCTGGGTCTCCAGCTGAGAGGCGTCCTGAGACTTCCTTTCCTGTCTGTCTGCAGAGCTGTAACTGGAGCACACATGCTGCATCGTTTGTAGTCTTGCCTCTATTTCTAAAAGTTGCCTCTGCATGACCCTCTAAAACAGATTCACTGCCACTGGCTGCTGCCTTTTCATCCCCATTCAGATGAACCATTGTTGCACCTGGGGCCAGTGGAGCTCAGAAATAAATGCCCCCCTCTGTTTCAAGATTATTCCTATCAGCTGTCTGGGCATTGGGCGCCTCACCATGTGAAAGAATGCCACCGCCTGTCCCCGATTAGAGCCCTATCACAGTGCATTTCCATTGCAGGGCAATAAAATGTAATGTACCTGGCTGTCACTCACTGGTTATATCCTGCTAATAGAATATGGAACTGGCAGTTTAAAGGCAGAAAGATAAGCAAGTTGTAATATTGCGGGTGTGGCCCCTTCAGTGGCAGGTGTTGAAAAATGTGTGCACAATCTGTTCCCTGTAAAGAGGTAATGTTCCTGTGTTGTGCATGATCTGTGCACACACCGGACTGTGTGCTTGTAAAGCACATCCAGTCTTTGAATCTTGAGGAATGACGAGAGACACGTCAGATTCATACATGTTGCTGTGGTAGACAATTAACCTCTGTGCTGGTTGTTGTTGTTATACTTTAAAAAAAAGTCCCATGTTTTGAATCACTCTGCTAATTAGACCTCCAGTCAGGTTCAGAATGGATGAAGCTATAAATATGGAACACTCAGTGTTTTACATGCATTTTTGTAACCAGGTTACACCTCACTAGGTGTAATTGTGTGAACAGGTTGGGGGACTGTGACAAAGATTAGAGAATCCCGGTTTCCACAGCTGGATTTTTCCTGCACAGGTAGACAAGTATGTGGAAGGGGAACAGGGTTTCTCATCGGCAATTTACATGTATGCACATGCAAAAAAGAGACTGGATGACCATGTATATATTTACATATAGAGTAGTTACATAACTCCATCCAAAATAACATGAAATGTCAGTTTTATCACTCTGCCCATCTTCCCTCTCAATGTTTTGGACAAGACAGTAATCCGATTTCTGATGCACGTATACAAGGATTCACAGCAACCAGGTGACAATGCACGTGAATGTGTTCTGTGATACATGCGAGAACTGATTTCTCCAAGTAGCTTGTGTCTTGAATGCATGTGAACATGAGTGAGGCTGTACACACAAACATAAGTGTAAATGCATATGGCCAGATATCCCAGCGATAAAACTGAAACATTATTAACTCCATATAGTTCCTGTAGACACAGTGCTTCTAAAAATTCCAACTTTTCCTGCCATGGTGAAACTCACGTGTAGTTCTAGTTTCATTGTACCATTCTGATTCAGGCAGTGCAAGAAAGCTGATCAAAAGTCAGGTTATTTTGTCAGTTACAAGAGCAGGTACATCTTCTGACCGAGGCTAGAGTAACACGCCACCCAAAGTTGTTTTTTTAACACCAACTACTTACCCCTGAAGACTTAAAAGCTGGGCTGTAAAAAAAGGTTGGCAGTTTCATTCTTCTCGGAGAACAGCGGCTGTGAACCGTTTGAATTCATGTCAGCTGAGTCCCTTTTATTGCTACATTTAAAGCCTATGGGGGGGCGAGTGGTGGGGTGTACCATAGCAAAAGAGAAGACTTTAAGGCACAAAGAAGCATAGAAGCACGAAACATAAGTTTGAGAAACATTCATTAGTGTAGTGAAAGCCTGAAATCCAGGAAACATATTAGTGCATATTACAGTAATAAAGACATCAAATGCTTTAACTCAGACTTATTTAAGTCAGACTCCCCGTCAGGAAGCAGTGGCTTCCACCCAATTAAACAGCGTGCCAACTCAGCCAGGCTGGTTGTAGAAACTGTAATTAGTTTCAATTTGGCCAATAAGTGATTGAAACTATTCGATGCCCTCCAGGAGTTCCTAATACAAAATGCATTTTTTCATGCAGAAACATCTGGTAATTATTTACACCAGCTAAATAGTGTCAAAACAAGGGGCTGTTTAGCTGTGACACGCCACCTAATCACAAAATATAATTTTAGCTTCTGACATAAAGCTAAGAAATCAGTCTTTGCGGAGGATTTGCCAACTGTGAGTAAAGTAAAATCATAATGAAATCCAGACATTAAGCTCCCTATCAATGCAATGCCTTGTCTACTAATACAGCATAGACAGCAAGTGGCAGCCAACACCATTTAAAGTATTCTGGGTCTTGTAAATATTCTCCGCTTGTTCCACAGCTGCCGGAAGTGGTTCAGCAGGAAGATGTTTCTTTCCTCTGTGATCCATCAGCCTCAGTTTCCATATTATTGTAGCCCTGAAAATTCTTTAACTACACAGGATGAAGTTAAGCTGACTGACTCAAGCCATCTGCAGTACAGCGTACAACCTCCAACATGAAGTTTATGTCAGCAATAACTGTAATCTATTCTGGGTTCATATCAGTGAGACAGATGAATTAAATACATTTGGGTTCATACTGAAAGCTGCCAGAAATGTTAGTCCCACTGCTTTTTCAAACACAAAGATTAAAATAAAAATAGTTCGCATGCTGTGCGGGTCATTGGCACAGACAGGCCCTTTGTTAAAATGCTGGTCCCATGGGGAGCGACCATGTATGGCCCACAGAAATCTGCCTGAGCACAGAGAGGATAGAACAAAGAAGCGTAAGTTGGCTTTTTCCTTTGTTAATAAGGCTCTGTTTGGGAGAGATGCAGTAAAAAAAGTTAACTGCTGTGGGGAAATTCATGTTTCAATTGTGGATTATTGTGTGCTCACTGCTCTGTTCTGGGCTGAATGTAAAAACCCCATCAATTATATCTTAGACTCTTCTTAACAAATGAAACACAACTTCAAGTTTTACTTATCATTAGAGTGTGGCCCCATGCACCCCCACATGTACCATAGATGTGACTGACAAAGGTCAAGATCCTTTCACATAAGTCACATAAGCAGGGATGCATCCAATACCACTTTATTTCATACCAAGCACAAGTACCTACATTTGGGTAAATGCTGATAATGAGTACTGAACGTTACCATTACAGATCTAACTTTACTTTCAAAACATGCTTTATTGTCATCAGATGTTGCTCACCATGTGACTTCAACAAACATACACACACAACATGATGTGGTTGTTGACAGTGCACAGGGATCACTTTCACTTTCCAAAATGATTCAGCTCTGTGTGTGTGTGTGTGAGAGAGAGAGAGAGAGAGAGAGAGAGAGAGAGAGAGAGAGGAGAGAGAGAGAGAGATGAATGAAGTGAGATACGTTTTTAAATTCTGTCAAAAAAAAGTTATGAAATTCAGTTGGTCAGTTTGTGGTGGTCAGTGTTGATATTGTGGCACCACATATGAGGCAATGGATGGGAAACTCTGTTTTGTCATCTTCACATACCTTCAAATATCTCCAAACTGCCCATTTCGCTCCTCTTCTGCTCAGTTTACGAGAGGTCAACGTCATGATACCTGATACTGGTTTTGGTATTGTGTTTTCCTACATACTGTATGGGAAATAAATCAGGAAGAGCCCTGCAATTTAGCCCATAATGTTATTTCAAATTCCAGGGCACTCCCAAACCCATCAGGTTTGAAAGGTCATGGAAACCTATTCGGCTTCACCTGTTCCTGCATGGTGACCCTCAGTGACACTCAAGGATCTCTTTACAGCTCACCTCACATTTCATCCGAAAGCCGGGAACATACACCAGGCTGCTACACTTGCTCTGTTTGCTGTGACTGCTGAGGCAAAGGGACAGGAAATCATTGCCATCAAAACAAGTCTGGCAAAGGTCAGTCAAATCAGGGAAATGAGATTAGTCTCCTTGAACAGAAGCAGAGAACCTGCAGCAGATGTGAGGGACAGGAGAGGTGGAAGAGACACTGTAAACTCCATGTGATGGGATGGATCCGTTTGTGGCTGTGTCTGTGTCTGTGTCTGTGTGTTGAGGTGTGTAACTGGACCATTCCCATTTCTTAATTAACATGACAATAAAAAGGATTAAAATGATTAAATGCAGCTGTTCGCTAGCATTTGGAAGGAGATGAAAAGAAAATTCAACCCATCTCCTCTTGACTGGCTCAGATGAACATGGGCTGCAGACGGAGACTGTGGAGCTGGAGGCTGGAAAACTCTAGCGTGGGGATATCTTTTGAAAGCAGTTGTGTTTAATTTACAGACGACAGTGTGCAATCTCATCCTCCAGAAAGGTCTTGTTTATGCTATCACGGAAAAAAATGAGGAAAGGCTGAAAAGGTCGCGACTGGCAAATTTGTTCCCATTGTGGGAGACACAGAGGACCTGCCGGGTCTTTTCAGTGAGGGGATTCATTAGATGAGCAATTCATTTGGTTGTTAGCGAGGTCTCATTATGTCAGATACACAACGGCTGCTGCTTTATTCATGGAGTCATCAAGCATGTTTGCACTTGTCATGCAGGAAGTAGGAGGGATGAAATTACACACAACATGGTGGTGCATTGAATGGGATCATGTCCACAATAACCATTATATTTAAGTATGCCTGTAAACAGGATCTGTATCAAGTTGTTTTCTCTGCGCATTGTTAGTCATGAAGGTAAAATATGGTAGGACCCTCAGTTACACCATTAAAGAGTGTTTTCAAATCTTCAGTTTCAGTATAAATGTATGACAATCAACGTTAAAGTTCAGGAAAAACTGCTAACTGTGTCTTTTGATCAGTTTGGCTGACAGTGGACTGAAAACATTTTCATAACTCGTGTAACACCCTCACACCTGTCATGTGACAGTGATCCAATGGGGGTGGATCCTACTTGGTCCCTTTTCAGACCAGCAGGCGGATCCCAGACCAGCCCATATACAGCCAGCAATGTGTGTGTGTGTGCAGCCATCAAAACACACAGTAAAAGTAAGTAATTAAAATGTTATGTGGCTACTACTACTACCAGAAATACTACTACTACTACTACTAATAATAATAATAATACTTATGCCACTGATAATATCAAGATTATTTATTTAATTAATTAATTATTACACTAAGACAATATGTGTGTATTAGTTTAAATATGAAAATAACTTTAAATGATTGGATGATTTAAATTTATGTAGTTAATTAGCAGCACTGATGTGGTACATAAGTTTTTCTTATATGCTACAGCCTGAACTGTAGACAAGGCCACAGCAAACTGCCATTAATTAAGCTGTGTTGATTTCACGTGAGTTTAAACTAATGCAGTTTGTGAATCCGATATTTATAATTTATGGGTGGCACAATGAAAATGTTAATTGGATTTGATGATCTCACATGGGAGGCCATGTTTATATTTGATTTATATAAATGTGGTCCACTGACCTATCCAGGACGTACCCCACCCTCACCCAATATCCGCTGGGATCGGCTCCAGCACCGCCGACCACCGCCACCACTTAAAGGATAAACTGTATAACAAATTGGAGAGAAGACACAAGGTTTTCTTATTTAAAACTAAATAGCTTCATGACAAAACAGGCCACAGCTTTAGGTCAACTTACAGACAGTTGTGGTGCTGGATAGGATGGTGCATTTCTGACTGCTGATGCTGACAGCTGCATTTGACTCAGCATCAGAAATTAAATTCAATTGGTCTAAACCAGTTATAAATAACAATTTTAACATTTCAAGGTGCCAGGTGCAGCGTTTCTTGGAAACTACGACCACATTTTAGTCTCCTCTGCTCCCTGCTGCCCAGCAACACTCTGATGTGACGAGCCAGAGGAGGAATACGAGAAGGAATAAAAACTCTTACCATCATTGTGTGTGTGTGTGTGTGTGTGTGTGTGTGTGCGCATGTGCGTACATCTTTCCAAAATGATAAGAACCATTTTCAGCCCTTCATAAAAGCCAATGAAAATCAAGCATGCTGATGTCAAGTGTGCACACAACAACAATTATCTAAAGTAAAGCACAACACTCCACAGTGGCCTACTGGAGGACTGCAGTCTGAGCTCAATGTAAATTAGGTTTTAATCCATCCTTTAAACAAAGGTTAGGTTTACAGTTGTGGTACTTGAAAAGAGTGAATATATAAATATTTTTCCTACTGTAGAATGGCAAACATTCAGACCAAAATCACTAATGGTCAGAATCCCTTTCCAGAATATCACATCTCTGGTATGGCAGTAGACTGATTGCCCTCACCCTGTTTACCACCTACAGCTACCATACTTTTGAATAGGAAAGTGCCAGCATGAGTTCACATTGATTTATTCGCCAAAACACAGGGTCACTGAGAGTGTGCTGACGTCCCATTGTCTGTAATTTACCTCTGTGTTATGCCAAGGTAATGGAGGAGAAGGGATGCTCCAGGAGGGACCCATTCCCCGTGCAGTTAGAAAAAGTTGTATCCAACAATTATGGTGGAAAGAACAGAAAGAAAATGAGAGGAGTGAAGGCCTGCCGATTATTTACAGCTTATTAGCCAGATGCAGTGGGGCATTACTTAGCTCCATGCTGTGCGCGCTGCCATCTTGGCTGCATCCAGGGACCCTGCAGCATCTTGTCATCTATACACACATTGTATGTCTTTGCACTTTCTTCCAAGCAACATGACCAACTCTTTACTCGCTCTCCAGGGACAGAGAATGACCAGCTTTAACTAAATGTCCTGTGCAGTGGCCCAGAGTAGCCATTTAGGAATCCAGTGTAATGCCCCCTTTGGGACATATTGCCTGGCCAAGTAGTGATCAGACCAGTGGTATTTCTGCAGAGCACTGCTGTAGACAGATGATGTCATTGTTTTTGGATGAACGCAGAGTCATGGCTCAATGGATCCCTGAGTGTAACTTTTAGAAAGCACAAAGTAAAGGCCAAGGCTTCCAATAGTTCTCTGTTAGTAAGAAGCTGATAAGTTTTCATCACAGTCAGTTCCTACATTTGCAAATTTGATTGAGCGGCCGTGGCACACACAGATCTTTCCTTTGTAGAAGTCAATGACTTGGACTTCCAGAAATTGGTTAACGATGGTAAAGACGTCATCACCACTGTCAAAATGGCAACCTCTGAGCCACTGCTTCATCTTGGGAAGGAGGTAGCAACCTGAGGGTACTACATCCAGTGAACAGGACGAGTGTTGGATGAGTTTAAATCCATGTTCCTGGATGTTGTCCACTTTCTCAAATGGTGCTGACTTGCAATTTTTAATTACCCAAAACATAAACAGACACAAAAGTTATTAACTTCAAATTTTCTGCATAATCAAAGAGCTGAACTGTATATGCACACAATAAGAGCTGTAAGAACTATTATTCCAGAAATATCAATCTGCCTTCATGTGTAAGCTGTAAACCAGACAGGCAGCTGCTGTTTTTGTGTACAGTGTAACACACGTGTACACATGTTCCATGTTTTACATTACACTGATAATACCACAATTTGTTTCCACTGAGTGATGCACACTTGAGTTAGAAAAGAAGAGAAAAGAATCTGGATCAGTTTGTAAATTGTCTTGAGAGCACTGAGATATGATTCATCACCACTGTGAGATGGGGCAACAGTTCATATTTCAAGTCATATTTTCATAAATGCATAAAGACAAGAGAAATTGTGAGACACGATCTTCATACCCTCAAGTAAATATCCCAGATTGATCTGGATCTTCTCTTCTGGTTTTGAAGGAAATGTTCAGTCTTGGTGAAGGTTTGTGCTCTCAGAGTGCTTTCTAGTTTGAGACTATTTTCAAAGGGTCATATGAGGTTGTTGCTCCTCTTTTATTATTTAACATTGTAAAAATGGTCCAGGTGTGTGAGTTAATATTTCAAAGCAGTGTAGGCTTAGTGGTTCGGCATTTCACAACACTTCACTGTAATTTACATTTAAACTCAGATATTAAGATGAGGACATTTTACTTTACTCTAAGCCTGTAAACTTAGTCAAAACAACATCGCAGAAAAAAAACATTATCATAGAAGCGGATACACTGGTTGACTGATTGCAACAGCAAGGCTGGACAAAAATAGTATAGGATTTTTAGAATAGCACATTCAGAGTGCAGGAGAGGGCACTTTCATGTCTACAGATTTTACACATTTTTTACAGAATTTAAACGCATGTCAGCAACGACACCTGATGCTAGAGCAGAACAAAGTCTGCACATTCAAGCTCGACATAGCAACCACCTTAATTCATATCTGAATTATGTGGCTGTCTGTGGTACCCCACCCTGCATCCGTCCACTTATTGGCTTTCATTTCACAATTCCATTTCAACTGGAGAAACTTATGGACAGATCAATGTGTGCTATTATACACACAGACCCGAGCAATTAGAAGTCGTACTAATGTGATTTCATGGATTTTCTGATTTTGTTGGGGGGAAAGCAATGCCACACAAGTAAATGTCCTGCAACCTGTCCTCAGTCAGTATCTCACTGATATTTATTTCATTTATTTTACTTTGATGGGCTTTTTGTTGTTGTTGTTTTGGGGGGGGGGGGGGTGTCAGTGGCTAACAACTGAATCTTTCAAAGGATCCAAGTTAAGCTTGTTTCTTAAGGTTGATCTGTCTCTGCTATGTTCTTTGGAGGCTTTTTATATTAGTGACGTGGAAATAAAAATATCAAATGTTCATTTATACCAACATTAACAGATTTTTGGCCACTTAGTGCAGTGGGAAAAGCTTTAAACACAACACTGACATTGTATGTCCTCTTAACGTTGATATGGGAAATTTGTTAGCAAATTTTATTTAATCCTGCAATGAAAAGAGAGCAACATTTCATCTGGAGTTCTGTTAAACTGGATATATGTTTCTCCAAAGAGACCAGTGAGTTAAAACAAAGATAAACAGAGACATAATACGTAGCTGTCCGAGAAACCCCCAAGTGTGTCCTGCCCAGAAAATCACCTAACAAACCAATCCAATAAACACTTTCCTTTTAGTCCATTTCTTGGGTGAAATATCCAGCTCTTCAGCTTCTAGCTTATCTATAACTGTGTCTGTTGTTGGCTATAAAACCAAAAGAATGAGCTGAAAAATATCGGGAAAATCAGGTTCAGCAGAAGTGACAGTGATGATAATTACGACAAGCAAGACCTTCCACCTTCTTACACTCAGTAATTTCATCTTTTCCTCGAATGAAAACATTGATTACCTTAGCGTCAAAGACGTGTAAAGTGGCCACTGAGGTTTAGTTTGTATGCGTTAGCTGCTGCTAAAGGCAGAGGGAGATAGGTCTGATTTGAGATTAATGAAGCTGACAGCCTAATACCTGAGTGCCAGTACTGTCTCTGTTTGTAGTGTCTCGGTCGATCTGCTCAGATAAACCCTCCACTGGCACTCACCCACTACCACCACAGCTTTTCTCTTTCCCTGTCTTGCCATCTGTGCCTTCAGAACCTTAACAGAAAGTGAATCCAGCCTTCTGTCCTTCTGAAAGAGCATTGATTTTTACCCAAGGTCAGTGCTAAGAACAAGCCGGGAGGATCTTATCACCTCAGAAGTACAGGACCTTCTCTCCATCTATTTGTTGAAAGGAAAATAAACACAAATGAAGCCGAGAACACAACTGTCTGACTTATCGTGACCTTGCATAAAAGCAGAGCAACAAATAAGTAAATGTAAACAGTAAACTGTGAACTGTTTTGAATTTAAGAGAAAACTGAAAAGTGTGTTAAGTTGTTACATATCTCTGCATTGTATGGCTTCAGCTGAAAGCTATGCATGTCAGTGTTTTCAGATTGCGTCATGACTGGTTATCTGGTCTGGTAACCCCAGTCTCAGTATTCCTTTGGCTGCTTGTGATATGGCAACACACACAAACACACACACACTGCCTTAGAGGCAGTAAACAAGTAATAGGCCTAATCATAGCAGGTGACAGCACCTCCAAATGAATCCTTTCCCAGCGAATAACTTTAGCTTGGCCTGTAGTACATGAGCAGAATCACAACTGTCAGCAGAACGCAGGAGGTAACACGGCATCAAAGAAGGAAGGAAGAGGATGCAATACATTACTCATTACAGGATTGTGTTGTTGTTAATATGGAAATTCCCCTGACACAAACAGTACCACTATGTGGTAGGAATTATACTTCCAAAACCTTTGTGTTTTTTTGACTAAACTCATCACATGAATAATAATCAGTCACGTTTTTCTCATGTGTCTATAGTTACATCAATTACATCAAATTTTGTTTATAGTCTTTTTCATAGATGCCTGCATCATTTTTATAAATATTGTCTCAGTCTTATATGCTGTTATGTGATGCAGTGACTTACTATCAACTTCTAAGTGTCCCATAAAGCAACATTCTGTCATTGTCACTTTTGTTTCAAATCTGCAAACTATGCCAATCTGTGATCCAAAGAGGTACTGGTAGCTGGAATATTTTACCTTTGAGTAAAACCAGGCTATCCGCTTCCTCCTGTCTCCACTCTTTATGCTAAGATAAGATAATTGGGTGCTGGCTGTAGCTTCATATGAGAGTGGAATGACTCTTCTTGTTTAACTATTGGCAGAACAAACACTCGTATTTCCCACTATGTCAAACTATAAAGTGTTAGTGGTCATGATCTTCTCATGGCAATACAGGAAATATGCATGTTTCCCAAAATGTCAAGTTTAAATACATATGAATGCATCTCAATAATCAGTGGTAATCTATTGACTTCCAATGACAGCTCCACAGCAAGAACAAAGGGGATCTACTCTGATGTTCTGAACATGAGAAAGTGTGTGACAGCTGCTAGAAGTGTCACACAAAATGTCATCCTCTTCAGCAAATGTACTGATCTTGATCCGGGACCCTCTCTTCTTCTGCCCTTTGCCTTGTGTTGCATGCTTGCTTTGCACCACAAATGAGTTATTGCCTCTTATAGAAGAGGAATTGATTACTCAGTGGTCTGCAGTTGATGTGGATGACCAATGAGACAAAGTCATTGTCCCATTGTTAGTGTGGAAGAAGCAGAATAACAGTCAAAGTCTCATGTACAAGGCTGGATCGCCTGATAATCCAGCCTGGCTACTGAGCTGAAACTCCCACAAACGTATGCCTGTGGAAATTAGGCCCACCAATGAATTTTGCTGTGAAATTGTGTATAAAGTGTTTTTTAAAAACAGAATATTTATTCATTAATGGGAAATAAAGACACTGACATGAGAATTTCCCTGTGACAGTAGTCCCAATGTAGGTATCCATTTCGCACATATGTGCGAACATCTGTACAGAGTATGGACTGGAGGCTCCAGGGTCCAGATGGGAGACACCCCCAAAGGTGACAGAGAACAAACAGGCCAAGATCCTGTGGGACTTCCAGATCCAGACTGACAAGATGGTGATGGCCAATCAGCCTGACATAGTTGTGGTGGATAAACATCGGAAGACAGTGGTAGTGATAGATGTAGCAATCCCCTGCGATAGCAACATCAGAAAGAAAGAACATGAGAAGCTCGAGAAATACCAAGGGCTGAAAGAGGAGATAGAGAAAATGTGGGGTGTGAAGGCAACAGTGGTACCAATATTGATCGGGGCACCAGGGGCAGTGACCCCCAAGCTGGAAGGATGGCTCCAACAGATACCAGGAACAACATCGGAGATCTCTGTCCAAAAGAGCGCAATGCTAGGAAAAGCTAAGATCCTACGCAGAACCCTCAGACTCCCAGGCCTCTGGTAGAGGACCCAAGTCTGAAGGAGACACCGCCCAGGTGGGGCAAGAGGGAGATTTTTTAAAAAAAATATATATAATCAGCAATATAAATAATTGGACTGCAGGTTGGAGCAGGTCTAAATTCAAACTGAGGACAGTACAAATTTATTGCCTTTCATGCATAGTTAAGTAGCCAACTGGCAGTTCATTTAGCCAAAAACTTGAAACAAGAGTAAATGGCTTGAATTTGTTTTTTTAAAAACATAGATTTACTGTGCAGTTATATATCACTATATATCAATCTTTACGCTTAATCTTTACTTTATGCTTAATCGTATCAGTGTTTTGGTTTAAGGTTATTTTCTTATTAAGGTTTTCATTTTAATTTTTTTTAAACATATAACTCAATATATAGTCATAGCTATGGATTGAGAAGTTAACTAAAAGGACTGGGTATTACAATCCCTCCTATGTCAGCACTAAGTCAGCACTTCCTTTATATTGGCAGTGACATCCGCACAGCCTCTTGGTGGAGTGGCTTTCAAGACCATGATGTTCTTCAGTAATGCGATACATCATCAGTTGTGTTCCCCGGCTTCACTGGGTGTTTGGGCCGTTTATCACAGTACACCCTCAGCCAAGGCAGGCCCACCACTGGCTGATCAGACAAGGGTGTGTGTTGCATGGTGAGAAAAGGTCATCATCATGCAGCATCATTCTGCTTGAGCCACAGCCAGTGGCAACAACCCAGCAGCAGGACCGCTACCTCTGCCTTTGTGCAAGGAGGAACAGGAGGAGTGCTGCAGGTTCACACTGAGCACATGTGCAGATGTGACAGAGTCTGGACACGCCGTGGAGAATGTTCTGCTGCCTGCAACATCCTCCAGCATGACCGGTTTGGCAGTGGGTCAGTAATGGTGTGGGGTGGCATTTCTTTGGGGGGCCGCACAGCCCTCCATGTGCTCGCCAGAGGTAGCCTGACTGCCATTAGGTACTGAGATGAGACCCTCAGACCCCTTGTGAGACCATATGCAGGTGCAGTTGGCCCTGGGTTCCTCCTAATGCAAGACAATGCTAGACCTCATGTGGCTGGAGTGTGTCAGCAGTTCCTGCAAGACGAAGGCATTGATGTTATGGACTGGCAGGCCCGTTCCCCAGACCTGAATCCAATTGAGCACATCTGGGACATCATGTCTCGCTCCATCCACCAACGCCACGTTGCACCATAGACTGTCCAGGAGCTGGCGGATGCTTTTGTCCAGGTTTGGGAGGAGATTCCTCAGGAGACCATCCTCATCAGGAGCATGCCCAGGTGTTGTAGTGTGGTGCAGGCACGTGGAGGCCACACACACTACTGAACCTCATTTTGACTTGTTTTAAGGATATTACATCAAAGTTGGATCAGCCTGTAGTGTTTTTCCACTTTAATTTTGAGTGTGACTCCAAATCCACACCTCCACGGATTAATGAATTTGATTTCCATTGATAATATTTGAGTGATTTTGTTGTCAGCACATTCAGCTATGGAAAAAATAAAGTATTTAATAAGAATATTTCATTCATTCAGATCTAGGATGTGTTATTTTAGTGTTCCCTTGATTTTTTGAGCAGTGTATTAAGGAATAAAAAGTAGAACCAAATTTAACATATTGATTTTTGATTTCAACTTACAAAAACTGTTTGCTGTAGGCAGAGCCAGGCTCACCGTTCGCCACTGTTTTCCAGTCTTTTTTCTAAACCAAGCTAACTAGCTGCTAACTCTAGCTTCATATTAAACGTTGGCCTATAGACATAGAGGTGCCATTGATCGACTCCTCTAACTCCTGGCAAATAAAGCAATAAAGTGTATTTCCCTAAATGTCAAACTATCCCTATAAAGGCACAAAGTGTCTTTCAGACCTTTTACATTAGCTTGAATGAAATGAAATTATATTATATCAATTGGTCATTATGGGCTGTATTTTGTGTGTGTAGAACAGATATTTCCAAGCAACATCATTACATCTGACCCTGGTGTATTTGTAGCATCCTAATAAGACTAATAAATATCTCCTCATTTATGTACTTCATCAGATAATCATGATTAGACAATATTTCCAGTTTACAAACTGTGCAGTGGGTTTGTCATGGAGTCAGCATAATACCCCCCTGATGCCGCCATAATGGCCATCATACGCAGGTTGTACTGAGTAATTTAATCTAATTGCAGTGTAATGTAACTGATACTGGGGAAGCTAGTCTGCTGGGAAAGGGATGTAATTAATGAATTGATTACTGGGGCTCTGGATTGACAGGCCAGGCTCCTGTGAAGTGATTGGTTGGGGCAACTGAGAGGGGGTGGTTTTGGGAGATGTGTGTGTGTATGCTGGTTTGTGGACACGAGGAACGGAAACACCGAGGTTAGGAAATTTTGCCCTGGACATTGCTCAAACCTTTCCGCTGATAAGTGCTGGCACACACTGTGTCCATGCAGGGAGAGATCATAGCATGAGACTAGATAACCCACAGGTGGAGAAGGCATTCAGATGGATCCATGCATGAAACAGTATTCTCGCTGAGGGGAATTATGTTTGCCACAAGACGCCGATGAATAAGGAGGTGAATAAGCGATATAAAGACTGTGAGAACACAGCATAGATGTGGGCTCTTTCTCTGGGAGTGAGATATCAAAGTAGGCTGGTATTGATCCACGGGAATGATCTATGTGAAGCCAGTGCACCTTAGTATTTTTTACTCAGCAGTCTACCTTCCTCTAAAATGGGCGATCGTGACACCAAAACTGAAGGTGGCGTCTGCAGGTGTATATTCTCTATAGTACATGTGCGTATCAGGCCACTGTGGGCTGGATTCTTGAAGTCATCCCCTGCATTCAGTTTGTGCAGGTTGCTAAGTGTTTACATATCTAAGCATGCAAGGTTGGGTTGTTGTGTGTGCATGTATTGTAGCAGCTGACAGGTCCAGTAATACTGACAGGATGCAGGCAATTCCCATGAGGCTGTGCATGCTGACAGCAGTTGGCCAAGAGAAAGAACAGCTGCTGATGGGTTTCCAGTACAAAGGCCACACAGCATTCCTTCTTTAGATATTTCTCATCATGTTCTTGCTTGTTGTTTATTTCACTTTGTGATTTATTACTTTACTATTATTCTTTTTAACCCCACACTTCCTCGCCGCATAATATGAACACATTCCTTCTCTACATTCCAGATGCCCGCACTCAACATGACTTCTGATTGAGGGGAGGAGGAGGAAAAAGATTTTTCTATGACACCCCTCACTGTCCAAAGTGATATGGCTTGCACCCGTCATGCCTTGTTTGAAACCTGCACCTCCAAAGCTTTCTCTGCCTGCTCTGCCACCTGCAGCATTATCTGGATTTACTCCAGATATCTCAGGCACAGAAAGAGCACTGGCTCACATACATGCCCTCTGCACTCCTCTGCCCTTCCTCAGACCTGATTGTATTCCCAATCAGGTGCATGTGCAGGTTATGATTTGGATGTGCAAACAGGAATTGGCCAAGTTTAACTAAAGAGGATATGCTGTGTAAATATGTCGCTTTTTTCTAATCCTGCACTCATCTGAGAGTGTGGAAGTGTACAGGCAGCAATTGTGTGTAAAGTGTGTGTGAGAATGCACAGTATGTGGGCCATTTCCCTGTTTCTATTTACTTTCAGACAGACAATAACAGTGTGTTGAAAAAAAAGACGTTTGTGTTGTATTTCCTATTTGTACAGAATATTGTCCTGCCACCTGTAACTGCACATAAATTAATTGTGTGTGCTGTAACATAAAGAAGTTATAATCCTGTAAGTAATCTATGGAAACCACTTGCTGGTCAAAATGATCAGCCATAATGATGCGAGAGCAGAATTAGAAGCTGGTAAAATTTTTAGTGTGGGATGGACATCTTCATCTGGTTTCTCAGGACCAGTGTATCATCTGGCCAGTTTCTTCTAACCCATTCATAAACTTTGCATGTTTGACCCAGACCTGAGACAACATGTGTGTGAAAGCATATCTCTGCATCCACACACATTGTGGCTTAGTCACTTAAAGGATAAAGTTAATGGTGCCAACCAGCTCAGTGGGGGCTGGGTGTTGGCTGACTGGCCCTGGCATCAGTTCCACTTGAAGCCTGAGAGGAGGAGAGGATGACATGGCCAACAGCTGCTTGTCTGTCTGTTCTGTCTACCAACGACAACGGCTGCACAGCCTCCTGCCAAGTGCATTGAATCACATTTTGAAATTCCACTGACTGTGTTTCACAGTCCACTAATCTATCCTGTTATGTATTTCTGTTCCTCCATTTCACTTAGTCCAGTGTTGCTTTCGACCAAATGTTTGTGAGTGGCCAGCTGTGATATCTGGCTTGCTTTAAGATTACACTGCATCTTCAGATAATGGTTGGTTCTATTGTGTTTTGTAGTTTAACATCAATGAAATATGTCCAAAGGAGGGAAAATGCTGCTTTGAATATAAAGTCAGTGTTTACTACAAAGGTATTGCTCTTTTTCCCCTGATGGTTGCTGTTTCCATTACTCAGGCTGAAAACACATCAGTTCATGCAGAATTATTTCCCTCTGTGGTTTGAAAAGACTGAATTATGAGACGCACACGTTTCCCAGGAGCTATGCTTTAAAGGCAGCATTAGATACAAATTTAGAAGAAACATGCAAATGTGCATACACGCACATACACCCACCTCTCCGCCCAAACACACAGATTCCCCTGCAATATTTTCTATTTATTTTTTGCTACATTTTCTGTGTTACACCGTGCATTCTTCTTCTTTTAAAAACAACAAACCAACAGGCATTTTGTGTTTTTCTTCCCAAACCACTGCCTCCTTCTCTCTTTTTTTTGGTCTTTATAAATGGAATCCAGCTCCTGCTCATTTGTCCAGTATCTTCTGCCAAAGTTTTCTGAAACACAGTGGAGAGGGTCCCAAGGGGACGGTCTGCAAGAGGGCGGGGGGTTGTTCTGCCTGCCACATCTTTACGAAAAGCTGTAAGATGGACACTGTAGACATGCTACAGCTGATTGGGTCCTGTATTAATTATAGAGAGTGAAATGCTGCAGGTAATTTATTGCTCTGGGTGATTTCTCAAAGGATGAACTCAAAATGTAAAACCCTGTGAAGGCCATATGACAGGAAGGTATGGCTCGGAGAAAAATGCTGGCTTGTGGAACACATTCCAACTAAAATGTCTTCTCTTTAGAGTACGCCGTGTGAGGTTCAGGTGACTCCAGCATCCTGTAAGTGATATCTCAGTCATTATGAACAGCAAGGTATGTGACAATGAGAGTCAGCGTCTGCACATTTACACATCTGCTTAATCATTCTAATATGGTATGGTTTACACAGACTGAACCAGCCTGACTCTTAATAAGGACTCATCCGAAAGAAAACCCTGTCAAGGTCTTCCAGGAAATGCTCTTCATTGTTGCTGAACAGAGCACGGAGGGCACAGTGAAAATTTACTGTCAAATGTGATTCTTTTCAGTGTAGGTCAGACAAACACTAGATTTAAAAGAACAAAAAACAGATGAAAGTGTGAGGGTTTTCCACCAAGTTTATACCAGACTGATACTGTACAACCAAATATTATTCAGCCATTTAAGGGAGGTCTGATTGTTCTGTTTTGGTAAATTGCATCAATGTCTCAGATATTAAAAATGTATTTAAAAAATAGAGGAGTATCAAAGCCTAATTAGCAGTTGTTTCATGTTACAGTGATAGAGAAAAAGAAGAGAGACGTGCACTTTCCATCATAAGTCACTCCTGTTTGGTTTTATTTTGTTACGAGTCAGTCCACACATAACACACTTCTCCAATTATTAGAGAAACAGAACAGAGAGAGAAAATAGATTAATTTAATACAACGTGAACACACACAAGAAGTGCAACGAAGAAAAATAAAAAACAAAGCACAGGCAGCACACACAGCACTACACCGCTGTTACAACAGGTACAACATGCAGGTAAAATGTTCAGTATGATTAACCATGTCTGCTCTTTCCGTGGCTTTTAATGAAAAAAAAAATCACATGTACTGTTTTTTCTAAAGACTCTTTTAGATTCCAAGAACCTCACATTATGTGATCAGCAGCTCTGAATGTTCACCCACACACACCATAAGCTATCTTTGAATTCTGACTGTGCTCAGTATTGCACCTCATTTCATCTCTCATATGCTTAGACTGCTCAAAGTTGTCTGGTGCCATTGAGTCATTTACACACACATGACCTTAGCAAGGTTTAACTGATGTAAACATTTAAAATGTACAATGCTTAAATGTATTCTTTAACTCAATGTAACAAATCTGTACGCAGACCTGTAACAGAAACTACCAGCTTAGTCCAAGGGCATTTCTCAGACCTGATAAGGTCTGGGGCTGAAGCCAGGGTCTCTGGATGTTTTGTGATGAACCTCAAGTTGTTGAGCACACTGGGTGACAATAGTTTGCTGCTGTTGAGCATGAGGTTGATATAAGAGGAAATGACTGAAAGTTGAGGGTTTCTGCTTGAGAATGGAGAGGCGAGGCCTTGCATCAAACTCGTCTCAGGAATCTCTGAGTGTGCTGGATGTTTGTCTTTAAATAACAAGGAGGCTTTTGACTGAGTGCATGAAAAGCTGTTTGTAAAATTAGCTGTGCTGTCACATTTATGCATTTTTTAGTAAGGAACTGGAAAAAACTGCAATGTCTGTGTTGCAATGAAGTGTTTGCAAGTGAAGTTTGCCCCGCAAGTGGACTCTCTGGAAGTCCACTTGAGGCCCCTGGTGGACTGGATGAATTGTGGGCTTAGAGAGCATGAAGCCTCGACATTTGGATTCAGGCTGTCTGTAGTGTCTGCCTTGAAAACCTGAAGCCGCCCTGATCCTGTGATGTTATTGTGTGTACATCTGTACAACATCAGAGGGAGATGGAATCCAGTTTGAAAGAAATCTTGAGTGGTGTCGGCATAGTGGATTCTGGATTGATCCAGGATCAATGGATCCTGGATCATGTGGGACCAGCCTGATACCACCAATAAGTCTGGATTCTCACAGGATTCTCTTACATTCTCTTACAGTCCTGCTCCACCACGTTCGGCAGCAGGTCTCAACTAGAAGGTAACGAAACGTAACGTTCACACTCTGCAGCTTTAAAACTGCTCAGGGATCCGTGAATGGCACTCTCACTCGTCAGAAGAGGCTGAGTTTACCATCTTTCCCTGGACAGTGAACGCAGCAAACTGACCGGTGCGTCACTCTCCTTTGGTTGTGGTAATTGTAGTTTTTTTACACTCGTGCCTGACGCGGTTGTTCTCAATGTAAAACTACAATATCCAGATTCGCAGTGCGGAAGTGGTGCGAGACAACACGGCGAGGTTGTAGCTGCAGCGCGGAAAAGATGTCTCACATTGCGAAGAAGAGAAAACTGGATAAAACCCGTCAGGACAGACTTTATTTCGACAGCTACTCCGATGTGACCATCCACGAGGAGATGATAGCAGACTCCGTCCGGACCAACGCGTACCGGACCGCTATCTTGAGGAACAGTGAGTCCATTCGTGACAAAGTGGTTCTGGACGTGGGTGCAGGAACCGGCGTTTTGAGCGTCTTCTGTGTGCAGGCCGGAGCCAGGAAGGTGTTCGCCGTCGAGGCCTGCTCCATCGCCGAGCAGGCTGTGAGGATAGTCCGGCACAACGATCTGCAGGACCGCATCGAGGTGATCCGGGGCACGGTGGAGACGGTGGAGCTGCCGGAGGCGGTGGACGTGATCGTGAGCGAGTGGATGGGTTACGCCCTCCTGCACGAGTCCATGCTCAACTCGGTGCTATATGCGCGCAACAAGTGGCTTAAGCCGGGCGGCCTCATCCTGCCGAGCAGAGCCGAGCTCTACATCGCTCCCGTCTGCGACCCGGTGGTGGAGGACCGCCTGCACTTCTGGTACACCGTCAAAGACCAGTACGGCGTCGACATGTCCTGCATGTGCGACTACGCCCGGAGGTGCATCATGAACTCCGACATCACGGTGAGCTCGGTGTCGGTGGAGGACGTCCTCTCGCACCCGGCCCGCTTCGCCGAGCTCGACCTGCGCACGGTGACGGCGGAGGAGCTGCGCTCAGTGAAGGGCCAGTTCAGGTGCGAGTCGTTCGGCTCGGCCGCGGTGAACGCCTTCTGCGTTTACTTCACGGTGACCTTCCCCTGCGCCGACAAGCCGCTGGTTCTCTCCACGTCTCCGTTCAAGCCGGAGACGCACTGGAAGCAGGCGGTGCTGTACCTGGACGCTCCGGTGGAGGTGATGCAGGACACCGTGGTCACCGGAGAGGTCAGCATGTACCCCTCGGAGGAGAGCGCCAGACATATATGTATCCATGTGGACTACACCATAGGAGCGCAGAAGAGACAGTCCAAGACTTTCTCCATCCCGGACTGGAGCTCTGAAGATCAGCCGTAACGTGTCGGGTCTCCAGGCTCCTCAGACTTTATTATGTCGTGCCCATGATAACACCTAATAACACCAACTCTATGCATCCTGACTAACCTCAATGAACCAGACGAATGTGTGCTTGCAGCCGCTGTCTTCATGCTGTGCAGCTGAGACTTGGTGAAACGGTGTCTGGAGCGCTGTTCAACCATCACAACTTCCCTGAATGTCAGACAAGCGGAGTGGTCATAGGTGTGTGCAGAGCCAGGCAGGTTTCACCCGATGTTTCACAAAGCTGATGAATATATTCAACGCCATGCTGGCGACATCTGATATTCTAATAAATTCAATCATGCACATTGTGTGGAATCTGATCAGAATGCAGCATTCAGATGAGAATTAGAGTGCTATATTGACTTGGACTGTCTGTAGTCAGGCAGGAGGCGCTTGACTTTGGCTGACGTGCGCTCTCTTTTTAATGAAGCACCAAATTGGCTCAATGCTTTGGTTTAAAAGTAGCACACGTTGTCATCTGCTGGCAGAAACCACAGACTTGATTGAAACTTTAATTTCCTCTTCAGCGTTCTGCGAGAGGCCACAGGTTTTGTTGTTTGCTCTGCAGCCATGGTGGGCACTGCTTTGCATCCAAGAGAGCGAGCTGAAAAGTCACCCTATAGTTTTCATCATTGTAACGAGCTGCAACAAACAAGGATGAATCAAATACTAAAAGTGATCTGTCTGACGGCCATGTCACTGGTTCACACCTCAGAGTCAGCATAGTTATTTTACAGGTTAGAGAAGCGGCACCTCTGTGTGTTTGCCAGTGGAAAATAGACTAATAAATTATTTGAATCTTTCATGTGTCATGAGTCTTGACTTGTCCAAATGAATGCAAAGCAGTCATGCAGCCATTCTTCAGCATCCTTCCATCAGTTGCTGCATTTTTAAATATCTAATCACAACATAACAGTCAGCTGCTCTTTACATGTGGGTCGTGGTTTACTTCCAGAAGAGCTGGATTTTTTTTCACTATAGTAATTATTACTTTGAAAAGTTCCATATCTGAGAGACGGGTGATTAAAAACCTCCTTCAGAAAGTATTTTAATAAAGCATTTTTACAAGTGCTGATGCTGAACTTTTGTGAGTTTTTCTTTTTTTTTAAGTAAGAAAGGTCACCGTAACCACATTGTTGCAAAACAACCCCAAATATAAAACCAAATATGAGTTTTAAAAACTTTGATGAAGAGTTGTAATTTTGACTGTCATGACAGTGTTGAATGAATATGAATGAAGTCTTTCGCTACTGCCATGGACCTGCCCACTGCTGCCCTGTTTTGTTGTCACTGTTTGTCACACTCGATAATAATATTATAATAATGAAGACACTCCTGAATGAGACTTTGTGTTGATAAAAAGGATAAAATGTTTTCCACTAGCCTGCCCTCATCGGTGCGTCCCTGTTGTTGTCTTGTTAGATATTATGTTACTCTCAGGTCAAACCAAAGACAATGTGTCTCCTACACCTGAATGAAGCAGAAGCAGACACTGAGGCCATGTGGGCGTGAGCTGTGGGTCAGTGTTTGCAGCTGCTTTTTTTTGCACTGTGATCATACAGCAGTTGAAAGAGTTAGTTGATCACATGACATACCATGTCGTCAGTGTGAAGCCACTCTCTAATGAACGTATCTCAGATGAATCACAAGCCACAGTCTCCATAAATCAGAGGCACCGTCAGCCACATTGGTAAAAAATGAATAATGGCTGGGTTGCAGGTTAATGTGTGACTTTCATACAGGCATTTCTCTCTTTACATCACAGCCTGTTGAGTCATACACCCTCACAGAATTTGTGCTTTTACAACTTCCCCATGATTTCTTCGTCTTTCTTGTATTTTTATCAGCACATGTAATATAAGAGTCCTTCAGCGACGAATGAAATGTAACTGTAGTAGCATATCCATTCAAAGACACTGTGTGGACCAGCAGAGAGTGTGCTGCCTTTTCACCACAATATTTACAATTCCTCATTTGGCCTTGGTTTTTATCCAGAGTGACTCACAATGAGGGACAGCGCTCAAGCTTCAGTTCAGTTGGAAAATTTAAAGCAGGTGCTAAGAACTGAATCTGTTCTATAACCTGCAAGGAGATCAGGGGAAGGAAGTGCACAGCGAGCGCTCGGTAGACATGTTAAGGTGTTAGAAATGGGACCATAAGATCGGAGAAGATGATAGAGGGCGACGCTGTTGCTCTGACAGCATCCGTGAAATGAGACTGAGACTGCAGAACCATGTTCCACAGACCAACACAGTGGTGGGGAAGGAGTCCGATGGGAAATGAAACAAACTAATTACTGATAGTTACGGTCGTAACGAGTTACGTAAAGGCAGCTGAAGTTGTTTAAAACTCAGATGAGACTGTCTTGCTTTTTATGCTGACCCTAAAAGGTGCATGAATGCAGAAGACTTGGCTTTCAAACTCCATAAACTTCAAATCCTTCACTCTGTGCTGTAGCACGAGGCAGGCAAGACTTCAGCGTGAGACACAAGACGTGATGTTGGAGACAAGTCCCCTCATAACTGTCTCACCACTGATGGTGATGTGATGGATAACTGTATACACTTTGAACTTTGTGTTTAAAGATTCTGTCGTAGATAATTCATACTTGTGATGCATGTGATCTGTGTACAGAAAGGAGGAGAGCACACAAACAGTATGAACCTGTCTCTCCTATGCCAGGAGGCTTCAGTTTAGTCACTCAATACTCCTTATACACTGTAAACTCACTGTTAAATGCTTTGCATGTGCTACATTCCTGTATTATATCTCCTGGCCAGTCTATTTTACAAGCAGATACTGATGTTACACAAGTTACAAATCTCACCTGCTGACTGTCTCTCTATTGTATATGGCATTTCGTACATGTTCCTTTTAGAGCCATTGCAGTAATTCACCATGGTGGATGGTGTGAATGAGCCAATAAAATCTGATGAACCAAAACATGATGATCCTTGTCAAACAACAGACGTCACTGCCTTGTTGTGTTATGCAAGGGACGTCTGAGTCTTTTTGTTGTCAGGAAACACTTATAAATAAATCGCTCCACTTGTCACTCAAACGAAATTCTGCAGCCCCAGCTGTAGAATCTTTTCTCAGCCTTATACAGGTGCCTGAAAAGAAAGCCCTGCAGGCAGAACAAAGGGCGGTGTCCAGAGAATGGAAATGTCAAGTCCAGGGTAGGGAGCCGCTGTCTAGCCCACAATCACACTCATGCATGCACGGCCACTCTTGGCTGCTTAATGCTTAACTAATTCTGATCCATTCCTGCCTGAAATGATTTGGAAACCATTAGAAACAAGTGTTGAAACCTGAAATGGGATTATTTGTCTTGTATTGCACCGCAATTTAGCAGCCAATCAATAGACAATGTGCTTAATCTCTCTGATTTCAAGACTCATTGTTCAGTGGAAGACGGCTGAACAAGACGCAGAGACGGCACACCCAGGCCTCGCTGAGCTGGAGTCACAACATATGCAGCTGTCTCCACACTTTGTACAAGAAAACTGACAATTAGTGAGAATGACGTGATCAAACATAAAAAATAGATTTGGTTGATAGGATTTAGCGGCTCTGTCAGAACAGGACATTCTGGGACAAGATGTCAGGTACAGCGTGCAGAGTGCACACAATTAAAGTCACAGCCTTAAATCAAAACAGACAAAACTGCCATTTGCTACTACTTTATACAAAATTATGCAAAATCCCTCTAAGGATTAACACATTAATTGAAAATATAATATCACTTTCCTTCATCACAGCGTTTTACAATCATATGTAACAGTCATTAAAGCTTCTTATATTGTATGATTTTGTTTACAGTCATGAGCACCGTAATTTGGTTTCATCTGTCAACATCATAATCTTCTCTTATGCATGCATTTTAACATATCGGTGCTTTCCTCTCTGTCAAAATGTCCTTCATACCCAAGGAACTCTGGAGTTCAGTTCGAGTGGTCCAACACGAACATCTTCTTGTGTGACTTCATCAAAGTTCCTTCAGTTCTGTTTTCAGCTTGGTAAGGGATGCTCCGACTCACTGTACCCTCACGAAACACTCAACAAATGACTTTTCCTGGACATTTCCCACCTTTGTTCAGCTCTTTGGACTTCACAGTTCCATCTGCTCTGACCAGAATTTAACTCCTCTTTCTGTTCAGTTTTACACTTGAGTGCATTTCATCCACTTTTAGCCCCCCACAAAATGCAGTGAAAACTTTCTAATGGCCATATAAAGATCACACAGAGCTTAGTTTATCCTTTATTTAACCAGGTGTGAGACCACCACTGAGATGAAAATGTTGTGCTTTTTTCGAGAGAGTCCTGGCCAAGAGTGTAACAAAATACATTACTGCAAAATAATGAATGCAAAATGAATGCACCATAACCAGGCCAAGATGACTGTCATAGCAATTTAGCAATTTTTTTAAGGTGCATACATGTGTTTGCATTTCCAGAGTAGCAACAATACATTTCAATTTAAGACCACCGTTCTTGAAAAAGAACATCAATCCGCTGACAATAAACAGCTCAGGCTGTTATTAGGAGAAAATTCCATGTGCATATTATAAAGCCTTTTCTGTCCTAACTGCTGTGAGAGCATGGTGCCATATTAGTTTTGCTTGCAGATGTACAGTATGTTCACGGATGTGTAGGAAACAGCCCGAAGAGACAACGGTTTATATCTAAAGCTCAACCACAGGGAACCTACACACACTGACATTCACTCAGCCGTAACCCTAAAACACTGAGAGACGCAGTATCCAACATCTTCACACACTGGGTAGAAGCATCCATTAGGAGCAGATCAGAAATGTTTTAACAGACCACTGTGGTCACACAGGAGTCATCACGTGAGACAGGGGTGACACCTCACATTACAAGACAAAGAAAGCAAAGGCCAGCAGTTAGCTGCATGTTTTTTTTACAGCCAGGATGTGGCTTTGCCAGGAACACAGAGTGAAGCTCCTCACATCTGTGCTGACCACAGGACGTGCCATCCAGCTCGCTTTACAAGGCCCCTGTCCTGTTGTGTTTGATCTCTCTTATCGGCTCCCCATTTCAAAAGAACAGTCCTGATATCCTTGGAACACAATAACAATCTGACATTAGAAAAAAGAAACTACATTACCGGCTATTTTACCATATCGCAAAATACGTAAAGCAGCTCACACGTAAAATGCAGGATATGCTCCTCAGTGTCACCTGGATCAAATGGAATAATGTCTTCTTTGATGAGGAATCATGAGTTATGTCTTTTGAAACTAAACTAAGAAAAGTGTAGAGCTGGTTGGATTGGAGATAATTGTCTGCAGTGTTAAATTCCTGCAGTCATTTGCTCCTGCAGATGTTTTTTTTATGACCAAATCAACTTGCACATCAAAACTCTCCATGGGTCGTACAGGATGAATGCTGATGAATTCAGTCGTCTCAGAAACTCTGTGTTTTCATAGCTGCTGAAACCCAGCTGTACTCTGGCGCACAGTGTCTAATCACCGCCGTTCATTCATCCTTGTATGCTAATGACACCACGCAACAAGCCAATAGGATTCAATTCCCACCGTTGGTTACAGTAACCAATATTCCTGTCAGCATTTCCTGTGAGGACAAATTAGGAACATAGTATTGACAAAAGCTAATTTGTGGATGAACCCCCAGAGATGTGGACTGCATTTCTCTGGGGCCCAGCGGACCTGACCATTTGTCATCATTATCATTAGCAACAGGAACTGACCCATGTGCCTGCTGCTAAAGCCCAAAATAACTCTGTTCAACTATATGTGCCTGGATTTTTCTGAACAGTAATAAAACAGAACACTTATTTAAATGAGAAACAGTATTTATTCTTGCCCTGAGCTGTAAATCTCAGCTGAGAAAGCCGCTGCCTATCATACTTGCATCCAACTGAATGCACTGAGGTGTGACTTCATAGACGGACACACACTGTACCACCAGGACATATCTGGATGGCGCCTGTAAGAAAGTAAATCCCAAATCACTGGCAGGACCATGTAAATCTGACCGGGATGGCCCCGATTCACAATCAGCCCGAGGCAGACAGCTCTGCTAGTGACCAAAGTACAAATCCACCAAACTGCCCTGAGCCACTAATCCTTTTTCAATCATGCACTTTTTGGATTATGCTTCTGCATAATTCTTTTCAGGTATTGTTTTATAAATTAATATGATATTTCAATTTGGGCAAGTTGGGTTCTGGGTTCAGGACATGGTATCGGATTGGATAAGCAGCAGAGGTCTGCAGGCGGCAGATTGGAGTTAAGGGTAGTGCTGGGCTGAAAGAAGCATGATAAACCTCTGGCACAAATGCAGCAGATGCTTAAAGGTGCTGAGACTGACCCATTTAACTCCTTCGTTGACATTCCCCCTGCTGCAACATACACTCAATGTTCTCTAGCATTTGTCCCAACTCTTTCTCAGCATCCCATCTCCCAAGAGGAGTCTGGATGCTTTGTGTAGCCACCATCTTGTCCATGTCCCGCCAGCAGGAGATCAAGAGCCCAGAGAGAAATGATGAGATGTGGTTATGTTGACATGGAGCAGGAATGTTTCCAACATCTTGTAAAAGAAGGAAGTACCCAGTATTAGTATGGCATTCCTAATAAAAAAAGAGAGTTTACATTTCTTAATGAATAATCTGCCCTCCATCTTCCTCCCTCCACTCTCGAATAACGAACACACTCCTCCGGATGAATGCAACATTACCCTCCATTGAACGGGTGTAAAAAATCCAATATCTCTGTGCCTGGCGTCACCAGACAGGGACATGCAAATGGCTTCACCCATCAATTTCCTAAGAACCACTGTGAGATATGACGGAAACTGAAAAGTACACGAGGGTGGAGGTGAAATACTGGGACGTGTAGCTGTGTATTCAACCCATTGATGGATCTGAAGGCACATCATCTTGTTTTGTGTGTGTGTGTGTGTATCATCCACACACATCCTCCTTTCATCACCCTTGCTGACCTCTTGTTTGACAGAGTCACACCTCAGCATGTTAATATACACAAGCCACCTACTGGTGCTGAAGTACCTCAGCCTTATATTGGTGCCTGCTTTCATTTATGTGAACGCGGTCTGCCAGGGTTTAGTGATGTCAGGCCTTGAAGAAAGATAGAAAAGAGCTTAACGGTGTGCAAATGAGCCTCACAAATGTATTGTGAGCTAGCACATTATACAGTGTTATTGTATAGTGAGTCAATAAGTGGGAATTAAATGTGCCCTTTGGTACCTTTACACTGTGTACTCCTCTTTCTTGTATCCGAGTGATTTAGAAAAAGAGGTTCATGTCAGACAAGTTGCCCTTGGAGAGAGAGAGCAGGAGAGAGAGAGAGAGAGCATTGGATCTCCACAGCCATACCCTCAGCCCCCCCCCCACCCCCCACCCCACCCCACCCCACTGTGTAACAAACAAACGGAAAGAGGACTTGTGCTTGTGAAGCATCTATGTTACTGTGTTTTAAATCTGTGGAGCTTGGTTGATTTCATTGCTTGATACTAATGACTCAGCTGAACTTGCTCTGGAGATTTCAGGCTTTTTTTTTGGTCCATGTGCCCTGGGTGTCCACCCTCTCAGCTGCTCTAAAATGACAAGTGAACAACTGGCAACATAGTCCTTATATCAGTTGCAAGCATCATGTATTATGTAGCCTCTTCACATTGCATGTTTCTGTTTGGTTCCTCTTGCTGAAGCCTTTTTATTTGAAATAGACGTCAATAAAGATCACATATTGTTTCATGTAACCGTAAACATGATTTGTAGCAGTTTTAAGCATCTGAATATTTTACGTCAGTTGTCATATACTCCTATGTAATGACTGAAGCTTGTGCATCATTTGGAACAGATCAGTCGTGAAAGCTGAATCTTTCTTTGTTTTGTGCACTAAAGCAAACTGACTTTCTGTCACAAAGCAGTGCAGCATTACAGCACTGATTAGAACTGAGTTAGAGCACTTAAAGGTGTGTGTGGTCGTGTCCACGCTCGGCAGCTGCATGGCTCGCAGCTGAGAAATAAACTTGAGCTGAAAGTCAGTTGTCAGAGGCTAACCGCCTCATTGTGTCTGAGAGCACTGATTCCGGACACTCTGTGCTGCCTCCGAGGAGACACTTGGAATCTTACGGTGTCGCTTCCTTTTAACCGTACTGTTTCATAAAACGTTACATTTGACTCCGAGGGATTTTCTCCACTCGCCTCCACTTGTGCGCCCTGCTGTCAGTGACGCCGCCTGGGTATACCGGGAACATCCTCTCCATTCCCCGCGAGCGGCGTAGACGAGCGGTCGCTCCTGCGGCGAGTCTCTCTTTCCTGCGCCGCGCTAAGATGTCCCATTTTAAAACGGATTTATTTGGCTGCAACAGGCTGCGCTACCGGCTGCCCTCGACGGTATGAAGCACTGAAGACAAAAGGTGAGAGGCTTGGCCAGCCCGTTTCTTTTCATTTCATCAGTCTCCAAGTGGAGGCTGGGGCGCGTAAACTTCTGAAGCTTCGCCGCGGCGCGCGCCGAGTGGGTGGTCGAATGGTTTGTCGTGATCAGAGAAAGTAAGGCGTGTGATTTGAGAACAGACCCGCTGAGTTTTTCTAGGTTATCTTTTCTGCTTCCATTAAGCAACCTGCCCTGCCTTACCTTCTCCACGCGTGGACGTAACAACACCTAAAAGAAATCAGGTGCAGCCCTGAGTGCCGTTCCAGACACAGTAAAGGAAAGAGCTGACTTACACTTAATCGAAGCAAACTGCCTGTATTTATGTGCAAAACTTACCAACACACAGAGAAAATAAAGGACACAAGGGCGCTCTGTGCGCACAGATCCACGCACGTTCTGCAGATAAAAACGCACATGATTTCCTATTTGTAAATAACAGAGCAACTGGATAATCATATTTTAACTTTTACAACCAACCTGTCTCTGACTAGAAAAATACTTTCTGTCACGCATTTCTTCCTTCTTTTGTGACAACAATCTTTTAATTTTACAGGCCAAGGTTGTATGTGCGGGGTCGACGAGGGCCTCTATGAGTCTATACATGCTGCATACAAATGGTAAACATCGCCCACATTCAACTTGTCAACCTGCCACGAGGATAACCTGCGCCAGGTGCCGTGACCTGACTTACACACACACACACACACACACACACACACACACACACACACACTTTGTAGGAATCAATTAAGGCGTGAGAATGCAGTGTATTCTCGAAGCCATGATGGAACACCCCTGGCATTAAATGGGGAATTTGATTGCATGAAAAAAAGATTATTTGTCGCTGAACAACAAATCTGAGAGTTTGGTTGAAATGATAATATAGACCTTTATTTTGTTTTTGCTCCATTAACCACAGTCAATTTAACGCAAGAGAGACGGCTTCTTTCTCTTATTTTTATTTTATTTAAACAATTGGGGGATTAGATTACATTACTTTATTAATCCCACAAATGGGAAATTCTGGATATTCGCCTTCCCTTCATTTTCACCTGTTTGGATTATGAACAACGTACTGGATGATAACAGAGAATTTGGAGGAAGTACGCATTATTCTGAATTATTGCTGATAATTCAAATATTACTTTGGTTTTATAAGGTAAATAAACGGAATGACGCACTAAGATGTACAATAAATGAGCACTTGTTTCAGATATTTGATGTCTTTTTCACATTGTTGGTTGGTTGTTAAGTAATAATCGTTCAGAGATTTTCCATTGACTTTACCCGGATGCATTCTTTCTCTTTTAGATCGTTAATATCCGTGTTCGTTGGATAATTTAAGGCGCAGGGTGAACTCCACGAAAAACTACAGGCGGTTCTCATCCCTCCTGAGTTTCTAACGGGTCCCGAAAGAGGATGGTATGCCTGGATGTGAATGTGCGCGGGTGGGTGGGTTAGTGGCGAGGTGGCGACGGGCTCAAGGGGTGGGGACAGAAACCATAGGTGTGCGTGTGGGGGGGACAAGCTGAGTATGCGTCTCATCTCATTTAGCCTCGGAGCGCCTTTTCTTCCCCGTCATCTCGGCCTGGGCGATCGGTGCTGCGCCGTACCGCGGACACGGCCAGGAGAAAACGCGTTAATGCGAGCGGATATCCTCAGCAACCAAGCCCAACTGGTGTAATTCGTAGCCAGAGAGAAGAAGAGAAACAGGAGGGAGACGAGTTGGTCCGCACAGAGCAGCACGCAGGACTCTTTGGGAATGAAGGAATTCTAAAAGAAGAGGGAGGCACGCGAGCGGGTCAAAGTTTGTTTTGCAGTGGTGGGGGGCTTCTCTGATGCTGATGCTGACACGTTGACGCCGTGATGGAATGACACTTGGAGATGGGCATGATGGACACTTTGGCACCGGAGCTCCTGTTCAGAAATCCTCCCGCTCCCAACATGCAGGCGCGGTGCTGACTGAGCCCTCAGGACGGTGATCAGTCATTGGTTTTCAAGTGGCAGGAATATCCTCCGCCTGATCGTTGTCTCCAAACAAGAGCGAGCGATGGTGCGCACAGCGATTCCTCAGAGACTGGCGTGCGCACTCATCACATTCCCGTGCAGGAGCGCGTCTTAAAGAGCTTCTTTCTTCATTCATGTTCATTCTGCTGCTCCGAACTTGTTGAACGGCGTTAAAGAGCAGGGGGACGCGGAGTGCTCGATCTGAGAGGGACATTCAAGAGCTGTGAGTTTTTTCCTTTTTCTTGCAAACTTTATTCTGTGTGTGTTAGAGCGTAAATTCTACACTGCTGCGTTAGATGAGCTCGCTGTTGTTGTTGAAAGTTACTTGGCTCTGGCCGAGATGCATTTATCTCACACGATGAGCAGATAAGGAGCGGGCAGGAGGTTGCTTAACAGTAGAAATAACTTTCAGGACTTTTTGAACCGATTCAAAATTTAGAAAAGAGGCGACCTTGAACTTTACACCGTTTCCTCGGGTCAGTTTTAGAGGCGCCCCCTTGTGGAACCGTTTAGCTAATCGTTGCCAATCTATCGCACATAATTCCATTAGTGTCAGGCTGCAGCCAATTGGCCTGCCTTTGATACGTCATGATATGAGCAGCCTATTACAATTAATTTGTTTTGGTCCGTAGTCTCAATGTTGGTTGACTCCACACATGCCGTAGCTTCTCATTTATCTCAGACCTGTTTGATTTCCTTTTGGTTCAGGAAGTTGTTGTTTTTTTTACTCTTAACTGAATTATATTTAATACTTATAATCTGAAAGACCCTCCTGATATTACCTCGTATTGGATAATACCTAACATTATTCCAGGAACAGCTCATAACCATTATCATTAAACATGGCTGCTCCTGGTTTCTGGACGAAGACACATACTGATTGGATGAACGCCCTTCGCATTTGAAGTTGTATTTAGAGAGTAAGATTGCAGCTGTGCTTTTACAGGACCGACTACACCTGCAGTTGCATTAATATTTGTGTTAGACCAATGACTGCAACTCACAGTCGCAACTGACAGTTGTTTAATTTTTACTGCTCACACATACTAAACAGTGACAGATAGCCTACAATGAGTCATTCTGTTTGGTTAAGCAACTGTCACTTTAAACCTTGTGACTATTCCAGCCTTTTCACAGTATTTCCAGCTTGAGAGAGCTACCTGGATGAGCACATTCTTTCGAGCTAAAGTGGACGTTTTGAGTCTCCAGACATGTCACTGTGGTTGCAGAATAATGTGCCAGCAGCCTTTTAGGAAAAGTGTCTTTAATAATGCATAAGGCGTTCCCATGTCGCAAAGAGAAGCATGCTTGGTGGCGAGGAGAGGCAGAGGGATAGATGGAGGGATGGAGGGAGGGAGGGCGGTGGAGGCATGATCTTGTCTCACTGACTCATTGGGCACCCTGAACGTCGCTGTGTGTGTGGCACTGGAGTAACTGACGCCCGAGGGCGTTCAGCTCAACTCGGGGAAACGTCTTGACAGTCTCCCCGTCAAAAGTGCCGCTCTCGCACATGCAAACACACACACACACACACACAAGGCACGGGGGAAGGGGTGGGATGGATGGAGTCAGAAAGAAGGAGTGATAGAGGATTGTGGCAGATGCAGCTGGTGGAGGCAAGCAAAGCACATCTAGAGCAGTCAGGGATTCATTTGTCTTCAGAGGCCTGGCCTGTCTGGCCCCAGCAGACTCTAGATTTGAGGAGGAGAGGATATGGACACTTCTTCTTAGAGGAATGATTAATTGCATACAGATCAACAAACCCCAATATGGGCAGAGTTTGGGATATTGCTAAAAGGCAGACTATTTTTATAACCCTAGAGCAGAGCCACCACCTTCATTCCTCCTGAATCCTAGCAGCCATCCCCAACACAGTAACCAGCTGACAGTGCTCCACCCATTCGCTACCTGTCATCATTGTTAAAAGATCAGATGCCTGCTGATTGAAGGTGGTGTCATTTGAAGAAGTGGGAAAGAGCTTTAAATGATGGAGGCAAGCCCCAGGGATGTGTGACGGGCACACTCACTGTTCTACGAGAACAATGGCTGCCATGTTTGCAGGACCACGCTCCACTCTCAATACGCTTATTCATGAAGACAGCGGCTCTATTGGCAGGTTGTTAACAGGCAAAATTAGGGATTCTGGAAAGGCAGGCAGAGAAATCTGGAGAGTGGTGCACAGAGAGCAGGCAGGAGGCATTTTTTTCTCCTTTTTTTGTGAAGCTGGGCCAGCTCCTATCTTTCTGTCTTTCATCTGTTTCTGACTGTCTGCCCTCCTGTCTCGCTGCCCTTCTCTCTCCTGTGCTCTTGTTTCTCTTTTAGCCAGGCAGTGGTGGGGAATATGAGTCAGAAAAGATGAAAGTAGGCAGAGACAGGACAGACAAAGGGTCAGAAAGCAGCCCTCAGAGTGCACAAAATGTGTGAAATTAAAAATGAAAGGAGGGGAATCACTGCCTATGTCAGTGGTAACCTAGTAATTATACCACCTCACTCTGGGCTGAGCACATCCTTCAGAGCTAAAGTGGCCATTTTTCTTTTAAATTATAAGACATTTTAATTTTGTGAATTGCTAAACAGGCAGGCAGGTGTGAAAGTACTGCCCCCCTGTGGGCCACCGTAGATGATTCCTGAGAGATTATGACTCCATGAATTTTTACTGTTGTGTCCTGTTTGGAGGAAACTGGGCATTTTTTGATCTAGCAGGTGAAAATTTTGGCACGGTGCAGCCAGCAGTAGGAGAAAATGCTGAACCCACACAAAGCACTGGTCAACAAAAACATAAAAGAATCAATATGGGCAAAAACTGAAAAGCGGGAAGGATGGGAGATGAAGTGGTGGCAGACAGAGGGAGGAAAACACTGTGGCTCCAAACAAACAGTTTATTGGCTAGTGTAAAAAACACAGACAACTGCACCTGTAGAAGCTTCTGTGCTAAAATGAGTTGTAAAAAGACGAAGCGCAGAGGAGGAAGTGAAGGATGTGCTCCTTCAATTGTTCATCAGATGATAATGTATGATTTACAAGTGACTCCCTGCAGTCGTAAAGAGCGACGCTGGGGATGTTCGTGTAACATTTCCCCCTGCCATGTGGAAAAACACTAAATCATGCTCGAGTGGCCCCGGGGATGAAATGGAAGTGGACATCAGCGGCCCTTCCTTAGGCCCAGAGACAGGGTGTAATGGGTGGCTGTTTGGGTTGGTGGGGTGACCTCACCAGGACCCTCACAGCTTGCTGAAAGATTCATGCATTTCAATATAAAATGGAGCTTGGCAGGTTGCAGCACTGGCGGGTTGGTACCTACAGTCCCCTGTCATTTCAGACAGGCTGTGAGTGCACACGTCACCAACTGCTCTACTGTATGATGAAGGTCTATACTAATACATTTGCCCTAGAGCTGCCAGTAGCTAATGTTTTCCTTTTTTGCTGCTAGTATTCAAATCTGTTTGGGCTTTTTAAAGAGCCCCTAAACTCAAAAATGTGTTTTGCATCTTCACTTGGATGTTTGAGGTTCAATTTGCAGAACAGTGTGTGTGTGCAGGTTTGCACTAGTTTTCACATTCCTCTACCTCACAGCTAGTTTGCAAACCAGTCATGGGAGCATGAGGTGAAAGCCTAAAACTCTCAGTCCACAGTTACTGAAGCAGGAGACAAATTGTGTCCAGGAGTTAAGTGTCTGAAATATTTGCATATTTGTAGATTCTAGATGTTGCCTTGAGCAGAAGATGTAATTCTAATATATCTTTTTTTAACATGTGGAAAAATCACATCAGATTTGACAAAAATCACATTTGACAGAAGTTTTCCTCAGTAAACCTCACTGATAAAGGGTGTTATATAAATAGTGATGAGGCAAGTTAATCTACAGTACATTATAAGAACTTCTATTTACAATTACAGTGCAGAAGAAAAAGCCTTTTTTTAAGTCTCACACAGAAACAGTTTTTTTGGCCTCACCCTGTGACCTCTCTCTGTCACCATGTTGGTCGTCCTCTGTCTACGATTTCTGACTTCCTGTAACCTTGAATGATGGTTGGAGAAAGCCACCTGCCCTTAAAAACATAATTAAAAAAACTTTTTATCACTAAAAATGCACACCCACACTTCCTCCATCTGCTCTCCCCTCCTCTCCTCTCCCTCACCTCGCCTCCTCGGGGTGATGGAGGGTTATAAGCAGGGAGTAATGAGAGGAAGGGGCTGCCACATCCAGGATGGTGGAGTGATAATGACCCTCACTTTTGTGATCTCTATTGCTTGTTATCAAAGCCTCGCCGGTGCTTGTTGTCTCATTACCCACGACTCCAACCTCTCTTTATCCAGAGGTTGTGTGTGAAGCACACACACACATACACACACACATGCAGACACTTTGCAGCCACCGCTTTAGTCTCCTCCGTAACACAGTAATATTATGTCTCTTAATGGGAACAGGGAGCTCAGTGCCAAGAGTTCCTCTGGATAATTGGCTGCTTCCTCACCTGCTGACATCTCCCCCATTGACACTCTTACATTTTACATTCAAGGTGCTTCATTTCATCCCCCCTTAACCTCATCCTCCTACCTCCATCCTCTGACTTGCAATACCTGTTGTACTTGTGTTTTGTTGTACTGTTTTTACATAATCTGTCTGCATCATCCTCTGCAAAATTTAATCCTAATTTCCATCCATATTTGTGCTCATGATGGATTTTCATTTGCACAGGAATGAATGCTACTGAATTGTGTATGTACATCAAAGTGGGTGTACAGAATTTCTGAGAATATTTTTCAGCTTCTCCTGTCTTTTCATTTTTTTACCAAATTTTCCTGCTGATATCCAATAGTATGAAAGCGTGCTCCTTCTTTGAATTGCATCTGCTGCTTTGTATAGGGCACAGTGCATTTGTATGCTGCTGAGCTTTTGTCCCTGACCTTGGCGATACCTTAAAATGATGATTTACATTCCATCAGACTGAAATGCCTCTGAATGGCACAGGTTGAAAATATCTGACACAGATGCAGCTCCAGATCTATTATACCTAGTTTATAATGCCTCGCATTTACATTTTGAAGAGGCAAATATAAACATTACCACATTCCTGTATATATGCATGTAGGACGGGCCTCACGTTGTCGTCGTTCAGTGTGGGCCTTCATCTGTATGTCCGTTCCTCTGTGTAGTTTGTCGGTGTTGACCCCAGACAGACTGTGAAACGTTAACATGTTTACAACTGCTATATGTTATATATTCTTTTTCGCACATCGTTGTCCTCACACTCACATTACGCACACATCACCTCGTCTGTCTGTCAGATCTTATGCTGCACATCCTGTTAATGCTGAAATCTATAACAGTAATCGGTAAGTGCGATCGCAGCTTAACCCCCCACCCTCACACGCTTTTTTATCGAATACGTGCTAATGCACAAAAACTCAACTGTGCGACTGATCACTGATGACTGGAGGGTGTGTGGCGCACACACACACACTGACTCAGCTGACTGATAAAGCAGCAGTAAACTGTCCACCAGTCTGTCCCTCCTGCCTCTGACAGCTGACAATGGTCTCCATCAGTCACCTGCTGTCTGAAGGCAGGGGACCTGTACAGAGCTGCATCTACAGGCTTGGCCAGCCAGATCACTGCTGTGTTTCTGGCCATAGTGATATCACATTACACATGGTGTGTCGACTGCCTCATTTAAAAGAGTTAAGGTCAATTCAAGCTTAATCAAAAATTTAAAAATAAACATTGGAATAAATACCTGTAAAAGCAGATCATTTGTGATGTCAGACTGACTCTGGTGAAATGAGGAAAAACGAGACAGCAGTGTGAGATCTTATGTGAAATGTGTTTAACGGGTTTATAACTGACAACCCACAATGGTTGTCAGTGGATATTTGGAAGCAATTACCCGTATTTGATACAGATCTTCCATTCAAGAGGAACTTTAAATCAGTCTCAAGATATTTGCGTTAACATACAAATGATTTTATCTTAAAGTACAGAGTTGTATATGAAGTAAGAGGCAACTTTACTCTGTTCAAGTGAAACTCAGGTGTTGATATTTCTGCTCACTTGCTTCAGTGAAAGGGAAATTAAAACAGCTGTAATCAATATTTTTTATATTAACTATGGATCATATGACAGTGTGCACTATGAATGTTGTCACTTGTGTTGATGAGAACTATTATCACTGCATTCAGCTCAGCTTTACCTTTCATCGATTCATTGATTTGATTTTGCAGCAAAATGGAGAGGAAAATACTGCAGTGTCATTTATTAGGGTGGACACAACAGTAATGACATTGTTGCTCCATATCTATTAACAAATTTGCCCTATCAGCTTAATAAGGGAAAATGATGTCACTTTAGTGTTTACAGCTTGTTGCACAGCCAAATCAAAAAATCAATGAATGCGCAAGTTTAGTTTTTAAATACCATTCATTTGTCATTTTCATTGTTGGACAACTGTATTTGATGACATTCAAGTTAACACGCTTATCACTCCACAGCAACAAGTTGTTATTGAACTGGGAAGAAATATATATAGTTTATTATTAATGACAACACTCTGGTGGATCATTCTCTGCAGCCTTTTATGATATAGCACAATGATTTATTACAGCTGATGGAGCCAACTTTTCTTTTTGAACCACTTCAGGTCCAAATGTATCCATTCACTTCTCAGCGGCTGCATCTCTCCTCTGATGATGGAGACAGTAACGTGTGTTTCTAAAAGCTAAAACAGATGGAGTTAAGTATGATATGCTGTGTGTACAGCTTTTGTGTCATATTTCTCCTTTGATTGATTGTAGATTGACATTTACAACATTAAGTTCTGCACTTTAGTATTTATGATCAAGACAGCAGCATACATGGATTCTAGCATCAATTGAAGCTTGAAATCAAAACATATTGGATAAAGATGGCTGTGCATTTTTTTATTTTTTATTTTATCTTGATGTGTGCTCTTTATCATTCTAGCCGTGCAGTGTCTGGTGTTTTACTGATGTGCGGTTCACAGATTTCTTTTCCCATACGATAACCAGTTATACTCAGGCTATGATCCTGCTGATCCTTATATTGCTATTTACTGTATCATTTAATGATTTCATTAATTAGGCTGGACACAACAGTAATGACATTGTTGCTGACAAAATACACACTGACCCCATATTACTGTGCTTAGGGGTCACTATTTTCATACAAGAATTGATCTTAGAACAGAAATGTTTGACATTGGAAGCATCAATATTTCTGTATCAATCCGCATCACATCTCTGGTGTGTGCGAGTATTGTTTGAGGGAGGTGCAGGCCTGACGCTGCACAGTGAGATACGGGTTTGGTGTAAAAGCAGCAGGAGCCAGTTCAACCTAATGGTCTCACTTACTGATTTTCTCTGTTTTGATGGACAACAAACACCAGCCTAACACCTGTTTTTAATTCAGCTCTCTATTCACACATACATCTTTCAGTCATGCTGTGGTGCCAGCTAATGTTGCCTAACAGTCAATGTTCTTTTTCTATAAGGGAGCTACCTTCACCCCCTCCTTCCATTGTGTCTCGTTTCTCCACAGCCAGATCGCCGCATAGGACCAGGATCATGATTGACAGCCGGGCGAGCTGAGGAGACCTGTCACTCATCTTCCTATCAGCGTGTCGGGGGGGCTATCTCCTTCTCACCCCCCCTTCCTCCACCTTCTCCTCAACCATTCGCTTCCCTCCCTCGGCCCTCTCCTCTTATCTTCTCAATGGGCTGGTAACCTCAGCATCATTGTCGCCATCTACTACTCCTGAGACCTGAGAGCGAGAAATAGTAAAAACACAACAACCCTCCCACCCAAAGGGAGTTTGCTATGCCTCCTCATTCCAGCTGAGTGAGCTGTAGTAAGTGGAAGCAGAGGAGGGACCCCTTGTTCACACACCATCAGAAGGAGATACAGCTCCTTGCGGAGGAGCTGAGGGAGGGCCAGTCATGCGTTTCCATTTGGCACTGATGCTGCAGGCGCTATGGACCGGCGTTTGCCAGGCGGCCATGCAGCACTACCCTGCAGCGTGGGGCCACTACGATGTGTGCAAGTCCCAGGTGTACTCAGACGAAGGCCTGACCTGGGACTACATGGCCTGCCAGCCAGAGGCGGCAGACATGACCCAGTACCTGAAGGTTACTCTGGACCCCCCCAACATCACCTGTGGAGACCCTCCGGAGACATATTGCGCCCTGGTGAGTACAAGCCAAAGTGAAGAAGGAAACCTGGTTAAAAAATACAGCTTTCTCACCTGTGTCTGTGTATGGTGGGTCTGCCGAGCTCGTTCTGACCCCAGAGCGGTAACAGACACTTTGAAAGCCTGTGTGACTCAGATGTAGTCCGTTGACGTCACACGGTGCTGTTTCTCCGTCTGCACTGTAAACACTGTCTGATGTGCTGTTGATGCTGCTCGCTTGCACAACACACTATATAAAGCGACTGTACTGTTGCACACACACACACACACACACACACACACACATCAGAATCACACAGAAAGACATTCTCAGTTGTTGTGACTTCAAACACATCCCAATTCAAACAGTCTTTGGATGAAATAGGGCACAAAAGGACTAAAAATACAGTAGCATGTATGAGAACATAAGTGGAGCACTATTTTGTTTAAGGTTAGTTTTACTTTGGTTTACTCACTGTGTGTGTGTGTGTGCTTCTTATTCGAGCACATCTGGTTTTCTGGTGATCAACTTGGAGATGAGGAGTCCCGTGTGTCTCTCCAGGTCCACTGTGATTCTCACTTAAGATCTCAGTTCTGTCGCCAGGTCGGACCCTCAGTACACCACTCTGGTCCAGACTGAAATATCTCAGTCACTATCAGATGGATCATCATAAAACATTTTTTCCAACATTCATGCTCCACTGTGGATGTATCCTTTCGACTTTGTCTGACTTTTCCTCTAGCACCAGCATGACTTCAGCATATGTGGCTGGCCCATGAAAAACCTAAACAAATGGCATTCTCATCAGGCCATTGTATGTGGAACTAATTAGTCAGTAAAAGTCAGCTTGCTAACATGCTATCTTGGTATAGCTGCTGAAAATCACTATCTTAATGACCAAAAGCACAATGAATCATTGAGCTCTTTCTGTGTTTAATCTGACAAAAATGAAGAAAAAAAAGTGGGGTAGGGCTTGTTGAATCATAGATCTCCATATTGCTGCACACTGGTAATACAATGATGACTTAGAAGTGACATTTTGTAGAATGACAGGGAGTTTATGTTTAAACAGCAGCGATTGGTTGATTTGTTAACCCTTTGAAGTTTCTGTGATGCTGTTGAGTCTGCAAATGATATTACAATTGTGTAAATCGTAGTTTCCTGGTGAAGCTGAAAGGGAAATGAGCAAAAGATGCATATTAGGTCAAGTGTTTAATAAGCAAACTGCCTCCTGCTTCCTCCAGGTCCTTTGCACTTTGAAACTCGCAGCTGGTCATCTCAGATTAATGCTTAGTGCTGAGTCCGGCGTGTGTTACCAAGTCATCAAAGATTCTCTCAGAACAAACGCACTCTTCAACGGCTTCAAGAGCTCCTCAGATAAACAGTGAGATGTTCCAGGGAAAGCAGGAGCTCGAGGAGTATAAATAGACAGTGGCATCAGCAGAAAGTCAGCCGAGAACAGAGAGGGACTAACAAAACACAGATGACAGAGACAGTGAGCGAATGATCAAGAGAGAAATGAGTCACAGCCAACATGGGGGAGACAAAGACTCAGAGGACTGTGTGCAAAGCATACTGTGAAGAAGGAACTAATATCTCGTGTGCAGGGTGGGACAGAGGCTCCCAAATGTGAATAATTCAACATGTTTTGTCGCTAATGTGTTTTATTCATAGGACATATTATTTAGCCCAACATCTCACAGGCACTTCTGAAAACTGCTGACTCCCGTGATTTGCTGGTTTTGCTGAAGGCACAGGGAGTGTGGTGGGGGTTGGGCAGAGGAGATAGGAGGTCATGTTCAATATGGGCCGTGCTCCCTCCTCCCACTGAGTGGCCCAGTGACCTCTGATTGATCCACATTTGAACTTGAACTTCAGCTCCGTAGCGGCGGCTGCTTCATAGATAAATTGGTTGAATCCTGAAGCAGTGAATGTCGGTGAACTGCGACCATTTCTTCTCTGGAGCCATTCTATTTCTGGACGCCCGCTTGAAACTGAGTTGATTATTATTATTGCCAGCCTTTTAACAGTCTGATGATGGGTTATTGAATTAGCGGGAGTTCGCCTCGCGCTGCTGCCCTCATGTCTCCAGCAGTCAGTGTGATAGGAGTGCTTCAATTAAACAGGCAGTGGTTAGCTCCCACGTAACCATTTCCTCCCTGTGCTGTACTCTGCTCATCACAAATCGCATGAACATCAGTGAAATATGACCTCTGCCACTTACCATACAGTACAATTCTCTGCAATCGGTTAATGTTTACCCCTGGTAGTAACGTGGCTCCAAATCAACATCAGAATAATTATCATTGATATTCCAGCTACTCAGGCTGCCAGTATGCCGCTGCAATGCCAATAGTGGTTTGTATTGTAAGTCAGATCATTGCAAATTCAGGGCAATTATCATTAGGCCGCGTTATTGGAGAATTTCATCTCTCTGGTAATTGATTTTCTGCTCACAGAGGCGGGTGTGTTTTAAAGCCCAGTGTCTGCTTCCTGGACCGCTAGAGGTAACAGACACCGAAGCCCGAGGAGAGGACAGGGGAGGGAGCGAGGGAGAGAGCTGCTGCAGCCCGAGGGCGGGGTGCTTATATGAGCACGGTTATCTCAGGTTGCGGCCTTCATCCCAGGGTCACATATAAAGGAAGACAGCATCATACACACACACACACACACACACACACACCGCACACACCAAGTAAAGACTTTTCATTCTGCTTCTAGCCCACTGACCTTTTCGATAGCAATAAGCTGGCATTCACTGAACTCTGGCACACGAAATCTGCCATCATATGAGATTCCACTGTCCCCTCCAGTTAGAATCAGACTGGCCTTTAAAAACCTGGACAGGTCGTACACGCTCACTATGTTGATGACTGAATGTGTGCAGGACTCAGGAGAACAGCTTTCACCTAACTCCAAAATGACTTTATTACTGCTAAAAGACTTGATTCTCATTAAAACTTAAAATGACTAACAGGCAGCTCTGACTGTGTGTCTGAAAACCTCCAACCTTGAAAACAAAAAAAAGTCACCTCATAGTCAGTGGGAATGATGATGTTCCACTCAGATGAGGCTGTGCAGGCCAGTACAGGCAGATTAAACTGAGGAGCAGTGCTGCTTTCTCATGCCATACAGAATGTTATCAGTGTTTCATAGACTGTGCTGCAGAAATTTGTGTTTAAATGGAGTTAACATCCAAACCAACACCCCAGCATGCCAACACATCACTTGCATGCATTGGTTTCTCTTTGATGCACATGGCATTAAACATACAAGAACTGCCTTTGTAGTTGTAGTTAGAACTCCATAATTCATATTACATTTAAAAGCCATGCTGTGTGTGTGTATGTCCTGATACATTCCCATGCAAGGACTGAATGTTTCTATTTGTGCCATCAATTTACAACCAGGAAATGCTGATGAATGCTGAAACCTGAGTCCTGGCAGGCCAGTGTATTTCATAGCCAATCAAATCTAAATGAGGAAACAGAGGAGATTATTAAATCGGCTGTGCAGCATGTGGCTCTTTCCCCCCCATTTTAGCACCAGTGAGAGGACATTAAAATTGTGCCATGATAAGAGGATGGAGATCACCAGTGCTGTTCTAATTCTTCTGCTTAGCTAATGAGAAAAGTAATGCGATGCACTGTTCTAGGCTTTAGAAAATGAACACTTGACTCTTTTCTAACCAGCCAGTATTTCTTTGTTTCTAAAGCTGCAGTGTAGAACACCGCCTGTACTGTCAGTAAGGTTTGAGTCACGCTGTTTACTCATGCAGAACATACTATGTAGTAGTATGTATGTTTGATGGATGGTAAAGCACAATATGCAGCACACCTGAGATGTAAATGAAAGCAGGCAGTGAAAAAGGACACATTAAAGATGAGCTGACAGAGCTAAACAAACAGCCAGTTCCCTCTCTTACAGGCTCAGAGTTATCAGGTTTGATTCAGTCATCAGTGCATCATTTCCAGCCAGTTAAACAGTCAATTTATCAGTTCAGCACTAATGAACAGTACACAGACTGTTTACAGCCAGTGGTGCAGATTTCATATTTGTTCCATGGGGCTGTGAACTGTTGTATATAGTAGATGACATGTTTTTGATGAAACAGAATTTTCCCTCATGGTTCAGTTAAATTTTTGTTAGTAAAAATCCCCTTTTTTCTCCTGTCATTCGATGGTGCATTGTAGGGATGCACCAACACCAAAAACAGGATCGGTTATTGGCCAGATACTACGCTCATGTATTCATACTTTACAGACTGACAGAGGAGGAACAATATTGGCAGTTTGGAGATATTTGAAGACATGTGAAGATGACAAAACATTGACTCATATGTTGTGGGCTGCTACAATATAAACACTGACTGACTAACTGGCCAAGTGAGTATGTTACAAGCATGGGCTCTTCCAGGTGTGTTGGCCAGTAAAAAACAACTGGTGCAATGAGCCCCCTCTTACATTGTGCCATACAAATCTGACCTTTTCTTAAGCTGATCCTGATTAGAGGTTTCAGTCAGACAAAGCGTTTTAACACCCCCCATACCACACCCATCTCCCACAACCCACCCCCCAACCCCACACACAGCGCTGCCTCTCAACGAACGCTCCACACTGACATTTCCCTGAGAAACAAGTGCACCGTCAGCAGTGATATGTCTCACCTCATACTGTAAAAGTCAATGCATGGATTGGATGAGATGAGTGGGAGAGGTGGTGACAGGGTTTTCTCAGGGTACACTGCTCTCTATGGCATTAGCATAAACTTGTTTATACTAGCTTTGCTTGTGAGGAAGCAGCTTAAAAAATCAAGCAGAAAAGCTGCTTTTCAACCCAGCAGGTTGACTTTTAAAAAAAAGGTCAGTTTCCAGGAATGTAGCAGCAAATTAACCACCTTTGATAAACTAATTGCTCATTGAATAGAATCAAGTCAACTTGATCCGCAGCATTCTGAACCCAGCAGCAAAACAAACTCTCATTTCGTAGCTCAGTACATTCATATGAAACGCTACCAGTGTGGGGAGAATGAGCGGAGTATCGTCTGTATCCATCTGGCCGGTGTGAAGGTCACACACGCTGTGGTCGCAGGACAATGTCATCATATTCTCTCCAATCCTTCCTGTGTCATAAACTTTGCATGGGCACTGGATGCTGTCGGAATTTTTAGCTCTTCAGACTTTTATCTTCTTATTTCCTCCAACTGCTCATTCTTCCAGGCCTTCCAGCGCCAACACAAACACGGACTTGTCAGCAAGCCCAGCCTGGGCTCGAGAGAAGTCCATTAAACAGGTGTTGGCATGTTGTGGCTCAGTGTAGTCCAGAGTCTGCGTACGATTCCAGCCACACTATGTCACATTTCCTTAGTTCATGTATATTTTCCAGAGGGTCTTTTGAAAATTATATTATCATTATTAGTGTGATCAGGTGTGTAGTGGGCGATGTGGTGTGTGTTCTGCTCAACTTTTTCAATTAGGAAACTTTGGAATCATCATCAATCAACAGTAACAATCCTTGGATTTCAATAATGATAATGGTAATAATAATAATGATAATAATGTCCTATGCACAAATATAAAGTAAGAGAAACTAAAATAAAAGAAATTTCTTCAAATAAGGTATAAATTCTTGTTTCCAGCTCCTGCACCAGAAATAAACCTGGACAATAGATTGATAAAAGACAGTGTCTTAATCTGTTTTAATATCTTATTCAAAGTACAAAAACAGTATAGTCATTTAACAGTGGGAATCCTGTGAGTGACTGATTTTGCTAAAATAAGGGGAACATAGACTCCTTGTCACCTCCAAACTCATATTCTCTCTGTGGTGATGGCAATGAACCACATGATCAGACCACGTATTTCGGGTCTGCTCAGATCCACTCGGCCGTTTTTATCTTCCTACTTTAGTTTTAACCTTCTGCTACCTACATCATCTCCACATTGATATGTAGTTTTTTCCTATTATAAGTCTGAGGGAAACGGGCGTGCTGTTAAAAAAAGCAAAGAGGAGGACGTATTTTCTTCCAGGGTGAAAAGTTTGTAAAAGTGGAGTTGGTGAAAAGTTGATATGCAGACAACATCAGGTGTGGCTGTGTGATGTGGTGCTTTGAGTGTGTTGCTCATCTATCTGGGCTCCATCAAGGCGTTCACTGTTGCCTCACAGTTTACTCTGCCATGACAAGATAACAGGGGGCCTCCTTGACTCCAGCCTCCCACAGGGTTTTGTGTTGACTTTTTTCAGTTTGGAACATAATATTTCCTTTTTTTCCTGTGAGGTGTGGAAAGGCTGAAGAATGGAAAAATCTCAGTCTATTTTTTTTTCGAGGTGTTCAGATGTGAAACAGTAAGTTTGACTGTGAAAGGAAAATATTCTCCCACAAAAATGAGAATGAAGTCAATCCGAGAAGGGCTAATCAAGGTCTTTATTGTCAGTTCATCCACATATATCAGACATACAGAGGATTCAAGAGGCTGTTTGTCACTGACAAAATAAAAATGCACAAGACAAGACATTCCTAACACTAAGGTTGACAATAAACAATAAAGTGCACAACAGATAAGGCATGTAGGACTATTAAGTAAAAAAAAAAGAAGAAAAATAAGCAGCAGAAGTTTTGGTACGTGTTATGTAGTGCAAATAAAGGTAAATAGATAAATAGATATATTGTGCAAAACAGTCAGTCTTAGCAGCATGATGTGTTTTTCTGTAATAGTGCAAAGATACAGTTGAATCTGAAGGTCAGGGTTCAGCGTCCATGTGTTTCAGGGTACAGAGTAGAGATGGAATTGGGGGGGGGGGCAGAGATGAGGCAGTAGGAGAGTGGGAAGAGAGTTCAGCTTCCTGAGAGCTTTGTGTATGAAGCTGTTTATGACTCTTGTGGAGTAGGCACGGAGGCTCCAGTACCTTCTCCCTGTGGCTGAACAGACTGTGCGCGGGGTGGCCAGTGTCCCGCACAATCATGGTCACTTTGCGGGTGAGGCGGGATTGGTGTAAATGTCTTGCAGGGAGGGGAGTGGGGCACGAATGATCTTTCCAGCTGTGTACATGGTGCACTGCAGGCCTATCCTGTTGTAGTCAGTGCAGCTCCCGCCCTACACAGTGATACAGCTGGTCAGGATGCTCTCAGTGGTGCCCCGGTAGAATGTGCACATGATGGGTGGAGCAGCTAATGTTTCATTTTGGGATACAAAAACACATTCCACTCCCATTTAGCTTTGGTTTCAAGATACTGAAATGATAAATTCACAGAAAATGAATATTGAATCGAAGTCAAGGAGGGAATGATCTCTCATAGCTCAGATTTAGCCTAAGTGTCTCAAAGGCTCTCCTTATTGACTATAAGTCATGCAGAAATATAGCATTGTCTCATGGTTAAACGCTCGCTGCACTCAGTGCATATGAGGACCCATGTCTAATATCATCCAACCGTATGAGCCCTCACAGTCAGGGAGTTTTTTCTGTTTTTCTTTGGGCTCTATACTCCTTGTGCGCTAAAAGGGACTTTTGCTCATCATTCATCACACACACACACACACACACACACACACACACACACATTATAGAGCCCGAAGCATTGGCACTTCTAATTTCATTTATTTGTGTTGGGTGCTTTTAATGTTAATGCAGTAGATGTGTAGTAGAAGTGGGACCTTTCTGAATTGAGCAATCCCAGTAATCCCAGCCCTCATTTTTGACCATGGTGAGGGGGTCAGCATTTCAAAGCAGCAGTGCCTCCCATCCCTTATGAACACAATAAATAGATTTTCTTTTTGGAGTGACTGGTGTGTGTGTGTGTGTGTGTGTGTGGTGTGTGGTGATTTGGAGGTGAAAACAAGGGTGAGGGTAAGGGTTAGGCAAGTTGTAGTTCTGTTTAAAGTGTTCAGGAAATGAATGGAAGTCAATGTATATCATCTGAAGTAAGTGTGTGCATCTGTGTGTGTGTGTGTGTGTGTGTGTGTGTGTGTGTGTGCACCCCTCTGTTCCTATTTGTGTCTACCTCCACACCACAGGCTTTCATGAATTCATGTGTTTCAAATGACTGTTCAGATCTATTTAAGGATGTGAGCCATTCTAGATGTGATCTGCTCTGATGAATGCTTTCAATTTGCCAGAGTTTCTCAAAGTACAGTAACAACATATAGTTATGATGATGGCCGTCCCAGGTAAGCAACATTTAATAACTGTCTCCACAGTGCTGACAAACCCAGACTGTGGCGTTCAAGTCACATGTAGAGCAAATACCCCTGGAGCAGTTAATATGACATAGTCATGTCATCCTGACTGGAAGTGAAGAACGCAAGTGCAGCTTTTTTTTCCACTTCAGACGTTTTAGAAACCAGAGAAGAAAGGTAGGGATAAAAAAGAAGTGTGACACCTGCAGCTGCAGCCTTTGAAAATGCAAAGTAATTCTTTTTACGCCAACAGTGTGCGTATATGCAGTTTTTTTTTTAAAACACTGCCTCCTTGCTTTATGTTTTTTTTCTGGTGTATCACATTTGATATCACGAACGTGCTGGGAAAAAGGATTAGTAAACAGTAGAAAGCAGCATGGAAGCCAGGTCTTTTTTTAAATGTCTTTTACTTAAGTCTCTTTAACCATCTTTGAGCGCTGCTTGAACAGAGACAGATTGAATTGTTGGCATAGGGTTGTGGGAGTTACCGGAACACCCATAACTCTGACACACATTTTGCCGGAAAAGGGGTGAAAATAATCAAGTGTGACTACCACAGAGTCATGTGAACGAATGTACTGGAATGAATACTGATTGTATCATTTCCCACTGAAGACAGAAGGCAGATGTTAGTGGAGGGGTTTGTGAAAAGAGCTTAACAGATTTAATGAGTGTGTAATTTCTTGATGTCAAACGAGACCACTTATACACAGAGGAAGAGAAAACCCACTGAGTTTTAAAGGTAAAAAAGGGGCATGAGCTGTTGCCAAACATTATACTTACTGTTGTTGGTGGGGTTGAGTCAAAGAATTAATGAGTGCTTATTTAGGTCAGAGGAATAAGGCAAATTGGTTTAAGTGGAAGCCGCTTTCACAGAAGCTGAATGTTTATCCTGCCTGTTTGGTTTCCTCTGTGGAGTATCCCTCTCCTCTCAGACAGCTTTCAGGCCCGCTTTGTCATCCTCTCTGTTTGAGGGGAGTGTGAGGCTGTCACCCTGACAGGCTTTGAAGAAGACTCCTGGATTACCTTGACTGACAGCTCCAAGACCATAAGATCTGTTGTGTCTGGCCCACGCTGAGCGCAGGGCAAACTCTGAATCAATATCAATGCTATCAGTGATGGAAATTGAATGCTGGATTTGAACATGAGTACCCCCTCATGAACTGCGTAAGAGCTTTTTTTTCCGCTGCTCGTCTCAGGTACGCCTCTCGGCAGATACAGCTCCAGACGCAGCCGAGAGAGTGTAAAGTTTGTCGGGACGTGCACCTTTGCGGAGCATCCAAAATAGAACTGGGGACATGAGAGGCCACAGATGGAATTTTCTTTAAAGTACAGAGTCTTTTAAAGCGATACTACACTTTCCTGTGTGCTTGATCCTCACGCTGACGAGGAGTTTGACATTGGCTGCCACGTGTCATTTCAAAAGACTACTCATCAACTCTTCTACTATCTCAGAAACACAGCAGACAACAAAACAAGTCACATGAACTGACATTATTGCTTGAAATCCCATCAAACCCCCACAGAGACACAATGTTCTAAAAATGACATGAGTATAAGAGCTGCCACTTCAACTTTTGGCAGAGCTCTGAAACGAGTCCTCTGTGCACTGTCCCACACATGACGGAGTTGCTTAGTAAGCTAGCGTCCGCCCCACAGAGGGTCGGCGCGCACGACCAAGGCCTGGAAAATGTGCTTGCTTAATTAAAGAAGGGGAATAAGCAGGGCAGCTATTTACACCTAATTCTGACATAAATCTGCAGTTATCGCACTGGCGAGACAGTCCTCTCCCCAATTTAGGGAAGCACCCGAGAGCTTTTTCTTAATAAGCAATCCTCCTCCCCTGATTAAGCGCAGGCATGAGTTACAGTCTCTTTCTGTGGGAGAGAAAAAGGACAAGAGGAGCTGATCTTAACTAGAGGGGAGGAGGTTAGCAAAGTGCCGTCACAGATATTGAGATGGTTAGCATTTTATTAACCCAAGTCAGGACTGAGAGAGAGAGAGAGAGAGCAATTGGTAAATTGGGTGTAGACTTGCAGTGTCTGCAGGACTTTGGCCTGAGGGTGCAGGGATATAGACGCTTGGCATTTCAGCCTCTCCATCTCTCAAGCCATCCATTCAGGCAGCACTGTCTGCCTCAGTCCATCGCTCCCCTAATTAGCAAGTTGTTTTATTTCCTGTGTCTGCTACACTAGCTTCAGTCATTTGTTTGGGCAGCGTCGGGAAGAAGAGGACAGGCACTGAAAACATCTCCCATAAGGTGCCAGCCACTTGTCAGAGACACATGATGTGACAAGGGCCCAAACGGTAATGTGTTCATTATGTTCACAAGGACAGTGAGCGATCGAGAGGCTTGGCGTGGAAATGCATTTTACATCCCCTCTGTCTGTGCGTCAGAGGCTCCAAATGAAATGATTTAGTTAGAGGTGCCAGGCATTAGCTGGGACTACTCTGGGTTACTCTGGGACACACATTGTTGTCACATTGAAGGCTCTCTTTCAGCGACATTCAGCGTGGCTTCAGACTATTCCCCCGCCATAAACACCAGGGCCACGCGCCAAGCTGCAGACTCTGTGGCAGAGAGCGTTGGCGTTTGGTGAGAGTCTGCTACCATCCCTCGCCTGAATTCCCCTGGATCTCATAAAGGGCTTTCTTCTGCTTGTATTATTAGCTAGCTTGCTGTCCTGTCATCACTAGAGAATTACTGAGGGGCAGACAATTACAGATCAATTGCATTAATACCAGATTTTTATTTAGATGGGATTTTTTTTTCTCTGAGCTGCCTTCTACATACCCCACCTATAAGCACAGATAGTTGTTCATCCTTGTGTGTGACTGACCGCCAACACTTACTTGTTGTGTTGCGGGGGGGCAATTCCTACTACTACCGGAAAATTACACATATACACTTCAGCAGAATTCCTCATATTCAGCACTGTGTGCTTGAGGTGATAATGTCACAAAATAGAAAATACCTGTTCTCACTTCAGTTTTGGAGCTGAGTTCCTCCCACAAAGTCCAGTTTTACCCCATTGACCTCTGCTGACATAAATATTGACATAAGAAAAGTTGAATGTAATTTATGCAGGCTGCAGCTGAGTGGCGGCGAAGCACTCTGTAATGAAACAGCATAGCAGAGAATTGTCTTGTTAGCAAGGCAGAGCGAGAGAGACAGCAAGGATGAGCACAACAGCATAGTACTGAAGCCAAGTATGTCTGGGATTTACAGATGTGGTGATGATGGGATGTTTTAGCTGTGTCAATCATGCACACTTTGATGTTTGAGCCGCTGACTGCACTTCATAACACAGTCACTTTGAATCACACGTGACATCACTAAATCAAACAGAGGTTGAGTTTGTAGCTGTGTCTCTCACAACACACAATGGCTGTGCAAAATAGTGCCAGAGTACTATGGCTGTCAGTAATGACGCTTTTTTTCAATTTTCCACCACAGCGACTGAGCAATTTGTTTTCGTCCCATCTGAATAAAATACGTCCTGCTAATAATCCCAATTAGCTTCTCTAATTTACCCCTCTAACTTCTCCCTCTGGTGCGCTTAAGGTTGGAAGCCTTTCATCCCTGCCACCACCTTTCAGCTGCATGTCTTTCATCACTATGGCTGTATGTTGTGATTGATGTTATTGTCATAAATTAATTAAAAACAAATTGCTGACTCTAGAATGAAGGCACAAGACACCAGGAACAGCAATTAAAAGAGACTGATTCACATTTTGGAAACATAATGCAAAGTCCAATGTTCTAGTGAGAGTGAATGGAAGCAGTTCAGTAAAGTTCAGATTTGATTATTTAGGGGGTAATATATGTACTATACTCACCTATTAGCTACTGAGCAGTGATAGCTGAACAGCCACTGAGTGACTGCAGGTGTGTGAGCCAGCACTGCAGATCACTGGGTTGGCAGAGCGGAGCCGTACGGGAACCGGACCACTGGATGGACGGGTGGAATGGGTGGCAGCACCACAGCTTCTCAGAGCTGGCAAAGCAGGACAGCTCTGAATCAGGAACAGAAACCAGGCAGGCAGGTGGAACTTGTGGCACTTGTGGCATGTTCACTTAGGGGTTTGTGGAAATTGCCAGAATGGTGACAAAATCCAGTGTGATGTGGGACCAGGGACGATTTGGAACTGGGGGTGGCCGCAGGAGTCCCACTGGAGGCTGATGGGAATATGCCAGAGTGTCATGGTTCAAGGTCATAGTCTTTTTAACACATTGACGGTGCAGATACCTCAGGGTGAACAGAAACAGCAGGAGGTGTCTATCCATCAAACAACCTGAGATCTGAGGGACAAACAGGCAGGGACTGCAGCTAGGGTCAGGCTGTTCTTTGCATAACTCTTTTACTGGTGGTCTCAGTCTTCTAGGTAAGAGCAGATAAAATACAGGAGGGAACAACAAGGTATAAGGTTTAACCGTTCTTTCATCTGTTCCTCTTCCATCCAGGCTGCAACCATCAATACCATTTATTTGAATCATCTTTGTTGACTCTCATGCACTTAATATATGAGTTTACATCGTCCATATTTAGATCAGATGACAAAACCAAAAGGAAACAGCCATGTTTCCTGTTATTAATGATATTATGGAGCAAACGTGGACCGAATCCCTGATTCACTACTGTTGGCTCTTTGGAACCTGTGGAAGGGCTTTTGTGGAACTCAAAAGCCAGTGTGTGTCTATATGTGTGTTGGTGTGTGTGACTCCTGGTGTATTTGGGTGCCATGTGGCACAGAGTGACCAAGCCTTGCTCTGCCAAGAGATAAGAACAGAGGGTGAACCGCTCACTGTGCCAGCCTACTGGATTTCACCTCTGAATCGTCTCTGTTGGAAGCTGGGCTCCGTTTCTAATGTGACAGTTCTTGCAGAGCACCACGTTGACTGCTTATGATGTGCACGCTCAGTGTGAAAACCTATCAGAGAAGGATCGTTCATGACCAACCACTTCATAGAGACAGAAATAAAAGCTGTTGAATCATGCGAGGGCTAGAGATTACGAGGTTATTAAAGCATTGTTCAAGCAGGACGGCTTTATGTGAAGACTAAAGATTATGTACATGTAATAGGTCTATTTGTGTTGATTCTGTAAGTATTTTAATCTGAAGCTGTTTTTATTATGATAAGACTATGATTGTTATGTGAGTGATACTGTTCAATCTGGTGAATGGTTGCAGATTAGTGCACAGCAAAATAAATGGCGACCGGCTCGTGAAGCAAAGGTGTTAGACTGTTGTGCTGACTGGATGCATGCCCTGCAGAACACTCCTGCCAGTGAAATCTTGGCAGCAGTCAGCAAACAGGTCTGCAATGAGAGGGCAGTGCCTGCTGGGAAGTGTAGGTGGAGGCTGGCATATGGCTGAAAGTGCTCACACCAGTGCTTACCCTTGTTAGGTTTTGCTTTTGTTTTGCTTCTTTAGGGTGTGAGGAACTGAGATAATTCAGTCCTGCAGTTTGTAATTTAGGGTCTGGTATTGTGGAAATGGTGTGGTCACTGACCTCTTTGTTCAACCTTGTGTGTGCCATGCCAGGTGTTTCTCCAGCAATGACACCACAGATTTGTTTCTTCTGCCAAGACGGATCTATCTGGGTCTGGACGGTTTGGTGCAGATGATCAGACTACTTCCTTTTTCTTTTTCTATAATAACAGCCAAACAGACATGTGTAGGATTGTTTAGTCTTGGCTGAGGTACACTCAGTGCTCTACTGAGTGCCATTCTGGTTCAAACTGAGCTTCCATGTAAGAAGTAACTGTGATGTTTCCTTATTAAAGGTCAGCAGTAGGCTGAGGTATGGATGTATCAGATCAACCGCCAAAGAAAAGCAGTAGTCTGACTGAGGGAGAGGCTGGCTGGAGAAGAAGAACTTGTCATTTACTGTGTGCACAACTTATTATCAGCTTGCCTGATTTGATTGAGTGTGTCTCTCTTTTTGTGTCAGTAATGGATTCAACTGTTGTTTATTATAATCCTTATGTCATACTTAATATTTGTATATATATTCACTAATTTACCACGGGTGAGGTGTGGTAAATTTTCTATGGAGATTGTCGTCTGACTGTCCTGCCACCACAGTCCAGATGAAAAAAGATCTGAGGTAATGAAAATGTTGATTCTCTCTGAGCCACTTGCAGTTATCACTGTCCACTCGGAGCAACACTGACACTGTCACCAACACCACATTCAAGCAGCTGACTTCAGTCACTCACAAAGCATTGAACAATAAGCCAGGTTCATTATTCTTTTCTTTGTGTCCCCTCAAAAACCTTGGTCTGTGCCACTTGCAGCATACAGTATGTCTATTTGGTATTTCCCCTGTAGGTCAGCGTCAATTGGTTGAAGAAGCACATTGTGAACCCTCCAGCAGATCTGATGCTCACACCCTGCTTCACTGATGCAGCTCGTTATTCAGTTGCTTGAACTTCCTGACCGCAGTCCTGTTAAATACTTGCTTGGGCGATCCATTCTCAAACCTATCACTTTCTCCCCACAATTTACAACCGGTGACTTGCAAAGTGTTCTGATGTGGTGTGTTTTTGTCAAGAGTGGGCTGTGTCACAGTAGCTTCCTGCTGGGTGCATGAAGGACTTTTTACAACAAGAGTTGTGTTATTATTTTAGACGTTAGTTCATGTTATATTTGTTTTTCTGACAACAAGGTCTGACGACTGAGACCGATGACCCACATAACAGAACCTCAGCACAAACACAAGGTGTTTTTCCCACCCAACTCTAGTAACAAGACACTTTTCCAACACTGATTTAACTGATTTCTAATCCCATATTAAAATCCTGTTCACATTATTAGTAGACACTATATTCTAGTTGAGAATACACTCATCAGCCCAACCATAAAAATTAACAAATGATATTAATTTGCTAAAAGCAATAGTGATCCACATTATTACAGCTGCGATAACATAAAGGAGTTCCTTGGGGAACTCATCAAGCTGAAAACAAAAATGAAACCAAAAAGACATGAAAAGAAAAGAAAGTCAACCCCCACCCACCTCCCCGAAACACCACAACAGTCACAACTTTGAAACTGGTTATTGGTATTCATGTTGGGGCTGAACACTGCACTTGACAAATGATGATAGGATGGTTTGAAATGTAATGAAATCAGCTTCACGGTGCTGCACAGGGACTCCATCGTGCAACTTTGGCATTATGGAAAACTTGCCTGGATTGATATCTGTTCCTACAGCTGAGGAACATGGTGTTAACTGACTGACTGTGTTAACTGTGTGCCAGGCAGGGACCTTCTAAACTAGCTAAAAATATAATTGCTGCAGGTGGAGGACTCCCACTGTTACTTTTATACTTTAATGTGGAAAGCTGAAAGCATCTATCTAATCGTAACGAACGGAGCTGTTCCTCTCTAACCACCATGACTGCTCCCCTAAGCAATTATCTTAGATATGAAAATTGAAACTTGCTGTGTTTTCAGCTGCTGCAAACCCAACCAGTGTTTACCTTTGTTATATAATTGCTCATGGCGTAGTTCTTGTTTTTACCTTTTTTTTGGAGTGGTTGGAAGTTATACCTTATGAATATTCAGCATAGAAACTTCTACATAAAGGCCTAGTGGAAGTACAATATATGTTTGAATGACAGCCACTAAACACCCCCTCTCCTCCCAAGCCTTGTCTTTTCAAATCCCTTCTGGACACTGCCTGGCTGCCTGCAGCATAACAATTTAAATCCCACCTGATAATACCTCTTGTCACACTGACAGCTGTCATCAAGTCAGCCGTGTTCACTGTTTAGTTTGCTTTTCAAATTAGCGAGTGGATATGCTCACAGTGGAATTTGTTTTTGCTCCTCTGAAAAAGGAAAAAATCCACCCTGAGGGAATGAAGCCAGGCATAGACAGAGTTTTCCTCATGTCTCTGAGAATTGACAGGTGGTTTGATTTGACATTTACTGGTTTGCTGCTGCAATTATTGAGGTTTTGTTTGTTTCAGGTTGGATTTGTCTGGGAGATGCTCACGGTACTTAATCACATTTGTTGTACACATTGCATGGCACAAAGTGCTTGCCACCATATCTGAATTTAGTTTGTTATTCAAATTATAAATCTTGTATTTTGAAACATAACCTTATGAGGTGTTGGAATATTTCTCAGAGGAGACAAAGGTTTTATTTCTGGAGAGCAGCACTGTCCACATTTGCAGCCAGATTAAAAACAGGGTGAATTATGCAAGATCTGATTTGAAACCTTGCTCTGATATAAGGTCAGTAAGACAGGTGTGTTTCTGCATGCAAATGTTTTGATTTAACCTCAGCTGCAGAGGTACAGTTTGTCATATCAACTATCTTCAACAGAAAAACACTTATAGGGAGGTATCATATCTCAACTGTATGTAAAAGAACCAGCATTAGGAATGATTTAGGCTCATTGTGGGCCATAAAACATGGTGTTAAGTGGAGCCTGTGGAGTAATCAGCTAATGTTCTGAAAGTAGCAAACAATAATGTTTAATCGGCTGACAGAGCTGAGGGCTTAGGCGTGCCAACCTGTAATCACTCACTGCTGCCATTACCACCAGCCAGGTCTGGGTGTTTATTGCAATGGCAGCTGTGACCTGCAACTTTGGTTGCTGAGGTATAAGGCTAAAACGCTGTAGCTATATGTCGCCCTGCCTGGTGATGGTATAGTTCACCAACCAAGGCTGAGCATTCGGAAGTGAGCTAGACTTGAAGCAGGTTGCAGTGAGGAGCGGACCAGCCTGAATTATTGAGATCCAGTCTGGCTGCTGATCACAACCTTCCCCCTTCCCTGTTACAGAGCTCCTGCTGTGAGATTCAGGTAAACACACCAGGATCTCTCAGTAACACTCCTGTCCATACCCCCCTCTGTCTGCATCTTTTTGTTATTCCAGGTTTTCACATATGTAAACAAACAGCAAAAAAGATGCAGGAAAGTCTATATATATATATATATAGGTTTCATATTTTGTTGCATGTACAATTAGATTTACACCACAAAGGTGCTCAGCAAAGAAGCAGGATCTGTTATTGTTGGATGCAGTTTTTGGTCCAGTGCAGCTACAGTGGCAGATTTATGTTCAGGCTCTGGGTTGACTTTCATCATCCTTTCATCATAGACTTATTGTGCTTATGGTGACTGACATTATGCATTTGTGTCCATGTCTATAAGGTATAGAACATGGCTGTTTACAAAGGACATCAAGGCCTCTACACTAAATTGAGGTTAGGCAGTACACCGTACACAGTAGCCTTTATTCCTACCATATGAAAGTAGACTTTTGTAACATGGCTGTTCTTGGTTCCTGTACCGATCTCAAGACCAGTGTCAACTGGGAACCAAGCAGTGACTTTGAGATTACCATCTTTCAGTCTCCACAACAGAAATTTGCAGAGAGCAAAAATCAGCTAAACTGTTGTTTAGTTCCAGCCTCCATAATGGTTTGTTTGTTTGTGTATTGCTTTTGATCAGTACAGAATATAATGGATACAATAATACTTTTCAACCTAAATCTTGGATGTTTACCCTTTTTACCCAGCACTTTAACACAACACAATAATATCAGATTAAAAACAAGTGGTCAGGCCTAGCGCATCACCAAATTTATGATCCGAGTTTATGAAAAGACAACGTTTTTCACATTAAATGTGCCAACTTTGGCAGGAACACACACTGTATGTAAGTTAAACTCAACACTTTCCATTTCTATTAAATTTTGACACATTTTCTGTCTCCCTGCCAACAGACTCTCTCCAAGGGTTTCAGTCTGGAACTGCAGGCTGACACATACACTCTCACACACATCAGTGCAGAGCCAGTGAGACTGCATCACTATGTGTGTCTGTGCAGGCAGCCTTGTGTGTTTAGGTGTAATTTTGTGGATTAGAATTATGTAATAAGACATTTAGCTGTTTTGCCTCAATAATTGCTAAAATACAAAAAATGATTTAAACCAGATTTAACACCTGAAAAAAAAGCCAAGAGAAAAAAAGAAATGAAAAGGTGTGTTGACATACTGGGAAAGCATTTGTCTAGGCTTCCGTATTATTGATAGCCTCATATTTCCAAAATGTCACTCTACACTCTATAGTCAAAACTATGTTGGCAGCCACACCTTACAGCCATATTTGTTTGTTCATATATACTCTTCTGGGAAAAGCCCTTTAGACTTTATGCATTTTCTCCCATTCAGCCACAAACAAAGTGCAGTTAAGGCTTTGATTCTGGATGATAACACCTGGTTTTATTCCAGACAATGCGGTCCCAAACCAAACCAGAACCAAGAAGTCATTCTTCAGGGACCTGGAACTGTGCACAGGGGCACTGTCATGTTGCTACAGGAGAAGAAAAAACACAAAATGTTGCCACATTATTGAATGCACACTATTGTCTCTGTATTTCTGGGATGTCTTGGTCTTTTTTGACTGGTTCCAAGTTCAGTCTGGTACTTCTCTTTACCTAAATGTTGATTAAATATATATCTGACAAAGACAGAGGGAGTTGACTAAATTCAAAACACAATATTACTGGAGACTGAGTGCAGACACCAGATATGGGCTGCAGAGAGCATTTTGCTTGAAGAATTGAATGTAGAATGTTACTTAGCAACAGACCTGTCATCAGTGATGTTTGTCATTTTAACCTGTGACAGCCATGTGAACATGACTTGTGTATGAGAGCTTCTATGGAGCCACCGCAAACACACACACGCAGACCGACCAAGTTTCTTTGATAGTACATGGGTGCATCAAGTAATCCTTCATCTTAAGCTACATCATCAGCACCAATCATCAATCACCAATTTGAATCAAAATTGATCAGCATTAACACACTACAGAAAATTTACAAACACACTAAATTAGGCAGTGGGCTGACAAGGCCACAAAGAATAGATCTGGAATGAAAGGTGAATACAGCCAGCCCTCAGCCCCTAATACTCTTGCATCAGAGGAAAGGTGGAAGTTCGATACTCAACAGTGTTATGCATGAATGTTATTTTTTTCCACCACCGCCTAAGTGACACCTTATTATTATTTTTTTTTTTTAATCGAATGCTGGTTTGAGTGGTACTGACATTGTTGACCCCTGCTGCATTATAAAAAGATGCTTTTATTCGCTTTGCACTGCACAGTGCTTCTAATCATTTGCCCTGTTTGCAGATTGTGTTTCAGCGTTTTACTGAAACATACAATAGGTCTGTAAACTATGTTTACTTTTCTGTGTATCATTTGGACCATAAATGTTTCCCTGCAGGACCCAGCTCTTGCCTTTCCTCTCCCTCTTCGCTGCCACCACTCCTGTGCCAGCACATTCTCCCTTGCCAGCATCAAAACTAGGCCAGCTGAATGTGGTAGGCACAAAACAGTTTGTCAGTGTAGTTGAAATGAGAGATAAAGGCTGAAGTCAAATCAGCAGTGGCGAGGCAGAGCATCAACACCTATTTCCAAAGCCGCATCCAAGCGCTGTCGAGGCATTTGCTTCCTGCCATGTTTAGCATGGTGGGAAAGCATTTGTAACACCTCTGCCCATGGCTTCCACAATTGTGTCACATCAGATGAAATCAGCTTTCAGAAAGGAGAAGTAAAGGAGGATGGGTGGAGGTGGAAGAGACAGTGAGAGAAAGAGGACGAAGAGAGAGATCTCTTTTTTTCTGTTCAGCAAGTAGGGGTTTGAAACATTGTTGGGTCTGGTAACACAGGCACTGCACCCTAGTTTCAGTATGCATTGTTATTATTGTCAGTCACAGGGGAAAATGTCTGGCCTCAGTTTGGATGCTTGGATGCTTGGATGCTTGGATGCTTGGGTGGGAGAAAACAGCTGAACAGGAAGCCAAGAGTGAGATAAACAGAAACACGATGATGGGTGCAGGGGAAATAGAGATCTGGATGGAGTGCCCGGGAATGAATCTACCTTGGTGTTTACACTTTACATACTGACCTGAGGCCTGTAGTACTAAGCAAATTCAACATACCCAGGATATCTTTTAGTTATCTTGCTTCACTAGACCTAACATTGTCATGATGTCATGCTAAGTGGTCATACAATGGTGGTTAAGTCAAACCATGGTTTCCCAGGGTGGTGTTTTTTTTTTTTTTTACAATGTCACAACCGGTCACAAAAGAAAAACAAGCAATTTAATCACAAAACCTGACTTTTAACTAATAAGTTTAGCATAAATACTTTCATACTAATACTTGTATTTCAAGATGCCTCTCAGATTCAGACTACCTGTGTTCAGTGATCTATTTGTGCAGATGCGATACCTCTCGTAGTATAAAAACAGTTATTAAAAAATTTTATTTTTATTCAGTTTAGTTGTACAAGCATGTGCATTGAGTGAATAGCATGGTAGATAATTAGCCTGTTCCGCACACAGAAAATGAAAGGCTAAAACCCTCGGGATAATCATAAGATTTGATAAGAGAGGATAACAAGTTTTCAACTGCAAAGTAAAACTGTCAAAAGACAGTTAAACTTGTAATCCTGTTTTCAAAAGGAAAGAAGAGTCGCCTGATAATGCTTGGAAACAAGTCCAGGAGGTGGCCAACTAGTGCAGTTGCTGTGCTAATGCTAGTGAACAGGTTGCTGCCAATGCTAACAGTTCACAAACAGGAGATGGGGACTTACCACGGCAACGGGAGGAAAACCCAGCGACAAAACCCTTAGCAACAGCTGGTTTGTTTAAGAAGGGCTGCCTGGTAAAACTGGAGTTCATTGAAGAGTTGAAGGTGCTTCATGCACAAGACTGAGCCCAGACCTGCAGAGTAAAAGCTGAAACAGGGAGGAGCAGGAGAATCAGGACAAGGCAGAGGTTGGAGTGATATGGACAACTAGATAAGGTAAGCACCCATCTATTAGGCTAATAGGCGAGTGTCTGAATTGTTTTATATTGGGTTGCTATGCCAGTCTTTTAAGAAAGGTTTGTGTCAGGTTTGTTTAATATTATTGTCTACGTTAGAGCTCTGGAGAAATGAATTGCGGGTTGTGCTGTGAGCTGAGATGTGGGCATTTGCGTGTGTTGTATAGAGTAGTAAAAAATTATGTAAAAGCATTGTCATAATATTTGTAGGCTATCATTCAAATTACTTCAAACTAAGGCCTGTAGCAGCCAGCATTGCATTATGTCAAAGCGGTTGTCGGTCTTTTGTGTGTGTGTGTGTGTGTGTGTGTGTGTGTGTGTGTGTGTCTGTCTCAATACGTGGCGGTCGGTTTTGATATTGTGGCAGCCCGCCACATACAGGAAGCACTGAAACTATAATATTAGACACATATAAAGACGTTAAACACATAATCCAGACTAAAAGCAACAGATTACCTGTGTGAATGTATACATTTTTTAAAAACTTTGTTTGTCTGTTTAAAAATGCAAGCAGAACACCAAAACTGAGCACAGCACTAACTTTATTTATATAGCACTTTATTGAACAAAGTTAAAAGGTGCTTAACAGTGTTCAAATAAAATGAAACAGTATTTAAAACAAACAAAAAACAGGCATCATAAAACAGAGAATAGAAAATAGAATGAAGTTCCAGCAAAGCTAAAAGTTGACATTATAGTGTGATAGTAAAAGATACCACTTATAGATTCACACTTTAGGTTAAAACATAAATTATGAATTTTCTTGTTATTTGCTGACCCTTTTTAAACACCTTCCTTAGAACCAATATGCATGTCTTTAAAAGTTAAATCGATGAAAACTGGTAACAAACATAGCTCTTCATGAATACAGATTAATTCTGTGAATCTATACGGAGCCATGGGGGCACAGTGATGGCAGCAGTACTAGGAGAACAATAGATAAATAGATAGAAGCATTGATGGCAGAAGTTGACTCTGAGAGGAATGATGATTCACCAGACAAAAACAGAAATATACATTTTTAGGTTTTGAGAAAGGTTATTTTTCATGTTTAGTTGGTTGGAGTTGTATTCCCCCTGTGTAAAACAAGGGGTCTGTTGGTATGCATCATCAGGAGTGGCTTTACAAAAACATACACACATGAAAATAAAAAGAGGCCCGAGGTGCCTCTACCTTTAACATACTATAGTTTTCATTTAATAGCATGTGATTACGCCAATAAACAACTTCAACTGTGGTTGTGCCCACAGCCTCATGGCTGAATTAAAAATGTGTATGAGGAATTTGATGCCACAGTTGTACTAGTTTTAGTTGTAAAGATAAATACAATGCTCCTGTTTAAACATCATTTATGGTTTATAATTAAAACCAAAGCTGCCTTTTTTCTTGATGAGCAAAACTTCCTAAGGATTTGAAATGCAAGGTGATCTCTCATTGCAGTTGTACGAATTCAGTTATGATTGCACACATCTCTGTAGGAGTTCATAAATAGTCAAGCACCAAAATAGGACATGGGAACCTGCAGTCAGCACTGCTCCCTTTCATTTTACAAAAACCTACTTCGAGCAGTGCTACTAACAGGGAAAGGTATATCCAGGGGATGTCACGTTCATCTGTGTCCCAGATCTTAATGAACACTATAAGGAGACAATTTTAGCAGTTACAGGATCTCCATGAAAAGCTGAATAAAATGCTTAAGTGTCGGCAATGACAACACATTCCCAGGATAGCTAGTGTAGATCAGAGGATCTCCTTAATGGTGGCTTTTCTTAATGTTTCTGTTTATTTAACTACTTTGAGCTCTGAAATAGTGAAAATGTGAATGATTTTTGTCACTGTTTCCCCATAGTCACACACTATGAAAAACTACAGAAGCATATTGCTGCCATGTCAGGAAAAGAAAAAAAAATCCTTTTATTATTATTTATTTTTTTAACATGAAACTTTTCACATTATAACATGACAAATGGACTGATGAATGATCTGTGGTGGATGGGGAATCCCAGTAGTGCTCCCACTGAACTGGTGGACTTTACAGTGAATGGGCTGAGTTTCATGTTGTAGCAATATAAGTTATCATGTTAGAACCTGTACCATATCATATTTCATGTGACAACAATTATCTTTAATCCTCTTTTATCTTTTCTGGCTTGGCAGTGATAATCTTCTGTGAAAAGCTGACTCAAAAAGGCACTCTGGGTTTATCACACATAGCAGCATGTTTTCTGTTTTTGTATTTATTTTCATAGAAACAAGTTTATTTTCATCTAGTAGTACAGTCCTCAGTACAGCCCAATGAACCACGAAGGTCTTTTGTCTGTTAGTGGTTTTTTTTTTCCATTTTCCGCCACAGACACTTCAAACCAACTTTCCATTCATCTAGGCCTTGTTTCTGTTTTAAATAAAAGTCATACAGTATGGTTGAGTGGGATTCAACCTTTCACGTAATCATGTGTAAAACAAGCACATACACCTGAACATGAAGACTGCTGCTTCTAACTGCAGGAGTGAGCCCTTCATTCATTTTGAATATTTAAACAAATTACACTTGTGAAATCTTCCCTTTACAGTAAGTGGTTTTACATTTTATTTACTAAAAAATAAAAATGGCCCTCCTCTCTCAGGTCAGAGATATTCAGATATCTCATTATTTTAAGCCTGTGTGTTGGCTACTTAATGAGCACAGCCTGTGTGCTGCCATCACCAGATCAACCACTGCATCTAATCCTTCTTTAAAGTGGGCTGCAGCCAGAAACCAGTGTGCAGTGTTTGGTGCCCCCCCACCCCACACATACACACACACACACACACACACACACACACACACACACACACACACACGCTGCTCTGTGTGGTCTCATTAGTTTGGATCTCTTGGTTTAATTAATCACTAACAGAGTGCTTAATTCATCTGTAATTTCAGCAGAGTGGAGTTGATTATTGTAGCAGTTCCCTCTGGCCCTTTTAAAGTTTTTGATTTCCTTCTCTGCATTTTATTTATTTTACCCCCCTCCTCTCTCTCATCTCATGTAATGGCGGCTCATCAATGATAGACAATCAGCTGGCGGAGCACCCTGGACTCCCTTTTGAGGGTTGTGATTACGACGGCAGTGGATGCTTGAAGTTATTGGCACGGAATCAAGTGACTCTACTTGTGTTTCATTGTTGATGGCTGCAGACTATTAGAATGGCTTCTTTTTCATTTCATGAGCAGTTATGAAAAGAAAGACATGTTTTTGGAGAATCACCATGTCAAGCCTGTCCCCTTGCTGTGAGGCCGCTGAAGTGTTCTTGTGGCTCATTGTTAATGATGTTTCAAGATTTGATTTGTTGTTCGTGGTAATCTTGATGGCTACATTTGTATCTGTGACTGTTCACAAGTGGGGTTTTTTAAATCAAAGGAAGAATTTGTTGTGTTGTTGCACTGGTTCCTCTCTTAAATCCTCAGTTTGAAGTGGTGACTACAAGCAGACAAAATGATTTTCTGTGGTCACAGCTGCTGATGATACTGGGTTATTAAGCTTTTTTAATGAGAAAAAGATCCATTTTTGCCCAGATTTAGGATTTTCATATTTTTTAAGATATACTAAGCTGTCAAGGATCATAGGAATAGTCCCAAGTCAATTCCTGTGTGTGCCTCAGTGTGTGTGTGTTTGTCCTTATTTATATTCAGCCCTCTGTGTGACTTGCCTTTAAGACGAATTTGTGTGTGTGTGTATGTGTGTGTGTGTGTGTGTGTGTGTGTGTGTGTGTGTGTGTGTGTGTTTGTCTGTCAGTGTGTTTGAGTGTCGCGATCCTGTGAGGCCCACACTCTTTTCCCCAGGAGTCGTCTGCCAATCATTTTCTCAGATTCAGTGGTAAGGAAAAAAAGGAGGGGGGGGGATAAAGGGGGAAAGAAAAAGAAGAAAGTCTCCCTGTAGAATGACTAAATAGACCTTCAGTGATCTGACAGAGAGGCCTGGAGCTGAATCCCAACTACCTTCTGCACAGTTAAATATCCACATTGGGAACTCCAAGCTTTACCACACTATTGATTTTAATCGTCTCTTAAAAGCTCTGACTTTTACTAAATAAATAAAATAAGAGACCCTAAAGAGCAGAGCAAAGAAAATAGAAATCTTGTGAATCCGGAAGATGATAACTGGGTGGATTTTTTTAACACCTCCACCAGCCTCTGTTCCCCCACCTCTGAGATAATTACAGGGTGCTAAATTTACGCACTGCTCTGGCCACTGCTGACCGAGTTGCAGAGGCACTCATTAACAGGAACATACTCTCTGTGTACTGATGGTTGTCTGCAGAGCCACTAATGAGGGGTGAAGCCTGATGATGGCAGCTTGATTGAAAAGGCTTCACTGGGAGAAAAATGTGATGGCACTTAATGATGGCAAGAGCTTTCAGAGCAACAACCATGAGAAGGACACTGTGCTGCTCTGCTCATCCCAGACGGCACTCATTTTCATCACTGCTCATTCATTTCAATTGTATTTCTCAATGCTTCCATATTAGAACGTAAGACAGTGGCTTCTGTCCAAAGAAAACCTCGGCCTCTATTGGCCTGAGCATTGGAGCCGCAGTTTACATGAGGATCTAATATTGCTAAGTGCAACGTCCTACCATCACCAAACCCACCCAGTGAAACGTGGTCCCTCCATTCACCTTCCCTCATCGGGAACCTCAGTCCCGACCTCAGTATCTGACTTACAGTGCATCTGTGTGAAAGTGTGGAACTAAGTGTGACCAGGCTGCTCCTAGTGGTCTTCAGTGGAAAATTAAGGGACAACCAAAGTCACCGTAATAGAGATGTGAATGTCTCAACCACATTTTTCTCTGCAAATGTCAGTCATGGCTGCACAAGAGGAAAACACCAAATTCGTCCTCATGCATCGTCTCAGAAATGTCTATAAATGTTTGTGGTTTGTGGCAATCACACATGTCAATGGGATTCATGCTCTGTAGGCCACGCATGTCTGCAAAAATTTCATAGTGTTTCATTCAGTATGTATTAAAATATCTTCGTCTGGACTAAAGAGGTGTCTATATCCACCAGCAATACTGCCGCGTGAGTATAAAATGACTGTTGACTGTGATATAAAATAGCAAGCACTGTTTATATCACCCTTTAGTAGTTCACCAAACTTAATTTTTACTTAATGTTGGAAAACAGTTGGGGGTGTAACAGCACCAGTTTTTATGCTGTACTTCATTACTTTATTGGGCACATCTGGGTAAAACTAAAGCAGCCGGATGCAGTGAATTCATTCAATTTAGCTCAGCTACAGGGCCTGATACTGATGGATGTCACAAATATATAGCTCCATTATTGCTGTAACTAGCTGGACCACATATTCAAGATACCTCTGAGTGTAATGCAGGACAGTTTAACAGCAATACACTACATCCTTGATTGGGAATGTGCAATATCTTAAATATTTGTGTATTTTTAAAATATTTCATATTTTTAAAAATAATTCGAAATACATGTGTCTGCATCTAAATATGAATGCTTGCTCTGGCAAAGGACAGCCAACCAATTTTGCTGTACTGTATGTCTGCATTACAATGACAAGGTCTATCTATGAATGACCATACATTTAAATTTACATCTTAGAAAAGTTTAAAGAAAACAGAACATTAGAATCTTCACAAGGAAGCTGTTGATCTAGCCTGTATTCATTTTAGCTATGAGTGTGCTCAATAAACTGGCAGCTGAGCACCATACACGGTGTTGTACAGTACACTGTAAAGCACAGCTGGCAAAATCAAAAGTGAGACTGAGAGTAAAGTGCATGGTTTGCATTGCTTTTTGATATGTCTTTGTGTTGGAGAGTTTCTCCCCTCTTGCAGCAGGAGAGCAATTGATCTAGCTCTAATTTGTGAAGCAGCCTTACTGTTGGAGAGAGCTGAGGTTTGCCTTCATGAGGGAGAAGCTGGGGCTGCTCCCTGTGCTGGGGTTAGCCTCTGAGCCTGGTCAAGGTGACACTGATCCATGTCTCTCTGGAGGGCCTCTACACAGGATATGTAGCGTTATTATTCCATTAAAAGTACCAGTGGGGAGAGAGACAGTGAGGGGGGAAGGAATGGCAGTGAGAACGTCATGATGTCACCTCCTGAGGGGAATTCTGAGCTAAAAGATAAGGGCTGATCATGGCTACAGGCTGGTCTTGTTTTCAAGCCTTAATGTACAGGGAGTCTTCATGTTATCTGACAGGACTGTTTGATTGAGAGATGTAGCACTGCAGCAGGCAGCAGATCGATTATGCCCTGATGTATTGGCTCACTGTAGAAATGGTATCTTAATAAAAGATGAATGACACTTGTCAGGAAAATAGAAAATAACAGTGATCGGTTCCTGATTTGGCACAAGCAGCAATTTCTTTTTATTTGAAAATATCCAGCAATCTCGGAGAATGAGCAGTTTTCACTGTATGAGTAACAATGATGCATAATCCACGTTCGTGACTAGTTCCAGACAACACTCAACCAAAAATGATCACTTCTGTGTATTGCTATGTTTCTCTTTTCTTGATTTGAATGGTAGATTGGGCTTTAGATTGCAGTGTAAACCTTCTGTCTTTTCATTTTAACACCCTGCTACCACCTTTGGGTTTGTCTTTAAATATTGCACACAGATAATTCAGCATTTTTGGCTGTAGATCTTCTACAGTAAGGCACCATCATCTTAATCAAGGGTTCCCAAACAGAAATGCATGTAGGCTGCCCCAGATGTTACCTCTGCAGTTTCCAGGAGGTGAAGCACGATTATACCATACTTGAACTAATAAAGTCTCATATTGAAACTACTTTTTAAAAGAATATATTCACGCACTATATGTTACAACTGAACACATATTCTACATTTTGTGATTGACAGTGCATCAGAATAGACAGTGAGTTAGCAACAGTTAGCAATTGGATGATTGGTTGAAACAGTTTGCCAAAAGCAGTAGTAAGTGTTAGCAGTAAGACTACAAAGTTGACCAAACTGACTTAAACAAAGGTTATGTCAGAACACTGCTGCCAGTTGGTCTTATTCTAATGAACAGACTTTGTGCCTTTAACCCAAACATGTGATAGTGAAATATTTAAAATTCACACTGTGAAGGTCTGTAGAGAGTCTGAAGAGTGAGATCTTTCTGTTGCCAGACTTTTAAAGCATAAAACCCAACTTGTTATTTTCCCAAACAAAACATTGAGATATCTTTACGTACATTATGTGTGTAGATATAAAAAATATGCTTGCCTAGATAGAGATGCAGTGAATTTTGTAAATTTTGTGCTGCATGATTAAGTTTTCTTAAGTCAGTTACCTTTGTCATTGTTCTGTACCGATAAACTGTCAAGTTAACTGGCTGTGTTAAGGAACAGCCATCAGACTACTTTGGCTGTGGCCCTTGATGTGTATACTGACTTTACCAATATACCATCCCTTAAGCAGGGGACATCGTTCTGTCCTCCAAACTGGATCGCAGAGGCACCCTGTGGGGCTTGCCACATAAAAGATAATGGAATATAAAATTGTTTTTATATCCTCCGAATGTGCCGAGGCTGCGTGCCGAAGGCCTTCCCCGCTATTGTTTTAGGGCTCATGAATCTTCTAAATTGTCGCCACTGATCACGACGAACGCAGCGCGAGGACATTTACACATCGTCTCGCCTCATAACCTCCTCAGTTGACTGGACGGCCCGCACTCTGGTGCTTAGGGTGGCTGAGCGGTGCAGCTTGCCGCCTGCACTGTGGATTTTACCCCGTGGTGCTCCAAGACAGCATAATTCATGTGTCGGACTCTTTGAGCTGTCAGTCCACGGTCCACTTCAGGCTGACGAAGGCTGCTCGAGTACCAATATGGATTGTAGAACTGTGGGGGGTTGGGGTGGGGGTGGGGGTGCAACAAATGCCAAGCTCAGTGGTTTGTAGTTTCAAGTTTAACTTCCTCTTTAGTTTTTTTCAGATTTATGATGTCAGACAGCTGAATGTAAGAAAATACAGTGATGGCTCCAGCTCCATATTGAATCAGTCAATCTTCTCATGTAATGATCAAGCATATTTGCCAAAATGTTACTGTTGTAATACTCCATGTTCTCATAAAACTTCATGTGTTTCATCTCCGTTGAAAAAGTTTAATGCCATCTTCAGTCTGTTTCTTTGCTCCATTAATTATGAAATAATGTCCTTTGCTTTCAGCAGTTTGAGGTTATTGTAGATAATTCGTTTTGTCAAAATGCTACATTAAAATCCATGAAAATGAATCCTAAACCATGCCTCAGCCACAGCTAGCAAGACAACCTAGTGTGTGTGTGTGTGTGTGTGTGTGTGATTGTGGGTCTCCTGTCGGCCCATTGACCGTGGTCCAGGCTGGCTGACCTCTGGCCAACCCTGAGCCATTTGAAAATATGATTGTAATCCTTGTGAGGATTTGGCCCGGGTGTCTATTACCACTGTAATCTGTCACACTGGCATCCAATATTCATCCCACGTCCAGGTTAAGCCCCTCTCTCTGTCTGCTCCACCCATCACCATGGGAGGAGGGGGGCAAAGCGAGAGATACTGAGAGGAGGGAATAAGAGAGAGAGAGAGGTTTTGAAATTGTGAGAGCACTGCTTCAATCAAGCTGCTGGGTTGAGGTGAAGAAATCTATTGTGGAACACAAGGTCTCATTAATGCAGCAGGGATCGCTTTAACCTCCAACTCCATATTAAACACACACACACACACACACACACACACAGCTTGCTGAATAAAGACAGGTGAAAGCATGCAGCAGAAATGGATAGATGTGAGAATCGTGATGATGCAGTTGTGGGGGACATATTCTGCACAGCTGATGCAATGAAATGTTGTAACAGGAGTTTACTGAAGTATCAAAAATATTCATTTCCACCTTTTATTAGCAGGAACTCTGGACGAGTTGTTAGGCGCTCAACTCATCTGCACCGATCAGCCATTACAATAAAACTACTGACAGGTGATTATCTCATGACAGTGGCAGCTTTCACAGGGTGGGATCTATTAGGAAACAAACAAGTCGCAGTCAGTTCTTGGAGTTGATGTGTTGTAGAAGTAGAAAAAATGGACAAGTGTGGGATTCTGAGCATCTCCAAAACAGCAGGTCTTGTCAGGTATTAATCAGTACCAACCAAAAGTGGTGCAAGGAGGGAGAACCAGGGCTCACCAGGGTCATGACTGCCCAAGGCTGATAGATAGATAGATAGATACAACAAGGCAGGAAACATCATATCTTATTTCAATCGTAAAATATGTACAACAAGGCACAGCCATTGTAATTGTCGTTGTAATGTACTTCTGATAAGAAAGCATATCTTGTGTCTTTTGTAAGAGGTGCTTTCTGTAAGGAGGTCTCTTGATTCAGAGGGAATCTCTCATACTGTACATACAGTGAAATAAATAGAAATAGAAATAAAATAATGAAATTACTAAACCCTGGTATTTAAAACACCTCACAGTATCAGTCCTTACAGAGTGATATATTTTTGCTCACCGCTTATTTTTAGATTAATTTCTCTCAATTGTCCTTTCTGATCACTTTTGATATCATATGTTACAGGATAAGAAATAAAGGCCAAAGAGAAAGAGGAGGGAAAATAAGCAAGGGGAAACGATGGAGGCTGAACTGTTTTTGCTATCTGTGTTGCAAGTCCAAGACATCTGTCACACAAACAGTTCGCTGTGATTGGTGAGGGGCCATCTATCTGTATTGCTTGTCAACAGTTAGGAAATTTATATCCCCCCAAATCCCATCCTCCTTCAGTGGTTTGGCTGAGGCCAGGCCAAGGCTGTCAGCCGCCACAGTCATATCTTATTTTCAAATGAGACACAGTCATAACAACAGTAACTTATCTTCTCTGCACTTCCTCTCTATATGTACAGTATACCTTTATCCGTTTCCATGAACCCCAGCTGTGACCTCTGTGTCTGTACCAAAGAGAAAAAGCCTCCTTTGTCAGACCACCATTGTTTTTTTTTTTACTCTTAGGGGTTTTTGTGAGGGTAAAGGTTGAAGCATACTGTTAAAGATTAAACCTCTCTTCTCCTCTTGTGTATATAGAGCCACAGTAAGAAAAATGTGACCAGGGGAAGAAAGAATTAATGCAGCATGGTATGTACAGTAGTTCACATATTCAGGCTGAGTAATAAATCATAAAATTGTGAGAATTTGCATGAAAGTAAGATGTGGACAAAGATCAGGTGCCTTCTCCTGTTTCATTTTCATAGATGACTGAAGATGGCACAGCAGAGGAGCATATTTTTAGCTACAGACTGATTGATGGTTGCTCATTAAGATGTGGCAGTTAAACAGGCACAATGAGAGCTCTCAAGACTCAAAACTGTAGCAACAATGCTGCCTTGATTTCCACATGTTTTGGAGCTAAAGTGTCCCAGACAAGCAATATGAAGCATTGTGTCAGGCAAATGAACATGTCTAAAAGCTTTGATCCTGAAGCCATGAGTTCTACTACATGAATAACTCTGGTCTATGGACTGCAGCTGAAAGTAAGTAGTCCATTTATTGCTCCAGCCAGTAGGTAAAATTAGCCCAAACAGTTTGATGATAATGGGGACAATGCCAGAGGAATTTAGAGCAGCATCCCAATGATTTGTGAAATCCACCTACAAATACATAGAGTAAATGCAGGCACAAGTGAACACCCACCTGCGCACACACACACATGCACTTCACTCTATCTCACTGCATCACAATGCTAATAATCGGATTAAGCTGGTGTGTTTAGGGTGGGTCGACGGCGTTGCTATTAGAGCCAATTTAGCGTGACCTATCCGCTCCAGCACCCTCAGCTCTGGCTTTGTAATCTGCCACGGCTGGCCCCCGTCCCGGCCACTTATCATCACACTGGGATTAATAGAAACAATTTTTGTAATTATAGAAATGCTGCATTGCTGTGCCAATTATTTTAATGCGTGCCAAACCAGCAGCCCTCAGCAGTGGGCTACAGTAAAACACAGAAATCACAGTTTCACAAGGCCGTATGCTCAGCATTTTATCTGCTGTCTCTTCTCCAGGCTGACCGATGAGATTATTGATCCTCATAAAGGCAGTATTTTGTCATTAGGCGAGAAGCAGAGGAGACGGTAATGAAAGGTTTTAACCTGTGTGTTCGGGGGAAGGGGGGACTGGACGACTGGCTGAGTTTGCCAGGTGCTACACGCAGCAGATTTTCCTCGGCTCAGCCGCGAGGATCGATAGGGATACATCTTTGTCTGATCACAGAGATGTGCTGGTGAGGGAGGGGAGTTTCTGTGTGTGTGTGCATCCGTGTGTGTGTTACAGTAATAGCAGATCATTGGATCTGTCTGATTCAGACAAAAAGGTCCAAAATTAGTTCTCCACGAATGTGTGAACGGTGTGTTTTGGTCAACGCCGTTGCTATTAGAGCCAATTTAATGCGACCTATCCGCTCTGGACCTGTCTTTGCTGAGGAGTGCGCATGTGCTATAGCGAATAGCGGGAGGCGGCAGGTGAATGACACAGGAAACTGGCAGCTTCCAATATGAAGCTATCTCAACCCAAAATATCAAAGCTCTGGGAGCGTTTCACTCTCGACACAATGCAGAAAATGATGATCTGCAGGTTTTGTAAAGCCAACGTGGCGTATAACTGAAGCACCAGATGATAACCAGTTCAAACTTCACTGTGAACCAGTTGTTTTGTTGTTTGTGTTGTTCTGCTCCTTTGCCTGCCATTGGTTTACAGAAATAAAAGAACACTCTCTTTTTTTATATCCGCACTTTGCCAGTCCCTGTTTTTAATTGGACAAAAATTATGTTAGAATTTTTATTCATCTTGGTATCAGTCGTAGCCTAACAGCAGCAAAGTTTGTTATGACATATTTTTGAATGAAGTATCTTTATTGTATTTATTGTGGACATGCGTAAAACAACCTCTCACTAAATTTAAACACTGTGAGCTAAGTAGAGCCATTGAGTAATTGTGTAATTGTGGTTTATGATTAGTTGATTAATCATTTCATCATTTTTTTCATAGACTAGTCGACTATCAAAATAGATGTTAGCTGAAGTGCAATTTTAAGGTTCTTGTTTGTCAACTCCATCACTTTTGCCTGGCAGCTATAGTTAATAATTACTTTACAGAATAATATTTGACATCCAATATTTTTGACCATATAATATATAATGAAGACAGTATGAGGTAATAAAATGAGCTCCACCTCAGCTGGCTACAGCATTAAAATGTTGCTTATACATCAGTTGCACTAATCCAGTAATACCTTTTATACTACAACACTAGCAGCTGCCATTCTACTGGATTTTAAGTACTTTTCTTTTGATACTTTGAGTCAAATTATCTATAATACTTGACTGGATGGCTTTTTACATTCCAGTATTGCTACTTTGACTAAATTAAAGGACTTACTTCTTTATCCACTACTTTATGAGCAGGAATTAAGTCAAAATTACACAGGTTTGATAGATGGATTGTTTTCTTGCCTTTGCAGGATAATCACAAGTCATTTCATCATAACATCAGGGTCTGATAAACCCTCATATGCATAGACATACCAACACAACACAGAGTCAGCAATAGACAAACTCATGCACATGGCCGGTGGAACAAATGAAACTGTGGATGTGATCTGGGTGAATAGTGGGGGGCGGTATCACTGCAGTATCACCACCCAGATGGCCACAGTTTGAATCAAGAGGCAGAGGGGTGTCTCCTGTCACCCACAATGCTGTTTGTCTCATTCACCATTTCACAGTGTACCGGCTGCTATTACTCTTTTTGTCAGAGACCCACAGTGGCATTGCCAAACCAGCAGCTGATGCAGAAAGCTGAAAAAACAACAAAACAAATCAAAATGCAGTACAAAATTACGCATTTTGTGGTTCACAGTGGCCCCCTCATCGCTACTACACTCAAGTGTGAGAACAAGGTCTGTGCAAGACAGGGGAAGATGTTTGGAACAACGGTCATTCATTCACTGTTTTAATCCCCCTGCCATGTCTGCCTGGGATTTCCAGAGTAACCCTGTCTTTTGTTTGCCGCTGTACATGTCCAGCTGTGTTTGTCTTTTAATATGTCCTTTCTGTCTCTTTCATTATGGACCCGGTAAACTGTTTTCTTGTGAATTACAAGAATCTTTCATTTGTTTGACACCCAGGGTTTTTTTTTTTTATTGAAGTTGAAGGTTTAAGGTTCTTGCATCACAGAGTTTACACAGAGGTTGTTCCTCCCTTTGTTGGATCGTTTTGTGAAGCTAGCCTCTGAAACAGTGCAGAGATAGACCAAACTGTGGTCAGATGCCCTTAGAGGTGGAAGGAGGGATGAAGTGTACAGCACTTCAACACTTCTATAATATGTCTGAGGTCCTGTTTTAACTCTCCAAGAATAAAAATTTTGTGAGAGGTAAAAAATTATCTCTGATGCCTTATTAGAATCTACCTGTGGTTGAGCAGAGTCAGGTAACAACTAGAGAGGCACACAGAGAAACACAGAGCAGCCACTCAGCAATATCACTCGTCCCTGATGAGGAGACAGACACTGCTGCCGCAAGTCTTCCCCATGATCTTGGGATGTTGCGCTGTCCTAAACACGGAGAAGCCTGAAGGTGCCACGTCTCAGTGACTGCATATTGTATGACCCGTCAGTTTTTCTCTCAGGGACTGTGTGTTGATGAGCAGGGTAGCAGGCAGGGGGACGAGTACCCCCCCTTTCATCCACCTTTTCACAAGAGTCTGAGGATGAGGAGATGATTGCACAATGTAAAAAAAAAATGAATACAGTGTTTCTGAATTAGAGGAATAAAACTCTCTAACAACATTTAATAGGATTTTAATTGGGCACTGTTTAATAGGTGCTAACCACAAGAATGCACACATTTTTCTACTGCTGTTCAATTAGAATGACAGTAAAAATACAGAATAATGAATGATAATCATTGGGGCTAGAAGGAAAGAAATTTACCCCTGCTCTAAAAGTAGAGTCAGTGAATAACAGCTTTAGGTCTCCTTCAATGAATGCACATCACAGCAACACAGTCTGCCTCCTCCTGCATGCCAAGTCTGTGTTTTTAGAGACTGTCCAGCCCCCCCCAAGCAGGCATAACTGTCACATGTGAGATATTACACATCTGTCTGTGGATACAGGGCACACCAGATGCTGCAGTTAATGGCACACCTAACCTCCCACCACGAGGTGGTATACTAAAACCCGAGTGGAATTTTCCACTGCCTTACTTCTCCTCCATCTCACCCACTGCTGGAAGGTGCCTGTAGGGGATGGTCCAGACAGGATATTAATGGGGCCCTCCAACAGTCAGAAGGCCTGACGGAGCCCTGTTTCATTGTCACCTTGCCTTGGAGGATGAGGAAAAAACTCGCAAAGCTCATGAGCACAATTGAGCCGTTTCTCTCTCGGACTTACTCGATCTCTGCCTCGCTGCTTCATTAGACCGTCTTACAACTGAGGCCCGCTACTCTCCCCGTTTTTTCACCACCACCACCTCCACACACACACACACACACACACACACACACACACACACACACACACACAGGGTGACATCTCCCACCTAATCAAGTAGTGGATTATCTTGTCCTGATAAATTGGAGCTTGTAGCACTTGAAAGGTCCTCTTGGAGGAGCGCCTCCTCCCCCCTGACAGCTAGCTCAAGCCTCCTGGGAGCAAGGAGAGAACATCGCCTGGTAATGATTTGTGGTAAATCGGACAAATGTTTTTTGGAAAGACCACTTTCAAGCAAGGGCCTTAATGAATTTAAAATCCCAGGAGAACAAAAAATACAGTCATCTATTTGTGCTTTATGAATGAAGTGATGATGGAAATGACTACATGATGCAAAAGGTTTAGGCGAAGTCAGGTGCACAGCCAGCTTTAAAGAGAGAAGGTAGTCAGTTTCAGTGGATCAAGTTGGTTGAAAATAAAGAAATAAGGCATTTGAAGATCCATTGAGCTCCCAAGAAATACAACTGAAAAGACACAAATCACTTCCCAGATGTATTTAGAATGTTTTGCCCAGTTCCCACACAGGTCATAGTGCTCATTCAGACAGTGAAGGAGATGGCACAATTTTTGTGGCATGGTATTCACAAATACACAGTGTTAACAAGAGTTAACAGAGAGGTCAGACAGCTCAATAATGCAGTAGACGTGTATGGGTGCAGATTGTGCTTGTTTTTGGACCATAAACAGTACAAAAAATGGACGTAGCTTTTGGGTCTGGAAAAAGAAGCCAATGCAGAAGTGGTCAGATCCACCCCTCTCTACTCTCCAGCTCCACCCTTTCATCCAAATGTGGTATCATCAAGTTTCCAAAAAACGAGATGGCTGCTGCATGAATTGTGAAACTCACAGATTCAAAACAGCAGTTCACAAACCAGTGGTTGATGTCACAGTGGGTTGCCAATTGGTTTGGACATGATGCCCTGAGATTCAGCTTCACCGTTACGCAAACCTTAGGGCTTCACATATCCCTAAATGACTTTCTTAAGCATATCAGAGACAGCACCTTGCTTACACTAACTGTCTTTGAAAATGACATGACTGGTTTCTGCTGTTTGCTAATGCTAACAATGTTTTTTTCTTTTTTGTGTCTTTGCACTGTCTGCTACAGGAGAACCCTTACATGTGTAATAACGAATGTGATGCCAGCACCGAGGAGCTCGCCCACCCTCCAGAGCTCATGTTTGACATTGAGGGCCGCAATCCCACCACCTTCTGGCAGTCGACATCCTGGAAGAAGTACCCAAAAGCTCTGCTGGTCAACATTACATTGTCTTGGAACAAGACCATCGAGCTGACTGACGACATTGTCCTTACCTTCGAGTCGGGCCGGCCCGAACAGATGGTCCTTGAGAAATCCCTGGATTACGGACGAACCTGGCAGCCCTACCAGTTCTATGCCACCGACTGCTTGGATGCCTTCACCATGGAGCCAAAGACGGTGCAGGACCTGACCCAGCACACCCTGCTGGACATCATCTGCACTGAGGACTACTCACGAGGCTATGTGTGGAAGTATGACAAAACTGTGCGCTTTGAGATCAAGGACCGCTTTGCGCTGTTTGCCGGACCACGGCTCCACAACATGGCCTCACTTTATGGCCAGCTCGACACGACCAAGAACCTGAGGGACTTCTTCACCATCACGGACCTGAGAATCCGCCTGCTCCGGCCTGCCACAGGAGCTACAATGGTGGACGAGAACAACCTGTCCAGATACTTCTATGCCATTTCCGACATCAAAGTGCAGGGCAGGTAAGAGCTTAGTTCATCTGTATATGTGCCAAGTGGGTGAACTGTGTGACTGCCCCAGGGCCTCAAAAGGACCTGGTGTACATGTTTGTGGGTTTTGCTAATTAGATTAATGGTAAATTTGTAAGTGAATATGCAGCACTTAACTAAAGTGGGGTCATTATGAGCCCAACAACAGATTTTTGGCCCTTGGGTGCCCAAGCAGATTAATCAAGCCACTGGGGGGACTAATTCTCAGAGGGATCCAGGATGAATAATGGAATGATGATTCTATAGGCTGAAACTTCTGCGGTTTTTGTCATGGTTTTAGAGCAGCTGCCCGGCAGTGAAGAAAAATTCATTCACCATTACCATTCTTTTCAATTAGACAGCAGATCCATAATGATGTGCAGGGTTCACCAGTTGTCAGCATGTCTTAATTAACCAAGCTGCTTACGGCTTGTTGAAGCACTCCACTCCGGACGCCACATTCACTCAGCTGTCTATTAGCCCGTGGAAAGCATTGAAGGTAGTGTTTCAGCCGTCAGGTCACTGCACTGCTGTAATTAGTGTTTGATTTACAGAATCCACATGGGGTCATACAACATGAAAACAAGACGCCATTATACAGATGGAAGAAAGGCCAACAAAAGCTTGCGTCAGTTCTTGACAATACTACAAGAGTCACTGGGGCATGCACTTGAGTGGATCTGTTTTACACTGTGTGGTTTTTCAATTTAACAGATGTGAATATGGTTGTAAGGGGTGAAGGAATGAAGATTTAATTACTCTTGTTTTGCTCTTCACACATGAGAGGGTCGCGGTACAGAAGTGCACAGTGGCGGAACGTCACAACAATTCAAAGACGCGGGTAGAAGTGTTGAAGCCGGGCTGCGGCTCACAGCGGTATTTGTGTCACGGGCAGGCTCGGGAAAATGACTACAAATAGAAAGATCACTAGTGTCCCGCTCAGCAAGCATCAGCTGCTCTAACCAGTGTGGCTGTGTCGAGAGAGAAATCAAAGTCTTCTCAGCTGAGGTTTAGCATCAGGTGATGCTCATGTTACACCGGCCCTTGTTCTGTTATAGCCTAAAGTGTTTGCTGCTAACACATTATTTACACAATGTCAAATGCCTTCAAGTTATTTAATGAATCTGTAATTTCTTGATTTCTATAATATGCTATTAAAATGGAGTAAAATCCTGTGCACTCTGAATGGGCAGGTACCCTTGAGCACAAGGGGCTATGATAATAAACGCCTCACTCTGAAATTGGATTTTTGACTTTTCTCATGATTGAGAAGGTCATTCAACAAAAATAACTGGAGGGAATTTACTAACACAAAAGAGTCAGATGGGACATCCATTCCACATCCCCTGGAATGAAGGGGGCCGTCATAAGCGCCGATTATTTATTCTATCTGACTAATCATGACCGAACTCACACATCCCTGCGGGGCCATAGATTTGAGCAATGGCTGCGTGCCACCGTCGGGCCGCAGTCGTTAACCAGCCCGCCACTTTCAGAGCGACGCCCGCCTGAGAAATGTTCCCCCACTGTTTACCAAAGGTAATACACAGTTCAGCCATAATGAGATACACTCTACACAGAAAGGCTTCGCTCTACTACCACCCCCACCCCCCCACCCCCCCATTGCGAATCACTGCTCAGCCCCTTTCTCTATGCCTCGTATACAAGACATAAGCTCCTTAACCCCCGGAATACAGTTCTGTGAGACTCGGCGGGAGCGATTTTGCAGGGGCAGCGATGTTGAACCTGGCATATTTCACTGCGCTGGACTCAGCTACTATTGGCCTGGATTGGGAGCGAGAGGGGGCGTGGAGGGAAATACAGTAGGAGAAGCTCACAGATTTTCTTTCCTTTGCCACAACAGTGTGAGAAACAAAGAGAGGAACATAAGCTCTTTGCCAAAGTAGGTCAGCCTAGAAAAAGATGGAATGGAAGGAGCACAACTTTGCAGAAGCGGTGGTGGTCTTGTGTGCATCTGTCACATGGAGCTGGAGCAGTTACAGGGAAGGCCGGACTGTCATGCATGAACATTCTGTTGTGGTTAATTACAAGGAAGGTGTGGCCCAGAGGCACTGGGGGAAAGAAAATCAATGCACAGAATTTTAAATCAAACCAAGCATGGAACCGTGAGATGGATGTGAACAATGCAGGCTGCCTGGTGACTTTAATGAATTTGACACCCTCACTGTTTCATTGTATCAGCAGTGCTAAACGTGTGGAGAGAGACAGCATGGAGAGTAGGGAGGATTTTCTAATTATCTACTGTATGACTTTGGAATAATTGCTCTGCCTCTCTTTTTATAATCTTTACAGTAACTACAGCCCACAATTTCACCATCTGCCTACACCCCCCCCCACACACACACACACACACACACACATACAAACCCTTCCTCTTACTCCCTCCTGCCTGTGATCAATACAGTGTAATTAAAGCTGGAGAAGATTCAGGCTACTAAAGGATCTTTCTGGCTCTCGGTTTCTCTCTTTCAAGCTCTGTCCTCCATTCCCTTGCTCCATTTCTCCTCTACTGTAGAGTAGGGTTGTCTTTGCCTTGAATATAAGACGACCCACCCCATTTCATTCTTGTACTGCTGTTCAAGGGTGAAACACCAATCACATTACAAAACAAAGAATATACCTACAAACAAGTATTGCAGAACTTTTTTCCCCTTATTTGATCACCATCATGGTTTCTTTTAAAATTGCCCAAATCTATTAAAAGGAATCTTTTTTGTAGGCCAACCTCTGAATCTGCCAACATATTATTGCTGCATATTACTGCTGCTGTCATTTCCAGTGCAATAACAATGAAAGTCCCATATTGTGAACCAAAGACACTTGCATCAATGGGAGTTCAATTCATTTTTTTCAGGACATGACCAGGGAAGGTCAGAAACAAAGCTCAAGGGTCCACAGCCACTTGACTGCAGGGTAGACAGGTCATTCACTTGAAGATGTAGTAGCCTAATATCTGGTCGAGATTTGCCTCGGCCTCGCTAAGTGACTGTGAATCCCCATGCTGACAATGAACCCTAACAATCCAGGAGACTGCTGTGGATGAATCCTGGTCTGGTTTTTATTGACTGCTACTCCATGCTTGATCGCATATGTGATAGAGTATCAGCTATTCAAAACTCTAAGAAACCTCATGTGGGAGAAAGAAGAAAATGGACAAATGCTCTCTACTTGTTCCTTCACATCCACCAGCCAGGGGCTGGAATTCATTAAATTCACAGGCAACACAAATTTTCTTTTGATAAAGCCATTGGCAACAGTCCAAATTTCGAAACTTTGGATCACTTTATAATACATGCCAATAGCAGAAAATAGCCAATTTGGAGTCAGAGACAAATGTTACAGTCGTGAGTCTTGGCTTTCTTTTACAATCTGCTCTTTAGATTTTGACCACACTCAAAACGTCCATACAGCTCTTTTATAATGCTTCATTTCTTCCTCCTTTCTCCCTGAAGCACTTACACAAAACTCAGGCTTATCTGTCAAATTCATCATCTCTGGGAAAGACTCCCTTTCAAACATGATGTGACATTTCTGTTGCCAACAGGAGTGGCTCTATGCTAAATGGATGTGTGCAATGTTTTACCATAATTACTTGTTTGAGGTTTCTTTAAGTTTGAGGATATTTGCAGTCACAATAATTAGATACTGAATTATTGCAGTTTTCCGGGGAAATCTCATTCAAACTGGACATGCTTTATTGATGCTAAATCACATCCAGCCACTGTTTCTGAGGCATTTGTCAGCCGGATACCATTCACTAAAGGGGATGTTAAACGTCTGGGTTGTTTGGGATGTCTGGGGAGTCTGCATTTGTGCAAAAAGTTGTATGAAGACTTTAGTGTGCCCAAAGCCATGTAAATCCTGATAAACTGAACAGCATCAGTCTGATCTCAAGAGCGTGAGTTGGAAAAGTAAAACAAATGTGTTTGTGTGGAGTTAGAAAGAAGTGAGCCTACCTGCTGCTCTTCTCTGCTGCAGGCTACAGGGTACATTAGCACCTACCAAGCACCCTAACCAACAACTTAACTGTTGGCAGTGAAGTCACATTGTGGATCATATATTCAGCAGTTTTTAACAAGAAAGAATAATGTGCGGAAAGTTGATGTCTGTGTCTCTGCTGCATGGATTTTGTTCCTTTTTGATGTCGCGGGAGTGCAAAGCTAACTTGGTGTAGGACTGACTTTCAAAGTGAAAAGTTCTACATCTAAATCTAAGGGATATATGCTGTACATATGAAATCATTTGGAGATTACATTGAGGAAAATCTTTTCATCATTAAAGCACTGTTTGGACTGAGACCATCTCTGCTAAATGCATTAAATTGTAGTATGCGAAAAGTGATTGACATGAAATGGTATGAAATCCATCTGTCACGATCATATTTAATTATTTAGCACATTATGTTGATTAATTACAATAAGAGGGCTGCCTATTTGTGAAGATGTGCCAAGTGAAATACAACGGGGATGAATTTATCATTACTAAAGCACTGCTTCTGCAATTTACATTGTTGGATCAAGTCCACCCTGGTAAAAATCAATGATGATATTCAAAAGTGTGATAAAGGGAAGCGCTTATCTGAGACATACAAAATATGCCATCTGCAGGAGATTAGACACTTCATCTGTCCCACAGTGCATGGGTCATGCATTGGTGCATTGTAATTACCACGTGTTTGGTGCATGTGTGCTGTGGATACAGCTGTTTCAACCACTGATCAGTAGTTTTGTGAGTGATGGCTCCATCGGCTCTCCCCTAAGGGAGGAACAAACAAGAAGTCAATCTGCTTTTTCTTCTCTCCCTCTCCCTCCATAGTGCTTGGCTTGCTCTTAGGTCTGCCTGAAGTCGACAGATAATCTATTTGTGCTAATTTCAAGTTTCTTGCTGCCCACTTCCCCCTTGAATAAGTCATTCCACTTGTCTGCCCTCCTTAGTCTCTCCCTCTCATTCTGTGCCACCATAAGCATCTATTTACCTTATGCTGTGCTCTGCATTTCAGCATTTTTTAAAAAATCAGCAGTCTTGTGTGCCATGTTTGTGGGACAAGCAAAGCGATGGGTCCAGATAACTTGGACCATTTGTTAACATCCATGCCACATGTTAGTTTAATGGCTGTACTCAATTTACCCACGCTCTTTTGTTAGCCGAGCAAAAATTAGTTAAGTGAGGTATTTCAGAAGTGAAAGAGGCTGTCAGTCAACATGCCTAATGTATATCTCTGTCATATTTACATCTCATATAAGGATCATGGGTACCTGCCATGGTTTAGCGACTTTGCTTATTCAGCATTGAGGAGCTTCAGATGAGTTTATAGTGGGAGAATGAGTGGTTTTATATCTGATATGAGGACGGAGAACCTGACAGCGGAACGTCAACTGACCACGGACCTGATCTGGCATTTGAGACATGACTGATGTCAGGGAGGGGGTGTTCTGATTTGGGCTGCCTATAAACTTTTTTATCACAGTGTGACACTTTACCTCAGCAGATCTATGTCTCATTGCATCGGTGTTACATATTACTGATAGAACTCGGCCTCCCTTTGTCTGACTCCATATATTTCCATCAACACCTACATCATGTGCTGCTCCTGTCTTCTGTCCAGGCCATTTCTCCACCTCCCCAGCCTGTGATCCTCCCCCCTTCAGTTTGATGGGCTGAGGAGCTCAAAAGAATTTTTTGTCAGTTGGGCCAGGAACTTTTTGCTCATCCTGTTCCTTATGCTCTGGAATTGCTGTCAGGTCTTTGAAAAGTATGGAATGGCTTGGACAGTGGCAGCTCATAGTTTTTGGGTTCCAACCTGATTCTTCAGAGGAGCAGGAACGAGCTGGCAACCAGAAAAATAAACCGGCCTGAAATAAATTCTAATATGATTAATTAGTCCTATATGTCCTATATATAGAGATGAAGTGGTCTGAGCACAAATCAGCCTGCAGTCCCCTTCTTGTCCTTTTTGACTTGAAGTGTTGTCACTTAAACTGCACATTTACCAATCACAGTGACTATCTTTACATACACAGTGTAGTCAAGCTACGTTTGTAGCTGGACTATGAAATTTAAATGGAGGGGAATTGATTTTCTGACAGAGGTATGCCTAATTGACATTTTACGTCACAGACCACTCAACAAACAAGTTATTTAGTGGTAAACCGTTGCAGTTGAAGCTACAAAAACACGGAGAACTTTACAGCTCTGTATGTTTCATTGATTCTCACATGATATTCATGCTATCCCTCATACTTACAGAGTTATCTGAAGGCAGACAACACCACTGTTACTGCTGTTTGCCTGTTGTTACCAGCTTCTCTTCTGTTAAGCATTTTGTCCAAAAACTGTGTCTGATTACAACCACACTATCTGGGTGTGTTTGTCCAACTATGAGAAGTTACATTTCACCCAGAATATGTTGTTTACATGCATTTCAAAAGTCTGGTTTTACTCAAGCTAAAACAAACAGTCAGACTAATAAAGTGTCATGTAAACATACCGAATCATTAACTCAAACCTGTGCCAGCTATAGAGGGAGTGTCTGTGTGTGTGTCAATAGAGAAGATGACCCCCTCTCTCCAATTAATTGGATATTTCCTGCAGCAAAAACTCCCTGGGCAATACACATGTGACCCATGAAAGGTTAAAAAAAAAAAAAGATGGTGGATGTGAAAAATGCAGCGGTGAACAGTCGGAGGCAGGATGTGAAGTGCATCGCGTTGGCAGTGGCAGAGCACAGTGCGCCATATCTGGAGGCCACAGCTGCCTCTGCAGAGTCATCTGCATACAGCTGCTGGCAACTCGGACTGCTGTGGCCATGTCTGTGTCCTCTGTGGCAGCAGACAAAGACGGGGCATATTCCTGGATGGCAGGATAAAAATACTGTGTGCGGTGATGTTTTGCCTGTCAATCAAGCCCCGGTTCATATGTTTAATTAGCTTTTATTAAGGAGAGTGGCCACATGTGGAACCTGCTAGCGGCATGGCTCTGTGGGCGGCAAGATCTGCCCACCACTGTGGTCCACACTGAAATATCTCAGCAGCCACGGGATGAACTGTCATGTGACTATTACCCAAGGATGAATTTTAATCTGTTGAAATTTATTCAAAATGATTCAAAGAGTGCTGCTTCCTTCTAAATATAATTTAATCAGGCATTCGCAGCTTTGTGTCTGTTATTATTTCCATATTTCCTACCGGGTAATAATTATTATAGTGATTATTATACTGATTTAATGTCATACAAATAGTAGACATTTGGCATCTAACCTCACTAAAGCACACATTATGCCACAGTATGTTGTATTCTCAGCTAATTATGTGAATTTTTGTGTCATTTCCATACCTGTCATGATGTCATTTTAAATTAAATGGTGCAGCTGGTGCAGTAGGATACACAGTAAAAATGCAGCTTGAGCGGGGAGTCTTACCTAACCCAAGGCGTAAACAGCACAGTGAGTGAAGTCAATCTTAAGAGAAAATAGGCATTTCATTTTCACCACTGAGAAATCACAGTGCCACAAAGAAATGAAAATAATTTTCAAGCTAATTTGACAAAAGCCTGATTTTATTTTATTTATTGCTCTTTTTAGGAAATACTGCACTTCAATTAATTTGGAATTTAGTTTGTCAAACACTCAGTAGATATTAAAACTAATTAAACACACACACACACACACACACACACACACACACACACACACACACACACATACACACACATATACTGCACACTGAGGATGAAGAAGTAAGAAAAATTAAAGACATGTCAAAGTTGAGAGAGAGAAAAGGTCTTTATGCAGCAGAATGACTTGTGCAGTCTTGCGAGCGTTTCTGTCCTAACGAGAAAAAGGGAATCACTTGTTTGAATTTTGAATGTGTTTTGTTACAACACAGAGAAACTTTATTCTCGGCATTCAAGGGCATCTGTCTGAGCACATCTCATCCATCCTGCACGTCTGCAGAGGGTGAATGTGAGTGTGAGTGCTGAGGTGGACTTTTAAGTCCCAGGCTGTTTCTGTGTATAAACCACCTTTTTTCCAAGCACAGACTCTGCTTTTTCAAACCCCCTGTCTCTCCCCACGCTGTCGACCACTCTCACATACAAATACAGGATAAAAGAGGGATAGATTTTCACTGCTTAGTCTCTGTTTGCTGAATTGCCCCTTTCCATAGACAATCCAGCTTAAACCTATTGTACTGTACTTTCATAAGGCCCCTGATATTTCTTCTTTAATATTCATAGCACAAACAATGGAGTGTTTGCTTTTGTTGTTTCTCTGCTTGGTTGAAGCAATATTTCTAAAGAAAGCTGGCTATACAAACCTCAGTAGGAGTAGTCTGTGTGAGGAAAGACACTGAGTTGAAAGAAACTTCTTCAAATTAAAAGCAGATTGCTGGTTGGTTATTTTTAAGATGCACTTCGTTTTAGAACATATAAAAGAAATTCTAATAATCATATATATATGTGTGTGTGTGTGTGTTTGTGTCAAGTTAATTTTTTCATGTTTGCAGTCTTTTTCTCAGTCATTGCTCTGCTTACATGCACATTAACGCCAACTGCTGTTGGAGCAGCAGAATAACTTGAGACCTGCAGCAGGAATGTGAATCAAACTAAATGGACAAAGACATTACTGATCACCACTAATCATGGCCAAAGTCTCAACAGGACACCTTTGATTGTGGTAATAACAAATTCAAAGAATACATTCTTCACCAATCGTGTCTCAGCGGTAAGATGAATTCTAGTCGCTGAAAGCTTATGTACAAATAAAAACAAGTGATAAGCTGCCATGTCACTGACACTGAATCACAGAAGGTGCACAAGCCAATCCTTTGCTGTTTTTTCCAGGCCAGAGGAATCGACCGGATCCAGAGATATGAAGTGACATGGAGATGTTATCAGCAGAGCGGAGGAAAGATCCCTCTCTCGCTCTCAGGGATGAAGCAACACTCATTTTTCACTTCACAAGCTGAAGCTTACACTTGATATAAGATTTTCCTATTGAGTGCTGCATTGCACAATGCAGATCTGATATTTTGAGCATTGATTTCCCTCCCGCTGGGCTTGCCATTATTAGCAAGCAGTACAGGCAGCAAATTGGATTTATGTCTTGGACTGGAAGAGTATTCCAATTTAATCCCTATTCCAGTTTAATTTGTATAGCACCAATTCACAATGTACATTATCCCAAGGCACTTAACAGGGTAAGGGCAAGACCAAAACAACAGAGAATCCGAACAGTTCCCACCATGAACAAGAACTCGGTGACATTGGAGAGGAAAACTTGTGTTGTTTTGCTGATGTGCCCTCAGGATCTGCTGAGGCTGGGTGTCTGTGTATGTGTGTGTATCCAACTTCTTTGATTCCCTTAATGTCCCATACATTAATACCACCCGACAAGCAAAATCATTACCCACTAACTGTTTACCAGAACTTCCATTCAAATCATGAGGATTTTTCGAGGACCAATCATCCAGTTTTAGGGTAGCCAGTTTCCACTATTGTGCAGAACAGCAGTGTTGGGCTTGGGAACTGCCCACGTCGAAGGAATTTTTCCTCTCCTTCACTGTCGACAGAGCACATTCAACATTCATGTGGTGACCCATTTCATTAATGGAGAGGCCTTTCCCCCCCGTCTTCATCGGCTGCAGCCACCCGCATAATGGGCCCTCCTGTCAGGGTTTCATGAGTAATCCCTGCATTGACCTCTCCTTCACTCGCAGCCCCACCACATTTGGTTACTATTAGAGGTTGTGGGGAGATGAGGATAACACTTGCATAATCAATGGCATCTAGAAAACCGAACATACTGTTTCTGAGTGTTTTGAAATAGAATTTTATATCCTACACTGCACTGTAAACTCATAAGACCACTTTTATCAATGGAATTGTTTTATCTTAAAAGGTGCCATGTTTAGCATTTTAAGCCAGTATATTAACTATTTACTATATATTAAGGTTTAATTGAGGTATGATTCTCCGTGTGATAAATACAGAGAAGGTTGGGAGCTCAAGGGCTTCCTCTGCAGTTACCAAGGGGAAAGTGCAGAGATTATGGAATGGCTTAGCTAATTTGGCTAATTGGAAAATAGAATTAGACAAAAAACAAAAGAAAAACAGTTGCGTGTTTATGTGTAGGAGGAAAATAAACACACAAATATACTGTAATGCCAAATCAGTGAAATGTTGATCATTTGTGGCTACATTTTTTGTAGCTTTAGTGGTTGGTTAATCAAATTTGTCTACTTTTGATTTTAATTTCAGTATTCAGGACTACCAACCTAATTTGGTCAATACTCCAAAAAATACAGAACCCAATCCTAAAACACACACACACACACACACACACACACAGTGACAACACTGTTGTGGTAAGATCCAACCCCCCCAGCAAGATATTTGATCCGATCTGTTCTGAAGACGACAGTGAGTGATGAATAAAAACTGCTCGATAATGGGATCATTGAGTCATGAAAATCGATTCTGAGAGAATTATCTTTGGCAGAGGCCAATGAATGCAGGTGTTCATTATGTGTGGCCATCGGACGATGCTTTAGCCTTCGAGCAGAACGGGAGCTCACAATAGAGCCACAACTGACAAAAGAGGAGCGGAATAACAATCAAACAAAGAAGAAGTGCTGTATTGAATTTTCCAGACCTTTGCTCCTTTAGCAAGGTAATGTCACTTACTGGAGCATGATGACTCAGTGGTGATGTGAGGTGACGGCTGAGATGATGGTGATTATGATGTTAGGTGATGGTGATTAGTGGGTCTGGGCAGAGGTCGGTAGGTTTGACTCACTAACCTGACCACAAATCACCAGCATGGCTGCGTAAATATGCGTCACTGCTGGTGTTTCAGCAGCTGTTTACTGACACCTCAGCTGAGTTCATCTGATTTTACTGACCTTATTGAAGACCTTCTTTGAAGTTCAGTCCTGGTCGATTGGCCAGGTGAAACCAACAGTTACTGGTGTCAACACTAACAATGTCTTAATAATTCAAAATGACACATCTATCAATCTCTGGCGGCAGGAAACTCCTCTTGTGCAGAGAATTGTTTTGTTTTGTTGCTGATATGTTTCCTCCTCAGAGTGATGGAACCAGCTGATCCACAGTCGTAGATTGTGTCATGATGTGACATTTACAAATTACAAATTTAAAAATCATACAATGTAGCTGTTGACTTCTGAATATCATCCGGTACATGCATTGGTTCCTGTGAATCCCAAGTGCACATGTACACCATTTGAATCATTGAAATGGCAGTTTCAGCACTGACAATATAATGACACACCTCCATAAAAAAGGTAAATAATGAGTGTAAGGTCGTAGCAGAATCATTGTTTGCCCTAAATAGCATTGTAAAACGGTTTTGACATGTAGAAACTGTGCAGAAATGTGTTCTGCTGATGAAAATGAAATGTTGGTTTAAATAATGTATCTTGGAATTTCAATCGAATGGCTTAGTGCATGAAAGACGGCTGTAGGGAGGATATTTTGGTAAGCCTGCATATTTTTGTATTTGTGCACATATTTGACATTTTACTTTTCATCCAGCAACTACCCTACTTTATGTCTGGGCCCAGAATGGCTTGCTTGAGAAGCATTTTTTTTTCAGTTTTTTTCCCCCTGTGCATTCCTTAAATATTGCTGTCAGCACTCAGCAAAAAGGTCAGTAAATTGAGAAGGTAATTTAATTATGAAGGCTTCCTGGGATCAAAAATATTTTTTAAAAATAATAATTTGAAAGAATCCTGCCGTCGATGCGAATGCTTTCTGGCCCTTTTGGCCTGTGCTGTGGTTGTGTGGTGCTGAACGGACAGCTCCCTCCACGTGCTCTTCACATGCAGCTTTTTCAGCTTTATCTGCCGGATTCTTGTTTCTGCCACTGACTGAGTTTTGACTGTGAAATCTATATGTAGTGTGTGAGCATGTGTGTGGCACTGTAATGTTGATAAGAATGTCCTGTTCCCTTATCTGCCTCTTTCTTTCTCCCTCCCTCCCCACCTCTCTCTCTCTCTCTCTCTCGCTCTCACTGCAGCAATCAATCTGACCATATGTAGATATTTTCAGTTTTTCATAATTTGCACTCATCCAACACAGCAAGATTACTTGCGTGAAAGGAAGCTGACATTACTGGTCGGTCTAAATCATTAAACTGCTGAAAGTCCTTCCTAACTAGAGTCTATGCTTCATGTCAACCTGAAATGCACATGAGCAACACAATTACAAAACCCATGGTCCACATGTAAACGCACACAAACCCAGCTCTTCTCTATAAATCTCTCTCTCACACACTTCCATCACTTCTTTTGCCAAGCCCGTTCTCATTAATAAGCAGGAGACCATGCAGGCTCTCATTTGATTTAGCTGAGACGTTGCTCCTGCTGCTTAGTCTGTTTACAATACAACAGCGAACAACAGAACCACACTAATGACCATTGCCTCCAGTTGAGGAGGGAAAGGAGATTTAACCCCTGCTCTAGCTTGGCCACTGCCAACATTGTCTTTAATTACACCTGCTCTTTGGATCCGATGCAGGTTTCAGATTCTGGGCCCCTGGTGGGTGGAGCCACAGGAAACATCTCCTAGACATCAGGATTAAGTGCCAAAGCAGAGTTAAAGGCTCGGGACATTAGCAAGAAGCAGCAAGATAACAGAGCATGGGAGTCAGTGACTTTTATTGTTTTCCATGCTTTCAACTTTGGATTTCATTTGGGGGATTTTTTCCAGTATAAATTTAAAGCCCTGATACACACTGTTCCTCTCTTTGCTGCAAGAACAACAGTGAAATAAGACTGTTATAGTAGCAGAGGTTGCACAATCTCTCTCTCTCTCTCTCACGCACACACACACACACACACAGGCAGAGGTCAGATATAGTCTACTCTCTGACAGTCTGTGGACAAACATCTGACCCGAAATGATCAATGCTGCAGGAGTTACTTCCTTTAAAGGGCTCCGATCAGTGAGTCCACTCATGAAATGACCAGATCATTTATTGTCCCATCACCGCCCAGGCCTCGCCTTTAACCTGTGTGGAACTGTCCTGAAGGACCTCTCTCACTCCTCCGCAGTGCATCTTCTGTCGCCAATAGTCTTTAGCAGAGAGCAGTATCAGTGAGGCCCCACGTGTCGATTCTATTGAGCAGACTTGTCAGAGACAGTAAAGACCTCCTGATTGACTCCTGCTTGGATAGCATGTCCAACTCCATACATTAGTAATGCTGAGGATTGAATAGATGGATAGCCCGGACGGATTGATACAGGCAGACAGCACATTCATCTCAGTGCAAAGAACCAGAGATGAACTGAACTCGCAGGGCAAAATAAACTCTTTAATCAAGATAAATATGAACTGTCATGGCATTTTAGCTTTGCAAGTTGTTATTATATTTTAGTTTTATATTTTGGATTAGTTTAGATGGAAATACTTTAGGAAGGAAAATACAACAGAAACAAGAGGCATTCAAAAGACCGTCATAAAAATAATTTGGAGTGCAGCAGTTTTTAAGCTGCCATAGTTCAGCAGCTATGTGCTGCTCCAAGGCCTAATTGGCTACATAAATGTGATTTTCTAAAACAAGAAGAGTCAGGCAGTACAGTTAAGCAGTTATGACTTCTGAGGCAATTTAACTCCTCTGTGTGAAGTAATTTGCTCATGTATGTTGCAACCTTATGATTTGATGAAAACCATTGCATTTCTGGCCACAAACCATTTTCTGTTGCATCTTCCTCTCCACCGTGTCTCCCTGTGGTTGTCAACTTTACCAGTAAACTGAGATGATGGACTCTGCAGCCGTTATACAATATGTAACACAACATAGATACATCATATGGACAGCATGGCTGTCCTTCATTTTTATGTCATCAGTTTGAGCTGTTACAACCTCAACAGACCAAAATGTAAAATCTGGTTCTCATGTAAAACACTCAACACAGAAACTGTAAATGTGATGAAGATATTTCTTGGCTTCTTCTTCTTATGTGGATGAAACTGTAAGCTTACATATATTCCAAATCTGTTTGTAACATATCCAATGTGGTGTTCAAGTGTAATTTCTTATTCCAACTAATTGAACCAAGATTTAAGAGAGCAGTAATCCAGAGAAGCTGTTGCCACTTTTCTCTAAGTGCTTCTTTCTAGTGAGAGGGGAAGGAGGAACAGGAAAGGAGGATATAATTAGGGAGACATTTTGGAGGGGTGGTTTGAGGTCCATCCCAGGACAGCTGATGTTGAGATCTCCGTCCTCTTCCCACAATGCAACACAGGACTGGGAGTAAAAAGGTAGAGGGAGGCAATTAACAGGCAACACATTAGCTGGCAGGCTGATCTGTTTTAAACCAATACAGACAGCAGCTGCAAGCAAGTCAGTGGGGAAGTAGTATCTAACATGTGCACATGGACACATGTACACGCACACACACACGCAGCTGAAAGCCTTTTTCCGAACCTATCCTGCATTTCTATTTAATTTTCATCACACGTAATTAAGCCAGTGTTCGTTGCACCACCCCTCTGGCTGCCCCTTACAACCCCTGGTGTGTTTTCAGTGGTTTACAGCAGACACGAAGGGCACACACAAGCTATAAAAAAAAAGTTTATTAACCAAGTGTTTGACCCAGTTGGCTTGCATATGAAAACACCTGGGCGTCAGATTGAAATTTAATTGCTTCACTTAGTTAACCCACTTAAGGACCGTGTTGAGTTTAGTCTGTTCAATTTGTGAGGATCAGCAGCTTTGTGCATCAGGGATGTTGTAGGCTTGGATTGCAGATAATTACTATTAATTAGCAACTGATACGTTTGGCTTTGAAGCCACAATGAGCTAAAATGGAGCAATGCTGGGGCATGAACTCAGCTGAGTGGAATTATGCTGATAATGGCTGAAACCATATAAAAGAGAGGGACATTTTCATATACACAGGGTCTTTATGTTGCTTTGTCTTTGTCTGCCATTGCTCGGAACATCAGCGGGAAGGCACATTGTGTCGTCTGCACTCACCGTCTCAATCAGATTCCCATTACTGCAGAGGTCATAAACACAGTGCCCAAGGTAAACTAAGTCTCAACAGGCTGCTCTGCTCATATTTCCACCAGTACAAAGAAAAAAATAATAAATTTATGCCCAACAATATCATCTGCCTCCCACATTTCAAGGATAACTTTAAACCTCTGTCAGATAGAAAGAATATGTTTGCTTCTTTCTCTCAGACAAAACAGAATCAAAACCTCAGTCAAGGTTTTTTTTTCTTCTCTTTTTTTTTGCCAGTCTAGCAATTTAAGCTCATAGCCTCATGGGTAATTTTATGAATACATATCAGGACCTTTAGCTCACAGGCAGTGGCTGGCACACTCAATAATGCCTTGAGCAATATCACTTTGAGAGAACCACACAAAAACAAAGATGCCTCAGGCCCATGAATATTTATGACTGGGCGATACTGGAGCCGAGTTAAAAATACCAGACTAATAGGTAGATGGAGAAGAGAAATATGAAAAGAATGATACAAAGACTGGTGGAAAGTAAGGAGGAGATGACCCAGTGAGCAGGCCTGGTAGGAAATGAAGACACAAAAAATTATGCATGGGGAACCCTAGAGGAAATTTGCCATTAGAACACTGTTAAATACATGTTGCTTGGCTTGTGGTCTGCAGATTTTGCTGCTGGGGCAGCAGTGAGGGAGCTCCCCCTGGTATCCATGTTCAGGAGCCACTGCTCATTGGCAGCACAACAGTGCTGGTGGGCATGAGACCCTGTGGGCCTCGCCTGCCAACTCCATCATTATGCCGACAGCGCTATCATTTCTGGACACTGATTAAAATGTTGCCGATGTTAAAAGAAGCTGAAGGTTAGACCACAAAGGACCCGATGTGAACTCATTTTACACCACATCCCCTTCTCTTAGACAGACAGACAGACACACACACACACACACACACACACACACACACACATACACACACACACAGTAACAAGTCTGACTTTACAACTGAGAATGAGAAGAGGGCTATGTTGGACTTGATTTGTAGCAAGATCTTGATTTCTAGCCACCCATGGACTTTGACTCAACAGGAGCCACTTTTTTCTCAGTCAAGATAGATAGATAGATAGATAGATACAATAGATAAACACTTCCAGTTGTCCAGCAGCTTGCACATGTATAACAAGGACCAAAAAAGTAGTGAAGTTGAATAATAGATAAATAAATAGATAGATAAATGAGTTTAAAAAGGGTAAAATGATATGATGATATGTTTTATTACAAAGCCATGAAATATCATAAATGTCAAAAATAAATAATAAAAACAGGAACCCTAAAGATCACATTGATTACAGAGTGACAAGAGACATAAGTCTGAATAAAAGATTTGTGAATCCAGGTGTTTTATTAACCTGGTCCTGGATGTAAAATGAAACCAGCTGTTGGTTTAAAGCCCAGTGAGCTTTGGGGCAAACAGCACGTTTGAGTATCAAGATAAAGAAAAAGTGAGTGGTTTATGATTGTATTTTTCCTCCACATGATTTTATGAAATCAGGCTTGAGCTGTATGATGTGGTGATGTGGTGAAGCAAAATGGACAGGGTGAAAAAGGCCAGCTGTCACTGGAGTTTCTGTGTCACTGCTCTTCCCACCACCTTCCCTCCGTCTCCATCCATCTGCCTCAGGAACAAAGAGGCTGTTCACATGGCTCCGATTCCAAAAACAAACTAAAGAAGCACTTTCAGACAGAGTAGCGCCATTGTGCCAGCCTCTCTGCATTTCACCTCAAATAAACAAACACAGCAGCAGCACCATTCATTTATGAGTCATGCCTGTTGGAAATCAGTCTAGCTTGTATTTGAAGTTGCAGCCAGTGACTGCAACTCATAGTGCACTTTGGAAACAATTACCTTATCAAGCATCCTTGTGCTGATCACATTTCAGTGCTGGAGGTCAAGCAGGGAGCAATTCCTGATCAGTTACTGTATAAACACACACCAGTACAACAGGAAATATGATGGAAAAAGTAGGTGAAACGCTGTGTGAAAAGGAATATTCATGAGCCTGCTTCTAATATTAAATAGACCACTTTCTTCAAATGTATTATCCCAAAGCTTTATCAGAAAATGTTCCTGTACTCAGTCATGTTGTCGCAAAGTTCTTCAAAAAGAGTTCCAGCAATTCAAAGTTCCCTGTACTCCTCAGAGCACAATACGCTGCATGAGAATCATAAATTCATTTAACAGATAGATATACCCTCAATACTCATCTTGCCACAGCAGAAAATGAACTTGCTGAGTTGAGTGTTAAATGAAGGCTCTGGTGAGCAGGATGTGAGTGAGGATTTAGTGTTGCCTTGAGGGAGTCCCTCTCTCCAGACTGAAAATATGCTTCGGAGCTCTCATCTCATATTCATTTGTCTTCGAGAACGTTGCCGTGTTGTCGCTCCGTGCCGCCCTCTGGCCAACTCTGAGCTATCCTTCGCTTTGCAGGGCTGCAAGCCCCATCGCCTATGTTCTCCCCATGCTTGTACCACAGTTTAACTTGGTTTGTTTTCCTCAGCCTCCCCAAGTACCTCTTGTCCCCCTCTCCCTCCTGATCCTCCCTCATCCGTCGACTGTGACCTTACCACAATTATGCATCCTCCAGTGGGACAATTAAAACCAAGCTACCTTCCCCGAGTGGAGAGGGGGAAAAGAAAAGGGAGGAAATAATGATGCCAGAAATGTTCTTGCAGTCGCCTGCCTCCGTTTGACTAGCTCCTCTTGAAGTTGAAGCAGCGACTAGCTGTTCTGACTGTGTTCCAACGCCACCATTAGTCAAGGACATGCTGCCCTTCAGCCACACCGTCCAAAAAGATGAAATCTGTTTTTTTCTTTCAGTGCTGGAAAATTCACCCATGTTGATCTTGTCCTCTTTCAACTCCTTCCCTTCCCCCTCCCCATTCCGTATGCCCCTCTCCCCCGTTTGACAGGTGCAAGTGCAACCTTCACGCCAACAGCTGCGTGTATGATAAAGAGAAGTTGAGTTGCGAGTGCGAACACAACACCACGGGGCCTGACTGTGGCCGCTGCAAGAGGAACTACCAGGGGCGAGCGTGGAGCGCCGGCTCCTACCTGCCTATTCCCAAGGGCACGGCAAATATCTGTGAGTACAGTCACGCACAAACACAGTTTAATTAAAAGGATGGGTCACAAGCAGGAGCAAGAATCAGTATGGGGCATACAGATAAAAATACAAGGTGTAGATCAAACAATTGAGATTTCCCATGAAATCTTGACTCAAAATAACAAAGGCACAAACACAGACAAGTGATAAATTTGAATCCCAATTAGCAGTATCCTGTGTGTCATCTCTGAGAGTTCTGACAATCATCACATTAATTGTGATATATTGCGCTGTGAGGTTTCAAAGCAACATGAGGCAGTTAATAGTGTTTCAAAGAGATAAAAGGTTGAAAAGCAAAGACAGGAGTCTTACTTTTTATATTTGATATGTCATCTCTAGAGGGAAAAAGTATTCAAGACCAGAATGTAATTTAATCATTTGATTATTAAGATATGGAACTCTCCTGAGGAGTAGCAAGAACTTGACAAACTATTTACAAACAACAGTTGTGCCAAATATGGGAAACAGGGCAAAAGTGCATTTGCAATAGTGTTGGAAGGTCATACGCACAGCAGGAATTAAACACTTCACAACACAGCCAGTATAACAAAAGGTACCTAAAAGTGAATAGTTCAAGCAACATTTTTGCAATTTGATATGTGCAAAAAGTGCTAATGTGTCAGTTGTGTCATGTAGCAGTGTGCAGCAGGTGCAGTATTGCATCTGTGAGTCCTCCTGACTGACCCTGTGTCAACACAAGTGTAAGCTACAGCTGCTCGGTAGCATCTGCAGCAGCAGCAGGTGCACTGTGTCTGACTTCACTCTTCATCACCATCTTCCCATCCTTTACCCGACAGCCATGACATCGAGTCAGTGCTCGCCTCCTCCTTTATGTGTGAGCGCCAGGGTCTCATTTCACCTTACCTTTCAGTTACAGGTTTTCAGAACCTGTATTCAACATGGGAAGTGACTTAAGTGACTAAGTACAATATTCTAGGAGGTATGAATAACAAAGTTTATTAATGTGTGAACAAAGCAATGATTGTCAATACAGCTAGTTTTCCTCACCTTTTATAGAGTCAGTCTTCTTTTTACTGATTTAATTAAAAAACTAAAACACTGTTTTAGAAGCTATAATGGACAGTGTGGTGCATTTTTGTTTGGCATTTTAGCTACAGTATGGAGGAGCAATGTAGGGATGTAGTCATAGATACTTCAAGTCGCAGCTCAACATTGAGTAGGCTCTATTAGCCCAATTATTTTGTTGGAAGCCCAAGAACAGACTGGAGAAACCTACAGTTCAGCCACCCAGAGTCAACCAGTCCGCTCAGAGTCTAGCAATCCAGGTCATGGCACCAAATTGTTAGCCGGTCACAGGTGAAGTATAGCAGTGCTGGTCTCAAAGTGACCAAGTGGGATCTCAGTTGGAGTGAGCCCCGATGTCCAGGTGTAGTTCATATTTATCTTCTTGTGCTGGATGATGTACCCACAACCGAATGTAACGGGCCAGTTCCCAGGGACATGGGGAGGACAACCGCTGTCCTTGTCTTGTGACGAGTTTTGTAGACAAATTAATTTAGTCTTAACCATTCACATCACTGGCATAAAACAGCCAATCACAGTGGCAGCTTCTCAAACAAATGGATGCATGTAGTTCTCTGGACAGGTTGCCAATATCTCTGTTGAGCTCATTCTTTTGAAGGACCCTTCCTCCTGCTTGCCCCATTCTTCCCACCTCTACATCATGTTGTCTGCGCTTGGGAACAAAATACCACACAGATACACAAGGCACATTTCAAGGTGAGAAAATTAGCCATTGCTAGGCATTACGTCCCCATGAAAGTAGGGCTCATAGCCCTTTTAACGCATAGTACCTGAATGGCAATGGTTCAAAAGTAACTGGACATGGCTACGAAACTTTTCTCGGACAGCTGTGTGTTATTTCCACATAGGTTTGTGTAGAAAAGAGCTGACAGAAAGTGCAGAAAGTTCTCCAGGAAGTGGGTGGACATGTTTCCTTGTAAACTATGATGAACAAGATGAAACCCCTGGTAAACCTCACAAACAGAGAGGCCAGCCTGCTTTTCGCAAAAAAACACAGGGAGAGTCCAGAGACCAAGGTTCTATGAAGTGAAGCAAAAATCAACCTCTATCAAAATGATGGAAGGAGTGAAGAAAAAAAGGGCTCATGACCCAAAGTCACCACCTCATCTGTCAAACACGGTGTTTGTTCTGCTCGGGCATGAATAGCTGCAGTGGAACTTAGTGACCAAAGACCAAACTAACAGCAGACACTCATTGACTGGATCCAGAGCTGAATCTGTCCACTTACTTTTGTACATCTTCACTTTGAACAGTATAAGCTTATAGGGTTACAGTGTCCACACAGCTCTGTATATTAATGTAAGCTTAATTAAACAACCACACAAACTAACCACATTAAAGCTGTGACTTGTATTATCCATTAACGTGTACTGTAGTTTTCATTGTTTTATTTCAAATTGAATGTGATGAAGCTCTGAGTCAGCAAAACATAAAAATGTGACACAGTTTGGACTGAAATTGTATGTGTGTTGTTTTAAAAAAAGTAATCACAGACTGTTTAATTCCAATATTATTTGGGCTTTCAGAAGATTGGGATTGGAACATCATGCATTTCTTTCACACCTCACCTCAACCCTTCCCTTTATCCTTCATCTATAGTTCCATGTGTGATCCATTCCTTCTGATCTGGCATCATTATTATTTGAAGTGGCTGGTTTCATGAAGGGATTCACATTTCGCTTTATTCACTAAATATGTTGGAGTTCATAAATAATGTTGTCAAGCTGCAGCTGCATTTCTGCTGTAAGATAGAGCCACTTCGTTACATCTGCTGGAGCTGAAGAAAGTGGGGCAGGTCCGTTTTGTCTTACGGCTTGTGGTGACATCACATATAACACTCATAAGAGGAATCTTTCTTTCTTTCTCGTTTTATACTGAAAACACACTGGCCGTGCAGCACCACAGCGCAAATATGTAACGCTTCAGTGCTGCCTGTAGCACTCACAGGAAGCATTGCAGTTTATATACAGTATATGGCAGTTATGTCAAATATTCCTTTACTTCCCAAAGCAGGTACATATTTACATCTGCAGATGGTGAATTTGCCCATATAGCAGGATTTAACCTGACCCTCTTCAACCATTTGACACATTTACTGTTTTCATACTGAAATTGATACAGAAATTGGCTTAAAATCAAGTGTGGATACACCAACTTGGTTTCTCACCTGATGAGCCGCTCTCAACAGCATAGATGGACAGGTAATATGTCGATGCCACTGTCTTCTCAGTGGTGAGACCGTGGCTCGTACTCTGGTTCAACCTCAACAGTTAATCTCTCCTCATCCGTGCCTTTTTCAGGTGCAGCAACGTTTAGAAATAGGACAGTGGCATCAACTGTGTGAGGTTGTGCATTGAAAATAATAAGAGTGTCTGTTTTGCTGCTGGCCTCATTCAGGAACTACTCACACTAACAGAGTTGTTCTTAAGTGGCACAAACAAATGATTAATATTCATGTTCATATTTTCTAATTGTTTTGGCTCCAGTGGTGCAAATATCACCACTGCTGAATGTGCTGTGTATGTCTGTTTGCTGGTGTCTGACATTAGGACTTGAAACTCTGCACTGACGTTCTCATTTTCTACTCCTGTGTGTTTGTGTGTGTGTGTTTGTGTAGGAAACAAGCAGAGCAGAACTAGTAATCTCATGTGGCAATGTAGAAGCATTGTTTCTGCTAATGATCACAGCTCCTCGTTAACAGGTGGCTTCCATCTGGTTAAAACGATTGATTTAACGCAATTTTTTGCATTCAGTTGGTTGCGGGTCAGAGAGTCGAGCAAACCTCAAGTAAAAACAAGGTTTAGGTTAAAAAAGGAAAATGTTGTTGCATGACGCAGTATTTGTTATTGGATAAAACAGAGGAACTCACGCTGACTACAAGAAAGAATGCAAAGCTTTTTATAAGACAAGCAAAATTCAGAATATACAGGATTATAATCTTCACTTCCTCTTTTTAAAGGTGCTCTCTACAACATTCTTGTTTATTATTTATTTTGATCCCTAACAGGAAAAGGCAACCGATGCTCTCCCTTCATACCATAGTTTAGTGGCACTGAAGTTGAGGAGCTGAGGTCTAATTTAGACCGGGAGATTTCTTAATGGTGATGAGGGGGCAAGCTGTCAGTCAAAGAATGAATGAATGAAGGAATGAATATTCAACATGACAACAGTCCCCGGGATTCGAGTCTTGTTATCCTCTCCTGTGAGACTCGAAACAGCAGTGAAGAGCAGTGGGGCTGTAGGTCTGAGTGTGCAGGCATTCATTTAAAGCCCCAGTTTCATCCCACCCCGTCTCCTTATTGCATCCACTGTGATATCTATTCTCCCGGACGACGCTCCAGGACTCGCGGCCACCAGCTGATGACTTATTCTCCCTCCCGGAGGATCGGAGTTATGAGAGTTAGGGAGGGTTAGTGAAATGGCCATCCCCACAGCCCAGATTGACAGCACATTATTAAAAAAGGTGACACACACACACACACACACACACACACACACACACACACACACACTCCTTAAAGCATTCACACACATTCATAATGACACAGGAACACACGCACACACAGACTCCCTGCAAGTGATGAAAAACAGTCTTAGTATAAAGTGCATTATTATACTTTGTCTTGGAGGGGACAAAATCCATAATGTAATAATGCTGTGAAAAATCTATACAAAAGCAAGGCTGTCCCTCCTGAAAGAAAAAGCAATGCACACGAAAACGCACCTTGTGCTGGAATTTTCAAGCTCAACACCAGTTCCACCGAAGTCTCCTTCCCTCTCACTGTTTTCCCCCTAAACTCAGTGAGCATATGGCAGCTCTGCGGAGACAAATTTGTCAAAGATGAAAATTTAATTAAGATTTAATTTCTTTTTACTATGCCCATCAAGTCGTCTGATGTGATAAGGACATCGATGAATCATCATTTGGAGGGGGTTTTGGAGTTAGACGGGGATGATATGTTGTATTACGGTGGCACTGCGTTGCGGGTGGAGGAAAAAGAGCAGGATTTAAAACGTGATAAAGAAAGATAAGGATGGCAGAGATAGAGGGAGGGGAAGTGGGCATCACTCTCTGTCACAGCTAACTCAGCCTTCTGGGGTGGCTCTGTCTCTCTCACTTTCCCTCCCTCCATCTATACCCCCCCCATCTCACAGCCTCACTCATTCTCGCTTCCTCCCTGTGTGGAGACAGAAGGAGAGGGATCAGTGTGAGAATTAACCATGGCAGTTCATTTCACTGGAGGGTTGAGGGATGCTGAGGGAGATATTGGCCGGCGGAGGAGGGGGCAGAGCTGGGTGGCCTCTGAAAAGTTGATGCTGAATAGTAAAAATGTATTCTGAATGTTATATCAAAGGCAGGATCCTAAGATACACTTTGAATGGATAACTGAATTTTTACATTTTCACTCCCGTGTGAATATTTTGAAAAAAGAGACTAGCCTTGCTCACTGGCTTGATGTCTGGTATCGGAACAGTAGATGTCATATTTTAAAACAAAACCTATGCTTTTAAAGCATAAGTCTGGATTTTTTTTTTCTTCTGAGCACTGCAGTTTATTTTGTGCACTGTTCTGCTCGCTAGTACACTGAATGCATTACAATCCCCAACAAATGCACCGTGTACTAAAAAGTGTAGCGTCTACATGTTTTAGGACAAAGTATAGCTCAGTTAGGGCCGAGAACCCACCAGTCATTAAAGTTTATTTCCATTTGTATAATTGTACTGATGAATCAGCATAAATACTTGCATGTTGTTTTTGTAATATTCATACTGTCAATAGGAAGAAAATTTGTAATTACCTGAACTGATACTTGTAATTTGTAATTTATGTCCACTTGGTGAGGTGTTCAGTTAAACATATCAAAACAGACACAGACAATTATCCATGTCATATCCCTCTGCAGGTTGCCAGTTATTCCTCGGACTGAAAATATTTCGAAATTCATCCAGGATAAAGTTTTTAATGTGAAAATGAAAACAATATCACCAGTAACATTGAAATTGTGCTGTCTGCACATTGTGACATAAGCAGTGAGGTTATTTGCAGCGGTGAGACAAATTATGTAAATGATTGACCTGGTTTTCTGCATGAAGTGGTCCTAAAATGTGATCTGATCTTCATCTGAGTCACAAATACAGACAAACAGGAATTTTGGACAGTTGTTCAACAGAACAGCCTCAGCTCAGATTATATATTCTCAGGACGTCCAGTGTGATCGGCTCTCAGAGCTCATTCCGCATCATATCTGTTGGGTTCTGGCACGGGCTTGATCTTTCAGAGAGTCTGTTGAGATCTTGTTTTGCAAAACATGTCGAGGAGCAGTGTGTTTCTTTGATTGTCTTTGGTGCCAAAGATGTAATTGAAATGAGTCTGTTTTTTATGAACAAATCATGTGGGAGTGAAACAAGGTCCTTCTTTCCCCATAGAGCTGTTTTCAGGGAAGAGAAGTCCTCGTTTGTTCTGTTTGTATCTTGATGAGATGAATGGATTTCCTTGTCAGTGCAGGATTAGGAAACACTTGTTCAGATTTAGCTGCAGCCAGCCAGAGTTTATGGATCTCCTTTGATCAAAGCAGTGAAAGGTGTGGACATGCGGTGGATTTCACCGTAACGATTCAAGGTCCAACCCCTGAAAATCACCGGATCACCTGCGTCCAAGATGACAGGAAGCATTGTCACACAAGGTCACAATAACATTTAATATTATTTAATATGGCTTACAAATTCCTTTTATTGCCTTTGCCTTTTTAGCCTGTTGCTCTCTATTTAGTGTACTTTATTGTACAATAAGCAGATGCTTCAGTCCAACTGCTTATCGTGGACCAAACACACACACACACACTCTCTCATTTGCACATACACTAATTTAGATTTGATTACTATTCCTTCTTGTAGAGTAGGTATATGCATATTTTAATGGTTATACCACAACCCAAAGGAACCAGTAAGAACTTTGGTAGATTCATTCGTGAGTGAACACAAACACGAGTACTGTACTGCTTTATTTATATGTAGATCTCCAACATGTGTTCCCTATATTATGTCAGTGACAGATTGAAATTTGACTGAGGTTTTTACATTTTGCACAAACATAGAAACCTATTGTTTATCAGTAATGTATCACAGCTATTAAATGGTTCATTAAGCCCTGCATATCACATTACTTGTGAGGATATTGGTATGGTCCATTTATATATGTAAAGGAACTATGGTTTGAGTGTCAGTGATCCTTGTGAGACACGCTGCTCTGTGTAAACACCATGTGTCTTTATATCTACACATGAAAACATTCTTGCTGTGCACCCAAAGCTTCACTTCCACCTTCACCCACTCACTTCTGCTTTAATTCCTTTTTTCCACAGCGATTTCAATTTCCATTTTATCCCCATTCTCTTTGTTTTTTTTCTCTGTAAATCACATCACCTGTTGTTTTGCCTCCTCTCATTCAGCTGCTCCTTCTGCCCTCCTTCCATGCCACCTTTTTTCTCTTTTCCTCCCTCTTCTTAGCCTGATCTCTTAGTTTTATTTCTTATTTCTTGCCCCCCCCCGACACACACACACACACACACACACACACACACAACACCCCCAACCCCAGAGACCAGGCTTGTTTACTCTGTCTTTTCCACATCTCAGCTCTGTGCAGCTGTGATGGTAATCTTTCTTTCAAATATTTGTTTCTTCCATCTCCAGATTTTTTCTTCCTCCCTCTACTTCCCCCGCCGCTGCTACTACCGGCATGCACCTCATTCCATCCCTGAAACCTTAAGTTGCGCTCCTTCCAGCTTGGCTCCTGGGCACTTTAAGTCTTGCCACCTTCAGTTTAGATCTACATGTTGAGAGCGGGCCGGGCGCTCCGGCAAGGCAAGCCGTAATTTTACTCCTGAGGAATTCAATCGAGTTGCATGCCACGTGCTTGTGTTTTGGCAGCCTTTCCACTGCTAACCAGCTAGCAATGCCTGTCACCATCGCTGGGCTCCATGTGGCCAAAGAGCTCCAGATGATGATGGATTGCTATAAAATGATGGCAGCCAGGGAAAGTAATTACCAACTTTGCCTGCGGTGGAAATTCAGCAGATAAGCCCCTTTCCAGAGCAGTCCGGTTAGCGGTGAGGCAAACAGGTGAAACACACTGAAGGTCATTGGAGAATGGATACTGACAGAAGCCGTATAATGACACCAACAGTCACACACATACACACACACACACACACACACACAATCTGACTCCCACATCAGCAGCCTGAATACCCTGTTGACGGTGGGATCCTGAGACCATGAGCCCATTTGTTTCCTGTTTGTGTTCATGTGTGGGGACACTGAGGGTGAATAAATGACAGATTAGCTTGTTCAGTGAGGAAGTGGGATGTCCACACGTCCATTTCATTATGGGTTTCTGAGAAACCATTAACAAGGTTCCAGAGATGGTGTTTGGATGGTTGACAGTATAACTGGACCTGAACAAGTGGAATGTGGACATTAAGCAGAGGGACAGAGTGACCATGCTGCCCCATGAAGTGACACATTCATTGTGCATCAGTTAGTGTCTCACATGACTCATCTTATCTACTGTATGTTACTGAGCATATGTGTGTGTGTGTGTGTGTGTGTGTGATCCTACATGTGCACAGATCATGCTCCGGAGATAATGTTCACCAGCCAGCAGCTCGCAACCGTGATCCCAGCACAACTTATAAAAATCAATGGAGCACACCATCAACATAAGCGACTCCTAATGCTCTTCCTGTGCAATAGGACAAAATTAGATTGCAGCCGCTCCCCATAATAGCGGGGCGAGGCAGGTGAAGGGGATTGGAAATGATGGTGATTGAAAATTAATTGAATGACCTGACATGGGATCCTGGACATCTGCTCGAACCCCACAGGTTGTTCACGAAGCAGTGCATAATTGCACTGACAGGCCACTTGTGCTCCAGATCCTGACCTGGGAATAGAGGGCGTTTGGCCCTGAATTCAACAAAGTGACAAGTGTAATTTGTAAGATGAGCAGTCACTTAACTTGTTTGTATAACACATGATTTCTATTAAAAGCGAGTTACATTTACAGCAGGCAAGACAGGGTCAATATCATGCTGTGCATAATGAACATACTAACGTATCGATGAGTAATTTAGAAGCAGAGACTATTTTACAACGTTTTTTAAGTATATTCTCCAAAACATTATTACAACCATCATCTTATTTTGTGATGTGTAAATGCACACTCTTCCAGTACATCAGTGTAGCTGAAGTTGTTGTGGAAAGTATCTGAAAAAGCACTGAACACTGACACAAGAAAGCAGGCCCAGATTGATTTTAAGGTTAAATATTATTATTGATCAATAACTCCTGCCTCATTACACAAAGACAAACTAATCTCTTTAATAGGGTTTAAATTTAAAGAACCCATCAGTGATTGGTCAACATATCATCCAATTTGATTCCAATGACAAATTAACACATACATATGGACAGTCTGCACCATAACAAAGCAAGTTACCTCTACCTCTAAATCTCTTTTATATTTACCTTTGCCAAGAAGGTTATATTTGCTAGTCAGTTTTTTTGTTTGCAGGATTATGTAAAAAGGAAGGGAGGAGGGATATTTATAAATTGTTTTTACTAGAGCCGACTCTTAGCGTCCATTAGATTTTGGGAGTCATTTAGATCAGTATCTGGTTCCAGGTATTTTTTTAGGGATTCTTCACCATTATGAGATAGGGCACAATTTCACAATTTGATTCATATCTCAAGAGATGCATAATAATTTTAAACAAGTGGAGACTCAGTAGCCGACTAGTTAGGGTGCATACAAAGTGGGCTTAAACTGAAGGTCTCCAGTTTGACTTCTGGGGGTGAGGGCCACCATGACAATGCTCTCAAGAAAATATCACAAATTGATCAGGATCTAAATTCTTTTGGTTTGGGGAAAATTATCAGCCTTGGCAGAAGTCCTTACCCTCTGAGTGATTTCTAGTTCTATCCTGTCTTCACTGATTGTAGTGGGTCCCTTGCTTATGTTCCAGACGAGATGTAGACAGCATCTGTGTGTTATTGCTCTGTCAGCTACTTAACTGGGGCCCTTTTTAGCACTGGACTGCTTTCATTACAGTTCAGCTACAGAACTAAAACACTTTTACTCTCACATTTCTGACTTTGTGAATAACAGTAGGAAATTGGTAAATGTATGTTTGATTCAGCAGTGTGTGCATGGATAGAGTTTGTAATCAATAATGGAGGCCTAAACTGATGCAATACTATATATCGAATGAATAAAATAAACATACATTATTTATTTATATTTATTAAGTTTATTACAGGTATGATATGGGAAAAATTAAACAACAGACTGTTTTCCTGTTGAAATGACATGTAACATAAGCACAAAATAATGTGTTGGGCACACATGACGTTATGTCAAGTTGCCTTTTTTGCTGTAGAGTCAAACCAGAGTCAGAGAGGGACAATGCCACAAACTTGACACTAAAGTCTGGCAGCACCCAGGATTGGCTTCCCCACACTGGATATGCTAGCTGTGTTTAATTATGTGCTCCTTCACCATGGAGCCAATGTTAATGCTCACTTACAGTAACTGCTTACCTTGACAAACACACTGGTTCATTCATTGCACTTCTGCTCTTCTATGTTTGGTTTAGAAAGGTTAAAAAAGAGATACCAGATATCACAAGCATGCATATAGGCATGCATGCGCTTAATTAGTGATATTAGCATATAAAGTATATTAATACTCATAAAATCCTGGTTTTTAGTTTTAAAAAAAGAGAAAAGTCAGATCTTCTATTTTCATTTGTTGAAATTTTGTTTCAGGTTGTGGTTTATTATGATATACACAATGAGATTCTAAAAATAAATGATTCATGCCTTACATTTGATCCATGTTTCAGCTACAGGTTACTGCACACATACTTTAAAAACCCTGACTAGTCAAGCAGGTGGTAACCTGTATGAGAACTGAGGTAGAACTAGAGCAGTATTGTTTTCTCTGTGCTGTTGCATGAGGATGTATTGTGACACCAGCACTGCCTAATCAAAGTGCACTTGGTGATTAAGGTGATTGTGATTCAGACTGTCCTTGTCCTTGTCCTTCCCATCTCCTGGTTAGCATCTGCTCACCCCCTTGAGGTTTGACATCCATTATGCTCTGCCCCCGTGTGTCAGCGTAGCCTCCTGCACCTCACAGCTCTCAGACAGGTCACAGCTTTGGCTCGTGAGTTTGGCTGGCAGGCAGAGATCAGAGGGAGAGTGATTGAATGACAGGAGTTTGATCAAAGTTCACCTGCACACACACTCAGAAAATCCCCATGTTTTCCCTGAGTCCTTGGAGATATTTTGTGACGGCTCCATTAGATGAAAGGCCCCACCAAAAACCCAGCACAGATGCCTTCTGCCTCGGCTTCCTCTGCTGTAGGTTGGTGGTTGACGAAAAAGATGTGAGTGAGAGGGGAAGAGAAACAGAGAGCTTTTTATTTCATTTCTTCTCCCTTTTACGTGGGCGCGTTTCTCCTATGGCCCAGCATGCCTCCCCCTCCCATGGTGAGAGGGTTGTTTGTTTTTGTGGGCAGACTGCCTTATTGAGGGCAGGGGGTAGAGTGAATGGAAGGGATGGCCTCTGTTCAAAAGGGATGATTAGAAAAGGTGGAACTGGCGCTGATGTCCTGGAAGAACGCTTCTGAAAACCGACACCGACCAAAAATACACCGTCGGCGTATTTCACATGCCTTTGAAGCATACAGATGCAAGCAGAGAGGAATGGCAAAGAGCCTTCTGACGTTGTCTGAGGCTGATCGCAAAGGAGTGTGCCATTCATATTTACAGACCTAATCATTAGCCAAACCAAGATGCTGGTGGTGGGATCAGATGGGCGAGATGATTGGCGCAGGAAGCCTGTGAACGTCTCCCTCAGCCGGCCAGCATCCCAGTGTGGGAGAGATGTGGTCACCATGGGAATGAGACAGACTGTATTATCTGCTCAGCGGCTGTCTGGCACAAGGGATTGCTTGATGGAGGGACGGACAGGCAGGCAGCAGGATGAGACATGTCCCCCTTTGGCGTCAGAGGCAGCATTTGCCATCTATGATGCCATTTGAAATGGTGTGTGTGAGTGAGAGAGAGAGAGAAAATTCTGCCTTATCTGTCTTTGGTAAAACATGTTTGAAGACTGATGTGCTTGTGAGAACTTTATAACACTTGAAGTATTATAATCTCTGTGTGCGGTTCAGCCTAAAGTGAGTTTTTCAGTGACAATAGGGCATTTTGTACTCTTGGCTCTGTGTGTGTGTGTGTGTGTGTGTGTGTGTGTGTGTGTGGGGGGGGGGTTAATGCAGAAATAATGGAGGAAACCACCACAGCATTAGCACTCAGACTCTGTGTCATTCCAGCTGTATACTAACTCAAGGAGAAATGCTGCACCTGCTGCCTTAACCTCTGTTGTATGACTTGATTGAAGCTGTTCTCTTTCTCCTCTTCTCTTACAGGTATTCCAAATAACATTGGTCCAGTTAGTAAGTAAACAGTCACAGAGGAACTCTATGAATGCCTGATGCTTTGCTTTGCCTATTGTGTGCCACCCTATACCCCTTAAACCTTGTACCAAGTGTCCATTTCTGATTCCGCTCTTCCTATGAAGAATTGCTCAACAACCTTTTTTTTGAAGGGGGGTGGTAAGTAGCAGTTCGCTATATGGTCATGATATGGGCATATTAATTTACTTTACTCAGACTCAACTCAACCAAATAACAGTTTCCTGGCTCTGCATGTCAGATGTCATTTGTTGGCATGTAGACTTTATTAAAGTTCCAAGCCCTCTCTGGCGGTATAATGTCACAGGGGGTCATTCCAATATAATTCGCAAGCACCTCAACTGGTATTCTCTATGTCAATCAGTAGCCCCTCCGGAGGAGGAGGAAGAGGAAGAGTGCCGTATCAGCCTGTTGTTCCTGAGTCCCCTGACTGATCAGGCACGTGCCCCCTCCCTGTCCAGTTTCACAGCCACATAGACTGGCTGGTGAAAAAAATTATAAACTTACCACCAAAGTCAGGTATGCTCCATGCAGATATAATATACCATACATTATAGTTTCACCAATCACCATTAATCCATATAATTTCAATTTAAATTGCTTAACATAGCTTACATTCTTTGCTGAGTTCATAGAAGAGTTGTGAAGGGAGCAACAGAGAAAGAGACGCAGTAGAGAGTGTAGAAACGGTTGCAGTTGCTCCCTTAGATAGTTAGATAAGATTACTAATGCCATGACACTGTTAGCTTAGTTTACCATAAATACTTCAAGCAGGGGGAAATGGCTCGTGAAAATGGCTATAAAAACCTTTAAAAAAAACATCTGTAAAGCTGTGAAAGTCATGTTCATGTTTGTTTATTAACAATGACAACAGTGTAAAAAGTTTAGTGTATCTGTTTAAGTGTTCTTGTGGTTTCAGCCTTATTTTTAACAGATGTGAATGGTATTGTTGATCTCAGAAAAAAAGGGAACAAGCATCCTTGAATTTGAACTATTTTTCACAATCTATTACTTGTGCTGATCTTCAAATCAGTTCTTGTGCCTCAGTTTCACTCAACATCCAGATTATGTTCAGATGTTCCAGTTGTCAAGTCTTACCAATGGACACTTGGAAATCACATGCACACTTGTCTTGTTTTCAACATTTACGGGCTAAGATGACCGCTGGGCAAGTTTCCCAAAATGTGCTGCGAGAGCCACCGGGTGGGAGCAGATTGTTCCCTGGTGGTTTTTAATCAGACTACAGAGTTGTGGCTCACTCATGAAGTGAACTGTGTTGCTGTGTCATGAATCAGAAATGGACACATGGCCGAGAAGACAAAATCCTCCTCCGACCCTGCTAATCTCCCGTCTCCTCCACCACCTCACACCACACATAAACTGCATCTGTCCCATGCATGGCCTGCCTTGAGCTTAGTGTGTGTGTGTGTGTGTGCATGCTCCACATGCTGTATGTACAGTAGATGCATACATATTCACATTGGTCCTCCTCGTTCCATCCAAACGCCAGGCCGGACCATGTCCAACAGCTGTCCTCAAATCCTTTACAGGGAGAGCGTGCATGCTGAGAAGTGTGCGGTTGTGCGAGTGACTGTGAGTGTGTATTGGGGAGTGGGTGGGTGGGGGGGTTGGAGAAGGGACACTTTCCGTTCCTCATCCAGTTTGGCCCTTGGGGATGTCGAGGTGGCTGTCTTGTCAGAGCAGCCTCTCACACCACAAACTCAACACTGACTGTTATTGTATGAGTCACTGAAGAGGGGCAGGCAGCACAAACACAAACCAAGCTTCCTTCTGCATCATTAGAAACAAGTGAGAGAAAAGTGGACAAAATGAAGGTCAAGATGTCTATGAGGGGAAAACAGCAGAAGAGGGAGCACTGCACTCTTCATGTTGTTGTTTAGAGGTAATTGAATTCCTTATTGACTTTTCTCAATTCCATTTCAAGTTTATTAAGCCAGGCAGAATTGCTTAATGCAGATCATTAAAGTGAAATTAATATTTGTAAAAACAAACAAATGATTCTGGCTCTGCATGATTGCATTTCTTTATGGGTATGGCATTGATTAAACTCTGTTGCTACTCATTTAGCTGGCCTTACCTGAATATTCCACATAACAAAATAATTAATGGAACCCAGATGTATATTATAGTCAATAAATCGCCAAAATAGAATAATTTAAAGTGAACTTACTCTACCAATGCTGCTTTATAGATTGTACGGTGCAGTTTGCTCACATGTTGTCATCAAATAATGTAAGTTCAAGATTAAGTCCTCCCTTCCTTCCTGTCCTCATCAGTCAGTTTTGTTTTTGAGCACACAGGGGCCAATGTACTGACATATTAGCTCCCATTTAAGACACAATTTTATCACGTGCCTAATAATATGGCATATGTACTACCAGACCACATTCAGCATTTCATTATGTGCAAAAACATGAGAGAAGACGCACAAGGAGAGACTGATTACATATTTAGTTGTACATAGTAAAACTGTGTGGGGGAGAGCGCACGTTTGTGATGCAGGTGTTAAAAGCAGGTGTAGTACATTCGGGAGGTCAGGAAGAACGGCAGCAGTCAGACAGCAGAGCAAGACAAAGACAGACAAGGAGATGAGCTGAGTGCATTTTCACCACAACATGAGATAATCAGCCTCCCCATCCACTGCAACACCAATGTTGTGTTGAAACTAAGTGGAATTATTGTAGCCTGTATTTGCACATGTAAAACAGATTAGCAGAATATATATTGCATATATTGGTTTCTCATACAAAAGAAAAATATATACATATATACATGTAGACTGAAAATGAAACAGTCTTGAAGCTGTAAGCCCTGTAAACTGATGTGGTGTGCCCTCTTTATTAAGATCTATATTTGTTAATCTGCCATTTTCAAAGATCCTCTCAACAATGGACTGACGTGACTTTAACCAGCCTAAGGTGTGACAGTCATCACCAACACCAAAATCCCAAGAGGATCGACTGTGGGACCTTTTTTGGGGGAGATTTAAAAAAAGAAAGAAAAGGTTGAGATAGGAGATGCTGCATGATACTCCTTTGGTTAAGCACTTTTCAAATCGATGACTGGTAATGTTAGGTGGGTTCAGCAGTGATAGTCACAATGTGTGCCAAGCTCAAAGATAATGTATTATTAAATTCCAGTGCAGTAGGAAAAGGTCTGAAACAATTCTTCCACGTGTAAAATGGATTAATTGTTAAATCATTCAGCTATTATGAATTGTCGTCACATTAAGGGCTCTTGCCAAGACACCACTGGACATTAATTACCCAAGATTGCATGATTCATGGAGTCAATAGCCAAAGGACAGAAAGATCAAGTGAAGAGACGAAGAGGGCGTGATGAGGAAACTTATCTGTACCCCTCCCTTTGCTTGAGTCCTCTCTATTTCCAACCGCAAAGTATTTCCCTGACACGGAAATACCTACTTGTATGTAATTATGAGGTTATGCTACCCGCAGCAGTCTGTCATTCCAAGTCCTAACACCTGCCATTATTTATTCATTGTTATTCCTCCACCAGAAATACACTGTAATTAGATATTGATTACATAGTCAATGTGATGAATTAAACAAAATGCCCCCCAACATCTTCATTTGCTATCCATAGTTGAGACTTGCTTGCATAAATCATGACTTAAATAGTGAGTTTAAGAGGTTTTTTTTTCTTTTTCTCTTCAGTTGTTCACTCATCATTGCCATCGCTGTTAACATACACATACATAGCAAGTTCCATGGAAGTCACACAAATTACATACAATGTCTCTCCAGTGTTTAATGGCTCTTTGGATGCATTCTCTTTGCTCGTCCATGTCAGCCCTGCCCCATTGTATTTGCTGTTTCCTGATTTACTGAATTTAGAAGCGCTGGACATGTCCGTGTCTCCAGTTGTATGTGTCCACCACCACGTAGCCCCCTCCTCCCCCCAGACTCTAGACCCCTCGAACTGTAAAGTGCATCTAATAAGTGCACATGAATAACTCCTGGTTTCTCTCAATTGCACGCAGTTCGGCCGAATGTGTCATCCCTAGGTGTCGCTAACCGAAAAGAAGGTAGGCATCTCAGATTATGTAACAACTACAACTATGTTTTTCTTTCACAGACTCATTTATCTTGTGGTGTTTGCACAACAAGAAAAAAGCGATTCTGGTAGCTGAGAGGATTTTTGCGTAGCATCTTACCCCTGGTTATTTCCCGGACCATCCTGGCTCCCTCAGTGGAGGCTTGTATATTCATGGGCACTAGTGTAACCCCGTGTTGCAGTGCTGTGCATTATGTACTCAAACATTCAATGCACACACTCTTGATTTAAATTTGGTGTAGAGTTTCCCAAGAGAATCTCAGAGCAGACACAGATCTGAGCAGAAAAAAGGAGCAGTGATTTTATGGTGGTTTTAGGCAAATTGACTGGTTGGTTATCTTAATCCAACTTCCAGAGGTGATGCCACCTCGCAAACAACGAGCACACTACCACCGCCCGGCTCTGTGTTTCCATGACTGCAGCCAAGCGCACACAGTGTACGTGTCAGGAGCTTATGTCACCCACTACAATAGCAGAGGCTGAGCCTATTATTTTTTTTTTTTTTCCCACTGTTTGTTTTATGACCGGAAATGAATGGAGGGATTGATGTGCTCACTGCGAGCCAGCTTCCTTACCCACGCTCCTGTGCACAAATTTATAGGCTGAACATTTTTGGCTGGCCTCCACTGAGGTGGATGGTAGTTTGTTAGGGGACACTTTCTGTCTGCGGAAACACACGCACAGGCTCTTGAATTATACAAAGCACTTGTTAATGAAATGAAGCATAAAAGAGGAACCATAATATTTGAATTGTTCATTTTCTAAGGCGTTTGTAACAGATGCTGCTACATGCAGCCAACTTCACTTGGCAATGTCACTCCTTATTTCCCATTGCCATCATTCATCATTATTGCATTTGTTTCTTTTTATTTTTTACTGTTACATTTATTATTAAACAAGATGATCCATATTCTTAATTGTCTGACATTACATTTTTTGTGTTCAATTTGTATTTCATTATTTTTGTTGTTTGTTTCTTCTTTTAATTTGTCTAGTAGCTCCTCAAGTTGCATTATCCACTGCCCCTTCTGTCCACATTGCAAACAGCAAGCGAGGTAGGACCTGTGGAATTCATTAAATACATTGCTCCCCCCAGATGACCACCCCCAAGCCTTCTCACTGGATGAACTGATGTTTCTGTTTAACTGTAAGCCCCCTAACCCAGAGCGAGAGCATTGTGTATCCGCATCTCCAGGTCAGAGCTGAACTGATGGTTCTCCATGCAATCTATGGATGCACTTGTAAACACACATCAAATCTGTTTCCATGGCGGTTTGAGACTACCACTATATTTGGGGAAGGTGTACCAAGACTCGAGACGTTTTATTCCTCATGTTTGCATGATTCATGAGCTTAGCCTCATTCTGGAAGAACTAGATTATTTGTTGTGTGACAGTGAGGTATAATGTGGATCATTGAGGTGAGAGGTAGAGTGGATTAGACTTGTTGCTCCTCCATTCCTAAGCCTTGTTAGGCTCTTAGCGGCCGGACACAGAGACCTGACCTCAATACAGATCCTTAATAATCAGAATCCCCTGGATGGGAGCCCCATCCGCCAACCCCTCCCCATTCAGGGTCCGTGAGTGGGCTTTTTGTCCAAGTGGCTGCCAGCGAGGCTTAAGGGTCACATCTGTCTGCGCTCTGACACATGGTGTCAGTGGTCACTCGGTGTGGCAGACTGATCCTCGCTCGCAGATAGCTGCCCCCCTCCCCTCTTCACCCTTTAGGACAGGGCTGCCAGTGACTATCATAGCAGCCGCATTAGGTTTTGCAGTCCAGCTCCTACTCCATATTTCTAATTTAGCATGACATAGCACTGCATAGTAGGCAATGACACACTCTCCCAGCTGCAACTCACCATACACTCACTTGACTTTCTGCCTGCTGTCCAAACAATATAGGTTGTAGCTACTTACTACACGGGTTTGTGAAATTAAAAGTTTCTTCTCATCTTCTTGCTCATCACTTCAGTCCAGACAAACCATGACATTAAGAGCTCAATTACACACAAAAAATCAGAATTTCCCCCACGCCATCCCCTGATTCATGGTTCGACCTGCCTTGTGCTGTGTGGTGCTCCCGATGTGACCGTGTGTCTGTGCCATTGTTCCGGAGCCTTCGTCGCCTTGTGTTGTGGTGTGACTGATGTGATGCGACCTCAGAGTCCCTACTAACGCTGGGCTTTTTTTTGATGTGATGTCTTTTTCTAACTCCGGTTGTGGCCATGCCAGACTGATCATGATCTTTCCTCCCTCTCATCCCCTGCCCAACATCTCCCTCTCTTCCCTCATAAAGCAGTCTCCATTTTTAACCCTGCATGCCATGGCGCCTCGCTCCAGTTTTTGCTAACCCCACCGCCGTAGCGCTCGCAGCAACAGCAACAGTTTCTACACTCCCTACCGCGTCTTTTTCTCTCTCTTTTTCTCTCTTTCTCTGTTCTCCTCCCTTCACACCTCCTCTCTCTTTGCAAGACTGTGAATGCTTCAGCCACTCCAACCGATGCAGCTACATCGAGCTGCTAAACACCGTCATTTGCGTGAGCTGTAAGCACAACACTAGGGGCCAGCACTGCCAGCTGTGCAAGCTGGGCTACTACCGCAATGCCTCGGCAGAACTGGACGATGAAAATGTGTGCATAGGTTAGTCCCCCCCACCGGGCCCCTCTCACTGCCACCCCGCTTTCACACAAACAATTTCCTTAGCTCACCTCCTGTTTTCGACATGTGTCCCATTCCATCTCCCACTGCTTCATCATCTGTGCACCGTCCCACCACATGACGTTCAATGGTCTCCATGAGTTCCTCTTTTGCTTCTTCTGCTCACTACTACTCACTAACCTCCTCGTCAGAGTGCCTCATGGAGGACACTAGTCACTCAGCTCTAGTTAGGGACACAGCAACTTGTTGTGATTTTCAGTCTTTCTTACAGGTGAGGTATTAATATCTGCAGCCATTTTGGGGTTGTTGCAGTTATCATAGTCGTATTTATTGATGTACCAAAGACAAGCATTGATTTAATCTAGAATGTTTGAATGACCTGATTTGCAGGTGCATATAGAAAAAAACACCAGTGCACAAACTAATGGAAGCACCTAAAATATGAAAAGTCAAATTGTTGGTCCTTATCTGATATCTTTGCTGATAGTTGGATGAGAAGGTCGACAACACTCTTGTGTCTGCCTGGCAAATTTGAGGCTACAGCCAGCAGCCTGTGGGTAAAGAATAACATTAACATTAAAAATGGGGGGAAACAGCTGGCTTGGTCCAAAGGTAACAACATCCTCTGACCAGCATCTCCTACCTATCAAAATGTTGCAACTGAACAGTTAACACGACTCGGACAGAGACAGGCTCACTGTCTCCATCTTTGCACTGTGTCATCCTTTATGTGACTGTATCATCTGTGAGGAAGACATATGTAAATTTATTCTTTGACCTCATGCTTCTCTAAAGCCTCATGACACTACAGACTATTATTTTTTATTCAGTACAATCAGTTCATTTAATCTAAATGTAGTGTAGTTGTGATGTCAGTTAGAGGTTAATGGCCATTTTCATCTGGTGTTTCTGTTATTTTGTCCATGACCTTTATGCAGGCATTCAGAGTTGACAAGGTATGTTTTGTTATGTGTAGAAACGTAGGAACATTGCACTTCATTTACTTCCTAAGGCAATGGTTTGGTTCCCCATTGGATTCTTTAGCTGGCATGTGGTATGTGAGTTCACAGTGCTCGGCGCCAGGTGCATTTGTGAGTCCTGAAGGGGTTGGGGTGGGGAGGTCTGACAGGCAACAAGAATTCTGAGAGAAATGTCACAGAGAAGTCACACTGCCAGTCAAGTCAGAGGTGCCACGCAAGTGCATATGTCACATACGCGAAGTGGCCTCTGGAGCGGCAGCTGAAACCAGCCACAAGGCATTCAGAGTCACCCAGGCATTACCTTGTGCCAAACCCGCTGTCACCCTGCCCCCCCCCCTCCACCTATCAACACACACACAACACCCACCTGCTTCTGCCTGACCCCTGGATGTCACTCGGGTGCAGCCACGTGCAGCCAGCACTGCCACAGAGGGGGGCAGTGTGATGGTCACGGACTGTCAAGAAAAGCGTATCTTTGATTGCAGAGGGCTGCAGTTTGGAAGGTCGGTGGAGCATAGGTAACTAGAGACTTGTTTTTTGTGTTTTAGAGTATGTAAGGATATTCCAGATAGATCAAGGCTAACTTTCCTGGTACAGAGGATTGAAGCCTGGCTTGAAAATCTATTTCATAGACCAGAACATTCGAGAAGGATAACACTCAGTATATGTACATCTCTAAATTAGAGAGGAATAAAGGACATCTTACAACAATGCCCATTTCAATGTACAGCTTTCTCATTGCTCTAAAACCTTCACATTCACCCTTATCTCATCAGCATTGTCCATCTGCTCGTCCCATCTCCTGTCTCTTCTTTCCATCTTTCTCTGTCTCTGTCTGTATGAATGCATCAGAGTGTAGAAAAGCATGTGCAGATTAGCCCATGATGTCCATCATGAATCAAAGCTACTGATAATGCTTTGCACATTTGCTCATTGCACGTTGTCTTCCTATATAACAGTAATATACATTTGTTTAATGATTATAAATATGCTCTAATTCTTACACTCTGGTCACGCATCTAGAATGTACTTCATTCTTCTCTCATTCTGTCTCCATTACATTTGAAATGGTAGCATTTCTTCTGTGTGAAAAAATTTAAGATAAAGTGCCTTGTTGAGCTTCTGGTGGACTTCGAGGCCTGTGGTCCAAGCTGTGTCAAAATGAGGAGGGGGAGTCAAAAGCACCACCCTGTTTCCAGCCTGTGTGTATGTGTGTGTCTTGTTTTTCCAGAGTGTAATTGTAATCCCTTTGGCTCAGTCAGTGATCGCTGTAATGGCACAGGATTTTGTATATGTAAGGAGGGCACTACAGGGCCCAAGTGTCAGGAGTGTCTACCCGGCTATTTGTGGGACGATGGCTGCAAATGTAAGTAGAACCACAACCCCTCCCCACGCAGCTCCTGACTGTCCTCCCCCTTACTTCTGTCTCTCTCGTTCTCATTTCCTCCCTCTCTCCCTCTCTCTCTCTCTTTCTCTCTCTCTGTGATTCCTGAGCTTTGGCTGCACATGTGCAGGACTGCCTCCACAAAACAGACCTAACCTTTAACATCAGCTAACCCAAAAATATCAAACATTTGATTTGCTAACTGAACCTGCATTCCACGCTCAGCCCAGGCTGTGTTAACAACGTAAGATCAGCTCAAGTAGAGAAAAAGCAACAGCATGGAGGGATGCATGCTGCTCAGTAACTCAGTTATTCAGCCATGTCACACATCAGCACCACAACAGCTGCGTCAATATTGACTGCTGGATGGGCTGCTGTGATCTGTTTGAGTAGCCCTCACCCCCCTCGCTATTCCACAGCAAGACAATGTCAACGAACACCAACATTTTTTATGGGAAATGTAGGTCATTTAAAGTTCCAGTCCATTTGTTACTGTCTACCATTTATATTTCCCCCGGTCAATTCGCAATGCATGCCCCATGTACTCATGCTGTTTTTTTTATTTGTTTTTTTCAAATGTCACCAATTTTTCATTGTTTCCTTTGAGTCAAACTTCAGTGGCAAACCTACAGGGAGTAGACACAATTATCTCCTTTTTGACAAGTTAAAGGAAGAACTTTGTGAACTGTGAATATACAATGCTGGTTAAATCAACCACAAATTACTCAGCTTCTTCAGAGCAATTGTACTTGATAAGTGTTTCTAATCGGAATTTGACCAGCCATGACCCACCTTTGCATCAGTGTTGTTAACTGTAATTAGGTTTATCAGGTTTTATCAGGTTAATCAGATTTATAGACCTTAAGGTGGTGGCATCTGTTTGCCTGCCTCCTGTAGTTCAACATTAATCTCTGTCCTGGCTAACAAAGGCGTCCTAAATAAAGCATCTCAACAGCGGAAATTGGCACAATGTTGAAGGATTCATCTCTATTTTCTCCTGCAGATGTGAGATGATAACCAGTGGGAGTTTAATATTGTCATGAGAACTTATGTCTGCTTCCTGTCGAGTATTCATCCCATTATCGAGTCTAAAATATTTTCAGATCCAGCGAGATGCCTCTGGATAAGATCGGTCTTATGAAGACACAACATAGACCATTAGAAAAACTAAATGATGGCCTTATTGTTTATGTTTGTGTGATGAATTCTTCAGAATAACAACTTCTAATGAAGGAAAATTAGCCTTTTGATTTCGCAGGAAGACTGTAAAGAAGAGGAACCACAAACCTGCCGCAGTTTATTGTGAGGTTACTGAAAGATGGAGGGGCTACTAACATTTAGCTACACTAAATAAACACTAAAGTTGAATAAAACTTTTCTTTGTGAAATCATGAGCCAGTATTGTCATTTGCTGCAGATTTCTGAAGAGAAATGGATAGATTGTTAACAGACAGAATAAATCAATTAAGAACAAATGCTAGGCCACTCGAATCTAATGGTTGTTGAGATAAAAACGGTTTACTTAGGGATTAATATGCCACAATATATATAATAAGTGTATATATATAATCAATATAATGGTGCAGAATTGATCAGTAGATCAGCCTATCGATCTGGTAATGGCCAGGTTTTCACGTCTGTCAGGGTAGAAACCTGTTGCAGGAGCTACTATTTGGCCTTGGTGTTTCCAACAGTATGTAAAAAATCCATCAGATAAAAGCAGACTCAACACACCACAGTATACTGACGTTTCTGGGTGCTGCTGTAGAAGCAGACGAGGCAGGTTTGAGAAAAGGAGTCACCAAGGAGTTAATGACAACATCAGTACGAATGATGAAATCATCATCGTGTACTTGGTTTTGAAGCAATTTGAAAACTGCCTCACACCTCATTGTTCAGATTAAAACCAAAGTTTATGTAACTATTTGACTTTGGGGATGTGTAAATAAAAAGGGCTTCACAGTCAGGTGAAGCATCCTTATTTAAATTCAGTGTCAATTAATAATGATAAATAATTGGTTTATTTTCATAGTTGTTTACATAGGTGGATGCTCATTAAAATGCACTGTTCCTGACTGTTTTTGACAAATATTTTCAGCGTGCATAGTGTGAATACACACTGTCAGCATCTGCATCTGTTGTACACTGAATCATGCATGTATAAATACAACCCTGACCTGTACAACAATAGTCATGAAATATTTACATGTAACAAGCAAAGTCAGAAAAAAGTGTAATAAAACTAGTTGTCATGCAGGGCTGAGTCAAACAAATGGAACATCACATATATAGGGAGAGACAGCACATAATGAATCTGTAGTTTTTATGCTATGAACCAGTGATTAAGTATTTCAAGTATTAGTTTGTCTTCAAAACTTCAGAGTTAGCATGTCTTAGACTTTTATTCCCCACCGTCCCGAGCCCCACATCCTCCACAGTGAAACTTAAGAGGTTTATACTGCAATGCTCCAAAATGTGAAGCATTTAAAAATCCAAGAGTTCAGTTGTACTGAAGTAGCACCCACCCCCTGTTGGAGCACCCACTTTCCTTAATCTACGTTTACTTCATTTAGGGTTTTTGATTAACTTTCCCAGAATGCCTTTGAGCAAGCACCCAGACAAATAGGCTGTACATGTGTCGAGAGTGACTGTAATAAAAAATGTGAGAAAGAGAAGAAGAAGAAGTGTGGTGTTATATTTGGTTCTGGTGCAGGGGGGTTGATTCTCTACTGTACTGACACTCTGCAAAGATGAAAGCCGTGACTACACTGTATTCTGGTCTGTTGAGGCTCAAATGGAGAAATTAGTATGTTTGCCTCTACTGGAGTGGAGTTCTCCATATAGTGTTTCGTATCAGCAAAATCCTCCACTGCTCTGGCAATGAGTTAAAATCCAGCTTCCCACAGGAAATAGAAAAAATAACCTTAACAACAAAGTGAGTACATATAACTGCTTTAGTTTGCACTCACACTAGCTGCACAAAATGTTTTCCACAAAAAGTTTAGTATAGAAAACAGCCTGAAATAATATTCTCCCAGGAAAGTTATTCCACAGCTGAAACAGTTTGAGAACTTTGCAGTCTTGACCTTCCCCTGCTTCCCCGCTGCTACAGTATTTATGTGCGTGGACAAGACTCCATCTGCATGCAGACCGAAGAATGCAATTAGAACTCAGATCTCTCGTCAAACACATCGCCGTCCCAGACAAGCACACCTAGTTCATCGGGCCCCCTCTCTAAATATTATCACTCATATCGAAAGCAAACGCAACAAATCTTGTCATTTCCTGCCGGTGCTAGCTCTGTTTACATGTGGAGGAAACGCTTCATGTGAGGGACTGAAGGGAGTTAAAGGTGCAGAGAGTAATTCTTCTCAACTGACTTTTGAGTACCATCTTCCCTACAACAAGGACCAAAAAAAGTAAATGGACCCAATCTTTACACAAAATGCCCTCTGCTGTTACTTTATGTGCCCTCAGGCTTTGTTCAATGCTTCAAAGTGCTATGGGATCTTTAATTTTACTGACCCAACATCTTTGACCCAACTTGTTATTGATGCTTCTTTTTGATTAATCAATATCTGTGTTTCAGCAGCCAGCAAAGCACGCAGCCATTACCTGAATGTTCCTTTGAAGTCATCTCTGCTCGTTGTGCAGTGTTGATGCAGAATTCATTTAAAAAGGCACGGTTCACCTTAAAATGAGAGGTCACTTTAAAAAATACAAGTTTGACAAGGAACAAGTCATTCAAATGTTAACGTATTTGGATCAGTCTACTTTCTGGATCCATGCTGCTGAAGGTGGCCATCCCTCACAGCCAGCAGCATTGTGGGAAATGCCATCCAGAGTATGAGGTGCAGTCAAAGGCTGCATCGGCTGCCATCATTTTGTACCATCAATCAAACTGTCAAAGCTTGAGTGTCCATGTCCCCTGTGGTTTATTGGTGATGTCTTGTACATCATTTTGAGCACATGGATGCACAAGAGATGCAAGCTACTTTGAATATCCTCAGAAAAGCATATGACATTAGCATTTTATCATAAAGATGAGGAGGGTTAACATGGATGAAATGAAAGGTCATTGTCTAATTAAAGGAGTCTCTGATCATATCAAGGCCTCTTGGGGGAAAACATGATCCTTTAATTAAAACACGTGATTGTTCTTCCTTGTCATCTTGGAGGAGACGTTTTTATCACCGAACACAACTGCTTCATCAGGCTGTCGTAGTCGTGTTTACTGAGTCATCGCCTTCGTTTATGTTGAGGGGAGGACTTGGTCGTCGAATTGATATGTCACCAGGAGAAAAACGACAAAGACAGAGTTTAGATGTCTCATTCCAATCTAGTTGTGCATGGTAATTGGCGAGCTGTGGCCGGAAGCAAAACTTACTGATCCAAACAGCAGCTACCTTTTCTCCGGAAAAACAGATGCAGCACAAATAGGATTCGCAGAGTCAATGTTTCTTAACAAGACCCCCATCAAGGCCCTGTTTGGCTATTCCTGGGAGACAGCATGCATCCAATTCTGAGCATTAGGAGAGAGGCTTGATATTTGTTATTGTGATATTTATGTCCCATAGAGTTCATAGATTGCTCACCACATTGTTTTCCACTCCCATAAAGGGCTGAAATGGGCAGAAGTGGCCCCTCTGTTTATCACTGTTTATTTGTCTCCGTTGGTTTATTAGTTTGTGTGGCTCTGCTTTGTTTGCCTCCAGCTTGCTTGACAGCTTGCATCCACTGGGAATAGAGTGGCCTCGGTGTCCCAGCTCTAAATATACACCAATTTTCACCTGACGCTCAGTTTATCTAAAGTCAGTGCTGTTTGGGGGAAAGCCTCACAGCTGCTGAGGAAACTAGATTTCTGTAGATTTTAATGGGTCTTTAAATAGTTTTTTTATTAGAGAGATGGAAATTATTAATAGGTAATTTACACGTACTACAGACAGAATGAGTATGATACATTTGAATGCAAAAGATGAGTAAAACTGTTGTATTATATAGATACCTTTTAGGCCTTTTTAGATTAAGTGGATTAATTTATATCTGCAGAGCTTTAATGTTGTGTATATTTTTAGTCTGCATTGAAAAAAGAACATTACGTATGTCATGTTTGAAAGTCAGGTGCCATAATGTTATGTCATATAGCTAGGAAATTTTACAGAGGTTACAGTTTTTTTTAAAAGAACAAGGAAAAATCTGCACACTCTAAAAATATTAAAAGGTGGTATTAAATTCTTATGGGGTGTTTCAAATATTGAGGGCCTGTCACAACCTTAAACTTGAATACTGGGTGTGATAGACAAGCCCTTTGAAGCCACTGTGTGTGAAACTTTCATGTGATTATGTCATCTTTATTCTGATGGAATAAGTTTGTCCCTGCAGACGAGATGATCCATTTCCATCACTAACCTAAGTTCCCCCAAATTTTTGCCAAGTGTAAATATGGTGCATGCATTGCGGAGTTTGCCCCCAAAATGAATGTAGTGCATTTTGTATGTAATAGTTTCACATTATGAGAAATATGCTGGTTTGATTTCCTGCAGCTGATTGCGCCACTCATACATTTAGAGTAAATATGAGGCCAGAGCCAGCAGACTGTTAGCCTAGCTTAGCATAAAGATTGGAAGGAGAAGAAAGCTAGCCTGGCTCTGTTCAAAGGTCAAAAACCAGCACCTGTGAAGCTGCGTGATGAATAAATCATCTCTTGTACAACAAATGAACAGAGCAACCATTGTTTCCTGGCAAACATGGATTAAACAAATGAAATGTATCACACTAATCACATTCAGGTGGTGGTACAGTAGGACAGAGCCAGGCTAGCTGTTGCTCTCTGTTTCCAGTCTTTACACTGAGCTAAGTTCATGTGCTGCAGGCTCCAGCTTCATATTCATTGCACAGGTTTGAGAGTGGTCTCATTGAACATCTAACTCTTAGGAATATACTGAAGACAATGCTTAACTATTCCTGTAAGTGTTTCTGAGAGTTATCAAATGTTGAAGCACTTTACTTGACGAAATCAGTCTGTGAGACAATCAGACGAGTAAATCATGACATGAAATGATACTAAACCATTATAATGTGCTTTTGATGCACAACTTCAAGTAAAGTGTGACCCGGACGTCCACTGCATGTTGGCAGCTCACCCCTCTCTCCTGTTTTTGCTCCCACCGCAGCCCGGGTGTGTGACAATGAACTCCTGCGCTGCCAAAACGGTGGGGTGTGCATCAACAACATCCGCTGCAACTGTCCCTCAGCTTACACCGGCTTGCTGTGTGAGAAGTCGCGCTGTGAGTCAGAGCTGGGGGGCTGCAGGGGCCCCGATTCGGGCCAGACCCCCCTGACGCCTCCATTCTCCCTTGGGCTGCTGCTGCTGCTGCTCCTGGGCTCGGTGCTGCTGAGAGAGGCATCCTGCTGGCCCACTGTGCTCTAAAGAGACCCATGACCTGGGATACACTCCCTGACCCCTCCACCTTTACCACCGAACCCACCTTTCAAGTAATCAACAACCATTAAACAAGAACAATCATGAGCTTTCTGGACTGTACTGTACTGAGCTTCTCCACCGCCAGAATGAGTGCATACTCACTGACGAAATGGGAATGTGCCACACAAATGAGTGCAAAAACTTTTCATTTAATTTTAAAGAATATATAAAAATGAACCAACGTATACTTCGAAAAAATCCAAATATTATTAAAAAATATCAGAGAAACTGAGTGTTTGCCTAATAAGAGTAAAATACAGAAGAGTAAGCCTCCCTCCCCCTCTAAGCCATACAAGGTTCTTGAGCTCCTTCTAGTCTGAGAAGGGATAACTTAAGATGACAGACTTGTTCACTTCCTCTCTTATTGCCACGGCAACAACAGCTGCGACCAATCGGCTCTCGCACGAGCCGACAGCAGCCGCCGATCCCCCGGGATGCTTCTGCGCGTTAATGTTGGCTGGACTGACGCTGAACACATCTCAGAGAAACTGAGCCCTGCTGGATGGAAAAGACTGGCCTCTGAAACTGAACGAGGACACAACACAGGACGCGTTCTTTGCTGTCAGTGCATTGTGGATAGAAGGAAATCTGTCCGGACTGCCACTTAGTGACACAAAAAACCTTGCCCACGTCAATCCCTCTCAATCTTTCTGTCTCTCCTTAGAGCTCTATCTCATCCTTCCTCCTGTTCAACCCCCCTCACTTTACCCCCACATGCCGAGCCCCCCTCGCCATGCTGCCACCGACCTGTGCTTTCGTGAACGTTACTCTGTAAACCCTTGTTGGTTGAAAGATTCTTTTGTCCGATGTTAGTGATGCACATGTGTAAGAAGCCCCTCCCTCCCTCCCTGCCTTTCCTCTCTTCCAAAAAGATACTCCAATAAAGCTGTTTGATTCTTTTCTATCTCAGAGCCTCCATTGCTCCCTGCGATCGTGGTCAGAGGATAGGTCTCACCCGAGCAGACGAGAAGTGCATAGAAAACCATCAGTGTATTTTCAAGTTATTTTCTCCACAGAGCAAACAAAAAAGAGTCATGTAGTCCTTTTGTAACTTTGCCGAACTGTGATTTGAAAAAAAGGCAACCTTTAATGTATCTATTCAAGACGTCTGAATGCAGAAGCGGTTGTTTATGGTTTTCTTTTTTTCTCCGTTTCTTTCATTCACTTATTTTATTTCTGGTTATTTCTTTTAGTTGTGCAATTGATTTTCCTTTGTATTGGCAACGTGCTGGCATCAAAGAATATCAGTTTACATATACAGTATGAATAAAGTGTAATAAAATCCAAAGGACATTATAAATGTTTTGTTCTTGCTTTAACACTTGAGAATTTAAGTGAATAAAAGTAAAAAATAAATAAATAAATAACTGTGTGGATCATTTGTTGATCACACATAAGTACTCTACAGAATTCATTTGTTTAAAAGTATGGATCTATTTTCGAAATAATTCCCTTTCCCATTTTCCTTGAAAGAACCAGATACAGTTTGGTTTCAATTAGAGACAGTATTCTTTTGGTTCATTTTCAGATAATTCATTCAAATACTAAGCCTTTCTAATAATAAAAGAAAAAGGAATGAATATCCACTCACACAGGGTACTTCTGGAAAATGAATAGAGAATTGCAACCCAATATAAAAAAGGCATTTCTTTTGCACTATAAATATCTTAAAGAAGCTTAGTGAAATGAATTATTCTTTTGTTTTATCTTTCAGATTTATCTTTAGTATTAAAGTTCAGATTTTCAGATTTTCAAACTAAAATGCATCAGAGCTTCTGACTTGAAATGAGGAGTTAAATGAATGAACTACTTTTCACTTTCACAGTTTGTTTATGTTTAGTTCTCCTTTAACCCTACAGCTTCACTAAATGGTAGATAGGAAACGTAAAGCAAATTACATGTAGATAAATAGCTCTTATGAAGTGTTGTAATAATTATAATAATATAACAAACCAGAAGGTGAACATATAGTGACACATATCCTCCTGATGAATAAAGTTATCTGAAGGACTGTTAATGACTTTAAAGTTCTTTACAAGGTCTGACACTACTGTGACCTTCTGAAATAGAAATAAAATTCATTACAAATCTTAGTTTGTCTGTAAAAACAAGGCCTTTACATATTTTACTATAGCCTTATTCGTCACTGCACTTGCACTATATAATGCTGCACTCCGGGTGGAGTCGGTGTGTGAAACATTGGAGAAACTAAATGTGATCAGTGGAATACCCCCCCAACAAGGCTGCACTGACAAAATGACATCATAAAAATCTGTGTATCAGATTTGGTGATATTTCCGTGCTATTTATCTTGAATTCAATCTGGTGAAGATTTGTTTCAGTGGCGTGCATTGTCGGAGGGACTGAATTAAATATTTACAAATATCGATGTCTCCCGGAGAGCCTGTGCTCAAAGTTTATATAGAGGCTCTTGTCAGACACTCGACAGTTCATCCATAATCTGAAATATTCAAGCCGAGCTGCGGCTGAACAGACTCCGTCCCTCTGTTGTTTTAAAAGTTCGACTCAGAGGAGGGAAAAGAACTTACAAGACCAAACACTGTTCATTTGGATGAATGAAAGTTACAGGTTTTGACTCTCTTCAGGGTTTTTTTTTTATCATGTCTGGAGGGAACAAGTTTATGTGGACAGCAAGAAAGAATAACATATTTTTTTCCTTGCACCTGTCTTTTACAAAACATGCCAAAGAAATTATTCAGATTTTCATATTCTCGTGTGTGACCCAGAGCCACATCACACATCACACCCTAATCCTGACACAAATTATATGAAAAACTTCCTATTTTTAGGTATCTTCAGTACACTGAACACACCTTTATTAGAAATGAAAACATGATACTCACTTTATTGTACTGGCTTTAGATTTTAGCTGTAATTTTTTCCTGTAATATTTTATTTAATTCCTTTATATTTTCTTTTATATTTTCAAATGAATGATCATTTGTGTGATTTCAGTTTACATATTAATGAGGATTATTTATGAGAGAAAATAAAAGTTTACATAGTGTTTCTATTAACTTATAAGACAGTATTAGCTCAATGCATTTGTCAAAAACACTGATAGCGACATTTTTCAGATAGTACAGATTCTGATATACATTTACTGTATTTTACATTTATACAAAATAAAAGCAGATGACCAATCAAAACAGAATATATAAGTGCCACTGTGTCACATTTAAACATAGTTTAAAGCTGAATTTTGAAGAACACAAGCTAAAACAAAGTGTGAGGAGAGTCTGACTGCAGGAGAGGCCCTGATACATTCAGTCAAAGTCACTTGTTTGTCAAGGTCCCCTACAGTGGTCCTAATTTTAACCATGTGTTCAGCCCAGGTGTCAACGCACCATGTTGCATGGAGAATTAAAATAGAGTTGACGTCGTTTGGGGAGAGGACTCCATCCTAGATATCTCACCTCAAGCAGCTGTTGGCTGACCCAACCATGAAACACCTCGGAGCAAACCATCCGCTGCCACTGCATTATCTCCTCCCTGTAATGTGCTTTATGAAAACGACTGCTGAAAAGTGTTTAAAGGGTCAGCGTTTGTGTTATTTTTATTTCTGCCCTGTAGCTAAAACAATGTGGGTTATCTGCAGGGAAGCAATGAGTCAACAAAGACAGTTGACCTTACAAAGACAATGGATGTGTCTTTGGTGCAATACCAGAGTTCTCCTGCAGTATCATACAGGAATCTATAAAACTGGACTTGAGCAGATAAAAAAGTAAGACCAGGTCAGAACTTCCCAAAGATCCAACGACAATGCAGAGCCATTGATGTTCTCACTTATGTGCAGTTACACTCACTCAGGCCGTGAATCTTGGGGATTTTCAGGTTTGCTGTAGAGCCAAGTTGCCATCTAATGCATCCTTAGTTCTCAAGTCAGTTGAAGATGTCCGTTTTCTGAGGTTATATTTGATATAAGGACTCACCCTGGGATGGAGCTGCTTCATATTTTATCTGGCCTAGGACATGTCAGAGAATTAACAGTGGCTCCTAATGTTAATGACTTCATGTTTGGTGTCAGGGAGGGTGGACAAGGGGGTGGACATTAATTCATTTTGTCAGGATAGATTATCCTTGTTTGCTAAAATTCTTTCAGTGTGTCATCCTTGACAATATAGTGACATAATCTGCCATAATCAGAATTTGATTGGCATCAGTAATTAAGCTTAACCACATGGTGAACTCCAAGTGGCTGGTCTGCCTTTGAGCTTCAGGTGTCACAGGAGAGGACAAGTGGAAACCAGCCTAAGCCGACTTACATTCGGTTGGGTTGAGAGGTATTGACCTTGCCCCAGCACTCTTTTTCCCGCTATGGCTGTGATGTGTTTGTGTGATGATCAATGCACTTATTGAACCACACTCAGCACATATTGATCAGTGTTTCTTTTTCCTGCAGTGGGTGCTGAGTGGCCGGTGCTTTTTTTTATACATCCCTTGGTTCTCTCCAGGTTGAAACCAGACATACACTATGCCCATTAATAGATACAAAAGCTGCTACTCAGCGAGAAGCTTGTCTGAAACAGTTTGACTTCCACCCTCTCTTTTCCCTTTACAAGTGGCTCTTTTGAGAAGGTAAAAAGGCTGTTTTTTTCCTCTGGCTGATATCTTTCCTTTTAAATCACACTGGCATTATTGGAGTAATCTCAATGCTTGGCTAACTAATGAATAATTTTCAAGGCTTCTTTTAACAGGTACAGTAACATTACCAGCATAATGTGTTGCTGCTGTTGATTAACTGTTACATAGCTCAGACTTCTACACAGCTGGGACATCTTGGTGTTGTATTTTCTTTTTTCTTGGGAGAAATGTCAAAAAGTCAGGTCCTGCAGAGTTTGGAATCACGGGTCATTTTTCAACTTAAAAAAAGCCTTTTAACAGAAGGATAACAGAAGGAAAAATTTAGAGTTGTATTCCTCTCTAGAAAATGGTCCAGACATGTCTCTGATCTGTATGCAGGAGGGTCACTATGTGCACTTCAAAAAGTCTTCTTATCATTAAGCCTTTTTCATATCATTGTCTTCCGATTCATCTAATGTTGTAACAGTGTGTTTCCTCAGTGCTGGGCTCCATCACATCTGCAGTGCGACAGTACATGGCAGACACAGTGAAGGATGGAAGTGACATGTTGTTGAAATGGAAATAACGGGCAGACAAACAGAATGAAACCACTGGCATCCAAGAGTCACTCATCATACTTCTGTCTGCAAAAATCTTCAAAACTACCTACTTCAAAAATACCTGACACTCAGGATGGTTTTCCAAAGTCCCATCGAAGCGCAACATGGTTGATTCCTGCAACACCGCTGATGGCAGTGGAGTGACGGGGAAATATGTTCAGCCACCATAGCATGGGCAGTGGAGGTTACCTTCTCCTGGGCCACAGATACGTGAAGCTTTAACCGGTCACCACATTGTCCCATTCTGCTCTATATTTTACCTGCTACCATTAACTTTCCACTCTCCTGTCTCTACTCTCCTCTACCTGTTGGCCATTCCCATCTCATCAGCCTCATCACCTGTGCTCCCAACTGAAACTCATCACCAATTAACCCAGTATTTTGCCAGAATGTTCTTAATGCTTCTATACAAGACTTTCCAACACTTATTCTTGGACCAATCACCCAGTATTGACCCTGTTTGCCTCTAACCTGCTTTCTTCATCATTTCCTGAGTTGCCTCAGCCCTCTGTCCCTGATCATGAACTCTATCTCTCTCTCTCTTGTCTACCTGCCTCCAAGCCAGAGGGGCATTCAGCCACGAAGACTGCCGACTGTGTTTGCCTTTAACTGTCTGCTGTTTATTCTGCTCTGACGTTCAGTGAAGGTTTAATTGAAACTGTTCTTGAGGTCTGGTGTGTTGCATTAGGGTTCACACACACACACACACACATTACACACAGCCACATCTAACTGGTAATGTGGAATGGAATTACAATAAAACTGAGGAATAATCACATGAATGATGGAGTGCTGACTGAGCTGCACATGCAGGGACAGAAAACCATAACTTGAGTTAAATCAAACATTCACAAAGACTAGAACATTTGATATTATGCTGAATGCTTACAGTCCCATCTCTGGAGACTTTGTGAATAAATACAGGCTGTTTTCATAGAGCGAGCTTGAAATGGGTCGATCGGCCTTTTCTTCAGAGTATGCTATACAATAACAGGCCCAACAATTTGTGCGACTATAGAATGAGACATGATAGGCCTTTAATTTTCCATTTCCTGCACAGTTGTTTTAAATTGATGCTCTTCACGACAGTACATCTGAATACCAGAGTCAAATTCCACAAATGTGTCGATAAACTGGACTTATTCTGTGTCTGATTTGCACACTAGCAGAGAAAAGTCTATTTTCATATTCTGCAATCTCGTTGAGGTGGACAAAGCCTTGAAAAACCCTCATATTATACTTTATTAAATATATATATTTTTTCACAATGAGTGCCAGAAGAGTTATTCGAACACATGCATATGTCATTTGTATAGAACTTTGTGTAGAATATCAAAAATGAGTGAGTAATGGCAGTTTTCTCCAGTTGCTGAAGGGTGGACAATTAAAAAATTGTTGGTTTTATCACCTAAGGAGTCACACTGTGTGAACCAAAAGAAATTTCTTTACCATTCTATTTAAGAAATTGTGTGTGCGAAATGTAAGATGCGAGAGTGACAATGGCTAAAATACATTTTTGTGAAAAAATGAATGGCTGACAGCTAAAGTAGATGACATCACTGCTGAAGTCACCCATTATAAACTGAAACTCTCAGAAAAAGAAGCATAAACCTGTGATAATTCAGAAAATGTACAAGTTATCAAAAATCTGATTAGAAGTTTTATGGCTTAATGTTTAATAGCTAAATGCTGAATTTGCAGAAGAAGAAGAAGAAGAAGAAGAAGCAAGGAACATAAAGCGCAGCATTCCCACCAAAAATGCAAAAAAAATTGCTTAGTATAATATGTTGTAAAAATACAGGAAAAAAACAAAACATCAAAGAATAGTGTTTCATAAACACTTCATTGTATGTCTGAAAAATGGTCACAGCATAGTATGTCATAAAACATGAAAAAGTGGTACAGAACCGTACATTTTAAAAACATGAAAAAGTAACAGGAGAAACTTCCAGTTTGGAGTCTTGAATTTCTGTTGCGAAAATGTACCACCTCGGAATTGAATCCTGGACGAGGTGTTTATGAGGTGTGTACACTAACCAGTCAGCTATCTGAGCACCTGAACCTGCGATGCTTTTATAGAGTTTCATATGGTTAAAGTAGTTGTACTGCAATGCATCAAACTGTCCTGAAAAAAGTCACGCTGCAGGAAGGCATAAAAACGTAATGATAGATATAATAGTACAGTATGGCATAAAGTCCCAGGAGAAGATGACTATGACTGTTTCTAAAAAGTTGTGATATGCAGAATTTTCTGGGAGTTCAACCTGTAATCTGCTATTTCGAGGTGAGGTGTGCTCTAACAACTAAGCTATCAGTTCAACAGGAGTTACAATGTATTTATAGAGTAAAGCAAGGCGTCAAAATCATAATGAACTGTCACAGTATGGTGAAGCATCAAATATGCAATGAAAAATGTCATACTGTAATGCCATTTTGGCAGGATTGTACTTCTATTCTTGTAAGGGCCAAAAAAGGATTTAAATTTTTTAGAGGTCTTGAACATTCTCTTTTGAGCAGCCAATTCATTTCCAATGGGGAAAATTTCAGACAAAATGTTAAATATTTCATAATCTACAAAATATTTGAAATATCTGAATACATCTGATAATATCCTAATGGAGCTGAACATTTTGAGGTTTGTCTACAATGAATCGTGTAGGAGTTACATTTCAAAAAACAGCAGAATAATATCATGAAGAATAAAGGCCGGATTGTGCTTGAACGATAGCTGGATAGATTGAGTGAGTCAACTCTGACCTGCAAATCCAAGAGGGCTGCGGGAGGGAACAGAGAAACAGGAAACCCATGTTTGAATCTGTGTGTCTTTCTGGCCTCAGTGGAAGTGAACTATAGAGACCGAGCAACACTCGAACATTAGAACAGCCGACATTTGATGTGAACACCCCCCCAGTCTAAACCAAAAATTCCACCCCCGGGGTACACTAACATAGGGGATGCTAGCAGATTTTAGAAGCCTTGTATGTCCTCACAGGTGCTGTGAGTTATTCTGGCTGAATAGGTCCCCTGTGCACCATTGTCTACATGTGCAACCTGAGAATGAGAGCACAGTGTGTGTGAGCCTTTGAAAAACCCAGAGGACATTCAGTCAGGCTTTTCGAAGAAGTCTGTGGTGTGTTGTTTTCAGCTGCAATGCTTAAAAGAGATTTCTTGATATCATAAATGTTCTCTGAGAAAAGCCTGTCATTAGTGTTTCTGTTTTCAGGAGCAGACGACTGCTCTGTAAGGATTTCCACTGTGGAGTGTGTGAGGACAGATGATACAAACCAGTCACCCTTCACATTTCTCTCTGTTCTCATGTCAAAGTCAAAAACAAAGCAAATGTCTGTTGTTTTCTGTGTCACACTCTCCCCTGCATAGTATCAGCACACTGGCCATTTTCCACCGATGTGTGTGCCATGGACAACAGCAAACAAACAAACAGCACATGCAACTGCAGTGTCACACTCAACAAACTCAGGGTCAAATTTAAAAAGTCAGCCAGGAAAAAAAGTCTGTTTTCTGTCTTTTGAGTCTTTTTTCTTCCTAGTTTGATCATATTAAACCCGGCATAAAGAAATAGTAAACTTTTACATTGCCAAAATCACTGTTGTGTGCAGCAACCAGCTAATTAACTAAATCTAAAGGTGTAAGAGAAAGTCCTCTATCATGTTAGTGTCACTCAGTGCGGATTTCTTTTGACAGTAATTTGTTGTGCAACAGGTACTCATTCACAGAGACAGAGACAGATGTCTCATCAGAAATAGAACTGGTTCTGTACTGGGCATATGGCAAATCACCTGATAACAGTCTCAGACAAGTGAGGCTCACAGCTCTTGTGAAGGAACGACAACAGCGTCTGGACTGACAGTAGAATCACAAATTAAAAATTAGTCACTGAAGAAACTCTGTCAGTCGTAGTGATATTTTCCTATGTAGGACCATTTTAGCGAAATAATCTCTTTTTTCTGTTGTTTTTTTCAGCTTCAGAGGAAAATGAGGCCACACTTGGCAGATTCTGACATTTTCATGTGAAGTATCTTTGACTTTAAAGAGCAGCAGATGGAGGTTAGAGAATTAGCATCACCGCCGTATTGTTCACCTTCAAAGAGGTGGGCTAATTCCTGCTATCTTTGATGCCTCTGCAGGTACACCATGTAGAGGGAAATGGAAGTACAGGATGACGGCCTGAGGGAGAGAGTGATGCCTCATGCTGCCTGCTAAACTACAAATGAGGGCCAAGATGGTCATCTGTGCCATCATTAGCCAGCATTCCTGCATCTTGCCTTCTATTTAGAGAAGAAAAGAATAGCTCTGGTGCTGTAAATACAATTTGTGCCACTTCTGGCGTCCCTGCAGCTTTAATAAGGACGGGATAATCAGCCACTCTCTGGTCGAGCACTACTAATGGGAATATCTCTGCAAAGGCTCTGGCAACAAATCAAACAAAAGCCACAAACATGGCTAAAAGTTCCTCGGCCTGGCAAGTTGATGAACGGCTAACCCCCAGGGACTGGATAGCACAGTGTGTCGGTTGACAACTCAGCAGCTATGACCAGGGATAGTAAATACCCCCCCCCCCTGCTTATCATCTACAGACATTAAAAGTGCCCCTGGGCAACCCAGTTCAACCTGCTTCAGTGCATCTGCTCCATGCTAGCATGAACACTGAGTTACTGGGAAGCTTTAAGAAACAAGCATCAGTATGATTTCAAAAAGAAAAATATTCAAATGTGTCAGGAGATGCTTGTTTTAGAGCACCAGTGCAGGGAGTGCTGACCCATAGAGTGACCCACAGAAAAAAAGAGAAGGAGACAATACACTGCACCCTTTTTCTCTCTCTTTGTGTCTGACCAACTGAGGATCTCTCTTCTTGATGAGTGCATGTAGTAAGTAACCTTTATTGTTGCCTAGGAAGTACTTCGTTAAGGGGGCAGGAGAAAATACCCGTTCTGATTTCACATATCCCCAAGGACACAAACAGGTGTGAGTGAAATAATTATGCATGGCATATTTGCACTAAGTCATCTGCACAACTTAACTGTGTTTCCTGCAACTTCAGTAATGAAGATATACATACAGTATATCAGAGCCTGTACTGTGATACTAAATACAGTATATCAGTAAGTCTGTATTATCATATTTCCAGATATGGATCATATTTTAATACAAGATGTAAATGCAAGTTTTAGTCCAGAACAGATTTATTGCAACCACTGAAATCAATTGAATGAGAATGTTCGCCCAAATGGCGTATAATTCTGAATAATACTGCAAATATCGCTGTGACGGCCCAGGATGGGCGTCCCTTTCCGGTTTGCCTCTCCCTCTCTTTTTCTCTTGCTCCCAGGTGGTGGCAGGAGGCGTGGCCGGCCATGATTAGCAGATGAGACACACCTGACTCTCATCTGCTAATCAGCACACCTGGAGCTCATCTGACAATCAGCACATCCCCTACATAAGCCCAGCTCTCCAGTCACCCGGCTGCCAGATGATTGCCCTGCAACATCCTGCGTTCCTTGTTCTCCTAGACCCTGACCACGTTCCTGACCACGTTCCTGACCACGTTCCTGACCACGTCCCTGACCACGGCTACGTTCCTGATCACGATCCAGACTTCGGCTACGTTCCTGATCACGATCCAGACTTTGGCTACGTCCCTGACCACGGCTACGTTCCTGACCACGATCCCGACCATTGCTACGTCCCTGACCACGGCTACGTTCCTGATCACGATCCAGACTTCGGCTACGTCCCTGACCACGGCTACGTTCCTGACCACGATCCCGACCATTGCTACGTCCCTGACCACGGCTACGTTCCTGACCACGATCCCGACCACTGCTACGTTCCTGACCACGATCCCGACCACTGCTACGTCCCTGACCACGGCTACGTCTCTGACCACGATCCCGACCATTGCTACGTCCCTGACCACGGCTACGTTCCTGACCACGATCCCGACCATTGCTACGTCCCTGACCACGGCTACGTTCCTGACCACGATCCCGACCACTGCTACGTCCCGATCACGACTACGTCTCGCCAACCTCCGAAGGAGTCGGCACACGCTACACCACGGGTGCGACTCTTCAGGGAGTTTTTCCTCGTGCTGTTTCCCTGCTGGAAACTAATAAAAAGTCAAACTGTGTGCCTCTGGTCTCCTGCACTTTCTGGTCCGAAACCCCACCGTGGCAGAATCAATTCTGCCACGGTGGGGTCGCACCCGTGGTGTAGCGTGTGCCGACTCCTTCGGGAGGTTGGCGTAGACGTAGTCGTGATCGGGGACGTACGCAGTGGTCAGGGGTCGTCAGGAGCGTAGCCGTGGTCGGGGACGAAAATGGTCGGGAAACGTAGCCGTGGTCAGGGACGTAGCAATGGTCGGGATCGTGGTCAGGAACATAGCCGTGGTCAGGGACGTAGCAATGGTCGGGATCGTGGTCAGGTCACGAAGCCGTGGTCAGGAACATAGCCGCGTGGTCAGGGACGTAGCAATGGTCGGGATCGTGGTCAGGACGAGGGCCGTGGTCAGCAGTGGTCGGGATCGTGGTCAGGAACGTAGCCGTGGTCAGGGACGTAGCAATGGTCGGGATCGTGGTCAGGAACGTAGCCGTGGTCAGGGACGTAGCAGTGGTCGGGATCGTGGTCAGAGACGTAGCCGTGGTCAGGGACATAGCAGTGGTCGGGATCGTGGTCAGGAACGTAGCCGTGGTCAGGGACGTAGCCGTGGTCAGGAACGTGGTCAGGGTCTAGGAGAACAAGGAACGCAGGATGTTGCAGGGCAATCATCTGGCAGCCGGGTGACTGGAGAGCTGGGCTTATGTAGGGGATGTGCTGATTGTCAGATGAGCTCCAGGTGTGCTGATTAGCAGATGAGAGTCAGGTGTGTCTCATCTGCTAATCATGGCCGGCCACGCCTCCTGCCACCACCTGGGAGCAAGAGAAAAAGAGAGGGAGAGGCAAACCGGAAAGGGACGCCCATCCTGGGCCGTCACAGTACCCCCCCTCAATGGACGCCCCCTGGCGGCCTACCGGGTTCTCCCGGTAGAAACCAACGAGCAGCCCCGGGTCCAGGATCAGGCTCTTGCTGATCAAAAGATCTATTCCCCGGACCGTACCCCTCCCAGTCCACAAGGTACTGGAAACCATGGCCCCGCCTACGTACGTCCAACAGGCGACGTACGGTAAATGCTGGGCGGCCGTCAATGAGGGGGGGGGGCTCGGCTGGAGGTCTCAGGGGGCCGATATATCTGGGGGGTAAACTTGCACGATGATAGCCAAGCCCCTTGCTCGACCTGGCACTCCGGCGCAGGGACTTGGGCATGGGCCGGTTCTGCGGCTTGGACAGGCCTTGTGGGCAGAGGGGCTTAGTTGCAGCACGTCGGCTAGAATGAATCTCGGATAATCTAGAAGATCTTGGCTCAACAGGGTTCTCATTGGAGGGAAAAGCAACACCATCCAGGGAAAGTGCAAAGTCCCACATGCCAGCTTTGCTTTGGGTCACCCCGAACCCGGCTGCTGGGGCTTGGGAGGGAGGCTGGCAGCTGGAGGCGCTGACCGACGGCAGCGCTGGCGCTTGGACGGGTAGGCTGACCGCTGGGGCTCAGACAGCCGCTGGCGCTTGGACGGGTAGGCCGGCCGCTGGCGCTCAGACAGCCGCTGGCGCCTGGACAGGTAGGCTGGCTGCTGGAGCTCGGACGGCCGCTGGCGCTCAGACAGCCGCTGGCGCTTGGACGGGTAGGCCGGCCGCTGGCGCTTGGACAGGTAGGCTGGCTGCTGGGGCTCGGACGGCCGCTGGGTCTTGGACGGTGTCACCTGGGACTTGAGGCCTGGGCTTGGCGTCGTCATCTGGGACTTGAGGCCTGGGCTTGGCGGCGTCATCTGGGACTTGAGGCCTGGGCTTGGCGGCGTCGTAGCCGGGCATCTGTGGACGGGGCTTGGCGTCGTAACCTGGGACTTGAGGCCTGGACTTGGCATCGGAACCTGGGACTTGAGGCCTGGATTTGGCGTCGTCATCTGGGACTTGAGGCCTGGGCTTGGCGGCGTCATCTGGGACTTGAGGCCTGGGCTTGGCGGCGTCGTAGCCGGGCATCTGTGGACGGGGCTTGGCATCGTAACCTGGGACATGAAGACGGGGCTTGACGTCGTGATGCACGGTTCTCCGGGTGAGGAAGCAGACGGTCCCGGAGGAGCTGCCGGTGGCAAGGGAACAGACGAGGCGGCGGCCGGCGGAGCAGATGGGACTCCAGAGGCCGAGAGGCCGGCGAGTTGTGCGGAGACGAGACCCATTTGTGCGTTGATCTGGGTCATGCTGGAGGCCAGTTGCTTTATAGCTTCCAGTGCTTTTGACAGGGATGACTCCCGCCCGCCGAGGACCGTGTCCCGTGCGGCCAAGGTGTGCTGGAGGCGCTCGATCTCTGCCTGGTCCATTTTTGGCCAGATGATTCTGTCACGGTGGGGTTTCGGACCAGAAAGTGCAGGAGACCAGAGGCACACAGTTTGACTTTTTATTAGTTTCCAGCAGGGAAACAGCACGAGGAAAAACTCCCTGAAGAGTCGCACCCGTGGTGTAGCGTGTGCCGACTCCTTCGGGAGGTTGGCGTAGACGTAGTCGTGATCGGGGACGTAGCAGTGGTCGGGATCGTGGTCAGGAACGTAGCCGTGGTCAGGGACGTAGCAATGGTCGGGATCGTGGTCAGGAATGTAGCCGTGGTCAGGGACGTAGCCGAAGTCTGGATCGTGATCAGGAACGTGGTCAGGGTCTAGGAGAACAAGGAACGCAGGATGTTGCAGGGCAATCATCTGGCAGCCGGGTGACTGGAGAGCTGGGCTTATGTAGGGGATGTGCTGATTGTCAGATGAGCTCCAGGTGTGCTGATTAGCAGATGAGAGTCAGGTGTGTCTCATCTGCTAATCATGGCCGGCCACGCCTCCTGCCACCACCTGGGAGCAAGAGAAAAAGAGAGGGAGAGGCAAACCGGAAAGGGACGCCCATCCTGGGCCGTCACAATCGCAGTCTATACATTAACTTATTTATCATACCCATTTTATCAATGCACATGTACTGTATATGCAGTATATTTCACTGACCATGTGACTGGAAATATGAGACATACAAGGGTTCAAGATCCTTGTTTGGTTCTAAGGACCTCGAGAGCAGAGAGGAGCAGTCTTTAATGAATAGAGTTGTATAAAGCTGTATAAGGCTCCCACTGCGCATTAATAAAGTCAAACTGTCATACTCCAACAACTGGATTGCCTAATGTGCCAAAAACGGTTCCATAAATTCACAACCTCGAACAGACATAGCATATGTATATGTATGTAATAAAATAAAAACACATTCATCTCCTCGCTGCAGAAACATTACAGCAACGACTGCCCAGAAACAAAAAAAAACCCATCCAGATCACTCACATTACCACTTGAAAGAATTTAAGATGGTGAGAAATAATAGGAACATTTGCATATGACCTTGTGGAGTGTGTTGGCATGAGACAGAAAGGTGCTTCGCGGTGCACACGTCCAATCTGACAGCTTGATTAAAGCCGTGCAAACCCCCTGTTGCTCGCGTGTGAGCGTGCACTCATTTACGAATCACTTATCATGGTAAATGATGTCAGTAAAGATCTGAGATGCAAAAGGTGTCCATCGGTGTCTGCTCATTAATCCTCCCACAGAGTGTCTTCTCTGTCTCTGTGGGCATTTGAGTGGGACATGAAGAGAAAGCTGTCTGTTGAATTTGTTTTTTTGTTGTTGTTTTTTCATTTGATAAACAAAAAAGAAACAGGTTGTCTTTGTCCATGTCTTTTTTTGACCAGTTTTATTGTTGGTGCTGGAGGTGGAAACAGGACTTTAAAACATAACAGTTAGTTTAGTTTATATGACAATTGTTCATATGGCATCATCACCGTCATTGTTATTATTATCGTGACTGTACTTACTGTAGTTACTGCTCTTTTGACTCACAGATCATCAGGCTGCTGCTGCTGTTTTTTTCTCTTTTCTCAGGTCAGTTGGTTCAGGTCTAATTGGGTGAGGTCTGGCTCCTGTCCCCCCTTAGATCAGAACTCATTTTTTGAAAATTTATTTAGGCATGTATTGCCCCATGGGTCAGTTTGTGAAGACAGCTTTAAGTACATTTCACAATGAACTATGTATGAGTACGCAGTTTGTTCTATATCAAGAAAAATAATAACTGACAAATTGTTTATCAGTTGTTTTTGATGACAGGAGGGTTTTTTCCACGTCACTGATGCTTCACATCGTCTCTCTACCTTCTCCCAGCTCCACCACCATCACCTGTCCTATTCTCAGCTTCTGCTCTCACACTTCATTCCTGTTTCACTCCCATTTTCCATCTTTGATGATTTGGCCCAAGTTCATCTTGTCACAAATTCGTCCGCAAAGTGAAAAATGACATTTTGGGTCAGGGACTTCAAGGATGGTCAAGTTAATGAATGGCCACCAGATGGCCCTTATTAGGCTAATGTGTTTCCCCTCTCTGCAGCCCCAGCTCTCGCCTGGGGACTTAACTTGCTGGCAGCCTGTGTGTGTGTGTGTATGTGTGTGTGTGTGTGTGTGTGTGTGTGTGTGTGTGTGTGTGTGTGTGTGTGTGTGTGTGTGTGTGTGTGTGTGCGTGCGTGCGTGCGTGCGTGCGTGTGTGTGTGTGTGTGTGTGTGTGTGTGTGTGCGCGCGCTTGTGGTTGAGTTAAATCAGGGTAACCTGAGAGGATGGAAGGACGCAGCATCTCCACTTTAACTCAGCCACTGTGTGTTTTTGATGGGGTCAACTGTCCACTGTGGGAGACGCTGTTGTCCTGGTTGCTCCTGCACCCGGCTGAACCTCAACCCCCCACCCACCCTCCTCAACACACTGCCAGTGCACTCAAGTCTGAAGTTTCCATGCAAAAAATAGGATTTAGAGAGTGAGCAGTCAGGCTGTTTCCCCTCTACTCTGACAGTGTGTTAATTGCCTCATTTATAATCTCTGCTCATCAAAATGAATAATTGCTGCAATACATACATCTACAACAAAGACCTTTGTTAAACTCCAGAATTATGCTAAACGTGGTAATTAATTGAGTTTAATTTATTAGAGTGTCGTCGGTGTTTGCAGCCTCTGGGCCTTTGTGTTTCCGAGGGATGAGAGCAGAGCTGTCAGCTCTGTTTCAGATGAGGTCTGGTGTTAAATGCTCAACAAGTTACTGGAGGCCTCATCTTCCTCTCACCAGCCGCTAAAAAGCAGTTGATCTTTAGAGCTCCTTTTGATTAGTTGTCCGAGGGGTTGGTGCGTGGTGGATGTGGGATGTGGAACAAGGAATCTGGCGTAGGTGATCAGGTGATCTGGCTCCGTATGGGAGTTGGACGGTGAAGGGAAAATTGCAGTGGTGCGCAGAGAAGCGAGAGGCGGAGCATAGGACCTGGCTAAGCAGTGTGGGTTTGTGGGCAAAACTGAGACATACTCAAAGACAAAGAGCAAACAAGTTACCAAGAGGAATACTGAACATCAAACTCATGACTGGTCTAACGTACTGCAGGTGATTGGAGATGAGAAGTTGGCAGGAGAGAGAGGGCAATCCTGGGGAGAGAGAGAGACAGAGCCACACCTCATCTGGCTGAGGAGCTGGTCTTTGTGATGATGAGGCCCCTATCACCCGCAGCATAAAAGTACCAGTAGCAATGTAACGTGAGGAAATGTTCTGCAGGACTGTAAGCTCACAGCCCCAATGTGTAGCTCTGACAACATGTGGTTCAAGATGTGCTGTACAGTTTCTGCAGATGAAGCTCATAAGAGGAGGGACTTTTATCTTGAATTATGAGGAATCTAATCACATACCACAGAGTGTCCTTTTTTCACACAATCCCCATATGTTTTGCTGGAAGCCTTATTCTTTGGCCTCTCACTCACCATGATGAGATACTGTACTGTAGGTATTATTTATTTATTTAATCTCTGTTTATAACCGGTCTGGACCTCTAATTGCATTGAATATTTCAAATTTGTAAGTGTTAGGTGTTGCACACCTTCCAGGCCGCAGAGTGCAGGACACACTAATATCATATGTTTCATGTTACTCCCTGTTTGAGTATGCGGTGGACTGACTTCACTGCCACACTTGAACGTTAATGACATTTGTTGAAGCTGCGCTCTTTCTGCAATGACAAGTTAGTTTGTCTCTCCCCCTGCACTCACCCATGTCTTCCAGTCAGATTGTACACTCTTATCCAGGTAGGTTTACATGCACCAGAAACCAGAAAGCAGCTTATTGAGTTAAAATAGGAATGCTATTCAGTGAATTCAGGTCTGGCAGATCTACGAGAAGCAAGCAGCACAGAAATGAAATGCAGTTGAATGAGCAATTGATGCATGAGCATGGTTGACGCAGCAGACTAAATAGGGCAACAACATCATCATTATCCATCATGTCAAAGATACAAAACTGTAATAAGGGAGTAGGGTGACCTCAGGCGGGGCTGAAACTCCTTGTAGTGGTGGTGAGGTGCCATTGGTGGAGGTTGAGACATAAACGCTGACGCCACCATTTTCCCAGGAATGACAAATGGAAGCTGAATACATCTGAGGTGCTTCAGGGGACACTGGGGAATGGGCACAAGGCGAACGGCATGATTTCACGTCGAGGTGAGAAGGGAAAGAGAGAGGCAAAGCAAAGACTGCACTCGAATCTAAAGACCCCAAAATAGAAGCTCTGCCTCCCACATCTCCATCATCCCTCTGCCACGCAGGAGAAAGTGGGGGTCTGCATACCTAATAAAGAGAAATGTATGGGTAAGTACTGTTGACTATACTACCTCCAGCCACAGTGTGGAGGTACAGCTACCTGCATACAGCTGAGCGTGAATTTAAACCTCAGTTGGCCTTGAATAAATCAGCGTATTTTCATGTTTTCATGCGTCTTTATAAGCACGTGGAACATATTTCAGCAAACACTGTAACAAAATATTTGTTTAAAAATGAGTGAAAGCCAGAATTTAAAATTGTGATACTATTCTGCATATATGTGTCAAATCCAAACTGCAGCTCCACTGGGGAGAGTCTTAGTGGAATCTAACTTACCAACTTACTTACTTACTACCTATAATAATAACAACTTATTTTATTAGTTTGTTATACCACATAATTAAGGCAGCAGCTAAATGTAGTTGAGTGAAGTAGCAGTGACTGCCTCTCCGTATTCTGTTACTCTGGTGAAGTTCATGTGATTTGATATGGTAACATTTGAATCACATATCTAAATGTGATTGTGTTCAATTATATATTGCTCTATTAAAGTATCTCATTAATTTGAATTTTAATTTGATGAAACTGAAAACTGCCCATGCATTAACATCTGAAGATGGCTGTAATGTGTGTAGCTGCAAAAAAAAAAAATCTGTGATTCACCCAGCGGTGGCAAATCCTTTGCACACGACCATATGCACTCATACATACTGTAGACTGGGATTTCTATGTATTGCACAAACAGTCCAGATAAATAATAGATGTGATGCTTCCCAGCAGCGCCTAAAATAAACGTATCTGGCGTTTAAACAAGATGCACACACATACAGTGCGTTCCCACATCACAAACAATACAGGACCAGATATTACAATGAGGCTAATAGAACAGCAGGCAGCAGGGCAGCTACTGTGCCAAAATAGAAATGTGATAGCTGATATGTTTTAACAGTAGAGATCCTGTAGCACAAGGTTTATGTTTCCCAGTCCCACATGACTGATACAGGGCATGCAGCTGGAAGAGAGGAGTAGGTGAAATGTAACCACGACAGCAGGTGATCGCACACACTGGTAGTTCCCTCATCTCTTCTATAAACTGGAGTGGATCAGTGAGAGCTGCAGCTTCCTGTACGAACCACAGGGGAGGAAAGACTCCCAGCTCTCCTGGTCATGTAGAAGTGCCTCTGCTGTGCTGAAATTTCACTTATGTACAAGGTTTTAAAGTCTACTGGAGCAAATATAAAAGGGCAACTGAAGTTCATTTACCCAATTTAAGCTTAATGTTCCTAGCATTTCTCCTAGATTTTGCCCTCAGGTGGCTTCAGAGTTAGATAACACATTTCCACACTGTTAACTAACATCACATATACTGTATATATACTGTATCTGTGTCCCAGCAGTGCCTGGAAGCCATATCACATTTATACTGAGGAAAATGTTCAAATCTAGCGCACCACATTAAGGCTGCACCATTACATGAAATGGAAAATTCAAGGTCTCTTTTATGTACATTACCTAATATGTCAGCAGGCAGATTTGGCACCTTTGGAAACTTTGGGATACTGACTCCATGTTCAAGTTCAAGTCCTGTGCTGAATTATATATATATGTGCTTTTGACGCATCTTAATCTACATAAAGTATGAATGAATGATGATTAATGAAATATTTACATGTTCCATAATTTCATCATTATCCACCAACATTCACAAAAGGTGAATAATTTCCCTCTCATTCATAAAGAGTATTGTAAAGTTTGTAATCATTTACTGTCATGGAACCATGGTTACCAAGGTGACAGCAGTGGAACAACTGACATTGATAGTGTGGGCAACGACTGTGTAATAATTGGAATAATATAGCATTATATGCTTGCAACTTAGATGTATTTGTTTGAGGTGTAGCATGAATAGTGTCAGAGATACACACACCTCACACATGCAGGAATCACTCTGGCCATACTTCTGCATTTATGCAGCATTGATTCAAGGGAACGTACGTCATCTATAACCCTATGTGTATGCTGACACGGCTTGGCATTGTTCAGAAGTGTGTGTGCAGGGTGATTGCATTCATTCAAACTGGCATCGGCATGATATGAAGGTACACACTCATGCATACTCTAGTGCACTTTTCAGAGCAGCTCTCTGCTCTGTCCCTATTTTTTATTCACACATACAAGCACAAACACACGCAAGCTGTAAAGAAAGCAGGCTGCACCCATACATGTATATGTATGTATCCATGCGCATGCCCTGGTAACAGATGGAGGCACAGGAGCATAACTCTCAATAATAATCTGCATCTTAAAACAGTTTGAAATGTCTAATTTAAGTTGCCAAAAGGTTCACTCCAAGTTTTTTGTAACCACGTTATACTTGCAGCATTTAAAACATTCTGCGTCCGTCCTCTGAGAAAGCACAGAGACATGATGCTTTTTACGGTGCTGTCCCTTCAAACGTGCCTTCAAGGTCAGCAGGTGAACAGCAGTGACAAACCTGGCACACATCTGAAGCTGAGACAGCCACAAATTACACGATACCGCACTGAAACACACAGCATCCTTGACAAAAGCATCACAATAGAAGTCACATGTGCGGATGACACTGGCAGCAGTCACGTTCACTCTGTTCTGTAAATAAATACTTGGGTGTGATGACGCTGTGTAGGTCTCACACTTAAGGTTTTTTTTCTCTGTGCATGAATTGAGATGAAAATAAAGAAATAAACAAAAATACTGGGAGAAAGAAAAACTGTGTGTGTGTTTTATGGTGATGAGCTGTCGGAACGTGTTCCGTAGACAGCACCTCAGTGTTTATGCAGTGCTGATAGTCTCCAGAAAAATGGGGAGGTGGTGCTGCTTGATATTTACACACAGCAGCCATACCGTCTGGCAATGATGATGGCTCCCTCATGGACCCAAAAGACAGCAATAAACCCAGAGAAAGCCCGAGCGAGACAGAGTGAAAAATAGATTGGGATATATGGAGTGCAGGGGAAGGCGTCAGGACATGGCAGGTCTGATGAGATACAGGGATTTGGAAAAGATGGTGGGGAAAGCAGATGAACACCTGCAGTGCTGTTAGCCGAGCAGCTCGTTTTGTTTTAACGTTTTAGACATTAAATAACATATCTCAGATTTATATTGGCAGTGAGCATTTTCTGTGCATACTATGAGACTGAAGGATTTTCTACCTGCAGACCTTTGCTGTGATGTTGATGCTGTAACTGTGCTGCTTTCATACTGCAGAGGGCCGCACTGAAGAGTGGGGCCCTCTGCTTTTGGAACAACTTCACCACATCCTAGTGACAGTATTTTCTTCAGACGTCACCTCACATCAAAGGACAGTGGCACAAAAGTTGAGCTGAACATCTCTCATCACAGTGAAGAAGGCTGACGTCACCCTCTCACCGGCCATCTGTCACAGTGGTGGTCTGGCCTCAGCTGGAACCAGACTAGTGCAATCCAGACTGACCTGGCTGAGAAAAAGCCTGCCTGGTGGGTATTTAGTACAGCGTCTCACTCTCTCTGCTCCTGCAGTGCCAGTAGCACTGGCTGTTCCAACCCGGCACCACTGATCCGTTTGGTGTCTGAGCCTCGGTCTGGCTTCAGCAACGGCAGGTAGCCGGGCACCAGATGGTCGAGGAGACCACCACCCACACATGGGCACACACACATGCAAGACCTGCACATGCAGGCACAATCACTTAACAGAGAAGCTACAGTAAGCATCAACATATGGTCGGCATCTTTTTCAGCTATTCACTGCATGTTTTCACACACCCACGGCACCGTTAGCACTCACCTTTTTATGCATTTAATTTTAAGTGGCTATATTTAGAAGTTTAGTTAACTTGGTTCATTATTATCAGCAGGATAACAGAAACAAGACCCACGTTTTGTCCCCACATTCATTCACACCTATTAGCCAATAAGCTGGTGAGAAACAGCACCCCGCTGGCTGCGGGTTGTTGGAGTCCTGTGGCGGGAATGGAAACAAAACACGGCAGTAACACCATGACTGCCATTTAATGAGCACTTCTGGACTTTAAGGACCAGGTCCTAATTTTAGCCAGAGAGCCACTACTGGGCCGGCTGAGTTCACAGACATGAGACTGACCACAATTAAGCTACTCTTCTACTCTATTTTCTTTTTCATTTCTCCATATTCAAGGGTGAAGTGGGGCATACTTTGCAGGCCCAATGTGATCCCGCAGACACACTATTTACCCACTGAATTGAACACTTGAAATCAGGGATTTCGTCTCATATTCAGAATACAAATACAGTTAAATAATTATAAATAATATAAATAAAATTAAAATCTTTGAATGTGACATTTCAAGGTCAGAATACTCACTCATTACATGTGTGTTTCTGCAGATACTCGTGGTACAAATTATTATTCAAAATATTAGTATTTTCATGTCCTCAAAGACATCTGGGAAGTAACCACTAGCTTTTCTGGTACATAAATGTAGTTGTTATAATCAGCTTTTGTTTTAAGACATCATGAATCCTTATTCTATACTTTTCCACTATGTTCAAGCTTAGTATTTTTCACACAATGTAGGTCCTTGTAGTGTCTGGAACATTAAGATAACATGACCAGTTAGAATTGTTTTGCAAACTTCTCTATTCTCCCAGTAAGGTCTGTTGCATTGGCTACACACCATAACAACACTCACACATGTTGTTTAGCACATCCCAAGGACAAGGCGGAGCAGTTGGCCTGTCCACATCTCTGGTAACTGGCCCATTACATCAGGGCTCGTTCTGACTGAGATCCTGCGAGATCTCTGTCACTTTGAGCCCAGCGCTGCTATACTTTACCTGTGACCATAATAAATGTTCTGTTTCTGAACTGAAGATTTCTTCGGTTTGTGCTTGGGCTTCAAATAAAAGAACCAGGCTAACATAGTAAAGTAAAAACCACAAAAAAGTACTGAAAAATGTAGAAGCACTGTATGAATGTGGCTTCTAGTGTGAAAGCGACTACAAAAGTGCTATATAAATGCAAGACCATTTACATTCCACTGAAGGTTTGAAAATGTCCATATATATATGCATTTCTTACAGACTGACTCAGGTTCTCAATCATAATCCCAATCAACTTCACTTTAACTGTAAAATGTTTTACTTTGTCTTACATTTTTCTCTTCCATATTCATATTCATATTCATAATTTCAGGAATGCAAGACATGACACAACAGTACATTAGAAGAAGCAATATGTATCTTTATAATGTGCTATGTACATTTTTTACAGTATGATACAGCAACAATACACGGTAATGCTACACAGTCAGGCCACAGCGGTGGGGTACCGTGGTTACGAGACATAACACTGAGTGGACGGTGAGCACAGCACACATCTTTGGCTTCATCGGGATTAACACAACATGGAGTAAAAGTGCAGGCTTCACACAAGGGTGGGGGCACTGATACCAAAATAAATGACAGCAGGGTGGATGGTTTAGTTTGTGATGGATTTTAGACAGAGACAGACAGACATGTACACACAAGTATGATATACGACACATTATTTTTATGTATGGGTGACTGGTATGTTTCTGTTCAGGTTCATACAGAACTCTCCTCATGTGGCGGTTCAGGAGATTGGATCCTAAAACCCCTGCTGGACTACCCAGCCTTGAACCTGCTCAGAGTGCTGCTCCGCTCACACAAGGACATAATCTGTGCACGCACTGTATATGAGGAGACAACAGTGGGGAGAGCTGGCTCTAATTTGTTCTCTAATTGGCATCATTTTTCTCAGTCTATTAATTTGTGGTTAAATTAAACTGGTCCTCATTTTGCTGTGGTTGTTTATAGGGAGTCAGACCGCCCCCCTCCCTCCCCTCCTGATAACACTGGATCTTCTATTCTTCTCCTGCCAACACACGGCAGCGGCTGTTATAGCCTACAGAGCACCGGCATGAGGGGCAGAATACAGAGAGAAATCGAGAAGACAGAGATTGGATGAAAGATGGATGGGTGAAGAGAGCAGTAAAGGGGGGGGGGTGACACAGTGAGATAGAGCGAGAGAGAGGGGAGCTGACAGAGAGATGGATGCAGCCGGGTCGTCGGGGTGAGGAGATGGTGTAATGATTAGATCACAGATACCCTTGAGCCTTCCTCCCGTCCCTCCTGCACACAAGAAAAAATCTGGAAGCTCACTTTGGAGGGGAGGAAGGCCTGCAGTTGTAAATGGCCCGGCTGTCAGAGTTCATCTGGGCGGAGGAGGGAGTGCAGGGAGTGGATTACCGGTGTCTGTGATCAGAGAAGCTTCTCTGGTTGTCCCAGGTTGGGAGAGAGGCTGGAGCCAGAGCCGTGCTGCAGCTCGCTCCAAGATTTCCTTCAGACATTATAAATATGACGTGTGAGTGTTCAGAGGCTGCAGACCATTTAGGAAGCAGGAGATTTTAAGAAAGTCCAGACAGACATTGTGGTGACTATAAATAACTTCATTAGATACTTCTGTGTCAGATAAACCTGGATTTTCTGACACCTTGATGGACTTCTCTTTAAGTGTGAGGCACGTTGTTCACCTCCTAATCAGATGATGTCATCTCCAAACTTAAGCAAGTTGAAGGTGACAATACTTAGGGAGGAGGAGATGTGTTTAGGATGCTTCCATCTAGTGGTCACTTAAAGACACTGCTGATAGAATGAAAAAGGAAAAGGAAGATGTCACAATGCAAGATAGATTAATGTGAGCCTTCTGACACATGTCTTCAGTTCAGTAGTTAAACAACATAACCGAGAAGAAAACTATTTTCATCATACATAATATGAATGCATAGAGTGGCAGGTCTGACAGGGGGTTGTTGATTCTCACACATAATGGCTCCATTAAACCCACACAAAATATATATATATATATATATATATATATATATATATATATTTTTTTTTTTTTCTTTCTGGCAGAATACTGGTGAACTGTATCAGTGATGGATGCTGTCATATTTCATGTAGATTTCACATGATATCATGACATAGTTTCCCATCCAGAATCAAGTCCAGAGATTTTCATGAGTCGGTGTGTGAGAATGTCTGAGGAGTGAGGAGGAGGAGAACTAGAGCAGTTCATAGTGGTGTTTGTCCATCAGCATGTGAGACACCTGGACATCTGCAGTGTCCAAGGTAACTGCTGCTTACTTGTGTAAACAGAAATCACACATCCTAAATCAATTTTTAAAAAACTAATGTGTACATGTTTTAAATAGGAGTGTGTCTTGTAGTTTGTTTCACTGTGGCAGAGAAATCCAACTGAGAGGAGTCTTTAGTTTCACCCCCAAACATAATCTGATCACTATTTTGGATCTGGGTTTTTTTGTGTTGTGCGGCATGTTTTCCTGTAAAGGTATTTATTCCCTCAAATGTGGGAAAATCCTCTTTCAATGTGGATTAAGGAAACAGTGTGCATAATGTATATGAGGGGGCGGGGGTGGGTGGATGCTGAGGGTGGAGCACAGAGAAGGAGAGGAGATGAGAGGGAGGACAGTCAGCTGGAAGATGCAAGAAGAGGAAAAGCTGATATCATTTCTTTTGGATTGAAGTGTTCATACTTTGTTGATACAAAACAAACTGCAAAGTGTTCAGTGTTTCTGAAGAAACTGTATTCTTGAAGGGAAAAATCACTTAAATAGCAGTTAAAGCCAAAGAAAATCTGCACTAAAGCCCATAAAGATGATGTTAAAAGATTTAAACATTTTAATCTGGTGAAAATGTTGTAAAGTACAAATCTGGGTGTATATCTTCTCAAAGACAGCTAGGGCAGTATTGATCACCTCTGCAAGAATGCAATCAAACTGCATCACATCTGCTGATGATGAAAGTGGAAAAAAGCGACAAAAAGAAGAAGAAACTTTGGCTGTGTTTTCTTCTGCTATACGTTACTGGGGCAGGTGACTTGTTCCCTGACAGTAGGGCCAACATGAAAATAAACCCTCAGCGGAAAGGCTCCTGTTGATAGAGCTGCTGCCGATAAGAGCAGAGGATCACCACCGGCCAACACGATAGGAAAACATGAGAGTCTGGGCTGCAGATAAAGAATGTAAGGGGTGGGAGGGAAACAGGAACAACAGCAATCAATTGCTGGCACTGTGAAGTGATGCTATCCGACGCCATCGCTTACATCTCCTGTGTGTGTGTGTGGCGACCATAATCTGGAGAGGAGGGTGGTATAGATGTGTGAATCTGGGTCCAGTCATCAATATCCACCTGCATTAGTGGAACACATGGGCAAGGTCAAAACTGACTGAGGTCCCACCACTGAGAGGGGGATGAAAGGAAGAAAAAATCTTTCCAGTGCCAGTCTCTCTCTTCTCACATGACTCTGTTTCCATGGGGGAGGGGGTTGGATGGATGGGTGAGCACATAAATGGAAGAGCGGTCTCTGCTTTTGACAGACTGCCGACGGCCAAGTTGGCAGCAGAAACAGGTAGGGGTTGAGGGGGCTGTGGCCGACTGGGGCAGAAAGAGGAAGGGTGAATTATGGATGGACGGATGAAGCCGGGAAATGGTGGGGGGGCTCTGGAGGAAGGGCCTGTGTCCCACTGACAGGCAAGCTGCTAGTTGATGGAGTCACTTAGCCTCACAGAGCCAAACAGTAGGGATCGGGCACCCTTAGGACTGCAGCTCTCTCCCAAAGGCCTCTGGGATGGTTGTAGGCGGGGGGGCTCGGTGGAGGAGAGCGACGCCGCAACACCCGGAGCAGGCGGCGCTGCAGACGCTCACTGTGTCACCGTGTTTGCTCTCTCCACTGCTGCCGTCCTTCTCTTATCTTTCTCGGATTCTGACGGCGGACCCTTTACTCCTCACCCTCCTCTACGTACGTGGATGGAAACCAGCCCACCTGGGGGGGAAAGTAATCAGACAGGGGTTCACAGTGCATCAGTTGTAATTTATGGTGTACCCATCTTCCCTTAGGCTCCCTTTGCTTTTTTATAATTAGTCATTTTCTGCATGTACCAGAATGCCTTTAAGCAGCTGTTTGCTACATGTGAAACATTTAGTGAATTTTCTACTTTGTAACAAAAATGCATATATTGTACATTTTACCATGCTAATGTTTGGAAATGACATCACAATGCATGTCTAAATTAAAATTAGGCCATTTAGTGTAAAAGATTGAACTGGCTCATTTTAAAACTCTAAGAGTAGGTGGGTGTATAATGTAATGTTTATCACCAAAGTGGAGCAACCTCACTGCCATCAAACATCCTAATCTTCAGGTTAAGAATAGTAAACCAGTTTGAGCAGATTGGTTTGAAATGTTTCCATCACAGGTCACAGCACCTGAGCTGATGAAATTTCACTGGGCCCAAACCGGGAAATACATCTCTGCACTTAGAGAGTTCCACATTTAAGCCATTCAAGAGCAGCAAATGCACTATTCCATGTTGGACACATGCAATGACTAAAAACTAAATCTCAAATAGTCCCTGCAGTCCCAGGCACCTGTAAACTTCTTCTTAAAAAGCCTGTTTTTAAAACTGGATTCATAAGAGAGAACAGTGAAAACGAGAAAACAACTAATCAGAGTTCAGAATCACAGTATCAGTTTCTGCAAATATCCCTGAATGTGAATGCAGAGCAAAGATACAAACTTTAATTACGGGCTTTTCTTTTTGAAAGTGGAAAACCTGGAAGGCGCTATCACCCCTCAGAGGAGACCTTTTCTTCTCCATCAGATGCTGTGGTTTTTACTACTCACCCTGCCATTGACTTCGCCCCTCCACCAGCCGTTAGCTCCCGACTTTGTGTAGATTTTCACCACGTCGCCCTCCTGTAGCGAGAGCTCTCGGGTGTCACGCGAGCTGAAGTCGTACCGTGCTATCGCCACACCAATCACTTTGGGAGTAAACACTGGAATGAGGAGAAAGTGATCACACAAAGGGATGAGATTTAGATTATCCGAGGCTTATGATAAGTTTAAAAACCTATTGATTCTTATGCACACACACACACACACACACAGTCACCTGGAGCTTGTATGATTTCATCGTCTGATGTATAACATATGAGCAAAATAAGATGATCCACTTACTATAAAGACTCATATGAGTTTAGCCAGTTACAAAGAAGTCAAATTTAAAGTCACACAAACTCGTTGCAGAGTTGCTCACACATCTCACCTGATACATTACATATACAACTAACTTCAGCTGGGGGAGCCACTCATTCTAAGGTGCATGACTAAAGCTCCTGTTTCTCCATGTATGCTCACATGAAAAAACAGCCGTTTATTACCAGTCTGACTTTCACAGGAGTGATTTTTCTGTCTGTGCTGCCTCAAATGAATCAAGGACAGTATGGCCCGCTTGCTACAGGGACTCAGCTGCGCACTCCTTAGCTTTACTTGAGATAGTCCAGCAAGAGTGTTCTGACAGCTGTGTGTGTGTGCAACGAGACGTCCTGTCGAGGAAACAGTGGTGTGAGAGACAGACGCGGAGCAGGTTAGCTAGTTAGCACTGCTCCATCCCATTCTGCCGGCTGTCTCCCCTCTGCAAAAACTGGCCGCTGGGTCGGCTCAGGCTAAGCTGACAGGTGGAGAAGGAATGTCAAACAGGCCGTGGGGATAGAACATCTAGTCCAGTGGAGCTCTGTGTATTTGGACCCGTCCGCCTTTACTTTGATGGACACACAAGAACACGCACCAAACTAAGCTTTTGTAAGGGTCTGCCTCCCCCACTGGCTTTTACATGCACATATGTACACACAAACTCACAGGCAGTACATACATGCATTGCTAAAATAAAAAAGTGCCTATTCCCCACACAGGATGACATGTATGCACACACAACAATGGCAGAGGTGAGATGGTCCAATGGGAAGCTCAGTGGGAGAGATTCAGGTGCTGATGTGACAGCCAGCGTGCTAAGCAACCACCAACATGAAAAGAAAGAGAGAAAGAAGTAAAATGACAGAAAAGAGACAGAGAGAGAAGCGATACCTGTACCTGACCAGAAGGGAGCGGAAGAAGGAGGTACAAAGCTGTAGCCGGCAGGAGTAACTAAAGACAGGCCGCAGAGCAATGGGACTATGGCAGGCCAGGCCAGGCAGAGAGCGGAGGGGAGTGAGGAGAGAGAGAGGCCGGGCATGGGGGGGTGTGGGGGGAGGGGGTGGAGGGAGGAGAGAGAAGCAAAGGAGAGAAAATAAAACAGCCTTTTAAAAACTCTGAGCTTTTTTTCAGAAGTAACAAGAACACAGCTGCAGCTTGATAAAGAATAAATAAAGACAGGCACAGGAGGAGCTCTCACAGCAGCTGTTCCACTGATGTTTGCTGGTTAATTCATCTGTGTTTACACTGATTGGCCTAATGTGGCCACTGTAATTAGAAGTCAAAACTTACTCCAACATAAGGGTTCAGACATCTGGATTAAATTCAATTTCATCTCTTCTGTTGCATAAAACTACAACAATTGCTTGATGACTAAAGGTCCAAATTCCCAGTGTTGAAAGGCTCTTGTAAAATCTATGAGTATGACACTCGAACATAAGAGTTACAAGACCTCGTTATCATAAATGTACAAAACCCACTTGCAGGCATTGAGCAGTGCTCTAATTAAAAACAATGTAAACAGGTTTCTGACACCCCGCAACATTTGTCGCATTTTCATGAAACTGAACTGAATTAAAGGTCAAACATTCTCAGCAGTGGTGCCAAGATTTAGTTTAACATGACAACACACATTGTTTCTAATTTGCCAAAAGGATGTCTGCATCATTAAACAGGGGGGGGGGCATCCTCACTTGTGCATTTAAACATGCAGTGTGCTCACAACTGCAGCAAAGGGAATAGATGTCTGTTTGCATATTCATATAGACAATCATGCAGCTCCATGTCTCCTTCACAGGTTTCCTAACTCATCATGCTTCGGAATCTGTCATCACACACTATATAAGTATTTTTTTCTTGAAGCTTGCTGTCACCGTTCACATTTTTCTAATTTCACAAAAAGAGTGTCTTCACCTCACTAGCAGTTTGACAAATAACCCACCTCAGGCCTGCTGCATTTGTATATCCCTCTGTCGTCCAGTATTTCTACTGGCAGAGACAGAAAGAAGCTACAGGCATTGATTTCGTTTCAGCAATGTCTCAGAGCTGGCAGAGTGCCTAGCCCTGACAGTATTAGTGCCTTTGTCTTTATGGATAAATTTGACTCCATGGGGTTATTTTGGAATGTCAACATAGCAGATATGGCACGGGCACAGTCAGGAAAAAATGCTGATATTAGAAAAGGATTTACTTTGTAGCAGTATTACTGAGGTAGAAACAGACTTTACCATAAAATTCAATAAAAGTGGTGGGCTTAATGGCAATGCCAATGAGTCAGGTTTCACTGGGGTGAAAGAAACAGAACAGGATGAATAAATGTACTTTGTACACTAACATTTCCATTGATCTTCACTCCAATCTTTGTTAGCTTTAGCATATCTTTGCCTTTCTACCCTGTGGAAATGGAAAAGTGGTTTCTTCCAAAAAATACTGCTCCTGATCGAGCCAGGGTGCTGCTATTGATGTGTCACACCAAATACTTCACAGCTTCTACACAATGCCTGTAGAAGCTGTTTTTTTAAATACTGAAAACATATTTCTGACTGCATTCTAATAAAGAGATTGAGAAATAATTGCATCTGCTCATTACAGCATCGCCAAAACAACAACCCTAATGGTGACCTAAGACTTTAGGAGGACCCCGGTTCAAAATGTAGAGACAGATGTAAGAAATCCCTGACTGCACAAAGCGACGTTCAGTGTAATAAATAAAAATGAAATCATTACATTTACAAAATGCTGTAGCTATGATTAGGTACAGTTTATTATCAGTACTTTAAGTCAGAGTTTTAACATGCTTTTTCTTATTTTAGAAATGTGCTCCGCCCACTTTAAAACTGTGCTTCAGTCCAGCACCCCTAATAGGAGCAGAGGAGTCTACATTTCCACCACTGGGAATAGAAAATCTAATCCTCCACACAAAGGCAGATAGATGTCCAAACTTTTTGAAAAATATGCTGCTCCCCACAATGCTGCTGGCAAGTTATCAGGTCTGGGTTATTGATATGCTGTAAGGAGAGCAGAGCTCCAGTGGCTTTTAAAATGAATACTAATCAGCACACTGAGAGACAGCTCAGCAGCCCCTAATGGTGTCTAGGTATGAGCAATATGAAGAGGGATCACCCTCCACTCTAAACCGCCACAGATACACAAGCTGCATTTTACATGCATCATTTTTTGCTCACTCTGATGTGTGGGCTGCACCAGAATACACAATGTGAGCAGGTTGACTAATAGTGGAGATTAGGACTCGGGTGGAGGCATACACAAGAGTTGCATCGTTACACGATAGAGTTCAGATCCAATCACCAACCTGCACATGTTGTTCAGTGAGATGACTCCACAAACAGCACGTTTATCTATATTCTGGGTTAACACTGGTATTGTTGCTAATGGAGTTAGCGTACTGGTTAAAAACCTTCTGTAGAAATGTCTACAACACACAAAAGAAGAAAGTCTAAACCTTAATTAGCAGGGCTCCAGCAGGGCTCAAGGAGGATGGAAATCAAAACAGAGGAGTCATTTCAAAGTGAAAGAGAGAAAAATTAAGTCTGCAAACCAGGGGGGCGGCTGCCTACAAGACTGCGGACCGCACTGGAACAAAACCGATTTAGACTGGAGCTGTCTCAACTTGTATTTCGAGGCAGAGTTTGAACAACAGGCCTCCTCCTCCAGAACGACCACACAGCTCGGTACAAACTGTTCACTTTCCTCCACACTTGGAACTGGCTCAAAAAAAATCACATCCTCATTTTGCCACTTATTGCAGTACCTCGTACATTTTCCATTAACTATGCAACTGATGGGCAATGTTGCTTTGCCTGGCTCACCCACTGGGCTTAATAGCTTTCTCTTCTGGCTTTGCCTGAAATATTCAGTGTGTGGGGATGATACACTGCTCAAATAGCACTTTCTGATGCAGTTCTGGGGATGGAGGACAATCAAATCTCTTTAAACCTCTTTTGATGGGTTTTCTGACTTGTCTCCACATGGTATTATTAGCCAGGCCAATAAAACAAAGAACAGTGATCTAATACTGAATATATTTTCCTTCAAAATTAACATTTGAGTTTAAAGCACTTTTTGACACTAGATGACATTGACACTGGTTTTGCCACAGAAATGTCTATTTCACCTCTGAGTTGACAGATTGACAATACTCACTTCAAACACAAACATCATCTTATTCCAGTCTCAGGTCGACGTTACACATCCCACACCTGTTAAATCCCAAGTCAGACAGAAAGAAGATCTCAGTGGATGTTCCCCCTCATGCAGCCCTGATGAATAATTTCTCTGACAACTGAATGCTGAGTGGAATAAGGCCAGTGAGAGGAATAACCGACAAAGTCACAGAGTTAGGAAGGGACGGCAGTCGCATGCATAAACAATCGTCAGCATTCCAGTACAGAAAGTGTCGGTCCGTTCATAATGAACAAACAGATTGTTCTTCCACAGGTGAGACATCACACATGATAGATCACTGTGGGCCCTCTAATATGGAAAGTGATGTTTTTCATTCATATTCATATGAAGCGTAAAAACATCCTCATGAGGTCATCAAGGCCACTTAATTTCCCTCACTATTTCCAAAGCAACTAATAATGGATGATATTACTAGTTACAGTAGCTAAGACTGCAACTCACTTGTCCAGTTCTACCAGATTATCTCACTTCCCTGAAACTCAAATGAATCTGATTTTCAGTAAACATCCAGAGAGTCCTATCAAATCTAATAACATGCTTAGTGGATTCTCCAACCTCCGCCTGACAGTCCAGTCAACAACAATTAATATCAGAGGAGACTGAACCAGTCTTAATGACAAATAGATATGTAGATCATGTAAGGCTGTAAAGACGCTCCCCAGGGAATGAAAGCAGAGTGTTGGTTGAGAGCAACGACAGATATGAAATCAGTGTTACAGGCTGAAAGCCAAACTGTGAACACTGAAAGGAACGGCAGCGATGAGCAGAGTGAGTGTCACATCCAGCAGACTGCTTTAACTGACGCTGATAAGTGACAAGTAAGATGAAACAATTCAGCAGATAATTCACAATATTTAGAAATGAGACCATCAACTGAGGTCTAGGTGGAAAACTATTTTGATAACCAATTAGTAAATGAAGTCGGTTCTCCATAATAATGCTTTGCTGCTATTCTCTGTTATGTGACTAAATTTATTTATTTGTGGGGCTGTTGGTTGCACATATGAATCAGTTTGAAGCTCTCACCTTTGTTATGGGCATTATGGTTATCACTTTACCAATCAAGTAAATTATCATGAAGGGCACCTTCTGAAGTTTCCTGTTAAACATACCTATAGCACGAAATGTTCATCAAAACACTGCTCCACAGTGTCTAAGACTAATGGTGAAAAACTCTGTGCCATTAATTGTCACAGGTTTAAATCAGGGAACTAACCTAACGTGACAAAGTGTTCAACAACCACAAGGACTACAGTCAGTTAACAAGTAGCTTCACTGACACCAGCAAAACTGGATGTGCATGTGTATCTGTAATTCAGCTGAGATGATGTTCAGCATAAAGGAGTCCAAACACATCATTAGCTTAAGATACGCAAATCCAGGATATGGAACTCTCAGTGTGTAAGATGCGGTTGTTTCATTTGGTACTTATTCAGAAACAACAATTTTTATTCTTTTGCTTCAGCATTACTGGAGTGTTTGGCGTCTTCGTGGTGGATTGTTTCAGTTCTCAGCAACTCTTTAGGTCTACTCACTGTTTCCACCTGAGCGGCCGAGGCGCTGCATTGTAGCGTTCTCTGGTTCCTGGTAAGGAAATTGCAGTGTGGTGTCCAGACTGCGAAAACCTTCCCTCAGGGAATGATGCTTGTAGTATTCAATCAGCTCCTGGACATCAGGTGCGCACACACACACACACACACACTGTTAAGCCACGAAGAGTCTGCTTGAAAACTCAATCTTATTAATAGCTGTTGTTTTTTACCTGCTATAGATGTAAAATGTTATGTAAAAAAAACATGTTATGAATGTTTACTGTAGGTTTGAGTTAATATACCACCACACTAGACAGAGCTTCTAATGACATGATATTTTTTGACTCTATAACATGTATTTTTGTAATTATAAATAAAAAAAATACCAAAAATACCATTGTGACACACAGCGGTATTTGTGGTTATAGCTAATCTGAGTCCTGGCATCAATAAGACTGTTGCAACGTTCCAATATGCGCTGGACTTATCTATAATGCTGAAGCCCTCAGGCCAGTATAAACACATCTCTAATCATGGCTATTTTTGTGCACAAAGCTAAAATAAAATTGAGGTTCTGACACTTCATTAAGTGAACACAATGATTTATTTATGAATTGCAGTGGTGGAATCTGAAAAATAAAACAGGCTGAAAAGACTCACTAATATGCTCCTGAACTTCTTGTTCTCTGCGATGTAGAAGCAGCTCTCCCTGGTCAGGATCTTTATGTGCTTCACGTCGTTGTTGTACCTGTGAGCCATTGAATAAGTTATGAGTGTAATTTCCCTCTCTGATCACCGCCATCGATCGGTGGCCGGCCCCTGGCCCCTGTGGAGAGCACGGCAGCTGGGTGTAATGCATAGGTTCCCAAAGCTTTGGGATATGTGAATGATGGTCAGGAGAAAATGTGTGTGCGTAAAACCCTGCCTGCATACTTGCGTTTGCATTAAGTGCAGCAGTGTTGCCTTTACTCTTACTTTGATGCTGAGAGATAGAAGACTGCTGTTTTTCTTAGCTTAGTATAAGGAAAGCTAGCATGGTTTGAAATAAGTCAATAACTAAATTTACATGCACAGTTTAGTTGAGCTATATTTTAGCTTGAGTATACAATTTAAAAGGACGACTTCTCACATTCCAATGTACAATACTAAGCTAATAAACACCAATAAACTGATTTATTGATAAAAGCTATTACGTCAGAGACCAAACAAATGACAAAAAAGTTATCTAGTGGCAAATGATTCACGCTATCCCTCACACTTACGGTGTTATCTGAAGGCAGACAACACCATTACTGCTGTTAGCCTGTTGTTACCAGCTTATTCTTCTGTTTATCATTTTGTTTCTTCTGAGAGAGAACTGGGTCTGATTCCAACCACATTATCTGGCGTGTTAGACCGACTATGAGAAGTTGAGTTGCAACCACACTCCACATGCATTCATGCATTTTAAAAGTCTGGTTTTATTTGAGCTAATGCCAATAGTCAAACTAATAAAGTGGCATGTAGATGTTCTTAATGAATGGGGAAGCAGCTGATTAAAAATGATCCAAGCTGAATTTTAGTTTAAAAAAGGGCACTGTGACAGCATCAACAAACATACTGTATATAATTTTCATTCAACTTTGTGTCACTCCATGTTTTCCACCGGCTCCCCCCAACACACACACACCCCTGAAGTAGCTCTGTGCCCCCCCAGGGGGGTCTGCCTCCCACTAAATTAAAACACTAGAGCTTCATTTATACGGAACTGTGGTCTCTTGGCTATTTGGACACAATCATCAAAAATGCTCTGCCTGCTCTGCTAAGAGAAACATTCAGTATGCTGGAGGGCATTTCCGTTTGTGATTAATACTTTTTAAATGTTGTTCCCACAGCTCTATTTCTGCTTGGCTTCTGTCTTTCATGGGGAGGTTCTAACTTTGAGCAGTCTTAAAGTCATCCTCCGCTCTGTGTAGAGCTCCATGTCTTTGCGCATGGAAGCAATTAGGACTGAAGCAAAGAAGGACCGTTAAGGCACTAGAAGCAGTGAGAGAAAAAAGAGACGCTAAAGAAAGTTAAATGAACTTAAGAGGATGTTTCCAATGCTCACAGATGCTTGTTTACAAACACTGTAACAAACACTGGTAAGGTCACTCACATCCCAAGCAACTGACACGTGCTTTCTCAATTTGTCAATATTATCATGATTAAAAACAATCGTGTGCTTCGAACTAGAAGCTGTTTAGGTTGTTTGTGTGGGAGCTGAGGTCAAACTGTAGTGAACATGGTTAAATACATCTTCGCCGAGAACCTACTCCATGATTAGCATCACAGTCACTGTGGTTAACCACAGACTCAGCCTCAGAGGAACACGTTCACTATAAATGGGTCAGTCAGGTTGTGCTGTATATCTCATAGTCACATGTGATCAATACTGTGGTTTTACTGTAGGCACCTGATGAATCCAGCACACAGAAAAACTCTCCCATAAAGGAAGACAATAAAACCTGATGACAGTAATGTGCATTCTCTCACAGTAAGTATATAACTAAAATATTAATTTTTGCTTTCTTCAATTACCTACTTTTTATTTAATTTACATTACCAGTTATCAACCTGTATACATTAAAACAAGATGAATTTTGTAACAGATAAACCATTATTTGCAGTGGATGCTCAAATGCTTGCCATCTTAAAAGAGCTATTACAGTACAGACAATTTATTTTAAAACATTTCAGTCATTTGATTCCACATTGGTGGAGGCTAACAGTGGCCGAGGCTGAGGCAGAATGACTTACTTTATGCTGATGGCGTACTCTGTGTACTCTCTACTGCGATGGCGGACCAGGTAGGTGCTGTTGACCCTGTTGATGAGTTCTGCTTCGGCCTGGAGCCTCTCCATGGGCCCTGCAAACCTATTACCACGCAGAAAAAGAAGAGAAGAGAAGTGAGGTGAAATCAGCCACTTTAATTGTATTGTACGTATTTGTATTTTCTATCCCCCTGGAGCTGGTTCTGGGTGATCTGACCTTTAGTACATGTTGGGTGAATTCACATCTGCATTTAACAACCAGTATCAATCTTTCCCCTTCTTAGTAATATACACTGGTGAACATACCAAGGTTGAGAGGAGTAATCCACCGGCTTCGGGACCTGTAGAAAAGGGTAAAAGTGGACATGTAATATTGTTTTTGCTGTTTGGCATTTTGTGATTTCCAGCACTGTAGTACACTGTTTTCAAGCTGATTGTTTTGCTCTTACACAGAGACCAGGTGCTGTTACAGTGTTGGCCTATAACCTCTATAAAACAGTTAAATGCACCTCTTATCTTTACAACATGGTGATTACAGTTTGTTTTCTATCAGAGGCCTCATGTTTGTGGAGCAGCTGGACAGAGTCCACAACACTCGCAGACCCTGACGTAGCAGAGGAATAGGAGAAAATGCTGCTTACGCATGGGCAAGGCTTCACAGCATCACTTGGAAAGAAGCCAACCTCTTTCGTTGACAGGATTTTGCCCTGAAAGCACAGAGAGATAACAGCATTATGTACATCTGGCTTACTCTATTTCCATACTTCAGGAACAATTAGCTTGCAAATTTACAGCCCCAGTTAACTATTGCTGAAAGCAGAAGTTCCTTATCCCTCCCATGGTGATGACTCTTTAAGCTCAGAGCCTTGATTTACCAACACTGGGGTGACTCAGCCCATATAGATGAAGGATCTCTGGAGGTCTCAGTGTTGCTATCTCCTGACTGAAACTTTAGGCTGGTGATGCTGCATTTTTTTCTGTAAACTTTCAAAATATTAAGGGGCCATAATTCAGTCATGGATTCCGCAGCTGGAAAGACATAATGGCTCAAACATAATTGAGGTAATAAGAGAAATTTTACATCCATGTAAAATTACTGGGTTTTCTTTTAGTCTTTCACTCGATGATATTGCCCTCGGCGCCAACCAGCTCATGGGCAGAGGACCACACTGAGATGTCTCCAGAACCCTGTGGATCTTCACACAGCTGGCAGTGTGGACACTTGCACTGATTATTTAAATAGTGTAACAGTAGCCAGTTTTGTGTTTGTTATGCTCAGAGTGGAGAGCTGTTCCAAAGATTTATACAGTGAGTGATTTGCAGAACAGTGGTCAACTAGCAGACAATATTATTATTATACTAATATTCTAATTAGTTTGTGTTGAGCTTGAAGAAATCTGAAAGTTTTTTAGGTTGGATTATTATGGAGTGATATTTTGCACACGGACATGTTTGTGCAAAGCCTGTTTGACTTAATAGACAATTAATTAGCATGAGCACAATGTGCTTATGCTAATTAGTGGTATTGTTTGTAGTGTAGTATTTTTTGTTTGCTTTATAGTATGCAGAACTATCAGCAGTATGAAGAATTGTGTGTGTATGTGTGTGTGTGTGTGTGTGTGTGTGTGTCTGCGGGGGGTCAGTCAGTTTGAAGCCCATTTTGCTTGTTTTCTGTGGTCACCAGCCGTCACGTCCCTGCTACCTCAGGACATATCAGTGCCTTTGGAAAACTGTGCTTTCTGCTGCATCCTTCCTAAGAGTCTGATAATGATTATTGCTGGTAGCATTGACAGAGTGAACAGATGGCTGCTGTTGAATGAAATGAAATTACAGTGATCGATTCTATTTGTCACACATGCCCAGAACAGAAATGATTACGGTCTGCTGGCTACAAAGGAGATGGATATTGAATGTTTGCTGACTGCAGGGCTGTGGCTGCCTCCAGTTAAAATTTTACACAGGGTTAATTGAATTTTTTTCCCTATTTTATCTGTTTTGTATGAAGTATTGTGAGATTTGTTGGGTGCCTTATTACATGTCTTGTTGCAATACAACATAAGTTCATGTCAATACAGTGGCCTTTACAGGCCTCCGATAAATTATATTATCAACTATTATAAATATTATGGTGATTTTCATTGTCACAAACACACACACACACACACACAGTAAGTGACGACTGCGAAACTTTGCCATACACTTAAAAGCAACAGCGCATTCCTCCTCCACCTGTGAGGATTAATTAGCATTATTATTCAATTCCATTTCTTGTATGGGTATTTTACTTCCTCATAAGTGCTGTGGTTTTTAGGAATTTCCACCTCAACCGCAGCTGCTTGGTTACTGTTCAAATGGCCTGAGTCAGAAATACTAGTGTAAGTTGTCTAACACACTGACGTCAACATGAGCATATCTTTGACTGATGAGGACTGATACAGAGGACAATAGTAACAACTCATTTAACCTCACTGACAAATTCAGCAAGTCCATTTTTTGTTCTTGTGAAACATATGATGGAGAGACAGAGCAACTCCTGACCTGCCACCAGGGGCTGTGAAGGTCAGCGCAGATTAACTCGATGATGTCACCCGTCTGGATGCTGAGTGCTGGACCACAGGTGGGGTTAGGCACACCGAAGTAGTTCCTGATCACCAGCATCTTGGGCAGACCTGCAAGAGGGACAGGCTCAGGGCTTATATTGAAAGAGACCTTTGCTTTACTACAATATTCATGGCCCCATTTATATTATAGGGGGCAATGAGAGGGAGTCACCCACACACCCCCCACACACACACACAGAAACACCCCTTGTCAGCTGTGTGCTGCTGCCCTGTGAAATCATTCAGATCTATTATCATATTACATACTACAGATAGCACTCTGGTGCATGGCTTGTTATCAGACTCGTAGATAACAGATAAGCAGGAGTGTGTTTCAGTGTTTACTGCTGTACAGTGTTTTCAGGCCAATGAGGGGGGAATTCAACTAGTGTCATTATTGAGATTTGATGGAACCTGGTACCAATCCCAAATCCCAAACTGCTGCTCCACAGGTAACATATTACCATGTACAGTGGGTTTGCACTGTCACTGAACCAGGTCCATTTGAATCAAGTTGAACTTGTCTGCCTGAATGACATCAACTAGTGCTATTTGGTTTCATTCACCATTTCATTATTCACCACCAAATGACTTAAGTGGAATTAAAATACATATGGACCCGAACAAACACTGGGGTCATATCTCGCAAGGCACAATGCAATTGCACATATTTTCCTCTGCACTGTGGCGACAGTGTTGTGCAGAAATACAATGAGAGGAAAAGAAACCGAGCGAGAGCGAGAAAAGAAGGGCGACACTGAAGGCAAATAATAGAGAAGTCAACAGAGCTGTACTTCTCTTTCAGGGTCTGTTCCAGCACTGATGGAGCCTGACATGTAATAGCTCACCTGAACAGAACATCTAAAGACACGGGACCATGGAGAATCGAGTCTTGGGAGCATGAATTGCATACCTATCCACGCAAGGACAAGTCATGCATTAGCACACTTTTGAAAACAGTCAAAGAGGGCACCGTCCAAATATTATGAACAGCTAAGAGCTGGGGCAATCAAATGCCTATTGATTTTAATGCGTCTTCAGTCAGAAATGATTTTCTGCAGCATATTGGATATAGGGGTGGAAATATTAGTTCTGAAGTCAGATTTATGAGAGATTAAAGGCCTTCCATGGAGTGTAGATACACACACACACACAGCTGGCAAGGCAATGTTGTGTTAGTCATGTTCTTGTGAATAAAGCTTGGGAGACAGCAGAGAGCAACAGAGGGAGAGAATCAGATCCTTGGCTGTTTTATGCTCTCTTGTTTTGGTTTTAGTCAACCTAAACTGTTCACACGAGCCTCTCAGAGTCACAGACTGAGTGTTAGCTGCAATAAAAGAGTTGTTATGTTAATATTTAACAGGTACGCCTTCCTCTCTGGATGATCTACAGAAAAAACAACCTGATGCAGGAAAGTGCAGCACGCTTCCTGGACAAATGTCAGTCAGTGGGAGAATGGATGTTGCTGTGTCCTGCTTCTCAAATCACTACCTGTCTCTGGTTTGTGTCATTGCAAGACGGACATTTAAGTGTTCTTATTCAAACCAAACAAGCAGTGTGAAGATCATTCTTCAGTCTTCTAACACTGTCAGCTGCAGTTAAAGCCCTTAAAAAGTGGACTACAGTTTAAAGTATTTCATAAGATCATCATTATTATGACATGTTGCCAATTAGATAGTTGTGCTACGAAAAGAAAAAATACCCAATCCACATTAGTCTTTTTCTTGTAAAAAATACAGCAAACAAACACTAAGCTGACAAACTGAATACCAGGACTACATGTCAGAATCTGATCATTTGGCTCAGGAAGGAGTGTGTGGTGTTGTGTTCTGGAGTCCTCACCTGGATCTCGATCTTTGCCCTGAAAAAAACAATGCACAGAAAAAGTGCCAGTCAGACACAGATGTGGGCATGCACAGACAAATGCATGCACGTGCAACAACCAACATGATTCACTACCAGTGCCAAGACAGTGCAACCTCTTCTCAAAATCCACGAAATGAATTCAAGGCTCATTGCAGTGAGGTGAACATGCTCAAACACACACACACACATGTTGCACACACAGAATTACCATTGGAACCCCGGCCTGCTATCTCCTGTTCTGTTTTCTTTTTTTGCAGATAATAAGATTTTGTTCTTTAATGATGTTAATATAACTTCAGTAAATTACAAGATTTTGTGTTTCTGACAGTTTGTTTTTTTTTACCTTTGGAAAAGAAGGAAAACTGCACGCAGCCAATGGGACATTGTACAGTAATTCCACACAAAATAGTACAGCTGCTTTAGCCAGTTATGACAACAACACAACACAATGTATTTGTGGGGAATGTCTCAAAGCAGGTGATCAATTTGGATTCTGCTGTTTTAAAAAATAGTGTGGACTTTGCATTGGTTGCAGTACCTGACACCAGAAATATACTGCAATAGGGACTTCAATTTTACCCATTTTGGGTTTTTGCTCATGAGACAGAAAAATGTTACATGCAGTTTAAGCCACAGTTATTGGCATACTACTTGAGTAAATCGTCATCAGCCCAGTCTTCTTTCCAGTTTGGGGATACTGAAGCAACTTCAGAAAACATAAGAGACAGGTCAGAGTGAAACTGCAAAAACAGTCTCATCTCTGGCATCAGATGGGCTGCAGCAGCTGGAGTGGAGGGGAGCTGCGGTTTTTAAAGAGCAGCACCTCAGCTTTGGAGAAGAGGCAAACAGACAGAGAGAACACACATCAACACGTACACAGCGTCAGCTCACCTGAGTTCTGAAGGAGCCGGGATCTGAAAGAAGTTTGAGAACAAGCATGGTGAGTGGCGGGTTAGTGGGTGCACGCAAATGCTTGCACAAACTGGTCGGTACCAGACAACACTCCCTCATTAGTGGAGAAGGTGGACGCTCGTGTCAGACTGCGCTTCGCTTTGTTTTGCTGCGCTGCCACTACCTGACAGGAGCGGAGCGGGTAACGAGGCGGGGGGGGGGCAGACCTGAGGTTTTTTGCTCCACCGGTTTCTTTCATTGGCTCCCTGAGGGACGGGTTACACCCCGTAAACACACACACACTCCTCTACCTGTGCAAACAGAACAATTACATAAACACTGCATACTCACACAATAGCTGGCAGACAGCCACAGATATATGTACCGTACCAGCAGTACACACACACACACACACACACACACCTCTCAGCAGGCCTGTTGTTCTTCAAGTGAACTTTGACCTGTTACACAAACACACAGGGAAAAGGCTGATAACAGAGACAAATACAGGTAAACATTGGCTTATCTCTGACACACACGGGCACGCACACACGAGTACATAAACCTATACTGCGATGCTATGATTGTGTTTGTGCAGCCCCAATGGTGTTCATGAAAGCATCCTCTTGACTCTCTGAGCTCTAAAGTGACCAAAGTTCAATGGTAAAGGAACATCAGCATGAAGGAGGCAACAAATGAAATGTTGCCTATGACGAACTGAGAAGCCCTTATGTCCATTTACAAGTTTTTATTTTCCAAGTAAAGTTTCAGGCTTCTTAAAATATGTTCCCGGTCCTGCACAGGATGAATACTGTGTGGAGTAATGACAGGGGGAATTCAAACAGACACCCCAGCCTTCACGACTCGGTGCTGTCCTGCTGCCGGTGTTGCCCGCATCCACTCATGCGCACGCTGCGCCCAGGTGGACCTGGCAACGGCGTTATTGCCTCTGCGACCTGATAGCACCATGACAGATGCTAGGTCCAACAGGAGCTGGCGTACTGCCACAGGGAGTACAAACACACACATGCAGCATTACAGTCACAGTGTGTGCAGGCTGTGGCACTAAAACATGCTGCACACTGGCTTGGTTTTCAAAACGCAGTGCAAGGTTTCAGTGCCATGATCAAACATGGATTTTCAAGACCTAAAAGAACATCCACGTACAAAACATGTGAATCAACTTTTCTTGCCTCTCCACGTTTACACTCTCACACACACACACACACAGGACATTCTAAGCTGGTTTCATTCCACCAGTCTCAAGTTTTCCCTCAGTTTCTTTCAGAGCTGTCAGCGCTCCTGCACAGGGAGTTGAGTGACAGATACACAACAGGGGCGTCATGAAAAAGTCAGTCGTTTCTTCAACTCCTAAGTAAAACTACTATAAAGCTTGAGGATCTGTGCATTAGTCGAGTGACATTGCCTTTAAGGTGCTCCAAAGTGTCAAAACAAATGACTGTAATGTTGAGTGAATACTTGGATGACCTTAATCTGGAGAAATAAGAGCATGTTTATTCTAATCTATTAAGAGCAAGTTAACATCCCCCACCCCCTCAGTTCCATTACCTCTTCCTGCTTCATTTTTTCCCTAAATCACAGTGCCACAAATCTTCTTACCCATAATTTCATCACACGAGGCATATATCAGGTTTTATGTCTCATTAGGTGTCAAGGTGTTCACACAATTGTGTGCATACAACTCCATTGAAAGTCTCTCTGTGACAAACTCTTAAGTGCAGCTCTGTTGCAGACTTAGATTTGACTGATATGAGGCTGTGAAGTGACAGACTGTCAGAGTAACTATGAGGTGGAGTGAGTTATGTTAATGGTGCTGTGCTGTGCGTGGCAGTGGTGTGTTACCTGTTTTTCCACAGCAGCCAAAGCGGCCCAGGCATTCTTTGTGAGCACCGAGACCACACTTGGAGCACAGGTAACCCTGGTTAAAGACACCCCTGTAGACAGAGAATAGGAAACTTCAGTCTGAAGGTTTGGCATTGAGGAATGACTTGTCCTGCCCCCTGTAGATGAACTGTAAAAAGTCTGGTGAACCATTAGCATTTGGTGTGCAGTTGTAGACTCTTAGCTTTGTTAGTTTCAGGAGAGCTAAATCCACAAGGTCCTAGACTGAATTCAAATATCCAGGATGTTCATCCAAATTAGCAGCAGCAGGACAGAGCCCAAAATTTTCTACCAAAGCTACACAGGTGTAGCAGGTAAGTGGGAAGCATACTGATGTTAGTTCTAACACTCCCAGCTATCTGAGACCAAAAACAATGCAACAGCTCATATCTGGTAAAACCTGAAAAAAAACAGCAAAGTTCTTCACGCAGAATGAGGGCAGTGAGGCAGAAGCAGCAGTGTGCAGCTCTGTTTCCATTCTCATTTGCATAACCATCTCAGAGGCCCTTATTAAAATGAAATGAAAGCAAAGCCTGCTTTGCTCTGCTCCCCAACTAATTGTCTGTTTAACCTCTTTGAGAAAACTAGCCTGGAGTTAGGATGCAGGTACACTATTGTTTTTTTTGCCCAGTGCAGAACCACAATGTGTGTGTTGGATTAGGGGAAGGAGTCACAAACATCTGAAACATTTCAACCAACCTGGACACGCCTTAATAAAATCAAATGAAGGAAAATGTTACAGGGTGTACCTTATATTGTCCTAAGGTGAAACTGTCAAATGTCAAAGCTGTAATGCATAGACACAGGAGACAGGAGACACAGAAAATCATGCCTTTCTTCCGAGAAACAAATTCTATTAAGAATAATGAGATTTTCAGTCTTAAGTAGCATCATGTACATCATTTGATATCTGTGCCTGTTAGAGACTAATTCTTAAGTTAATCAAATACCCTCCAACAAGTACTGCAAACAAAAAGCAGCAGCACAAGATAGTCCAAATGAACAATGGCTATTTAAAGAAAAACTTCAGAAGTAATCAAGAACATAGGCACATCCTCAAGAAGATAATGAAAGGCTGCACTTGAAAAGCCTCCAGACACCATCCCTGCTTTAGTCTTGTTTTTCTCAAAGGTTCTGCTCAGAAAATGCCGCTCAGCTCTGCCTGGTTCCGCATAGTCACAGTGCAATAATCTTGTCCCCTTTCCCCATCCGTTGCCTTGAAGGAGTGCCCAAGTGTGACGGAAATTTTTCTCCATCGTCCTCTACATAGGTGGAACCGCTCGGTCGTTCCAGCTATGAAAGGAACCGTGAGGTGCAGTCCTTGGACCACCGATACCATTCAGTAAATTCAAAAGAAACTCTGTGACTGAAGCACGTGCAGAGGAAGAGCAGAGTGGAGGGAAAGTGACGAATAGATTTTTAGGAGAGGAACAGCAGGAAATGAGGGCTTTCAAAGTAGCCCACATGTCTGATGACAGCCATAGAGAGACTTTGTGCTTCTTCTAATGTATGCTTGTATGTGTGCACACACGTGTGAACAATAATTGTCTTTTTACCTCAGCAGCATGTGGCAGGAGTTACAGGAGGTGATTCTGTCGAAGGTGTGCATACGAAACTCATGGAAGTTGTTACTGGCATTCTCTGGGCGAATGTTGGATCTAAACAGGACATGAGACACAACAACCATTAATGTGTTCATACCGCACAGCAATAACACAGCTCAAATAAACTGCTCATGCCATTTACATGCTTTACATACAACTTCATGGCTTGATTTAGAAACATCCTTAAAGTCAACGAACAGGGACTTGAATCTTGGTAGTGCATCCCAGTAAACCACATTTCCTCTGCCATCACATGCTAATGTAGTTCAAGCAGAGAATTCTTTCATTTAAGAACTGAATGAAATGATTGCTCAGCCATGCATGATTAAAGAACAAGCTGCCAAAAAAGTTCAGCATTCACAAGCCCTGACGTTGAATCCAAAGGAGGAATGATAAACATTTCAAGTAAATGATAAAGATCTGCTTGTTTCTTGCATTTAAAATGCTATTTCAAACAAGCCCTTAAGTGTCCTTGAATGTGCAGGAGAGCTTCTAAATGGTCTCTACTCATACGTGCATGTCATATCATTACATAATGGTTCTGGATTTACATCAGAGGATCAATAACCACTGAACACTGTTGTTGGTTGCACTGTATGTTGCAGATGAGTCCACCACCCACTGAAAATTAATTTGTGCTTGTTGCTCTCTTTGTTTCAGTTGTAAAACAGCTTTGATAAAACAACAAACCCAAAGCAAAAATTAAAAAAAAAAAAATAATGTTCACTTTTAATTGCAGCCAATAAACTCATCCATTACCACTGCAACATTTCACTGATACGGCTCTTTGAAGTGGGAGCAAGAGACATGCAAGGTCTGCTTGAAGTGAATGCAAGAGGTGGTCGAGACCCCTGGGACACTGTGTGTGTGTGAGAAAGAAAAAGAAAGGATTTGCCAGACTTTGCCTGTAGCCTGTTTACTTCAGATGAGGTCCACCTTTGTTTTCAGCGCTTCACTAGCGATGATGAAATCCTTACATAAGCTTTTTGCTTCATATGCACAGGTGCTAGTGCTAGCTCCTCAAAAAATGTCAAATAATAATCTCCCTGTGAAAACAGGTCAGACAAGGCTCAGGTGGACAACAGTGTTGAAGAAAAGAGCCTCAATGGTGTCAATCAATGTGCTGGGTTTTAAGAAGACAGAGGGTCTACTTTCACCACAAAATGCTAATAATCACAATGGATATGTTGACTGGCTTCCTCCAGCTCCACTCTGTGTGCTGATGGAGCTCTGTGAGGACCAAAGAGGCAGCCGCTTGAATTTTAACGACTTAAAAGCTGAGAAAAACAATGTGACTTCATTTAAAAGTCTTGCAGGGACCGAGCGATCGCTCCCTGCTATTTAACAGTTTCGACAGTTTGTGTTGAGTTTAAATTCCTGGCGCTGTGTGTGTCTGGCCCTGGTAGCTGCTGAATCTTTGTCAAGCAGCAAACAGTGGGTGGTTTGGAAATAAAGGCAGCACGTGAGAAAACAGCTGGTCCAAGATCAGCTCCCACCTACTGCCGTGTGATTAGCCGGCAACACCTCTCTATTCTCGCAGGTTGTTAATTCAGCCCAAAACATTAATCAGTCTCACATGACACCACACTTCATCTTTCTTATCCTCTGCTTCACTTCCTGTTAAAGCCTGCTGTTTTTCTTTGCCGGATGAAAGTTTTTCACTTCCTTCCCTCCCTCTCGATTTTATTTCTGTATTTTCACTGTAAGTGCATCTGCTCAAGTGCCCCACTGCTTTTAACTAATTGCTGCTGCTGCTGCTGCTACTGGTAGCTGGGCATCTAACAATAATCTAATCTAATCATAGATCTCACAGCTCAGACTGAAGAGGACCCCAGAGGGAGGGAGGACTTTGGTTTCTGTCTGTGCTGAGAGTTGTGTGAGTGAAAGAGCAGGACCGAGACTGATGATCAGAGGGGTTGTGCACGGCCAGCAGAACAGCTGTTAACTCACAATTGAACTCAGAATGGACATTGTGGAGTGAAATCTGACAAATGTTATCCAAAACAAAACGCATCTAAAACAATGGATGTGTTTTTTCTAACCACAGATTAATGGAGGAAATGCGTGGTGCTCCACATGTCGTTTCGAAGAAGATTTCAGTCTGAAGCCACTCTACAGATGTACCTTGGACAAGTGATGAGCGCAACTAATTGGCTGGTGGATAAATCGGATGGATTTTCAGCAGTTTGAGATGATCAGGATCATCCAATGCCTGCGCTCACGAGGCTGATACACAATTTTTTTTTAATTTTTTTTATTGTTGGTCCTCAGTGCTACAGTTCAGTTTCTCTTGGTTCACCTCTGGTACTCTACTTTAAGTAGAGACGTTTTTGTATGTTATGCAACATTCAATATTAGATCATATTTCCTGTTATTGTAAAACTTGACCAGTTTTGATAGTTAAGACTGGTACAATGCTTAAACAGAGAATTGATTTTGGTGTGATAAGCTAAACAGAAGCAACATCTATTTTGTAGTTAAGTTTCTCAGATGATGTTACTTGGCATGAAAAGGGTTTTGTGTGTGTTTTTAAAGGCTGTTGTGCACAAGTGTGCATACAGGCCTAATAGCAATGGATCAAGGCTGATATTCTTAAAATTTTAAAATTTTTGTGTGATTTTTGGTCATCTCAGAGCTACATTTTAGCATTGCTCGTTGTCAGTTTCTCTTGGTCCACTTCATTTGTTATTATCAAATTGTTGTGACCAGATTTGACCAGATGTTAATATCAACATTATATATCGGCAAATGGCTGTACTAAATATTGTTTTATTGGCTTTATAAATATTTGGCCATGGAGAAGATAAGGGTATTGATGGGGACACAGCACAAAAAGCTGGGCTCTGTGTGGCTCCCGTTGCTGTTTTAGCACATCTTTTGCCACAAAACATGGCAGTGAAGTTGTCATGTTTTAAAATTCTACAAGCTTCTTACAACTTCACAACACAATAACATAGACCATCTCAGTGCAACTTGCTAAAGATGACGCTCACTGTGAACAGGAGCAGATGGTGATTCATTCTCCCAATTGAACACTAATTATCAGCAAGTAAACTATCACAATATGAACCGGCCGTGTTAAAGCCACCTATTAAATCCTTATGAAACAGGGCTAGAGAGCTCTGCTCACAAAAACTTTTGTTCAACCTCCACTGCATTCAACACGATGGTTTGTTTCAGTCGTTTTTCTCCTCTAATGACACGATCAGTGAAATTAACACATCCTAAAAATGTACAACCTGAAAATTACACATGTAAACAATACCTACATGCCAGGCTTTGTGAAAGTTCTCCCCATGTCGGGCCCTGTACTTACTTAGTTCCATTACAGCGCCCCTGTGTATTCGCATTTAAGAGATTGTGCTGAGACAGATTTCTGTGCACTTCTTGGTCTTCGTGAATAAAGTGATTCTACTGTCATTGAAATGCAGTTTTGCAGTTTTATGTCATGATTTATGGTGTAGAGTGCCCTCCTCCCACCCCCACCCCTTTCACCTAACTCTTCCCAACCTCACACCTCTACAGTATCTTTTCATTTGAGGTTTTTAATCCCCTTCATTCACATTATTACATTTTATGCTAATAGCACAAGACACAGTGTTTTCTGCAGTGAATGCGTGGGATGATCAGTTTTTCCTCATTCTGCAAGAGAAACACAATAGTTCTTATTGTAACTCTTGGCGCCAGTTTGTCAGTCACTTTAGGTGAGTTTGGATCCACTTCAGGATGAGGACTGGTTGATTCACTTTAACTACACACCCTCGATACTGCTGATTAAATTTCACCAGGTGTGTTTTCTGGGCTCAAGTACTAATGCTGATACAGTCCTTACAATTCACCATCAAGTTGTTGGGTTTTTTTTGGTTTGTTTTTTAGTTTTTTTTACATCGCTGTGTGTATTTTACTCTTTTAAAGTTAGTGTGCATGAAGAGCATCTTTGTGTCACCATGTCATGTGTTATAAATCATCAAGTGTCCAGACTTGAAGAACAGGATGAGCTACAGCTACAAAGATACGCATCTTATCACACTGTTACACACACATACATAAAGACACACTCACATGGCCATGCCAAACTGTTCCAGCCACTTCTTTTTCAACTCTTTGGTCTTGAAGAAGAATTCAAAGCCGCTCTGGCCCTGGTTGTGAGTGAGGTAGAATCCGTAGGACCACTGCAACAGGAAAGAAGAACATACGCATTTGAGAAAAAAAAATAAATTAACTGAGTGAAAGACAAACAGAGCAGGAGGTGAGCGAGACAGGATGCAGGGAGACAGATGGAGACAAAGGGATGTTAAATGAAAGAGGAAGGCTGTGGAGAGGGCAAGCACAAAGGCAAAAGGGTTGGAGGGTGGCAGGACTGACAAACAGAGAGGAGAAGGAGGAGAGGAGACGAACGTGAGGAAGCTGGGCCATATAACTGCTGGGCATCAGACAGCAGGCATAGACCCAGAGAGTGACTGTGCCTGTAATCGGCCACTGCCGCCCACTGTAGAGGCTAAATATTAGTTTATTAGCCACTGCGTCAACACATGCCCCAGCTTTTTCAGTTAACAGATGCTTTCCGTGGCTCCTAGTTGTCGTTTAGGACTCAGAGGCTAAAAACATTCCTGGCTGACAGTGCTGTCAGGGAAGCACGGCGGTTCGTCTCTTACACCGAAAGACAGCCGAGAAGGAAAGCAGCGCTGCACAGAGGAATTCCAAAGGGATAAGAAAGGCTTAGCAAAGATATCGTCCAGCTTCCAATTTGTACAGAGAGGGAGGAGGTATCTGTCAATTTATGTCTTTTTTGCCGTTTTGTGGGTCAGTGTTCTTGAGTGAACCCTGGTTATTTCAGAAACCACAGTAGAAAAAATCTTTGAAACACAGCGCTGACACATCATCACCTTTTAGCTTAATTATGGTGAGCTTTTACAACAGATACTGAACAACATTACCAGTCCAGTACTTCCTCTCTGTTTAGCTCTTGTTTTGGTCTCTGCTGAATCGATTGCTGACATCAAGCAAACCGCATCATATGCATCATGTCAAGGAGGGTGACATAGAGGTAGCTGCAGTATTCATTCATTCAAAAAGCAACTAAGTCCCTATGGATCCAACGTCTGCTCTTTACAACATCATTATTATACAAATCATTGTTTGCTGGCTCGCCTTAGATATCATTCCTCATGATAACTGCCAATATTCATCATCACTTGGCACTCAGAGTGTGTGTGTGTGTGTGTTAGTGTAGTCAGGCCCAAAATGAGGTTTAATGATACCACCATCTGGGAGGAGGCAGACTGTTGTTGTCTGTCACTGTTTCAGTGTGATGCTGGCAAATGAACAAGACAACGTAAACCATGTGTCGGAACAAACCCGCACCAAATTATATAAGACTTTTTTTTCCTGTTGATCACTTTGTGGTTGTTTATGGTTGTGTTTTGTTTTTTTTGCAGGGAATTCATTTTGGCAGCGTGGATTGGGGTGGGGGGTGCAGATGTATGTACAGATGTTTATGAAATACTGTCAGGAAGCAAAATAACTCAGTTTCTGCTCAATTTAACGAATCTGCATTCATGATAAATTGTTATGGCTGCTCATTATACTGAAGTAGCTCTGTTAATTGGTTTGTCAGGAGTCCAACGTGGTTCTGGAGCTTTGCTGACTCAGTCGTAAAGAGGCAATAATGAACGCAACAGTGCAAGTCTTCTCTTCATTACAGCTGATTGGATGTTATATGAGATGCTTGTTTTGTTCTTTTTATTTCACAGCACGTTAATGACTAAGTTCTACTATCATTCCATGATATATTATGATATTTTTCCTCACTTTGATACACATTACACGCATAGCAGTAGTGAAACAGTGAAAGGGCTCGTTCTGACTAGGATGGACTCACATTCCATGCAGGTAAAATAAAAAAAATAAAATAAAAAAAATACCAAAAGCTGTTTTAGCTCTTACAAAGTCACTGCCAGTCACAGCCTAAAGTGTGTTATTGCTTTTTGAGAGGGGTGCTAACACTATAAATTAAAAAGCTAAATGATGAAGACATTATAATTTCAATGTGTGTGCGAACTGAATCAGCTTTGATTCAAAGCGACTCCATCCACAAATCAAAGCTTCAGTAATGAAGGTAAAAACACTTTCCACTGTGATTTGCCTGGACCACGTGTTGCCTTTTTTGACACATCACAGTGGGTGATGTACAGGTGTAGATAATGAAGTTAATTCCTGGGACTCTGAAACACCCAGACACATTGTTAAAGTCAGCAGGACCACCTCAGCCAGTCACAATATGTGCAGTGCAAAAGGTTGTCAGAATGAATGGAGCTTTTTTCCAGTAGATTAACATTCAAAGCCCATGTTTTTTACTGTGGAAATCATTTGTTTTTGTGTGCAGTACAGTAAGGATATAGAAAATTGTGTCCAGACCTGGATGTTGTACTATATTATCAATTTTCCATGACTGAAGGTGAACACCTCCATGACTCAGCACTGTTACCTTCACCAAGGAGGTTTTGTTTTCATTGCTGTTTGTTTGCAGGATTGAGCTAAAACTAATGAACAAATATTTGCAGAATTTTCACCAGAGGTGGCTTTTGTTCAAATTAACCAACAATTTTGGGAGTGATCTGGAGCAGTATCTGGATCCAGGAATTTTTGTAATGATTCTTCACTTTTGCAAGATAGCGCAATTTGAAAGAAAACTGGAGGACACTATCGCTATGCTGTCAGGAAAATAATATTAATACTAATAAAATTATATTAATATATTATTTTTAAGTAATATTTACCACATTGAAGGAGCATGTACTTCCAAAAATGTTCTATAAAAAGCACCCAATGCCTTTTAAGCATCAATTGAGAAACATACATGACAGGAGTCATTTAGGGTAAAGTTGGTGTTCAGCGTTGGTGGAGGTCTGTGCTCTTAGAGTGCTTTCTACTTTTTCCTGGAATACTTGTGTTTTTTCTGAATAAATGTGATCTATTTCTGTGAATTGAAAAACTTGCAAAAATATTTTTCATATATTTACCCACAGTAGACTTTTCCCTTGCTGGATTTCACCTCTCAAACTTCTATGAGGCTTTACAAAATTCAGAGACTATACAGCGGCGACTCAAGAAGCACTGCTGACAAACATATGAACTGCAGACCTTTCATACAGCGTCCACTCTGACCTGTAACACCCAGGTGTAACCGATTACTGCCTAACCTCTAGGTCCCTGCACTGTCTGTGAAGGACACACCGCCATCATTCATGAAACAATTAGTGAATTAATCAACAGGGAAATTCACTAGCAGCCAGTTTGAGATATTATAAATGTCTTAGTGTAAGTCAGCTTTCTTTCTTCTCATTGGTTAATGACATTTTACAGACATAAGGACCAGTTGATCGATCAAAAAATAATCAACAGGATAAATGCACATCCTGCAGTGAGAGCACATCTAATCTGTGTGTGTGTGTGTGTGGGTGCACACCTTTCGGTTCTCCTTGTCTGACGTGGGGTTGTTGGTGACCTTAAAGAGGTGCAGGTCGATCACCTCCTTCATCTCGTAGTTGTCTCCCCGTCGCTTACAAACAATCACTGCGGCATCGAACAGGAAGATGTGCCTGTGGTTCAAACAACATAATGTCAGAGGCAGTGCAAGCAAACTGCTGAGCCAGTTGATATTTTTTGACATTACTCTGAAAATCAGTGAGCATCCTAGAAAAGCTACATGCAGTATTTCTGACACAGTTAAAAAACACATTCTGGAGCTCTGTAATGCTTGTTGCTTGAAAGATTTTGGACATGTTTTTCTGGTGAATTCTGTGTGTTGACTTTATAGATATTTGCCTCAAGCTCAAGGTTTATGTTAAGGCAGCTTATCAAGGTAGGTGACAAGTGTTGGGTCAACATCATCCCACAGAAGAAGAGCAAGCCCAGTGTTGCTTCAGAAAAGATAAACTTGTACCTAACAAATGTAGTTTAATGTATGGGTGTGAAAAAACATACTAGCAGTTTGTAGTTATTCTGCAAATCCTTCAGGACAAGCGCAGCAGCTCCAGTAGATGCCAAAAATGTGACATGCAGGGTTCGAGTGATGTAATTCACAACAGCACTTTGTCTGAAGGAATGCACGCTCTGGTGGTTTTCCAACCACAACACCTGACTCAAGTTAAACAGCAGTCAGTCACTCAGTCATTAACGTGAGCCTGAGCGTCAGCCTGACACCTCACCTGTCCTGTTTAGCTCGTTTGTCCACCGAAGCCACGCGTACCTCCCCGTCACCTTTGGGTCTCCCGTAGTCACTCAGAGACTGATTCTGCAGGTGAAGAGAGGAAGGTGCTGATCAGGACAGGGAAGAAAAAACATTTCCAAACTCTCATTATCGTGACGAACTGCACGGCTTACCAGGTTTTCTATGGATTTCTCGTACTGATCTATTTCTCTCAACGTCTCGTTGTCTCGCTTGACTTCATTAACGTATTGAGCCAAGTCCTGTAAAGAAATCAGAGTTTAGCTTCATTCAGATAAACACACATTCACCTTCTGAAGCTTTGAGTTGCTATAGATACATGTTATTATTACATGTTAAAGTTCAGCATTAGCTCTCAAATTGAAGTCAAATTTTCGATTTCTATCATTTTGGGGGGGTTTTCCCTGCCATGTGCAGTTTGACTCCCTCAGCTCTCCACACAAACGGGTCCCAGTATTACATTTTTTCCAGTTCTTCAGTGTTACATATAAATGCAGCATTCAATGGAAGATTTACTTATTTTCCCCTAGTTCAATGTTATGGACATCATTTTCCTCAGTGGCACCACAAGCTCAAAAATGTCATTTAATAGAAGCTGTTATGGTTAATGACAAACTGCTCATAAATGAAATGATTATTTCCACGAAACAGCAAGCCCATGTGTTAGTCCTTTCATGGACCTTCGACTCCAGCCCGCAGTGACCCTGAAAATGGTGTGCAGAAATAAAATGACCTAGATAAGGTTCTGACATACCTGCTTAGCTGGGATGTTATATTTTGGAAAAGGTGATCAGTACTAGTATTTTATCAGTTAGTCAAACCCAGATGGCCTGGCGGCAACAGTATTTTGAGCTTATTCAGTATTATCAGCAGATTAATAAAATAAGATCAATAAAATAGGGCAGTCTGCCAACTTTTTCAGGCACAGACACCTCAGTCCAGTTGTTTTGGATGTATAGCATAGTATTACACATCAGTCATACTGTTGCATCATGTAAAATGTACCTTCATGGCGTCCAGTGCTTTCCGTAAGTTGGCCTTGTCAGTGGCATCATGAGTGTGTTTCACCAGCTCCTATTGGACAGAAACAAAATCATATGCAAAATATAGAAGTAAAAAAGAAATATACTCACTGTCACTGCCCAATGAAAATCACATGTCTCCAAAATGTTTCCTGAGCTAAGAGAAACAGCAGTGTTTAAGGTATTTTAGCTTAAGGAGCAGGACAAATGTCTCAGCCCTTAAAGAAACCAGAGACCAGACCCACGTGGTGGAAACATCTGCTGTGTGTGCTGTGAAAGTCAAAACAGAGCTATAACACAGTTGCTTGAGTTTGATATTGTACTGAGAGATTAGATGTTTTGATGGAAAACAAATGAAAGATGTCTGTTTCATTTCCTCATTACACTGATGAAATGCCAAGTCACAGTGTTTTAATGCACTTTACAGCTCAGTACATTACATATGTGCTCACATGAGATTCATGCTATCCCTCATACTCATATGGAATTATCCTGAAGGCAGACAACACCACTGTTACTGCTGTTAGCTTGTTGTTTTTGTTGAGCATTTTGTTCAAGAACTGTGTCTGATTCCAACGACATTATCTGGGTGTGCTAGTCTAAAGGGTTTCCCATACTTTGAATATGTGGCGGCCCACCACACATTTTTAACAACATTTTTAACGATATGCAGCATATCACTCAGTTCATTTATCTCTCTGGCTGTCCCGTGCACTCTGGACACGTGTACAAAGTGAAGGGCCCTGTATGCGATTGCCGCGCTCCCGTTCTCTGCTGCTCCAGCTTATGCTGTTCTTGTGTTTATGCGTGCTACAAAAAATAAATGCATTACAAGTCATTGTGTGGCTATGGAATTGATATCCTGATATAATAGTAAGATAGATAAGACTTCCCCCCCCCCCCACACACACACACACACACACACACACACACACACACACACACACCACAAACACACAGATTGCTGCCACCACAAATAGACTTCTGGTTTGTAAGGAAACACTGGTCCAAGTTTGAGTTCAGCCGGTCTAAAGTGTTTACATGCATTTTAAAAGTCTGGTTTTAGTTAACGCAAGCAGTTGCACTAACAAAGTGTCATGTACATGTTCTGACTGTCAAAGGTCAGTGACGTGTAAACATTCATAGAAGGTTATCTGTCAATCATAAACCAACAGAACATGTAAAAATTAATAAACACTGCCACCCTGCTCCCACACACAGCAAATCCAACATCCAACTCCCAAACAGATGTAATGCTGCGGCTCGAGATATGAAATGAAAACAGGTGACACCAAGAAGAATCCTGCCCTGAACTAAATCAGCACGTGTGTGTGTGTCTGAAATTGCTTGCCAGTGCCTGGCTGCAGTGTGAACAAGATATCTAGACCTCAGCAGTGGAGGATAAGGAAGGATGCCATGCATGCCCTTCATACAGGTCCATACAAACAGCCTCCACACACACAAACACACACACACACACACACACACAGCCACTAAGGGAGATATATATATGTCTGCTTGGCAGTGCTCAAATCCCTGGTGTCAGCCAAGCTCAACCTGTCCATTATTATCACTAGCAAGATGACAGAGTCCTATTTTTCAGGCCTCGCTCCCTCCTCCACACATCCACAAAGATACAGAGGCAGGGAGTGGTCACGCTGATAACCAGGACCATACATGATGGACTCATCAAGGAAAACATGTCGCTGTGGGTTCGGGGAGGAAGAGAAATGATGAGCGGCAACGAGAAGAAATAGAGAGAAAGATTGATGACAAAAAGGAGACAGAAAGAAGGAAACAGAAAGCGAGAGGAACTCTGGGAGTGAGAGGATGTGACAAGACATCAGTTGTACAGATTCTGGCTGTCATCATGTGGGGAAGTAACCCAGTGGATGCTTTCTTCAGTGCCGTTAGCTATTACCGGGCTGGTCCGCTGGGATCTCGGCCCATGTTGACACAACAGAATCACTTTGTTCCTGTGGAGTGTTTTTTTTATTGGGGTGGCATTTGTGTTGCATACAAACATGGTGGGATCAGAGAGTTTCAGGGAGCCAATTTAATACTATTCATGTTGAAAAGAGCTCATTTCTGTCTGAACAAAAGGAGTAAACGCTGTGAAACTGTAAATGAGTGACTGATTGAAGAAAAACACCATGCGTGAGGCAAATTGTTCTTTTAAAGCTGCTGTGGACATGCAGATCAGTCTGCTGGAAACCAAACCCCTGCTTCACTAACAGGTGTATTTCTAGGGAAGCAGAGCGATGCCTAATGAATTAGATTTTTATAAGTAAACTAAAATTGTAAACCTCAGAACTTACAGAACTCAAATTTACGATGAAAACAATCAATGCGATTTGATTTAAGCTTTTTGAAATTTCCAGAGGTTCATTTTTGTGAAATTTAAATTCAGCTTGTCCTGGTTGAAGTTTTTATTTTTCAAATTAAGTTTAAAAAAAACCTGAACCTGAGCCACACAAACATAGAGGGGTTTTTTTCTGCCTGAAATTGTGAACCTGACAAAAGAAGTACCTTAACTGCATTTTTGAAAAGGCTTGATATTGATTTACCTTATAATCATATTATTAAAAGTAAGATGGAAAACCATATGCATTTAGACAGAGGGCTCTCCAATTAATATGTATATATACAGTATATATGTACACAGTAAGGCTGAGAAAAAAAGATGCATCTGTTTCAGTGTCACAAATGCACATAAACATTTTTCAACACATCAATTTTCTCTCTCTCTCCTTTAATCCTCAATCATTTGATCTATTCCTACTCCTCTTGCATAGACGACCAGAATGGGTGGGTCAATTTCAGATCTCAAAGGGGCAATGGCAGAGTCGGGATGAAACGTGGACGATGGTGCCTCTGGTGGTAGTCTGAGGTAGTGACACCAAGTCCTCTGGCTCACAAAGCCTAAAATGCAGCTCCAGAATGGGGCTCTGTCACTTCCTGACAGTCAGCTACCAAGTCAGTGCAGACTTTTCACTTTTATCATGAACCGTGACAGTCAATGACATCACATACAGCTGACCTTTGGAGGGAATATATAGTGACAGACTGTCAGCTGATTGCATAGTTGCAGAAGAAGTTCTGAGACACTTTACTTAGGTAAAACAAGTAATATCACTGTTAAAATACAAAGAACAACTTAAGTGCAAACAAATATCAAGCAAAGTAAGTGGAGTATTAGAAGCAAGATATATTCAAAGTATCTTCAAGTGGATTGGTTACTTAATGCACTGATTTCTGATGAGGGGTGGAGGTCAATTTTATGTTCAGAGGTTCATATTTATGTTTTCACCAAGAACATGAAGCTACACCAGGAAATGATCACAGGTCGACATCTGCAGTCTGCAGTGTAAATTAACCAGGAGCGCACATACATACTTGTTTTTGTTTAGCACCTTTTGAACTGTTCTTATTCCACACATGCAAGGTAATGTCTTTTTTCTGCACAAACTCAGATGTAAGTTCATTTTGTCAACTTAACAAAGTCTTAAGATACCAGGGAGACAAATGACAAGGGCACTTATAACAATGTACAAATGTTCAGTGATAATCGCTCACACTGTTGCTATGGAAGAGTTCAAGATTTTGTATGTGTGTGTTTGTGTGTGTGTGTGTGTGTGTGTGTGCTTATGTCAACTGAAATCACTGTGAACATGTGTGAGTGCTCTACCTGCAGGAGAAGGTGGTACTTCAAGACTCGCTGCATAGGAACCACCAGTAGGTCCCTTAGTGTGAACTTGCCATAGTTGGCTCTCTTTGAACATTCCTGCACAGACACAAATCAACACATGAATGTATGAAAAAACATCAGTGACAGAGCAGGGTTTCTCCAGTTTCTCCTGAAGGGGTCATGACTTTGTTGTTATGCACAGGTCACCTGCTGAGGGCATTCTGACCACTGCGGTGTTGTGGCTGTAAATTAGGATTTGTTTATCATCTATTACAAACAGACGTGCGACTTTTACCTCAAGCTTCATGCGTACATCCTCTCTGTCTTTGCTGATGTTGTCCAGAGTGGCGATGGCTGTCTCCACATGGCTGCAGTATTTCCCATAGATCAACAACCTGGAACAGACGTTCAAGTGAAGAACATGAGCTGGTAGACATACTGTATCATTACTTCACTGGAGAGAGCAAAAAGCAAACTTCTGAACACACAAATTAGTAGCATGGGTAAAATTGTTAAAAAATGCCCTGTTTTCATCTGAACATGACAGTAGACAGCAGAGAAAGCCTGCCATCCCTGCCCTGCTGTATATTCATTTAACAATTTCTAGGTCTTATTTGTACATAGTTAAATAATAATAATATTCATTTGTAGAGCACTTTTCAAAAGGAGTTTCACACAGGGCAGCAAGAATAAGAACAGTTATAGTGTATTACAAATAGACAGCAAGATAAACCAGAGCTATAATACAAGAAAAAAAAAACAATTCAGAGATATTAGATAAAACAAATGATAAAACAGGGATTTAGACTGAAGCCAAAGCTAAATAAAATGATTTTTGGCTGAGACTGATTGTGGGACTGTTTCAGGGGTTTATTTATTTCATAGAGGCAAAGGAACAGAGGAGCTGGAGAGGCGATGTGGTATGCACCTCTCTTTGAATGTGATGAAGATCTGGTAAAGGTTCTGGGCACTTCTGTGGTGAACGGAGTCCTGGATCTCCAGGAGTAAACATTTGTGAACTTTAACCAGGTCCTGAAACACAACAAGCAAACAAGCTCTTAATGTTGATCTTTGATTTCAGGCGATAACACCTGACAGTTTGGATGTTCCTGCTCAGAAAGAGAACTGCGATGCTTCAGTTTCCAGTGTGAACAGGAGGAATGATCACAGCAGCATGTGCATATCGGCACCTGTCTATGTTTTTAAGACAGACTTGAAAAAATATGAAACTGTCTTTTAATCCAATAAACGTCTATAAAATGAGAAAATAATGAAAAATGCTCATCACCACCATCTTCCAACAAACCAAAAGATGGGGCTGAAAATGTCTTGCTTTGTCCAAACGCCAAAGATCTTCAGCTGAGGTGGGCACATCATTTCCTATTTTCATTTACAACTTTACGCTTTCAAACTTTTAAACCTGGGCACCACATAGTGACATCACTTCCTCTCGTATGTCTAACACCAGACATTAAAGCTACATGAATAGCTGTGTGACCCTCAGTTGACCAGCCAGCTGGATTATTACACTGAACACACTTACCGGGATATTCACAAACACCCTCTCCATCTCCACCGTGGATAGAAACATGACGAGGGGCGTCATAAAGTGCTGCAAGAGAGAGAGAGAGTGCAAGAGAATGAAGCTCGTCCCTCTAGAGTAAGAGTGGGAAAGTCATTTTGAGAGAAGCTATTATATTATCGGGGCCAAGTTGCAAAGAGCTGCAGTCAGCGAAAACAAGCAGGGCCGTCTGGATCACGACAATAATCTCATTTTCAGAGTTTGCAATTTAATGATTTCCTCTCAGAAAACTGCTGCCGCCCAGTCAACTCTACATCTGAGAGGAGTGGGCGAACACAAACTAAATTCCACCAGCCACTTCACTTTGAAAGTCATCTGCGAGACACTCCGCTGGGAAATCAGGCGCGGGCTTTTTCCAGACATGAACGCACACGAGCGGGAGAAGACAAGTGGCTGTGGCTGGGGTGGGTGGGGGGGCAGGAGGCGGCAGGCCTCCCACAGTCCTGTACAGTCCTGTGAAAGTGCAAGGTAAGGTGGTCTGGGATTACTCATGACCCAACGCTAATTTCAAAAATAAAAATACGCTCTTTCCCTTATTCCTCTGTGGGAGTACAAATCTGTCACTGTGCTCATTAGTTTTCCCATTATATCCCAAAGCTGGTGATTACAGTCAGACTTTTACACTCTCATTCTGCAGGTGATAACGAGGCCGAATGTGATTACTCGTGCTCTTTTCATCTTTTCACTGTATGAAGTCAAATAAGTGGGATGACTTCAGCCCAGAGAAGGCGAACTTTCCATTCATGTCTGACCTGCAGTTGCTGAGTGTGGGCTCACATCAACTCAAACAATAAGTTAGGGAGAATTAACATTTTTTTCTGATGTCGATGTGCGCATTACTGAGTCTGTCACGAAAGCTGAAAAATGCACATTCATGTTCCTGACTTCGTAAGCAGATATAGTTTTGTTTTTTACAGGCTCAACAGCCCTTACATATATCCTTACAAACATTACTTCTAAGATTTGACACAATTTAGCAGCAAATATAGCCACATACATGCTGCTTTTAGAGTAAAGATAGGGGGAAAATCCTTCACATCTACTGACCAACTGAAGAACAGATTACTTAAAAAGTAATGTAAGGATTTCCACAAAATTGTTTTACCAGGGGTGGCTCTTGGTCTAATTTATAAATACATCATTCGGATCAGTATCCGAGGCAGGACGGTGGCACTGCTGTTCACACCAAGACGGTTCTCAGTGTGCATGTTCTCCTTGTTGCCTGCATGGGTACAGCCCCCCCCCACCCAAGCATGCAGGTGAGGTTGACTGCTGACTGTGAATGGATAGGTGATGACTGATTCATATCTCCATAAATGCATAAAGTGCATTTGAACTAAGAAAACACCTTCCTTACGCTTAAGTAGGTCCTTTACAGATTTCAGTGTAGTTCTTACAAGTTTGATAAATGTTTCCATGTCAAATCAGTGGATAACAGCACACAAAAAACATCCACTCCGTATTTCAAATACTCATTTAACCTTAGTTTGTGGACTTCATTTGCTTATATTTACAGCAGAAATGTATAATTATATTCTAGTATAAGTAAAAAACAATGTCCCATAGGTCATTTAGTCATACCTTCTCTATTGACTCCAGGGTCTCTGTGTATTTCTCTTCCGTCTGCTTGATCTCTGTTAAACAGCAGCTCCTTATGTCTGTCTCAGCCTGCTTGTGAAAGGCCTACACACACACACACACACACACACACACACACACACAAGCTGTTGAGTATACCATTCATGATTTTCTCATGAAACACAGCATTTGTAACGTGAGTAAAATAACATTAATTTCAATAATTCCAAAGTTACACAAATATAACTTAATATGCATGTCAAAGTCACACAGATGCTTTGAATATCAAGGTTGATTTTTTTCTGATCTGTACAAAACGGTAGGGCAGATATTAAGAGTCGATACTGGCCTATCACAGGCCTATCACAGTGTATGTCTTCTGATATGCGCTGACAGAACATAAACTGCACAAACGATGCTGGGGCGATGAGGAAAGGGTCCATCACATAGTCTGTCCAGCAGAGGGCGTTGTGACTCCAGTGTTTACACTCCCTGTGTATAATAATGTGGAATATTCCTGAATAAAGTTCATTCAAGAATAATTTGTTAAAGGAAGTAGCCTTCTGAGTGACTTTGCTGAGTGCAGAATCAGCACACAAGTCACTTAAAAAAGTCCATCTTCATTCAAGCTCATAAATTCACTATATCAGCTACTGTATCTGTAATCAGTTAATTTTTTCCCCTCTAAAATAAGAAAATCAAAAATCCCATATGGTTCAGGCTCAAAAAAATTAATGAAGATTAGCTATCTTAAAGCTCAATAATGTTAATTTACAAATAACTGTATATTGTATATTTAAGAGTGAACAACCTTGTTATCGACTTCTCGGCAAGAAAGCAAATATACAAATTTCCCAAAATGTCGACATGTTCCTTTAAATCAGACAGCAGGTGTCAGACAGTCGACACCAGTATCACTGAGGCACCGGAGAAAATGTGAGCTAGTGGGAGGACGAGGACTGACCGGAGGAGGGATGGCTTCCGTCTTCATCAGGTCCTCATAGATCTCTCCACCGTCTTCATCATCATACACACAGTCATAAAGATCCTCCTCATCATCCACCACATCCTCGCTGCAGCACAGGGACATATCGCAATCATATTAAATGGTCACATAATAACATCCTGATCCATCTGGTTCAACAGATACTAATATTATTAGAAGGAATCTTGTTAGTCACGGATAACAGTTAATCCATGGCTGTGAAAGTGGCTCAGCACCACAAACATACACAGACTTCTATGTGTGACACCACAGACATGTTCTGACTGACTGTCTCAGCCAATTACTGCACTGTATTCTCCTCCATATTAAATGAGCCAAAGCCAAGTCTTCGAAATCTTTCTGATTCAGCTGGATTTACATAAAGGGCTTTGCATGTTTATGCCAGGAGTCCTGTCTGCAGTGCAGGCTGATTGTGTCATGATGATGTCATGCAGTGATGGGCATGGTATGATTTTGTTCCTCGTTAATTTCCTGAAGTGAAAAATACCTTACTGGTCATTTTGATAAAACAATAATTTGTTATCATCATGGTATAAGTGCGAGGCCTGAAGTTGCACGTTCGCATGTTGTTCAGTGTGTACTCAGGTTCCAACAGGGTTGAACAGGGTTTTTAAAGAGTTTCTGCGTACATGAAAAGCTGTCATTTGAATAATCAACCCCTTCATAAGTGTGTAAGGAATCGGGTGTGAAGACTGGCTGAAATATGATCAAAACACAAACTAACACCACTTATGGTGGACTAAGACAAGAGCTGGGACAAGCCCCTGAAGGAGGAGCTTGCTGCCTTCCAGTCAACACCCAGGGAACAAATGTTACATCCACCCACAGCCTGCAGATTTTTAACTATTGGGCAAAACATATACTGCAACGAGGAGGGGAGGAGAGGAGACATACTCTATGAGCTCCTTCAGGTGGTTGTAGATGTCCTCATCTTCAACACTCTCTTCTGTTGGAAAGGGCCTTCAAAGGGAAAACAAGGCATTGTGTTAACTTATAATCATCATCACAGCAGTGTGTAGCCTGCCACATGTTATATTGTTTTGTCTTTATATATCTCACTGTCACATGTGATTGTTTACATGAAATCATATTATAAAACATAATCACAGCATTGTCCTGTGCCTTGTGCGAAACATACCTGATTCCAGTCTGTTGTGCGATCACTGTGTGGGAGAGTTTAGACAGTGTGTCCATAACCTGCAACAGAAACAAGGGCGTGTCATTCACAATCAGATTCAGACATTGTAAAGATGCACAGTTTGCTGCATTTCTAAGCGGAGACACATGAGGGCAGCGTTCTCAAACACCATCCGCTGACTCGCACACGCTGCAACTGTGTTGCTGATTTGCACACAAGAGCCAAAATCAAAAAGAAGAAGTAATATATGTTTGCTGTGTTTTAACATCTGCACAGACCTCCACGAACAACCACTTTCACCTGTATTCGGACAGGGTGAGAGGGGAACAGGGAACAATGACAGCAGAAACTTCCTCATCTGACACACTGTCAGCAGAAGGTCAGAGTCCGATCAGTACGGATCAGCAATCGATGGTGCTGTGAAGTTAACAGTGCGCTGACACGGCTGCTATTAGTATGACATGTAATTTCACACTGCTGTGCTCAGCCCTGTCAGTGCCCTTGACCCTGCAAGGGTGAGGTGAGCGCCTTGACCACTCACGGTTGAACTCACCCGATGAACACACAGCGCTCAGCAGGGACCTCGTTCACGGCTCCACAGACCTGCTTTTTTTGAGAGTTCATCTATTGTCACCACTGACATAACACAAAGGCGTGAGTGCGACACATGAACACATCACTGATTTTATGTAGACACATCTGCCCTGGAGCTCTCAGAGATCAATACTGATCACACAACTGGCCACCCCCCTGCACACACAACAAACAGGATAAACAGTCGCACACAAAGGACAGGCAGACAGAGACATCTTGCTGCTGCTGATACCTTTAACTTTACCACAGTACACCACAGGGACAACAACGTGACGCGCAGCGTGTCACTGAGGTAAAATTCATGTCCACCCACCACAGGATGCTGAAGACTGATGAACATAAAATGGTTTAAGTCTAGCATTGATCAATTTCACCACGTGCAATCAATCAAGCCGCATTACACACACCAAATGGAAGGTGGACGACACTGAGTGATTTTTCCCAATTCATGAATCTGTCGCAGTTTGACTCTGACAAAGCGTTTTATCACAACACATCAGAGGCGCTGTGAAGCACAAATTAAACACCAAACTCAGTCATCAGAGGGAGAGCAGTGTGTGTGTGTGTGGGGTGGGGGTTGCACGTAATGAGAAGGCAGCAGAGAGGACTGAGGACATGAGAGGAGCACCGCTGCTGCAACAACCCTGCATGTATACACATTTACATAAGTCTCATAACAAGTCATCAGAACAAATTATGACAAAATCAACTGCTGTTCTTCTAATGGCCCAACATTCCCATCCATGTTTCGTTTCCCTGACGCTGAGCTACATTGTTATTAACCAAGACATATTCTGCACTAATCTCTCAGTTTGATGACTGCTAAATTTACATAAGAGAGTGTTAAACTGGCTGTGTAGCTGGACTTAGCTAAGAAGACAGGAGGCTCGAAGTGGAGGTGAGCTGCATAGCAACCAGGTGTTTATTTCACCCACACTGAACAACTGACCATAGCCGCAGGCTACAGGTGGCTTGTATGAGTCTGACCACTACACCAGCATAGACTTTTATACAAACCAGCCAGAGTCGCCACCCTTATGGTAATTCAGCAGATTACAGGGTTAAAGCACTTTTGTATTTGCTCATTTTTCAAACCCAGAAGCTATGTCCATTTTTAACAGTCTATGTTCCAAACACAGACACAGATAGATACACTGCAAATGACGCATCTTTTTTTTCTGAGTAAGTCCTCAGATGTTTTGCACAGAATCGCCCACCCTCACACAGTTGTTAGGCAGAGATGATGGTGCACTCTCTCCAGTAACAAAGCGCATGACATCCAGAGGCCAGCTGGCACGTACGACGTGTCCGAAGCTGAAGCTGCACCGCGTGACCAACAGGGCTTTGGAGGTGTTCCAGTTGTAGCTGGCAGGCATTTTTGTGGACAAGCCATGTCGCGTTGTGCTATTTGTCTTCAGTGAATACATGAGTCACGCACATTCACAACAAAACTGACCATCTGCACACAGCCAAGATGACTTTCAGAAGTCTATTGCTCCCATCAATGGTCACACTGCTAATAATAGAAACATCAAGAGAATGTGCAGAAAGGAAATGAAAGGCTGAAATTCCAAGAGGCAGTATACTTTATTTTAGCCGAAAAACTCCATCAGTCAGCAGAGCAAAAATATAGATGATTACTACTGTTCTCAGAACTGCGTTATGCAAGACTTAAAAATACATCATGATTCAACTGTCACAAAGTCTCCAGTGCAGAACTGATACAGGATCTGTTCTTTAAAGCTGCAGGGAGCACCTGTGTCATCAGCCCAAATCATCAGCAAAAAGAAGTCCAGTGCAAGAGTCCAGTGTGTGTGTGTGTGTGTGTGTGTGTGTGTGTGTGTATGTGTGCACGTGCATGTAAAGCTGAGGTTAGAGGCTCAGCAGACGTGGAAGATGAAGTGGTCATGCAGGGGGGACTGGCCCTTTGATGGAGGCTAATAAATCTGTCCCGTCCCAGCACGGCTGCCCCGCTGGAGCTAATGATTCACACCACAGCAATTAAAGCAGGATGAGGGATGAGTCTGCCCAGATGAAAGGCAGACAAGCACGTACTGCTTCGGGTGCATGTCAGCAGCATTCGTTTCACTCACGATGCCGCTGCTCAACACACGGCAGCTTGTGTTCACCGTCATGAATGGAGGGTCTTTCGAGTGGAGACTTTCTGATGCATTTCAACACAAGATTTACTGGGCACATTTTAATGGGCGCAGGGAGCAGACAAAGACACAGAGGACACAATTTGATCTTCAAGGAGAAAATGTTTCTGCCATCAACATGCAGAGCTACTGATTATTCTCCTCTTTGTTTATTCTGGGACAGCCTTCACTGTTCCGTATGCTGGAGGGCACCTTCTGAAAAATGGCTGATGCATTTTCCATGTGTAATATGCCTACAGTTTTATTGGTTTCACACACAACCCAGCATGCTGCCCCAGTTCCTCTTGTTCTTCACTCTATTCTCCCTATTTTTCTCCAAATGACTTATCATCTGGTTATCATCTGAGACAGAGGCCAGTGAGATAATCCAGTGGAACACATACAGTTAGTATCATCTTATTATTTCATTACTTTATCACTTCATTACAAATTCTGAAATCAGAACTGAACTGCAGAATCAAACTCCTCATAAACAAACCCCCACAAGCCTGACACGAGGAGACGACACGACACTGACCGAGCATCAGCTGCTCAGCTACACATGAGAGGAACAGGGAGGGAGACACTGGAGGGTTTGACCTGACCACAGCAAACAAGCAGGTGTGAAAGCACCTTCAGACAGTGTTACAGTCACCCGACTGCCCCCCAACCCACACCTCACAGTGTTTCATCAATCACTTCAGGAACATGATTCTCACAGCTCAAGAGTTCATCACTTCCCCAAACAAATGAGCAGTTCTCATTGTATCTGTGCATCCACACATATTTCCTCATTGTGTTCATGCATTTCTCATTTGACAACCAATTACATCTTTGTCAGATAGACTGACAGATCTCTCACCATCAGTGTTTTCAATCACTTTCTTCAGGTTTGTACGAAACAGCACGGTGGGTCACACATCATTGGTGGTGGTAGCACAACAAATGCTAGGCAGTTATGGGGCTGGCTATCATACAGTGATCATCATAATCAGATATCATGAAGCTGGCTGTGGCTGGGCAGGAATAATAATAGAAAAAGGAGAGACTGGATGCCCCTTGATTTGTTTTATTTACATGTATTTACTGTATAATGTAATTGGTGATGTGCTGTATGAAGTTTCATTGTATATTTGTCTTTTGTACCTACGTTTATCATTTCTCACCCTTTCTCATTCACAAAGAAATCTTTCACCATTCATTGATTCTGAACATTTTTACTCAGCGGGACATGATTTTCAGGTTTTTATTGAAATATCAAAATATTTGGTGTCTTGATGCACAGGTGAAAAGAATGAATCCACTGGTGACAATGTTAATGTGACTGACTGACTGACAAGTTTTGGATTGTTTAAGAGGCTTTTGCGCAGCTGATTTAATGTCAGGAGAAACTGAACATGAGCAGGGACTGTTCTGAGAACAGCATTTAGAGTTGTGAGAATGGTGTTTCTATATGGGAACCGCATCAAAGCGGTTGCCAAAAACTCTAAGTACTACAGTACTGATGTACTACAAGTACTAAAAGCTCCAATGTGGCTTTTGCTAACAGGCTGTGGTTCTGCTTCAGTTTGAAAAAAAAACACCTTTAAATGACTATAGAAACTCTAAAGGTTTGTTAGTGATTAAAAAAATGTTTTTATTGCAAATCAATCAACAAGTTATTCTTCCCCTTTTACTGCCACTGAGCCTCTTTTTAGAGACACTGCTTGATAAAACATTTATGAAAAGCAGGAAAAAACGTCAGTGAAATCCTGTTTGTGTTTCACACAGAAAGCCAAAAGGCTCCTCTCCCTCATGACCACATTTCCCATCAAGCAGTTTTAAAAACACATGACTTACACTACAGAAACAGTAGATTCAGTGCCTGTTGGTGTAAAATGTGTTGGGCGTGTGTCATTGTGGACTAATTCATTTTAGCTCACTTCCTGTTTTTCGTGTGTGTGTGTATGGGATTACTCTTACTTCTACATACATGCACACACACAAACTTGCGTGTGAGCATGTCTGTCTGACACATGTGGCCCGTTCATTTCCAGTAAAAGCCTGACTGGCTCAGAGAGAGCGATGGCAAATGTTTGGCAATCAGTGCTCAGGCTCATTAACACATAATTTGCGTGTCTGTGTATATGGGGGCGCTCAGCTGATTGGAATGTGGTCCCCTCCATCTTCATTGCCTGCATCATTTAGTCCAGCGCTCTCATTAAACACGGCTTCGCGTGCATCCATTCTACAATCACGCATATGGTAACGACACAACATCACAATGAGACAGCTGAAAACACTCATCCTGAGAGAAATCTGATTTTTTTTTGTCAGAGTGGGTGATAGATAGATAGATAGATAGATAGATAGATAGATAGATAGATAGATAGATAGATAGATAGATAGATAGATAGATAGATAGATAGATAGATAGACAGACAGATAGATAGATAGATAGACAGATAGATAGATAGATAGATAGATAGATAGATAGATAGACAGATGGACACATAGCTCTCCTCAGATTGACGGTAGCTGCACCACAGAGGGCTCTGTCACCTGATGGGTAGGCCACATTGCAGTCTTTGATTTCCATTTCTCACGTCCTCCATCTCCCAGGGGTTCAGCTTTGGGTACGTGCGGGTGTGTTTTTTGACGCTGACACTGTCAACACATTTACTTACGTAACAGAAAACAGCGAAATGTATTCATGTAGGTCCCTGTCCTGCAAGAAAGCCCCTTTGGGCTGTGTTTTTACAGTCACAGTGTGTTGGGCTTTCCTCTGGAGGTGGGTGCTGTTGGAGAGGTGGTCTGATGGGCTTGACTGAGTGGTACTGGAGCTGTCCTGAAACCATTTTTTAAACATTCGACGGCACATTTCAGCACCAAAAAGGAGGGCACCGCCATCTCATCCCAACTTCATGACCAGAAAACAGTGATGTGAGTGATAAGTAATAACAATTTACCTGGTTAATAGCTTGTATTTATGTAATATAATCTCTTCTTATTAACAGAAACATGTGAGAGCTTAATTAACTGTATATCCTGTCCTGTAAACACTCAGCAGTGGAGGCTGAGGATACGCCCAGGCCTCTTTAAAGTTCACCTCAGTTCTGTCATGCGCTCGACCGGAGGCAAAGTTAACCACAGCGTGATCCTCTATCTCTCCCTCCCTTCCAATAACTCCTTCTCGACAGTGTGAGGTCAAAAGCAAGGTCATCCTTGCTGTCCAGGTGGCTCACATCAGCCTCCACAGACCGCAGCCCCTCAGGACACACACACAAACAGTCACACCCTCCCTCCTCATCAAAGCAGATCCTCGAAGTCCTTCTCAAATACTCCTGAATGTCCATGTTTATGTTCACAGGCAAGCATAGCACCCAAGGCATCACTCATCTGCATGGCTTCCCACACTGACAGACACATGTGCACATACAAACACCTCTGATCCACCAGGTCTTCGCTCCAGCTGAATTTCACACTGTCTGAACCATCCGTCAGTCACACCAACACACACACACCTCATGCGTGTGACCCTTTTAATAGAGCCATTCAAGATGACGTTCAACCTCCGTCCGACAGTTTCCTCCTTCAGTGCGGTGCACAGCAGACTCACACGACTGATTCTGTTGCTCAGCCTGCTGAGAGCCGAGAAGCCTTCTGTGCACAGATAGCAGAACGCATCCCAAAGCTACTGTGCTCACTGCTGTTATTATCATTGTATCCACTGTGACAGCCATGCTAAAGACATAACCTCCCCTCTCCACCCACTCCTGCACCAATCTTCAACACAATCTCCATTGTTTCATCACGCTGACACCACCAGCTCATTCCCTCTCTGCTGAAACATTATCCTGCAGTTAACTGAGGATGAAATGAAGCAGATGGGGAAAACTGGTGTCCCTGAGGGGGTCTTTCAACCCCAAATATCAAGTCCGCATTTAAAAGTCAACTGTTGTAGTGAAGTTACCAGGATACTGTTTAAACACTACAGATTGCAGCTCCTCGTAGACTACAGTGGGGAGCCAAGACTTGTAAGACTCGCCAAAACCAAGTGTAAGAGCGAGTTTGAGTGAGCTGCCCGCGATGTAAACGATGTCCTGAGGCGGTCAGTGAAAATCCATATGGACATTCCACTGGATTTTTTCCCTCCCTCACTCCCAGAGCTTTTGATCCCCGCTGTGTCAGCCACGGACCCCTACGCTTCGGTTTGAGCCGACCCTGTCTCTCCACATGTGATGTGATGATTCACAAGAAAGGACAATATAGGTGTTGAAACTGTGACGCAGTATGTTTGTCGCTGACCTCGTGCACAGCAGTACCTGGCTCGGCATCTGTGCCGTTAAAGTGGGAGCATACAGACTAAATTCTACTGGGGATAATAAACTGACTATGGAGGAACTTCGTGGCCATTTTAGGGGGACCAGAACCTTTGTGCATGCCCCCGCCACAGGAATGGCCCCCTGAAGGCAATTTACAGGAACTTTTTTCAGGGCTGAAAAAAAAACATTGGGTAGTGCTTGAAGCTAATTACCTCATACAGGAGGTGACAACAAGTGACAACTAGTTGCAGTCTTCCATTCTCACACATCGTCATTAATAACCAGTGGCGGAGCTAGACTCTTATCCTTGGGGTGGCCAGGGGGTGGCCAAGGCAATTTAAGGGGGTTCACAGACTATGACAGTGGATTTTTTTGTCGACCAATCAATTGCATTCGGAGTCTCAAATGTTCAAATGTTGAAATGTACATACTAAGTACACGGGAGATGAGATGTCTGTATGTAATTTGCAGTTTGTTAACATCCTCGTCAGAATCAGAGGCCTCTGTGTCCTCCTTTGATGGAACTACATTGTATAGTGTAATAAAAATAAAAATGCAACCACCATTAAAAAACAACACAGGTCAGTAACCAACACTTCAAAATATCTGAAAACTTAATATTACTGAATTGAGCATGTGACTCCTTCTGTAGTTGCTCTGACCTGGTGATGATGGGCCGTGTTGTGCCTCACATTCTCTCTCCTGACCCATCCCAGGATGGGAGGCCAGTTTAAGCCAGTTTGTTACTCCTAGCATCACTTTACTAAATGTCAGGGCAAAAAGACCACTGTAAATGTAAGTTTAATACTTAAACCTTTCAGCTAACTGACAGGCTAGCTACCATCTTCACATTACATTTCATTTGAGCCAACAGAGCATGAAACAGCTAGCTGGCTGATTGTCTGCTAGTTTCAGTCCTCCAAAATCATCGGAGAAACACGTCAATATAAACAGAAACCCAAAATAAATGTAGACGTTAATGTGACGTCTATTGACTGCTAAGTCATCACTGATTTCAAAATGCAGCTGTCTCCTTTCGACAAGACGTGCGGTGCCATGATATGTCAGTCATCTGGGGTGGCACCTGGGGGGTCTAATCAGATTTCAGGGGGATCCAGTGCTACCCCGGCCTCCCCTCTAGGTCTGCCTCTTTTTACAATATATAAGTTGATGCTTATGGTAACACGACAGACAATACTGCTACCATCTCAGCTCCCTGTTGACAAATGCTGTTCTTCTCACGCTCAGAATTAAGCGGCCACAACAGTCACAAAATAAGCATGTCACTCCATGGGTCCGGGGGTTCTTGCACTGTGGTGGGAACACGGTGCCTCCAGAACCACTAATTGTGGGGCTGCTCCTGTAATGTTTGAGCTAACACGGACTAGTTCCTAGTAGTGGTGGGCGGATCGATCGAAATAGCGATAGTATCGATACAAAGTCAGTATCGGTATCGGAACGATACTAGCCTGGTGAGTTCGATTCTTTACTTTAAGTTCCGCTCTTGTTTGCAATGCTGCGGTTTCGGCAAAGAGGAAACAGCCAGGTTGCCGAACTCGCTGCTCCTGTGTCAGCGCAAAGCAGGCACACTTTGCCCCCCCCCCCTCTTGTGTTTAGATGTTGCACCGTCACATGAGTCACGTGACGTGATTTAGACGTGCAAAGCAAAAAGATTTTTCTTAAAACATTTGATAATAAAGCATTTTCTATTTAATTATAAACTTTGTCCTAATTCTGTCCTGGGTTTTAATTATTTAATAATAAAAAAGGAAACATCATAAAAAACACTTAAGGTCATGAAAATTAATGAGATTTAGCAATTCAGTGATGCATCCGCCTTATTTATTGATAAGTATCGGTATTGGTATCGGCGATACTGGCCCGTATTTACTCGGTATTGGATCAATACCAAAATATGCAGTATCGCACACCACTAGTTCCTAGTTCCTGCTGTCGGAACCCATCTTATATCAGTACCTCATACAACCACAGGCAACTATCCCTTTCAAATGTTGAAAGGATGAATTATTTGAAGTGTTTCTTGAGTGGAGGAGTTTGACTTTCGGCCTCAGAGGTGTGCTGGTTGATCTAATTTGCACCTGGGACACAAGGTAGCTCTCTGCCAAACCAGAGGTGAAAGCGTACCTCGCATTGGTTGGAGACACACAGTGTTCTCTAACCCACAGATCAAACCTTTACAGGTAGCAACGTGCCTCAGCATCCCTGAGATCCAGCAACCTAGCCACTTCCTGGCCTATAGAAGACATGCGGAGCATCTTTGGCTGTGCCGGGCTTGATTTACAACCACGCCGGCTGGAAGTTAACAGAGACTGAAGCGGGGTTATCCGTCTTGTCGCACCTCGCACCACTATTCGTCACGATAGTTTACATGTCAGACGTTTTATTGCTTTCTGGATTATAGTGTTTCCCAGAGCCATAACAGGCAGATACTGACTGCTATGGTGCCATAAATCCAGATGTCCATAGACAAAGGTAAACATAATGACATCTGTACTACTGGCTGAAGACATAAGAGGTCTGGAAAGTAAATGAGGAATTCTCATGTGCCAATCCTTCATGTCTTGGCTGTTGGGCTGGTGTGCTCTTTTAATTGAGGTCATCTTTATTGCCTTTTATTGGTCTGGTTTTAGAATCTGGTTTAGTGTATTATAAAAGGTAAGGAGCAGATAGGCAGGGTTAATTAATATGTAAAACTAAATGAATGAAAAATTTGAGGTGCAGCATAATAGAGTGACATCATAAAAATAATAATAACGGAGTTCACTGATGATGCTATGATAGTTAATCATGGTAAACTATCTTGATGTAGAGAACATGACACATCAACACCAAGTGATGAAATCCAAAACGAGCCGGTCAAACCCACGTCCCTGCGTGGGTCTGTGCTGCTACTGCTCCGGCCACAAATAGTCAGCTCGTCATATCTATATGGCATAAGTGGGTTAGCTTTCCTCACACTCACAGCACACCCTGAGGAGTTGCCGTTATAATCATGAACAATTAATGCGTACTGTTTCAGTCTCACTGTGCAGCGCCTGAACATTAGTCACGCGCACGTGTGCAATCTCCCTATGGGATTTCTCAGCGACTTCTCCCATGAACAATTAGATATTAGAGTAAAGCCATTCTCTCTGTAACTGTTTCATTCTCATACCATAGAATGGCATCAGATGTTAATCCATGGTGAAATGTCCAGTCTTTGTGACTGTTGGGACTCCACACAGGTTTTTAACCAATTACAACCAAATGAGCAGTGACTTTAGTGTTTCATTCCAAAACCTCCTCTTTACATCCCTGCTTCACCCAGATGCTCTGTCAAAGTCTGCCATCTAATTAACATGAGGACAGCATCAACATGTAGACACCATGTAACAACACTGCTTGATAAGGTTGATCACAATCACACATCAAGATGAGGTAAAGAGATTGGTATTGATTAACACTTCCCTGAGGACACACGCTGAAATGGATAACACACACACACACACACACACACACACAATCTTCCATTATAGAATGTGTCTTAGGAAAGCCATCAGAGGTCCTTTCATATGGTTCACATTATCCTGACACGATCCATGAAACCTCTATGTACAGAAATCATACGTTATCATTGTAATGACCAAGGCTTTTCTGATTAATCAAAATCTAGTGGAATTTTTGTTTCATATTATACAAAATGTAGTTGTGTCTGTTTTCATGTGCAAATGCTGTTAAAGTGGAAATTACATTAAACTGTTTCTCACACGGCCTTGTTTCCATGCCAACGCTCTGGTAGAACATACAGTGAGCATTGCTGGGTTATTTCTCATTAACTACACCAGAAAGGGATAAATATTGTAGTGCTGCAATCCCAGTCAGTGTGTGTCCTTTCTCTTCCGCCACCACAGATTATCTCATCTGTTGCATGAATTCAAACTTGTTCTCTAACTGCCAATGTGATTTCAGAAAAACTGCCCCAGTTTGGGTGTTATATAACACAGCACCCAGTGTATTGTGAGGGGGAGATCAGATTTTCTGAGCCCTGCAGAGGACATAGATTAGCTCTGAGAATCACCCCCACTTTGAATGACGGCACATCCACCCACTCCACCTCCAACTCTGAGAAGCAATGCAGAGAAGAAAAGAACCCCAACCCCCCTCAAAGCTGGAGCCTTGAGCATCTGGAAAAAGCATCGCTGACATACATACAGTCGGATCTTTATGTTACAGAAAAACATCTGAGGGAGATCAGGAGAACATGAATGTCCCTTTGAAATCCCCTTTGCTGTTAGCTCAGATACACTGGTGAGACGACAGATCGTGACAGATTTAAAGGAAAGATGTGTCGGAGATGAGGATGGTACGTGAAAATAAAATCTCTTCCGCTCTGTTCTCTTAAAGGAAGCCAGCAGGTGCCCATGGGAAGCTGACCTCAAGCACAGGCGTGGTGGACAGAGGAGAGTGAAATAAACATGCTGAATCTAAACATGACTTCATCTGAGTACATGGCTGCCCATCTGGAAGAGAACCCTGACCGTGGGCATGTTCTGAATCTGAATGCACCTCACACAGTCATCTGCGAGCAGAGTTTTACAGATGCTACCTGTATGAGCTGTTTGAGAGAGTGAGCGTTTCGACCAGTCCGGTGCCTGTTGGAGGCTCTTCCTTTGGAACTGAAGCTGGTGGAGCAGACTTTTTTTTTAGCCGGTTGATCAACGGACTGAAATATCTCAAAATCTATTGGACAGATTGCCTTTAAATGTTGTCCAGCCGTCAGGTCATTGACTGCTGATTGTGGTGACTGACTCATGACACCTGCTGAGAGCTGCATGTCACGGGGACATGTCTCAGTATTTGCTCTGAAACCCTGATGGATGACACGCAGTGCATCCAAGAGTCTGCTAAATATCAGGTGTGAGATTGTTAGCAGGCTGCCTTAGCGTTTAGCTCACAGCCTAGCTGTAGACTCTCAGTCCTGTCAGGGCGACAAGTCTCTAAAATGGCATTTACACCACAAGTGTGAACATTAAAAATGTATACTGCACTCAGATCAAGTGCCATGCTATTACAACTGCACCTCCTTTCTTATTCCTCCTGCTGGAAGCTCACAGTTTGTTTGTGTTTTTGGTGTTATTTACTCAATTTTTATGATTTAATTATGTTGCCAGTTTCTATCTCTTGCTGTTACCTTACAGTTTTGTGTCTGTTCTGTATCCTATAGTCACACTGAGGCCTGAGAACTGTCTTGCCCCTGTAGTTCCAGGTAGGGAAGTGTTCAGTGGTGAAGCTGGGGAACCGCTGTCAGAAAGTAGGACAGCGAGGGGAGGAGGGCTGGTGTGTAGCCTGCATTTGAGTCTCGCTCATCTTTGATCTTGACCACGGTGGCTTAGTCTCTCATGCTCTCTGGCTGGCCCAGACACAGCGGTGGCCTATAAATACCTGCATGTGTTGCAGCCAGGTAACCTCAATATCTTGCAACAGCCTTGAGACCCAACGCTTCACACTAAGGTCCCTGCAAGCAGAATGACTGCTCACAGAGCACTGCCAGTCAATGCAGGAGAACAGGCTGAGATCATGCAACAATCAAATCATACTACAGTAACAAGGGAAAGACATGAAGACACATCTGTGTTGTATTCCTGTTTAGGACTTTTTCACCTCTTATCTGCAGGTAGGACATTAAAATGAGTCATTTTTTCAGCAGGGCTACCTGCTGTGGTTATGTGTTACACATTCAGTGGGAGGCTCTCTTTGAACTGGTATGGGGCAACGCTGTACAACAACACTCTCTCACACACTGGCGGCAGCACACTAAACAATCAGCGAGCATACATCTCTCCCATGCAGTTTTCCAGCTCGAGCACCCCTTTGCTTTTCTACTTGTCTGCCACATTATTAGGCCACTAGACAATGAGACACACGCGCTCACCAGGACCCGGTCACAGGAAAAGTGAGCTCCTGATAGAGTCTCTGACAGGACAGAACAAAGGGGAAACCCAATTGGCATGCATCAAACACATAAAATCCAGGTGTTGACAGACTTGTTGGTCCTGTGAGGCCTCAGTGAGAAATACAACACAGTGGAGTGGGACATGATTGTGTGTGTGTGTGTGTGTGTGTGTGTGGTATCCACAGACACAGAAACTGATTGCAGCGGGGAAAATGCAGAGTTCCACCCAAAGCTGAATGTGAACACATCCACTGCAGAAAGGCTCCGTCGTGACCGTTTCCTCTTCCTGTTTCCTGCTACATGCTGCGACCCGAGATGAGTCAGTCCTCGGGGGAGGTGCTGCTGTAGCACGTGCACACACGGATGAATCTTGTTCAAAACTGAAAGTGGCCAGATGTGATCCCCGCACACATCAGCAGTTAACTTCCAGGTAGAATTAGAGCACTTTACTTTACAAAAGGACTGAATGCTCTGTTCTACTGGTGGGCTTCTTTGAAGCTAAAAATAACCCAATGTTGTGTTTTTGATCAAATTAATCAATGTTGATTTCTTTTTGGATATTTCCCTATTGAATTGTTAAGAATTTCATTTATCCACCACATGATAAGATTCTCTTCAGGTAACAAAATGTGGTTAAATTGGGAAAAAAAACAGAACAGAAAAAAATTGGGGAAAAAATGAATGAAATCTGAAGACATTTAAAACAACTTTCATGGAGTCCTATTGGTTCTTAATGTTTGGTCATATTTTCAAACCAGCTTTCAGCCTTCTTGCTGGAACATGAAAAAATAAATTGTCCAGCCTGATGCTTCTCTCATTCGAATTTAGTAGTTGAGAGGCGCTTGTTTTTAACAATCCTTGTGGCCCATAGTGATGGTCCATGCAGACAAGCTCATGCCTCACTCACCCTCCTGCTGTATTCACCTCATGGAAGAGCGAACAGATTCCCATGTTTCCAGCATGTCAGCGCTCATGTGACTGTACAGTTGAATGAGGTGTGCACACCCCCACAAAACCCCCTTCTGATCACCGGGTGGTGGTTGCTACAGCATGCAGTGTGCCCACAGATATCCGCAATCATCAAAGAAGGTTCTCTCAAGAGAGAGCATCCAGCTGGAACAGCAGAGAGCCATCTTCTCCCCACCGGGGCTGCTGTGGTGTGTTCTCTGCATGTGTCTGTGCATTCAAGCTCCATAAAGAAGTGTGTTTCCTGCATCATGCTGTCAGTCACTTGGATTCCAGGAATTATCACAGAATACCCCAGCTTCAAAGCAGATAAGACTCTCACTCCATTCATAGCTTTTTCTGCCCCAGCATGGACACTGAAACTTCAGGTAAATGTCCACCATTGCAGTTGGAGCAAACATTTGTACAGGAACCAGACAATATAGATTCTCTGTGCAGCACCAGCTGAACTCAGGTTTTTAGAACAACTCAGCTAACCAGCCCAAATATTGTAAGTCAGGGTAGAGAGACTCTACAACCCCAGCAGGTATGACTGTGAGTCTGAGCACTCAGCATACACACTGTGACTTCCTGCATGACATACCTATATCCCCAGCCATAAATCTACCACAAATATCTCAGCTGACAAACTACACAGCTCTTTCTAAAAGTAAACACTGCATTTTACGAGTTAGAACGCCTGCCAGGAAGAGGACTGTGCTGCAGCTTTCAGCCAGTAAAATCCAGCCAGCTGTTTTTGCATCCTTTCTGCAGAGAACATCAAGCTGGTGTGCACAGCTGCACAAGTTTTGCACAGTTTTTGGCCAACAGAATGGCATCACTTCTGTGTTCTGTATGTGGATGAAAAACATGTGAAAGAGCAGAGTATCTTCTTACACAGCCCCCTGCTGCAACGTCGGGAAGTCAGAACTACACGACTCTGCGGAGGGTATGAAGAAGAGAAGAGGGAAAATAAGAGAGATAAGAGAGTGAGAGAGGTAGAATTAACTGACTGTTATCATATTACATTACTGTTTAAACAGGCATTTGCAGTGCATCTGCATTGATGTTCATGACCAACTAATTCTAATGAATATAATGTGAAATAATGGTCCAGCTAACATTAGTTTGGTCATCTCATGGAAGTCATCAAGATGAAGCCTTTTGGATGAGAGGTGAAACATCTTCAAAGACCTACAAAGTAAGTCCAGTTGATTTCAATCAAAATTTCCTTGAGATAACCATGACCTGGGCAAATGAGAATATTTACAGCCTCATTAGCTTGGTCATGTTAACATTAACATGAACCACTTCACCAGTCCTCCTGTCAGCGACTCTTCCTGTCACAGAGCCTCAGAGCTCCTCTTTACAAAAACAAAAAAAATGTGTGGAGGAGTAAATGACAATAAATACACTGTAAAGTACAGTTCCATTTACTTGAGCAGCTTTAGCCAACAGGAGCAGCAGCAGCAGCATCCCTGCCTCACCATGATGGGGATGTAAGGCTGTGCATTACGTGGCTGATGACTTGATGTGCTGTAGGTGGCTTCACAGCTCTTGAAGGCTGAGGGTTTAACTGATGGCCACCTAAAAAGCCATTTAAAACCCCTACATCCACCTGATCATAGCAATGAATTGGGAGTAACCTCCATCATATTCAGAGGTGGGGATTAATGATGGGCAGATATGTGTTTTTTTTTTTTTTTTAAATAAATCAACCCAACATACTGATGATGCAACCAACTAATGGTAGCTCTTCAAACCACTGTTACTGCAGCTTAGCCATGCAAGACAGGGATACAACCCTGAGTGTCCATTATCACGTAACAGACATTCGATATCTGCTGGAGAGAGCTCCACTGAAGGACAAAGCAAAGAGGTGGACAGGGGGTAAGGATGACACCAATCAATAAAGTCTTGCTGTCTGTCTGCTTCTTCCTTCAATTTCCCCTCCCCCGGTCCAACCTTTTCGAGAGAAGATTGTAGATACTAGATCCTAGAAGATACAAGAAGATGGTAATAAAGCCCATTGGAGCACAGCTGACACAGGTCTGTTCTTCACAGAATGAGTGTGAATTAAAACCGAGGAAACCTCGAAGCCATAAAACTGTTGCAGGGTAGTTACCAATGTGGGGATTTCACTGCAGATGGCCAGATAGAATATGATGCAGCTGCAAAAACAAGAGCATGTTCCCTCAGTCTCTTCTTGCCAGGTTATTTACATATTGTACAGACACATGCAGGTGTGGCATCTCCTGGCCCATCAAAATGAACTTACAGTGCAGAAAAATGTGCAGATGATCTGAAGTCACTGGACCACAAGAAGTCCAGAGCGATTCAGTGTCAATTCAGTGTCTAAAATTTGATGTATAACTTCTTTTTTTTAAATGATGCGATTCCACAAAACAATGGTAGGTTTCCCGAGTTTGGAGAAATGTGTCTTTCAATTACTAAGAAATAAAAATAGGAAATTAGTAAATATATATATATATGTATAAGTTTTAGTGTTTTTAAGGTCCAAAAAAAAAGTCACTATTGTTTTTTTAATTGTATTTATTGCATTGTGCATTCAGGTAATACATTGTTTCACACTGGGATAAGTGCATGGGCTGATGACTGAAGCGGCTGACACTTGAGCTGGCAAATCTGTGGTCAGTGAGGACTCTGACTGAATGAAAAGCACAGCACATTCCATAGGATCCTAAATTTAAGTATGCTGACTTAAATTAAACAGGTCAGTCTCAGAATATCATTTTTTTTCCAAGAATCCAGCAACTTTGACTCATGTGACTGAGTGTGGAAGGCTCCTGTCAGCACTTTGATTCTATTTCTTCTTTTTTTCTTGTGGAGATGACTGGAATTAGTGGTAAAATGGAAGTGAGACAGTTTGTCACTGACTCACAAGGGATGGGTCATGTCACAACCAAGGATACGTGATGTGTTCTGGTTTAGGAAACAACATGATCATCAAAACACATTTTCGCTAAATCTGTTGATACAGGAAATATCCATATTTGTAGTTTAAAACAGTTTGAATACAGAATTGAAAAGATGAAGTGAGGTCTTTTGTATGTTTTCTTTGCACTGTTTGGTTTTCCACTGCAGAGCTACAGTGTATATCACTGCTTATGATAAGACACAATAAAATAACTTTAATACTCAGGATTTCTCTCCTGCATCAATAATCTTACAAAAGGATATCATTGAAAAGAGTGGATCAACACCTTTCAATACCTTCTCTGAATACCTCACATCACTGAGTGTGGTGCTTTCTCATCCTTCCTCTTCCTCTGCCAGGTGTGTATCAGTGTGTGTGCAGGGCCAACAACCCTAGATGTGTCTACTAGACAGATGTGCAAACCAGATGTCCCTGCATTGAGAGGAAAGGGCCGCAGACGGGCCTCCTGTGTTCATCACTGCCTTTTCCCACATCGCAGCTACATTTCAACTCCAAGAACCCTGACGAGCCAAAAACTGTGCGTCACATGTAAAGACACAAGCTCTCACTTCTCCTTTTCACTCAAGTCATGTTGCCTCAGGACTCTTTCTTCTCCCTGGGTTTTGACTCTCAGGCTGTGAGGTAAAGGCTGTCTCTCGAGCGTTCAGCTGAAAACATGTCCGGTGCAGCAGCAGGCTGGAAAACACCTTAAGGAAGCCGAGCCAGAGTCTAAAGACTACCACACAAACCCTACCACAGACAGGCACATCTGATCTTTCATTCAGGAGGAGTAGTAGTCCAGCAGCTATTTAAAAAAAGAAAAACATTGGGGTGGCAGCTTCTCTCATTCCCTCAGTCCAGCGGCCTCTGCAGAGTCAGCCAAGTGAGGATTACAGGGACGGCTTGCTGTCTAATTTCAGAAATGCTCAATTCACTCTGGGCAAAGTGAGATTCACTCGAGAGAGTCGTCAGTGTGTTCAGCCTGAGCAAACTGAAACCACAGGGGGAAAATGAAACTGAAAACCAGCCTGTGCCTGAAAGCTGAAGTAAAGTTTTATTATCTCATCTGCAACTGTTGACATGGAGCCAGTTAGAGACACGTCATGTATTTATTGTTTTGAACTTTGAATCTTTGTTGTTGTTATTTTAAAGAGCTTTAAACAACTGGAGGAAATGGTGATTTAAATATATAAATGTTAAAGTTTGACATTTGGGACATTCACATCTTCACATTGCTGCTGAGCATTAGATGAGAAGAGCGATACCAGCAGGTTAGCTTAGTTTAGCATACCAGACATTCAGAGACACATCACTTGGCTCCGTTTGATCTATACAACTGGAAATATCAATAACAATGGGAAATGTATAATATCTAAGTCGTGTAACCAAACCATCTGGCATTTATTACAGATTGCTTATTTTTTTTTATTATGTTTTAGCTGCTCAATCCTTTTATTCTTCTAATGCATTTGTGTGTATCTTTACCCCTTTCTATTCTACTGTACTGTGCTGGACTGCACGTTAACACATAATACTGTTTCTCTGAATTACAAAACCATGAGGATGAGCCGACCTACATCTGCCTCTGTTGCTCCTCTGTAGATGCTCTGTGAGAATATTTCCCTGCAAGGCTGCAGAAAGAAACTTGCCAGCAGTCCAAATGTATTTTAATTATAGAAAGCTTAATGAATAGATGACTTAATATTCTCTACCTCTTAATTCAGCTCAGCAAGCCAGCAGAAAAGAACATTCGAGAGCATCTGCAAATGAGCTGATGACCGTATCTAATAAAAGAAAATCGACAGTGCACTGAATGTGGCTTCATCATTAACGTACTCATCTGAGAGGCAGCATTAGCACATCTTTTGTGAGTCAAAGCTTTCATTAAGTGAATATTTTTAAGGGGATCTTGGCCAATTAATGGAATTGCATTTATGAGCAACAAGAAGGCGATCTCCGGCATGATCAGGAGGCAACTTGCAAGTTCAGTCAAATAAGGGGATGTGACTGCTCATGTTCAACTGCACCACAGTGTCACGTATCTTCATTTCTCAAGTTAATGTCTCTCATTACTTTTCTCTGATCTGCAGGGTCACAATGTGGAGAGGTTTTCTTTCCATTCACTTTCCATTCACTGACATGAATCGATCACGTCAAGTTGTTTGGTGATGACGTATTTGTTCTCCACACAAAACTTCTGATAATGAGGCACAAAACCAAAATGCTGTTTCCATTTGTCCTGAACAAGAGATGTGTTTCTCTGCTGATATGATGTTCCTGAGTGTATACTACAGGGCTGATTAACAGCATGCTGTGTACAGGTGGCCTTTGATCTCAATACCACTCACAATACTATAATAGTGGGAATGTTTTACAGAGGAGGGTGATGACAACTAATCAATCAACAGGATTCTTCCTGTGTTTCTTCCTCCACACATTTCAAGCTGATGTACAGGAGCCCTCCGTCCCATAGCCCCCTCACACCGTGTACAACAGCTCCAGCAGCATCACCCTCTCTCCGCTCAAGGCCGAGCTTCCTAATTAACACCCCCCGGGGTTGACTTCAGGAGGGCAGCAGCAGCAGGGCTGTCAAAGAGCCGCAGACACACCGTCACAGCACTACAAGCAAAGACCGAGTCCCATCAAAGTAACGAACCCCAGGCCAGACTTTTAACCCCTCGTAAAGTCTGCACACTGAGGCATTTTCACTCTAATGAGAGGAAGCGATAAAGCTGCTGGGCCATGTTGCTGACTTCAGCTTTAGCTTAGAGATTAGGAGTGCGAGGAAAGCTGCTGTGTGGCTTCACACTGTGATGATTAGCACCTGCGATGCCAGGAACAACATCCACTAACGGTGCTGCAGACATGACCCACAGAAGCTGCTGCAAATAAGAAAAAATCATCCAAAATGTGGTTGTGAAATCAAAAGCCAGCCTTATGTGACTCTCATTTAAACACTGGATTTCATGCATGCTCATTACAATCAAAGCAAAGAAGGAGAGTGGCTGTACAAACATGTTTGACTAATTCAGTTCAGCCTGAGGGACAACTGGACCATAAAGCGAGGGTGGATGCAGACAAGAACCAGAGGCCTCATTTATAAATGCTGCGTGCACACAAAAAGTTGAGATCTATGAAAAATAACTGCACCTTGTACACATGTGCGACCCATGCTTGGGAACATTTTCAGGTGATGAACTGAAGCCACGCTGTTATTTTACATGCATAATGATGCCTCTCATGTTTATTTTCACTTGTTGATCCACTTCACCATGAACATTATTTATGTTTCCACTGAGCCATAATTATTCCATAAGCACCTTTCAGTTGTAAAAGATAGAAACTGACTCTGAAAGTCTGCTCAGTATTTATATCAGTGCTGCAGTGAACATGACTGTTCTGTCACTTCTCCACCTGAACCAACACATCTTCACAACCTGCACATATGGACTCACATATGGAGCCTGGAAATGAAGCCAGTGACAGTGACAACAACAATCAGAAAGATTCCTTGTCTTGGTATTCCTCATGATAAAGAACTACTGATCATTTCTATACATCAGCATTTATATTAAGACTGATCCACATACACATATTTCCAAGTGGACTGTAGACTAAATTATGAAAGGGACGTTGCATGGTTTTGAAAATCTGATTATATATATTTCAGCATCTTAGTTAATCTTTTACACTGTTTTAAAAAACAGGGCCTCTACCTCTCTGCGTGTGACTGATTGATCCCGCCTTACCTTTCCAAAGTCCCTGACGTCAAAAAGGTCAAAGGCCTCGAACAGCTCGCTCTTCTTCATGCCAAACATCTCGCTGCACGCCGCCAGGAAAGTCCTGATGTTCTTCAGGCACAGGAACTGTGTGAGGGAGGACAGAACAGGTTCATCTGTGAGTGACACACACAGACACGCACACAGGATATGATGGGTTATTATCTTTCATTTTCATTTCCAAAGAATGCGTTGCTTTTCCACTCTGCCTGCTGGCTGTTTGATCAGGGTGTGTAGCTGAGCACAGCTCTGAAAGATGGATGAAACTGTGTTTATAGCCACCATGAGAACATGTTGGCTCATTAATATCATGCATTTCCTGTAGAAATAGGCCAGTGGAGTCGTGGCTAATTAGGAAGAGAACAGGGACAGAACATTATTTACTCCTACTGAAACAGTATGAAGTCACCCGCACTAGGGTGATGTAATCAGAAACACTATTCATAGTGGACGTGAAGAGATCCCTTTCTAACATGACAGGGGACCAGAGACACAGTCCTCACTCCGTCCTGCGCTGTAGTCAGAGGTGTATGTGAAGCAGATCCAAGGCTTCAGCATCCTGGATTAGTGAAGACAAGTGGATGTCATCATGGACACAACATGTATTACCACAACCCCCTACAAAAACCCCAAAGAGAGTAACAAAGTTGTTGCCAACAATAAAGTAACATAGCGCAAGTCTGTTCAGGAAAAGTACAGAAAAGGTTCATTCTTGTACATGAGCTTCAATAAAGAAGTAATTCCTCCAATAAATGAGGTCGCTTTACTAACAGCGCCTCGTTTGCAGTCTAAACCCTGAGCTAATGGTGCTAATGGGGCTTCAACCAGGAGCTATTTATCCACATTGTGCGCTAAACCCTGGCCAAGAACGCCAACAAAACTGAGAGAAATGAGAAGTCACAGTGTCACACAGGGCTTTTTGTATGACGGGCAGAGGAAGGCGGGAAGAGGAAGGTGTCAACACACTGTAGTTAGCCAACATGCTGTATCTGCAACTTAACGCCCATCAGCCTTCCTGTAGCTGATACAGGATGGAACAAAAAAAGGATGCTGATGAAAGAGATGGCTTTTGCTGCCTCACTGTGCACCACAGTGTTGGGACTGGGCTGACACACATGACCTCATCTGTACACGCGGACTTGAGTTGGTTATTGTTAGACAGCAGCAGCATTTCCTTTACCCCAAACTGTAAATGTCTGCAGTGGTTCACGTTAACCTGTCACGAGCCGACCATCACATGTAAGTAATGTGGTGAGTGATCTGTGTGAGTAACAACATCTCACAGCCAACAGAAATGAAGTGACCAGCTGTGTGGTTGTGGCTCATGCATTTGAGCAGAGGGGCATCGTGGCTGCATCAGTACAAGAACTAAAAGAAACTCCAACAGGGCGAGAAAAGGCAGAGGAGAGTCTGAATTTGCCACCAAACAGGCAAGTGCAGCAGTGTTCAAAAAGCAGTGCTTAAAAAAAACATACAGTATATGATATCATTTTAATCAGTCCTCCTCACTATTAAATGTTTCCTGTAATCTTTAGTCCACTCACTCCAACTCAGCATGGCACGTGGCATCATTTCTGCATTTACAGCCCTTGCTATGTCACCTTCTTTCAAACTGCCCAGAGATAAGTTTCCTTACAGCAATGCTCCATCATTTCCCCCTCCATCTTCTTCTTTTCTCATGGGTGACAGGTTTACAGGAAGACGATTTCATTCGCTGTTTCCTGTTTCTTTAAAAAAAGCACTGCTCTGTGCCACACTATTAACGTGTGGAGTGACCGGAATCATGTTTGGCAACCGGTGGGAAACCACTTCAGTGAGTGTCATCTTGAAAGACAAGATGGGGAGAGGACGCAAAGCAGCAGAATTAATTTTGTTAAAACACACACACACACCTTTGCCCTCATGGGCCAAAGCAAGATCAGATTTGTCTGCACGCCGCATGTCCACGCATCTCCACTCCAGCTGGATTAGGCTTTACAGATGACTTCACGGGAGTAAGAACAACCCCCAGCCAGGGAACTTCCAGATGAGAGGCAGCGTAAAGCAGCCAGCCAGCAGTGAGAGAATAATACTCAATGTTTACACTTGTACACAACACTTTCTTTTATCACACCAGCACATTGTGTCTGCCTGCAGTGTCTTCAGGGTCCCAAAGGACCTCAGAGTATTATCTGAGGGAAGCAGCTTCATGGAGCACATGTGGCAGACTGCTGCACTCAGCTGAAGACAGCAGAGGGGGAATGGTGTTAACCACAGTGAAGCACCATGAAGCACTCTCTCTCCCTGCTTTACTGACTTGCTGGGGCTCAGGAAGTGAAGCGAGTGGCCTCAAGGTGTGTGCGCAGGCATGTGACATCATCAACATCAACTACATAAAATGTATGTCAAACTTTTTGTCCTTTAACTGCTGACTGTTTCTACAGAATGCGAATCTACAGAATTTAAAGCTCATGCACTCATACACAGTGTGTAAAGCACATAATGTAAAAATAAATCTGTGGCTGAAAACCAAAAACATCATTTCTTTAAAAAGAAAAAGGCACACTCCCTCAGCAGGAACTACAGGACACTTTTTGAGGGGCCCACCAGAGGAAGGGCCCCCTAAATGTAATTTATTATGGGGTCTTTTTTGGGGCTGAAATAAGTTCCTGTTCCAGCGTAGGTGCTTCTGTGTGGCCCTCACAAAAAACGGGTGGCGTTTGACAATGACTGGTGGTTACCTCACACTGAAGGTGACGACAACAAAGTTGCAGTCCTCTGTTCACCATACAGGCTCAACACACCAACCAACAAATCGTCAAATACTGTTCTTCTCGGGCACGCTCAGAATTGCGTTGCAAAATGAGTACGTCGATCCATGGGTCTGCTGGCTGAGGCACCTTGTGGGGACATGGCACTTCGAGAACGGCTTACAGGGGGGTTCCTCTAACGCTTGAGGGAGGGAGTTCCTGTGGTGGGAATGCACCTAAATGAATTAGAGATTCCTTATCAAACATGCGTATTTATGTGTCCGTGAATAACGACTCGTGGACATTTATGCTGTACAATGAGAGTCAATCAACTATAACATCAAGATTTTAAGATTGTAAACTGGATATCTTAAAGATTGTGTCTGTTGACACAAAACAAGACCTGAACTTGGACAGTGGGAATTAGAAAAGGCATTTTTCAGCATTTTCTGTTCCTTCATAATTAGGCAGAATATCCATTATCATAGAAAATAATTAGCCCATTAATCAATAATGGAAGTACGCCTTAGTTGCCACCCTGCTGTAAAGCACTGAAGTTAAACTATACCACATCCAAGGCAAACATAACCCACACTGCACTTTGAGTGAAACCTGCAAATAAGATAATTTATGGAATAAGGATTTATGGAGAGATTATGCTGTAGCGTCCCAGCAGGAAGCTCCAGACACACACTGACTCAGTATTTTCATAAAACTGTATCGCTTATACAAGAACAGCGTGTGACGGATTTAAACTCCCACCAGTGCACTTCATCCCAAAAACCAACCATCTGGAATATAAAGCAAAATAATATAAAACCATCCATCTCGCTGCTGCGCTTTTCATATGAGCCAGGTCGAATTCTGCATCCACAGTAAGTATCAAGTATCCAAATCAAAGCTCCATAGCAACAAGCTGGAGCCTTTTATGGCCCCTGTGTGTACTGTGGAGCTTAATGAAATCCTGTTCTTGTTCTCTCATAGATCTGCGCACTGAAACACAGCCAGCGTTTGGCCATCTCACTGCTTAAACCTCTCGGAGCATCAATTAATGGTAAGCAAATGGATGAGTGTCCTGCAGGGGGAATCCAGATGTGCTGATGTGCTGTTTAAAAGCTCTCTCATGGGGTTTCTCAGAGCCCTGTGGGGAAATACTGAAGAGGAAACCACTGGGACAAAATGCTAATAAGACAGTATGTGATGTGCCTGTAACTTCCAACCCCACTGCTGGTATACGCCACTAAGATATTTTGTCTGGTGTGAATGGCATCATGTGCACAGAGTCATAACCAGTGGGTGACACATCACAGTCCAAGACGTCAGGTCACATCCGTGTCATGTTGGAGCTTTTGTCAGCTGTGCTACCCGGAAACGGGAGGTGGAACCCAGGCGAAGGTCTGCTGACACTGAGGAAACTGAGGCCCTGAGGTTGGGGTCGTCACAGCAGACAACCAAGCCACACAGCATATTAATGAACACCACCAACACAATGCAGTGGTCAGCAGCTTGTCAGTTTCTTGCAACAGATTACACAGTTCCTCCTCTCTGGTTGAAGGTGTGACAACCCACACGCCTGGTGCCAGTTGCCAGGCTGGAAAAGTTTTCCAGTCACTTTCATGACTCTGAATATCCCCTGCTACTCGGTAACAACCACTTTATCACCTCCATCTTATCACATTTCCGGTGAGGGACTGTTTGTTTTCCAGGATACAGCTCGAAGTCATGCTCGTGCTTATCCTGCAGCACAGTATGTTGAGCAGCTGTGACGAGGAACAAGCATTATGTTAACCCACAGAGAGCGAGGGACAGACGATGAGAATTATAGTACAGTAGTTGTTTAAAGATGCACTCGCCCCTGTTTAATATTAAGGAAAATAAAAGATAATTATCCCCCAGCTTTAAGTAGCAAACAGTCATAGACCAGCTTTCACTCAGGAGCTGGTGGAGACCCAAACAGAGCTCAAAGAGACAGAATACTCAACCTAGATTTGCCAGGAGACCTCATGAATGCTAATGTTGCTCCATGTTTCCTGCGTGCATGACAATCAGTCGGTGTTACATTTGCAGCTTGCTGCCCTGGCCTCGATGAGCCAAAGAATATCTCTTCAAGCATGTTCAAATGGCAGAAGCTTTCTCTTCCTGCAAGACTACAAGCAAAACTTCATTCATTGCAATGTGTGAAGATGCTAGTTGGCTAATGCAGCATTTAGATGTTTAAAATTTCCAGGAAAAGGAGAGAAACACTTGTACAATTTGATTTCGTACAAATGAAACCAACAAAATATAATGTTAATTAGTGAGGAACAGGGAGATGGATTTTATTAGCTATGGACAGAGCCAGAGTAGCTGTTACCCAGCTGCTGGCTGTGACAGGTATCGTTCTCATCTAGCTCTCCACCAGAGAGACGACTACCAGAAATGTCAAACTATCCGTGGATCAAACCATGGCTCAAACAGGTCCACTCCACAAGCTGCTGGTCATGTTGCTGAGCACAGATGTGAGAAGATCGCTGCTGCATCTCTTCCTCATCTCTGCATTGGCAGACAACAAACTGCATCACAGCCATCCGCCACCGAGACAGACTCCGCCCAGATACTGCTCGTTACGTCTTTATGCTCTCAAGGTTATCTGATGACCTTAACGCGAAGCAAGGTTAATAACGACAAACTTGTTGATCAGCTGTGTTGACATTTAAAATGAGTAATCACAGATAGAAATGGCGATGACAGACAACTGGCCAACAAAACCACGAAGTGTCTGCAGCCGCTTCCTAATAGATGTCCATCTTAACCCCAGTGATCCCTGACAGAACTCACCCCACCTCCCACCAGATGGGGGAGGTGAATCAGTTGTGTGAGATATGAATGTGATGCACGAAGAGTGATGCACAAAATCAAATGTGCGAACACATATGAATGTGCAAACACTGAAGCGTGAACAGTGGTCAGCTGCTGCCTGACTGGGTGTGTGCCTGGGTCCATTCAGAACAAAGATTTTTGATGAGCTGATGAACTACATGTCTGTCAATTTCAACATTTCCACAGATTTTCATTCCAGGCAGGTTAGAGCCTCCCAGGACACTGGATATTTCTATTTCATAATGTTAACAATAAACTGTACCGAGTCTGTCCCTGTTCCTGTCCCTTCAAGGGTTTCTTACTCCTTCCCTCTCTGCCTCCATTAAAAAATAAGGATATTCCCATTTCCACTAGACAACAGTCATCCATCACTTCCACCTTGAGTTGTTCAGCACAGGACACCTCATATATAACCGCCCCTGCTTGATAAGACATGCAGTCACGATCTGGAGCAGGCAACATCCATATTCACACTCGTACAACCTCAGCGTATAGAGGAACTCTTACAATCCGTTGTCTGTAGAGCTTATCCATCGTGCTTGGCTCAGGGTTTCCACCGCAAACACACACACTGCTGCTGGCTATGACCCCAGCATCGCACAACCTGTACAGCTCCTCACTGTCTCCCACGATCATGACATTTCCATCTGATTGCAGTTAGCATTTTTTACTGTTGCTGTTTAAGTTATGATATGCTGTATGTTGACAGCTCTACTCTGATGTGGGGAGGCTCCTGGCTCCACGTAAATGTCAGTTATGATGATGATAGTTGGCCGGTGAGGTTTTCTCAGCGCTTCCAGAACACTCAGCAGTGATTACCTGAGCCCCCAATACACACACACACACACACACTCATGCCAGAGTGGACGAACACAATAAACATTGATTGCAGGTACATTCTCCACCTAATAAAATCTGCATATACGTTATCTATACTTTAATGTGCACCGGAGCTGCTAAGCGGTTGGCTGGGGTTCAGACATGTTACCTTGGTGACGGAATTAAAGGTCAGTGCTCTCTGTGCAGGAGTGAGGTGCAACATAATCCTGCATGAAACGGCGCAGAAATACGCTCAGCTGCGTTCATGGGGTGTTTACACACTGACAGACAGATATAATTTCTTTTAAGTAATCATTATTAATTATTAAATTATTTAACAAGGGAAGCCAGGCTACTGTAACCCGGGGTTGTCATCACAGAATGGCTCCCAACACTCACACACTGCATATTAATTCAATTTATATTTCTTTAGAGATACTCATGTCAAATATTTGCACTGTTGTAGCCATTGAAAATGAATGACTTCTTCCCTGGCTTCTATGATGCTGCCATCCATGAATCTTAAGGGACATGAACACATGACATAAAACACTATATATCCACAAGCAAATTAATTCAGAGAACACAGACCTCTGCTCGTGGATGAACCTTTCCTCAGAATTTTAATTTTACCCAAAATGTCCCACCAATCACGTGCATTTCCACTGATCATTAACAAACATAATTTTTAAAAATATGATCGTGGAATGTAGTAAAAATTGTGTCAAAAAAAATGTTGTCCCTTGATCCAGAAGAGGGGCCGGACCTTGATTGAGTTTCTAAGTTAGATTGAGAGCCACCTCTGGTCCCCTAATTCCTTGGCTTCACTCACTCACTTATTTGGATGTGAGCTTCACATGTGAAGATCACATCCACATAAGAGTGCATGGTAGTCAGAGTCAAATGTTGCATATTGATCAATAAACAATACAGACATTTGCAGATTAAAATGTAGAATCAATGCCTGGGTTTATACCTTTCCATGATTCTGGACCTGTTGCTGTTTGATAAAGCTCATTTCCACTTGAACACCTAATGTGTGATTCATCAGCTGCAGGGCCAGCAGAGTTTTAAACAGCTGATCAGTGGAACGGTCCCCTAAAGTGAGTTACGGGGTCTTTTTCAGGGCCTGATGAAGTCAGGGCCAAATGAAGTCTCTGCTCAAGCGTAGGTATTTCTGTGCTGCCCTGAAGAACCTCAGTGCGGTGCTTGAGGCTGATTGGTGGTTACCTCACGCAGGAGGTGACGACAACCATTATTAAAAGCCAGCAAGTTTCTCTCTTGCCCTTCCTTCCCTCTCAATGTGCTCTTCGAGTTGCGGTCTTTTGCTCTCACACATCACTGACAGCGTACAATACACCACGTACACACCGCATATAACACACCAACAATCTGCTTCCATCTCAGCTCCCTGTTGAAAAACGCTGAACAGTTCCATGGTTCCATCTCGGTAGGGACACGGCACCCCCAGAACTGCTGGTCACAGGGCTGTTCCTATAACACTTGAGCCACCAGGGACTAGTTCCTGCACCCATCCTGAGCCCAAACTCTACCTGTAAAGCAAGAACACCTTTGGTGACAACATCTGAGACCTCTCACTTTGTGCTTCTACGCAGAATTGTAACTAGGTTTGAAATCCTGCTGACACCAAGAGAGAACATCTTGATTAGCTTTTGGCTTCATTCTCCCACGCTCAGAGTATGTCTGACTTTTGTCTTTGCCAGCGAGGCACAAGCGAATCTTTGAAGCCGCTGTGTGGAGAGCTCGCTGTGCAAAACCAGCTTTTCTGTTCACTGACATCACAGAATGTTGGCCTCAGCTTGATAAAATATACAGTACATTCCATGCATAATGTATAGTAGTATTCTCTAAGTGTACTATATGTACGAATGTAATACACTTGCAGAGGTGTCGAAGAGTCACATTCAGGTCAGTGTGTCATTGACACAACCTCTGCACACTTGTCAAAGTGCGTCATAAAAAGACTCTCAATCAGTTCATTATTGATTTTGCTATTTATTAATTTCAAAGTTGCATGACATCGTAGCTATGCTGTTGTCGTTGTCTTCTCACATGGCGGCAGCTTTTCAGCTGCATACTGTAAAGTACATCCCTTCATTCATTCAGAACTGTGCTAATCAAGTCCGGTTTCTGAAGCTTGTCTTTGCGTGGATGCGCTCTGCTGCACTGTGCACCACGCTCTGCCACTTCAAACTCTACATGGCTCTGTTTCTCTCTCTCCTACTTTCACTTTTCAAGAAATGCAGAGCGGGCTGTGAGGTCTTTAAAGCCAACTGTATGTGGAGCAAAGTGAGAGTCATCACTGTGTCTGACTTCTCAGTGCTTTGGCCTGAGCTTGATCGAGTGCATGTTTTGTTTCACTTCCTTCCTCTATTCCATTTCCTGATTTCTTGTGCATGTCGAGGCTCACGGCTGCTCAGTGAAAGAACTTTTCAGCTGTTCTCCCCTCTGAATCTGTAGTTTCTAATCCCGGGCAACTAACCAGGTTTTAAGGTTATCTTTTAATTATTTGCGTTTCAGTCAATTTATAATAACAAGGACCCCAACACATACATTTTCTTGTATTTAAGCAGCTGTGTGTGAGGTACAAATGGATGCACACGTGGCTGCACTTTGCTTCAGCAGACTGGCAGTGTGTCACACTCACTGACACACTGTTCATCTGCTAACGAGGCTGATTTTAGCAGCATCAGATACCGAAAAAAGAAAAATCCAACACAAGATATTTGAAGTCTTCTGAGTAAAAACCAAGATTCAGCACAACACCAACCCAAACATTTCAAGGAAGACAAGGATGGAAAGAGTGCTTCATGTATGACTGGCAGACCATAGCTCTTATCCATGCTCAAACCTTGATTTTCACAGAAACAACCAGCAATGATTATGTGGTATTTTCTATGGTAGAAAAGCAAAAGGCAGCCATTGCTGTGGTTGAGCCATGTCTAGACCATGTAATTGGGTCATTACAGGCCTGTTAAACAATGATCAAAGAGGGTGAAAACTCTGATTTATAAGCTCTTAACTGGAACTTTGAGCTCTTCATCTTAAACCTTGTAAACGTCACAATCTAATGCTCATTGCGTCACTCTTCATCATTCACCAGAGAGAAGGCTCCAGCACAGATCGTTGCATCAGAAAATAGACTGGTCCCAGCTACTTCATCTTCTGATTTGACTGCTTTGTTCTGAGTCCATTTCAAACAGAACTGACTCGCTGTGTAGCCCATACAGATCACCTCCACACAGTGACTTGCAGAAGGAGAACCAGCCTCGTCCTGATGCCACCATCACACACGTGAACCCTCCAGAGCATCAGATGCTTTGTGCTTCAATTACGCAGTGGACTAACCCTTTATGAGCCTTTCAGTCCTCAGAGATGTGTCTGCAGAGGCCAGACAGGCTCTTTGTAGCCCTGCACCCTTGCTGCCTTTGTCTCTCTGTCTCACAGGTCCCATGGGTGAGGCCATAGCAGCGTCCCATGTGTTCATACGGGCCAATGACAAAGTAGCTGCCACGGCCCTCATGAATTATGCAGACGGGGGGAAGCCAATGCACCTTCAGTTATGTAAATTCAACTTAAGGGAGACAGGGGGAGGAAAGTTACTAGGGCGGCCTGGGTTCTGGCATCCAACAGTGATGGGCTCATAGAAGGAGGAGGTATCCAGCATCACATGGTGTGAATGTGTGGGAAAGGGGAAGACACAAGTCATAGTGACACACATAAAGTAGTGCTAAATATACAAAGTAATAAATACACATAGCAGTACAGTACAGTACAGTAGTACTGAACCTACAGGCAGGTCATGAGTGTTGCTATTAGCTATCCGGTCGGTTTTTCTTCACCAGTCCTCCGGTGAACAAAAAGCGAGGCACTTCCTCCTCTGGGTTATTGGGTTTTTTTGCAATAAGAAAGACAAATTTCAGAAGCTGATTTTTAGAAACAGGCAAACATCAAGTCTTTCTGTCCCACTAGGGACATTACACTAAATGTAACCCTTTTCTATGCTTAAATGAATTTTGGAAATATATGTGGTACTGTGCCTTAGCCTACCATGGATGCTAATTTGCCTCTGAATATATACTGGCTCAGTGTGAGGAAGTCATCCAGCCATGCATAAAGCAATCTCTGCCTATAAATAACCCAGGCCATGCAGGCACTGAGCATACATAAGGTTCAGCACCCTTCTACACATGGCAGCTCTGTTCTCTGTCAATATATCATGGCCGACAGCCAACGCTAAACTATTGACGTCTCTCTATCGGTAATTGTATTGTTTGAGAATAACTTCTAACAGTAAATGCACCAACCGGCTCCTCTTACTGCCCCAATCTAGTTTTCTCTCAAATCTCTGAGTAAACAGATCCTCAGATAGCTGATTCCCACTTCCACTGATGACATCAAAATCTTTGGTGCCTTTTTAAACTGGTTGCTTGACCTGTGGGCTGGAGTCGAACAGCGGATATCTAACTCGACTGTGAAAGAGCAGTAACAGCATATCATATTGACCACTGTGACATTGAGTTTGGAGTGCTTTTTACCAGGAAACAAGTCTGATCCTCCTCTCCATCAGTTTTATAGTTCAACATAGGACCAATACTCATGCCTTAATCACATGTTTTGAAACAGATGAGGGCATTAGGGCATACATTGCAGATTAATATACTGTAGTCTGTGTGTGGTAGCAGCAAAGTCTAATGCAGGGCTGCAGGCCCAGTAGGTGAGTGTCTACCTCACTGTGTTGTCACAGAGCCAGATTCCCAGGTTCACTGTTATGAAGGAGAATATTAATCTGATCCTGGCTCTGGCTGTCTTGTTACTAAAGCAGATGGTATCTGAGAGATGAGAGCCATTTTATCTATCTATCTATCTATCTATCTATCTATCTACCTAACTAGCTGCCAAACAAATATCCTTCCTTATTTGCTTGGATTCTCAATAAAAAAAAGATATTGTTTGTATAAGTCTGATTATTTACTTTTGTTTTTCATCAGATTACATAAATCTGCCCCTGTGTTCCTGAAGTAGCCCACACTGTCATTTAAGCTTTATCAACTGAGTGTCTGCATCACCTATAGAGGGAAGAATAAGCAGACATGAGTACATAACAGTTTAGTGCTGTCCATCATTCTGTATAAGGTGCAGTAACTACAACTACCTGGTCCTACTTTGGCGGGTTTTGTCATTTCTGCGCACTGTGTAACTTCTATACGGTACTAATTTGGTCCAGCTCCGCGGCTACCAAACTCCGTTTAAACCGGTGGAGGTAAAGTAAATCTAACAGTGAGCAAGGAAACACGAGTCACCAAATGATAATAAAGAGCTGAGCACGGTGGTGAGGACCAACTTTTGTCTTCGGCGTGTTTTTCCACACACTAGCATGGACTTAAGTGAAGGAACTTTTAACTTTTATCATTTGTTAACTTCTCATGTGTACGTGTTTCCGCCTCCAGAACACTCGGTGGGGGCGGTAACGAGCAGTGCAACCGAGGTTTTAAAAAGTTTAAATTTTCTTTAAACCGAGCCTTAACCTGTGGATCATAACCTGCCGAATTTAACATATAACTATCCTCATTCAAAGTAAGATTGGGCGATGCTCTAGAATCGACGTCCTTTTACCGAGCAGCGAGACAACCTTAAACTGGAATACTCTAGGCGAGGTCTGGTTGCGCTCTCTCTGTCGGAGCTATGCTGTCGGTTGGTGACGGGCGAGGAATAGACCGTGGAGATGTGGAGATTCGTCCCTTACCTGTGACATTTGCGGTCTGAGGTTGATTTCCTTCAGGTTGATGGACTGGGGTCTGAGGTTGTTGAGCAGATGGCAAAGGAGGACTCCATCCCGGAGGGTTTGGGCCAAATGAAATACCTGTGCAGACTCCCATGTCACCCGGTGGTTCGCTGGAAGCACCTTGCAGTTTATTAACCACAGCGCGCATTGCCTCCAGTACTCTATCATGATCGGACTTCAGCCGGACGAGCTCTGAGAGAATTTGCTTTTGTTGTTGTTGCTGAATTCAACCGATGATGGCTCGACACTGCGTCTTAAATCCTATCCATGCGACGTCTGCTAACTGTAAAACCCAAGGAAACTGAGCGGAGAGCTAGTGGAAGTGCAGGTGGCCGCCCCTAGGATGACAGTCCGACGTACTGAGACAGTGGATGGAGCGCTCTCTCTCTCTCTCTCTCTCTCTCTCTCTCTCTCTCTCTCTCTCTCTCTCTCTCTCTCTCCTTCCCTCTCTCTCTCCCCGCTTCCCTCCCCCCGCCAGCTCTTCACCTCTTCCGCCTGCCACCCATAGGCTGCCTCGGTGCTGTAATAAACAACAGAGACTGTGGTCCAGGAAACTTTGATTTCCATGGGCAATGATAACGAGCTATATAAATTATGATTTTTTTTTCTTCTCCCCAGTTTTATCACATGCGGTTCCCAGGTTCTTCTTCAGCTGCAGAGTTTGGTGATAATGGTTTTTGCCATGTGAATATTAAACAAACTATTTTTCTGAGTTACAGACCTACTTTCCCTCATCTGACAGTGGTCATAAGGAAATTAATCTATAAAGTGCATTTTATCAATGGTGTAGTATGTACTGCAAGTATTGTATAATTTTACATGAACCCTCTGGGAAACACTTAACCAAAATGCATGATCAACTACGGTATCAATATATGACAATATATTTTTATTGTCATTAACAATTTCAATTGTTAATTTGTAACATTGCTTTGTTATTTATATTTTCATGATTGGCTGCGTGTTCTTGTTCAGTGATGCATCTTGGGTAATCCTTTAATTTGCATGAGTGAATCATGGGTTTCTGGAGGAAACGTTGCTGCTCCGTTATCTGCTGCTGTTGAATATGCTGGAGCCTCACTCAGTATTCAGGAGGTTTTGCTGCAGTAGATTTTAATGGTGCTGCCTTAAAAACGACTGATTGTCAAGTGCAGTTCTGTTCCTGTCTCAGAGCAACGATGAAAACCCAGTCTTCTTGCTTGCCTCATTATGATTGAGGTTGTTGTTGTCTGTCAGCAGCTTGTCACTCCCTAATTTAAAAGAATAAACAAGGTTGTTAGATGGTGCATGGCATCGTTTATTTAATGACTGGACTTTTTGTCAGTCATTTATGATTGTGTCAGCACTCCCTTGTCTGAAACTGTCAGTTCAGAGGAATGTACCATCGTAGTAAGTTTGGCTGCTTCTTATTCTTCATGCCTTGCAGGCCACCAGTGGTCTCACAAATAGTAAACTCCAAAGTAATATTATCAATCTATCATCTTTTTACAACTTCAACTGCAACAGGAATATCTCAAGAAGAAACAACACATGTAATTGTTTCTGCAAATTAATGAATCACATGCAATGTTTTTATGTGAATAAATGTAAATGTACTGTAGCAATGCTCTAAAAAGAAAATTTCACTGTGGCTCAAAATATTTTTCATTTACTTTTTTTGACACATTCACCTTGTAAATGCACAAACCTGCTTTTAATCTAAATGCATATTCTGACACTGGGTTAATCTTGAATTGCTTCTGTGTTGGTGAAATGAGTGAACATTTGAATTAAAGAGTTCAGTAATGAGAACAAATAGATTTGAGGTATTCGGTATCCGTGCCATTTAGTTTGTGCCCAAACACACAGACACTGACTGTGAAACAGTTGAACTATTTCCACAGTCACCGCCAATTTGCTCTTGACCAAGTCCATTATGATCCATCTGATCCAGTGGAGCTGCAAAGTGATAGTAGAGGTCTGCATTTAGTATGTGCTCCTTGAGTGCACCTGCAGCACAATTTAGACTGATAGCAGTTTTTATTGGTTCCTGATAGCACAACAAAGAGAAACAGGCAACACAAAGACTATGGAGTAAATAGTCATGTACACACCTAAAGCAGCAGAAGAAGAGCCACATACACCACACACAGATGATGAAAGTACAGCTGTCTACATGTTTTTCAAGATGGAGAAATCCAACTTTTGAAAAACATTACAACTTCATATGGTCCAGGTTGTGCAGAGTTGTACTGGTGATCAGATAGCAGTGCCACATGAAACTGTATAAATATTGAAAAAAGAGAAGAAGAGACGACCTGCACAACTTCCAAATTCTTTTCAAGTTATAGATGGAAATAAGATCCACTGCTTTTCAAAAGAAGGAACCTGACAGACAAAAAAACAGCCTCTATACAAAGACCATTCTGTATGTCAATGAATCACACTGAGTGCTTTTACATACCGTGACTAAACACACAGGCCTGCACACACAATACTGTGAAGATTAGTCTCCAGCATAAACAACTGTAAACACTCTTTGCATCTTCATGTCCTGATGAATGTCAGAAGGGTAGGATTTATTTCCCCTTGTTGTATGCAAATGAAAGCTGATGAAGAATGGAGGGAGTCTGTGTACTTCACTTGTGTGCATCCAGTTTGTCCTCCGCTGGCTGCACACCAGATGCAAAGGCTGGCATAGTGCAGATGACAGGCGAGGTGGCCAGTGGCCGGATGCTGGCATACCTCTCAGCAGCCTTCTCCTGTTTCAGCTTCCTCTCCCACACTGGAAGGACAGTCATGCAGCCAGGGAATTATCAGCATTCCTCTGATTAATACTGTACACACACACACAGTGTTGGAGCCGTTATCACACAAATATATCTGCACTGTTCAGCGGTTGATGGCAGTCAAGCTCATGTTTTTGTAGTACCATTGCATCAGAAGACGTTGTAATAGCTTTCAGTTTTCCATCGACACACAGATGAACGATTTGCCTATGTATGGGTTATTTCTCCTGGAATCTGACCAACAATGGAAGGTAACGACTGATCATGTGAGCTGCCAAGACACAGCATGACCATGTCTGGGCACATATGGCAGATGTGATTTCATTGCCAGGTTTTTTTTTCCACTGCCATAGCATATTATTAAAGTGCTTCAATGATCAAATGAGACTGGCTCACTGAACAAAGAGGGCAAGAGGGATATTTAAATGTCAGAATATATCACAACCACAACAAAAGTCAATTTTACTAAATCATAAGAGAAATTTCAAAGATTTTGACCAGAGGATTAAGATTTGTTTGAAGTGCTCCTGCCTAGTATAACTAATTTTTTTGTCCTACTGCTTTTGTCCTATTTCTGTGTCTGGGAAAGTGTCTTGCACATAGTCCTTTTCATAGCAACAACAGCCATTTGAAAACAGCTCTGTGGGTTTGCTAGTGGGCAGTGCTAAGATAAATGCTAATATCAATATTTTCACAGTGACGATGTAAACAACAGGGAAACATGAATGTCCGAATTTTGATTAATGGCAGTCCTATAATTGTTGGGTCATGTCACTCAAACCACACAGACTGTTGGTTGTTGGAGAGAAAAAAGTGAGGGTATCATCAGAGTAAGTAGGATTCTTCCTCTGGAGACCAAGGATGTTTCAACAAACATTCCCTGCAACAGTTACAGAGATATTTCATCAGATGTTTCGACTTCGAAACCACCCCTGAAGAATTCACATATTTAGTATATAAATTATATTTAATTTATATATTTATAATTATAATATGCCTGAAATAGAATATCTGGTCCCAAAAAATAATGACCCCATTTTTTCCTCTGTAATAGATTCTACTGACAGATGGACACAACTTACTTTATCCATAATAGGGGGCATTAATATCATCAAGATGAAAATCCTACCTATTTTTTTTTGGTATTGTTTCAGTCTTTCCCACTTACCCCTTCATTCTCTCAAAAAATGAAGAACTTTTTTGTGTAACAGTAGAAGACCAAGATTAAGTTTGTCCCTTCTACATCTACCATATGAGAGAGGAGGGCTTCAATTACCAGATCTATCCTGGTATTATTGGGAAGCTCAAATAAGCAGCAGTGTGCTGGATTTTAGATGGAACAGCTATATCATGGGTAAAAAATTATTGTATAACATTATTACTGTTAAACCTGCCCTTGTTGTCCAACACTCCAAAGAAGTTAAACTACAAAAAAAAATTCTCGGTAAGAAATACAGCTGAACTTTTGTTTCAAAGTACAGTTTATTATTAGGCACAAACACTCAGATTTCCTGTATATGGTTCAATAAGAAATTCACACCAGGAACAAATAACCAATGGCTCAAAAAGGCCTCAAAAAGATGAGTGATTTATACAATAATGGCATATTTGAGACCATTGAGACCTTAAAAAGTAAACATAGTATCCTATGACACATTTCTTTAAATACCTACAGTTTAATAGCTATCTGTCAAAAACACAAAATCACTCCTATTCATGTCACCTTTTTTCCATGTTGGAAGAATCAATAGTGAATCATTGTGAGGGTCAGGGTCAAATGTCTTGAATTTATGATCTACTACTCAAAATTAACTCAGAGGAGTCCTCAGAGAGCAAAAGACGCGCTTAGTGTAGAGCTAACAAAGGATGAACAGGAACAAGTAGGCCATAATTCTGACCAGTGTGTGAAATGTAATGCCACTAATGTGACACTGTTTCAGTGTTAATTCTGAAGGGATTCTGGATGATGTAGATGTATTATAAACATTATCACAAACAATCTTATGTAAACTACCAGAATGTCCAAATTGTGTATTTATGGTCTGTTCACTGAGACAATTATAATACCAGGGATGGCAAGATTATTCTCTCTTTTCTTCAAGCAAAATATACAATATTAAACTTTTGGAAAACCTAAAAAAAGATCAATCAGGCAGTGGTTGAAAAACCTTTCTCAGTATCTTGCTCTAGAGAAATTAATATTTGCTTTTAAAGGAGAGCCTGATATGATTTATGAAATATGTGGGTAATTCAGAATCTTTCTGAAATGTGTCTTATGATTTCATTTCTCTGTATACCTGCTGTGTAACCTGTATTGTCACTTGATTAGTTTTCATTTTATTCAGATACTTGTACATGTATGTATGTATGTATTGTTCACACTGTATTTTGTTTTTGTTTTGGGATTTTTTCACCGGACTGTTGGGGAAGATGCATTTATTTATGTCCTGATGACACAAAAATGCCAATGAAAGAAAATTAGCCCTGAATCAGAGAAACAACCAGGCCAGCTGATAATGAGCTGTGTGATTATCAGCTATATTTTACCTGAAAGTGATGGAGTACAGAGACAGACCACAGTACTTTGAGCAGGACAACACACATGCCATCCATCTTTGCATTTTTACTGTGTAAATATTGGCCTCAAATAACAAGACATCCCCTCAACCCCCCTCGAACCACCCTGCTGCATGATTAAAGCACCCATAGCTCTGCAGCCCCCCAAAACCCATGGGCACTGCCACATTGTATGCGCTCTATTGATACCTTCCTGCAGCTCTGCCAGGCCGTATTTTACAGAGCTTTACTCTGCTCATTGTGTCACCTGATCTGGTGTCAGTGGCTGATCTATTTGTGCAGCTCTTTTAGCCTCCCTGTGAAGGGCACGTTAACTCCCTGCAGAGAAAGCACACACTCTCTGTTTCCTGGAGATCTGCCTGAGGAAGAATTATCTGTCAACTTGACCTGTGACTTTGTCTTTACATTCATTTGAATGGAAATATCTTTTTCATTAAGAGACCCATAATTGATCTCATACATTTCCACCCCTGAAACTAAATATAAGATTTTCTGCAGTTCAGCATAACTCAGCAGATTTGACTGAGCCGGATGTTGGTACAGCTACAGTAAATGCACTCAGTCTTCTCCCACAGTGAAATCCACAACAACAGTGCAGAAGTAGAATTTGTTTGCTGTTTTCTAACTGCAATTGATTGTCTGACCCCACCTCAAGCCCTCTGTTTAACTGGTTTAGGAGGCCAGAAGACCATTGGACTGGAAAACCCATGAGAGGCCTGCGAAAAGAAGGACCAGGCCAGGCCTTGCAGGGTTTCATCAGAGTTGGGGGTGGGATCACTATTCACTATTCAGACAGAAGCAGTGGGGTAGAAGATAAACAGAGAGCGTGTTACCAATAAAAGTGACCAAGAGAGTTTTTCATAGTGTAGTAATTTGTTGCCATAGAATCTGTTAAGTGCAGATTCAGCGGTAAATGAAGATTGATGTTCACATCCGGACCCTGTCTGTTGTTTAGACAAAAACAGGTCTGTGCTTCATATCAATGTAACAATGCTGGAGTTACTACAAGTGGATATTGTACAGTCTTTGTGATCTTTTGGTGCATCTTTGGTGCATCTTTTCACCAAACATATTGAGAATTCTGTATGTATGGAAATGAACAATTTTAGCTTTCTTTTCAACATTTGTGGTCCAATGTTTGACCTCTATCTTACCCCCTTAGCCTCCCCCCACTATACTGGGTGGGTATGGGTGTGTGCTTATCAGTGGACTGATAACGTGCTCCTTGCCAGGACGCTGAGACTACTACATTTCAAGTGGATGTGACGAGGTGAAGACGAAGCTTCAAGCTCAGGATAAGTCAGCATTAAGTAGTGCTCAAGGACTTCTAGGACGTACAAGGTAATTTAAGTATAAAATCCAATCCAACAGCCAATGTAGCTCTCTGGGGGAACGCATAACAATTTTCTAAGCTTTTATTTCATCAATGTCAATCAACAGGCGTGACATTCTGCCAACAGTTTTTAAAGGTCCCGTTCTGTGTGTTTGTGTTTGTGTGTGTTTGTGTGTGTGTGTGTGTGTGTGTGTGTGTGTGCATGCATGTGTGCCTAATGAAAATAGATGTCCTTGACTGTAGCAGACAGAGCCACTGGGGCAATTATTGGGGCAGCAGTGGCAGACGCAGCAGGTGAGATAAACTCCTTTTGATACTGATGCCGACATTGAGTTAATTACAGCAAAAGAACTTTCATCATTACAAACCAAGCCTGACTCATTCATTTCCCGTATGGGTGCATGTTTCTCCACAACAACAGAAACATTGTCAGAACCATAAGCAACATCTTTAAGCGCTGATAAAGTACAGGAGGGGTGCCTTCACTTTCACAAGTCACAAGCCTACCTGTTCTGATAAATGAAAATGTTTGTTGTTACATGTCATTCTTTGCATACCACATAAAAATGAATATATTAGCAAGCCTAATATTAGTTTTCACTGAGTAACATATACTGTAATTCAGGTTTGGAGCTAGGATGCTCTGGCGCGAGTATGACGCACATCTAGCTCACTTTCCATTCTATGTATTACCGACAGACTGTACTGAATGTACATGTTCAACACATTAGGGAAAAAAACTAATGAATGTTCCATGTTTTACCTCCCTCTTTTGCATATGCGATGGTGTGTGTGCATGTGTGTTTCTCCTGCAGCACAGCCCATGCACTGGATTTACAGTCCAGACAGGCTCAAAGAAGTCCTCTCTGATCTGGAGCCCTGTCCGGAGTTTAAGCCTCAGTCAGCAAACCCTTTCTACCGCAGGACGACGGGTGAGCAGACCTGCTATGGAGACCAGGCATACATCCTGCTGGAGTCCCTGAGTCAGTGTGGAGGTACAGAAACTCTCTCAGACAGTCAGGTGCTATGGGTCGTATGTTAACATGACATTCACAGAGCATATATTATTATCTATGTTACTGAGGTAAATTTACTTTATACAATATTTTACATTCTACACTCCTTGTTTCCTGTCACAACAAACACTGACTCTGAACACCACAGACTTTTCCATCTGCCTTTCCTGTCCTGCATTGTCCTCTGTCACCTCAACAAACCCTGAAACAGATTCAGCCTTTTTCCCTGAAAGACCACTAACCTGTTCTTGTCTTCTCCGTTCTTTAAAACAAAAGGAGAGTTCTCATCAAATGTAATATTTAGAGACATGGGGTAGAAATGAACAAACTAACTGAGGCTAAGAATAGACTAAAGGCTATCAGACAGGTTTGAACAGGCAGGGTCTCAAATGCAGACTCAAAAATCAAATTTACTGTCTATAAACCACAGTCTCTAACATTAGCATTAGGATTAGGATCCGTACACAGGTTAGTATCCAAAAACAACAGACACACACTGAGACACATTTGGGCAGGAGTGGATAATCAGGGAGGAAGGAAACAAGGGGCATGAAACAAGACAAGATGTGAGTACCACAATAAAGCAGAAAACCAGATAACTAATATAAGGAAAGCTTAACAATGTTAATTTAACTAAGTCTGAGCTTTGACAGATGCAGGGGGAAACAGCTAATTGTTCCTGAATTATCTGAGATGTTAGCTGAGATGTGGTCTCAGACGGGGTTATGTGCTGGCTTCTTGTAACTTTTGGCAATACAGATGTATTTGTTTAAACTGTTCCTTTAAAAAAACAAACGTTCCACCTATGGGGTGCTTTGGCCTTGATTGAATCAGAGGTTTCTACTTTTTTAAGGGTAAATATGTGCACCTTTAACAGGTCACTGGTTTTGCTAAATATGCTACAATGATGTGTTTAATAGGGGAGAAACAACTTCACCTTCAATTCATTTATAATGAAGCATCACCCAAATACCAGTTAAAATGTCAGGACAACAATGACAAGTTAAGTTAGCTGGCTCTTTGCCTTAGACCACACGGAGAAAAATAAACAGATATGTTTAGAACCCAGCCTGCATGTGCAAGGAGGAAATAACAAGGAGCCAAAAAAACAGGTCAGGATTATAACTATAAAAGTTTCATGCATTACAAACTGTGACTGTTTCCGAAAGATATAGCATGTCATGTGTTGTCAGGTGTCAACGTGGACGACCTGACCAAGCGCATCTACAAGTTTTTTGGCCCAGGAACCGTTTACGACCTGCCTCTCAATGATCCGTACAGGAAGAAAGGAGGTATTGTCCAATTAAGAAAATAACATGTCAACCTTCGCTGATGTCCACATGTTGTATTAATGTTCAACCCTAACAATCATAACATGATGTGAGGCGCCTCTGTTCCTGTCTGCTGATGGGGAACTCCCTTTCCACAAAAATATTCCATACAGTCAGACTTCCCTGTCCTGGTCTTGGTGACAATATTTTTTTATTGTCCAGATGTGGCATAAATGTAGTGCTGCTGTAAATCACCATAACAGCACAGGGGCTCCTTTGGGTGCAGTAAACTGCAGACTGCTTCACATCATGGGATAATATAAGAGGAGCTGTGTCATTATCATGGGCAGTGATAGCCACCTACAGAAACTACAGAAAATGTCTCCTTCCCTCTATGGCTGGTTTGTCCTTCAGCCAGTACAGATCCATACAGACAAAGCTGCCAATAATCATATTTCCAGTTAAAATAGCTTCTTTGTTGAATTTGTCAGGTCCCAAAGCTGTCCTGCCCATTGATGGCCCATGGAGGAATGGCAGCCTGAAAGCTTTCCTCAGGAATGTGGATGCTGGCAAAGAAGAAACTGGTAAAGATCACACATCACAAGTGTGTAAAAAAATGTGTACTGATATTTTTTCTTCCCTACTCTTTCCAGCCAATGAAAACCATGAACAGATCTATCATGCCAGTAGATCTGATTGTGACCATTCTTCCTCCACTAAATCTCTTTCATTTTCCCTATGGTGTAGATAAGACCAGGATGTGGCAGATATTTAATAATATTATTTGTCCTTTATTCTCCATTACCTGGTTGTTTGGTTTAACACAGCATCAGGACCTGTCCATCACCTTCATGTAATTTGTCATCCAATTGTATACGGATGGAGTAAAAAGACTGTCCTTACATTAATCCATATTGTTGGATGAGATCTGTTTACATTTCAAGACCCAGATCATATCAATCTCCCTACATCTTCCTGTATGTTCTGTCTACAGTTACACATTACTCTCCATGCTTATGGAGGTGCCAGGAAGGAACAGCTCAACCTCCACTCAAAATCCTTACACATCCATCTCATTCTCCATCCAAAATCTGTTAATGGATCAATCTAAGGTTTTTAGATTTTTATGTTAGAACATTAGCAACTTGTTCCTGGTTGCGAGACTTATGGCGTATTAAAATGGATATCAGCTGGTATCCGCAGGGACCAACAGGAATCTGGACCCTCAAATGATCCATTATAAATTCATTCAGGTTTTAACCTGTGCGTGTTTTTGAGGCTGTGAAGTGGACTGTCAGATGGACGGTGTCACTAAGCTGGCTCCGGTGGTGGCCATGTACGCTGGACGGCCTGAGATGCTGGAGCAAGTGGAAAAAGCTGTACGGGTCACCCAGAACAATGACATGTGTTTGACTGTGACACTGGCTGCAGCGAGGTAAGAGAGACTAGTTTCAGTACTTTACTGGAAGGTTATTTCCACAGGGTGTCTATGTGGTCTTTGTATTAATTCAAAAGATCATACAAAAATATTAGATTCTCACAATTAGAAATGAACAGTCAGACAGTAAATGCAAGTGAATGCACAGTTACAGTGCAAAGCTTTTTCACAGCATTATGCTACAGGATGAACTCTGGGTCAAGCTCAGATATCATGAGGTGTTGTCATAAATGAAAGGAGGGAAATGCCCAACCTTGGTCTCTCTGTCTAACTTTGAAAGGTTTTTGGAGCATTTCATTCTATATGGTCCAGATCCCAACGCTCTGGATGTAGTTCTGGCTCAGCTAAATGACCCAAAGAGACAGAACCCACAGGAGCTGGACCGGGCTGTTATTGGTAAGACTACATTTGTCTTTAACGGTGCTATAATCAATGTTTTTATATATACTGTAGCTAATTGTTTATCTGTCCAGATGAACCACCTACCAGCACATCGAAACCTGAACGTTTGAAAGGGATCGTTGTCTGTTTTCTCATCTCACTCTCACAATATGTAATCAGGGAAAGAAAGTTAACCGATGCTAACTGACTGTTGGCCCCAGTCCCATAATTAACATACAGACATGAGAGCGGTATTCATCTTCTCATCTAACTCTCAGCAAGAAGGTGACAGTGGGTCTTTCCCACAGTTTTTTTTTATCAAAGTGTAATTTCTGTGACCTGCAGCCTGTGCTCTCTATTAGTTCATTTAGATGGATGGATATTTAGGATATTTAAGTATTTAGGATTTGGATTCCATGTGAGATCTGCTGAGTCTTTTTCTGTAATTATTCCTTATAACAAACACAGGGCAATATCTGCAAATTCACAAAACCCAGCAGGTCTAATGTGAAATGTGGTTCAAACTTGAAGAAACAAAAACTCCTACATGCAGGAACATTTTTATAACAGTTGTCTTTTGGAAACCAAAATATAATGTTACAGCAAATACTTGCTTCCCATCGTTTAAACGGTAAATCCCTCCCCCCCCCTTATCTCTGCTGCAGCACATATCCAGCAGGTGAAGGACAACCTGGCAAAGACATCCCAGCAGCTCATACCTGCTGTGTTCACAAACACATGAGGTAAGACCGGATCCAGGTCTGTTGACTTGGCATGGCCTCCAGTGCAGCCTTCCTGTCAGCAGATCCGATAGTTGATCCTCTGGCCTTTCATCTCATGACTAATGGTCTCCCTCCTCTCCTGCCGCTGAGATGAGCAAATCAGGGTTGAAAGGTTAAGATGCTAAGTGTACAAGTGAAAAGAACAATCACCTGCTATAAATGGACACATTAAAGCTTTATGTTTCCTTTATGTTTTGCTTGATGTTTCCTTAGGCACAGTAATTACGTGAATGTTCCCTCACATTATTAGTACGCTTTAACAGACTGGATCCTTGAATCTGCGCCTGCATCATTTACCATGCCTCTTTTCTGTAACTGACTCTGGGTCTGTGTGCAGCCTTGCCTGGTGCATTCCAGGGAGCACTTCATGGAGTCCTGAAACTGACCCGGCTGGATGAAGCAGTCAGGGACACCATGCGCTGCGGGGGATGCACCGCCAGCCGAGCCTCCTTCATAGGAGCCTGTTTTGGCGCACAGGTACTGTGGGCAAGGGGCTGTCAAGTATATATATAAGTTTATACTCCACATACTACACATATTGTGAAAGCTCTGTATGTCCTGATACTTTCAGCTGCCATCTTCATGTGTTTTCAGACAGGTCTGCAGGGAATCCCAGAGTCCTGGAGAAAGAGAACCTTCAGATACCCTCTGCTGCTAGAGTTAGCCAAAAACGTGGTCCAAAAGAGTCAGCAATTGTAGCTTTGATTTTGACTCATAATTTAAGTATGTATTGAGCATTGATAAAGCTTTTTGAGACTTACTTATATTGCAGATGTACAGTACTTTGACAGGACATTCCATGACAGTGGCATTCTAAAGTATTGTACTGAATGTAACTCGAATCTCTTTGTTTCTGTCAAAGCTGCATCATGCAAGAAAGTAATTCTATGCAAAATGTTGTGTTAAGGACACATATTTACCCTCAGCAGCTGCATTGTAAGAAGAAAAAAAAATGTTGATGTCCCCAATGTATCCATGACCCCTTTTTTGTTATTTTACTGCAAATTGGACACTGGGAATTTCCCAACCCCAAGAAAACATGCATTGCCTTCCTGAAAACGTATTTTTTCTGAAGTTGTCCACAGCAAGTTTCTGTCTTTTCCTTCCCTCCAGTACTTACTTACTGTGAAGGAGCAGAGGAGCTGATCTGCCTTCTTAAAAGTCCTGACCTCCATATCCACATGTTGAAAGTGAAGTCAGAACCTCAGCCAGGCATTAAGCAGCCAGAACTTTAATATGTTTGACATAGAGTGGTTATTTTTAAAATTTGCAGTGTGTAGGCTACATCTGGAGTCTGTTAGCTGCTTCTACAGCTCATTCCACCTTGTTGAAAAATAATAAGTAGGGTGTATTTCAAGCTTGCTCAAACGCTATAAATCAACATCTTAACTGGTCTTACATGTCATCTCGGCACCGCACTTAGCATCTATCTGTGTGGAATAAAAGCCACTGTTTCAGCTGACGGTGCATTGGTAGCTTACAGAGGAAACATCATTTGATTTCTCCCTCTGCCTGACTTCCTCCCCCACAGCAGGTAGCAGGCGTTGTCTGGCATAATGACATCCAGACCTGAAAAGTGTTTTTGTTTTCCCAAATTCTGCCAAAGTCCACATCCTCCAGACTTTCTCAGAGAAAGAGGAGAGTGTTGCAAATAATGTTGTATTCACTGTGACAGTAACACCCATCAAGTATATGTTTCAGTTTTATGAGGATATATATATATATATATATATATATACAATCATTGTAAGCAATGTGTAATACAATCTGTGTTTACCATGGAGATTTTACACCTTCCCACACCCAACCTTCAACACAGTGGAATAAAGCATAGACACTCTCGTTTGCACTAATTTTGACTTCACTAGAATTTTTATTAGAATTACAGGTTGTAGGCCAACCATGACTGCTGCCAAAATAAAATGTGTAAATTATGGGAATAGACAAACCTGCAAAATGCAATCAATTAATTAGTGGTGAGCAGGAAGAACCAAGGTGCAAACAGCTAAGACTTTATTTATTAGAAAATATATGACAGAATGTTAGATCTATGTTTATGTTGTTTGCGCTGCACAGGTACATCCATGGTGCTGCTTTATTTTTTTTTTTTTTTAAAGTTCATAAAGGTCAGACTCAGGAGTGAGACTTCCAGGAATGACTGGCAAAGGGTCAGGAGCAAAACCTTTGAATGAGTTCAATTGGTGTGAAGATACTTTATTCTGCTTCTAGCCTAGAAGTGGAAGGCTGAAAACACAAGTGTCTATCTCTGCTGTAGTTATTTTGGGTTTTGTCTATGTAAAAAACTTTCTCTCCCTGACAAGGAAGAGACAGTCTGTGAATATGTCAACAAATAATAAGATATGTCTACAGTACCAGTTAACATACTGTACTCCAAGGCTATGTAACTGTCAATAGAAGACATAGACACCACCAGTACATATGCATAGAACACAATAGAATAGAATGCTCTTTATTGTCATTGCATTTTTAACATACAAGTAAATTTGCAGAACTCTCTTAAAATAAAGGAAAGAGCTGTACCCCATTCATTCTACAAAACATCCATCATCCATACATCCGTCCATATGAGATATCCACACACAAAGAAGCTGCCAGTGGAATGAATGAGAATAAGAATAAGAATAAAAATAATAATTTCTTGTCGACTTCAAAATATTTCTAAATAAATAAATTAGTTTTGTTGAAAGCAAAAATCTAAAAATTCTTTTAAAATCTATTTCATCCTATTATAAAAAGATCAAATCGAATTTTTAGATGTGTGCTTTTGTTATAAGTGTGTATGTGTGTGTGTGTGTGTGTGTGTGTGTGTGTGTGTGTGTGTGTGTGTGTGTGTGTGTGTGCGTGTGTGTGTTATGTAGTTATTGTTTCTGATGGGGGGGGGGTCATCCTGCTTCTAAAGTGCTGCCACAGTACACACGCCATGTTTAACAGTCTCTACGTCGATTAACATCACTCATGTGCGTTACGCTGTTGAGGAACATTTCCATTTTACCATTTATTTTTCATGGCTTCTTAATCCGCTTTACTGTTGATACGATTCAGATATTTCCGCATGACGTAATGCAACAAAAGTTAATGGAAGCGAAGTGTAGCAAGAGAGAGATTTCAGACTAACTACCGTCTTCGTTTTTAATGTGCCCTCTCCCTTCCAAATAATGCCTCGTGTTAAAACGCAGAGATAGAACCCGCCAGTGAGAACACCTGCAGTTAAAATGACCCGCGACACTTTAGTAAAGATTTTTGCTTTGAACGTCGAGTTCATTCCTCTCCGCTGTTGCTCGAAAACGCACATCTGACGCAGCGGTATTATATTGTTAACGCCCTGCCGGTTGTCACGTGATCTTCGTAGAGCTGTCAGAGCAGAACGTGGACCTGACCTATCTTGCCTCTGTCCTATCTTTGTACCCACAGCTGGGTGGACCTCCCACAAGACGCTGCTCCAATGGCATTTTCTGTGGTGATGGCCACTGGGCTGTGAGACAGTCTGTCTATAGTGTTAAGCGTTCATTTCCCCCACCGCGCCATGGACTTTAACGTGAAGCGGCTTGCGGCAGACGCCGGTACTTTCCTGAGCCGGGCGGTGCAGGTACGTTAAACCGTTTTGTTCGCGGATGTAGGCGCTAATCAACGGCGGCTGCTAGCTGAGGTAGCATTAGCTCGCCTGCTAACCGAAAGGCTAATGTAACCGTGGTCGCTCTTGTGTCGCTGATTAACAGCTCAGTGAAAATATATCAGGTTGATTCGAACAGAGTCACATGAATGAAGGTTTTTAAATAATACCCACCATATGTCGGTTTGCGGCACAGTTGTTCAGCACATCCGTCAGAGCAGGCCGCAGAGCAACAGCACCCGGGCGGTTAACGTCTGTCACAATTTCTATGCTAACCCGCCCGAGTCTGGCGACGTTAGCGGAGTCGCAGGACATCCCAGCCCCGCGGGCAGCGGGTCAGATACACACGATAACCAAGCGCTTTCTGTGTCAGTTCACAGAGGAGAAGCTCGGCCAGGCGGAGAAGACAGAGCTGGACGCCCATTTAGAAAACCTTCTGGTCAGAGCTGAGAACACCAAGCAGTGGACGGAGAGGATCATGAAGCAGACTGAGGTGCTCCTGCAGCCCAACCCGAGTAAGACCGCACATCTCTCCCTGTGATGAACTGGACTGCAATGCCTAACAAATCGCTCCTATTCTGATGCAGGATGATGACGACGATGTCGCAGGAACACATCTTTTAACTGAATGCATCTCACTGAGCTCATCAGTACATTTCCAGGCGTCTTGTCTAATGACAACACAAATGATAGTCTTTTATTTGATTCACCAGTCATTACAAGAGCAGCTCTATATGTGGAAATTGTTTATTTACAGGATTTACCATATACAATGCATAACATGTCTAAGATGGTACAGATGTGTCAGAGGTCCAGTCTGTAAGCTGCTTCCTGCTGGAGCCTAACAGACACCTGCAGATGAGCAGCTGGTTACATGCTTTTAATGTGTATGTTCTCACACACACACACACACACACACATCACGCCACAGGTTTCTTCACGTGATGTACATGAAAGCTTCCATTTTAATTTGCAGATGTAAGCCCGTCTCTCTGTTTGGCTCCCTCACTGTAGTCTTATGACTCTGTAATTGAGTTTTCCTGTTGCAAACTGCAGACGTCCGGCTCGAAGAATTTGTGTATGAGAAGCTGGAGAAAAAAGTCCCGACACGAATGAACAACCACGAGCTGCTGGGCCAGTCCATGATGGACTCGGGGAATGAATTTGGTCCTGGGACTGCCTATGGTGAGTAAGACGATAAGCCTGTGGTGCTGATGAACATGAAACCCCTGCAGGAACCCTGGTAAAATGGGGGATTTTATTTGTGCTTTTATTCTGCCGAAGTCTATCAAATTTCTGTCAAATCTACAAAGGCAACAAAGAAGATGGCTAGTGTTGGTCTGATTCTGCACGTCAGAGTATCTCAATGACCAACGCAGTGCTCCCTCACAATATGAATAATCCATAAAGATGATTGAGAATGATTTTGATGATGCCATGAAAAGCAGTGTAGTATTCCAGTGGACTGTCTTGTTAAGGCTTGATTTTAAGACATTAAAGATCAGCATCCCTTCCTCAGCATTGCTGCTCATTCCATGGCCTCCTTCCCACTGTGAACAGCAGCTTTTTGTACTGATCCATTGAGACACAGCTGTTCAGGCCTCAGACGAGTCCTTGTGTTGGGTCTGAACTCTCGTTCGTGCCGCCGACCGTTTCAGGAAATGCTCTGATAAAATGTGGTGAGACGGAGAAACAGATCGGTGGGGCGGAGCGGGAGTTCATCCAAAGCGCTGCGATCAACTTCCTGACACCTTTCAGAAACTTCCTAGAGGGCGACTTCAAAACCATCCTGGTGAGCTACTTTTGGAATCACTTTCACTTTTCGCTGAACTCTGAACTTTTTATTTGGGGACTCTTTACAGTGTAGACCATCCCTTACTGCAGCTGTGACAATCAGATATCACACTGACCTCTGTACGCAGTCTTTGCTTCAGTCAAGATATGAATCTGAAACACTTTTTATTCTTTGTTGTCAAATGAGAACCACCTGCATTATTAGGTCATTGTGTTGTTACTGGGGCTTTGGGCTTGTTATAGTCATCACTGTGTGGTTTTTTTCCCCAATAATTACAATTGGGAAACCGCTCACTATTACATTCTAACATCTTGCTTCCTGCAACCTCCCAGAAATCTAGTTTTTCTTTGGCTGATGCTGATATTTAGAGAGCAGGGTGGCTGATTGCAATATATAATGCAAATATTTGCATGTGATAAAATACAACAGTTTAATAATAACAAATCAAGTGAAACAAGAGAAACTGAAACGAGTGACACTTAAATGTAGCCCTGACATTACCAAAAATAAAAAAAGCATCATTTGTATATCGGACTTAAGAGTGCAGGCATCAGCCGATGGCGGTTATCCCAAAATGCTGAAATATCACACAATTAATAAGTTGACCATGAGCCTGGAGTTCACATTTCAATCAAGTTATTAAGCACCAAGTCCTGAAATGAGTTGGACCATCAGCTGTCTCCCTCTCTTATCTGAGAGAAGAGCTGCTCACAACTCGCACTGACTTACAGTCATCCCCACTGTTCTTGCAAAACCTGCCTCTATCCCTGTGCAGTTAGTCATTTTGATCATGAGACCCTTCTTCGCACATTTGACTGTATGATAAAAGACGTGTGTCGTCGTGCTGTGATTTGTGTGCAGAAAGAAAGAAAGCTCCTGCAGGTCAAACGTCTGGACCTGGATGCTGCCAAGACCAGGCTAAAGAAGGCCAGGATGGCTGACGCAAGAGCCGTGGTCAGTACATAAACGCGCACTCAAACACACACACACACACACACACACACACACACACACACACAAAAAAGTACGTCCACTCAGACAGGTGCATACACACATGCACACACTCAAGCACACGTGAATTCCTCTCACTCTGAAATCATCAGCTATCTTCTTGAGTGTCGAGCATTTCCTCTGTTCCTCTGTCTGAAGTCACACAGGTCCCGACTGACACACACTGTTACACAACTCTACACAGCAAATTTGATCTCTTGTGACTCCAACACATGAGCAACTGTGGGAAGTTTAGACTTCCCCTTTTCCAGACAGCAGTTTTCTCGCTGCAAAGTCCCTCTTTGTCTCGATTTTTATTTATGTCTTTATCCATCAGACACATCATTTGGATGTAAGATCAACTTCTCATCGTGCCATTGTGCCGTACACATTTATCCCATTGTGGCACGGTGGGTTTCAGCTGATAGAGCAGGATTAAGTTGGGGTTTGAGGTTTGTCGACATCTTGAAATATAGATAAACCTCTTATTTATTCTTAAATGTATTAAATGTTTTGAGCTGTTTTTCTAGTAAAAGCATTAGAGTTGCGCTGGCCTGCCAGTTATATTAATCGCATCTTTTACGCAACACCGATCTGCGGTGAGAGGCATTTAAATGTATTTGAAAGTCAGACTTTGTTAAAGCTGTTGATCATCTGAGCCTAGACACGACATGTTCACCGCAACATGTTTCAGAAAAAGGTTTGACAGGTTTCACGGGCTTTTGAGCATATTTGAAATGAAGTTTATTCATAAAGCACATTTAAAACAACCAGTCAGAGGTACAGCAATAAAAGAGCAAGCACCAATAATAAAAAAGGTTTCAGTGACAGCAAACACTGGCCATGATAACATATAAAAGCAGAATAATACTTCATATCAATTTAGGACATGAAAGAAATATCAAATAGTGAGAGCACGAAGCAAAACAAAGGCCAGTGAAGACATGTACGGAGCTGAAGCTCCCTCCCCTCTCATAACCTGTCATATTCCCAACCACCTTTATTCAGCTTTTCCAAATAGCAGGGTTGTCTGCTTCCATTTGACAGTCTAATGGTGTGTTTAGAGTCCGCTCTGTCAACACTATCTGAGTGAACACAGCCGGGAGGTGGTCTCTGAGAAAGGTTTTCACTGCCAGACACTCTGCTTTTGTCTCTCGCGCGCACACACAGTGTAAAGATGTGTTCTGTTGGCTGTGGCCGTGCAGCAGCTGGAGCTCTAACTTACTGTGTCACTGTTTTCAAAACGCAAAGCAGCAGATGTGAGCCGAGGAAGTGACAGAGGTGAGTGGAATGTCGGAGCAGACGCACGCACGCACACAGACGCACATCAAGCCCCCCAATACTGGAGTCAGCAGCTGCTGGGGACGCCTTTCTGTCTCCTCCATGACATAAACCGTGGGACCTCATGGACAACTCCCACGAGAACCAGACTCCTGTCAGCGCTCCCCCGTCCTCCACATCCCTCTGTCTCTGTGGTTCTGATGTCAGATGTGGGGAGCGCAGGACAGTGAGGACATTATACCTGTCAGTCAGGACTTTTACTGTACATTCATGTGACTTTTTAACATGTCACAAGCCATTGTCCAGCAGGTTTCATATGAGGGAGAGGAGACAGAAACCTCATGTTCATTTGTTGATACTGTATTTTATCCCACACTGCACCAAGCTGTAGACCAGATAGTGATAATGTTACATGTCAGAGGTGGAGACACCTAATGGCAGAGATGACCGCACCCCCCGTTCATTCATTCAGATTTTTCCTTTGGTCTGCACAGCGCTCTGACCATATTCATGTCGCTCGATCTCTCTCAGGCAGAGCAGGAGCTGAGGATGACCCAGAGCGAATTCGACCGGCAGGCGGAGATCACCCGGCTCCTGCTGGAGGGCGTCAGCAGCACCCACGTACGTAGTCCAGTTCAGCCCAGCACAGCTTCCAGTTTCACCATACGTAATTCAGCCGGTGTAATAATGTTGAGGGACATGCTGAAGGCAGACTGCAGGTAAACTGAAACTGGCAGAGACAGATCAAGAAAGATGTCTGTCTTTCAATTCAAATACCAAAGCTAAGGTGTCTATTGAATTCCTGCTTGAATGGTGCTAAAAGAAGCTGATAACGGTGTCCTTGTGTCATGTCCTGCAGGCACACCACCTACGTTGCTTGAATGACTTTGTGGAGGCCCAGACTACGTACTATGCTCAGTGCTACCAGTACATGGTGGATCTCCAGAAGCAGCTGGGGAGGTGAAATACTTTTTTTTTTTTTAACTTACAGGGGTGGACACTCACTCTCAGTTACAACAGGTAATGTCACATAGAAGGCACAGGATTCACTGGAGGACGGGTTCAGAGGTCAAGCAACACTTCCTTCCCTTCCACCATCTGTGGAAATAAGTGTTGGTGATGAAATCAAAGCTGTGGGCTTGCTTAAAATGTTCACCTTTTAGTTTGACCAGGACAATTTTTTGACGATAATCATGAGCTAACACTGGCTTTCACTATAAAAAGTATTCACTCCCTTGGATGTTTTCCCCTTTTATTGCTGTTAAAATGTAATAATTGCTGTAAATATAAACATGGTCAAAATAATTTGGTTTTTTTTAAAAAATGTAGAAAAAATAAAGTAATGTCGATTCATTAAAAAAAAAAAAAAAGAAGTGAAATAAGTGATGGCATAAATCATCCAAGGTGTGGCTGATTAATACTGAAAAACATTTCTCAAGGTGTGTTTACCCCCCCCCCCAGTTTCCCCTCGTCTTTCTCCAACAACAACCAGTCGTCGGTGTCGGGCGGGGCCAGCATCTCCGTGCCTACCATCCCGGTGTCGGCCTCCCTGCCCAGCGTGTCGGCAGGCCGCGGCGGCTCTGCGGTGTCGGGCGGGTTCAGCGAGCTCCGCAGATCCAACGGCAGCCGCAAGGCTCGAGTCCTTTATGACTACGACGCTGCCAGCAGCAGTGAGCTGTCCCTGCTGGCTGATGAGGTGAGTCTGAAGCCAGCCAATCAATTTGATTTTTTTTTTTTTTTTTTTTACAGCGCTCTTTTCCACAGTTGTCCATATTGCTCACCAATATGTCCAGTTTTTGCTTTTCTCTTTGCTTGCCTAGTTCCTTTTAAGATAAGACTCTGCACTCCAACTAACAACAGGAGGAAGCCTAATTTAATGTGAGAGTTTGAACCAAAGCAGCACAGGAGCCTCTGTGTAGCCCAACATTAGCCCCTCCCTTTCCTGGAAAAGCTCTCAAATGTCTACAGCGAGCCTGTGGTTGACTAACATTGAACCAGCATTACCTCATTCACTCAGCTACTCACAGTCAGAGACATTTTCCAGTCTGCCCTCGCACGTACATAGCCAACTGTGCGGCCCCCCTGCCTTTGATAATAACAGCATTTAGAGCCAGGCACTTCAGTAGCTTGGAAGAACGCTGCATAAAAGATTGGGCATATTTCAGTTATGTGCCTTTCTAAATAGAAAATTTTACTTGATGGCTTCACACAATAAACACGTTTTTCGACATTTTTCCAGGTGATCACAGTCAGCAGCGTCCCAGGCATGGATTCAGACTGGCTGATGGGTGAGCGAGGCAACCAGAAGGGCAAAGTGCCCATCACCTACCTGGAGCTGCTTAACTGAGCCCGCTAACCAGCTGTGAGCCCATATTTATGTTATGTTGCAGGGACAGGCCTCCCACTCTCTTCCATTTTAGTCATTTTACCAGGAATTTTAATTTGTGTGAAAAGAAGATGGACTCGAGCTGGAAAGGATAAATCTGAGTGAGGGGGACAGGAAACTGACCCAGTCCCTGATGTGTTTGTATCCAACTGCAGTACCTTTGTAGAACCCGCTTCCATGCTTTTGTGTTTGACACCACACAATCTGCAATATGTGCCAGAACATCTCCCAAACTGTAACTTTGTTTTTGTTTACAACATATATCTCAGACGGTGGCCTCAGTGCTTTGATGTGAGGGCGTTTCTCTTCCTCACTGCTAATTCAAGACTTTTGCAAGTAGTGAAATTGTCTATACATTTTTAATGCACTTCAGTTTGAAGTGGGGAGTGATGCGGAGGATTTTTGAGTCTTATTTTATAATTGATAAACTTGTGGTTATCCTAAATATGAATAGTCCTTCTACCAGTGTGTGTTGTGTGTCAGATCTCAGATGGAGCCTTACAGCACAGTGAGTTAAAGGCACTGCTCCAGTGTTTTTTGTTTCGAGTGATGAAACTCACGTGTCAGACGTAATCTGTTTTGGGACTGTTTGCAGCTACACCAGCAGTATTGAGACTGCGCTCAGTCCAGTCTCCTCTCTCTGTACTGAACCCTTATAATTCTGCTTAAGTTATTTACAATTGGAAGCCCACATTTTTACATTTCTCTTTTTCTCACCTACTATCTCTGATCAAGTGATCAATTTATGTGTTGTTCGTAAATACACAGTTTCTGATATAAGTGCCTCTTTTTTTCTTCATCGTCGTCATATGATTTCATCAGTTTCCCCGAAACCTGCATTTCAGATCCAAATTGAAAAGTCTCTTTATGTTCTGGGAGATTTAAGTATATTACTACACCGCTGCATTTTGTTTTGTGTGTAACTGATGAGATAGCTTGCAGTTGTAAAATAAATATGCAATGTGGTGCATTAAAAATATATATATATTTGAGAGTAAAGATTTCATGTTATTTTTCTTGTCGATGCACATGGAGTTTCAGTCCCGTGGCCTGTTTACAGACTGAACCACTGGAGGGCGGAAGAGGCAACGTGATCGCTGCTGCGCCTGCTTTCTTCTTCAGTACACACAGACATTAAGATGATCCTGCAGAATCACATGAGGCCCCCAGCACTGAAAAGGTCCGATGATACCTGTTCATGTGTCTGCCGTCTCCCAAAGCTGAAACGAAAACCTGACAGTAAACTGAAGAGAACACGTCAGACCCTCAGAGCTGGATGAAGTTTCATTTCAAAGATGCAGCTTGTCTCATTTGAATGCAGATAACCATTGTTGCAGGAGTTGAGCGGCCAAGCATTAGCCTGCTGACTCCTAACATGCACCATGCGCTGAGGCCCAAATGACTCACCACCCTTTTGTTTTCTACAGTGTGTGGACGTGCAACATATACAGCAGAGGGCATCTGAACAGAAGCTGACCTTTCTGAACAACACCTTTATGGTGAAATCTTGTGGACGTCATACTGGTCTTTACTGTCACTTCTGAACATATTTCTTCCGAAGCTGATTCTGATCTACATGCGTCTTCATCACTTCTGTTTGAAGGTCTCCTGAGGAGAGGCAGAGCCTTGATTCACTCTGCCCTTTCCTGACCCACTCCCCACTGACGTGGGGACTGAACTCTGATCAGATGTCTTTATTTAGAAGATCTACATGTCACAAGCTTGAGTATTTTGCATGCATAGTTACTTCCACCAAGGAGGTTATGCTTTTGGTTCACCTTATTTGTTTATTTTTTTGTTTGTCAGCAGGATTATGTGAAAGCTAATGGATTTAAAATTTTTTTTTTTTTTTACCAGAACTGACTCTTGGCCCAGCTTAGGAACCATTAAGTTTTGGGGAGTGATCCAAATCAGTATCAGGATCCAAGATACAGGATTCTTCATCAATTTCACATTTTCAGTCATAATTCATAAAAAATTGTGGGGCAATATCTCAATGCTCTCAAAAAACTAATATTATTCTATTAACCTGAAAAAAGGCCAAAAGAAAAGTTTCCTGTGCAAAAATAGCCAGCAATCCTACAGCAGAAGTGAGCCGTGTCAGTACTCAGCTATCGTTTTTTTCATGCTCATGCAAGTTATTATTCTTTTATTGTGGGGCCAAGCGGGGAGGAGGCTACGGGCTGCAAAGAAGGGTTGGCTTGTCAGCTTGGACTTGAGTGGGTAGAGTCAATGGACCCGAGGGGCCACATGTGACATAATGATGGACTTTTGAAAGACTGGGCTGTGGGTTACTGATTTGTATTTTTATTTGACACCTAGAGTTGTCCGACAACAACCATCCTAAATGCCTATATAAATATACTACACACACACGTACACACGTGTATGTGTATTTGTACATATATGTATGTATTTATTTATTTATTAGACCACCTGTTTCAAACTAAAAATTGTTTTGTTATTTATTAGGCAAATAAAAAACTGGAACAACTAAATAGTACTTGTTGACATATATTAACACAGTATATATATATTAACCCCAAATCTTAACACTTTGTATGACCTCCTTTGGCCCTGATAACAGCTTGTGTTCTTGCTGGCATTGTTTTTCTGGACTTTTGTGTCTTTTTTTTGTTCCAAATTGTTTCTCGCTATTCCCAGAGACTTGCTTTGGATGAAACATTTGTGTGATCTATTTTTGAATTAAATAAATCCCAGATCTGTTCAAAGCTATTCAAGTCTGGACTTTGAATTGGTCTGTCCATTATTTCCAGTACTCCAAATTCCATTTTCTTGGTCAAAGAGTCTGGAGAGTTTTGAAGTATTCATTTTGAACAGGACTGAGGAACTTCAAACTGAATTCAAGTTTTTTTTTACCCAAATTTGAGCCAGCACACTGAAATTCTCTGAGAAGTCAGAAATGAATAAAGAATGTTCAGGAATGCAAGAAGGTAACTGTAATTTTGCATCTGAATCAAAACATTATAATGTGCTTTACTATTTTTTTAGCTCTTTTGTAAAAAAGTAAATTTAAAAATTCATGGATGATAACAATAATTATATTTTAGCATTAAAGATATCAATTTGATTAAAGAGCTTGCACACATGGATTAACCATTACAGAAACAACAGCAATACTGTAAATTTAGGGCAGTGGTGGCAAACACCTTAGACTGGGTGGTGGTGTAATAAATTTATTAAGCAATTTTTATGCTGATGTATTGGCCTTAGTTGCCTGTACTAATATTTGTTACACAGTTTTGTCATTTGTTAAGAGTTCATGTGACCTCCTCCCTTGCCAATCAGGCTGTCCAATGCTATGCAGCCCATCCTTTGCTGTCATAAGAGCAGGAAGGGTTAAGAGGAAGTGAAGTTTAGCAAACTGACTGCTGACATACTGAGTAACTACAGCTTACATGGGAAAAGGTTATTATTTTCCATTGCAAACCCATTAACAATACGTCAGCCACACAAATTGCTAACCTTTGACCTCACCAGCCTGTGATGAGGTTTTTGTGAGCGTGAAGATGTAAATCATCACCATACCATTCCTCATGAAACTACTGTCATGTGCAGGACATTTCAGTCGAACAGCATTCATTCTTTATTCCCAAGCAGGACGCCTTTTTTCCATTTCCAACCTTCACATCCTTATCACTTTAAAAACATCCCTGCCTGGTCGTTGAAGTAAGCCTTAACTAATTCACACATCAGTTAGCATGATAGCATGCCTGAAAAAAAACCCACTTCCTCTTTCATCCGTTCTTATGTTTTCTCATGTGTTGTACAGAAAACAGAAAATACTTATCTATCTCCCTCAAGTTGGTGTGGAGCAATTCTAAATGTAATCCAAGATTCACAGTGTATCTACAAAATGATATAACATTCCTCCAGACAAAGGGACAAGCCTATTCATATGAATGGATAAAACAGGCTGACAAATGTGAGTTTATTTGGTTGCGCTCAGGAAAGTCAGAGGAAAAAAAAATGAGCCTCAAGAATTATTGCTTATCTGATTGCTGCTGCAGCTTGTTTGCACTGGAACAGGCAGCCACCAAATCATTAGTTTATCATTTTCAATTGATATCAGTCTACTCTCAAGGATCCGTTGTGACAAATTGAAAACATGGTTTTAGAATTTTTGCAAATTAAAAAAGTCTCTCATTGGCCAAAGCTTCCGACCCTTTGTTGTGTCATTTGTGTGGTCAGGTGCTTCCTGTTTGCCTTAATTATCTCGAACTTGACAGGTGACAACTGATTGGACATACAGCTGCAATCAGAAATATTCAACCCCCCAAAGATTTTTAAGGATTTATCAGTTTAAATTTTTTTCAAAGATCATATTCTGCTTTGGATAAGTTCTTTATGAGTTGAGTGATACATAAAATCAACACAGAAAATTCACAATGTACAATTTGTGTGTAACAGTATATTTGTCAAGATAGCCTTGTCATAATTATTCGACTCCCATATAATATTGTTGTTTTTAAAGCTTTCTGGCAGTTTTTATGACCTAAAGTGGAGTTGAAACATAATTAAGCATTTGGGAACTCTGTAATAATCCTTCAATTGCTTCAGCTGCGATGCAAATATAAACACCACCCATGAACACCACAAAAGCTGAGAGAGATTTCATCACACCTGAAGTGCCTTGGGTATAAAAATATTTCCAAAAAAGTAATATTCCATGAGACACCATTGGGAGCATTATAAGGAAGTTTGAAACTTATGGAACAGCTGCAAACCTGCTTGGCAATTGAAGCCCAAAATTTCATCTAGAGCAACTTAGTCAGGACAACTAAGAGAAACTCCCATGTGACTGCAAGACAAATACAGGATGACCTGATGAAGGCTAGTACGTGGTAAGTGCTTCATTGACAACTATAAGATGTGCACTGAATAAACACATGACTTCATGGCCGGACTCCAAGACGCACTCCACTCTTGACCACAAGGAACATCAAAACTCAACGAGAATATGCCAGGAGAAAGTAAGACTACAGAGTTTTTGGAGACAGTTCTATGGACTGATGAAACAAAAAAACTACATGTGGACCAGTGGTATGTCTGGTGTATGAAAGGACAGGCTTATGACCAGAAGAATTCCCAAGGTCAAGCATGGAGGTGGGTCACTGATGTGGGGCTGTTTTCTGTGGCAGGAACCGGCAATCTTGATCGTGTACCTGGTATCATGGATTCACAGAGATACCAGGCCATTTTAAAGAGGTGAGAGAATGTGATGCTTCCTGTTGTGAGATTAAACCTTGATCACTGATTTTACAGCAAGACAATGATCCCTAGCACAACTCCAAATTCATCCAAAGCTTGGTTGAGCAGAAGATCCTGGAAATTCCTGGAGTGGTCTTCTCAGTCACCAGATTTCAATCTCATTGAAAATCTTTGGTGGTATTTAAAGAAAGCATTTGCAGCCATCAAACAACACTGAGCTAGGGGCATTTGCATGTGACGAATGGGCAAAGACTCCAGTCAAGACGTGTATGAAGCTTGTCAGCATTTACCAAAAACAAGTTATAAAAGCTAAAGGATGCTCCACAAAGTACTGAAGCTGAAGTCGATACTGCACATGCACATGTGTTAAAAGAGTTACATTTTTCATTTGAATTTCAAAGTTAAGACAGCTTCTGTTGTCAAAATACCTCATGTATCGAATATTTTTTGTTGTTTAATGTTTTTTTTGTAATTATCTTTCGTCCACATCACTAGGTGAGGGGGTTGAATATTTCTGATTGCAACTGTAGTTTAAAGACACACACACACACCCTGCACACACACTGCATATCAGGACTAAAAGCATGAAATCTAAAGAATTCACTGAACACCTCCACATTGTCTTTTATTCATTTGTGACATTTATCTTGAAGCACTTAATTGTCTAGCTTCAGATGAGCCTTAACTGCACTCATCTCTTTGTCTCCAGACCATGCTCCATCAGACAAACCAGCTCACTCAGGATGTTCCACTGAACTCTGCAGTTTGTAGTCAGATATGGCAGCTAACACTAGATGCATAACACCATGTAGTGCAAACATGACCCTGGCGGCTTCTGGTAGGATGTACCCATAAATGTTATATGTGCATCGTATCTTGATTCAGCTCACATATGCACACACACAATTACATGTGCTGTCAGAATGCAACTTAAATGAATCCCATTTGACCACTCAAGGCCAAATTTCACTTCTCCTTTCACATTTGCACTTATCTATGAAAAAAACTTTGACCAGAACTTGAAAAAAAACCCTATTTATTTCAAATTATTTTATGCTGCCACTGCACTTGTAGAGAGTGTTGCTGTGGATATTTGGTAACTGACCTCAGGTATGAACCCCACAACCTTAGCAGAGTTGTTTGACAAAGACAAAACAGCTGCACTTTGGTGTTTTCAGCAGGTTTGCTTTGCTATAAATGCACAATGCACACTGCAAACATGACAGGGCTTTCCTATCCTATTCCCTGCCCCTTTTGCTTACGTTAAGATGACATCTTTGTTTTACAGCAATCAGCCCTGGCATTAAAATTGACTTACAATGGTTTAAGATTCGTGCGTCCAGAGTCCATAGTGGACACCACTTAATTAAATCCTTCACCCTTCATATTCAGTGAGCTCTGATGGGCTCAGATGCCCTCATTGTCTTTCTGTTTTTCACTTTTTTGAGCCCATCTTCATGCTGAGAGCTAATCCTCCCTACCTTTTTCATGGCTCCAGTTTCTCTTTTTTTATGTTCCAACCACCATGACCCAGAGCATCACCACAGCGGTATTTTGGTTACTTTCTGGTTAGGCCTCCAGCAACTGTGCATATGCTGATCTATCAGCCCTCTCACGCATGAGCAGCTACACGCATGCACGCTAAGGGAGGGAAATGCATTGCCATTCCCCTCTATGCTTCACACTGCTGTACCCTACTTATGTTTATTATGGTTTCTGTGGCCTGTGACTTTTTTCTGCCAAGTGCCCATCAGAATAACCTGGCAAGTATCAATACATGGGTCTATACCCAGTCCTCATGAGTCCCGATACTCTGGAATTTCATGTTGATGTTGCATCTGAGTTTCACTGATGGGAAGGAAATGTCAAACCCCTCCTCTTCAAGATATAGAACTGGGCAGTTGCTGCACATCTTAGCAAAACAGGAAATTTCATGTTTCCTCTGCTGCTTATAGCAACAGCTTGCATCACATTACTTCTGCTGTTGACGCACACACACACACACACACATACACCCACACACCCACAGAGTAGAGAACAGCCACATTTTTATATCAAAGTATCAGGATTAGGGCCTTGTGGTGAACTGCACTCCAATGAACAAAACTCCAGTGTGAAAAACTGAACACCCTGTCAATTATATACCAATCATTCAACTGTGCCTTCATCGGTGTAAACCATTTTACAATGAAGTGAATTTATTTTCAAAATACATTACATTACGGTTACATTTTTCAACAATGTCCTGTACAGAATCTAATTTTGTTCAGAGTTATAAAATATCAGTATGATGTGGGCTTCAGACATTTCTTTTTGATTGATTTTTGGAGCATTCGGGGCTTCAATGTGAGGAGAACAATAATTGAAATGCCCACAAATGAAATACATATGGGTAGAAAAAGCAGAATGTACCAGAATATTGATTCCCCATCTTCCTCCCAACACACAGATGACTGTAAATGCTGCACTCTGTGTGTTGTTCGGATGGGATGTTCACACTCAATGTCTGACAGTCCAACCATATTGATGGTCTTTGTTGTTTCGAAGGTCGTGAACCACTCTGTTTGGCAGCAGTTGAAGGGATTTCCTGTGAGGAAAACAGTGTGAAGTTTTGGAGCTAATGCATTAGCCAGATCAGAGGGGATGGTGGACAGCCTGTTGTCCCTCAGATCAAGCACTTTCAGGTCAAGATTTAGGAGTGAAGGTGGAAGATAGGTGAGAGTGTTCCTTGAAATGTTTAAAAACTTCAGATGTTTGAAATGGGAGAAGTCAAAGTCTTGTATATGAGTGTTTCCTAAACCTAGATGCTGTAGAGTTCTACTGAGACTTTGTATTGATTCTTGGATGATGAGTCCCGGATTATCAGACAGTTCTAAGTGCGTCAGTGACATCCCTGCAAACATGGACAATGGGATGATTTCAAGGTTGCATCCTTTAAGGTAAAGCTGCCCAAGAGACACAGTATTTGTCAAATCTACACAATCTGTCCTGCTCTCAGCCTCTTCAGACAGACAAATGTCAATGTTGTTATAGCTGAGATCCACTGACATGAGGCTTGGCAGCGAGGAAAACAATCTGGAGGGCATCCACTCCAGATCATTCAGGCTCAGGTTAAAGTATGTCAGATTGTCAAGAGTGGTCAGCGTACCTTCATTGGCTACAATCCACTTCAACCTGTTGTTGCTGACATCCAACTCGTATAAGCTACTCGAGAAATGTTCAAGAGTCAGATTTAAGGTTTTCAAACAGTTTCTGTACATTCGAAGACTGAACAGGGCGGGCATTTTCTGGATGAATCCTCGGGGAAAGTACTCCACCTGGTTCCCTCTCAGATCCAAAAAATTATTCATACCCTTGCTAAATTGTGTGATTTTTGCATATTGTCATGAAATAAACGCATGTTTTCAAATTTATGCATCAGTTATATGTGACCAACAATTGAAAGAATGACAACAATACAAAATTCAAACAAAATATTTATTTCTGGGGTATTGTATTGATGGACTCCCAAAAAATGCCACGTTCAAAATTATTCATACCCTAATCCATTGTCTTTATTTAATAGTCAATGGCATAGCCATTATTCTTTATGACTGCTTCCAGACGATTCTTGTATGTGTCCACAAGCTTCCTGCATGTCTCCTGTGGGATGTTGGCCCACTCTTCTTTGGCAAATGCCTCAAGCTGAGTCAGGTTAGTTGGTTTCCTCGCCCTCACCCTGGTCTTCAAGTAATGCCACAAGTTTTCAATGGGGTTCAGGTCCGGACTCTGACTTGGCCATTCCAGGACATTGACATCATTGTCCTTGAACCATTTCTTCACTATCTTGGCAGTGTGTTTAGGATCATTGTCGTTTTGGTAAATCCAGTTGTGGCCAAGCTGGAGTTTCACAGCAGATTCCTTCACATTTTCATCAAGTATCCTTATGTAATCCTCCTTTTCATGATGCCTTGGACCTTGACAAGATTCCCTGTGCCACTGGAGGAGAAACATCCCCATAGCATTAAGCTTCCACCACCACACTTGACAGTGGGCACAGTGTTCTTTGGTCTATAGGCTTCTCCTTTCTTCCTCCAGACATATTGAGCATCCATATGGCCAAATAACTCCAACTTTGTCTCATCAGACCACAGGATGGTGGACCAAAAGCTGGGATCTTGTTTCAGATGGCGTCTACAAAAGGCCAGGCGAGCTACCAGATGTTTCTTCGTGAGCAACGGTGTTTTCCGAGGTGTACGTCCATGGAGACCTCCTCTATGCAAGACTCGCTCAATGGTGGACCTTGATACCTTTGTCCCTGTCTGGTCAAGCATTTCAACTAGAGCCTTGGTTGTGGTCTGTGGGTTGGTGTTGACCTCTCTGCAGATTTTCCTAGCAAGTTTGGGGGAAACCTTACGCTTCCGACCACGCCCACTGAGGTTTTTAACAGTGTTGAACCTCTTGTGCTTGTTGATGATGCTCTGGACAGTTGAAACAGGGACATCATACTGCTTGGAAATGGCCTTGTAACCCTTTCCTTCACTGTGGGTACGAACAAGACGCTGCCGTAGGTCTTCGCTGAGCTCTTTCTTCTTGACCATGATGACCAGGAATTGAGAATGATCTGAACACTTTTCCCCTATTTATACTCTTCTGGAAAGATGTCTTTTTTTGCTTTAACATTTGGTCAACAATTTTAAATAAAGGGTTTTATTCCACTGTGACATCTTGGACAAAAATTACCACATTTGGCACATTTTTGTTTAAATGTTGTCAGGGGTATGAATAATTTTGAACATGGCATTTTTTGGGATTGCATCAATACAATACCCCAGACATAAATATTTTTTTGCATTTTGTATTGTTGTCATTCTTGCAATTGTTGGTCACATATAACTGATGCATAAATTTGAAAACATGCGTTCATTTCATGACAATATGCAAAAATCACACAATTTAGCAAGGGTATGAATAATTTTGAGGACGACTGCTTAACATCTTTACTGTTGACAAGATAGAGAGAAATAAGAGAAATAAGACTTTGAATGATAGCTCACTGACTCCTATACTTCCAAGGCCCTTTTATGTTAACATTTCTGAATGCATATTATGCTTTGCATGTGACATCTGCTGTCATGAAATGAGTACCATTTTCTTTAAATATGGAAAAGCTGGGGAAATCAATTGCTCTACCATGAGTGGATCAAATGATCAAAAGCAGCTTGGCATTGAAGTAATGGATGGGTTCAGCTTCAATTCTAAAAGCCTGAGCTCAGTTCCAAACTTGGGCCAGAAATGACTGTGAGATTTTCAGTCACCTATTTAGAATAGAATAGAAAAGAAATGCTAGAAATGATTTTGTTGCAGCAGTATTTAAAAAATATGGATAAATACAGATGAAAAATAGACACTTCATTTTGGGGTTTAGATTTTCATCTTAAGTTTCTTTTAATCAGATGGTCACAGCCGACACATTTTTTCAGCTTTCTCATGGTGAGGTATGTCGTCCTCAACATGTAATCTGTGTTTCATTTTCGTTGTATGTGTATGACCCAATAAAATGTGGAAAGTGTTAAAAGAGTTAAATAGGTTGAAAAATGCATTGTATATGCCATTATTTGATTTTTTTATTTGGATCTTGTTCCAGCTAGTTGAAACTTTAAAACATATTTTTATTATTAATTTTATACATATATATATATATATATATCCTGAGAACATAGCCTGGAAATTTTGATCACATTTACGCCACTTCAGTTCAAACCACGGCTGACGTGGACTGTACAATTGAAGCTTTGAGCTTTGTTTGACTCCGTGACTAGTGCTCACTTTTAATCTTTGAATTTCAGTGGTCTTAGGAAAAATGTCATATATATAGACATCACATATATATATAAAACCTCAGAGTTCTTGTCACTTTGCTGTTTTGTTTTACCACAGTTATGCCACAATGCTTCATCTCTGCCAATCTTTTGTGCACAGTATAGGCAATCACACTATTCAACTTTTTACTGTGTTATATGTTCTGGAGACGAAAAGGCATTTTACAGTATACTACTGTCTCTTTTATGAATGCTACTGGACTTTATGAAGCTTGTTTAAAAGAAATGATCTCTAATGAAATACAAACTGGCATGACATAAACCCCACTTAAATTGTACAAACGCACAACATATGGTTCCATTCGTCAGAATAACAATAAAAAACATGTAATATATATAATAATATAATGTTGAGACATAAACTGAAACTAAATCTAAGCATTATTATCATGTTTGTTTAAGCTTTACATGTTTAACAATGTGCAATTCAAAATTCAAGGGACATTGTTCAATTGTACTCATGACCAAGCAACGGCATTAATAAAAATGAATTGTGCAGTTTTTGTTTTGATATATGTAAAGCTTATTTAAGATTAATTTGATCTACATGCCAGAAAACTGACAAACTAAAGACACAGACATTGTGTGAAAACTATTCTGCCATGCCGACAGGGATTTTCTCAGGAATCTTTACAACATCCAACACAAACTGACAGGATTTACACAGTGCTGAAGAGCAGATGCTCAAATAGAGGAAAGACAAAACATATTCTCGTTCAGGATTTCTATTGTAGACAAAGTGTATATTTTGCTTTTAGCAGTCATAGCATCGGTGCAGCACTAGGTTATTGCACTATGCATATACTTACACTGGTGGTTAAGTGGTGAGGTTTCCAAAGCTACTGATGGTTGCTCTCCTGACCATATGGTTGACTCGCTGTTGCTGTTGTGAAGTTCAGCTGCCTTCTTCTACTCTGACTGAAGCACCGATGCCTCTTCTTACTATTCACGGAAGCACGCACCCAACGGAAACCAAGTCACATGGACAAGCTGCAATCAGAAAGAAGTTCTCAAGTCCGGGGCCACAGGAAGGTAAGTGCAGGCTGAGCAGCTTTCAACCAGCTCTACGCTTTTTTTCTTCTCATTGCCACAACAGTAAGATGTTGCTGTACAGCCAGCTAAGGTTGGTAGCACAACTGCTACCACAAAAACCCAATGAGAACACACCCTTCACACGTTCAGCTCACTGTGATCACACAACCAACTACAGAGGAAACCACTCATCACACACCCTTCCTGCTTCATTTTACAGCCGTTGCAAAACACACATGTAGGCTACACACAGACAGACACTCAACTCTGTGGATGTACAATAAAGTGCTGAAGGGTACCAATGATCGTGAGCAGGATAACAAGACAGGGAATCAAATCATAACACAAAATCATATCACAGCAGCATGCACTGAGTAATGGAGGTGTCCCCTAATGTTTTATTTCCAACATGGTTCCTGCAACTACCTTCAGTAAACATAATTGTCCAGCTAACGGATGCATTTTAAGTTCCATTCCATCTTTTGATTCAGTCCATTTCTGAACTTGTTTCTACTTAGTAGTTGCCCAAGGGTGAAAGAATAGGGAATTGGGAAACGGGAAGTGTTTGTCATGTCCTTGGAGAGTTGATTTGTTAGTGATTCCTTCCTGTTTTCACATTGGACATCTCTGGGTCTCACTACTGACTCTTTTGTAAGTTTGAGTGGCAGCAAGAATTTCTATGGTAATCTGTTACTAGTTCTAGTAATCCATTAGAGACCATGTTGAGGTTGGTTTACATTACTGAGTTAAGACCTCAGAGAGTGTGAGAAAGAGAGAGAGAAAGGGTTAACTTAGTAGACTTGAGAAAGAAACTTACACATTTTTGGCTCATACTGCACACTTAAATGTTTTATACAAATATTTTGTCCCCACCAACCAGCGCAGTTTCCCCAGTGACCAGGATTGACAGATCAGTGGCCACATAAGAAGAATGTTGGGGGCATCCTGGAGGCCGAGACCTTTATTGCACGTCCTCCTCCCCTAATTTCATGTCAACAGTCCACTGTCAGTATAAAGGCAAAAAAATGCCTCCTAAGAAATTACGAAAGATATTTTTTAAAGGTTTTCTTTGGGGTTTTGACCACCTCAGCCATTGTAGAGCAGGGTGCACACATGCAGGTAACATGATAGATGTTCCTGCCTTCACACTGTTCCCAAGATTAACAGGTGGTGGTCATGTGCCGACAATCACAACCAAGAACACCCGTGTCCTACTCCTCTGCTTGACTTGTGTGACTTGATGATAACTTAACATGCTAAAGTATCTCTGGAAGTCCCTATGTTCACTTCCACTTGTACTAGAAGCTATTCTCTGACTGCAGTTGAAAAAAATAATTAAGAAACTACAGTAAATTAAGTAAGTGAGTAAAGAGAGTAAAGTATATAGACTTTCTGAGAATTTTTATACATATAAGGAGAGGAAATGTATTTTTGTTGTGCATTCCACATTGGAGACCTTTAGTAAAACAATATCAATGTACAGTATTTTGTTAAAGCGATATTATTAAGTATAAATTCAATATGCATGTCATTGAAGATAACTCCTAACTGGATAGATCTGATAGAGGAGAAATCTATATTTATTGATATGGATCTCAGCACAATCATGAAGGATTTCCAGAAGTTATGGATCGTGTCACAAACATATAACAGGTGCTTTGTTGTATCTATATTTACGTGGGCGTGTGTGATGGTGAAACGACTATGTTGTGCCACTTAAATGTAGCATGTAGTATAACCTATGCTAAAGGAGATAAGCTAGGAAACACTGAAGCGCCTTTCCTTTACTTTTACAGAGTTCAACCTGATCTTATCATGGCTGCCAGTTATTAAATAGACTCAGTTATGAACTGACCTCCCTATGAAAACTCTGTTCAGCAGCTGTTCTTAGGCGTAAGGAACATCTGAGTGATCGTCTTATGATTGCTGTCCTCTTGTGGAAGGAGGATGTATTACATTTTTTAAGATCCCTCAAAATTGTTGGGTGGAACGAAGGAAGTCTAAGGTAGATGAAATAGGTTTGACGGTTCTCTGAAGGATAATCCTGACACTGCAATCGGAAACACAGTCTGAACTGGACTGCATTGACGGGCTGCGGCTGCCATCAAATAGGCGTTTTATTTCTTTTTTACTATTATTATTTTCAATCAAAAACTGGCTAATACGTCTTAAAGACTGGACATAAACAATACAAAAATAGAGACAAAAAATAAATAAATGGAAAAGTAAATACAAAACATTCAGAGCTCTTTTCAATCAACAATAAAGACATACATGTTTGGATAAAAGTTCCCTCATTCTATTTAATCTGTATATCCTTTACATAACTACATACTCCATTTTCTCTTTATATATATATTATTGCATCTGTAAAAGGTTTTTCCACATCTGTAATAAATTCCTTAACTCTACCACATATTACCCACTGCTGCTACTGTAATGCTGAGCCATGTGCAATGAAGTTTCATTCAGTATACTGAGTATACTGAATGACAATAAAGTCAGTCTAAGTCCTCATGTTTCCTGTCTGTGTTCTGTCATCCTGCCTGGTCTCCTTCCCTTGAGGTCATTCATTCATTTAGGTAAATTGTGAGTAGTTGTTTCCAATTAAATATCATATAAAATTTCCTTTTTTACCATTCAATATAACAATATTATATTTAAATATACTGCAGGTGCTTGAAAATCCTTTCCATGAATCCAGCTTTAGAAAGCTTTCCAAAATGAATTTGAGTAAATAATTACTTACAGGTGAAAAATAGAAAGAATTTCAAGGTGTGAGTCACAAAAGATACAGTTGTTTTCATCAGTGATAAGTCTTTGTCTCAAAATCACATGGATATATATATTTTATTTTCATTCATCACTTTGAAGTGAGTTTCTTTAGCAACAGAATAATCCTTTAACAGATCCGCCCTTTTTTATATGTAAGGGGGAGTTCAGAGTGCATAATAAATTCATAATGAAATGTATACATTTATTTTATAAATTTCTCTTTAAAGTTGAAGTCAAATTCCATAAGTATTGAGCATGATCAGTTTAGATTTATTATTCCATTGTTACAGCTGGCTTGAAGGCTGTTACATAAGGAGGAACAAGACATGGAGTATGAACTAACTGAACATAATTTATTTGGAAAATTAAGCAAAAAGAACCAAACAGTCAGAAACACACCATACATAGGCACGGCTTGAGGCCTGGCATCAAGGAGCTGAAAGAGAGCATGGGCACAGTGAAGAGCTGCCTGTATAGGCACTGTTCATGACATGATCAGATATGATGCATGATTTATAACACCAATCGTCTCATTGTGACTTACATAGATTCCCCTTCTTCTTTTGGATTGAACACACTGATACTGATGTTTATTTTTCCAAATAGAAAGCAAAGAAATCTCCAAAGTCCTCATGAATTCTCCTTCACATCTTTCCTTGACCTCATTTTCCATCAAGGTCAAGGAAAAGTGGTGAGGAAAGAAGGGTTTTTTGTGTGTATTAGGACATAAAAAGACAAATTGGTCGACAGAAAGCAGCACATATGCAATAGGTCATATACAGCTACGTCTTCTGTAGCTTTTGTAATTGTTGTTATTATTATTCCACTGTTTCTTCACCCTTATTGCTGCACCATGTTTTTGAAAGCTGTGCTCATGATTCCATAACAAATATGCTGGCGCCACTGTCAGAAATATACAATGCTGCAGTGGACAACAGAAGGAGACTTGAGTCACTGTTGCGCCACCTTTCTAAATCCTATTGGAACTAGTTAGTATAAGCTTTTCATGAATCATACTTATTAGCAATGTGGTGGAAGACCTCATTCAAAACCTCTGCCACCAATGGAAACTTAAAATTCATAAGTAGTGAATCAGGCAAGGACTGGATTATGGAACAGGCTGTCACGTAGTGCTGCAGAAGACTGACTGCTGATGACATGTAAACAGTGTTTGATTGAAAATGCTGACTGCGAAGCTGCCTTCTAACTTCCTGTTCTCTAAAATGTAAGTCAGTTATAGTTATGTTCTCCTGTCTTCTGCAAAAAGCAAGGAAAAGAGGAACGCCGAGGACAAACCTCCTCTCGGTATAGTGACTCACATGCAGATATTAAAAGCTGAGTGAAACACCTTGACCTTGATGCACTTTGCATTGTGATGTCACTAAGCACTGCCTGTGCTCTGAGGGAACAACCAAACTCGTCATTTGCTTTCTGTCCCTCACACACAGATCAATAGATAACTACCTGCTTTAGTTATTCTATAGACATGATGTTACTTTCATATAAAAACTGTATATCTCCAACTCTTCAGCTTTTCATGGGCTAAGAATTCAATTGAATTTGTGTATGTTTAGAATCTGTTTTGCAGGACTTATTTATTTGAGGATTTTTGAGAGTCACAGACTCGATAGAGGAACAGTTTAAACGAAAAATTCAAAATGTGGAGTTTATATAGACTTGAGCTCTTTAGCTCAGGGTCAAAATGTTGCTGTTAAGAGGTGACGTTTACTGCAGGGCCAGTCAGCATCTGGAGGACCTTCATGCCTTGTATGGAAGCATTTTGTTTGTATCTTGAGACCTTTAAAGTTCAGATTCATGTGCATAAACATATACTGTCTCATAGTGATACACAGACGGGCTGTGGTATGAAACCATCTGTGGTGCACACACAAACATGAGCAGGAAACCATTGTTATTCTAAGAGTGGCACCATGTGGACTTTATTGTCAGGGCTTATAACCATACAGCATCTATAGTACCATAGATAAAACCAATAAATAGTGTGTAATACTACAGTAGCACAATAAAAAGGACACACATTGACATGTACGTGTAGAGCATTTTAAAAGGGCGGATGTTTCAGTCCAGTGTCCATGCACATGCATGACAGTTGGTCCCCACGTCCTCTGTCTGCCTTTATCAAAATACATTAGGTCACATTGATTTGGCATAAATCCATTAGAATCCAGTCACTGATTATAGTTCACCTGTGTTAATACACAGTTTTTCCACCGAATCATACAACAAATTCATATTCAAAACAACTACTGTGTCACTGACTAAAATGACGCCTTTGAAGTGTTTGCCACAGTTAAGAATAGTTTTGGCCTCATTCAAGACACTTCAAGATACGAGATCTCAAGTAAAGGTTCAGCACTGTTAGTCTGAATATAAGATATTAAATTATACCCCCCCATCTCCATCCTGTAAGTAAAAGAGTCCAGCAGCTGAACAGTAAAAGTGGATGCCTCCACGTTGGTAGAGAACCATGTTTATGGCCGTCACCACAACTCCCTGTCCCATGGAGTCCAAAAACTGATTCTGGTTCATGTCCAGCTGTAGTAGAAGTGCCCACACTTCTCTTTGTGTTTTAAAAGAGTTAGTTTGCTTGGAAGAATCATGACCACTGAGCTTCCAAAATTGTTTCAAATCTCACAACAGATGTGGCTGGCACTCTGTGGACAGAAAAAATCCTGCACTCGCTTTGGCCTGTCAGTTACTCCATCTTTAGCCATCCAGAGGTTTCCCCAGGTACACCATGGTGACTTCAGTGTTGCCGTACACTGCAGACACAGCGGGGAACAGGCAGGCTTTAGGCAGTCCACGAAACGCAACTCCAAGAAATTCAAAACCTCTCTCAAAAGCTAATGTCTTGTCGTCCATGTCTAGGATCACCCGGATTCTCTCCCCGATCTGTGGACAAACAAGATTACAGCATAAATGTCATGAAATGCAAAGGAATAACTAATCAGTTCAAACACTGCAATGTGGCTGCAGCTCCCACCTGGTATTTCGGTGCATTGTTGCACTGTGGGAAATTCCCGTTCACCTCGCCGTTATGAAGCAGGTTGTTGTCAACCAGGTTCCAGCCCCAGCTCTGGTCGTCGCTGCCCAGCAGGGCCACGTAGCCCTGGCACTGCATTGCGGCCCGCTTGGTGGCAATGCCTATCACGGCCACGGTGCCGAGGGGGCCTTCCCACCAGATCTCCCAGGCATGACGCCCCTCTGAAAAGCCGATCTTGCCACGCGCGCCGTCTGTGCTCTGGGCGATGGGGTTGCGGTGCAGGGTGAAGCCGTTCTTCTTCACGTAAACATTGCGGGAGCAGTCGTGGGAGCTCAGAGCATGCTGAAAGGCCTTGAGCTGTGGAGGACAGGACATGGACCAGTTAGTTTACAACTTTGTGCTAAACAGATTCTCTAGTGGGCTGATTACATTGACTGGTGACTTGAAGAACTTCTGCTTCTGGATATGGATTTCTACATAGACAAAGTGAAATGTGGTCATGGACTTTCCACAGTGTGTTGCACCACTCTGCGCTCTGGAGCTGAAAGTGTTTGTATGGTACTTATGAATGGATGTTTATGATTGTTGATCATTGTTGGAGATAATCAACACCCTCACATGAATCACTGTTTATATTTAAAAGATGTTGAAAGTGGATTTTGGCATTCTATAGTGTAGAATATGATCTTGAGCTGGATGCAGTCTGTCTCAAAGTGAGGTCAGGTGACCCCCAAGATTTTCCCCTCCTCAGGTGCACAGGGTTCAGTGGAAAATCAAGAACTTTATGCTTCAGACAGTCTGTCTATCCTTTCCCTGCATATGAGGCACCCAGTTATACAACTGTGAACAAAAGCTGTGACCTGATATGATATGATCTAATGTGTGCGACTGAAAACATAACAGCACCTGGTTGAGCCTGTTCAATCTCATCTCCAGTACTTCTGCCCCATATAAGAATCCGCCGATTTAACTCGGGTTTTAAGCAAACGTACACATTTATTTGTTTCCAAAATACTGACTATGAATCACGGTGATCTTCTGACATACCACACTGCCGCCTATGGATTCGTCCTGAACACGGTGTGCAATTCACCATGTTAAGTCACGTTCCGTCAAGGTAGCAGATTTTCGAACGTGGTTCGTGAGTAATCAAGGTTCTACAAGCCTGACACAACTTTAGTATACTGATAAACCTACTTTGCCCTTGTATGTGGGCAGGTTGCACAGGATGTCCGACCGCAGAGCCTCATCGCTCAGAGTCCGGGCGCACAGGCTGCGCCACACTTCACTGTTTTCATCCGCCAGCATATTGTTCCAGTGCCAGCAGACCAGCGCGCACCGCATCAGGTCGGACAGCTCCAGATAGGAGAAGACGTGCTCCAGGACCCGAGCCGGCAGCCTCCCGGCCACCCCTGCGCCTCCTCCGGCTGCAGCAGCGTAGTTCGAGCCGGCGGAGCTGCAGCTGGCCGCGGCCGCCGCTGCGCCCAGACAGGAGGAGCCTCCTCCTCCCCCACCGACAGCACCAGACATTATAGCCCTGCTCCTCAACGACGTTACCAGCCGACACAACACTTTGAGCTTACACCGAAGAATAATTCCTACAATCTGTTACATAGCAACATTTCCCGGTGAAATCTCCCTTAGGTCGCGCTGATACCACAACAGTACGGATCCTGCCCCCCCACACACACTTCAATGGCTGAATGGATCCGATGCGTCAAGGTCCTGGAAGAGCACAAACCGTGCCTGTACTATTGCCAGAGAAACACGGAAAATAATTAGTAAGAGTGGTGGCCACTATGACTGAAACCGAGAGTGGTTCAAATCCGGTGGGGGTGAGGTCTCACATGAACAGAACCCCCACGCTTTAGTTAAATATATTTTATTTCCTGCCAGGACAGGAAAGGCAGCTGAGGAGTTGCCCCTGTGTTGCAGCGACAGTATCCCGGACAGCACGGTGATACAGTGTACCGACCCGGTATCAATGTACCGACCCTATGACACAAACAGCACCAACGAACTGGATCACACACAGAGAGACAGAGTTTGGTAATGGCTTCAGACCCGCCCCGTGCTTTTGGAACCATCGTCTCACGGACTGTGCTCCTAATGATAATAATTGTAATAAATACATTAATTAATGCGTAGAGACAAACGTAGCACACAGTAGAAGAAGAAAACAGGTCACATGATCAGCAGATACAGCAAGGTGTAATGGTGTAAGCTTAAACGTTGGCAGATCACGTGACTCCACTCGGAAGTGACGCGGGGTGCTCAAATGAGTTCAGGAAAGCATCTGGGATCAAAGCAGCAGCCGCAGCTCAGTTTCACCTGAGAGACCAGAGGACAGGACCAGAGGGGGGCACACGGCCAGCCGGGACAGGTACGATGACCCACCGTGGGTTTTTATCTCCATAACGAGGTGTGTGTAGTGTACTGTAGTGCTGGGACTGGCGGGGCTGCGGGACACAGTTGTCTCTGCGGCCTGTGGACGGGATGTCCGGGGACGGGCCGGTGGTCTCTCCGCGGTCACAAAGGTGAGCCGCAGGTCAGCGCGGACCGGGTTTGGAAACGGGGACGCGGGCGCGGACGCGGAGCCCCGGCGCTGAACGCTGAGCTCAGTCCCGCCTCCCTACGTTTGCTGACAGGCTGCCATGTTTATTCCTGCAGGAGCATAACGTCACCTGTAAACAACACCTGTCCCGAGGCGGGAACCGTGCTCTCTCTGAGTGCTGTGTTGAGTTCGACCGCGGAGCTGCTGCTGTGTGTCATCACATGTCTGCTCATTGTTCTGCGGGTAAAGCAGAGGTTTGATTAGCTGATCAACAGGAAATCATCCAACTGATTACAATGAATAATCACTTCTGTGAATTGAATAGCCTCTCAGAAACAAGCTTCTCAGATGTGAGGAGTTGCTGCGTTTCTTGGTGGCACAAGATAATAAATTGAATGTCACACAAACAAGACATTTGAGCATGTCACCCTGGACTCATATGAGATGTGTAACAGGCATTTTCATGGTTTTCTGTCATTTTATAGGAAACATATATAGTCAATTCATGGAGAGAATATTCAACAGATGAATCAATGATGAGAAGTCTCCTGATGTCAGCTCCATTTCTGTCCAGCGGTTTCAGCCTGAAGTAGATTTGGGGTTGTCCTGACTAGATAGTGGTCTCCAGACAACAGCTGGACTTTTTCACTTACTTTTTGGATTTTCCTGCCCAAGCACTGTTTTATAATGAGCATCATGTGGAGCAGAGGTCAGTCAGGGTTTCTCTGGTGATACGCATACAAAACTGACCTCTAAATCACTCATTTCAGCTTTTCTCTCCATCTCTGTATTGTACACAATGTAAAATGACTGGAAATTCCGTGTGTGAGCCCAAAAAGAGTTGGCGAGCGTCCCACAGGAGTCATGCTGTGTTAACCACACTATGTGAAATATGAGATGTTGTAATTGCAGTGATGAATATGTGTGGACAGTGATCATGTATTCATGGCACACGGTTTCAACCCTCACCACATGACGTTGTGTCCTCAACACAACTCTGCTGCTGCCTTGAGCAGTTTATTTGTTTGCTCCTGAACCATTACAGACAGATTTTCTGATTCTTTCTTTAGTGCATGTTCTCTGTCCTGTCCACTGGAGAGAGTTTCGTCATCATCGCGTGTTGACCATGTCAGCAGGACTGGCTGTGGACAGTCAGTTCGGTTCTGTTCTGCTGTGGTTGATTTGCTGAGGAGAAGCAGCACTGCAGTTTAATTGCAGGAGGTTTAATTAGGATCAATAACGACTGCAGTCGGATCTGCCGTCTGATTGGTTTAACGTGAAACTAGCTGTCACGTCAGTGGAATCAGTCTTTCACCGTGCTCCTGTAGTGTGTGTGACCATGTTCCCTTGGTCCCCAGCTCATGTGGGGAGCTGCTTGGGGATCTGTGGTAGATTTTGCTCAGCTTATTTGAGGCCGTCTTTTTATTTGTTCAAAAAAAAAAAAAAAAAAGCTTCTTGAGGTTTGTTCAACTGGTTGCAGCTCTTATAGACAGGGGTCAAAGCTCTGCAGCACCTCAGTGATTTTTACAGTTTTGATGTCATGTGAGCAGCCTTGTCCCTCATAGTCTGAGCTCCTTTTTGTCCAGAGGTCCTGCATTAAATGGAGATGTTACTGTGCAATATCTAACAGAATGTCCATGTAACATAATGACTGCACATTTCATGAGATGCAATGTAATGTGATAATCAGATTTCTGTGATGACTTTCTCAGTTATTTCCATCTCATCTTGTGCCACTCATGTCCATCACGTTCGATCACAATAATTTAAACTGTCAAACTGGAATGAAGCCTTTCCCGAAGCTTGAGCTCGGACACACTATGTTCAAACAGCGACTGCTTCTTTCGCTGCAGTATCTGCGACTACGTGACCACAATGAATCCGGTGTACAGCCCTGCACCAACAGGAGTCCCCTTCACCAACACCAAGGGTATAGGCTACCCAGGTAACCGAATTCAGCAGGAAACCATGCTTATGTGAATTCTAAGGAAATGTACCAAAATCAAGGGAAGTAACAAGTATGAACCTTTTTTCTGTCTGTGGTTACGTCAGCTGGATTCCCTGTTGGCTATGCAACAGCTGCTCCAGCATACAGCCCCAACGTCTACACCGGAGCTAACCCAGCCTTCCCCAGTGGTAAGATGGGTCTTCTACTCAAATCCACCGCACTCTACATGAGGTTGCTGGAGATCCATTGCACCAACATTCACTATCAATACTGGGAAAATGTTACAAAAACACAGAATATAATATGATAATGAATGTTGTATAAAACACAAAAAGTCTATTCTCTAAATAAAAAATATCAGCGTTAAACCAGGAGGAACTGAAATGTGTCTTTGTATATTGTATTTTGTATATTGACCTTGTGAGTGCACACTTATTTCAAAATGCCAGAATGAAAAAATATGTTGAACTGAATGAGGCACACTGGTATATGAAGAAGTGGTCAACAGATTATTGTTCCAAAGATTCCATGAAAATTAACTAAGGATATCACAGACAAGAATTTTGGAAGAACATGGAAGTAGAGGCAGAACTGAGAACAGAAAAGTATTGTCCTTGTGCTCCAGGTGATACTATATAAGACTGGCCTACAGTGCAGAGGCTAGTGGATAGAATCCAGGTTTTAGTCTGCAAAGTACAGCAAAGGTGCAGTCAAGTGCCTCTTCTACATAGAACAAGGTTTCAGTCAAACTGTATTACAGTCATATCAGCGGTTGATGACAGGAACAGACATTTTTAAACTGGCAGCACTAATGTGAGGCCTCTTCTTGCCTCTCCAGGCTATGCTCCAGGAACTCCTTTCAAAATGTCCTGCTCTCCCAACACGGGGACTGTCCCAGCATACTCCTCCTCACCTAACCCCTACCCTGCTGCTGTCTACCCTGTCAGGAGCACCTACCCCCAACAGAACCTGTATGCACAGGTCAGTACGTTTATGTGGTTCAAGGCTGATGGAACGAGGAACTTTGGCTTTTGGGTGGAGCTATATTTCTAATCTTTGTCTTTTCTCAGTAAGTCTTCTCCCTCTATTTTCAGCTCTAATACGCTCCTCTGCTCCTCTGTGATCCAGGCATTAATACCTTCACAACAACAAGGCACTTACTACACACAGCCACTGTATGCCGCCCCGCCTCACGTGATCCATCATACAACAGTGGTGCAGCCGAATGGGATGCCAGCAGCCATGTACGCCTCACCCATCCCTCCTCCGCGCCCCAACGGTGTCACCATGGGGATGGTCGCCGGCACCACAATGGCCATGTCTGCTGGTAAGCCTCCGTGTTTATCAATCTAATGTTTACTTAAGGTTTCTATTCACTGTCAGTGAATGTACTCGATGGGGTCAGTCATTTTGGTTCATTTATAAATGTATTGTAGGTCTTGTGAGCATAAGACAAAATCTGCTGGGTCAACAATATACATATAGTAAAGCTAATATTTTGTTAAATGTCCATGGCCATTTTCATCTCAATCAGGCACTTTTGGTTGCCATCTGCAAGCTTCTGGCAAGTGTCAGGTTGAATCTTTGACCACTGATCCTGATAGAACTACATTGTTTGGCTTTCTGATCCTGACTGCATATGTAGGTTTGGATGTGTTTGTTATTGTATTTGTGCCTGCATGGCTGTGTTCATGGATTTGGTTTTTTTCTGCTGTTGGAGGACTCCTGGGCCGGTATGTGTAGGATATTCATATTTAGTGCATTATGCTGTTAGTTTCTGGAAAATAAAATAAAATGAATTGAATCATTCACAAACTCATGTAATTTAGAGGAAGGCCTGAAATGAATGCATGCTTAGGGTGTTCACTCTGTTGTGCAGGAACTTTGTTGACGACTCCATCACCAGCGCCCGTTGCCCCCCACCCGGTCACAATGCCCACGTACCGGCCTCCTGGCACACCCAGCTACAGCTATGTGCCCCCGCAGTGGTGAAGAGAGGGGAACGTGAGTATGGTGTGTGGATCTAAAACATCTCACTGACAATGCGTGCAGATTTCAACTTTGTTTTGTTCTCCCTGCAGGTCAGAAACGGTAGATATGCATCCACACTCTACTCCAGTGTTTTTCGCTGTTGGTGAAGACCTGTTCTGCCAGTGTCTGCGACCAGTTACTCCTCTTCCAGCATAATGTGAATCTAAAACGCAACTACATAGAAAGAGGCCCATTCAGCCAGGTTGGTGGTGAAGAATAAGCCTGGCCCCCGTGACTCCCCCACCACCACCACCACCACCTCTTAACAGAATTAGGCTGCATCCCACGCCACATCCTAGCGCCAGCACCTCTGCAAAACTGCTGCACATCTCACATCCAACAGAAAAGCTTCCATGCAAACTTTTTGTGGACTGTCATGCAGGTTTTTATAGCTTCAACTCTGAAAAGGGAGTTTGGAATTGTCGGGTTTTTGTTGTTGTTGTTGTTTTTTTTAAATTTGGGGGACACAAAATGATATTGAATGCATGTGTGTATATATAGATATGAAGTAATGCTAGCTCATTCTACCAGCTGTGACAGATGCAAAATGAACAAAAGGCACACATCCAAAGGAACAAATAGAAAAAAGTAATAATCTGCAATGCTGACTCACCAGTGACCATGTCTAATATGTGAAAGAAGAAATCATGCAAAAACATACCTGCACAGTTTGGTGCAGACTAAACTGTGCTGTTTACACTGCTTTGTGTTTTGTTAGTGATGCTAGTTTTTTATAGTTTCTTTCAGTGATGCAGTGTCTGCATTATGTCTTACCATTTTTTTTGTATTAGGAGAAGAAAAATGGGACTTTGAGTTTGTGCCTTTGACTGAAGGCCATTCCGACACTTAATCACTTTAAGTGGTTTATTTTTTCCTGCCCTGCCACATGCTTTAGGAATAGTCTGAAGCAGCTTTTGTTTCCTGTTTGCAAGATTTTTTTTTCAACTTGTAAACTCATGAACTAAATTTATTTTAGCCACAAGTATTGTTGTTGGGAAGCCGGCATGGGGTGTTTATTTTATGTCATTCACACCCATTAAAAGAGCAGAAACTGTATGTTTGTGTGTGTGAGAGAGATAGCGTGTTTATGAAAGTGGACTAAAATAAAAACCATTAAAAATGGTGCCATACAGTGCAACATGCTTTAATTTTCAGTTTAGATGTGAAGCTTCGTGTGCATCATGAATTCACTGCTAACTGGGGACATGTTAGGGAATGATAAATAAACTCCATGTGTGACTAGCACTACTGATTGAAGGCACTCATTGAGACCTGACCGTCAGACATCGCTCGCTGTTTTACCTCAAGGCTCCAGGCTAACATTCACTGTTTCAGACATTCTCTTCTCTGTTGCCTCAGTCACCTCAGTTGAATATTCTTTTGTTTTTGTAAATGTTATTTTTGTGATTGGGGGTTTCTTGTTTTGTATTCTAAAGAAAGACCAAAAATAAAAATAAATAGAAGTACACTTTGTGTTACTTGCTATTTCTGGCCCCAAACCACACCTGGGAGGTGGATATGAGGAGTTAAGGAGAAGATGTGTTACCTGTTTGTTTTTATAAGCCATGCACTTATATGACTTGTCACTAGTGTTGTTATCTGACACTTTATACACTGAACAGTTTTGAGACTCGATAATAAATCTAGTAAGCCTCACTGTACTGGGTGGGCAGTACGTCACTGCGGGGTACAACTCGGACCAGGAGGTGGCAGTAAGACAACCCGGAAGAAGGAGGACAAGGCGTCCCAGCATGCATCGCGGCGCGCCAGTTTCGAGTCTGCTGTGGATTCGTTTACAGCGCGGGGAGTCCTGGGTCGTCGTTTACCTCTCCTTTTGACCGGCTGTGGCACTCGTCGGTGTAAGTCGCGTTAAAGTCGAAAACCAGCGTTTAATTCGACGACACCTCTGTCAGCGTCTGTTGCACTCGGTTCAATTTCATGTTCACTTGAAAACTGATGGTGGTGTGGGTGCTGTGTTGTGTAACTCCTGCCCCCGGTCGTGTCTGGCAGGTAACAGCAGTCACTCTGCCGGTGAACACGATTACACACACTGTAGAGATAATTCACCGTCTTTTCTAAATCCTCAAGAAGCTCGAGCTCCGTGGATAAAACAAATTCTGTCCTCTGTGTCAGGGCCACCAGTTGGCCCCACTCTACGTGATACGTTGATAGATAACAGTTCTGATGTTTGATCAGTCATTTGAACCATTTTGAAGTTTAAAACGAGTCTGGTTCCAGCGCCTTTCCTGCAGATGTTTGTTAATTTCTCAGTCTTATAAACAGTTTTTGCGTGAGAGTCTTGACAGGAAGGATGAAGCACCCCCACACAGCAAAGCCCAGTTGGTAATATCACTGGTTAATGGACATTACATTAATGGAGATTACCTCTTTGTCTGTGGCAATGAACACCACAAAGTGGGGATCCTTGTAAAAGCTAAAACCAAGTGAAAATAACTTCACTCTTCTTAGCTGTTGCCACAACGAAGGAAACGAGACTGAAGGATATTGTCATGTGCATTATAAAGAAATGTAGCGGATATAAGGCTGAGGCTGCAGTGCACGCTCTGGATCATAAAGTGTACAACACGTGTGTAGTGTTGGCAGGTGACAGGCAGCGGGTGGAGGATGAGCAGCCCGGGGCTGAGTGGCGAGACCAACAAAGCGGCTGACCTCTTCGAAGATTTGTGGAGACAGCTCAGAGAGTGCCACCAGAATGCACTTCAAGGTATGTGGTGTGCTGCATGCATACACCAGCTGTTTGTGTCGGCTGCAGGGAAGTCAGATGCTGAAATACAATCCTCTCTGTTTCAGAGCTGGAGGCGAAAGTGAGCAAGCTAAAAAAGGAGCGCTGTTTGTGAGTATGCTCTGACAACAATGGAGAATTGTCTCCATTATAAACTGTGTAGTACAGCAGCTCAGGGTTCTTCTCTCATGTGTCTGAATACAGTAATGAATATCTGCCAGCATTTCTCACAGAGCAAGGTGATGTCTTCAGCTGCATTGTTTTGTCCACAACTCAAAGATGTTCAGTTTTGAAATCATGTAGGACAAAGAAAAGCGTCAAATCTGAGGAGCTGGGGACAACACATGTATCATACATGTGCACATGTAATAATTAATAAGTTACTGAAAGTAAATGTTGACAGAGTTTCTGATGGTTGACTAATCGTTGCAGCTCTAAAACTGTTTATTTACAGAGACGCTCAGAGACTGGAGGTGTTTTACAACCGCAACCAGCAGCTGAAGGAGCAAAACAAAACCCTGCAGGATGCCGTCGGTGTCTTGGAGGACAGGTAAATGTCCCCCGGGATGGGTCAAGTTAAGTTGAATCCATGTGAAACATGAGGATGAGCGGCTGTTGTTCGCTGTGTCCAGGCTCCGGGCAGGAGAGTGCAATCGATGTGCCGTCCTAGAGGACAACCTGAAAAACAGCCAGGACCAGAATCTGCGTCTCGTCTCCACACTGAGTGAGTTTAGACAGATTAACACCGCACAGGTGTCTGCTGATAGACTGAGCCCAGATGCTTGAAACATGTTAAAACTTCAGATTAATATATATTGTAGTTTAATGGGATTTTCTATGGAGCTCCTTAAGGGACATGGAGGAAAGAAATTTGGGCAGGGATCACACAAAATTTAACTTCAAGTCAATTCAATCATTGGCAACAAAGTGACCTGCAAGTACACTGACCTAATGAAAAGTATTAAACTTATTTTACTCCATGGGGGCTCTGTAATTTTCCCTGAAGCACCACCAGAAGGTTAAAGTTTTTCCTGACTGTCACAGATATTCCGTAAACATCTGCCTCAGTGACAAGATAACTATAACTAACACGTCAACTAAGCAGTTGGGCTCATTAAACATCAGCATCTTTCTTTAAATAGAAACCGTTGCTGGGCGGTATACCGGTGTTTTTTTTCCCCTATGATATGAATTTTTCATATACTCCAATACCGGTGAGTGTGTAGCGTACAAAACGTTGGGATCGCAGAGCGGCGGAAAGTCGCGCCGCAGGACATTGTTTGAGAGGGGGCTGTTTTGCGGTTGCACCAAACAAGCAACAAAACAAACAACAAACAAGCAACAAAACAAGTGAACAAAACAAACAACCCCGGTGAAAGTAGCCAAACTGAAGTTTCAGAACGGACAGAAAATGAAACAGAAGAACTGGTACCAAAACGAGGAGCTGTGTCTGTTGTATGGAGCTTCTTCGGCTATAAAAAAAAATCAGACGTCTATCAAACTATAATATTATGCAAATGTTGTCGGGCTAAAGTTGTAGCCGCAGGAGGCAGCATAAGCAATTTGCTCCACCACCTCAGCTGTCATCATGTCCTGGAGTATCAAGAGTGCATAAGTTCTGTATTTTGACTGCGACACTGATGCATTCTTATTCCTTCACTTCATTAGAATTATGAGTGCCACCTCTTTGTGAACAGCAGCAACTGTATTAATACTAGTGTGAACATTAATGTTTTTTACAATATTCACTCCTCATGACAGTAAAATAGGTCATTGTAAGCCAATTTACTGTAGTAATTATTCTCAAAACTATTAGAAAATTAACTTCCTGTCGTGCATGAAAAAAATACTGTCAAATACTGTGAAACTGCTATAATTTTGAAAAACACCGTGTTCCAAATTTTTGGTCATACCGCCCAGCACTAATAGAGACCATGATGGGTTTCTATAGAATATAAGGTGTGCCATGAGATACAGCTCCCTGTGTGTTGAAGAGCATAATGTTATTTATTGTGATGGGATTTTTTTGTCATTTGTTCCAAAGAGAAGGAAATGAGCGTCCTCGAGGAGGAAAACAGAAAACTACATGCTGAAGTGCAGAAGTTACAGATGACTTGGTATGTTCTGTCATCTAGGCTTTAGCTTTGTCACATTTCTCTGCTCAGGCAACTGAGTTTGTAATCTGAGACAGTCTTCACAGGAAGGCCTTTCAGTTCCCACCGTCTGTGTTGCTTCCTCAGCTCAGAGCTGCGGCAGGCCGGGCCCCCGGAGCAGGAAGAAAGCATCATCCCGGACTCGCCGGTCCTGCCGAGCTCTCTGCCCGGCGTCAACAAACTGAAGAAACGTAAAGATGTTGCCAAAAGCAGGCACGTTCGCTACGCAGAGCTGCCTTTGCTGCAGTGTAACAAGTCGCTCTACGATGGTCAGTCTGCCCTCAAGTAACCATTCTGAACACGCCGTCCCGAATGTACCGAGTCCGCTAACTTATGTTGTTGTTGTGTCAGAGCTGAAGAAGGAGCCTGTGAACGCCTCCAAGAATCCTGGGAGAGCAGAGGTGCTTGTGCCCAACACATGTGAACTGGACATATCCCCAAGCTCAAGTATGGCTTAATTCCCTGTACTCCTACTAAATCATTGTGAAATCAGAAATGTAAACCACCCCCCCCTGAAAACTGAACAAAACAGAGAGTGAATTTACTTTTAATATGAGGTGTAGAGGTCATATTCTCCTCCTCCGATGTGCTACCGTACGTCTCATTGCCTTGATATAATTCAGTGACCCCCATCTGTCAGTGTGTTCCATATAACTGCATGAAGAACAGCACATTTAATGTACAGCTCTGTAGACATGCAGTTAACTTTTATTTATGTGCACATTTCCCAAACATACTTGCCTGCACATACTGCCTGCACACGTTGAAACTTTATAGTGAAAACAGGAGGTGACACATTCTTCACTGTACTCCGCAGTGCAGTTTTAACACAGTAAGAATGTCTTTAACTGTCCTGCTTTGGGGAGAACAAAGCATTGAGCGGCTGTCTTCTCCGTGAACGTACCTGAGGACTCTTCTCTTCCTTAATATAACCTATGAACAGGGCAAAATGATCTCAGTGTGCAGGATAGTGCCAGGACTTCTTTCATGCTCGGTGAGTCATTGTACTACATGGGTTGAAACTTCGTGCAAATGCTTCACTACTAATGACATTACCTCTTTCGATGCATGTTTGTGTCGATGGGAATCCAACTTCCCAGAAGTTTTCAGGAGTAGAGGGAGGGATGAAAAGAAACCGGTGCCTCGAGCAGGCAGACAGCTTCTTCTGTTTGTCCTCCTCTGGCGAATGGGCATAATACTGGAAGAAAAAATTCAATGTGTCAAGTGGGATCAATGTTACAACATGTCTCCTTCATTTAGCTTCATCGTGGGAGTACTCACAATTTCACATTCCTTGCAGGTTGTGCCCTTCAGTTTCCTTCTCTCCTCTTTCTTGCGAATCACTGCTACATGTGCAAATGTTGGGCACCTAGTCCAGAGAGAGACAGAATGTAGGTTGAGAGAGTCCAAACACAGCTGACGGTTCCCTGTGAGACACACACCACACACACACACACACACAGAATGGGAGTTTCTCAGAGAACAGAACCTGGAAACTGTATTTCCTCCCTCAAGTTAAGTGACACCCAGGTTTGCTCTTAGTGGTTTTGTTTTCTGTCCAGTGTGAATAGCAGCTGCCTTCGCAGGTGCAGTCAGCATGTCTCTGTAGAGACACCCCCGTTGCACTCTAATCCTGTGGTGTTGTGACTGTTGGTTGAACATGTCTCTGTATCGTTTCAGAAGATATGAATCTCGACAGGGACGAGGTGATCGCAGAGACTTGTGGTCTCGAGGTTCATGACCAGCATCACGTGGTTGGTAGGCTTCATACAGCACGCTAAGCACTGAATTACATTGAATTAGGTGTCAGCCCCCCTCTTCTTCTGTTTCCTTTATTTTATCTCTCCTCAGAAAACTGAAACGACTACAGGGCAGCAAAGCAGCTTTAAAACATCATGGAAGAACAACGTTCGTTTAAAGTAAGCCATCTGCTGAACAGTGGTAGAGGAAGTATTCAGAGGAGTTTTCAGGTCGAGAGACCAAAAACATAATTCTTTTTCAGTTTTTGGGCTTCTTCTCTAATCTATTTTATTTTTACTGAGATATTGGATCATGTGAACACTTGTGGAAATGAAACCATGTGAGAGGTTTAGAGGGAAAAAATAACTGCTGTTTGGAAGACATCACAAGCCAAAAAGGCTGGAAACCACTGGTTAAACTTTACCATTCTGTTGTATTAGCTACACTGTAAAGTAAATAGTAAGTAAAGCTCAAGTATTTCAAAACTGTACTTCAGTGAAGTGCTTCAGTTAATGCACTTTCTTTCTACCACTGCCACTGAAGAATGTACTTTTGCCGAATATTTATGTCATGGTTCTAATGAATAACATGTAAGTTATCAAAGAACAGCCACTCTTAGATAAAGCTTTCCAGTAACACAGGCTATTGGTTTCCCCCCTCAAGGCCGTACATTTCCTCCTTGTCATCCACACCCCTCCACAGTCCGGACTCCACCACAGAGAGGTCCCCGTCTCTGCTCCCGCGGGTCAAGAGGTTTTCAGAAGACAGCACCGTGAACAAAGCAAAGCGGAAGAAGGAAGAGGGTGAGCGGGAGGGGGTGGACGCTCAGAGGGACGGGGGACACCTACAACCTGAACTGACCAAACGGACCTCCAAACCTTTAAGCAGTCAGAGCTTTGTGAAGCAGCCAGTGGACCCTAAGGTCAGACATTGTGTGTGTGTGTGTGTGTGTGTTCTTGGCTACATGAGCTGCCGCTCTGTCTCCAGGTGTTGTACATGAACATTCAAGTACAGCAGTACTTGGATGAGGACACGGTTTTTGTCCTCTCCCCTATGACTGTATATCCTGTCACCATAGTTTGTCGTCACATTAAGGTGTTGAGCAAGATTTCCCACCATTTCTTCCCCACGACTCTCCTCATGTTTGGTGACATTGTCACTGTTGCTGTAAGGTTGGACAGAAGAATGTTTCAGCAAGGTTTTCAACTTTCTTTCATCTTTACCCTCCTCAGTCAGCACAAGACAGAGCATCCAGCCAAAGGCTGCATGTTTCCTGTGCCAGTCCTGCATTCAAGAAGCCAAATGGAACGGTGAGAGGAGAACGGGACGGCCCCAGGAAGACAAGAACCCACCTGCAGCATCTCAATGCTCCCAATGACCAACACGAAGCAGGAGGTGGGGAGGGGTCCTGCTCCTGTTTTTTTGCAATGCTGGTGTCCGACTGTATAATATCTCTTCATAGATGTCAGTTGCCCTCACTGTGACTGTGCTGTGTGTTTTCCCAGCTGAGAGGAGGCCCAGAGTGGAGCCCACATGGAGCATTGACCCTGCTCTGGCCCTGTCCATGTACGACAGCGAGTGGAGAGGAGACGAGGTACGGTCACTGGGTTGCTGTCACCTTTTTATAAAATACTGCTTCATTAAACATGAATTAGGTGAAGCCCAGATGGTTCTCATATTATTTGCCAAATATCAGAAGTGTTGATGGAACTTAATCTTTTCAGGGTTGCACTGTTAGGTAAAGTCAATCTGTGACTGCTGGTCCTCTGTGCAAATTAAGTTTTTCTGATCATGAGTCTTTGTGCATGAAGTGATTGATAAATATACACTGAATATATGGAGTCTGACACAGGTTGTACATAATCAGGAAGAAAAGCAGGAACATGGAGACCTGGAGGATAGCGACTGCACCTGGGTCAGTCACAGCTTACTCCATCGTCAGGGGGGAGGTGGCAGCATATCTGGTAAATGTAGACCACAGCTGTTTTGATTGACACCTGATAAGATGACACTGCGAGTGTGAACCTGCAGAAACTGATCATAAGATTTAACCTGGATTTGAACTTAACAACAGTGTCATGCATTGTCTTTTTAAGGACTCGGCCAGAAGGCTAATGACAGTTTGGACATGATGTTTGACACCACGGCTTATGGGGAGTACAAGTCATACAACAGTTCACACTTAGGCCAGAGCCAGACCTGTGATGATGAAGATGAAGCAGAGGAAGAGGAAGAAGCAAAAGACAGTGGTAGGGTTTCAGGCTAAGAGCAACTTTGACCAGTGTATCTGTGTTTGTTGTCAGAGGTCTGCTCTTGAATGTGCCTTGCTTGTTTCCTGAACTAGAACAAGAACCTCCCGCAAACAGTCCTGGTCCAAGTAAAGCACAGTAAGCTTCACACAGCAGTCAGTTGGGTATGTGTGTGTGTGTGTGTGTGTGTGTGTGTGTGGGGGTCTCACAGGGAACCGTCACCTGTGTTTGGACTCTCTCAACATACATTCTGTCTCTCTCTGGACTAGGTGCCCAACATTTGCACATGTAGCAGTGATTCGCAAGAAAGAGGAGAGAAGGAAACTGAAGGGCACAACCTGCAAGGAATGTGAAATTGTGAGTACTCCCACGATGAAGCTAAATGAAGGAGACATGTTGTAACATTGATCCCACTTGACACATTGAATTTTTTCTTCCAGTATTATGCCCATTTGCCAGAGGAGGACAAACAGAAGAAGCTGTCTGCCTGCTCGAGGCACCGGTTTCTTTTCATCCCTCCCTCTACTCCTGAAAACTTCTGGGAAGTTGGATTCCCATCGACACAAACATGCATCGAAAGAGGTAATGTCATTAGAAGTGAAGCATTTGCACGAAGTTTCAACCCATGTAGTACAATGACTCACCGAGCATGAAAGAAGTCCTGGCACTATCCTGCACACTGAGATCATTTTGCCCCGTTCATAGGTTATATTAAGGAAGAGAAGAGTCCTCAGGTACGTTCACGGAGAAGACAGCCGCTCAATGCTTTGTTCTCCCCAAAGCAGGACAGTTAAAGACATTCTTACTGTGTTAAAACTGCACTGCGGAGTACAGTGAAGAATGTGTCACCTCCTGTTTTCACTGTAAAGTTTCAACATGTGCAGGCAAGTATGTTTTGGAAATGTGCACATAAATAAAAGTTAACTACATGTCTACAGAGCTGTACTTTAAATGTGCTGTTCTTCATGCAGTTATATGGAACACACTGACAGATGGGTCACTGAATTATATCAAGGCAATGAGACGTACGGTAGCACATCGGAGGAGGAGAATATGACCTCTACACCTCATATTAAAAGTAAATTCACTCTCTGTTTTGTTCAGTTTTCAGATGAGATCCAAGACTACTGGTCCAAACTGACCTGTGAGATTAGAGCACATTCAGAAGAAAACATATGATAACACAAAGAGAGTTTTTTTTGGTCAGATGGTTTACCAGAGTACATGTGAGAGATTACAAAAATAATGTGAAAACGTTTTGTAGAAAAATAAAATCTCTTGGCGATACCATAGTTGCATCACAGCTGAGGTTCTCTGTCAGAATACACCAGCAGGGCCTCCCCAACGTGACTGACAACCACGCTGCAACGGACACAAACATCAGCAGTGCGTCAGCAATGTAGCCTGGATAGCATTTGCTATCTGCTATCTAACTTTAAACATTTTAATCTAACTGAAACCTGATTAGTGAGTCCAATCACACAATGCATATTGTTAAGGAGACAAAGTTAACATCACAATTTGTCTTTTAATCATTTATCAGAAAACATACATTACATTTAACGGTTTAAATTATTTTGAACATCACTGATTTGGACTCCTGACATGAGACAAAGCTCAGCATGAGTCTGCAGGTGACCTACTCACCACAACAGAGATGGAGCATTCATGTCCATGGAGAAAAGAAAAGGAGAGAGAGACATGGCAGTGACCTGGAAGGAAGAGATTATCAGCCACCACTTTGTCACAACTCCAAAACCTAGTTACACGTATTGTTAAAACATGTGATAAATAGTCACCTTGGACAAAAGAGTCCAGATCCAAAAGTGCTCAAGGGACAATCCACTTTTTAGTTTGACTGTGGCCAGTAGCAACAGAAACCCCAGCAGTGCACTGCAGAGTGAGATGTGTCTGATGAAAGTTATGGCATCAAAATACAGTGAATACAACACTTTCAGGGACAAGAACCAAATGCATCATATACTTTGTGTGCAACCATATGAAATAGTACTGCATCTGTAAGCCTCCACTCGTTATTAACAGCTCCTCTTTGAGGTCGTGTTGGGTGTCTGGGCTCATCGCATGACAAGTGGCCCCTGAAGCATGTTCCATTTCAGGCAGGTACAATGTGTTTCAGACTTGTGACTGCTGTCAGCAGAGGAGACGCTCTCCATGAGTGGCTCCTCTAAATGTACAGCACAAACTCAGACCAATGACAAAGAAACAAAGCCACATGATACCTGGCACAGCAGCCAGAGTGAAATGTGTTGGACTGAAGGGAGGGGAACTCCAGGGCACCCATCAGGTCACCTGTGGAGGAGGAACACGGGTACAGTCAACAGGATGACATCAGAGCTACAAAACGACAGAAGAAGAGAGGTGCTGGCCTCATACCTGTGGGATGAGCAGCAGCGGTCAGCAGCAGCACGCTGTTGTTACAGAAAAGCTTTGATTAGTTATGGAGTCACACCACGTATCTAATGAATGTCGTCGCATCACTGCAGCCTTTATGTTAGCACACCAGGGGGTTTGTATTTCAGTGCAGGCAGAATATTTTCAGGGGGATGTTCTAATTTATATACAGTGTTTCAGATGTGTGATTGACGGGAACAATTATGTGACTCGTCCTGCTCCCTCTAGAGGGAAGATGACAGTTGTGTAAAACTTTCTGAAATGCCATCTGTTTCTCAGATGAAAGAAATACATAACATAGATCTGCAGGTATGATGCATATAAATTTTCAGAATAAGAGCTATGAACAATTTCAGACATGCCACAAACCGCCTGACCAACTGTACAACATACACTACACGCGAAAAATTAGGGATATTTGACTTTTGAATGAAATTTCAGAAAGAACCTAAAATGCACTATAACCTTTACAGGTGAACTCATTGTGACCTTCTCTAAACTTTTGAATGCACATGATGATATAATATCGCTTTAGCGTGAACATTTTACATTTTACATAAATTTTACCGAAAGCCAAATATCCATAACTTTTTGTGAGTAGTGTATTTATATGAGCTTCAGGCTCATATTGTTTGGAGTAGTTTATCCATACCTGAACAAGTAGTTAATGCACTGTTGTTCCAGGTCACTAAAATAAATCAGAGTGAGACAATGTGTCAGCAGAATAGTTTACATGCTGAAATATCAGTCAATCATATGGGAGTAGACGTACCTCAGATTGCTGGGCCTGTAGTGAACCTGAAACACCCTGTATGCACCTGGAACATGAATCACAACACCCAGGCTTTAGTTTAGACTATTTATTTGTGCTTTTAAATTTTTTTTGTTGTTGTCATTTGGCTGGATTCATCATTTCTCTTTCCCGTGTGCAAGTCTCAAACTCTTTCACTGCAGAGTACTAACCTCTGTGAAAGTTTGAAAATTCAAAGTTTGATTATGAGACACAGTGCACTTCATCTTCTAGTTAATCACTCATGTTCAGATTCATGTTTTCACACGCATCTGGCCAGAGGTCTGGGGTCTATGCTAGAAAGCAGGATTAGTGAAAACTCAGAGCTGAGGGAAGCTCTGGGTTTTCCACTGCAGAAACAGAGATGACTTTAACTCTTAACTCCTGACTTTAACTTATTCACTGGCTCGTAGATCTGACTTCAAACCTCTCCTTGTATGTATTTTATGCTTTTATATCTTCATACCCTTTGTGCAGCATTTTGGTCAGCACAAGCTGTGTGTTAGAAATAATTTTTACTTACAGCTCATTAGTGTGGCTGGATCAAATTGTGATGGTTTTATTGTGTGTGATGAGACAGAAGAAATGACAAGACAATGTAATTTTGAACACTCCAACAAATCGAACAGACTTACCAACACAGAACAGATGAGCAGCGGCCCACAGGTAACCACTGAAGTCAAACTACACAGAAGGCAAACATGTGAGGAGACAACAGAGAGACCAACCACTGCACTCTTATGAAGAGATTCATTATTTGATTATAATGTGTTGTTACCTGAGGATCACAGAGGGGGAGGTTGAGGGCTGAAAGCAGCACAAGACATATGCTGTAAGAAAAATGGTCAGTCACGTCAGAGGAACCTTTTCATGTCTCTGCTCCGACTCTCATCTAACACACATCTATGTATCACTATGTTATTGATGCAACCTTTGTGCAGCTGTCCTGTGACACAGAAAAGCACTAACCTGACAAATTTCAGCCAGCGCGTCTTCTGCTGGTGGGAGATGAGGGAGATGAGAGCAGCAAGGCAAAGCACTGAGCATTAACTGAGATCAGTGGATTGTAAGGAGGCAGGACTGTACATGTTCACTGCACTGTGTGGTGTGTGCACTTGCCTCTCTCTGGACAGCCCTCAGGATTATGTAACTCACAACATGAGAGGAATTCTGCAGTGTGAAGAAAAGAGGGATGTCCTGCGGGGAGAGAAACACTGTACTGTCAGCTGGTATGACCATCAGGTATGGATCCTCACACCCTGTAATATCATTCAGGTAGTGTAACATGGCGTTATGAAAAGCAGGAGCTTATGTGGCATACAATGCGTGACAGGGCTCTGGAACCAGCATAAATGTTTCCCACAAACAGGACGGAGGCTGGAAGCCAGGGCAGGGCTGCTGACCTGTAATACAACATTCAAAACATATCAAACAATGTCGCTACTCACAGGTTTATAGTTGGTCTATAGCCATCTATAGACCTATCTAAAATCCTGACAAAGCAACTATATGATTATTTGCATAGAACTGGTACTGTATGTTTGAAAATTTTCAGTCATCGCACAGAAGCAGCACTAGCGAAAGTTACCAATGATCTTCTCGTGGCCTCAGATAATGGTCTGATTTCTATACTTGTCCTGCCACACCTAACTGCTGCATTTGGCACCAGGGACCAGAAGATTTTATTACAGAGACTAGAACATGTCATTTGGATTAAAGGAACAGCAGTTGGCTGGTTTAAGTCATACTGGACGGATTCAGGTTTGTTCATGTTAACAATGAATCCTCCATGTACACAAAGGTTAGTCATGGAGTTCCAAAGCGTTCAGTTCTGGGATGAATATATTTCCCCTACACATGCTTCCTCTAGATTATATGATCAGTAAGCACCATATATTACATTTATTACTCCCCTGTCTTCTCTTTACCCCTCACCACTTCTTTCCCTTTCCCACTCATCTTTCTTTATTTCTACCCAACCAGTTGAGGCAGACAGCTGCCCACTCTGAGTCTGTTTCTGTTCAAGTTTTTCCTCTCCACTGTTGTCTAGTTATTGCTTACTGTGGGAACTGTTTCTCTCTCTAATACGGTAGGGTCTTGATCTTATTCTGTGAAATGCCTTGAGAAACATGTTTTGGATTGTTGCCATACAAATAAAGCTGGAACTGGAACCCTACAGCAACCTGCAACAAGTACCTGGTGATGTGGCTCATCTCCACCCATCCCAGCTTTCCAAAGAGTAGAAGAAGAACAGCTCCAATAAATGTCTGCCATCTGAAAATGAGCATTTTTCTCTTGTTGGTGAACATAAAGCATGGATTCTGTTTTCCAGTCAGCACTCATGTACAGGGTGTAAGAGGTTTAACATGAATCCAGATGCACATTTAAATTCCCCCTTTTCACACAAAAAATGTTACATTTTAAGTTTTCAGGAGCACACAGCTTCCATTGATTAGTTGATTAATCAGTCAATCAATCAATAAATCAATCAGTCAAGAGGATAATCAGGAGAATTGGGCCGTTATGATAGAGATAGTCACAAATTCAGCCCTGAACTGAACATGTCTTTGATTCCTGGTGTTTAATTCACGCTGCAGACAGGGATAGGACATGAGGAGCATTCACTCTAGTATTTACCTTCAGCTACTCACCCTTGAAATAAGGTTGGATACGTGAATTTTAACACTGACAGGACAAACTGGAAAGAAAGAAAGATATATGTAAAGTCATGACATTATCATATGTACTTTTCATAACTTTTACAACTTATCACTCTGACAACAGGAGATGCTCTGGCACTGAACCCCCGTTAAGACTACCAATTCATAGTCCATACCTACCTGCAAGTATTACTTATCACTCAATGACTCTCAATAAAAACTCTTACATTTGTAGCACTTGTTCGTTTTCATTTCCGGTAGCAGTTTGCCTCCAAAATAAGAGTTGAGACGTTGTTGATGGTGGGCTCACTGTCTTCAGACCACAGAGTAACTTCTAAACTCAGTGTATTTGTGTTCCGTTTAAACAGTTCATAAACTGAACACCTGTCATGCAGTGTGAAGAAGAAAATGTCTTTGACTTAGACCTGGAGTCGGTGCTCGAGCAGCTCTTACTCAAGCGGCACCTCCAAATGAACACTCACCTTATTGGTGAAATAAGACACAACGAAAACGAGGCTGAACGCGAAGCCGATCATGTGTCTCCTCCACTGCATGTTGACGTGTCTGCAGCGGGGACATGGCTCTGTACAACAGCAGAACAGGTCCTGTTTCTAACTAACACACATGTAGGACCCAAACTTCCCTCACCGTCCGCACTGACACGTCAAGACGTCTGGTCAGACAAAGATCGTCTCCTATCAGGATCACTTCCCAGCCCAACGTACAGGAGGCTGCAGCTGTGCTTATACTGTACGTATGAGGCACTGTACTTATCTATACAATATGCTGCTATATTTTACTGCATGTGCAACACACATACACACACACACACACACACACCCACAGCCACCAACTACATTTCGTAGTTGGATAGAGTCACACATCAGTTTATCAAATTAAACTTCACATGTCTAAGTAGTTGACTGAATAACATTGAGTAGTACAAATAGCTTTCCCCCATGTTCTCAAATGTGAGTATTAATTACCCCACTTTGTTTTATATCAGCATAAATGTATTCACAATTTTATTACTGAATTTAAATAAAATGGTAATAATGAGTAGGTCTGTACTGATATGATGTCAAAACCTTGTGATGTTGGCGAGGGTTTCTCTAACTGGGCCCAAAACTTTTTACAGAAACCCTCCATCACAAACCAGAACAGTCAAGGTGGGTTTTAGCTGCATCATGGGAGTTGTAATATTAGGTGTTTGATGATCATTGATTATCATCCAGGATGAGTTAAAATCCTCTGCATCAATTCTGACCATACTTTATACATATTTCTACCAGTCCAACATTAAATCACTGGAGGAAGTGGATTTCCTCTGTCCCACAATTTGGCTTGAAAAAATATTCTAAAAAATAAAAATAGAATAGTATAGAACAAAATAAAATATAAAGAGCTCGATAAATAAAGGCTCTGAATTCGGAGTAAGCTGGGTGTGGGTGTATGAGTCCATAGTGTAATGACAACACAGGGTATAAAACGTGTCAGTGAGTCCCGCTGTGTGGATGTAGTCGGTCCAGTGTTTACATGTAGTACTTCATGCACTGCAGCACATGTCAGAGCATCGCAGCAATTCTTACGAAAGATGGATTAAATATGTCAAACGTTAAAGAGACAGCTCATGTCCCGCGTTGCTGAGTGAAGGGGAGTGCCGGTACCTCGAAACAAAGTCAGAGTGGAGCATTCGTGTGTGAGCTTTGTAGAGTCACGTGGTTTCCTGTCGATTTCCTTGTTTACGGAGGACTGTGGCTGCTCTGGGTTCAGTCTGTGGAGAGGAGGGCGCGCGGTCATGGCTTTTTTAAAGACGCGAGAGCGGACTAAAGAAAGGTCGGTGCTGCCTCACCTGTTTCTTCTACCTGTTGTTGTTTCAGACGCGGGGGCGATTGTGTGTGTCGGTGTGTAACTGTGTTGGATGAGCCCCGTGTGTCGCCAGGCTGGGCCACTTAGCTAATGAGACCTTCACTGTCAGCTGTGTGATGCTCCTGTAACTGATCCAGGATCAGCAGGGGTTCAGTCCGCAGACAGGTTACTGTTGGAAGAACAGGACTGGATATTAATTCTTCAGTTCTCCCACAATGACTCGTTAGAAATGACCATCAACGCTCCATCTAGAAACATGGCCGCCACCAACCTCCTGTGGGCCAGTGGTTGTGATGTTGGGCCCCTGCGGCCCCCCGTTATAAATGGCAGCTTTATTAGCTCCCCAGATGTCCACAACTGGCACCAGTTCTGAGTAACTGATTTAAGTTTTTTTTTTGTTCACAGCTTCTCACATGATGTGAACGTGTGTTTTGTAGTTTCCCATGACAGTGAACTCATCTGTTTTTTTTCACTCATGTTTGACTCCATGGACCACAACATGAAGGGCGTTAATGCTGCAGATGTAGTGAATCTGAGATCTAAGTAATGCAAATTTCTGACACATATGTTATCAATCAAATGATGTGGAGTAAACCTTGGGGGGGCTCATATCAAATAAAAAAAGTGCAAAATGGACCATGCAGCAGTGAACAAATCAAACTGTCTGTAGTGAAATGTGTACAAATATTCCAGTAGAGCCAAGAGATTTGTTCCTTAAAGACATTTGAATAAGGTCCCATGTGTTCCTGGTCTAAAGTGAGTCTCAACCAGATTTTTCTGAGGCTGATAAGCAGGTCATCAGAGTTTCCACTCCAGAGCTGCCCTATGTCGATGTTTTTTGTTTGGCCTGTCTTAGCCTGTATGGAGGAGGAACTCACTAAAAAAAGCCTTCCAGTAGCCCCAGAATCTTGTCCAAAAACTGTGTGACAGGAGCCAACCATTTCCACAAATACCAAACTGCTGCTTCAGAAAGTGCACAATATTTATGCAGTTGCTGTGTCCAACACAATGCTGCCATAGTGATCAGATCTGTGGATCCAGTGCAAGGTGACACTGTAGATTCACGCTGCTTTGACTTCTGGCACAGAGCACAGGTCCTTCAAGTCCTTCACGTTTGGCAAATTAAATTTAAGAAAAATTCCCGCATGCAATTATCAGACGGATGATGGACACTTTAAAAGCAGCAGAAACACTCCATGCTTTCCTCTTCCTCGTCAAAACCTGGTGCCTACATTACCCATAGAACATGTGGAGCTGATGACATCACCTGGGGCAATTGATCAGACTCCTCTCTGGAGCCACAACAAGGCTTCATTCAGCTCATTTAGATTTGTTTGTGTTCCTCTGCTGGGTTCAACACATTAACACATTCGTCTCATGTCCTTCCTCCCCAGGTTTTCCCTCCTCTTGCTGGATTTGGAGGAGTATTATTTTGAGCAGCACACTGCGTACAATGTGACAAGCTGTTCAAAACAGGAGAGGTAACTCTAATTATTAACAGTGCTGCTTCATCTACTACTAATGATGTCAATCATCACACTAAAGTCCGTTGTGTCCATCTGGTCATGTTGCCTAAGAACATGAGAGTCAGTGGCTGAAAGCTGTTTTAATGTACTTGCTGTAAGTATCATGTTTCAGGCATTCATATTGGCCAAAGGAGCTCAGGGCAGTTATCTTCAGCTGTGCAAGCATCAGTTTATGCAGTTATGAAAGTCCGTCAGAGCGAGAGGGAGATGCCCAGAGAGAAGACTGGTCAGTGGAGAAAATGAGACCTGTCTGCTGAGCTCACTGTCATATTTTCATATTTTCGTATTTTCAACATAAAAACATGGAATCTGTAATGCTTGTAATATATAAACACAGTGAATGTGGGAGTTTTCAGTCATATAAAAGAGATTGTGACTTGAGTACATTAGCTGAAGTGATTAATCGTGTGCCAGCACCATATTTCAGTGTTTACTGTAACATCAGATCACCCTTAAAACACACATTCTTCTGCCTCTCCTGGTTGCATGATCTCTTGTTTGAATTCATTCTGATTCAGAAGAAGAAACAGTGTTTTCTATCAGAAGACTGAAACCGAGCTTGACTGAACCAAATTAGCATTTCTTTTCTCCCGCATTCTCCAAAAGCAGCTATATAGTATCATACTAGATAGTATCAGGTCGTGAATGTGTTACCCTGCAGTTGGAGTAGTGTTATTTTATATGTTAATGTCTAACATGTGGGGCTGGAGCCAATCCCAGTTGACATAGGAAAAGCGCCTATCACAGGGCTGACACACAGAGACTCCCAGTCACATCTATTGGCAATTTAGAGCCACCAATCAACCTTATCTATCAATCTATCTATCTATATGTAAAAGTGTATGTGAGATGATTTACTAGTCATTTAACTCAATATGTAATTGAAAATAGTACAACATTGCAAAGGTCCAAAATATATGCACATTTTGAATGTAATGCCAGCAACATTTCAAATGATGAGCAAATCATCACATTCTGTTTTTATTTGCCACTTCCACAGCAACCAAGCGGCTTGTATGTAGAACATCTTGATAGTATAACATTATATACTTTCTCTCCAGAAGAAGTCGAGGCTCGCTGAAGGTCTGTTCCAGATCAGTCATATTTGATCCAGAGGATCCCGCAGAGCCCATTATAAAGGTTGGTTTTAGTAACATTTGTTGTGTGAGTTGTCTTTTTCGCTTGCTACCAGACAGTATAAAAGAGTTCACAGAGGAATCACACTGAAGACATAAGAACTGATCGTGTCAAAGCCAGCCGTGTTTTATGTTGTGCGCTTTATGTCTATTCCGTATTATTTTGGATGCAGAGTGCAGGTCTGTCTACATCATGGCACGTTGGTCTGCTTTGTGTTTGTGCAGATCCCTCTTCGTGACTGTAAGAAGATTGAGTTTGTGGAGAAAGAGAACAACCCTTTCAATGAGTGAGCATGGTTTGCTCTCTGGTATTACACGTTCACGTCACCCGCTCATGTTTATTTACTTTGTGGAACGGGTTTGGTGGCTTCAGAAAGAAAGCAAATGTTGAATATACTTGGAAACAGGACTCCCTGTGTGTGATTTGGTCGTTACATGTTTGAACAAGCTGCTTGTCGGCTGCCAGACTCGATGTTGTGTATTCAGTGGTTGTAAGCAGGATCCCAAAAGTCATTTGTAACATTACTCCAGTGATGTTTTAGGATGATAACTTTTCTGTGTTTTCCTTGCAGACCAAGGTTGTCATCCATCTTGATTTCATGTGGGCAGGTGAGATGCGGTTACCATGGAGATGTGATGTGGCATGTCATGTTGTGTTGACTGGTGATATTTGGTTGTTGTATTTGATGTGCTCCTCACCTGTCCTACAGTTTGGGACTGTCAGTGTATTGTGGTCACTGTAATTTCAGGTGGTTTGCATCAGAGAAAACAACGTGATTGCACCGTACAGGAATGAGAGGGTGAGTCAGCCCAAACTCTCATACTCCCTCATGCTCTTCATGTTTGTGCGTCCGTCTGTAACTTAATCATCATTCTCGTAATTATTTTGCAACATGTGAAACTGTCAGAATCAATGGTCACGAAGCAGCTTAACTTCAGCTAGTGCATAACAATGTTAACATTGTCATGTCAACGAGAAGAAGCTCCAAGATGTCTTCATGTGTTTGAACAAATGTCTCTCATTGTTTTGACAGGAGGAAAAGAAAATGAGCTTTCAGCTGGAAGTTTGTAGCAAAACAGAAGATGTTGTTCAAACATTACTTCAGGTATGTGAGCTGGGGTCATGTTAATGTTTTAAAGAGAACGCAGGCTCTGTCGTGTGTAGATGTGATTGTGCTGGTTTGTTTTGCAGCTTCACAGAGGTTCCTGTCTGCAAAAGCTTGGGGACCAGACTGCAATGGTGAGTCTGTCGCTTCTGTAAGTTCAAGTACACAGCAGAGCTCTGACGCATCAGCAGCATAAAGGATTCTTTCTATCCACATGATCCTGTTTCTTTCATCTCGTAATTAATCCTATTTATATTGAAGGATTATTGTTCCTAAAGTTTGTTGTCCACATTTCTTTTGGTGTATTTCTAGGTTGCAGCTAACTTACAGTCGAGACTGGCAAGGTCATCGTTTGACAAAAATTGGTATGCTACAGTCAAACAGAAGGATAGTTGCATGTTTTTTTCCTGCTGCTGCTGCTGCTGCTACTTTTAATGTTTGAATTCAGTGGTCATTATTTGTGTCAGAGTGGGCATGGATGGTACAGGACTGTGATGATTCTTTGCTGTGAAGCTTTCAGAATGTGTCCGAGAAGCTTCACATGGAGTGTGCAGCGGAGATGGTCCTGCCTCTGGTGTCCAATCCGGGCCACATCTGTGTCACCGATGAGAACCTTTACTTCCAGCCGCTGAACGGGTACCCGGTGAGCTGTCGCACACCTGTGCACACAGTCAGGGTGATACCTGCAGGTCCTCTCTCTGCTCTCAGCATTAATGAATTATGACATTTTATGTCAGGAGCACGTGATTCAGATCAGACTCCACAGAGTCAGGAGAATTTACAAGAGGCGGCATGGTCTCAGACCACTGGTGAGTGACCAGAGTGGGCTTGTACACACAGTACATAACCATGTAGTCAGTTTAGTACATAAAGTAGGATGATAACAAGTGTCTGGTGTGTGTTCATGTGTGGCCCAGGGTCTTGAGGTGTTCTGCACCGAGAATGACTTGTGCTCCGACATCTATCTGAAGTTTTACAGCACAGAAGACAGAGATGAGATCTACTACTACATTGCTACTTTCCTAGGTGAGCAAACTCAAACCCAGCAATCAAGCTGTTACTGGGTGCCCTCTGTTAGGCCCAGAGACTGTACAAAAAAGTGTATGAAAAATGAAGCCAACGCAGCAGTGTCTTAAAGCTGTATTCTACTGAATGGCAATGGGGGCGACTCCACTGGTTGCAAAAAGAAGAGCAGTTTGCCCATAAGGGGGTTAGAGGGTTGGCATTACTTCAATTTATATTAAAAAAAAAAAAATCAAAAGCTTTGAGTTTGTTGATTTGCATAAAGCTGAAAAGCGTTCCAGCGTCATTTCAAAGAGATTATATCAGAATCAGTCCACGATCAAACAAACCGCGTGTAAATGGAGATGATTATGTCTGTGGCTAATCTCTGTAGAAGCGGGCATCATCACTCCAAAGGCAGAAAGACAGATGCTCAGTCATGTCAAAACAACCCAGAGCAAGCTGCTGCTCTTCAAAAAAAAACACTGGTCCATTCACATGAATGCAGAAAACCAGGACATTCCGAAGGGTTAACATACATTTGATTTCCATTGTCATTGTGTATACATTTTTTTTTTAAAAAGTACTGGTATTGGAAAAACAAGTATGGGTGAAGCCCAGCAACACGTGACTGATTGGAACCTTACTCACCCTGTTTTTCTTTGTCCTCAGAGAACCACATGACGGAGCACACAGCTGAGAGTTACATGCTGCAGTGGCAACGCGGCCACCTGAGTAACTACCAGTACCTCCTCCACCTCAACAACCTGGCAGACCGCAGCTGCAATGACCTCTCCCAGTATCCTGTCTTCCCCTGGGTCATCGCTGACTACAGCAGTGCGCAGCTAGGTGGGTCAGCAGACTCCTACAGCAGCTCCCGTGTGTTTGAAATGCTAAACCGCTGCATTTCTGTTCCGCAGACATGACCAACACCTCCACATTCAGAGACCTGAGCAAACCCGTGGGAGCCCTGAACAAAGAACGCCTGGACAGACTGCTGGTGAGCCTCTGCCTGTTGCCTTGTTTCTGGCATGTGAACGTCTCCAATCAGAAGCTCCTCAGTAAGCACATAACTGTTGTCTTGTTCACAGACTCGTTACAGAGGCATGCCAGAGCCTCGCTTCATGTACGGCAGCCACTACTCGTCTCCAGGCTACGTCCTCTTCTACCTGGTCAGAGTTGGTAAGTGACGCACTGCTGTAAACCAGAACATTGTCACAATTGATGGAAACAGTTGTCAGTGGTGTTTTTGTGAGCCAAAGAGGAGCAGCTCTGTCAAATTACAAAATTGAAGCCCTCAGAAATGTTTAGTTATGCTGTAGGTGAAACACCAGTTCATATCTTTTCTATTGCAAAAGTATAGTAGGTTCTGTCAGTACAGAAAATGTTGATGTCCGCAGTGAAACAAGAAGACAGGTTTGTTTTTCCCTCTTCCTGGTAACATGTTATTAATCCTGAGCCTGTCCCTGCAGCTCCAGAGCACATGTTGTGTCTCCAGAACGGCCGCTACGACCATGCAGATCGCATGTTTAACAGGTACAAGAGTCTGACATCACTCAAGCTCCTTCCCTTTGCTCAAAAACTAACACGTAAAGTCTTATATTCATTATTCATCTATGATGCTAAGATGTAAATGATACCAGTTATATTGCATAAATGGCTTTATTGAGCTTTAAAATGTTGAAAATATGATTCTGCATGATGGTAGGAACTGACCTGTCTTGCTTTCTTACAGCATAGGTGAAACATGGAAGAATTGCCTTGAGGGTGCAACGGACTTCAAAGAGGTAACACTTGGATCTTCTGCAGACACTACTGATTTGGCAAAGATTAGCCCTGGAATAGTGTGCATTATAATATGATGGAAATGTGTTGTGTTAAAAGGTGAATTAGAAACAAGTTAGTATCTCTGTGGAGGTAGCTGAGATAATTCTGCATTCCACAGTCCTTCCCCACTTTTTACAAAAACCTGCATGTGTTTTAATCGTGGTCTGCCAAGGAGCCACAGATGAAAATTAACCTTAAAGTGAAACACTGGGTTGATGTGAGGAGCATTTTCACTGTGTTCTCTTAAATTCACCATTTTGTTTCATTATCCACCTCCACCATCCTATGAGCACGCTTCAGAATTCACCCTGCTATTTCTTTTGGCTGTCACATCATTAGCGTTAGTTATCTGCGTTTGAGCGCTATGAGCTTTTCCAATGGTTTGCTCTTTGCTCGCTGTAAACACCTTGTTTATATTTACACCCGTGATTGTTGCTGGTCACAGTGACACTTCCAGTGTCCTTGACCTTGCTTGGTCTTCCAGGCCTTTCGTATTGCTGAGCTCTCCCGTGCAGTCCTCCTTTTTAAGAATCATTTTAATTGCTTTGTTTGGTTTCTTCAGCCTAATGATCACCTCCTTCACTCTTTGGACTCCATATTGACAGTTCATGGAGGGAATCGGCCCCACTCAGCCATGAAACTGTCAGTTACTTTACAGCCTCTGAAAATGGAGGGACTGTGAAAAAATGGCAGTAGTTCCTAAATCGATATCGATAAATTAGAGCTGAAGGTCTGCTCTTCAGTCGCATCCTGATGGCTTCATTTCGTGCACCTGACTGTATGTTTAGTATTGCACATGGTCCTTTACAAATCAAACAAGTAATAATAATGATGTCAGTGTGGCTAAACCAAATATACAGTTGTTCATTGTGAAAAGCTGTTCAGACAGGAATGAGAGAGGCCTTGTCTCAGTGCAGAGAACGAGGTGTGTGTGTTTTTTCTCCTCGTCAAGCTGATTCCAGAGTTTTATGGAAACGACTGCAGCTTCCTGGAAAACAAGCTGGGTCTGGATTTGGGCAGAAGACAGAATGGAAGTTTAGTGGGTGACATCACTCTCCCACCTTGGGCCTCAGGTAACTTCCTGCAGACGATCTGATCTAAGATCTGCTGGACCCAGGTGTCGGCGTGCTGTTTGTGGCTTGAATGCCCTTCACCCTTCATGCCTCTTGTTGCTGTTGTTTATTTATGAATACTAAAGTGTTATTAATCACTCTGTGTGCTGCTGCATGTTCACCATGTCCTCTTTGTCTTGATTCCAGATGCCAGTAATTTTCTTCAGAAGCATAAGGCGGCACTGGAGAGTCAGTATGTGTCAGAGCACCTTCACGAGTGGATTGACCTGGTGTTTGGCTTCAAACAGAGAGGCAGTGAAGCCGTGGCAGCTCATAATGGTAAAACAGTCAGTAGACAAACTTCAAACCCAACCAACGCTGGACAAACTCTTACATCTGTCTCACTGTCTTTCAGTGTTCCACCCTCTGACCTACGAAGGTGGCATCGACTGTGACAGGTATCAACAAGAGTCCCTCCATAGTTCTTATTCCAAATATTTCCACTGGCATCACTGACCAAAGTCTCCACCTCTCCATCTCTTTGCGAAGCATCGAGGACCCTGATGAGAGAATCGCAATGCTGACGCAGATCCTGGAGTTTGGCCAGACACCCACGCAGCTGTTCAGCAGCCCCCACCCTCAGAGGATCACACCACGGTTTCACAACATTACCCTAAGCTCCAGCATTGCCTCACCCATTAGCGAACTGTCTCCAGGTAGGTATCTATAGCAGGTAGGTAGCTATAAATGAACAGATGCTTGAAAAGAAAAACCTGGGGATGAGGAGTCACATTTTGATGAGCATTTTCATAAGTATGAAAAATGACTGAATGAATGCGTGTGTGCATATATTGTGTATATGTATCAGTAGAAGACAAAGTATGTCCAGTGAAGACAAAAACAAGTATATGGCACATGTATTCCTTCAGCAGCTGCCCCTGTGTTGTCTTTCAGCCTCTCAGAGTGAGGACTTGTCCTTCGAGGACTTGACTGAGGAGAGCAGGACACTAGCTTGGGCCAACATGGGCAACCTAATCAAGATCTCTACCCACAAGATCCATAAAGAGTAAGGAGGCATTTCGTTGGTGCATAGTACAAATTCAGTTGCGTTTCTCTGTATGATGGTGGAAACTGAAGTGAAAGCTGTGGTTTAGATATGAGGAAGCACATGCAAAGCAAAGAGGCAGCTGCCTCACATGGAAATAGTAACATATTCAAATGTATGAAACCACTTACTCCTTACTAATGTTTCCTCAAAGATGTGGATAAATCTTTGTCTCATTTTTGTCTTCACTAGTTGCAGTAATGTGACTGCCACAGGAACCTAAAAGCATCCTCTTTTCCACATGTTGTAAATGTGCAGGGCTGTGACGGGCATTGCTGTGACTCAAGACGGAGCAGCTGTTTTCTCCACATCCCAAGGTCTGAAAATATCTGGAATGTCTACACAGAGGCACATAGAGGTTATTGTACAGGAAGACATGCATTAACACTGTTAAGGAATGTATGTACTGTAAAACATACCTGAAGGTGAATTTCATTTCTCTCTCTTGCTCCTCTGTCCATTCTAGACTCAACACTGAAGATGTTCTCCAAAGAGTTAAAGGAGTTTCAGAGAAGCATGTCCTTTTCCAACATGGTACAGAGCTCTGCTTTATTTTTACCTGTTCACCATCTCTCCCAGGAGGACCTGGTGATCTGCTCTGACACTCTCGGGACTAACTGGCTTTTTTCAGGCCTTGTCGTCATGTTTGATGCTGGCAGATGGTAAAACTGTGGCATGTTCTTCATGGGACAACAATGTGTACGTACACTATATAAATTTGTACATTTGGTGCAGTTTTCTTTAAACTTTTTTTTTGTTTCCCTGCTAAACTAAACCTTCCTGTCTCCTAGTTATTTCTATTCCATCCCGTACGGCAGGCGGCAGGACACGCTGATGGGTCATGATGATGCAGTCAGTGAAATGTGTTGGTTTGATGACCAACTGTACACAGCATCGTGGGATTCCACTGTCAAGGTGCAAACTAAATAGCTTTAAAGATGTGATGCTTTATGAGACTAGTCAAGGGTCTGTGATAAATGCTAATAATACGGCAACACAACATGACAGAGGTACACAGATGTGGTGCATGCATTTTTTTCTCCTTTTCTTGGTGAAGCAAGACAAACACAAATATATTTTTTTCCATACAAGGGATCTATATGTTTGTCAATCATATGTATAAACACACCCACACTAGGGCTGTCACTTTTTATTCAAGTTTCAAACATTAATTTGGAAATGAGGTGAAAAGTTCATTTTCAAACTCCTGTTACCTGTTCGAAATGTCGGCTGCCTTGTCATCCAACAGAGGTTGCTCTAAGAATTCACTATCATTTTGACCTATCGCTAAACGAAGCTACTGCTAATTAGCTGTTGTTTCGCTATGAAAATAGAGGATAATAGCAAACAAGCCGTCCTGAGCAGACAATCTAAAGAGAAGAAGAAAAAGAAACCTGGAGGGCTGTGAGCAGAAGAAAAGAAAGGTTTCTTGTCTTTACAGTCAAGTCAGGAAGGAGCTGTTTTTTATTTATTTATAAAAATCTCAAGTAATAATTGTTGAAAGCAGTGGGTCATTTTTGGCCATCTAGTGTGAAAACCCTTGGACCCTGTTTGACATCTTAAATGACAGTTTGTCACATCCACTCATCACCTGGCTTCTGTTTTCCAGAACTGAACTGCACAGTCTGAGTAGCAGGAGGGATCTCCCAACATGAATGTGGAGAATCCAATGAGAGTCATTCATAATGTGTTGAATACAGTATCATAATATGTTATTGACCAGAGGACTGTGGATCGCTGCAGAATGTTTATGAAAACGGCATCATGACCTCAACATTTCCATTAAGAATCATCTCTCTTAATTTAGCTCTATGTAAGAGGTTGGGTGTACCTATATTATCTGAACCAGCCAGATCCTCTCAAGTGTCCTTGTGAGGATTTCTGAAAGGATTCTTCCTCACTCAATGTCAAACTGAGATGTTTCCCCCCATACTGACTGACAAGTGGACCAATTATCAAATGAGTGATTCTGTAACAGGGAATAAAATCATGATTCTTCATGTCCTTTACCAAAAACATCCTGTACATGGTTCAAAATGTGAGGAGGAGATCCAGGACTCTGTATCAGGAGGTGTCAAAGCTTCAGCTATCTCCACAATACATCCTTAGTCCATATTCCTCCTTCAAACTATGAAGACATTTCTATGTGCCTCCTGTGTACAGGTCCCTCAGTGGGGCATGTACTGTGCATGTGTGTTATGGTTTCTGTTTGAGTTACAAAGAGAGCAGTGAGTTTAATTATGGTTTCTGGCAGGTTTGGCAGTGTGCCTCTGGCGGTTCCTCAGCTCACAAGAGATCCCAATTTCAGTTGCTGGCTGAGTTGGAACATGATGCTGGGGTGAGTGAAGATGTGAACCCTGCAGGATGCTGCTTCCACTTCTGGAACTAATGATGAATCATAACCAAACTATCTTTTTTATAGTTGTGTGTTCTTTTAAAAGAGAAATATGCAATAGTGTAATGTCGTGAATTTTTTTTTCTTTTTTTTTTTAAATTCTTGTCCCGGTGGTGTTGTTTGTGTGGCCCCCATGTTCAGGTGAACACTGCTGGTCTGAATCCAGCTGGGACTCTGCTGGTGTCTGGATCTAAAGATGGGACTGTCACCATCTGGGACACCAGCAGCTACGAAATGCTGCAACAAGTCCACTGCCATAGTGGAACCATCAACCACACAGCTTTTAGCCCTGGTATGTGTTAGACCCGTCTGGCTGATGTGTGTAATCCTACTACCTCTGCATAAGCAGCATACTTAAATGCTAATGATACCACAGCACACTCCCCTTGCTTCACTCTGGCCATCTTGATTGGTTCACTGGATTTCAGCAGAGCCTCGATTCTGCCTCTCAGCTGGAGGAAAAGAAAATTTTCTTGAAAGCTCCATGCTTCACAATAACAGGTTTTTTATTGCTATTTAAACACAGCACTGCAGCTATTGAATTAGCTTTTCTATGTGAGTCATAGAGGCCTTTAGGAATTCCCTGTTTACCTTACATTAAGCAAAAACAGCTGTACCACATAACTTCATTTTAAAAGCAACAAACAAAGCAGTATGAGAAGCTGGCAGAGCTGAAGTGAGAAATTACATGACAAGGATCTGGGGATCTGAATGGAAATTTGAAAGGTCCAATGGAGTACATAACTGACTGTAACACCCTGTGACTCTGAAGTGATGACTTCTTCTGCATCATCAGACAGTCGACACGTTCTCAGCACTGGTGCCGACTCTTTTATGAAGGTCACTGATGTCCAGACAGGAATGGTGACATCAACCGTGAAAGCTGAGGAGGAGCAGAGGTAAAGTCACACCACTTCCTGACCTCCTGAGAATAATCTCACCACAAATGACAGTGTTATATAAAGAAAGAAGCTCCTCAGACAACCTGAAAGACATACGGAATTGAGAATATAAATCATCATCATAATTCATAATTTAATCATTACAGATTGAAGAATGTTTATTCCTTTTAATCTGACTTGTTCACAGTCTGAGCCATTTATAAAAGGCCAATCTTCTGTGCGGGTATTTCTAGGTGTTTCTGCTGGGACGGCAACTGGGTGCTGTGTGGAGGACAGTCTGGTGACCTCCTGCTGTGGGACTTGCTCAGCAACACAGTCACCAAAAGGATCCCTGCACACTCAGGTACAATTTATCATCCAACGGCTCACCTGGTCAAAAATCTTTAAGGTTTTTTTAAATTGTGGATGAATAATGTAATTTATGTGAAAATACTTGTGTTCACATAAAGTCATGTCAAAGTAACAATGTTATTCCTTTACCCAGGTGCTGTCACGGCCATGTGGATGAATGATCTGTGCACCACAGTGATCACAGGTGGAGAGGACAGACAGTTGATCTTCTGGAAGCTCCAGAGTTAAAGAACTGTTTCTGTCCAATCTACTTTTAGTGCAATATGCTGGACAACACAGGCCAAGTATCCAGCAGATGACCTGCCTGTGAAGAGCTGAAAACATACAAATGTACAGTATCACAAAGCAGCTGCTGGGGGACCAAAGTCTCTCCAAACTCTTCTCAATCCAAAACCAAAGGACATAAACAGTCATGTTTGCTATCTGCATATTGAGAGAAAATATCCAATTGCAGGTTTGTGCTTGAGAGCAGGAAGCTAACCAGTGTACCTGCCTTATTTTTCCATTTGTTATCTGCTATGTATTTTGGTTTGCTTTGTTTTGTTGTTGTTTTTTTAATTTGTCACAATTGTTATGTGCGTTTTATTTTTGAGGTGGACTTGCTGACAGAGCTTCATGCTGCTCAGTTGTTATCAGTACAAAATAGCATCTACCGATTAAAATACTCTTTCCTGTCTTTTTTTTATTAATTTCATAAGCCTCAGAGATTCCTGCACACAGATTCCTACTTTAAAGTAAGAGTCAGTTTATTTGAAGCGTGGTTGTCTTTTTATGTTTCAGCTGCAGTCTAGTTCTGTCACTGCACTCTCACTTTGGAGATGCTAAGTCACAATGTCTGTAAAAAAATGTATTTTAACCACCTAAAACAATGCAAAGTTTATGCATACAATATGTTTGGAATATTTTCACTTTATCTTACCCTCAAACAGCCTTTTCCTCTGGCACTACATTTTCTCAACCAGACTATGTGCACTGTATCACAGTGCAGATCAGATGTGTAGACCCAAACAGCAGATACAGGGCATGGTGTATGCTCAAAAAGAAATGCTTAAATGCAACAGTTTGCTTTGTTTAAAAATATACTATATACGTCATGCTTCATCGACATAAAAGCAACATAAAAATGAGAATAAAGGAAGACACTATTTTATCACTTTTATCACTCTCACAAAACTGTCCTCAGCCCCAACGGCTTTGGTCAATTTTGGTCAAGCATTTTGCCTATGAATGACTAAAGGTTTTTAAAAATGTGTCCATGAATGGATTTTGACTACACAAAATAGTTGACAGTTGAAAATGAAAAAAAATTGCCATGCTTTTCCTTCACACAGTACGGATGCAAAACGTTCTCCTGTGGAGCAGATTAATCATTCTAATACTATATATTAATCATTCGAATTCTACTATGTTGAACTATGAAGTAGGATGGCCTAATTCTGTCAAGACATTGTTATGCTGTACCACACAATGTTTCCATGATATATTTTTTTAAATGAAAAATAGTATGTGGTATAAATGCAAAAAAACCCTTCAAAGGACAGTGTTCATCAACACTTCAAAGTATAATAAAAAAGGTCATAGTATAGAATGTCATAAAAATGGGGAAAAAACGACTTCCAGATGGGAGTTATGATAATGTGCCTCCCACTAGTCGAATCCCGGACCAGTTGTTTATGGGGTGACACTAACAAGTCAGCTATCTGCAATGCTAACCTGCAATATTTTTATAAAGTTTGGTAAGGCATCAAAAACCTCTTGCAGAAAGTAGTAGTATGGTGACGCATCAAACTTTCATGAAAAAATTTGATAGCAATGTGTTAGAAATGTCAAAAAAAGCATCATAGTCTTGCGAGGCATCAAAAGGTAACAAAAATTCCATCAAAGTATAGTAAGTCATCAAAAACCTTATGAAAAATGTCATAGCATAGCAAGGTGTCAAACACATCCTAAAAGATATCCTACTAAGGCATTGGAAATGTCAGGAAGCTGGTCATAGTATAGTAAAGTGTCAAAAAAGCTGAGGAAAATGTCATAGCATACTAACGCATCAAAACTGTCATGAAGAACACCTGATAAACAACATAGTACATTAAGGCATTTGCAAAAACCTCTTGAAAAACATCATAGTATACAAAGGTATCAAAAGCGTCATATAATCATATATAGGATATATATAGTAAGCTGTCAAAAAAACCAAGGAAAATGTCAAAGCATACTACTGCGTCAAAAACATGAAGAACAACATACAGTCGTGAGGCATCAAAAATGACATATTATAGTAATTTGTCAAACATATCATGAAAAAAACAACACAGTAAAGTGTCAGAAATGTCATGAAAATCTTCATTCTATAGTAAGATGTTACAAACATTGTGAAAAATGTCAACATCTCTCAATGTAATGGTTGTCTATACCGTATAGACATGATAAGCAGTCAGATGCTCTTATGTTTTATGATGTTGATCTAATATGTTATTTTGTGTCACTCCATAAGGAACCCAGGGGTGAACCATTTATTTTAGTCATCAACTGCTCTCTTTATGGGTGTCATCACACGTCAGTAAAAGAAGCCAAATTACTTTATAAAAAGTTTTGTGATAATTTGTGGTCTTTGACTGTCATCTACTGGTTATTTACTGTACTGCAGTGAACAGCTTAGAGCTGCTGTCTCCTAAATTTTCTATGAAGATTCACATTTTGGTTTGATCTTTTGTTTTATTTGTTATTTGTGCAAGACATCACTGTTTGTCTGATCACGTTTATTTCTTGTGTGTACTGGACATTGTCATGTCTATATTAATAAAAAATAAATGTGATGGTGGTGAAGTTAGGGAGATTAAGTATATCAGGGAACTGCTGAATCAAATGTTATAAAAAAAAACTAGCAAATTGGAGGCTGAAAACACAACAAGCAGAGAATTCAACTCATCACTTTAAAGATTGTTTGAACAACATTATACACGACAAATTAAAAAGATATTCATTGCTTTTGTGACTCATATTACCCAATGCAGTCCTGTTCTCCACTGAAGGAAGAGAAATCATCTTGGTGGAGCTTATTTTGCCGTGGGAGGAGGGGTGTGAGGAGTAATTCAAGAGGAAAATCAGAGCAGTATGAATATCTGGTGCAGGACTGCAGAGATAAAGGCTGGCAGACATGGATGTACCCAGTTAAGTTGGGGTGCAGGGGCTTCCCAGCTCAATCAGTATGGAAGCTGTTGACAGCCATGGGACTGAGAGGATGCAAAAGAAATACGGTGGTAAGAAGATTGGGGGAGGCAGCAGAGAGAGAAATTAGATCCGTTATAGTTAACTTCAAATCAAACAGGGCTCTGGGTCCAGACCGATTTGAATGTTGGTGCCCTACCTTCAGGACATGTTTGTTTGCAGGTTGGAATCAATTAATCAGACATCTTGGTATCTACAGTGGATGATTGGTTGATGATTGGTATATATATATATATATATAGATGTATATATGACATGCACAGGATGGATAGAATCACCTTTTTAATCAAACTTTGTTTGTGAAAAGATGGAAAAGCTGGACTATGTATCACCTTTACAACCATCATTTGTATAATGCTGTTTTCTGTCTTTGGAATTTTTTCATTCTGTCTAATTTGCTTTTATTTCTATGTGAAGTGATTTGAGTGTCATGAAGGTTCTTCTTTATGTGTCAGTCATACTACAACCTTGATAACATTTTTTCCCACCTCTGTGATGTTTTTGATTAGTCCCGTGTGTGTGTGGGCCAAATTATGTTAAGTGGTGGAACACCCTGACTATGGACCATGTGGGGAGCCTGGACCCCTTTGATATCTGTTCTCATGTCTACTTTCTAAATGAACTGTTACTCATCTTGAAAATCTCTTTTAAATTGGATTTGTTCAGCCTACAGGTCCACACACAAGGACACTAACACACGCTCTTGATGTTCAATGGTGGTGAAGGGGACTTGAAATCTGAACTCAAGTTTGAGAAAAATCACCAAGCCAATTTCAGTAAGTTATTAATTTTAAGCAATATTAAGTTCCTCAAACTTAAATTTTGTTTTTAAGCAATTGACACAGTGTCTTCAGTTTAAATCACAAATAATATTAAGTTGATGTAATTACCCAATGTCATCATTTCGACACAGCTTAAGTGGTGCGAAAGGTCTCCTGAGTTTCTTTTTAGACGCATGCTCATGCAGAGGAATATGTTAGTTCAAAGATTAAGAATAGCGCTAAAGGAAATAATAAGATAAGTAACTGAGATAAGATGAATAATAACAGACAGTTAGAAACTGACTACGCACAAGTACCTAATACAGCTCCACACCATAATCAGAACTATTACTTTAAGGTGAAAGTGAGACATCCTTCCAGTTTTCAATTCTGGGCAACTGGGTTGCAGGGGGGCTGAAGCCAATCCCAGCGGACTTTGGGCGGGGGCCAGGTACAGCTCATCTAACAAATATAGACAAAAAAACAATCAAACTCACAGTCACGCCTACATACAATTTGGTCTCAGTTTAGAGAATTTTGAGTTAGAACAAACTCCACACAGAAAGGCCTCTCTTCCTGCTATGAGGTGATTTGTATTTACAGACTCGCTCATTGTTTCTAATGTGGAAACAGTTCTTTCAAACAACATTACCAAGTGAATAATTACAAAAGTAAAATCACATGGCATTCATCCAAAGACAGTATACCCAGTGTTTTACAGAAATGGAACAGATGAAATGAACAGAAGAAAAATGAAAGACTCCAACAAGAAGAGGATGCATGTACTGTTTCAAACAGAAGTGGGATTTTAAGTCATAATACAACACAAATGAAACACTCACCTTCTGTAGACTTGAAAAATGTATGTATGTGTGATTTTTGTGTGCTTCTGCCTTGACAGAAGGGTTCATGAAAAGCTTGGATTAATGCCATTTACAGTGGAATCTAGTGATGACAAGTTTTCACTTTGAAAAAAACATGACAGCATGAACGATTTCTCTTATGTCAGTTCATATGTTTGACTTAACATGCTGCTACTGCCCCTTTAATACTTGCAGTGATTATTTTTGTTGTTGTGCTCTACAGAGTGAGGCAGTCATTTCTTTAATGTGAAGAACAAAAAAATGAACTTTTACTGTCTGTGATGACTAGAGAAGAGATTAAAGCAATGGAATAGAGAACACATTTTGTAGTAAACATCATAACTTTGTTTTATATATAAAAAAGTTACAGTTAAAAGTTAAGTTTAAAAAAAATTACAAAATTTAAACATGATGTTAACCTTCAGATTTGGCTACTGGCATCGATCAGGTCAAACAGAGATTTCTGTCTCTTTTAAAGAGACTACACAAGTTTGCAATGTGAATATCAGTACAGTACAGCAGATTATAAATTCAAATGTGCGGTTTCAGTTCTGGCTCTGTGGCCTGGATTGAGAACATCTTTCTGCAACAAGTGAATCAATTTGTCTATCACTCCGTGAGTCATTGAGAAAAAGCTTTTCACCAATGAGCTGGTGAAAAGTGTGTTATACAGAATGATATGGATGTGAAAGAGTGAGGTTCAGAAGAATCACACTCATTTCTTCACTTCTCATTCTCATTTCTGCTGTTCTGCCTGTTTCTGTGGACAGAAGAAAAAACAACAGGTCATTACATAACGGCTCACTTACCCACTATGTGATGAAATGACTGGACTTGAAATCATCACATCTTTAGTAAAAGTTGCACAATGCTGCGAACAATGAAGATGGTTCAGTGTGAAGACTTTACCCTGAGTTTTTCCATGAAGCCTCCTTTGCGCAAGTCGCCAAAGGCTCTCAGCATCTTTGGTGTTGGTGGTTTTGGTCCAAACAGAGTCAGACCTTTCTGCTTCTCCTCATTGGTTTTAGCAGCTGCGGGGCCTTTGGCTTTGATCAGTTTCCTTTACAGTCACACAGACACAGTCCTTAACAATCCTACATTTATGTAGTGCAATAAGGAATTGATGGAGTTTGCATTAAATCATTCTTTCATTACTTGATTAAACAGCTATGATAACAATAAAACCTGTATATACCAGAACTATTCCAAGTGTTGCTCAAGTGCAGGCTCACCTTCCCTTCCTGGCCAGCACTTTCTGAGACTCTGGGTAGTGGACCAGGATGTCAAACAGGTCCTTCTTCTCCAGGACAAAGAGGTTAGCAAAGCCATGTGCTTTGACGTTAGCTGTGCGCCTGTTTCCTCCATCTTTAGCAGATTGTAGTAAACTGTTGGGGGTGTTGAAGCAGAAGTAAACCATGTGTCAATTTAATTGTCATCTGGGAAATGTGGTGATACACATCAAATTGACTGGATAATATAATAGTGTCACAAAGCATGCAACCTTTGTTAAGCTGATAGTGTTCAAAAAACTGAATTTAGTTTGCAGACCTTCATACAATACATTTTAAACGTTTTTAAAATCTGTATTTCAGACGGTTGGTCCACTTTTTTTTTTTTTATTAAAATTTTTATTTGAAGAAAATACAGCTCATACATGTTGCTCTTAATTTTATATACAAATCATCCAGTCTTATCATCTGAGCAGATACGACAAGAAAAATAGGTTTAAAAAAAAGAAAAAGAAAGAAAGAAAGAAAAAAAATCACATAATTACAAAAGCACCTACACTCTCTATCATGGTACTCCTATACAGTTAAACTTATAACTGGATTGATAGGCAACCTAATCTTCCAAAAAAAGAGAAATTATAATAATAAGTAGAAAACAACAATGACAACCGTAATAATAAATAATTTGTCTGCCCCATATGCACCTTCCTTTATCCATGATTTCTCCTTTTAACAGTATCTTATCATCTGGGAAATGTGGTAGGTGATAACAGCGGTGACAAGAGCAACAGCAACACAAATTATAATAATAATAAATTAAATGAAGATAGATTGCTGCATCCATGTATAACACTGTAATAGTGTAATTATTGAACAGAAACAGAAAACAGAACCAAATGAGTGGAGTCAGAAACTAGGGGGTTTTTATCACTTTATCCATCATCTTGTCTATAAGTTGCTAGATAGTTTATCCAGCTTTTCCAGTAACTTTAAAACTTATCTTGTTTAAGCCAGAGAATGAATGTTAGCTTCTCCATTATAAAGATATCTTGAACCACTTTGATCCAATCCTCAACTGTAGGAGAATCTTTTACCAACCATTTCCTTGTAATTGCTTTCTTATTCGCTAATAGTAGAATATTTTACATATATTTATTTTCAGGTCCCTTCACAATGTCTGGTCTTAGCTCCAGACATAAGGTCTCAAACCCTGATGGAATCACTATTTTCATGACTTTCTCTATGTTCTGGTCCAGATATTTTAGAAATTATAAATAGCTCTCTTACATCAGGGATCTTTCCATCTAATTTTAAACATGCCATCATCCATCGACTTTTAAAAAAGCCACCCCTTGATCCTTGTCTTTTAAGTAATTTTAGAACCATACCAAAGCTTCCATTCTTATCTAAGATCTTTAAAAAAATAGTTTTTAAACAACTAGTTTCTTTTAAGAACAATCAACTGCTTGACTTCAATCTTGTTTCTGCTCTTTGCACAGCACTGAGCCAGACGGCCTAGACCAGAGGGTCAATTTCTCAAATGACTTATTGCTCACAGCTGACTCAGGCCATTAGAGTATTTTAATTCTCATCGACCTCAGCTAAGCTTTTGATACTGTTAACCATGACATCTTGATCAACTGTCTGAAGAATGTTGTTGGCATCAGTGATGCGGTTCTGGACTGGTTTCTTTTCGTACCTATTTAATACCTATCATCCATGCCTCAATCACCTCCAGACTAGACTACTGTAATGCACTTTATTCAGGGATAAGCAAGTATAACATCCAGAGACTGCAGCTGATTCAAAATGCTGCTGCCAGGTTTTTAAGAGGAACTAAGAAGAGCGATTGCATCACACCAGTCCTTGCTGCCTTTCACTGGTAACCTGTGAGTTTTAGAATTCATTTTAAGTTTTTACTGCCTTGAATGGTCAGGCTCCGCTTACATCCATGATTTGCTTTGTTTTCAATCCGGCTACATTACGCCGATCAGCCATAACATTCAAACCAGTGACTGGTTTTAATAGTGTCGCTGATCACTGTATATCTGTTGAGTGTTGATTTGTAACCATCCCAAACTTTGTAGTTTGAATTATTTCCCATGGCTTCATGGCTTGACTAAGTCAAATATACACTGATCTGACAAAAATGGTTTTAATATTATAGCTGATCGATGCCTTTAGGTCACAAAATACTCATGCACACAAACCTGATTTCTCCAAACACACTGCCAGCCTTCAGGGTGACAAACACAATGCTGTTGTCAGGTCCTCCCACCACCTGCACCGCTCCACTTTTAATGATGTACATCTCTTTACCGATGTCACCCTGCAGAGAGCACAGGATGGGAACAAAGTTGTCAGCACTATTCTCATATAATGGAACCCCAAAGTGTGTCGTTCTCTCACTCACTTTCTTCACAACAAAGTCTCCAGGTAGATAGACAATTGACTTGAGCCTCAGCAACATGTCCACCAACATCTGCTGGTCACAGCCCTGGAGGAGACAGTGTGAGGTCCAGGGGTTAGTTTTCCATTCTGTGTACAGATGGATGTGTGACGCCACATGTCTGATATCACTGTCTCAGAAGGTGAGTGTGTGTTTGATGACTCTGACTGAGCTTTAGAAGACTGCAGCAGCTAGAGTGACTGGGGTTTTGAGGGCTCCATTAAGTGTCAATGTATGAAAAAAAACTCATTTAATTTCACTTTTTTAACTGACTACCCTTAGAGGTATGTGGGTCTTGATGCTCTGTTGCTGTGTTGATGCCCAAATGCTTTAATTTTCCTTTTAAATCAAATGAATAGCAAAAACTGATTTCCTGTGCCTTCATTCACTTTTGGTACATTGTGTGGTGAGGAAGGGAACCTTTACTGGGATAAAGTGAAGGCTAAATCACCTGAAACAGTGCAATCTTTTGAAAAGTGGCCAGGTTGATGTCTACAGCGATGGCAGTTCTCATCACCAGAGGCATCTTGTCCAGCAGCTCCGATTCATCTGGAGAGGACAGACAGTGCTTGTAGGTATACATATAGGTCTGTGTGGGTCTTCCAGGTCTGTTGATACAGTAACTGTCGTTTTATATTAGATAGTTATCAGTCAATGTCATGTATGTCACAGAGAGAGCGAAGGTGGAAATTTGTGTCATGATACGTTTTTTTAGACATACCCAGCATACCCTGAGCGGCCCATGTGTAGTTGTACCAGGTGCGGACTCTGTTCTGGACCAGCTTGGGGATTGTATATGTGTTCATGTAGGCAACACAGCCATCCATTGATGCCCGAAAATACGTCTGACCTGCTGTTGCTGCCCCAATGACGTCTCTCATCTGCAGGAAAGCAAGATGGAAAAGACTGAGGAGAAATTGAGGTAAAATGAATAACACTCATAGGAAAATCTTCTGGTAACATGTCTGATATGAAATAATTTTTTTTAAAAATCTGATTTTCAAATCATCTCAGATTTGAAATGAATGAAAGCCTGTAACAAAGCCACTGGTCTAAGATCATGGGAAAGCTATCACTGCTTAAAAATGCAAAAAAGTCATAGTATAGTATCTCATTAAAAATCTCAAAAAACAGCATTGTATAATATGTTGCAAAAATGTAAAAAAAATAATCAAAGAATAGTGTCATTGTAGCAAAAAAGTTCATTGTATAGTATGTCATAAAAAATGAAAAAATGCCATAGTATACTGGGGAAAAAATGTCATAGTATAATAAGTTGTACAAAAACCCATCAGAAAATAGTATTTTATGATTTAACACCTAATAATATGTTTTAAAATGCAAAAAATGTCAAAGTATAGTATGTCATAAAACCTGTGGTAAAAATGCATAAAAAAGAATGACATTTCATTAATGATTCGTAGTATAATATGTCCTGAAAGTGCAAGAAATCATGGACGTATATGTACATATGTATATGTATGTTTTAAACATGAAAAAACATCATACTATTGAATGTTGTAAAAATGTGAAAAAATGTCATAGTATATGTTGTAGAAATGCAAAAAACATCAAAAACATTGTTTCATAAACACTTAAGTACACTATGTATTTAAAATGCAAACAATATCATGTCATAGTATATCCTAAAAACATGAAAAAAACACCATAGTATCATATAGAATTGCATTTCATAAACACTCCACAGCATCAAATGTCTTAAAAATGTCTCCTCCTACCTGTCCAATCAAACTGGAGAAGACAAAAACACCAATGAAAAAATTAGTCATCTGAAAGGTAATCTCAAAGATGGTTGTCGGCTCTGGAAGTCCCCCGATGTTGATCAGACTGCGGACTGCATAGTAGTAACAACGCAGGTACCTGTACAGGAATCAGGAGTAAAAGTACCCAGTTGACTGAACAATTAACATGTAACACTATAATAACTTAATGCTACATTTTACCCCTTTCAATAATACACAACCCAGTATATACACTGTAAGCTGGCAGCCAGTCTCTCTTTCTCCTCTGGTATTTGCTGCATTTGTTTGTTGTGCTTTGTTTGTCACATTTGTTTGTACATTAATTTCCTTTTCAGTTCGTAAAATAAACTTATTTTTTGAGTAATAACTCATGGGTGATCTTCCCTTCTTTGTCCAGTTGTTCTATTTGCTTAGCAAGATTTATTTCCATCCAGTGTTGCATTAATTTTTTACCAAGATCTTGTACTGATGATGGGAAAGTCTGACCACTGTGCAAAGTCTTCTCCAGCACAACACGTTATGCTGCCTTGCTTTTTTTCCAGTTAGCCTCACTGATTAGTGGGCTTCTTAAGGCTACACAGCTGTTCAGTCCAACCCCTTGAGTTCCTTTTGCATTGTGCAGGTGGAAATGCTCTTACTTTTACTATTAAACATAGCCCTGAGTTCTGCTGTTGTTTTTCTTCAATTTGATTTCACCAAACGTTTAAGGGATCACAAATCACGATCAATCAGGATTTTCTTCTGACCACATTTCTTCCTTGAAGACAATGGTTCCCCACTAACCTTCCAGTTTTTAATAATGCATTGGACAGTTCTTAACCCAATTTTAGCAGTTTCTGCAATCTCCTTACATTTTTTTCTCTGCTGGATACATGCCAATGATTTGACCCTTCTCAAACAGACTAACATATTTTCAATAACCACAGGATGTGTCTTTTGACATGATTGTTTGAGGAATGAGAAGCTACTTATTGCATCAGTTGGGGCTAAATAACTTGTTGCCAGCTGAAAGCTAAATGCCCATGCAGTAATTATCCATTAGGAGGCTTGTACCTATTTGCTTAGTTAAATCCAGGTGGCAACATTTTTTTGGGCTAGGAAATGTATATCGGAATATATTATAAATAGGCAGAGGATGCGTACAGAGGCCAACACGAGATGGGACTTCAGTGTTTCAGCACCATGGTGAGCTGCAGTACCACGAAAATCACCATGAATCTTAAATTAATCACACTTAACAAGGCAAAGTGAGAAGAACATACGCCATGCCTTTTCCGTCATACACCCAAGTAGTCTTTGCGAGTCCCTGGTTTACTGAGGCGACATAGAACACACAGGCGTTGAGATGGAGCACGTAGAGCAGGTAGCCTGTGGTGCGAGCCACTCTGCATCAGGGAGACAGTGATGTGAAAAACACCCATTTTAGTCAGGAAGTATGAGTAAAAAATTATAAATCAAGGACGTAGCAAGTTTGACACTTTTTCCTTCCTGAATGCATTCTGAAGGTTGCATTTATGATTTTTGATCAGTCTTGTATGTTTGAAAATTAAAAAAAACAACAAGAAAAACTAGATGAGTAACAGTTTAAAAAAGTGCAAAATCTGTCTTTATTCTTTTCCTGATTTGATAAAAAGTCTGGTTCATTCACTGTACTATACTGGCCTATCTGAAAAAAGGAGGATAGAAACATTTCCAAAAAAACACGAGAGAAGAAAGTAAAGGTTCAGAAACTCAGAAACAGTTCATTGAATGTCAAAGGTTGACACACACTGTACTGTGTAAACTGGATAAAAAGTATGAAGTATGAATATGCGCCACTGAGTCATTAGTATTTACCTCCAGATGTAAGCCTTGGCCATGATACTCTCAAGTCGATCACTGAACTCAAAAAAGGAGTCAATCTAGAACAGATGAGCAAACACACAGGGCATCTAGTCAAACTAGTCAAAATACATTTCTCTGTTTTTCTTTATTAACATTAGTAGGAATGATCAGCTGGCTGCCTACCCTGATGAAGCGGTTGAGTCGATAGATGGCAGAGAATTCAAATTGCAGGCAGAGAAGGTCAAGGGGGAGGATGCTGATTAAGTCAGTCTACACACAGATAAATAATACATTTAAAAAAAAACAAGTTACGCTGTTTCTCCACCAGTGAGGTCACAGTGAATTTTGTGACTTCATCCCCATAACTCAAAAGATTTACTTTGAAGGGACATTTACTGTGGTGGGAGAAGTATTAAGACCATTTCCTTCAGTTTAAGTTCCAGTAGAACAATGTAAGGATTCTGCTCCTTCATTTCGAATTCCAATAAACTAAAGTACAGAAAATTGTACATAAAGTATTAAAGTACTTATATACTGTATATATATATATCGAACATATGCATATGTCGACGACGTTAATGACTGAGATTATCAATTGTTCATACTGATACATCAGTGTGAAGGCAGAATTGCACTGTTGTGCAGCAGGTGGAGTTAGTTTTAACCATCTTTTGTTCTGCTAAAATACTGGATGATCTGACGTTGTCAATTCGGGATCAAAGGGAACAAAGAGAGAAGTTTACAACTCTCTCTCATGTCTGAAACATGATGAGCCACTTTTTTTTATGCGGTCACAAGCCAGAAACATTAGCAACCACTGGTTTAATCAATCACACTACTTTTATTTTGCAAGGAAATATTTTTTTTCTTCTTGGAAATCTTTAAACTATAGCTGTTAAATGTTAAAGGTAATGGGGCAAAACATTTGAGTCTGAAAGTACTCGAGTATGAGGAAACAGAGAATAGAATTCTTCAAGTAAAGAACAAATACCTGTGAGTACAGTGTGTAAATGTGCATAGTTAACTTCTCACCTTAAATCGCTGTGATTTCCGATAGTGAACTTTAGTCATAGCTCTGTCTTTCTGCAGGGAATAGGAAGGGACGATTCCTCTTAATCACACAGATGATCACAGACACAGATCAGACAACGCTTCATCACTTACAATGATGTCACCAGCTCTGACAAACTGAAGTCGGGGCTGCCAAAGCATGATGTCGATGACATTCACCATGTCACTGAGAATGTCAAAAAATATCCAGTAGGGGTTGGCCGTTTGACTGTGGTAAGGGAACGCCAAGCGGGCAGAGCAAAACCAAACATTGTAGTTGTATGCCACTGCTACCACAGTCAGCCAGGTGATATAGCGACGATCTGGAGGAAGAAAGCCATACAGATTCAGTGTTATGTGCTTCATCTGAACTCAGCTGTCACAGGGTAGGGCGTGGCTCACTTACCAGTGAAAGGATCGATGGTGTTTCCCAGAACTGAATCCATCTTGTCCTCGACTGGTCGGAAGAGGATGTCGAAGCAGGAGCAGCTGATGTCTGGGAGGACCTTCGCCTTCTTTTTGGCCTCCTCCTCGAACCTCTCCTCCTCTGCTTTCTTCTCAGCCTCCAGCCTTTTCTCCTCATCCTTCTTCTTCTTCTCCTCTGCCTTTTTAGCTGCCTCTTCTGCCTTCTTTTTATCTGCTTCTTCTTTTGCTATCCGCTCCTCCTCCTTCTTTCTGATGTAGTCCTCCTTCTTCAGAATAGGAGCTGAAAAGGCAAAGACAGTGATGGTGGGTTAAATGGCCCTTTGCCATGTCTGTGAGCTTGTTTTCTGCCTCTGTACAGTTTGGATGTCTGTACTTACTGACAGGTGGGGTGATTTCTGGAGAGGTGGCGTAGGGATCTATGGCTTTTGCCCTGTATATCTCTGTCCGCTCTCTTAACCTTTTGACTAAATCTCTAAGCATGTTGTCTGTGTAGGAGGAGTAGACAACTGTGGGAGGTGGGGCTGTTTCACTGAAAACATATAGTAAGAAACAAGTTAGATAAAGAAAAGGTGCCATTATATCAAGAAAGAGCAGAGTGAGCTTTGGTGAGCAAATGATAATAATGATTCAAATAATATTAATATTATTTATTTTAATTTTATTATTTATCTGAATTTCTAAGAGAAAATACATTTTATTCAATTAAATGACAAATGAAATCCATGGTATTTTTTTTCTTTTAGAAAAAAATAAAATTCCCTCAAAAGTGTTTAAATTAACTGCAGAGATAATAGACAGTTCCCATTTGCACATGAATGCTGAAGCTGACTGATGTCAGCCACAAATTCCACTAAGCTCCTAAGCTCCTTTTCTTCTTTAGAAGTCACTGGCTGTAAGTCAGAGTGACTACTGTTACTGCAGACAACCACACTGAAAAACTGCAAAAGTGTTGGTGGAGCTGAGCAGAGGTTCACATACTGTCCTTCAGAAGAACATGTCCATGTATGGACATTAAACAGAGGTTTAGATTTAGGTCATCTGTACCTACAGAATGCTGAATGTTACCAAGTAAGACTGAAATATCTGACTGTTCATGCTGCTAGCTGTAGCTGGTGCAGTACACTAATGCCTTTAGAACACGTAGAGTTCCTGAAATAGATAAGGCTGCAGGGTTAGGTAATCTTAGTCAGGTCAAGTTTATTTATCTAGATATTAATCACAGGTAGAGTCTGCTCACATTTTAACACTACAGCAAAAAATAAAAGAAGAATGAATAGCTTCATGATTCCTTGACCTTAAATAGGAAGGTAAATGTTACGGATTGTCCACTATGAGCTGAGCCCTGAGGCAACACAACAGACCTGAAGATGAAACACAGAATGCAACAGTGGCACCTTGTATAAATAAATCTGGTATGTCAGAGCCTGGTCTTCTCCTGCACCCACACTAGCTGTGCACTGGAGGCAACAGCTGACCATCATTTGATCACAACAACACTACAACACTTGTTATATTCATTTCCATGATGGGTTGTCATTCTTTGTCATTATTTGCTGTTGTAGAAAGTCTCATGTCTCCTCTAACAATGAATATAAGAAGCCAAAACAAAAACATCAAAGCAAACACAAAATATAATAACAGTTAAATAAATTACAACTTCTGTGAGATACAGATTATAGTTATCTAAAATCAGTCTCTGTAGGGTCATGGGGATGGTTAGTCTATCCCAGCTCAAATTCCGAGACACAAAAAATATATAATGTACTCTTACCCCTCAGCCTCTTGTGGATTAGTAGGGTCAGCAGGAGCAGGAGCAGGAGTAGCAGCAGGAGCAGGAGCAGGAGCAGGAGCAGCAGCAGGAGCAGCAGCAGGAGCAGGAGTAGCTGTAAGGGAAAACAGAATATGTGGGTCAATCTTTCACAAACGAACAGGGAACATTGAACAGGGATATCAGCATCTGATCAGAGCATGAGCCCATCCTTGACCTTTTCTCTTTCATTACCTGAGACCCCCCAACACTCAATTATTATTATTATATATAATTATTCTAAAATATTAGTGTTGTTGTAAAATAAGACTGTTACCAAACACTTATCTGTGTATAAAAATCATACATGTAATGTGGCTTTGCCTGCAGATGATACTGTCAGTATAACACTGAACATACTGTGATTGACTGCTCTCACCTGGCTTTGACTCTTCTGTCTTTGGTTCGTCTTCTTTCTTTGGCTGCTCTTTTCATCCTTTTCTCCCTGTAAACACACAAGCACAACACACAACACAACACACAGAGCAGTAGGTGGGACTAAAAGCAGAAAAGCAATATCTCTCATCAGCACAACCTAATATAATGATATATCATTATATTATATCATGTGATGTATAATATAACCCTTGCTTCCTCTTTCTCAACTGTAGGAAAAGTCCTGCAGGAATTCAGCCCCCTGGGAAAGCAAAAGTGACCCCCCCCCCAGCCCTACTAAAGATGCAACTTCTCCACATCAGTGCCAAGCTGCTTCAGAGGATTTCACTGATCTGATTCACCTGCCTTGGATTACCTTATCACAGCCCATTTGAGCCAGAGGGACAGGTGGGTAACAAGAACCTGACATGTGAGAGCAGCCAATAGGAATGAAAAACTTTATTAAATTAACAAACAAATAACTGAGCTAATTTTACAAATGTAAAGCTAAGTGATTTCAAAATATCCTTCTGGTCCAGGTCACTCTAGCGCATACTTAGCAGAACATATCAAAACCAGACATTTCAAACTCCATTCATAATAAACCTAATACTGTTCCATATTTAACATACTGTGTGAAGTAAGACAAATCACATTTTCATCCTTCAAAAGAGAAACATTGCTTACTACTCACTGTTCATTAAATGAATGAATCCAAGATTTGGTTAACTTAAAAATGATCGAAACAATGTTCACATGGATTTTGTGTACAGTTTGTGTGTGCTTTGAAAAAAAGGATTGTCACACCATTTTTTTAGTCTGCAGAAATCCTAGCATTAAACTATTAAACCACTAACTGGATTGGGGAAAGGAAATAGCTTTTGCTTTTTTAAAATACTTCCTTGCCTATTTGTCACCTTGGTTGCATCTGAAATATTAGAAAGAGAAAAGGCCTTACCTTAGCTGGGGGAGCTGGGGGAGCTGGTGTAGATGAAGGGGTAGCGGCCAGGTCAGGGGGGGGCTCAGGAGCCCCTATCAACCTTTTAAACCTGCTGAACATGGCAGGCTTCTGTGTTGGCTACAGGGAACAGGCCTGTCCGTCCACTTATTGTTCTGTAAACCAAAATCCCAAGATCTTCAGGAGTGGCGTGCTCCTCTCAAATCTAAGCAACAGACTGAGGCAATTAAATTTCTAAGACTCATTAATTCCCTCTGGGCACTCCCTTTCCTCCCAGAGTCACCTCCAGATCAGCTAGCTCAGCTGCCAATCACCACCCTGCCAGACAACTGTCCTCTAGTCGGGACCAAGGGCCATTTAGAGGGTTTGATTACCTTACAATATAATATTTAAGAGTGATCAAATGTTCACTGCTCAGTTTTGCTTCATTTCACACAGAACTGTTGACCATTGAATAACCACTGAATGTAATAATGGGATCAGAGCTGCTGGTGTAAAATTAGACATTAACCTGGGGTTATTTCAGTACCTCTGACTGCAGAGTTCACAAACGCAGCCCTCACAATGTCCCTGTCTGTCTAACGGGATTAGATAGCACTTCTCTGTCTCTGTCTCTGGAGGTAGAACAGAAAGCTGACAGAGAGATACGCACAAGAAAACAAACAGGAAATGATTATTTATAGCAAGAATCATTTATTTAATAAATATGGGCAGAGATCAAGTCAATCGAGCATGACTGACACAACTTTTTTAGATTATCTCTGCCAGACTTTCATAACTACTGTGATTAATCAAACTGAAGATAAAGCCACTAAAAGCAGACAAGTCACAAAAAGGAAGATATATTCATTGTATACAAGCAGCAGTATCCACTAGGGGCAATAGTTTCATCTCATCAGAACAGATTGGAAATATAGGTTAAAATGTATTTCAGCTGTTTGTATAAATCTGTTTGCTGTAGCAGGGTTTAAAATAAATATTTGTGAATTGTATCATAACAATTGTGTAATTATCTTTGTAAACTCAACCTTTCCTCATGTAGCTCTAAGCAAGTTGAAAATGATATGACAGTAAGAATTAAATCGTGTCTGACCCTGAGACACGAGCAGCCAATTTCTTCAACGATATAACAGAAAACAGCACTCAGTACAAAAGAGTAATAAGATATTAGACACAACTGTACAGCTGCACAGCCGTACATTGACTCCCAAAAAGGAGTTATGATAATCACACTGCATCTTCACTGGCCGCCAGCAGTAGTCTGAAACACAAAAACACAGTTGCTTTGATAACCAGTTCCTACAACCATGTGCAGGTACCTTCATCATCAGATCAAGTGTTGTTACCTTCAATCTGTCAAGGATTTTCTTGTTAACAGTTCCTCCAATAGCACGCAACAGTTTGGGTGTTGCCGGTTTGGGCCCAAACAGAGCCAACCCTTTCTTCTTATCCTCTTCTGCTTTAACTGCTGCTGGACCCTTGGCCTTCATGAGTTTCCTACAGACACAAATACCAAGAGAGTCTGAAAACCATGGTGAAGAAATGGAAGATATGTTTCTGACACTCTGTGTTGAGAAAAGTAAGTTCTGCCTGAAAGGAAACAGACTTTATACTTGAAGCTGTTTCCCAAAATTAGCCAGAGGCATCGACTCACCTTCCCTTCCTTGCCAGCACTTTCTGAGACTCTGGGTAGTGGACCAGGATGTCAAACAGATCCTTCTTCTCCAGGACAAAGAGGTTGGCAAAGCCATAAGCTTTAACGTTAGCGGTGCGCCTGTTTCCTCCATCTTTGGAAGACTGCAACAGACTGAGAGAAAAACACAGCACTCCTCAGTATTATAGTATTCCCTCATGGTGTTCTTAGTGAGGGGATTTTTAACTTCCTTTAAACATCTCATACACTTACAGAATGTGAACTTTAGCTAACCTGATTTCTCCAAACACACAGCCAGCCTTCAGTGTGACAAACACAATGCTGTTGTCAGGTCCTCCCACCACCTGCACCGCTCCACTTTTAATGATGTACATCTCTTTACCGATGTCGCCCTGCAGAGAACACAAGTAGATAGTCAGACAAACCCTGAAGGGATTCTGGAGGAAAGGATAACATTAGTTCAGCATCATCTCACTTATAGATTAAGAAACACTTGAATGGATGTACTGTGTGTGGCTGTTACTGTATCTTTCTCCCTGAAAAAGAAGTTCTAGCAAGAACCAACAAACAGATCTCAAACTCACCACATAGACAGTTTGAATCTTCTCTATTGTCAAAGGCTAACTCGGCAGTTTCACATATACATTTCAGTTATTTCTACGAAACTCACTTTTTTCACAACAAAGTCTCCAGGTAGATAGATGATTGACTTGAGCCTCAGCAACATGTCCACTAACATCTGCTGGTCACAGCCCTGAAGAAATGGAAACAGATATTCAACTGACACCATATCCAACCTGCAGTTTGACTGTTTCACTGTGTTGGTTGGTGGTGTCTTTTGAACTGCCTCCACCTTGAAAAGATCAATCTTCTGAAAAGTGGCCAGGTTGATGTCCACAGCGATGGCAGTTCTCATCACAAGAGGCATCTTGTCCAACAGCTCCAACTCATCTGAAAACATTGAGACAAAACATAGATTTATTCTTTAACATAAATGGAGCATACTCTGATTAAAGGTGAATAAGGAGAGTGAGCAAGCTGTTTCCTCATCGTTTCAGACTTTCTGACATTCCAGGAAAACTAAACTGAGCACTTCACCCACTGTGTACTGACCCAGCATGCCCTGAGCATCCCAGGTGTAGGTGTACCAGGTGCGGACTCTGTTCTGCACCAGAGAAGGGATGCGGTTAGTCACCATGTAGGACACAGTGTTGTCCATGGAGGCTCGGAAGTATGTCTGCCCTGCTGTGGCTGCCCCAATGACATCTCTCATCTGAGGCGAGAGGATGGAGAGAGTAAAATGAAGACATAAATTGCGGAAGACTTCTGTGAAAATGGACGATGACTTTTGTCAGTTAGACAAGAGGATGAATAACTTTCAATGTTAAAATGCAACATTTATTATCTTCTACTTCTAAGAAGTATTTTGACAGTCAAGACTCCACAGGGAACCAGTGAGACAGAACAACAGCTGTAGCTACAAATGACGAGGTGACTAAGGATTATCTGGATCCTTTCTAAAACAGTAGGTATTATTCATCTATAACTAAATCACCATAATAATGAGGAGAACAGAAAAAGCGATGTGACACGCTGATGTAGTGATAATGATTTCTATCAGGATCAAGTCAGGATGCTGGGGCTGTGGGGCTGTCTTGCTATTGGTTACCTGTCCAATCAAACTGGAGAACACAAAGACGCCCGTGAAAAAGTTAGTCATCTGAAAGGTAATCTCAAAGACGGTGTGGGGTTCATTAAGACCCCCGATGTTGATCAGACTGCGGACAGCAAAGTAGTAACAACGCAGGTACCTGTGGGGGGGGGGGTGGGGGTGGGGGGGGGGGGGTAGAGGGGCTGTCACAAACTAAACTCTGTTTCACGTGTCTGTGTCACGCAGAACAGTGTGTTTGAGTGTGTGCGCCTGTGCATGAGGAAGTGCAACACACTTTGAATAGTTTTCTGCTGTTATTCAAGTTTCATGGATGTCTTGCTGTCAAATTCTCATGAAGCTATGATATATTCTCAGGTTACTTCATAGAAATATAAACTATATAACATTAGACAAACTTTTAATATAAGAAAACAAGTCATATATTGCCATACATGCCATTGAAAAGCATGTTGTTGAAATCATCACTTAAAATGAAAATGATGAAAATGAAAACATCATAAAGAAACTACCTGGCCAAGAATGGTGGACATAAAGAATGCCCCAAAAAGGTAGTTAGTCATCTGAAATATCTGTCCAAATGCGGTGTCTGGAACTGGCAACTCAGCGATCATCAGCAGGGACTTCTCCGCATAGAAGAAGCAGCTGAGGTAACTGCAGTAGCAGCAGAGACGGAACATATCATACAATTCAGACTGGTCATTTTCTGTGCATGTCTCAGGGATGGAGATCTTATGAGATGAAACTTAGCTCCTATGAGTAATTGTAGTGTTTGTAGTGTTTGTTGCACTAGACACATTGTGCGTATACACAGAGATTACAGTTGTATTACATTGTTGCAGTGTTTGTAGTGTTTGTTGCACATGTTACAGTGCAACAAACACTACAAACACTGCAACAATGTAATACAACTGTATTCTCTGTGTATACGCACAATGTGTCTTTGTGACACCTGTCTGATCAAACAGTATACTGTATATTCTACACCTGAGCGCAAGTTATAGTTGAATAAAACTGAGAAATTTGCACACTCCTCTTAATGTGTCGTAATGTAATGTTGTCTAACACTTTGTATGTTCTGTGCCTTTCCTCCAACCTGTTTGGGTTCCCTGTCTGAGCAGCCTCTGTATCCCCTCAGGTACAATTTTAGCTTATTCTTCATATTTCAAGTCTACCACATTGCTTGGCTGTTTGTCATGCACAGTCTTCTGCAAATCTATCCACAGGTTTTCAATGATATTCATGTCTGGAGACTGGGCCATGGAAAAACCTTCACCTTATTCTTTTTGAACCATTCCTGAGTTGACTTTGCTTTGTGCTTTGGATCATTGCCAATTATAGTTTTTTTCTCTTTTATATTGGGTTGCATTCATTCTTTCTTCCACTTTATGCAGAGCTCCAGTGCCTAATACAGACATACAGCCATAAAACATCAGCAAGCCTCCACCATGTTTGACTGGGTGAATGGTGTTCCTCTTCTCATAGGTTCTTGTTGGCACAATTGTTTTCATGCCATTCATGCCTTATCTTATCAGACCATATAATCTTGTTCAAAAACTGTTCCTCCCCACTTGCAAATGTAAAACGCAAACCCAGTTTAACTCACCTGGTTCCATTCATCATGTATAAAGTTCTGACAATATTTTAAAAAAATATTAGACACCTGATTTCACATAATAAAGTTCATTACTTGGCCAGTTTATATAGGGAGATGCGAATATATTTTTGATTATTTCACCATGAAATACATTTGTGTTACTTCTGATGATGAAGGAACATTTGTACTATGTGTATTAAGTATTGTTGTTAATTTGTCAGTTTGCATTCAACTATATGTGTGATGTTTTATTGTATAACTGACACTTTTTGCCAAGTACTGATTGGTCAAGACATCTGAAAATCAAACAAAGTATTTTTATTCTTTAAACATCTGTGGGCAGTCTGCATTTCGAATCTGGGTTGATCAGTAAACTTTTCTATTGTTTTCAACAGTTACACCTGGACAAACTGACTTTACTTTTTATCATTTTTGAAAATGTCTGGGTCCTGCTTCATCCGTCAGTGTTTCAAGTGAGAAATATAATGTTGAGAGTCTGATGAAACATTATATAAAAATCATACCCTCAATATAAAAATAACTACATTAATAAATGTTTACTGGGTACTTTGACTCAATGTTTTCTGTCAAAACTAGAAGGTAGTTAAGTTTTAAGAGCCTGTCTGGGTTGGATGAGTTATGAGCAAATAACTGATTAAATAGGCATAGTAGTGTTTAATATGCAGAAAAGACCAAGCCCCACACTCGCAGTTGAGGTACTGTACTCACGCACTGCCTGTGCCAGAGTAGACCCATTTGGTTTTGCCGATGCCCTGGTAGTCTGAGGCCACATAGTAGAAGCAGGCATTGAGGTGGAGCATGAAGAGGAGATAACCAATGGTGCGAATGACTCTAACAGAGGAAGAGAGATGTTCTGGATTACTCCTCTCTGCTCCCATTAACCTCAGGGGCTACTTCACTGTCATGACCCCACAGTGAGATATCATTTCCTCTGGAAAATCCCAATGAAAAGTAGATTACTACAGGGAGTGTGTCGGAGGGGGATTATAATATGAGATATAATATTCATAATAATGTTTTCTTTAGTGTATGACCTGAAACTAACAATTACATTTTCATTTGATCACCTCATATCTACACAGGGAGTGGGTTCCATATTGCCAGCCAGCTAACACTGTAAAAATTGTGATACTTAGTTTTAGAATAGTTTTTATCTGTATGTTTGTGAAACTATCCACTAGTTTTGTTTCCTAGCCAGAAAGTCCTGAAGTCATACTTCTCTGAAAAAGTAGGCATATCACAGACATCACAGCCATGTTGCACCGTCATATTTCTACAGTAGCACAGAAGGGACAAAGCAAACACTGGCTCTAAGGAGGGCCTATTTTACCTTAAGACAACTAGGTTCGCAGCATATGGTCAATCAGACATAGGGACAAGTCTACTGTCACAGAGCATTATATGTTATGAAAAGCCAACTATAAATTAGATAAATATGAAGAAGACACATAGTCCAGATTAAAAACAGCAGTTGCAGCTACCAAATGCAGGAAGGAGAGCTGGTAAAAAAAAACACTCACTGTGTGAATTTGTGAATTACATCTGTCCCATCATAAGGGTAAGAGTAGATCTGACTATAATTACATATATGTATTCCATTACATTAATATGTTACTTAGATGTATTCTTACGGCATATATGACAATTTTAGTCTTATTCATTTCAGCTGTCTCAAACAGACTTGGGAGCAAATAAAAAAACTATAGATACATTTAAAGTGGTGAGTAGGCTTTATTACTTTAATATCTTGTAAGTAAATCAAGTAGTGCTTCAGTCAGTCTCTGCTGTAGGATGATGATCAGTGAACAAAGGTACATGAAGTGGCTTATGAAAACTGTCCACAGTGTAGTCTGTGGGTTATAAATCACTGACTGTATGAAGCATATAGGCACACAACAATGACAACATTGTCACAGATTTCTTACCTCCAGATGTAAGCTTTAGCCATGATGCTCTCCAGGCGATCACTGAATTCAAAAAATGTGTCTGCCTTCAGAGGAAGAATAAGAGGGTCAACAACAGAAAATAGACACAGCTTTAACATGTTTTGACTAGTGTCTCATTAACCTCTGTCAGTGAATACATGAGTAAATTCACCTTCAGCAGACGACTGGCTCTGAAAATGGATTTGAATCCAAACGGGATGTAGAGCAGGTCGAATGGTAAGAGGGTCAGAATGTCTGCCTGTTGAGGAGAGACAGCATGAGAACATCAGTTCACACTCAAGATGAAAGGTTCAATGAATTCATGTTCAAATACCTTAAATCTCTCTGAATCCCTGTAGTTCTTCTTTGTCATCATTCTGTCTTTCTGAGAGGGACATAAGAAGTTTAGGACACCACCAGGTCTTCATCAGGAAAAATGGCCATGATGGCCGACGCCAAATTAGTGCATGATGCAGATGTCATAACTATCTATCTAACTCACTATCAAAATATGTCTTAATAATAAATCATAAATCAATAATTGATTTTTTGGCTACATTAGACATCATGACAGAGAAATGGAGCTCTGAGGGAATGGCTTGAGGAGAAGAGGTTTATTGAAAAGGTCCTCATTAAGAATTGGGAGACTTTTTTAAGAAAGTAGACTCTTCATAGATTTCTTCACTGATTCTATTCTATTCCAGACTATCAAACAGTTATACTGTCACATGTTAAGTCCTGCTCATTCTTTGTGACCAGCACTCTTCACCACGTCAGACTTACAATAATGTCTCCTCCTTTGACAAATTGTTTGCGGGGCTGGAAGATGATGGAGTCAATGAGGTAGATAAGGTCCGCCAGCATGTCCAGAGCAAACCAGTACGGGATGGAGCTCTCAGTGTGGTAAGGGAAACACAGGCGGGCTGTGATGAACCAGGTGTTATAGTTGAAGGCCAGAGTCACGAGGCTAAGCCAGGTAATGTAGCGTCGGTCGGTGAAAGGGTCGATGGTCTCCCCCAGCACAGAGTCTGTCATGTCTTCAATTGGCTTCAGCACAACATCCAAAGAATACCAGGCTGCTTTGACAAATCTGGTCTTAATGCTCACTTTCTCCTTCTTCTCATCTTTACCCTCGGCTTTCTTTTTCTCCTCCTCCTCCTTCTTCTGCTTGTCCTCCTTCTTTTTCTTTTCCTGCTCCTCTTTCTTCTTCTTCTCAGCCTCCTCCTTCTTTATCTGTTCCTCCTCTGCTTGTCTCTTCCTCTCCTCTATGACTTTTGTGTAGTTGTCTTTGCGTAGGAGAGGTGCTGAAAGGAAAGTATCCAGAAATTTAAAGTGACGTAAGATACGAAACCTGTCACTGATGATTTGTGCTAAAGTGGCTCAAGTGAGTAATGCCATGTTTGTACTCACTGACAGGAGGGCTGAGCTCAGGGGAAGACGCATACTGATCGACTACTTTCTCCTTGTAGAAGTGTAGTCTCTCTCTCATTTGCTGGACAATGGCTCTGAGCTGCTGGTCTGAGTACTTGTTGATGACAATAGGCAGGGGTGGTGGAGGTGCGGCCTTTTGCCTGAGGATGGAAAATGCCAACAGAGAAAATGAACAACTTTGTCATAACAAACATCTGTTCGACTGTTTACTGCAACTTTTATATTTGGAGAGAAAAAAAATATCTGGAACAGCTCAATGACTTTAATTTAATAGTAGTGGACAAGGTAAACTGTCCTGTTGCTTATATTAATGAGGTCATGCGCCAAAGTATGACACTTAATACAGTGATGAACCCTCAGACTCTGTAGTTCCTGTCATACATATTTAGATTTAGCAATTTACAGGTTATTTTATTTTATTTTACATTTATGGTGTTTGTTTTCCATCATGTAGCATTACTGTTCTAACTGCTCTCACAGCATTTGAGGCCACAGCAGGCAGGTATTTTAGTTATTTATCAGGATCCCTATTCCACAGGGGTGGGGGTGGCGGCTGTAAAGTAAAAGCAGATTTGAATTCATTAATTGCTTAAATATTACATATGGTAAACAAGTGAGCTGAAAAATGTTTGTATTTCAAAAGTTGTAAAAGGGGCCTGTGCTCACCAACTGGTAAGACAACTGATATATGTGGATTCCTAATAAATGAACAATCTCAAGGGCATAGTTCATTTAAATTGATCAATTCAGTATTCTGTTGCCAGGTTTCAATCAGGAACAGGAAAACCAATTTTTACTGTATGAGCTTTATTTGCCATCACGTGAGAATAAATCAAGCATGACTTGATTGAGGAAGCCAATGTATTGACATCAACACAGGAAACAGGTTTCACTGGAATTGAATTAGTTGGAATTCTGCATTTTTTATTCTTTTCCACAGGTGTGGGAGTGGGTGGCCTCGGCGTGATAGCAGAGCCAGCTATGGAAGGTTGATGGACATTTGAAGCATGAGTAAAGGGAAATAGGATGGAGATTGGAATATGGCGTGTGTCCAACAGGAGGGAGTTAGTAACTTTCGGCACCTGCATAGAGCAAGAACACTGTAAATACACACAGTAGGGATAAGTGTGCCAGAGATACTAAACAATCATGCAGGTGGATGAGAAAGAATAATGCGCAATATGTTTGCTGAAAACATGCATGAATTGATTCAGGTGAAGAACATCTCCTCTGAAGAAAGACGTGTGGCCTAAAAAATTGTCAATAAAACCATTTTGAACTCTGCATTGAGCCTGAAAACCATCATGTAGACCAAGAAGCCTGCTAAAATTCCTCGGCCCCCGAATCTATGGAAAGTCGAGTGTAGATTTGTGACAACATGGACACTAATCTTTTTATCAGAGGATTGTTAAAGACCAGCCAGCTGTCAGGCCCAAAACTTGCCTCACTAAAACAGCAGTCAAGGCATTAGACAGTGCAGTCCAGTGATGGCCAATTTCACAATACTTAAAACTTGACATCAAAATGTCTGCTGGCTAAAATCTTTTACCTTGTTAAAACAAAAAGGTAAAACAACTGGAACCTAAAATGTGCCATTAGAGGGTTTAAAAACAGAATTAAACTTGAAAATTTTCAACTATGACTGAGGAACTGAGGTGACCTACCTGCCAGGGTGACTGCACAGTTAATCAGTTAGATTCAGACATGGAATGTGTGTGTTTATGTGTCACCTCCTAGTGGACAAACTTCAGTGATACATCTGGCTGACAAGTGGAGACGAGAGGGACTCTTTAGTTTCCATTAACCACCATAGCAACATATAAAATCTCCATCACATGACTGAGTTAAGCTCTGGAATCCATTAAAGTATAATAGTTTATAACAAGCAACACAGAAAGATACAACAACTCAAAAGTACTGTAGCAGGTCCGGACAATCCTCCTCTTACCTTCTAACATGCTCATGCTATTTATTCCACATGTGTCTCAAACTGACAGCTGACACCTCGACCTGCAAAGCCCCTCTACTCACTGATGAAACATTTCTATCATGTCTCTGTGTTTACACATTTTTGTCATCACCAGTCATGGCTGTTATTGCAGGGCCAGAGTCCTGCTGAGCTTCATCAAGCTAAAAAGCTGAAAAGCTTTTAATCCACTTTCAGGTTAATATACTTGTAGCACCAGAGGATAAAGATCTCACATGCTGTGTTCATCTCTCAGGGCTTTCTCTGTCATGCTCTGCCAACCTGCCATGGAATCTGATTAATTAGCCTCCAATGGATGATTAATTTGATACTGGTTTGTGGTGTCAGTATCTTGGCATGTTTTAGTAAGCTGAAGTTCAGTTTAAAGGCTGGGCAGATACTCTCTGTGATTTAATTTACACGTGTGTCATAAAGTATATTTAAGAATCCACTCTGCAATTAAATGAGAGAGTCCAATCAGGTAGAAACACTTGAACAACTGGAAAATACAGAAACTACAAATGTTGCAGGACTTACCCCGCAGGTCCAGCTTGATCAGGGTCAGTTGCAGCTTCTGCAGGACCTGGGGTTGGTGCTGGAGCAGGAGCAGGGCACGGGGTAGGTGCTGGAGCAGGAGCAGCAGCAGGAGATGGTGCTGGAGAGGACTCTGGGAAAGGAAAACATTTAGACCTATTTTGTCTTCTCCAGACTTGATTTTTTTCCACTGCATTTAATTCTGGTCTTAGCAGGTGAATCATTTCATCTTTTTTTTAAAAAAATATTCTGTTGCCACCGCCACCAACGCATTCTACGAGACTTCATAGTCCCACAGCTTGTTTTTAAGGCCTTGAATTATATCATCTAATGTTATGTCATCTTTTACTTTTTGGATTTTCTTTACTGTTTTCTTCCTGTTTTACTGTAAAGCAGAATGTATCTTTGTTTCTGAAAGGTGACACATAAACATCACTATTATCTTCATCATCATTATTGCGACTATTTATTTTTCCTTGAAAAACAATGGACTTTCAAATGTTTCTAATTACATTTGTTGACCTGGCTTTATTGTATCTTTATAAGAACATGTTTTTGAATTTTAACACTGCTGATGGTAAAAACCTAATTTATATAAATAAAGAGCTCTTTTGGTGTATGGAGCAAAGAGGTTTTTTTTTTTTTTACAGTTAGACTTACCACTGAGACACATTTACACAGAAATGGATAAAAACAATTATATTACAACATATTCATGATGCCCGCTGTCATCCAGAGGTTTAGGTGAAACAGAGGAGAGACAGCTGGAGACAGCCCATCTGACACAAAGCAAAAAACAAATAGATGTGCAGTAATTCAGCCTCTCAAATGAAGGATAATTTACCCTGTTGCTTGTCCACTCCCTTGCTCTCATTCTTCTTATCTGCTGCCTTCTCCTCCTGTACCACCTGCATCAACATTTTCCACAAAGTCAGATATTTGGCTTCATTACTCAAACCACGTTCATTATAGAGATGATTTCATTTGTGCTTTTAAACAATAGTGAATTTAGAACAGATTACCCAGTTGATTGATGGACACTTTTAAAAACAAGCTGTGTTTGGTTTAATTTGAAATTATTTAAAAGTGTTCATTGAGTAATGAAGGATTTTAATGAGGTCTGTGTAATCAATTGATATTATTCTTTGTTGGCTGGAATATTGAGCCTCTGAATGGATGGAGGAACTGCTGAGATCTCAGGGGAAGCAAATGCAACCAAACCAGCTGTATTACATGCTGGACGATGCTACTGGCACTAAGTGAACTGTATGAAAGCTAATCTAATCTTCAAGGAACACAAAACCAGACACAGCATATGAATGAAAGTGTCAAAAAATATTTGAATTCACTCACTTGAACATAAAATACACTTATTTCTGCTTACAAACAGGTCTTACCTTGGCTGGAGCTGCAGCCAGGTCAGGGGCCACTCTGATGGTCCCAGAAGCCGCTGGTGCCTGCGGGCCACTGAGGAGGCCCTTCAACTTACCAAACATGGCTAGAAATCTAAAGGTGCATCTGCTGTGTTGCTTACAAGTGGCTACCTGTGAGAGGGGAATTTACCGAGCACTCGGGACGAATTACATCCCGCTCCTCCTGGCTTAACCCTCCCTTTTCTGCCCATCTGCTGTTTCCTCTCCCCCTTTTAAAGCAACACGGCCTCATAACCATGTCCGTCCTGATGGTATTACTGCTTTTAGCATCGCTAATGCTCTTGCACAACAACATCCCCCCACCATCACAGTGACATCTAAGCCCATCACCATTTCATATAAGATTCTAATAAGATTAGAGGTGATCCCTCAAGCAGAGTGATTTAAATAAGGGGCAGTTTCACAGCCTGGTATGATGATGCACATTCTCATCAAGTATACGTAAACCTTTAAAGCACCAGTATGTAGTGTTTACAAGACTCTGTTGGTAGAAATAGAATATTATATATATAATTGTGAATAATGTATTAATGGAACTGGTTTGTGCAATAGCTGAAAACAGACTGTGAATTATGGACAGAATATTCAATACTACTGAACAAAGTTATTCCGCTGTTGATGGTCAGTTGCATCTATGGGCTACAGGCTATTACATAAGGCCTTCACTCACATCTGCAGCTGTGTGTTCTTCATCCAACCTCCCTGCTAAGTATTCCTGATGATGTAAGCATACTATATCTCTGTTTGATGTGCTTTTCATTTGTTGGGTTGTTCCAAAATTGCAATGTCTGTCAGAATCTCTTCAATTTGAGAACCTCAGGCAGTCATTCTTCCTGAACCTAAGAAAAGTGTTTCAATACACACTGGCCCTAGAGAGGGCCTTTCGTGTTTCCTCAAGACCAGTATAGTTTTTCCTACACTCAGCTGGCTGCAGTACCCACACCACTAGATATGACTTTGCATTTTGCATTGGCATTACTGTTAGCATGGACCTTATGGAATCACTGAAACAAATAAAAGTAAGGAGACAGAGGTTTACCCCCCCCCCCCACACACACACACACACACACACACACACACACACACACACACACACACACACACACAAGAAATAACAAAACAGCACAAACTTTTTTTCACCAGCAGAGATGAGTGACTGCAGTCTATGGTACAACATTAAAACAGCGAGTCATTTCAGGACATACTGTATACTACAGATTCCATTGGAAATAGCAGTGCTACTACTTTATTTAATTAGACTCACTAACACAAGTTTAAGGAAAACTAAATCAACACGTCTTACTGCAGTGGTGCAGCACACCCATCAGCAGGCCAATGCATTGTGTATCTGAATATCCAAAACAAGCAAAACACAAAATTAAGCCCTTTCTCATAACAGAAAGACACCACTACTTGTGCCATAGCAAACTTAATATGACATCACCCAAAATTAACAGGTGAACTGCCACCGCACCAGCTCCTGTGGCTGAAGGCCGATACCAACTGCAGCCCTAAGGAAACAAACAACACACCATAAGATGTAAAATGACTGATAAAACACCTGCAATTGACAATATAAAACAAACAGCAAGCAGCCTGCCTGTGAAACAAACATACACATGTTCATTTTAGTTTCACAGTTATTAACTAGTACTCTTTTGCTAGAAGAGGAACACTATTATCTTGTCACTGCAACAACTGCAGACTGTGGACTCTACATTGTTAGGGCAATTCACAAAGAACCCAATTGACAGACCCACATTATAATAATATAAAAAAACAACATATTAGTCATTACATAAGAGATGAAATACCTCAGGGTGCTTTCACATCCCTACAATTCCATTATACCACAGTAATTCTAATTGAAATAATCTTTCTTTCAAGAAGGTTTGGCTCATCATGTAACAAGACAGTGCACAGGAAAGTCTCAGGAATGAAGCTGACACACCTGTCTTCCATGTGAGTCTCTTAATAACTGAGGGATTCTCATCATGACCACATCATTCTCGTCATGACCAACAAGAGTATGAAAGGTCTCCACAATGTGGTTTGTGAAGACCCCCCTCCTCCCACAGTTACACATCCTCTCTGGGCTAAAGGCTCTTTATAAATAAATGACTATATGAGAAAGCACTGCTACCAACAGCCTAGCTATAGTGCCACACTCTTGGTTGTAGAAGCTACTACTCATTTGTTACTGTCGGCATTCTTCTTGCTACAACTTTATCAAAAAAGAGCCTCCCCCAATGGCAGTTATCACACAGTATATGTATTGATCAAAGGTTAAGGGAAGGTAACACAAGGCAGTGATCAAATGGGATGCAATTCCAAATGGAAACAAAAGGGCAGGAAAAGATTAAACAGCGGGAACATACAGTGACCAAAATGTGGATAAACACAGATGTGATCAGTGGTTGAGGACATTGTAAATAATGATCAAACAAGACCAAACTGAGGAAGGTAGAAAAGGAAGGAAGGGGTCTCGACTTTAGGGGACTACGTGTGGCCTTTGGCCACATAGCAGGGGGCAGTCTGAACCACTAAAAGCATGTAACATTGCATTATCTTTCTCACAAGACCCCATAGACTTCACATTTATTGTCTCCTCATTTAGATTTTTCAAGATTTCAATGTAGGATAACTCCACATTTTTGCAGTACTGATTTGCAACTAAGCAAATCTGTGACACAGTAAGCACGGTACACTATAATTTTATGCTGTAATTAATTAATTAATTTCACACAAGCATCATAAATAATGATAAAGTTAGGTATACATAGTTTGGATTTAGGTTCACAGAAAACATGCAAGTTGGTGTTGAGAATATAATTTCAACACTATCACCTCAGCCTACATTCTGCTGTTCCATTCCTCTTGTCTCACTGAGAAACAACCAACAAAAGGCTGCGGTGATGCAGAGGGGACTTGACTCAGCCAAAGGCTTCCAGTGATATATCTCAGAGTGTTCTCAAGGATCAATGCACATGCCTCTCCATCCTTCCGCTGTCTAGTGATGCAGGGATACGGATTATTAAAGGGTCTCCTTGTCTTCCATTAATCTAATTACGCTTTCGGGGTTGAGCCTCATCTCTGACAGTACTGTGAAAGAGCTAAATACATATTAAAAACAGGAAAACAATGGTTGTTTAACTCAATGTGCAGCAAGTGAAAAGTGAACAAAGCTCTTCATATTGTATTGTTGAAGTTACAGTGTGTCACTCTGAGACTGTTTGACACGCAAAATAGGAGAAAAAGCGACCTTTCACCTCCTCACACACACACTGTACACCACACCACCCTGTCCCCAGTGTATAGACAGATAACAACTTTCACCTGCCAGTCACCATCAGATGACAGCAGACTTCAATGGTCTAACACCTGGAGGTAAATTCATAGCTTTGAACGAGGCAAAATTTTGCAGTGGCCAGTGACATATGAATCACCACTCTAATTGGTGTAACAGAGCTGCTCTTAGCCAGGGGTCTGGAAATGATATCATCGTGAAGGCAAATGCCACGTTGTTTATTCCTTTAACAATACCATAAAAGTCATGCACTGCTCAGTGAAGAGGAGGAGAGAAAGTGTTTTTTTTTCCCTAGAAAACAAAAGGCTGTCTTAAGGACCATTATCATTCACTAAAATAGAAGACCTATCTCAATGTTTTTCTATCTCAAAAATTAGAGGCAACTGCTACAGTAAGAGCATGGGTCTAAACAACATGGACATGCAGAGAGAGGGAGAGAAGAAGTTTGAATGTATTCCGATCTTTGACTAAAGGTGGATGTGCAGGACGTGTACGCTAATGACTGGTTGCCCCCTCAGTGACTATGTATTCCGGTCAGAGAATAGCTGCGACTTCTGCTAAGATTGACAGATTTATTGTTTACAAACAGCATCAAAGGTGGGATAAAGTTGTGTGTCTCAAGTTGTGTGTGTGTGTGTGTGTGTGGTTTCTGTAAATAGAGTATACAGAAAAATATGATCACTGTATAGTGCAATAGAACAATCTGCACAAACCAAACAACCAAATAAACAAATATTCATCATTATGTAAAGACATCTGGATATATAATACGATACACTCTTTGGTCACATGAGGGCGCTCTACGGCCACAGATGGTAAAGCAGGTGATTTACAAAGAAGTCAGGAAAGACGCCAGGTCACGTGACCGCTGCATGACGGCAAACTACGCAGATATTTCTACTTTTACGAATCCAAGTAATTCCTCAAGCCTTAAATAAACATCGAAATAGACACTGTAGTCATACCAACGCGATGCACACAGAACGAAGGGAATCGGCAAAGTTACCAGACTACAGGACTTACAACGAACTGAAAAGGGATACAAGGTAGATAAATATAAACAGAGATTGTGTACTTACATCCTCATTAACGCACACGTACACACAAATAAAACCGAATGCTAATGCAGAGACAAAGTTGCTCTACACATGTGTCCATAGCGATCAACGACGAACAAGAACGAAAATCACAGCACGCAAGGGCGTGGCTACGTCACGGTTGACATGGATCCAGCAGGGAGTTTTCCACAGTGGTCACCAAACAAATCACTGACTATCTTAAAATAACTCCTTTCCATTAAACCCAATGCAGTTTGGATTCAGGGCTAAACACTGAAAAGAAAAAGCTACATGCTACTTCACAAAAAAATTTGGTAATGGTGGAAAGGGATGGGGCCTTGATTTACAGACAATATTCATCATAACGTCCTACTGCATTTACTACACAATATGGAAAATGCCAGAGTTTTTCAACTGTATCAAACCTGACCTCTCATTTCACTACTTACCAAAATTGGCAATTAATAAATCAAACCCCTCAGCCAGCTTCCCACAGGGCTCTATACTGAGCCCAATCCAGCATGTACATTTATGATTTTCTTTCTGTGTGTAGACAAAGTGATACCTCAAATTATGCTGATAATACAGTAATTTGTATTCATGCTAACACCACAGAGGAGGTTACAAACAAGTTAACAAATATTGTTAAGGACTTATTTTAAATTTATAATTGCTTTGGCCCTAGTTTCAGGACCTCATTGTAATTTTTCAAAACTCTTGTCACAAAACCATCATCTGTGGAGATTCTCATTCATCCAGGTCACAGTATCTAAAGGACACTGAATCAAAACACTGGGTTACAAAAAAATCTGTAAATTGTCTATGTTTTTTCAACTGAATTAGGGCCATTTTGCTGAATCCAAAAATGACATCCATTTTTCATCAGATCAGGTTTTTATGCTAATTTGTTTTTTAAAAATCAGATCTTCTGACTAAATTGATCACATTTTTGTGACATTATCAGTTGATTTTCATTAATATTTCTCATCCAAAAAAGGTTTTAGGAGAAAAAAAATCATGTATTAATTTTCTAACAGAATGTATTAAGTAAATGTATTAATTAAAAACTTCAATTTTTGTAAATTGAATAATAGACATTGATAAAGGTAAGTACATGTAAATTAAACATTACGTCGTCATTGTGCAAAATTCAGGGCACAAACTTCTGTTTCTTCAAACCCCTTGACAGTACTCAGCCATCATGACTGCATCCCAGCATCCCTGATACCTGGTCTCCATCTCTTTTATATCTTGATGGAATCTCTCCCCCTGCTCATCACTCATTGATCCCAGATTCTCAGGAAACTGATCCATATATGAGAATAAGTAATGCATTCAGCAGTCAGCATATGGGTGACAAGTTCTGCATAGTTCCTGGCCTTGTTGTTGCCAAGAAAGTTCTTCACGACCAGAACAAAAGCCTTCCATGCTTCCAGTTCCATTTCATTCATTGAGTTTTCAAACTCAGGATCTCTGATGAGCTGATGGATTTGAGGAACATCAAAGATGCCAGCTTTCAACTTCTCTAATGGTTAATCCTGGAAAAGCATGGCACAAGTAAGTGAAGCAGCCACCATCCTTGTCTAGAGCTTTGGTGAACTGTTTATTCAAGCCGAGCTTGATGTGCAGCAGTGGGAAGAGTATCTTGTCTCTGTCTACCAGAGGATTGTTGATGATATTCCTTGCTCTGCGAGACACCAATTCCTCCCACACAGGCCAGTCCTTCTTTGTGTAATGCTGAGCAGTGTCCCTACTATCCCACATGCACAGAAAGCATGGGTACTTGGTGAAGCCAAACTGTTGTCCAAACAAAAAAATCACCATCTTCAGGTCAACACAAATAAGCCACTCATGCTGATCATAACAAATTTTCTCTGCTTCATACTTCTCCTTCACTGTAGTCGAGTGAGCAAGGGGTACAGAGGCAAACTGGTTGCCGTTGTGAAGCAGAACACATTTCAGCGATCGCTTGCTGCTGTCAATGAACAGTCTCCAACCTTTGGGTTCATACTGTGGCACTCCAAGCTCGTGCAGAAGCTGAGCAATATCTGTACAGTACACCAAGTCCTTCTCTTCAAAGAAAAAACGGAGGAACTCTTGATGTCTGTGGTGGTAAATGGTGATGCGAGCACTGTCAGAGAGGAGGCTCTTTTCCTTCAATCTGGATACCAATAGCTCAGCAGAGGACTTTGACAAACTGAGATTGCGAACTAGATCATTTAGCTCCTTTTGGGAAAAAGGATGTGGAGCATCATCGTTAAGAACCAGTTCTTCTTCTTCTTCTTCATCTTCTGGAACACTGGAGGAATCTTTGTCGCTGATGTCAGGAAGTTCTCCAAAGACAGGTACTGGAATTTCATCACAGTGAACTACAAGACGACGTGCTGATTCAAGATCAGGATACTTGAGGCTGCTTTGGTTCTTTCTGTTGATCCCAGTCACATCAATAGCGCAGAAGTAGCAGTCAGTGACATGGTCTGTCGGCTCCCTCCAAACCATGGGAATTCCAAACTTCAGACTACTCTTCTTGCCTTTGGTCCACTGACGCAGATACTCGTTGTATGACTTGCATACCATGTGTGGTGCCCAAGCTTTATCCTGGTCACCAAGTTTAATACCAAAATAAGCATGGTAAGCACGCCTTATGCAACTTGTGACTAGATTCCTGTTAGGAACAATGATGTATTCACCGCAGATGTAGCAGAATACGTCAGGCTTATTTTTGTAAGATCTTCTAGTCAAAGCCATTTCATTTACTTGTAATATAAAAAAGCAATTAGTCATAAGTTGGCACAGGCAAAATCTTCAGAATTCATTTATTGCAAGAAATATAAAAGAATTTTGCATCATATGACGTGAAAATACCCGTACATGTAAACAAAAATGTCAAAAAACAAATATGTAGCTTAGTTCAGAAAGTTGACCTGATTGAGCAAAACCAATGTGATTTTTGGATTCGGCACATCAAAATTAAAAAAAAACAAACTTAAACAATAAATTTGGTGTTGACCAGTGAAATCATTTGGACTTGTAAGAACTCAATAAATACGGTTCGGGACTTGGGTGGGGCGGACTCCCTCGCATGAATCCCAAGGAGCCCGCTCTGCGCAGAGCTCGACCTGAAAAGACTGACCTGCTCCACTCTTTCATTTTTTCCGAACCCCATCGAGTAGATAGAAATATTCCATGAAATTCTAACAACTGAACAGTGTAGCTATTGGGATCTTTTAAGTGATGTAATGAAATGTCCCTATGGCATTTCAGGATAAATGAGTTGTTTGAATGATGTTTGAATGATTCAGTGAGTGCAAGGTTTCACTGAAAGATCTGAGTGCACAATACAATATTTTGAACTTTGGAGAGCCTGCGTTTCAAGTGGTGCCTGTTTTGAGTTTTAAATAATAACAGCAAGGTTCTGAAACTGCTACCAAAGTGAAGGACATATCCGGGCCTTGCCAATGTTTTCTGCAATTGAAAGCATCAAAAATGTTTTTTTTTTTTTTTTTTACAAAGGCCACAGTGTTGATGCACAGCGAGATTTTCCCATCTCTTCTGAGATGAGAATATGTCCAGAGCTCTGCCTTGAATCAGGAGAGATATTTAGGAGTACATGTGAATTCAAATTTGGTCTTCAGGAGCCACATAAAAAGGGTTGTGATATATTAAAATTCAGCTGGGCAAGTTTCCTATCATCTGAGGTAGCCAAGATATACTTTCAGTCAATGGTTCTCTCCACCTATTGTCCCATGGGTGCAATACACATTCTATAGCCTCAAAACCACCGGAATCAATATAGAACCAAACGCTTAAAAGTTTAAACAAGCAGTCATTCAGTTTCCATCAATGCCTTATTCTAAAGAAGCATAATCTACTTATCTTGGAAAACCACATCAAATCCAGAAATGTCTGCCGAGTTTATATGATTATGCGTGGTTTAGCCCCTTCCTCTCTGGATTCATCAGCTTCATATTTAAGAGCTGCAAGAGGTGCATTTACGTGAGGACTGCACAGTCCCACACAGGAAAAAAAAACACATTAAGCAAAGCTACCTTTTCCTCCACAGCTTCACCTGAGTAGACTTCAGGAACACAATCGATTAGAGTCCCTGTCCTACTGCATTACTCAGTCAAGAATAATTTGCTGCGAATCAACAATATCAACACTGAAGCTGTTTTTATTCACTTTAAACCTGGCTACTCTCACACCCAAAACAAAAGTACAAAAGTCTTAGATTTATCTACCATTAGATTTGTTCTTTAAAAAATGTTGTAATGACCATACTGTATGTAATTGTTCCTCAGCCCCTTTATTACAACCACAAAATATGTATGCAGTATTCAAAAATAACTTCTCTCAAGTATTTAGTGTGACCTCCCCTTACACTTACACAATAGCAGGACCCTGGCTTCATCCAGAATGTTCTTTCTGGAAGAAACCACTTTTTCAGAAAGGTAACAGGGTGAAAAGGCTAAAATATAGTAAAGCTAACAAAGACTGGAATGAAGATCAATGGAAAAGTTAGTGGTGCTGTAACAAGTTACAAAGACTGCAACACTTAGCAGATTCAACAATGGGCAAAACACAGGGCAGATAAAGTTTAACAGTAATTTATTTGATACACTGACTGAAATCAAAAACACGCACGCACGCACGCGCGCACACACACACACACACACACACAAAGTGAAGATGTGTAGTCAATAAAAGTACACAATTCTACCCTGTTACAGGTGCTTTGGCACAGTACCATATCTGTGTCATTTTAGTTTTTATATGCTGTATTTAACTGAATTATATATGTTTTTTAATCACAGTTTTATATTTATTATTCTATCATCATTATTAATCTATCTATTATGGTGGTCAGCTGCACGGGAGCACCCCAAAGAACGGTACTTTCTCCCATACTGTTCACTCTGTACACTACAGACTTCAGCTACAACTCTGCGACATGCCATATGCAGAAGTTCTCTGATGACACTGCAATCGTGGGATGTATTAGGGATGGGCAGGAGGAGGAGTACAGGGGACTGGTGGAGGACTTTGTGGGGTGGTGTCGTACCAACCAGCTGTACCTGAACACCAGCAAAACTAAGGAAATGGTGGTTGACTTCAGGAGATCCTCCCCACCACTGGTGCCTGTCTCTATTGAGGGAGAGAATGTTGAGACAGTCGGCACTTACAAGTACCTAGGAGTGCATCTTGACAATAAACTGGATTGGTCCACTAACTCAGATGCACTCTACAAGAAAGGCCAGAGCAGGCTTTACTTCCTCAGGAGGCTAAAGTCTTTCAATGTCGGCAACCAACTCCTGCTCATGTTCTACCAGTCTGTGTTGGCCAGTGTGCTCTCCTATGCTATGTCCTGCTGGGGTGGAAGCATCAGGAAGAGAGATGCTAGACGTCTGGACAGACTGGTGAGGAAGGCAGGGTCTGTGGTGGGGATGGAGCTGGAGACCCTGACCAGTACCGCAGAGAAGAGAACACTGAGCAGATTGGACTCTGTGATGGACAATCACAACCACCCCCTGCACGCCATCTTCACCAACCAGCTGAGTCTGTTCAGTCACAGACTCCGTGCCCCCTCCTGCAAAACAGATAGGCTAAGGAGGTCCTTTGTCCCCTGGGCCATACAGCTGTTCAACAACACACTGAAGGACACTAAGAAGGACATTATTATTAGGGACTGGACTGCCTAAGATACTGTGTCAGTGGGTGGGTGTATGTCACTAGGTATGACCACTCCACTGGGCCAGCACCTGGATACGTCGATACTTGACCCCTGCTCTATCTGTACTGTGCTTTGGGCCATGTTCATGTTTCTGTGCAATCTAGACTTTTTTCACTTCCTTCTGTTCTCTGTGTTATTTATCTATTCAGTGTGGAGGGTGTGTGGAGGGTAGTCTCAAATCCAAAATCTAAAGTCTAAAATCTACTGTGTGCAAATCTACAGACTCCACTATTGTGCACTATTACTTCAGTGGTTTTTATCCTATTATCCTATTATCCTATCCTGTTATCCTATTTATCCTATTTTTATGCAAATCTATACAACTTTACTATGGTGCAATATAACTTATTTGTTTTCTTTTATTTTGTACAGATTCTTATTCTATGTGTATATTCTCTAGGCTTTATACCACAATTGTGTGTTGTGTATTGTGTATTGTGTGTATGCTGCTGGACACGGTAATTTCCCTCTGGGATAATTAAAGTTTACTCTACTCTACTCTACTCTACTATCATTCCTCGATGCTAAGGAGTGGTGATAAAAGCTAGCCTTTTACATTAATTTAAATGCTGGACAATGTCCCTTTTAAAAAATAACTAAATAAAATGAATAAATAGAGCAATTTTTTCTTTGTGTTCGTGCACAGTCTATGTGTAAGATGATGTGTCTCAGTCTCAGTGAAATGCTCTTTAATTCTCCTCTGGTAAAAGTTTTTGGGTCCTTTATTGCCTTTACCATATAATCTGCCCATGTTCAGAGTGTTTGATCACGAAAATCTAAATTATATGTCAGAGTTTAGTGGAGCTTGGGGACGGTACTAAATCTATCTTCAAAGTGAGTATGTGAAAAGTTAAAAAGGGCTGAGTGCTGGGGTGCTATGAGGTCTCAACACTGCATTTCTGTCTCATGCCAAAAGGGGGCAGAGCATACTTTCATATCTCCTGCCATTCTCCAACAGATGATTTCATTAGAATAATCCAGGTGCTGCTGAGAGTCACTCTGAGTTCCAGGAAATCAAAAAAGACTAAATACCAATCGGATTTATGAGCATTTCATGACATTTTTTCAAATCAACTTGACGGCTGAATGGAAACATGTGTTCTGAACCATGAAAAGATATCCTACATGCAGATGTGTTTATGCTGCTGACTGAAGGCTGAAGGAGGGTGAGCTGAGGTAAGAAATGAGGCTATGGCTGTGTTTTTATTGAAAAGCTCCACAGTTCAGATACATTTGATTACCTGACATTCCCATTGTTTCACTCTTTCCATTTCATCGCTTCCCAAGGATGCAGAGTGGTGTTTTATTGGGTGTGTGTGTTTCTCAGTGAACAAGACAAGTCTGTGTGCTGAGCGTGTGTTGCAGGTATACAGCAGTGAGCCACAGAATGCTGTCACTGAGTGGGCCTGTGGGGATTCAAGCCTGGCCAGCTGGTGTGCACATTAATTTGAATGAAGGCACAAAGTGACAGGCCTATGATTTACACTGTACATTAAAGCTCATAGTCACATGCTTCCCACAATTCAAACAGGCCAGGAAGGATGGGCCAGTGGCTCAGGTGTTGTGGACCACCCACCCAAAACTGAGGACTGTTAAGAAGGGATATACTAACACTTTGCACCTCTCTGCATTGTGATGCTACATATCTCCAATGGCTGGGTTTGTTCATAGTGCATGTCTACATTGTTTTTTACATTCGTTGTTTGCTCATATGCACTTGATCTGACATAGCTCGCATATGAGAAATTTGGCTTTGTGTAACTGTCTGAGGAAGGGAAGATGAAGAGAAGGGAAAGGAAAGGAAAGGAAAGGAAAGGAAACAAAGGAAGGGAGTTAGCATGCTAACATGCCCGCCTCCCCTTTGGCATCGGTCTAATCATACATGACTAGGCCGTCAGCCAGCATTAAGCTAGAAGTCTCCTCATCGTAACACTTTCATCTTGACATAGATCAACTGTTGCTGAAAAATATTTTTCCCTGGGTCAACATTTCCTGGATTAGTTCCATAGACTTGGATGCGAGGAGATGAAACTTTAATGATCTTTTTTCGGGGAAATGGACATTACAGTAGCAAACAGTTGCAGGACACAGAGAAAGCAGAGTATAAATATTGGTATACAGAAAAGCAGTGTTGTGGAGGTCTGCACCACTTAACCACAGATTACAACATGTTGGAAACTAAAAACAATAAATCACTCTGTGACTGGTGGAAATGCTTAAATGAAACCAAGTTGAACCTGAGCAAACCTTAATCACAACTGTGTCAGATTACAGCACAGGTTTCTTTTTCCAGCAGTTATGTGTTTTATTGTCCTTCTGGTTGGAGCGGCAGATCAGACAGACTTCAAAGAGAGACAAACACCATATTGTGTTGTTTAAGGTTGTCAAGATCTCCTTCATTTGACTAATCTGTCACAGCTTTATTCACTGCTGACAACAAAAGTTTGGACCATATTAATCAAGGAACAACTTCTCCACAGCTGCTTTGCCTATAGATGCATCTTAATTGTACAGTAAAAATCATTATTGTCGCAGAAGCAGTTAATTTTTTTTTATACTATTTAAAAAAAAAATATACATATTCTCCTGTCTGTCACTATGGACTAACACTACACATTATAACAGAGACCCTATCTGCAGAAAGCTCTCCAATTTGCAGGCACAAGGACTATAGTTCAAAGTGTTTAGGTCCCATGTTTGGTTTGGAATAAACAAACAGCAGTATGATGGTCACCAACACTAAACTGCCACTGACAAAAATAGAAACTAAAAGGAGACATTGATCACAAAGGTAAGAAATGAGCAGATCACGATGGATGTAGACACAGTAAAGTCACTGTAAATCTTAAACATCACTTTGACAGAGAGCAGAGATTACACTCATCTTCAGACCCATCACCCTGACCTTTGTGGTCATGAAGTCCTTTGAACACCTTGTGCTTTCACACTTCAAAGACATCATCAACCCTCTCCTGGACCTCCTGCAGTTTGCCTACAAAACCAACAGGTCTGTAGACGATGCAGTCAATTTGGCCCTCCACTACATCCTCCAGCACCTGGACTCCGCAGGAACCTAGAAGCTCTCCCAATTGAGCATGCCTGACTCCACCTGCAGGTGTATCACAGATTTCCTGTCTGACAGGAAACAGTGCATGAAGCTGGGGAAACACGTCTCTGACTGTAAGACCATCAGTACTGGATCCCCCCAAGGCTGTGTTCTTTCTCCTCTACTCTTCTCCCTGTACACTGCACAGCTGTACAGCTGCATCTCCAGTCACCAGTCCATCAAGCTCCTGAAGTTTGCGGACGACACCACCCTCATCGGACTCATCTCGGATGATGACGAGTCCACCTAGAGGTAGGAGGTTGACCATCTAGTGACATGGTGCAAGCAAAACAATCTAGGGCTCACTGCCCATCCTCACCTCCTCCATCACCATCTGGTACGCTGCTGCTACCGCCAAGGACAAGGGCAGACTGCAGCGTGTCATTCGGTCTGCAGAGAAGGTGACTGAGTGCAGTCTTCTTTCTCTTCAGGACCTGTACACCTCCAGGACCCTGAGGCATGCAGGAAAGATTGTGGCTGACCCCTCCTACCCCGGACACAAACTCTTTGTGTCACTCCCCTCTGGCAGGAGGCTGCGGTCCATCAGGACCAAAACCTCACACCATAAGAACAGTTTTTTCCCATCTGCTGTCAGCCTTATCAACAAGGTCCGGTGATCCCTCCTGACACTCTTCACACTCCAGACTGTGTAATACAGGTGCTGGCCAGTAAATTAGAATATCATCAAAAGTTGAATTATTTCAGTAATTCCATTCAAAACGTGAAACTTGTATACTGCGTATACTTTCCTTCCACACATAGTGATATATTTCAAGTGTTTATTAATTTTCATTTTTATTATTACAACTGACAGCTAATGAAAGCACCAAATTCAGTATCTCAGAAAATTAGAATATTCTGAAAAGGCTCAATATAGAAGACACCTGGTGCCACACTAATCAGCTGATTAACTCAAAACACCTGCAAAGGCCTTTAAAAGGTCCCTCAGTCTTGTTCTGAAGGCTCCACAATCATGGGGAAGACTTCTGACTTAACAGTTGTCCAAAAGACGACCATTGACACCTTGTACAAGGAGGGCAAGACACAAAAGGTGATTGCTAAAGAAGATGGCTGTTCGCAGAGCTCTGTGTCCAAGCACATTAACAGACAGGCGAAGGGACGGAAAAATGTGGTAGAAAAAAGTGTACAAGCTCTAGGGATAACCGCACCCTGCAGAGAATTGTGACGACAAACCCATTCAAAAATGTGGGGGAGATCCACAAAGAGTGGACTGCAGCTGGAGTCAGCGCTTCAAGAACCACCACGAAGAGACGCATGAAAGACATGGGATTCAGCTGTCGCATTCTGTGTGTCAAGCCACTCTTGAACAAGAAACAGCGTAAGAAGCGTCTCGCCTGGGCCAAGGACAAAAGGACTGGACTGCTGCTGAGTGGTCCAAAGTTATGTTTTCTGATGAAAGCAAATTTTGCATTTCCTTTGGAAATCAAGGACCCAGAGTCTGGAGGAAAAGCGGAGAAGCACAGAATCCACGTTGCATGAGGTCCAGTGTAAAGTTTCCACCGTCAGTGATTGTGTGGGGTGCCATGTCATCTGCCGGTGTTGGCCCACTCTGTTTCCTGAGGTCCAAGGTCAATGCAGCCGTCTACCAGGAAGTTTTAGAGCACTTCATGCTTCCTGCTGCTGACCAACTTTATGGAGATGCAGATTTCACTTTTCAACAGGACTTGGCACCTGCACACAGTGCCAAAACCACCAGTACCTGGTTCAAGGACAATGGTATCCCTGTCCTTGATTGGCCAGCAAACTCGCCTGACCTTAACCCCATAGAAAATCTATGGGGTATTGTGAAGCGGAAGATGCAATACGCTAGACCCAACAATGCAGAGGAGCTGAAGACGACTATCAGAGCAACCTGGGCTCTCATAACACCTGAGCAGTGCTACAGACTGATCGAGTCCATGCCACGCCGCATTAATGCAGTGATTGAGGCAAAAGGAGCCCCGACTAAGTATTGAGTGCTATACATGTGCATTCTTTTCATGTTCATTCTTTTCAGTTGGCCAACATTTAAAAAAAAAAAAAACATTTCTTTTCATTATTCTAATTTTGAGATACCAAATTTGGAGTTTTCATTAGTTGTCACTTATAAATATCAAAATTAAAAGAAATAAACATTGGAAATACATCTGTGTGCATTGCATGAATATAATGTACAAGTTTCACTTTTTGAAAGGAATTACTGAGATAAATCAAGTTTTTGATGGTATTCTAATTTACTGGCCAGCACCTGTAGATTAGTGAGCCAAAAAGTGAATGTAAAAGTGTTTAGCCTAGTTTTAAAAGGCAATGATGGAAGGATCACATCTAATTCGTAATGGCAACTTGTTCCACAATGTTGGTGCAACAAATGCAAAAGCACAAAGATTCCACCTCGGAGCTAAGAGCCAGTGAACAAGGACTGTAATGCAAACTCCAGCCAGTTACTGAACCTGAACCCACATATAGCATTATACATTTGTGGCGAGCGGCGTGGACGCACGGGCCTGAGCCAGACAACGCCACCCCGGGCAAATTAGAATGGGGTGTACAGGGTCACTGTTCAAAAAGGCACGCAAGTTCATTAACCAATGAGATCAGAGACGAGGTTCCAAGTGTACAATCATTTTATTTAACAATAATAAGATTAATAAAAAGACACACTTCTAAGAAGTTTAAAATGGTGGGAAAGAGAACTGACCCAGAGCTGAGGCACCGGCGGGAGAGTGGATCGTGGGGAGTGACTGGAGACCCTAGAAATCACACCTCACACACACACACACACACACACACCACACAGGGGCGAGGGGTGCATGACCACGGAGAACACAGCACAGCACACAGGAAGAGGGGGTCCCGCCACCAATGCCACCAACTCCACTGTTGCTCCTCAGCTGCTGGGACAGAAGAAAAAGAATTAGGGTGTGGGGGAAAACACAGATTTATAAAATCAGCCTAAATGAACCAAAAAAAGAGAAGAGGAATGATAACTAAATGCAAAGGAGACCAAGAAAATACCAAAACAGCGAAATAGCAAATCAAAATAACCACTAAACTAACCCAGGGTAAATCGCAGAACAAACACATATGCACAAAATTAGGAACCAGAAAGGGGATAAGGATGGGATAATCCACCCGGCAAGGAATCTAGTTTAAAACCGCTGTCCCTGCAGCCGGTCCAATCGCTTCCGACCCGCAGCGCCCGACAGGGCCGTGACGGAAGACGGCGTGCGGCGGTGAGGTCGGGTCGGTGAGCGGAGCTTCGGCAGCGGGCACACAAATTTAAAATGTCGGCAAAATAACCGGAGGCAAAGCAGCAGCGGTTTGGGACAGGCTTTCATTGGCTGGCTCCACCACTATGACGCGGACTCCTGCAATTAATATAAGTGGGTTAGTGCGGACGTAAGTGGAGACTAGCCGAGTGACTCGCGGAGGCACCAAACGGACACACCTACCGGATCGTACAAGCCGTGCGGGAAACGAGGAAACCCAACAGCGGAGACGGTACGCGCCAGCCAGTGCAGCTAGGGCAGCGGCAACCCTCGCAGCCCCACAGTGCCCTCAGCTCCCGGGCAACAACCCTGAGGATGTCACAAAGCCCCCCTTTGTAAATCACTACTCGCAGCTAAAGCACTTAAGTGGCAACCGCCAGCCTACCTGACGCCAGCGAAGACGCTGCACCGGAAATGGAGCAAACACGGAAGTGGGTGGATCTCGGTCCTCAGGAAGAGGCCGTACCATACCCTGCCGCTGCCTTTATGGCGGACCAACGAACGGGATTGGCCGCCGGCAGCCAGGTAATTAGCAGGACCAAGTGGCGAGTAGACGGCGTCCTGCTACACATTCACGATTACACCTGTATACACCTGTCTTCATTCATATGTGACAACTCCCTTCTTCCTCCAAACACCTTTTGTTCTTGGATACCAGAATCCATTAAATTAATAATAGAAAGTAGGATCATTCTTTTACAACTATAACATGAGACATCACACATACAGTGCAGTCGCAGATATTCTGTGAACAAGCATGTAACCTTGGTGGAGTTCAACTTGCTGAAAAGGACATTGGAAACCTGACAGTGATTCTGACTGTTGAACAGGTTCCACAGGTTTGTTTGAAGGAATATCAGCTGAGTGAAACAGAATTTGGTGTTTCACTCAGCTGATATTCCTTCCATTTTCTTGAATATTTAAGATTGAAATGACTGCTTGAATCTGTTTCATGCAGTCAGAAGTGGAATTTGTATGCAATATGGTTCAAATGTATTGCTTGGCTTTACAACAGGCCTGCGGAGAGGCATCTACAGTGCGTGTGTGTGCACACATGCACAAGTACTGCTGACCTTATATCACCTACGCCTGCTACCTCATCAGATTTTCACTTTCAGAGAGGCCTAACGGAGCATGTACACACACACCCTCCCTGTGCCCTACTCCAATGAGAGCCTGATTGCTTGCCAGGCAGGAATTGCATACATTGTCCGTCCCCCTTGTAATCCTGCTGGGACGCAGCACCAACTGCGACCCCAGCAGACTATGTGTCTTTTTTGAGAAAGGTTGGAACGGGAGTCCACTTTGGGTGCTTGAGGGAAATGGCCAGTGGAACACTGATACATGAGTTCATCATTGCACTCAGAGCTTTTTTCTCTTACAGGACATTCAGCTATATCTGTATTGTCACATTGTTCTTCTGTCTGATTTTTTGTCTTTATGGATCAGCCCTCCTCTCTCTTTCGCTCTCTCTCTGTCTCTCTGCCTCGTAGTTTCTTTTTTGCCACTTTCATTTCCTCTTTCCAACCATACTACCATTGGCAGACAGTGGAAAAATATAAAACATCTAAACCTAGCTGTTTCTCCTGCTGTGAGATGACCCCCCCTCCCACACACACACACACACATTGTTTTTTGATAATAATTAGAGATCAGAAAATGTGTGATGAAATAAGCTCAGCCCAAAGGTCCCCTGCCAAACTCTTGTCTTGTTCACTGTGAGTTGTCAACTACATGTCATAGTCATCATCTCTGACTGAAGTTGGCTCATCTTACATCATGTGTATATTTTGGAATCTTACATCAATATTTTTTTTTCAAAAAATGAAAAATTAAAATTAAAGCATAATTGCATATTTCAAATTGCATTCATACAAGACAACAACAAATCTGTAAAAAGAATTGAATTATAAAATGGTAAATGGTCTTGCATTTATATAGAACTCCTTTGGTCTTATTGACATCTCATAGCACTTTTACATTACAAGCCACGTTCTTCCATTCAAACACACATTCATACAGAACTTAAAATTGTTATGCACTTCTCTATCACACACTCTTTCTCACACCAGTGATACATTGGGTCAAATTGGGGCTCAGTGTCTTGCCCAAGGTCACTTCAACATGTAGATGGAAGGAGCTAGGACCTCCTACCTCTACCTCCTAAACCACAGACACCCTTAAAAACAGTCTCACAGCACCTGTGGTGAGAAACCAGACCCGTAGGCTTTGACACAGCATTGCTGTATCGCTTATGTCAGTACAATGAGAAAAATAAGATGCTAATGTTTAACATGTATAATGAGTAGGTCATATGGGAAATATGAGTAGGTAATAAAAAAATAATGAGTATTCCTGTGGCATTTTAACATTAGGTAATTAACACTATGCACAAAGCACAGCTAAGGCTAATGGGAGTCTCACTAATTTTGCAGGTTGTAAACTAAAGTCCAAACATTAAAATTTAGACTGTTATTTAATTTCATTCTGAGAGAAACAATCCATCGAACAGCTGTTTAGACATTTCACTGAAAAGCAGATACTTCAGCCTCACAATGGCACGAAAGAAGTGGAGATCACCAGACTCAGTAAGATTCATCCTCTGTGGACCAATAATGTCTGCAAAAAATTCCACATAGGCCATGGCTTCAGCTGTGTGCATGGCTTAAACATTGAGAAAAAAATTACCCCATGTGATGAGATAAATAACAATCACATTAATATCAGTGAATGTCATCTTGTTTTTTATACTGTGATCATCATGGTTGAGGTGACCTACCATCTTCGTTCAGCAACACTGCCTCAGCAAAGAAAAACACTGAACAAAGACAAAGAGGGAGGGTAGAGATGAGAACAGCTCGGCATAATGTCATTCACTCTGCCGTCTCTGAATGACCTGTGGGCTGCTTGAAAAAAAACCCAAAAACCAATGGAAAGTTGCCAAACAGCCTGCTGTCTCTCTGAAAATACTGCTCTCACACACACATACACACAGAGGACACACAACTATTGCAGCTATTCATTTCCTGACTTTGTCTCTGTCCTAGCTGATAGCTCTTGTCTTCCTTAAACCATCAATTATCATTATACATCTATTCCTCTCCACACCATTATGCAATATCTTAAATCTTTTTGTATGATATATTTTATCTTTATTACAAAGTAAAGCAGGTGGTCCCACTTGGAGCAAATAAAGGCCTTATGCAGCATCAGGGATTCATATGAGAAATGCAAGCTCAGGGAAAAACTAGAGCAGCTGAAGCAACAAGGTATTTATTAGTAGCCATTGAGATGAACACAATCAATAGGCAGCATGTTAAAGTGGATATAGAAATGTGATAGCCAGGCTGCTCTGGCTTTGTGTCTGAGTTTGTTCACTGAACTAGAAGCTGCTGATCAATGAGGCATCAGATGTTGTGACTCATGGTATAAATGCACACTGCCTGTGTAACCTGGTCAGAACTCTGGCCCTCACTGGAATACACAAATCAGCCACAACATTAAAACCAGGGACAGGTGAAGTGAATAACACTGATTATCTCATGACAATGAGACCTGACAGGGGGTGGCAACAAGTGGACAGTCAATTCTTGAAGTTGATGTATTGGAAGTAGGAAAAATAGAAGTTGAAGAAATTGAAAGACTTTGACAAGGGCCAAATTGTGATGGATACCTGGGTCAGAACATCTTCAGAGCAGCACGTCCTGTGGGATGTTCCTGGTATTAATTGTTCATTACCTACTAAAAGTTGTCCAAGAAAGGAGAACCAGTAAAGTGGTGGTCATTGGCACCTAACATTCATTGATGTACGTGGGGTGCAAATGCTGACCCATTTGGTCCAAACCAAAGAAGATCTACTGCAGCACAAGCTGCTGAAAACGTTAATGCTGGCTATGATGGGAAGCTGTGTACCAAACCAGACAGGACCCCAGGTGCAGACTGTGCAAAGATGCCCTGAGACAGTCAAGCACATAACAGCAGGGTGTAGGATGCAGGCAGGTATGATGTACATGGAATGAAACAATCATGCGGCTGCAAAATGTGTAGGAACTGTATTGAGTATGGACTGGAAGTCAAAGGTCAAAGTCAAAGACACCCCCAAAGGTTGGCTGGTCAGAATGACCAAGCTAAGGTCTTGTGGAGCTTTTGAAGATGTGGAAGGTGAAGGCAATGATGGTAGGCTACCAGTGGTAATCAGAAAACTTGGGGCTGTAACTCTAAAACTAGGAGAATAGCTCCAGCAGATTCCAGGAACAATGAGCACAATCCAAGAAACAGCTAAAATATTCTGCATAACCCTCAGACTTTCAGGCCTCTGGAAGTTGTTGAGGAGAGGAAGGAGAGCAACCCTTCACCAGGAAAAACTGTGGCAACTCCACTGGACAGCTTGTAAGTCATTAGCCCTGTGTTATAACAATAACTGGATAACAAATTGTTATTAAGTAAGGGTAATGTTAAATGCTAATTACCTCTGCTAAGGTTATAGTTTTTGTTTCTTTGTTAGGAGGATTCTGCAAAAAATTATGGTGTGATTTTTTTGTGGAAAAAATGGGGGGTTTTGGTGTAATTTAGAAACCATTTAATTTTGGTAGTGTTCCTGATCCATATCCATATCCAGGAAACTGAAGTTTGAAGGATTCTTCACCATTACAAGATTTCACATCTGGAGTTATATCTTCATGAAGGCATAAAAGTGACTGGATAGGTGAATGTTAGGGGTTCATACCACATGAGCAGTAGGTGTTTTGACTCCTGGGGGGCTATTTGATATTGTTCTTGTGATGTTACATATTGTTTGTGATGTTTGGTTATTGGTGGTTCCCTGTAATGATCAATTCAGTCAATACAAGGCTACAGACACACAGGACCACCATTTAGAATTAAAGCTGTTTCAGAGCTGATTAGGTCCTTAAAAGAATATTTATTTATAAATTATAAACTTATAAAGACCAGATAAAACTACTTTTTAGTGTTTATCATTGTTACTGTTGTGAAACCTCTGTCCCATTTTAGGCAATGCCACAACATTTCCTCATTTCGGTGAGTGACTTAGGAGCAGTTAACAATACAACAAAAACATGAGACAACTTATAATAAACCTTTTAATTGTGGTCTCTGTATGAAAGCATGCAACATTCCAGCTTCTCTGTTTTACCTCTTAGCTCTGGTCTCCCCAGTGTTTCCCAGAAACCAGAGACTTGCAGGACCACAGCTATGTTAAAATATTTTATAGAGACTGTGAACATCAAATAAGATGCCAGAACTCTGGGTCGGACCCATATCTTGTCTCATGAGCAAATTATTTAATTGTCCCACCTCATCTTCATGTGGTTGATGAATCAAAGAAGCTGCTGCCAGTTTATCAGGAGATTGATAAGTAGATAAAGCTTTTGTAGACTGCATGGGAGTCAGAGCCACAGCTGTCTTTGCTTGCCTCTTGTGCAGTAGAGACATGGTTGTAATGCATTAGTGTATGGATGGCATAGATAGCTGTAACGTCTGTGCCACAGGAATAATGGAGTGAACAACGCTGGGAGATAGAGCGTCACTCTCCAATATGAGACAGGTGTTTGGAAGCCGCTTTGTAGCACCGAGGCCCATCCAGTAATAAAACCCTCCTGCAGACTCTAAAGCACTTGAAATACAATATCACTCCAAAATACTTTTCCCTCGTTTTCCCCTTTTTCCTCCTCATTTTCTCCTTCTGGCTATTACCTCAGCTTATACCCATCTCACTTTTTTATTTAAAGGTGAACATAAATGAAGAACATAAATTTTAGCCGGGCACTCATCATACTGTGGAAACGTCAACACTGAGAAAGGAGTGGAGAGACAGGAGGCACTGAAGGAGGAAAGAAGGGAAGTTCCCTTCTCATCTGTTTCTGGCAGAGGAGGAATGAGTCATTCTGTGGAGCGCCGCAGTGCTAAATGACTTTTCCTTCCCATCCCACTTTAAGGGTCAACCGAGGTAGAGTCTTGCAGGATCAGTCAGGTGCATGAAAACCCTGCATGGTTTACTGTCAGACAAGACACACTGGATTTAATTTTAGTTTTCTAGGCTAGTTTTCATTTCAGGATGTAGGAAGAGGCCAAAAGAGGTTGCAGTGTCACTTATTACGAGGGCATGTACTCTTCAATCTACAAGTGCCTATGGAGTGCCTCCAGTGTGGTGGTCAATCATGAGAGGGACTGAGAGTTCCCTGGGGCATAGAAAACTACAGAGTCCAGCTTAACTCAGTCACTTGACAGAGAGAGATAGAGGGGAAGAAATAGAAATTCATGGGGCAAAGGATATAAGAGATTTGAATTAAAATGCTACAGTGTGGTCACCTGAAGCTGGTAGTTTTATGCAGGATGACAAATGTTAGGACACACAGTACAAGTTAACAATGGAAATGAACTCTGGAACTAATTTATAACAGTCACAGACAGATGGTAAAAATGGCCACTGGTTCAAACAGATGAAGTCATGGTAGTTGACTGCTGGAGAAGGAGTCATTCAGTTAAAATTCTCACCCAATTGTGTCTCTGCCATCCTCAGGAGAAAAAAGTGCAGTGAAATTTTCAGATTATGTGACCCAGCTGAATCAGGCGACCAGCCGACATATTACTTGATGCCATAAATTACTCAAAAAAATTACTCAAAAGCCTACAGTCTCAAGATATTTACTGACTACTAGCAGCTAGCTTAGCCCTGGTGACTTCAGAAGTCCTGTCTTCACAGTGAAGATTCACATGCCCTTCATCTCTGAACAAAACCAGTTGTTGAATTAAAAAAAAAAATTCATCATTTGAAATTGTGGTCCCCCGGAACAAATTTTTCTCAGCTGGAAAGTTGTACTCGGAAATTTCCATAATTTAATTCAAATCAAACACAGTATGATCTGGAAAGTGATGGACTGAGGCGAAGTCCAGTATAGGCCAACATGTGCAGCCCTCTCAACATGGAAAAATAAGTAAACCAAGGTTCAAAACCCCCCACAAATGTGGATCTACTAAGTATGTTAATAAAATACTGTAAATCTATAAAACAAATTATATATGCATACAGTTGTGATATCTTTAATAGACCTTTCAACTTGGATTCCAAAATGTATTCAGTACATATACCTTTTTCCTTTTAATTCTGACCAACTACTATGAATGAACATTATTCTCACATTGTTGTACTTATTCCTTACACTGTGGAAGTTTGATGCCGCTTGGCTTCATTTCAGGCTTGATCACAGTATTTGATACATGATGTTTGCTGCCAGGAAGAGGACAGATATGTCATATTTTGTAGCTGAGTAAATGTTATCTTCCTCTCTGGTGTCACAGGCCTTAGTGGTGGAGGTTAAAGTTTGTATTTTCTTTGCAAACCCAAAAGAAAGAACAGCTATATGATTTTACAGAGAAGGGCATAGATTTTCTCTTTTATTATCCTGTATACTGCAGATGTTATTGCCAATGATAAAAAGTGTACTCTGGTTGTTAGGTAATATAATAGACCTGTTTGATCTCATATTGGACTCAGAAAAACATCCTCTGCTCTCAGATTAGCTGTTGTGGAGCCTCATTTCAGATGAAATATTATCACTCCAATCTTTTTTCGTCAAGTCTTGATTCTTTCTGGCAGAGTTGAAGCATAACCTCACATACCCCTGCCAGAACCCTCTTCCAGCTTAAAGGCAGCTGCTGCTGCTGTTCCTGGAGAAAACCCCATGAAAAAAGACTTCTTCATTCTTTCTTCATTTAATTCTTTTTTGTTTGGGTTGTTCTCATCCTCAGGCTTTCAGATTCTTTCACTTGCTGCCAGGTGGAGGAGTCAGGGCATTAATCAAACCCACTGCTTCAGTGGCTGAGTGCTGGGATTTGCTCCAGACTGGGTGGTGATGGTGGACATTGAGCCCTCTGGCCACGCTGTGGCCACGCTTTGGCGGAAACTTCTATAAAATCATGGTTGTTAAAGTGTGGGAAGGGTTTGAAGTTCCTGTTTCAGTTCTGTATTTTTGGTGTTTGTTATGTCCCTGTCTGGGCTTGACTATACTTGTCACACCTGCAGTAAAAGATTCCATCTGACTGTAAGAAGACATGTCCATGGGGAGGACATTCACACTCCTGGAGACATTTTTCCACTCTTTCCTCCTCACGATGCATTGACAGGGGTCTCCTTGGCTCTGCTCTCTTTGCCATGATGGATAGTCCTTAGCACTCCACAGTGGCCACAGTGATTGGCCATTGCTGATAAAGCCCTAAATGCCTCTAGTAGCAATCTCATTGCCCCATAGTCCCCAAAAGACACCACTGGGCCACTCTAGTCCCATACTGCTGGTGGAAGTGACACTGTAGCAGCCTGGCATTTTCCACAGGACTAACTACTTTTCCTACTACTTCCAACTACTTTGACTATTTCTTTTTAAATAAAAGTACAGATTTATAGGATGTAAGAAAAAAACAAAAGAGGGCAGCTGGGGCCACACAGGAACAATCAAAGTCTCCAAAACCACTTATCAAGCCAGCGATCACCCTCTACAGTTATCATGGAGGAGAAGTGTCACAGACTTAGAATAAAGTTTGCCCCATATCCCACTTTATCCATGGTCTTGTCTGTGGGGCTCTTTGCTCCCCAACTTTCAGGCAGATAGCTATTATCAGCAGTGCCCCTTCCAAGTGATTTATGTCACTGACTGACTCTGCTTTAGTGGCAATTTTCTTCTGCCACATCCAGTGGAGATAGAGGGAAGGAAGGTATTCTGTGTGTCTGCGGAGCTGTAGTGAGGCCGTGCGATAACAGCGATTACTGTTCTTTTGAGGTGAAGGCGAGGGGCTCTGCTTCTTGTCAGGTCCCTAACAGCAGGTCTCTTTCTGAAACTTGATACCCTGAAAGCTGCAAGCGAGGTCTGGGCTTGGTTGGACCTGAAACTAATCTGATCCTACTGCTAAACTGGTGGTGCAGGGTTTTGATAGGATGATGCTTGGAGGAGCAGGATGTGGCGAGGTGGACTCAGCATCAGTGTAATTATTAATGCTATCAGACTGATGCAAGAAGACTTTAAACTTTCCCAGCAGTGAAAGGCAACCAGCACACAGCCATTATCTCCAGAAATTATTATCTCTGATTACTCTGTTACACAGCAACCTTTTTTATCCAAGGAGAGACATAATCCAACATGTCTGATAACTCTTACAAAAGGGCACGTAGTTGTATCACTGCTATTCTGTGACTATTCACAGTTTTCTTTCTGTTTGTTTTTGTCTTTAATCAGCAATGATGTGATCTGCTTTGAAGATCAGGTTTCAGGTTTCAGTTTGTCCATGCATTGATAGCCATCGTGCATGGCACCTTAGGTTTTTTCAGTGTGTCTGACTAGAGGTGAGCTGGTATACTTGTATTACTGTACAATGTGGGGAAAAGCTGTGAAGACAACAATGTGTAACATTATAATGATGATACTGTCATTCCCATGATTACTGCCATTTTAAGGGGGCAATGTTAATACAGTACATACAGGCTCTGTCTTCATCAGCATCTTAATTTTGATCAGACACTGGGAATAAACATTAAAACAGAGATAGAACAGTCACAGCATATTGTTGGGACATAAATCTGTTTTCAAAGAAACATTACAGGAAATCTGTCTCTTTTGGGCACAAAAATAAAGGACAAACAAGCTGCACGTTTTGCTGTTTGAACTGTGTTTAAATGACTAATGGTGTGAGAAAAAAATGATCGAAGACACAATGGAGATCTTCAAATCTCGAAGAAGCTGACCTGAAGCCCAGCCTACAGCTCAAGCCAACAGAGTCTCGGCACAAAAAGAAAAGACCAAAGGAAGCAGCTGTGTCAACCTCTGCCTTAAATGAAACACAGTCTGCAGAGAATGAAGCTAAGGCTTCTCTAAACACAAACACGCACTACAAGGACTAGACATGTATTTAAAACCAGGCCAGGGCAAAAGTAAACCATGTCAACAAAAAACAGTTTGCAATGAATACCAACGTCCAGGCTACAACAACTTCCCACTGCCAGTCTTCAATATCTACAAAAGTCCAGGCTACAAAGCTACCCACATCCAGGCTACACTACCTACCAACATGGAGGATACAGTACCTACCAACATCCAAGCTACAATACCTTCCAAACATATACTCCACCAAAAACATGGAGGTGGTGACTCTAAGCAGTACAAAAATAAGAAGAGCAATTGAATAAAACTCCTACAAACAGCCTTTTCTGTCTCATGTGATTCCCACCAGTATAGCCAAGGCTTGGGGTTGCACCTATATTTACACATAGTGTTTATGAAATAAAAAAAACACAGAGGGTGGCTAATCTGTTTCTTTGGCATAAATTTGTAAAAATGAGCAGGTGAGAATGTTCAGGGACAAACAACTACTTCAGTGTTAAATAGAGATCACTTGAAAAATTAGGCTAAATGTATTTTTTTGTTATTCAACATATATTTCCTCAAATCACTGCAATTCATTTTAATTTACATTGTGAAAATCTATTGAATCTAATTTACAGAGAAATAGAGAGACAGAGACTAATATTTTGAAATTGATTCTAAAATATGCAATCAGTCAGTGAAGGGAAGCTAAAATGGTTCTTTTGTTTTGTTTAATGCAATGCTCTACTTTGAAAAATAAAACTGCTGCTTTGTGTTTTGTGCTGTTTTGTGCCTTCTTGGGTTTGGGAAGACTAGGGGGCATAATGCATGTTGTGTCCACTGTTTCCCCTAAGAGGAAAAAAGTGTTGTGTATTTTGTGGCCTTTTAACTGGATTGTGAATATGTGGTCAGACTGGACACACGTTTCTGTAATTATATAGCGTGTGATTCCGCTCCCATGTGAGTAAATGTAAGTTTTCCTTGTGTCTCTCTCAGTCTCACAGTGTCAAGCCTCTGCAGTGTGGAGGTTTCTGTGACTGATGTCATTAACCTGTTCTGTGAACAGGCAGCCACATCAACAACCTCATTACCCTATCATTATTACTGTTCTATCACGAACACATACTGTAGTGTAGGCATAATATGGAATGTACGCGTCTTCACTGTATCCACTGTGGGATGTTTCCTCCAGCAGAGAGCCCACCTTTTCTCTTTATTTCAGTCTCTGTAGAGTGACTACTACTACTGCTACTTTGAAGGTGACTGATCTAATGAGTAGTTGGGGTATTTAGGTTGGATTCCCTGCTTTGTGACTGTTTCTTGTCCAGACACACCTCAGGAGTTGAAGTTAACTTCTCTGCCAAATATATGTTATGTCTAAAAGCATGGAGTTTTGACTTTCTATCAAAGAACAAATATTTTGTACTGTAGGTGTTAACTCAGGAGAGTGTAACTTTGATCTGGACTGTGAGTCACCAATGGAAAAAATGATTGGGATAAGCGCATCTGGAATAACTGTTGACACCAACGATCGAAGCAGGTAAGTCTACCAGTTGCTGTACAGTCACAGCTCTCCACTGGTGAAGACACAAAAAAACACATACAATCACCATCTATTATTCATTTTGTTCACTAAAGAATTTGAATACATCAGGCAAGCAGGTGGTTCTGTCTGTGTCAGATTTAGCTGCAGGGAGGCAGGAGGAAAAACAACCAGAAGAGTCCTCCTGGACGGTCATTAGATGTGGATGTTCAAGCACACATGCTGATGCATATGAATGCAAATATGACACACACACAGTGGTACTATTAATTATTCAATTCCTATCAACTCATCCATTCACTATCTCTGCTTCACTCCCCAAACTCCCATTACTTCTCTCATCCATTCACTCTGTACTCCTCTGCTCCACCACTGAACAGCCCATTTGCCACGTAGAATAAAGCAGACTGAAAATCCCCTTCCATGTGGCAAGAGCAGAAAGATGAGGATGTGGACAGGAAAGAAAAATAGAGGATACGATGAGGGAGGAAACAGAGAGGATGAGTAGGAGGTAAGAAGGGGAGGAATGAGAAGAGATGAGCGGCACCACAGGGAAATCCAGTATATACAAATATGCGTCATTTAGCCATTTAGTTTATGATATGACTTGTCACTGTTAAAGCAGCAAAAACCAAGAAAATAAATCACACAGCTTCTTTTCTTTGCAGCTGAGTAAATTGTTAAACTGGAGCTAACAATTATTTTCATTATCAAGTTACCTGCTCATTATTACTTTTATTATGTTTGGTTTACTATGTGTCATTGTTCAGTGTAAAACATGGAAAGTGTGAAGAAGCCCTGATGAGTAGATATGTTTACATGGCATTTTATTATTCCTACTATTGCTGTTAGCTCATCTCAAACCAAAACTGTAATGTAAATGCTTTTGTCCGGCTGAAATCAAACTTCTTATAGTTGAGCTAACACACCCAGATAATGTGGTTGTAATCATACTCATTTCTTGAACAAAATGCTGAACAGAAGAAAAGGCTGGTAACAACAGTCTAACAGCAGTAACAGTGGTGTTGTCTGCCTTCAGATAACATCATTAGTGTAAGGGATCAGATGACTTTCATTTGAATACAAGTTTACAGAATACAGTTTGAGTACAGTGTACAGCACATATGAAATGTACAGAGTTGTAAAGTCCTCCATGTTTTTACAACTCAACATGCTACCAGTTTGCCGCTAGCTAACTTGTTTGTCAGTTGTTTGGTCTGTGATGTAAAAAGTCATCCAGGCATACTTCTGTCAATTGATGTGCATGTATACCACGACAAGGTCAGTATTACAATAAAATTAAAATAGTCACACTACTACCATAGCTTGACTAATAGCTTGATTTTGCATTTAAATATAGTTGTTGTCTTCATACTGTCACATCTGTCCTCCCTGTTACATCATCCTCTGGGCCTCAGTAACTTGGTGTCTGTGTTGCCTGCTGGTGTGAAGGAGTCAGGGCACCCCCAGCTGCACCTCATTTCTGTTAATCAAGACCTTTTCAAATACTCAGCAAATACAAATGCCAGCGCCACACTACTAGATCATTGTCTCGACTTCAGTTGGTACCAGCTTTGTTGCAGCCAGTGAGTAGCTTCCTTATTCTAAAGGAATCACAGTTTCCCTGCTTCCTCCTGCCAGTCCTGCCTCCCACCCCTGAGCACCGCTGTGCCTGGTCAAGCCATGTGCACCCTCTTCTCTCCTCTGCTACCTTGGACCAGCAGTCACTCTGACTCAGCTGGATCTTTTGTCACAGACCTACTCATCCTCATAACATCTACCTTTCCGCATCTCCCTGAACTGATTCCTATCTCCTGAGCTGCCTGCATGTGGATGCACTGGTCTTTATAGTTTACCTAACATATTGTTTTTGTTTTGTCAGAGTGACAGTCAGAAAAGAAAAGCAGAGGATCCTAAAAAAAACCTGTATATCTTAAATATATCTTAAATAAAAAGTTTGGTAATTCTTCTCTTGATCAATGCCCTACATGTTTCAGCAAAAAATTCACTATACTTCTCATGCTGCAGAGCACTTCATGGCCTTGCTCCAAAGTACATATCAGACGTGACAGTTTACCATCCCAGGAGATCTCTCAGGTCTCCTCTCTGTGCCCAGAGTCTGGTGAGATTATCTCCAATGTTTATGCACCAAAGAAAGGGAACTGTTTGCTTGATGACTGCAAGACTTGTGCCAATGCTTTGTTTTCTTTCAAATCCACACCAAAGACTATCTTTGTCATTCAAGCTTTTTCATAAATTAACAAACCAAGTCTATTCTTTTTTCTATCCTATTTTTTATGTAAAGCATTATAAAAAGCTTTGTATCATCATGTGTGTGTGTGTGTGTGTGTGTGCGTATCTAAGATCTCATATCTGGTGAGTCTAGAAAGCCAAAAGCTCTGACAGCAGCCAGTGCCATTCCATCTGAGAAATAAAGGAGCGGCAGACCGGCTCCTTTGAGAATCTGTTATACAGCACTTTTTCCATAGCAATTAGAAGTTAGTTTGACATACCTGAACAGCCCTAAAAATGCACATACAACTGACACTGTGTTGGGCTTAGCCCCCAACATTTGCTGGCATAGAGGTAAGGCACACTACTGATCAGACAGCAGGATAAGATGTTAGCTTATCCCCCTTTTTAGTAGGCAAGCTGGTGTGACAGGTGGAGGAATACTAGCAAGATACAGGTGTCCTCATTTCACAGCACTGGTTCTGGATCCAAACTTCTAGATACACTTTTCCAGAGTTGCTCAGGTTAATATGGGATTCCCAAGACCTGTAGGACATATCAAGGGAGAGAGCCTAAAGAGAGAGCCTAAAAAGCAGCAGAACAAGGATCGATATGGATATGGACATATTTCACAGTTTATTTGTAAGATTACATTGGAACATAGTTTTTTTCAGAAACAGAAGGTTTGTTCATCTTTCTTCAGTACTGTAAATGTAATACAGTTATGAACTACAGGTGGCTGTGACTCGGGAGGTAGAGCAGGTCATCCACTTATCAGAAATTCTACAGTTCAATTCCCAGCCCTCACAATCTACGTGTTGAAGACACTGAACCCCAAATTGGCCCCATTGGTGTGGGAATGGTATGTGTTAGAAAAACAGCTGAATATGAATATGGATAGTAGTGTAAAAGTGGTTCAAGTGGTTGAGAAGACTAAAAAAGCACAAAATTAATGCAAGAAAAATTTTCTATTGCCATTTACCATATGTGAAAGAGCATTATGATCTGAGAGAGAGGGGACATGAGTGACTGAAATCAGATGAGACATGAGAGGAGGAGTGTGGGGAGGAAGGGCTATGATTCCAGTTCCATCATTCAGACAGGGGCAGTGGGATCTGAAATCTTTCCTGAAGAGATGTGTTTTCAGTTCACACTGGTACAAAGGAGTGACTGCATGTGTGGTAATAATCGAGCTGAGAAGGTCATTCCTCTATTGGAGAGTAATTTTTCCATAAATTAAGATTACATTTCCTGATTAAATTATGTGCTTTGGTCTTTGGGTCAAACAACTTCCAATGAATGCTATCCACCTAGAATAGAGACCGAAATTCGAAAATCACGTTTTCCACTGCTTGGCTCTAAAAAACAAAAAAAAATAAAACGCTTCACCATCCAACAGCGCTTCTGGCTGCATTTGAGCTCATGTATTAAATACTGTTTCATACATCTCATCACTCTTTAAACTGGTTTACAAATGCTGGCTGTTGATGGCTGCTGTTTTTTGTCTGAGTCAAAAGTGACTTGCTATGTGAACAGTATTGAATGTGCCAGTCTGCCCAGGTGATCAGTGTCAGATGTATTAAATAGGTGAAAGATACATCTTGCAGATGCACTGGGACACATCATCAGTGATGTAACATGGGGTCACTGGGTGTTTCGGGTCATTCAACATCAGACACCCTCGCTCAGGCAACTTGGCCAGGGTTGATCAAACCCCAGTCTGTTTCCCAGCAGCATTTGCCCATGGTTCTGCCCTCTTGAACCACAGCCACCTTGTGGCTTTCTCTGTGGCTTCAGTTGAAGCCCTGATGGCCTTTCTCTTTGCCTCCCCGGTGAGGCCCAGCACTGTGAATGTTTTGCAGAGTGACTGCCCTGCAAATCCTCTGCAACCCACCTCCACTGGTTCACAGTGGGTCTTCCAGCCTTGCCTCCTGCTCTCATCCACCAGCTCCTGGTACTTGGCACACTTCCTCTCATTGGCCTCTTCCATACGCTCTTCCCAGGGCACTGTGAGCTCCAGAGTGATCAACTGCCTGGTAGAGTTTGACATGATGATCATATCTGTGCAGAGCCGTGTGGATGTTATGCTGGCTGGGAACTTCAGCTGTTTGCCAAGATCCACTTCCAGTTTCCAGTCACTGGCGGAGGTGAGGAGACCAGACTTGTGGTGTTCGGCTTGTGGTGGCCCTTGGTGGTGTTGATGGCTGTGGCTATGCTGTCAGCAATTGCCCTCAGCACCTGGTCATGGCGCCAGCGATAGTTCTTCCTCCACACCTGCCCGCACTTCCTCCTGGACGAGATGTTGCTGTTCTTTGCCCTTGGCCCTTTGGCCATGGACCCCACCAGTGCCTTCTGCCTGAGCCGTGACTCAGCCACCTCCATGGCTTTGTCTGCCCTCCACTTCCTGCCTGCCCACACCTGGATGCCAGGCGATGCAACCTTAGGGTCCCCTGATTCCCTGGACTGCAAGACTTCCCGTGTCCTGGACAACATGAACTCTTCAGTGAGGCTGCTGAATGGGAGCTGTAGGAAGTTACTGGTGCCATACAGGGCGGTGCTGCTCAGACAGCGCAGTAGACAAGCCATCTATGTAGGTAGCTGCTGATGTTTCTCTCCATGGCCTCAACAGTTGATATGGGGAGTGAGTACACCAGCAGCGGCCACAGGATATGGGGCAAGATGGAATGTCGGTAAATCCAGGCCTTGAACCTCCCTGGCAGGCCTGATTTGTCAACCAGACTCAGCCATTCCTCGAGCTCTTGGCTAGTTATGAATATAATGTAAGTTTGCATAGCTGTTCGCAGGGAAGCTAACACTGAACATAAACACAGATATCAAGACTGGCTTTGTGTATTAATAATTCCAATAGTTAATATTTGTACAAAAACATGAAGAAAAATAGTGTAGACTTGCTGAGGGACAGATACAGGGAATGTGATTCAGTGCAGTTCAGTTGTATTTAAATGGCAGTTCTGTGTTAAGAAGATTGCAGTTTGCTATGAAGTAACCAGCAAAAACAAGAAGCTGGTGGCTATAATGGTCATTGCTTGTCATATCCTCTAGTTGCTATTGTGTAAACAGAAGGTTTCAGAACATCGCAGATCAGACCATTGCAAGTAGTTGCAAGCTTCAGCTCATCTTGTTGTGAATCTTTGGTGTAAACTGGCCTTAAAACACAATCACAATATGATGGATCTTGTGACACCAGCCATGCAGAAAATCAGACTGTTGAACCTTCTGAAACTAAGATTAAAGCTCCATGTGCCAGGCAATAAAATCAGGATCATCACCAGCTCATGACCCATGTGAAGGATCAGACTCTTTTATTCTAACAACAACAAACATTTAAAAACTTTTTTTAGCTTTCATTATGTGGACATCCAAGACAACGTGCTTTATTGTTTTTTTTTTTTTTTTTTTTAACAATATTGCAGTCCATCTCAAAAAATTAGAATATTGTGAAAAAGTTTATTTTCTTCATAATTTGAAAAAGGTAAACTTTCAAGTTGAATATTTCAAACCTTTTTTATGTTTATTTTTGATGATTATGGGTTTATCTCTGTATCTCTAATATTTCCTAAGATCAACCAAAAAAGAAGAAGAAAAGACAGAAATGTCCAACTTCTGAACAGCAAGAGTTTGGTGAAGAGGAATATTATTTCTTATGCATGCCATGTTATGCATGTCGTTTTTATGTATATTTTATGCATAAATGTTATGCATTAACAAGGGAAGTGACAACTTTACTTTCTTAATTTTCTGTTTAAAATAGATGTTACTTAAGATTTTAGGAGTTGAAATAATTTCTATATCTTGATGAGTTTTAATTTATCTTAACATGCAAGACTATGTATTTAACTTCCACATACCTCTGACTAAATGTTTTGTGCCATTGTACAATCACTGTGATCAGTTGCACAATGCACAATGCACATAAATAAATATTAAACTGAGGCATAGTGTTAAAATTGCACTTACTTTTCTTAAGAAGTCTCAGGTTCATAACATATTTTGTAAAAGGACAGTTCATTAAATATCAAGATTTTTATAATATAACTGTATTTCTCTGCACTAAAACTTGAACTTATTGTTACTTCTGGGTAACTATGCTATGAGTTTACTAGTCCGGCCCCCTTGAGATCAAATTATGTTGTATATGGCTCCCGGGCCAAAATGAGTTTGACACCCCTGAACTATACCCTCAGTACTTGGTACTGCATCAACAATTCTTAAATGACTAATATTAAACTGATAGTAATTATCAAACATTTCCCACCATATTCTACTTTTTTGAGATGCACTCGTATGTTTCAGAGAAAGGGCTTTGAAGAGTAACCAGCAGCTGATCTCAGGTAACAAGACAGATGAATCATTCTGAACCATTAGAGAAAATGATTCCAACCTGAAGAATGGGTTTTACTATTTCATGTTTTGCTTTATCCAAAGAAAAGACTCCAGTGTCGAGGACTCTCTCCTGCCTCAATTAATGGGATCTAAGGGAATAGGAGTGTTTTACTGTCCTCAAAATGATGGGTCTATACTTGAAAAAATATGAAGAAAATGTCTTGAATTTTAGTTTTGGAGAAAATTCATCACTCCCCCGAAGTCTTTCTGTAGAATATGCAGTATCATTCTTCTTTTATCTAATGCTTGACAGGCCTGACACGTCTAGTTATGAATGGACAATTGCCCTTCAAGGGAGGGTTTTAGTAAGCAGTTGATTAAGGGTTAAAGTAAGGTGTACACTTTGGTCGACTTTCAATCTTCACATTTTGGTGAAGATTGATGAATCAATTTGTCATCATCAAAGACTGTCAAAGCAGACCCAACAGTGCTCAGTGGATTTTCATTTGTCATCTCCGGATTGTCTCTGTGCTGATGCCAGCCATTCTCTCGTCCTCACATTCTCAAAATTACTTTCCCTTTTCAGACCTGATAATCACCTGTGCCTTATAGTGGCTTAATGATTTGGGGGGAAAGTGTGTTGCAAGAATCAATCTGCAGAAAAAAGAAAACTGACTCATCTATAAGTGAAAGAGCAGAAAAGATTTTAGGCAAAGAATGATGACTGGGCATGTCAATTGCAAACGTCAATACAGGATACATTATGTGGTTTGGACAAGACAAACCTTTTATGAAATCTGTGACAATCAAAGTAAAACATGCAGTATCAGAAATTTGTTTTTTGTGTATTTGCTTGGTAAGAAAAAGACTGGTGTACTTGTTTTTCTCAGAGTGATAAGACTCCATTGCCATGGTTTCATTCCTTCCTGTTTTTTTCTTGGTGAAGTCTGGTTTATTAAATGCCCAGAGAATTATAACAAAAAGATGAATTGCAGTGAAATGATTGTTTGATAATGGTCGTGCCATAATATTCTGGAGTAATGACATTCAATTAGAAAGTGGCTGGATTATGACTCCCTGATGTGTTAAACATCTACTGAATGCTGAAAAAATAAAAGGCTATGTATTGGTGTCGTTGATCTGTCACTTACGAGTCTTATAACTGGTGTTCCCTAAGTCTCTCAGTGTGGTTTCAGACAAGATGTACTTTGGTGTAGTTTGGTGCAGGCTGCAAAATGGCTGCAGAACATAATCCTGCAGGGCAGCCAATGCTGTGGACCGGGGATGGGATGCTATTGTGATGGTCTGGGGTTTTGTTGCTTTTCTGCTTTCCCCCTCCCCTTTGTTTCTTTTCTGTTTCAGACTGTGGCAGGAGGTGTGGCTGACCTCCCAGACTCAGATGAGACACACCTGTCTTGCATCACCAGTAACCACCCTGCCTCTACTTAAACCCAGTCATGACTTCACACTCTGTTAGATGACTCCATTCTGTCCTATGTGTGTGCCTTGTGCTGTTACCAGCTATCGCAAGACTGTGGCCAGCCTGCCTCCTGCCTTCATTGCCTGGTTGTGTCTATGGAATTTTTGTGACCCTTTTTGCCTAAGAAATTAAAACGTCAAAACTGTTGTCTCTGGTCACCTAAAGTTTATGGCGCAAACCCCAGAATCACAGACAGAATCATCTAGCCAAGATGCACCCTGCAGGTGCACCTTCAAGGTGATGATGCCACACTAAGAAAAGTCATGGAGGCTCTTCAACAGCTCACTACCAGTGTGACGCAGCTCGATGGCTGGCGGGACCATGTGGCAACCCAACTTACCAGCCTCATGACCAATGGTAGTTCCGCCTCCACTGCCTGCTGCTCCACCTGGTCCTCGGTCTCCCCTGCCCCACAAGCCTTTCATGCCAATCCCTGCCAGGTATACCGTGATCGAGGGATGATGCTCTCAGTTTCTACACCAGTGCTCACTCATTTTCAGTCAGCAACCAGCTACCTCTGCTACAGACCAATCAAAAATAGCTTTTAATTACGAGTCTCTGTTCTGATAAAGCCTCCACCTGGTCATTAGCCATTTCACAACTCAACCCCCTCAAAAAGCAAAAGGATCCAGGTCCAAGGAATGCTGTGCTGGTTACGTGATACCTTGCCCATTCAAGTTCTGATATACTCATTGTGCAGATGACAGTTAGCAAGTTGTTAGCCAGACTAATATTCCCACCATAGCTCCTTCAGAACCCAAGGATGTCCTAGCTATTGATGGAAAGCATTTAGCCAGTTACCCATTGTACTGAACCTATTGCCCTTACTCTCTCTGGTAATTACTGTGAGCAGATAGAAGTTTATGTAATTCCCTCACCCATGTCCCCTGTTGTAGTTGGGCTGCCTTGGCTTAAGATACACAATCCACTTATTGACTGGTCTTCTGTTTCAATAGTTAACTGAAGTGATCTTTGCCATGCCAACTGTCTTTGGTCAGCCATACCCACCAGTGTTTCCATCTCTCAGATCTCCCCAGAGGAGATTGACTCATCAGTTGTCCCCAGTGAGTATCATGACCTCAAACAGGTATTCAGCAAAGACAAGGCACTCTCATTACCCCTACATAGACCTTATGACTGTGCAATTGACCTGCTCCGTGGATCTATAACCTCTCCAAGCCTGAGAAGGAAGCCATGGCTTCCAGCCTCATTCAGCCTCATCATCTCCTCTGGGGGCTGGATCGTTCTTTGAGAAGAAGGATGGGTCCCTGTGCCCTTGCATAGATGACACAGGTTTGAACAAAATCACAATAAAGAATAAGTATCCCCTACTACTGATTGACTCAGCAGGAGCAATTTGTTGAAGAAAAAGGAGAAACAGCTGAAGGAACATCAGTCTCATCCAGATCTGAGTACGGTGCAGATGTGAATGACCAGAGCAGTGGAAGTTGATCCTCCATGACTCTGATTTTCACCAAACTGGACTTGAGAAATGCATACCACTTGGTGAAAATTAGGGAGGGGGATAAGTGGAAGACTGCTTTTAATACTCACCTTGGTCACTTCGAGTATCAGGTAATGCCTTTTGGGCTAACTAATGCACCGGGAGCTGCTTGTAGTTGTGTTGGCCCTGGAGGTGTGGAGACACTGGCTTGAAGGTGCGGTACACCCATTCATTGCATATTTTGACATATTTATGTTCTGCTCGTAGGCTGAACCTTCGTCAGGCATGGTGGGCACTTTTCCTGGGGAGATTCCACTTCACCCTTACCTACTGCCCTAGTTCCCAAAACACCAAGCCTGATGCCTTGTCCCGCCAGTTCTCATTCCCAGTAAAGGAGGCCCCTGTGGAGACAATCGTCCCATCTTCCTGTGTGGTTGGAGCAGCCAGGTGGGAGATGGAGCAGGAAGTTCAAGATGCCCTCCAGGGGCATGCTGTTCCTGAGCACTGCCCAAGAGTGGCTCTTTGTTCCACCCCCAGTGACATCATCAGGGCTCCAGTGGTGTCACTTGTCCAAGATTGACTGCCATCCTGGTTACCATAGGACCCTAGCTCTGCTTCAGCAGAGATTCTGGTGGCTGTCCATGTCTACTGACACCAGAGAGTTTGTCTCAGCCTGCTTCATCTGTGCTCGCAGCAAGACATCTCACCATGCTCCAGCTGGTCTCCTCCATCCCTTGCCCATGCCTCATTGCCCCTGGTCGCACGTTGCTGTGGATTTTGTTACTGGCTTGCCCCATCAGACAGATACAGTGAGACTAACCATTGATTCTTTTTTCAAGTCCATCCATTTTGTACCTCTGCCTAAACTTCCCTCATCCTTAGAAACTGCTAACCTTCTCATGCTCCATTTGTTCTGTCTCCATGGTATCCCTCAGGACATTGATTCTGACCGGGGTCGCCAGTTTGCCCCCCAAGTCTGGAAACCATTTTGTCAAGCTCTGGGGGCTTCGGCCAGCCTCTCTTCCGGTTACCACACACAGACCAACGGCCAGACGGCGTGGGCAAACCAAGACCAGGGGGCATCCCTACAGTGTGTGGCTTCTCTTCTCCCAGCCTCTTAGTCCACTCACCTGCCTTGAATCAAATATGCCCACAACTCCCTGGTCAGCACCGCCACAGGCATGTTGCCAATGTATTTCCAAGCCAGGAGCCTGAAGTTGCAGTCCCCCTCAGTCCAGGCCAATCTACGCCGTGCCCGTCGAGTCTGGCAAGAAGCCCGAGCAGCTTTAACACGGACAGCAACTCGGAACCAACGGCTGGCGGATCGACATCGGACAGGGCAAGAGGTTTGGCTCTCCCCATGTGAACTTCCTCTTCAAACTGATTCACGCAAGCTAGCTCCCAGGTACATTGGGCCACACGTCAATGAATGCATCAAACCCTAGTGTTGTGTCGAAGTAAAGTTATTAGTTGATCATTAATTCATTATGGTTAGTTGTTCAACTTGCTTACTGAGTTACTTCTAGTCGCAAAGATAGTGTTTCTGTTGAGGGTATTACTTTCTCCTTCCTGTGATTTAAGTGACACCAATGTCTCAGAGTTACCATGAAAGGAAGATGCTACATATTTGACTGGCGCCACAGCATTGGGCCCACTGTTCTTACTTACATATGTATAGGTTGGACAACTGTGTGAACATTTATGGTCATCACAGATGAGGATTTTGCCAAGTGGACAAGAATGTTTTTAACTTCAGGAAACCAGCCAATCGTATGATAGACCATGACCTTTAAAGATGCTATAAAGGATGAATATTTCGCCCTTTCTAGTAGATTTTTGAGTTCTTGAGTGCTATCATCTTCAGACAATTTCCATGACATTCTTTGACATACAGACAAACTGCAATCTGCTCTTTGGTTGGAAATCATCCCAGGGCCCAGGCAAGAGAGAAAAACGTCGGACCTCTACGACAGTTTTTTTTGGGAAGTCTCAGTGATCTCCCTCCAAGGAACAGGTATATAGTAAGTAACTGTCATTTTCCATGGGATTAATTGGCATAAATAATTGTGTGGAAATTGTATTTTACTGATTGTTCAAATTTTGCAAAATTTTAGAGGATTTCAATTTAAAGGACACACTGAGGTTAAAGTTGGTTCTAAGCTTAGACAGGGAGTTATTCGGGAACTTGCCTGAAAAGGGTAGAGGCTAGGCCGTGTTGCAGCTTGCATTATTTTTTAGTAGTGTGAGCTGAGTTTCGTTGACCCTGAAACGCGCGACAACAGAGGCGGTGTCCTCTGGGGGGAGTCATTGTCCTTTGCCCGCAAGTTCATTTGGTATGGATTGGAATATGCACAGATAGAGATGGTAATCTGTAGGCGAGGACGGTATTCTTTGCTCATAGGTCTGTCAGGTACAGACAGGAACGTGCATATTTTGAGGCAGTATCCTCTGTGGTAAGGTGGGACCCTTGACCATAAATCCATATAGCTTGGACTGAATGAGCTCATAGAGAGACGGTATTCTCCCAGGGAAGGCGGTATCCTTGCCCACGGGTCTGGTGTGTGTGTGTGTGTGTGTGTGTCATGCCTGAATTGTGTGATGTAAGTGATATTACAGATACTGGATAGGTATTTGTATCACTGGTGAGAATTAATGAAAGTACTAGTGAATGTTTGTTTGTCTTGGAGAGTTGTATCTTATTTTAGAGAGGTTGCTCTAGTTGCTTGTCTGTGAAATTCCCTCTTTGAAGATTCAGAGACATCTGACTCGGGTTACTAGAGTAGGGCGGAACTAATATGCTTCATGGAATGCACTTGGGGATGTGTGTGTGACATCATAACACCTCAGACAGCTGTCTTAGTTGACTATTGAATCAGGGGTTTGTGATATCTTAGGTACATAAAATAAAACTAAATAAAAAATAGATAAAAGGAAAAGAGAAAAAAAATACATATATATATATATTTTTTTTTTTAAGTAAGAAAAGAAGAAAAAATTACATTGTGATAGACTTTTTCCCCTTCAGCTAAATAGATTGGCCATGGGTGCAAATAATAGTCATCAGATGGGCCTTCAGGGTCCTGCTAAAGTTATGTATGAGAAATATGGCTCTGTTTCCATACAGTTTTTGCCAAAATGGCATAGGAAGTTGGGATTCCCTCAGAATGGGAGTTTTCATCATGCTTCATTAAGAACCTTGAGAAGAAGAATGGCAATAAGTATGAGGAAAAGCAAAAATACGTGCTTGTGAAAAAGTAAATAAAAAATGGACAAAACACCTTGAAACTTTAAAGTTATGTGAAAAAGAAACTGATAATAAAGAAAGGACTGATAAAACACATAAAAGTGTTAAGACCTTTGTTTCTTTGAGTATGGAGGATGTATATGATAAAAAAGAACAGTTGATGCCTAAAGCTCTTGTTGAAGAGGTAACAGGAACAACTTATTATACAGCTCCGTTTTGTGATAACATAAAAGAATTTGATTCTAGTTGGCCACAAGATGGCTCTTTTGTCATCAAAAGTTTGTCATACGGATCAAACAATTTCTAATTGTCCAAAATCAGTAATGGTCAGCGTTCATAAAGTTGATCATATTGACTGTCCAGTGAGAATACAACCTCCACAACCAGTAGTTCCCTTTTCTCCAGTGCAAGGTCAACGGGCTGTTGATGGAGCTGTGGGAGGAGCAACTGCAATGTTAGATAGCAGAAGAGATGTCGTAGTACCATCTGCTACTCATGCACCCCCACCATGCTGGATTATTAGATCAAGATATTAAAATATCTACACCAACGCCACAAGAGATAGCATGGAGACCAGTGTCCCTACAGAGGAAATTACAGCCTAATCTAACGGACCAAGGCATTACTAGGTCGGGTGCTGTCTATCAACCAAAAATGTCATCTCCAATAAAAGGCTCTCCACCTGTATTGGACATCGATGATGGGCTTCTAGAAGTTTCAGTGCTTGCTCCAATGATAGAATGCCCAGATGGAGCCAGGGGTATTCAACATGTTTATAGAGCATGGAAACTTGCTGAATTACAGTCCATGGCATGGCAAAGTGCCATCTAATAGAGGAAGAGGAAGAGGTGGATATTGTGGATGAGGAAGAGGCAGAAATTTTGGAAATGTTTTAGAAAAATTTTGGAGAAAACTGATGCCTGTTGGAAATGTGGTCAGAAAGGTCACTGGGCCCGAGAATGCCCTAATACAGAAGAATGGGATGATGAACCAGGAGCCGTACGTCCACCGGGCGGAAATGTGACTGTCAACAGACCATTTGGGGATAGAAATTGACAGCCACAACGATCATGACTCCTTGCACAAACTCCAAATCCTGATGCCACTTGTAACGAAAACAGTGAGAAACCCAAAATAAGTGACTTTGAAGATACTGACTTGTTTTATCTCTCACTTCGTTATAGGTCTAAGGATCTTCCTATGTTTAAAATCACAGTCCATGGTACCACCTATGAAATGTTGGCTGATACAGGAGCTACTGAATCATCTTTAAAGTCAATAACAGAGACTTTTCAGATGTCTCACAAAACTAAGACCTGCATTGGGGTTTCAGGAACATCTTTAAGGTGTGGAGTAACTGAGGCATGTCCAGTTGAATGTGAAGATTTTGGTATAACTAATATTTATCACTCATTTGTTATTGTCCCAGAATGCCCAGTCAATTTAGCAGGCAGGGACTTGTTCTGTGCATTGGGTTTATCCTTTGTGTGCACCGAAAATGGTTTGGAGCGAAAAAGAAATGATCCTGACAACAAGCCCCTAAGTATGAATATTGTTGAAATATTGATCCTTCTTCAGTGACACAGGAGATAGATGATTTTGTTGAAACTAGATGCATTTTAAAAATATAGGCCATTTATAAATGTGTATGCCAAATTTCAAAAACAGAAATGGATGAACAATTTGAAAAAGAGTGGAACAGACAGATAAAAGATGAAAAGTTGCTCGGTAATGGCATTGTGGCCAATGAAGATTTTGTTGTTTTGCTTATTGATTTGGATATAATGCAGAAGAAAGTGTTTTGGAAAACCGGCGTTCCTCATGTTGTTTTATCTAGATTCTTAGCTTTTTCAGATTATGTGTCTTGTTGTAATACAGAGATAGCCTCAGCCCAAATAGTGAACAACAAAGAGGGAGCTGTTATCTATCCTTTTCATTGTGTATGGAAGGTTCATAGAACAGTTCAACTGGCCGATTTGGATTTATCTTTCGTAATGATTCCTAATTTTGTAGTGAATACTGCAGAGTTTGAAGATACCCATCCAGCTTTGGAAGGGGTCCCTAAACACCTGTGGGCAACTCATAAGTATGATGTGGGATTAATAAAGGATGCCACTCCATTGGTTGTAGTTCCTAAATCTGACTATAGGCCTAATAAGCGACAGTATCCTGTATGACCTGATGCAGAGGAGGGAATGATTCCCATTATTGAACAACTTCTAAAAGATGGAATTATTGTTCCAGCCCCAACATCTCCATGTAATACTCCACTTTATCCTGCGAAAAAGGCAGATGGCCAGACTTGGCGATCTGTCGACGATTTGCGTGCTGTAAATGAGGCTGTGTTTGCTCGAGCACCGGTTGTCCCTAACCCAGCCACGATTTTATCTTCTATACCTAGTGATGCAAACTGGTTTACTGTAATTGATTTGGCTAATGCTTTCTTTAGTGTTCCAGTTGATCCGGCATCGCAATATTGGTTCATGTTTACCTTTTAAGGGCAAAAAATACATGTGGACAAGGTGTCCACAAGAATTTACTGAATCACCAACTATTTATTCAGCTGCATTGCAGGAAAATTTGGCTAGTTTTGTGTTTGCAAAAGGAAGTACTGTGATTCTTTATGTTGATGATATTCTTGTTTGTTCCACATCTGAGGAAAATTGTATTATAGATACAAATGCCCTGTTGAAATATTTGGCCTCGCAGGGGCATAAAGCGTTGCTAGGAAAACAACAAGTGCACTATTTGTAAGTTTGAGATCCTCCTTTCCACTACATGTGCTGAGGTACTGTTGATCTCCTATTGTAATAACAACATACTCTAATACTTTAACTCTCTCTAGTATCTTGAGATTTTTATGTGTAGTGCTCCCCTCAGAAATCCTATAAGGGCAGGACTTTTGGGTTCTTTTACGCTATTTATCCAATGTTTTTAACCCTGGTTACCCAGATTACTAAATATGGTCTTGGATCTCTTTTAAAACACACACAAAATGTTTTCAACCCACCAATGAGTTCACCTTTTAGTTATATCTTTAATAAAGATTTTTAACCATTGATGTCTATGCATCTCCCTCAGAATGAAATGATAACTCCTATCCAGGTAAGTAATAAAGTCACGCAACACCAGGCTTTAGAAAATATGCCTCAATTATTTACTTAAGTAAGATTGTTTCGGATAAAATAATAATATAAAAATATTTTTTTCTTAAACCTTCAAAATAAAATGTCCCTATTATCAGGAAAACACTATAACAGAAATCTCCCTCTTTTGTAGGGAAACATAGTGTTGGGACCTGAACCTGGTGGTGAGCAATGGAGGCTCACCACGCATAACCAGGTTTCGACCACATGGCTCTCTTTGTCTTGGAGACAAAGGAAAGCACCGGAACCTTAAAGTCCCACAACCTTCCAGGTGTGAAATCCGATCCAGCAGCCACCACTGGGTGACTGTGGCATGTGACCTCTGAGGTCATCAAGTCATATAAAGGCTGTGCTCAGCATCTTCTGCTCTCTTCTCTTCTCTTGCAACTACTCCTCTTCAACAACTCTTCCAACTCCACCCTGGAACCACTCTCCAGGGACCCCCAGCTGTGCAGCTGCAGCTGGCCGTCTGAGGTAGCCTGCTGACCAAAGCAGATCCTCAGACCTTTCCTCACAGCAGCGACGCGAGAGCCTGCTGAGGAACGATCAAGATCCGGCAAACAAACTCCATTAGCCAACAAACACAAGGTTTGTAGGCTAATCCTCCATACAACAGGAGCCACACAGCGAGTTAGCACCGAGCTGCTAACCAACTACGTCAAAGGAGCGGCCAGTTTCCCTCCAGCGTCTGCCATCAGGACCACACAGCAAAGACTGCCTTCCAACATCGGAATTCCAACTCTCTCAGCTTGGCCCTTCCATCAGGAACCACCAGCCAAAGGAGCAACACACCAGAGAGAGTTTCTCTCACACCAGAACTGGTAACACCAACTGGGCCTAGTCAAGCTAAGATAAGCTAAGCTAAAGATAAATCAAGGACTGTGATTTGATGTATTTGTGTTTACTGAGTGTTGTGATCAGTTTGGTAGACAGGTTATTGTATAGTTGGCTCTGCCACATTGTTAAGTAGATGTAGTTAGGTTACGCTTGCATGCTAACTAACCATCCTTCCTCTAACCTGGCACCTCACACACACACACACACACACACACACACACACACACACTCACCCAGCACATGGTCTGGAGTGCCTCCACAGATCTTCTTTGTTCAGGGCCTCCAGGCCTCAGCAGCCATTTTGACACACCCAGACACACACACACACACAAACACACGCACACACCTGTAGAAAGTACACTGTAGCTAGATTGTATGTTTCCTTTTCTTTTATTCTTGTTAATAAATGATTATTAAACATACCTGTTGTCTGTTTAATGTTGCACAAGAGTGAATTCCGCCAACCTCTACACGGTCAAGAACTCCAAATTCCTTCTACCTAAACTAGTTGTTAATCTGGTAATTTTGGTTCTAGTTATTAAATTAATTATTAATCAGAGTTCCAAATTGACAATTTAGTACTAGTTATGGTGAGATTGATTTAATAAATTGGCTATCTTTCCCTTGTAACAAGGGTCACCTTCAAAGTCCTGAGGTGATCTAATGTATTAGATCCAATTATTTAATAATTAATAATTATTATTCTAATAATTATTAACTATTTTGGATAGCCAAACCCCAATAATTATGTCCCTTAGTAGGCAACCTCAACAGGTGCAGGTGCAGCATCCGATCAGCATCTCACCATGGCCTCCAAAGGTTTCTCTTCCCTCCTCTATGTTGCCTGGAAACTCACGAGCAAAGTCCTGGTTGCTTCACGCTCTGACTGGATCTCTTCTCTGTATTCAGGTTGAAAACAACTGCTAAAACCCTCGAACAGTCCAACTGAGGGAGTCAAACTTTAACTAGTAAAGGTCTATTCACTTGTAATGAACGGCCTATACTTCAAGGTGGCCAAGCGTTAGCATTAGCAGTAGCACACCATGAACAGTCTTGGAACTTTGTGCAGAAATCCCTCCTGTTCCTCAATATGTAGCTTGTCACTCTCCTTATTGGTTGTCGTGCAAACAATCATAAGAGACAAATTACACACTGGTTTGTGCACTTTTAACTCACAAATTAACTCAGAAAATCTCTGGGTCATGCTCACTCTAGCTTCACTGAGGCCTCTCGCCACTCTCCCCTTCTCACTCCACCTTTCTGTGCTGAAGACACCCCCCCCCCAGATCTGCCGTTTCTGCCGATAGCTATTAACCCCATTAAAGCTGGTTCAGAGTTTACAGAGAATACTGTCTTTTAAATAAACAATAAAACATATGATAATTTTCAAACTGCTTTTAACATTTTTATCACAACTTTTATGTTTTTAATGCTAAATGATACTTTAAAATCACTTACTTCATGCTTTTAACCTGGTTACATAGGTGTCCAGAGTGCTATCATCTTCAGACAATTTCCACGACAGTTGCTAAGCTTCAGCTCCCTCCTGCTTTGAAAGTCCATTCTACTTTCCATGTGTCTCTGCTCAAACCTGTCATGAAAAGCCCTCTGAGCCACCTACTGGATGTACGCAGGTGGGGCTGTGGTTTACAGTACCTTGTTGACTGGGAGGGGTACAATCCAGAGGAGAGGTCTTGGTTCACCAAGGTCCTCATCTTGGACCCTGTTCTACTTCCTTTCACTTAACTGTTGTCAGAACGTGACCAGTTCATCTTGCGCCGAGAGTCCTGTATGCCAGAGATCTGTTTTTTGGGCCAACCTTTGCCCAACTACCGTTTTTGCCTTTGCCCTTTCTGAGGTTGTCTAAAGTTTTCCCGGTTTTGACCCTGCCTGTATGATCACTATTCTGTTTTTTGCTCCCCTGGTTTTGTCGACTTCATTTATGGACTACTTTGGAATTGTTTTGCTGAGAAACGGTAGACTGAATAAAAGTTATCGCTACCATGCACTGTCTTGCGAGTGGTTCCTGCACTGACCATTACAGAGATTACCAGTTGCATAAAGTTATCCTGCACCCTGTTATCATAGCTAAATGGCACCATGATTTTTGGTGTTTTGATATTATCTGGTTATAAACCCAGAAGACATAATGAGGGGTTTTTGATCAAGTGTGTACCCAACATTTTGTTTAGGGACCAAAGCTTGGAGTAACCCCACAGCACTCAGAACCTCCATGCTCTGGAAGCCCAAGCACCCGGCATCCCACAACACTAACAGTGGGTTAAATGGCCTCGAGCCAGCAAAAGGAGTGAGTGGCAGCAATTTGATGTTGATGTGGTTGGTATGCTGGAAGCTACGATGAAGGGAGTACTCTCAGCACTGTCACCGAATGGTTTGGCTTCGACTCTTGAAGAGGCAGTTCAAGGGGGCAACCGAGGACATGAAGCCAGGGCTGGCAGAACTACGGGGCATCCCCAGAAAGAAGCTGCTGACCCTCCACCAAGCAGAGTGGCACAGGAGGTGGGCTAATGAGAGAGCCAAAAGATGAGCTACCTTCCTAGCCTTTGGGTTTACCAAACAGCTGTTAAGCTAGAAGTGCAGTGGCCACCTCACTTGCTCAAAAGAGGAGATAGACTCCTATCTGCATGACACGAAGCAATGTACTCTGGGAAGAAGAAGCAGCATGAGAAGAAGAAACTTTATTTGTGATTGCACTTTACAAATTGAAAATTTGTTTAGCAGCAATCCCTTGTAGCAGTTGCCATATCAAGTGTATTAAAAATAAAAACTGAATAAAAATGTATTAAAAGTAAGAAGACAGATGTGCAAAAAAGCAGTTATGAGTAATAAATATAATAGATAAATATGTATTAAATGAATATGTACAGTAGTGCAAAGGAGCAGTTATTGCATTAGTCAGAGATGTGCAAAGAGCAGTTATTATAATAGAAATAAATATGAACAGTAAATATGTATTGAATATATGGTGCAAAGGAAAAGTTATTGCAATTGTCCAGATTATTGCAGAGAGTAGAAGTTATGTTCCTTGAAGCAGTCTTTTCAAAGCCATGGGGAAGAAGCTGTGTTTGAGTCTGTTGGTGTGGACTCGAATGGCTCTGGGCCTGCCAGAGGGGAGGCTGGTGAACAGGGAATGTCCTGGATGGGTGGGGTCATTGCAGATCTTTGTGGCCCGTCGGAGGAGACGGCTTGAGTATATCTCATCCAGGTGTGGGAGTGGGGAGTCCACGATCCACTGAACCATTTTGATGACCCGCTGCAGCCATTTCTCCTCTGCTGCGGCGCAGCCGGTGTACCAGACTGTACATCCATAGGCCAGGACACTCTCTATTGTCCAGCGATATAAGTTTCTCAGCAGGGGTGGAAGGAGATGGTTTCTTCTCAGCGCGCTCAAGAAGACACTGCTGGTCTTTTTTGATGATGTGTGTGGTATTCACAGTCCAGCCCAGGTCCTCTGAGATGTGCATTCCGAGGAACCTAAAGTTTGTGACACTCTCCACTTCCTCCCCATTAATGCTGTTGTGCATGGGTAGGGCGAGGATTGATTCTCAGTGATTTATTTCATAAGCTTATTAAATTAAATCAATTTAATTAATTAAATAATCAGATCAATCAATTCATTGGATAAATCAGATTAATCAAGTGATCAATCAATTAAATTTACTGAATTAAATTAATAATGGGGCACCACCCTGTAAACCAGGGACTGAGAGCCAACCCAGTTATATAAGTCTCAAGATAGAAGGAAAGGTCATGAAATCCAAGCAGTCCATTGCCAACCAGCAATCCACAGTGTCAATTGACATTAATGCTCAAAATAAATAAACAGTAAATCTATCTACTAACACAGCAAACAACTACCTCTATAGTAAATAAGTATGTACAGGTATGTCTGTGTGTGTGTGTGTGTGTGTGTGTGTGTGTGCGTGCATGGCTAGAGAGAAGAAAGGGGAAGGGTGAAGCCACATGGGTGGTTACACCAAGATGGCGGCTCCCCGCAAGGACTCAAAAATGGTGTACGTAGGTCCACCTGTCTCCACGTGGTGGAGAACCACTGGCCTTTGTGCCCTGCATCCCCCCTTTATTTACCACACAGGAACACATGTGTATGTAACTGTATATGCGTGTGTATGTAAGCGGATACGTGTGTATCCCGTGTGTGTGTATGGGTCAGTGTGTAGAGAGCAGAGAGGAAAAAGAGAACAGGTATAAACTGAAGCTGAGGCTCTAATTAATGCTCAGAGATGGCGGGCTCGCTCCCGCTTGCTACTTAGCAGTAGATATTAACTGGAGTGAATTAAAGCTATTGGCCGGTCCTTTAACTAGCGGGATTACACGCGCAACTTCTGTGACGCTACAGCCAAATGCTTCAGCCTACCCAGACACATTCCAGCAGCTGACACAATAAACAATCACAATTTGATGCATTCAATACAGCTTGGAACACCGCACAGCAAGGAGGAGCAGGGTCAACCGGTTTATATCTCCCAGATGGAGCTGCGGTCATGTGACCAGGGGGCTGATGGTCTTTGACCAGTGAGGGGCCAGTATGTAAATTCAACCTGAGCCATGGCTACGCCTCCACTCCCTGATGGGGCTTGGTGCAGTTTTTGAGCTATTGTTCTTTGTTTAGGTAAAGTACTCTACATCAGGCTTTGAATGTTACATACATGCCCAAGTTTTAGGCCTTGCCTTTGTTCACAGGCCTTTTTTGTTCTCCTCACATGATCAGATCCCAACAATGCTCAAGCCTGAGTGTGGTGTGGCTCTCGACTTCTGGAAATCAATGATAATTTCTTCAGTTTTCCTGGTGTTGAAGTTGAGGTGGTTGTCACTGCACCAGGCCACATATGTCTGGACTTTCTTTATGGTGCCTCATCATTGTTGCTGACCAGTCCCACAATGGTTGTGTAGTCTGCAAATTTCATGAGGATGTTGGAACTGTGGACGGTAGCACAGTTGTGGATGTACAGTGTGTACAGTACTGGACTCAAAACACAGCCCTGGGGAACACCTGTGTTGAGGAAAATGGTGGAGGATGTGGAGGTGCCCACCTTGATGTGCTGAGGTCTGTTTGTCAAAAAGTTGATCCACAGACAGACAGAGGGGCGTTCCTAGTTGCAGTGTCTGCAGCTTGTTGATCAGTTGGCTGGGGCTGATGGGGTTAAATGCTGACCTGAAGTCAACAAACAGCATCCTGATGTATGTATTGAGGCTTTCCAAGTGACTCAGAGAAGAGTGGAGGGCAATGGAGATGGTGTTGTCTGTATATCTGTTCGACCTTTAGGCAAACTGATGTTGGTCAAGGCCAGTTGGGACATGGGCCTTGATATGCTGCAACACCACCCTCTCCATACACTTCATGATTACCAGTGTCAGGGCCACAGGCCAGTAGTTATTCACTCCTGTGATGGCAGTGGTTTTGTGTACAGGGATTATGGTGGAAGTTTTTAGGCAGGTAGGAACTGTGGCTAGCTGCAGTGAGCAGTTAAAGATGTTAGTGAATACTGCAGCTAGCTGATGAGCATATGATTTCAGCATCCTCCCTGGTACTCCATCTGGCCTGGTGCTTTGCTGGTATCAATGCCCCGCAGGACATGCAGTACCTGATAGTGGTGTGCGATACTGCATATTTTGGTATCGATCCAATACCAAGTAAATACGGGCCAGGGCCAGTATCACTGATACCGATACTTATCAACAAATAAGGTGGACGCATCATTGAATTGCTAAATCTCAATTAATTTTCATGACCGTAAGTGTTTTTGTGATGTTTCCATTTTTATTATTAAATAGTTAAAACCCAGGACAGAATTAGGACAACGTTTTTAATTAAAGAGAAAATGCTTTATTATCAAATGTTTTAAGAAAAATGTTTTTGCTTTGCGCATCTAAGTCACGTCACGTGACTCATGTGACAGCGCAACATCCAAACACGAGGGGGGGGGGCAAAGTGTGCCTGCTCTGCGCTGACACAGCAGCGGCGAGTCCGGCAACCTCGCTGTTTCCTCTTTGCCGAAACCACAGCATTGCAAACAAGAGCAGAAATTAAAGAATCGATCTCACCAGGCTAGTATCAATCCGATACCGATACCGACTTGGTATTGATACTATCGATATTTGGATCGATCCGACCACCACTTGTACCTGATGTTGCTGGAGGGTGATGGGTTGTTCATGCTCTGATGGTGTAAGCAGTCTGTGCCAAATAACGGAGATCTGTAGAAGGGGTGTGGGTTCCGAAGGAAGAAAAGTCAACCACCATTGAGCAATTTAGGACCATCTCGCTGCTAAACATTGAGGGGACGATATTCTTCAGTATCCTTTCCCAACTTTTGTCTGATTACCTCCTTAAGAACCAGTACATCAACCCCTCTGTGCAAAAGTGAGTGATCCCAGGGGTTCCAGGTTGCCTTGAACACAGCAGAGTGGTCACACAACTGATCAGAGAGGCTCTTGAAGGGAAAGGAAACCTGGCTTTACTTTGGCTGGACTTAGCCAATGCATATGGCTCCATAACCCACAAGCTTTTGGAGGTGGCATTAGAGAGGCATCATGTCCAGAGCAGCATCAAGATCCTCATCGTGGATTACTACAAACAACTTTAATCTGAGGTTCACATCTGGCAAAGTTACATTTGAGCGGCACCACCTGGAAAAAGGGATCATCACTGATTGCACCATTTCAGTGATTCTCTTTTCCCTGGCCATGAACATGCTGGTCAAATCTGCTGAGCAGGAATGCAGGGGCCCCAAAAATCCAGGTCCCTGGTACTAAAGAAACAGAAGGTAGCAGACTGGTTCCATTTCTCCATAAGAAGTACCCAAATTCCATCAGTCACAGAGAAGCCTGTGAAGAGCCTTGGAAAAGCCTTTGACTGCTCTTTAAAGGATGCTGCTTCCATCAGGGCAACAAACGATCAATTGGAGAGCTGGCTGACTAAAGTCAACAATTCAGGCCTTCCTGGGAAATTCAAAGCCTGGTTATACCAACATGGCATCCTACCCAGGATATTGTGGCCATTGCTGGTGTACGAATTTCCATCTTCACTGTGGAAGGATTTAAGAGGAGGGTTAGCTATGTTTGAAGATGGTTGGGCCTGCCAAGAGTAGCATCGCCCTTTATGGCAACAAGAACAAGCTAATGCTACCAATCAGCAACTTTAGCAAGGAGTTCGTGGTTACCAGAACAAGGGAGGTGCTTCAGTACAGGGAATCCAATGACCCAACATTGTCTAAAGCTGGCATTGAGGTCAGAACTGGCAGAAAGTGCAGGGCACAGGAGGCGGCGGGAGCAGTGTGCAAGCCAGACGTTGGGATTGAGGCAACAGGGTGCATGGACCATTTGTCCCATTTGTCATTAATTTCATATCTTACACTAATTTAGCCTTGCTTGTTAATTGTTTGCTTTAGCTGCATTTCCATTTCCACAGGCTATCCCAGATTTGTTTGTATTTGCATTATGTTTAGTATAGTTCAGATACAATCAACATTTCTGGTCAAACAAGTAATTGTTAAGTTAGTCATGTTTGTTGGTTTAATTTTGTGTTTCCTCAGTTAATTTATTCATGTCATTGCTTTCTTTGGTACTTACCATACCCACTGTGTGCTCCAGGGACAAAAGGAGGGAGCTAGACTTGTGACTTTCGTGAACGAACCAACTCTTTCGAATGGCTCATAAACATGAACGATGGGAGCCGAGTCGCGGCTAGGGGGGAGCCATTCTTTCTGTCATTCTTTTTTTTCCTATGCGTGTTTCACACAGACGCACACAAATGAACTCCTCCTTGCCTTTTACTGTCTATGCTCCTTGCTCCTCTGCCAGACAGAACAGTTATGGGGGAGGGACGCACCCAGCGCAGGAGTGCGTCTGTTGTGCACGCATTCTTCATGTGAGTACTCCAGTGGAAAAAAAAGCCTGCATGCCTCTGTCATTGGGTAGGAGCGGAGCCACGACTTGTGCATGCTGTCATCACATTTTAAAAAAAAACACGTGCAAGTGCCTCTCTGTCTCAGTGCCAACGTCAGTAGTAGCGGGTCATTCGAAGGAAGAAGACACACATGTCTGAAAATGAGCCAGAGGAGAAGGAGCAGCATTTGGGTGCACTTTTCTCGTGAAGAAAACAGTAAGGCTAATTGCAGCATTTGTCAAAAAGTCATTTCATTTAAGTCTGGGTCAACAAATAAGTTACACAGGCATTTGAAGACTCAACACCCAACACTGCAGGTCACAGGTTTGAGAACAGAGCCAGACTCAGACAACAACAACATTGCCTCCTCTGCCTCCACATCAAGTGCAACTGCAGCTACAGCAGCCTCTGACCCCACTGGGCCCACCACATTGCCTGGCCAGGCACAACCAAAAAGAAAGCAGACATCCATCAGTCAGTATTTACCTCCTGTCTTGACCCCATTAAGACAGGAAAAGATAGACGAAGAGCTGGCAAAGATGATAGCCACTGACTTCCAGCCTTTCTCAATAGTGGAAGACACAGGATTCACAAAATATTCACTGGTGGACCGGCCTCCTCTCCCGAGTATTCATCTGGCGAATGTCCAGTCACTGGATAACAAGCTGGAAGAACTCCAGAGCAGGATGGCATTCCAACGCGACATCAGGAACTGTAACGTTTTGGTTTTCACGGAGACCTGGCTCGATCCCTTGATCCCGGACTCCGCCATTGTCTCACACGGACTTTCCATTTACTGACAGGACCGGACAATAACATCGGGGAAGAGCAAGGGGGGAGGTGTCTGCTTCGTGGTCAACAAACAATGGTGTTCAGATGTGGAGATTATTTCATCTGACTGTTCTCCTAACCTGAAGCACCTCATGATCGGATGCTGGCCCTATTATCTGCCGAGGGAGTTTACATTGGTCGTGCTAACAGCGGTGTACATTCCACCAAACGCGGACACTAACCAAGCGCTGGACGAGCTGTATGGAGTTATCAACAGGACGGAGATCTCAAGGCCCGAGGATGCTTTTATTGTGGCTGGGGACTTTAACAAAGCCAACATGAGGAAAGTCCTGCCAAGATACTACCAACACATCAGCTGTCCTACACGAGGAGGCAACACGCTGGACCATGTTTACTCTCCCTTCTGCGATGGATATAGGGCCCTCCCCCGACCTCCTTTCGGCAAATCAGATCACGCCTCCATCTGCTCGTGCCTTCCTATAGGCAGAAACTCAAGCAGGACAGACCGATGATGCGGACCATTCAGCGCTGCTCCGCCCAATCAGACTTGGCTCTACGGCACTGCTTCAGCACAATGGAGTGGTGTGTGTTTCAGGATTACAAACTTAAACGCACACACGGATGCGGCCATTTGCTACATCGGCAAATGCATCGACGATGTAGTCCCGCGGATTACTGTACGGACATTCCAAAATCAGAAGCCCTGGGTTAATGGAGAAGTCTGTGCCAAACTTAAAGCACGGACTGATGCCTACAATTTGGGTGATTTGGAGGAGTACAGGAAGTCCAGGTATGCGCTCCGGAGAGCTATCAGCAGTGCAAAGAGACAGTACAGGGACAGACTGGAGTCCAACTTCCAGGGCTCCAACTCTAGAAGCATGTGGTCTGGTCTAAGGACACTCACAGACTGCAAAAAGACATTGAGCGGTGCTGATGAGGTGTGTGCATCTCTCTTTCTTTCTTTGCACGGTTTGAGAGCTGCTCCCTGGCTGGGGAGGTACAGAAGGCCCAGGACCCCTGCCCACTGATTTTAACTCGGGCAGATGTGTGCAGAAGGATCAATACACACAAGGCTCCTGGACCTGACGGCATCCCTGGCCGAGCTCTCAGGGTGTGTGCAGATCAGCTGGCAGATGTGTTCACAGACATTTTCAACATGTCACTGCTCCAGTCTGTGGTCCCCACATGCTTCAAGAGGTCCACCATTGTCCCTGTCCCAAAGAAGTCAAACATCTCCTGCCTGAATGACCACCACCCAGTAGCGCTCACCCCCATCATCACAAAGTGCTTTGAGCGGCTAGTCAAATCATCCATCACATCCTCCCTTCCTGACTCACTGGACCCTCTGCAGTTTGCCTACAGGACAAACAGGTCCACACACGACGCCATAGCCCTCACCCTCCACACTGCCCTCTCCCACCTGGACCAGAGGAGCACATATGTGAGAATGCTGTTCATTGACTACAGTTCAGCATTTAACACCATTGTGCCCTCCAAGCTCGTCATGAAGCTCAGGGACCTCGGGCTCAACACCGCCCTGTGCGACTGGATCCTGAACTTTCTGACGGGCAGACCCCAGGTAGTGCAAATGGGCACCACCACATCCTCCACCCTGACTCTCAATACCGGCAACCCCCAGGGTTGCGTGCTGAGCCCCCTGCTGTACTCCCTGTTCATGCACGACTGCGTGGCCACACACAGCTACAATACCATCGTGAAGTTTGCAGACGACATGACCTTCATCAGCCTGATCACCAATGGCAATGAGACGGCGTACAGAGAGAAGGTCAGAGCCCTGACATCATGGTGCCAGGACAACAACCTCCACCTCAACGTCGACAATACCAAGGAGCTGATTGTGGACTACAAGAAGCGGCAGGGTGAAGGACACGCCCCCATCGGGACGACAGTGGAGAGAGTCAGCAGCTTCAGGTTCCTCGGGGTCCACATCAGCGAGGATCTGACCTGGACCCTACACATCAACACCATCACAAAAACGGCACGACAGCGGCTCTTCTTCCTCCGCAGGCTGCGGAAGCTCAACATGGACAACAGGATACTCTTCAGCTTTTACAGATGCACCATCGAGAGTATCCTGACTGGCTGCATCACCGCCTGGTACGCCAGTTGCTCCGCCCTCAACCGTAAGACTTTACAGAGGGTGGTGAAAACTGTGCAGAACATCACCAGGACGAAGCTGCCATTCATGGAGGACCTCTACACCCAGCGATGTAGGAAGAAGGCCAACCGGATAATTAAAGACCCCCACCATCCCAGCAACAAACTGTTCCAGCTACTGCCATCTGGCAGACGTTACCGCAGCATCCAGTCTCACACCACCAGACTCAGGGACAGTTTCATCCCCCAGGCCATAAGAATGTTGAACACTTGAACTGCCATTTTGTCACTTTATTATTTATTGCATTCTATTCAATCTGCCACTCACGTTATTCAAATTGCTGCTTACGTTGTTTGTCTACTGTTTATGTTTATGTGTTTGTTATTGTTTATTTGCACTACTTGCTTTTATTGCACTACTGTGTTCATCTTACTGTATCTTGCTCGTTCCTTTCCTTTAATCTTCGTTCCTTATACTGCAATGCCGATGGGGCCGTAGACCCAAGAAATTCATTGCCAGTGACTACTCCTGTAATTATTGTGCATATGACAATAAAAGAACCTTGAACATTGCACAACAGCTGCTTACTGTTGCAGCAGAGTGGGGGGTGGACAAGAAAGTAGTGTGCTGCCTAACCGATAATGCCCCAAATGTTACTAAGGCAATATAAACCATTGGATGGATACACCTACCATGCCTGGCCCATACTATTAACCTGGTGGTCAGAGATGCCCTAAAAGCTCCAAAGCTCATCATTGATAAGGTGAAAGAGGCAGTGGAATACTTTCACAGAAGCACCGTGGGGGCACAAAAACTGAAGGAGAATCAACTACAAATGAAGATGGAGGAGCTCCAACCCAAACAGGATTGTCCTACAAGGTGGAATTCCTCAGCTGCTCAGCAGTATATTTCTTTAGTATGCATGCATATTACCTGATAATAAATTATGAATATTTTTTTACCATAATAGATATCTGTGTAATACAGTGGAGTATATATCATTGTCAGTAGATTTCTGTATTCTGTATCCTGCATGCCAATTTTCTGATAATAAATTATGGATAATTGATACCATAATAGATATCTGTTTAATACATTGTAATATATAAAAAGCCTCAAAGGTGATAGTGCTGGCCAGGGGACTTCAAAGAGCCACCGCTGATTTCCGGCGAAACACGACAACAGCAGCAGAGGATCCCCTAAAGTGGTGGGAGAGTCGAGCCCCTGTTTACCCCAGGCTTAGCAAGCTGATGGCCAAGAAGCTTTGTGTTGTGGCGACAGCAGTTCCCTCTGAGAGAATATTCTCGAAAACTGGACAGATAATCTCAGAGGAGAAGTCGCCTTAAACCCAAAAAGGTCAGAGCTCTTGTCTTCCTTAATGCAAATTTGCCCAAGGACTAGAAAGAGAGGCAGAAAAAGCCATAAAGTCAGGAACTGCTTTGTATTTATTTACATTGCATTTTGTGTTCATTTAAAACTTGAAGGGGCTGATGTCCTATTTGCAAAGTTTACAGCCGTGGCCAAAAGTTTTGAGAATGACACAAATGTTAATTTTCACAAAGTCTACTGCCTAATTTTTTATGATGGCAATTTGCATGTACTCCAGAATGTTATGAAGAGTGATCAGATGAGTTGCAATTAATTGCAAAGTCCCACTGTGCCATGAAAATGAACTTAATCCCCCAAAAAACATTTCCACTGAATTTCAGTTCTGCCACAGAAGGACGAGCTGACATCATGTCAGTGATTCTCTCGTAATCACAGGTAAGAGTGTTGATGAGGACAAGGCTGGGCATCCCTCTGTCATGCTGATTGAGTTGGAATAACAGACTGGAAGCTTTAAAAGGAGGGTGGTGCTTGAAATCATTGTTCTTTCTCTGTTAACCATGGTTACCTGCAAGGAAACACATGCAGTTGTCGTGGAAACTTTTCTATTCTGCCAGGATTCTGTTTCCACCGGGTTCTTTTCTACACAAAGTAAAGTTGAAGCTGTCAGGAACAAAGATTCTTAGAGTCCGGAGTCAAGCTCAAAAGTCTTTACTGGTTGCAACACAGGATGTCACTCAGCAGCTCTGCACGTGTGCTGACCTACAGAGTGGCATGCAGGGAAATAAAGAACATGGTTTTTATACTTTTCTAAATACATGAGTGTGTATTACAAAAGGCATACGTGACTAGAGACATGTATCCCCACATATGGGAGCTCAAAAGCAGGAAACCCTTTGGAAAATCCCTTACAGAACAGCAGAAAACAGGAAACTCCCTACAGGATTAAAATATATTTTTCAGACATCCTCAGGTCATCGTGACCCTCAGGCCATTGTCTGGACAGTAGAGGTAAAAAGTTCACAGGTACACATGCACTCATAGTACATTTACCATTACACAGTCATCATTGCTTTATACAAAAAGGGCTTTACAGGCAAGGATATTGCTGCTAGTAAGATTGCACCTAAATCAACCATTTATCGGATCATCAAGAACTTCAAGGAGAGAGGTTCAATTGTTGTGAAGAAGGCCTCAGGGTGCCCAAGAAAGTCCAACAAATGCCAGGACCATCTCCTAAAGTTGATTCAGCTGCGGGATCGGGGCACCACCAGTGCAGAGCTTGCTCAGGAATGGCAGCAGGCAGATGTGAGTGCATCTGCACGCACAGTGAGGCAAAGACTTTTGGAGGATGGCCTGGTGTCAAGAAGGGCAACAAAGAAGCCACTTCTCTCCAGGAAAAACATCAGGGACAGACTGATATTCTGCAAAAGGTACATGAATTGGACTGCTGAGGACTGGGGTAAAGTCATTTTCTCTGATGAATCCCATTTCCGATTGTTTGGGGCTTCCAGAAAAAAAGCTTGTCCAGAGAAGAAAAGGTGAGCACTACCATCAGTCCTGTGTCATGTCAACAGTAAAGCATCCTGAGACCATTCATGTGTGGGGTTGCTTCTCAGCCGAGGGACTGGGCTCACTCACAATTTTGCCTAAGAACACAGCCATGAATAAAAAATGGTACCAAAACATCCTCTGAGAGTAACTTCTCCCAACCATCCAAGAACAGTTTGGTGACGAACAATGCCTTTTCCAGCATGATGGAGCACCTTGTCATAAGGCAAAAGTGATAACTACGTGGCTCGGGGAACAAAACATCAAAATTTTGGGTCGATGGCCAGGAAACTCCACAGACCTTAATCCCATTGAGAACTTGTGGTCAATCCTCAAGAGGCAGGTGAACAAACAAAAACCCACAAATTCTGACAAACTCCAAGCACTGATTATGCAAGAATGGGCTGCCATCAGTCAGGATGTGGCCCAGAAGTTAATTGACAGCATGCCAGGGCGAATTGCAGAGGTCTTTTAAAAAGAAGGGTCAACAATGTAAATATTGACTCTTTGCTTAAACTTAATGTAATTGTCAATAAAAGCCTTTGACCCTTATGGAATGCTTGTAATTATACTTCAGTATATTATAGTAACATCTGACAAAAAGATTAAAAAAAACACTGAAGCAGCAAACTTTGTTAAAACCAATACTTGTGTCATTCTCAAAACTTTTGGCCATGGCTGTGTCATAATTTAGTTCATTTGCATTTAAACTCATTCAGTTTACCCCATGTATCTGAGTCTTGTTGCTCCATGTCTTGATTTTCAAGCTCTTTGATAACTTAATCTAGCTCAAGTATCCTTTCTCTCTTTCGATGAGTGAACCTCTTTCAATAATACGCTTTCTTCTGCTTTATCTAGAGCATGGGTCTCAGACTTGCAGCCTGTGGGATGATATTTTGTGGCCCCCACCTTGATATGAAAGTTTAATATTACTGCGGCCCGCAAGTTTTATATGAATGGCTAATGCACGGATTTTGTGTTAAATTTTCCCCCCAAGTGAACCTTGTGTAAAATTTTCTTTCCAAGTCAACCTTATGTAAAATTTTCTCCCAATAAATTTTAGATAAAAATATACCCTAAATGACAATAAATACAAACAATTGATAATATTGAGAGGGAGGTGGATGGACTTACAGGATATCAACTGATTGGTTTTCTTCAGGAAAATTTATTAATTCCTAGAGACAAACCCTGTACACTGTACAGGGCCCCCCTCTCTGGGGGGAAAATTCTACATAAGATCCAAAGAACAGCAACAAACAAAACAGCAGTTGCCTTTTTTGCGCTCGATATTCATGTCTTTCATGATTGTGAGAGCGACACCAAGTGGAATGAATATATATCTTGTCACACAGCCCCAATCATGTCTTTTTCAAAGCCTGCAGTGAAGAGAAAGGTTGGTGTTGAGCACAGACAATTTCAGGAAAAGTGGGAGATGCGATATTTCTTTGTTGAGCACATGAGCACTCCGACGTGTCTTATTTGCACAGAAAAAGTTGTGGTGCACAAGGAATACAACCTCAAACGTCATTACTCAACTAGACATGCTGAGGAGTATGCAAAATACCAGGGAGATGAGAGAGCCAACTGGGTTGTGAATCTCAAAACATGTTTACTGAGGCAACAAAATTTCTTCAAGAAAGCAAACAAAGAAAATAATGCAGCTGTCGAAGCTAGCTATGTGGTTAGTGAGATGATTGCCAAGGCAGGAAAGCCATTCATAGAAAGCGAGTTTGTCAAGAAGTGCATATTACAGGCTGCAAGAATAGTCTGTCTGGAAAAGAAAGGTTAGTTTAGCAACATTAGCCTTTCTGCCAACACCGTGGCTGAGCGCATCTCTGACCTGTCAAGTAACATTTATGATCAGCTGCATGAGAAAGCCAAATGTTTTGATGCATACTCAGTCGCTCTTGATGAGAGCACAGACATCACTGACACTGCCCAGCTCGCAATATATGTCCTTGATGTTGATGACAATTTTGAAGTGATGGAGGTGTTTCCCACAGTAATTCCAATGCATGGTCAGACCACCGCTCAGGAGAGGTTTGTTGGAATAACAACCGATGGAGCGCCATCAATGACAGGGAGGAAAAATGGACTGGTGGCACTTGTTCAAAGAAAACTAGAAGAGGAGGGTGTGGAGGAGGGAATTGCTCTGCACTGCATTATCTATCAGCAGGCCCTTTGCAGCAAATGCCTGAAGTGTGACAATGTGATGTCAGTCGTTGTGAAATACATCAACCAAATCACATCCAGGGTCTTAAAGCACCGGAGGTTCCATGCTTTTTTAGAGGAAATGGAGTCAGAATATAAGGATGTGCTTGACTTCACCAATGTACATTGGTTCAGCAGGGGAAACATCTTGAAGAGATTTTTTGAGTTGAAAGCAGAAGTGAAAGCCTTCATGGAGAAGGATGGCGAAGTGATCCCAAAGGGCTCATGGACTTAGCTTTTCTTGTTGATATCACACATGAGCTGAACGCACTGAACAAGAAGTTGCAAGGCCAGGGGCAGCTTGTCAGCACTGCCTATGACAACGTGAGAGCATTCCCCATAAAACTTGTGTTATGGAAAGCCCAGCTCTCTGAGACAAACCTGTGCCATTTCCCAACATGCAAGGCACTCATGGATGCAGGCACACCATTCAGTGGTGAAGTAAAAGAAGTATGTTGATGCCATTTTGAAGCTACAGGAGGAATTTGAACACAGATTTGCAGACTTCAAGATGCACAGAGCCACTTTTCAAAATTTTGCGGATTCCTTCTCTTTTGATGTGCAAGATGACCCTCCTCTGCTTCAAATGGAGCTCAGTGGCCTGCAGTGCAGCTCTGACCTCAAAGCCAAGCTCAGGGAGGTGAGTGGAAAAGCAGACGCAGAAGCTTGGGCAATTTTTGAGAGAATTGACCCCCAGCTTCCCTGAGCTTTCCCAAATGTTCAAGTGGACCATGTGCCTTTTTGGGAGCACATCTTTGTGCAAAAAGCTCTTCTCCACCTTGAACTTCAATAAGTCCAAGTACAGGTCAAGACTTACTGATGATCATCTTCAAGCCATACTGAGGATCTCAACTGCTTCCTCCCTCAAGCTAAAGGTGCCTCAGCTATGTGAGAGGAAGTGCTGCCAGGTCTCTGGCAGCAAGGAGTAGGCAAGAGAAGCCATGTTCAGAAGAACCATTCATATTCTTCAATGTTCCATTTATGTTCAGGATAGTTCATGTTCAGAAGAACCCATTGAAGTTAAAGAACTGTTAGTAATGATGTTTGAGAAGATTTTTACTGTGGAATACCTGATGCGGCCCAGCCTCACCCAGACTCTGCCTCCAGCGGCCCCCAGGGAATTTGAGTTTGAGACCCCTGGTGCATGATCCGATAGTACGATGTTTCCAATTGTAGAGTTCAGCACCTGACTGACTATATTACAGGATAACAGAAAAGAATCTATCCTAGAATAACTTGAGTGAGGATGTGAAAAAGTAAAGTCCTCTTCATTTGGATGCAATTATCTGCAAATATCAACAAGACCCAACTCTTCTGACAGCACATCTATTGCCATAACACCAGCAATGGTAGCTTGAGTGGATTGATCATTTTTATCCCTATTAAATCCCACCCCTAAAATTTTATTATTATTCCTCAATATCTCTAACCAAGTGACAGACTTCGTGAAAAAATTTGGGTTAACAGAATTAGGAGCATAAATATTAGCGATAGTCATCCTCTAAACCCTCTAAGGTGATGTTCAATATAACCCATCTACCTTCCTTGTGTGAGACACGTTTATGTACCTGACAGTCTATATTTTTCCTTATCAGAATGCTCACTCCTCTTTTTCTTGTGAAAAATGTACTGATATTCCTGTGCAACCCATTCTCTTTTGAGTTTTGCTGCTTCCTCTGTCATGATCTGTGTCTGTCTGTTTTCGGTTTTTGTTAGTTTTCATCAGTGCGGCTTCTGTGTTACCATTATTTAGTTACTGTTTCCTTTGCACCAAAATTTACCCTGTCTGGTGATTACTGTTGTTAGTGTATTTTCCCTTGTCCACGTGTCCACATGTTTCATGTGGCTTTTGTGGTTTCTGGTGTTTCATAAACTTCTGTCAGTTCTTGTTTTACTTCCTTTGCTCTGCTTACCCGATTACAAATATTACTAACCAACTAACTTTGGATAATTTGTAAATTGCACCTGTACTAATACTACTAACGTCATCTCAGCACTCACTCTATAGCCTTCGCCTTTACTTTGTTTTCCTTGTTGATTATGCTTTGTTTCTGCAAAACTCTGTCACCCTCTCTGATCACCGAGAGCTCCTCAGCAGATTGTAGCGTGTAGTGTTTGTGTAGGTTCATCTGCATCTTGTCAAAAATGCAGGTTTTAATTTCCCCAATACAGGTGGATATTAATCCTAATCCAGCGTTTAATCTATTAAAAGACTTTTGTCTTCTTCCTAGGTTAAATAACAACGAAACGTCTGACCAGCCCCTATGTCTATAATAACTCCAATAAAGGATTCTTCTCATTAACCTTCAAAGATATTTAGAGAGAGGCATAGAGAGAATATTTACTTGATTGTTAGCGACGAGACTCGCCTAGCCACTCACTACCTACATCCAGACGCCTATCCTGCTTCCACTAAGTATGAGCCACACCCCGAACAGCCCTCAACAGATTGGGTGTAACGCAGCCTCAGTCACGTCTGTTAAAGGCAGCCCTCCCCTCATGCTTTGGGCTCTTGGTGAATCGCTAGGTATAGTTTCAAGACCTTATTAGGTCCTAAGGATCTGTTTTAAATATCTTGGGGACTAAAGCAACCTGTGAGAATACTTTCTCTAGATGTTAGAACACACAATCTTCATTTTACATTAGCAAAGAGTTCTTGAAGATGACGAGAATCACCTCTTTTTTAAATCAAATATTTTTGCAGGTTTATTTAATCGAATTTAGCAGGAGCAAAGCAAACAGTGCAACATTGTGTGCCAAACCAAGTCTGATTTAAAACTTGAAAATAAATCATCCTTAAATGATCTTTACTTATCTAAAGGAGGCTGTTACCTTGAGAGAGAAAGAGTGTCTGACAGCTTTGGCCAATTGCTATCGTCCTGTTTCCAATCCTGCCCAAGGTTCAGACACGGTCTTTGGAAATCGGCAGCCCCGTCCAAGGCTCAGCCGAACTCCAGAGTGTCCGGTCTCTCTGGTGAGTAGTTGGAGTCAAAAGAGAGGCTTTCAATCCAATATTGAGTTCATGGGTCATTGATCAGTGAAATCTTCTGTTTTTGATTTTGATCTCATGTTGTTTCAACTCATGAATGCCTTCAGTTCTCTTTGGGATTGATGGTGGTGATGATCCCCTAGAAACCTTTTCTCTCAATGGCTAATTCCTCACATGAAGTCAGTGAGCATTGTCCACTTGCCTCCCGCAGGCTCATGAACAGTGGTGTCCCCAATCAACATTTGTATAGAAAGAGCAGCGATTCAACTTCCAACTACTTCCAACAACTTCCCTTGCAACTCTTTCCCACTCTGAGTTGTAACCTTAACTTGCCTTGCACACTAATGATTATTACGTACATTACGTTCATTCACAACCCAATCATCGTCTTGGTACTTTCCCCTGGTTAGGCAATTCTTTGGTACTTCCTCATTCTAACAAAGGCCTGTTTGGCACTTTCCAGCACACACACACTTCACTCAATATAACAGGGCTGTGTTTGCCAGATTTAACCCTCGTTGTTACATTCTTAATCAATTTACACCATTATAAGAGCATGCCCATTACATTACTATAAAATCAATCACAGCATTCATTCATATATCATTATAAAACCACATCATTGATTCGTACAAAACATTAAAATCATCACATCATAGTTCATAATATTGCTTAGTGATTGATTATATATATACTTTGCGGTTGGTGAAATCTTAACTCTTCTTTACAATCTCCAGATGAAAGCAACAGCAGACGGAACCCCCACCTCCTCCTCCTGACTAGGGAACAGCGGGGGCTGATACCCCAAACAGCACTCTAAGGGGGATAATTTGGAAGAGGAAGAGGTGGGGCTGTTTATGGCGTACTTGGTCCATGGCAACTGCTGACTCCAGGAAGCCGGGTTCTTGGCACACATGCATCTGAGGACGGTCTAAAGATATTGGTTAGCGCGCTTGGTCTGGTCATTCGATTGTGGGTGAAAACCAGATGATGAACTTAGAGATGTGCACAATGCTTTCCAAAAGCTAGCACAAATTGGGGACCACAATCTGAAATGATGTTGATGGGAATGCCGTGTAATCTGATTACCTGTTGTATGAAGAGTGAAGCTGTTTCCTGAGCACAGGGTACACAGGGTAACACAATGTACAGCTTTGGAAAACCGATCAGCAATGGTGAGCATAGTGGTATGGTGACTGGAAGGGGGTAGACCTGTGATGAAATCTAGTGCTACACTCAAAAAATGATTTGTTGGGTGAACATAAAAAAATTATGGAAAGTATTTCCACCCAATCATAATATGCTCATTTAGCAAGAGACAGTTTTGTTGAGTGAAATTAATGTAAACATGCCGAATAAACATAATGTGTTGGCATTACTGTTACTTAATTGCAAGGGGTAAAACCAACATAACTTTTAAAGGTTAATTCCACATATTTACCCATGTTTAATTTAAGTGTGAGTGACCCAATTTAATGGGGTAGGTACAACTATATTTTAAAATGATACAACACAACTAATTAACTGTGCTGATCAATATCAATTAAAAAAAATCAATAGTAATAATTCAATAAAAGTAAATTCCAACATCAATATTTATTTTAAACAATGAAACATCTGTCATCCTAGTTTACGACAGTTGATATCAAGTTGGAAAAAAACACACCTAAAAGCAAACAGGATTTTTTGAGATTGAACATTATTGCCCATGAAGAGGAAAACAGAAAAACATCTGGCTATGCAAACAATTTTAAATACAATAAAAATAAAAGTGCATTCTTGTGCATCCATGAATTTGAAATAAAAATGAATGAATAATAATAATAAATGAATAATAAAATTCTCAAAATGTATCTGTATACTACAGAGCCCTCTATTTATGGAGTCAATCTTTTTCATCCGATTTTGAATTAAAAATGAAGTAGAATTGTTACCACTGAATATTAATGCATTGAAATTGTGTATCTGAATTGCTTTTTACCCTGAATTTACTGCTTCAAATTTTCAGTAACAATTTTTCACTATTTTCATATTCAGAGTCAAAATTTCATGTTTTAAAAAATTCTAATAAGATACATTTATTTTGCTTAAAAATTCAATGTTAAACTATAGTTTAAAATTCAATTGATACATTTTCAAGCAGCCAAATTCAACCGGCAACATTCAATGTAGAAATATGCAGTCTGAAATTCAATTTGAAACTGCTGAGATCCCAGGAAAAAGCAATGGATTCTAGATCAAGTCAAACCAACATCCAGCCTTTTCATTAAGGCTCCACATAAAACTGTTTTCTTTGAAGTGAACAGCTGGTAACTCATCTGTCCAGCTATCATCTCCAACAATGCTGACACAATTTGTTTTACATAAAGACCTAATGAACAGGCTGAATATTGGTTTGACTTGATCTAGAATCTCAGCTGTTTTCATGAATTTCAGACGGCATATTTTGATTCTGAATTTTGCTGGTTGAATTTGGCAGCTTGAAAATGTATCAACGGAATTCTAAACTTTGTATTTTGACAAATTAATTTTTTCTAAACATGAAATTTTGATGTTGAATATGAAAATATTGAAAAATAAAGGTGAAAATTCAGTAATAAACATATGTAACTTTAATTCCAGAGTAAAAAAATTCAGATACACAATTTCACCCCATTAATATGCAATGCTAAATTGAGAAATTGGGAGCATTGGAACATAAAAATAGATTGTCATTTTAAAACACTAATATTGATTGAACGGCTCCCTCCCTCCCCAACATGACTCTGGGATACTTTCATTGTTGAAGACCCCTAACAGTTACCCTACAAAATATTAACGAGCAAGTAGGGTTTTCAGCACCTGCAGTTTCTTAGACAACCTCTGTCCATCAAGCCCCATGAGTTTCTGCAGAGCTTCAAAAGTGTATTTCCGCTCTGGGAGGTAGCTGAGATTGAGTGCATAAACTAAAGCAAACAGCATTGCAACTGCTACTGGTACATTACCCAGCTCATTGAGGACTTCTACCCCCTCCAAAATGATGCCCACGTCCTCTGGACCATCGTCACACTCTGTCTTCGGAGTATTTGTGATTCGCAGAGAAGGTGCAGTCTCCATTTGAGCTTGACCATTGTCAACATCAGAGTCCTGAAAAAGTAAATAAAAACATAAATATTATACAGAAGAAACAGTGGATTTCTTTTCTTCAAGGGACAAATGACTAGTGCAAAACAGCTATCGAAATTGATTGCTCAAAATCCTAGAGCGGTAAAGTTGATTGGTGAAGTTATGTGACATTTCTGTGCAGTTGTTTAAGTCAATGGATGGTAAAATATTTAACTTACCGCCTTCCGCAACTCGCCTTCCCGTCTCTTTCGTGTGTTGTGCTGCATTCTTCTGCAACTTCCGGAAGTAAAGTTTGTAAATGGACTCCCTGCCTCGCACACTACTGCCACCTTCTGTTCTGGAGTTGTACATGCCATTTGATATCTTACCCAAAAACCATTAAGTTCTGTCAGCATAACTAAATTTAGGAAATGTTAAGTTATTGCACATCATGCTAAAATAACATTACTTAATTATGTTCAACCACAAAACATGACTATATATGGTAGAAGCAACATGTTACACTTAGATTAATTTAGCAGACACCCAATCTGTTTTTTTGAGTGTATGTAGAGGCTGCGACTAGGGCAGTTACTGGGTGAAGTGGAATCCTCCTGGGTGTGCCTCACACAACCTTCAATGAAGAGATCGATGGCCTTGATAGCTAATGCAGTGAGTGGGGCAGCCACTGTGCTGTTGTTCCTGATGAATCTGCGGTAAAAGTTGTCAAACCCTAGAAAGCACTGTAAGGCCTTATAATCTTCTGGCCGAGGCCACTCTGTGACAGCATTCACCTTAGAGGGGTCCATGCCAATACTTCCTGTGGAAATTCTTAATCCCAAAAAAAGAGATGTTGGTGCAGCAGAATTTGCACTTCTCAGCCTTGACAAACAGATGATTCTCCAGCAGGCTTTTGAGGACCTGACGCATGTGCTTAGTGTATTCTTCCGGGATGCAGGAAAAGTAAACAAAAACTAATTTGTTTATCATGTCCCTTAGCACGTCATTGACTAGACCCTGGAAGACTGCTGGTGTGGTAGTTAGTCCAAATGGCATCACCAAGTATTCCCAGTGAAAAGGAAACAGTAACAAAAACTCAGACAGATGCAGATCATGTTGTATGCTGACTACGATTCTGGTTTTTGCTGCCCTGGACTTTCAACTGTGCCTACGGACTATGACTATGCCCTTGCTTTTCTCTTAGGTACTATTGCCCATCTGATCTCCCATTATCGATCACTGCCTGTTTTATGATTCTGTTTTTGAATTTCAGTTTTTGGAATTGGTTGCTGTGGATTACTGGCTTGACTGAGGACTGAATAAAGGATATGTTTTTTTTATGCCACTGTCTTGCGACTGGTTCCTGTACTGACCCTAACATCTTCAATATTAAGATGGGTTTCTTGAATGAGGGTTATATCAGCCTTTTTTGTTTCAGATATGTGAGTATTCTTTTTCCCTTTTGACCACATTATTGCACCCTGATATCCTCCAAGTTACGATTTTAAACAGCTGCATATTACTCAGCAAAGATATTATTGTACTGCTATCGCAATAAAGTATCCCGCTGTCTTGGTTGCCCCTCCTCTGATATTAGAAGCTTGCAGAAATACAGGATAACAAGTACTAAGTTATATATTCATGAGACACCTAGGGTTATACACAAAACCAACCAATGCAAATTTAGATACACAGATGCACCCTGTATTGACGTTCTGTGAGCATTTTTATTCTTGAGATGCTTCAGTAAGTAGGTGTAAAGACTTTACAAATCTGTACTGAAAATAGGCAGACAGCTGCAGTATCAATGAGGTCTCTCTCACACACACAGAAGCCTGATACACACAGTTCTTGTGTGTTTATGAGCGGATGACATCACTGGATATGCTGTACCAAGTGACTAAATTCCTACAGCTGCAACACACACACATGCACAGGCCTGGCCTGGTTCAGAAAACAGCTCTGCTTTCCCACGCTTCCAAATTGGAGCAGACTGTCCTGGAATAAGATACTGTGGAATACTCCAGCATTGGACACACTACTGGAATATTGTGTCTCATTCCCAGACAGTCCTGTTAGTGCACTGGGCTCTCCACCCACTCAGTGCCAAACTCTCACACACACAAACTGACATGGAGGTCTCACAGATTGTTCCTAACTGCGGATCAGATATACTATTCATGCAGGCATATTAATCCAGCCAGCCTGATGGATTGCATGTTAAAGCATAGTCACAGTAGGTGAGAGACCTGATCGATTTGCCATGTGTCCCACCTTAAGCTTGTGAACACCAGTGCAGTCTTCTGGCTTGCAATCCTGTTGTAATGTCTTTTAATTGAGTAGGATGAGTTCGGCTTTACAGCATCACTCTGATGCCTTCAGGGAGTGCAGGTGGTAGAGTTTATGTTCCACTACATATTGTGTGGTTCCCACTGAGCTATCAGAGGCTGGACACAAGTGTATGCACTGATGTTACCTGATACATCCTCTGGGAATGAATTAATTTCTTCCTGAAGCCTGTGCTTTGTTGGTGTCTGGCCTCATGTGAGAATTCTCAGCTGTCTTTTTCTTGTCCCCTGCCTCAGTCTTTTTTCACTGTTGCTCTATGTGCTAGGGCTCCAGACTATATTATGAACTGATTATAAATCCACTGGCCTTATTACTGTCAATGAAGGGTTCAAACAGGGCAATAGCTGCCTATTACTGGGCTATTAGAAAAAATGATTTTCCCCTTATTAGTTTCCTGCTTGGTAACTACACAATCAATGAGCTTAAGCAACAGTACCTGTGTTTTTCAATGAGATATAAAATATCCTTAAATGTATGCATATGCCAATGCAATGTCAGACACAGAAAAATGTGTACACATGTAGATACAGTATGTTGTACATCCAGTAACGACTGAAGCTGTAATTACAAAACATTAAAACACAGGTTTCAGCTTCATGCCATTAGCTTGGTGTGAATCACAGATGCCCAGAACATACATCACATTTAAAACTGCTATGTGCAGGTGATAATAAATAGCTCTCCTGCTGTGTGTAGTCAGCACTGATTCAGTCCTATAAAATGAATAATGTCATGATTATCTTAGTAACTTCCTTTAACTTCCTTGATGTGTGCACATCATAGTCTACTTATTGATCATGTTTTGTTTCTAACATTGATGATCTCAGCACAGACCATCATACCCACCTTAGTGAGGAGCCTTTGTCATGTTTTTCTTACCGAGAACCCTTGAGGCTCACTCGTTTCTCTTCATCTCCTAATAACAGAAAATTGTTGGGATGCATCAATCTGGTGCTGACCTTATTTGGTAGATCAGGATCCAGGAACATGCCAATCCACATTAAACACAAAATAAAATTTCAAAACAACTGAGGCTGAGCAGAAGGCTGCATCATTCCAGGGAAGTTGTGTTGTTCCTCTTGGGTTTACAGTGGCATACAATTTTTTCTTCTGGTGCATAGATGAAGCAGATCAAAACAGATGATGAAGTCTACACCTCAAGCTCATTAGTTTGTACAGGATGCGGACTGGAAACACAGGCCCAGGAAAGAGCAGATGGATGACTGTGATGAAAAAAAAGATTTAACTGCAGAGACAGCAGCTCTGAAAACCATCATTAAGACAGGTGCAAATGAAGTGTGGGGTCATGCAAGGTCATGCAAAACCTGATAAATGTTGGAGCATTATGGTTCCGTTTAGCCAAGCTGTAAGGTAAGGACACGCTTGTGTCAGCTTGAATCACAAGTAAAAGATGCTGGAGCAGAGTGGGTCCCATCCCCAATTACTGACATATTACTGATTCACCCTGCTTGCCTTTGAAGTTGGATATTCCTGGTAAGATGTAATTCTCAGTGGACAGAAAGCAGTAAATTAAAAATTAAGTGTGCAATGCAGACTGTGTTAACACCAGAGCCCATCCTTTGGTCCTTTGAAAGCACCCAGCTCCTTTTAAAGGGTTGTCTGTGACCACTTAAAGTTTAACTACAAGTGTCTGATGTTTTACTCACATGCCTGTAAATGCTGGTCATCATGGGAACTGTATTGTATATCATACCTTTTGAAGCTGAAAAGTCACATCAAGTAGCTTCCCCCAACAGACCGTCGCACAGCCTTCTACATTTCTTACAGGAGGTGTTACGGCTCATCACAGGGAAATAAACTGCAATGTGAGTAAGGAATAGAACAAACAGAGGATTAAGAGGAGCAGGCTGTTCAGCTCGGAATTAAACACTGACACTGTATCTGTGTTACTAATGCTCTGTATAATTCAGCCTTGGTGCCTGCACACTTCTTTTCACATGTCAAGCTGATGTTATTGTGCAGAGTTTGTGGCTCTTGTTCATGAGTGAAACAGCAACTGTTCTCATGACACTAGCTTTTAGTCCTGATGGACTGTAGCCTACTGCCAGTGGGGAGGGTTTGGAGTCTTTGTTCAGAGTGGGAGAGGTCGGATCTGAGTTGTTGTGGCATAAAGGTCCTGGAGAGAGAGGAGCTTGACCAATAGGGCAGCTACAGGTGCATTGCTGGGATTTGACATTGTCTACAAGGCAATAACAGACAGTGTCATAGCTGTAGATGATACAAAAATCTCAACAACAACAGCAAATATAAAAGTTAATGACATAGTTTAACTTTTGTGGGTATGTGGTTGAATTGCCTGGGGAACAAAGTGGTAGTACAGCTGAACAGATATATCTGAACTGTCAAACAAGCAACAAGTCATTTATTTCTAATTTTCTTCAACACTGCAGTGAGTCCAGATAAAAGCAATAGCAGTTGATTGTGCTATTGCACATCTGCATGTTATAATCTGTATCAGTCTGATTTCTGTTTTGTTTGTACTGTGTTTTGTTTGTCTGTTTGTACTCTTTGTTCCCTGTGGGTTACGGCTCGCTCTTGTGTTCTCCCTCATTGTTAATCATCTATTTTACTCCCTGCACCTGTGTCATGTTTGCTCGTTACCTCCCTCATGTGTATTTTTTATGTATTTATTTATGTATTTATGTTTGTGTATTTATACCCCTACTTCATTTCACCGCTTGTCAGAATGACAAGAAACAGTTGAAACAGTTCATTCTGTCCCTGTACGCCAGCTTGATCTGTTTTTCTGAGACACCCTTTGCCTGACACCATTTCTTGCCTTAGCACGCTTTAGATTTGTCTGTAATTTCCCTGGTTTTGACCTTGCCTGTCTTACTATGATTCTGGTTTTTGCTGCCCTGGTATTACGACTTTGCTTATGGACTATAACTCGGTTTTTTGGATTTTGGTTTTTGGAATTGTTTACTGTAGATTTGACGGATTTGACTCTGTACTGAATAAGGATATTGCTTTCTAAGATGCTGGCTTGTGACTGGTTCCTGCACTGATCCTTAGAGTACGTTCTGACCACCATGGAACAAGCAAGCAGTGTACAGCTGCAACTGTGATGATCAGTACAGGAACCAGTCGCAAGACAGTGTGTGCTGACAATGATCTTTATTAGCGACAGTCCAAAATCCGCAAATCCAAAAATCCGTATCTCAAGTCCGTAAGAAGGGTCAGAAAACCAGAGCAGCAAAACCAGAGGCGTAGTCAAACAGTCCGAGTCAGAAAAACCAGAGAAACAGCAAACAAATCCAAGGGGCTAGAGCAATAAACGGTGGTCAGGCAAAACTGGGTCTCTGAAAACAGATCAGGCTAAGCGTACAGGGATCTCGGCTTGGGCATGAAATGGTCACGATTCGACACCAGGGAAGTGTGAAGCAGGGTTTAAATACACTGGGGAGTGATGAGCAAATGAGACACAGGTGCGAGGAATTAGTCAGGTGATTAACCAAGAGCGGGGTAAGAACACCAGGGGGAGCCCTAACAGATAACACCAGGCAGAAACCCAAAAGGACATGGATCATAACAGTACCCCCTCCCTTAAGAAACGCCTCTCGGCGTTTTAATAGGTGGTCTTGGATGAGTCCTGTGGAAGTCCCTTATCATGTCCTTGTCTAGAATGAACCTGGCCGGTGTCCAGCTTCTCTCCTCGGGACCGTAGCCCTCCCAGTCAATGAGGTACTGAAGGCCCGGCCCCGGCAGCGACAGTCCAGGATGCTCCGGACCTTGTATGTCTCTCCATTCTCGATGATGCTGGGGGCGGGGGGGGGGGTCAGGGGCGGAACACAAGGGGTGAGTGACCACCGGTTTAATACGTGAAACATGGAATGTGGGGTGTATCTTACTCATAGTAGCGGGAAGCCGAAGTCTGACTGCAGAGGGGCTGATAACCTTGACAATGGTGAATGGACCAATGTAGCGAGGAGCCAACTTACGCATGCCCCCCTTCAGTGGAATGTCCTTGGCAGCCAGCCACACACGTTGCCCCACGAGATAAACTGGAGCCGGAGTACGCCTCCTGTCTGCCCGTTCCTTCATCCGAGCAGCCGCTTTCAACAGATTGGAGCGTGTAATGCTCCAGGTCCTTCTGCATCTGCGGATGAAGGCCTCAGCAGACGGAACCCCCACCTCTTTCTCTTGACTCGGGAACAGAGGAGGTTGGTACCCCAAACAGCACTCGAAGGGGGGAAAACTTGGACGAGGCGGAGGTGTGACTGTTGATGGCGTACTCGGCCCACGGCAACTGCTGGCTCCAGGAAGCTGGGTTTTGGGCACACATGCACCTAAGGACAGTCTCAAGAGATTGATTAGCCCGCTCGGTCTGGCCATTGGATTGGGGGTGAAAACCGGAGGATAAACTTACAGATGAACCTAGGAGAGTGCAAAAGGCTTTCCAAAAGCTAGCGGAGAATTGGGGACCGCGGTCTGAGACGATGTCGGAGGGATGCCATGTAATCTGATTACGTGTTGGATAAGTAGTGTGGCTGTTTCCTGGGCAGAAGGTAACTTGTTGAGAGGAACAAAGTGTACGGCCTTAGAGAACCGGTCGACGATGGTAAGAATGGTGGTGTGGTGGTTGGAAGTGGGTAAACCTGTTATGAAATCTAGTGCTATATGTGACCAGGGACGGCTGGGAATGGTTAGTGGTTGCAGGAGACCTTGCGGCGGTTGGTGGTTTACCTTTGCTTGGGCGCAGACCGAGCAGGCTGAGACGTAGTCTTGCACATCCCTTCTTAGTTCTGGCCACCAGAACTTGCGCAGAGATAAAGTCATATGTGCGACTTCTCCCTGGGTGGCAGGAGAGGTTGGAGGCGTGTCCCCACTCAAGGACCTGGGATCGTGCACTGGGCGGAGTGCGTAGAGGCACCCACTAGGGCATGCACTTGGTGCCATGGGCCCCTCCTGGGCACGCCTCACATAGTCCTCAATCTCGAGGTCAACCGCATTAATGAAAATGTTGGACGGGAGGATAGTGTCGGGAGCTGGGTCCTTCCCGGTGGATCAAACCTTCTGGATAGAGCGTCTGGTTTAACATTCTGGGAGCCAGGCGATACGCCAGATGGAATTCGAACCGGGGAAAAGAACAAGGCCCACCTGGCCTGGCGAGGGTTCAACCGCTTGGCCGTCCGTAAGTATTCCAAGTTCTTGTGATCTGTCCACACCAGGAAAGGGACCCGGGCACCCTCCAGCCATTGCCTCCATTCATCCAAGGCCAGCTTGACTGCCAAGAGCTCGCGATTGCCTATGTCGTAATTCTGTTCAGAAGGGGTTAGGCGATGGGAAAAGAACGCACAGGGGTGCACCTTTCCATCCTGTGATGATCTCTGGGACAGGACGGCCCCCACCCCAATGCTAGAAGCATCAACTTCCACGATGAACTGTGCCTCCGGGTCTGGGTGAATGAGGATGGGCGCAGTCGTAAATAGATTCTTCATTTGCTGGAATGCCGTCTCGGCTTCCCTGCCCCAGGAATACTTGGCTTTGGTGGAGGTCAGTGCGGTGAGAGGAGCGGCAACTGTGCTGTAGTTTCTGATGAATCTTCGATAGAAGTTGGCAAATCCCAGGAAGCGCTGCAACGACTTACGGTCTTCTGGCTGGGGCCATTCGGTTACAGCCTCGACCTTGGAGGGATCCATGCCAATGCTTCCCGCTGAAATCCTGAACCCTAAAAAGGTGGTGCTGGTGCACGAGAATTCGCACTTCTCAGCCTTGACAAACAGCCGATTCTCCAGCAATCGTTTGAGCACCTGCCGCACATGCTCTGTATGTTGTTAGGGGAGCGGGAAAAAATCAAAATGTCATCCAAGTAGACAAAGACAAACTTATTAATCATGTCTCTTAACACATCGTTAACCATTCCCTGGAAGACTGCTGGGGCATTAGTTAGGCCAAAGGGCATAACCAGGTACTCCCAGTGGCCTGTGGGAGTGTTAAAAGCCGTCTTCCATTCATCTCCCTCCCTTATGCGTATAAGGTGGTAGGCATTTCGTAAGTCCAACTTTGTGAAAATGGTGGCTCCCTGGAGAAGCTCGAAGGCAGTGGACATGAGCGGCGGAGGGGATAACGGTTCTTGACAGTGATGTCATTGAGGCCGCGGTAATCAATACAAGGACGAGGGGAACCGTCCTTCTTGTTAACAAAAAAGAAACCTGCCCCAGCTGGCGACGAAGATGGGCGGATGATACCGGCAGCCAGGGACTCGCTAAGGTATCTCTCCATCGCTTCAGTCTCGGGGAGTGACAGGGAGAACAGCCTACCTCGAGGGGGTGTTGCCCCTGGCTTCAGATCAATGGGGCAATCATATGGACGGTGGGGTGGCAGACAAGTGGCGCGTGCCTTACTGAATACTTCTTTTAAGTCAAGATACTCAGGGGAACCTCTTCCAGATTAGGAATTGGCTCCGTCTGAGCAACTGGAACCGGTGTGTGGGCTTGCCGAAGACATGTCTGCGAGCAGGCGGGGCTCCAGCCCATGATTTCATGTCTCTCCCAGTCTATGACTGGGTTATGGATGGTCATCCATGGGTGGCCAAGGATGACTGGTGAACGGGGGGAGTTGACGATCAGGAAACTGATGAGTTCCTGGTGGTTACCGGAGACTAGCATCTTTAGGGGAACTGTAGCATGGGTGATGCGGCCGATCCTCCGGCCGTCCAGAGAGACCGCCACCCGTGGTTGAGAGAGCACCACCCAGGGAATGCCCCAGCGCTTAGCCGCCTTTAAGTCCAGGAAGCTCTCTTCTGCTCCTGAGTCCACCAGAGCCCTAGTTCCCTTAGAGCCCCCATCCCACTCTAAGGTCACTGGTAGGCTGGTGCGCTTCCTCGAGGAGGATTCCAATGACATTGCGCCCACGAGCGCTCCTCTCCTCACTCGTGGGCGTTGCCTTTTACTGGGCACCCGATCTTGAAGTGTCCAACCCCCCCACAGTACAGACACGCTTGTTCTCTGATCCGTCTTTCTCGTTCTTCTTTAGAAAGACGTGCTCGATTTATCTGCATGGGCTCTGCCTCCGGGGCGGGTGTGTGGGGTCTGGTGCCCCGAAGGCAACCTTGGACGAAGCAGGGGAGCAGGGGATGGCTGGCGGTGTGGGCTCAGGCGGGCCTGGCGCCCGTGTTCCTCTAGGCGTGAACCGACACGGATAGCCAGTTCTATAACCCGATTCAAATCATCAGGGAGGTCGCGGGTCAGTAACTCGTCCTTGATGCCTTCAGCGAGACCGTGGAGGAGCGCATCATACAGGGCACGTTCTCCCCAGCCGCTGTCGGTGGCAAGCGTCTGGAACTCGATGGAGTAGTCCGAAACTGACCTGCGCCCCTGACGTAGCTGAAGAAGCCCTCTTCCTGCCTCCTGGCCGTGCTTGGACCGATCGAAAACTCTCTTCATCTCCTCGGCCAGCCGAGTAGAGTTCTGGACGCATGGTAAGTCCGCCTCCCAGGCCACTGTAGCCCACTGTTTGGCCCTCCCGGTAAGCTGGGTGATGATGTAGGCGACCCGGGATTGCTCGTTGAGAAAGGTGGCTGGTTGTAAGCTGAAGATAAGCTTACACTGGGTTAGGAAGGCCCGGCAGGACCCAGGCTCCCCGTCGTATTTCTCTGGTGGTGGAAGACATGGTTCGTGTGTCGTCGTCGAAGGGCGGCGGAGCTGGGAGCAGGGGGAGCAGATGGATGAAGAGGGGGGGTGAGCTGGTTGCCTCTGACGGTGGCAGCCAAGTCAGCCATGCGGTGGGTCAGCGTCTGCAGATGTTGCGAGAGGGCCAGGAGTTCTCGCTGTTGCGCCTCCAGCACGGCGTCCCGCCTATCCACTGCCGCTTGTAGCTGCGCACTGCCTGCTGGTTCCATGGTGGTCGAATCGTACTGTGATGATCAGTACAGGAACCAGTCGCAAGACAGTGTGTGCTGACAATGATCTTTATTAGCGACAGTCCAAAATCCGCAAATCCCAAAATCCGTATCTCAAGTCCGTAAGAAGGGTCAGAAAACCAGAGCAGCAAAACCAGAGGCGTAGTCAAACAGTCCGAGTCAGAAAAACCAGAGAAACAGCAAACAAATCCAAGGGGCTAGAGCAATAAACGGTGGTCAGGCAAAACTGGGTCTACGAAAACAGATCAGGCTAAGCGTACAGGGATCTCGGCTTGGGCATGAAATGGTCACGATTCGACACCAGGGAAGTGTGAAGCAGGGTTTAAATACACTGGGGAGTGATGAGCAAATGAGACACAGGTGCGAGGAATTAGTCAGGTGATTAACCAAGAGCGGGGTAAGAACACCAGGGGGAGCCCTAACAGATAACACCAGGCAGAAACCCAAAAGGACATGGATCATAATTATTAATCCCACAACAGGGAAATTCACATGTTACAGCAGCAGAGAAAAGGGTGAAAAAGAAATATAAGAAGGACATACTGAGCGTACAGAGAGAAACATAAGAAAGACATACTGAGCATACAGAGTGTGTGCTGCGAATGTGAGTGTGTGTGAATGGGGACTCTCAGAAATGTAAGGTGCTGGTGGACTCTGGGGCAGAGGAAAGCTTTCTTGATATCAGGGCAGCTAAATGCTGGGGAATTCCCCAGGTGGTGCTTGCATGAACTCGAACTCCCTTAATGGCCAGAGGTCACATCACCCACGCGACAGCTCCTCTCAAACTCGTAATCTCTGGAAACCATCAGGAGTCCATCAGCTTCTACCTCATCAACTTGTCCCATTCCTATCATCCTGGGCCATCCATGGATGGCTATTCACAACCCAGTCATTGACTGGAAGAAGCACAAAATCATGGGCTGGAGCCCCGACTGTTCATAGGCACTCCTTCTGAAAGCCCACACCCCTGTTCCGGTCATGCATCCAGAGCCGATCCTGAACCTGGAGAAGGTTCCCCCCCAAGTATCTGGACTTGAAAGAAGTCTTCTGTAAGGCTCGTGCCACCACATCATCCGTACGATTGCCCTATTTATCTCAAGCCAGGAACACCATTCAGATTTTTTATGAAATCAAATTTTTTTGCGAGGTCATTCACACTTCCAATTAAATGTGACTTGTATGTGATCTCCGGTGTGAACTTTAAACACCCCAAAAGTGTCCCACATGCACATTGGAGGACACGACGATGTCGCACACAGCGAGCGTGCTCAGTGTTTACGGAGGTAGCCTAAAGCCTAAAGTAGCCAGCATGGAGTACCTGGTGATGTTAAAGTTGCTGTTGTGCCGGAGCCAGAACATGCATTAAAATGTTGTGTTAAGGAGGAGATTGAGAAGGAGGAGGGCAAGGGTTTTGGCCCTGGCGCTTTGTGGGGCAGTGGCAACAACATCTGTTCAAAGGAACGTGTGGGTGCGGAGTCGCAGCCAAGAGTGGTGGGATTTCGATGTGCTTTGCTGCTTTACTGACACTCAGTTCATATAATTTTTTGTGTTACGAGAAGAACCTTTGTGTACATCTGTGAGCGGCTGCTTGTACCACTCTCGTGGGAATAGTGACGTTTGTGGCTTGTTGATGACATGTAGGTCAGATGAATGCGACCTGGCTGTTCAGACTGAAGTCGCATGTCAAAAGATCGGATGTGTACCGGTTTCAGGACCACATATCCAAGTGGTCTAGGTCACATTTGAAAAAAACGGATCTGGGTCATTTCAGGCTGCAGTGTGAATCTAGCTTTAGTGAGTCCCTGTCTGCAGGCATCATTCGCCCATCCTCGTCACCGACTGGTGTAGGATTTTTCTATGTGAGCAAGAAGGACGGGTCCCTTCACCCATGTATTGATTACAGTGGCCTCAACGACATCACTGTTAAGAGCTACCATCTTCACCAAGCTGGATTTTCACTTACCATCTGGTATGGATAAGAGAGGGAGATAAGTGGAAGATGGCCTTTAATACACCCACAGGTTACTGGGAATACTTGGTGATGCCATTACTAAATAATGCACCAGCAGTTTTCCAGGGTCTAGTCAACGACGTGCTAAGATAAACAAATTTGTTTTTGTTTACCTCGACCATCTTAATCTTTTCCCACATCCCGGAAGAACACACTAAGCACATGCATCATGGGGCTCAAAAGCCTGCTGGAGAATCATCTGTTTGTCAAGGCTGAGAACTATGAATTCTCCCACACCAACACCTCTTTTGTGGGATTTAGAATGTGGGAAGTATTGGCATGGTCCCCTCCTAAGGTGGATCCTGTCACAGATTGGCCTCGGCCAGAAGACCTTAAGGACCTACAGCGCTTTCTAGGGTTGGCCAACTTTTACCGCAGATTCATCAGGAACTGCAGCACCGTGGCTGCCCCACTCACTTCATTGACCTCCACTGAAATCAAGTACTCCTGGGGCAAGGAAGCAGGAACTGCATTCAACCAGCTGAAGATGCTATTCACCACTGCGTCCATCCTAATACACCTGGGCCTGGAGGCACAGTTTATTGTGGAGGTCAATGCAGCTAACATCGGAGTGGTGGCAGTGTTATCCCAGAGATCCTCGCAGTATGATACAGGTACACCCCTGTGCATTTTTTTTCCACATCACTTTACCCCAACTTAACAGAATTATGATGTGGGCAATCGTGAGCTCCTAGCTGTCTTGTAAGAATGGAGGCAATGGCTGGAGGGGGCTCAGATTCCTTTTCTGGTTTGGACGGATTATAATAATCTGGAGTACATATGAACGACTAAATGGTTAAACCCTCGTCAGGCCAGGTGGGCCATGTTTTTCTCCAGGTTCAACTTTCATCTTGCCTATCACCCAAGTGCAAAGAATACCAAACCCGATGCATACTCCAGATAATTTGACCCTCTGGAGAAGGATCCAGTTCCCGACACCATCCTCTGACCCAGTGTCTTTATCAATGCCTGGACATTGAAGGTTGTGTGAGGCGCGCCCAGGAAGATTACGCTGCACCTAGTCACTGCCGCTATGTACTTACTGTACCAGCATACAACCTCAGGTCCTAGAATGGGGACACACCTCCAACTTTTCCTGCCACCCTGGGAGAAGTCGGACTTACAACTTCATCTGTCACAGGTTTTGGTGGCTGGATTTACACAAGGATGTAAAGGACGACATCTCAGCTACATCTCAAGGTATCTCACCAAGCTCCACAAGGCCTTCTCCAACCACTCCCCACACTTAGTCGTCCCTGGTCCCACATAACACTCTAGTCACAGGTGTGCCCCCTTCCAATCACCATACCATTATACTCACCATTGTTGATTGGTTTTATAAAGCTGTACATTTCATTACCCTGTGCTCGGGAAACAGCCTCACTCCTCATACAGCACGTCATCAGATTACACTGCATTCACAATGACATTGTGGTTCCTGTACTAACTCAGGAATTGTATAGAACCAGTGCATTGCACTGAGTGCAACACTGATTATTGTAGACACCAGTTGCATTCCTTATTGGAGAGGCATTTTGTGATAATATAATGGTTTACTTTGGTAATATTTCTTTTACTAACACACCTAATAAAACGAAGACTGAACTGACCCCACTAACAAGCATTGTGCATATTTGGTCAAATTGTAGGTAATATCCAGGTTAGCTGACTTCCGTCGCAACAAAAAAGTAAGAAGAAATCAAAACCCATTGATTCAGTTTCATCAATCAAATGCATTATATATATTAAAGCCAAATAATTCGCAAATTTTAAGTAAATAAAACACTAAAGTGTCCTAATCACAATTGTTCACTTCATAAGCTTAGACCGTATTCAAGAGAAAACAATGACAATCAAATTAAATGTTTCTTAATTCAATAAATAATCTGTCTGTTCAGGGAATTGTGTATGAAAATCTGTGTGTTTGGGGAATGTATTTGAAGGGGAAGCAGGTTCAACTGAGGGTTTAGCTCAATTTCATCAGGGCCTTGTCGCCTGGAAAAGTGCAACCATTTTAGCTGCTGCTGTCTGTTTTCCTTCCTCTCTCAGCTCACAGGTATGTCTGCTTTATGATCTCTTTGCTTTCTTGTCCAGATAAATAGGCCCATCTGTACATTTCCCCCCCCTTTCTGCCAATTTATATAGCTTTAAATGGTATCTATTTGGCCATACAACACTGTAAACTGAATACCTTTTGTCAAAAATCCCTGTAAATTGAATCTCTTTTGCCATATATCATTGTAAACAAAATACTGTTTTGGATCTCTTTGGACGTCAGATTACTGGTTGGAACAAAGAACACAAAAAACTGCAAAGGGCATTTTCCACCCCACCCCCATTTCATAATAAAAACAGTGATAATACACTACTGCACTGAATGTACATTAATGTGCAATGGAAAACTTATGTTATTCTCCCATGCTGGGACATTGAGTAAACAATCAGCGAGTGACTGTAAGGAAGTAACACATGTTAACTATTAAATAACTTAAAATTATAAATTGAAAGCTTTCCTGTAACTATTAAAGCCTCATAGCGCCATCCTGTAACAGGGGCATGATAACTACCACACTGATTCAGTCTCAAAATATACTATTCTTTTGTAACTTTAATAATAACTGTGCTTTGCTACTTACACCCAGCTACATTACCAAGTCCATGGAACAAAAGAGTACCTTTCTAATGTGCTGTTCAGTGAGCTGGTGGTATAAGTTGGTCGAGTTGTGTGGCCTCTGTGTCTCTGAGGTGCTGTTCTTGTAGGGCACGCCTGGAATACTGTTGCGAATGAAATGAAAGTTGCAAAATTACTGCGCCATTCAAAGCGTGATTTTTGCATTTCGTTGGGGACACGGCAACTTGGGAACCGCTGGTTGCAGGGATGTTCCTGTAAGGCTTGAGCTACCAGGGACTGGTTCCTAGCTCCTGCAGTGGGAACTTGCCTACTTGCCACTGGTAGATGGCTGTTGGGTCCAATGGCAGTTTTCACACACACACACACACACACACACACACACACACACACAGGTGCAAAAAGGTGAGGAACCCTTAGGGGCTCACTGGCCCGTGTTTGGAGCAAAGACACATGTGGTTTCTTCCTCCATTCTGAGAAGGCCTGAAACCTGACACCTTTACTAAAAATCACACAAACTGAGTTTTTTTCAGAAAATGAAACTAAATGTTTGTGATCCATTTTAACGTGTATGTCTGCAGTAACAGACAGAATAGGGAAGTCAGACATCCAGTGAGGAATAAAAAAATGTATATTTCATGTTCATTACAAAATGAATGAAGCAAAAAAAAAAATGCACACACAATATCAATATTAGTCAGATTAGATTGGCGGAGAAAACATGATTAAATAAATCAATGGAAGGACTGCCTACCTCTTTACGAACGTACTGTTAGTCCAGTCACCATATCCACATCAGTAGATTACAGTAATTTTTATGCATTTCAGATGCTTCTTTCAGGTTGCCTGATTGCTCAAGGACAGAAGGATGCAGTTTGTGGTGGCTGTGAAATACTCAGACAGGCCTGTGTCCTTCAGCACCAGCCATCCTTCACTGTCACATCAGTGGGACATGCTTGCAAAGAATAGGTGCAGTTTAAACAATTCAGCTTTTCACTCTCTAAATCATGCCTGTTGACATGTTCCTAGTTTTCAATGCCATTTTGCTTTATCTCATCATATCAATATGAAAGAAAGAAAGAAAGAATCTAGGACACAGCTGTTTCTCCAGATTGAGACAGAAAAGAGAAAAAGTAAATGATCAGGGAGTTTCACGTCCATGAAATAATATATCAAATACCATGAAAATTTGTATTTTCTGCTTCTCACAAAGTAATTAAGAGAAGGGGATCCACTGAATGGGAATGATGTTCATTAGCATTGTATCAGATCTGAATTAGTTCTGATCCATCGCTTAATCCATTTTAGGTTTTCAAAAGTATTTTGGGGCATTTTCACTGTATCAGGACAGTGGCACGAGAGAGACAGGGAAGTTAGGGATGACATGCAGGCTTAATGGTACACCCTCAACCAGTTAAGCAATCCTTTCTCAGTTTGTTTAGGCCACAAGGTGGTGCATTCAGCATGATCGTTTGCAATCCAACAATCCATCCTTCCATCCATCTATCTATCAGCTAGACTGCTTATCCTCAAATTGAAGTACATATGTGAGTAAAGTAGGTGATTAACTAGTCTAGAAATGCTTTATTTTATGTGAAACAAGTAATAAATAAAGTCTTTAAATCCCTGTACTGTGGCTGCTAGTCTTCTTCAGGAAAATATGCCTGGCAGTCCACCACCACAGAAAATCAAAAGTTGTATAGCTAAATTATTTCATGTGGGGGTTTTTTGGACATCTTACTGCCTGGTAGCAGGCAATGTCTGACTGTGAGCTATAAGTAGCGTTAACATACCAAGGAACCAAACAAGGTCCATCTGTCAGAACTGACAAAATTAACTGTGTGATATTTTGAGCACTCATTTAAACCCTCTCTGTCGAACAACATGTATCAGATTTCAGCTTGTTGAATGATTGTTTGAATGCCCTTGCCTCTGTAGTGCACCTCCTTGCTGTGTGAATGTGTGTGTAAGACCTGGATTGTGGAGTGTGGACTAAAGCAGACACAAATGCAGACTTGATTTCATGGTCAGAAGAGCTCTACAATTCCCTGCCAGCAGCTCCAGTGGTTTGTCTGTTTTCTACTATACATCTCTCTTTCTCTCTTAGTCTCTCATTGTTTGTCGTTGTATCATCTTTGATGTATGCTGGGATTCTGCCAGTTGCCCAAGACAATAACACCAGGGTCCATCATATGTATGGCTCAAACCCCAACTTAGAGAAGAAACTTCATTATGGATGCTAACTGGTCCAGTGCAATCCCTTTTAGAATGCCAAGCTTGCACAGCTTGAGTGTAATCATGTAAGACTAAAAGACAGAGAGGTGAACACGTGGGACAGGCTGATGGACAGGAAGCCCAGAGTGAGTAGACAGGTGAGAAGATGAACACAGGTGCAAAACAAACACCAAATATGAATGATGAGGGCTTTTAAACTGGGCTTTCAGTAACTATATTCTCAGGTCCCTAAATTTTCTCCAAAATGCAAACAGCACAGCATATTTCACTCTGTCAGGAAATTTTCCTGATCTGATCTGCAGATCTGGGCTTATAGCAGAGCTACTTTTCTCTTGGTTATCAGAAACATTATTGAGCCTGCCAGAGAAGGCTGAGCCCAACAGGAATTCTTCACAGCCCAAAGTCCACAGTCTCCATCCAGAATCTCATGTGTGTACAGAAGTCTCTCCCTGTAGAGAGCCTCAGCTGTCGATATTAAGAGTCCAAAGTGATCATTAGACAATGAATAATGTCACTCTGAGTGGCAAAGGAGTTTTCAAAATACCTGAATTTTGGCTGTTACAAAGGGCAGGACAGGACATACCACATAAGGGTGATTAGCAGCAGCTTCTGAGGGTATATCTTTGCAGTATTAAACAACCTCCTTCGTTCTATGTGATGGTAAAGGTGCTGCCCTCTCTCACACGGCCCCACAGATATAGAGCAGTTCAAACTGCCCACTTGCAGAAAAAGATTTTCAAGACCATATTAAATCAGACCGGGAATTCAGTAGAGCCTGAGTGATACTGGATTTTTGGGGCCCATGCCAATTTTAGGAAGTAAAAATCATTCCAATATTGATATATTGGCTAATAGCCTTTATTTTTACATGCTGTAGATGGTGGACATTTGCTTTTTGTAGTTGCTACGCCAGCCAAGATTGACATAGTGAGAGTAAACGTAAACCAGAACAGCATGTGGATTCATACAGCTGAAGTTAAGATGTGTGATAATTAACTGCTTATTAACTGTGCTCATCACTAAAATTCACATACTATTCATGAGAACAATATACAAATAGCCTATTCATTAATCCCTTAATGCCTGAATTTATTTCCAATTATCAAAAAAAAAAAATTGATGTGTGTTTTTGCTTTCAAGTAGATGCTAAATTAAGTTGAGAGTGTTAATTTGAGTATAGCACATAAAATAAATATAAAATAGATATAAATCTATTATTATCTATTATCTATGATGCAAATTAGCGACAACAGGCAATAAAGGTAAAGAAATACCTGTTCCCATCTCAGGTATGACGATTCTTTTATTAATGTAACAAAGCAATACTAATACAGACACTATTTTGGCTGTTTTGGAGCGGAAGTAGTTTGATGCTAAATCACGACAATAGGCGTTAAGGGGTTAAAGTAACTTACTGACTAAAGACCTCTAACAGTACTGCACATCTGCATACACTCGTTACAACCAAGAACCAGCTGCATGTTCAGTGGTGTCATACTTCACATCCAGCTTAAGAGTGTGCTGGGACTTTCCTGGGATCTGAACCAGTGTGGCCTGACACAATTAGACCCACATGCTGGGAATGTGCCTTAATATGTATTTTTGAGAACTGTAGTCTGGAAACTCTAAGAAAAAAAAGAGTCCCTTTGGAAGATTCACAGCAGAAACGTGGATGAATCTGTCCTATAAATCAGAGAGTTTTTGCTGCTCAGTAATCTACTCTGTAATTTTAGGACATCAGCTCCTGCGTTACTGAGGGCCTAAACTTAGATTAATGTTTGTGTGTGTGTGTGTGTGTGTGTGTATGTGTCTGTCAATGGAATAATTTACATGGAGGCATGTGAATGTCAAACTCAGAAGGAGCATATAAAAGCAAGAGTGACTGCGAGCTTCTTGCTCATTCACCATCATGTGACGTGGCTCAGCTCTGTCATCCAGTTGTCTCAGTGTTTGGTCTTAACCTGCTCATTTCTGTAGTTTTTTTTCAGTGGAAGCTGCACCAAGGCACTGTCATGCTTGCTTGATGTTCTGCAATTACAATAAAATACAGAAATTGTTGTCATGCTTTTTATAGGCAAGTTTTGCTTATTTGTTTTAGTTGTCAAAAATCAACTAATGACATTTAATTCTTCACCTAAAAAACGTGAAATTTTTCAAACCACGAACAACACTGAACAAATTGAAACAATGTTGATTATTGGGCTGTGAATATTCTCATTTGCCCAGATCATGGTTATCTCAAGGAAATCATAATCAAAGTCAACTGGAATTGCTTTGTAGGTCTTCGAAAACATTTCGCCTCTCATCCAAAAGGCTTCATCAGTTCATGCTGGTCTGACTAGGGTGAGCTAGTCTGAGGATTTACAAAGCAAGTCCAGTTGATTTTAATTAAAATTTCCTGGAGAATGTTAATTACTTTATCATTATTACTAATTATTTAATTATTTACTCTGCCCAGCATCTAATGAACCCAATATAAAAGTCTCCTGCTCCAGTCCCCTCTCTATTGAATTGTGTCTTCAGGTGCCCCGACAGTTTGTGCCTCTGAACAGTTTACTGGTTTCTTCATCCGTGTCTTTATTTGTGTGTGAGCATGTGTCTTTTAAGGCAGGTAATGAGGGTGTAGCAGGCTCTCTTTAATTTGGATCCAAAGCCAAGTGACTGGGCCACCCCAGTGCAGTTTGTGTTCACAAATATAATGCACATTGATCCCTTTATTTGTTTCTACAGTCAAATCAATCTGGGTGTCTGCCTGCCTCTAATTCACTCTATCATTAGTTGCCTGTTTCCTATAATTTTGATCCAAAGTACGTGTCCATGAGAGAGTTTAAGTGATAGCACTGCTTACATTTTTTATACTCTACATTCTCCTGCTGTAGATAATGTGTGTTGCAGTATACTCTGTGATCTTTCTTATATATACAGATTCTTAACAGACACCAATAAACCTTTGGCTCATCTTACATATTCACGTCCAAGGTTATTTAAGTGTTAAGTGTTAAAAAGAGTTCATGGCAAAGATGATTAAATTAAAGATTTAAGTTAATGTCATTATTGTTCCACAACCTTTTTCTAAATATCTGTCCTCTTGTCTTTTCTAATTATTAAGCTGGATGAGCTAAAGGATTATTTTTGTTTTTCTTATATGTATTTCTATTTTCCATCATGAGCTAGAACTCCACTCACTGACAATGTTTAATGGGCAGAGTTGTGTTATTTGTAGCAAAATGATATAATTGGAATTCAATTCTTGTCCCATTATGCATGGACATCAATGAATGACATTGACCTTTTATGTCACAGACCAAACAATCAACCAACAATTTAGGAAGTCGCAAACTGGTAGCATATTGAGCAGGAATGACTTTGCAGCTCAGTACATTTAATGTGCTTTCAAATGAAATTCACACTCTCCCTCATACATGGTGTTATCTAAAGGGAGACAACACCACTGTTACTGCTGTTGCCTGTTGATACTTCTTCTTCTGTTAAACATTTTGTTTGACTTCCAAGGCAGAAACTAAGTCTGATCCAACCACATTATCTGGGTGTTTTGGATGAACTATGAGAGGTTCAACTTCAGCCAGAGTAACGTGTTTACATGCATTTTAAGTCTGGTTTTAATCAAGCTAATTAGTCTGACTAATAACATGTCATATAAATGAACTGAGTGGTGGTATAATTAATGTGGTATATTAATGTTATTCGGTCTTCAGATGAAAACACATGCATCATAGGACGTACATCAAGTGCCATCTGTAGCACCAACAGGAAGCATTGCACTGCCTACTCTATACAGCGTTTATAGCAAATCCTTTACTACCCAATGCTGTTATGCATATAAAAAGTTGACATTGTTGTCCCACCTAGCGGGATTTACCCTGAAACTTTTCAATTATCTAATATGTTTACTTTTTTCATACTAAAATACCTTACACATTTGCTCAAATTATCTTTATAATGGTGAGATTATGTATTGTATAACTCAGGGTACCTCCTTCTTTGTTCTACAGAGTAGCAGAGAAGAGAAGAGATGCTCAGGGAGCACAAGCAAGTGGGAAAGGCACAGCTGCTGCTGGCATGGGGTTGTACATCGAAAATATTAGGAGCATCTGTTTTGATGCATAAAGTTGCCGCCAGTGTGTTTTGACCTTTAGCATAAAGACTGAAGACTGATCTGTCTGGCTCCATTCAAAGTCTACCAGTACCTGAAGTGCTGGTTTTCTTAGGTTCCAATTCAGTTTTATGCATTAACAGGTATTAAAGCAGAAATTAGATAAAAGCAGTGCTACTTTGTTCAGTCAGTTGGGAATTCAGATTGCAGCTGGCAAATTATCTGACATGTCTGAAATTCATCCAGTCATTTCCAGTCATTCATCTGTGAATGGCAACAACATATGGTTAAGATGGGACAAAAATCAAGAAAGTAAGGAGAACACATGGTTAATGCTGTGGAAATGTTGTTGTTGTTGTTGTTGTTGTTGTTGTTGTGCTGCCTGCCGGTCAGTGAAAGAATGTAAATGAAGAGGCACTGTACATTGACATTAGAACTGTGAGGTTATAGAAGTGATTCTTACTGAAACTGAAACTTGACATCAAAGATAACAGAAAGACAAATTTAGCACTGCAATAAAACTGAGTAGGTCTCAGATCCCACTATTTTTTCCCTGCTGTGCTCTATTTTTATACTCTTTCCTTCTTGGTTCCTCCTTTCTGTGTGTTGGCCATCTAATTGGCCTGTTTTTTTTCTGGGGAATCTGCTATTGGTTGAAACTACTGGTGTCATATCAGGGCATGATTGGGCATGCTTAAGTTGACACTGGAATTTCTGGGTTTTTCCACAATTGTCTTCAGCTTCATCTTCACCCAGCTGCTGTTCACAGTTCACAGCCACACAGTTCAGAGTGTGGCTAATGAACACAATTTACCACTAAAAATGTAATGATAAACCTACAGTATAATTCCAACACACAACATACATTTCAACACAGATTTGTATGTTTACCAACACACGTCATATGGGGACTTTGCAAAGGGAATATTTGAATATGCGCAACAGCATAACAGATGACTGTTGTGCTCTTTCTCTCTGTAGATAAAATGTTTCACTTACATTGAAAAGAAGTAGACTGTGGATTTGAAGTTGTGAAAAGATCAAAGCTTCAATATACATGAGCATGCACGCACACACACAGACACACTGCTTTTGGCTCAGGATGAAGCCAGATGTTTCAATATGCAGCTGAAACAAACTTTTCCTGCCAAACCGTAATTTGGTGTTGATGACTTCATTCTAGCAGATTCCACTTCTCACCATAAATTATCCAGACTGAATCCACCCCTCACCGTTGGGACTGCTGGAGCATCAGAGAAACTAAACTTCTGCACTCAGCTTTTACAGACTGCAGACTTTCAGACTGATTAAATATTAAGGTCAGTCTCTCCACAGGCTCAACTTCTTAATTGTGATTGATATGATTTTCTTTAGTTTCCAAACAGTCAGATCAGAATGTCACTGTAGGACAGCTGAATGTTTCAAACATCAGTAAGAACAATCAGAGACTTAAAAGGACCCTGACAACCCTTTACAGACCTTGAATGACCCTCTTTCAGAATCTGGTCTCTCTAATATTCCCAGTAGAAAGAACAACATCCTGACCTGCACTGTTTTCTATTTGATCGTATCTGAGTGCTCCCTTTACACATCTTGTCTGACTGAAAGAAAAAAAAAATCACATTACAGCTATGTTGGTGTAGATTCACTATGTGGTATGCAATGAAAATAGCTCTGGATTCAGATTGCATCAGGTAATTACAGCTGCAGTCATTACTGTTATGTCTAAATTCATCTGCAGGGGTGGAGAAATATTCTTATCAACAGAAATAGTGAATGAAAGGCCTATATTAGAGGCATCGCTGGCTCAAGTTTGAGCTATGTGCCTCTGCTGCTGCTGCTTTTTTTATTATTCATCAAATAAAAGTAATGAACCTCAATGAGAATCTCTTCTTTCAGTCATTACTGTAAAAACATTCTGTCCCGGGGACATTGTTTCAGAATAATATCAGCTGATCACTTAAAATTACTTTATTTTACTCAATTTGACTTTTAATTGGTGCATTTTATTTTTTTTCCTGTCAAACACTCAACCAATGTAACCTCTCTTTAGTGGTGGCGTGGCTTATTTCATGATGTGCATAAATGACTTTCTCATCGAGGCAGTGACTCATGTTTAAAAACAGTACAATTACAGAAAGTTCACTCAATGTCATGAGGTTTGGTTATTGTTCATCTAAACACCACAGAGGCCAAGATATGTGGTTTAAGTGACCCGGGTCAGAAAATGATTGTTGTACCAGACATTCTGGATCCATCGTCAAATGTCCCAGCACTGCAGCATGGAAAGTTTATGGAAAAAACTGTAATAACTAAAAAACATCAAGTTAGAGAAGACATCACCTTGGTTAAAGAGATCTAAAAAAAAAGGCAACACTAGAAGGTGGGCCACAAGTTTGCAAAACTTGTTGCAACATTCCACTGCCTGACTGTAATGTGACAATTCAGCATCACAGGGATTCACCCTGCACAGTGTCAACAGCACCAAATGTCGCACATTTTCCCATTTCACACTGGGTCTCTTGGGACCAGTCCTACCTGGCTTGTAAACAACATGGCACAACAGCTTCAGTTTATATAATGAATAATCCCTCGCCTGATTCTCATACTAACAACATTTTTTGCAATAACCTTTCACAACAATGTATTTACAGTCTGTAATGACCTCTGTGCAGCACTTTTTAATGTAGCAGTGGAGTCTGGCACTCTAACTCTCTACTGCCTCAAATTAAAAGAATTCAGCTGGTGATATACATTTTTGAAGCAGTAGTGGGAATTATAATGTCACCATGGTTACTGGTAATTTTCTGCATTGTGTGGCAGAAGTAAATTTTACAGGGAGTAATTGTTTGACTGCCTTGGGACAAGCTATGAAAACTCAACAGTATCATATCCTCATCTTTAAGTGGATGTGCTGACCTTGGCCTGCAAAAGCATCCCAGAGGCCAGAGGACTCACTAGGTTCTGTGACACCAGTGTGTCACTAGGAAACAGCTGACATGTCCTTAAATATAACACATACGTCCCATCCAAAAGAGCTGCTGGGCATGATCACGGCTGCCCCCAAGGCCAACATCTTCCATCATCATTTAAAATGAAACGTGCACAAAAAAGTACTACAGATACAGATGCTGTAGATGCTGCATGTTTATGTTTTATACACTATAGGGACTCCTACAGCGCATAAAACATAAACATGCAGCTACATACTGTACAAATTTATCTGACCCTGAAAAAACAGTCACACATTTAAACACTGACAAAAAGGCGAGGTCACTGAAAACTTCCATACCCAAGGGACTGGACTGTGGTGCTTTACACCAGCTGTCAACAACGGAAGAAGAGACACTGTGTTGTCTGTATTTCCCTGTTACATTTCATTCCAACACTTCCTCCGTGTGAAGTAAAACCAAAAAATAAGGTAAATATTTCATTTCACAGCTCACTTTCAGGGGAATAAGTGGTTCCACTTTGCTTGTCATTGTTGTTTTCTGAATGATGGTGTGCTCCACAGCCACACTGGTTCAGAAAATCATTTCAATCACAAGCAGTTAATTGTGTTGTGTTTGGAAAAATGTGCTGCTGAAGCACCTTGTTGCTAACCAAGCAGAAAAGGGGACAAAGGTCTGTTACAATTCTTACATGGAAGCTATTTTTTTCATTCTGCTTAAATTACCACAAAAAGCTCAACCCAGACAACATGTGAAATTCTATTCTAATTTATTCTATTCTAATCAGTGTACCATATCAACATTAAGTTAAATTATGACATTGCATCAAACTTTTAATCTCCAACAGATCTTTAAATGAAATGAAAGTCATCCTTTTATGCAACAGACATGACATTTTTATGCAAAAGCCAGTGGCTTGTAACAGAGATGAAAGCTCTTTACTACATCTGGGACCACAAAAATAAACAGTGGCATAACTTAGTTTTACATACTGTACATGCACATGTACCATAATGTACAGATCGCATTTGTCTGACAGGTTTCATGATTAACTCTTAAAATTTAAGCGTTTCATAGTCCTCCTGCCCCTGTTCAGTTCGGGAGGCTCAGTATAGAGAGTGGGTAAATTAATCACCAACAAAAAGACTTTGAAACTTGTGTTCCTTTTATATGTTATGTTATTAAGAGACTTGAATTTTGGAAAGCTAGCAAAGGGCTTTCTGAGATGAGACTTCTTAAAGAGGAGCTAATGAGCTTGTTCACTATGCGCTTCGTAACTGTTACCTTAGCTTGATCAACAATGAGACAATAAGTTTGTACATTATTATGCAGTTTAGATGCTTACAGAGAAGGTAAACAAAAGTAAACAAAAGCCAAACTTCAGCTCCCAAAATGATAACTTTTCCTTAAAAACACAAGTAAAGACAAAAGTGAAGCTTGAGAAAAACCTAATGTAATGCAGACAAGCTGTGAGCAATGTTTTGCTCATGTTGGAGACATTCACATATGTGGCTCTGAGTGGGGCTAGCAGCAGATGTATTAGGTCCACACTCAGAACCACAACTTGACAACCAGATTAAGTACTTATAATCATCATAAACCGTGCTGTGGATTGCTGATTAGAGAAACAGTGTTGTGCTGGCTCTCTGTATTTGTAACCCGGCCTGAGGCAGGTCTGCTGACAGATGACTCCACACAGTGTAATAATAAACATGCGACATGGGAGGAAAAATTAGACCCTGCTTAATTTCCATTCCTTATAGGTAATCCATCATGGCTGTGCTGACCAACTAATTTTCAGGGACCCAAGCTGATGACGTAAAATGCAGTGACTGGAGTCTGAGAGCATCTGACTCACTCACCCCCCTCCCCAACACTGAGAATTGTTTCCTACTGTCTCCACTGGCTTGTAACAGAGTGCAAAGGATAAACAGCAATGACCTTGGCACCAAGTTTGTCCTCCTCCCCACTGAAGTGCAGCATCCTGAGCCCAAACATCATTCATCATGCTCTGTGTTGGTGTGTGAATGTCTGTACTTAGACCTGTTGTTTTGTCTTCTCTGTTAGAGTCATTGGAGCTGTGTTTGGGTGCCTGCATTCTGTAGGACAGAAACGAAAACACAGGGATGCAGATACAGACTCTGTGACCTGTTTGTTTTTTGGCTTTTGCTTTGTCTGGCACCAAACTCATATGTCTAATTTCCTGTCCATGAGATGGCTATCACTGATCTTAGATGTATCAGATTTTCATCTGAGTTTTCATGTGCAGAGTAAGTTTCCATTGTTGATTTATGCAACATTATGCCACAACCTCCCCAGTTAGTCACAGTAATATTGCTCCAGCTGTGCCCTAATATTTACATGATAAAGTGTTAGCTTGTATTTAGACTGTGATGTTTATCTCAATGTAATGTGTTCAACCTCACATTTTGGCATATATGAGTTATAAATGTAGCAGGACGCTGTCTACTCGCCACTAGGTCCTGCTAATTACCTGGCCGCCGGCGGCCAATCCCGTTCAGTGGTCTGCCATAAAGGCAGCGGCAGGGTATGGTATGGCCTCTTCCTGAGGACCGAGATCCACCCACTTCCGGGGTTTGCTCCGTTTCCGGTGCGGCGTCTCCGCTGGCGTCAGGTAGGCTGGCGGTTGCCACTTAAGTGCTTTAGCTTGCGAGTAGTGATTTACGAGGGGGGGCTTTGTGACGTCCTCAGGGTTGTTGCCCGGGAGCTGAGGGCACTGTGGGGCTGCGAGGGCTGCCGCTGCCCTAGCTGCACTGGCTGGCGCGTACCGTCTCCGCTGTTGGGTTTCCTCTTTTCCCGCACGGCTTGTACGATCCAGAGTCCCCGTCATAGTGGTGGAGCCAGCCAATGAAAGCCTGTCCCAAAACGCTGCTGCTTCGCCTCCGGTTATTTTGCCGACATTTTAAATTTGTGTGCCCGCTGCCGAAGCTCTGCTCACCGACCCGACCTCACCGCCGCACGCCGTCTTCCGTCACGGCCCTGTCGGGCGCTGCGGGTCGGAAGCGATTGGACCGGCTGCAGGGACAGCGGTTTTAAACTAGATTCCTTGTAGGGTGGATTATCCCATCCTTATCCCCTTTCCGGTTCCTAATTTTGTGCATATATGTGTGTTTTGTTCTGCGATTTACCCTGGGTTAGTTTAGTGGTTATTTTGATTTATTATTTCACTGTTTATTTGGCCCAATTATGAGGCTCTTTATTAATTTGGTTAGTTTATTTGTTATTCGCCATAAATCGTCTGGTTTCTCTTTATTTGCTACTGGGCTTTCCTGGTAAGCTTCGCCCAGTTTATCTTTGGTTTCTTTAACCCGTTTGGTTCCTGGTTTGAAGAGTGGACCTTGTCATTCTTCGTTCGATTATTTGTTATTTTTCCTTCATCATTTGTTTTCTTTGTTTGGGGTGGGCTTCCTCCATAGCATCGCCCAGTTTACTCTTACTTTTCCTTACATTAATGGTGTTTCTGTAGTTAGAGTGTACTTCATTTTGTTTAGTTATTTCTTTTGACTATTAACCCATTCATTAGATTCTCCTTGGGTTGTGTGAGAAGTTAACACTTTCTTTTTTTTTTTCTTTATTTTGTGCTTCTTGGGTGTTTTGTGGTTCTGCTTCAGTCCTTTGCTTTATCGTTTTACTGTAGAAATTTACAATTTCAGTTGTTTTGGTATTTTCTTGGTTTCCTTTGCATTTAGTTATCATTCCTCTTCTTTTTTGGTTCATTTAGGCCTGATTTTATAAATCTGTGTTTTCCCTCACACCCTAATTCTTTTTCTTCTGTCCCAGCAGCTGAGGAGCGACAGTGGAGTTGGTGGCATTGGTGGCGGGACCCCCTCTTCCTGTGTGCTGTGCCGTGTTCCCCTCACCCGTTCTCCGTGGTCACGCACCCCTCGCCCCTGTGTGGTGTGTGTGCGTGCGTCTGGGCGTTGGCGTGTGTGCCACGGGTGTGTGAGGTGTGATTTCTAGGGTCTCCAGTCACTCCCCACGATCCACTCTCCCGCCGGTGCCTCAGCTCTGGGTCAGTTCTCTCCCCCACCATTTTATATTTCTTAGAAGTGTGTTTTTTTTATTAATTTTATTGTTGTTAAATAAAATGATGGTACACTTGGAACCTTGTCTCTGACCTCATTGGTTAACGAACTTGCGTGCCTTTTAGAACAGTGACCCTGTACACCCCATTCTAATTTCCCGGGGTGGCGTTGTCTGGCTCAGGCCCGTGCGTCCTCACCGCTCGCCACATAAAGATTTATAGCAAAGATCAAACATGTGTTGGTACCTGAACCTGGTGGTGAGCAATGGAGGCTCACCACGCATGAGCGAGTTTCGACCACATGGCTTTCTTTGTCTTGGAGACAAAGGAAAGCACCAGAACCTTAAAGTCCCACAACCTTCCAGGTGTGAAATCCGATCCAGCAGCCACCACTGGATGACTGTGGCATGTGACCTCTGAGGTCATAAAGGCTGTGCTCAGCCTTTATTAGCTCTCTTCTTTCTCTTCTCTTGCAACTACTCCTCTTCCAACTCTTCCAACTCCACCCTGGAGCCACTCTCCAGGGACCCCCAGCTGTGCAGCTGCAGCTGGCTGTCTGAGGTCGCCTGCTGACCAAAGCAGATCCTCAGGCCTTTCCTCAAAGCAGCGACGCGAGAGCCTGCTGAGGAACAATCAAGATCCGGCAAACAAACTCCATTAGCCAACAAACACAAGCTTTGTAGGCTAATCCTCCATACAACAGGAGCCACACAGCAAGTTAGCACCGAGCTGCTAACCAACTACGTCAAAGGAGCAGCCATTTTGACACACCCAGACACACACACACACGCACACACGCCCACACCTGTAGATAGATTGTATGTTTCCTTTTCTTTTATTCTTGTTAATAAATGAGTATTAAACATACCTGTTGTCTGTTTAATGTTGCACAAGAGTGAATTCCGCCAAACTCTACATGTTCAAGAACTCCAAATTCCTTAATCCCTTAATCCCTCCTTTAATCTGGTAATTTTGGTTGTAGTTATTAAATTAATTATTAATCAGAGTTCCAAATTGACAATTTAGTAGTATTTACGAGATTGATTTAATAAATTGGCTATCTTTCCCTTGTCAAAAGGGTGGTGCCCCGAGGTGATCTAATGTATTAGATCCAATTTTTTAATTATTATTATTGTAATAATTATTAACTATTTTGGATAGCCAAACACCAATAATTAGTGCCCTTAGTAGGCAACCTCAACAAAGGGTGCTCCAACAAATGGTGCCCCCGTGAGGTAAAGAACAATTGGTGACCACATGTTATGCTGGCCCAACACAAGTGTGTTCTTATTAACAAGGTCAAAGCTGAAAAAAACTGTAAAATGATCCAGACAATTGTAATAGATCAGAGTGAAATAATTAAAAGGTGACTATCTGATCAAAGATGTCAAAAGAGCAGGAATCAATTAGAAAGTCTAAATTTTCTTTCAGTGTGTAATATCCATATGGTGCTGTGCTGTTTTACAACTGAAGTTGATGCTCTCCAGACATGGCTGTGCTGAGGATAGCATATAAAGTGAAGTATGGCTGCTTTGTTCCTTATGTTTCCTGGGGAATGACACTGAAATAAAACTCTTAGTCTGCTTTGTTATACTGAAAAATGCATTTATTATTTACCTTAGATTCTTAACATAACAAGTGACAGAAGTGGCCACGTTGGAGAGAGATTTAATGCAGCACATCCCTGGATGGATCCACTGGATGTTCATGAAATTAACACCATGGTTGTGTCCAAAATCACCCACTCATTCACTCTCCAACTTTATATGGATTTCTATGTTGGGAACTTTATACTGTCCATTATCTAACATCACCCAGCAATGTTCCAACTAAACAACAAACTTGCATTCCTAATAAATACAACAGATACATTGTTCCTACTAAGGAACATGGTCACAACATTCCAAATAAATAACAGTCATAACATTCTACCTGAAGAATTCCATCATAAAGTTGCTACTAAGGAACACAGTCATAATATTGCTAAGGAAGAACACAGTCACCCTGCAACTAAAGAACAAAGTTACAGCAAACTCCTTCAAATAAAGAATATATTCAAAACCTTCCAAATAAAGAACACAGAAACAACTTTTTTTACTAAAGCGCGCAGTGTACTGAAGAACACAGTCATAATATTTGTACTGATGAAAAGTCATCCTACAAGGTTCCAACTAAAGAACAAAGTTGCAGCATTCCTTCTAAAGAACAAAGAGACAATTTTATAATTAAAGAAAACAGATACAACGTTCCACAAAAAGGACACAGAGAAACTAAAGAACAGTTACAGCATCCCTACCAAGGAATACCCGAGACAACATAGAGTCAACTTTACTACTAAAGAGCACAGTTACAATGGTCCTGCTAAAGAACACAGAGAATTAGTCCACAAGAAAGGACATGAGTACATTAGGAAGTTAGTCAGTCACCCAGTTTGTGAAGTTTGCCATTGCAATCACTACAGTGAAGTTTAGATTGGCACTCTCCTGAAAGCAGCAAGTATATAGCCACACAAAGACAAAAACAATATAAAATATTATGTAAAAACAGTATGACAATGTAAAATACATATACATATATAAACAGTATAAAACAATAAATGCCAATGGATTCAATAAATATCAAGGACGGGTAGATTGTCAGATATTGCACAAACCAAGCGAGGTATTGCACAGAGTACCTCACAGAGAGCAGGACTAATTGCATGCACATTTAAGTGCCTGTGCATGGGGGGAGGGTTGCAGCTCTGGGTAAAAAGCTGGCCTGGTAGTCCTGTCTTTTTAAGTGTGATGTCTCTTATCCTGATGGTAAGGGGACAAACAGGATGTCCAGGGAGTAGGCAGTCAACAAATAGAGAGTCAAGGTCCAGGAGTGTAGCACCCACAAACCGTGTGGCTGTTTTACCAGCCAGGGCAGGTCCCTCCTGTTTTCTACGATGCAGCATTGACATAGAACACACGGTATCATACTTCTGTTGAGGTTTATGACCAGGTTATTGTCCAAACTACACTGTCAGTAGTAGGTCTCATGGTTCTTGCAGATGAGTCCCACTAAGCAAGTGTCATCACTGAATTTTAATATGGAGTTGGAGGAGTGGAATGGGACACAGCCCTGGGGGAGGAGGTTGAAAAGGGCTGGGTTGTACGATCCGGAGTCCCCGTCATAGTGGTGCACCGGGATTAGGATTGAAGATGTCAGGTTTCCTATCCTGACATTCTGTGGTCTGTTATATAATAACATCATAATAACATCATAATAATAATCCATGAAAAGAGTGAGGGGGAAAGTCCAAAGTGGATACGTTTTTGAACCAGTTTATGGGGAATACAGCATTTAAGGGCAGAATTAAATTGGACAAAGAGCATCCAGATGCTTGTGTTTAGATGCTCCTGGTGAGACAGTGTCCTCCACAGATCTATTAACCTGGTAGGCAAACTGATGGCTGTCCAGATCTACAGGGATCATGTCCTTGATGTGGGATAATATAATCCTCTGAAAGCACTTCATGATCACTGGGGTGAGGGCAACTGGGCAGTAGTTGAGAGTGGTGACGGCAGACTTTGTGGGCACAGGAACAATGGTGGTGGCTTTTAGGCAGCAGCCTCTAACTCATACCTGCACAGTTTTTATAGCTCTTTACAAGCTGGTCAAATTATCAGAAAGATGTGATTTGATAAGCTGAGGTGTGAAGATGGTGCAGCTTTGTATGCTCCTGAGATGTTTATATACACCTTGTCCAGGATGATTTGTCTTTGGTTAGGAAGCTTATATTTTTTTGGAGCTTGGGCAGCACTGCCTTCACATCTGCTTGTTTTAGGTCCCCTGCCACAGTAACAGGTCCCTCTAGATTAGCAATTGGCTGGTCATTGTTAGAACAATGCAGTTCTTCCAGAGCTAGCTTAGTGTTAGCGTGTGGTGGAATGTAAACAGCTCTAACAAAAATGGCAGAAAATCCTGTCGGTATATAGAACAGCCTGCATTTTACCACCAGGTATTCCAAGTCTTGGGGGCAGTGTTTCCCAGTGATGTCTACATCTATACTACAGTCATTGTTCACAAAAAATACACACTCCTCCTCAGTAAACAGTACGGACTGCTAGTTCAATAGCTCTGTCGGGAATGGCGCTATCCAGCCAAGTCTCTGTAAATACTGTCACATAGTTGCCCATGCTACATAATGTAATCCTCAATCATATGTCATCAATCTTGTTGACGAGAGCAGACAACAATAACACAATGTTCCAACACAGACACAACATTCCTACTAAAATACAAACACAATATTCCTATTAAAAAACAGTAACAATATTCCTATTGGAGAACACAGTTGGAATATTCCAAGAACACAGAAAAAAACATTCTACATGAAGAACACAGTTGCCCTAATGTATTACAAACCAAACTCAAACATTGTAATGAGCTTATCTTCATGGTAGAAAACCTGAATGACTGAGTCCAATACATTACTATAAGTGACACCTAAGGATGAGACATCACTTTTTGATCGGTCGAAACTTGCAGGATGAATTATTCAGCCTCTTTTTATTTGTGTAGGATTTTCCTTTTTCAGTCAAAACTCCCACAGTTGCCCTTAATAGCTTCATTTTTTATTTGGATTTGCTGTGATCAATTCAGGGGTAAGCAGAGGAAACAGGCCTACACTTAGATGAAGACTATATTTAATTCAACATAGAATTATTTTAGGCCAGAAGCATTTAATCCCAGCAAGACTTGAGAGTAACTGATAATACACTAACTAGGCTACTTCTCATTTCAAAAGGTATTAATCAATGTATTAATTAGGTAAAAAAGAATAAGAAAAAATAGTTTCTTTTTCAAACTTGTGTCACACTGTGTCTGCTCATCTTGAACACTGTGCCTGTCTGTTAATTTCAAGGCAACATTTCCAGCAGCAGGGTTCACCTCAGTTGACCTCTTTGTGTGGTCTCAGCAGCCACCACAGATAACACTCCCCTATCTCTTCTCCAGTTTGTACAACCATGCCTTAGTCTGGGTTACACCGACTGTTGCCTCAGGGGAAATAAGGATACAGCTCTCAGGTTCCCAGTAGGCTCAACATATGGGAGCAGCTTTTCATCCAGTACAGATGAATTCATCCCAAACTCATCTCCTCACACAGATTAATTTGGCAGACATGGTGAGGCAGGTGGAGAGTGTTGGGTAGCCTCTGCCTGTGTGTATGACAGTGATGAGATGCTCACCTCTGTACTAGTGAAGGCCTGGGTGATTGAAAACAAAATTTGATGTCAGCCCTTTGCTATTTATTGTCATCCCTGTGTTATTATTAGTTTCAGAAGTGAAGTAATTTGATGACACAGTGGAGAGCTGTGAGTCAAAGCTGACTATGTCATTTCAACAGTCTTAACTATGACAACAAAATCACACAGTAATACTTTCAGAACAACACAGTGCAGCAAATTCAAATCATTTAAGTTTCTCTGAAGGAATGCTCTGAAATTATATTTCAAATGAATAAACTGATGGTGTTCACGGAGCTCGAAATAAGGAATAGCTTTAGTCTTCCCTTTCCCTTTCTTACTGAGAGTTTGATGAGAAGACCAGTACCATGGTCATCTCTCTACTCTAAATATGAGCAAGCAGCTGGTTAGCTTATCTTAGGAACAGAGAGAGAGGTTCCCTGGCTTTTTGTAAAATTTTAAAAATACAAAAAAAATCTGGCTTCTAAATTAACAAATTTATATTGGGGGAAACTTACATGGTGTTTCATGCTGGGTTTATTTAATCAAAGAGCAAAAGTAATCACATCATATAACAACTCAGCTGTCTTCATCAATAAACACAACAGAAATACAGAAACATTTCCTAGGATTCTTAAACAACATTGTAAATGTAAAAACACCAATGTGTTCTATACAGGAGTGTCATTTGAACAAATTTTAAGAACACTGAGTTGTTAACTGCAGAGTTGGACGAGTGAGGATTGCGTATAATGTTCAGTGCCAAATCAAATGTGTCAAATATTTCAGAAAACATAAAGTTTCCCAGTCATAATGACAACTTGAATGCCATAATGTATTTATTTGTCTAATTATTTAATTTTTTAAAATAATTTGTTATTAATGTGTGGTTTGGACATTACCATAGTAAACCCAAACATTAACATCGCTGTTTTTATTTTTTTTTTTGATCATGTCACACATATCTGTTAACATTACCAAGACTATTTTCTACAGGGCAACTTTGATATATTTGTCAATGGAAAACTAACCTCAAACCCCAAAGTCAAATCAGATCTTCTTTAGTGATATTCATAGTGAATCAATCTAAACAGACTTTGAGATGGTGAAGGGGGTCAAGTGAATCCTTTTGGCTCTGTCAAGCCTAAATTAAGAATCAAGAGCAGACTTAGAAAGGCTCATCTTAAAACTCAAACCATAACAAACTAAATTTGCCTTCAACATCTAAACCCACAAACATCGACAATTAGTGTGGTGTCTTCCTTCAGACAGAGGTACAACACTTCACTGCCTGTCTGTTTTTGGGTTGAATGAAGGCAAATGTGAATGGATCTGCAGGCTGGGGATTAATCTGTCCATCGAATGTGGTGAGTATGGTCAAGACCAGCCATTTACCAGCGATAGAAATAGTAAAATAAAAATGTCCTAAACTTCTGAGACGTGAATGACTCTCAGTCTTGAAAAATATAATGAAAAAATATTATTTTTTAGTGGAAAATAATATCTTTTGAACTCTGAAAATAATGCAGAGTGAATAAACTCCCTTCAGACTAACATTATTATTAAACAGCCATCTGAGATGTGTTTGGACAGATGATACAGGAGTAGGAGAGCTCTCCCTATTTGCTATCAGACTCACGATGTAAAAAAAGGAGCCCATGAACAATGCAGAACTGAATACGACTTTCAACCCCGCCAAATACAGTTAACATTGTTTGAAATTATTGGGTGTGCTGTCTCAGTGGCTACTTGACAAACAATAAAAAAAGAGAAAATAGCAATAAAATGATACAAATAAATTTCCTTTGTCTGCAGAGTTTGTTTTATCACTGACTAATTAAATAAGAAGAACAGTACATAAAATGCAATTTTCACAGTATAATTGGAGACGAAACTGGTAAAACAAATACACTGAGGGAGATTAACTGCAGGCTCTTACACCATTATACAGCTGTCCTAAGATTCAGTGTTTTCCTCTGTGCAAAAAAACAGGGACCTTAAAACCTCATCAAATACAGGAGGACTCTTTAGACCAGCTGCCAATTTGCCGATCTATGGTTTGTGGCAGTGGTTAATAACCTCTGGTCACTATCTGATGGGTTTCCAAGGGTGATGGGAATCTATGTGTGTGAAAAGAAAACAGGGGAAGAAGGAGACAGACAACCTGGCACTGCGCCTGATTCCCTGTCTGACTGCAGTTTTTTGTTTTTCTTTTTCTTACACACAGCTGCATTGTGTAAATGGGCACCTGAAGGAATATAACAGGACCGGTCTTCCAGGTTTAAGGGGGGCAGCACCACTGCACTACCTATGTCTGTGGGTGGGTGGTTGGGGTGGGTGTTCCCTCATGGTCCACGGGCAGTCCGTGCTCGACTACATGAGGGTTGAAACTCGGTTGTGATTGGCAGCATGCTCTTCCATGCACACTGAATAAAAGGCACACAGAGAGGGCTGGTAAAGAGGGTGTTAACCCGCTCCATTAGCTATAGTTACAGGACAGATGTGACTATCACTGTCTGGAGCTGGTGTGCTGACTGGAAAACTGTCTCAGAAAAAAAAAATTTAGATTGATGCAAAAATGCTTTGTATGCCTTGCATACTCCTCCTTTAAAGCCTTTCAATGTACATTCAGATTTATGTTTGTTGCTAACAAGGGTACCTTTTCACGACAAAACCTGCTAAATACAGATTTAAAAAGTTTAAAAAGTACATTTTCAATAGCTAAACTACAAACTTAGAATGAATTCTATAGCAGCTTTGGAAACATACTGTATATCAAATAAGCATATTTGTGCAAGGTCCTGCTCCTACTGCTGAGGCTCAAATAGCTCTCTGTGTGAGACCTTTGTTGGTGGACGTTGTTGTATTTTGCCCTATTTGGAAAGGATTAGTGGGTGGTGTGGTAATGTAGTAGTCAATACCAGTGGAAGGCTATAAATTCAGCCAAACGTGCCTGGTCAGTTTTCTTTTTCCCTTTCTAATTTAGTGAAATGGATGGGTGTCCAGTGGCAATAATTTCCCTGGTGTTACAGCTATACTGTCTTTTTATTGTTTAAATACAGAAATCAGATAATAAGTAATCAGTAATGAAATATTGCCAAATTGCAGGAAATCCAGAATTCAATAAGGTGCCATGGCGTGCCAGTTTTGCTCTGTCCATGTATCTCTGTTGTCTATGAATCTTCTTCCCAAGATATGTTTTTGTTATCAGGATTCACTAAACCTAATAACCACTATCTCTATAGACAGTGAATAAGATAGGTCATCTCTCTCAATTATCCATCATCCATCAGAGTGCCTGTAAGGGCAGAACTCTGGCTGTGTGTGTGTGTGTGTGGGGGGGTACTTTATATTGGTTGCTTACATCAATCATCATCAGTTTCCTTAACAGCAGAATTACTCAAACTTTGCTGTGCTGAGAGGAAGATGAAGAAAGAATAACTTTCTTGTTGGGAAGCAGATAACAGTAAAAAGCACTGACCTTAAGTGACACAATATTTGTAGCACTTTCCTTCTTCAAAAGGCCTGTACTGTCCTGTATTCTCTTGTCTTCTGTCTTCTGTTTCTTTGCTCTTGCATCTCTTCCTCTAATGTCCTGTCACTCCTCCTGCAGCTCTCTTCTCTGTGCCACTGCTCATGAGCATGAGCTTCCTCCCATTTTCTCAATGGTCTGCCCTTCCTCTTGAGGGTCTGTCACATTCTGTCACTGGACTCCCATCCCCCTCTCTGAATCTCACCCTTAGTCCTGACTCTCAGTCCTCTGTGTCATCTTATCTACCTCTGCTCATCTCATCTGTCTGTCACCTAACCACCAATCCATGGGACAGATAACAACATGAGAAGGCACACACATAGAAACAGTTGGTTGCTTGTCACTCAAACTACATTACTTTTTCATCAACACAGCCCCAAAACTGTCAGATAGTAGGGATGGTAAAATTTATCAATTTGCATTGATGCATTTGCATAAAAGTTCACAATGTGACTGCCCTGATGAAAGAAGTGTGGACCTTTTAGAAGTGTGGACAATTTAGGATCATCATTTCTAATATTTTTGCACCTGTATAATCTGAATTATTATAATTATTAGCTAAGGCCCCAAACCTTTATTGTTTACCAGTTGACTGGTAATTTTATTTTTAGATTGATCGTCTCCACTGAAATAAATGTATTACATTTTATTTTCCACTTGCTATTCTAAACAAAAGTCACAACAGACCCAGTATCCAAAAATATATATTAATTAGTTTAAGTGGCTTTAGGCAAGATCTTTGCGCACAATACACCTGTTTTATTATCAGAATATGTCAGTGAGTCTCATGTTACTGGGGGAACAACGCAATGTTTTACTGTGCATCCCCCAAATAACACTTTAGTGTCAGTATGATTCACTTTTATAGTTTGTTATGTATTGTTTATAACAAGAAACACACACACACACACACACATTGAACATAAGACAAGAAACTGTACAAAATGCAAATAATAATAAACAATAACACGATACAAAATTATTGTGTACAAAATATATGATATACAAAACGTACAGACAAATACAATGAATGTACAAGGTATGATGGGGGGAGGGCAATGAAAGTACTAGCAAATAGAAATAGTAATATAGCTGGGTGTTAAACATTTATTTGTGATTTATAAACTGTTAGTTAACAGAACTGTTCCTCAAGGTGACAGCCTATGGGAAACAAAACTGTTTTTGTGTTGCGTTGTTTTGGTGCTCAGTGCTCTTCCACCTCTTGGAAGAGGAGATGACTGAGATAATAGAATAGAAACTTTATTGATCCCACAATGGGGAAATTTGAGTGTTTCCTCAGCTCCATTACAGAAAGAACAAAGCAATTAAAATGTACCACGTAATTTACACAGCAGAAAAAAATTTTTTAAAAAGGAACAGTATATACAGCGGGGCATTGTCTACAAAAAACACTATATACAAACAGCAGAGCATACACAGTATGCAGTTATGGGTGGAGGGTTGTGGAGGTGTTTGGGTAATAAATAAATAAATAAGTATGTGTGTCGGTTGTAAGGTGGCAGTGAAGTGACCGGGTGACTCTCAGCGTCATGATGCGTTGTAGAGTCTAACTGCTGCTGGGATGAATGACCTGCGAAAGCGCTCCTTCCTACAACGAGGGTGTTTCAGTCTCTGACTGAAGGAGCTGCTCAGCGCACCCACGGTCTCATGCAGAGGGTGATGGGGTTGTCCATGATGGATGTCAGCTTCGCCAACATCCTCCTCTCACCCACCACAACCACAGACTCTAGGGGACATCCCAGCACGGAGCTCGACCTCCGCACTAGTTTGTCGATCATGCTCCTGTCTCTGTCGGTGCATCCACCCCCCCCAGCAGGCTACTGTGTAGAAAATGGCGGATGCCACAACAGAGTCATAAAAGGTTCTCAGCAGAGTCCTGCAGACTCCGAAGGACCTCAGTCTCCTCAACAGGTGGAGTCGACTCTGGCCCCTCTTGTACAGGACATTTGTGTTTGTGGACCAGTCCAGTTTGTTATTGAGATGAACACCCAGGTACTTGTACGAGTCCACTGTCTCGATGTCTCTTCCCTGGATGTTCACCGATGTAGTAGGGGGTGACTTCCTCCTGAAGTCTATCACCATCTCCTTTGTCTTGCTGGCGTTGATCTGCAGAGCACTGACCTCACACCAGTTAACAAAGTCCCTGATGACCCCCCTGTATTCCGGTCGTTCCGTCTGATACGCATCCGATGATGGCCGTATCATCCGAGAACTTCTGTAAGTGACAGTGGTCTGAGTTATATCTGAAGTCCGAGGTGTATAGACTAAACAGAAAGGGTGAGAGGACTGTGCCCTGTGGCGCCCCCGTGCTGCAGACTACCACATCAGACACACAGTTCTGGAGCCTCACGTACTGTGGTCTGTTGGTGAGGTAGTCAATGGTCCATGTAGTCAGCTGCTTGTCCACTCCAGCTGCCTCCAGCTTCCCTCGCAACAGTGCAGGCTGGATGGTGTTGAAAGCACTGGAGAAGTCAAAGAACATGACCCTCACAGTGCTCCCTACCTGCTCCAGGTGAGAGAGGGATCGGTGTAGCAGGTAGATGACGGCGTCATCCACCCCAATGCCGGGCCGGTAGGCAAACTGCAGGGGATCCAGCGCTGAGCTCACCAGTAGGCGGAGGTGGTGGAGGATGAGCCTCTCCATGGTCTTCATCAGGTGCGACGTCAGGGCCACAGGTCTGAAGTGGTTGGGCTCCCTGGGGTGCTTGATCTTGGGCACAGGAACCAAGCAGGAAGTCTTCCACAGTTCAGGAACCCTCTCCAGACTCAGGCTCAGGTCGAAGATATGCAGGACCACCTGACAGAGCTGGTCTGCACAGTCCCTGAGCAGTCTGGGGCTGATTCCGTCTGGACCTGCTGCCTTCCTGATCTTTGTCCTCCTGAGCTGACTCCTCACCTGATTCGCTGTGAGGCGGAGGCTGAGCGGGGCTGGGGAGGGATGTGGGCCGGCTTTGTTGTGGGTGAAGCAGGGAGGTGTGAGGAGAGTGCAGGTAGCGATGGTGCTGCACTGGGAGAGAGGGAGGGGGCAGGAAGCTGGGGGGGGTTCATGTTTCTCCAGACTTCTCGGACTTTGCTCTGCTGAAGCTGTTCCTCCATCTTCCTCCTGAAGGGGATCTTGTGTTTTAGATCCTTTTGCACTCTCCTCAGTTCTCCTTTGTTTCCGGATTTGAAAGCCCTCTTCTTCTCATTCAACAGGGCCTTCAGCCCGGGGTCACCCACGGTTTGTTGTTGGAGAAACACAGCACCTTCTTGGTTGGCACAGTGTTCTCCACGCAGAAGTTGATGTAATCCGTAATGCAGTGGGTGAGGGTGTCGATGTCCTCACCATGGGGCCTGCAGAGTTCCTCCCAGTCTGTGCGTTCAAAGCAGTCTCTCAGGGCCTCACTGCAGTCCTCAGACCACATCCTTATCACCTTCTTGGTGGGGGGTTTCCTCTTCACCATGGGGGTGTAGGTGGGGTGAAGGATGACCAGGTTGTGGTCTGAGTGGCCAAGCGGGGGTAGGGGTGATGAGCTGTAAGCCTCCTTTGTGTTGGCAAACAGCAAGTCCAAGGTTTTATTGTCCCTTGTGTGGCAATCAGAACTTTATTCCAGGGAAGGAAGTTAGTCAAACAGTAATAAGATAGAAGGAAGGAAACGACTACGACATATGATTAACAATTTATTTTAGTAGCACGGAAGATGAGTATAGAGTCAGCGCTGAGGCTTCGACCCGTCCACTTTAAGAGTTGGAGAGACGAAGCCCCGAACTAAGGAAATCATAAGTTTTTATGCATCTTGACTCCTCTTTGACCAGGGCGCATATCCTTGAGTGTTATCCTCTCCTGGCGCCAGGGAGTGCGACCCTGAGTGTTATCAGTGTCTTGCTATGTGTAGCCAACCGGCTCTAGCTGTTATCAGTGTAAAATCAGATGTGGTGCATTCTGTTCTGATGAGCAAGCAGCAGCGACGCAGTGATTAACATATCATAAGGCTATGGCATGACATGGTGTGATGACAAATAAGAACACTTAGTTTCATAATAATCCAACAAATCCCCCTGTTGGCGTGCTCTAAAGCACGCCACTACTATAGTGTGGTGTAGTGTATCTAACCTATGTAGGAACTGTGCCCCTTCCGGCTGTCACGAGAGTGGGTCCCCCAGCCCACTGCCATGTCTCCGGTGGTCTCACAGTTGTGTATGCAACAAAGTGGAAATATCACTAACAGTTTCTATAATCAGTTAATATATTACGCTTACCAGCAAGCAACAAAGCAATTCTATTCTAACAACATGTGATCAGTTATTGTAGACCCTGTCCACTAAACGATGTCATCTTCTTCCAAGCCGTCCTCCTCCGACATCGTCAGCTGTATCAGCATGTCCTCAGGAGGATCTTCTTCCTGTTCAGCCAATTCTCCATCTCCCTCATCCAGCAGAGGTCTTCTTTCAGCTACTGCTGTCATTTGATACTCTGGTGGAGGTCCTTTTGCATCGATGGACCCCACCGCCTTGTCGATGCACTGGATGATAAGGGCTCGGATACAGGGGATACAACAACAACCACAGAAAGCAAAAAGCAAAATAGCAAGCAACAATGTCACATAACTGGCAAGGAGATTACTCCACTTGCCTTCCTCTGCTGCTGCCGAGCGGGGATTCTAGCTTTTTTCCTATCATATCAAGCATTCTGTGATTTTTTTTTTTTTTTTTTCAAAATTTTTGTTTCTCTTTCTGTCCGGCTAGTTAAGCAGCTTAATTCACCTACATTAAACACATTTTATATCATTTCCTCCATCCTTATACCTACTTCCTTGTTGCCTCTGTAGGCTTCCTATTCTTTTCACACGTCCAGTTCTTCCTCCTTCTCCTTCCTTAACAATGTCTCGACCCCCCTGATTAACATATTCATATTTTAATCATTCTCTATTTCACCTCAACAACTGCTGCTCCTTATCTTGTTCTTCCTTTCGCGTTCTTCTGTCCTCGTCTTGTTTCTCCTCCCGCGTTGGCTGAAGTTCACACATCAGCTTGCACTGCTTGTGCAGGCAGACCAGAGCTGGAAAAACAGTTACTGGAATGCAGTTTCGTTAATTTCAGATGTTCAGAAAGCTCAGTTAGTTTCTTTTCCCAGTTCCCCTCGGTTCATTCTGGTTGCTATTTCAATTTTGGATTTCAACTTTACTTGTCTATTTTGCAGAGAGATGATGTAACATTTCCTTTAGTCGACTGTTGGTGGGGGCCCCTTAAGCGCACCAAACAGTCCGTAATCTTTTAATTCTTTCACCCATTCGTCAAATTGTTGTAATTTGTTTTCAATTTCACCTTCTGGGAAAGTGTGTTGAATTTTTCTTTTGCCCACACATAGATAATGTCCCAAAACCCCTGGAGAATAGCTCTCTTCTCCTCCTGCGCCTTCTTTTTTCTCTTTAGACATGTTTAAAATTGTTCAGTAGTCACACACAAACTTCAGGCACACCCGGCCTCCCTTCTGCCCCTGCACTCACAACACACACACTCTTTTAACCAGGGCGCAGTATTTCATTCACTCAGACACATTCAGACACTTTTTTTAGTTTTTTGTTTTTTATACTTATCTCGAGACGTCTCTCATGGGTTGGACGCTTTTTTTACAATTATAGCTAAAAATACAGAATATTAACAGCTACAACTGAGGGACCTTTAAACCCAAACCCTAAAACAATAACCGGAGTTAGCTGCTTTTACTGTAGTACCAGAGGGACCTTAAAACCCAAACTTCCAACGGGCTAGCAGCTTTTACAGTTGTGGTTGTTAAGTCGGAAACTAATTCAGAAATCAACAGCAACAATTGAGGGACCTCGAAACCCAAACCCTAATCAAATATCGTAGTTAGCTGCTTTTACTGCTAGCAGTAACTTACTGCCAACAGAGGCACCTTAAAACCCAAACTTCCGACGGGTAGTTCTTTTGCAGCTATGGCTGTAAATTCGGAAATTAACAGTCATAACTGAGGGACCTTTAAACCCAAACCCTCATAGGCTAATCGGAGCTAGATGCTTTTACTGTTATTTCGTTTAACAGAAGGACCTTAAAACCCAAACTTCCGACGGTTAGGCATTTTTTAGGGAGTTGGATCAGGCCCCCACGGACATTTAAACCGTACTAACCACGCCCGAATTCTTGTCTTTAAAAGTAATAATAATAATAATAAAAAGTAAAAAATTCTATTCCATACTCAGTAACAGTATTACACTTTGGATCAGTCTAACACAGCCAACAAAACGTCCTGGTGGACGTGCAGAAATTTTGTTAAAAAGGTTTTCTGCTTACCTTTTGTTTAGGCGGCCGCCAGCTGTGAGAGACTTTTCCTCGGTGCAAAAAACCTCCTTCACTTAGGCCTGAAATCCCGGACGAGCCCCCAACAATTCCTTTGGAATTTCGGGTCGCTCCTCCGGGAGTACCCTCCTGTTGCTCCATGCTAACAGCTGATCCCGGCTGTAAACAATGGGGTGGCTCACAGGTTCCGCTGATGTTGTGACAAGAAGTCCCAAAAAGAGTAGAAGACATGCTACTACTCTTCCAAAACTTAGCAGGTCCATAGTGATTTGAAACTGAAGGTAGTTTGTAATCAACCATGGAGGTTCAATGTATCCAGCTTGGTTGTGATCTTTAACCAGTTTCCATTAATTTTCACCATATGCTACGCAACTGTCACAGACAAAAAGCCACCCCACAAACCAATTACATGTCAGCACGGGGAAGAAAACACTGCTATTCCATTACATGGATGACAAAATGACACAAAGGAAACAAATTACATTGTTTCAGCAACTGTGTGAAAAAAAACTAGAGGGACAATGGTGGAGCCCCCTAACACAGCTCAGCTCACCTCCCATGATAAGCTTTTCCCTCTGAATACCTCCCAGCTGCTGTACTGTGACAAAAGGGTCAAGTCAATCATTGATTGACTAAAACAAATCCGCCATCCGCTGTACAGCGGCATCATCATCATCGTCTTTTTCTGCTCCAAGTATTTTATATTGCCTGCACAGTTTAAACTGCCCACAGGCAGCAGTTTAGTACTAATCATGTATGACATAAACAGTATATCCTACATCACCTTGATCTCGCCACATTTAGACTCATCTGCTTTTTGTAAAAAAAAAAAACAAGCTCATGCAGAAAGTTTGTATGTTATTGGTAGAATGGGTGATGTGCACGCTCAAAACTCTGGCATAGATTCACGCTCATAAAGGTTTTATTAGAGAGCTATCCATTATCTTGTTTTACTATGGGTTACAGTCTGGTGAAGGGCCCACTTTTATGGCCCCTTTTAGCCTGCTACTCTGACATTACATCGGTTACCTTGTCATCCTCATGCACTCATCTGTCTACAAGACTGATCCCTTTCTCTCTTCTGTTTAATTCTTTATTCCGTCCTGAATTTGAGACATTTGAGCCTGGACAAACACATACATCCCTCTCTTGTCAGTTTGTGCTCCAGATGTGACACCCAGAGTGGTGATCGGGCTACAAATTACTCAGGATGTAATTAGCCAGAAGGAAAATCATATTGCAGAATCTTAACTTGGACCTTGGGGCAACTTTAAGCACTTAATCAAATAATGGGCCAGGCAGCAAAATAATATCCCTGACCCACTTCTGCTCCCCCATGGGCGAGTGCGTCTCAACTGCTGCTAAGAAACGAGAAAAATTTCATGTTTGATCATACAGCCAGCCAGGTTCAGTTAAATCAACGTGCAAATGGCAATAATGAGAGATAATTGCTACAGTAGTTGACTATCATTGAATGGATAATACACACACTCTTGTCACTGGACTCTTGCCCCCCTCCTTCATCTTACTTTCTTATGATTTGTGCACACATACCTCTTCATACCCTCAGAGCCAACTCTATCACACACAGGATTATTTTTTAGATGGGTGATTTAACCACTTCCTGTCCCTCAGGAACAGGCTTCTATCTACATTACATACTGCTGAGGAAGGAGCTGTCTGTCTGCCTGTTTAACTGTCTGTGACTTCCTCCATAACAAACCATATGGGTGTTCAGAACATGATTCCAGATGTTTCTGGTTTCATGTCAGGACATTTCTGAATGTCAGAATTTATTTACAATATTTGAATGTTCCTCTTACACTGATCACAGAGTGTCTTATCTTACACTAGGGGTCCTCCAAAACAAGTTTTCTCTTTTCTCGTCATCCATCTTTCCAGGACATCCTCCTCAACGCTTTGAAATTCTCCATCTTCAATAAGGAGAAGTTGGCCAAAATATGTCCTGATGTGAGTCCAGTGTGAAAATCAAACAGGGTCCCTTACCAACTCTGAGAATACTGAGAAGAAACTCTGTCTGAGATGTTTGAGATCTCTCTCAACTCATCTCTGCTGACAGAAGTAATTGAAGCAGTAACTAAGAAGCTAATCTTCAAGTACAGACCAATTAAATGCTGTTACTTTTGCATCTTTAATTATTATAGACAACTAAATCTTAAATGGAAGGATTGCCAGCTGCATCCAGTGGATCACAGATCGAATGCAGGTTGTACAGTCAGAGGAAGTGAAATTCACTATGAGAACATCTTCTGAAAAATGGAGTCATCCCCCACATCCACAACTGAAAACATAAGAATGTTTTGGGGCAGCCCTAACAATGAAAGGGGTGCCTTGGGCTCTTGTGTGACAACAGCCCCAGGTAATTGGAGCCTTGCTCTTCCTCAGCCTACCCCCTTCTTCCCTGACAATTTTTCTGCCGTGCACCATAGATGCATCAAAAGTGAAAAAGGAAGAAACTGAAACTCTGGGAACATTGATTGCAGGTTGAGTCCAGATCTCCAGCTCTCCAGGTGAAGCTGCCTGACAATCTGACATTGTGCATTAAGTTTTTTGAGTCCGACCCCTCTCAGCTACTCCTGCCAATGTATGTAGGGCTACACCTGTTCTTAGATTATCGTGTAATACACATTGATTCTCAACACCAGTCTGCTAAGCACTGCTCCAAGTGAATTCCAAGGCACCTGACCAATAACACAATAGACATGGTTAATGGAAACGCAAATTCATCAAATGCTTCAGCTCAATCATGAGAATATCATGTATTTTTTACTGCCTCACAAAAGCCATGTCAAGGTCATGTGAAGTTTATTGCAGCATTTCATTAGGTCAGTGAAGCCTACCACTGTACAGGGGTGTGATGCTTAGTTAAATGTTAGCTTTAATGTAGGAACTGGTGAATTGGCTGATGGTAATTACGTGAATAACAACTGCAGGGGATCGGGAAATTGAAACAGGATACAGCTCAGTGTTTTAGATTATTACAAAGTAAAGAAAACCCCTGTTTCATCAGGGCAGGGGCAGGAGGGAGGGGAGCATGTCGTTGAAGGAGGATTACTGTGAAAACATGAGCCACCTGTTCCAGATCCACAGCCATCAACATGTAGGTATCAGATGAGGGTATCCCTTTGCTTCTTCATATTTCCTGCTCGAAGCAGTCCTCTCTATCCCATGTCGACCCAATGTCTTGTGTCTGACTGTGGATATATACTGTACATTTTCTGCATGCACCAACTGGTGAAAGTCCCAGGAACAGCTCCTGGCACAAAATAAATGTTCCTTTTTAATGCCATCCTATCGTTCTAAATAGCATGCTATACAATAGATTTCTCTTTTACTCCATACTTAACCACCAACTGTTCTTTCCAGCCTTTGCTGCATCACTCACCATCTCCTTAAAGGCAACTCTGATAGTCCCAGAGGCCCTTTTGGATGCATGGATGGGAACATTTTCAATTCTCACCAGTTGCTCTTGTACTTTGTGTTTTCTCCCCTAAAAATAATCAAATAAAAGGTAAATTCCTCTTCCTTTGACTTCCATTGTTTACCCAGACCAGACGACTGCCTTTATTTCACTCATAAATCTCGTTGTCAGCCACCGACTGGTAGATTGAGCAGACAAAATGGGCTGCTGCACTAAGCCTAGAAGGAGTTTGTTCCACGACATTACACCACTGTATTGCAGCATGCCTGCCCCTGAAAGAAAGTGCTTCTATTTCAGCAGGTAGAGAGTAAGGGGGATATATATCCAAGAATGCAGGGCCTCACGAGGGACAGTGACAGGGCATAAGCTCCTTGGTGCTGCCATTTGTCTTCATGCAGCTTGCATATGCAGGAAACTATAGAAACTATACCATTTGGGTCTGCATGGTGAAATATAATTATTTTTTGAGAATTCTGTCATTTTCCAAAAGTTCTCATGTTGAAACACTAGAGGACATCAGTGTTGATACAACTCCACTCCAAGACAGAGCAAACAGACTTTTCTCACTGTCTGCCAAGCAGATTATTTAACCTCCTGTTAGTCTTAGCTGGTCTTTACTAATGGTGCCTGCGTCCGTGTGCTGATTCATTCAAAAGATCCCTGTAGGCCCACCTTTCCATCATGTCAAGAGTCCCGACAGCTTGGAGGATTGAGGTGCACCTCGAGACCAAATGGGCTATTAAATGCATTGGTGTTTTGGTAGTGATGTTACAAAGTGCATCAGAAAGATTTTTATTGCCAGGTGCAGTAACGGTCAGGTTACAGCACTAGGAATTTGCTTTGGTGTCAGGTGCAGAATAAGCAAAAATAAAAAAAAAAAAAAAGCAGCAAAAAAAAATGAAAAAGCAACAACAACAACAACCACAACAATAATAATAGAGGTATAGCAGAAAAAAAAAATAATAGAATAAAAGTAAATAAGTTAGAACACAATCTAAAAGGAGGTAGGGGTTATATACATGTGGTTGAAGTGTCTGGCAGTGCAAAGTAGTGCAAATGGTGAGGGGGGGTGTTGTTCAGGGGGCAGGGGCATTGTTCATGAGGCTGACTGCAGTGGGGAAGAAGCTGTTTCTGTGGCGCGAGGTCCTGGTCCGGATGGACCGGAGCCTCTTGCCAGAGGGGAGGGTCTGAAACAGTTTGTGTCCAGGATGAGAGGGGTCAGCAGCAATCCTGGCTGCTCGTCTCCGTGTCCTGGAGATGAACAGCTCCTGGAGAGATGGGAGGCTGCGGCCGATCACCTTCTCTGCAGAATGGATGACCCGCTGTAGTTTGGCCTTGTCCCTGGCCGTAGCCGCAGCGAACCACACTGTTATTGCAGATGTGAGAGTCGATTCAATGGTGGCAGTGTAGAAGTTCACCAGCATCTTCACTGGGAGGTTGAAGTTCCTCAGCTGCCGCAGGAAATACATCCTCTGCTGAGCCTTCTTGGTGAGGGAGCTGATGTTCTGCTCCCACTTCAGCTCCTGGGAGATGGTGGTGCCCAGGAAGCGGAAGGACTCAACAGGGGTGACAGGGGTTTCATGGATGGAGACGGGGGAGAACAGGGGGGCCCTTTCTGAAGTCCACTATCATCTCCACTGTTTTTAGAGCATTGAGCTCCAGGTTGTTGCTGCTGCACCATGACACCAGCTGGTCCACCTCCCTCCTGTAGGCCGACTCGTCCCCATCAGAGATGAGTCCGATGAGGGTTGTGTCGTCAGCGAACTTCAGGAGTTTGACTGAGCGATGGCCAGATGTGCAGCTGTTGGTGTACAGGGAGTATAACAGGGGAGAAAGGACGCAGCCCTGGGGAGCTCCGGTGCTGATGGTCCGGGTGTTGGAGACATGCTTCCCCAGCTTCACGAACTGCTGTCTGTCTGACAGGAAGTCCATGATCCACCTGCACATGGAGTCAGGCACATTTAGCTGGGAGAGCTTGTCACAGAGCAGGGCTGGGATGATTGTGTTGAATGCGGAGCTGAAGTCCACAAACAGTATCCTGACATAGGACCCTGGGGAGTCCAGGTGCTGGAGGATGTGGGCCAAATTTACAGCATCGTCTACGGATCTGTTGGGTCTGTAGGCGAACTGTAGGGGATCCAGGAAATTGTCTGTGATGTCCTTGAGGTGAGCCAAAACGATGCGCTCAAAGGACTTCATGGCCACAGAAGTCAGAGCGACAGGTCTGTAGTCATTTAGTCCTGTGATTCTCGTCTTTTTGGGGACTGGGATGACGGCTGAGGTCTTGAAACAGGCTGGCACATGGCAGGTCTCCAGTGAGGTGTTGAAGATGTGCGTGAACACCGGAGACAACTGGTCAGCACAGAACTTTAGAGTGGAGGGGAGACGGAGTCGGGCCTGCGGCCTTGCATGGGGGTTCAGTTGTTTGAACTGTCTCTTCACCTCACCTTCTTTGATAAGGAGTGGTGTGGAGTGCGGGGAGGTGCTGAGGTGTGAAGCTGCCTGGATGACTGAGGTGAAACAATGGGGGGGGGGGGGCTGATGCTGGTCAGTGGCAGGTCGTCAGAGGTGTGGGGGAATCAGGGCTGTCCCATTGTTTCTCAAACCGGCAGTAGAACTCATTCAGGCTGTTGGCCAGACGAAGGTCGTTGACAGAGTGGGGGGCTCTAGGCTTGTAGTTGGTGATTGCTTTGAGCCCTTTCCAGACAGAGGCAGAGTCATTGGCTGAGAGCTGTTGACCCATTCTCTCACCATGCACAGATTTGGCTCTTCTCACCTCCTTGCTAAATCTGTACTTGGCCTCCTTGTATCTGTCTCTGTCTCCACTTCTGAATGCGGCCTCCTTCTCCGATCTGAGCCGTCTGAGTGTGGCTGTGAACCAGGGTTTGTCGTTGTTAAAGCTTACCCTGGAGCGTGATGGAATGACGCTGTCCTCACAGAAGGTAATGTAGGACGTCACAGTGTCCGTATACTCGTCAAGGCTGGTTGTGGCAGTCCTGAAAGTATCCCAATCCGTGCAGTCCAAACACTCCTGAAAGTTCCCCACTGCCTCTCTGGTCCACATCTTTGATGTCCTCACTGTTGGTTTGCAGAGTTTTAATTTCTGCCTGTAGCTGGGAATCAGATGCACCATTATGTGGTCGGACTGGCCCAGTGCAGCGCGAGGAACAGCATGATAAGCTCCGCTGATGGTGGAGTAGCAGTGGTCCAGGACGTTCCCCTCTCTGGTGGGGCATTTGATGAGCTGTTTAAATTTTGGGAGTTCATGGGAGAGGTTACCTTTGTTAAAGTCCCCAAGAACAGTAACCAAGGCGTCCGGGTTTGCGCGCTCTGCTCTCAGTATCTCGTCGGCCAGCGCGCGCTGCGCCTCGCGCACGTTCGCTTGCGGTGGGATGTAAACACCGACGAGGATGAATGAGGAGAACTCACGGGGCGAGTAGAAGGGCTTGCAGTTGATGATGAAGGCCTCCAGGTCCGGGGAACAGTGCTGAAGCAGTACTGTCACATCGTTGCACCAGCCGTTGTGAATGTAAAAGCAAATTCCACCTCCCTTCGTTTTGCCTGTAAGCGCCGTATTCCTGTCCGCTCTATAAAGTTCGAAGCCGCTCAGCTGTAGTGCCGAGTCCGGTACAGGTTCACACAGCCACGTTTCCGTGAAGCACAAAACGCAGGACGTGGAAAAGTCTCTGTTTTTATGAAGTAGCAGGCTCAGCTCGTCCATCTTGTTGCAGAGTGAGCGCACGTTAGAGAGGAATATCCCAGGGAGCGCTGAGCGTAGTCCGCGCCGGCGGAGACGCACCAGCGCGCCTGAGCGCTTTCCTCTTTTGCGGCGACTCACCTTGATGCGAGCCTTCTTGACCAGGATGGGCATTAAAATTGCAGTCGGGGCGAGAAAAGTGGGAAATAAATCCTCCGGGGTAGTACCTCTAATGGTCATGAGATCTTCCCTGGAGTAGTGGCCACCGAAGCAGTGGCAAAAAACGAATTATAGCTCAAAATAAGGAAAACAAGAGCGCACCTATACACCGAGGCAGCCGTCCATGGCGCCATCTGGGAGCCAGCGTTCACCATGCACATCCCATCACTGTCATTAATTCAGCAAAAAAAAAGGTCTTAGGTCCATCTGAGCAACCACAGAAAGAAAAACAGATTCATCTCCTTTGGAAAATATTATTAGGCCTCCATGGCTGTGTGTACACAGGGTCTGCCTGCTGCCAAGCACACAAACACAGATGAGTTTTTACTGTCTCTTTGGCTTCAAGTGAGAGGTCAACTGGGAACGTTTCCCCTCCACCCTCCCCTTTTCCCTCCAAATCATCTGCACTGCAGAAAGTATCTAACTTGATGTTCTGCAGAGGAAGGCTGTCAAGTAAAAAAAAAAGACTGAACTATTCTTTGTTCACATTCATCTATGAGCAAACTGCCTCAACCTTAATCTCTTTTCATGGTGTCAGATTCCACATATCACTCATACTTCTCAGAGGGTTCCGGTGTCATGACAATGGTTTTGTGTTGGCAAAAAGAGCAACAGGAAATGCAGTGGGTTTGACAGAATTTAAACAGAAAGTAACCACCCTATTACTGAATAAGTAAATATTTCTCTTCAACACACACAAATCTGCTCATCTGTGTTCATCTCCAAGGTAAGACTTGATATGACCTTGCTCAAATGGGAAACAAACACACGGAAAATTTCATCACTATTCACAGAATATATCTTTTTCCTCAACCTCAAATTTCCTCCAGTTTCCTGCTCTCCTTTAGTGTATTTATTATCACCCTTTTTCGTGCAACTCTTCTTGTTTCATGTACACACCTGTTGAAATGCAGTGCTGTGTAAACATAATGTGATGGTAATGGCTGTAGTGGCAGTTTTTATGTTAGCTAGTGACAAAGACTGGGATGAACATCCTTTGTTGTGATATTCTTGTGTACATGGAGGTTTAGATCCCCAAAGGTGGAAGCAGGAACTATGTGTTCTTGCAGTGGAACGGCCCCCCGGAGACAGGGAGTTTTTTCAGGGCTGAAAAAGTTCCCTCTCTGGGTTAGGTACTAGGCCATACTTGAAGCTGATTGAAGCTCACATGGGAGGTGACAACAAGCAACAACAAGTTGCTGTGTTCTGTTCTCCCACATTGTGGATTAACAATGTATAATTCATTGTACACAACAAACATCGCTGCTACCATTTCAGCTCCCTGTAGACAATAGCTGTTTTTTCTATACTTTATTGATCAGCTGGAGAGCATTTTGGGGGCCTTGCTCAAGGGCAGTGGTGATGGTGATGGTTTTCCTGATTTAAACCTGGATCTCCTGATTGAAAGCGTGCTTCCTTAACCTCAAGGCTACCACTGCCCCCCGCTGCGCACTAAGAACTATGCTGTGAGTGAAAGAGTTGCAAAATTAGTACATCACTCCATGGGTCCTGGGGTTCTTGCTGATTATGGATGTGTTACTATAACCCACCAGGATGTAATACCTAGTTCCTGCAGTGGGAACACATCTCATGTGACCCCCCCAAATCTTACTCTTACCTGACAAAAGTTACTTGACGTTGTGGTCCTTGGTCACTGTAAACAACCTGCACACAACCTGTCACCCACGTGTAAACTAACACCCACCCGCTGATACTCTATTTCCTCCCTACATTTAATCTTCTGTATAAAATGTTGTAAATTCTGTTTGACTTACCTTCTCAGACCTGCTCTCTGTGTCTGTAACACTCCCCGTCTACCAGTAAAGGTCTGTTAAATAAAACAGCCCACTACAGCAAACTTTTAAGACAGGCCCTTGAGTGATTTTCTTTATCACCAGTTGAGTTGGTGCAAATATAGCTGCTGCTAACAGAGAAACGATAAGACTGGACCACATCTGGTAAGTTAAAGTTTATAAGCTCTCTGATTCCAAGCTGAAACACATAATTAATTGTTTATCACTCACACTGATGGATTGCTATTTGGAAAAAGGTCAAGTGTTACTTAGGTGGTGAGGAACCAAGGCCAACTGAGAGAGAGGACAAAGAGGAAGGGAAAGGAAGAATAGAGAAGAGGAGGTGTGCGTCTCCACACATGCTTATGCATGTTTTGCTCATGCAGTTGATGGAGATTGAGGCGTTAAAGGCATTATCACTGCACTCTGCTCTGGGGAACAATTGATGCTGATGCAAACAAAGAAAATCGCCACATTTCAAACTGTCTCTTTGTCATTCATCATTGTTAGAGCGACAGCTGAAGCACTCCCAGTCTCCCCACAACATCCCCAAGAGTGTGTGTGTATTCTAAGAATCCTACCATAGCACACTATATATCTCACAGAGGAAGGCAATTTGTGATGAGGTGAGGGAGATAAAAGCTCAGGGAAAAAGAAAGGCAAACACAAAACACTGGTGGAAGGAAGCAAATTTTATCTTGGCAGAGAGCAGCTGGCCAGAAGGTCAATGGTATTATTGTATTTCAGATGCTCCTGGAAAATGGGCTGTGGCCTGCATTTGTATGTGAACATAAGAGGAGACGGTCAATGGACTGGGGGCACACCATTGCATGCCTGTCTATTTGTTTGAAGGTATTCTTCAGCATTTATAAATCTCCATACATTTATCAAAACAACTGTATTGTGCACTTGTTCAATGATGTACACACTCACTTGTCTGCAGCCTTTATTTCCTGTGTGTATGTGCATGTTTGGATGTGTGGCCAAACCCCTGAGGGGCTTGTCCATGCCACAGTGTTGAGCACTGAGCGCTCAACACTTGGGTCAGTGCATTAGTGTCAGGACAGACGTATCCTCTGGACTTTCTCCTGGCTCTTATTGCTTGCCCATAGAGGTGCACTAGGCTGCAGCCAGCAGCACTTTGCATGATGAGCCTGGGCAATTGCCTCAATAAGGACTGATGGCAGCATTCAGAGAGAGGCGAGGAAGGATGCAGAGGAAGGCATGAGGGGAAGCAGGAGGAGAGCTAATCGAAAGGAAGAATCACTGAACGGAGGCAATAGAGATAAAGGAATGGAGTGATTGTGAGAAGAGAAGGCTAATACTGGTGTAAACTGAGCAGTATGTTCACTGCTGGCCAGCACTGATAAACAGCTACATTCTCTACGGCCAACCCACACACCTATCAATACTCCACTGAATGACACAGAGGAAAAAATGAGTCTGTTTCACAGCCACATTGAAACAATGACAGGAGCCCCATTGTCAGCTGAGTCTATGGCACGTTTTAAAACCTCCACTAAGGCCTGGTGCTGCTACTGATGGGAGGGGGTCCAAAGCAGCGGGTGCCATCTCATTAGCACTTCAGATGCATGTTGCTTGAACTGCAGTGAGGCACTGTAGGAAGCCCGGCTTGCTACCATCTCCAAAGTTAATCAATAAAAGTGATTCACTGATGTGTCAAAACTGATCAGGTGCCGACCTTTGGGCAGTAAAAGTAAAAGGAGCATCAGTCAACAGTCAATTGGTACATCCCAGTCTGTCATGTAGAACCTCCTCGCAAGATTTTATTCCTAATCAGTCAGATGCACTTTCCAGCCACAGATGGTTAAATGACAGGAGAGTAATGTGACTGTATAAAAATAGATTGGCAGAATATTGTCAGACCACAATGACTGAACAGCAATTGGTGGGGCATTTTTGTGAGGCTCTGATGGCCTTAGGAAACTGGCAGATGACCTTAACCTTCAACTGTTTCAGGTTTGAAATCTGTTTCCAAAACTGCTTTTCCTCTTCATTTTTACCACACTGTCATTACAAAGTTGGTCAAAACTGCATACCGCCATCCTTTTTGGCACCACTAACAGCCCAGTGCATGATTGTAGTGAACACAAAATAAGAGAAAGCAGCTACAGGTAAATGCATGACCATGTCTGTAAACAACTGTGTTGATATTATACACAACTGAGATGAATGGGGGGGTGCAGTGGTTAGCACTGTGACCTCAACAGTCTTCAGCTCTCAAAAATCATCACTTACAATGTATAATTCACTGCAGAGATTAACACAACAAACAACGCTGCAGCCATCTCAAGTCCCTGAGGACAAATGCTTTTTTTGGGGTGTACACAGAATTATAAAGTGACCAAAACAGTTGGAAAATTAGTATGTCACTCCATAGGTCTGGTGGTTCCTAACTCACAGTGGGGGTACACTGCCTAAGAACTGCTGATTACAGTGACTTTCCTGTAACGCTTGAGCAACCAGGCCCCCTCATCTTACTGTCACTTGACCTTGTGGTCCTTGGTCACTGTTAAGTGTCATCAGATTCTGTTTCCCTACTTCATCCCTTTTAACTGGGTAGAGAAACTGGTCAGTTAAATATGTATTGTTTTGTTTCTGACACAGTGTCTTTATCAGGCTAAGCAGTGTGATCATATGTAGACAGACAGAACATAATCTAGGACAGCAAACTTTAATGTACAGACTGGCTAAACTCTGAGACTAAGAATTTCCGGTGTCTCACATTAGCAAAGAGGACAACTGTATATCACCAAAGTTGATAATGAGGCAGCATAGTCAGAGAGTTTCCTTATAAGGATCTGAGCCGGCTGTTGTTATGCTGCATCCACTTCCACTGAGCCTGACTATCCCTGCACTGATTTCCAGCAGCACAGTGCCACTACATGACTCCTCGGTGCCATGAGATCACTGCTTACAGCTTTGACTGACAAGTAAGATGTAAAGGAAGGAGGAAGGAATGACTTGCAGAATGTTTGAATCAAGAGTAAATAATCAAATAAAGCCGTTCAACAAAACAGGCACTTGTAACCAGCTTATTAACATTGTATATGTATAGTTGATCAATATTGTTACTTTATATCTATGCAGAACTGATTTGATGCCTGTCAACATCTTGTGGAGGTTTGCAAATATGTGATGGACCTGGCACTACTGCGTCCTCCTGCCCGGGAACTTTATACCAAGGGAAGGAAGTTAGTCTATTGTTATCAAGATGGAAGACGCAACTACAGCATAAGGTTAACAATCTAATTTAGAGGCACGGAAAATGAGTATAGAGTCAGCGCTGAGATTTCGATCTGCCCACTTTAAGAGTCGGAGAGATGAAGCCCCGAACTAAGGAAATCACAAGTTCTTATACTTCTGGACTCCTCCTCGGACCAGGGAGCACATCCTTGAGTGTTACCTTCCTCGTGCCTGGGTCGTGACCCTGAGTGTTAACAGTGTCTTGCTATGTGTAGCCAGTCGCAACCGGCTCTAGCTGGGCCTGAGCGAGTGTTAAAATCAGATGTGGTGCATTCTGTTCTGGTGAGCAAGCAGCAGTGACACAGTGATTAACATTTCATAAGGCTATGGCATGACATGGTGCGATCAGAACCAAGGACACCCCACTTCATAACAACCAACATATGTTAACTGAATGTGTTGAACATGCTGGCTGCTGTCTTCTCTTCTGCTTTGTCTTCCTTTTGTTTTTTTCCTCTTATCATGAGATTCCATGTGAGACTGCCATTCCACATGATTAGTTTTCCCTCCATTTGTGCAGTGTAAAGAATTGTGCGACTGCAGTGGATGTCACTGGTGCAAACATTTGCACTGTTTTTGTTGCGTTTACCTACATCTCAATGAAGTGAAGCCACTGAGGAAAGCACCTCTGTTTGCAGAAAGAAGAATGAGTACAGGTTACATGGAACAGAGTGGGGTGTATGTTCTCTGTACTCTGTACTCTGCTTCCTCTCATACCTAACCAGTGCCACCTCCCAGTAATCACACCCTTTATCTTCATGTCCCCATTAGTTCTTACAAATGCTGTGTTGTATTTTCACAGCGAGATGCTAATGTTATGACTATGATTATCATTATGTTGCTGGAAACATACTCACCGGTGCTGGAGACCTCATTCTATTTCCTTCCCTGCTGTGAAACAAATCAAAAACTAGTTAACGAGCTGCCATATCTGCCACCTCACCATGACATTATTATCAAATGTCAATAGGAGCCAGTCTGGAATGGGTCTACTGGGGTCCAATTCTAAGCTGGAGTCAATTAGTGAGGAGGATGACCTCTTTAGAACTCTGATTATCATACCCTCACTAAAAACTCTCTGGTTGACACTAGTCTCCCATAACAGCATCTTAGCTGTGCTCAGTAGGACAAATCCACCATCACAAAAAAAGCATGAGTAACCGTGTGCATATACTTGTACTTCTTTCTTAGTAGTTGGTAGCTTAGACTTCGTTAGTGCTCTATTGTGTTGTGATGAGAGTCGTTGGATTCACATGAGGCCATTTGTGAACAGATGTTGTTTTTGAATCTCCTGGGAAGTGTAGAAAGGACGGCATTGCAGGTAGGAAATAGGTGGTATAGAATAGCTCCTCCTCTGTTGAGAGATGTTTTTTCCAGTTTAACATAGATGGTTTCCTTTACTCCTCTTTTGAACCATTTGTCTTCCCTGTCCAAAATATGAACACTGGTGTCCTCAGAAGAGTGGGCTTTCTCCTTGAGGTGCAAGTAGACAGCAGTGTCTAGGCCTGAGGAGTTGGCCCTTCTGTGCTGGGCCATATGCCTGCTCAGTGTTCAGTGTTCACGGACTACCAACAATGCTGTCCTTTCTACACTTCCCAGGAGATTCAAATACATCTGTTCACAAATAGCTTCATGTGACTCCAACGACTCTCGTCACAGCACAATAGAGCACTCATGAAGTCGAAACCAGTCCCCAATGACTGTCACTCCTACGACTGTCGTTGTGTCGACTATCACTCTAACGACTGTCATTGCACACTCATGACCCTATGACATCATTGGCCTTGTGACAATCCCCCACAGAGGTTAAATACCCTGTATCTCTACACCAGTTTGTCAGACTAGCTCACCATAGTTAGACCAGCATGAACTGATGATGCCTTTTGAATGAGAGGCAAAATATCTTCAAAGATCTACAAAGCAAGTCCAGTTGATTTTGATTAAAAATTTCCTTGAGATCGTGGGGACATTTTATTGGGTCCTCACACCTTCAAAGGGCCTGTTTGAGGGTTAAGACTTGGTTTTAAAGTTGAGGTCAGAATCAGATTCAGGTTAAAGTGATAGTTCAGGTTATTTGAAATGTAGTAGTATGAGGTACAGTGTGCTCCCACTTTGGAGAAGAAGAGAAGATTAACCACAGATGCTGAGCCATGAACTGCTGTGTACAGACACAGTGAGAAATGTATTTTAACAACCACACAGTGACTGCCTAGGCACTGACCAAACTATTGTAGCTAATAAAGTGGCACTATACTACACTTCACAATCACTTTATCGCTAATGTTCAGGTAAGGGGCTTGGGAATGCATTATCTTATCTCCCAAAGATAGAAGGACAAGTGTGTGTGTGAGACTGCCTTTCACCTGTTGAAATGTTGAATGGAAAAAAAACAGGATTCAATATTCACTCTTTTCTCACTCATTTCTAACTAGACTTGCAGAAAATCATTTCAGTCCTTAAGCGCTGGCTGGTACATGCTGTTTATAGTGGAGCTTATTTGGGTCCTGACAGCAAATCTCTGTCCTGGGGCCCCTCACCTAAGGAGAGGTCCCAGCCCCCAGGCTGAGAATCATGAGACAAAGACAAGAAAAAATCTTTGCTTCACAAAGGAGCAACTGAAACTACAGTTACACTTTTACCTGGAAATCAAATGAATCCATTATTAACAGCTGCAGATTACTTTCTGTCCACTATCTACTTAATTATCTATCAAATTGCTTTGTCAATAAAAAAACTGACATAACTTTGGCATAGAGAAGTAAATGTTGATCCTTCCTCACTTCAATACACTATCACCTCTTTGTCCCCCTTTATCCCTCCTCTGCTTCCTTCTGTCCCTCACTATCTCACATCTTTTCTACCCTTGTACCTCCTCTGCCTCCCTTCTTTCCCTCCTTGACATCCCCTCTGCCATTTTCTGCTTCTGTCCCTCCTCTATCTCTGCAATATCCCTGTTGTCTCCCCCCTTTATCTCACCACTGTCCCTCTTCCCTCTCTGCCCTTCTGTCCATGCTTAATTCCTTGTCTGTCCCTTGTTAATACCATTCTCCTCCCCTCTGTCCTTCTTCTATCCCTCACATCTTGCTTTTTTGGCTTTTTGATCTCACACTGACAGACCTGCACTGTTGAGTGTGCCCTTATTTTGTTAACAGTAATTAGAAAGGCATGATGTAAGTGAAATGCAGCTGGAATGAATTTATAATATCAAAGCTGTTTTGATATATTTAGGTACGGGGTGTACCTCTTGCTCTTGACATTAGAGCTGTCTCTTCTTATTCTTCTCCAAACAATCAATGCACACAAGGTTGGAAATTAGATTTTTATGAGGAAGCAAAGCTCATTCATTGAGCCAAAATTCAATGCATTGTTTAATATTCTGTCATTTTTTCTATCTCAATGAATGTCTTTTAGGGCCAGTCACCCAAACATGACCATAGCAGGTAAAGTTTACATTTTACTAGTGCTGTCATTTTAATGTGTTAATTCAATTAATTAATTACGCCGCAGTTTAACGCGTTAAAAAATTTAACGCAATTAGTATCAATGGTGGTGAGCCAATGCTTGCGCATTTGAATTTTGGCCCATTGAAGGACCCGTAGTCTTCTCGGCCGTGCTACGTCACCTGCGCCGGCAAATTAACAAGGCAGTGGGCAACAAGACTCAGGAGGATGAGGCAAGTGCGTCTTCAGTCGGGCCACTGAACGGCAAGTTTATTTACAAAAAGAACAGACACGGGACGATAAATAAAAACGCTGTGATTTGTAGTTTTTGCAAAAAGGAGTTCTACAGGAGTTTTTACATTTTTGAAGACAGCTTTATTTTATTTATTTAACTGTATTGCTGTATTTGTTTTACATTTTTGAATAATGCACCTGGCCTAACTGGTTTGCGGATGTGCTTGACCTTTACTTTTGGATTTCATTTATGAAGCATTGTTCACCAATAAAAAAATTGGATTTCGAATCTTCTCTTCTTACTGTATTCAATTTATTAGTCATGCACTACAATTTTTTAATATCCTAGAATTCAAATTCTTTATCAGGAGACCTTTAGCAGATATGACATTAAAATGCGATTAATTTGATTAATTAATTACAAAATCCTGTAATTAATTCCATTAATTTCTTTAATCGACTGACAGCACTACATTTATATGCAATTCAACTTTCCAAATGTAGTTTATGTTAAGCCATGTGATGCCTCACTTTTTCCTCTTTTTCTTAAAACTCATTAAATCCTCCCTCAGACTTCAGGCTTTGAAACAAAGCACAAATTGCATGCCATTGCCTGTGAGCAATTTAGAAAAAAGACAATTAAAAAAAAATCTCCCAAAACTGCCCATCCCTACATGCATTCAGTCTTCTTTTAACCTTCAGCTTTCTAATAACAGTCTTAAGTTGACATTCAGTTTTCCCCAGGGCCAAACATTTCTGCTGGTGCTGTCTGCCTTCTAATTGTAACAATAATTGCAGTTCCAGCTAATCTTGGCCAGTGCTGTGACCCTGGCCCAGTGTGAGCGGATTTGAGATAATGAAATAATTGCCCCAAATGCTTTTTTACCAAGCAGCTGCTGAAACTTGGACCCCTTAGACGAAGAGGCATCAACATTCGTTCGGTCTCTATCAGTGACATTTTCCACTTTAATTGAAATTTGGATTGTTGTTGACCCCCTGGGTGAGGTTTGGTGGACCGCTGGAGAGGATTGGCCACAGAATGCCATCTATCTATCACTGTATGTGTGAGAGCATGTTTTCAGAGAAAAAGTGAGACTTCATCATCAATCTTCTCTAGCTCTGCATGTCTATGTGGCTGTAATGATTAGAGGTGAAGACGCAAACACACACACACTCACAAACACACAGGGCAAGTAGTGGGCTGCATATCATCATGCATAATTTATCATGCACGAGGCTGGTCGTGGCTCAGTTTCGCGTAGATCCAAAGCTCATTTCTGACTCATTTGTCAGTGTAGATATCCTACACAACTCTATTCAGGAGGGTTTGTCTGTTAATATGTTCTTTTGCATCCTTTGTTAACAGGACTGGAGTGTCAGCAGTATGAATGAGCACACACAGTTGTCTGCTTTTAAATGATTACCCCATCTGCTTCCATTTCATTTCAGCCTCTCTGTCTATGCCCTGCATATCCGCCTTGATAACTAATGAGAGAGGAACAATGCCTGCAGCAATAAATGTATAAAATAACTCACTGTTCACCATTTGTCTCTTTTAGCAGTTTAAGTATTTCAAGGGTGTCAGTTGAAATGCAGCAAAAGCTTTTATGCATGCTGCATCATGCTCAGAGACATACGCAGTGGCTCTGAAAATCTGAAAATCTTATATATTGGCTATTTGTCATTTTAAAGCACAGGGAGGAATTCTTACACCCAGGTAATGGCTTATGTCTGTACTGTACTGATTTGACTGTAGTGTGGTTACTAATCAACCTGTGTTCATAAACCCAGGACAGCCAATCATCTGCAGTTATACTGCCTGCACCTCACCTGCGTCTACCTGTGTGCCAAAAGATACGCTTTAAACTTTTAGCCCTGTCATCTATGTCTGCTTTCAGGTCTAGAGGAGACACCAAATAACACAGAACTGGCCACATTATGGACCTGGCAGAAAGAGATAATCACAGATAAACATCTCTGCACTGTCAGCTTATCAGTTTGTTGTAGTTTACCAGTAAGAGGTATTATCAAGGTGATGGCACTTTGTCCAGCTTTGGGTCCATGATGTAGCAGGGTTTCAACCTTATTTAAGATATTTGTAACCTCACTTTACCCAAGCAAAGCTGTGATTCATTTGTTTCTTATCACGTATTATCCAGATATGAGTATATTTCACTTGTGAAATATTCATATATATATATTTCATTTGTGACTGTATCTAGACTATGTGTCGTATGAACAATTGTCAGCACAGAACCTGGGATCAGGCAGTACATCACTTTTGGCTGAGACAGTTATTTCTGAGGGAAAACTACATCTGTGAGCACCACACATATAACAGTCACCCCCTGGGAAGGGGTCAGAGGTCATTACCCAGGAGTCAACAACCAGTCGGAGAAAACTGAGGGAGGCCATCCTTAAAATGACACAGCATTGCAGTCTCCATCTACTATCACAACTGAAAATCCATACAAAAGTCACATGATGGCTACTGAACCATGACATGACTCCATATTTCTCATCTTTTCTCTTGTGAAGAGACACCAGCAGGTCCTCCAACCTGAACTACCATACAGGTCAAACAGTACTTCCCTAGCCTAAGCTGCAACCCGTACGAACATACCAGCCCTTTGTATGGTAAAAAGAAACAACACTATCATTTTCACACAGGAGAAAAAAACTGTCCTCCTAAAGTAGACTTTGTTGCTCTTCATGCTATGACACCTGACTTCCTTGTTTTGTGATTTAAAATCTTTTCTGCAGGCAATTTAAATGGGAGAAATCCAGATAAATTGATTTGAAGATTTGCCTGCACAAAATATAATATTATGAGTGTCTGTTAAAAACAGTAAAAGGCAACAGTATTTTATTTGTTCCTAACTACTAAACTAGTTGAAATTGGAAAATCACGTCTTCTTTTTTGTTTCCAAGCTGAAACAGGGGCATTAATCTTTCTTTGAACTGGTAACCTCTTTTACCATGCTTTGTAGGTGTGATCTTTTTGCTGTGTCATCACTATCCATACCAATACAACCATTGTGTATATGATTAAATTACTAAAGACGAAATATGTATCAAGCACAAAATTTTTTAATACCTAACCTCTTAGTTTTGCTCTCAGGCTGCACTGATATGATACATTTGGCTTTAAAATTTTGTTCTTGGGGGGCATACCTGAATCCCCTAGAGGGCCAGACTGAGGTTCAACCATTACACTCTGAGAAAATTCTGTGGGGAACGCCAAACATGGTTGCTTTGTGATTTTATGTGATAGTTCAGGTTATTTGCATCAGGTACTGAGGTATTATCAGTTTATTAGCTGCAGTCGAGTGAGGTCTGCATCCTCTATCACTATGGAGAAGCAGAGAAGAGTAGTGACACCGAAGCTGAGCCATGAACTGTGCACAGTGTGAGCGTGAAGTGTAATTTAACCACCTAAACATTGCCTACCTAAAAATCCAATAGCACTTAAAACGTATGCTATATTTACAATATTTCCATATTATCTTACTGTTTCTTTCAGCTCACTTTCTTAACTGCTGAACTACCATATTTTTATGCATAAGTACGCCTATGCCATGCACTGTATCAGCTGTTTGGTTGTAAATAGCTGTATACCAAGTCATCAAAAAGCATGAAAAAACAACTTATTAAAGTAAGCTGTTGAAAACATCATAAAAGACATCATAGTAAAGTAGGGTCAGGTAAAGCTCATGAAACACGTCAGAGTATACTAAGGTATTAAAAATGTCACGAATAACATCCAAGTACACTGGGGTAAATGTCCTAGTATATATAGTTAGGCAATGAAAAGGTATATACAGTAGAAGTGGTCCAAAATGTCATGAAAAACAATGTAGTGTACTAAGGTGTCAAAAACGTCTTAAAAACATCTCACGTTAGAGAAAAATTAAGTCATCAAGCCAATTTGATTAAGTTACAACAACCAAGTTTAGAGTTTACAGCACAAACAATATTAAATTGTTACATGATATTATTATTTCACCACAGCTTAATAAATGTTTGCAAGATAAAAAGTTGATCTAAATCAGTGAATTAGAATTTTCATCTTCCAACAATATATTCAATTAAGTGATGGTAAAAGATCCCCTGAGTTACTTTTTAGAGTGTTCTTCAGTGTGGCCCTGAGACCCAAAATAAAATCAGGTGGTTTGAGAGGTCAAAGTGTGTATGCTCATTATCAAAGAAGAAGCTTAGGCCTGTAGTCCAAGCTGAATTAACAGAGCTTACTTAATGAAAAAAACTGGTCTCAGAGAAAAATTAAACTGCTAAGCACATTTCAGATTGAGTGCAAATTTCTATTTTATATTTGGAATAAGCTCTGCCTTAGTGGTTTAATCCAAATGTTTCAACCTGAGTTCCTGAGAGGTTTGGAAATTAAATTCTGATGTCATGTATAATCCACCTCTATAAGGACTTGCCTGTAGGAGGGTTAGATCATCTAAGCTCACAGGGGTTTGCTGTGTAACTCTGTCAGAGCCACATCTATTCACCACTAACTAGACCACTAGACAATGAATATATTAAATACTGCAGTACATCTCCACAGCTCTGCTCCTGTTGTCACCTGCAGGACAGGTGAGCTGCTGCTGGCTTACAGTACAGGCTAAGTGAAGGACTGTTCTGAGATACTTCAGTGTTTCCCAGCCAGTTTCATCACACCTGCCATTGAATCATTGATAATGAAAATTCCATTATAAAGTCTTAAATCCATTCATATAGTGGTGCCAGGAGCTTCACAAGTTGACTTAGAATCCAAAAACACAAATAAAAAAGTTGTTTGTTTGCTCCTGTGTGTCAAAACTTGGTTCGTAAAAAAGATGAGACAGCTCACACTGATATTATCATGGAGGAGACATGGATGATCTGTGGTGGGGGGTTAAGAAATGAAAGTCATTTCTAAGATTTAAAAAAATCCCTACATTAAAAACAGTAGTGTTTTGAGACTTCCAGTGATGCAAGTACCTCATTACCCCTGTGGGGCAAAACTGTTGTCAAAATGCCCCCAAAGACCACTACTCGAAAGAAAAATGCACCGGCGGCTTCTCCTCCTGTTGGCGATGCTACACTAGCAGTTGGCGCAAGTCCCCCACCCACTAGCCTGGAAACAGACCCGACGCAAAAACCTATGGATCATAGGCCTGCCAGAAAAGCTGGAGGGGACAAATACAAGAAAGTTTATGGAGACATCAATACTGCAGATCCTGCTGTGGTTTCTTAAGCTGCGATGATGTGAAGATGATGAAGGAATCCCCACTGACACAGTCTTACTTGTAAATAGAAGTTTATTACAAGAAGTACTGCATCATGACAAGCACCCCGGACTGCTTGGAGGATTCAGGACCAATGTGAATCTCTCCCGAAACAGCTCTCAGTACCCACTTATATCGTCAGGTTATTGAGGAGTCAGGTTGTCTATTAACATAAGGTAATCATATAGAAACCTTTAATCACAGACCATACTATAGATCATCAACTCTTGACCATAACCTTTGACTCTAGGGTCCCTAGGGTCCCTCTATATATATATATATATATATATATATATATATATATTTTAAAAAATAAATAAAATAAAAATCTCCCTCTCGCCCACCTGGGCGGTGTTTCCTTCAGACTCGGGTCCTCTACCAGAGGCCTGGGAGTCTGAGGGTTCTGCGCAGGATCTTAGCTGTTCCCAGCATTGCGCTCTTTTGGACAGAGATCTCCGATGTTGTTCCTGGTATCTGTTGGAGCCATCCTTCCAGCTTGGGGGTCACTGCCCCTAGTGCCCCGATCACTATTGGTACCACAGATGCCTTCACACCCCACATTTTCTCTATCTCCTCTTTCAGCCCTTGGTATTTCTCGAGCTTCTCATGTTCTTTCTTTCTGATGTTGCTATCGCTGGGGATTGCTACATCTATCACTACCACTGTCTTCCGATGTTTATCCACCACCACTATGTCAGGCTGGTTGGCCATCACCATCTTGTCAGTCTGGATCTGGAAGTCCCACAGGATCTTGGCCTGTTTGTTCTCTGTCACCTTTGGGGTGTCTCCCATCTGGACCCTGGGACCTCCAGTCCATACTCTGTACAGATGTTCCTGTATACTATGCCCGCTACCTGGTTATGCCGTTCCATGTATGCCTTGCCTGCCAGCATCTTACACCCTGCTGTGATGTGTTGGACTGTCTCAGGGCCTTCTCTGCACAGCCTGCACCTGGGATCTTGTCTGGTGTGGTAGATCCCGGCCTCTATTGCTCTGGTGTTTAGGGCCTGTTCCTGTGCTGCCATGATTAGTGCCTCTGGGCTGTCTTTCAGTCCAGCCTTTTCCAGCCACTGGTATGTTTTGTCCATATCAGCCACTTCTTCAATTTGTCGGTGGTACATGCCATGCAAGGGCTTGTCCTTCCATGATGGGCCCAGTGGTTCCTCATCCCTTCTGGGCTTTTGTTGCCTGAGGCATTCACTTAGGAGTTGGTCCTTGGGGGCCATTTTCTCGATGTATTCCTGGAGGTTCACTGTTTCCTCCTGGACAGTAGTTCTGACACTTACTAGTCCTCGGCCCCCCTCCTTTCGCTTTGTGTACAGCCTCAGGATGCTGGACTTAGGGTGAAACCCACCATGCATGGTAAGGAGCTTCCTTGTCTTGATATCAGTGGCTTGTATCTCTTCCAGTGGCCAGGATATTATCCCAGCCGGGTATCTGATCACTGGCATGGCATAGGTGTTAATGGCTTGGATCTTATTATGGACAAAACATACCAGTGGCTGGAAAAGGCTGGACTGAAAGACAGCCCAGAGGCACTAATCATGGCAGCACAGGAACAGGCCCTAAACACCAGAGCAATAGAGGCCGGGATCTACCACACCAGACAAGATCCCAGGTGCAGGCTGTGCAGAGAAGGCCCTGAGACAGTCCAACACATCACAGCAGGGTGTAAGATGCTGGCAGGCAAGGCATACATGGAGCGGCATATCCAGGTAGCGGGCATAGTATACAGGAACATCTGTACAGAGTATGGACTGGAGGTCCCAGGGTCCAGATGGGAGACACCCCCAAAGGTAACAGAGAACAAACAGGCCAAGATCCTGTGGGACTTCCAGATCCAGACTGACAAGATGGTGATGGCCAATCAGCCTGACATAGTGGTGGTGGATAAACATGGGAAGACAGTGGTAGTGATAGATGTAGCAATCCCCAGCGATAGCAACATCAGAAAGAAAGAACACGAGAAGCTCGAGAAATACCAAGGGCTGAGAGAGGAGATAGAGAAAATGTGGGGTGTGAAGGCGACAGTGGTACCAATAGTGATCGGGGCACTAGGGGCGGTGACCCCCAAGCTGGAAGGATGGCTCCAACAGATACCAGGAACAACATCGGAGATCTCTGTCCAAAAGAGCGCAATGCTAGGAACAGCTAAGATCCTGCGCAGAACCCTCAGACTCCCAGGCCTCTGGTAGAGGACCCGAGTCTGAAGGAAAAACACCGCCCAGGTGGGCGAGAGGGAGATTTTTTTTTTAATATACTAATATATATTCATTGTGATGAATCCGAGCTAAAATAAAGCCACAAAGTCACGCAATATTTTAATTTTAATAATTTCAATAACCCCCTTGGCCCCTTCTTAAAAAATAGTTTGGTCCACGCCAGTTTGAATTGAGCACAAACGAAGTGAGCTTGAGCAAACTCCAACAGGGAGTGAGTAAGATAAAGATGATGGCCCCCAAAAAACACAAATCCGGATACCAGAAAAGTCTTGAGAGGGAGGCCAGGGCTGGGAGCAACAGAGCAGGGGCCCAGGATATCTTTTTTTTCCCTAAGAATGGTGAGTGTAAAACTACGAGGGCACCAACTTCTTCATTCACTCATTCATTCATTCATTCATTCATTTATTGTCTGTAACGCATACCTGACGGGGCTCAGAGGGTGTAGCTTACGTTAGCTGTCAATCATTGGGTGAGAGGCGGGCTACACTCTGGGCAAGTCGCAAGTTCATTGTGGAGCAACGATTCCTAGTGTAGATAACTCAAGGTTACTAATTTGGAGGCTATCTACAGCAGACTGTATGTGTTCACACATATTACTGTTGGACAGTGCTCCAGTAAGCACCAAGCACCCGCTCAGTTACGAGGCTACATTGAATTGTATTATGACGCATTCAAGTTCTACTCAGTAATTATGAGCATTAGGTGAAGGTCAGTAACGTTATCATGATGTGTTCAAATGTGGTTTGTAAAAATGTGTTAGATATTGGTGGGACGTTTGAAAATACAAAAAAAGTTAAATGTTACAAGATTTGTTGTTGTTTTCACAGCAATATAAAATAAAATACACCATACACTGACTTTTGGATGGTTTAAAAATATTTTTTGCCTGACAAGGGTGACATTACTCAAAAGAACTTGCCCTCCACATACAGTAGCAGAGCTATGGTAGCCTAAGTCCATTTAGATTTTGTGTATTCTCAATCAGTTTTCCCATGTGTAACATTTAATATTTACAAAAAGCAATATGTAATGTGTAGAGTGATTAAACACCAGGCACCAACAGAAAAACAAAGAAAAACATCATAATACACAGTTGTAAAAAAAAGTGGCAATGAATGGGGTAGAGGGGCCCACGCTGATATTCTTTCAGGGGGCCCAGAATTCCTAGCAACTGCCCTGATCACAGAAGAGGCGACGTGAGTTCAACCAGGTGAGGAGGAAGCTGCAGAATATTGAGAGGGCTCTCTACGCCATGATCTACCCTGCCTCACTAAGGATTATGGTGAATAACACTGTTAAAATGTCTCATTATCCAGAGCAAGCCTCTGCATTGGTTGACTTTCTCTAGTGGACAGAAAATATGTAACTGAAGTGGTTAATTTCACCATTGTTCTCGGGTGAAGCGTTAACTAATAGGGCAGCTGCCTCATCTAAAAAGCACATTTTGCCTTATGGTCTTCTGAGTTAATTAATGATCAATATTTGAAAGCATCATATGGATACACTGGTAATTTTTTTATCTAATAAGCTACAATTATTGGGGAAATGTAAATAGTGGCTATTCATGCAATGCCTGCCTATTGCCAACGAGGCAAAGCAACCATTCTGCTTCCCATGGCTGTTGACATAGGGACTTTATTTTGACTTTACTTGACTACACCATCAGTTCTCATAATCTACCAAATATTTCCCCCCTTCTCTCTCTTTTGGGGAGTTGGTTTATTTTACTTTGGTTTTCATCAGTGGTAGGGTGGCTCATTTATTTTCAGTCACTTTAATTTTAGTTGATTGTGCCAGCTCCATTAGGAGTATGCTTGCATTCAGGGTTCGGCAAGGGGTCTTTCACCCTAAAGGAGGGTTTGAACTTACTCTCTATTTGCTCTTAAGTTTAAAGATCTTGGTATGGCTACTAAAGGACCTGGTATTTTTGGGACCTGAACCTGGTGGTGAGCAATGGAGGCTCACCACGCATAATTCCAAGTTTTGTGACCACATGGCTTTCTTTGTCTTGGAGACAAAGGAAAGCACCGGAACCTTAAAGTCCCACAATCCTCCAGGTGTGAAATCCGATCCAGCAGCCACCACTGGATGACTGTGGCATGTGACCTCTGAGGTCATCAAGTCATATAAAGGCTGTGCTCGCTCTCTTCTCCAAGCTCTTCTCCAACAACTCTTCCAACATCACCCTGGAACCACTCTCCAGGGACCCCCAGCTGTGCAGCTGCAGCTGGCCATCTGAGGTAGCCTGCTGACCAAAGCAGATCCTCAGGCCTTTCCTCACACCAGCGACGCGAGAGCCTGCTGAGGAACAATCCGATCCGGCAAACAAACTCCATTAGCCAACAAACACAAGGTTTGTAGGCTAATCCTCCATACAACAGGAGCCACACAGCGAGTTAGCACTGAACTGCTAACCAACTACATCAAAGGAGCGGCCAGTTTCCCTCCAGCATCTGCCATCAGGACTGCACAGCAAAGACTGCCTTCCAACATCGGAATTCCAGCTCTTTCAGCTTGGCCCTTCCAGTCAGGAACTGCCAGCCAAAGGAGCAACACACCAGAGAGAGTGTCTCTCACACCAGAACTGGTAACACCAACTGGGCCTAGTCAAGCTAAAAAAAAGCTAAGCTAAGATAAATCAAGAACTGTAATTTGATGTATTTGTGTTTACTGAGTGTTGTGATCAGTTTGGTAGACAGGTTATTGTACAGTTGGCTCTGCCACATTGTTAAGTAGATGTTAGTTAGGTTATGCTTGCATGCTAACTAACCATCCTTCCTCTAACCTGGCACCTCATGAAACACACACACACACACACACACACACACACACACACACTCACCCAGCACATGGTCTGAGTGCCTCCACAGATCTTCTTTGTTCAGGGCCTCCAGGCCTCAGCAGCCATTTTGACACACCCACACACACACACACACACACACACACACACACACACACACCTGTAGAAAGTACACTGTAGATAGATTGTATGTTTCCTTTTCTTTTATTCTTGTTAATAAATGATTATTAAACATACCTGTTGTCTGTTTAATGTTGCACAAGAGTGAATTCCGCCAACCTCTACACGGTCAAGAACTCCAAATTCCTTCTACCTAAACTAGTTGTTAATCTGGTAATTTTGGTTCTAGTTATTAAATTAATTATTAATCAGAGTTCCAAATTGACAATTTAGTACTAGTTATGAGATTGATTTAATAAATTGGCTATCTTTCCCTTGTAACAAGGGTGGTGCCCCGAGGTGATCTAATGTATTAGATCCAATTATTTAATAATTAATAATTATTAATCTAATAATTATTAACTATTTTGGATAGCCAAACCCCAATAATTAGTGCCCTTAGTAGGCAACCTCAACAAAGGGTGCCCCAGCAAATGGTGCCCCGTGAGGTAAAGAACTATTGGTGACCAACAACTTCTACCTGTTACGCTGGCCCAACATGAGATCTGGAGCTGTGCGCCCTGATCTTAAAGAGTTCACTTTCTTTTCCAGTGCTCACAAAACTAGCTCCAGGATAGATTTTTCTACCATGGCGCCATGGACGGCTGCCTCGGTGTATAGGTGCGCTCTTGTTTTCCTTATTTTGAGTTATAATTCAGTTTTTTGCCACTGCTTCGGTGGCCACTACTCCAGGGAAGATCTTATGACCATTAGAGGTACTACCCCGGAGGATTTATTTCCCACTTTTCTCACCCCGACTGCAATTTTAATGCCCATCCTGGTCAAGAAGGCTCGCATCAAGGTGACTCGCCGCAAAATAGGAAAGCCCTTCTACTCGCCCCGTGAGTTCTCCTCATTCATCCTCGTCGGTGTTTACATACCACCGCAAGCGAACGTGCGCGAGGCGCAGCGCGCGCTGGCCGACGAGATACTGAGAGCAGAGCACGCAAACCTGGACGCCTTGGTTACTGTTCTTGGGGACTTTAACAAAGGTAACCTCTCCCATGAACTCCCAAAATTTAAACAGCTCATCAAATGCCCCACCAGAGAGGGGAACGTCCTGGACCACTGTTACTCCACCATCACCGGAGCTTATTGTTGGACCGGGCACTGCCGCGTCCTTTCGCCCGGAAACTTTATTCCAGGCGAAGGAAGTTAGTCAAACAGTAATAAGATAGAAGGAAACGACTACGACGTATGATTAACAATTTATTTTAGTAGCACGGAAGATGAGTATAGAGTCAGCGCTGAGGCTTCGACCCGTCCACTTTAAGAGTTGGAGAGACGAAGCCCCGAACTAAGGAAATCATAAGTTTTTATGCATCTTGACTCCTCTTGCGACCAGGGAGCATATCCTTGAGTGTTATCCTCCTGGCGCCAGGGAGTGCGACCCTGAGTGTTATCAGTGTCTTGCTATGTGTAGCCAACCGGCTCTAGCTGGACCCGAGCGAGTGTTAAAATCAGATGTGGTGCATTCTGTTCTGATGAGCAAGCAGCAGCGAATATCATGCTGTTCCTCCCGCTGCACTGGGCCAGTCCGACCACATAATGGTGCATCTGATTACCAGCTACAGGCAGAAATTAAAACTCTGCAAACCAACAGTGAGGACATCAAAGATGTGGACCAGAGAGGCAGTGGGGGAACTTCAGGAGTGTTTGGACTGCACAGATTGGGATACTTTCAAGACTGCCACAACCAGCCTTGACGAGTATACGGACACTGTGACGTCCTACCTTACCTTCTGTGAGGACAGCGTCATTCCATCACGCTCCAGGGTAAGCTTTAACAACGACAAACCCTGGTTCACAGCCACACTCAGACGGCTCAGATCGGAGAAGGAGGCTGCATTCAGAAGTGGAGACAGAGACAGATACAAGTAGGCCAAGTACAGATTTAGCAAGGAGGTGAGAAGAGCCAAATCTGTGCATGGTGAGAGAATGGGTCAACAGCTCTCAGCCAATGACTCTGCCTCTGTCTGGAAAGGGCTCAAAGCAATCACCAACTACAAGCCTAGAGCCCCCCACTCTGTCAACAACCTTCGCCTGGCCAACAGCCTGAATGAGTTCTACTGCCGGTTTGAGAAACAATGGGACAGCCCTGATTCCCCCCACACCTCTGACGACCTGCCCCTGACCAGCACCAGCCCCTCCCCCGTTGTTTCATCTCAGTCATCCAGGCAGCTTCACACCTCAGCACCTCACCCGCACTCCACGCCACTCCTTATCAAAGAAGGTGAGGTGAAGAGACAGTTCAAACAACTGAACCCCTGCAAGGCTGCAGGCCCGGACTCCGTCTCCCCCTCCACTCTAAAGTTCTGTGCTGACCAGCTGTCTCCGGTGTTCACACACATCTTCAACACCTCACTGGAGACTGCCATGTGCCAGCCTGTTTCAAAACCTCAGCTGTCATCCCAGTCCCCAAAAAGACGAGAATCACAGGACTAAATGACTACAGACCTGTCGCTCTGACTTCTGTGGCCATGAAGTCCTTTGAGCGCATCGTTTTGGCCCACCTCAAGGACATCACAGACAATTTCCTGGATCCCCTACAGTTCGCCTACAGATCCAACAGATCTGTAGACGATGCTGTAAATTTGGCCCTCCACTACATCCTCCAGCACCTGGACTCCCCAGGGTCCTATGTCAGGATACTGTTTGTGGACTTCAGCTCCGCATTCAACACAATCATCCCAGCCCTGCTCTGTGACAAGCTCTCCCAGGTAAATGTGCCTGACTCCATGTGCAGGTGGATCATGGACTTCCTCTCAGACAGACAGCAGTTTGTGAAGCTGGGGAAGCATGTCACCAACACCCGGACCATCAGCACCGGAGCTCCCCAGGGCTGCGTCTTTTCTCCCCTGTTATACTCCCTGTACACCAACAGCTGCACATCTGGCCACCGATCTGTCAAACTCCTGAAGTTCGCTGATGACACAACCCTCATCGGACTCATCTCTGATGGGGACGAGTCGGCCTACAGGAGGGAGGTGGACCAGCTGGTGTCATGGTGCAGCAGCAACAACCTGGAGCTCAATGCTCTAAAAACAGTGGAGATGATAGTGGACTTCAGAAAGGGCCCCCCTGTTCTCCCCCCTGTCTCCATCCATGAAACCCCTGTCACCCCCCGTTGAGTCCTTCCGCTTCCTGGGCACCACCATCTCCCAGGAGCTGAAGTGGGAGCAGAACATCAGCTCCCTCACCAAGAAGGCTCAGCAGAGGATGTATTTCCTGCGGCAGCTGAGGAAGTTCAACCTCCCAGTGAAGATGCTGGTGAACTTCTACACTGCCACCATTGAATCGATTCTCACATCTGCAATAACAGTGTGGTTTCGCTGCTGGCCACTGGCCAGGGACAAGGCCAAACTACAGCGGGTCATCCACTCTGCAGAGAAGGTGATCGGCCGCAGCCTCCCATCTCTCCAGGAGCTGTTCATCTCCAGGACACGCAGACGAGCAGCCAGGATTGCTGCTGACCCCTCTCACCCTGGACACAAACTGTTTCAGACCCTCCCCTCTGGCAAGAGGCTCCGGTCCATCCGGACAAGGACCTCGCGCCACAGAAACAGCTTCTTCCCCACTGCAGTCAGCCTCATGAACAATGCCCCTGCCCCCTGAACAACACCCCCCCCCCATTTGCACTACTTTGCACTGCCAGACACTTCAACCACATGTATATAATCCCTACCTCCTTTTAGATTGTGTTTTAACTTATTTGCTTTTATTTTATTTTTTTTATTCTGCCATACCCTATTATTATTGTTGTTGTTGTTGTTGTTGTTGTTGCTGTTATTTTTCATGCTGCTTTTTTTGCTTATTCTGCACCTGACACCAAAGCAAATTCCTAGTGTTGTAACCTGACCGTTACTGCACCTGGCAATAAAAATCTTTCTGATTCTGATCAGCATCATTCATACTTAAACAGCGGAAACCAGCTGATGAATGCCCTTCATATTGTCCTATTAGCCTGTTAAATGTTAATTTTAAAATACTTTCCAAAATACTAGCACGGTGCCTTGAGAAGGTACTTCCCAACATGAATAAGGTTGATCAGTCAGGATTTGTTGTTGGCAGGAACTCCTGTAATAACATGAGAAGGCTGTTAAATATAATTCAATTATCGCATTAGCGAAGACTGTGATAAGTGTGCTCTTGTGATTTGGGCTAGGAGAAACATTGTGCAGCTGGGTAAAACTTTTATATAACAGACCACTGGCAGCTGTTCGGACTAATGGGCAGACTGCTTCTTACTTCCCCCATGGCAGGGGCAGCAGACAGGGATGTCCCCTGTCCCCGCTGCTGTTTGCTATAGTTAGAACCTCTCGCGGAGGCTATAAGGGATGGCCCAGATATTACTGGAATCTCTGCTGGTGGAAAAGATAGAAAGATAGCCTTATACACTGATGATATTTTACTTTTTACAACTAACCCACAGACATCTGTGCCAGCTGTTTTGGAATAAATAAATCAATTTAGTGAGTTCTCAGGGTACAAAATTAATTTTTCCAAATCTGAGGTCATACCTCTAGGCAACCCTAGTTGCCCCACCCCATCTCCATTTAAATGGTCACCCAAAGGTTTCACTTACCTGGGGATTTCAATGACCCTATCACTAGAAACACTGTACAAGGCCAGTTTTGAGCCTCTTCTAAAAAAAAATGTAGGGACAACCAATACAGGTGGATATCTCTACCACTGTGTTTGTTGGGGAGGATGGCTTTGCTCAAAATGAATATCTTACCGCGACTCCTTTATCATTTTCAAATGGTCCCTATTTTACTAAATAATAAAACTATTAAGAGGGTGAACAGCTGTTTCATCACATTTATTTGGAACAAAATGAAACCACGATTAAAAGTTGTGAAAGTGCAGATGTCTATGGAGAAAGGTGGCTTGGCTTTCCCTAATATTAGGCTTTATCAGCTAGCTGCACAGCTTTGCTATATAACCAGTTCTATTACTAATAACTAATAACTAATAATTACAACTAATTACCCAGAATCAGTTTAGTTAGACCTAGAAACACTTAACGCAGGTACCCCTTTGACAAGTCTGTTATTTGCCCCCGACCTAAAGAAAACTAAGAGTGTCTCAGGTAGCAATATTATAGTTAATATAACTCTACAAGCCTGGCAAGCAATAAGGAAGCTGGAAGGCCGTGCAAATACATTGTTCTCTCTTCCTCCCATACATCGTAACATTGATTTTGCCCCAGTCTGCATAGATGGTGGATTTAACATCTGGAGAGATAGAGGGATCTCAACCCTTGGGCATTTATTTCATGAAGGAGTGATGCTCCCATTTTACAGAAATTGAGAAGAAATATAACCTACTAAAGTTTGTAATTTCATTCTGGATCAAAAGAGCCACGTCTTTGTCTATCGGACTTACGCTTACATCTCAACAGGGGCAAGAATTCAGTCCTGCGCCAAGGGTATGCTGAACTTAATCTTACCAGTGATATGACTATAGACTATATGCAACAGATATGGAATAATCTCAGAATGGATGAACCAACATGGGCAGAAATTTGGCAATTGGCAAAGGAGATTTTATATGTAATAGAACCAGAGAGACCAAGTTTAGGATACTGCATTGCTTACAGATTGCCCCCCAGCTAAGGCATAGGATGAATCAAATATTGTTTTAAAGGGAGTGGTTGACTGCAGCACTGACAATCAGCAGAATGACATTCTTGGGTCGTGAAGCTGGATTTCTACTTACTTGGTGATCAATGGTTATTTATTTATTTATTACTCATATTTCTCTTGTGAAATTTTAAGACTTTAAATATTTAGATTTATGGAAATCTGTATCCGTTTTACATTTATTTCTCTCTAGATGGTTAGTTGTTGCATCACTGTCAATTATAATAGACTGAGTGTTCCTATCTGCATATATTTATTCAGGTGCTATAACACCTTCCGCATTACACCTAATATAATTGTATGCAATCATTTCGAAGAAGGTTGTCGGCTGTGTACATTTTATGTCAGGGATTTCGACAAGATTTAGATTTCTGTGGCCACTGTTTGTTTGGTTTTTTTCCTTGTTTGTAATGTGTTCAGTTTGTATGTTTATGGAAAACACATAAGAAAATATTATTCCCCCCAAAAAACAGTAGTGTTTGACTAATGTAATATGATCATTCTTAGATTAAAGTGTCAATGTCTAGTTTCCCAGAAGAAGAAATGCATTTGCTGAACATAACAACTTTTTTTGGCAGTTGATTTAGTTATGTTCCGAGAAACTGAAGAATTTACAGTTATTTGTTGGTAAAATAAAAAGTAAGTAGTAAAATCCCACTATATGTTCTTCTGTTTCTGCTTCTTATGTATTATTATTATTATTTGGATTGTATGTTGTAAAAGCATGAAAAAATAACATGAGAAATTTCCAATTTGGAGTCTGGTAAAATTCTGTTGTGACAGCATGAGCCCCCAAAGTTGAACCCCGGACCAGCTGTTTATGAGGTGTGTACACTAACCAGTCAGCTATTTGAGCACCTGAACCTGTAAAGCCTTAATAGAGTTGGCTAAGGCATTAACAATGCGTCAAACCATCATTAAAAATGTTGTGGCATAGGAAGGCATTAAAAGTTCATGATAGTTGCTGTAGTATAGTAAAGCATAAAAGTACCATAAAAAAGCATGATTGTCTCCCAATGCAGGGTTAGGATATACAGTACTTTCAGGAGAATTAAACCAGCAAGCCACTGTTTTATGATTGTGTGCGCTTACCACTGAGCTATCAGTGCAATAGTTGCAGCAAGGTGTTTATTGAGTATAGCAAGGTATCAAAAACATCATGAACCTCTATAGTGAGGCATCAAATATGCAATGAAAAAGGACATTGTATTTGACATAACAACTCTGACAAAATGACATGGTGTAATGTGTCATTAGATGCAAAAAAACCCCCCATCATAGAATAGTGTTTTCTAAACACGTCATAGTAAAGTAGGAATATAGTATGTAAAACAAAATGACACAATGTTAGAAACCAGCTGAAATTGCCCAAAAAAATAATACACAGTAGTGGAACCCAGATGAAGTGGTTAAAAAAAGACAGGTGGAAGATACATCTGGGACTACAGCTGGGACACATCATTAGTGATGTAACCAAGGGTCACTGGGTGTTTTGGGTCTTTCAACATCAGACACCCTCATCCAGGCAACCCGGCCAGGGTTGATCAGACCCCAGCCTGTGTCCCAGCAGCATTTGCCCACGGCTCTGCCCTCTTGAACCATAGCCACCTTGTGGCTTTCTCTGCAGCTTCAGTTGCAGCCCTGATGGTCTTCCTATTTGCCTCCCCGGTGAGGCCCAGCACTGTGAATGTTTTGCAGAGTGACCGCCCTGCAAATCCTCTGCAGCCCACCTCCACTGATTCACAGTGGGTCTTCCAGCCTTGCCTCCTTCTTTCATCCACCAGCTCCTGGTACTTGGCACACTTCCGCTCATTGGCCTCTTCCATATGCTCTTCCCAGGGCACTGTGAGCTCCAGAATGATCAACTGCGTGGTGGAGTTTGACATGCTTCACACAAAGTTCAGCTGTTTGCCAAGATCTACTCCCAGTTTCCAGTCACTGGTGGAGGTGAGGAGACCAGACTTCGCCAGCGGTTGTGTGTTGGGCTTCTCTCCGGCTCTGTGAAACCTGATGGTGTTTGGCTTGTGGTGGCCCTTGGTGGTGTTGATGGCTGTGGCTATGCTGTCAGCAATTGCCCTCAGCACTTGGTTGTGGCGCCAGCGATAGCGCCCATCTCCAAGGGTTTTTGGGCAGCTGCTAAGGAGGTGTTCCAGGGATCCCCATCCTGGACATTGGGGACAGGATGGTGTTTCCATTTTGTCCCAGACGTGAAGGTTGGCTGGACTTGGCAGAACATCATACATAGCCTGGACTAAAAACCTGGTGCGATGGAAGTCTGCTTTCCAGATGTTTGACCAGGTGATCTTTTGGTGAAGAACATTCTCCCATTTAGTCCAGGCTCCTTGTTGCACCATTCCCACCATCCTGCTGGCACGTTCTTCCTCCACGCCTGCTCGCACTTCCTCCTGGACGAGATGTTGCCGTTCTTTGCCCTTGGCCTTGTCCACCGTGTTTGCCGGGAAGTAGCCAATTCCTGCACACCTTTTGGCAATGGATCCCACCACTGCCTTCTGCCTGAGCCGTGACTTAGCCACCTCCAGGGCTTTGTCTGCCCTCCACTTCCTGCCTGTCCGCACCTGGGTGGCAGCCGATGCAACCTTACGGTTCCCTGGTTCCCTGTACTGCAAGACTTCCCATGTCCTAGACACCATGAACTCTTCAGTGAGGCCGTTGAATGGGAGATGCAGGATGTTACTGGTGCCATAAATGGCGGGGTGCTGCTCAGACTGCGTGGTAGACCAAGCCATCGATGCAGGTAGCTGCTGATGTTTCTCTCCATGGCCTCAACAGTTGATATGGGACTGAGTACGCCAGCAGTGGCCACAGGATCCGGGGCAAGATGGAATGTTGGTAAATCCAGGCCTTGAACCTCCCTGGCCGGCCTGATTTGTCAACCCGACTCAGCCATTCCTCAAGCTCTCAGCTAGTTTTCTGGATTGGCACAGAATCTTTGAGGCTGCAATCAAAGCAATTCCCGAGGCTCTTAACTGGCTGCTCCGTAATGGATGGGATGGCGGCTCCAGACATCCCCTGTCCAGCACTAGGGACCTTGATAGTAGACACAGTATAGGAACCTGGCCAAAACAGGTGAAAAATATTACATAGTAATAGAACCCGGCCATTTTGGATTGTATTCCAACAGTGTGTTGGCACAAGATGAAGCAAAATGGGTGAAACTGACAGACCCTTTCTGAGGTGGAAAGGATGTCATCGTGGGACAGCCCTGATGAATTAGTGAGTGGACTTGATTGATTTGAAATGTTCATTTATAGTTTAAAGTTGCTTATGGAATAGTTCTGGTTCACTAAACGCACTGTAGGGTAGTTAGGCAGAATGTCACGGAAGGCGATAGGAAGGCAAACTCAGGAATCTATCCATAAAGAAATCAGAATAATTCAAATAAAGAGTACTTAGCAATAGCATGGCCCCTACCTCTCCTTTTGAGCATCAATTTTCACCTGTTCCCTTTGCTACCCCATTTTGTAGATAGGAGGTTACACAGCAGTGGGACCCACATAAAGTTTTATAAATATACATGCAAGGTATGAGCTCATTTACATGACTAACTACCTTTATCTGTCTCATAAGTAGCATGGTGAGCAACAAAAGACAAAAGGAACAAACAATTGTGAATATAACACCTGTAACCTAATAAGAATTACTTAACTAAAGTTGTATGTTTGCCATAATTTACCTACATGCTAAGAAGGTGACTGAAAGATATTACCAACATAAAACAAACCCAGGATATAATGTGCTACAATCTTTTACTAGCCTCAGTAAATTATAGCAGATTAACATAAATAAATCAATATGTGTGCGGAGATATGGGCAATGCAAAAGTGCACATACATGGCACACTTCTCACCCAGTTTGTCACAAGCAGCATTAACCCCAGATCTGTTTTGCACATAAATTTTAAACATATCTAAGGAGCAGTACCATATGCAGAAGTTTTTGCTCCTCTGACTGAGTGATGAGATTGTGCAAGGCTCATCGCTAAGTTTGGTTCACATTATTACAATACATGAGAACTGCTGTGTGTGTGAGCTGACCTGATTTAGAAGCTCTGAACCCAAATTCTTATAAATATAGTGTGTGTGTGTGTGTGTGTGTGTGTGTGTGTGTGTGTGTGTGTGTGTGTGTGTGTGTGAAACCAAACACAAACCTTTATGCACAGCCACACACAAACAGACATACTAATACACACACAGACACATATCTAAGGCTATTCAGGCCACTGGTCATACATCCTGGAGGTAGAGCATCCTTGTGGTTACACCTTTCATTGCTCTTTGTCCATTCCTTTGTGATCATATAGCAAGAAATACACAACATGCACGTCGCTTTACATAGCTCCTCTGTAAAGAGCCATTTACATAAGGCTGACAGCTCCACGGAGCTGTGTGTCTTTCCCACAGTCATTTGTCTCTTATCTTATCTTATTTTAACCCTCACATCCTCCTCTTTACATAGGCTACTCCTTAGAGGCCTAATCCCTGTGGAAGTCTGTGTATATGCAATATGTTTCTGTTTGATATTAACAATGTGGATGCGTTTGATTGAATCTAATGCAATCTCGCAGATCTTATCCTAATTGCATGAGGTTTGAGTAAAATTTTGCAGAGACCAGAAAAGTCTTGCAATACCAAAATAAAGTCTGGGGCCCTGACCCCCACCCCCCCCCCCACCCCCACGCGCCTCACTTGAGACAAAGGGAGGGAAAGCAAATAAAGTGGGATGCCAACATGTAGCCGTGCAGCCAGCATCTCTGAACTGTTTGAAATGCATAAAACTTCCTGGGTTTCCACTCACTGGAAATAATCAACAAAAAGAGACAGAGAGAGAATGTCTGAGCTGTGTGGATTTAGCAGATTTGTTGCTGAGGTCCTCAGAAATGGCAGTGTTCAACATGAAGGGATTGTATCCCATGTCTCCTGCTGATAAAACTTTATCATTGTCAGGAGAAGCTGTGAATTCTGAACCAGAAAAAGAAACACACAAAATGACGTTTAGCAGCCAAAGTCAAAAGCAGTGTGAAAGTAGTTTTAAGTGATGCTTACTGAAGAGACCAATGACTGACAACAAGAATCAGAAACAAGTTCACATGGAATCAGAGTGATTTGTTAGATTGCTGCTTATGCTCCACCTTGACCACATTTGGTCTTTAAGCAGCAGAGCGTCAGGCCTCTGGGAAAGATAGTTACCCATCTCTGAGTTTCCTTTTGTATCCAGTAAACTACTGGAAAGAATCATAGCCACACAACAATAATCACATGGTTTTCACTCTACACATTGCTGAGACTGCTCTGGTCCAGGTAATTTCTTTTCTGCCACTGATGCAGATACTCCATTTGAATTACCCTTGACCTCAGCGCCACCTTTGGCAACATGAACCACAGTGTGAAAAACTGTGCTGCCATCAGTGATGCAGCTCTGCAATAGTCCAAACTATTTTATCTTGTTTGATAAAGTGAGTTTCATAATGCATGTTATATTTAAAATAGGTTTCACATTGTTACAAATATTCTGAGAATAGGTGATGAGTTTGCTGGGTCTCATCGGAATCAAGATTGCATCCTGGTGTTTAACTAGCATATACTGAAACCCAGCCTGATTCAAATGAGCATTAATGCAAACACTTTTCATTTTCAGCACAGTGCCTCAAATCAGAAGTACACACCAAGACTATTTTAGTGTATTACTATTAGTATTAGTGTATTACTAGTGTGTTCATGTGACAAATCCAACCTGGACATTTATGAGAAAATATTATTTTTTTATTAAATATGAAATTGATAAATAAATCCTGTTTAATTGCACATTGTGCAACACAGTTTGTAAAAACATGACAGTTGTGTAAAAAGTCCCAGAAATCATTAAAAGTGAAGTGAATGCCTTTTAGAACACAATTGGATTAATGTTGAAACTCTATCATAGTTACCAGAGAATATGCAGTAACCTTGTCAGCCATCACCAGGGAGGAGGGAGCGTGGCTGGTGGAAAATCCCTACCTGTGTTTCCACCAGTCCTGAATGGTCAGTGTGTGCATCTGATTTCCAGAAAAAAAATGTTTCAAAGACCCATTTAGGCAAAAGAGGAAAGTCAGCTGTTTTAGCTGTTATTGTAGGGTTGAGAATAAAGCTAGACAAACTGTGAGTGCACTTGTTCCACAGCTTCATGTTGCCATGCCAGTCGCGTGGATAAAACCTTAATACAGTGCCTCCAGGTGTTGGGCTTTGAACCAGATATGAAATGTGGGTTAAGTGAAACCTGTGTTCGGACTCTTTCGGGCATCTTCTTCCTTTCTACTGACAACACTGTGTTCCAGCTTGTTTGCAGCATGGGAACAAAGCAGGTACAGCTGTTTGGCTGCTCTGCACAAGCAGTGTTGCAGTGGCTGAGGGGGAATGATCCAGTTTCTGTGTGAGATGAAAACGTTGCTGCATTATTTACATTTCTGTTGTAATTTAAAGATTTAGTAACATGACACAGGGCCAAATTTCTTTAGCATTTCTTCAGTCTGTCAAAGTTGTGAAAGATAATAATAGATTTTTTTTTATTTTCATGTTTGCTGTTACCTTTGACATTTTGATGGCTGATACAAAGTAACAGCCTCCCTGGCCTCTCTTTTTAAGATCTCGTACATCTTTGTGAAAGGTAGAAAAAGGTTAATCTGAGAGAAAGCACTCCCACTCCCACCCTGGACTAAGGCTGCTAAAAACTTAAAAGTTCATGATGTTAGCTGCAGAATTTTTCTTAAAAATGAGGAGAGAATCAACATACAGTGGTATGCAAAAGTTTGTAAGACTTTATACTTTATAAGAGAAGGTCACAGCAACAAGATTTGATTTCCTACAGAGATGTAGACATTTGAGTGTTTTCCAGACCAAAATTCTTTGAGTAGCATTACACAGTTTTAGTATGATGAAATAAAATGTAAAAAATGGTATGTGACTAGCTTGTGAGACCTTCAATTACAAAGACAGGTGGAACCAATCATGAAAAAGGCTATTTAAGAGAGAGATAAAGAGATAAAAGATAATTCATTATCGTGAATTAGGAGAAGGGTACAAGAAATTATCAAGAAGGTTTGGACTGTCTGTCTCCACAGTCGGAAATGTGGTGCAGAAATGGAAGGCCACAAGAACAGTCCTTGTGAAGGAAAGATGTGGTAGGCCAAAAAAATACCGGAAAGGCACAGGCAAAGGATGGTTAGAATGGTCACAGACAAGCCACAGATCACCTCCCGAGAACTTCAAGAACATCTGGCTACTGATGGTGTAGTTGTCCATCGTTCCACAATCCAGCGTACTTTGCACCAGGAAAAGCTCATTGGAAGGGTGATGCGCAAAAAGCATTTCCTGAGTGTTCGACAGAAGAAGAGTCGCATAAGGTATGCAAAATCATATCTGGACAAGCCAGAAGTATTTTGGAAAAAAATACTGTGGTCAGATGAGACTAAGATAGAGTTATTTGGTCAGAACAAGAGGAGGTATGCATGGCGAAAAAAACACACTGAATACCATGAGAAGAACTTATTACCTACTGTGAAATTTGGTGGAGGGTCCATCATGTTATGGGGCTGTGTGTCTAGCACAGGGACTGGAAACCTTGTTAGGTTGAGGGCCACATGAATTCCTCTCAGTATCAGCAGATTCTTGACAAGAATGTTCAAGAATCGGTCACAAGGTTGAAGCTACGTCAGGGTTTGATTTTTCAGCAGGACAATGATCCTAAGCACTGTTCAAAATCCACCAAGGAATTCATGCAGAAGCACAAGTACAATCTTCTGGAATGGCCATTGCAGTCCCCAGACCTTAACATCATTGAAAATGTATGGATTGATTTGAAGCAGGCTGTTTACACACAGAAGCCAAGAAACCTGACTGAACTGGAGGCGTTTTGTATGGAGGAATGGGCCAAAATACCACCTGCCAGACTTCAGGGACTTGTCTGTGGCTATAGGAGGCGTCTACAGGCTGTTTTTGCAGCAAAAGGGGCTCTAATAAATATTAATGGAATTATTTCTTTACTTTCTTATTTTTTCCCAAATTTGTGCACATGCCTATTTTTGTTTAAATGCACATAAAAATGTTTCTGTTGGACCAATAAAAATGATTTCACTACTGAGATGTTTCTGTTTCCATAAGGTCTAACATATGTTAAGATAAAGTTGCTGCTTCAAAAGCTCAGCAAGTGACAAACTGATGCAATGATTTTCCTAAGCCCAAACTTTTGCATACCACTGTAGTCAAGGAGAAAAGGTTTGTTCTCACATTTTTGAATGAGCTTGGGCTGGAGAACATTATCAAGTGAAGTTCTTCATCATCAACAAGGAGACTGGTGTTGATGGTTCCTCCAAAGTATTCCCCCACAATGAAAACATATCATTTATAGTTACCCACAGATTCTATGCCTCTTCCCATTTATTTTTTTGTCTTTCCTGTGAAAGAGAAGGGGAGGGGGCAGTGCCTTCCACAGCTGACCAATCAATGGGGTGATTAATGGAGCTAATTTTTCCTGGACATTGTGGATCATTACTTCCTGCTCTCCATCTTCTCCTTCCTCCTGCCTGTTTGTAAATCAGTGTGGATATGTGTTTGCTTCACTAATGAGATTCCTGCAGGGAAACAGAGGACAGTGGAGGGTAGGCAATGGACGAAAGAACATCTGGGATGGCAGCCCGGCACACAGACATGCTATCTGAGAGCACTGTCACAGCATACACCACTGATAAAGATATAATTATAGAACAGAGTACACTATAGCTATAGTTTTCTTTTAACATAACCTTGTATGAAACGCCTCTATCTAAGGAAGTACTGGGTTATGTTACTAGTCAGCAAGCTGTTGAAGGGACAAAAGTATATGTTTCTCTGTGCAACCTTTTGTTCTCATCAAGCATTCAGAGCACAAAGTGCATTAAGATAAGGTTAAAGGACAAGTCTTGTTTTCCTGAGCTGTTTATTGTTGTTGTTATTGTTATTATTATTTGTTTGTTGTTATTTTCATCCTGAATTGGTATTGGTGTTTCATGAATGAGCAAATGGTCCTTAAGTTTCTCACCATAAGTCTACATTATATTTCAACATATTAACCAGCATAGTAAGATAATGCCTACAGCCCCGTCTTGTGCCCTTAGCTCCATTAAACCAAACACTTGCTAGAACACATACCAAATAGGAAGCAACAGGGAGCAATTGAAAGTAAAGCGCAGAGCGAGTTCTTTTCTTAGGTCTGTTCTCTATTAAGCCTGTGTTATTTTGTGTCTCCATTCATCAGATACATACCATGTAAATTAATGATGTGAACAGAGTACACATAATAGCAGCGTCGGCGGCAGCTGGAGAATCAGGAACTAAGAAAACTTTCAGTCAAAATATGGTTGGAAAGTTAACAAAATGTCAGCAATTAGAAAAAAAGTCATTATGTTACAGTGGTGCAGAAATACTTTCACCAAAGGCATAATGTGTCTCATTTGAGTGTCTGGAATTTACAGTGTGCCCTGGCTATGTTTTCATATGAATGGAAGTGTTATTCTAAGCAGATTTCAGTGAGAAGGTGCACCATGGCTGAAAATCCATTTGGAACCAATGATGGAAATGATAGAAATTGGAAACAGATTATGAGACTGTCTGGTCCTGAGCAGCTTGTTCAAAGCCAAGAGACTCAGAAATGGTTATTTCTTTATAGATGTAGAGGCCAGTGTATTGCAGTGAAGGGGTATTACGGATTCATCCATTCAGTATCATTCGGCATGGTGCCATGAACTGGAGTTAGAAACTTTTTGTTCATGAGTCTTCCTTTACTCTATGTCTACAGCAATATGAAGATGGCCTGAGGAGAAAGGCTATTTGCCTCTGAATTGACCTAAGAGAGATTTAAGGTTCAAGGTTCAAGGTTCTTTTATTGTCATATGCACAATAATTACATGTCCCTGAGTCTGGTGGTGTGAGACTGGATGCTGCGGTACTGTCTGTCTGATGGCAGCAGCTGGAACAGTTTGTTGCTGGGGTGGTGGGGGTCTTTAATGATCTGGTTGGCCTTCTTCCTACATCGCTGGGTATAGAGGTCCTCCATGGATGGCAGCTTCGTCCTGGTGATGTTCTGCGCAGTTTTCACCACCCTCTGTAAAGTCTTATGGCGAAGGGCGGAGCAGCTGCCATACCAGGTGGTGATGCAGCCAGTCAGGATACTCTCGATGGTATGGGAGTATCCTGTTGTCCATGTTGAGCCTCCGCAGCCTGCAAAGGAAGAAGAGCTGCTGTCGTGCTGTTTTGTGATGGTGTTGGTGTGTAGGGTCCAGGTCAGATCCTCACTGATGTGGACCCCGAGGAACCTGAAGCTGCTGACTCTCTCCACCGTCATCCCGTTGATGCTGATGGGGGCGTGTCCTTCACCCTGCCACTTCCTGTAGTCCACAATCAGCTCCTTAGTTTTGTCGATGTTGAGGTGGAGGTTGTTGTTGAGATTTAGAAATGCCTTTCATTTGTCCCACTCCACACATTGACAGTAACTATGCAAATCAGCACCATGATGGTGTGAACATGGCAACAAAACAAGGATGCATGGAAATATCTTTTCAAATGTGTTTATTGACTGAAAGACAGAGACATTCAGTGGGAAAACGGCATAAAAAGCTCTTGAACATAACGACAAGATTCAGCAGGTTAGTTGACCGTTTGCTAAGCCCCACCCCCCTGAGTCGGTGTTAGTGTGGAGGTCTGCTGACCACGTTGTTGGAGTGTAAACCTGACCTTTGATCCTGGAAACACAGCACAGCGAACGTGCTGGTTGTGGACAGGGTGTTTTATGTGACCTAGAACCCCAGACGATGAACATTACGAACGTAAAGATGTTCTCCTGGGCCTCAGGGGTAAATATAACTGTACTGGTAACAACTGCATCTCAAGCTTGTGCAGATAAACACACAACTTAATGCTAATACGTCAGCTTCTGAGTATTAGGCTTCAGAGCAGCCTCTTACTAAAGCCCAACAGGGCACATTCGTGGAGAGGCCTAAAGCAGACTTGCTGTCCTTAACCCTCACCACTAGCTGAAGAGGAGGTGCTCAGATGTCATGCGCATTTCATACAAAGATGAAATTTGATTATATGACAAACACAGAGCATAAGTGATGGTGCATGAGTGACCACCATTAATCTCTATAAGCCTCTCCTTTATAGGTTTTAACCTTTTCCTCTGGGTCAGGGCAACAACTTGGTCCTCGCTGATTTTTAGCCGCTCACTCTGCGTCACTAATAACCAACACCGGGACATATGGTCCTTGACCTGACAGCATTAGGTAGTGCACTGTAGTAGACTAGGGTTAAATGAAAATCTATTATTTTGGTTCACGTTGTAATTACTCAGGTTTGGAGCCAATGACAGCAGGAGCCAGAGGAAGAGGAGGAGATGAAAATAGCACCTGGCCCACATAGATCAGTTCAGCACCAGTGTTTTACCATGGTAGGTGCAGAAGAGGCTGCTGGGCCCACAGGATTCGTCCAAGCCCCAGTTGTGAGGTTGACACAAGTATACACACACACACACACACACACTCACACACATTTATAAACCAGACAGATTGGCAGGGAACAACATGGGCTTTGTGGACACTGCACTCTACTTTGTGCACACTCACACAAGTACACACAGACAGAAGAAAAATTGGTAATTGCCATTTTAACACTGAATTGCTTGTATAACTGCTAGAGGACCAGTACATTCATTGCACACAAACACTGGGAGATGTGAGCGAGGACGCACTCCCCCACACTCACAGTCTATATTTCCAGGGACAGTGGGAGAATGGATGGTAAGTAAGAGCCTCGGGAAACAGCACCAGTTCCAGTGTCTAAAAGCAGCACTGAGCAGTCCAGTGATGGGAAACAATCAAGTTATCCATAACAGTGTAATTTCATCACACACAAAGACTCAGTGACCACAGCCGGTAAACTGGCTTAACGTCTCTGTTGTCAGTAACTCCACATCAAATATAGCTAGAATAAACACGCACAAGTCGCTGACAGCTCCTGTTTCACATCCACCCTATGATAAATGTCACCACTGGGATCATATATCTGAAGCACTGATTTTTATCAAGCCACCCAAAAATACAGAGAGGCCAGCTGCACACACACATTTTCTTGTTTTTTTAAATTTCTCTTCCCTACTGCTGACTGTATTATTCCGTGGGGTCAAAGGTCAGTATGGTTTGAGCTGAGGTTCTTGTTTACCACATGACGGCTTCTATGTGCACTGTTTGCTCTATATGGTGGGATGCAGTGAACACTACTCCCCCAGCCAACTGTTGTCAAGAGGAGTACAGAGATATTCTGGGGAATATTGTGTGTATTGACTTTCCAGATGAGAAGCAGGATAACATCCTCACTTCTTTAGGCTAAACATTAAACTACAGCTTGCAGCTGGTTAGCTTGGCATAAAGCTGTCTTGGAAACTTCCAATGTCAAAGTCCAACAAATCTAAAGTTCCGTAATTCACACATTACATGCTTGTTTAAATAAGGCCGAAAACAAACAAAATGTGGTTTATTGAGGGTTAGGTGTAGGACTAGAGGACAACTTCACCTGAGGAGTCCAGAGAACAGTACTATTATGTTTACACCTCAACAAACCTGTACCTGAGACAAGATGATGTCCACTCAAAGGCCACTGCTTCGAAACAGCAGTTAAAAGATATTCTCCAAACATGAGGCAGATTTCATACAGGTTGTGCTGCCTGTATGCATTTTCATTTCCATACATGTAATGAAATGTGGTGACATCTGGACTATGAGGAGCCCAAAGCTCCAGAGAGCAGCTCTGCTGTTAAACTGTCTGGCAACAAGCTTCTCTTTACTTTCCAAAACCCAAACTTTACCTTCAAGACGATGACCATGGAATCAGACTGAAAGCTCAAGAGTCCATGGTCTACAGCTGCTGACAGTGGTGAGCCCTCATCATTTTAACCAACCAAAATGTTCAGTAAACCTGAAAAATACAAAAACACAAAATCTCCACAGTCGGCACCAGTTGATGTGAAATTCATTCTGGGATACTTGTCACTGCTAAAAAGGAAAAAAATTTCTTAGATCCATTAGAGTTCAGTCAGTTGAGAAGCCAAGTGGATGTATTTTAACCACAGAAATAAAGTGTAATTGGATGCTATATTAAGACCATTGTACTGCTATCATTCAGTGCTACATTTCCTCAACCATAGGGCTAACACAACAAATTTTGGAAGTGATCTGGACCAGTATCCAGATCCAGGAACTTGTTAAGGATTCTTCACCATTGGCCTTGAGACATATATCCATAAATGTATAAAGATTTGACCTAAGTGGCGTGACCTGATGGCTACCTGACCTGATTAGAGCACATGGGCTTAAGCTCCTGAGTAGGTTTGACACAGCTGACTGCATCACAAATTAATCCAGATCTGGATACTGTTTTTTTCCCCACTGGATTTTCTGTGTGCTGAAAATTATACTAATGATATTTCCTTTATGGCATCTTCAGGTATAAATCAGTGTGTTTATACTGACACCACCTGAAATGAATTCAGGGTGTTCTCATTGCTGGTTGCATGCACAGTTTCAGAGGGCAGCTCCCTCTGCCTGAATGTGTTTGAACTAGACTCTGTACCGCAGCGCTGCAACATGTATGTACAAACAGCACAGGAATGCAGAGAGTTGGAAGTCAGCTCTTAATTATTTACTGATCAATTTATTAATTCTGTAAGGACATGTTTCTCTGCTGTCCCAAAGTCTTACACAAAGAAGTCACCTTGAGATGTTCAATTGGTTTTCAATGGAAAACAGGAAAGAAAGAGAAGCCAGTATCTGATAATGAAGACAGACACATTCAAATACTGCTCGCGGGGACGTTGAGGACACCATGTTTAATAATCGTTGGTTGGTGTGTGCCAATTTCCTTTGCCAATCACCCATCAGATCTCCCAAAGATGTACCACCTGAATCTTTTTTCTTTAGTACCTGGACATGGGGGGAGGGAGCGGGTACACTGAAAATGTACAAAAATAAATGCAAACAGTATTTTCAACAGAAGACTTCCTCCTCTAATGAGGGTTTCGACAGCCATGTTGAGCAGAATTGGTTGTACAATAACTTCTTGCATGCATGTTGACACAGGCACTGATTTTGATTTGGTGTCTCACTTTTGTGAGTCCTCAGTAAGGAGACAAGAGCATTCTCTGAATTTTAAGCTCTATTTAAAAAGGCAGTCAACAGGATCTCTCAACAAAATTGTCCATCCAATCATGTGTACACAGAATGACCATAGATTTCTTCAATCTAAGGACAATATGGGCTGAGGACAAAAAACTCACATCAGCAAACCCAATAACAGGACTGTAAAGCTCTTAATGAGCATGTGTAATATGGAAATAATAAAAGTAATAAAATTCTTAACACTCAAAAAATAGTGGCTTTACTCCAGAATCGTCCAACATCATGTTACAATACAATACATTAGTTTCAATTCAAGCTGACCCTACTGTGTATTCTGTCCAGAACAGCTCAGCAAGCCAGTGCTTAGATGTCTGGCTAATGTAGTAAAATCCAGAAATACCAATTGAAAAAAGCTCTTAGTTAGCTTCCTTTACAAACAAACAGAACAAAAAAACAGTGGTAGACAAAAAACTCTAAGAACAGCAAAACTAAGCACAAGTATTATGATCTATAATTAAGGCGAGTTAAAATATTGCAGAATAATTTGGCCCCTGTGTATCATCAGACTGCCACAACAGTCAACGCTCCTCCACTCTTAATTGCTGCAAGGATCCAGAGAAGGGAAGAGAAGAGAAGGAAGGATGGAAAAGAAAAAAGTGTCCTCTTTGGAGAGAAATAGATTTTTTTTGGTTTAGTTTGGTCTCTTCCTCATGAGCTTGTTAAAGGGAACAGTGAGGACCTCCTTTGTCAAGAAAAAAAAAATTAAAAATGAGAGATTTAAAAAAGAGGATGAACAGATTGACAATGTGATTAATTGGTGTTTATCTCACACTGTTTATCATTTGAGCACAGACTGAGGCTAGGGGGGCACTGAGATCAGAAAATATAAAAGTGTTGTTTGATCAACAACCTCATATGACAGATGAAATGCAGTGCCCTGTGGGAAAAGTGTGTGTCCCACTGAAAGTCATCCCTCTGATTCAGAGCCGTTGGGCAGAGAAAGAAAAGAAGAAGGGGACAGGAAGTGTCTGAGATACAAAGTGATGGTGATCCTCCAGTTTTGTTTTCTTTGATGGAGACTGAAGGTCATTTCAGATAAAGATCCTCCGCAAATTGTCCCTCTGCTCTCCCATTTGTTAAAAACACTGGGGGGAAGCTTTTTCTATGAGGTGCTGCCGACAGGCACTAAGCTGTCAGATCATCCAGACAGAGGAGGCATGGCTCCTACTGAAGATGTCAACTGCCCTCCTGTCTGTGAAAGTCAGGGCTGTCACCTTGTTTTCACCAGTCTCTTCTCCCACCACCGCCCCACCCCAAACATCTATTTTCGGTGTTTCAGACCCACTCCTGCATGGAGCGTTTGCAGTACAGTATGTGGCGCGGCGTACCCTTCCTCTTGAACTGCACCACGGTGTAGACCAGCACCAGCAGGCACAGCGCAAGTACGCAGGGGATGATAATGGCGACGGCCTTCACCGTGTTGGCCTCGTTATCCAGCTCAATCACCACGTCCGAGTCGCCGTCATCGGCCGGTGGGCGCACAGGGTCAATGGGTGTCAGCTCGCAGCCCATGAAGTCCTTGAGGATGGAGCGAGGGTAGCCTGGCTCCACCCGCAGGAACTGGTTGTTGAACTTCCAGTACTCCTTCCCCTTGTAGAAGTAGGTGAAGCCTGAGGCAAAGACACAGAAAGAACAAGACATCTGTGAGTTTCCCTAATGATTACCAACACCACTCCATTTCACCTGTAACCCCACCCAGCTCTGATGTCACAGTGCACTATTGACACACCCTGAACTACAATTCATCCTGGATATCAGAATCAATATTGTGTGCAAACAAAACTGAAAGAACAGAGAAGAAAGAAAGAAAAGAAGAAGAAGCCAAGGGGTGTGTGTGGGGGGGTTAAGACGTAATTGGATGACCAATAACTCTATTTCTTTTAAACCAAACTGAAAAAGACAGTGACACACTAATTCTTGTCACCAGCTACACCATGAGTATTAACAAATATACTGGTCACATTAAATGTGTTGGTCTCTGATTGAGGTTGTTCAGGTGGAGTGCACCTCTCTTTAAATTCAGGGAAAATGTTTTTTTCTCATCCAAATAGTGAAGAAAAGTGAACATGGGTGACCTCAAACACTCAAATACAAAGACCCTCAGGGCTAATTATATCTTGTCATAAAAGAGACAACACAATAACCAGGAGCCAAAGCACATAACTACCATCACACAACAGCACAAAAAATGTTGTCCAGAAACAAGTTGATGTGTGACAGACTTTCTAACAGGAAGGTGAGGCCAACTGTCAAAGAAATTAATAATGATATAATCCCAATTGTGAAAAAAATCTAATATTTCTCTATGAAATTCACAAACACCAGGTGCCTCAATTATAACCATTGCACAGGCACATAATGGTGCCTGAAAGATGCATACGCCACTTCCTAAGTAAGAGTTGAACTTGACAGGTAACTGTGTGCACTTGAATGCACACTTTGAACAAAGCACACACATTTTGGAGACTGGAAGTTGGTGACACACGTGATGAGGTGCTGAACTGAAGCAAGACTGTTGAAATGAAATGTGAAATTTTGTTTCATCATATTACATCATTGATCCAATTCACGAAAATCATCCACATCAGCAGAGTTATTTGTAAAAAGTAAAAGTAAAAAGTATAAACCAGCTCAAATCTCAAATCATTGTGCTCAATATATCATAACTGTTGCCCCATCATCACACTGCGATTTATGAAGGGAACATTGTGTGCAGGTTTACATGTGCACGGTTTTGTAAATCTGGTTATTTTTTAGTGTAGGCCATTTTCTGTTTTTTGTGCACATGTAAACTTTTAGTATGGATCCTATGCAATGTTTTATTAATGAGACTCCAGAGCTGCAGTGGTTAATCAACAGCAAATGTTATAATTGAGAAATCAATTAAGTCATCTTGAAAGTGAAAAAGAATTGTTGCTAGCTTCTCAGCTTCTATGTATGATAGTACACTGCACATCTTAGGCTTTGGCTAGTTGGCTTCAGTAAAAGTGGAAATATGTCGCTGGAGTGTGGGGAAGCATAATGTAAACTTAACACAGTTTTCTTATGTTTTATGGACAAAACATGAATGGAAAAATACATTATATATAATATACATAGATTAATCTGTACTGAGATGGTCTGCAACTGACCATCACACACCCACTCCATCAAACATTTTAACAACAAATAAATAGTTGTAAAAATGATAAGAAAAGATGTGTTCTTCCTGTGCCATGATAATTACCTAGAAAGGTTATTAAAAGGTTGTGTCCACTAATCTTTGCTGTATGCTGCATGTCACTGTCCATGCAATGTTTGTTGGGAAATAGTGTGTAAAACTGAGCCTAACAGCCTGCCTCTTTCTCACTGGCCCCATTTACACCTTGTTTCCTGCACATTTATTATTTATGCGCAATTTTGGGGAAAACAAGGGCCGGAAACAATCTACGCTTCGAGTCAGACAGCTGAAGTGAAACAGAGCCTGGGCTTCTGAAAACAGTCAGGAACACCATCGTGTTTCTAGTGGGGGGCGAGGAAAGGAGAGGAAAACATTCAAACAGCACAAAGGAAATGCTCAAAAATGACTGGAGTGTGTGGACGCTTAAATAGCTGACAGCTTACAATTAATGCATGAGCAGGATGAAATCAAAGAGAAACATGTCATTTTGGGAAATACATTTGTTTGCGTCCTTTCTATGAGCTGAGAGGATCAAAACCAGGAGGTATCTAAGAAGCCGTAAAGCTACTGATTACACACTGTTGCTTACACTTTATCTTTGAGTATAAGTGAGTTATGCCCTTCTCAACCGAAGTGACCTCCCAGAGACACTACTACTAACTCCCTTTAAACCACAGTATCATTTTTCTTTCTGTTTCTCTGCCGATTATACAAATGTGATATATATATATTCAGAGACGGAATGATCCAGACTATCCCGATGCGACGAGCATGAGGAGTGTGGGTGGAGGGAATGAGAGATGAAGTGGGCCAAGCTGTTGTGGGTTGGAGTCAGGTCAACATGGCCCTGGGCCCTCCCCACTCTGAACTGTGTCACCTCACACAAACTGCCATCGGCAACAGCAGCATACTTAATTGTCTGCTTATCTGGGTCAATGTTATGAGTGTGTCACTTGACATACCCTCTCTGCAAACACCCAGCCCACTACAGAAATGCAACCTGACACATATACAAATGGAATGCACACAAATATCCATCAACCCCTTGGACATCAATCCACCCTTCATGCTCTGATTGATGCCTCGCAGGCAGACGTACAAAGCTATGGATCTGGCAGCAGATCCACAGCACAGATGGCTCGAGTTTTCAGCACCACCTGCCCTGCTTTTTCCTAAGGCTGCCAAGACCATGTCCATATCCACCTGGCATAAAAAAATCCAACAGGAAAAGCTGTTTTCATCTTCATATTCTCCAACTAGCCAATGCACAAACACCTTCAGGGGTATGAATCCCGCCTCCCCACCCTTGGTGAGACCCAACTGTCTTAAACCGGAAGAGTGCCCAGTGTTGGTCTTGTCCTTTCTGCTTTCCACAGTTACATTACAACTGGGTCTCATGGCTCACTGAGCAGGGCAGACTGACTATGGAAAATTTTGATTGTGATCAATTCAAAAACTAAACAAGGCTTTTCTGGATAAACTGACATCTTCTCATCTTTCATTTTGAACATGCAAATTCTATCAGTCTGTTTTCCTTGATGCTGCCTGTATGGACCCGGTGTAGTAACTAGGGCATATTTCAATCAATGCCATCCTGGTTTATCCCCTTGCCCAGCTTGTGCCAGTGACCAGCTGAAATTGATGTAGCCTGGCACGTGAAGAGGACTGGAAAGGACAGAGCGTACCATTGGCTTTGTCGACAAAGGCCCCCTGTGGTGAGTCAGGCACGCCTCTCCACACTGTGATGGGTTTTGGATAGCCAGGGTCCATGGTTCTCATTTCCTCATTGTAGCGCCAGTACCTAAAGAGGAACAAACAATGAGCTGCAGGAAGACAAAGCAGGTCCTGTATTTCTATGAAGGCTGAGACTGATGTCAGATGTTACATGTGTGTGTACATATCTAGTGAACTCAGAGTAAGGGCCTCCCATAGATCAGTTAGACTCAAAGATATTGATTTCAAAAGCAGTGGAAGACAGCCACTGGGCAGCACACAGTCTTTGACAGAAGGCCAGATGGGAGACAAATTAAAACATATGTCACAATCCCTTGCTCTTCAGAGAAGAGGGGTTGCTGAACTGCTTTAAATGCTCTTTAGTACCAATTTCAGAACACAAAATAACTCCAGGGTTGGGTACAGCTCCTCTCAGAATCTGTTTAGAAGTGTCAAAACCATTTCTACACTGGTGTATTTTTCTTATTGTCAACGAACCTGGTTCCTGCTGAAGACATAGTTTTGTAAGACCAGTTTACACAAAAGATTAGCATTGAAACAAAATCATTTTAGAATGTAGCAGGGAGGTTGAAAGAGTTCTGTACGACAACTGGACTTGAGATTTTTCAAGAAAAGGTTTTGCCTTTCATTCAAGAGGCTTCTTCAGTTGTAAAACTGATGGTGGGGAGTACTGGAATTTATACACTGTGGGTGTGGACAGTGGTTTGGGAAAAACAAGAGTGAGAGTGTTAATATAGGGAGTTGCAGTGGTGTAAACTGGACCATCTCGTCTCAGCTGATGGCACTGCCTGTGATTCAACTTGTGAAGTTGCAACTTCTGCTTTAAGAACAGTAAGCAATTCATCTATTTCAACAGCCTAGCAAAATCAGTTGGTCGAGCTGCCAAAGTTCTGGACGGAGGAAAGAGAGGATCAGCTGATCAGTTCCCGACCCGATCCTATAGCTATTGCTGTTTTATCAATATATTAAGTTTAACTGCAACAAGTAACTCAGCTATAAATTAGAACCACCTAGACTGTAGCAACTTTGTGTTTATCACTGTGGCTTCACTGTAGAGCTGTGCTAGCACTCTTTGCTCCCACCCAAGAAGTATCCAGCTACAACGAAAAGCTGTCAGTAAAGAAAGTCGTTGCTTGTAGTCTTGTCTAGGTGCAGTGGTGTAAGCTGAGCAAGTTTCAGAACATTGCAAGTAATTTCAAGTTTCAGTTTGTCTCCTCACCAATTTTATGTGTAAACTGGCCTTTATAAACAGGTCAGACTGTGCGGTAATGAGTCAGTGTGTGTATTCATGGTGATAAAGGAGTATATGGCTCCCTGATGATGTTCCGGAAACAATGGAGCTCAGAGGAATAACATCTATCACAAGACTTGTTAGTAGGAGACAGTCAATGTTTTCATGGGATTTAATAACAAAAGTGAACAATAGAAAACTCTCAGCCTTATGCTTCAACAGTCAACTACAAGTACAATTAAAATAGTTGGAAAAAAAACCCCAGTGAACATGTTGTTTGGTTGACATGATTATTTCGGAGCTATGCTTGCATCTGTGGTTCTGTTCTGTTTAGGCTGTGTTCAAATCCATTGCTTTTCTACATTTTTTCTGCAATCGTGATCCCCAACTGCTTTAGAATTTCATGAAATGTCATAAAGTTACATTTACATGAGTCTGCAAAGGTGTTTTAATTGATGACTGATGTAGGAATTTCAGGCACATTCTCAAGTTCTCTAATTTCTGAAAACAGCTCACTCTCTCGCCAAACATTTAACAGACTTTTTAGAATTAATTTATAGAGTGAGTGGGGGGAGCGACTGACTAATGAAAGTCAACTACACCCAACTTAGGAGGAACGTGCTTTTCACAGCATGAAAACATATCTAGTCTAGACTGTCTGTGTCCAGCAGCAGAGACTGGGCTAGAGAGACTGCTTTCTCTCTAACATGTTTCTTATTCAGCTGCTCACACTAACACAAACTAACATAATCTTTTCCTGTAGTTTGCTGTGTACCGGGAGGTCAGATAGATTGATGAGTATGAAGATAGAAATAGAAGGTGTGTTGTTAAATGTGGATGATGCAGAGTATTCCTAAAGGTTAGGGGGTGGTGATTGGAGCAGACCCCAATGGAAATGTTGGCAAAGGCAACAGAAGAGATCAGGAAGTGATGGGCAGGTTTGGTATTGACGCTAGGAATGAAGAAGGACAGATGGCAGTTGATTTTGCAAAAAGGATGGAAATGGCTTTAGTGAAAACCTTTTGTGAGAAGAGATGTGAACACAGGATAATGTATAAGAGTGGAGACAGGAGCACACAGGTAGACTACATCTTGTGCAGACGATGTAAAAGGAGATTAGTGACTATAAAGTAGTGGCGAGAGGTGAGAATGTAGCAAGACAGCATAGGATGGTAGTGTGTAGGATGACTGGTGGTGAAAAAGATGAGGAAGAGAAAGGCAGAGAAGAGGACGAAGTGGCAGAAGCTGAGAGAGGAGTGTTGCATGGATTTCAGAAAGGAGTTGAGACAGGCCCTGGGTGGTCAGAAAGTGCTCCCAGATGACTGGACAACCAGAGCTAATATTATCAGGGAGACAGGTAGAAGAGTACTTGGTGTGTCATCTGGGAGGAAGGTAGACAAGGAGACCTGGTGGTGCAATGAAGAAGTTCAGGAATGTATCCAAACCGAAAGAGGTTAGCCAAGAAGAAGTGGAATATGGAAGGCACTGATGAGAGTAAGCAGGAGTACAGGGAGATGCAGCGCAAAGTGAAGATAGAGGTGGCAAAGGCCAAACAAATGGGCCTATGATGACTTGTATGACAGGTTTGACAGTAAGGAGGGAGAGAATGATTTGTACAGGTTGGCAAAGCAAAGAGATAGAGAGGCAAAAGATGTGCAGCAGGTTAAGGTGATTAAGGACAGAGAGGGAAATGTAATGACAGAAGCCAGAATTGTGATGGTAAGATGGTAAGAGCATTTTGAAGAGTTGATGAATTGGCTGCAGTAGACCACTTAGTAGCATTATACTGTATATGGTATATTTTGTAGTAATGAAATGTGTCCCAAACACTTGAGCTGGAGCTGTTAATTCACAAATTTAAAAAAGTAAAACTAAAAAAAGTTTCTCTTCCTCTGCTTGCACCCACCTGTCCCCTTTAAAGAAATAGGTCTTGGCAACATCCTCCCACCACACGGCAGTGTCGATGCTCTGGGCTGGCATGCCGTGGCCGAACTGGGTGATGTCCTTGGGGTATCCAGATTGCAACACTGTGTCCTTAAATACCCAGAACTGCTTTCCTGCACATATCAAGAAATAGGAGGAAAATAAATTAGATGGAGGAGGACAAGTAACAGCAGGGATTCTCCTCCAGGAGCCAAACACATGAGAAGGGCAGATTTACAAGTAGAGATATAAGATACGAATGGCAGGCAATAACCTGTTGTCCTGTATTAAACTGTCTGATGCTGATGTTTGCCTAATTTCAAGCAGGATGCAGATGTGGTGACAAGTTCTTCTTGCACTTGCTCAGAGGGATTCTGGGAACTTTTTAGTGCTGTCAAACTGCACTGGTAGCTGCTCAGCTGAAATAAAACCAAACAGCGAGGACCCTTGTGGGAAAATTGGCAACCAAAGACTCACATTAAAACCTGCTTTTTAGTTTCCTTGCTGGAGAAAGCCAAGAACATACTTTAGGTATTCTCTATGGGAAATTTTGGAAGTGGAAATTATTTTTTTCTTTTTATTTCTTTTTTAAAATTTTGTTGGGGTTTGTAAGTTTTCTCTGTTTGCTCACATTATCCTCAGTATACCCTCCTTCGCTCCTTCCTGTGCAGCGAGCAGGTTCCACAGTGTGAGCTCAGGAAGAGCTCGTCTTCGTCACGTGTGGAAGTTTAGGGCGGACTGGGAAGGAAGTGGGGGAGGTGTGTGTGACAAGAGAAAGCAAAAGAGGGGGAATGACAAAGGTAGCTAAAAATAAATCAAATATTTGATTTATGATGCCTGTAAATATACTGTATTTACCAATATGATAACACCATACTACATAGTCTTTCATTTATCTCAGGACTGATTAAGACAACTCTGTCTCTCTTTTGGATCCTACTTCAGTAGGTCAAAAAGTTTTTTGCACTAAAGATGGGAACTAAACGGTGAGGAAGATGAAAGGGCCAGAAGTAAAAGAAATGGAAATGGGATAAAAACAGCCTAATACACAATATGCTATGTATACTTAAGTATATCTAACCAAATTTTTAATGAATCAGGTTCAGTATTGACAACACAAATACGATGTGGCCTCTATTTGAAAAGGAAATTTCTGTCAGTTCACCTTTTTCCCATACAATGCTCCATTCATTCTGAGTCACACACACACACACACACACACCACTCTGATATTAAAAGACTCTCTCCCCAAAAATAAGAGTTCAACTTGGACATCTCTGGAGGCACCGCTCTCTCTCTCTCGCTCACATAAAATGTGATTCTCTTCTTCTTTTTCCTCTTTTATTAAACTGGACAAGGGTTTGGACTCTTCAGAGAAGGAAGGGCTGCTTTGATGTAGCTGCAGCTCTGTTGTCTGCTGCAATGTAACCACTAATCCATGCAGACTTTATAAGGAGTGTTGTGTTCGATGAAGATTTCCTCCATACACGGGCCACACGACATGCACACTGTACAAAGAGGAAGCACATGCATGCATAATCATAACTTGGGGAAGAAAAGCTTTACCGATAAAGTTGGTGTTCCCATAGAAAGCTACACATCTATTTAGAAATGTGAACTCGCTCTGATGTCACTATGATGAAGAGTGAGTTCATGCAAAATGTGCTGTAGCCTGGCCAGCTTCTTTTGTTTCTCTGAATGTAATCATTAGTAAAACAACACAATGAATTGTGATTTGGTGGATTATATTGTTGGAACATATCAGATGCCACAAAGGTTGAACCCATGTTTTCAAACCCTATCACCAGAATAATGTGTTGAAGATGTGGATGGATGGAGTCTACAGGTAGTCTACATTGAAAAACAGAGACAGTAATCTTGAGTGTGATGCATTAATAATGTCATACTATAACCAAAAACCTTATCATACTCAGAATTTACCGATAGAACTGTTTGAAGTTATCTGAAGCTAACTTTCATTTAAAAAGAAATTATCCCAGGTAGACAATGACATTTCTTTGACATTGCAAACGGAGCCTTAACACAACAGTGATGGTGGAGGCAGTGCAGCCATCGGTCAAAGTACCCTTGATAGTTTATAAGATGTGACTCTTTACCAGTGAATTGGTGAGAACACTGAATCAATCAACCTCTAAAAAAGATGAATGCACTGAATTTGATGCTGACTTTTGCAAGAACAGAACACATTTTAGCTTTCGGACCCATTCAAAAGCATGTACAAAAGTAGCTCGGATATTGCACTTCAATTAAGTATGTCTGGTTGACTTTACATTACAAACAAAACAATTGACAAACAAGTCGTGGCAAGCCGGTAACATGTTGTGCTGTGTGAGCAACTTTACAGCTATGTACATTTCGTAAATGCTGTACTTATGCTTGCTGTAATATTTTGTATTCCAATGAGATTCACGATATCCCCCATACTAGTGACATTTTCAGAAGACAGAAGACACTGCCAACTGCTGTTAGACTGTTGTTCCTTGCTTCTTAATTCCATTACAGACTTTGTTCGAATTCTCTGAGAGAATTTTATATATGTATATAAGACTGAACTGACTGAAGTCAGTCGTCACTTCAGCAGACTTTCCCCTCAGTCCTGCAGTTGTTTACTTCTGAGTGAAATCAAGCATCCACCTTGTCCACCATCTCCGAAGACTTTGATGGGTAAATCGCTGTAACTTCAACATGTGCTGAGGCCAGAGTGGAAAGCTTGACACATGTACAAACAGTGCCTGCGGAGGTCAGCATTCTCTGGAGGAGAAACACAGAACTGATGCTGTGTCTAAATGTTCTCAGAAATGTCTTTACATTCTGCACTGAACTGTCTTGTTATCTATCTGCCAATGTACACACCAGTACTGACATTGATTCAGGAGTCAGCTTCACTCTGAAATAACTCACATCTCAGACATACCAGCATGATGGAAATGAAGTGAGCAACTCTGTCGCCTGAAAACAAAAAGCACGGATAACACTCAGACACCATCCTGACTCCCAGGGAGTAACAACAAAGTGACAGTATGAGGAAAATCCTACTGCCCTCACCAACAGTTAGTTTGATTAATTTCTTTTCTTTTTACAATGTTTATGAATAAGGCAAATCCAACAGTTATTTTTCTATATGTAGATCTTTGAATAGGGTTAGGGTGAACAACACATGCTGAATCTGTCTGTGATATATACCAGCAATGTCTGCTCACTGACCTGCTCTGTGATGCCTAAACAGCACTAAAGGAATCAGTATCACAGCCATGACCTCAGTACAAACTAAGGACCTTAAATGCTGCTGCACCACTTGCTAATTTTTTTAATTCCAAATGGGGACAAAAAGAACAGGGCCTTCTGGGAAATCAGCCATGGTATGTTCAGATGCAGAGTGGCATTCTGTTACCATGACTTCTCTAAATCTGTGTGCCATCCAGGTCTTGGTGGTGAGCAGGGTGGAGAAACTCAAGCTTGCACAGCTTGTGGCACACACAGGACCAGTACTCTTCATTTCCAGGAATTGTTTAGAGCAAAAAATAGAAATGGGTTTGGTTGAGGATTTGTAGTTTTCATCCCTGCATACTTTCATTGCTTACCTACGTCTCCTTCAATCAACACAATCTCTCTCTGTCTGTTTCTGTCCCTTCCTCTCTGGGGTGTATGCAAACATGACTGCTGTGTTTGTGTGCCTCTTCTTTCAAGTGGCATTTCAGCTTTAGACATAATTAACCTTAAATCTCTGTTTTGGAGCCATCTTAGTCTAGAATTGAATATGGAGACAAATCTTTCAAAAGAGGTAGAAAAATCAGAATCAGGGATCATCACGTAACAGTAAGCACCTGCCGTGACAATAATTTCCAAAGGTATGCGTTCTAATAACATTTAGCACAGTTGATGACTTTAAGTAAAACATGCTAATACCACCAGAGCAACTAATGTTAATGTGTTTTTTTAAATGTCAGAATTGGTGGATTATAGCAGATTTTCCAACCAAGTGAGCAAAATACTACTTTAATCTTCCACTGATTTAACAGTGGACTCATACATGCAGATAAGATTGAGGCAGTTCTGTGAGTGAGCACCATAACATACTTTGCTTATTAAAGATAAACACTTCTCTTCCTGAGTGTAGACACATACGGAACATGTGCACAGAATGCCAACGGGGCAACAAGGCCACACCTCATCCATGTAAATAGTCCATAGCAAGGCATTCCTGTGGAGGATTATTATATGAGAAAGAGCTGACACGAGAAGCTAATGGAAAGCAGCATAGTGCAGACAAATAGTTTGGGTTTCAGATCAGATGAACTGCAGATTCACCATGGACAAGAGCTTTCCAAAGTGATGATAATGTTGCAGCATGTAGCAATACCTTTAAAGAAGACAAACTTGCCCTCGCTGTTCTCATAGACAGCGTCTATCTTGGGTGGCAGGCCCCTCCAGAAGACGTTGATGAGCATGGGGTATCCTGGCATTACAGAGTTATCTCTCACCCGCCAAAACCAATGGTCCTGTAAGAGAACAGAAGGACTTGTGAGGGACTTTTTCATCCACTGTGTTGTATATGTTGTTACCATAATCACACAGATTCTCAGTGGCAGTCTTTGAGTAAATGTACTTAGTTACTGTGTTAATTCTGCCTGCTCGAATTAAGAGCAGCGCAGAACTCTGGACCTGATCCACGGTGTGAGGATTCTTACATGTATGGTCTCAGAGATCAGTCAGTGACAAATCAGGAAAACTAGTTTAGTGCTAGTTTATTATAAAATATTTCTTACGTTAAAGAGTTTTTATTAGTACAGAGTTTCTTGACAGTGTTATAAGACATCATGAATCCTTATTCTGTACTTTTCCACTGAACCTTCATTCCAGTTTTGTACTTTCCATACAATGTAGGTCCTTGTAGTGTCTGGAACTATAACATAACACGACCAGTTAGAAATGCATTGCATACCAGGAGGCAGATGAAACTTCTCTATTCTCTCAGTAAGGTCTATTGCATTGGCTACACACCAAAACAACACTCACAAATGTTGGTTAATACATTCTGAAAACAAGACGAGGACAGTGGTCGTCCTCCCCACACAGTGTGTCACCCAGCCCAAGAGGATAAACGTAAACCGTTTCCAAAGATCAGGGCTCACTCTCACTGAGATCCTGCGAGATCTCTGTCACTTTGAGACCAGTGCTGCTATACTTTACCTTTAACCAGCTAACAATTTGGTGTGGTGACCCAGATCAATGATGGCTAACAATTTGTGACCCTAATAAATTATACTGTTTCTAAACTGTAGGTTTCTCCACTCTGTTTTGGGGCTTCCAACATGAGAACTGGGCTAACAACACCAAACAACACTGCCCTGAAGCAGGGAAAACACTGAATGAATTCTGCATATTGCAACCTAGTTGGCTGCAGATTATAACATCTGATACTGGTGAGTTCAGTCCAGCTTCTTGCTTTACAGCTCTTACAACAAAAGCTGCTGATATTGATCAACTCTGGCTGCTGTTCTGACAGGCATGATCGGACCAACATATACTTTCTTAGATTGCCTGGAAAGCATGGATGACGATTGCCATGCATTGGGCCACATAGGGAAAACCATCAAGTAATGGGGCCAAAGTGATAGCTAGAAGCTTTGCGAGAAGACAAGAGGCTCCAGTTTCCTTCACTGGGGTGGGGGGTGTTGGGACATGAGCCTGGCCAAGCGGAAGGTGTGTCTTTTTGATGTAGGATGAAACTTGATGAAAGAGGGAGCCAGGGGGAGACCCAGCTGTGAAAGCCATTAGGACTCAGTGAGATGTCCCACCCACTGGCAATGAACTGCCAGTTGCACCTCCTAAAAGCACTGAGCGTGGGGGCCAAAACGCCTGACTTCGAAGACTGGGATGCAGGCCCAGGGAAAAGGGAGACAGCACATCATCACACCCTGCCTCATTCACAGTGAAAGTTAAATAAACAGCCAATTTATCAAACACACTCTGTGCTGCTCTCTTTTTCTCTCTCTCTGTCTAATCCAATTGTTTCTCCAGGACTTTCCTCTCTCCCTGGATACTTCCTCCTCTTTCCTTTCATTACCCCTTGTCTCTCATTCCAGTTCCTCCTCTCTTCCTCTCCCTCACTCAGTCTATACCTACTGCCTACATAAATTTCAATTTCATAAGTTTTCCTCTGCATATGGCTCGCCCTAGTAATTGCAAACAGATCAAACTGAAATCTGACCCATTTGAATCCTTCTGACTTTTTAAAAGAGAAAATATTCCTTCTCCTGCCCCACTGTCCCACTCCCACTCTGAAAATAAAGATCAGGCAAGCAGACTTCACTTGCAGAATATTTTAGACACTGCTCTGCAAATGCAGGAACGTCTGGAATAATCAAAACAGATTTAGTCTCAGCAGAAGTGGGAAATATGATAGCTCCACTTGTTCATGTTCTCTGCTCTGAGAGGAAGGGCAGCACAGGATATGTCACGCATACCATCTCAGGGTGTATGATAATGCATTGAGAGCAATGTCTCTGAATTAGCACTCATAGTACTCACAGCATATAGCACTCTAAAGGAATGTGAATTCAGAAAGGCACTGACAAATTGTCTCTGCCAGTTATTTTTTGGGGGGGAGATCTGGTGAAGCAGAACATAAAGTGCAGAAAGTGCAATGCTAATGACTTAACTAAGAGTTAAACTGTACAGAGGCCTGCTGATAAAACTACTTTGGAGCAGGAAAAGGGATGGCATGGTAAACTAAACTAAAACCAGACTTCTAGAATGCATTCAGTCACTGTTGTACAGTGTACATCATGTATGAAATGTACAGAGCTGTTAAGTCGTCAAAGTTTTTACTGCTCAACATGCTGTTTGCCACTAGGTAACCTGTTTGTTGATTGTTTTTTCTGTAATGTAAAAGGTCACCGGACATACTTTCATCAGTGAATTGTTTGATTGACGTGCATGTATACTGGGACAATAACAGAAGTCCAATTAACTCGGATAGTTGAGCTACAACCATAGCTCAACTAAACTGTGCATGCAAATGTAGTCAATGTTTTGTGTTTCTTTCATTCTGGGTGTTTGTTTCCCATGTAGGAAAGGTGTGGGCCCGGGAGCCCACTGTTTTAGTTATTGTTTGTGCTTTTTAAAAAAAACAACTGTGGGTTCATGAACAGTGAACAGATCAAACTACTTTAGGTGAGATGTGACATATTTCTGTTCAAGTAAAAAGCTTCACAAAGCTGGACCCACATTCATATTTACTTTCTAAGAATTCTGCTTCAAGATACCAACAGGGGGCCAGCTGAGGAGTAAAAAAAGTTTTATTGCAAAGTGAAGAATAAAGCACATCCATCAAGTGAATCACTACGAGTAACCTTTAAGAGTAGCGCTAAAGCCATCACAATTTTAACCACAAAGTTGCACAAAGAGGAAGAATTGATCAGACAATAGATCTACCTGACACCTGCCTGTTATTCAAAAATGTTTTATGATTTTTAAATATATAACTCCAGAAGAGAAGAAAATAAAAAAAACAAACACTTGAGGTCCATCAAAGACAGTCCAGACCCCACAGTTTGAAGTGCAGACTCAGAAGAGGAATAAAACAATAACCATAACATTGAGGTTAAACCTGAAACCTTGTCATCCCCCTGAGAATGTGAGGAGGTGGGAACATGACACACAGTGGTGTTAGGATGACTGTGCTGCTGACCTCTCACTTGGTTAATGTGACATACACACTCAGAATGCAACTTGGAAATAACTGCAGAAGGAAAATTTAGCATGTGCAAAGTTGGGGCGGCAGCGGTGGTGCAGTGGTTAGCACTGTCACCCCCGAGAAAATAGGTTCATGGTTCATGGGTTTTCTCTGGCTACTATGGCTTCCTTCCACTGTCCAAAGACATGCAGGTTAAATTGGTTGGCAACTCCAAATTGTCCAAAGGTGTGTGTGAGAGTGTGAGTGAATGGTTATTTGTGTCTATGTGTCAGCCCTGTGATTGACTGGTGACCTTTTCAGGGTTTACCCTGCCCTCACCCAGTGTCAGCTGGGATTGGCTCCAGCACCTCTGTGACCTTCAAAGGATATGTGGTATAACAAATGGATGGATGTGTATCTGTGTGTTGGTGCACACAGGGTGTAGCTCCCGGGAGACTGTTTTGTACTAATGTTGAATGAGTGCCTAGCATGTAGTAATAGCATGGAACAGGTGCCACTCTTTGGTCAGATAATCACACTCCATTTTCCCTGCTTCCGACACGTGGACTGCAAGAACTGACTCTTCACCTACTGCCTAATATGTACCACACCTTCACAGGCATCATTTAATGAGATGATAATGTTAATCACTTAACCTGTTAGCGGTTATAATGTTGTGGCAGATCAGTGTATAACACACTGCAGTTATGTCTTGCATGGTCTTGCATTTATATAGCGCTTTCTTGCCCTAGGACACTTCGACATGTAGACTGGAGGAGCAAGGAATTGAACCACCGATTAGCCACCAACCTCCAATAAGTGGACGACTCACTCTATCTCCTAAGTCAGATAATTCTGTGTTGCAGCACGTTAAAAGACAAAAGAACCACTTCAAAGTTAAGATGTAGAGCAGAGTCGAAATGACAGTCCACCACAGAGGAAATAAATTCTGTGTCTGAGTTACACTATCCTTTCTGGCTCCTTTATTTCACAGCCAAACAGTATGCAGGTGTTCATGTTTGAAGGAACAGTTTAGTTTTATGGGAAACAAGAAAACAATACCTCTGAACTACACTAAAAGTCTCCTGGCTGGCTTCATATTTACAAAGACTGACACAGCCTGCTTTTACATTTCTGTTTGTGTACAAATCATAAGAAGTAATAAAGAAAAATATTAGAGGTGCTGGTGACACATTTGTCTTCCCTCTGCAAACAGCCAGGCTCTGTAAACTAAGCTAATGTAATTATAACTAAGAGCTAAGAGAATCGCTGGAGCTGCTAGTTGCACTCCATATGACAGAAAGAGCATTCAGTGGAAATTACCAATGCCATTACATATCATTTAGCCAGGGATATGATGCCAATCCAAATCATAAAAACGAGGGCTTTAAGCAGCTGGTTAACAAGCTTGACCCAAAATACATCATCCTAGGTAGAAAAGACTTGAAATACACACACTTTCCTGGGATGTATGGAGCATGCCGCAACAAACTAGCAGCTACACTTTTGTTGGTGGCATTTTTTGTCTCAACCATGGACATGTGGTTGAGAACATGTGTGTGAATGAGTGAGAAAGAGACAGATAAAGAGAAAGAATAAGACTAAAAATCTCTACCTTCAGACAAGAGTGTGAAGGATTCTAGGAGTAACAGAGCAGTGGCAGTTGGAAAAAAGATTGTGACTGCCTTCACTCACTGATCAATTTGGCAACTGCTTGAGCCATGCTTTTGAGCCGCATACATGAGTCAGTTTGAGAGCAAAGCCATCCAATCGAGAGCAGCTGAAGAAATGAAACCCTGCCTCTCAGAGCAGAGTTGCAAGTTCCTCCAAACCCCCTCCAAATTAATGCCACTGGGGTGGAACGTTTCACCAGTTTTAGGTTCCTGGGTGTTTATGTCAAAGAGGAGCTCTCGTGGCTCTAAACACATCTGCTGCAGTGAAGAAGGCTCAGCAACAGTTGCACTTCCTCAGAAGGCTAAGGAAGGCCAGACTGTATATGACATTTACAGCAATTGAGCATAAAATATTCACAAGGATCCCTCCCATCCATACAACAGACATCAGGTAGGTGATTCAGATGTCTAAGAACCAGGGCCACTGGATTTCAGAACAGCTTTTTCCAAGTGCATAAAGATATATGAACTCTTCCCTGAACACCGCCCCTCCCTCAATCACGTAGCGCCATTAACTGCCGGTACATCTGATGTACATCTTGCACTTTATCTTTTTTATCGTTTTATGCTATATTTATTTATTTTAGTAGGATTGCACCAATTGCAGGTGGACAAAACACATTTCATTGTACATATTTTGTAAAATAGCAGTAAAGTTGAACTGAATTGAATTGAATCTGCAGGGCAGAGACAGAGCTATCTGTTGCCGAAGACAGGAATATACAGGGCCCTTGTACACATGGCTGGAATTACCAACTTCAACTCAAAGAATGGAGGAAAAATGTTTGTTGAAACTCAAGCTGTATGTTGCCAATAAACCAGCAGATTGAGAAGAAATGTTCTGTTTATATGGAAATGGTTTTGGTGTGATATGTGTGTGTGAAATGTGTGATAATACTCTTTTCTTTGCCTGATTTTCCCTTTTTCAAGAGCAACGTGTTCCTTTGAAATCTGGGGACCTAAATCTTTGCTTCCTGTATCGAACTAGTCTTCACTGAGCTGAACAAACCTCACAGGAATCGGACGAATCTGGCCTGAGTGTACTCCACATGATAAACTCTCCTGAAGTCCTTACTTTGGAGGCTATGAGACTGCATGTATGATGTAATGACTTTGGCATTGACTAGACCGGGCTCTTCCAAAAGAATCAAGAGGGGACGGTGAGTACAGCAAAGGCAAGACAGCCAAATGGACCTAAAGCAAGAAGTATCCAAGCTGACCGTCGATTCAACAATCAAAGAAAGAAATCAGCCTCATACAACCAGAAAAAGGGACACAGATTAAAATGAGACTGAAACAAGAAGAAGCAGCAATCATTTAACCAGTCTTCACAATCATACACTATATTACCAAAAGTATTCGCTCACCCATTCAAATGATCAGAATCAGGTGTCCTAATCACTTGGCCTGGCCACAGGTGTATAAAATCAAGCACTCAGGCATGCAGACTGTGAAACAAGACATTTGTGAAAGAATGGGCCGCTCTCAGGAGCTCAGTGAATTCCATTGTGGAACTGTCATAGGATGCGACCTGTGCAACAAATCCAGTCGTGAAATTTCCTCGCTCCTAAATATTCCAGTCAACTGTCAGCTCTATTATAACAAAATGGAAGTGTTTGGGAACAACAGCAACTCAGCCACGAAGTGGTAGGCCACGTAAAGTGACGGAGAGGGGTCAGCGGATGCTGAAGCGCATAGAGGTCGCCGACTTTCTTCACAGTCAATTGCTACAGCGCTACAAACTTCATGTGACCTTCAGATTAGCCCAAGTAAAGTACGCAGAGAGCTTCATGGAATGGGTTTCCATGGCCAAGCAGCTGCAGCCAAGCCACACATCACCAAGTGCAATGCAAAGCGTTGGATGCAATGGTGTAAAGCACGCCGCCACTGGCCTCTAGAGCAGTGGAGACGTGTTCTCTGGTGTGATGAATCACGCTTTTCCATCTGGCAATCTGATGGACGAGTTTGGGTTTGGAGGTTGCCAGGAGAACGGTACATTTCAGACTGCATTGTGCTGACTGTGAAATTTGGTGGAGGAGGAATTATGGTGTGGGGTTGTTTTTCAGGAGCTGGGCTTGGCCCCTTAGTTCCAGTGAAAGGAACTTTGAATGCTTCAGGATACCAAAACATTTTGGACAATTCCATGCTCCCAACCTTGTGGGAACAGTTTGGAGCGGGCCCCTTCCTCTTCCAACATGACTGTGCACCAGTGCGCAAAGCAAGGTCCATAAAGACATGGATGACAGAGTCTGGTGTGGATGAACTTGACTGGCCTGACCTGAACCCAATAGAACACCTTTGGGATGAATTAGAGCGGAGACTGAGAGCCAGGCCTTCTCGACCAACATTAGTGTGTGACCTCACCAATGCGCTTTTGGAAGAATGGTCAAAAATTCCTATAAACACTCTCCTCAACCTTGTGGACAGTCTTCCCAGAAGAGTTGAAGCTGTAATGGCTGCAAAAGGTGGACCGACATCATATTGAACTCTATGGGTTAGGAATGGGATGGCACTTCAGTTCATAGTATGAGTCAGGGCAGGTGAGCGAATACTTTTGGTAATATAGTGTATGTGCTTCAAAGTAAATATATCAAACTGTAATTATGATTCCAGATCTTGTTTTTTTTAGAGTGGGCCAGTTTATTCTTCCAGAAGAGGAGAAAACACTAACATGATACCTCAGCCTTCTCTAAGAAAACTTACACAACTCAGTCAAGTCAAGAAATATGAGGACCACCTGCTCCTCCTGTGAAGCACACTTTCTAAGTGAATCCAAAACAAATCTGGGATCCCTTCTTGATTCCACTTCACTTACCACAATTGATTCACTGGCCTTAGCTGTAGATTAAATTATCATGACTCCTGTGGTTACTGGTCCTAATTATGTGAACACTGTGGATTTACAGCCTCTCCTCCACCCACCTACACCTTTGGAAAAATGTCAGATGGTGCTTCTTATAGATCCACTTCGGCACTGATGCCCTCTTAAGACAAGCAATAATAGGTCCTCCTACTGATTCAGCCTGCTGTGGGAAACAGCAACAATTAAAACATTTAGCTTTCTCAATGAAGATTCATCATATTGGCTGAGGAATTGTAACAGAAAAGCTTGTTTTCCTGGCCTGGTAAGAGGCAATTTTAATGGCTTTAATGACAGTAAACTGATCAGATTAGGAGAATGTATCTGTTGTTTAAAAATAAGTGTTTTACAGAGCATTATCTCTGCATCAGCTGGCAGGGTTTGGCCTTGGAGAGATGGTTAGATTTTAGTCAAACAGGTTAGAGGTAAACTCATGTTTGAGAATGACAGACTTGCAAGATAGAAATTTCTTTTTTATAATGTAGTGCCAAGACATATACTAAATTTGAGTACAAAAGTTAGCATCACCTGTCTTTCAAATTAAAAATCTAGTAATACAGTCAGTGTGCATTTAGTAGCACTCATGTCACATCTGACCCGTTTTCAGTTTATTTCTCTCCCAAAAAGTTCTCATAGATCTCATATACAATGCAACACTATCAGCCCCTAATCTACTAATTTACTCATCAGTTTGACATACTCAAATAATCCAGCCTCCTAACTATCAATTCAGTAAATGAAATCACACACGTTAGGATCCTCTTTACTACAGGAATATCCAGAACAATATCATTCATAAGAGTGACATGTAACGACATAATGGGACACACAACAAAAAAGCTAATCCTGTGAACAGCGTTTCCAACATGTTCTATTGATATAATCCACCAAAGCAAACTTCAGGATGTTCTCTTATTAATGATTCAATTCCAAGTGAATAAAAACTGATTTCCTGTACAAATTAGTGACTGGGCTACAACAGAAGTGAACCAGGTGCATGTTAACACAGACACAAACTCTGCCTGATGTTGCAGTCATAAAGGGCTTGTTTCTTGTTTCCATAAACACATAAATAATTACCTAGAAAACTTCTGTGATTGTTATGGTGTGGGTTAAAACAATTGTCCTGGCCAGAGTGTATACAATAAAGGTTATAGTGTATTCATGAAAATTATAACAGTGCACATGTCGGTGAGGTTTTCAGTCATTCAGGTCATTGTTGTAGTGACTGCTGAAATAAAGGCAACTGTATTTTTTGTTTTCTTGTTTCCTTGAAGACGTTCACCTATCATCTGAAATGCTGCTTCAGTTCAAAAGACTGGTAGGGGGCATCCAAAGTATTTAACCAAATGGATGGACACATGGACATGGTCCTGAGAGTTGATACACCCTGTCATGTGAGTTGTTGTGATGAGACTCACAGAATGAGCCTCACCTGGAGCGATTCATAGTGTTATAGCCATCACCGGCCCATTGTGTGAGGTGTTACCCCACCCAGCCACTTGTGTCTTGTTAAGCTCACATACACCCCCAACCAGTGTTAGAACTGAAGAAGCCTTTTGGATGAGAGGCTAAACAAAGAATTCCAGCTGCCTTTACTTCAGCACTAACTACTATCAGTGCAAAAGTTTACAGAAATATTTCATACACTAATTTGTATGTCCTTTACCTTTATAACCCCCAACCTGTTTGGGTACCCACTGAATAGCTTTTGTGTCCTCTCAGGTGCAATTTTAGCTTATTCTTCATGATGTATTTGTTTCAAGTCTCCCAGATTGCTTGGCTGTCTAACTTGTACAAATCTATACACAAGTTTTTCAATTATATCCATGTCTGGAGACTGGAAAGGCCATGGGAAAACATTCAGCTTTTTCTATTTGGACCATTCCTGAGTTGACTTTGCTTTGTGCTTTGGGTCACTGTCTTGTTGAAGGATTCACTGTCTCTTCCTTTTTAGCGTTTTGATTGATTGATTCCTGATGCAGACTTACACTCCCAAACCACGTGCATTCCACCATATTTGACTGGGAATGGCTTCCCTCTCCTCATGGGCATGAATTGATTTTTCACCACCTGTGTAAATTATGACCAAATAATTTGACCCTGGTCTCATCAGACCACATCAGCTTGTTCTAAAATTAATTTAGGTTGTTCAAGTGCTTTATTCATACTCAAATCATGCTACATTTTGTCGAAGTAAGCAATGGCTTCCTCTGTGCTTTTCTCACCAACAATCCAGACTTGTGCATGCTATACTTGACTGAGGAGAATTTATATTCCAGTCTCCTCTGGGGAGTTTATCAGGTCCCTTGCTGTTTGTTGCGGAATTTCACATAGTTCTGGATGACGTTTCACAGCTCTTTTGATTATTTTTCTTGGTTTTCCACGTCTTGGTAAGGTCTTGGTGTGTCCACGTTTCTTCCATGTCTGGTTATGGTCTGTCAGTTGGTACTGGTTTTGTCACTAAACACTTTGAAATATTTTCCTATGACTCTCCAGCTGTATGAATGTTAATCAATTTTATTCTGAGGTCTTCTGACAGCTTATTTTTGTTGCTCTCAGAAAACTTGAGACTGCTCCTGGAGATCTACCCTACTTGCAAATTTAACATACACCTGATTTTACAAAATAAAGTTAATTACCTTGAAGACCATCATTTTCAATAGCACTTATCATGTTGCAGGGGTGCTGGAGACAAGCCCCACATTGGTGAGGGCAGGGTACACCCAGGACAGGTCACCAGTCCATCAAATAAAGACAAACAACCATTAACACTCACATGTATGAACAATTTAAAGTAACCAATCAACCTAACTTGCATGTCTTTTGCTGGAGTGGGATCAGGCTGAATTAGCTGGAGAAAACCCACACAGGCGCAGGGAGAACATGCAAACTCCACACAGATAAGAACCAGAGTTTGAGCCCAGAACCTTCTTGCTGTGAAGCAACAGTGCTAACCACTACAGAGTCATCATATTCAGTACTTTCTGAGAGGTGTGTTCTCCAACAAAAGGAACATTTGTAATTGCTGATTGTGCATTAAATACTGTGTTGATGAAAAAGAAAAAAAGTTTAAATATCATTTCAAAATAATGGTCATTTCTATAGTCAACTGTAATGATCTATGTAAATTTTATAGATACCCTGTACATCCCATCTTTGCCAACTGCCAACTTCTTAAGCTGTTGAACAGACTTAATGTCATTATCCTCATCAATCCATCAGACCAGGCTGCTGCCCTGAGACTAATGGGGGGTTACAGGAGCAACTGCACCATTGTAATAAACAGATATTATTTCAACCACAACACTGACAGAGTGCAAACTTGAAGACTAATCTGAGTTAAATACCTCCACAAGTCACAGCTCTGATTCCAAGCCAGATATAGTTTTTTGAGTCTGAAGGCCACACGGGTAGATTGGGGACTGAGAAGACAGAAAGGGGTTTTACCCCAGCTCCACGAGCCTCTTCTTTAACCAAAGAACTCTCTATTTATATCCCCAGAAAAATAGAGTCCCACTCACTTAGTATCACCAATTATCAGACAAACTGTTTTTTACTTCCTGCGGAGAACACAGGGCAGCTTTGTGTTATCCTGAGGATTTTCTATGTTGATTACAATGTGTTGTCCAGGTCTTGTTCTTATACCAATTACCAATACCATATACCATTAAAGGTACTGCTTTGTTTCTTGTTGATGTGAAAACCAAGCTAAATGTGTGGGGAAAAGAAAACTATTCTGCACTGTGTGTGGCAAGCTGTTCCTCCATAGTAAAACCTTTTTAACTGGAATCAAGTAACCTGGAGAGAGCTCCTTTTGGCCATAATAGCTTCTTTAATTATGCAATAAATGCACAGCTGTTAGTTTTAGGAAAACAGCACAGAGACCACCATATTTTTAAATGCTTCAACCACATTGTCAAAGTTCTCTTTCCTAAAACATCTCGCCAACTTTTCCACTAAGGTGAACAAAACTTTCAAAAAGCAACCAACATAATTACCACTATATCCTACTGAGCTTTTGCACATACCGTACTAAACATGAAACAGATTAACAGGAAAACTCCCACCCTCTGTATATTTGGGTAATCCTCCAAGCTCTGAAGAAATCCATACCCCATTCAACTCCTGTCAGCTGCAGCTCTCAGCGTTTTTGAACCTACAGGCCATTTGCTCTGGTTTGAATTAAGGGATGAGATGTTCTGCTGTTGCTTAAATCAGCCAATGAAGTTATATTCTATCATCAGAAATCTCTGTGGGTTTAGATATACGTATGTGATGAAACTACCGGTCCAATAAGGTCTCACAAGTTGTTCTGGCCTGCAAAGGCTGACTGTTGTGTTCTCACACTGCTAAGAGAGGCACACGCCACAGTTTAAACTACTCCTGAAAACAAAAAAAATATGAAAGTGCCCCCAGGTCTATTCTGAACCATAGACTCTTCCCTCACCTTGAAGACGAACATCTCTCTCCTCAGTATAGCCAATGTGTTGAAGCCTCCATCGCAGATGCTGGGTTTGGCATTGGGATGGGATGGTCTGTCCCCCGGGGGCAGCCTCGGAGGGCGCGTCTGCCTGTCTGGCTTACGGGGGTCTGAAGGAAGATGGGAGCGTGGAGGGGGTGCCGTAGGCAAAGGCTTGGTAGGCTGAGGAATCATATCAGGAGGCCCTTGAGGAAGTAAGAGAAGGACATTTGTATATACTGTATACCTGCAACCACAACTTCTAAACCACATATCTGACACAGTGTTTCGGGGGGTAACTATAACTGGGACAGCTCAGATTTTGAACTTCCATCAGGAATCTTGTTTGGCTGCTCACATTTTTCTGTCTTTTTTTCAGAGGCCTGGCAGGAGTTCAAATGGACTTAATTTGAGGTTCAGTAGCTTTCTCAAGGACACATGTGGGGATTGAACCACTGACTCTCTTATTTGGAGAAACCCTTTTGTAACCCCTGAGCCACAGACACCCACATAAAGAAGAATCCATCTTCCAGCACCTCTACAGCTTATTGATTAATGCCTACACCTCATGTCTAAAGCAGATAATAGCAGATTGTATTTCTAAGGTTAAGGATAAGGAGGATATGCAGAAAAGTAATGAATACAATACAAACTGCAACCACTTTTATTATGTCTGTGCCACTCCCAGCCAAGCAGCAAGCTAAACTTTTTCAACCGTAACTGGGATAACAATGTTAAAGGACGAGGTGGAAGATGAATACAATAAAATATAAACAGCAGGAATTAAAAAATACTTTTTAGGATAAAGCTTAAGAAGGAATATACTGCCAAGATAAAACTACCCCCCAAAAAATGGAAGTCCAGGCATGCCTTGGTGTCATTTAACATGAATGAATTACATGAAAGAAGGAGAGTGAGTGGGCGGGTTGTGTGAATGATTAATTGAGCACATGATGGATGCATGAATAACACATCGTGTAACTCTGAAACAAGGATACGAGCTGCCTTGTGCTGACTGAGGTCAGTGGATGCAGGATGATTGATGACTGAATGCAAAAGATGTACCAAGCAATCCGCCCACCTCCTCTCCACCCTTCCAGCCATGAAACGTACGAGTGAGTAACAGTGGCACAAATGCCTGTAAACATGCAGGAAATTTGACTGACCTGAATCAGAGAATGAAAATGGCGAGAGGACTACAGCACAGAGGGAGCTATCAGTCATTTCACACTGAATTACCCCGCACCCCTAAACGCACACACAGAATCCCAGCACTGATCAGTGAGTCTACATGACAGTGAGTCAAATCCCTTGAAATATGTCCCCGATTAGTGCAGAGCACTATGCTGTTATGTAAGCACTGGGAAGACGTGCAGTCAACACGTAGACAAACTTGCATGTGTGTGTGTGCATAATAATTTATATTGATATAAAAACAATATGCTGGTGATGATACATATTTTCTCCTGTACAGTGAACGGAACAGCATAGCTTCACAACGACTCATCCCCCACCCCACCTCTGTCAGACCACTCTCCTCCCAACAGTTCACCACATGATGAAGTTCAGTGTCTCCTTCGCATTTACTCTACCACACCACCTCTTTCTTCACTCCTCTCTACCTTTATGGCACCACCTTTTCATATCACTTCCTATTCAATCCTAGCTCCTCCAACCTTCCAATTCATCTAAACCGTACAGCTCCCACCTTCATCCCCATTTAGCTTCCACATCCATCATCTTCATTGCCACGGGGAAGAAAAGGCAGCTAACAGAGCTGGGAGGTGTGATGAGTTATTTCAGGCTCTCCAGGTTCCTGCAATGAAAGTCTAATTCATTTTTCTCATAGACAATGTTGGTGACTCACAGTCTGGTTTAATGTAAAACTCTCCTGCTTCAGTCATCAGAATTAAGGATAAATAGGACAAAATGTTTGCTACTTTGATAGACAGCTGAAGCTTGCAAAGACAAAGACATTCAGGGAAGAGATTAACCACAGTCCTGTCTGGACTGAATTTCTACAGGGGGAGATTTGTACTGGACTGGTCCATATTTACAGTGACTGTGACCTGTCATTTAAATTAGTAATTTTAATTTTTTTTCTTATCTGATAGATGGAAAACAGCTGGAAACAGAAAGGGAAATTTGTGAATCACATGAAGAAAAAAATTAAAGCCATCAGGAGAACAGGAACTCAACAAATGTGCATTAGTAATGCCAGCTACAAATGCTGGTATTCTCATTTTATCAGCATTTTATAGCACATTTGTTCACATTCAGTCAAACTGTCCTCATTAAAAGTACCTAAATAAGCTGTAATGAGTTCCTGCCTGCATTGCATCCATGTATGTACAGACTATCACTTGTGTACTGGGTAACATGAAGACTCTGAATTATGTTCTGCAGCCACTTTTTGCTCTGGTTTCTAAGTGGATTTGTGTATGTTTATAATGGAGGGGAGATCAGAGATAATGATATCCTCAGGAAATCACACTGAATGACATCAACTTGTGTTCCATGGCTGTTTGTAAACATTTGACTTAGTAACATTAAGCGTCCTGTGGTCCTTCGATGTGACCGGGGAAAAAAGTCACCTGTCTGAGGGAGTTGCTGCCATCACTTGTCTGGCCCCTGGTACAACAGAGGAGAAGGAGGCAGCAGCAGAGAGGAGGAAAACACGAATGGGATGAGGAGAGATTTAATTGTACACAGATGGCAAGTTCTTGTGTTATTGTGCTCATGCATGTGTGTGTGTGTGTGTATGTGTATGTGTGGGACCAGAGACATCTCAGCAGACAGGTTTATAGGTTTATACAACTGTAAAGAAAAACGCTGTCACTTACTGTCAACTTATTTCCTCAGTTATATGTCATGCTGAGGTAAATATACTGAATATGAATAATAAATGTCAAAATGATGGGACTCCTTTCATCCTCTCCAACCATCAAACTATCACCTTGGTAAGAAACAGAGACAAGAGAACCCTCCTTTGCAGTAACACACACTAAATCATCAAACTGTCAAAATAAGTTAGAAGTTCATGTATCAAACCCTAACAAAAACAAAGCAAATGGGAAAACACAAAATCACGGCAAAGTGACGTGGAATTTATACGACAGCAAAAAGAGTGGATATCTGGAGTGGATATTTCAATACTACTTCCACAAAGAAACATGCTAGGACTCAAAAGTATTGAAAGTGAAATATGAATATAAATATGTAGAATTATATAGATTATATATAATAATATATAGATGATATAGAATATATAGAATTCTCACTTTCATATAAATATAAGAGCGAGAATTCATTTACATTGACCATCAACCTAATAAATACAATAGTTTAATACTTTTGTTGATTGTGTTAAAGTTTGTGTATTGAAAGCAAGTGACTTTTATGTACCGTACTGTGTCTAGACTCCTGATGATAGCAATGTTAACTCAGTAAGGAACTTGATGAATGAATATTGGCCATGGTGGAAGAAGGATGTGTAACATTTGCATGGAACCCTCAATTACATAATTCAAAATTTACAGGAAATACTTCTCTTCTCCTGCTGAAACAGCGGAGAAGTTGGAAAAGTATAAGGTGGTTGTGAAGGATATTATAACCCCCGACAGTACAAACCCACAGGATAAACAGCTGGACCCTGTGGTGCATGCTGTGGTGCTTGTTTTTTTCTTTTCTTCATCTTTCATTTTGTTTTTTTCTCTGCTCTTTTAGCTATTCTTTCTGCCTTTCCTATTACAAAACCAATTTTACTATTTGTTTTCATATTCGTATTCATATTTTTGTGATTGGGCCAGTGCTAGTTCCTTCTGAAGTTATCTAGCAATATTGAGTAGCAGTCCAAGAAAATCATCATTTCATCATCAACCCACTGCTCATCGGCTACATGGTGACCAGAACCGCCTGGCCAGTCCTACTGCCAAGTAAGAAAGTCTTCAGGCAGACTTCACAACACTCCAGCATCCAAGGGACAAAACCTATCGACTAGGGGATGACCACCCAAATACTTCAACATCAATTGTTGATGTTGTCTTGTGACAGCCCTGGCACAGAGCTGCATCAGCTATATGAGAAGACAAAGCACTGTGAGTAAGTCATGTCTAATGAGGAAGCTCCATAGAGTGTCCTCAGTGACCTTAAATGTGGGTCTTAATGTTGGATCTGTGCTCTATCTAGTTATCAAAGAGATGTGATGCCACAACAACTGGGTCAGAAAACTATTCCAATGAAGGGAAAACCAGATACGATGGCTGACTCCAGGCAAGGCTTCACCAACATTTAAAAAGGAAAAATCCATTATTTGTGGTCAGTGGATATGCTAGTGGTCTTGATTCAGTCCTGATCAACTTTGACCTCTAAACTGGTGACCCCCAGCACAATGCCCTGACAGTGCTGACTTCTGGGGAAGCACAGAGCTTGAATAGAGAAAGCTATCTAAGGTTATTAGGTGTGCAGCATCGTCCTTTTACTGGTCCAACAGAGACACAGTCTATAGAGTAGTTATGTAGTAATGGGACAAATCTACATCATGACTTACTGTTGTCTTAAGACAAAATGTAATTGTCTTTGATGTGATCAAACTAAGTAGTTTGTTAATTGTCAGTTAGCGTGTCCAAACATTATGACACTATGTAGTAAACAATGTACAATTTCAGACACAGCCAAGAGGCTGATGGCAACAGGCTAACAGCGGTAACAACAGTGTCATCTGCCTTCAGATAACTAACTAAGTATGAGGGATAACATGAGTCGATCAAATGACTGTAAGCGACAAATTCTGACCATAAAGAAAGACACTGTTGGTACGTTTACATGACACTATATCAGTCCAGCTATCAACTAAGACCAGACTTTTAAAATGCATGTAAGCACCTGCACCTTTGTCCAAGTATGAAGTATAGTGTGAATCTAACATGAATACAGGTATGCTGGGACAAAGAACAATAGTCCAAATAAATCAGATAGACAAGCTACAACCATAGCTCAACTATACTGTGCATGTAAATGTAGTCACGGTGACTGACTGGTGCTAGCATGTCAGCAGATCAGCAGCCAGCTGCTACGTCTCCAAAGAGTGGACAGATTTACCTGTGTCACTTTCTCATGTAAGCTTGCCACAACTCCAAGTTACTAAACTAAACTAAACTAAAGTTGTTTCATTTTTATTTCCAACAGCAGTCATGGCAAGCTGTATTGATGTGTATGGTTCTTCAGGATGATATGTTTATCTGTCTGATCATGTGGGATCCTCAGGTCCTTACAGGGCATTAGAAACACATATTATTCTAAAGAAGACCCGACTGATATTTTTCGCAACTCTGAGCAATTCAATGAAACAAGGAGGCCGTACCATAAATCTTCTGAATGCCCAGCAGGTCATCCATGGGCAGTTTAAAGTTGTCAGTGTCCATGTACTGGTAGAAAGGAGCCATGATGGCTGTGGGATCATTGGAGTGTTCGAGACCCAAAGCGTGACCGAGCTCATGGACTGCTACCAGGAACAAATCGTTACCTAGGAACAGACACAGAGAGAAGAGCAGGACTGTCATAGCTGTGCTTAACAGGAAATCTATTCACAGCATTTTATGTCCTTCAAAAAGCACACAGACACGAGTGAAAATGTTGGTCAGCTTCAGGTTGTCTTCTGTCACCCCTAGGCTCTGGTTGGTAGTGCTGCAGTGGTTCCTTCAAAATAAAGCTGAGTTTTATCACTTTGGTTCTGAGTGGTTCTGATTAAAATAAACAGCTGCCTTTTTGGGAAAAATCTTAGGTTAGTTCATGGTTAGAAAATAAAACAGCCTCACTACAGTATATGTCCAAACATATAGTATGTTAAATGTGTGTGTGTTAGCATTGATAATCCACCACTTATGAATTTAATGAGTGGATTATGTCGCAAGCCACAGCCTCTGATTGGACACATTAAACAAAAATGCACACAACCTACCCACAGAGCGTAGAAATCCTTGCTCAGTCCAGTTGCCTTGTGGAACTCTTTCAACCTTGATAATGACCTGGATGACTGAGAATCTACATAGATATTTTTCCACTCACTTCGGGATGGACACCCTCCATTTGCTGCGGGAGTACGAGAAAACTTCCAGGAAACTCGCAGACTACAGGAACCACCTAGGGTTCAACCTAAAATGCAGATAACACAAGATCATCCCCACGAGTCTAAACCTCTGTTCCACAGTGAAAGGTTACTGAGCCGGGATCATCCTCCAGAAGTCACAGTACCAGCTGCTCAATGAATGAATCAGACAGGTACACTTCACCATTGATGCCCTGAGGGTGAAACTGGACCAGATAGACGAGCAACTATCTGTGTTGTGTCCCATGGACGTCATGGATGAAGTCTTTAAGTTTGCAGAGAAGGCCTGGTTGTCCCAACACAACAAAGGGAAGGGACATCAAAAGCAGAAATTTCAGAACCTTCAGTCCAGACAAACCACCCCTGAGTAACCCACACGATCCAACAATAACCCAGACATTATGCAGCAGGACCCATAAGAAAAGTGGGTGAAGAATCTGGCTGACAGAACCCTCACACAGCATGAACAAGATGTTCTGGCCAAAGGGCTGAACTTCACTGTCTCCCCTGCCAAATCCCCTCAGTGGATCTCATCACAGCCATGGAGACAGCAATCAGGAACAACAAACTGACCACCATGGAAGCCGAACAGCTCAGATTGAAGGTCACTGCTGCACTGTAAAATGTAATTGTATATCTTACTTTTTTTAAAAAAGTGACTGTAACTCATTCCAGCTTACTCTGTTGACTATCCTCACTTGAACTTAGTAAAGACAACTTTCTACTGAGGCAAGTAATCAAACTCATTAGCTGCAAGTAACCTGTACTTAGAGGTATGAGTGAGCAAGACGCATCTGCATAACCAGCAGAAAATTGGCATCATTCGGCAGCTCTCGTTGAACGCACATGCGCAGTTGCCCATTGACGAGTGACGACGTGCTTTGGAAGAAGCGGTAAACCGTAAACAGCCAGGCGTATGCTGCAGCTAAGTAGTGTCACGGTAAGTTTCACTGGTTTTCTATGTAGCAAAGTTATTGTCGTTATCTTTGCCAGATAATCTATCCGTAATTGCAGGTTTGGAGGTTAAATTTATGTTTAATGATTTAGCATATAGAACATAGACTTCTTCAAGACATGCTTTGTAAGTCATCTTTATTACATTTCTTTTATTCCACACCACAGGATGTCCACTCCATTTAATTCTGCTCTGTTACTTTGATAGCTTCAGTTTTAGTTACTGTTCTTCCACTCAGCCTGAATCAGTGCTGCTGTACTTCTTACGTGATGCACTGATGACCTATCCCCAATCAGAACACTTTGTGTAGTGGTATCTGCTGTCTTTCAAAAAGATTCAGTTGCAGTTCTCTAGCGTCACCCCATGTGAAACCCAAATGTCTTCAAGAACAAAAAAAGGACAATGAATTTCACTTAGCTGATTTTAAGTAGAGGGCTTCTACTGGTATCTTTTATGACCGTATGAAGTGCAACACGTAATTAAACACAAAAATGTTTTGAGCTTTCCCTTGCAACAACATCAACACTTATTTATTGCTGATGCTCTTGGGAAATGCGCTCGCTATACTGTCACAGGAGGCTGATGAGTGGACTGCCATAGGTGTGACAGCTGCAAACTGTATGAGTTTCACATTCCTGTACTACACTGGAAGTTTACTCATCAGCCTCCTGTGGTAGTAGTGAGTACATTGCCCAGAAGCCGCAGTGATGAAGAAGTGTTACATTGTACTTTTAGTGGCTGTCTTGTGTTTTCTGTCATAGAAATTCAAGGTGACATCTGATATGTGATTTTGGTGTTATTGCTGCTATTGTTGTTAGGACTGTGAAGACCCAGACATGTCTCACACCCCCATTGGGATCCTGACCATCATTCCTGAGGAAAGACAGGCCTCCCCTGACTCACTGCACCTTGAGTCTTCAGGTACTGCAATCATTTTGGAAGGAAGAATTGTCATGGATGACCTTGAAAATCTTGCTTGCTGTTTGGATTGACTGACGCACTGAATTTGAATGAAGTACACCTTTGACTTCATCCAAAGTGTGCTTCTCTCACTTGGACATAAATCCCTAAAACCAAAAATACAATCACTCAAAAATCTTCTGATGCAATGAGTGAATGTTCACAATGTGAATTTGACATGACATTTTGTTCTGAAAAAGTCTATGGAAAAGTTTGTTTCCAGGTTAGTGTTTATATTACATACGTAAGTATGTTACCACATTTGAGAACCCCTGTATATAAGTATTTTAGTGTATTTAAGCTTCAGTAGTTTTCAGCCTGGACCCTATTTCTCCATGTATTTGTGTTCAGAACAAAAAAAGTTTAATTAATAAACTTTGTTTTCTATTCAAACTGTTGTCTGTTGCCTCTTCGTTTCAATAACTTATCACTTTTGGTTCAACTTACTTGAACATTTCAAGGCAATCGGTTTCCTGATATTTTGCTAGTAATGTGAACGCTTAAACTTGTAAGGATAACTTATTTTTATGAGTACTGCTTAATTAACATAACTCACAAGTTTAAGTAGTCAAAACTGACATTTTATAGTCAACCTAACCAATGATTTTGAGTTAACTATAATCAAGTTTACTGCCATTATCTGAGGTGTCTAAACACAGTTATTTTCAGCTATAACACCTTAAAATGAATTAGCTACTTTACTTGGAGATTTTGAGGCAATCGGTTTCCTGACTTTTTTTAAGTAAAGTGAACTTATTACAATTTACAGTGTGCCCTCTCCAGTGCCAAGGCTCCCCCTTCCAACCTGACCATCCCAGAAAAGAAGGCTCTGGCAGCCCTCCAAAGAGACCAGGATATCACCATATTACCAGCAGATAAAGGCAGATGCACAGTGGTACTCAACGCAACTGATTATCATGCCAAAGTAGAAGCTCTCCTCAGTGATTCAGCCACCTATAAGTCTCTGAAGAAAGATCCAACCAGCAGCTACAAAAAGAAGGTCATCAGCTGCCTCCAACAGCTGGAAAAGAACAAAGTCATCGACAGACCTTTATATCACCGACTGTTCCTGGGAGAAGCCCTTCCACGCATATATGGTCTCCCCAAAATACACAAGGAAAGAGCTCCACTCAGACCAATCATCAGCAGTATTAACTCCGTCATGTACAACATTGCCAAACATCTGGCCTCCATCCTCGCACCCTTGGTGGGAAATACACCACACCACATTGCCAACTCACAGGATTTCTCCAACAAAATAAAGCTTGACGCAGATGAGACCATGGTTTCATATGACATCACTTCACTTTTCACGTGCATCCCCATCACAGAAGCAGTCTTGACAGTAAAAAGATAACTACTAAGTGACCACACACTGCCAGACAGGACCAACCTGAGCACGGACCACATCTGTGCCCTTCTAGACTTGTGCCTCACCACCACGTACCAATTCAATAATGCTTTTTACAGACAGAAGCATGGTGGTGCTATGGGCTCCCCTGTGTCTCCCATAGTGGCGAACCTGTACATGGAGGAGGTGGAGAGCAGAGCTCTCGTTCTTGTACTCCCCACTATCAGTTTCAGAACTGAAGAAGCCTCTTGCACGAGAGGCGAAATGTTTTCTTGAAAAATCTCAAGTCCAGTTGCCTTACAATGACCTGGATGACTGAGAATCTACATAGATTTGCTCTCTGTAATTAGTCTTGACAACTCAGGGTTGACCTTTTGACTCCCCTCCCCCTTTTGAAACCCTCTCTGGCTGATAACCAAACCCCAGACCTACTGTACTAGGCTGACATATTTGGGAATTAAAGCCCACTCAAGTTCCTTGACTTGCTTCACTGGCAACTGAAGACAACAGAAACTACTCCTCCTCAGCCTCCTCCCTGAGGTTCTGCCAAGATGTGAAATCTGACCCATACAGAAACTCATCATCACTGTTGATGAAATACAAGTTAGAAATACAGTTATACAAATAGCATTGCACCACTATGTCTCGTGTTACTGATGACAGCACACTGGCTTCTCTGTTGAAAGCATGATTCTAATGCTGGAGAACCTTTTCCACCATGCCATCAATGAAAATGTGGCCTTGGCTTTTTCAATAGGAATTTGAAAATGCAAAATTAGAAAGGTTGTCTGTCCGATGCCCCCCCCGCTACCATTTCTCTTCAGTTTTTACCTTCCCTTGCTGTACTTATCACAGCAAGACTAGATAGGAATGAAAAAGAGCATCGCTTATTCATTGCAATTCCTACTAAAGGGAGGCATTTATCTGCTACATTTCTGTCACATGAATTACAGATCAGCAGATACAGACACAGAGTGATTCATATCCCTTCTTGGCAGGTACAGTACAATACTCAAATATTTACAGACCAGAGAAATGGCTTAATTGGGATATCATCTCATATCAGGCAAATTCTTTCAACAAAAATAGACAGCTTGTCAAAGTCAGGAGAGGGACAACCCAGTAGTCAAGTGATTGGGTCGCATACCACATTAGCGTAAGCTCAAAGCAGCAGGTCCCTGCCAGCAGGCTGGCCGGACTGTTGTATATCATTGCTCTACTCTCTCCACTGTATACAGAAACTTGAGGCAAAATTTATGCAAGCTTGTAATATTGAACAAGCGTCTGGAGACAGTCTATGTCAAATTTAGAGAGGCAGAGAAAAGAGAGGAGACCAAGATAAGAAAGAACCAGCTCAGCAATTTAAGAACCAGTCATGGAGAAAATGAGGTCACATTTGCCTGCAGCTCAAAACACTTTCCTCAGGCCATACCCTACAATGGCAGCAGAAGAAGAAAAAACATTTTCATGTGGAATATATGGAATATGTTACCTTACAGTACACAGACCTACATTTTATAAAACTTTCAGTACCTAGAAAAATTCTTTAATGTCAATGTTTGTTAATTAGGGCCCGAGCACCTTCAGTGCAAAGGCCCTATTGTAATTCGAAAGATTATTAGGGCCCGAGCACCTTCAGTGCGAAGGCCCTATTGTAATTCGAAAGATTATTATTATTATTATTATTATTATTATTATTATTATTATTATTATTATTATTAGGCCCGAGCACCTTCAGTGCGAATGCCCTATTGTAATTCGAAAGATTATTATTATTATTATTAGGGCCTGAGCACCTTCAGTGCGAAGGCCCTATTGTAATTCGAAAGATTATTATTATTATTTTCACGACAATTAGATCGCATTTTTCGAGGCCTGAACATGCTAAAAAAACTCATCAAATTTTGCACACGCGTCAGGTCCGGTGAAAAATTACGTATTTTAAGGGTCTCCAGAATGGGCGGGGCAAAATGGCTCGGTGGCGCCCCCTAGAAATTTTCAAATACCCCTCCCCATTGGGGTTATTTTGACCTAGGCAGATGAAATTTGGTGGGTGCATGGACGGTGCCAAGTCCTTGAACTCCTCCTAAAAAAGTCTCTTGCAGCCATGACCAAAAAAAAGGTTTTTACAGGAAGTCGGCCATTTTGATATGAATATGCAAATTTTGGCCATTTTTGGCCATTTCCACGTGTAATTTTGAACGAACTCCTCCTAGAGATTTCATCATTATACGTTATACGTATAATCAGCGCATTGGCCTGAAGAGATCTATGGGACTATATGGTCCTATTGTCATAGCGCCACCTATTGGCGCCAGGAAGAAAATTTTAAAAACCCCTCCCCATTGAGGTTATTTTGACCTGGGCGGATGAAATTCAGTAGGTGTGTGGAACGTCCCCTGACCTTCAAAAAAGTCTCTTGGGCCATGACTCAATCCTTACAGGAAGTCAGCCATTTTGATTTGAATGTAAAAATTTGGCGTATTTTTCACCGTTTGCACGTGTTATATTTGAACGAACGAACTCCTAGAGATTTCATCGTATCAGCTTCAAACTTGGTGTGCTGACTCTCCTGGCCTTGGTGATCAAAAGTTGTTAAAGGTTTTTATGGCTCGCAAAAAATGTGGGCGTGGCGGCGCGGCGAGTTTTGATGTTTCGCCAGAAAGCACGAAACTGCCATAACTTCAGTGTACGTGCTCCGATCTCAGCCAATCTTCACATGGATGATAATAATCCCCTCCCTGAGACATCTGCATGTTCATATTCCATAAAAGTGACAGCGCCACCTATTGGCAACAGGAAATCACATGTTTTGTACTTTGATGTTCAACATTAAGTATCTTAATCCGATGAAGCTGAATTTTACTGTCGTAAGCCTGGAGACATGGTAGATGCTCAGTTCTGAAGATGACATTCTCCCGCCTCCTGGGGTTCCGGTGGCGGGTCAGCGAATTTGGATCCCTCGCCATCGCCATCTAGCGTTGTAAGTCTCAAATGCCTCATCCGATCTGCTTCAAATTACACACGTACAATTGGGGCGGCGTCCTGAAGAGACCTGAGGGACTATGTTGTCGCATTGTTGTAGTGCCACCTATTGGCGACAGGAGGAAATGTTAAAAAACGCCTCCCCATCGGGGTTTTCGGGGAAATTCGGGGAATTCAGCGTCAGCAGGGTCCCCCGAGTTGGCGCAGGGGTGCGAGGGCCCGTTATCACTGCTTGCAGTTTTAATTACAATATATAATTTTAAAATAAGTGATTGCAACTGGAAGAAAGTTCTTTGGGGTGATGAGACCAAAATGGAGTTTTTTGCCCATCACACTCAATCCCTGTGCAACATGACAGAGCTTGAGTAGTTTTGCAAAGAAGAATGGCGTAAAAGTGGACTGGCATGGTTTTTATTCTGAAAAATGGTATATGCAAAAAATTGAAAAAGTGTTGCCTCGATTTGTTGGTGCGCACTGTTTTGTCTTGTTTTGTGGACAGATTACGCTTTCTGTTTTGGTTCACGGCTCTCCCTCACCAGAGAAGAGCTTATGAACATTCGGGGAACAACACCAAAGGGATTGTTTCCCGAGTTTCTGGCACCCACAGCAATTTTGTTGGACATTTTGGTCAAAGGTGCCCTCACCATGGCAACCTCTCGCCGACGAAGGGGGAAACGGGCCGGCGCGCTCGTGCGCCTTCGCCAGCGGGGAAGACGCACGCCGCTACCTGGAATATTTCTTTCCAATGTTCGTTCACTGTGCAACAAAATGGACGAACTTCATCTTTTGTTGAGGAGAAACAAAGACTTTTATTCATCTCCTGTTTTGTGTTTCACGGAGACTTGGCTATGTGGGAACATCCCGACTCCGCGCTCCAGCTGGAGGGATTCCAGCTTCACCGAGCGGATCGTGACCCGCGGCTCTCCGGCAAAACAAAGGGTGGAGGTATTTGTTTCTACACCAACAGTGGCTGGTGTAACGATGTAACGGTGATAAAAAGGCACTGTTCTCCCATCCTGGAAAGTTTCATCATAAACTGCAAACCATTCTACTCCCCCCGTGAGTTCGCTTCATTTATTTTATTCCGGCGTTTACATACCACCGGATGCCAACGTGCGGGACGCACAGCGCTTACTCGCCGACCAGATACTGGATGTGGAGCGAACCAACCCGGACTCCTTAGTTATTGTTCTCGGGGACTTTAACAAAGGTAACCTCAGTCATGAACTTCCCAGATACTGTCAGTTTATTAAATGTGCGACCAGGGAGGGGAATACTTTGGATCACTGTTACACAACAGTCAGTAACGCCTATCACGCCGTCACCCGCGCTGCACTCGGCCACTCAGACCACGACATGGTCCACCTGATTCCTACCTACAAGCAAAAATTAAAACTTTCTAAACCTGTGGTGAGGACATCAAAGAAGTGGACCAGTGAGGCTGCAGAGGACCTGAAGGCGTGTCTGGACTGTACTGACTGGGATGTTTTCAGGACTGCTTCCACCAGTCTGGATGAGTACACAGAAGCTGTAACCTCATACATCAGCTTCTGTGAGGACTGTTGCATTCCAGCACGCACCAGGGTGACCTACAACAATGACAAACCATGGTTCACACCCAGACTGCGGCAGATGAGGTTGGTCAAGGAAAAGGCATTTAAAAGTGGCAACAGGGTAGAGTACAAGGAGGCCAAGTACAGGTTTAGCAGGGCGGTGCGAGAGGCTAAACGACAGTACTCGGAGAAGCTTCAACACCAGTTCTCCTCCAACGACTCTGCTTCTGTTTGGAGGGGGCTCAGGCAGATCACCAACTACAAGCCAAGAGCTCCCCCCCTCCGCTAACGATCAACGCCTCGCCAACAACCTGAACAACTTCTACTGCCGCTTCGAAGACAACCAGGATAGTCCTCACACCTCCCCCGACCCCACTTCCCACCAGCACCCCCACCCAGCTCCACCCCCCCCCATCACAACAGAGGCGGTACAGCTTCCACCACCACAGCTGTCCCTCGCCCACCCCCCTCCTCCATCGACACCTCTGTCTGTCCTTGAAAGAGATGTTAACAGGCTCTTCAAGAGACAAAACCCCCGCAAAGCTGCTGGGCCGGACTCTGTGTCTCCATCCTGCCTGAAGTTCTGTGCAGACCAGCTGTCTCCAGTGTTCACAGACATCTTCAACACCTCACTGGAGACATGCCACGTGCCAGCATGCCTCAAGGCCTCCTCCATCATCCCAGTCCCCAAAAAACCAGGACCCACAAGACTAAATGACTACAGACCTGTCGCACTGACCTCTGTGGTTATGAAAACTCTTGAGCGCCTGGTTTTATCCCACCTGAAATCCATTACTGACCCACTCCTGGACCCCCTGCAGTTTGCCTACAGAACCAACAGGTCTGTAGATGATGCTGTCAACTTGGCCATCCACTTTACCCTCCAGCACCTGGACTCCGCAGGGACCTATGTCAGGATCCTGTTTGTGGACTTCAGCTCTGCATTTAACACGATCGTCCCGACTCTCCTGCAGGACAAGCTCTCACAGCTCAACGTGCCGGACTCCACCTGCAGGTGGATCACAGACTTCCTGACGGACAGGAAGCAGCACGTGAGGCTGGGAAAGCTCACCTCGGACTTCAGGACGATCAGCACCGGCTCCCCCCAGGGCTGCGTTCTTTCTCCCCTGCTCTTCTCCCTGTACACCAACAGCTGCACCTCCAGTCACCACTCTGTCAAGCTCCTGAAGTTCGCGGACGACACCACCCTCATTGGACTCATCTCCAATGAGGACGAATCTGCCTACAGGTGGGAGATTGATCACCTGGTGACCTGGTGCAGGGAGAACAACCTGAAGCTCAATGCTTCCAAAACAGTGGAGATGAGAATAGACTTCAGGAAGAGCGCAGTCCAACCCTCCCCCATCATTCTGGGTGACTCCCCGGTAGACACTGTGGAGTCCTACCGCTTCCTGGGCACCATCATCTCCCGGGACCTCAGGTGGGAGCCGAACATCAGCTCCCTCATCAAGAAAGCTCAGCAGAGGATGTACTTCCTGAGGCAGTTGAAGAAGTTCAAACTGCCACAGACAATGCTGGTCCACTTCTACAGTGCCATCATTGAGTCCATCCTCACCTCCTCCATCACCGTCTGGTACACTGCTGCCTCTGCCAAGGACAGGTGCAGACTGCAGCGTATCATACGAACCGCTGAAAGGGTGATCGGCTGCAACCTCCCTTCTCTCCCAGAACTTTACTCCTCCAGGACCCTGAGGAGAGCAAGGAAAATAGCTGCTGACCCCTCTCACCCCGGACACTGCCTACTCTCCCTCTCCCCTCTGGACGGAGGCTGCGGTCCATCAGGACCAAAACCTCCCGTCACAAGGACAGCTTCTACCCCTCTGCCATCAGGCTCTGGAATAAAACCTAAGTCTGTTTTTAGTCTTTTCAATACGTTATATTAACGTCCATCCCCCCCAAGTCAATATGCGTTATATTAACGCCCCCACCCCTTCACTGGACACTTATTCTCTTCACACCACACTGCACTACCTGTGTAAATATATGTATGTATGTATACAGCTTTTTCTATTTATGCCTAGGTTATGTTTATTGCACACTTCACATGTCTATGCTCATTCTATGTTTATGTTTGTCTCTCCTTTTTCATATGTAAGCACCATCAAATCAGGACAAATTCCTTGTAATGCAAATTACTTGGCAATAAAACTGATTCTGATTCTGATTCTGAGAGAAGGTGCAGGAGGAGAGTCACTGAAGATTTATGATCAGACACAGCCCTCTCTGTTTTTCTCCACAGGGGCTGTGATTAGAAACCTGAAAGCTCAACCTGCTCTTTTGCCATAATTTTCCAGCTCCCTGCACATGCCACTGCTGCTGCAGCCCATCTGCTGGGGGATGGGGCAGCACATTTGACGTGGGAACACAGGGTTTCTGACATAAACAAAGAGATGAATGCACACTGGCCCAGAAAACAGATAGGGGCCCTGGGCATGGCCATTCAATTGCAGTAATAGCTCAGGTTGTCAGCACAGGCCTACAGGGGCCCGTAACACTCCCTGATTCCTCACTGTTTAACTAAGCATGTGTGGTTCACTCAATACAAGACATCAGCTACAAGCCAGGCTGTCCACTTGTTGGGTTCACTATCCTTCAAGACCTCTGTTAAGATATGTTATTTACTGTATGTCCTCAGTTGCGTGTCAGTAATGTGTGTGTTTATGCCACAAAAGGGGGTGCTACAGCGCAAGCTATAGAGGACATGTGTGCGTTTCCTTTGTGTTTGTTCTAATTGACTTACCGTAGTCAATTCGGTTCATTTTAGTGTGTGTAGCTGTATGACCGTGAGATGTGTCTTCAGCTCAATAAAATATGCCAAGAAAGGCTAAAAGAAGCTTCACCTCTTTTCCTCCGAATGCAATGTTAGCTGCAAAAAACTTACGAAGCTCAACAACCTCTGTGAGTTTTCTGCAGTTTCCAGATGTTCATTATCACATCTTTTGTGAGAAGTAAAAACAAACTGGCACTGCCAAGGGACCACATCAACATCCTGAATGTCCAAAAATCCAGAAACTCTCACTCCTCCTATTGAGCTGATGAGGATGCCCAGAAAAGACAAAAAGAGAAACTGTGTCTGACTCCTACACCCTTTCTCCAGAAAATGCAGCTGCAACTGTTACTGCTGTTGTTTTGTGTCTAAGTGTGGGTGAGCACAAGCACCATCTTTGTCCCAGTAGACCTCAAATGTGTCCTGTTGTTCAGCTACCACAACTCACTGAGCGGCTGACACTGCACTTTCAGGACAGGGCTTGCTAAACCGTATGCTGCGTGGTCAAATCAAGAAGGTGTTAATTGTAATTTCAGGAATGTTTTTTATCTGTTTTGTGGTGTGTCTGAATGTACCCATATTAAAGCAACCTTTTACTCATACAGATTGAATAACAATTTGGATGTTATTTTAATTATTATGTTTAATGAGTGTTCATTAGATAAAAGTGGAAAATGTCATGCAGTTTAACTGTAGTTGGTTAGGTCTGGTCAAGTTTGCATCCATACAGCCACCGCCAGAATTTTAAACATTTGCTTCTATGTAACTCTTTTAATACTTTCAGCCATCTAATTTTCACTTTTCACTTCTTTCCTCTTTACTTTTTAATTATCCGATCAGTCCTGATCAAATACAATTAAAACACATGAAAGCTGTGCCACTGTTGTGAGGTACTGTGCTGTCCCTGACACTAAACCGCTGAGACACTGAACTCTACAAAGGAAAACAGCTGTTATCCTCTGGATGTTGCTTCTCTGAGCCAGAATGTCATCTGAAATCAGACCAACCTGGACCCTGAAAGGAGCTGAAGATTCATTATGTGACGTGAGAAGAAGAGTCCAGTGAGGCAACACACACTGACTACAGGTAAATGCACAGTTTAGTTGAGATATGGTTGTAGCTCGAGTATGTGATTTCTAATTGGACTGCTGTTCTTGTCCCAGTATACAGGACATGTATGTGAATAAATCCATTTATTGATGGACGTTATGTCCAGTTGTCCTTTCACATCATAGACAAAACAATCAAAAGGCAAGTAGACAAACTGTTAGCATGTTGAGCCACAAAAGCATGGATGAATTTACATCTCTGTACATTTCATACGTGCTCAGCTGAGAATCGTGCTACCCCTCATACTTAAGGTGTTATCTGTTGTAATACAGTAATTTGACAATGCAAGTCAAGATGGGAACTACTGCCACCTTGTGGTGCTCTGTATAATTCGTTTGCCGTTAATAAAAAATCCCTGTGAAACTTGAACAGGTTATGGGCCCAGTTGGTTCCAGTTAGTCCCAGAAAATTAGCTTTAAAACAGTGGTGTTACACGGATTTTGTTGGTGTACTCGGTATTGTGGGATTAACAATGGAGGACAGACTGTTTATTGATAAGCTGAGTGGACCAGACAACTGGGCTACGTGGAAATTTCAGATGGAGCATCTACTGAAAGCTCGAAGTCTATGGGGGATGGTAATGGAGACGGAAACATTAGCAGCAGATGCTAACGCAGCGGTTCGAGCTGAATTCGCTTGGAAGAAAGAAAAAGCATTTTCAATGTTGGTGCTTAATGTAAGTACATCTCAACTGTACTTGATTACAAGTTGCCAGTCACCTAAAGAGGCGTGGGACACGCTGAAGGGACATTTTGAGAGAGATACACTGGCAAACAAGTTGTTTCTAAAGAAGAAGTACTTCAGATGTGAAATGAAGGAAGGAGAAACGATAACCCGAGCATTTGAAACGCATGAAAGAATTAACTGATCAACTCAGTGCTATCGGTGCTGGAATTGAGGAGGAGGATCAAATTGTGACATTGCTAGGGAGTCTCCCACCCAGCTATGCAACAATTGTCACTGCCCTCGAGACAAAGATGGACAGTTTGACTCTTCAATTTGTGCAGCAATTAGTGATGTGTCGTTCGCGAACGTAACGGCTCTATGAGCCGGCTCTTTGAAGTGAACGACGGGAGCCGGCTCCCCACCAATCAGGAGCCGGCTCCCTTCGAGACGCTTTTTTCTCTCTCTCTCTCGCGCTTTTTTCTCTTGAAGGCGCACGTGATTGGTCAATATGCGTGGCGTCGTCTCTGTGTCTGCGCTGCTTAGTGCGCTGAGCAGAGGGGGGAGGGGCGGCAGCCTGGTACACACACACACTCTCTCAGAGAGAGAGTGCAATACAGAGGACAAAAAGAAAGAATGTAAGTAAAAAAGAAATGAGTCAAAGCAGGAAAAGGAGCCAAATTTGGACTCATTTTAATTATATTGATGGCTCCAAAGCAGAGTGCATTGTCTGCAAGACCAAAATTTCATATAGAGCCAGCTCAACCAACAACCTCCACAGGCACCTGAGAACTGTCCACCCAACTGTTCCACTGGAGAAGCGACCAGTTGAACCTGGTATTAAATTAGTTAAAAGTTCACTGTAGAGTGAAAAAATAAAGGCTATTATAATATAGTAGTATAGTACTTTTTAAAATTATTAATTATCAATTAATTTTGTGCATGTTACATTATTATTGGTAATATATCGATTAAAGCAACAAAAAAATCTGAAGAGCCGTTTGGGAGCCGAAAGAGCCGGCTCTTTTTAGTGAGCCGAGCCGAAAGAGCCGGTTCTCTAAAAAGAGCCGGAATTCCCATCACTAGCAGCAATCACTGATAAACGAGGAACAAAAAAGAATGCAGGCTAATGACAGTACCAGTGGTGCAACAGCAGGTGGCGCGTCTGCAATGGCAACACAAGTGCGTGGGGATCCACAGTCTGAGGCGATCGACAGATCGAAATGGAAGTGTTTCAAGTGTGGGAAGGAGGGACATCTAAGAAGAAATTGTCAAAGGTTGAAAAATAAAAGTCAAACCCACAAAGCTAAACGCATGACATGTGAGGATATTGACAATTCTGAGAGCCCAACTGAGAGTGCATTTGTTACCAGAGAGACTAATCAAAATGAGAAAATGAAGCAGGTCGAGTGGCTGATCGACTCTGGTGCATCAAAACACATGACAGGTTCAAAAGAAATACTGCAGGACTACCATGAATTCACTAACCCACAATCAGTGAAACTGGGCGATGGCAGAGTTGTCGATGCTCAAGGACTCGGTAATGCAAAACTGAAAATGACCTTCAAAGTTAGTGACATCAAAGATGTCACAATGTATGATGTGCTTTATGTTCCCAAGCTGTCTGGGAATCTTTTCTCAGTGGGAGCAGCTGTGAAAAAGGGAAATACTGTGCAGTTCAAGAAGACCCGGTGCTACATACGTGGAAAAGATGGAGATCTTCAAGGAATGGGAACACAAAGATCCGATGGATTATATCAGCTGGACGTGGAGGGGAGTACAACCACCTCTCATACAGCAGGAAGTGCATCAGTTGCAGCTAGCCTATGGCATCAGAGACTCGGTCACACCACCATGCTGAAGGAGCTGAAATCTCTGGTGAGTGGAATGGACTTTTCTGTAGATAAAGAGAACTCCTTCTGTGAAGCATGTGTGGAGGGTAAGATGTCTAGAAAGCCATTCAAGTCAGTGGGAGAAATTCGTTCAAAGCGCAAGCTTCAGCTGATTCATAGTGACGTCTGTGGTCCCATGCAGACTGAATCCATAGCTGGATCAAAGTACTTTGTGACATTCATTGATGATTACTCAAGATGCTGCAAGGTATACTTCATGAGGCAGAAAAGTGAAGTGCTCAGCAAGTTTAAAGAGTTCGAGAAAACATTCTCCAATGAGTGTGGACAAAAGGTCACAAGACTGAGAACAGACAATGGTGGAGAATACATGTCAAAAGAATTTCAAGAATACCTGAAGACTCAAGGTATCCACCATGAAATGTCTGTACCCCATACACCACAGCAAAATGGTGTAGCTGAAAGAAAAAATAGAACTTTAGTTGAAGCAGCAAGGAGTATGCTGTCTCAGGCGAAGCTGCCAAAAATGTTTTGGGCAGAGGCTGTGGCAACAGCAGCTTACGTGCAGAACAGGCTACCCACTTCAGTTCTGAAGCAAGAGACCCCGTACCAGAGATGGTGTGGCAGAAAGCCTAACATCAGTCACCTGAGAGTGTTTGGATGTGTGGCTTATGCACATGTTCCAGACGTAGAGAGGAGAAAGCTGGACAAGAAAGCAGTGAAACTCCGCTTTGTGGGATATGCCAACAATGCCAAGGGATACCGTCTGTTCGATGAGGAGAAAAGGAGGATTCTAATCCGCCGGGATGTCATCTTCAATGAGACAGACTTTGACTGGAAACAGGAAGTGGAAGTGTCTTGTTCAGACAGTGATGCTGGCAGTGGTCCTGAAGAGAGAGGAGTATCACCTGATGAGACACCAGTCAATGAAACTCCAAGAGAATGCGGCAGAGTCAGAAAGCCCCCAAAAAGGTATGGCTATGAAGAGTTTGCAGACACAGTGACTGTTGAACATTATGCCAATGTCTGTAGTGTAAAAGAACCAAGTACACTGAAAGAAGCAATTATGAGCTCTAATGCAAAGGAGTGGAAGGAAGCGGCTGATTTGGAATATGAGTCCCTGATTGAAAATGAGACCTGGGACTTAGTGGAATTGCCACAAGATAGAAAGCCGATAGGTTCGAGATGGGTGTTCAAAGTCAAGCACCATAGTGATGGAGAAGTGGAGAGATACAAGTGCAGACTTGTTGCTAAGGGCTACTCACAGAAGTATGGTACTGACTATGATGAAACTTTCTCACCTGTAGTACGGTTCGAATCAATCCGTACTTTGTTATCCTTTGCTGTTCAGAATAACCTGAATGTTCATCAGATGGATGTCGTTACAGCATTTCTCAATGGACGTCTAGAGGAGGAAATCTACATGGAGCAGCCAGATGGGTACATCAAACCAGGCCAAGAGCACTTAGTGTGCAAGCTGAAGAAGTCAATCTATGGTCTTAAGCAATCCCCTTGCTGCTGGAGTAAGACTTTCACAGAGTTCATGAAAGATATTGGATTCAACCAGAGCACATCAGACCCCTGTGTGTTCGTGAGAGCTCGACAGGAGCTAGAGATTTTAGCTGTTTATGTTGATGATCTTATTCTGATCACAGAGTCGCTGCAAAGCATGAGTGAGTTGAAAGTTGCTCTGAAGAAGAGATACAAGATGAAAGACATGGGTGAGCTGTCTTACATACTGGGCATTTCAGTCATTCAAGATAAGACAGCCAACAGTGTGTACCTTCATCAGAAGCATTACATTGAAGCCATTCTTCAGAAACATGGAATGGATAAAGCCAACCCAGTCACAACCCCAGCTGATGCAAATGTGAAGTTACAGAAAAGTGATGGTGTCAGTAAGCTCGTGAACCCAGTTACCTACCAGTCAATTGTAGGAAGCCTGCTATACGCAGCAATGGCCACCAGGCCAGATATCGCTCAAGCAGTGAGCGCTGTGTCAAAGTTCAATGCCGAACCAAACACAGCACACATGACTGCTGTGAAAAGGATTCTACGCTACCTGAAAGGTACCATGAACCTTGCTCTAAAGTAACAGCGATCAGTGTTTGGGACTTTAGTCGGCTTCTCAGACGCTGACAGGGCAGGAGATCAGGATGATCGTCGTTCTACAACTGGAAATGTCTTCCTACTGAGTGGAGGAGCAGTGAGCTGGCTCAGCAAGAAACAGAACACTGTCGCACTGTCAACAGTTGAAGCTGAATATGTCGCTCTCAGCCAGGCAGCACAAGAATGTACCTGGCTCACACGATTACTTACTGATCTCGGAATGGATGCTACGCCTACTGTGATTCAAGAAGACAACCAAGGAGCTATTGCCATAGCAAAGAATCCAGTTGATCACTCAAGAACAAAGCACATAGACATTCGTTATCACTACGTTCGTGAATGTGTGCAGAATGGACAAATTCAACTGAAATACTGTCCTACAGAGGACATGAAGGCGGATATCTTGACCAAGCCATTAGCAAAGCAGAAGTTTGAGTATCTTAGGAGAGAGATTGGACTTTGTGCAGTGTAGCTCTGATAGGCATAGGCTTTATGCTAATACTTAGTGTTGATAGAGCCTAGATTAAGACCACTTTAAGTTAGTTAAAAAATGAAAGTAAAAGGTCTTGCTAGTTTTTGTTAAAAAAGGGGGGACTTCAAGTCAACAGTTTAGGTTTAATACATCTCGTAAGTGATTTAAGTTAGTAAATGAAAAAGGTCTCGTGTTTATTGTAAAATTAAGTGGGAGTGTTGTAATACAGTAATTTGACAATGCAAGTCAAGATGGGAACTACTGCCACCTTGTGGTGCTCTGTATAAATCGTTTGCCGTTAATAAAAAATCCCTGTGAAACTTGAACATTATCTGAAGGCAGACAACACCACTACTAGTTACTGCTGTTTGCCTGTTACCAGCTTCTTCTTCTGTTAAGCATTTTGATCAAAAACTGGGTCTGATTACAACCACATTATCTGGGTTTGTTAGTCCGACTATGAGAAGTTACATTTCAGCCAGACTAAGGTGTTTGCATGCATTTCAGAAGTCTGGGTTTAGTTGAGCTAATGCAAATATTCAGACAATTAAAGTGTCATGTATACATAGATTGTGAGTCCATGAGAGCTCTGGCTGCCCAGGAGTGCTGAGCTGTACTGAATCTCAGCCAAGTGGTTCAGTGCCTGGCTCAGAGGCACACAAAGCTCTGCTCACTGTCAAACCAGAGATGTGTGCCGGGTCTCCAGAGTGGTCCGGGTTTCCACCGAGTGTCCATTGTAAAGAGAGCAGCCAAAGCACAATAGTTTCATTCTGCTCACTTCCGTTCCACATTCTGCTTCTAAATAACACCCTCACACTGCAAACCACTGGGTACATTTCGGGTACATTTCAACAAATCAGTTTACAGTACGAGCAAGGTTCAAATGCCAGAGTCCAGGGCTGGAGTGAAAATGTATCTCTGGTTTTCAGAGTCAACAGTTCATGATTAAAAATCTTCACTTTCAGACTAATTGTTTGGAATTATTAAAAAAACAGCACAACCTCAAAGCGAGGCTCTAACTTCTGATGAAATTTTAGTGGTCTCCGTACCCATAATAAAATTAAGATAATGATAAAACATAGTATGACATTAATACAATGATATAATCACACAATTAAGGCCAGATTATATAGTTTGTGTTTTTCTGGCTACTTTGGCAAGTGTCAAAGATTATGTCAATGTTCTTGCTGAAAATAACACCTTTCAACATAGTCAGAGAAAATAAAAGTTGGCATGTTGGTCACAGCTCAGTTATGAGAAGCTGCATCTCTTCTGTGTCTGCTGACAGTGAAAGCAATATCTATGTCAGCCCTGTGTCATGCTGTCCCATGTCACTTTGCCTTCCGTTCCCATCACCGTCTCTACTTCTGTCGCAGTTATGGTTTGGTTGTTTTAAGGCGAGACTTGTTTACATCCAGCTTCACTGTTGCTCATGCACTGCTCTGTGCATTGGGAGGCAGCTAAAAAAAGTGCAATGAGTTGGCCCACAATTTGTAACTTGGGGTCTTGTCAACTTTACATTGACTCATTAACTTTTAGGGGGAAGCCCAAATGGAAACTTTGTCTAAGCCACTGTTAGTGTTGTTATGCCCCGTGTTAATCAAAGCCCTAACCCCGTAGTGTTGGATTCACTACCATGCACTACCCACGGAGGTTCATTATCTTCTGGAGTCTGCTGTTCCACTTGCTTTCCTCCTGCTTCTATACTTCCATCCCTTCTCTCTCTACCCTTGCTCCAGGCTGTTGACACTGGCTGAGCAATGCTTGTGCTGTTGAATCTATTACACTTAATTCTCACAAGCTTGTGAGAGAACAACAACGCAGCTGATGGGAGCAACATATGTACACTGGAGTAATTATTTATTTACAGAGACTGTTACAAACTTAAATTGTGTGTGGAATGCTGCCAGGGGTCCAAATATTGGCCGTTCCTGTGGACTAGAGGTAAATAAATGGGCAGAAAGGAGGGGGAAAATGCTGCCAAGGAAAGAACATCCTTTATTCTTGTCATGTTTATCTCTGTGCAGCACCTGTGAGCGAGACAGAAGTGTGTGTACACTTTCATTGTGCCCATTAATCATTAATGATGCATTCTCAAGCACTGCTGTGCATGTGAGTGTTCACAAGTTCACACACACACACACACACACACACACATACACTCCCGTAACTACAGACACACAGGAGAAAATTTTAGAAACTCAACTTGTCCTGCTTAACAATGGTAATAGAATTTCTATGAAGCTACAAAACCTAAAATGCTAGAATAATTTTGTGCATGTGATAAACTTTTTCCACTACTCTTTTAACATGGTCTGGGTATACACACATAATGTAGAGCGTCACTTTGACCCATGCATAGGTCAATAAGATTCCCTGGTAAGTTCAGCAAAAATGTGAAGCTCCACCAGCCACCCACACATCTTCAGCTTTCACAAACACTTGGCTTGTTGCCTCTTACTCTTTGGCCATGTTTTTGTATCCTATTATGGAGAAAAACGAAAATATCCACCTCTTTTCCACAGCTAACATTTTCCCTGTTCACTACAAGAGTGAAGCTGAAGAAGCTGATGAAAAAAGCTTATGCTGCAGTCAAAACTGAACTGAAAGCTGAAATGTTCCAATCTGATTCAACTTTTTTTCAGTACTGCTACTTCAACTAAAATTTTACTTACTCAAACCACAGCAAATGACACTTTAGCTGTTTTCAGTGGTTACTACTAGGCAGACATTTTACTGCATTTCATCTTTTTTTTAATCAACTTTAAACCATCAGGTCTTCACCTCTGAACAACAACATCATGTTAGTAAATGTATATCAGGGCTCGTGATGGACCGATTAATCAACCAGTACTTCAGCATTTCAAGATAATCAGCATCAGCCAATGCCTGCATTCATGAGACCAATACACAACAAATGTCTGCAGCCAAATTGATTTTGGAGTTTAGTTTCTCAGATGATGTTACTTGACATGAACATAGCCCTGGTTTTGTTTTTGTTATTTAAAGGCTGTTGTGAACTCGCCTCTTGTTGTGAGCACAAGTGTGAATACGGGACAAATAGCAATTGAACTAAGCTGATATTTCTCTAAAAGATATATATATTTTCAGTAACCTTAGTACGTTTTAGTCTTGCTCATATCATTTCTCACATTTCTCACATTTAATTGTGTATTTTATCAGACCAATCAAACGCCCAGGTCTCTAAATATCAGCATCGGCCATTGAAAAACCCATATTGGTCCACCACTAGTTAGGGCTGCAACAATGCTTTGAGACTGGATCTCAAATATTAAAATTCTTCAATGTATATTCCTCGCATAGATGCTTCCTTTAATTCTGTTACACAACACGTCTACACCTGAGAATGCTACACATAGATTTTAGATCTTGCTTACGCTGTTTTTACGTGAGGCAGTAGACATGATTTAATGCAGCTGTCCGCAAAATGGGAAAAGAGAGAGAAAAGTGAGGAGCAAGGCAAGGAGACAGGCTTGAGGTCAACACAAAGAGTCTCATGTTTGGAATCATTTCAAGCTGAAAAGAACTGAAAACTCCATACAGTGTTTATTGTCACACTGCATTAGCTTATCATACAAGCACAACGACAATGCTTCAGCATCTTGGCAGAAAACATCCAGTCTATGTTTTCAGTTCAAAGAATGGCCCCGACACAAACTGAAAAAAATTAACAGAATTTGATGTTGTGATTACTACTTGTTAATAATGTGCATTAATCAAGTGATGGCTTGGTAAGAATGTACATTTTAGCAAACATAGTTGCTCAAAATGATGTCCCTGCGCAAGCTAGGTTTTGCTCAAGTACATGCACCTTTTTCTAAATGTACATTACAAAGTTGTATGACATTACAGCATGGTATTTAAGGCATTGTAATAAATATCAATGCTAATTATTATTTCCCCTCGTTTTCAATAAATTACAGTCATATGGACAGCCTCCTGTCAACAACTGCACCATGTTCAGTTGAGCAAGCTCACCAGCAGCATTTTCAAAATGACTGTGACAGCATCTGCTCTCCGTGGTGAAGGATGAAAGCTTTCAGAAGATGGTTTCCACTTTTAGTCCCAAGTACATGCTACCTTCAAGAATCTACTTCACAAAAACGATGGAGAAAACTTGGACTGAAATCGGAGCACCTTGCACAACCAAAGAATCGCCAAGCGATCTCCAGATGTGTGGCTGATGTAAGGTGTCTCGTTGTGCATTTAAGAAGTTCTTTGAGCTGGCATGCACCAAACTAAAGGAAAAACAGCATTAAATGGGCACATGGAACAGCACTTGTCACACGTTCTCCAGGCTTTTGGAGCAAAGATATTCAGTGACTGCTCACTCTCAGTGACTCCAAGAGGAAAACACTACTACTTTGATCTCAGGCCTACATAGTGGAACCTTGCCCCATTTGTGAGTGGGAAACAATGTGCTACACTCTGTGCACTTCCATAGTGAAGTCCATAAAGTAAGCAGCTCATTCCAGGCCCATGTGGCAGATTCAGATCACAGCAAGGTGACAAGGGGTGTCTGTGTTTCAACCTGAATCCTAAAAACACAGTCCCAATTGCTGCTGCTTTTGATCACAGATTTAAACCTAAGTTCTTGCCTGCTGATGAAGCATTCAAAGTCTAAAACACAGTACAAGCCGAGGAACTTGCTGCCAAGAAGGAAGCGAGGCAGTTCAACGAAAGTGAAAATGGAGCCTCCAGTACAGCCTCACTGAAGTATGAGCTGCTCAGTGTACCGAGGCATCCTAAGAGATTCAGACCCTTGCTGCCTTAGAAATGTACAACTTCTAACTTTCAATATAAATTGAGATTACATTTTTGAGGTGATACCCCTTGAAGAATGTTAGAATGCGTGTGTTCTCAGAGCAAGATGTACCCTTGGCAGGGTTGTTTACACAACTTGTTTGTTAAAGACAATGGAAACGAGGTTGTGACGAGAGCATCTGACTGATTGGTGGGAGGGCAAGCTTTCCGAGGTGCACGACTTGTGTGTGTGTGTGTGCGCTCATGTGTGGGGGCGGAAGAATGTACTGCCGCCCACATGGAGGTTGCTGCTGCTGTCAGTAGGCAGCTGTCTATTTCTAGTGGCAACAGTGGTGAGCTGCTTTCTCTCTCATCCCTTCATTTTCTTTGTCAAGGTATAAAAGCAATGGCACCTTGTTGGTCTCAAAAGTGCTTTTCTTCATGGGAAATTTAACTAAACATGGTTGCTGTAGATATTTCAACATACAATAAACAAGGTGTTTAAATTTGCTCTATCCAGCAAATTTAAACACCAGTATAAAATCCAAAATGTAGTAGCTTTTATTACGTACCATTTTCACAGCTAACTGTAACAGTAACAGTAACAGAAAATTAGGACTATATTCCCCATGAACGCTGTGGCTTCCTGCCTTGAAAACAATGTTGATTCCTGCATCTTTCCCTTCTCTGGCATCTTTGGCTTCAGTGAAGATAATACTGTAACTTTAACTAGTCAGAACTGGCCAGTGTTGCAAAGTCCAACAACTACAGCTTCTGTTTGCTGATGATGCTTTTAATGGCACAGGTTTAGGTTGAAAGGGAGTTAACAATGAAGCTGTGGTTATTTAACCCCCCGAAAAAAAACTGAACCCAGTAGTTCCTGTACTATTTTCACCACGGCAACTCTTCATGTAAAAACCTCTACCAATCACTGGTTATGACAGCCTGTGTGTTGCCTAAGAAACAAAGCCTGCAGCAAATCCAAGTACATACCACTCTGGAGTTGTATGTATTATATCATATGTCCTAGACATACACTGCACAGAGTAATATATAGAAAGATTAATTTGTGCATTATGTTATACATCATCATGTTCCTAGACTGAAGCATATATTATTATTGTCTAATCTACGTTGGACTGTATCATATTGTTTCATCATTTACAAACTTCTTCCGGTAAAAGATAAACTGCCAACAATATCATGAGTTTTTGAAGCACTCTTGAAGAGTGTGTGTGTACTGTCTGCATATGTAAGCATGCTGGACATCCTCAGGACTCAACACATGCTCCTTCCAGTAAAAGATACAGATCTGCTCCTGTGGAAAAAGTATCTCATTCGGCCCATTCATTTTCTCTGGGCGATAAGGGGAGATACAGGGACAAAGGGAAGATGTTAACCTGCCAAATTATAAAGGAAGGTTTTCTGAGAAGCTGAACAACCTTGAAAGAACAAGAATTATATAACTGTTAACATTATGCACATAATTACACATACAAATCTAATTCAAGACACAGAAGCCAAATCCTACTTTATGTTGATGCTTCTTTTTCATGACAGAAAGGCTTTGGCTTTCTAATCACATCTGCACCCTTAGCAGCAACACAAACTCACTTTTTTTTATCACATATGTACGTTAAACTAAATATACTATTGAATTTAATGTATCTGATAATCAAATAGGGCAGCACAGTGGTTAGCACTGTCACCTCACAGCAAAAAGGTTCTTTGTTTGAACCCTGGTTCAGGTGGATCAATGCTGTGAGTTTGCACATTCTGCATGGGTTCAGTTTCCTCCCACTCCACCAAAAAAAACCTAGCCCAATGTCAGCTGTGATTGGCTTCATAGGAATCAAATAGAAAACCTTTGGCACACTTTGAGTTTACAAACAAAAAACTATGAAATCAAATATAAATTAATAGGTACCACAGTAAAACCACTTATTCAGGATCAACAAATGGTTTCCTATGGACATCAGAGTTTCATCTGGTCTGAGGAGAGAAACAAAGTAAAAACCCTGTCAAGGTCAAAAGTAAAGTTCACACTTTAATGTAGTCACTATTCCATCATCCTTAACAATCACAAGGATGGAGCTGCATGAAAAGCCGTGACTGTACTCTAACAACAATTCCAAGGCCCTGGTGTTCCCTATCAACATCACAGAACCTGAGCCAGCCACAGGACCTTGTGGAAACTGTCACTTGGAAAATGAGACCAACTTAACAAATATCACTAGCTGGAATTGAATGACAAAGCAAAACACTTACTGGAAGAACAAAATACCTGACAAGAAACCTAATAAAGACTCTGACAATGTACAGACTGAAAGATGGACCTCACTCTCCAGACAAACTGAACTTCATTTGAACATTTGGAAAAATTCACACTGTAATTTCAATGTCTGGACAATAAGGACACATGTCTCAATCTGGGCCACTGCTGTTAAATATTTGACTGTCTACCAGAGACCCGACATCGAGTAGGAAATATCATCAGGTCATTCAAACAAATACACTGCATTTCTTCATTTACTTTTCTGTAGATAACCTTTTGAGTATCTGAATCTGTTTTGTGTTTATTCCTCATTTCCTTTTTTTGCATGTTATTTATCATTTTATCTTTAACAGTTCTTTGAAAACACATCAAGCATCATGTCAGCCAAACCTACTGACCTCAACTGAGCAACTGTGTGTAAGAGAAGAGAAGCAGGCTGGAACATGCAGAGTTCACTGCTACCTACTCACCACCCAGTAGGAATAGTAACCTAAAAATAAACCCACAGGAACACCATATGTTCCCCTTACCTCCTTTTCACCCGCTCCAACATCTCTGATTTTCTCTCCTCTCTTTTTCTCCTCTACTCTTTTCACTGTCGTTACAACACCAAGACTCGACAGAAGCAACTCCAGGTAAGGATGACTACACTGTCCACTGCACTAAGAACCTTTCAGTGTTTGCTGGTTAAAAACAACAGCAGCTATGAATGTACACTCAAGTTACAGGATCAGACAGGGAGCCCAGCTTTCTTCTATGACCATCAATCAATCAGCCGATCAATGTCATTTATCAATGTATCTGTGCTGACCCCCCCCCCAGCCAATCATTCACTTGGGATTGGGATTTAATTCTGATCCCTGGGAACACAAATTCTTAGCATATTTGTCCTCCCAATGATTATGTTTTTTTTTTTTACCTCTTTGGCTCATTCTGGGGTCAAGGGTGAGAAAAATAATAAAGCCCTGGAATCTCTCATTTCCTGCATGTAGATCCAGCTCACATGCTGTGTTATGTTACACAATTTTCACTAATACTACTTGAAGGCATACCAGGCCTTATAAGTCACCCTTGGGTGAGACGGGGTGTTTGTGTACAGTCATGGTTTGCATCAGAGGTGATGATGTAACATCCAATCAGCCTCAATGTGTGTGAAAGTCAAAATGGAGCCTGGCTTTTCTATTTCTGCATGCACCGCTTTCATTTTCCACAAAGAACGCTACAGCGGCCTCAGCTCATAGTGATGACCTTGTGATAAAGCACTTACGAGTGTCTGCTTCTTTGCCTATTTTGTTGTGCAGACATAGAAAACTGTCAAAGAAAACAAAACAAAAAAAGGCTTCTGTTAAAATGCTCCCTTTCATGGCATGCTGATCTAATCATCTCCAGCTCCAGTTCCAGCTTTTCTCTTCCCTATCCTGTGTCCTCACCTCTCTGCCTCTGCATACACACTTTACCTTTGTTAAGACATTCTCCATGATGATTGATCTTTTTACTCTCCCTCTATCACTGTCTGATCCAACACCTGCAGTCACACACTTGATTCTCCAACCTATAATTAATCTAACTATCCATCCATCCATCCATCCTTTCAGTAATGTTTCACTGTCCATCGTTATGTCTGCAATAAAAGTCACAGCTATCATTGTAACCAGTGTAATTCTTATCACAGTAATGTATGATTTCCCATAGTAAAATAAGTTAAAATGATCATAGAGTAAGAAGACTGACCCCTTCAGTCAGTGTGTTTCTTTTTAATATTCGAGTCTGTCCTCCTTAAACAGCTCAAGGGCAGTGAGAGACAGAGCCAAAGACCTCATTTGGCATTAGAACCTCATCAGTTTAAGGCACTAGTGGTTTGTGATTACATAAAACTGTTGTTATCTGCCTCAATTGGACAAACAAAACAAAATAAGGAAGTTGACCTTTTTGTATGCAGTATCTACATATACTGTATACAAAGCCCATTGTTTCAAAGCCACACTAAAGGCTGACACACACTTTGTAGCAGCAAGAGAGAAGAGGCAGCTTGGAGACAGAACCAAGTCTGTCACAGCCATAGTGTGTTTTTAATCAATTATCCTGCAGATTAATTTCTAAAATGCATTCAGACTTTGGATATTATATTAGATTATGTTTTATTTTGTGTCTTCTTTGCATTTTCACTTGTACTTTAAGCTATAAGCAGCAATGATCAATTATTACAGCTCAACTTGCATGCAGTACCTAAATACAAGATCAAATGAAAAGATCCAAATAAGGATCATCAGAACACTGATTCGGATCACCTGCCTACAGCAGTGCCGTCTACAGTTAAATTATGGGTCTGGTGAAGGTGATGAGGCGGTAAATCAAAAACCATAAGAAGTTATTTCAAAGCAGCCAACAGGCAGTCAGGCACCAGCAGGAGAATGTGGACATTAAATATGCAACAGCTTGGGAAACTGTTTTACTTGTTTACATCGACATTTTGCTCAGATGAGATGAGATGCCTCTTTATTGATGTTAGCGTGAGTTATGCCTATTTTTATAACTGTGTAGTCATCACACCACTTTTCTCTCATACATGGTTGAAAAACATCAAAACATACACATAAGAAGCGGCTACTGCATATCTTATATCGCATATAAGTCTCTAAAATGCCATTAGCTAATCCTGATGAGAATCTATTCCTGCTGCATGTGCTCAAACAAGTCTGAAGTTATCTTCTGTCCTCAAATGTCTGAGTTCTGCTGTGAGGGAATATGCCGACAAAAGGGTGTGTGTGTGTGTTAGAGAGAGAGAGAGAGAGAGAGAGAGTACAACACATGCATGCAAGTGTTTAGCTCCATGCAGTCCGGAATTAATCCTCCAGGGTGCATCAGTGATGTCATCATCCAAAACAACAATGTCTACGTTGTGATGCTGGCAATGGTGGCCATGACAACTGGTCTTTCTTGACAACAGTTTGGGGAGGATTAGGTATAACCGCAGCTCATCTCCGGTGTGTGTGTGTAATTGTAAATTTTCAAACACAGTAAAAGGAGTGAGAAGAGACTCAAAGGAAGACAGATGAGAAAATGAAAAGCTGTTCAGAGATAAATGGAGAGAGTCAGAGAGAGATGAGACAAATGATGAATCTTGATTAATATGTTATACATGTTATCAGATTTTCAGGTTGAGTTGAAGTTTTCCTAGGACATGCGTAACAAATGTGCTGTATAGGACAGTTAACAGCCAGCCAAGTGGAATCAAATGATGAGCACCTTTATATATCAGCACCCAGTGAAGTGCTGTGCGTCAGGGCTCAGTGAGACAACAGGCTCTTCACCAGATAGACAGAAAGACTTTAATCATACTGACATGCAGGAGATCAGAGTCTGTGTCCTTGTGATCACCACTCAGCAGGGGAGTGGTAAGGCAGCATCCTGGACGGATAAACCTTGCAACTGAATGGGACCACTGCATCAACACAGTGGCAGTGACAGCACAGACAGCCCAGAGTCATCCAGGCCAACTTCTGCCATGGTCTCATCTATTCCAGACCTGTGCCAGCTGGGACGGTCCCCAAGTCAGGGTTTTCAGGGTCAACTTGGACAACCTATGTGAACGCTGCATCCCCTCCACTGGTGGCTCATCTGTTTTTCATATGCATACTTCTCAATTTTATAAACACTCATCACTGAGTGCTCCAGTTTCCTGGTTTTGTTCTTATTCAGGGGAGTATCCAAGTATTTGATCGCCTGTGCACAGATGGATGACGTCTCAGTCTCTGAGCCCTTATGGTCTGTACCAAAAGAATGATCAGAGACCTGGATCAGGTGTTTCACGTCCCATAGTTTCCTGGTTTCTCTTAGCACATTCCAGGTATCGTATCCAGGTTTCACAAAACTGGGAAGACCTTATCCATCCAAGTTTCTGAAACAGGAATATGATGTTTAAATGTGAAACACATGACCAGGACACTCCTAAACATGATTGTGACTCAGGTACAAGTAGACAGTCAGTGTTACGGATGTCTTTACAACATTATGCCATCATTATAACAGTATTGTACTTTAAAAAGTAAGTAAGGTAAACCAAGAGCAAGTATCAACACTAAAATGTATCCATGAAAAATGTACCCCCCCAAAAAAATTAAAAAGCCTTTTTTGTATTCCAGCTTTGTGAGCGTAGGCATCGGCCAATGACAATTATTTAAAAATGCCAAAATATCAGCCAATTGATTGACAATCCACACACAAACTCATTACCACAGACTCAGGAAGCTGCCTAAACTCCCACACCAGACCTCTGTATCAGCCAAACTGTTGTGCTGCATAATGCAAACCTGTGCAGCGTGTTGGTGTCTGATAAACCTTCAGAATCATGGATCTAAAAACACTAAGAACCAAATCACTGCTGACACAACAATCTTGTATTTAAAGTCTCACACTGGCTGATAAGTGACATAAGTGACAAAGAAAACTCCAAACATATCTAAAATAATAGCATTATATATATGTTTTTTAAAAAATGTGATAATGGATGACATACAGCAGGTGTGAAAACTTACAGATACAAAAATGTCACAATATCTGCCCCCCCATGAATGTAGTATCACATCATGTGTAATTTTACAGTATATGATATGTGCTCAGTGGTTTACACTGCTGCTTTGCGATACATGCCTACACACCTCAATATGAGCAAAACGATAAATAATAGAGTCATACCGGCTCGGACGACGCCCAGGACAACAAGGTCTGCGTCAGGTGTTAGGGAACCAGGGCACCCTGATGGTAAGTCGGCTACTGGAACAAGACATTCATGGAGCAGGACAGAGAACATGGTGCTGATGGAGTGTTACTACGAGAGGGAGGGTACATGCAGAGGATGTGGGAGAAGTGGAGGGGAGAGGAGAGGTAGAGGCCAGGAGAATAAACAGGGTGTTCTCCACCAACCCAGCTAAGGTCTACTCTCAATGGCAGGGTAACAGGGCTGAGACTGAGCAAAACTGGAAGAGTATCTGGGAGAAAGAGGCAACCCATAACACCAATGCCCAATGGCTGAAAGACTTACAAGCAGAGCACAGCCAACTCCCAGAACAAGACCCAGTAGTCATTACGCTAGCAGACATCCAAACCAGAGTGTCCAAAATGAAGAGCTGGACAGCCCCAGGCCTCATGATACACGCCTACTGGCTCAAGAACGCCTAGCAGCACAGATGAACCAGCTGCTAATATCGGGAAACCACCCAGAGTGGCTAACCCAAGGCCGGACAGTCCTCATAATGAAGGACCCCCAGAAGGGAACAATACCATCCAATTAACTATAACCTGCCTCAGCACCGCATGGAAGCTCCTATCAGGCATCATGAGTAGGCACATGGAGCAATACATGAGCACAGAAAGGGTAGGCAATAACACCAGAGGAGCCAAACACCAGCTACTGGTGGACAGGGTGATTGCCCGAGATTGCAAGACGAGGAACACCAACCTGTGCACTGCCTGGATTGACTACAGGAAGGCCTAAGATTCGATGCCACACACATGGATACTGGAGTGCCTAAAGCTGTACAACATCAATAGGACCGTAAGAGAGTTCATCCAGAACTCGATGAGGCTGTGGAACACGACTCTGGAAGCCAACTCAAAACCAATTGCACAGGTGAGCATCAGATGCAGCATATACCAAGGAGATGCTCTGCCCCCCCTGCTGTTCTGCATAGGCCTAAACCCCCTCAGCCAGATCATCTCAAAGAGTGGCTATGGGTACCAGTTCCGAAGTGGAATAACCATCAGCCACCTCCTCTACATGGATGACATCAAGCTGTATGCGAAGAATGAGCGTGACATTGATTCCCTGATTCACCTCACTCAGATCTACAGCAAAGACATTGGGATGTCATTTGGACTAGATAAATGTGGGCGGATGATATCTAGAAGAGGAAAGGTGATCACAACCGAGTGGGTTGACCTACTTGAAGGGAACATTGCAGATGTGCAGGACAGTTACAAATACCTGGGGATCCCACAGGCAAATGGTAATCATGAGGCGGCAGCTCGAAGGTCAGCCACAGCCAAATACCTCCAGAGGGTAAGGCAGGTCCTGAAAAGTCAGCTGAACGGCAAAAATAAGATCTTAGCCATTAACACCTATGCCAATGATCAGATACCCGGCTGGGATAATATCCTGGCCACTGGAAGAGATACAAGCCACTGATATCAAGACAAGGAAGCTCCTTACCATGCATGGTGGGTTTCACCCTAAGTCCAGCATCCTGAGGCTGTACACAAAGCGAATGGAGGGGGGCTGAGGACTAGTAAGTGTCAGAACTACTGTCCAGGAGGAAACGGCGAACCTCCAGGAATACATTGAGAAAATGGCCCCCAAGGACCAACTCCTAAGTGAATGCCTCAGGCAACAAAAGCCCAGAAGGGATGGGGAACCACCGGGCCCATCATGGATAGACAAGCCCTTGCATGGCATGTACCACCGACAAATTGAAGAAGTGGCTGATATGGACAAAACATACCAGTGGCTGGAAAAGGCTGGACTGAAAGACAGCACAGAGGCACTAATCATGGCAGCACAGGAACAGGCCCTAAACACCAGAGCAATAGAGGCCGGGATCTACCACACCAGACAAGATCCCAGGTGCAGGCTGTGCAGAGAAGGCCCTGAGACAGTCCAACACATCACAGCAGGGTGTAAGATGCTGGCAGGCAAGGCATACATGGAGCGGCATAACCAGGTAGCGGGCATAGTATACAGGAACATCTGTACAGAGTATGGACTGGAGGTCCCAGGGTCCAGATGGGAGACACCCCCAAAGGTGACAGAGAACAAACAGGTCAAGATCCTGTGGGACTTCCAGATCCAGACTGACAAGATGGTGATGGCCAATCAGCCTGACATAGTGGTGGTGGATAAACATCGGAAGACAGTGGTAGTGATAGATGTAGCAATCCCCAGCGATAGCAACATCAGAAAGAAAGAACATGAGAAGCTCGAGAAATACCAAGGGCTGAAAGAGGAGATAGATAAAATGTGGGGTGTGAAGGCAACAGTGGTACCAATAGTGATCGTGGCACTAGGGGCGGTGACCCCCAAGCTGGAAGGATGGCTCCAACAGATACCAGGAACAACATCGGAGATCACTGTCCAAAAGAGTGCAATGCTTGGAACAGCTAAGATCCTGCGCAAAACCCTCAGACTCCCAGGCCTCTGGTAGAGGACCTGAGTCTGAAGGAGACACCGCCCAGGTGGGCGAGAGGGAGATTTTATATATATATATCAGGCCACAAAATAAAAGTGCAAGTATTTTAGCAACTGCAATTTATGTATGAAATTCATCATTTTGTTTTATGTGTGTAACACTGACATATTAACATCCAATATTTACAGCAGCGTGATGATGCAATCGTTGCGTTTTATCAGACATTTTATTCTATGTGGTGTGGCAGATTTAGACAGCCACATGGGCTGACACGTGACTATGTGTCATTAGGAGAAGGAGCATTGTCTTATGTTTTAAACCTGGTTGTGGCTCTCAAAATCTGCACAGTTCCTCAGAGGTGTCGCTATGGTGCCAAGACAAACAAAAACCATCTGGTATATAGTATATAATAGTCTACTATATAATATAAGATATAATTATTTGACACAAGGATTGTGAAATTTTAAGATATTCAATATGTCAGAAAGTACTGACTACTAGGCATCTGCCTTCAAAAATCCACCTCAGTGTAACACCAGCTCTTGTGCAGGAATAAGAGTACCCCCCTACCACAGCAAGCAGTCAGGATTCAGCCATTCATATGTGGCAAGAAAGTCAGCGGGAGAGTGTAGAATAGAACTGCATCTAATATGGGATGTTTTCACAGTGGTGTGGGCTGTAGCAGGTTTGTATTAATACTTCACAGCCTTCATTGACAGTAGGTACTACAACACAGGCTGTGTATTTGTGTGTGTGGCTCAGTGCACACTCATCTGTACAGAAGCACATGTTTTTGTTACTGTGTTTATTGTGTGCTTAAATGAAACACAGTGAGCTGACTACAGACTGTTGTTATATGTTGTGTTATATAAGTTGCAGGAGTGATTCTCTTCGGTTCCATCAAACAACACCACACATAAGCTCTTAAACCCAGTCTAAAACTCAGTCCTCCAAAGCAAGTGTGTCTCCTCGATTGAATAGGGAATTCAAGAAGGATGCTGATCTTTACTTATCTTCTACAATCTGAGAGGTCTGTTTGTCCTGCTGCAACTGAACCAGGAGTTAACTTTAAACATATTTTCTCTCTTTTGGTTTATTTGTCATCCTCATCCATAGTCTCTCTCTCTCTCTCTCACATACACACACACACACACACACACACACACACACACACAAAGATCTGTTGTACCTCACCACAACACTAAAAAGCAACAAAGCTGCTCAACATGCAATACAACAGCATGACATACAGAGGTTACCGAAGACTTAACACAGCCTGACAAGCTGTACAGCTGAGAGGGCAACCATTCCAGTGATGTGATTACTACACAGCAGTTCAGCAAGCAAGAGCAGGGACAGAGCAGACCTAAACCTCGACATAAACCACACCAGGATGGCTAGAGATCTACAGTGAGCTCAACAGCAGACCCAGTATCCAGCAGGCCTTATAGCCATGGTTCTCACTCATCATCCATCTCATGTGTCCTATTTTAATCAATCCAGCTGTCTGCTTTACTCACAGTGTACGCAAGTTCTCCTGCTTCAAGTCAGGTGACAGGTGACCTACATCAGTTCTGTACCTGAACGTCTCCTTTGTGACATTGCCAGGGCACGGAAGCTGCTGCAGACAATGTTACACCACAGCTGGGCTGCAACTACAGATTATTTTGGTAGTTAACTAATCCGTCTATTATTATTATTAGTTAAATAGTCAGCGATTGTTTTTGTCACGCCCTCCATCTCTGGGCTCTGCACTCTAGTGCCAGCCTGCTCTGAAGGCTGACGGACTTGACGTAAGGGTGTGCTCACATCATGTTTCATGACAGAAGCTAATCAACATGAGTTACACTTCTCTAACTGAGATGTATTTCCACCATTGTTGCCACACCTGTTCACATGCCCCAGGTCCACACCAAGGAGCACCTGCTCTGTACCTACCATCAGAAAAAATACCAGTCAATGCTCACCATCATGGTTGGGATTTCCCAGTGTCCATGGCTCATCAGAGTCAAAGTGTGTGTCACCTCCTATTCCTGGTCCTGGGAAGTAGGCATGGGCCAGGAAGCCACCCTCACCATCAAAGGGTGAGCTGTCACCATGGAAACCTGAAGCGAAGATGATGGTGATGTCCACATCTTTCTTGGTCTTCTCCAACTCACTGTAGGGCACAGCCTCGAAGCGCAGTGGCGTCACATTTTGCCAGACGTCGAAGGCTCGCCGGATGGCATCGTGGGTTTCCTCGGCGCCCACCTTGGGTGTCACGTTCTTTATACTGCGGGGTCATGACATGAAGGGAGGGAAAGTTAGAAGATTGATATAAAGTTGTGATTTTCTCATTTAACCATTAAGATGAACAAACCTGTTGAGAACTAGTGGTTGACTGATATGGGTTTTTTCAATGGCCAATGCCGATATTTAGAGAGCAGGCTGGCTGATTGCTCATATACTGTATAATGTCAAAATTTGTAGATTGCATTGTAGAGACATACTGAAGACATCAAAACTATGAAGCAAGATATACAGAATTATGTAGCAAACCAAAAATTGTGAAAGAATTCTAAATATGTTTTATATTTTAGATTCGTCAGTTGCCACCCTTTGCCTTGATGACAGCTTTGCAAACCCTTGGCCTTCTCTCACTGAGCCTTATGCCTATGCCTTATGAGGTAGTCACATGAAATGGTTTTCCATCAGTCTTCCCAGAGGTGCATTTGAAAATAACAAGCAAGTAAAATGTTCCAAGATTTGTTGTTGTTTTCACAGCGATATAAAATAAAATACACCATAATGGCTGACAATAACAAAAAGACAATTTAGAATTTTGGACAGTTTACACTGACTTTTGGATGGTTTAAAAATATTTTTTGCCTGACAAGGGTGACATTACTCAAAAGAGCTTGCCCTCCACATACAATGGCAGAGCTATGGTAGCCTACTGAGTAAGCCCATTTAGATTTTGTGTATTCTTCATTAGTTTTCCCATGAAACGTAACATTTAATATTTACAAAAAGCAATATGTAATGGAGCAATAAAATTTTAAGCTCTGCTGCTCCAGAATCAGCAGTGGCTGCTTCGTCTGAATTTGACCCAGCAGCAGATCCTCACCCTCAGCAGACCCTTACCCCCAGCAGTCCAATAATGCGTTTGATGGTGAGTGAGTGATGTAGACAATGGTTGGCTGTTTTGGTTTATTAGTGAACTGCTGTACCACTGGCATTAAGGCATTAATCAACCCCTTGGCTATTTCAATTATATAATCAATAGCAAAATAAAGGCAAAAATGTTTTATAACTCAATTTAAGTCACTGTTGCTGTTAACAGAGCCAGGCCCATGTCCCCAAAGTGAGGCTACTTCAGATAGTGAAGGGATTTGTGAAGAAGAACCAAGCTGTTGCAGTCATGAAACTGCTGAAGACAGTCAGAGCACAGGAGGTACAGAAAGACAGAAAAGAGAGAACAAGGAGGAAGAATATTTAACATGCAACCTAGGATTATGGCCAGAGAAGCTCACAGACCACGATTGTGAGATCATTGTCAAAAAGATGGCCATAGCCACTCAGACAGACCTGGCCTTGATAATGCCAAAGGATTCAGAAGGAAGGAAATTTCCAGAATATTTGAAGTATACAAAGTAGTGCTGGGCAGTATACTGGTTCATAGCGAATACCGGTGGGGTTTTTTTCTATGATGATTTCTATGAATTTTTCATATACCTCAATACCGGTGAGTGTGTAGCATACAAAATGTTGGGAACGCAGAGCGGCAGAAAGTCGCGCCGCAGGACATTGTTTGAGAGGGGGCTGTTTTGCAGGTGCACCAAACAAGCAGCATGCGAGAGCACAGCCTGTGCTGAGCAGTGAACAAAACGAACAACCCCGGTGAAAGTAGCGAAACTGAAGTTTCAGAACGGACAGAAAGTGAAACAGAAGAACTGGTACCAAAACAAGGAGCCGTGTCTGTTGTATGGACCTTCTTCGGCTATAAAAAATCCGACGTCAATCAAACTATAATATTATGCAAATGTTGTCGGGCTAAATTTGTAGCCGCAGGAGGCAACACAAGCAATTTGCTCCACCACCTCAGCCGTCATCATGTCCTGGAGTATCAAGAGTGCATAAATTCTGTATTTTGACTGTGGCAGTGATGCATTCTTATTCCTTCACTTCATTAGAATTATGAGTGCCACCTCTTTGTGAACAGCAGCAACTGTATTAATACTAGTGTGAAAAGTAATATTTTTCTACAATATTCACTCCTCATGACAGTAAAATAAGTCAATGTAAGCCAATTTACTGCAGTAATTATTCTCAAAGCTATTACAAAATTAGGTTAACTCCCGTGCAGGGAAAAAAAAAAATACCGTCAAATACTGTGAAACCGGTATAATTTTGAAAAATACTGTGATATAAATTTTTGGTCATACCGCCCAGCACTAATACAAAGTCAGTTTGTCAAAGTTATTGTACAGTGAAAGCGCAAAGGCAATATACTGTGTGCCAAGCATGTTATTTTCCTGTGATGGCCTAAAAAAATCAGTCAGTGCACTTAACACCAAAGAAGGGTACAAAATATCAGATCTCAAATGGCGGAGAATGTGCAACAAATTCCCTGATCATGAGGTTTGCAAGGCGCACAAAACCTGCTACCTCAAGTGGAAAAATCTCAGATATTCTTTAATGGAAGCAAAGGGGGTAGACAGCCATCTGCAACAAGACATCCAACTTGAAGTTGACGGAAACAAAGCTATACTTGAGAGAATATTAGATGTCACCCTTTTCCTGGCTTCAAGAAATTTGCCATTCAGAGGGAGCACAGATACGCTTGGTGATGCATGGAATGGCAACTTCCTTGGCACCACAGAACTTTTAGCCAAGTACGATCCTCTGTTGAATGATCATCTAAGAAAAGTGAAGGAGAAAAGACCAAGCACCAGAGTGACCCATTACCTCAGCCCAGAGTCTCAAAATGAGTTCACAGAACTCTGTGGCAATAAATTACTGAAAGAAATACTGAAGGAAAGGGAGTGTGCAATTTATTACTCATTAATATTTGATGCTACTCTAGATGTCGCCCACAAGGAACAGAATGTAATTCTGTTGAGATATGTTGTTCAGCAGGAAAATGATCAGTGGGAGGTAATTGAACGTTTCTTGCAGTTTGAAGAATTCAGTGGCAAGACTGGCCATGAAATATCAGAGATGATACTGAAGACATTAGAGGGGCACCACATTGACATTGCAGATTGCAGAGGCCAGGGCTTTGAAAATGGCTCAAACATGTTGGGAAAAGTTAAAGGGGTTCAGGCTGAAATAAGAAAAATAAAGCCACTTGCTACATATTCACCATGTGCTTCACATACTCATAATAAATATTGTTGGTGTACATGCTACAGAGTCATGTACTGACGTTTCAACATTTTTCGGTTGTTTGAATTGCTTGTATAATATCTTCAGTGCCAGCCCAGAGAGATGGGCCATTCTCAGAGAAAAGACTGGCTGCTCCCTTCACTGCATGTCTGATACCCGTTGGAGTGTTAAACCAGTTGCAAATCACTTACCATCGCTCATAGAGGTCCTGGATAGCATCTTTGTTATATGCAGCTTGACTAATGAAGTTAGATCAGAGGTCACTGGTCTGAGGAGTTATTTTACATCTTTCAAAACCATTGTTCTTCTGACTGTCTGGAAAAAAATACTACATTCCATCAAAGACAGAAACATAATTCTACAGTCAGGAACAATTACGCTAGATGTGGAAGCAGCAAATATAAAGGCATTGAAGGAAGAAATGCAGGACTTTCGCAACTCAGGGGATGACTTCCTTACAGAGGCTCCCCTCATTGCAGAAGCTATGGATGCTCCCACTGGATTTCCAGTCAGCCACAAGCAAAAGAGAAAAAAGTTTTGCAGATGAGAGTCAGAGGTCAGAAGAAGAGGGAAACCAACAGGAGAGAGAATCAAATCTGTTTCATAACCGTGTTTTCTATGTGGCTTTAGATAACATCATCTCTGCCTTAGACACCTGCTTTCAAGCCGTTGCAAATATCTGTGAAGAATTTGCTGCAATATTAAAAATTAAGGATTTAAAGGATCATCAGATTCACTCAGTTTGGCATCCATAAACAAGCAAATACAAACAGGATCTTACTGCTAATTTTGAAAGTGAAGTGCAACATTTGAGGTCTGTCTATAGTGCCACATTTTCAGACTGCCATTCTCCCCTTCAACTGCTGAATTCCATCTATAAACTTCAGCTCCAGAGCATTTTTGGAGAAAGGGCATTTAGCAAACTGAAACTAGTTAAAAACTATCTCAGATCCACAACAACCTAAGAGAGGCTAAATAGCCTTGCTCAACTTTCAATTGAAAGTCAGCGAAGCCGATAGTTGGACTTCAAAGACCTCATCAGTGAATTTGCTAACAAAAAGGCTCGGCGTTGGGCTTTCTGATCAGACTGACAGGGATGTTGCACCATGCAAGCTCATTAAGCTGTGAACAAACAAGCCAGTTCAAACCTAAACTGAGATTAGATGAGGTTTATTGTTGGTTTTCAAAGTATTTCATGTGCTGTTGGTTTTACCTGCACATTTAAGTTAAATGCTACATATCTACCTTGGGCTCCACCTTGTGGACTATCTTGAGCCAGGACACTTTGAGTTTTTTTAAAAAATTATTATTATTTTTGCATATTATTGCTTGGTTGTAATACCCACTACCTATTTGTTGAGTGGTTAATTGAAGATGTATACAATCAGAGGTGTAATAACATGTTGCAAATCAGAGAAATGGGAATAATTTACATAATAATACACAAACTCATTGTAGAGGGAAATTTAATCATTATATTTTGATGTGGCGGTTGATGTGATAAGGCTGCATTCTTGGTGTGGGCCCAGAAGATCATAGAACCTTGAAAGAACAGGTTGACCTGGGTCACCATGTCTCTGTACCAAAACGAGCACAGTATGGACATGTGAAAGGCGGAGATGATGCACATGAGGATGGTTATGAAACTTACATCCAGGGGCATAATGCAAGATAAGACAATACCTTATAAGGGAAATGAAGACTTGATGAACATAGGATTGGAGAAGGTGATGCTTTCTGTGTGTAAGAACTCAATAACCCCATTGTTTAGATAGAAATATTCCATGACAGTAGTGCATCAATGTGAAAGGTGGCTGTTGAAAAGGGAACAACACTAAGTGCTTGAGGAGCAGAGTTATGATAAACACAAGGAAGCCATCCTCCTTTCAAATGAATATCAGCTGAGCAGAGAGAGACTGTCCATGAGTACATGAAAGGCCTTAGCAACAACCGTGGCCGCTGAAGGAATGAAAGGTTTCATTAACTTGATTACCCAGCTCGCCGCATGCGTTTCTTTTTTTTTTTTTTTTTTAAAGGTGAGATGAATGCCAAACAACAAAAGAGTTCGACCTGCTCTGAGGCCACATCAAGTATTAAACTGCATTTTGTGAGGTGAGTATGCTTCCAGATGCAGCTCTATTTTAGAAATAATGATAATAATAATAATAATAATATTAATAGGGAAAACACTGAGTAGGTCAAAGTTAATGAGTGCCCCCCAACAGCAATTACCATATGTGTCTACATAGAACTAGGCCTGGGGAGACAATTTGTCAAGAAGCCAGAGAAGGAAGCCTTACAATTTATGAGGAGCCAGAGGGAGATGACTAACACTCTGATCTGGATTCAAAACCAAAAACACAGTTTTACAGCTGCACAACCAGACTTGAACTTCCAAATTAAAGAAATTGTTAGTGGTCAACTAATATGGGTTTTTCAATGGCCAATGCTGATATTTAGAGAGCAGGGCAGTGGACTGCTGATGTATAATGTCCATATTTACATGTGATAAAATACAACAATAAAAACAAACCACATGAACCAAGAGAAACTGACACAAGCAACATTCAAATGTACTCCTGAGATTACCAAAAATAAAAAAAATTGCTTTGGTCAGTTGCTATCAGCTGAATGCACACTACCTTTCAAAATCAAACAAAAACAAAACCAGGAATCTATCCATGCCATCATTTGAAAAACTGAACTCTAAAATTGATTTTCTTTTCTCATGTTGCTTCTGTTTAACTTCAAACTTCAAATTAAATACAAAAGAAAGTCTCTACTTAAAGTAGAGCACCAGAGGTAAACCAAGAGAAACTTAAATGAACAACACTAAAATGTAGCCCTGAGATTTCCAAAAATAAAAAAAGCATTTTTGTATGATGGTCTCATGAGTGCAGGTATTTGCATATTTCAAAATGTTGAAATATCAGACAATTAAGTGTCCTATTGATTAATTGGGCATATCACTAGTAGAAATACGCTTCGAAAATTTGCCAGTATCAAGTTCAATATGTCTCAAGGAAAATTTAATCGAAATCAACTGGACTTACTTTGTAGGTCTTGAAGACTCTCATCCAAAAGGCTTCATCAGTTCGTGCTGGTCTGATGAGGGTGAGCTAGTCTGACGAACTGGTGTGGAGATCCACGGTATTTAACCTTTGTAGGAGATTGTCACAAGGCCAATGATGTCAAAGGGTGGCTTCCTTTACTCCTCTTTCAAACCATCTGTCTTCTCTGTCCAAAATATGAATATTGGTGTCCTCAAAAGAGTGGGCTTTCTCCTTGAGGTGCAAGTAGACAGTGAAGTCTAGGCCTGAGGAGTGCTGGGCCATACACCTGTTCAGTGTTTGTTTGGTTTCTCCGATGTAGATCCTTGCATTCCTCACTGCATTGGACTGCATAGACCAGATTGCTTTTATGGATGTGTGGTGCTCAGTCTTTGGGATGTACTAGTCTTTGTCTGAGTGTGTTGCTGGGTTTGAAATACACAGGGATGCAGTGTTTGAAAAAGCTCCTCCTGAGTTTTTCCGATACCCCAGATACATATAGGATTACTATATTTTTGCGTCTATTCGACTTTTCTTCCTCTCCCACTTTACTGGTGTTTCTTCTTGAGGCCGCTGCTATTTTTACAAAGGTCCATCTGTGATAACCACAGGTTTTGAGGGCATCCCTCAAATGTTTGTGTTCTTCCCCTTGTCAGCTCTGTGTTGCAGGGTTCTGATAATACCAAGTTTGTGTTCCAGTGGGTGGTGTGACTCAAAAAACAAGTACTGGTCTGTGTGTGTGGGTCTTTTGTATACCCCAATGTGGAGGCTCCTGTCCTTCTTCATCTGGACATCACAATCTAAGAAAGGCAAACTATCATCTTTAACGTCTTCTCTGGTGTAGCTGATGTATCTCTCCACTGAGCGGATGTGTTTTTGATGTGAAAGCTTGCACCTCTTGGGTTTTGATCTTGACCCATGTTTCATCCACATACCCGAACCAGTGGCTTGGTGGTGTTCCTTTGAACCCTAACCCTAACCCATGTATAAATTGGCCACAATGGGAGATACTGGTGTACCCATGGCACAGCCATGTTTCTGTCTGTAAAATCTGCCATTGAACTGGAAATATATGGTGTTTAGAAATAGATCCAGGAGTTTGCAAACATGCTCTGGTGTGAGATTAGTTCTGTTATGGAGGGAGTTATTTTGTATTAGATTTTCTTGAGATAACCTTGAGATAACCATGACCTGGGCAAATGAGAATATTCACAGCCAAGTTCAATATAGTTTAGTAGAAGTTACAGCATAGTTATTAGTGTCTTTACTGAGCCATTCCATAAGCATCTTTCAATTGTAAAAGATCTAAACTGACTTAAATCTGAAATCAATGTCTGTTAATATTTTATTAGCACTGTGTCACCATCACATTTGAGCAAAGAGAGCCAGACTGTGAACTACTTAAACTGGTGGTCAGGTGTTAAAATTAAAAAAATATATATATGCCAGGACATGGCAGGTGGATGCAGGAAAGTCTTTCAATATACTGAATCCTTTTCACGTCAATCACCTGATTAAATTATCATCGCCAGATGGAGAAATCCAAGATAACATTGAATAACATCATTATAAGATTTGTGAAACAGAGTGTCAGTTGTTTTAATAATATCTTCTAATACTGGGTTTATATCAGCAAGTCAGATTTTAGTTTTCTTGTAGTTTATGTGTGAAATTGCTGCAGTGAACATGACTGTTCTGTCACTTCTCCACCTCAACTGACACATCTTCACTACCTGCACATATGGACTTGGCCTGGAAATTAAGCCAGTGACAGCTCTCAAACAATCAGAAAGATTCCTTGCCTTGAGCCTCCTCACAATAAAGAACTAATGATCAGCAGGTTATATACCAATTTCCATGAGGTGCTTTGCATTGACCATTAATGGAATCTGGTCATGTAGAGAGTGGGACATGAGGCTGGTAGATGTGCATACATTTCCAGGTTGACCAGTCAACATTGCATGCAGTTGTGTGTGTATATGCCATTTTTGGCTTTTGTGCATATGTAGATTTTTTGTATGAATCCTACACAATGTTTTACTGTATAAATTAGGCCCTAGTAAATAAAGTGCTACCAGGATATGCTACATTCTACGACTACTTCCACTGAACCCATTGGGGTTAAAAGGCACAGCTGCAGGCACATCTGACTGCTGACTCCAGGCCAGGCACAACTACAAGTACAGCATGTGTGCACACACACACACAAACACACACTCTGTCTCTGAATATGCTCCCATCCTATTACATAACCCTAATCTGTCAGAGAGCACCCTCTGCACTCCACCGGGGTTTCCTCCTCTCCGCTCATCTCTTTCTCTGCAGCTGCTTCTTCTTCAACACTCAGTTCCACACATCTACTCTTCCACTGTTCATCAAGCTGCTCATTTTCCTCTCTCCCTCATTTCAGTTCACAGATGAGCCAAGTGCTCGTGACACTACTCCCAAAACCAGTCTCAGCATAATATTGTAAAAAGAAAAATGCCATCTGCAGAGATATTCAGTACTACTTTAGCTGATGACGATGTTCCACTAGATTTTATTCAGTATCTTATTCTGCTTATACTTAATGTATATCCTAAAAGCAGAGCAAAATGGAAAAAACAGGCCAACTTTTTTAGGATTATCCCATGAAACATGAAACATAGTATGTATAAAATATTAAAGAAGCTGGGCTGCTGACCTCACTACATCAACAGAGAAATATTACATTATGGCTGCAGTATATCGTCCTATACATTATAACTACTGCAGCTGCATGTCAGAAAATGTGCTTGTGTAGCTTCCTGTCTGTGCTACATGTTTTGTTGAGGATAAAGCCAGTTTTTCTACAGTCTGATGATTAAAGGATACAGTCTGCGCTGTGTTTTGAGTTGTTGGGTTTTTTAGCTTTCTGTCCATTCAGATCAAATGTTGTTGATTGTGTTCAGTAGTTTGTACTCTAAAAAGGCAAATGTGGTGGAGGAGAAACAATAGTTTTCTTTCTTTCTGCAAGGAATGTGCATCTTAATGAAAAGGTCAACGGCACTGGTTAAGACCTAAAGCTGTGTGTGTGTGTGTGTGTGTGTGTGTGTGTGTGTTTGTTTGTTTGTTTGTGTGTCTGTGTGTGTGTGTGTGCAGATATCATGTTATCATGTCATGTCTTTGCAGCTGGCAGCCTGCAATGGGTTAATCTTGTTGACTGGATGTCCTCACAGCTTGATAAAAGCCCCCTTGATGGGCAGCATCAGTGTGTGAAGCTGGGATTTTCCATCCATGTCGGTTACAAGGATTGGAGGGAAGTTGGTTCACTATGAAAAAGATAGTGTAATGACACCTATTCCATATTAAGTATATAAATATTTAAAATATTGATAAACCCAAATCCACCCACCTGTACGTGATATGTTTGTGCTGCCACTTCTGTCCTGTGAGGGCGTACCGCCGTTTCCTGACACTGAATTTGGAAGCACCCCCTATCTGGTCGGGGACCCCACATCTGGGCTTCTTCATCCACCTACAGGAGAGGGGGGAAGAGACCACCACTAAGCACCGAAGGTATGACATCTGCTACAGGTATCATCAGCAGAATGTTGTTTATTTTGATAAACCTAATGACATGATGAACAAAGGCAGGCTGTAATCATGAGGGCAAATTTTTTTCATGTAAAGCACCAAGTTAAGGCAGTTTCTCATATCATATTGTACACAGGTAAACACAGATGAATTCATATACGCAAAGGCTATCTCACCTTATTGTGTTATCACTACATCAACAAAGAGAAGCGGTGGGGGACAGAGAACAAACAGGTTGTACAGTTAGGTCAACATATTCGCGCAGCAGCTGTGAGGCTGCGTTCACACTGCTGGCCATCAGACTGCCATGTTGCAGTTCAGACACCAATTTAAACCTAGTGCTATTTGTAGGACAGACAAGATATAAAACCTGGCCTCCATTTGGTTGGAAAACATCAACGCCTAACTGTTATACTGAGATGTCTGAATCAGGTCATGTTCAGGTGGTTTACTCCCTTTACTTATGGAGCTGGGAGAAACCAGATCTCATGCTCGCTGTGCTTTACCTTCCATTTTGGTATTGTGCAGTCTTTGTTCTGACAGTGGAGGTGTACTCTGTGCAAAAGGCCCATTTGATCAAATTAAAACACCCCACTTAAACCACCATCAGAATATTTTTGTGTGTGCCTGCTATCACACATCAAAACAAGACTTTACAGTCCAAAACACACTGTACATTTAAATAATAAAATAATATTAGTCTGCTTTTTTTTTTTAGCAGTGTTCCTCAGTATACTTTATTTTTTATCTCCTCTTGTAAAGTATCTGTGTCTGAGTGAATTCAAGTTTCATCCCATAGACAATGAAAATCAAGTATTAATAAAAAAAAAGCAGTATCTAATGAGCCTGTTTCAGTCTGTTTTTGGTAAAGGTTTGGTATTTCAAGAACACATAAACAACATTTGTTCATTTATCCAGACAAATTACTGACATGCAAGTTAACAAAGAGATGAGCATATACATTAATGAATCAAACACTGCTGCTTATTTGTACTTTGCATACCGAACGCTTATGAAAAGTATTTTTATAGCAGGGACTCACTCTATAGTGTTGCTGTCTAGAGTCCCTGTGATGTTGAGGCCGTAGTAGCGCTGCATGGCAGCGATGGCGGACTGCATGACTCGGGAAGTACGCAGCACGGACATTCTGGGGTCTGCAGCGGGGAGGTAGCCATACCTCTGGAGCCACGCCTGCGCACGAAAACATGACAGAGAGGGAACACTTAAAAGTTACAGAAAAGATTTCAGTAACTTCCAGAAATAGTTCAGTATCTTAGAGAGAGAAAATACAATTTGATCTGTTGGACCGGCTGAAAACAAAATCTACTTCGGAAAACCTTGGGCAAAGCAACTGGTCCCACCTGGTCCAGTGGTGTGGTAGTTCACAGGTCACCAGATGTGAATTTAAAGCAAAGACATTTGTGTGGACAAAAGAGCGAGCACAAGCAGGACAGATATCTCTGTATCAGTCGATAGAGCAGCATGTCATCTGTTATCATGTCATTTGGGCAGCTGTGGCTCAAGAGGTAGAGCGAGCCAGCTGCCTCTGTCTACATGTCAAAGTGTCCTTGGGCAAGAAGTTGAATCATAAACTGCCCCTGATGTAGCATTGGTGTGTGTCATAGAGAAGCATGTGTGTGAATGGGTGAATGGTTTGTGGTGTAAAGTGCTTTGAGTGCACAAAACAGACTAGAAAAGTGCTATATAAATGGAGTCCATTTACCATTGGGCTTGTCAGAGAAAGGCTGCAGTGTAATGGAGCTTTCAGAGTCCCTATAAAATCCTGCCAGGGGGAATCACAGCTCAGGTCTTTGGACCAGGCAGGAGGGGGAAGGCTGGCAGAGCTTTCCCACACAGGAGACTTTATGGATATGGATATTCCCTGTCCCTCTGTATTCTCTCAGTCTTCATCATAAAAATGATTCCACCAGCTGCTTCATTTAGCAACACTAGGCCAACCATTAAGAACAACAAAAACAGAGTGCTAAGTGCTATTGTTTGAAGTGCAAAAAAAGGATACAGTGAAGGCAGAGCTGTCAGGCCACATAGTAGCACTGTGCTGTGAAACCACAGCATTATACTCCTACAAAGAGTTGCGGAGCTGCTTCAGTCTTGATGGAGGCCTGCTGCTAAGGATGGCTCACACTGAGAATGAAATTCACTAAATGGGTAGGGAAGGGTGGAGAGAGGGGAACGCAATAAAAGGCAGACCATTACCCACCCCTGGAACAAATATGAATCTTCTGTTACAGTCACTGAGACTCACGTTAGGCTGCAACAGTCAGCTCTGTACAAACCAGCTTAAGGGATGCTTGCAGATATTTAAAAAGGGGCAAGGTTTTTAGTTATGGGGGCCCACAAATCAAACTGATCTTGGGGTGGCAATCAGCTAACATTCAAATGGAGGAAGTTACTGGGGGGGGGCTATGTTGTGTGCCCCCACCAGACGTACAGCCACCTAAAGGTGATTTGCAGGAACTTTTTTCCAGGGCTGAAATTGTTCCTGCTCTGGGGTAGGTACTTCTGTGCAGCCCTAAAAACTGTCTTGACACTGATTGGTGGTTAACAGGCTAATGCAACAAATGCACACTCACAATTATGTCATGACCATAGCAGTCACAAAATTAGTATGTCTCTTCATGGGTCTGGGGGTTCCTGTCTCTTGGTGACATCAGAGGAGAGTGTTCAGCTGGTCAACTTATTGTGAGACAGTCCTGTAGTAACATGTTGAGGTGTAAAAGGTCTCTAAAAACAGGCAACAACAATCCAAGTACACAGAGAAGATTTCCAATGGACAAGGAACAATACATAAAGCCAAGGTTCAAGGTTCAAGGTTCTTTTATTGTCATATGCACAATAATTACAGGAGTAGTCATTGGCAATGAAATTCTTGGGTCTCCGGCTCCATCGGCATTGTGGTATAAGGAACGAAGATTAAAGGAAAGGAAAGTGTAAGATGCAGTAAAATAAACACAGTAGTGCAATAAACACAAGTAGCGCAAATGAACAATAACAGACACATAAACATAAATAGTAGACAAACAACGTAAGCAGCAATTTGAATAACGTGAGTGGCAGATTGATAGAATGCAATAAATCAAACGCAATAAATAATAAAGTGACAAAATGACAGTTCAAGAGTTCAGCAGTCTTATGGCCTGGGGGATGAAACTGCCCCTGAGTCTGGTGGTGTGAGACTGGATGCTGCGTTACCGTCTGCCAGACAGCAGCAGCTGGAACAGTTTGTTGCTAGGGTGGTGGGGGTCTTTAATGATCCGGTTGGCCTTCTTCCTGCATCACTGGGTGTAGAGGTCCTCCATGGATGGCAGCTTCGTCCTGGTGATGTTCTCCGCAGTTTCTGCGCACCACCCTCTGTAAAGTCTTACGGTTGAGGGCGGAACAGCTGCCGTACCAGGCAGTTATGCAGCCAGTCAGGATACTCTCGATGGTGCATCTGTAAAAGCTGCAGAGTATCCTGTTGTCCATGTTGAGCCTCCGCAGCCTGCGGAGGAAGAAGAGCCGCTGTCATGCCGTTTTTGTGATGGTGTTGATGTGTAGGGTCCAGGTCAGATCCTTGCTGATGTGGACCCCGAGGAACCTGAAGCTGCTGACTCTCTCCATCATCGTCCCGTTGATGCTGATGGGGGCGTGTCCTTCACCCTGCCACTTCCTGTAGTCCACAAGCTCCTTGGTTTTGTCGACGTTGAGGTGGAGGTTGTTGTTCTGGCACCAAGATGTCAGGGCTCTGACCTCCTCTCTGTATGCCGTCTCTTCGCCGTCGGTGATCAGGCCAATGACGGTCATGTCGTCTGCAAACTTCACAATGGTGTTGGAGCTGTGTATGGCCATGCAGTCGTGCATGAACAGGGAGTACAGCAGGGGGCTCAGCACGCAACCCTGGGGGTTGCCGGTGTTGAGAGTCAGGGTGGAGGATGTGGTGGTGCCCATTCGCACTACCTGGGGTCTGCCCGTCAGAAAGTTCAGGATCCAGTCGCACAGGGCGGTGTTGAGCCCAAGGTCCCGGAGATTCATGACGAGCTTGGAGGGCACAATGGTGTTAAATGCTGAGCTGTAGTCAATGAACAGCATTCTCACATATGTGCTCCTCTGGTCCAGGTGGGCGATGGCGTCGTCTGTGGACCTGTTTGTCCTGTCGGCAAACTGCAGAGAGTCCAGTGATTCAGGAAGGGAGGATGTGATGGATGATTTGACTAGCCGCTCAAAGCACTTCATGATGATGGGGGTGAGTGCTACTGGGCGGTGGTCATTCAGGCAGGAGATGTTTGACTTCTTTGGGACAGGGACAATGGTGGACCTCTTGAAGCGTGTGGGGACCACAGACTGGAGCAGTGACATGTTGAAAATGTCTGTGAACACATCTGCCAGCTGATCTGCACACACCCTGAGAGCTCGGTCAGGGGTGCCGTCAGGTCCAGGAGCTTTGTGTGTGTTGATCCTTTTTAAAGATCTGCACACACCTGCCCGAGTTAAAATCAGTGGGCAGGGGTCCTGGGCCTTCTGTACCTCCCCAGCAGGGGAGCAGCTCTCAAACCATGCAAGAAAGCGTTCAGATCATCTGGGAGAGATGCACACACCTCCTCAGCACTGCTCAATGTCTTTTTGCAGTCTGTGAGTGCCCTTAGACAAGACCACATGCTTCTAGAGTTGGAGCCCTGGCAGTTGGACTCCACTCTGTCCCTGTACTGCCGCTTTGCACTGCTAATAGCTCTCCGGAGCGTGTACCTGGACTTCCTGTACTCCTCCGAATCAGCCGAGTTGTAGGCGTTGGTCCGTGCTTTAAGTTTGGCATGGACTTCTCCATTAACCCAGGGCTTCTGATTTGGGAATGTCCGTACAGTAATCCGCGGGACTACATCGTCGATGCATTTGCCGATGTAGCAAATGACTGCGTCCGTGTGTGTGTTTAAGTTGTCATCCTGAAACACACACCACGCCGTTGTGCTGAAGCAGTGCCGTAGAGCCAAGTCTGATTAGGCGGACCAGCGCTGAATGGTCCGCGTCATCGGTCTGTCCTGCTTGAGTTTCTGCCTATAGGAAGGCACAAGCAGGATGGAGGCGTGATCTGATTTGCCAAGATGAGGTTGGGGGAGGGCCCTATATCCATTGCAGAAGGGAGAGTAAACATGGTCCAGCATGTTGCCTCCTCGCATAGGACAGCTGATGTGTTGGTAGTATCTCGACAGGACTTTCCTCATGTTGGCTTTGGTAAAGTCCCCAGCCGCAATAAAAGCAGCCTCGGGCTTTGAGGTCTCCGTCCTGTTGATAACTCCATACAGCTCATCCAGCGCTTGGTTAGTGTCCGCGTGTGGTGGAATGTACACCGCTGTTAGCACGACCGATGTAAACTCTCTAATAGGGCCGGCATCCGATCATGAGGTGCTCCAGGTTAGGAGAACAGTCAGATGAAATAATGTCCACATCTGAGCACCACTGGTTGTTGACCATGAAGCAGACACCTCCCCCCTTGCTCTTCCCCAATGTTATTGTCCGGTCCTGTCGGTAAATGGAAAGTCCGTGTGGGACAATGGCGGAGTCCGGGATCGAGGGTCGAGCCAGGTCTCCGTGAAAACCAAAACATTACAGTTCCTGATGTTGCGTTGGAATGCCATCCTGCTCCAGAGTTCGTCCAACTTGTTATCCAGTGACTGGACATTCGCCAGAAGAATACTCGGGAGAGGAGGCCGGATTTCACGTTTCCTCAGCCTGACCAGGACCCTGGCCCATGACCCTCGCTTCCTCCATCTCCTTCATTGCCATTTTTATTTTGGGGAAATGTTCAGCCTTGGTGGAGGTCAGCACTCTAGGTCTAACAAACTAAAATGCCAGAGCTTCATCTTTGTCTCTCTGAGTGGAAAATGAAACACTTATTTTCAGAAAAAATCCTTATAAACTGGAAAGAAATCAGAGAGCCCTAAAAAAAAGTGTTACCAATACATATCCATTTGACATTAAACCAATCCTAGAAGGTAAAGTACCTTCACTTAAAATTTGTCTTAGTCTCTAAAAGTCAGTTAAATCTAAGTGTAAGAGTCTGTGAAGATGGTTCAGAATCACTATATCACAATGATGATGATAATGATATTTACTTGTGCTGGTACCCCCACTCTCTGACAATTACATGGCAGGCACATACACAGATTCACACACTGCAGTAATGACTGTGAGGAAGATGTGAAAAATGTGTTTTGTTTTTTTCCCACCACGTCCCTTTACACTCTGGCTTCCTCCTCATTCTGTCCTCCATCTTTCCCTCCTTCATTGTCTGGATTTTTTTTCTTCGGGTGCCCTAGTCTATGTCTCAGATCTCCCACAGCCTCCACCTCCCTGTTAGCATTCCCCCCCACCCCAAGCAGGTGATCACATGCACGTTATGATGTGCAACAGGTTATTATGCTATGAATGAAGCTCTGCAAATAGCAGTGGAGAGATGAGGTTTCACTTACAAAGGTGCTGAGCAGTAAAAGTTTTAAATTTAAAAAAGTCAAGCAAAACATGATTTTCCTGCTGAATGTCAACATCTGTCACAGATGGCAATCAGTTACATAGTGTAAGACGTGGACTCTCAGCAAAGTCCTTCTCCCACATTGCCACTCCGTCTACTGCCATTCTGCTCCTCCTAATGTCTGCTTCCCTTTTTCTTCTCCTGTAATCATGTCTGTCCTCTCCACGCCCCCCCCCCCCTCACGACTCCTGTCTGACGCTGGAGCTTTTTATGTTGTAACCACATTTGGCTCTGTACTATAACCACTATCCCGGTGAAATCCCTGCAGCCTCTGGTGGAGAAGGAGGGGAACAAATGATATTGATGAAAAAGAAGACAGTTTAAAACATGGCACAGTTTATTTAGTCAGAAAATAGAAATCAAAATGCAGTGAGGCTGTTTTTCCTCCAGCAGTGAGACGTGAGAAACATTTTAGTTTGACACGTGATTCACTTAATCTGATATGTGTACTGAAAAAATAAGATTGCAAGAAAAATAGACCACACATACTCAGATTAGAGCTGCAACATTTAGTTAATCTGTTGATCATCTGAACAACAGAAAATGAATCATCAACTATTTGATAATTGATTTGTTGTTTTAGTCATTTTTGAAAACGCTGGCTGGTTCCAGTTTCTCAGATGCAAGGATGTAAAACTTCTCTCTCGTCATACATGACGATTTCCTAAATTTCTTGGTTTTAGACTATCAATTCAGTAACACACAACATCTGTGGGAAATTAACCCTGTCAGTGTGCTACCTTAAGTGCTCAACGAGCTTTATGTTAAGTTTTTTACATCAGAAATATTTTTTCCAGAAAGCTGTTCTCCACTCCATGAAAAACCTTCAGTAATGCTGACAAGTGGCATTCATGTCATGTCTGACCTGTTTTTTTTTATTATGCATGATATTTATCCCTCCTTTCCTGAATATATAACTCAACACTATCTGCTCTTTGCCCATGATACAATACAGACACACAGGAAGGAAAAGCAACTGTTCAGCTGTTATTTTACTCAACAGTTTAATGTTAATGTAATCAGTAACCAGTCTAATGTAATCCTCAAATAATCCAGCCACATAACTATCCATTCATAAAATGAAATTACATACATTAGGATCCTCCTCAGACCAAGAATATCCACCTACTTGATCAACTGTCATTAATTATAAGAGTGGCATTTAACCATGTAACTGGACACTCAACAGAAGAAAGCAGAGAACAGCACATCCAACATTTTCCAGCAGTGTAACCCATTAATCAAACTTCAGAATGTTCTCAGCTAGTGATTGCACTCAGAGTGAAAACTCTGGGGTTCAATGCAGGGTGGCTGTGACTCCCAGGATAGTACCCACATGCCTCATGCCTCACACAAACATACACACTCCACATACATTCTAGGTTGCACCTTATCTGATTATACTGCTGATAACATACATGGTTATTGTTATTATTGTTACTGTCATGGTTGTTGTCATTATTTTATTTGTCTCCTCTCTTCTTTCTCTCTATGTCTTTCTGTCTTTTCTGTCCCCCTGTCCAGTCTAGCTCCATCACTCATTCCAACATTCCAACAGAGTAGACAATAACTAATAAAATTTAAACAAATGCAATAGGTGGAGTATGGTACACTGCACCTCTTGTAGAGAAAATCTGCCTGGTACTGCAAGGGTATCTAGACCTTTCTTTGAATCCCTTCAACCTAGACAGGTTAAAAAAGCTGTGTGATGTGGTGTTCACCGATTATCAGATGTAAACCACTATTGTTGGATGTGTGTCTCTCTCAGACATTAACAGGATATTGGGTTGTAGGAAGGGCCATTCAGCATTCTACATGAGAAGGATGTGGAGGGTGTGGATGTCACAAGTCTTTGTGTACAGCACTGCATGAAAAATAGAGGGTCCTATATAGGGCTAGGGTTAGGGTTGGATAGGCCCCATCCTATTTTTAGGGCCGGAGCACCGAAACGGTGCGAAGCCCTATTGTATTTCAAGGAATTATTATTATTATTATTAGGGCCCGAGCACCGAAACGGTGCCAAGCCCTATTGTATTTCAAGGAATTATTATTATGGCCCGAGCACCGAAACGGTGCGAAGCCCTATTGTACTTCAAGGAGTTATTAGGGCCCGAGCACCTTCAGTGCGAAGGCCCTATTGTAATTCGAAAGATTATTATTATTAGGGCTCGAGCACCTTCAGTGCGAAGGCCCTATTGTAATTCGAAAGATTATTATTATTATTATTATTATTATTATTAGGGCCCGAGCACCTTCAGTGCGAAGGCCCTATTGTAATTCGAAAGATTATTAGGGCCCGAGCACCTTCAGTGCGAAGGCCCTATTGTAATTCGAAAGATTATTATTATTATTATTATTATTATTATTATTATTATTATTATTATTATTATTATTATTATTATTATTTTCACGACAATTAAATCGCATTTTTCGAGGCCTGAACATGCTAAAAAACTCACCAAATTTTGCACACGCGTCAGGTCCGGTGAAAAATTACGTATTTTAAGGGTCTCCAGAATGGGCGGGGCAAAATGGCTCAGTGGCGCCCTCTAGAAATTTTCAAATACCCCTCCCCATTGGGGTTATTTTGACCTAGGCAGATGAAATTTGGTGGGTGCATGGACGGTGCCAAGTCCTTCGAAAAAGTCTCTTGAAGCCATGACCCAAACCGTACAGGAAGTCGGCCATTTTGATATGAATATGCAAATTTTGGCCATTTTTGGCCATTTCCACGTGTTATATTTGAACGAACTCCTCCTAGAGATTTCATCGTATCAGCTTCAAACTTGGTGTGCTGACTCTCGAGGCCTTAGTGATCAAAAGTTATTAAAGGTTTTTATGGCTCGCGAAAAATGTGGGTGTGGCGGCGCGGTGAGTTTTGATGTTTTGCCAGAAAGCACGAAACTGCCATAACTTCAGTGTATGTGGTCTGATCTCCATCAAACTTCACATGTATGATAATACTCCCTTCCCGGAGGTATCCGCATATTCATATTCATTGAAAGTCACAGCGCCACCTATTGGCGACAGGAAATCACATGTTTTGTACTTTGATGTTCAACATCAAGTATCTAAATTCGATGAAGCTAAATTTTACTGTGGTAAGCCTTGAGATAAGGTAGATGCTGGATTCAGAAGATGGCGTGCTCCCTTCTCATGGCGGCCCCGTGGCGGCGCGGCGAATTTGGATCCTTTGCCAACACCATCAAAGTGCTCTAATTTGCACATACTTTGTCCGATGTGTCTCAAATTACATACGTATAATCAGCGCATTGGCCTGAAGAGATCTATGGGACTATATGTTCCTATTGTCATAGCGCCACCTATTGGCGACAGGAAGAAAATTTCAAAAACCCCTCCCCATTGAGGTTATTTTGACCTGGGCGGATGAAATTCGGTAGGTATCTGGAACGTCCCACAACCTTCGAAAAAGTCTCTTGTGGCAATGACTCAAACCTTACAGGAAGTCAGCCATTTTGATTTGAATGTAAAAATTTGGCGTATTTTTCACCGTTTGCACGTGTTATATTTGAACGAACTCCTCCTAGAGATTTCATCGTATCAACTTCAAACTTGGTGTGCTGGCTCTCGAGGCCTTGGTGATCAAAAGTTGTTAAAGGTTTTTATGGCTCGCGAAAAATGTGGCTGTGGCGGCGCGGCGAGTTTTGATGTTTTGCCAGAAAGCACGAAACTGCCATAACTTCAGCGTATGTGGTCTGATCTCCATCAAACTTCACATGTATGATAATACTCCCTCTCCGGAGGTATCCGCATATTCATATTCATTGAAAGTCACAGCGCCACCTATTGGCGACAGGAAATCACATGTTTTTTACTTTGATGTTCAACATCAAGCATCTAAATCGGATGAAGCGACATTTTACTGTGGCAAGCCTTGAGACATGGTAGATGCTGGATTTACAAGATGGCGTGCTCCTGTGTCATGGCGGCCCCGTGGCGGCACGGCGAATTTGGATCCTTCGCCATCACCATCAAAGTGCTCTAATTTGCACATACCTTGTCCGATCTGCCTCAAATTACACACGTATAATCAGAGCACTGGCCTGAAGAGATCTATGGGACTATATGGTCCTATTGTCATAGCGCCACCTATTGGCGACAGGAAAAAAATTTCAAAAACTCCTCCCCATTGAGGTTATTTTGACCTGGGCGGATGAAATTCGGTAGGTGTGTGGAAAGTCCCATGATCTTCGAAAAAGTCTCTTGTGGACATGACTCAAACCGTACAGGAAGTCAGCCATTTTGATTTGAATGTAAAAATTTGGTGTATTTTTCACCGTTTGCACGTGTTATATTTGAATGAACTCCTCCTAGAGATTTCATTGTATCAGCTTCAAACTTGGTGTGCTGACTCTCCAGGCCTTGGTGATCAAAAGTTGTTAAAGGTTTTTATGGCTCGCAAAAAATGTGGGCGTGGCGGTAGCGGCGAGTTTTGATGTTTTCGCCAGCCAGAAAGCACGAAACTGCCATAACTTCAGTGTACGTGCTCCGATCTCAGCCAATCTTCACATGGATGATAATAATCCCCTCCCTGAGACATCTGCATGTTCATATTCCATAAAAGTGACAGCGCCACCTATTGGCAACAGGAAATCACATGTTTTGTACTTTGACGTTCAACATCAAGTATCTTAATCCGATGAAGCTGAATTTTACTGTGGTAAGCCTGGAGACATGGTAGATGCTCAGTTCTGAAGATGACATTCTCCCTCCTCCTGGGGTTCCGGTGGCGGGTCAGCGAAGTTGGATCCCTCGCCATCGCCATCTAAAGCATTGTAAGTCTCAAATGCCTCATCCGATCTGCTTCAAATTACACACGTACAATTGGGGCGGCGTCCTGAAGAGACCTGAGGGACTATGTTGTTGCATTGTTGTAGCGCCACCTATTGGCGACAGGAGGAAATGTTCAAAAACGCCTCCCCATCTGGGTTTTCGGGGAAATTCGGGGAATTCAGCGTCAGCGGGTCCCCGAGTTGGCATGAGGGGTGCGAGGGCCCGTTATCACTGCTTGCAGTTTTAATTAGGGCCCGAGCACCTTCAGTGCGAAGGCCCTATTGTAATTCGAAAGATTATTATTATTAGGGCCCGAGCACCTTCAGTGCGAAGGCCCTATTGTATTTCAAGGGATTATTATTATTTTTCTTTTTTTATTATTATTATTATTATTATTATTATTATTATTATTATTATTATTATTATTCTTTTCACGACTTTTCTAGCGCATTTTTCGAGGCCTGAACATGCTCAAAAACTCACCAAATTTTGCACACGCGTCAGGTCCGGCGAAAAATTGCGTATTTTAAGGGTCTCAAAAATGGGCGGAGCAAAATGGCTCGGTGGCGCCCCCTGGAAATTTTCAAATACCCCTCCCCATTGGGGTTATTTCGACCGAGACAGATGAAATTTGGTGGGTGCGTAGAGAATGACAAGACCTTCGAAAAAAAGTCTCTTGCGGCCATGACTCAAACCCAACAGGAAGTCGGACATTTTGATTTGAATATGCAAATTTTGGCCGTTTTTGGCCATTCGCACGTGTTGTATTTGAACGAACTCCTCCTAGAGATTTCGTTGTATCGACTTCAAACTTGGTGTACTGACTCTCGAGGCTTTGGTGATCAAAAGTTATCAAAAGCTTTAATGGTACGTGAACGAAATGGGCGTGGTGGCGCGGCGAATTTTGATGTTTTTCGCCAGAAAACACGAAACTGCCATAACTTCAGTGTACGTGCTCCGATCTCAGCCAAACTTCACATGTATGATAATAATCCACTCCTTGAGACATCTGCATAATCATATTCCGTAAAAGTGGCAGCGCCACCTATTGGCGACAGGAAATCACATGTTTTGTACTTTGATGTTCAACATCAAGTATCTAAATCCGATGAAGCTAAATTTTACTGTGGTAAGCCTTGAGACATGGTAGATGCTGGATTCAGAAGATGGCGTGCTCCCGCCTCATGACAGCCCAGTGGCGGCGCGGCGAATGTGGATCCTTCGCCATCACCATCAAAGTGGTCTAATTTGCACATATCCTGGCCGATGTGCCTCAAATTACACACGTACAATCAGAGTGGCGGCCTGAAGAGATATGTGGGAGTATATGGTCATACTTTAATAGCGCCACCTATTGGCGACAGGAAGAAATTGTCAAAAACCCCTCCCCATTGAGGTTATTTTGACCGAGGTGAGTGAAATTCACTAGATGTGTGGAAGATGTCATGAACTTCAAAAAAAGTCTTTTGTGGCCATGACTCAAACCTTACAGGAAGTCAGACATTTTGATTTGAATCTGAAAATTTGGCATTTTTTTCGCCATTCGCATGTGTTATATTTGAACAAACTCCTTCTAGAGATTTCATCGTATCGGCTTCAAACTTGGTGTGCTGACTCTTGAGGCGTTAGTGATCAAAAGTTATCAAAAGCTTTTATGGCTCAGGAACGACATGGGCGTGGCGGTGCGGCGAATTTTGATGTTTCGCCAGAAAACAGGAAACTGCCATAACTTCAGCGTACATGCTCCCATCTTCATCAAACTTCCCATGTATTATAATAATACTGTCCCAGAGACATCTCCATAATCATATTCCATAAAAGTGAGAGCGCCACCTAGTGGTGCCAGGAAATGACACGTTTTGTACTTTGTTGTTGAATGTATGGTGGTTCAATCAGAGGGAGCTGAGATTTACTTTGATGACCCCAGAGACATGGCAGATGCTCAGTTCTGAAAATGGCACTCTCCCACCTCATTGGGTCCCCGTGGCAGGTCGGTGAAGTTGGATCCCTCGCCATCATCATCGAAAGCATTGTAAGTTGCTCATGCCTCATCCGATCTGCCTCATATCACACACGGACAATCGGGGCGGCGTCCTGAAGAGATCTGCGGGACTATGTTGTGGAATTGTTGTAGCGCCACCTATTGGCGTCAACAGGAATTGTTCAAAGACACCTCCCCATTGGGCTTTTCAGGGAAATTCGGGGAATTCGTCGTCGGCCGGGTCCCCCGAGTTGGCGCGGGAGTGCGAGGGCCCGTTATCACTGCTTGCAGTTTTAATCTGATCTTATTTTTCTGGCAGAGTTTGATTCCTTGATAAAAGGTGCACTCCAGTGTTTTGGTGTTACACATGGATAAAGTTTTAGACTGGTGAGAGACAAACTAAAGCTCAAATTGCCAGGTCCTACATTTCAAATAAATGTCTTCACCACCTCATCAGCTTTCTGGTTTTAATTTGAAGTTTCCCAAGTTTTTCTGACACCCAGTAAAGACTGGATCAACGAAACATTCCAATTTCACCTTGCATGACATTACAAGACTTCACTATGGACTTTAACAGAAGAGTATATCCCCCTTATAATATCCACTGTAACACTGTGACATGATCAGTCATCATAATCATTACTATCATTGTTATAATATAAATAATTATATTTATTTATTTATAGTAATAAAAACGGGTTAAATACCTTTATTACTTTAGTTTCCTCTCAAACTTGTTCAGTCATTGACTTTGCCATTGTTTGCATTTCCTTACAAACTTGTGTCTTCCTCGTTTCAGTCACACAACGTCCACACTCAGACACACAAAGGCTGCCACAGAATCCAAATACATACAGTCCAGTAGAAGACTCAAGGAGGAATCAGACACTTTCCAAGTTTGTGTCGGGGCTCGCATGTCTTTAGTATTCCATAGAGACATCTTCTGGTAAGAGGCAAAATCTAGAAGGAGCAGGAGCTCCAGCAGAGGGTCAGGGCTGTCATACACATTTTCAAAAGCCGTAGAAGACAGTCTTCAGGGGAAAAAAACAGAGCTTAAACACAGCAGATGTTTCTACTGGCTGTTCTGACAGCACACAGCTGACAGCTCAGGTGTGTCAACCACTCTTTTCCAAAATCCAGGAGAGAAGAGGATGTTTTCTGAATCCTTTCTGTTTTCTTTTATATCCTCTATTTCTCATTTATTCATTCTTTCTGTCCATCATCTATGATTCATTGGGTTCTGCTGAACTGAGGAGGAGCAGGAGGCTCCAGCTTGACAGCCTCCATATTCACTAAGACATTCCTCTCTCCCACAGCTAGATAATGAGGGAACTTGTAAGCAGAAATTATGCTGTTCAACATGACTGCTATGTGGACCTCTTGTTGGTGTAAATTAATGACAGAGGGTGGTAGTCATACCTTGGATGGTGCTGCATTACATGAGGCTCACAGAATGTTCACATCTATACTTCCTTTCCTTGCATTAAAGCAACACTTGAGACATCAGTATATTTGAGCTCTTACCCAACACACAGTCCTAAACCTGAATTATTATCAGACAGGCTGGAGAGGAGTGCTGTCTGCCCAGAGAGCTCACACACAAATCCAAAGACAAACTGGGTAAGAGCCTGGTAGTGATAGTTTGATGTTTTGTGAAATATGCATATTTTCATATTTTCATTTTTCTTTGCACAAGTTAAAAGAGAAGCTTGATATGACTATCACATTTGTCTGTTACATGTGACACTACCCTCGGCAGCTAGCTAGCTTAGCTTAGCATGAAGACTGTTAACAGCTATCCTGGCTCTGTCCTCTGACCCAATCAATGTTTTTTTTATATAGAGACAATTCCCACACTGCATTCCTTTACTGAGAAAGTGGCCAGTTAGACGGTTAGATGGCCTGGGGGAAAAAACTGTTCTTGTCTCTGGATGTGCTGGCATGCAGAGTTCTGTAGCATCTACCAGAGGGGAGGTGTGAACAGGTTGTGTCCGGGGTGTGATGAGTCTGCAGAGCTCACTGCCCGTTTCCTGACTCTGGAGGAGTACAGGTCCTGAATGGAGGGCAGTTCGGCACCAATGATCCTCTCCGCAGTCCTGATTGTCCGTTGTAGTCTGTGTTTGTCCTGATTGGTGGCTGAACCAAACCACATGATGGAATTGCAGAGGATGGACTGGATGACTGTGGTGTACAACTGGATCAGCAGCTCCTGAGGCAGGTTGAACTTCCTGAGCTGATGCAGCTGACGCCTTTTTGATGAGAGAGCTGATGTTGGAAGTCTACTTTAGGTCCTGTGAGATGGTGGATCCCAGGAACCGGAACATTTCCACAACAGCCACGGTGTTGTCGAGTATGCTGATGGGGGGCAGTGTTGGGGAGTTGGGTGAGCTGGGTCAGTTTGGTCTGGAGGACTTCTGGAACAATGGTGTTGAACGCCGAGCTTAAGTACACAAACAGGATCCTTGCATAAGTCCCTGGGGAGTCAAGGTATTGGAGGATGTAGTGCAGACCCATGTTAACTGCATCCTCCACTGACCTGTTTGCCCGATAGGCAAACTGCAGGGGGTCCAGCAGGGGTCCTGTGATGTCCTTCAGGTGGGTCAACACCAGTCTCTTGAATGTTTTCATGACTACAGATGTCAGGGCAACGGTCTATAGTCATTCAGTCCTGAGATGGAGAGTTTCTTTGGGACTGGGATAATTGTTGAGCGTTTGAAGCAGGAGGGGACCTCGCACAGCTCCAGAGATCTGTTGATGATCCGTGTGAAGATGGGAGCCAGCTGGTCAGCGCAGACTTTCAGACAGGAGGGTGAGAAGCCATCTGGGCCTGGAGCCTTCCTGGTCTTTTGTCTCCTGAAGAGCTGGTACACATCCCTTTCCCAGATCCTCATTGATGGTGGGGGGTGAGTGGGGAGGGATGGGGGAAGAGCAGGGAGTGATGATGGTGGGGGGTGAGCGGGGAGTGGTGATGGTGGAGCAGGAGGTGATGATGATTGTCTGGTGTCAGGGTCGGAGTGGGTGATAGGTATGAATGAGTCCTCAAACCTGCAGTAGAACTCGTTGAGCTCGTCGGCCAGTTGAGGACTCTCTGCCGTGTGGGGGGATGGTCTCCTGTAGTTGGTGATGTCCTGCAGACCTCTCCACACTGACGCTGGGTTGTTGGCTGAAAACCTGTTTTTCAGCTTCTCAGTGTAGCACTTCTTTGCTACTCTGATCTCCTTTGTCAGCGTGTTCCTGGCCTGGTTGTACAGGACTTTGTCCCCACTTCTATAGGCCTTCTCCTTGGCCTTGCGAAGGTGCCTGAGTTTAGAGGTGAACCAGGGTTTGTTGTTGTTGTATGTGCAGAAGGTTTTAGTCTGCACACACATGTCCTCACAGAAGCTAGTGTACGATGTCACAGTGTCAGTGAGTCTGCCCAGGTCTGAAGCTGCAGCCTCAAAAACAATCCAATCGGTGCAATCAAAGCAGGCCTGTAGTTCCAACATTGCATCAGTGGTCAATCTCCTCACAGTATTCACTATGCCTATGTCAAATGCCTGACATGTAACCCTCTGGTACTCAACACGTTCAAACTTGCAAACGAGTTCACTGCACACTCAATTGGCTCTGAGAGCCTCACCTCACTGATCAACATTCTTCATTAAAAAATTAAAACACGTTAAAAACACTTAAAGAACAAAACTTAATGCATGACAGTCAGTGTTGGTGGTGTGGTGGTCTGCCACATATTACTGAATGTATTGGAAAGCCAAAAGTAGTGCTGGGTGGTATACCGGTTCATACCGAATACCGGTGGGGTTTTTTCTATGATATGAATTTTTCATATACTCCAATACTGGTGAGTGTGTAGCGTACAAAACGTTGGGAATGCAGAGCGGTGGAAAGTCGCGCCGCAGGACATTGTTTGAGAGGGGGCTGTTTTGCAGTTGCACCAGACAAGCAGCATGCGAGAGCACAGCCTGTGCTGAGTGGTGAACAAAACAAACAACCCCGGTGAAAGTAGCGAAACTGAAGTTTCAGAACGGACAGAAACTGAAACAGAAGAACTGGTACCAAAACGAGGAGCCGTGTCTGTTGTATGGAGCTTTTTGGGCTATAAAAAAATCCGATGTCGATCAAACTATAATATTATGCAAATGTTGTCAGGCTAAAGTTGTAGCCGCAGGAGGCAACACAAGCAATTTGCTCCACCACCTCAGCTGTCATCATGTCCTGCAGTATCAAGAGTGCATAAATTCTGTATTTTGACTGCGACACTGATGCATTCTTATTCCTACACTTCATTAGAATTATGAGTGCCACCTCTTTGTGAACAGCAGCATTTTGTGGGACCATGCAAACACGTATTAATACCATGTGAACATTATTGTTTTTCTACAATATTCACTCCTCATGACAGTAAAATAGGTCACTGTAAGTCAATTTCCTGCAGTAATTATTCTCAAAACTATTAGGAAAATTGGGTTAACTCCCAGTCGTGCATGAAAAAAATACGTCAAATACCATGAAACCGCTATAATTTTGAAAAATAAATAAATAAATTTTTGGTCATACCTCCCAGCACTAGCTGAAAGCAGAAGGCTGTATGCAACCTCTGCCATGGAAGTGAAAATACAAGATTTTGGAACATGGTTTATGATAAGGAGCAGCAGTATGCTATACAGTTATAAAGTAACCATTGTCAGTTATTGTAAGTTTGCATGTAAAGTGAAAGGCTCATATTTGTGCTGTCCTGTTTTGCTTTATTTAATTTGGCATAGCATTTTATTTTTTATTTTCTTACGGCAATGGAACAGCTAAATAGCACTTTTTGTTTAATCTACTGAACACTTTCTTCATGCATATTAAAATGTAGTTAACTGAATACCTCACAACACATTTGTGCTGTGACGATATTTCAGGTACTCACTCACAGTGAGCAGGGGCATCGAAATGTCACTGTGTATTTAAAGATATTCTGTTGTACATGTTATGAACCATTTATGCAGCTCAAATAAATGTCAGACTGACTGACATGTGATGTGCATTGTTTTTAGAAATATGAATCATGATATATTGTCTCTACAAGTGCCTGATTCAACTTTTGTTTAAGAAGAAAAAAAATCCCAATACTCAATCCCAATCTAAATGTGGACCTGACTATCCAGGTGACTCGTGGAAACTTGATTCCAGCCTCCTGGGAAAGCCTGCGGCCTCACACTTCCCTGAATTATTCATTGGTTACACACTGAACCAATGGTGACGGTGCCAGGGGTTGTCAAGGCAACCACAGCTCTTCTGCCCACACCAGTAACCACATACCCACACACTCACACATACTTTCAACTGCTGGACTTAGACTCACCGTGCAAAATTCGAATTTGCATGACAGTCAACACAACTTTTAATGGTACCAGAACCACCTACTGCACCTCGTGACCTAGATTCAAGAAGATTATTGCAGAGGCTGAACAGCGCATTGCTACATGTGTATATAGACCCTAAAGAAATACTTTGCGCATGCAATGTTCACAATCTCAGTGGCACCTTTGCAAAAAAGGTCACAGAAATGTCACCAGAAAATGTCACCGCCTTCATCATACAACTGAATACAGTGGCACCTCCGACACTGGATCATCTGCAAGATGTCAAAAAATGACAAAAAGATGAGGGGCTCATGATGTCTAACATCAGCTGATGTTTTAGAAACTCCATCTGCAGTATGACCTCAGGCAGCACCTCACCTTAAGCTTTCCTCTTTATGTACTGTGTTCATACTGTGGGTTATGGCTGCAACTGAGGATTTTTTGGCATTTGCCTCATCTGTTGATTTATTCTCTCACGCCCTCCATCTCTGGGTGCCGGCCTGTTTCAAGGGCTGACAGACTTGATGTTGGGGTGCGCTCACAGCAGAGGTTGAGGCGGGGGGCCCCCCACATATCCTCTCACTCATGGGCCTGGACCACACACTGCTCAGAAGCACAGTGCAACAGTGACCCTGGCCCTTCACCCTGGCCACCTTCTGCGTGCCTGCAGGTACCCAACTCTTTTCTCTCCTCCAGAGGGAAATAGGGGGTTCAATGTCTCCAGTCCCACTGTGACACCCTCCCTCCCCAAGGAGTAAGCTTGTTTTCCCATGCATAAACCCACTCATCTGTAAACTGTGGCCTCAATAAAATGAAGAATATCATAAAATAAAAAAAAATTTAAAAAAACTGTTAGCGGTGGCTCTTGTGTGAATGAAAAACACATCTAGCTCTAAGATGTAATGGGAATTGCAGGACAGGATTGTTCATCAAATGCACCTTGTGACCCCCAGGTTCCTGCCAGGGCTCTGGATCTGTCTGAAGGTCACTTTGCCAGTAGTCAGAAACATCCACGTGACTGTGATCAGGTCAGTCTCAGGTTGGGCTCTTACCACCTAAGCGCAGGCCCTTTGCGTTTTCTTCCCCTCTCTCCCTCCTTCCCTACCCGCTGACCCCCTGGGGGCTAGGGAGGGAACCTCTGATCAGATAAAATAACCCGCTGAATTTAGGCATATTCTAAAGGGGAGGAAAAGAAACAAACCAGGACTCCCTTCGCATCAGCGAGCGAGTACAACATTTACAGTTTTATGTAGGTGTAAAATTTAAAAAATATCAGTATATTGTGATATTTTACTTATACTGCATACTGCATTGATTTTCAGAAGCACAATATTGATTTTTAGTGACAGGAAGATTGTGCTCCTTTTTGTCCAATCAACAAAAAAAGAATTACATGTCAGATGCTTTAACTATATACTTACCTGTTTTTGCTTAAACATGTATGCACATGGTTGTGTCTACTTTATACTATCATAGTTTTTCCAGAGTTATATTTTAAAAATGCAATATATCAATTTATAAACAGAATTACAATATATCTTGATATATTGAATTGTAGCCTCTGTATCATGATATATATCATATCTACAGATTCTTGGCAAAACACAGCCCTAGTCTTATTACCTTTAGACAGTTGGAGGGACATCAACATTAAAATTCCGTATCATAACTGCTGTAATCAATTATATTGACTAATTGCTGCAGCACTACTGTGGGTATATGATTATATCACTGCAAACAGAAGATCTCAAGATAACAACAGTTAAAAAAACACAAACAAAAATATTTTTTCTGTCAACAGCTTAACTGACAGCCTCAACTGTGACTACCCACTGGCATTATGAGTTGTCAGTCACATTAAAGATGTAACAGCCCAGTAAGCTGTGATCAAAGGCACATCTCTGAGAGAAAGATTTAGAACATTAAGAAGAGGCTGCTAATCAGGTGTTTGTTACGTGTCTGATTATGAATTATCAATCGTCATCAATTAGTCAACATCGTTCAGGGCAGGTGCTGATGTCTTTCTTTGGGATTGGGTGAACAGACTGACACAGACACCCCTGTGTCTCAGAAACCTGCTCCTTACAAAGCCAAATTCCGCCAAGAAACCTGTATGTGTTTGCAATCCATATGACTGCTCGGAGAGAAATGAGGGCAAAGCTCACAAGTATAACCATGCTCATAAATATGCCTGCATGCACTCAGATGCAGGAGTTGAGCTCATACATGTATAGAGGAGGAAAATGTGTCTGCAAAGAAACCGCAGAAACGATTTAACATCTACTTTCTTAAAGACGAAGGTGTAATTGTTGAAAACATGAAAATAAAGGAGTATTTCCCTGTAAATAAAGCCTATCACTGATTGACAAGGTACAAAAGCCATGATAATGACACTGAGTATCTGAGAGACAAATGTATTATTATTATTATTATTATTAGTAGTAGTAGTAGTAGTAGTATTATTATTATTATTATTATTATTATTATTATTATTATTGATAACAATAATTTTAATAATAATAATAATAATAATAAACTGAGGCTATTTTGGACAATTGTATGGAGCAGTAGGTAATATCAGGACTGATAACCACCATGGCTCAGGAAAGAAAAGGAACATTCAAACTTAACGAAGAGAAAACTAAAGGAAAAACACACCACAGCACCATGTTCACTGTATGGCTGCCAAACCATTTCTGGGAAATGCAGCACAAAAAAACAGCATGCCAGTGAGTGCTTATCACCAAAAATAGCAAATAAGATCTCTCTCATTGTTTTAACACCATTTTGAATCATGTACAGTTACATTTCAGCCTCAATCAAAGCCTTGTCTTGGCTCTGGTGACCTATTGCATTGTGATTACCAGGGACAGATCCCAGGGCAGTGAGGGCAATGAGCCACTTGCCCATGGTAAATATGACAGGGAAGACCCACATGCACAAACACTGAGAAGTGACAACAATAATTCATGGAAGTGAGAGAAGCTGTTTAGACAGAGAAAATACACACTTGTACACTCTTAAAAACATACATACACCAGTTGGTTTCCATTACCAAGATGCCACTCAGAGCCTGAGCATGCCGACTGGTAACCTGAGCTGTGACAGCAAGGAAGCTAGATAATTCCGCACATAGTGATAACTACTGGGTAGTTTGCACTGGCACGTAGCTTAAATCAAATGTCAGCAGTTACATTGATAAGATGAAACCTCTATAATAATGACAATATGTGTCTCATGTAGTAAATATGTAATAAAATACCAAATACACACACTTGAACTGATATTCATGCACTGAGCTCTGTTAGTTTATGTGATAATCAGCATCAGTCAATGTCTGTGGTCTCAAGGCCAATAGTTTAAAAATGTCCGAAGACACATCTGCAAAAACAACATTATGTCATTATTATATATCAGCCATTAGCCGTCTGCTCTCTAAATATAAAAAAAATCCCATACCGGTTGACTACTGTGTGTTAACAGATGGGAGTAGACTGTGGAGACGTTGTACTCTCTGTTGTACAGCATATTATCTCTGTGCAGGATTCAAACACTTAACCTGACTCAGAGCACAGTGCTGCACCTGATGCCTCTCTGTGAAATACTGAGTGTCACCAATGCCGTGCCATGATCATGAGGCAGTGATGCCTTCCCAGTGCTGCGGCTCCCATTTGTCTCTGTAGAAAGCTACTGTGGTGAAAAAAATCATCCATGAGTCAAAATGTCTCAAATCAAAGCAGAATCAAGTGACAGCAAATTTCAGTCATTCGAAAGTAAACTACAGTGAAGGTAAAGTGGTCATTGAAAGGTAGACTACAGTGAAAAGAAGGTAAACTACAGTGAGTGAAATGAAGGTAAACTTCAGTGATGAGAAGGTAAAATACAGTAATTCGAAGATAAACTACAATGAAGAGACAATAAATTACAGTGAATGCATGGTAAACTACAGTTTAGAGAAAGTAAAATACAGTAATTAGAAGATAAACTACAGTTTTCTTGTTTTCTACAAGAATAATTTTGCGTGCAATTTAAATAAAAACATAATAAATAAATAAATAAATCCAAAATGATTTCACAGGAAGTGCTGATGACATGAAAGAGAAGCGCAGAAGAAGAAAAGGTAAATAGTAGAAGAAGACGCAGAAGATGTTGCTCTCCAAACGTAAGCGAAAAGTGGATGACGAACACAGACAATTCCAAGAAAGATGGACATTACAGTATTTTTTGTTGAGTTTGGGGGAAATGCCATCTGCCTAATATGTAAGGAGAAACTTGCCGTTCTTAAGGAATATAATCTCAAGCGACATTACGCGACTAAACATGGAGAGCATGATAAATGCAGCGGAGATGACAGGAAAAAGCGAGCCGAGCAGCTACAAAGAGGACTGTTATCCCAGCAAGAAGTTTTCCATAAAGCTGCTAAGGACAGCGATGCTGCAGTCGAGGCAAGTTACGTGGTCTGTGAATTAATTCCCAGAGCTGTCGAGAGTTTTCAGTCATGTTATGTGCCTTTTTGGGAGAACATATGTGTGTGAGAAACTGTTCTCTACAATGATCTTTAATAAAAGCAAGTACAGGACAAGGCTTACAGATGCTCATCTTGAGGCTGTACTCAGAGTTTCAACTGCAGCGTCCATCAGAGTAAATACAGCTCAGCTATGTGAACAGAAGCACTGCCAGGTATCTGGCAAGAAATAAGGCACAAATGGACTCAGAAGCGATTTGTCTGTTGAGTGAAATGTTAAAATAGGTTATTTAAGATCAAACTTGCACGAACTGTTAAAATGTGCATACAAAGCGAGAGTTCTTTTTTGTGTTGTTAATATGAACACCAAATGAACATAAGTGCTGTCAGTTCATGAAAGGCTTTTAGTTATTTAAGAATGAGGCCAAAAACATTTGCACTTACTGTGAATTTAATAGTTTTTAATATTATCATACAATGTTTGAAATTGAATAAACCATGTTTTCAGAAATATTTGTGATTTTTTTATTGATATTGATGATCTTAAACACTGAAGTGGCCCCCCCACTGAGACAACAGTGCCAGCAGTGGCCCCCAGCTCATCTGAGTTTGAGACCCCTGACTTAGAAGATGAGCTACAGTGAAGAGAAAGTAAATTACAGTAAATACAAGGTAAACTAAAGTGAATACAAGGTAAACGACACTTAAGAGAAGGCAAACTACAGTAATTAGAAGATAAACTACATTGAAAAGAAGGTAAACTGAAGAGTACAGAAACTGTGAGACAAATTTATAAAATGTATACATCAGTCAGATGGTGTCTGTAGCTTAAAACATACTGTAACATCAACAGAACCAACAGTGTCAGCATGTCCCTTTAAAAATGTTAAATGGGTGATGTATCTTAAACTGTTCAGACCTTACACTGAGTGAGACAAAAGTGAAATGTCTGTATGACAGTGTCAGACAGGACAAAACGATTACACATCCATTATCTCTCTTTTAATTAATCTGTGTTATATAAGGACGAATGGCAAACACCCAAAGAAAGCTCTGCAGCTCACAAAGTACCTCCACTTGCAGAAAATGCATTCAAAAGGACTGAACTGTCAAATATTTTCATATTAAATCAATATCTGCTGAAGACTACAGTCAGACCAGCAAGGACTGGGTATGTTTGGGATAACCTGTAATTTTTTCTCTTAATTATTATCCTCTATTACGCACAAGAGACAAACACAAATAGTCATAATGAGTCCAGTAAGTGGCTCCAGGGAAATCAGGTCAATCTCCAAAGGTTTGCTGTTTACAGTGTGGCAGACACACAGAAAGACAGTCATTCTCCTACTAGCTACACTCTGTAACTGCAGCACAACTCCACTGGACTGGACTGTGAAACAGGACAAAGACAAAACCACACTGTTTACACTGCACAAGGCAGCACAATGCATCGATGAGTGTGAGCACATATCTGTGTCTTAACCAACCTCACATTTCAATGCTTTTACTCAGAAATGTATTGAACATTGAACAGTAGGGGACAGCAAAGATCAGAGTGTTGTGACAGTGCTACAGAGAAGAGCCTGGAACAGAAAGAAGACTCATCAGGGCTGCAAGTGAAGGGAATGTGAAATCAACTCAGAAACTTAAGTCAAGTGCTTAAGTACTGGCTGGCTAATTTTCTAATTGAAAAGCATGGGTTTAGCTCAGAGAGAAGCTGTGTCAGTTACTTTCAGGACAAACAGTCAAACTGTAACATGGTCCAGTGTAAATTCGTACGTCCCCAACCTTCATCCTCTTATTGTCATGTGAGCTCTCATCGTAACTGACTAACCCCTAACATCTGGACTGCGTCTGCTGCCACTCTGCCATCCAAATGGAACAGTGCAGCTTGCAAATCATGTGGATACGTGGATATGGAAAGTGAATGACACAGTTAGAATGTTCCCATGTGCAGCGATACACTTTATATTACTACAGCTTTGGCTAAACAGCAGTGATTTAATCTTAAAATACAAGAGGATGTAAAATCAACCAGATGTGCCCTTGATTAAAAACCCAAATCTTTACTGTTGGTTCCACAGAGTCTTGACCCAAAGACAAAACGAATCAACGTGGATTCCTTTTAAAGGCTCGGTGTTAATGTTAACACTGCCAGGACATAAAGTTATCAATTCAGACTGAACAGAATAAACTCAAACCTCGTGTCGCTGTCCACACTGTTGCCTTCAACCCCGTCTTTGTTTTGACTCAGAGTTGGAGAAGATGAATGATTACTATCGAATAATATTGTGGTGGCAGCTAAAATGTCACAAAGCAGCCCAGACAGAGAGAGAAGTAAGATTATTATTGTTATTACTGATTATTTATTATTATATATTTTATTATTACTTTGTGAGATATATGTTCCATCAGCGAAAATTCCAGACTGGAGAACGGGGTGGAACTAAACCAACTCTCACAACAAAGACACTGTTGTTGTTGCTTTTGCGACATCAACATGGAATAAACATTGACACTATTGCTGTTGTTTGGAAGTGAGACGAGGCCGTCGCTGAACTTCGTCATGACCCCGGTTCTTACCTCCACACTGAACGACTGCTCCTCTCCGTTCACGGCACATAAAATCCACAGCAGCAGCTGCAGACACAGCGTCCCCACACAGCAGCCGTGAACACATCCCCTGTTGCGGAGCGCGAGTAAAACCATAGTGCTGTGTGACCCGCAGCTGTCGCTTCTGTCTCTGTTCGGTTACGTTCACAGTCGGTTCACATAAAAATCATGGGAATAAATCCTAGATCTTTAACAGCAACATAGCTGCTGTCTCGGTGTCTCTCGGGCGGACGAGAGGGAAGGGAAGCGGGAGACGGAGCGGACTCAACTGCTTCCGCTGCGGTTTCAGGAGTAGGTTGTCCCCAGGGTAATATACGCTGTTAACGGCTGTCAATTAGCCTCTGCGTTCCGCAATCCCCGGGCCAGTCCTCCGGTACGACGGCCGTTGTTCCAAGTTGACGCGTCCAGCTCGTTTCCTACACCGCGCGGCATAACTGCCCGTTTTCTATTGCGTTTCCCAACGAGTGCGCATGTGCGAACCGAGCGCCCCCATCTCACTTCTCTTCGAACTACTCCAGCGAAACAAGTCTGTCCAGTAAAACCAGTCAGGCCTCCTCTAAAATCAGTTTTCCCTCCTGTAAAACCAGTCTGTCCTCCCCTAAAACTTGTGTGCATTCCTGTAAAACCAGACAGTCTTGCTCTAAAACTAGTCTGCTCTCCTGTCTGTCCTGTCAACCAGTCTTCATCCTGACAGTTTGTTTGTGACAGTTTGTGTCTTTCTCGAGGATATTACATGCTTCTTCTGAGTTTTTCACAGGACAGTGGCAGCTATGACTTCAAAATAAAAGCAAACTGCAGATATTTCACTCAACATTAGGCTGCTTTGTGAATAAAAAAAAAATCAGTCATCGCCTTAGTTTCAGCATTTATGGCAAGCATGGCCTACATCAGCAAAATATGTGGTTGATGCGTTGCTTTCAGAGAGTTAAAAACACTGCCAGTTACATACAGCCGGGTCGTCAAAGATTAAACAAACGTTATCATTACATTGCGTCTTTATATTGATTGGTAGATATGTTGACTTAATTTTTTTATTTTGTCTTTTATTGTGTACTGTGTACTTACAGTGTCACTCTTTCTGTGTGTCTGGTTGTAGAGGTACGTTATGGGGTGTTATTTACTGTATCTATTTTATAAAAACTTCAGCTCCACCAGAGGGCGCTCCCTTCAGACAATTATGATCCTCGATGTGGCTGAGTAATCCTGATCTGTCTCAGCCTGTCTTCCAGTAGGTGATAACGATGACATCAGGACTGTCACTGGAGTGACTGCACACAAAATGATGTGTTCAAGTCATCCTACGATCATTTTACATGATCCTCTCCTCTCTTACGTTAATCAAGAATATTTTTACTTTCTTAGTTATTGTGTGTTATGTCTGAATGTGAATTTTAAGAGTTTTCTTTTTCCAGTGTTTATGGGAAGAACGTGTTTGTATTGTTAAATTACAGGTGATCAGGTGATTTATTGGGCTCCAATCAAAAAGAGGGCAAACGTTTCAAATGTGCCTGAATTAATGCAAAGTCTCATATTAGATGAAAACAGAAAATACAGGCAAAATGTCACCCACAAGAAACTGTCAGTACAGAGTCAGTGTTTATCAGACACAAAGGTTCATCAAAAGAGACCACCAAAAGTCTGAACACACTGTTCAAACTGATGACAGAGCCTAATGTTTCCAGTCATCCCTGAACAACCATACAACAACTAAACAGAAAGTTCTACATGGTACCATTGAGGGCTTTGACAACACTTACATGGTAATTGATACACTTTTTGAATTTATGCAGCATGTAATCTTTCTTTCTATAAATAAAAAAAACCCTCAAAATTCAACACTTCTGTAATACTGATGATGTCACCTATCCTAGAAGGTTGTGCCATATTCCAAGGAGGTGTGACATACCCTTTTGTGTAAAGTGACTCAAAACCATTTTTTGTAACATTTGGGTGATTTGGACAGCACGTCTTATCAGTCAAGCTAGTATAAGCATATTTCCTGGACTGGACTGCACTGAAGTTTATTCATATTTTAAAATAATTTCATATGCACATTTTCATGTTCCTGCTCACCATTATGAATTCTAACTCTATGTACTTTTTTGTTAAAATTTATTACTGAAGGTAATGTAATCTAATCAAGAACATACACAGTAGTTCTCCATAGCAAGGTTAATACTTTTCTTTGTAAACAAAATCATTTAGGACTGTCCCAGTCACCCAAACGAATTGAGTTGGACGAATGGGACAAATCAAAACAATCCAAATTTAAAAATAGAAACATGATATGCATACTTTTTTACTGATTTTAATGTAGTAGTACATCAGTTCATATTCTTATTAAAGGTTTGCGCAGTATATTAACCATGACAATTTGATGACCTTATGATGAAAACTAACTAAAACTGTAACTGTAACCTCATGCATTTGTTGGGACCTGAACCTGGTGGTGAGCAATGGAGGCTCACCACGCATAACCAAGTTTCGACCACATGGCTTTCTTTGTCTTTGAGACAAAGGAAAGCAGCGGAACCTTAAAATCTCACAATCCTCCAGGTGTGAAATCCAATCCAGCAGCCACCACTGGATGACTATGGCATGTGACCTCTGAGGTCATCAAGTCCTATAAAGGCTGTGCTCAGCCTTTATTCGCTCTCTTCTCCTCTTCTCTTCTCCAAGCTCTTCAACAACCACTCTCCAGGGACCCCCAGCTGTGCAGCTGCAGCTGGCCGTCTGAGGTAGCCTGCTGACCAAAGCAGATCCTCAGGCCTTTCCTCACAGCAGCAACGCGAGAGCCTGCTGAGGAACAATCAAGATCCAGCAAACAAACTCCATTAGCCAACAAACACAAGGTTTGTAGGCTAATCCTCCATACAACAGGAGCCACACAGCGAGTTAGCACCGAGCTGCTAACCAACTACGTCAAAGGAGCGGCCAGTTTCCCCCCAGCATCTGCCACCAGGACCACACAGCAAAGACTGCCTTCAAACATCGGAATTCCAACTCTCTCTGCTTGGCCCTTCCATCAGGAACCACCAGCCAAAGGAGCAACACACCAGAGAGAGTGTCTCTCACACCAGAGCTGGTAACACCAACTGGGCCTAGTCAAGCTAAAATAAGCTAAGCTAAGAAAATCAAGAACTGTGATTTGATGTATTTGTGTTTACTGAGTGTTGTGATCAGTTTGGTAGACAGGTTATCGTATAGTTGGCTCTGCCACATTGTTAAGTAGATGTTAGTTAGGTTATGCTTGCATGCTAACTAGCCATCTTTCCTCTAACCTGGCACCTCGTGAAACACACACACACACACACACACACACGCACACGCCTGTAGAAAGTACACTGTAGATAGATTGTATGTTTCCCTTTCTTTTATTCTTGTTAATAAACGATTATTAAACATACCTGCTGTCTATTTAATGTTGCACAAGAGTGAATTCCGCCAACCTCTACACGGTCAAGAACTCCAAATTCCTTCTACCTAAACTAGTTGTTAATCTGGTAATTTTGGTTCTAGTTATTAAATTAATTATTTAGTTAATTAATTTAGGACTATTTATGAGATTGATGTAATAAATTGGTTATCTTTCCCTTGTCAAAAGGGTGGTGCCCCGAAGTGATCTAATGTATTAGATCCAATTATTTAATAAATAATAATTATTATTTAATAATTATTAATTATTTCGGATAGCCAAACCCCAATAATTAGTGCCCTTAGTAGGCAAACTCAACGAAGGGTGCTCCAACAAATGGTGCCCCCGTGAGGTAAAGAACAATTGGTGACCACGTGTTACGCTGGCCCAACACATTCCAGGGTCTGCTACCTGTTATTTGATTATTTCCCTGCCCACCGATGTGATTCGATTTCACAACTGGGGCTCAAGAAAAAAAATCACTCTTCAGGGGAGAAAGTAAACCATGTATAGTTTTACTGTCCCATCTGACCTTATGTCCCGATCTCCCTTATTTCAAGTTGAAATTACCCAGGCAAGGAAATGCAAACACAAGACAGAGAGACAGAGTTTGATGATTTAACCAAATTATGTAATGCAAAAACTTACTGGATAGTGAGAAAGTTGAGACACAAAATGTCAAATAAATAATTTCAGAAAAAACTGGAAATAATGCAGAGTCCAGAAATTCACACAAACAGCTCATGACTATAACTAATTCATTTTGATCTCAGCTTGTAGGCTCACAGACATTTCACTGTGACACTGCAGCACACAATATTTTGATTCAGGTATTTATTTCCTTAACCATTAGTGTAGGTGATATGTGACCTGCACTATATTTGATTGTAAGCACCCAGCTGATAATAATTGCAGGCAGCCAAGCTGTGGCACCGACATTGTGTCCTTTCTCTTTATGAATTCACATCCCTACACTTATATGATAAACAATTACAATCAGTTTGCCAGCATGCAAGTTTCACTTCCTTTCTTTATTCTCCCTTTGCTCACTTAAAAATGTCTTGGCTGGTTGAATAATTTTCTCATCTGGTTTCCTCTCTCCTTTTTCCAGTTTGCTCTTCCACTCCTCCCCTTAAAAGACTTCCACTCTCACTCGATAGTCCTAAATACCCTTTTTGAAAGGTTCTGGCCCTTTTTAACTGGTCCTCCCACTAGTGCCGAGCTTTGCCAGGATCCTCAAAGCCTCCCTCTCTAAACATGACTGTCTCATAACTGAGGTATCTGCTGCCAGTCAGACCTCCTGGACTTCCTTCCAGCATGAATCCAATGCCTCCTGTCTGTCAGCCTTGGCCTCTTTTTCAAAGAGAAGGAATCAATAAAGATATGATTGACAGAGGCCAGTGATCTGCGCCATAGCATCATGTATACTGGGACATCCACCGAAGTGTTTGTATCATTTAAGGTCCGTTAAAACCTACAGCATGTTCTTCTGTGCACTTCGTTCACTCCTTTGGGAGTAACTACTACTTGCCTGTTGTCTGGCTAAGGCTGGCTACGATCATCACATTTACATTTTCTGTCCAGTCAAAGCAAGGGTAATGTTTGAAGCTCAGTGAGAAGCTTCCCTCAACAAGATCAGATTGATTGCTGAGTTATCACACATCCTGCTGCAGCCAACTAAAAAGGAAACTCCACTTCACAATGGAAAAACTGCACCAGACCAACCAGACCCTTTTTCACAGTTGGACCAATTTATTTGGGTCTGAACCCAAAATCATTCTGCTGTGTTTTTCACCCTGACAGGATGGCTTTCATTCAAATGGAAATGATTCCAAACCATAAACAGTTTGCTGTTGTCAGCATTACTTTAGGTTAATTTCAATGTCAGGCACCAGGTGCTTTATGTACTGTATCTGACAGTATTGTATGTAAACACATTTACATTAAAATGGTATGAATACTTCAGCTGTCAATATTCTCATGTGCCCAGGTCATGGTTATCTCAAGGAAATTTAAGTCGAAATCAACTGGACTTGGTTATAAGTCTTTGAAGACTTTGTCTCGTCTGGCTAGTCTCAGACTAGCTCACCCTAGTCAGACTTGCATGGATGAGAGGTGAAATGTCTTCAAACACTTATAACCAAGTCCATTTGATTTTGATTTAAATTTCCTTGAGATATCTGAATACCTAATGTATTTTCTCACTATTTCTTGTATCTCTTTTCTTCAATAAAGATGAAATGTTTTGGCTTCTTTTCTCCCAGCCTGCATCTTTTCACACATCTTTCACATGAAGAATCTAACACAAGTGCACTGAGGTAAAACCCATTCATTTTACCCCTCTGAATCATGGCTTGGCTCAGCTCTCAGAACAAACTGATAGAAAATCAGGAAATCAGCTCATCCTTCTAAGAAGTTTAAAATAAAGCAGAGAGCCAATCTCTATTAACACAGCTATGATGTCAGGCTTTTTGCAATGGAGCACACACACATTAAGACAAATAGCAGAAATGGGTCGACTCAATGTAAAAATTCCTTCACTGAGAACAGAGCAGATATTTCTATAATGAGCTAGGTACAGGTAGCGTCACACCAACAAGAACCAGATTCATAGAGTTCCTGTTTTCTGGACTAAGAGACAATCATACTGGTACCTAATGAGTGTGTTGTGTCAAAAACTCAACAATTACTTGTTGATTGAATTACCCTGTGAACAGAAATCTATGAACAAGATGTTCGGGGTACTACTGTAGTTAACTGGAGAGGGATCTAACTTGCTAGTGAAATGAACTACAGGCCAATGGGTTTTTGTCCTTTCTCTGAAGAGCATGATTTGTCAGTCTGAGTCTGATTTCTTGATTGTATTGGTCGACACCAGTCAACCCTGAAGGATTTGGAGTGAACGTGTTCAATCTGAAAGTGAAATCTAGTCATACTGTCAGACTGAAAGTCCATGCTGTTGAATTAAGAGAGGGACAAATATTCACAGCACTGTTTATAAGTGAGGCTGCAGCATTTTTATCTTATAATGACATTCAAAGAGACTAAGCCAAGTTACAATAAAACACAAACAGAAAAATACATGTTTGATGCAAACTTCACATTGCTGTGTATACTGCTGGACACATTACTCCCTGAACTGGTGTTGGATGCAAATTTACAAAATAGTCTGATATGCTATTGAGATACTGGACCAATACATAAAATATAGACACAATACTGTGAGAGCCCGATAATAATAATTTAATTCATAATTTGGGTAATTTGGGTTCACATAATGTGGAAAGTAAACTTAACAACATGGTCAAAATCAGAATCAAAAATCTGATTTATATTAACAGTTTTTCACATAAAGGAATTGCTTGGTTGATTCATGCATACATGTAATGAATATAAATCTGCACATATATAATAATATAAAGAAGAAAGAAAACATGTGACCACCACAGGCATTAAATATAAAAATACCAGAAATATAGGGATTTATGGGGATATATAGTAAGAAAAAAAATGTTAAGAAGAATATTAGGTGAATATTAGGGACACAAGACTTAACAAAAAAAGTGCAATGTCAAGTGTATGTGCAAAGTGTGTGTTTGTGTGTATGTTGGGCTTGTGGATGCCAGTAAGGGGAGGGTTTTGAACAATCAGTGTTCAAGTTGGGAAGGGTCAGCCACAATCATCTTTGCATGCCTCAGAGTCCTGGAGACGTAGGTTGTGGAGAGAAAGAGGAGATTGCAGCCAATCACCTTCTCAGCAGAGCAAATGATATATTGCAGTCTGCACTTGTCCTTGGCGGTGGCTGCAGCGTAACACGCAGTGATGGAGGAAAAAAGGATAGACTCTATGATGGAAGTGTAGAAGTGCACCATCATAGTCTTTGACAGGTTGTAGCATTAGCATGATTTAAGTTGCTCAGACAAGGAATTAGTGTGGTCAGCCAATGCACTATATTCTTGATACCCATGTACAACATCCATGTACCTAATATTTTTGCAACTACTGAATTTCAGTACACACTGATCAGACAGTATATTAACTTTACTTTCTACTTGTTCTGCATTTTACTTGTAATTTACTGCAGTAAATTGGTTCTTGGCTCTGGGCAAAATATCACTTCACACAGGAGCATTGGGAAGCAACCTGCAGAAGTGTCTTCACAAGACCAGTCACATTTAGCATATGAAATAATGCAACATTAAACTACTGTACGCAAGCTTTGTTCTTAATCTCAGTGTAACTCAGTAACCCAACTCTGGCACAGATTAGCCTGTGGTCTCGGATAAAGAGTGAATACCTTCACCCTCATGACTGTAGACTATCATTTTCTTTGATCAGATTTTTTTAGTGTCTGAATTGTTGGACAGGTTCATGTGATATGAAGTAATGTAAGACTTTATGGACACAACAGGTTTTTTTTTGTCAGTTCAGTGAGGGAAGCAAAAGAAAGTGTACAGCGATTGCTGTCACTTCTAACAACAAAGCTCACTTTGAGAAACAGTTTGTATCAGTTCACATCCCTAACACCTTGTTTTACTCTTGTACCTGGACAACTGCTAAAATCCTAAAGTGAAACTAGTTGTTAGCCTACATCACACCCTACATCTTCCTCCTCTGACCCTTGGATGCAAACTGCATTGCAGAGTGTTTAAAAACGCAGCAGTAAACAGGTAAGCATTAGATCTTAATTTGTAAAAGTGGGGGCTGATGGATCACACATTTCTTTTTATTAAAATGTGATAAGTATGTAAATGCAACCTATTTGTATATTGTAATATTCTTAAAGAGTAACAAAATGTATGATACTATCCATCAACAAACACACCACAGTAAAATCTTGAGGAGCAACTTAAATTCCATATATCAGACCACGTCCTTATACTGTAATTACAAGAAAAAAAAGGACTAAAAACAATATGTTTGTGTAAAAAGGCATCTTGGTAGTCAATCAAGATAAACCAATGATGGCTAATATTGCATTTATAGAACTCAGTAAGACTCAGTCACTCAGATAGTGATTCTGGCTTCCGTTTCCTTGAGTTCCTTCTTCGTTGTTTGTGTGTCACAGTTTGCGCCATGCTTTAGCTGTCATCTTTATTTTTGCATGCACCTGCTTCTGCTTCCTGCCAACCACTCCCTCCTTATCAGACTTCACCAATCACCTGAGCTCTCAGCTGCAATCGATCACAGCAGTATAAATTCACAATTTCACAGCTTGTCATTTACTTCCTCATACAAGGCTTTCCAGCATTCTCTCGCAGAACTCTCCTGGGAAACACCTCAGCCTTCTGTCCCTGATTATGAACTCTCCCTTTTCCTTTTCTGGTTGGCATCTGTGTGTTCCAGAGGCTGTGTGGTGCTCAGCCTCGAAGCCTGTTTGCCTGAGCTCCTGTGAAAACTGTGATCAGCTGCATTTGTTTGTTGCTGTTTACCTACTGATTGTGATCATTGAATTATGTAGTGTAGTCGTGCCAATGTTTGACTTCAGTAAAAACTAAAACATCTCAGTTATACCCCACAGGTGAACAAAGTTGTTCCAGTGTGTCCAGTACAAGTTCAGCTGTGGAGTGGAGAATGTCCTGGAAAAAAGGACAGACTTGATATTAAATGTCCAGTTGTAAAAACTAAAACCCAGAAAAAGATGCTTAAATGAAGTGCACAGGAAAATGGCCATTAAATGTCCAGCGGCATCCAGTGGCAAGAACAATGCTAATGGTGATGTTGTTGCTAGTGGATATGATTATCTAACAACATAACAAATTACCTAAGTTGTCAAGGGAACACCTCACCTACTCTACAGAGACAGGCATCCAGCTCAAAAGAGACAGCTACCAAGTATCTAAGGCCTGATAACTATGGTTGCATTAACTGGCTTCCTGATAGACCTCCAACGAAGAAAACTGCTGAAAATCAAAAATGTACCCAAGACAAGTTGGAGAGAATGCACAGACAAAAACAATGCCTTCGAAAGCATTGAGATAAAAATGGAGGCCAGTTTCTTCAACCAAGGAAAAGACAATGTTGCTGTAATGGCGATTGCTGATTCGGTGAAAGAGTGACCTTATCTTTTCCAAGTCTGTGGGAGGGGAATTCATTTCATTTGCTGACTGGTGCTGACATTACTCAAGAGTCAGTAATGAGAAAATGTGAAAGAATGGTTGCATACATTAAGTCCCATGAGGGGAAAGGAAAAGAAAACATAAAATCATTCCTGCTGAAATGGAAGGTGGGTACTGCCTGCTGTAGCCAGCAGTGAATTGTCATGCGAGTTCTTCAACATAAATATATCGCTTTAGTTCACAAAAATAAAAAAAAATAACTGTTTTTAGTCCAGTACTCATTGGCATCATCTTCATCCCATGCTTGTCTGTGACAACCTCACTTCACTTCACTTCAGGGCTACAGGAAATTCTCTTGACAGCAAAAATGTTTGAGGTGTCAGTGAACCAGATAATTTTAAAGGACTGCTGCATGAGTTTTTCTGATGCACTTCTATTAATGTTGTGAGCCAATTATACTAAACATAAGCTACCCAGAGCCCTTGACCACAATCCTGGAATTCTTGCTGAGGTAAGAATCCATCTGTCATTTGTCCACGCAGGTTTTAGCAACGATAATGCAGTAGTTAACTACTGCCGGGTCAAACAGGCTTTTAATGATAGGGTTTGTGGTTACCTTGACACTTGAATGTCCTTACTAAGAAAAAAACAATGAAAAATGCCTTTTTTTGGCCATAACCCTTTTTTCTTTATTTCATTTGGGGAGTAAGAAATAAAATAACAAAAATAATAATTTATATAGCAACTTTAAAAACTGAGTTTATAAAATGCTTTGACAAACAAAATAAGAACAGGATACTCAGGAAAACAAAAGGACCAACTGGACTAAACACAAGTTGGATCATAGGAAGCAAAAAGACTGCAAATATAGTGCAAAGGCTGTAATGACAATACAGGAATAAAAAAGTAGAAAAAACTAATGAAAAGAACAATAGACATAAAATAATAATAAATAAGATTTAAAAACTGATAAAAGACAAAAAAGTAATCATAACACAGGATCATCACATAAAAGCAAGTCCATAAAAATTAGTTATTTAAAGGAAATAACTGAATCTGCGTGCCTAATCTCCTCAGGCAGGGTGTTCTAAAGCCGAGGTGACCTGATGGCAAAAACACAGCCCCCCTTTAGATTTTAGTCTTGACTTTTGGACAATTAAAAGGAAGAACCTGAGAAGAAAATAAATCTATAAACTCTTCAAGACTATTTTGATTTGATCCCCCAGCTCTTAGGCAAACCATAGATCAGTGTGTTCTTGAGCAATATGTACAGTCATCTGCTAAGTTAATTGGAATGATATGGAATGACTGATAGTGTTGATTATTTTAATATAACTTTTGGTTTCCTCCAACAGGTGCTTCTCCAAGATAAACCCAGACAAGGGTTCCAAGAAAGATGAAGGCATCAACAAAAAAAGTGGTTGAAGATGGCTGACTTTGAATGGAGGATGTAGACAATGTGAGTTGAACTTTTTGATTTACTGTGAATGTAACTGTAAGTGATCTGCCTCTGAGAAATATGTACAGGAAGATGTAATAGCCTACTACGCATTGCTGATGGTCGTACCTCCTCTGGTGCCCACGGGTTAGCTGCAGGGTCATCAGCCAGGAACCACTGATCCACAACGTTTCGCTCCTTTAATCTTGGAATGTCTCCTGGTGGCGGACATCTCCCTGTCACCTCCTGCAGCTGATAGGTGTTCCCTCTGTGGCTGTTGTTGGGGTTAGTTCTTCTTTCCCCAGCACTTGTCCTTCCTCCACAGCCGGAGCCAAAAGCTCCCCTTCTCAGCCTCTACCAATTCTTTGGTTGCCTCTTTTAGGTTCCCTCCGGTCACTCCTGTGTCCCTCAGAAGGCATGTGGTTGACAGCCCCACATAGCCTCCACATCCTACTTCCACTGGATAGATGGTGGTCTTCCAGCCAGCCAGCACACAGCAGCCAGCTCTGAGTACTTGACCTTTTTGCACTTGTAGGCGGCCTCGATCCCCTCCTCTGCTGGTATCAAGAACTCAATGAGAAGCACGTATTTTGCCTTTGTGGACCACACTGCTATCTTCGGGCGGGTCAATGTCTTTCAGGTGATGTCGTCGATGTACGTCCTCAGTGGAGGTAGTCTCTGCCCGATGGGTAACCTGGTCCCTCCAAACATCTGTCTTGCCCCGACGAGGATTACCTTAAAGGCTTCCACGAACAGGATGGGAGAGATGGCACTCCCCATAACAATTCTTACTTCTAACTTTAGCCAGCCGGTGATGAAATGTGGAGGGCAAAGCACATTTACAGGTCACTGAAATAGGATGCAACCATGGTCTTGATGCAGAAGGACATGTGGAAGAACTTCATAGCGTAGTTGATCAGCTGGTGTGAGATTGATAAGTATTTGTTTGTATGATCAAGCCAGACAACATGGAGGTTCTGGTCCCAGATCATTGTAGAGTGCTCAAGGCATCCTGGGAAGCCTGGGACTCCTGTCTTCTGGCAATTGGTGTCTATGTAGCCATTCTCAAGCAGGTAGGTGGTTATCCTTTTGGCCAGCACAGGTGAAGATTTTTCCTTCTACGTTCAGTAGGGCGATGTTTCGGAACTGGATGATGTCTTTGCCATTCGGATGGAATGAGTTGCTTTTTCCAGGCAGCTCTCATAAAGTACCATAGCAACTCTAGCACCTTTGGGCAGTTCTTCTATAGCTTCTAGGGGACTCCGTTGAGGCCTGGTGCGAATGAGGACCTTGCCGTCCTCATGACCTGCCTGACTTCACTGAGCTTCGGGTCATGATGTTGAATTCAGCAGTTGGAGCAGGCCGAGTTACGTACCCTGGTGTTCCTAATGGGACGTCCCTTACTGGGTCTCTTTGACGCGTTGTTCCAGCTGCTTCCTTGTCAAGACCCCGGTAAACTACTCTGCCTGTTGTCCCTAATTACGAGCTCTAAATCTACCCTACCTGGTTTTTGGTTGCCTGCAAACAGGAATTTAAATTAATTTAATCAAACGAATAAGCACATAAAATTTGTTTACTTGGAAAAGATTGTAGTATAAATTCTTGAAGCTGTATTCTTAGAATTAAAGACATCACCTTCGATTGCAAAATATTTGAATTACTGTACAGTATATAAAACAATATAGTCAAAGTGTATTATTCATTTTAGGAAAGGAGATATCTGAGATTGGAGGTTACTAATGTTATTGATTTTACAGCCCAACAAACTTATACGATATAGGATATTTATGGAATACATTCGTTCCTTGGTTATCCTTCACCTTTCTTTATTTACCATGTAAAGGCAGTAATTTTGTGGTTTACAGTACAAAAGTATTTTTGCTGATGCTAACTATATTTGACTATTTTTACTGATTTTTTAAAATGTTTGAGTAATGATTGCATGTGCAACCTATATTTAGTTGTCATTTTACATCAGTCACTATAGTAAGATGACAGAATGACATTGCAGAGCAAAACCATTGACTGTAAAATTATGACAGCAATAATAAATGATGTTTTCACATGTTTTTACAAAGATTTTAAACCATTTTTACAGGTATTTTAGGCAAACTTTCTAACATTTCTGCACTACATTGATTTAACAATTAAAATCCTTTTTGAAGTTTTTGAATTTTTTAAATATACAAATCCATTTTTTGAAAATTGTTAAAATTTTAGTTATGACATTCTCCATTTTTACATTTATTTATTAAATGAAAATAATTTCATTGGTAAAGAAGAGCTCTAACTGTAAATTATTTGCTGTTTACTGTAATTTAAGAACTGTCATTTGAACTGATCTGAACTGTCAGCTTTTTAACATTACAGTCCTCTTTTAATACCTTATTTTAACATGATTTTTGTGGCACCCTCGTTGTCACATTTTTAAGTATCTTTTAATACAGTGTTGTCATCACCAGGTCATCTCCCATGCAGAGGGGTGTATCAAGGAATAAAAGGTGTGTATCATAACAGTCGTACATCTAATATTGATTTGAATGAGATATATACAGTTTAATAATCCTGTTTTCTGGTCAACATAACACACCAGTTAAAGAACAGATGCCAGTGGAAAAATCACCTTTTTTTTTGGGGGGGTATTTACATTTAACCAGCATACATTAGTGTTGATTTTAAAAGGGTAAGAGTGAAGTGTGAGGATATTTAGGGAGATAGGAATATAACAACTTTGGTCCTTCTACCCTCCATGCAGGGTGCTTCCTCCATCTAATTTCCACCATTAATAAATACACTTTCAAGACTCCTTTGTAAATCCATTAATCTGTGATTTGTTATTAATGTCTAATACAGTGTGGTCAGAGGACCCAGCTCCTCTGCAGCTATGAAGGTAAAGCTTGTTGTTGTAAAAGCCTTTGGTTTGCTGAAAGTGCATGTTCTCCAATGAACCAGGGCATGTGGCCTGGTTCAGCCCCACCAACCATACATGGGGTAGATCATGCACCGCAGAGATGAAATGTGCTTCGACATGTTGTCCCAAATCAAAACAACACGGGCCTGCAAGGGAATTGCATCAGGGATGAAATGAGAGGCTTTGACTGGATTACAGGTCCTTTTCAAAACAGCTCCTCCCTCACACTGTGCACAGGCATCAATTCCTCATCTCAGACTCTCAGGGAAAGCTGTTGTCTCACATCTTCTTCCCACCCCTCAACATGTAGCATTAAAGCAAGGCCAAACATCTGGCCTCTGAGAACTAAAGCTCTCTCAGCCCACAGGTGGGTAAGTAGTATTGGGACTCCCTGAATATTTCCCCTACAACACATATTTCTTCAAGACAAACACTGAAAACAGAGCAACAAGGACTCATTACAATTACAGTGCGTCATTAAAAGTAACAAATGAGCATATATGTGAAATAATATGTGATGACATGGGTTTGATTAATACATGAAGAGTTACACTGCAGAAAAAGTAACTAAAAATAGCTATAAAATACTGAACCAAAAACCAAATATCTTTGATTTCTAATACGTTCAGTATTAGTAGATCAGTAGGTATGTTTATATGACACTTTTAGTCCAACTATGGTGTTAGCTTGACTAAAACCAGACTTTTAAAATGCACATAAACATGTTAGTCTGGCTTAAATCTACTTCTCATAGTGGGACTAACACACCCAGATAATGAGTTTGTAATCAGACCCAGTTCTTGCCCTGGAAGTCAAACAAAATGCTTAACAGAAGAAGAAGCTGGTAACAACAGGCTAACAGCAGAAACAGTGGTATTGTCTTCCTTCAGATAACTCCCTAAGTTTGAGGGATAGCCTGAATCTCATTTGAATGGAAAGGACAGCATACAGCACCGATGAAATGTACAGAGCTAAAGTCATCCATGTTTCTAAGGCTCAACATTCTGCCAGTTTGTCTGATGATTGTTTGGTCTGTGACATAAAAGGTCAACCAGGCCTACTTCTGTTAATAAATTTGTTCCTCTCCCATGCATGTATACTCGGTCAAGAACAGTAGTGCAATTTAATCATGGATGAGCTACAACCATAGCTCAACTAAACTTTGCATGTAACTGTAGACAGTGAAGTTATTGTTAACTCCATGAAAACAAGGTCTTTTTAACACTTCCAGCTGACTTTTTTTGAAATTATAATCCACTAAAGACTGTAATATGCGCCTGAGGCTATATACATGATATCATACTAAAGCCTGAAGATCTTTGCACACTAACAGTGACACAAATAAATGGCAGGAAAATGTGAATCATTCAGAGTCAAATTAATCACTTCAAGCACAACGTAATTTAATAAATAAGTTAGATGGGCCGGGAAAAAACCCCAAATTGGTGGAATCAACTCAAGTGATGATGAGCTGGTGCTCCTTTTTGTTTGTTTGTTTTCTTGGTTCAGTTGAGTTTCTTAAACTTTACCAGAGGACTGTGTCAGGATGTTTGTTGGAAAGTTTGAGTAGCTGCTCCAACAACTGGTTCCAACTTTAAAGAAGCAGAGGTTTTCAGAGAGGCGATTGATATGGGGCAAGAGAGCATCAGCTAGTAATACACATAAACTGACCAAACATTTGAGATCTATATGTTTACATTCTCACAGGAAAGATATTAAAACTTAATAATGTAATATATTAACAGGACAAAGAGTGAAAATTACAACAGGATTTAGCCTGGTTTAAAATCTCTGCCACTCAAAATGAATTCTTGGATACTGGCTGTGTACTTAAATGTAAAAGGTGACATATTTAATTGTTCACTTAGTATATGGTGTGCATTAGTAGGTGGTTTTGAACACAGCCACGAGTGGCTAGTAGTGCGTATGTGACAGACAGACAGACAAGCAGAGAGAGAAAAGGGGAGAAAGTGCTTAGTGCATCAAGGAAGCTCCCCTAGCAGTCTAGGCCTATAGCGGCATGACGAAGGGATGATTCAGGGTTTACTGGAGTCAGCCCTAACTATACGCTTAATCAAAAAGAAAAGTTTTAAGCTGCACCTTAAATACGGAGAGCATGTCTGCGTGATAGCTAAAAGTTCTACCTGTCGTTCAATTTTTGTAGACTTTAAGAACTGCAAGTAGACCTGCATTTTGAGAAGACATTGGTCTGTTGGGATAATACGGAACTATGAGCTGGTCAAGATATGATGGGGCTTGACCAGTAAGAGCTTTTTGGATGAGTTACAGTACAGTAGTTACAGTAGTCCAGTCTTAAGGTAACAATCCTGGTAATTATGATGTTACTAAAAGTCAACTCATTCTTTGCACTGACTGCTGGAGAAACTGAGTTAGAGTTGTGATTGACCCAGAATGTGGCAGTTTACATTCATTAACATGTATAATAAACATATAATGTACATCAATATATTTGCCATCAGCATCGTCTGTTAGTATCTGCTTACTCTACTGGCCACTGATTATGACTGATGGCATTCATTATATATATATATATATATATATATATATATATATATATATATATATATATATATATATATATATATATATATATATATATATATATATATATATATATATATATATATATGCGTTGTCCACTATTGTAAACTATTTCTGAAATGACTAACACTGGTCAGACACCATCAAGTTTTGGGGAAATATTATTAACTGTTCAATTTCTATGCTATATGTCAGACCTAGGTCATGGGTGTGATTAAAACAATGAGTGGGTTCATTTGCATGTTGTCAGCAACCAAGTCTACTAGCAAATTAAAAACTAAGGCTATCAGCATTAAAAACTGCATGAAATCACCCACTATGGTCATCATATCTGTTGTCTGAATTAGCTCAGATAAAAAGAAGAAAGACAGAAATTTCAGATACAAATTCTGAGTAAGGGTCAGATGGAGCATAAACAATATCTGGTGGAGCTGGTTTTTCACTGTTCCAGCTTGGGTGAGAAACAAGAATACAGCTGTAGTTAAAAATCACTGCCATTTAAAACATATTCTTTTTGCAGCAACAAGGTTTCAGTAATACAGAACAAGTCAACGTGATGATCAGTTATCAAATCATTGACTAGTACGAATGCAGACGAGAGTGATCTAATAATTATATGATTACTTACACATTTGATTGTCCTGTTTTTTGGATCAGCTGTTGTTCTGTTAAGTTCATAAGATTCAGAGTGTCAGTTAAAAGAGATTTGATGTATTTACTTTCACTTATTTCATTGTGTTTTACTTGAATGGGAATATTACTGGCACCAACTGGCCGATTTTAGTTCTGCAGTTATTGTTTTGTTGATGTTGAATAAAACTTTATCCAGGAAGTGAGAATAGAAGTAACAGAGAGCACATTTTGTTGGTGATAATCAGCCACTTCAGCATATGGCTTGTTTTGAGTTGCATTGTCGGTACTTATTAATACATTTATGCAAATTTTACTGTTATGTGTTATGTTTAAGTGGCAACTTTTGTATTGTATGTTCATTAGTAAAATATTTTTCTTTCTAGCAGCCGGTGTCTGTTAGCTATGCAACTTTTGGTTGATATAATGCATAAATATGATGTGGAATGGTTTGTTTGATGGTTTGTGCATGATTTTATTATTTTATTTATTTTGTCTTTAGTTTCACACTTTACTTCAGCAATAAACCTGGCAAACCTGATACCCAGAGTCTTGTTTGGAGTGGAGCGTTTAGCTTATGAATTTCTCTTCTTCCATTCCCTTTTGATTTAATTAAATTAGGTGGAAAGTTTCTTGAGGGTTTTGGGTGAACGACTGCTGGAAGCACAGAGAAGTGTGTAGGACAGACTCTGGCCCCTGGTCTTAACCCCAGGTTGTCATGGGTTTGATGTCTAATAAACTGGCACAGCTCAGAATGCTGCAACAGAGAAGTAGAAAAATAAATGTTAGAAGCCTAAAGAAACAGAGATACAGCAAACAGATTGAAACCGATCAAAACTCTACAGTAAACTGATCATTTATAAAGAAAAAAAAATCTTCCATTAAAAACATTAAAGATCACAAGGCAAGGCCCCCCTAGGGCTTCTGATGTTGTTTTAGATAGGAGAAAAAGCTTATGGTTGCTAAGGGTAAATGGAACAGTATCTGCTATTGGGATTGTCAGGTAAAATATCAAGTAGCTAAAATTAAACATTTTATTTTCAGCAGCGATGGATTCTGTTTCTTGTTTCAAGAAAAATATCTCAGTAGTTAAGAAATGATCCAGATTTAGTGTCTTGACTATACCAAACAGATGATCTGGAATCAGCCCCAGTCACCTCCACATCATTTGAAATCAGCTTGCAGTCACAGTGTGGCACTTGCAGCTGGCACAATATCACTTATCCTCTCGTATCATGAACAACAATATTATAAATCTACCTCCAGCAGAGTGAAAAAAGGCAGAGGAAATTTATTGACACACTTGGACTGGAGCTCTTACTCCAAATCTTCTTTTAATAGAAGCAAAATGTCCATGAGACCATTCACTTAATTACCTCTGGCAAAGCCCGGGTTTAGACAGGTCCCCAGTAAGGTTTTATTTAAAAAAAAAACAAAAAACGCTTGGCTTGAATTCTACTTTGTTTTAATTCCTGTAATCAAGAGCCTTCTGGGAGGGCACTACTCGTAAGTGACAAACAAAAAATGCCAACAATCTCTCCCAGGACTGATCTTACTGGAAGATTTAACACAATCTGTATAAACCCTGGATATGAAGATTGTGGCCAAAATACGAAGATAGTTTTACTGCTGTAGATGTTCCTCACAAAGAAGGTTAATTTTCAAGCAATAATACTATAACTGAAGAAAAGAAAGTATTTTTAAAATGCATCCATATTTTAAATCCATCAGCGCGGGTGTCTGAACCAGAGGGTTTTTTTACAGCTGCCATGGGACAGATCCACAATCAACCGTGAGACAAGGACAAATCCAAGTAACATTCACACTGCAGCTTCACCATCACCATTTGCAGAACTTTTTTGTATAACTTTAAATCATGTTCAGGTTCTCAGAAAATCTTCTGGAAATGTTAGATAACATTGAAGCAACAGCCTTGCTTGTTTAAAGAAACAGTCGGACATTGTGGAAAATCACTTACGTGCTCTCTTACTGAGAGTCACAGAAACACACACAGTAAATAAGCAGCAACCCCCCCACAGCTTTCTTCACAATAGGCAAATTAAACGTCAGAAACATTAACACAAAGTCCAAATATTCACAGTCCCATGAGTCCCCGCAGCAACGAAACCAGGCATTGTCAGTCCCATGTGCCCAAAATGCCTGGATCACCACATTATTTAAAAAGAAAGTACAATGAGTCATTGTTATTAGTTCCTTCCACCCCTAAAAGTATAATATAAAATAATCACATTGATCTCCTGAAGACAGAAAACATACACAAGACATGATTGAAAGAGTTCTGTAAGGCTCTAACTTCTAAAACTGATGGTGGGGAGTATTGGAATTTATACACTGTGGGTGTGGAAAGTGGTTTGGGAAAAAACAACAGTGCCACAGGTCACTCCCATTGAGTGGGTCATTAGGAACAAAATGGCTTCCTTTACCCCTCTCTCAAACCATAGTCTAGTGAAACATGCGCAGACTTACATTGGGGAGACCAACAACTGCTACACAAGCGCATGGCCCAACACAGGAGGGCCAACTCCTCAGGACAGGACTCAGCAGTTCACTTACACGTCAAGGCCAAAGGACACTCCTTTGAAGACAACAATGTACATATTCTGGCCAGGGAAGACAGATGGTGCATGTTTCACTACACAAATAGTACATTTACCATTACAATGCCTCCTGATGCAAAATACAGTGAACTGTCCAAAAACCACCCCCTCCATTTGCAGCTTGTACTTTGTCACAACACCTGCCTTTTTTTCTGATCATTGATGGCGCATCATCTGTAGCCAGGCTGATAGCGCGGGACCAGTCCACTCTGACCCTGTCCAGCGCACCAACGACAGCACAGAAAATGTCCTCAGCTGTTGTGGTGTCTATCATAGGCACCAACGCTTGAAACTGCTCTGTAATAGTCAAAGTCTCATCAACTCCGTGTATGAATATGGCCAGTTGAGCGACTTCCCTAATATCAGTGCTCTCATCAATGCCAACAGCAAATGTCACAAATTACTCCACTTTGTCTTTCAATTGGCTGTCCAAATCTGTCAACAGTTCTGAAATTCTTTCTGCTGCAGTATTCTTCGTCAGGCTGATGTTGGCAAAAGCTTCTCATTTCTCAGGACACGCAATTTCTGCAGCCTTCAGCATGCACGTTTTGACGAACTCCCCCGTCACAGTACGGCTGTGATGCTAATGCTATTTTGCTAGCAATTACGTAGCTAGCTTTCACTGCAGCATCGCTGACCTCTCGGCTCCAGGTGAAAACAGACTGCAGTTTCCTCAGACCCAGCAACAATTTGCTTCTTTTTCTTTTTTGAGACATTTAGCTGATGAGGGTGTCAGGGCCAACAGAAAAGCAAGTACAATTTAAATTAGGACAAAATGCTGCTTACAGACACCACACTGCTGCCATTTGTTGTTAGTTCTGAGTCTCAGTGTTGTGAATGTTCTCTACCCTGACTAAAACAATGCGCTAGTGGACAATATAGGAACTGGGGATTTATCAAAAAATGTGATCAGTGACTTTAATGAATTTTTTCACATTGTACATTTATCCTGCGGGCCAGATTGGGCCTCCTGGCAGACCGTACGTTTGATACCTCTGCTCTAAACCTATAGCACTGACATCTTTAGCACACTTTCATTCAACTGCCTCTCCCCCTTATGTTAAAAATAGAATTGTAAGCACAGTTTTGGTTTGCAAGTTGTCTCCACCTCTGCTCTTCTAGTTGCTAATATTTGCTTCCCTCCCTCTATATCAGATGGTGCTCAGTGTGGTCTAGTAATGGTGTTCAATAATTTTAACATTACATCTTTTCAACAACTCCAGGAGCAATTTTCTCTTCCCAAACATCGCTATGTGACCAGGGATGACTGGGAGTAGGAAGTGGTTGAAGGAGGCCTTGTGGAGGTTGATGGGTTACCTTGGCTTGGGTGCAGACTGAGCAGGCTGAGATGTAATCTCAAACCTCTTTGTGTAGTTCCGGCCACCAGAATTTGCACAAGATGAAGTTGTATGTGCAACTTCTCCCAGGGTTGTCAGAAAGGTTGGAGGCGTGTCCCCACTCTAGGTCCTGAGGCCATGCACTGGCCAGTACATAGAGGCAGCTGCTCGGGCATTCACTTCGTGCCATGGAATCCTCCTGGGCATGCCTCACACAACCCTCGATGTCAAGATCGACGGCATTGATAAAAACATTGGGTTGAAGGATTGTGTCGATTGTGTCGGGAACTGGATCCTTCTTCAGAGGGTCAAATCTTCTGGGGAGTGTGTCGGGTTTGGTATTCTTGGTACCTGGACGATACGCGAGATTAAAGTCGAATCTGGCGAAGAACATGGCCCACCTGGCCCGGCAAGGATTTAACCGTTTGTAGATACTCCAGATTCTTGTGATCTGTCCAAACTAGGAAAGGAACCTGAGCCCCCTCCAGCCATTGCCTCCATTCCTCCAAGGCGAGTTTGACTGCCAGGAGCTCAGGATTACCTACATCATAATTCTGCTCGGTAGGGGTTAAGCGATGTGACAGAAACGCAGAGGGGTGCATGTTTTCATCCTGAGAGGATCACTGGGACAACACTGCTCCCACCTCAATGCTAGATTCATCGACCTCCACAATGAACTGCTCCTCCGGGTCTGGGTGAATAAGGATAGGCGTGGTAGTGAATAGTCTCTTCAGCTGGTTGAATGCAGTTTCTGCTTCCTTGCCCCAGGAATACTTAACTTTAGTGGAGGTCAATGCAGTGAGTGGGGCGGTCACCGTGCTGTAGTTTCTGATAAATCTGCAGTAGAAATTGGCAAATCCCAGAAAGCGCTCTAAAGGCCTTACGATCTTCTGGCCGAGGCCACTCTGTGACAGCCTCCACCTGAGAAGGGTCCATTGTGATGGTCAGAATCAGATCAGAATCAGAATCAGCATCAGTTTTATTGCCAAGTACTTTGCATTTCAAGGAATTTGTCCTGATTTGATGGTGCTTACATATAAAAGGAGAGACAAACATAAACATAGAATGTGCATAAACATAAACCTAGGCATAAAAAGAAAAAGCTGTATACATATATATATATATTTACACAGGTAGTGCAGGTAGTGGTGTGAAAGATAAAGTGTCCAGTGAAGGGGTGGGGGTGTTAATATAATGCATATTGATTTGGGGGGATGAACATAATATAATGTATTGGACTAAGACAGACTTAGGTTTTATTCCAGAGCCTGATGGCAGAGGGGTAGAAACTGTCCTTGTGATGGGAGGTTTTGGTCCTGATGGACCGCAGCCTCCGTCCAGAGGGTGAGGGGAGAGTAGGCAGTGTCCAGGGTGGGAGGGGTCAGCAGCTATTTTCCTTGCTCTCCTCAGGGTCCTGGAGGAGTAAAGTTCTAGGAGAGAAGGGAGGTTGCAGCCGATCACCCTTTCAGCAGAGCGTATGATACGCTGCAGTCTGCACCTGTCCTTGGCAGAGGCAGCAGTGTACCAGATGGTGATGGAGGAGGTGAGGATGGACTCAATGATGGCACTGTAGAAGTGGACCAGCATTGTCTGTGGTAGTTTGAACTTCTTCAACTGCCTCAGGAAGTACATCCTCTGCTGTGCTTTCTTGATGAGGGAGCTGATGTTCGGCTCCCACCTGAGATGCTCGACTTGGAGATCAGGGAAAAGTCAGGGACTACATTTGACCACTGATCAGACTTTGAAAGCTTCCTGGTATTGCTCATACAGCAGCTCAGGGAAGAACGCAGGTCACTGAGGAAGCGGTACAAGAAAGCTGGAGAAGATCAGAGGGTTGGCCTGACATGACTTTTGGGCAGTTGTAGGGGAGGACATCCTGAACCTGCAGAGCCTGGAGAACCATTGAAGGACGTGGACAGAGAAGGCAAGGAGAAGAGCAGCATTTCTGGCGAACCCATACAAGTTGACCAAACTTCGCCTTTGCCAGAAGAGGACAGGAACCTTGAGCTGCTCAGCAGACACTCCTTCCACCACAAGAGCTCCTACAATGATGCTAGGAGAGACCAAGCATGCAAAGTCCATGCAAGATAAAGATAACACCAACACAGCCAATGGCACATTTCAATCTCCTTTCTGAGCCTAGACGAGAAAGTGACAAGAGCTTGATCCAGCTCAGCAAATGGACCAAGTGGAGTTCCTCATAAGGACAATAAGAACTCTCCACAACTGAGGTTTGGAAGGCCAAGAAGGTGAACTGGAGCAGAGGAAAGATTGCCTTACCCTGGAGACATGCTGAAGGGATGTTCATTCCAAAAGAAGAAGGGTTTGAGAACTTTGATCAGTTCTGGATCATCTCCTTGCTCAGTGTAGAGAGCAAGATTTTCTTCAGCATTGCAGCCACAAGACATCCTGCTGAGCAACAGATATATTGACGTATCGGTACAGAAGGGAGATATAGCGGGCATCCGGGCTTCCATAAACACACAGACGTTGTGACGCAGCTCATCAGAAAGGCAAAAGAGGGCCAGGGGAATTTAACCGTATTGTGCCTTGATGTTCCCAGTGCCTATGAGTCAATACACCACAAGCTTGTTCAGGTTGCTGTGGCGAGACACCACTTTCCCCAGAAAGTGAAAGACCTCATCCTGGACAATGACAGTAACTTGAGTTTGAGGGTCTATTCTGGCCAAGTGACCTCAATGGCATTAACTCCAAATGGGAATAATCAAAGGCTGTTCCATCTCTATCACACTCTTTGTGCTGGCTATGGACATGCTGATCAAGTCAGCACAACAGCCACTTGGAGATGGAGAATGCAGTCATTAAACCTGCTGCATTGAGCTTATCCACACCTGGATGGTGGTGGCAGTACTGTTCAAATTACATTCTTTGATATCTCCAGTCCTTTTAACACCATTAAGCCTCCGCTGCTTGCGTAGAAGTTCCTGGTGATGGGGGTCTGAAGCATTGTCCTGTGGATTACTGACTACATGAAAGACATGCCACAGTTTGATCGAACAGGCAGTGTTCTATCTTCCATGATGGTTAATTGTACAGGCGCTCCACAGGAGAGTGTGCTGTCTCATTTCCTAATCACCTTGACTTTCAGTGCAGTTCATCACACCTGCAGGAATTCTGAATCTGTGCTGCGCTGCAGTGAAGTCGGTATCAGTGCAGAAAATCATATGATGCTCGACTTGGAGATCAGGGAAAAGTCAGGGACTACATTTGACCACTGATCAGACTTTGAAAACTTCCTGGTATTGCTCATACAACAGCTCAGGGAAGAACGCAGGTCACTGAGGAAGCGGTACAAGAAAGCCGGAGAAGTTCATAGGGTTGGCCTGACATGACTTTTGGGCAGTTGTAAGGGAGGACGTCCTGAACCTGCAGAGCCTGGAGAACCATTGAAGGAGGTGGACAGAGAAGGCAAGGAGAACAGCAGCATTTCTGCCGAACCCATACAAGTTGACCAAATTTCGCCTTTGCCAGAAGAGGACAGGAACCTTGAGCTGCTCAGCAGACACTACTTCCACCACAAGAGCACCTACAATGATGCTACGAGAAACCAAGCATGCAAAGTCCATGCAAGATATAGATAACACCAATACAGCCAAAGGCACATTCAATCTCCTTTCTGAGCCGAGAAGAGAAAGTGGTGACAAGAACTTGATCCAGCTCAGCAAATGGACCAAGTGGAGTTCCTCATAAGGACAATAAGAACTCTCCACAACTGAGGTTTGGAAGGCCAAGAAGGTTATCTGGAGAAGAGGAAAGATTGCCTAACCCTGGAGACATGCTGAAGGGGTGTTCATTCTAAAAGAAGAAGGGTTTGAGAACTTTGATCAGTTCTGGATCATCTCCTTGCTCAGTGTAGAAAGCAAGATTTTCTTCAGCATTGCAGCCACAAGACATCCTGCTGAGCAACAGATATATTGACGTATCGGTACAGAAGGGAGATATAGCAGGCATCCTGGGCTTCCATAAACACACAGACGTTGTGACGCAGCTCATCAGAAAGGCGAAAGAGGGCCAGCGGAATTTAACCGTATTGTGCCTTGATGTTCCCAGTGCCTATGAGTCAATACACCACAAGCTTGTTCAGGTTGCTGTGGCGAGACACCGCTTTCCCCAGAAAGTGAAAGACCTCATCCTGGACCATGACAGTAACTTGAGTTTGAGGGTCTCTTCTGGCCAAGTGACCTCAATGGCATTAACACCAAATGGGAATAATCAAAGGCTGTTCCATCTCCATCACACTCTTTGTGCTGGCTATGGACATGCTGGTCAAGTCAGCACAACAGAGCCTGGGGGCCCCCTCAGCAAGTTGGGAGTAAGGCAACCACCCATCAGAGTCTTCGTGGACAACCTGACGGTGACAACATCATCAGTGCCAGAATCCCGATGGATTCTTCAATGGTGTGGAGAAGCTCATGTCGTGGGCATGCTTGAGATTCAAACCTGGTCCTTTGTTCTGAGGACAGTGAAAGTCACCAACAAATTCAGCTTCAGACTTGAGTTTGGAGAGGTCCAGATCCCGTCCATTACAGGAAAACAAGTGAAGAGACAAGGGAAGGTCTTCACCTGCAGTCTGAAGGACAACCACTCCCACATTCACCAGTGCCAATCTGGAGGGCTGGTTAGGAATTGTGGATAGGCCAGGACTCCCTGGACGATGCAAGGCCTGGATCTCCGTTCACAGGATCCTCCAACAAATCCCCCTGACCCTTGACGGTGGTGGAAGGCTTGGAGTGCAAGGTGAGCAGCTGTCTGGACAGATCACTGGGTGTACCATGGAGTCTGAACAGTAGTGGCCTGGATGGAAAAAGGAACAAGCTCGGACCTCCATTCAGCTCAGTCAGAGAGAAGCACAGGCTTGAAAACATCTGCAGGTTTCCAGTTGCCCATGATTTCATTTGCTCTCTCAAATAAAAATGAAAGCTGGGATCAAAAGACTCCAGAGTGGCTGGAACAGGAATCACCATGAGAACAGGGAGGAAGTTGACAGCGGTAGATGAGGTCCACAAGGCAGAAGCTCGGTGAAAGCACAAGGCCCTCTTGAAGATGAGCTGGTCAGCAGAACATTGGCCTTGGATCAACAGGGAGTTTGGATGAGGTGGGAGCAGATGATGGAGCAGAACATCACCTGGCAGGACATTTGGAAGTGGAAACCAAAGATGATTAAATTCTTAATTCAGTGGGTCTGTGATGTCCTCCCCATCCAATCTAACCTGTTGTCTTTGTGGCAAAGGCAACACACCTGCATGCCCATTGTGTTCCCAAAATTGCTCCCTGGAACACATTCTCAGCAGCAGCTCCAAGGAACTTGGTAGGGGGCACTGTACATGGAGACATGAAAAAGTCCTCAAATCCATTGCTGAAGGGGATCAGCAAAAGTAGACATGTCCACATCACAGTAAAAGTAATCACAACTGCCCGACAGGAAGAACAGCGACCAAAAGGAAGGTCTTAGCCAGTTTGCCAGGCACAGCCAAAGACTGGCTGATGACAGCTGATCTGGAAAGGCAGCTGAAAATACCACCACACATCATGGGGTCTTTGCTGAGGTGAAAGAGCTCATCCTGGAGTATTACAGCAGCTTCAGCTTGAAGTTCTCTTCTGGCAAAGTGACACTGATGTCCCTTACATCATTCTGGTGTCAGAAAAAACAAGGCAACTCATCCTACTGCAGCTAACTGGACCCTGGGAAGAAAGAATGGATGAGAGAGAATAAGAGCGAAATACCAGAAGCTGCTGGATGGCTGCTGCAGAGACAGATGGAGGGCCACCTGAATGTCAGTGGAAGTGGTGCTTGGGTCTTGTGGGATGTTCCCTCAGCTGAGTCCTTGGCATCAGAGTGCAAAGCATGAGGAAAGCCATTAGCAATACCATGGAGGCAGCCAAGAAAGAATCAAAATGTCTCTGGCTCAAGACGGGTGACCAGTGGGCTCAGCAGACTGGCACATGAACACAGGTCTGGACTTGATCATCTCTGGTCGGGTCGCCTGAATGAGTGTGTCTGTTCATCTGAAACACCCTATGATGCCAGGATAACAACACTGATGATGTGTTCAAGCAAGAGCATCACGATATATATTTAAGAACATTTCTCATTTGAAAAAGCATGATCTGTGAGATGTAAATTTAATACTTATTGATAGCAGAGAATGAAAGCAGAGAATGTACAACATGGTGGAAATGAGGAAGCGCCATCAATTCACAATAGCCATTGTCATTGCTGCTTCCTCCATCAGTCAGCAGCAGCTGACTGTGAAGTCATCAACTTCACTGATGCAAAGGTACATTCTCAGCATCCTCATCAACATCAACACTATGACATTTCCCCTCCCTATTCACTCCCCTGTGGTGGGCTCTCTGATGCAACACCTCTCCTCTTCATCCTCTAAATATACCAGCATCCATCCCTGCATGACTGTGACGACAGGATAGGTTTGGAAGTAGCTGGACAGAATCCACCAACAAAAGGGAACAGGCGCTGTTGATATTTGTTCCAGGATTCTGAGGACCTCTGCCAGCTGACTGTTGCCTGTCCTGCAACCTCTCTATAAACCTGGTTCGGAATGAGGAGAAAAATCCTTTGCTTTGGATGAAGGGATTGGAGAGGCTGGCCTTGGTCCACTTGAGACAGCAGCTGAAAAGCCTATTTAGAACAGTTACATTTTACCTATTGGTCCCACTTTGAGATGGAGAATGCAGTCATTAAACCTGCTGAAATGGTCTTGTCCACACCTGGATGGTGGTGGCAGTACTGTTAGAATTACATTCTTTTATATCTCCAGGCCTTTTAACACCCCGAGAACAATAACTAAGGAGTCCGGGTTGGTTCGCTCCACATCCAGTATCTGGTTGGCGAGTGCGCGCTGTGTGTCCCACATGTTGGCCTCCGGTGGTATGTAAACGCCGGCCAGAATGAATGAAGCGAACTCACGGGGGGAGTAGAATGGTTTGCAGTTTGTGAAAAAACTTTCCAGGAAGGGAGAACAGTGCCTTTGTATCACCGTTACATTGTTGCACCAGCCACTGTTGGTGTAGAAACAAATACCTCCACCCTTTGTTTTGCCGGACAGCCGTGGGTCACGATCCGCTCAGTGAAGCTGGAATCCCTCGAGCTGGAGCGCGGAGTCCGGGATGTTCCCCCACAGCCAAGTCTCCATGAAACACAAAACAGGAGTTGAATAAAAGTCTTTGTTTCTCCTCAACAAAAGCTGAAGTTCGTCCATTTTGTTGCACAGTGAGTGAACATTGGAAAGAAATATTCCAGGTAGCGGCGTGCGTCTTTCTTGCTGCCGAAGGTGCACGAGCACGCCGGCCCATTTCCCCCTTCGTCGGCGAGAGGTTGCCATGGTGAGGGCACCTTTGACCAAAATGTCCAACAAAATTGCTGTAGGTGCCAGAAACTTGGGAAACAATCCCTTTGGTGTTGTTCCCCGAATGTTCATAAGCTCTTCTCTGGTGAGGGAGAGCCGTGAACCAAAACAGAAAGCGTAATCCGTACACAAAACATTGCGCACCAACAAATCGAGGCAGCCGTCTGCAGCGCCAAATTTTTATGGTACAGGGTTGCATGGCTTTCCGCCTGTTTTCCTCTCCTGTTTTTCTCCTGAGGCAGAGCTGGTTCCCGTCTGGCAGAAAAGACACACCTGGAGCCAACTGGTAACAATCGCCCGACCACCATAAAAGCCCTGTTTCCCCTGCACTCAACACCAGATGATTGCCATATCATCCCGTGTTTCTTGGCTGATCACGACCACATCCCTGAGGAGTTTGAAACCGCACGCCTCACTGCCAGCACCACCCAGTTCACTCTTTGGATTATCCCTGCACTGTTTCTCGCCAAGAGACAATAAAGAACTTGAACTTTGTGCCTCTGGTCTCCTGCACTTCTTGGTCCACAACCCCCACCTTGTCATCCATGCCAATACTTCCCACAGAAACTCTGAAACCCAAAAGAGGTGCTGTTGCAGGAGAATTCACACTTCAGCTTTTACAAATAGGCAATTCTCCAGCAATCTTTTGAGCACCTGCCGCATGTGCTCAGTGTGTTCTTCTGGGGAGCAGGAGAGGCAAACAAAGACAAACTTGTTTATCATGTCCCTTAATACATCATTGACCAGTCCCTGAAAGGCTGCTGGGGCGTTAGTGAGTCCAAATGGCATCACCAAGTATTCCCGGTGACCCGTGGGTGTATTGAAGGCCGTCTTCAACTCATCTCCCTCCCTTATGCATACCAGATGGTGAGCATTACGCAAATTCAGCTTAGTAAAAATGGTGGCTCCCTGGAGAAGCTCAAAGGTGGTTGACATGAGTGGGAGGGGATAATGGTTCTTAACGGTGATGTCGTTGACACCACGGTAACCAATACATGGGCGAGGGGACCCGTCCTTGCTCACAAAGAAAAAACCCGCACCAGCTGCTGACGAGGACGGGTGGATGATACCTGCAGCCAAAGACTCGCTGAGGTACTTTCTCCATTGCCTCAGTCTCAGGACACGACAAGGAGAACAGCCTACCTCTAGGGGGCATCGTTCCTGGCTTGAGATCAATAGGGCAATCATATGGACGATGTGGTAGCAGACAGGTAGCACAATCCTTACAGAAGACTTATTTTAAGTCCATATACTCGGGGGGAATAATCTTGTCAGAATTGTCATCAGATTCCTGCAGATCATGTCCATATTCTGGTCTTGCCCATCTCTGTGTAATTATTAGAGTGTGTGAGCAACTTTTAAGGGCAGCGGTAGCCTTGAGGTTAAGAAGGCAAGCTTTCAGGAGGTCAAGGTTCAAATCCCCATACTGGCAGGAAAATCTCAGTGGAAAGGTGAGATCCCCATCATCTGTTAAATGCAGAGGAAGTATTTCCCAACTTGGGATCAATAAAAGTATAAAAAAAAATGGAAAAACTCTGCCGTAACTGCTCTGTCCATCATTTAGCTTGTCTCATGTCTCCTATTAATTAGATGGAAATCGCCATTGCCACAGACCCACACCCTCTGGTTGAAAGAAATTTTCAATAACTTACAACTTGAAAACATCTCGTATTCACTGAATGGTATGAAAGAGTGGGGGCCTTTCCTCCCCTATGCAAAAAACTTTTTAGTTTAAAATCTTTTTAATTATTATTTTCACAATGAATACACACACACAAAACAAAAACAATGATACATCGAAGATGAATATCACGACTGTAACAAAAAAGCCTTCTAGTAGACATCCCCAAGGTTGGGCAATAGTAAATTCAGATGATGTCAGAGATTCTCTGTCGTACAGAACTTACACAGAGAGAAAAAACATAGATTCACGGAATTTAGAGTAGGACTAATCACCCCACCTACATAACTGAATGTAGAAGTAATGGTTGGAGGCAATAGGGCTGAGTATGGAGAACTCCACAAAGTCTAATGTTCTTCTAAATTGGGTCCACAACCTCAGAGTGGAACCTATGACTGGGCTTTTTATTTGTTAAGGTATTGGATGGTTGAATGGGACACCAAGTAATGCAAAAAGTGATATGTTTTGGACTGAGTTGAGCTCCACAGTTGTCCATTCTGGGCCGTCAGATCGAAAATTGTACCGGTGCCAGAAAGCGAGAGAGCGGATGTTTGTTGCCCGATAGTAGCATCGCATATTGGGGAGTCCCATACCGCCGTCTTTCTTTGATTGCTAGAGTACCGTTTTGTTTATTCGAGGTCTCTTGTTCTGCCATATGTATGTGGAGATAGTTGAATTTAATGAAACAAAGAATGATTTAGGAAGAAAAACTGGGAAACGTTGAAATAAATAAGTGAACTTTGGCAGGATGTTAATTTTTACGGAGTTTATATGGCCAGCTAGAGTCAGTGTGAGTGGTGACCACTGCTGGAAAGAAGTTCTGATCTGATTTTGCAGAGGTATGAAGTTTTCCTTAAAAAGGTTTTCAAATTTGCGGGTGACCACAATTCCTAAGTAAGTGAACTGTCGACTCTCAATTATGAATGGTATGCTACTATAATCAGTGTTCAGGGCCGCAACGTTTACCGGGAATAACTTTGTCTTGTATAAATTAATTTTGTAGCCTGACAGGGGCCCGACTATGTCAAGCAGAGATAACGCCGCAGTTAGAGAGTTTGTTGGGTCCGAGACATACAGTAAGAGATCATCAGCATAGAGAGAGACTTTATGCTTTATGCCGCCCCTTTGGACGCCAACAATGCTAGTGTTATCTCTGAGTGCAATTGCAAGCGGCTCTATAGATATATCAAAAAGAACTGGGCTCAGTGGGCTGCCTTGACGTGTTCCACAGCCTAGCGTAAAAGGGAAGTAATTGGGAAGTTATATCATTCATCAGAACTGTTGCAGTGGGGGCAGTATAGAGTAATTTGATCCAATCATAGGGCCAAAGCCAAACCTATTCAGAACTAAAAACAAATATCTCCACTCGACACGATCAAATGCCTTCTCAACAATACACTCTGGAATTTGTTCATGGGAAGGCATATATAGCACATCCTGGAGGCATCGGATAATAAAGAATGAATGGCGGTTTTTGATAAAAGCTGTTTGATCAAAGGAAATTATGTGGGGGAGGGCCTCATCTAGTCTAAGGGCTAGGACTTTTGATAGGAGGTGCAGTCAACTGGGTCCTTCCCTTTCTTTGAAATAAACATTATAACTGCCTCCGTCAGTGATGGTGGAAGTGAGCCACTTTGGTGTGATTCAAGTAGAACAGCTGCAAATTGCGATGAAAGGGGCTTTGAAAACTGCTTAAAAATTCAGTGGGAAATCTGTCTGGCCCCGGTGTCTTCCCAGATTGCATTAAAGAAATGGCTTGGGCTATTTCTGCTAAAGTTATGGGAGCCCCTAGCTTCTTAATTAGGTCTGGTGGAAAAGAAGGAATGGGTAGTGGGTTGAGGAAGGCGCTAATCTTTGTCTCATCTCCGTCAGATTCAGAGGAATACAATTGGGAGTAAAAGGTCCCAAAGGTGTTATTGATCTCAATAGGGTTGACAGTGATTTCACCATTGTCAGAGCAGATTCCAGGTATAAGCAAGTAACTTCCCTGATTTCTCCCATGTTCATATATTAAACTGTTGTTTTTTAATAAGGTATTTTGTGTTGATGAGTTGACAAAAGGTTGATTCTGGTTTGTAGGACAATCTTTTTTTTGTAAAGCTCTGGGGTCTGATGTTGAGCATATTCTTTGTCAGTGTTGCAGATTTCGGAGAAGAGGGCCTATTGTTCTTTTTGGGAATTTCTTTTCATGTTTGCCATAAATTAAATAATTTGTCCTCGCATATAGGCTTAAGCACATCCCAGACTATGAGCGGCGATACCAAAAAAGACTTTTTTCCCAGCTGTCTTTGAATAGGATCCTACTCTGTCCTGCTACTAGCCTTTGCATTTGTTTACCTTGTTCATTATCATTATTATTTACTGTAATGTATTTATTATTATATTATATTATCTCTCTTTCTTTTTGTTGTGTTCTGAGAAATGAGGATATGTTCAACACCAGATGTGGAACACAATATGACCAAGCTGTTTTTTTCTTTTTCTTTTTGTCTCTGTACACCTTACAATACTGCCACTAACTTAAGTGTTATAAAAGTATTGTCTTTTTTGTTTGCAAGAAAAACAATAAACAAAGTTTTTAGCAAATAATTACTGCATTGTGCTAAAGTTACATATATCACTATAGTAGTATTCATATTCTCCTCTAAATGAGATTATTTCACAAAAATGTTAAATCCTTTTTATTGAGACATCCATGGGTGGAATTTTCTTAAAATCTGGCACGACTCCATGATGGGCTGATCAATCAGTAATGAAGATACTTGCAGACCTAGTGTCAAAAATGAATCTGATGGAGCTGAGGGACAGTCCTCATGCTGCAGGACTAGCCCGGTCCTTGTCCAGCTTGGTTGTATTTCAAATCAGCCTTCAGGAAGATGTCAGATGTTGTTCATCCTGAGACATAGACTTTCTGTACCCAGAAAGACAAGTGATCAATTTTTGTCAGCTACTGTTTCCCAGTGATGCTGTACTTCAGTAAGAGAAATGGTGACTTTTGACAAAACAACCTAGTCACCTCCCCCCCATCCTTTTTATGACATTACCCAACACTGTAAAGTGCATTTTCAAGGGTTGACTGTCACGCAACCTTTATATTTTCAACTGAAGAGCTGCTCCAACAAAATCTTGAGTTAGACAATAGATTGAAAATGTGGTTTTACTAAGATCCGAAAGTCGTCCAAAGTTTCTTTTCTGACAAAATGATCATAAAACAACAGGTTTCTCTTCAATTATCCTTTTATATCCCCTTTAGGCAAACTGTTTGAAGTACACCCAGAACTTGCTGAAACCTTGTATTGTAGCCATTACTGCTGCTTGTCCCTAACTGAAATGGGAACTTTTATAATGACAGTGCATCTGTGAGAGTAATAATAATGAACCTAATCTTTATAAGCAGAAAGGAGTTATGAGGCCTGCATTATAGAAAGACATTAACCTCTTATTGTTTGTGTCTTTTGCTGCAGACATGAGCCATGAAAGTGGCTAGAGGAAAGGAAAAACTCCTAATCATCATCAATAAAAACTTAATATGCTCCTGCTTGCAAAGCAATGCCAGGAGGACACAGAGATTTTATAGTCAGATTATACTGTGGTATAAAAATCAAACTGGTATGATTGCCTTGAGGAGTGTTTTTTATGTCTAAACCCTAGGAAACTTTGAAAAATTGGACACACTGGGGGGTAATGAGCGTTATCAGGCCCAGACACTATGCTGCTACCCCCCACCCCCATGAGCCCTGCAGTGCTTTATGTTTTTATAGGAGAAAGTAATCGACTGGAATTTGATTCAACAAGCATGGTACTCGTGGGAGATGCTGCTCTGTTTCTCTGAGGAAGGACAACTGAGACAGTTTACAATTTAGTTAAATATGTGCACCAACCTGCGCCTCAGCTGAGAGTACAAGTTTAAGAATTTCTTTCCTGAAGAAGTCTTGTTTGGGCTAGCAGTGTTACAGATTAAACTCAAACTCTGCTCCTGACAATCCACTGTGTGTCTCAGGGTTGGTTTGTCAAGGGTAAACAAGCTTTAAATCAAAGTGTATGCATGTGTGTGTGTGTGTGTGTGTGTGTGTGTGTGGGGGGTAGCATTCAGTGCATGTCCTGACTTTAACTGTAATCTGATACAGTCCTGATCATTTTCACTGGCCTGTCATCACCACCTCATCTACTCTCTTCTAACTGCCTCCATTCACTTTAAACCTGATGGAGTCCGTTCACCCTCCAGTTCAAACCCTCACATTGTCACTGTGTTAACATACAAGTTCATCTTCCTGAAACCTCATCGTGCCAGAGAACAATGAGGCCAAACAATGGCACAGCATTGACCTCCTTGCTTATAACTGCAGGCTCACTGTGTCAATTGTCCCACCCAAGGGTACTGCTGCCTTCATTGGTTATACTTCATATGAAGGACTGGCTCATTGAGACACTGATGATCAATTACGAGTGGTGAGCAGGAGGACACACTGAGGATACTGGGCTATACATCCACTTAGAAGTCACACAACAGAAGAAAGCAAGTAAAGATTGAAAAAAAAATCACTGTTAGTCAGTACTTACTTTTACTTACCAGTTTAGGCCCAACTTACGTCATTGAAAATTTTAGAATTTCATTTATTAATTTCATTCTAATTTGTGTAGTGTAGTTCTCCAAAATGTTCTGGGTCTGGGTTTTGACTAGCCTGTATGAGCTCAGTAACATGCTTTGTATTACTTCATGATCCTGTCACACCAAGAGAAAACCTAAAGGGAAAAGTTTTAACCTGTTATCCAGTGGTAGGCTGCATCTTTCAAGATATTTTCAAAATCTCAAAAATTACATAGGGAACTGTATATGACTGAATCACCAAATAATGTACAGAGGTTACAGGTGGGGTCCAGCTGTAATGATTGTTTTGCTACGGTAGTGATGGACCGGGCACTGCCGCGTCCTCTCGTCTGGGAACTTTATTCCAGAGGAAGGAAGTTAGTCAAACAGTACCAAGATAGAAGACGCAACTACGATGTATGGTTAACAATTTATTTTAGAGGCACAGAAGATGAGTATAGAGTCAGCGCTGAGGCTTCAACCCGGCCACTTTAAGAGTTGGAGAGACGAAGCCCCGAACTAAGGAAATCATAAGTTCTTATACATCTGGACTCCTCCTGGGACCAGGGCGCATATCCTTGAGTGTTATCCTCCTGGCACCAGGGAGTGCGACCCTGAGTGTTATCAGTGTCTTGCTATGCGTAGCCAACCGGCTCTAGCTGGACCCGAGCAAGTGTTAAAATCAGATGTGGTGCATTCTCTTCTGATGAGCAAGCAGCAGCGAAGAAGTGATTAACATATCATAAGACTATGACATGACATGGTGTGATTAGAACTAGGAACACTGGCTTCTATCTGTTTTACTTGACCTCACCCGATCACTTACCTTTTTACCATCTTACCATTTTGTGCCACAATATCAAGAAAGTTTCACCTCATCCACTAAATATATGAGCTATAACACACTACAACATGCATGGGTTATGCAACTTCATATCATGTCTATCATATCTAATATCTATAGGATATCCATGTCCCTCTCCAGCATTTGTGACAATGTTACTCTCAGTATACTCTCAAGTATTACATATAAGTACTCTCAGTATTACTCTCAATAATTCATCATTTTATTCAGTCAGTTATGATTATTCCCCTTATCCTTGCAAAGTTTCAGATTGACCTTGCACCTTGAAGTCTTCTTTGACTAACACTTGGGGGGAATTTAATTTTTATGACCAGTGAGGCAGGTGGTATAAATGGAAATTTGGTTAGAATTTGGATGCGTCAAAACAGCCTGCCTGTTATCTCACCACTGACAAAATGTTTCCCTTGCAGTCTTAAAGGTTCTTGCTTCATCCATCTGCTGCTGCATTCAGAGCCCACATGGTAGATGAGGAGATAGTGTATTGTTTGCACCCAGCAGAGAAGGTAAAAAAAATCATGAAAGAGACCAGCTGTGTGTGTCAACTCAGCCCCCTGCTGAGTGATCATCAGAAGTCATTGCAGCCTGTCCAGTGACCAGTGGAAACACCAGATGTACCAGATGGTTTCAGGTTGGGGTGACGTCCATACATCTGTACTTAGCGTCTGGCATGGTGCAGCATACACAACATGTATTTGATTATATCAGCAACAAGCCTCTTTTCAGAAATATCCTCTGAACGTTACTTTCTTGGCATATATGGAGCTATTCAAGTGGGATTGGCTTTTCGGTTGCTCTCTATATGTTTTACCACAAAAATACATTTGTACTTTAGACGAGCCAGCACATTCTGGATGCTAAGCTTCCGCTGATCCTTCTCTGCTCAGCTGGATAAATTGATACAATATGTTCATGGTTGTTGAATTCCGTATGTGTGCAGGGCGGCAGCAAGGATTTTTAAGATACAGATGTCCTATCTCTGACATACCATGCAGCCTTATCAATAAGACAAGATTTTAGTTCTCTTTTGCTTGTTAGTTAGAAAAATTAGTAAGTATTACTGGAATGATCTCAATCTCTTTATTAGAATGCATTGCAATGAAATACAGGAAAAATGTATGCAGTATTAAAAAAGCAGAACATTTCAGCTTCGACAGGCTAAAGTGTCAAGTATTCAGTGTGAGCTCCCCTTACAATTGAACAATAGTAGTAAGAAGAAGAGTTGAAGAGAAATGGAAGACTGAGTGCTTGCAGCCTCCAATGAAAAATGCTGGTGGGTCTAACTTTGTTTAGGTCTGCATTTCTGCCAGTGGTGTTGAGAGACATTGTCTGAATTGATGGGATCATAATGTTGAAGAGAACAGGTTTTAATTCATCCTGCCATTCCTTCAGGAAAGCGCTTTATTGGGAATGTTTTAATATTTCAGCATGACACCAATCCCAAGCACACAACTAATGCAGTAAAATTAAATTAGGTGAGAAAAACAGCAAATAAAACATGAACATCCTTGGCCCTGCCTCCAGACCTGAGTCCAAACCTGAATATTATAGAGGCAGTATGTGATAACCTAGACAGAGAAAGAAATAAGAGATAGCCTACATCTAAAGAAGAGCACTGGAAATTGCTGAAAAAAGCAGGTATGATGTGCCATAAGATTACTTAAGAAAACTTCAAGATAGTCTCCCCAAAAGAGTTCAAGATTTGCTTAGTGCCAGTTACACTAAATACTGATGTTGGGCCAGCGTAACACGTGATCACCAATTGTTCTTTACATCACGGGGGCACCATTTGTTGGAGCACCCTTTGTTGAGTTTGCCTTCTAAGGGCAATAATTATTGGGGTTTGGCTATCTGAAATAATTAATAATTATTAGAATAATTATTATTAATCATTAAATAATTGGATCTAATGCATTAGATCACCTCGGGGCACCACCCTTTTGACAAGGGAAAGAAAGCCAATTTATTAAATCAATCTCATAAATAGTACTAAATTGTCAACTTGGAACTCTGATTAATAATTAATTTAATAACTAGAACCAAAATTACCAGATTAACAACTAGTTTAGGTAGAAGGAATTTGGAGTTCTTTACCGTGTAGAGGTTGGCGGAATTCACTCTTGTGCAACATTACATAGACAGCAGGTATGTTTAATAATCATTTATTAACAAGAATAAAAGAAAGGGAAACATACAATCTATCTACAGTGTACTTTCTACAGGTGTGTGTGTGTGTGTGTGTGTCAAAATGGCTGCTGAGGCCTGGAGGCCCGGAACGAAGAAAATCTGTGGAGGCACTCAGACCATGTACTGGGTGAGTGTGTGTGTGTGTGTGTGTGCGTGTGTTTCATGAGGTGCCAGGTTAGAGGAAGGATGGTTAGTTAGCATGCAAGCATAACCTACCTAACATCTACTTAACAATGTGGCAGAGCCAACTATACAATAACCTGTCTACCAAACTGATCACAACACTCAGTAAACACAAATGCATCAAATCACAGTTCTTGATTTTCTTAGCTTAGCTTATTTTAGCTTGACAAGGCCCAGTTGGTGCTACCAGTTTTGGTGTGAGAGACACTCTCTCTGGTGTGTTGCTCCTTTGGCTGGCGGTTCCTGACTGGCCAAGCTGAGAGAGTTGGAATGTCCTTTCGTCCGGGAACTTTATTCCAGGGGAAGGAAGTTAGTCAAACAGTACTAAGATAGAAGACGCAACTACCGCGTATGGTTAACAATTTATTTTAGAGGCACGGAAGATGAGTATCGAGTCAGCACTGAGGCTTCGACCCATCCACTTTAAGAGTTGGAGAGACGAAGCCCCGAACTAAGGAAATCATAAGTTTTTGTGCATCTTGACTCCTCTTGCGACCAGGGCGCATATCCTTGAGTGTTATCCTCCTGGCGCCAGGGAGTGCGACCCTGAGTGTTATCAGTGTCTTGCTATGTGTAGCCAACCTGCTCTAGCTGGACCCGAGCGAATCAGATGTGGTGCATTCTGTTCTGATGAGCAAGCAGCAGCGAAGCAGTGATTAACATATCATAAGGCTATGGCATGACATGGTGTGATGAGAAATAAGAACACTTAGTTTCATAATAATCCAACAGGTTCCAACACTGACTTTGGTTAGATTTTTGTTTGTGCATGTGTGTGTGTTGTGTACATATTAAATGTATTTCCTGGTTGTATAAGGAGACCAGAAAATAAATATGGATGGATATAAAACTGTATTTGTGTATGAATGTAGTCTGTTCAGCCCAGTGAATCAGCTGAAGTTTGTTTTGCAGTTCGCATTTTGGATTATGTAAGCCCAATGAACGCCTACCTCTTTGTGTTCAGTTGTAAAAACAATGCAGTTGTGAGAGGATCCTTGAAAATGTTTGAGACTCTGACTGCAGCATGTTCAACACAAGCTGCTAGCATGCTCTAGTCAGTGGAATATTTCTAAACGCTAATGACCCGAGCAGGTCAATCAAGGCCACTAAACTGACAACTCTCTCTAGTCGAGAGAGTCTTTCTGTATGAAATACAAAGATCAAAGAAGACCACAGTAAAATGAGCTGTTCAGGCGGACAGGGCCTCTCTGAGCAGGTGTTTCACCTTAAACTCTGCAGACATGAGCAATGGACATGATGCAGAAGGCAGACAGAGGATATCTCTCCCAGAATGGCATTTCCTTGTCACAATTTTAACCAGATGGGTTTGCCAGCTCTCTTTTTCTCCCCACATGCCCTATCATATACTACATCACATATCCAGTGTCCAGAAGAAACACCCACATACAGCTCATACAACAAAACCACACACGGTTCATATAACAAACACACACACACTTGGCCTCTGTACTCTCAGCCTGTTTCTGGTCTCAGTATTTAAGGATCAACTGTTACAGTTGCTCAGTGTGGTTCTATTCACAGACTCATAGGGAATCTGGAGAGTAGTGGGGAAGGACAGGGGAGGAACAAGGATCGCAGTCAATGAGCACGTCTTTTTAGATATCAGGTTGAGGATTTGCGGTGATGACACTTTGGTTCTGTTTTTGTTTATATCATGGAAACAACACCACCCCTGAGCTGGAAAGTGTGGTGCATGGACCTGTGTTCCTGAAGCTCAGTGTGTCAGTCACACTCCTAATAATGTTGGTTACATTTAACTTTTTATTATATGAATTAGCTTGACTTTCCATGTGACCAACATGTCATTAGAGGTTCTCCTAAGATTAATGGCATCAATGGCATTCATGTGATATCAGCTCTCGATATTATATTTTTAGAGGTCTTCACTGTACTCACTTACCAGATGGTTCATATTATAGGTCATGAAGAGAGCAGCCTCTGGAGTGCGGTGCAGTGATGCTTTACATCTTTATACAGCTGTCGACACCCATGTTGTGAAAGCTTAGTCACTTTGAAAAAAAAACTAAGGCTACATCATCAGTATCAAATCATGGAAAGACTTCAGATTGTAAACCAGCACTTTACAGAGTGCCTGAACATGTCTGTGCACACATCAGCAACAATCTGAGGTCAACAGGTAGGCCTGAAACAGATGTCTGTGATTTAGATGTAGTCTATTCTTTATATTCTAACAAATTTGAATTGGATTGATAAAATTTGCTTCTAATGTGAAAAGACATAGCTTGACAGGGGCTACTTTGTTCAAATTAAAAAATTATTACTCCAGAGCGCATTCAGAAAACCAGCGTTAGTCTGTCTGTGTTTGAGATTGCGGTGTAAAGTTTGTTTGAGCCAAAGCTTCATTTTGCACCAGTTGATTATCATTTGTTTTTTTTAACCTGTCCTGTCCAGAAGCTTAGGTATTTAGAGAAAGGTCTGGATACCCTTACATTGCCAGGCAGATTTTCTCTACAAGATGTATAGTGTACCATATTCCAAATGTTGTATGATACAACTTTATTAGTTATTATCTACCTTATTGGAATGCTGGAATGAGTGATGGAACTGGACTGGACAGGGGGACAGAAAGGAAGGGAGACATAGAGAGAAAGAAGAGAGAAGACAACAAATACAATAATAACAATAACAAGGCCTGGCACCCCCAAGACAACCCCCAGGAGAAAGCTGACTATGACAGCAATAATAATAACAATAACATTGATCACTATAGCAACACGAACATTATTAACAGTGTGATCAGATAAGGTGCAACCTAGACTGTGTGTGGAGTGTGTGTGTGTGTGTGTGTGTGTGTGTGTGTGTGCAGGTGTGCGTGTTTGTGCGGCGTGTGTGAGCATGTATGGGGTGTGTGTGCCTATATGTGAGTGTGTGTGTGTGTGTACAAAAGCTTATCACTGGATGTTGACCTGGCATCCCCAAGTCAGCCCCATGATCATCCCACAGAAAAGGGAGAGAGGACCAGCGTGGACCCACCCCAACCCCACCCCCCTGGCCCATGGCTTATCCCTCAGCAGGACAGCAGCAGGAATCTTACAGCCCGATGTAGAACACCTCGAGGAGCAATTCGAGAAGAGAGCCCCATGACCCTAGACCCCACCACAGCCAGGCAAGGGCAGAGGAGCCCAGGAGGGCCACCCATCACTTCCCTTGTCTGTTTGTGTGAGTATGTACAGTATATGTGATGTGGGCTGCTGAACAATTAAAATCAGGAGGACAGATGGAGCAGGGACACCCCACCACTGGCGGGTGGCAGAGCTACTCAACATGCTCCACCTACCTCCAAGGTCCTAACACAATCTGTCACACACTGTCACAAAACACATTTTGTGTGATTCATTTGGTTCACTTTTAATTTAACATTTTACTCCACTGATTCCTGGTGAAATGCAGTTAGCCCAGTTTCTCCTGGAGCTCAGAGGAGATAGGTGTGTACAGGTGTGACACATAAATTATATACACATCTGCAAAATCAGTGGTTAGACCATACAATCAATGTACATGCATTTCTCAACTAAGGATAGAGCAAGGCCATTAATATTAGCTAAATTAGTGTTTATTGTGCAGTCATTGAACAACGATGACAACTGATGGAAGCATGAAGTATTTCAGAGATGTACAACCCTTCAGCTCTCTCTCCCACATGCAGAAATATGGGTATATTTGTAAATGAAATAAAGGACACAGACACACATATACTGACACATGTTTATAACACTTACACACACTAATATGAGTAAATACACCCTTACATGCCTGCAAAAGCATGCATGTATACCCCCAATTATGAAAACACCCTTGTCGGTGTTAGAGCAGCCATGTATCAGTCCATCACAGGTCCATCACAGGGTGGATAAACATTTAGTGAGCGAAAAGTAAATAAATTGATCAATAACAATTTAGTTACTTAAAAATACCAGTTGTGGTGCTGACCCCTGGCCGACTTTCTTGTGTGTTTTTCTGATTTTTGATGTTCCCTTTCATCCTGTGAACTAACTCCAACTCTCGTTCCCTCTCGCCTCGAGTCTCCAGCCAGCTGACTGCCACACAGCACTCCCACAAGAACAATGGGCCTCATTCACCAGCTGTTCATTACAAAGAAATTTGTTCTTAAAGCCCACTGATGCTGTTTCAATGAAGATTCTGACATTCACCAAAGTTAATTTTATCTGAAATTCATTCTTTGGTAGTAACAGAATCTATGCACCCACAAGAGGATTCTTCGCACATAAGTGCCACTATATTGTTGCAAAATCTTTAGCATTTACGTTAAATTTTTTAAAAATTTTATTTGTCGGTCAATATTATGGCATAGAAAATGAAATATTTTTCATAATGTAAAATATTTTTGATACTATTTTTATTATAATACAAAGCATTATCAATAGCATTTTTTTTCATTGGAAAATGGCCTGTAATTAATTGATAGTGAACAGGTTTTCTGTCAGGAGCTGACCTATGAGATGAAACTGCAGGCATACGGTTTGTGTCCACCTGGTTTAGCTCTGACAACTATGGGTGATTGCTGTTTTTTTTTGTTTTGTTTTTTGGACTCAGAAGTTAGGTCAAACCAATTTGTCAAACTTCACTGAATGTGGGACCTTCTCCTGACTGTATTCACTGCACAAGTAATTTCTTTGTTTAATTTTTGTTTGCTGCTTTATAGCCATTTTTATGCAACATATTATGGTGCATTTGTAGTTAATTTCCTGCAACACTTCCACTTGATGCAAGCACAGGTAGAGCTACCTGCTCAGCATTTCTGCCTGAAGCATCTCTGACGATGCCGTTTGGCTGGCTGCAGGGTCATCAGCTGGGAGCCACTCTTCATAGATGTTTCGCTCCTTTAATCCCGGAACATCTCAGGATGGTGGTGCATCGAGAGGGACATCTCCCTAACGCTCCTTGCAGCCTGCCTTAAGATCCCTCTCTCCTCCACTCCTTGTCCTTCCTTCGGCGCCAGAGCCAGAAGCTTCCTTGCTGTGCCTCTAGAGCAGTGTTTCCCAACATTTTTTGAGCCAAGGCACATATTTGACATGAGAAAACTCACACAGCACACTAGTGCTGGGCGGTATGACTAAAATTTTATATCACAGTATTTTTCAAAATCATAGCGGTGTCATGGTACTTGACGGTAATTTTTCATGCATGACTGGGAGTTAACCTAATTTTCTAATAATTTTGAGAATAATTACTGCAGTAAATTGACTTACAATTACCTATTTTACTGTCATGAGGAGTGAATATTGTAAAAAGTATTAATACTATTTATACTAGTATTAATACAGATTTGCATGGCCCCACACTATAAAGAGGTGGCACTCATAATTCTAATGAAGTGAAGGAATCAGAATGCATCACTGTTGCAGTCAAAATACAGAACCCTTTATTGTGCAAGTATTTTTGACTTGGTAAAACAAATCTGGGATCCAGCATTTTAAACATCTCCCTGAAGTCATCTTTCTCAACAATACAAAGCGGTACCATGTGTTTGGCTAAGTGGATAGCGATAGCATTTGTAAAGTTGGTCCACCGTTTACTTTTCTTATCGTAAGCAGTCCCCCTAGCAAACGCATCTCTGAGTGAAACCTGAGTCGTTGTTTGTCTTGCAGGGCCAGCGTTACCTGCAGACGCGGAGGACGCAGATGCACTCTTGATACCCCAGGACATGATGACGGCTGAGGTGGTGGAGCAAATTGCTTGTGGAGCAAATTGCTTGTGTTGCCTTCTGCGGCTACAACTTTAGCCTGACAGCATTTGCACAATATTGTAGTTTGATCGACGTCGGATTTTTATATCCGAAGAACCTCGATACAACAGACGCGGCTCCTCATTTTGGTCCCAGTTCTTCTGTTTCATTTTCTGTCCATTCTGAAACTTCACTTTCGCGACTTTAACAGCCCCCGGTCAAACAACGTCCTGCGGTGCGACATTCTGCCGCTCTGCATTCCCAACGTTTTGTACGCTACACACTCACCGGTATTGGGGTATATGAAAAATTCATATCATAGAAAAAAAAAACACTGGTATTCGGTGAACCAGTATACCGCCCAGCACTACAGCGCACCATGTCACAAAAAAATGTGGTGAAATCAATCAATCAGGTGAAATTGTATAATCTTCCAAACAGCAGAACAGTAGTTGGGAATCACTGCTCTTCTTCTGAGCCATACCAGGTGTAGAGATTGAGGGGGCTGGGGGCTGTGTCATACATGGCCCTGACGAGGAAGCTCAGCCTTGCCTGGGGTGTGCTCCACATATCTGCCCAGGTAATGGTCCTGCTGGTCTAGGCTTCCCAGGTGGATCATTTGGCTTGCTGTTGTTGGCTTGTGGCTTTGACTTTATAGTGTTCCTCATCCATTTTGGTCACCTCAGAGATGATGAGATCTTTTCTCTCCTTCCTGGTGGCTTTGTGTTATGATCCATGTCCTTTCAGGTTACAAACAACGGGGATCCACCATGGCTATGTTATTCTGTCTGTCTGTGTCTTCTCCTGGTGTTTTCTGTTAGGACTCCCCCTGGTGTTCCTTCCCCCGCTTTTGGTTAATCACCTGACTAATTCCTCGCACCTGTGTCTCATTTGCTCATCACTCCCCAGTGTATTTAAACCCTGCTTCACACTTCCCTGGTGTCGAATCGTGACCATTTCATGCCCAAGCCGAGATCCCTGTACGCTTAGCCTGATCTGTTTTTCGTAGACCCAGTTTTGCCTGACCACCGTCTCTTGCTCTAGCCCCTTGGATTTGTTTGCTGTTTCTCTGGTTTTTCTGACTCGGACTGTTTGACTACGCCTCTGGTTTTGCTGCTCTGGTTTTCTGACCCTGTTTACGGACTTGTGATACGGATTATTGGATTTGCGGATTTTGGATTGTCGCTAATAAAGATCATTGTCAGCACACACTGTCTTGCGACTGGTTCCTGTACTGATCATCACCTCCCCCAACCTCCTTTTGGCAAATCAGATCATGCCTCCATCCTGCTTGTGCCTTCCTATAGGCAGAAACTCAAGTGGGACAGACCGATGATGCGGACCATTCAGCGCTGGTCCGCCCAATCAGACTCGGCTCTACGGCACTGCTTCAGCACAATGGAGCGGTGTGTGTTTCAGGATGACAACATAAACACACACATGGACACGGTCATTTGCTACATCGGCAAATGCATTGACGACGTAGTCCCGCGGATTACTCTACGGATATTCAAAAATCAGAAGCCCTAGGTTAACGGAGAAGTCTGTACCAAACTTAAAGTACGGACTGATGCCTACAACTCAGGTGATTTGGAGGAGTACAGGAAATCAAGGTAACTGCTGTGGAGAGCTATCAGCAGTGCAAAGAGACAGTACAGGGATAGAGTGGAGTCCAACTTCCAGGGCTCCAACTCTAGAAGCACGTGGTAAGGACACTCACAGACTGTAAAAGGACAATGAGCGGTGCTGAGGAGGTGTCTGCATCTCTCCCAGATGATCTGAACACTTTCTTTGCATGGTTTGAGAGCCGCTCCCTGGCTGAGGAGGTACAGAAGGCCCAGGACCCCTGCCCGCAGATTTTAACTCGGGCAGATGTGCGCAGATCTTTGAAAAGAAAGACACAAGGCTCCTGAACCTGATGGCATCCCTGGCCGAGCTCTCAGGGTGTGTGCAGATCAGGTGGCAGATGTGTTTACAGACATTTTCAACATGTCACTGATCCAGTCCGTGGTCCCCGCATGCTTCAAGAAGTCCACCATCATCCCTGTCCCAAAGAAGTCCAACATCTGCTGCCTGAATGACTACCGCCCAGTAGCACTCACTCCATCATCATGAAGTGCTTTGAGCAGCTAGTCAAATCATTCATTACATCCTCCCTTCCTGACTCACTGGACTCCCAGCAGTTTTCCTACAGGGCAAACAGATCCACAGATGACGCCATTGCCCTCACCCTCCACACTGCCCTCTCCCACCTGGACCAGAGGATCACATATGTGAGAATGCTGTTCATTGACTACAGCTCAGCATTCAACACCATTGTGCCCTCCAAGCTCGTTGTGAAGCTCAGGGGCCTCGGGCTCACCACCGCCCTCTGTGACTGGATCCTAAACTTTTTGATGGGCAGACCCCAGGTAGTGCAAATAGGCACCACCACATCCTCCACCCTGACTCTCAACACCGGCACTCCCCAGGACTGCGTGCTGAGCCCCCTGCTGTACTCCCTGTTCACGCATGACTGCGTGGCCACTCACAGCTCCAACACCATCATCAAGTTTGCCGACGACATGACCGTCATCGGCCTTATCACTGACGGCGACGAGACGGCGTACAGAGAGGAGGTCAGAGCCCTGACATCTTGGTGCCAGGACAACAATCTCCACCTCAATGTCGGAAAAACTAAGGAGCTGATTGTGGATTACAGGAAGCGGCAGGGAGAAGGACATGCCCCCATCAGCATCAATGGGATGACGGTGGAGAGAGTCAGCAGCTTCAGGTTCCTCTGGGTCCACATCAGCGAGAATCTGACCTGGACCCAACACACCAACACCATCACAAAAACAGCACGACAGCGGCTCTTCTTCCTCCACAGGCTGCGGAGGCTCTACATGGACACCAAAATACGCTGCATCTTTTACAGATGCACCATCGAGGGTATCCTGACTGGCCCTCAACCATAAAACAGAGGGTGGTGAAAACTGCGCAGCACATCACCAGGACACCTTACGTTTATTCATCTACTATTTATGTTTATCTGTTATTTGTTTATTTGCACTACAGTGTTTATTCTGCATTTTATTCTTTACTTCCCTTAATCTTTGTTTCTCTATATTGCAATGCTGAAGGAGCCTGAGACCCAAGAATTTCATTGCCAATGACTACTCATGTAATTGTTGTGCACATGACAATAAAAGAACCTTGAACCTTGAACCTTGAGTTCTCTTAACTCAAAAAAGAGCCTCACCTTCTCTTTCTTGTAGCCCAGGCTGATTGACTGGAGCAGGAGCTGTAGCATGTAGTTACTGCCAAAGAGTGCTGCATTGGAGAGGCAGCGGGGGAGGCCGAGCCATTTCCGGATGTACGTATTGGCCTTTGCTTCAAGTTTAAGGACTGAAGTCGTGGTGATGTCACACAACTTCAGTGGACACATTAGGCATTGGTATAGTGTGAACTGATATCACCAGACCTTGAATTTTCCTGGCAGGAAGCACTGGTTGATCTTGTGATGGCCGTCCGGGAGTTGGGTTGTGACAGCCGCGGCCATCTGCTTGTCTGAGAAATCAGCCATGTACCACCTTCTGAGGCTTCGCACTGGTTTTTCCACTACCAAGGAAATTATTTCACTGTCCATAGTGAAGTAGGTGCTGTCATTCCTAACCCCCTTCCAGACCGAGAGGCTGCGGGATTTTGTGGGCTTGATCTTCATACGGGCCCATGTTAGCAGTTCTTCCAGCCATTTAAGGAGTCTTACTGTGTAGGCTGCTGTTTGGAGGAGGGTGGGGACATCATCCATGTAACTCTGTATGGACGGGTGTCTTTGGCGTATCTGGGACTTGACCCCTCTTGCCATCAGTCTCCCACATACCAGGATGATCTCAAATGCTGTTGTGAAGAGAATGGGGGAAATGAAACATCCCAATGCTATCCCCTTTTCCAGCTGGTTTCAGGCAGTTGTGATGTCCCACGTTGTGAAGCAAACATACAAGTGGTTGAAGTAGTTTGCAGTCAACTTCTGGATGATTGATGGAACATGGAAAAACTCCAGGGCAAATGTAATTAGCTGGTGGGGAACTGAACCAAAGGCATTTGTGAGGTCTAGCCAGACAATGTGCAGGTCAAACTGGCTGTGCCTGGCTCTCTGGATTTGTTCCCTGTTGGCCAGTAAGAAGTTGGTCAGATGTCTGGCCAAGATTGAAAGGAGGATTTTCCCCTCCATGTTTAGCAGGGCAATGCCTCTGATCTGGCTGAGGTTTTGGGACTCCTTTTATTTTGGGATGAAGGTGGCAACCACTTTACACCATGATGATGGTGGGTAGGGTACATTTTAGGGTCCATTTGGACCAGGTGCTGATGCTGCTTTGGCATGGTTGATGACTTGTCTGACCTCCATCCACTTTGGGGGAGCAGTGTCAAACTTTGTGCTTTGGGCTCAGGGGGGCGGGGTACATAGCCTGGTGATCCAAGTGGTTCTTTCTGAGGTTGTGACTTAGCTGGTCTTGGATGTAATGTTCCAGCTCCTGCTAAGTGGTCTGAAGTGTCCTGTCCTTCCTCTCCTCCAGCAAGCCGCGGGTGTATTTGAATGGGCCCTTAAAGAATCTTGTTCTTGCCCTCTCCCTCCGGTTTTGGCGTCTCTTTATCCTTTCAGCTCTCCTGAAATGTTCGGGCCTTTGTTTGATGGTGTTCCACAGGTCTTTCAGGCTTTCTTTTTCATGGGGCTCAGCTCTCCTCCAAGATTTTCTCAGAAGCTGTCGTTCTTTAACCAGCTGGAGGATTTCCCTTTCTCATCTTCGGATCTGGGGGGACCGATGCTCTTTTGGGGAATCACTCCAAAGCAGTTTCTACCTTCTTCGTAGGCGAGATGGACAAGGATGTTCAGCTTTGATGTTATACTGCCTCTTAGCATGTGCTGAAGGATGGTACATGTGTTCACATCAAAGGTGCTCCAGGCTTTCTTGTCACTGGCCTTCGGCCACTTGACTTTGGGTCTCTGGCTGTGCTTCTACTGTGGTCCTCTTGCAGGCTCTGTGGTTGAGGCGTGGGTCTGCTGTGGGGTGTCCTGTTGTTCTGGTGTTTGTTGGGAAGGCTGCTGTTGGTCTCCTGCTCCAGCCGTAGGGTTGGGATCACTCACTCTGTGGTGCTCAACTTGGCTGTGAAAGAACTACAACAAGTAAAATTCCTCTTTCTCTCTGAGTCTGGCGCTCCACTGGATTTACAGCTCCACTTTGGCATTCGTTCTGAGTTTATCAAATTTCTTCAGTGTGTGCACATGGCCCTATGTGCTTATGCCTTTTTATGTGGATTAGCAGGTGTGGTATCTCAAGATCTCATATCTGTTGTGTCACCTCAATTTCCTTTGAGGTATGTTAGGTCAGGGACCCGAGAGTCAATGGTTATGGTCAAGAGTTGATGATCTATAGTATGGTCTGTGATTAAAGGTTTCCATAGGATTACCTTATGTTAATAGACAACCTGACTCCTCAATAACCTGACGATATAAGTGGGTACTTAGAGCTGTTTCAGGAGAGATTCACATTGGTCCTGAATCCTCCAAGCAGTCCTTGCTTGTCATGATGCAGTACTTCTTGTAATAAACTTCTATTTACAAGTAAGACTGTGTCAGCGGAGATTCCTTCATCATCTTCACAACATCGCAGCTCAAGAAACCAAAAAAATTTGGCGTCACGAACTTCGGACGTGTTGTGGCCTGCGACGCAGACGACAACTTCAGCGCACCTACTCCTCCACCAAGCCGGCAAATACTGTGAGCATTTCTCGCATACTTGGGGACTGGTTCGTTCCTTGGAGCTGTTGTGATTGTGCTGTCTGGTCGCATCGTAAAGAATCGTGTGTGTGTGCTATGATCTGTTGATGTTGGAGAGAGCCTCCGTTCTAAATTTACAATTTATTGCGTTGCTGGCAACGCAAAAGGGGGGAGTATCATAGAAGACGTAAAGATAAGAGTAAAAGAAGAGTATAATGAAAGAATAGAAAGTAACGGGGAAAAATATTAAGATGAAAGTTGGAAAAAAAAGAAGTGAAAAAGTGTAGAATAGCCTAATTAGTAATGATAAAAGTGAGCTAAATAACATAGTGCAAGATAATTGAAGCTTGGGCCCTTAGCTCCTTAACGGTAAGACACGTGTAGATTAGTCAGTGCATGAAAGTTGGCGTTGAGAAATAGTCAAATTGGTTAGAGCTTAAAACCCTGGGCCCAGGGGAATTGGGGAAAATAATAAGAAGAAATAAGAGAAAAGAGAAAATAAGAGTAGAAAGTAAAGAGAAATAGGAATAAAGGAAAATAGAGAATAAGAGAAGCCGCAAATTTGGACAAAAGCCCTCTGGGAAGCGGTTTTAGATGGGCCCAAAATCCTGGAAAATCACTAGGTGAATTTCAGGTCAGTTCTAGGAACTGGAGGTGTAGAGGAAAGATTCAATTGTAAGCTCCCACTCGAACACTAGTTGACGAACAGTGTCTGAAGCAGCCTCTCATTGAATATCTAAACCTCATAAGGCAGCATAAATTTAGAAGGAAAAAGATAAAGGAGCGGCAAAATAAAGCATGCTATAGGGAAGTATGAATGAGTTGACTTTGAGTGTCTGGGACTGAAGGTTGTTTGTGGATAGGTTGTGAGGTTGTTTAGTGCATTGGTTGTTGAATGATTGATCCAGGTGGGTGAGTGTGTGTGTAAGTGTGGAGCTTGAGAGGGTGTTTGCATATGTGTAAGGTTGCGACATTGCTTGGTTTAGGGGGGTTATGTTGATAGAATTATATTGAATAAAGAATATGTTCTGTTCAAGAACAGGAGATTTAGTAATTTATAAAAAGAATATTTTGTCCTGTATTTATAAAACCTATGAGCCTCTTTCGAGAGGACTTTTTCTATTTATAAAACCTATGAGCCTCTTTCGAGTGGACTTTTTCTATTTGTTAAACCTATGAGCCTCTTTCGAGAGGACTTTTTCTATTTATAAAACCTATGAGCCTCTTTCGGTGGACTTTTTCTATTTGTTAAACCTATGAGCCTTTTTCAGGGGACGTTTGGAATGTGTTAAAATCTATGAGCCTCTTGTGAGGACATTTAAATCAGTTAAAAATATATGAGCCCCTGAAAAGGACATTTGTGAATTAATGGGAAGTAGATATATTGATAAAATAGAAAGGAACAAGGTTAGGAAATACAGTCTGTGGATAATGATAAAATATAAAGTTTAAGAGGGTATTGGAGTGGAATAAATGAAAATATTTATGTTGATAATGTATGGTATGAAATGGTAAAGGGGGATTAACAGATGCTTCTGTTTATGTAAGAGTATTGAATGCTGTAGTCATTTAAGAGAGAGAAACTTGGCAACGGACTGACCAGTTAAGGTATTGCAATAGTTAATGAAGTATACTTAGGGGGTCTAAACTTGGTTGGAAGTTGTAAAAGTGGATTTTATTGTCTATGCATAGAGTAATTTTGAGCTGCATTGGGAATCAAATATTGAGACTGTTTGGTTGATCATTTGTGGAAGATATAGTGCTGTGATTGGCTACTGTTGAATCTTTTTGAGTAGTGACTTGTAGGAAAAAGAAAATAATTTTAGTACATAGTTTTAGTTTAAAATAAGGAAATATAAAAGGAGTCGTTAAAATGTCAAAAAAGGAAACCAAGAATGTAAAAGCAATTACTCCCCTTGATGTGGTGCAGAAAAATAACCCACTGGTTAGAGGTATAGCAAAAATATCAGAAAAATGGCATAAACGCTGGCCTGAAATTGACCATCCATGGCCAAAAGAGGGGACCTTTAATCCAGAAGTAATTAAAACAATACAGGTGCTTGTGTCCACATATAAGGCAGAAGAAAAGAAGGGCAAAAAAGGGGGAAAATGTGATGAAAAGTGACAATTAAACACAGATTACAAGAGGCTCCAGCATTAGCGCTTCCAGATTATTCGAAAAAAATTTTGTTGTATGTGTCTACTTCTGCTGGGGGCAAATATGCATGTGCAGTTCTTTGTCAACCAACAGGTATGGGGACAAGTCCTCAACCGGTTGCTTACTATTCAACTGCTTATTCTGAAGTAGAGCTGGGACTACCGTTATGCTATAGAGCAATGGTAGGAGTGTTTTTAATGTATGAAAAGGCTTCATCTGTCACAATGGGTTATCCAGTGACAATTCTTACACATCATAGTCTTAGAAATCTTTTAAATTACGGTAAATATACTTTGACTATGTCTAGGCATAGAGATTATCATAGGCTTTTAGAGCAGGAAGATGTCACCTTAGTGAGATGTGCAACAGTGAATCCAGCTGGGAATCTGCCAACTCCAGAGGATGGTGAACCACATGATTGTGTTTTAGAAGCGGAGAAATACTCAAGGCTTAGGTCAGATCTGCAAGCCCTCCCACTGCATGAAGCAGACCTGGGGTATTGGACTGATGGGTCTTGTTATCGTGTGGGAGATAAATTGAGTGCTGGTTATGCAGTGGTAAAAGCCCAAGGAATGGGGTTTGTTGTTGAGAAGGCTGAAGTTGTACCGCAGCCTGCATCTGCACAGCTTGCTGAGCTTGTGGGGTTAACTGAAGCATGTTTGTTGGCAGAAGGGAAGCGGGTGACAATATATACAGATTCTGCATATGCACATAATGTATGTCACTTGTTTGGAGCAGTGTGGAAAAACCGAGGGTTTAAGAAAACGGATGGATCTCCAATACAGCATCATGCTCAAATAATGAAGCTGTTGCAGGCTATGATGATGCCTAAAGAAATAGCGATAGCTAAGTGTCTGGCACATAAAGCAGATGCATTAAGAGTCACACAGGGGAACATTGTGGGTGAAATTTTTCTGGTCACTCATGAAGTAAACTTGGAAGATAAAATTACACTTACTGATGTGATTTTATTGCAGGAGGCTGTTCCTGAAATAAATAAACAGTTGTGGCTAGATCGAGGGGCCACCCGGGATTCTACTGGTCTTTGGAGGAATCATGAGGGACTGATAGTGGCACCTCCGGACCTGTTGGGCCTAATGATTCAGGAGGCACATGGGTTAGCTCATGTTGCAAGGGGGGAAGTTAAGAGAAATATTATGAAGGAGTATGGGTTTTGGGCACCATATTTACTGGAGCAGATTGATAATGTTATAGGCAGGTGTGCTATCTGTCTGAAAAATAATGTTCGAAGGGGTGTGACGGTACCACCAGGTTACATTCTGACTCCGAGGAGTCCTATGCGTGAGTTGGTAATAGATTTTGTGGATATGATAAGACCGGTTGAAGGTAAAAGATATATGTTAGTGGTGGTGGACAGATTCTCACGATGGCCTGAGGCTTGTCAAACCAAACGGAAGGATGCTCAGTCTGTTGCCAAGTTTTTGTGTAGAGACGTTATAAGCAGGTGGGGACTTCCAGATAGGATATCCTCAGATAATGGGAAAGAGTTCGTGGATAAGACAGTGAAATTGATTTTGCAAAGATTGGGAATTAAACAGTGGCTTGGAGCGGTATATCATCCACAAAGCCAGGGGATTTGTGAGAAAATGAATGGTGTGTTGAAAAATCGCATTGTTAAGATCTGTCAGCATACGGGGTTATATTGGGTAGCGGCACTTCCACTGGCACTAATGGTGTGTCACTCGAGTGAGCTGTGTGATTTACATATGACACCTCATGAGTTGATTATGGGAAGACAGATGCCAATGCCTTGTGTGCGCACAAGTGGGAAAGGTCCAAGTTTGGCCCTTTTGGAAGATGAAATGAGAGCATATGTTAAATATATGGCGGGGTTGCATAAAAGAACATTCAAATATGTTTCTGACAGGCAGAGAGAAGAGAAGGTGCAAGAGAGACTTGATGAGCAAAAGAGGAGTACAGTGCAACCTGGAGACAAGGTATTTGTGAAGGTGTTTAGGAGGAAATGGTATAACGAACGTCGTGAAGGTCCATTTGAAGTTGTTCGTAGTACTGGAACAGCGGTCCAGGTTAAAGGGTCTCCTAAGTGGTATCATTTATCACACTGTATCAAAGCGCCAGGAGAAGGGGTGCCACGCTCACAGAGCCATACTGATGAGGGTCCAAAAGAGCAGGAACAGAATGCAGAAGAATATCCGGAAGAAGAGATGCATGAAGATCTCCGGAGGCAAAACCCAGAGGGAGAGATTGTCAGTGATGTGGATAATATCAGTGAGACTTTTCACATTTTTGATGATGCCGGAAACGACTCTACAGTCAATGAACAAGGACAAGGATTTGCTGACATCAAATTTCAGCATCTCCCAGACACAGCAGAGCTTATTTCAGTGGATTACAAAGTACCAGAGGATACAATGAGCTGTAGTCCCACTCAAGGAGAACTTGGAGAGATGGTTAGACAAAGGAGCCCAAGACCAGTTCGGAAAAGGGTTAGACCCAGGCGTTATGAAGCCTAGGGATGAAGTGGCTTCAGGGACGTTTGTTGCTGTAGGTGTGGAATTAACTAGGAATGATAACATAGCAGTTCGGGGGACTATGTCAGATGCTGAGAAGAAGTTTTTTGACTCTGACCTGATGCCAGAAAATATGGTTGATCAATATCATGCTTTACAGAAGAGGGAAACTCAGTGGAAGGCACATGGATTTGATTCATCAGTGTTGCAAATTTCAGACTCATGGGCATGTAGAAATTTATGGTTTCAACAGGTTACTCATTCAGTGATATCAATTAGGAAACTGAATTGTCCATGTGTGGTGAGAATTCCATCACCAGGCACTTGGTCTTCAATTTTAGAGACAGTGCCAGAACCATTAACTACTGTATGTCAGTCTTCTGTACTATCATGGTTGTTGTATCAGCAGCAGTCAGCAGTTGATAAATTGATGGCTTTATCTGTGAATCTGTTTAAGCCTAGATTCAATTGTTCTTGGTTAGGGCAATTGCCATATATGAATTTACTTGATCAGCATGAAAATATGATAACAGCAGTCCTTGAGGGACTTTTATGGGGATGTTGGACTGTGATGGATATATGATGAATATAGGTAAAAGGGATTGTGAGGGAAGAAATAGATTATATGAAGTAACCTTTCAAGACCCACACAGTAAACAGAGTAGAACATTAATGGTGAAGGATCAGAATTACCTGGAAATGTGACTATAGGGAATTTTAGAGATGTTTGGTGGGTTTGTGGTGATAAAGCATATCTATTTCTACCATATGGGTGGTCAGGATGCTGTTATATGGCAACATTGAAACTCCCAATATGAGGTTTTTGCTGTTCAGAAGGATAAAGTAAGTGATGAGGTTCAATCGAATGTTGTTTCTGGAAGTAGGAAAAAGAGGGCAATGGCACAATTCCACAATTTGGAAGCCTATCATTGGAGGATAAGTCTAGGAGAGAAGTGGGGTATAGGGATATTTCCATGGTATGGTGTGACGTTTTTAGCAGATCATATTGATAATATTATCTACACCCTACAGGGTTTTGCAAATGAGACTATAAAGGGTTTTAACCATTTGTCAAATACTCAAAGGAGTCATAGGTTGACATTACTGAAGCATGATATGGCTCTTGATTATATTTTGGCCAAGCAAGGTGGCCTATGCGTGGCTTTAAATTTAACAGGGGATGCCTGTTATACTTTGATTCCTGATAATTTGGATAATATAACTAGTGTGATAGATGCACTGAAACAGATAAGGGATGCATTTGGTCCATCAGAAGGAACTGGAAGTTCTGTGAATGTTTGGTTACAGGAGAGATTAGGACCAATGGGAGCTATATTGGTTCAGATTTTAGTAGCTGTTCTTCTGTCATTTAGTGTGATGTTTTGTTTTTGTACACTGCTGTTGACCTTTGCAAAGGCTCTGATATTGAAATGGGTTGGAGTGGTGATGCCTGGAGATCAAGTCCAGATGCCATTATTGAATCAGGTTAATTCAGAAGTTGATGAAGAAGTTGATGAAGAAGAGAGGGTAGAAGGTGTACTGGTAGAGAAATATCCATTTTGATTGCAATTGAAGTTTTGATGTTATTGTATAATGGGATCTGATTAAAGGGGGAAATATAACTCAGAATGGGGAATAATATGAAGCTGTGAATTTTCTGCATATAAATGCTGAGTTATGTTTGTTGTGTGTGCAAAAGATACTGGTTGGTGTTGTCTTTTCTTTCCTTTTAGAACAGTATTGGGGGAAAGACCACTGTGAGGGTGAATGGTTGTTCAGGGATCCCCAGAGTGAAGGGAGTCAGACACTGGAGCGGGGACAATAAGGATGGATCAGGAAGACTCCAAACAAGGATATGGCGATAAGAAGATCTGCCATCAATACTATCCTGAGAAGTCGACCTGCTGAAGAGCGGCAGGCTGATACCTTCTTATGTTGTTTTTTTATGTTTGTATAATGTTGGATTTTGTAATCTGTAATAGAGAATAATTGGATAGAGGGGATAAATATATCGGGACCTCAGATGTTTTTTTCTTTTTTTGACGCCTAGGGAGATGGGTCTAGGCAGGGAGGTGCGATGGGTCGTCCAGCCTGAATTTGGACATTGTTTGATTTTATTTACTGAGGTTGCGATGTGTATTTCTTAAATCATATCTCTATACAGATTGTTAAAGTTCCTTCTTTTAATAGGGCTGGAGTACTGTTTGTGGTCGCCTAAGGCAGAGGGGCCATGAGAGAATTTTCCTGTCTAGATTGTTTGATGGATACTCAGGAAAGATGGCTGCCTGACAGGTTTTTCGCTCTTACACTCCATATAGCTGATGTATTGTTAAAATTTTAAGAAGGAATTGTTGTTTGTTAAATTTGTTTACATGTGTGTTTTTGCTCTTTTTCGAGACTCTGTATAAGTCTCGAAGGGGGGAATATGCGGTATCTCAAGATCTCATATCTGTTGTGTCACCTCAATTTCCTTTGAAGTATGTTAGGTCAGGGACCCTAGAGTCAAAGGTTATGGTCAAGAGTTGATGATCTATAGTATGGTTTGTGATTAAAGGTTTCAATAGGATTACCTTATGTTAATAGACAACCTGACTCCTCAATAACCTGACGATATAAGTGGGTACTTAAAGCGGTTTCAGGAGAGATTCACATTGGTCCTGAATCCTCCAAGCAGTCCATGGTGCTTGTCATGATGCAGTACTTCTTGTAATAAACTTTTATTTACAAATAAGACTGTGTCAGTGGAGATTCCTTCATCATCTTCACATCATCGCAGCTCAAGAAACCACACAGGGCATTTACCTTACTAATTAAGAGCAACTGACATGCACGTTTAATAAAGACAGAATCAGAATCAGAAAGATTTTTATTGCCAGGTGCAGTAACGGTCAGGTTACAACACTAGGAATTTGCTTTGGTGTCAGGTGCAGAATAAGCAATAAAAAAAAGCAGCAAAAAATAACAGCAACTGAAAAATAACAGCAACACAACAATAACCACAACAATAATAATAGAGGTATGCAGCAGAAAAAAAAATATAATAAAAGCAAATAAGTTAAAACACAATCTAAAAGGAGGTAGGGATTATATACATGTGGTTGAAGTGTCTGGTAGTGCAAAATAGTGCAAATGGTGGTGGGGGGGTGTTGTTCAGGGGCAGGGGCATTGTTCATGAGGCTGACTGCAGTGGGGAAGAAGCTGTTTCTGTGGCCGAGGTCCTTGTCCGGATTGACCGGAGCCTCTTGCCAGAGGGGAGGGTCTGAAACAGTTTGTGTCCAGGGTGAGAGGGGTCAGCAGCAATCCTGGCTGCTCGTCTGCGTGTCCTGGAGAAGAACAGCTCCTGGAGAGATGGGAGGCTGCGGCCGATCACCTTCTCTGCAGAGTGGATGACCCGCTGTAGTTTGGCCTTGTCCCTGGCCGTAGCCGCAGCGAACCACACTGTTATTGCAGATGTGAGAATCGATTCAATGGTGGCAGTGTAGAAGTTCACCAGCATCTTCACTGGGAGGTTGAACTTCCACAGCTGCCGCAGGAAATACATCCTCTGCTGAGCCTTCTTGGTGAGGGAGCTGATGTTCTGCTCCCACTTCAGCTCCTGGGAGATGGTGGTGCCCAGGAAGCGGAAGGACTCAACGGGGGTGACAGGGGTTGCATGGATGGAGACAGGGGGGAGAACAGGGGGGCCCTTTCTGAAGTCCACTATCATCTCCACTGTTTTTAGAGCATTGAGCTCCAGGTTGTTGCTGCTGCACCATGACACCAGCTGGTCCACCTCCCTCCTGTAGGCCGACTCGTCCCCATCAGAGATGAGTCCGATGAGGGTTGTGTCGTCAGCGAACTTCAGGAGTTTGACAGATCGGTGGCCAGATGTGCAGCTGTTGGTGTACAGGGAGTATAACAGGGGAGAAAGGATGCAGCCCTGGGGAGCTCCGGTGCTGATGGTCCGGGTGTTGGAGACATGCTTCCCCAGCTTCACAAACTGCTGTCTGTTTGACAGGAAGTCCATGATCCACCTGCACATGGAGTCAGGCACATTTAGCTTGTCACAGAGCAGGGCTGGGAGATTGTGTTGAATGCGGAGCTGAAGTCCACAAACAGTATCCTGACATAGGACCCTGGGGAGTCCAGGTGCTGGAGGATGTAGTGGAGGGCCAAATTTACAGCATCGTCTACAGATCTGTTGGATCTGTAGGCGAACTGTAGGGGATCCAGGAAATTGTCTGTGATGTCCTTGAGGTGGGCCAAAACGATGCGCTCAAAGGACTTCATGGCCACAGAAGTCAGAGCGACAGGTCTGTAGTCATTTAGTCCTGTGATTCTCGTCTTTTTGGGGACTGGGATGACAGCTGAGGTCTTGAAACAGGCTGGCACATGGCAGGTCTCCAGTGAGGTGTTGAAGATGTGTGTGAACACCGGAGACAGCTGGTCAGCACAGAACTTTAGAGTGGAGGGGGAGACGGAGTCCGGGCCTGCGGCCTTGGGGGGTTCAGTTGTTTGAACTGTCTTTTCACCTCACCTTCTTTGATAAGGAGTGGCGTGGAGTGCGTGTGAGGTGCTGAGGTGTGAAGCTGCCTGGATGACTAAGATGAAACAATGGGGGAGGGGCTGGTGCTGGTCAGTGGCAGGTCGTCAGAAGTGTGGGGGGAATCAGGGCTGTCCCATTGTTTCTCAAACCGGCAGTAGAACTCATTCAGGCTGTTGGCCAGCCGAAGGTCGTTGACAGAGTGGGGGGCTCTAGGCTTGTAGTTGGTGATTGCTTTGAGCCCTTTTCCAAACAGAGGCAGAGTCGTTGGCTGAGAGCTGTTGACCCATTGTCTCACCATGCACAGATTTGGCTCTTCTCACCTCCTTGCTAAATCTGTACTTGGCTTCCTTGTATCTGTCTCTGTCTCTACTTCTGAATGCAGCCTCCTTCTCCGATCTGAGCCGTCTGAGTGTGGCTGTGAACCAGGGTTTGTCGTTGTTAAAGCTTACCCTGGAGCGTGATGGAATGACACTGTCCTCACAGAAGGTAATGTAGGACGTCACAGTGTCCGTATACTCGTCAAGGCTGGTTGTGGCAGTCCTGAAAGTATCCCAATCCGTGCAGTCCAAACACTCCTGAAGTTCCCCACTGCCTATCTGGCCCACATCTTTGTTGTCCTCACTGTTGGTTTGCAGAGTTTTAATTTCTGCCTGTAGCTGGGAATCAGATGCACCATTATGTGGTCGGACTGGCCCAGTGCAGCGCGAGGAACAGCATGATAAGCTCTGGTGATGGTGGAGTAACAGTGGTCCAGGACGTTCCCCTCTCTGGTGGGGCATTTGATGAGCTGTTTAAATTTTGGGAGTTCATGGGAGAGGTTACCTTTGTTAAAGTCCCCAAGAACAGTAACCAAAGGCGTCCGGGTTTGTGCGCTCTGCTCTCAGTATCTCGTCGGCCAGCGCGCGCTGCGCCTCGTGCATGTTCGCTTGCGGTGGTATGTAAACACCGACGAGGATGAATGAGGAGAACTCACGGGGCGAGTAGAAGGGCTTGCAGTTGATGATGAAGGCCTCCAGGTCCGGGGAACAGTGCTGAAGCAGTACTGTCACATCGTTGCACCAGCCGTTGTGAATGTAAAAGCAAATTCCACCTCCTTTCGTTTTGCCTGTAAGCGCCGTATTCCTGTCTGCTCTATAAAGTTTGAAGCCGCTCAGCTGTAGTGCCGAGTCCGGTACAGGTTCACACAGCCACGTTTCCGTGAAGGACAAAATGCAGGACGTGGAAAAGTCTCTGTTTTTATGAAGTAGCAGGCTCGGCTCGTCCATCTTGTTGCAGAGTGAGCGCACGTTAGAGAGGAATATCCCAGGGAGCGCTGAGCGTAGTCCGCGCCGGCGGAGACGCACCAGCGTGCCTGAGTGCTTTCCTCTATTGCAGCGACTCACCTTGATGCGAGCCTTCTTGACCAGGATGGGCATTAAAATTGCCGTCGGGGCGAGAAAAGTGGGAAATAAATCATCCGGGGTAGTACCTCTAATGGTCATAAGATCTTCCCTGAGTAGGGGCCACCGAAGCAGTGGCAACAAACTGAATTATAACTCAAAATAAGGAAAACAAGAGCGCACCTATACACCGAGGCAGCCGTCCATGGCGCCATCTTGCTGCATCCCCCAGTCCCCAGTCTAGACTCCACATTACCTCCAGCCAGGTGAAAAGAGAGCTGGGGAGGCTCAAACAGAGAAAAGCTGCTGGACCGGACCGCATCAGCCCTCACGTGCTGAAGGCATGTTCCACTCAGCTATGTGGAGTTCTCCAGCACCTCTTCAACCTGAGCCTACACCTTCAGAGAGTGCCGGTGCTCTGGAAAACATCCTGCCTGGTCCCAGTGCCCAAAAAAAGGACGCCCTGCAGCAATGGAGGATTACAGGCCAGTAGCACTGACCTCTCATATCATGAAGGAAACGAGAGACTGGTTTTGGCACACCTCTGGCCGCTGGTGGGCCCATTGCAAGACCCCCTGCAGTTCGCATATCAGCCCCATGTCGGAGTTGATTATGCGATCATCTACCTGCTGCAGAAGGTTTACTCCTCCCTGGACAAACCAAACACCTCAGTCCGCATCATGTTCTTTGATTTCTCCAGCGCCTTCAACACCATCCAGCCCAGCCTGCTGAAGGCCAAACTGGAGAGCATGCGGGTGGGTGCTCCCCTCATCACTTGGGTTGATGACTATCTGACAGGCAGACCACAGTTTGTGAGATTACAGAACTGCGTGTCTGGTCGTCTGATTAGTAACATCAGAGCCCCCCAGGGAACTGTGCTGTCTCCATTCCTCTTCACCACATACGCGTCCGACTTTAAGTATTGCCCCAGGGGACTCTGATTTCAAGTAGCACCACTTGCTTTGAGTGGTCAGATGTTAAGACCAAATCTGGCCTGAGTGATGTCCTTTGCAATTTGCAACTTCAACCTCCCAAGTTTCACTTTCAGCTGCCAGTCATGAGCTGTGGGTCGCAGCCCAGTTAAGGTCTTGTGCTCTATCCGAGGTTTTACCCTACTCTGATGAAGGGGATGCCTTGCTGAGAGCTGTTTTTTTCCATTTGTCTAATTATACTCTATATACTGTATTTTAAATTGCTGCATATCACTTCCTGTCACCACAAAAATCCAATTTCCAAACAGTTATAGTAAACTATTAAAAATTCTTTCACGTGAGTTTGCTTTTTGCCAAACAAGATACCCCCGTTTTTACTGAGCTTGATGATTCAGGATCACCTGTGTTGGGTCAGCTAAAGTTGCTTTGTGATTCAGACCTCCTCCTCTAGATGTATCATCTCTCTTGTTAAACTTCTGCAGGGCTCAAAAAGGCCATGTTTTGCTGTTTTAGTACCAGCTCAGTAATTATATACTTTTTCACTGAAAGAGCTGAGTACTTTTTACACCACTGAGAGAGACTCAGGCACTCACACGGCATGCATGTGCACAGATGGATTAAATCTTTTGCTTCAGTTTATGATAATATATCTAAAAATAGCTAAAAATGATGTTGAAACAAAGAGCTTTTTAAATCCATCTGAATCCTCCCTTCTTCATTCCCCAAGCTCTGCCTTGTCCCCAAATATCCCCTGACCCATTTTATCGCTGGAGGCAGTTTACACTGTGTTGCATAAAAGGCCGTCTGGGGTAGCTGCTGTAATAGTGTCAACAATCTGAGGGGCTGATCCGCCAGAGCTGTTTTTATAGAATTGTGAAAAAAATTGAATGTTGAGGGTTCAGTCACTCAAAATGAACAACATGCAGGATTTTTAATGATCTAAACTCTTCCCCACACAGTACACATGAAGGATAAATGTTCTATTTTGACTTTCTGGAATGGAACGTCAGGGCCACACCTCCACCCATCACGTTATCCCTCAGTACCTTTACGTGTGTCCAGTATTTCAAACCGTTCGAGTTTTCCAGTAGTGAGTCCTGAGCACCACAGACTGCAGGACACACTCTTTAGCATTCTTCTGTGGGTGAGCAAGGGTAAAAATAGGATTTGGCAGGTGGGAGAACTAATGCTATGTGGTGTAGTGGAGTACTGGTGATAAATGGCATGCATCAAAATAACTCCCATATTTATTTACCATGCTGGTAGCTGGAAAGACAGATAGTCAAGTTGCATATAAAACATCTGTGTATGGTGACATTTGTTGAGCTTACCACTTCAAAAAAAGCAGCTCTTTCAACTCCCCTCCCTTTCTGTAGCTGGCTCAAGCTGATGATAAGTACGCCCGCCATGAGTTTATCCTCATTCACAGGCATGATGCCTGACAGGAGGCTGTTCATACATGCTTCACTGATATGCCTTACAGCTAGTTTGGTGACAACCTAAGTCATATTGGACAAAGACATTGTCTTCTGTGGTTAGGAAAAGAAACTTTTCAGCGTTTGAGATTAAAAATAACCCTCAAGATGTCATCATATCAGTTTAAACTTTTTAACAAATAAGGCAGGGAGTGTCTGATGAAAACATGCCACCCAGCTGCATGGGAAATTTTAGGTTGAGTGTATTTGGAGTTTGACATTGATATTAGGGATTAAAGATCAGAATGTTTATGTTTATTTATGACCATTCATTTTTTAAGGTCTCCAACCTTTATAGATGTGAAGTAGGAAAATCCATTTGACATTTGGGTTTTTGGTAAATCAGGTTGTCAGAGTGTCAACGGTTCAGTGGCCACTATTTAGCTAAGCTGGGAAGAATTCATTAGTAAATGGTCAAATAGATTTATAAGCCAGCAAAACCTTGGCAGATGAATATGATGACAATCCATACCTCTCTTCCAATGCTCCTCCAGACCCCCAGTCTTTTTCCAGTTGACATTTACCAATTTAAGCCATTGGCAATGAGACAGCTCCAGTGACCTCCCTGAGCAGTTTCAGTTAGAGAAAGGGAAACAAAATTCGAAATGAATATGAATGAAGACATTTCATCTGCCCTAAAGTGGCCTTTTTCAAATTCTGGCCTTCAGAATGTTGACATGAGTGTATCTTTAACAACTGTTTGAATCCACTGATGTCCAGAGAGACTCAGTTGATTTGCCCAGTCCAAACAGATGCTGCCAGAACGAATTTTTTTTTTGCCTTGAGGAGCCAGACAGAGTGGCCTTTTACTGAGCTGCAGCAAAGAACGCCAGCCTCCTCCAGCTATTAATTATCTTAAGTGTGTCTGCAGCAGACAGTGAGTGGGGGGTGTTCAGAAGCATTATGGGAACGACTGCTGAAACAAGCTTTACAAGAAAGATCTCCCAGGACACGGTTAATTAATGAGAGGACACGATGTTGTCGGATGAAAGTGGCTGACATGTGCAGACTGTAAGCTCAGTGCTGTAAATATGTTGGTTTCTTGTGGAGAAGGTATTCTCTTATTTTCTCCTGATTTTAAAGTTGGATTCTTATCTGACTGTTTTATAACTCATCATCCCTTCCCCCTTCATTCCTCAGCTTTGCTTTAGGATAATTCTGCAACCTGATGTCTATAAGTGACACTGCACTGCACTGTGCTGTGGTGTTTTTCACCACCTGTAGAACAGGTATTACTGAACAGTCACACAATAACAAAAAGGACAGAGCTCCCCCTGATACTTTGATTTGATGTGTCAGGTGAGGCTGCAGTGCACCAAGAGCACTGCCACATAAAGGAACTGAAACACTTTACCCAGAAGCTCCTGAAACTGCCTCTGACACTTCACTTTCTGAGGGCTGTCCTGCACAACCAACTGGACACTCTGCGTTATTGTGCAGGAAAGAGAACAGACTCCTCTACTATAGATGACTCTGAACCTGGATGAGTTGAGAAAGAGCTTTCTGAAGGTGATCAGCCACATGTTGATTTACACATTGATGCATATTAGTTTGTGCATGTACCCTGAAAATTAAAAAAAAGACAGAAAAACAATAATAGGAGTGACATAATCTGTTAAAATAAACTTTTTACAGCTGGTTTTTACATTTTAGTAACACTGATACTCTTCTTTTCACTCATTCACTGATATTCACCCAGAGTTCCAGAAATCCAGTGGACACAAACAAAAACTCAAACTGTTTTAAACAATATTAACATATTTGCACTCTGTACTCCCAATTTTATATGTGTACATTGGTTCAAAAGGTCAGGGAAGTGGAATTACAATCAAAAATAAGAAAAAGCAATGTCTGCTTCATGTTGGATTTCAGTTTCATTCTCCACTTTTTATTCTCTCATGCTTTAAAGGAGTGTAAAGTCAAGGAAATCCTTCCAGACAAAAGAGCTCCTTATCGCTCTTTCTCCATAATAATATAAATTCAATACATTTTATTACCCATAGTCAGAGCTGCATGCAGTTGTATCTGTGGAGCAACACGAGGAATTTGAGACAGCAAAATGTAATATCTCATTTCTGAGTTGGAGACGTAGGCATGCCAGACATCTGTACTAAGAACAGCCTGACGCTGCAGTTCAGGCCCTTTCTGCTTCACTTCACTCACTTTGCAGATGAAGTTGGCAGCAGCGGCTCGCTCCGTATTTCAGACTAATTTATGACCTCTGCAGTTTGAATGTGCATACATTTGAGGTTGACTTAGGTGAGCATTTGATGATTCAGCATTGTGTTTTTATAAAGTGAAAAAACCCCAACAAAACATTAGCCTACATTATTGCACTATTTTTGTTGAAAGCCACATTAAAATGCCTTGGAAATGCAAGCACGTCCATCTTTGAGAAGAGAGTGCAACTTTTTAAGCATTATTGTCTAAAACATGGCACTTATGAAAGAACAGAGTGCTTTCCTTGCTTGCATCAGGAATGCATGTGTACATTCAAGTCTTTCAATGCACTTTATAGCCATTTATCCCATTTTCACACCAGAAGTGTGGAACAACTGCAAACTGTTGACTCTCAAATTAAGTTTTTCTGTTTGTCATGTGAAGCTTTTTAACGATGCACTGAAACAGAATACTTTGCTCATCTGAGAAGTAGTCACTTAAAAGTAAATCAGTGAAGACAGGTTGGATGGGCAAGCAGCTGACTGACCTACTACAGACAACGGTGGGTTGATATTTCATTTTTTTCTTGAAATCAAATGAATTGTTTGTTTATCCATATTACAGAAACATTCTTTCTGCTAAATTTGTGTGATAACACTTTGCAGAGCACTGAGCCAACAGCCATTAGATGCCTTGTCCTGAGAGGACTTCCAGTCATTCTTGGGGATGATGCATCTATGTTCTTCAAGAACAGTTTGACAAGTAACGTTTTTTGATCGGTGTTTGAATCAGTTTTGTAGAACAAATCAAAACAAACCAGTAATAACACGAGTAAACATATTACAGACAGTGACAGGTAAAAAAGGAAAACACATCAAGATGGATATGTTACGGATCGTTTCTGGACCACGGAGCGAGATTTCCAAATCGTTAATATCGTCTGGCAAATGTTCAAAAGGTTCACAAGCAAGACTAGGCAGGTAAGGCACACTCAAGAGTAGTTCTAACAATCTTCTGGCAACCAGTGGATGTCATGGCCCAGTTTATAAAGGAGTAGAGGTGAATGCTGATCAGATGTGTCTCGTCTGAGAGACCAGCCACAACCTGAAAACAGCAGAGAAACAGGAGGGGGAGGGGAAGAACAGAAAGCAGACAAACTGGGCCTTTTAAAGCGGGAGGGAGCTTTAGCTTCACAAGAGTGGGGTTAATTATGCGTTCGATGATGTATGGCCCGATGTATCTCGGAGCTAGCGTAAGTCGGTTTGGAGAGGGAGGTTGTGTGCTGAGAGCCAAACCTCTTGTCCCACCTGGTATTCAGGAGCTGGGGTCCGATGTCGATGCGTCAGTCGTTGGTTTTGGGTCACCGTTCTCATCAAGGCTGCTCGGGCTTCTCGCCGGACTCGATGTAGATGAGCTTTTACTGATGGAACTGCCACTTCGGGTTCCTGGCTTGGGAATAAGGGTGGTTGGTACCCCTGAGAGACCATGAAAGGGGACATTCCTGTGGCGGAGCTGACCAGGGAGTTGTGGGCATATTCGACCCAAGGCAGGTGCATGGAACAGGAGGCTGGCAGACGAAAAAGGTACACATCGTAGGGCTGCCCCCAAATCTTGGTTTGCCCGTTGGTTTGAGGATGGTAGCCAGAGGAGAGGCTGGCTGAAGCCCCCACAGCTTGACAGAAGGCCTTCCAGACTTGGGATGCGAACTGGGGACCCCGGTCAGAGACGATATCCTGGGGGATACCCTGGAGATGAAAGAGATGCAGTACAAGAAGGTTAGCAGTTTCTAAGGCTGAGGGAAGCTTAGGTACAAAGTGGACAGACTCGGAAAAGCGATCGACAAGAGTCAGAATGACCGTATTTCCCTCTGATGGGGGCAAACCCGTAACGAAATCCACCGCAATGTGTGACCAAGGACGATGAGGTATGGGCAAGGGATGGAGGAGACCAGCTGTAGCATGGTGGGATGACTTGCTTCGGGCGCAGACAGAGCAGGCTGAGACAAACTCCCTCGTCAGCTGACATGGATGGCCACCAGAATCTCTGCTGAAGCAGAGCTAGGGTCCTGTGGTACCCAGGATGGAAGGCCACCTTGGATGAATGACCTCCTGGAGAACTGATGACCTAACGGCAGGAGGAACAAAGAGCCTGTCTCCTGGGCACTGACCAGGCACCGCGTGCCCCTGGAGGGCGTCTTGAACCTTTTATTCAATCTCCCACCTGGCCGCTCCAACCACACAGGAGGATGGGACGATTGTCTCCACGGGGGTCTCCTCAGCTGGGGACGAGAACTGGCGTGACAGTCCATCAGGCTTAGTGTTCGAGAACCTGGGCGGTAAGTCGGGGTGTAATTAAACCTACCCAGGAAAAGTGCCTACCGTGCCTGGCGAGGGTTTAGCCTGCCAGCCGAGCGTAGGTATGCCAGGTTTTTGTGGTCAGTCCATATGATGAATGCGTGTTCCGCACACTCAAGCCAGTGTCTCCATTCTTGCAGGGCCACCACCACTGCAAGGAGCTTCTGGTTTCCCACATCATAGTTCTGTTCAGCTGGGGAGAGGCGTCTGGAAAAATAGGCACAGGGATGGAGCTTCTGGTCACTTGGAGATCACTGGGAGAGTACGGCTCCCACTCCTGAGTCCGAGGCATTGACCTCCACTATGAACTGTAGCTTTGGATCCGGATGAACTAGAACGGGGGCTCTACAGAATTTCTCTTTAAGATTGTCAAATGCAGCCTGGGCTGCTGAGGACCATTAAAATGCCATCATTGGTGATGTTAGTTGCGTTAGTGGGGCTGCCAACCTGCTATAGTTCTTAATAAAGCATCTGTAAAAGTTGGAAAACCCCAAGAACCTCTGAAGGTGTTTGCGTGTAGTCGAGACTGGCCACTCTAGTACAGCTTTGATCTTGGTTGGGTCAGGTCTTAATTGCCCCCGTTCAATAATGAACCCTAGGAAGGATAAAGCCAGGATGCTAAATTCACACTTCTTGGCTTTTACATAAAGCTCGTTCTCCAATAATCTCTGCAATACTGTCCTGACATGCAATACATGCTCCTTGAAAAAAATAAAATGTCATCTAGGTACACAAAAACAAATCTATTCTGCATATCTTGGAGAATGTTGTTTACCAAAACTTGGAAAACTGACGGTGCATTTGTTAGACCAAGCCAGGGAGTCCTAAATGTAGGCCTCAATGGATTCTTTCCTCAGGCTTTGAGAGTTTGTAGAGCTTCTTCGTTGGAAGCGAATCCCCTGGGAGCAGGTCAATTGCACAGTCATATGGTCGATGTGGAGGCAGTGACAGTGCTTTATCTTTACTAAATACCTGCTTCAAATCATGGTACTCACTGGACACAGCTGATAGGTCTATCTCTTCCAGGGAACTCAGGGAGATTGAAGCAGTGGCAGGTATGGCTGAGCGGAGACCGGCTCCAGTTAATTGAACCAGTAGACCAGTCAATATGTGGGTTGTGTTTCTTGAGCCAAGGTAGTCCCACCACCACCTGGGACGTGGGCGCGGGAATTACATAGCTCAATTAGTTCATAGTGGTTCCCGGAGAGAGTTAGGGTAATGGGCTCTGTGTGATGGGTGACGCTGGCTAGATGCCTTCTGTCCAGAGCTAAGACCTCCTTGGGTTTTGGGAGTGCCACAATGGGGAGATTAGCCTGAATCACCAGTCCCTCATCAATGAAACTTTCATCAGCCCCCCCGAGTCCTCAAGAACCTGAGTTGGTAAGGCAGTCTGGAGCCAGCGCAGCATACCCGGGACCTGGATTCTCTTGCTTTCTGAGGGGGTAGAGGGTTGGTTCACCAGCACACCTGTGTTGGCTGATGAACCTGCCCTTTGTGGTAGAATCGGACACATGGCCCAGAGGTGTCCCTCATGGCCACAGTAGAAACACAGGCCCAGGCGGGCACGACGCTGGCTCGTCCCAGCTGCACGGGCTCCTCAGCATCAGTCCAGGGTTGTGCGGCTTCCCTTTGGGGACAACTGGAGACTCTTGATTGGGTGAAGGATTGCTGACGTGGACTGGAGGTGAGTGATTGGGGTCTGGATCTCAGTGCCGCAGCCTTATTCCTTCATCTCTCTGAGAGTCGGTTATCTAGACGGATGGCTAGCTGGATGAGTTCTTTGAGGGTGGTGGTCTCATCCCTAGCGGCTAGCTCATCCTTGATTTCTTCAGATAACCCCTTCAGGAAGACTGCCTGCAAGGCTGCCTGGTCCCACCCACACTCTGCAGCTAAAATGCAGAGTGTTACCCTTAACAGGATGGTCAAAAGTTTTCTGCATCTCGGAGGTAAATTGAAGTCCACACACAAGGAGGGGTTGTGTTGTGCAATGGCCAGTGACCAAACAGAGGCTTTTTCAGAAGAGGCTCATAAGGAAGGCGACTTTTGATTGGTCAGTAGCGTAGGTGGCTGGTTGCTGGCTGAAGACAAGGGAGCACTGGTGTAGAAACTCTGAACACTTCCCCAGGTCACCCATATATCTGGCAGGGATTGGGATGAAAGGTTCACGGGGCAGGGGAGATGGTGGAACGGGTGGATCAACTGGCAGTGGAGGAGGACCATGAGGAGCAGCAGGTGGCGGAGGTGGAGTGCCGTCGGGGGTCAGGAAGCTGGTGAGTTGGTCTGCCACGTGGTTTAGCCGGCCATCAAGCTGCGTCATACTGCTGGTTAGCTGTTGGAGTGTCTCCATGACTCTTCTAAGCGCGGCGTCGTGTTGTCCAAAAAGCACCCCCGAGAAGACATGGCTCGCTTCAGTAGTTCGGTCTCGGCAGGGTCCATTGTGGCCAGAAGATTCTGTTACGGATCGTTTCTGGACCACAAAATACAGGAGACTAAGGAACGAGATTTCCAAATCTGTAATATCGTCTGGCAAATGTTCAAAAGGTTCACAAGCAAGACTAGGCAGGTAAGGCCCACTCGAGAGTAGTTCTAACATCTTCTGGCAGCCAGTGGATGTCATGGTCCGGTTTATAAAGGAGCAGGGGTGATCACCGGAGAATGCTCATCAGGTGTGTCTCGTCTGAGAGACCAGCCACGCCTCCTGCCACAACCTGAAAACAGCAGAGAAACAGGAGGGGGAGGGGAAGAACAGAAAGCAGACAAACCGAGCCGTCACAGGATACACATCACACATTAGTGGGGTCTACTGTTTCAAGGTGGTGTAGTGGGAAATTTAATCATTATATTTCGATGTGCTGGTTGATGTGATAAGGCTGCATTCTTGGTGTGACCCCAGAAGAACATGGAGCCTTGAAAGAACAGGTTGACCTGGGTCACCCTGTCTCTGTACCAAAACGAAAACAGTATGGACATGTGAAAGGCGAAGATGATGCACGTGAGGATGGTTATGAAACTCACGTCAAAGGGGCGTAATGCAAGATAAGACAATACGGTATAAGGGAAATGAAGAGTTGATGAACATAGGATTGGAGAAGGTGATGCTTTCTGTGTGTAAGAACTCAATAAATACGGTACGGGACTTGGGTGGGGCGGACTCCCTCGCATGAATTCTGAGGAGCCCGCTCTGCGCAGAGCTTGACCTGAAAAAACTGACTGACTCCACTCTTTAATTTTTTTTCGAACCCCATTGAGTAGATAGAAATATTCCATGACAAACTTGGCGTCACGAACAGGATCCCTCGGGTGATCGTCCGGGCTCCTGAGGACAGCGGTGACTGGCCATCTGGAGAAAATTTAGTTTCTTCCACCTCCACCTCTGCTGCTGATTAAGAGACGGGAGGGCCGTTGGTCAGGAGGACCGGGCCGTCCCCCGCAGGGATCCAACGAACCATTTTCCACGGGATTGGCAAAGACTACAGCCTTCAGCTTGGTGAGACATAAATTTCTAATAATTACGTTGGGTGCTTGTGCCTATGATAAGAAGCTAAAAAAAAAAAAAAAAAGGGAATAGTATACGCGTCTGGGACCGTTGGTGAAGAGAACCGCGAGGTGTTTATTGTTGTTTAACCTCGATACTACAAAAAGAACCACAATTCGCGGAGACGTCCGCGTCTAAGATAAGGAACTGTGCGAAGACACAGACCGCGGTAAATAAAATGGGAAATAGGACAAGTACGATGGTGGGCCCTACAGCGGGAGGGGCCATAGTTGAAATAATGAAGGCTAAATACACACCTGTAAATCTGAAGCAAAAGCAAGAGTTGCATGCCGAGACAAAGCAACCTGATCCAGCGCCACGAGCTTCCTCTATTTATCCGTCTCTTACGGGACACGGGGGTCCTCTCCTCAACACCCCCTGGCAGCCTCCACCCCCGGCACGACCACCCCCGTATCAGCCCGACTCCTCGTCCGGGACAAGAGTGTCCCCTGCTAGCGCACCTCCACTCTCACAGGAGCAGCAAGGAATCGTCGCGGGGCCAGCCCTTCCAGAAGAGAGAGGCGCAGCGGGAGGGGCCGACGGTCCCGCAGACACGACCGGGATGGGGTTGGACGATTTCTCTCCCATTCAAACCAGATCAAAAAATATGGGGATTGTGTATACGGCCCCAATGATTCAGGTGATGGGGCCACAGGGGGCCCAGGTTGTGTTTAGACCATGGACTGATACAGATATGAAGGAGGCTTTAAAGCATCTACCCGAGCCCGGGGCATCGGGAGTGAAGTTTGCTGATGCTTTCAGTGATTTCTGTGCTGAGTTTCACCCCACAGTTCCTGAGATTCGGCGGCTGCTGCTGCTGAAGATGGGTCCAACGAACTACGGAAAGATCAGGGGTGCGTGTGAAGGCTCCGACAAGGTAGAGAACGCCGATTACGGTCACAGAGATAATGC